>CM056198.1:132341217-137141217 GCA_029692085.1 Gymnothorax javanicus | reverse complement strand
TTTTCTCAAATAGCTATTCAAAAAATTACTAAGATGTTCCAAAAATAACGTTCTTGTGGAATCGTGGTTTCTGTGCACTTTTTGCCTCGCTTTTCAATGAAAGGCAGTCATTTTATCATATCAAACACTTCTGCAAAAAAAAGAAAAAAAACTAAAATCAGACTTGAGTCTATTATTCATAGGACATTAGTAAAATAATCATTCGCTGCAAAGATTCAATAAGGCAGCTAGCCCGCCAGTTTTTTTCTCTCTTATGCTTAGAAAAGCATTTTAACGCTTTGCCGTAAGGTTTGCAGATATGAGCGAGACATTTTTTACCCGCGAAATTTCGGAAGTTTTAGTTTGCTTATAGGCACGGGATTTAAATAATGTTGAGTTCACAAAGTTACACCTGTCACTGCACGCTCGTGTACATGTTTGACAGCGCCACCGGGAAGCCAACGCTGGACTCACTTGATATGGCTCGCTGAGTTTGGCATACCGGCCACCCTGGTAGAGGCCCTCATAGGCCCCACATTAGCAAGTCAAGTGCGAGCAGTTCACCTCTCATCACGCTCTGAGCAAACGGGCAGAAACTATATTTCGCCAGTACAGTCAAATGATGGGCTTATGCCCGTCACTATTCATTGTGTTTAAAAAATGTTTAACTCGACTTGTCTCCTGCTGTTGTAACTCGGATTTGATTGAAAGCAAGTTTTGTTAGACAAACAAGACGTCAACATGTATGTTTTGAAATTTAATTTGAAGTCTTGCCCCCATACATAAGTAAACATATCTACGTAAATCTAAATAAGTAAAAGTAAGTAAAAGTTAAGCGAGCAACTTGGTAGTAAACCAAGTAAGTAAAAGAAAATAGACCGGATCAGATAAATGCTCAATGGTTTAGGCCGCGGAATTGATTGATTTATTTATTTTCTGTATAAAATGTTGCTATTTGGCCACTTCAGTAAGCTAATAAAACCATTTTAAAATGCTTTTTAAAATTTAGCTGGGAGGCAGTGGGAACGTAAAGCAGGTTACTACGTGGTTTTTATGTGTGGTGGATGATGGAGATTTCGGAGACCTTACCATTCAGTTTTTTTTTTTTTTTTTTTAAATCTCCCCTTAGTTTGTTTTTACATGACTTTTCACTGCGTGAAATTGGCCATTGATAGCAGAATAAAACACCCAGGCGATCTGATTTCTTTTATAGTGCCTAAGCGGCACTAAATTGGATAAAACCTTGATTTCGTTTAGTAAATTTGTCCAGATGAAGTCATGATAAGGGGTCAGTCATGGAGGGCCCCGGCAGCCTAATTGGTTAAACAGACACCTCCCACCAGCGGAGATAACTCCTGAAACGAGCCACCTGAGCTGTGTGTCCTGGAAAAAGAGCTGTCTTTGCAACATGTGAAACCAATATATCAAAACATCAGGACCAGGGAGCGCTCTAGAGATGAAACATCTGGACAGGGGGTCAGACGAGACGGAGCATTCACTTTGTGCGCAAATACGTTGTCGTACACTGTGCCATACAGTAGCCTTGCAGTTTTCCGAATTCAGAAAAATTCAACAACGAATCTAAGATTTGCGGGACACAGCCTGCACATCCGAAGTTTACAACGTAATTCATCTAAAGTTCTATTAAGTGACAGAGCGAAATTTTCAGGAAAAAAAAAAATGCAGATTTCATGACGCTTATAATCATGACTTATTTCTGGTGAGAAAAAAAAACTAGCGTGACTAATTATTGCAGTGGTATAACTACCTAAGGGGAAAATAAAGCCTGATAATAAAGGTCATACAAAATTTAAAAAAAAAAAAAAAAAAAACTCCAGCAGTGAGGACAGGTTATTGGTTAGATTTTAGGCCTATTTGATTTCTGGCTGTGGTTTAATTGGGCCAAATGATGGAGGAACTGTCGAGTACGTTTAATTGAAAAGGTGCCCGTTACCCGACGAAATGGAATCCGACTAAAATGAATTCGGTACGATAACCGGTAAGACCGTGCAACTTAGCCTATCCAAATCGTAAGCAGTTGAGCCATTTTTCATTCCGGTGCATTTAAATCTACAGATTTAGTTTTTCTCACATTAGGCCCATATGTAGGCTACATTAGATAATCTGATTTTTTGTTATTGCCGTTTTTCGCCAAGAAACCGCGCGCACAGTTTAACAGTGGCACAAATCACAAATTAGATTCGAGCCAGAAGGACTCTCTCCTGCAGTGGTCGTGAAAGTCCGCGAGACTGGTCGCAAATCAAGCCGTTCAGTTTTATGCTCGAGCAATGGATTGTTATTGTTATTCTATGTTTATGCGTAGCTCAGAGATCTGACTTACAACCACATTGGGAATTTACACAAAAATAGGCAATTGGAAACAGAGTTTAAAGATATGCAAGCAGGTGATCCAGTTAAGAAGTCAGCAGTTGAAAGCAGTGTTCGTCTATGCATTCTCTTGGGTCAGCAGTTCATTCGGCGAAAGCCGATACATACGGTGGGGACAGAGAATAGAATGTTTTGAACATCAAATAATACTAAATAAGCTGCGTAAATGTATGAGGTTTCCCCTCGCAGTGAGAAAAAAAAATCACTCCGCGTCGATGGGTAAAAGGGGGTGATAGGCGAAGTGAAAATCAAGATGCAAACCGGGGCGGAAAAGTGTATCTCAAGGGGTTGCGTATCTGTCCGGATACGAGGGTATAGTTTGGGCCTATGGACCCCGCGGTGCAGGAACTCCGGTGGTCCACAGTGAAGTAGGCAAACTCTCAATGAAAAGTTCCCTTCTGCCCTATTTAAGCAAGATATGGGGATTTACGTGATCAGTGCATTCACCAAACAGGTGAGTGCCAGCGTGCGCTCTTCTTCAATTTTGTTGCGGCGGTAGAAGATGAAATTGCAAGATAGGTCTATTTAACGAATGTTCTGTCGCCTTGGGGGGGGTGGCTAAATAATCCCGGAATATTTGGATGTGTTTCAAGCATTTAATCCGACATGAATGCTTCTGAAAAAAGAAATGCAACAAACCGAAGAAAACTCAAAAAAAAAAAAACCAGTTAGAAATAGCCTATTATGCTTGTTGATGAGAAGGGGTCTTTGTCTACTTTTTTTTTGGGGGGGGCGCTCAGCGTGCTCGGGAGCTCCAGTGTCACACAATCACAATGGCTTCTGAAAAGGGTGAACACTTCCACTATTAAAATACACATTATATGCAATAAAACGAATCACGACACAGCAGTGCAGTTTAAAACAAAAATTATTCTTCTCTAAAATGGGGACTCCTTTCGGGAGTAGAGGCCTATGTTGTTGGTCTACTTGATGTTCTTTAAATCGAATGTCCTCACAATTAGGCAAGAATGCTAAGTAATTTTATTGGAACGAGTCGTTCCTCCATGTAATCCAAACGTCTCCAAACCAAAATGTTGCTGTAGGCCGCAATTCACGTATCCCTTTATAAAGGATTTGATATTGGCATTGTAAGTTGTTTGACCTAGTAATTTAATATTATCATAACGTAATAATTGAACATGTAGGCCTAGCCCACAGAAATATCTGTATGGTGCAGAAAAGCCAGAATGCAACCGACGCACATTGTTAAGTGTAAGACGGTTTATTTTACTCCCACGCGCCGGTTTTCAAAAGAAAGGCTGTTGTCTAAGAGGAGACGCCAAGCCGTCATAACATATTGTGATTTTATACGCGAGGTTTATTGCGCCCCATTGCTGTAATCAATAAAATATTTCTGTTATCAAAACAGCACATTAAGCAACCAATTTTATGGCCTGTCTGAGGGATTAGGACCGAAGCATTAGAGCCCCATAAATGGAGTGGGTTTTGATTCTTAGATGTGAGCCTGGATTCATGAAATACACCCATCCATTACGATGCTGATATCTGGAGCCAGAAAATGTATACAAACTATAAATTTCGACTCCTCGCACTCTGCTGTCTTGAAGACGCCAGCTAACATTCTTCTGAGACAGGCTTAGGCGGAATTACATTAACGTGCTTATGAAAGGGTCTTGAAGCCAAGGGGATGTCCAAATTGTCATTTATCAACTTCTTATGATTCCGATATTCAACAAATGGGCTATGTAAAGTAGCGAGAGCTGACAAGGTGGCATCGTTATCCTGTCTAAATGATGCATAATATTAGTGTTATGCTTAGATCATCGCATGCTTTCGTTTTAATGACCATTCCTAACTCCATCTCAATTCGTGAACTGTTTATTTTTCCCCCGCAAGGTCTTTTGAGGCTGAACTCTCTTTCAGTGCAGGCCTGTGGCCTGTTAGAAACGTTAGGAAATCATCTCAGAATATTGCAGTGAAAGTGTAAACAGAAGACAACACACACACACACACACACACACACAGTATCTCTCTCTCGCTCAACCACACACTCTCTTACTCGGTCTCATACAACACAATAATTTTGAGCAATAATATTTGCCCTATATATATCCATAAAAATCTACTATAGGGTATTTAAATATTTAGAATGTAGTTAGGCCCAAGTTGAAGAAAACCGGGTAGATCATGACACTAGAAAAATAAAGAAAAAAATATGCATAGCCTAATTAGAAGTTATAAAGTAATAATCCATCGCGAGATTCTAACAACTAAAACATTATTTAATTTTCTTGGTTTCATTCCAGTGAAGGCCTATTACAGTTTCAGATTATGATACTGACTCGCGGAAACGCGCAGGCGCTGCCGTTGACTGGCGATGTTTATTTGATGGTTTGGACGTAGAGTTTTAAATATTGTCCGGAGCAAAAGCAAAAATGAGACGTAATGAATAAAGCAGACTTATTAAATCAAGAAAAAGACGCAGTTCGAGTAGCTCGGCATTTTCAGTCGTCGGATATGACATACAATTGTTCACCGTTTTGAATTAGTTATTTCATTACCTCAGTAGGGCTGTGTATAGTGGCGGATGAACGGATCTCATATGGCACTTTATATGCTCTCTTCATCGTTCTACACGGGGCTACTTAAGAGGTTTTAATGACAGCATCAGTGAAATAAAATAATAATAATAATAATAATAGTGATGGTGATCATGATGATGGGCATCATAGTACACGCAGCACAGTTTAATGATGCTCACATCCCCAAGAAATGCAAATTGAATAGACATCAGAGGTCCTGTTACAGCAGAGGACCAGGGCGAGAAGTATCATTATTCTTTCCGTGACTATTTGGCAATGCAATTATAATTCCGTTATTGTCATTAGTTGCAATGATCGGCAGGCACATTTTGGTGCCATGCGTATACATTCAATATTTCCATTAATGCACCGAGATAAAATACGGTCTGTCTCAATTATTCCTGTCTGGACATTATGCATCAGAATTAAGCGCACCGATGCATCTGCCACAGAAGCACGGAGCATTGTGTGTTTCTTCCCAATTAGTTTTCCTCTGGAAGATTTCGGACGTTCCGAGAAGTATTAGAGTGTCCTGCATCAGCTGCTCTTTCTGGCAGCAAAATGTCCACGAACATTTTCAAAAGGTGTATAGTTCCATAACATATTTCAGTGATTTTCATATTCGCTAAAATCTCGATTATAGGTCGCCCCAGCTGTTTTTCAGGGCGTTTTTGGGTTCAGTAAATCTCTTGACGCAGTCCGTATGAACCCTGAACGCCCAAATAAATTGCTAAAGAAAAACATACAGACATTGCTTCCATAGTTCGAAGGGTGGGGTGGTTTTAAAAATGCGCATAAAACATTTTGTTTAAATACAATTGAGCTAATGCTATGCGGTGCACTACAATAAACAGTGTGAAAAATACTAATGCAACGCAAGTGGAATTCAGATTATTTCAACAAGACAAGAAACATTTTATTTACATATATTCAGTGCAAAAATTATGGACAAAATACTGTACAATTACAGTTATCGGTGGTCAAAGGTATTGCATTTCCCAAGTGACATATTTTGGAAGGTCTTCTTCGTAATTGGTGATCCAGTTGAGAAAATAAAACAAAAGATTTCTGCTCAATAATTGAACCTTTTTAAATACTCAGAGGCAGGAAGGCTACTGAGCTACATCAAATTATATAAAACTGGCTAAATTGGCCCTCCAGGCTTTAAGACTTTTCATGACCTCCGACTTAATACTGCATTTTAATTGTGAAAACGTAATGAATGGGTTTATATTAAATTATTACTTACATGACAACAACAATGAACTTTTTTAACATTTATAATAATATTTGCGTTGATGCCGCTGTTTCTGAAATTGCATTGACTGCTGTCGCCTCCTCGGTACTCAAGGGGCCAGCCCCAGACATGATGACGCTGGTCTTGTTGTGCTCCGTTAAGTCAACGTCACTTTTTTCCGGGCCGTCCTCGAACTCAGATTCACTCTGGTCGCTTGCGCACTCGGACTCCTGGTCCTTTTGGTCAGCTTCTGTCAGTGATTTATCCGACTGCTCTTTCTGCGCCTGCGCTTCCTTAGAATGCCTCCATTTCATTCGCCTGTTTTGGAACCAAACTTTGACCTATGGGAAGATTTGTAGATATTAACCGCTTTTGCTAATGATGCCTGTCCCACACAAACTACAGAGAAGCTAATACCACAGAGACAAAGCCAAAAGTACATTCAGGCAGGGGTGTCTAGGCCTATTCGAGGGGGGCTTTAGCCCTGCTACAATGTTCATTAGCCCCCAAAATAATTTTCATCATTAGTTCAAATCGTCAACGTTGAGGGAGAACATGGCAGAACAACCCCCCATGAAAAAGGCGCAGCCCCCCGTCCATAAATCTCCAGCCCATATTTAGGCCACTTCAGTAAACATACAAAGGTTAGGAGGCCTACAAAGTATTTTAGATTATTGTATTATAGTCAAATTATCCCAAGCACGATTTACACGTTTAAATCGTTCATTAAAAGGTTTTGTTTGATATCAGGCTAAGCCCTTATTAACGTGCTTAAAATGTAAGTAGGCCTATCCCTTTCTGTTTTTGGATTAATTTCACGATTGCCTGCAGTTTGAGCTTGCATCAAGGCAGAGGCTGCCGTGGCCAAGCAACTGTCCTGAACGTTGTTTTCATTCTTAAACTGAAACAAATACCCTACAGCCACACGCTGTTGTTCGTGTGAACGACTTTCACTTCCTTAGAATTCTTTCGTAATTGTGTTAAGTGGAAATACTTTTCTCTTTCCGCGTGTTTCGGGGTGGGTCTGATGCCTCTACGTTTCTGTCTGTCAGACTGTCACTTGGCTTGTTAACAATACAAAGAGAGGAAATGAAATTGAACGGTACATTATTTTTATTAGATCATTGTCCTCGATATAACGTCAATATCCTCAAATAGCTTCATTTTGCAATTAGAGTATCATATTTGTCCACGTGTGTTTATAGTAGCCAACTTCTAATAACCTAGTAAAATATGATTAAGTGACTCACCTGAGCATCTGTCAGTCCGAGCATCGCAGCAAGCTGCTTTCGGTCAGGTTTAGTGACGTACTTCTGGATTTCGAATCGTTTCTCGAGCCCTTTTCTCTGCAGGTTGGAAAACACTGCTCTCGACCAAGACCTCTTTCTTTTGTACGTCTGTGGCATGGTGTCTTTCGTGAGCACCGCATATGGACCTGTTACGGCAAAAAAAGATAATGAACTTCAGAGCCACGATGCTGAATAATTTAATCTGTGGTAATTATTTTTTTTGTGCATCATGCAATGAAATCCTGCATGAATACCGCAGTTGCAATACCCTTCGTTGCGATATTGGTGGGCCTATCTCAAACGAAACATAGGTCCTTATTTAAGAGGTGCATGATAGAATCACCTATAATCCTATTTAAACAGACAATAAGCAAAAATCATGGGGAAGAGCGGGGACAGCAATAATAATAATAATAATAATAATAATAAAACAACAACAATAAATCAGAATGTTCTATAGGGCTTTTATTGGATTAAATGTCTACTCTACCTGGGAAGGTGTCCTGAAATTGGTGTTGCCCTGAGTGTCTCGTGATGCTGCCCATTGAACTCAGCATGCCGGATGGATCGCTGATCCCGGGGTCTAACGATGCGAAGTACTGATTTGCAGCGGACTGCGTGCTCATATGGACACCTGACTGACGGTTCGAGTTAACGATGGACGTGAGATCTGTCACAGGACGAAACGAAATCAGCCAAAAGTAGTCACGGCGAAACCTGTGACAACCACTTTTTTATTTTTATTTTTTGAGCTAAAAATGTAAATCTGTTGTGATCAATAATCTTAATAAAGGAATACCTGTAGACCAGTACAGTCACAATTCTCCCTAAGAACTTTTAGGCCTGTATTTGTGGACTCTATATGTCATCTATAAAACGGAGTTTTTCATTTGAATTCATATTTGGCGATAATAAGCCCTTTCCATATACAAAAATCAAACTGCTTAAAGATAACAGAATTACTAAATCATGACAATTAACCAATTAATCTTTAAAAAGTCGTTCGGGGCACTGTGAATTGAATTGAAACGAATCAAATTCATCATGACCACGCTGTATAGCAGAAGTTAAGTTGGCTTGATTCATTTCCCTGCCCTCATTTGTAAATGTAATGGGATTATGAATTTAAAGATGAATTTAAATTCGTAAAATAACGCATATCCCACCTCTTAGCGTTGATGTCTCCTTTGCTTTTGGGTCAAAGTCTGTAGACAATATTCGGTCGATCCCAAACTTGAGATCCTTGCTCGAGGGCGCTGGGGCTTGCTGAGGATTGATCGTCACTCTGGAAACGGAGGTCAAATGTATTCCGTGTCTGTGGTATGGGGAATCCGGGCTCACCCGCGAGCCGAAGACGGAGGACTCCGGGGCTACAGGGGAAGGGCGCAACGGAGACCCAGTAGAGTGAACCGGAGCTCGCGGTCCCAAATGAGCCATGAGCGTCGAAGAACCGGGACCATTTTCGGTATCTCTAACATGCAATATATCGGCGATGCAAAAGGACGGTTTCTTCATTGAATCCAGGGCAAAGCCACTTGAGCAGTACGCGGACCAAAGACTAAAATTAGACGGATAAAACGGGTTCAGTCCAGCAGTATACATCCCTACAATCCTGTCTTATCCTTCAACAGAAATGACGATATTTGACAAAACCCGTTCAGTTCGTAGTTGCGAGAATGCCTTTGAACAGTAGTTTTTCTTTCTTAAATGACCAGGGATGTTTCTCATAACTCCAAAAGTTCAGCAACTGGTCCAAGTAGTCCTACCCAGAAGTGGTGACTCACTGATTGGTTGTACGCTGGCCAATGAAAAATCCGTTACCCTACAAAAACACGCCCTAAAAATGATGAGACAACGTGCCTTACAGTGAAGTTTTATCCTACCCTGAAGTGCACAACAACAACAACAACAACATTAGATATTATAATTATAATAATAATAATAATAATAATAATAATAATAATAATTATTATTATTATTATCAAACCACCGAATCATACTGCTGAAGATGATGATTAAAGTGAGAGAACCGTTAAGTATTTTATAGAAATAGCACCGTTAAATTATCACGAAAACACTCCAAGCCATCCTTGCTGGAAATTATTGAAAATAATAAGAATTATAGCAATATTCTTCTATCCGCTTATAAAATTTGTTCGAATTAATAACTCGGCGCTCGTGTTTATTTTGTCATTCCTAAAACAGTTTTAACAAAATAATCCTGTCATATCGTTGGTTCATGCATTCTTTGCAAGCGCATAATTTATTTTGGAACGGTAGTAACTGTTAGCCTCAAGCTGACTTTCTCAAGCACTTGATTCATTTCGTTTTGGCTCGGGGAGTTCAGGAAACTACGGCTTCTATTGGATTCAGGTCATCCTGTTTTTGATGGGCTCCGATGCTAACTAAATGAGCGGATATGCCTGCTACATTTGTCCCAAAATAGAACGTGTTTTAGTATTTTAGGATACAGCCGAAGCCCTTATTTCTTCCGGAGACGAGGGGAAAAAACTTTATAATGACTGTTAGAACTTCCTTTTCTCAATATTTGTGCAACTTTATCTCGACCTGCAAGTTGCGCGGTGACGCAAATCCGCCCTCATGCTTATAATAAAAAGAGGAAATCTATTCCCTTCGAAAAAACGAAAACGCAAATAACTACAGAGCCGATATTCACCACGAGTCATTTGATGTAACCCGTTCACATAGGGATATTACATTCGACGAATGAGTTTTTTTTTTTTTTGTTTTGTTTTAATTTTTTTTGAATTTACAGTGAGTGGATTCGTGTTTGAATTCTTTTAATGCGCCTTAGTCGTATAAGCTTGGGTGGGCCTATTACCTGAAACATTAAATAGCCGCACTAAAACATACTAATATAGACATTGAAAGTGAGATTTTAAAAGCATTTTTTGGTAAATATTACATAATGGAGATGATTAAAATTCACCGGTTACCTTAGCTATAATAAAAGACGTGCAGCACATCCATAATATCATATGAAATCTATAGGTCAACTAAAAACAAAAAAACCACACAATTAAAAACAAGGAAAGACAGAGGAAATGTGTACTTGTTCTCAATGTTCCATAGCCTACACTGTTTTGTTTACAAAATTATTTGCACATTTATTTGTCTTACGCACAATGGCTTGAAATACAGCTCGTATCACAACCACCCAAAATCAATTGTTAACCTCCTACGGACGTCAGAGGCTTAAAACTATTGTCCTCATGTCGGCCATCCGTTCCTTCTATTGCCTTCATTAGATTTGATTCATATCCGGATAGGCCTATGACCTGGGCTGCCGCCTATCACAGTGTTTTTGAAGTGACACTTTCCCGGGTTAATTTTAGAAATGATAAGTTGCCTTTGCCCTCGAGCGCACAGACCAAACAATCTCGGGAAGAGGATGCAGAAGAGGCGCAGCGGGAGAAAGCACGCGGCAGTTATTTCAGGTGTCGGTGAGCTCAAATTAAGTTCCAAAAATTTAAAACACCAGCAGACATTCAAGAAAATGCCGGACAGCAAAATCTCAGAGCTTACACGACAGTCTGTTGTGGGACACGGATGCATTGCTCTGTACACAGACTTGCGGTCCGAGTTTTATCCATACGTTTGACAATCGTTGCACTTCACGTTCTGTGACATCTATTGCATTTTTTTTGTCTCAGAATGGAATTGAATGCGCACTACTGCGTCCAGCACTGTTGGCGGTAGGGTTGAGTGCTTTATGTATTTGATACAGCGCTTGTGAGGGACATGTTCCACTTCACAAGTGCGTTCTCTGTCCGAAGTTACTGAGAGCCCGTCACGAGTTATTTACATTTTAAAGGAAGGCCAAATTACAACCACCTAAGCAGGTGCGACCGATTAGGTGCAGCCTTTCAAATCGAAATACAGCTCAGCTTTCGAGACTACAGGTCCCAAGGTGTATTAGGCCTAGACTATTGTCTAATAATAATAAATGTAAACATTCTGAAAGTAATTCAGTCATGTTGACAGCTATGATGTCGTTAGATGGACCATTTAAATGTTACTTTCCCATTAAATGTAATTATCGTTATATAATCATTAACGCATAATATTTTCTTAAAAGTTTAAAATCTAGATAAATTGGCTGAGGTGAGAGAAATGAAATCAGATTGATCCCAAATGTAGGGAACCACGAGTCAAATCTGGCAGATGTGATTCGTACATATCCGTAACACTGACGATTCTCTCGCATGCTTGACACTGGCATACTGAAGATGGCATATGTGCAGTTGCCACTCACATGAAATTGGCATATTCACACTAGCACATGAAATTCTTGACACCCCATTGACAGTTAAATCATATGCTCCCCCCTCGTTAAACCGCGTACATTTGATTTTCTCTCATTGGGAAGGTTAACTATCCTTGATTTTTACACGCACGTGCCACAGTTAGGCACACATTTTGTTTGGCTTGGCAGATTATACCAATCTTGTTAAAGCACAAAGGCATGGTACTTTATCTAATTATATGAAGATAGATGTCCTCCTGAATCATTCTGTAAGCCAGTAAAATTTCAGCAACACTCTCTAACAATAGGCCCTCGATGAGTGCTTGTTGCAAACAGGTTGTTGCTGGCTTGGATTACATTATTACCCTCACTTCACCCAATCAAACAGCCTGTTGTTGAAAACAGTGAACACAATCAAATGGCCAGTTACTAACTTGGTATGCTTTGCTGTCATTACTTCACCCCATTAGATCTCATGAGTTAACCCTGCTTATCAAAGCCCACAGGCTGCCAGCCACAGAGTACAGCACATAAGAACTGAGAGTCCAAACATGCAAACATCTATGCCCTGATTACCCTGGTTTTGTCTTTAAAACTGAGCCCGTGGGAGCTCCTGAAGGCTAAATGAACAGCTCTCTGGCCCTTCTGTTGATGAATCACAGGGAGACTTGGGCACAATTAAATAATTTACATTAGCAAAAGCCCCGGTGTTGCGAGGCGGTGCTCCACTGCAGCAAAACAGGCGTCCAACCAGGGCAAGATGGCTATTTCTGTCTCCTGTTTGCTGTAGGAAGGAACTTTCACAGATTTAATAGAGCTCGGCTATTGTGAGTGGCCTTCTGTGTGGCAGGCTGCCATAATTTCTATTACAGAAGGAGCGATACGGCCTGTCATTTTGTGACTGGGGACAGGATGAGTGCGAGTGCATGTTGTGTCCCGTGGGGGGGGGGGGGGGCATAGGGTAGCTTCTACTCCCTAACCTACAGTTGTGTTTATTTTTAATATTTTTGAGGTGAACAGGCTTTATTTGAGAGATTGACAGCTTGTCACTATACAGTGCAGGGAGTAAACACACCAAACCTGTCAATCATCCCCATTTTAGAAGTTCAGCATTCCCTCAGGTAATCTTTGCTGGTTAATTACTGTTGGAGGTGTGAAAAGCCTGTAGTAAACTCAGCTTGTTCCACAGGATTACTTCCAACCTCGTTACCAGGCGTGTTACCCAGTTGCCAATTAAGCAATTTATTTATGAAACAGCCAGGATCAATATGACTAAGAAACTAGAGGGTGTGTCCAGAGGCCACATACCCCGCCCGTGCCCACGACCTTCAAATATGGCCGATATTTTAGAGGTTTTTTTATCTGTCAGATCCGGATCCGAATCCAGATCCGGATCAAACTACATGGTTTTTGCCCTCCCTGGGGGGCTATAGTGTGTTGATGTTCAAGTGATTCATTATGTTTTTTGATGGAGTTATTAAAGAAAATGTTGAAATTTGGCCTATCTCCCAATGTAAATGAAATTTTCAAAGTGATCCAGAATCCAGTTTGATCTGGATCTGCACCAAAAACTAGTAACTTCTCACTTGGACCATTACCAACACCTCTGTGAAATATGAAAACGATCCGACCAAAACTGCGGCCTGTAGGCTGTCCACACACGCACAGATAAATAAATCAATAAATGGAGGCAAACACATAACCCCTCCCGCACTTTGTTTGCTGGTGGGGTAATAATTATATTGGCAATGTGATAATTACGCTACAATGTGAGATCATAAGGATACCAATATTCTGAGTAATTAATGCAAAAAAAGTAAATTTCCTTCAAAAATCCATTTCCTGTCGCAGCATTCCTTTAATCTTTGCGTAAATTATTTTACGATGGCTTTTCATTTAACTGAAGACATTTGATGTTTTAAGCACTGAAAGCATAACTGTAAAATGGAAAACCTCTTGCAATGTGTTTTGAATGTTGATTGCAAAATATAAAATCTTTTACATGGGCGCAAAAAAAGACTAACAGTAAGCTGTGGATACAAAATTCATGCAACTCTGTGTTTTTCCATTTGCATTTGGGGTTTAGAATCTTCCAGAGACATAGTCTTTCTTTATGCCATCATTTATCTGGAGAAAAAAATATTTTTGTGGTGCAATGAACTAGAAAGCTATCCAAAAAAAATTCTGACATTCTACTGATTATTCTCAATTATACAGCAAGTAAATTGGTTGATTGGTAATCTAGAGAAGTAAACTGTATGGTTTGAGAGCAATAATGCTGTAAAGGATGAGATTTCTGCAAGCCTTTATACATCTGAAGACATATCACTGATCTGATGCAGTATAGGTCTGATGAGGACATGACAGGATGTGCCAGGATTAGGCCAAAGTAGGGGAGTGTTTTCGCGACCAGAACCAGAAAAACGTTTGTGGTTTGGTTATTGCGTGAGCGTTTTGGCGACTTTGTCTCTGCATGAATGACGTCCTTGCCTCAACCAAACGAGAACCAAAGGTTCAGGTGAGCTCAGCACTAATTCAAGATGGCGGAAAGGAAAATGTGACCATATTTCAATGCTTAACATCGCTCTGCGGCGTGTTTGTATATAATACAACCACATCCATGAACAATTTTTGGTCCGGCGTTTTCCCGCACATGTGTAAACATGTTTCTGGCCATCCATTTAACGTCATCAACATGTTTCTGGTTCTGGTTTCTAATTTGGAGTTCATTCCTGAGGGATGGCTGACAGGATATGACAACAACAAGCCAAAATGTCCTTCCTTGGGCTGTCCTTCCATACCTGTGCAGTGACCACAGAAACAAAAATCCATGTTGAAAAATTCAAAATTGTGTTTTTGAGCCTTAGAAACTATTGACATGTATTTAATGATTGACAGGCTAATTGAGTGATTGGAGGCAGCACACACACACACACACACACACACATACATTCAGTGCCAGGGCCATGTGCATTCTTTCAGGCTCTACATAGGTAAAAAATGATAATCATAGCAGTGACAGTTCATTTCAACATCTCTTGAGGCATTGATAATGAAACATAGATCCACTTCAAATGTTATCACTGGAATGAAGGGAAGTTATTAGCACCGCAGGTATGGAATAGTTGGGCCCCACTCTACCTGTACCTTCAGTTGGTCATAAGCATTGATTGATAGCATTGATCAGTAATTGAATTACTTCAAATCACAGTTATTATTACTGTTGCAATATTTTTCATTTAAAACATTCATATTAATTTGAATTTGGCACATTTCAAATCGTCTTACCTTAAGTTTGCGCCAGAAAACAAAATTTCCACCCAAGCAATTGATCCTATCAATCAGTGATAATGATCCACTCAGTGGTGCTGAAGCCCAATGATTATGCCCATTCAGTCGAATGATATCATTTCACCATCAATGTTTTTTTCCACATTTCACCATCAACAGTCGGAGCAGGTGAAATATAATAAAGAACCTGATCTGGACTTGATGCCTGTATTTTTCAGGCCGTGGTTGGGTCAAACTAGAACTGGAGTAGTATTTGTTATCGTTTCACATACCTCCCTGCAGTTTACGAAGCCTGCCTGGTGCATTAGAACAAGTTAAGTGATCCAAAAAGAGCAAACCCGTCCAATCTGCACTAGTGGACTATGCCAAGCATGATCAACAGAGCACAGAGAAGTATTTGAACCAGAGTCTAATGTGATTTGAACCTAGGTCTCAGTCCAGCTGTGAATGGTCCATCTTTTGGTGGCAAGGGTCAATGCTGTCCGGGTTAATGGTGGCAGACCGGAGTAAAAAGAAGTCCCATCCTGCCCCCCTGGATGCTGAATTTCTATAAACTCAGATTAGCCTGTAGTCTGTGGGGAGAGACTGGGAGTGTATTTGTTATTGTTCATGATGTTGGAGGCTCTGGTCATTAACCTTGAGCAGCAGTTGTGGTCAAGTTCAGGTCTTGGCTGAAGTTGGACTGAACCCTGCTATGAGAAATGCGTTTGCTCATGGGGGAGTCATAAAAATTGAAGTATCATTAGCCTCTTGCTCTGATGGGAAACTATGGTATCTGTCCCCATTCCCCCTCCCCTCTATTAGCATTGCTGGTTAAGCACACCCTGCTATGTACGCAGACCACGCTAGCACTGCTGGCTAAACTTGCCAAGTTCCCAGCTGTGGCTGACTGCTCCAATGAAAATGTCTGTCTGAAACAAAGGCTTTCGCACTGACCGCTCTCCTCTAATCAAACATCAGAAATAGCCGCGCACAGCTATGACAAGTGGCAGGTGCCTACAAATGTTAAAAGACAATAGGCAATATACAGCACTCAGTTTTGATCGCTACCACATCTAGTCATGCTTTCCAAACAGAATAAAAAATTGAACAAAAACACACTGTCATACACAACATAGCCCTGGCTAAACATGATTTCAATGTGTAAATGTACAATACGTGTTCAGTGTTACACCTCTTTTCAGAGTAGGCAAGTTACGACGCCAAAACGTATTGATTCAATAGAACTGACATTGAGCATTTTAACTGTGATCACCCAGTTGTGTAGACTATTAATCTAGCCCTAAAAGCACTCATTGCAACCTACCAGCATCATCAGAAACTTGGCGGAGCTGCAATTTAAACAGCCGCGGAATGGCATATTTTGACCCTTGTCTGATATTAAACCACAATAGCGCGGCATGCTTCTTTCGTGGGCTTCAATCACCGTAAATTAAGCTGTTTGGAGAAGACGGCCAAGCGCGCGCACTCCGATCCAGACGCCGATTTAGAAGATACGAGTTTCCTAATGGAACATCTAGAAACATAATGGCGTCTCAATTGTCATTATTAACGAGTCCTGTGTTTACATAGACTCGGCCTCGGTCGCAACTCAGTCGGTTTCTGGGGGAGTAATGGGAACGTTCGCAACCAAGGACGTACTAATTAGTCGACGGGTGAATGCACTAAGGGTTAAATTAAAGTTGAAGCAATGCTTGATACAAATGCAAAAGCAAGTCATCATAACTAACCATTATTGCATCTGTCCGTGACGCCTATAGGGCCTAAAAGACAATTGTAGCCTATCACATATCGTGCGCAACGCGCTCCACGAGGAGCGGACTCGTCTTTGCCTCGGCGAATTCGCACGCTTATCAACTGCACCCTTGTTTACGCTGGCTCATCGCGATTGAAATAACCCAGAGCTTCCCACCAAAATAGAGAGCGCGCAGCTGTTTCGTCGTCCCCCGGGCGGCCACTGGCAAAAGCAATTAATTGTCCCAATAATACGCGGCGGTGGAAACAAAACTACAAATCAGCAGGTGGGAGAGGCAAGCAGCGCGTGATGAGAGGGCAGCGGCGGGAACAGGTGTTCAAGTTGCCAGATGTAATGACTGACAAGTTAAACATTTGATTTCTTAATTGCAATATTTTAGGCTAATTCTCCTGAGAGAGAAAGAGAGAGAGAGAGAGAGAGAGAGAGAGATCCTGAAAGAGTTTCGTAAATAGGCCTACTGCCTCTATTTTCTGAAATATGACTGAATCAGAATTTTTTTAAAGACTGATGAATATGGCATAAATTTAGAATTTATAATTAAACAATTGGAAAAATCAGTTTTAAATGGGACACAGTTACTGATTTGAAAGTGTTTCTAACTATTTCCATAGTCCTAATTGAAAATATACTATACTCTCATACATTAATCCACTTAAAAACCGTGTGCACAAAACATTACTTAGATGAAATGAAAATAATTTGTAAACATGAAATTCTAACTCCACAACGTTAATTCCAAATATAAATTACTTGATGCCTAAAATGTTCTAGTCGGCTAACAGCCTAGATTTGAAGCCATCTTATGGTAAGATTAAACACACAATTTGACGCCTTCAAATTAAAGAATTACTATTTGGGTGACTGAACCCCAGTAATATTTCCAAATGCATGGTAACTCAATAAGTTTGAAATACGTGTTGACGAGACCTCCTTGACCCTGGCACGGCAAATTAGCTACCATCGTCAAGCCGGCCGAGTGCGTCGGCTGCATTCCCTGCACATCATCGCAGGTCGTGGAAGAAATAATACTGCTGCGCTTCGAGCAGCCGTCATTTTTTAACAGATTACTTGACGTGGAAACTCTTGTAGATTAATATCTCGTTGCTGATACTTCTTCATTTTCCCCCCAACTGTTACCTTGTTTGTGGTCATTCTAAGTTTGGGTTTCGAGCCTTTACAGCTGTGAGAATTTTATAGTAGGCCTACTCGTTTGGGTGTAAGGAACATTATATCTCTTGGATGCTCCGTGCACGACTTGTGTCTCTGAAATAACAATTAAGTGAATGTAACGGCCGGGTCTGTTTGCTAGGCGCACTGGCCTCTGCCCGAGGTCATAAGTATTCAAGTTCCAGTCGGCACGGTAGCATTATCCACGCAACAGTAGAGCTATAAGTGTTTCTGTGATGGGTCACACGGTAAATTGGCCGCTGAAGCAAATTATCTTTCCCACAAAGAAAGCCTTGGAAACATTCAGACTGGGTGCGCATGTTCAGGTTCTGTACTGCTGAAGAGAATCCTTCGAACTTTAATGCTTTCCCACGCAAGATGAAAAATATATCACGCATTTTAATGTCAATATAATGTCCTTCCATGATAGAAGTGAGTCCCTATTTCAGAAATCGGGAGTATTTCAGGCCTTATTTTTGAGTAGCTATTTAAATCGTGTATTTTGGATTTGTTTAGACAACGATTTGTCAGTGTTAACTCCATCGCTTTTGAGTTACCTGCTTTAATAATAAAATCGATTCGAATGTTCTGTTAAAAACATTGCTCAGGTAAGGTCACTGTAGAACGGTCAGTTTAGAATAGCCTAGGATTGTGATCTTGCACTTTAGCTTAATGGTTAGATGGATTGTTTAAATATCTCCGTGGGATTTCTGTTTAGTTTTCAACAACGGCAGTTTGAAACGCTGGTCATTTCCGAAACGAAATCTAAATTTGTCTCTGACATTCTGCTAATTGCTTAGAGACTTGCGTCTGCTTTTTGCTCAACCCTCCTTTTTTGCGTGTGCATTTTTCAGCGTGTTGAATAAAAGCACTTGAAATAAAATTCAAGGCCTGAGAATCCTGATATTGCTAATTTTAACATTTGAAATGTCAGATATTTTCATTTTATTTCGCTCATAATTCACAGCCTGACTGTATGCATATATTATGGCGTATTCGTATTCATTTCAGCCACTAATATTTTAAAAGCTGTCCTTGCTGTCAACATTTTTATTCTAGCATATGAACAAAAATCTGAACGAATAGGCTTCCATAAGGCGCAAAAATTAAGTTCCCTTAATACATTTTTTCTGTGCTCGTGGCTTTTCTGCAACAGCGATTGGGCTAAAAACAGATAAATAAACATCTGGATCGCTAGAAAAATTTTGCGGACGTGACTAAAGCCAGCAGAGAGGAAGCTGGCAGGTTTTCGTCTTTGCAGGAGAGAGATGTGTAAGGATTTAAAGTATGTTTTCATTCGTTAGCTTCCAATAAATGTGCAAGGACACAAGGAATTATTTCATTTTATCGCATCACCGCATGAAATATGATGTGCTATTGCAAATGAGTTTGGTTGTTTTTTTCTACTTCATAACCTCTTTAGCAATATTATGTATTTATTGCTGTGGCCTATTATACAGTAGCCTATTTTGGAAGAACTTTTTATTTAGCCTTCTCCTTTACATTATTATTTTTTTTCCACTTGTAGTTGGGGGAGACCAGGGCAGAACCAAACACTTTTTGCCATTCGTTCAATTGAAATGTCCACACAGATTTGAGCAAATATTTGTTATCCAAAAAAATATACGGGCCCTCACTGCAGGCCTTATTACAGACTGTCAGTAGGCCTGTAGGCATATGGGATTTCCCTGGTGAATGCATTTCAAGTAAAGGTAGCGAAATTAGACTGCAAATTTAGGCAGGTTAAGTTCTAAAAGACCAAGGCACATTTTTCCAGCGTCCGACTCGTGGTAAAAGCACGTCAAATAAATGCTTAAACAAGACTAAATGCAAAAGGACCTTCACAAAGACTCGTCACAGAGCAGTGGCAGTGTAGATGCCCGGCCTCCATAGCGAAAACTCATCGATTTTCCCAAGAACACTTCGGTAGCTACAAAAAAATAAACCACCCGTTTGCTTAAACATAGCTTTAACAAGTGTTAAAACATGCCCCGTCTTAAATCAATGTGTTTATCGTGTTAAACTGAGGATTGTCCACTTACCATCAAACGTAGCTATAGTCTATAGGCCTTCGTGGGCATTCAGTGCAATCGCATCGCATTGCTTGTTAATACAACGACTCATGGTAATGTGATATTGTCGAGATCTGGGCGTCAGGTTCAAAGTATGCTATAACGAATTGGGCTACACATCGTTTTTTACTCGGGCCGGTAGGCCACGAGTCTAAGTTTTGGCTCCTTTCTTCTTTTTTTCGGGGTCGCGATTGTCCTGCTCATGCGCGCGCGCGGTTTCGCGAATGGCCCAGGCCTAGACCTGCCCGAGTACAGGCTCTGAGGAGCCTCTTGTTTATTGGCGAATGGGTCAAGCTGTAGCACGGTAGTAGGCTGCTGATGAAGTTCAGTAAGACTTTGACCTTTACCGGCCCACCTTTTCCAGTGGTGTAATGAGTTCTGCCCTCATTTATGAGTCACGCGGTGCTGTCACATAACGTTAAGTTAAGGGAAGAAAAAAAAAAAAGCAAAAAAGAAAGACATATATACAGTTATTTCCACACCGTCCCTAGGGTGGCATGTTCCACGTTGTGCTTAAGTAATCTCGATCCCAACCTTTCCATGCTGCAATTATCTTACCCAAAATAGGACGGGGGTTTTGACATTAGCTTGACTTGTGAGTGTTCAAGACGGTTTCAGTAGCCTAATCGCAGTTTTTAGATTTCGGCCTACGGGAAAGTGATTTGAAATATAATGAATAAATCCGACTCCTGCAACTGTGATTTTTTTTGAATGAGGAAAGCTCAAGCATGGGTCAATCGTAGCCGGCTACCTACTTTCGCAAGTAAAGCTGACCTCTCAGAATGACGGCCGTGACAGATGCTTCACATTCACCACTTCTCTCTTTCATCACCTCTGTGATCGTTTTGTTTTTAAGAACAGAGTGCGACTGCGGCTGAGTTGCGAGAACTTCTCATTCAAATGTGGCACACTGGCGCCATCTCGTGGGAATATATATATAATAAATACACCTCTATTTATATGCAGAACAACGGTCATGATGTCCCATATGTGACTTATTTTTCACGATTACAGAAAATGTAGCGTTATTTGTGAAAAAAACAAGAGCTAAGTTGGAGGGAGCATTTGTTAGGTTTCACGTTCGTAACTTACAGCCATATCAGTGGCTCTGTATCCACAGGAAAAATGGAATCTGCAATTCTTCATATTTAACAAACAATTAAACAGATCTGTTGTTCTGGTTACAGTTATTCAGACAGGTGAGGCCAAGTGTTCGAGTGTGCCGGTTTTCACATGCATTTGTAGACGCTTGCTCAATTGGCAGTATATATGAATATGTCCTGCGCTAATTAAACTCCAGCGGAGTGCAAAACAGATAGTGAATGTACTCTGCTCGGGCAGAAACACCTTGGTAAAAAATTTGTCTTGCAGCGTGCTTCTTCCACTCATGAACTCATTCAGCTAATTAGTTGTACCCCCTCGATAATGAGTTGCAAAGCCGATTTTAAAGAAATACTTGGGAGGGCTTCTACTTTTCAGACCTTCGTAGAAGTATTTCACTGCTTATTTATTGTGTGACAAAAATATATAATACATAAGAATTATACGGAAATAACAAATGTAAATTCTGTGCCTAATAAATGATGTTGAAGCAGTTAAAAACTAAAAACCAGCTGCCATTGCAGCCCTTAAATCCAGGACGATCTCGGCCATTTGCACTTCCTCTGCCATCCGTATCCACTTCCTGTTAATTAAAAAATAAGCGAGAGGGAGAGGAAAACCTCGCCTAGTTTGCAAACTAATCTTAAATCTGCGGATTTTTTTTCCCTCTTGAAGAGTGTGAGATTGTCCAGAATCGAACCTTGGACTTGTTCCCAGGACAGCTGTTGTCCCCATGGGAGCTGATCACATTTTTTAGGGTGGGATACTGTCAAACAGACCTGACTTATTGGGGGAAGGGATTCGAATATTGTTTACTTTGGTAGGAATTTTATTAGCATGGATCATCCAAAGGGTCCCAACTGGACCCCTGGGGGACGCCCGTGTCTACTTGAGCTCTCCACTACTGATAAAGTGCAGATATACATGCGCATCTCCAAACATAAAAAAATGGCTTCCTCATAATTCCCGTGTTCCCTCAATTATTTTAGCACAGAGGACATGCTAAATGGACATTTATTTTTTGATTTATGCTAAAAGGATTGGTGTATTGTGAACATGCCAGGGCTCCCACTAAAAAGTGCATTTTTGTTTAGCAGTGGCATTGACGCTTTGATATAAATAGGATCAATAAATGAGCACATTTCCCAGAGGACCTTATCCTGAGAGTGAGTGTTGGGGTGGAGAGGATTTTATTGCTTGTGCTCGAGGCAAACCCAAGTTTAACTGTTGACTACTGCTCATTAATAATGCCTCGCTACTACGAAGAGTTTGATGCAAAAAGTATGATGAATTAGATTCCCAAATACTTTGGTTGTTACGGTATGAATGATGTGAAGATGATCTGAACTCAGTATCTTAATAATAATAATAATAATAATAATAATAATAATAATAATAGATGTATTAGTAATAAATACAATACAAAGCAGTTCTTTTTCCCAAAAAAGATTTAATGGAAGCAGCTGTGCAGACTGCTGTAAGCAGTGTCAGGACAGGCTATTCAGCCCACTGATGAAATACTGGCAAATGACTGTTCTCAGAGCTCATGAACATACACTTAGCTCCTAATAAACATTTTTCCAGTGACCTCAAGGGCCTTTTCCCTGTGCCTCAGGCCCTCGAGTGTCATATCAACACCACCGCAAAGAGATACAAAGGTTCTGGTTTTGGGATGGAAAACCCACAGGCGATTAAACAAGGAAACGCATGGTCAGCAAGCCAAAATCGTTCTGGCAAGAGTTTGTACTCTGCCCTTGATATCCAAACTAAAAATTAATGTCCATCACCCTGAATTACAGTGATTTTCCTCCTTTGACCTTGACCAGAAAAAGCCTGTGCAGTGATATTTCTGTCAGACAAAACCACCCATTTCTCTAAAAACACCGCAGCAGTTTCAGCAAAGCCTTACACTCCTTAGATCCAGACATGTCCGCCGACCATGATAAATGCCCACAGTGGTGTTGTGCATGTCGGAAAAAAAAAAACGCATTTCACTTCCCTCATCATGAAAGAGATGGGACATACACTGGTACCAGAAGACATTTATAAAGATGCTAGCAAGATATATTTAGTCGTTGTAAAAGTAGAAAAGAAAGACCTGACATTAAAAAGTGTGCCGTGCTGCAGAAGTCACTGCTATAAGACAGACGAGCAACAGACACCAAAAGCGCAGAGACACAGGTTTAAAAATATACACAGAACATAAAACCACAGCTTTTAAAAGCTGCAGACCAAAAACAGACACATGGAGAGCCTCTTCCCACAAGAGCTTGCCATGGACTAAACACTCAATTAAAAATTTAAAACAAAACGCAACAGCAGAACATTCACATCAACTTATATGGTAAAGACTAAAAAACTGCCACATCTGTAAAAGACATTGCCTTTTCCTTGATAACAGAATGAGGTAAAATCTGTGTCCGTCAAATCTTCTTCTGTGTCCATTTAGTGATGGTGTCGCAAGGCACCCAGATAGCACCCATTAATGTCCCTTGATGTCAATTTAGTATTTGTACCCAAAAAAAAAAAAAAAAAAGTCTCTCTCCTAAAAATTTACAAAATGGCAGGGCTCAATGTTTAAACTGGCCATGGATGAGTAACAGTATCGTTTCCGTAAACTAAGGGATGAGGAGCCGAAATGCAACGACAATTTAAAAAAGTGAAAATTAAACCCAAAATACCAACCTGTGTGCATAGAGCATCACACAATTGCAGGCAACTCCTGGACAAAAAAAGAAAAAAAAATTAATTAATGCCAAAAAGATTAAAATCAATGCTTAAAAAACAGTCAATTAAGATACGCCAAGCGAAATCCTGGCTAGCTCTCCTGGTTTACTGAGCCCTGCCCTCCGCCAGAAGCCCCTCCCTCTCTTCGGCCTCTCCCTCTTCCGGATGGACCAAGGTGGAGCAGGGCAGCCGGGCCAGCAGGGGGCGGTGGAGGTCATTGTAAAGCGCGGCACCGCAGAGCAGGATGAGGAAGCCCAGGATCTGCAGGCCGTGGAAGTGTTCCCAGCCCAGCGCTAGGCTAACGGCCCAGATGAGCACCGTGCGCAGGCTGTCCAGGACCATGCGGGTGGTGGCGCTGATCTCTTTGGTGACGCTGATCCCGGCAAAGTTAAAGAAGGCGATGCTCACTATGTTGCCCAGAAGGGCCACTATGATCAGCGGCTTGTTCCCCATCTGACAGAAGGCATCCAGGGCGTCCTCCAGGGCCTGCCTGGGCGGGCTGCCGAACCTCCCCGCCGGGATGTAGAACATGGGGATGAGCAGGAGAGAGAGGATGAGGAAACCAAACAGACCTGGAGGGAGGGAGGGAGGGGGAGAGAGAGAGAAAGATTTGATTTTTAAGCTCCCATTTATTAAACCAATGGATTCAGCATTATTTAACAGAATGCATCATAAGTAAAACTGCAAGTTTAGCTAAAGATTTTTCTTAAAACAAGCTAAAACAAGACGAAAATAATAAAAACACAATACAAAATATGTACCGATGCAATACTGAAAAAAATTGCTAAAACAAACAATAAAAAAAATGTTAAATAGTAAAATTAAACCGTATTAAAATAAATAGTAAAAAGTAGCATAAAAAATGAACAAATAAAAGAGGGGGGGAGAGGAAAAGAAAGGGGGGAGTGCAGAGGAAAGGATAAAAGAAGGGGGGAGGAAAAAAGAAGAAATGAAAAACAGAAAAGGGGAGAAAGGACAGAAGAGGGAGAAAGTGAGAGGGAAAAATGGAGTGGGGGAGAAAGAGAGAGGTACGGGTGGGAAAGAAGGGAGATCAGAGAGTAGTTTTTATTCCAAAGGATCCTGCAGACCCACCGAGCATGAAATTACACACTCACAACAGCCCACAGACCCAGCGTGTTACATTAAAGGTGCAGTGCGGCCCAAAGGCCAACAGAGCATTACGTTACACATGTAGACTGGCCCACGTATCCACCAAATGCTACTGTAAACATGCAGAGCGGCCTACAGACGCGCAAACATTCAGTCACAGAGTGGCCCATGGATCTGCCAGGCGGTACATTACAGATGAGCACTACAGTGCAGGTATAGAGTAGCCCATGGTCCCACTGCATGTTATATTCTGAAGTGGCCCACAGACCCACCGAGGGTTGCGTTTAAGTCACAGAAAGGACTACAAATCCATCAAGCATTACAGACAAAGAGGGCCTAAAGACCCACCAAGAGTTACACTACAGACGCAGAGCGACTCACTGACCCTCTGAGCATTACATTACAAATGCAGAGCGCGCCACAGACCGAGTGAGTGTTGAATAACCGGCGCAGAACTGCTCGGATCCAACCATCGTCATATGGACACAAAGAGGCCTACAGATTTACCAAACATTACACTGCAGCCACAGAGTGGTCCACAGACTCACTGAGCTTTACATGTCAGATGCAGAGTAGTCCACAGACCCACCTATTGTTACATCAATGATGCAGTGCGGTCCACAGACCCACCAACTGTTAGATTTCCGACACAGAGCAGTCCACAAACCCACTGATTTTAACATTTCAGACACGGCAGTTCACAGACCCACCCATTGTTCCATAAACTCAGAGCAGTCCATGAGCCCACCGGTTGTTATTATATTACAGATTGTGGCACCCCTGTCCCCAACCGCGGCCCCACAGTGAGCTGCTAACAACGCCGAGGGGGTCCGGCTGCCTGGAGCCGGCGGCCATTGGGACAAATAGTGGAAGGACAGTATCTGCCTAATCCGTTTCTTGAATATTTCGGCACGGAGAGCGCTACCCAGGCCAGGTGGAGGTCCCCAGGGGTTCAGGACCACGGACAGACGTGCAGCAGAGCACAACTCTGTACATTTCCACCCTCCTGCAGCCCACCTGAGGGGAGTTGCCTTGATTAGCTTGCAGACTACATAAGGAGCACCGGGAGACCATAGAGGCAGTTGAGGCTGCAGTGCGACTGCCAGAGGACCAATTCTCGCAAGAGTCCTTGCTTGGGGAGCAGCTGCAGAGCCAAGGGAGGGAGCCTTCATACCCCCCAAGAGTTTCCTTTCGCCAAGCCCCTCTTCCCTGAGCTTTAACTAAATAAATTACTTTGGTTTAACACTGCAACCCGTGTCTCCTGCCTGCTCTGCTTGGGCTACAGTCCCTCTACGGCCACCCAGGCCACAAGATGCAGAACAGTCCACTGACCCACTGGTTGTTAAATTTGAGACAAAGCAGTTTGCACAGACCCATCAATTGCAACTTTATAGACACAGCAGTCCACAGGCCCACAATTGTTACATTACTGATGCAGAGCAGTCCACAAACCCACTGATTGTAACCATAGACTGTATAAAAAGATTGACGAAGCAACCGTTACGTCACCCATTGGTTTCACCATACGATTTAGGAAGCCTCAATTTTGGCAATTTGAACAGCGCCATTTTGTCGTTTTGAAACCGGATGTGATTTCTATTGGATGAGAACGTGAGATCCAGGGAGGAGCGAGGGCTGTACTGATCGTGTCTGACGAGGACCAGAGGTTAGCCACGCCCCCAAAGCATATCTGGCTTCATCCTTTATTCTAGTCTACTTGGGACCATAATTTACAAAAATGAACATCATGATATATTGAAGGAGACTGGAAACTTGCGATTAATATCATAAAATAATGTGGACAATCATTATTGAAATAATAAATCAGGTGGGAAAGTAAGGTCATTTTCTCATAGACTTCTATACCATTGAACTTCTTTCTGCAACCACCGACTTCACCATCTGCTGGCCATTAAATAGATTGCAATTTTAAGAGATTTCCGCATTGGCTTCACTTTTCAGACCTGGGTGCTGCGTCCATCTTTTCATACAGTCTATGGTTGTAACATTACAGACACAGATCGGTCCGCAGACCCACAATTGTTACATTACAGATGCAGAGCAGTCCGTAGAACCTCCAATTGTGAAATTAAACACAGAATGGTCCACAGACCCACCGCAGATGCAGAGCAGTCCACAGGACCACCGATTTTAGCATTACAGACATAGCAGTCCACAAACCCACTGATTTTTACATTACGGATACAGCAGTCCACAAACCCACCAAATGATACATTACTGACTCACTGATTGTTACATTACAGAGCTGTTCACTTACCCACTGATTGTAACACTACAAACCCACAGCAGTCCACAGACCCACCGACTGTAACATTACAGACACAGAGTGGACCAAAAACGCACCTATTGTCACATAACAAACGCAGAGCGGTCCACAAACCCGCCAGCTGTTACATTACAGACTGACTGATTGTAGCACTACACGCGCAGAGCAGACTACAAACCTATTGATTGCTACATTACAGACACAGAGATGTCCACAGACCCACCGACTGTAACATAACAGAGAGAGAGCAGTCCACAAACTAAAAGATTTTACATTACAGACACAGCTGTCCACCGGCTCATCAACAGTAAAATTACGGGCGGAGCGGTCCACAGACCCACCAATCGTAAACTTTACAGACCCACAGCAGTCCATGAACCCATGGACTGTAACATTACAAACACAGAGTGGTCTACAGACCTACCTGTTGTTACATTACAAATGCGGAGCAGTCCACAGACCCACTGATTGTAAAATTTAAGACACAGAGTGGGCCACAAACCCATTTATTGCTACAATACAGACACAGCGGTCCACAGACCCATCGATTGTAACATGACAGACACACTGACTCTTACATTACAGATGCAATGCGGTCCACAGACCTACTGATTATAACATTACGGACACAGAGTCGTCAACAGACCCACTGATCGTGACATTACAGACAGAGCAGCTTGGTCGCTCTCGCCCACCTTCAGTGCCCACAGCTTTGAGCGGATGCACGTCGTGCCTGTAGATGAACTTCTCCTCCAACACCATCTGCACCGCAACGATGATCTGAGCCATGATGATCAGCAGGTCACCTGGAAAAGGCAACAGGTCACAAACGCCGTTAACAGGAGACCAGGTAGTTACAAGATGACTACCCTAGAAAAAGTGGCCATTATGACCAAGTCCATTAGATGCAATCCACAAAAACTATCCATTTTTATGTATCAGACTTCACACTTCCATTGGTTGCATTCATAAATGAAGAGTTGGAATGCAAAACCCACAAAGTCCACTCAACCTCTTTTGTTTTAAATTGAGTTTTTTTTACTCAGCATATTATGCGGGGCAAAAAAAAAAACTCAATTTAAAACAAGAGGTTCAGTGGACTTTATCGGTTTTGCATTCCAACTCTTCAAATATAGTTACTGAAAAGAAAATAGATTAAAGAAATTTGAAGAAAGAGAAATTAAGACTCCCCTTCTGCTACCCAGTATAATATCAGTCTGTCATATAGCTGAGCAGGACTTCTGGACTTTCTAGGATGGCCTTCAGTAATGACCCAGGGGACCAGGGACAGACATTCCACCAGTGCCTTGCAATGTCCAGCAGATTAAGCCTCTAGCACAGAAAAAGCAAATTTCCCCGAGCTAACTTCCCCACCCAAATCATCTCCCCTTCTTAAATTTAGTGTTATTATTATTCGCATCAAATCAGTTTCATTCGCATTTTGCGTTTTTAACAGACAGAAAACTTAGGGAGTCTGGCCAGACTTTTGCTAACAAACAAGCAGGGAATTTAAAAGAAAAAAAAAATGATCCTGTGAGAGGAAATATGTGGAACAACTCAGCTAGAGGGTGATCCCTAATATTACATCATTAGTACGCTAAAGATGATAAATGAAAAAAAAAATCCTGAAATCTTGGGCCATAGAGGGGAGAGGACTATATTGTTGACATTTTTTAATTTAGTACATCTGGCCATATTGCAGGATGACGTCACCAAGTTTGTACTTAACTGTGATGACATTGCAGAGTTTATGTTTACCTGTAATAACGTCACAGAGTTTGTGTGTACCTGTGATGATAGCATGGAGTTTATGCTTACCTGTGATGACGTCGCTGAGTTTGTGCTTGCCGTCGTGGTTGCCGCTGACGATGTCGGCCAGCCCAACCACCACTAAACCCAGGATGGTGATTAGGATGCCAATCCACTGACTGGCCACCAGGCGGCGCCCCAGGAACGCCACCGACAGCAGCCCCGTGAAGATTATCACAGCCCCCCTGAGCATCTGGAAGCTGGAAGCGCTCGTCATGTTCAGAGCTGGAAGGGAAAGGGTAGAATGGCAGTTATATCAGTTTTTTCCTTCTCTTGCCAGCGCTCTCTCTGTTAGCCTTATGGCTGTCATGTTCCTCATGTTCTACTGAAGTGGACAACACAGATTCATGAAGTAAAAGTTCTTCCAACTGTTCTGTTCTAGCTGACTGGAACAACCCTTCAGCCAGGGGGTTGAACCAGTTGTTGAAATCAGCTGGCTGAGTGACAGGGTAGAAGAAAAACACAGCAGAACCTCTACATTCTGACCCCTGAAATGCCCATGTCTTGTGTTCCATGTTTTTTCAAACCAGAGCAAATTTCCCTTTGAAGCGCATTGAATTTACAGAATTGATTGACCTGAATTCTCCTGACTTGAATTAGGATTCGGAAGTTTAGACCATGGGTTAACTGCTACACTTAGGAGGGAATATAAAGCAGTGACTCAAGAGATGGGTTTTGGACCAGGATTGTAAGAAAGCTGATGCTGGATCAGTTCTGCCATTTAAATAATAATGGACAAGGTAAGGATGCGGACCAGGAAAAGGGATTCCAGAAAACCACTTAAAATTAGACAGGTTTTATAGATATGGCCCAATGAATTAGAAGAAGCCTACTGTGACACTTTAACACATATTTTCAGCCAATTTCCAGATTCTCCACTCAAAACTTAATTTAGTTCAAACCTATGCTTAATCTACAACGATCAGCCACAACATTAAAACCGACCTGCCTGATACTAATATTGTGCTGATCCCCCTCGTCCCATCAAAACAGCACCATCAAACTGACATACACTTGAATTCCCAAATGAGGGTTCCCTAGTGTAACATTTCCCAGAGAATCACACTCCCGCCACCAGCATTTCTTCTTCCCACAATGCATTCTGATGCCATCTCTTCCCAGGTTAATGGTGCACAGGCACCAGGCCAATGAACTTGCCACCCAGGGCCTGGCAATATTTTTCAATTATTCCAAGGTCACGTGCCCATTGTAGGTACTTCCGACAGTAGACCAAAGTTAAAATGGGCACTCTGACTGGTCTGCAGCTACAATGCGAAATACATAGCAGGGTGCGATGCAACTGTGCTGTGACACGTTCCTCACGCAAGTATCACTAAAATTCTCCGTGCTACAGTAGCCCTTTTCAGGGGTCCCCAAATGACGGTCCTCAAGGGCCAAGATCTGCTTGTGTTCCACCCTCCCTTTACCTGGGAGTCAGGTGTGATGACAGTCTGGCAAATCTGGGGCAATGGTTGTTCACCAATTTCCCTGGAAGGAGAGAAAACCAGGGTTGGATTTGGATTCAATGGCCAGATTTGGTAAACCCTGCCTTCTGCCAGTTTGGATCATACAGAATAGCCGTCGTTGACCTTGTGCAAAGTGTCCAGGTGCCCAAAACCCTGTTGCCAGGTCATGGTTTGTTCCTCCTTGTACTGCTGTCCATAGATACTCATTACCGTTGACTAGGAGCACCCCAGAAGTCTTGCCGCTTTGGAGATCCTCGGACCCACTCGTCAGGCAATAATTTGGCCCTTACCAATGTTGCCCAGGTCGAATTTCACCCTCATGTCGACAACGAGAACTGACGGTTCACTAACCATTTAAGGTCTGTCTGCATATCTTACATGTGCCGTTTCCACAATGTAATCAAGGTTATTTGGCTCATTTGTGAGTGGTTTTCATGTTTTGGCTTATCGACGTAAGTCTTTGAAACTGGCAAAAAAGGCACCAATGCACAGATGCACACAGGGTCATCTAGATATGCCACCAGATTCATAATCATTTTCCCCAAGTCTAATATTCCATTAATCTATTATCTAAACCTCTTCTTCCCAATCAGGATTACAGGGGAACTGGAGCCAATCCCAGCCTACGATGGACTAAAGGGAGGACCACACCATGGACAGCTCACCAATCCATCACAGGGCTCACACACCATTCACACGGGCAGTTTGGAATCTCCATTTAGCCAGAGGGAACATACAAACTCCACACAGTAAGGCCTCAGGCTTCATTCTAACCCACAACCTTCTTGCTGTGAGGCAACTGCGTTACCCACTGCACCAGACCAAGTCTGATATAAAATTTTATATTATTTTTTCATTATTTTTGGCTGGTTTCTCCAAAAGAACTTCAGCATCAGGGTGCTAGTGACCATATACAGACCAAGTTATACTGGAGGCTCAACAGCCCTGACCCATATCTATGTCATCGACTGTTTACCGCAATGCATTATGGGTGGTAGCCGGGGTCGTTATCCTGTACACACTATCCATCTCCTGAAATCTGAAATATTGTGGTCTTCCATCACAAAAATGCAGTAAAACTGCTCCTATGACATCACTCTCTTGTAAAACCAATATGACATCTGCCATATTGATAAAAACAGACCCAGCTATTCCCCACAATGCATTGCGATAAACAACTGATGACATAATTATGCTTGGGGGCCAGTGGGACTCTTTGGATTAGGTTCTCTGTTGGGCTAATGTGCATTTATTTGCATGCTTGTGCGGATGTGTCTCAGTCACATACCCACATACATGATGGAGGTCCCAGTCATGTCACACAGGGCAGGAGGGAGGAAGAGGAGAGGGTTGAAGCTCTGTCCCGGATTCATTCTGGGTTCAGGTCGGCGCCGGTCCTGACACAACGCGATGTGAAACACCAGCAAGCAGCTCAGCTCTCCGAGAAACATTCCCACAGCCTGGGAGGGCAGAGTAAGGAGCGGAGTTAAAGCCACCAGCTCATGTCTTAAAGCTGCGGTACATCGGAATGATAGGGAGTCCCTGCACAAATTTCTGCAGGTGACAATAATTGTATGTGCGTTATGCAAATAAAAGTGCAGCCTAAGTTAACGTCTGCACGTTTGGGCGTGCAAGTATGTGTGTGTGCACACGAGTGCATGCAATGCACTGCATGTGTGAAACAAGTGTGTGTGTGTGTGTGTGTGTGTGTGTGCGTGCTCCAGCGTGCTCAACATGAGCGAGACAGACCTGTGTGTGTTTGTGTGTATAAGAAATATATAGTACCTGTAGGAACAGGTGTGTGTGTGTGTGTGTGTGTGTGTGTGTACACATCTGTGTTTATGCTGATGAGTGTGCACACACGTAAAACAGACGATACCTGAAGGAAGGGGTGTGAGAAGTCGTGTTTGGGCGTGCCTTTGCATCCGGGCACTGAAAAGTTGTCAGCCCACCTGAAAGATAGACAGATTCAGCTCCTGAAACTGACCCGATTCATTTATAACCAGGCTCTCCACGGGGAGTTAAAGCTGGGTCAGCCAGAGAAAATAAACAAGAGGTGTCAATTGCTAGCACATGTTCAAAGAATTAGAGGTAATAATCGCTGGCGAACATTCAATTGGATGTGGATTAAGGGTAATAATGTACTGCTGGAAGGCTCAGACTGACTGATTCTTTATTGTTTAATGACATTTTTGGCAATTTTTTCAGCTATCTCACATCAAATTAATTCATACCAATCGGCAATTTAGAGTCTCCAATTAGCCTCATGTGCATGTCTTTGGACTGTGGGAGGAAACCGGAAGGCCCAGAGGAAACCTATGCAAACACAGGGAGAACATGCAAACTCCACACAGAAAGGCCCCAGGTCAGATTTGAACCCACAGCCTTCTTGCCGTGAGGAAGCAATGCAAACCACCTTTAGAAGGACACAGCTTAAACCCTGATTGTGACATTTCAAGGATTATAAATCTTTTATCCCCATATCTCTTCTTGAGTTATACTGGACAACTTTTCTGCTGTAAGGAACAGCGAATCATTTGGCTTGACGACAAATATTGGTCCAGCAAAAAAAAAAAAAAAAAAAAAAAAACACTTTGAGTTGACCAACACCTGGCGCTGATACACTGTACAACAGAGGACCACAGTAAATGTAACCCTGGCCTATCCATGCTTTGCTAGTGCTACTGCAGGCTGTTATGCTGCCCTCCTTTCCAGTTACAGCTGCTATCAAGTCTCTGATAATCATATGGGGCTCATTACACATACAGTCATTCACATGGAGTCTCATTTGATTCACGCACATGTGGGAGTTAACCCACGCTCAAAACTCATCTGATTTGCTTACATATGTGATTTAATCCAGACTCAAAATTCATCTGATCCACTCACAAGTGGGAGTTAACCCAGACTCAATACTGTGATTCACTCAAATGGAAGCACCCCAAGTGGGAATTCCCTCCAAACAGATTACAGATCGACTAATCACATGATCACACTGAAGCTGCAAGGCTTTGTTGCCGACTGTCCATCTTATCAGCACCCAAAAGATAACACTGCCAATATTTTCTCATAACCTTTGTGTTTATGACCACTTCAGGTATAAATATAGACTAAAGGGCTGAGAGAAAGGTGATAGTCATTGCCGTTGTGTAGTCTATCACTGCATTTGATAATTGTTCTTTTGTTACATCACAAAAGCAGTAAGCACTATAATTCAATGGATAGTGACACATTATATTGGTCCCATTGGCTGAGTAAATCACCGGACCTGAATCTAACACTTCCATGCTGAAGATCAGAATGAAGGCAAAATGTCCAATAAGCAAGCAGGAACTGAAGATGGCTGCAGAACTGGCCTGACAGAGTATCAAGCTAAGCATATAGTGGCAATATCTTTATATATCACAAATGTCAGACCCTTTCAAGTAATTTCAAAATAATGTTTTATCCCATGGAAGTGAATTTTTATTCAAATGGCTTATCAATATTTTAAAGTGGTACCACAGTGTACAGCATTAGATGTTTGACGTAGGAGGTTCAGGTACAAGAGGAGGTACCAGCCTTCTTTCATCAGGTTAATGAGTGGCCAGCATGAGGATCCACAATGCATATGCCATCAGTCACATGAGGAAGGTACAAAGCCCAAACCACAGATAAGGCCAGACAGGCAGATAGATAGTCAGGGTTTCCAACAGCATTTTTAAAGAAGTCAGCCTAAAAGCACAATTCAGCATAATCAAACAGGAAGTGCTCTTGCCACAAAACGTCGTGCCTCTACAGTCATCCAAACCCCTGCCCTTAACAGTAGAAAATTACGTCAGACTTTAGGTGGACTTCATTCTGAAACTCTCCCCCCGCTGCTGAGCAGGGAAGGATGCTGCTCACTGACATTTTTTGGAAACCAGATCTACAGTGATATCTGTAAAAATACTTCCATAGTGATGCAGTTTAAATGGGTTTTACCCCCTAGTTACATGGTTCACAGCGTGGACCCAATCCTCAGAAATGAAAGCTGACAGTAAGCGCTATTTAGCTTGACTTTACTACCCTTTAAAATTGTGTCACTGTCCAACACCCCCCTCCGCTAATGAGAAAACCTGGACAAAGGTCGGAAGACGTTTACAATCTCTGTCCTTTCACAGATGGGAGGTAGCCTCACAATTCGCTGGACTAGTGAATGACCAATAAATAAAGGCCGTGTCTTGATGAACCTCAAATAAATGCTACCTTTTCAATAAATACACCTCATTTGGATGTAACTTCAAGAGATAAAGTACCCTAAAAAAGCCATGCCAAGCACTACTAAAGGAAAATGGGGTCAGCAGATCTCAACCTTGAGAGCCCTGGGCTCTATTAGTTTTTGTTGTTTCCCAGAACTTAACTAACCCCAGCTGATACTTTTATCCAAAGTAAACTACAGTTAATTTGACCAAGCAGGGGCCACTGGTTGCCATAGCAGTGTGAGAATAGGGGCCTTGCTAAAGGACCCAACTGTTGCACTATCCTTATCGTGGTAGCACCGTTTGAACTACAAACTTTAATATTCCCAGTCGAGCACCTTAGCCTTCAAGCAAGAACACGGTGCACTTATTAAAAATGACTTCACTATTTAGTTCAAGGCAAAGTAACTGAATCCAAATGAAGCAGACATTTTCTTTTTCGCTTTCATCCTGAGCCTCTGTCCGTGAAGCCAGGACACTCAGCAAGCCGATTAAATGAAAGGGTACGGTAAAAAATCGTGATGAAATGCGACACGTAATATCATGCTGTAGCGTTCTTCCTCTGAAACTGAAGTAAAGAACTGCGACTGGAGACTGCTGAACCATGCAGTCTGCTGTTTTCTTAATGTCAGCCTTCGCCTCCATGAGATTCAAAAAACTAACAAAACTAAAAAATGTGAGGCGTTTCTTAAAAACACAAGCTCGTGCAGTGTCTAGGACAGTGAAAGAGAAAGGGGACAAAAGGTAATGTGTGTAATCTGGCCATCTGTTGAAAAAGAATATCACATGTAGACACCAAAAGGAAATTATTGTGAGCACTTTAAAGGAAACCAATACGCACTTGAAACTATAGACTAAATGCCAGGTGAAGATCTTTATCAACCCAGAAACATCCCAACAGTTAACCCAATAAAACCTATGGAGATATTCATGGGTCAATCAAATGCAGTGGCTGTACTCAAAGCTGTGGAACATCAGCCCTATTTCAAATTTTAGACGAGATCCCCAAGGTTTTCAGCAATCTGTAACATAACCGGCTGAATTACAGAGAAATAAGCACAAAATCATGTACAAGATCTAGATGTTTTCCATTTGATGTAATGCAGTGTGACCATAAAATCATGGCATCTTGGGTTTGAATATTTTTCTCAGTATAAATTTGACGTAGCCTCAGTGAAGTGCTGCAACCAGCAGAAGCAGAATAGCACGTGACATCCTGCATAGGACAAAAAAAAAGAAGCCTTTTCTAACTTTGAAGCAACGTAAGGGAGAACTTGAGTGAAAAGTTAGAGTTTAAGGAGTTAAGGGTGCCATCAAGGACTTTGGGCCATAAGACATCTCTCACTGACCTCAAAATCTAAACGCATGGCTACTACGACTAGCCTATACCATTTCTATTAGTGCCTAAGAATCTTTCTAAAAAGCAAAAACCAAGGTGTCATCCCCGTGTCTTACTTTTCAGTCACAAGTTCCGTTGTTCGCTGATGTAGGTTTTTTTTTTTTTTTTTTTTTGCAAGGTGTGGTATTACATTGCACGTTCAGACATGTCAGATGCCGGTGACTCGACAGCATGTGACAGCAAGGGAATGCGGCACCGATTCGAAGTATTATTCAAATAACGGATATTGACGTAAGGACAATGACTCAAATGCACAATCGGACCACAAGTATTTACAATGAGATGATGCCTCGTCGAATGTAAACTTGGTCTAAACATCAAAAATTAACCAGTCAAACAAAACGATTCGGCGCGGCGTGACACACTTGAGTTTCGTTCATCTGAATTCACTTGGTACATGCTACATGTATTCACAAACCTGTGAGAAGAAGGCGAATGGATAGATGCTTGGCGTTGTCTGGCAACAAGAGCTGCCCAACCCGATCGAGTTATATCGATAAGGAGGGACATTATGTAGAAACGGCCACAGCATTTTAGCTCACATAAAACCATTCATCAGGAACCATCAAACAAACGTTGCCAGACTATAGCGCCTCATGACGGTCATCATCTTAATGATCACAAATCACCATAAATATTTCAACAAATGACAGAAAAAAAGAACGCAATCTAAAACTGAGTTGGCTGGTTAAGCTATGCAGTTTGCACTTTGACCAACAGTTCATACAAATGGAATGAACCAAGCACAACTGAAGCATACATATCCCTCAATGCAGCATTAATTAAAAGAATGACGCAAGACAAGTTTGTGTCTGCATCTACTTATTGATAACGAGTTCCCGTCGTCAGACAGGCAACATTCTGTTTTCTGACACAGACATGCACCACACTTACTTGGCGGATAACGTATTGATTGATCCTGTTATGAGCATCATCGCAGCAAGCAGGAGTTGGTACTTCGTCCAAGCCATGTTTCACGCCTGAATACCCGAAACACAAGTAACAAGAACGCATGGATCTCATTCAATCCTTCTGCCTCTGATCATTCGTCTCTTCGCAGCGCTTCCTGCTAGGTCACATGACTTTCAACATCAGCTGACTGGAATTGGGGTGGTTTGCATAATTGCTCAGAGAGCAGCTGACGCCCTGCGATTTTCTTGTGGACTGTTGCTTGTGTGTAGTAGTGCTGGTGAGATGAAGCTCCGTGAAGTGTTGAAGCTTTCTAGCCAGATGTGTTGAAGTGTGGTTCATTTCTTGAGGTTTAGAATGAACTCTAGAGACCCCTATTGGTCAATAAAAACATACGAATTGTGCTTCGTAGGAAATCGTAGGCAAGCATAAGCCTTCAGCGTGAAAGTGGCAGAATCAATAAATGCAAAATAAAATGAAGTATTTTGACCACATGTTATGTCATAACGAAACTAAAAGATACTTTCGGGGACAGGACAGAGGGCAGTGAATGCGCCTGTGAAACAAAGAGCTTTGTATTTTTGTTCAAAAATAATAAGCGTTTCCCATAATCATAAAATGAAAAACTATCAAATTAAGGGAATTTATTATGCATTGGAGGTTATTTGAAAAGGTTTGAAAATATGACATCATATAATAGTCGAACAATTTGGCCTAATAGCCTCACTAAGCGACCTTATTCGGTGAAATCAAATCAAAGTATTCCCGAACGGGAGACAATTTTCTCTTTCTTGCTGGCTCCATCGCACGTAATGACAAACTTGCAAACCGCACTGACAAACTTCAACTACTGACGACAACCCACGACCTGCAGAAGAGAATTGGGACATTTTATAGTCGACTGACTGACTGACTGACTGACGTCATTTCGCCGAGACGATACAAGCCTCGACACGGAGCTCCGTTCAGGAGTGCTTCACATTTTTGATACAGGCTCCGAAGCCTTGGTATCGACGGGAACAGCACTAGTGTTTAGTCTGTCCAACCATTCCGTGATTTTATACAAGGCACACGTTGTAATATATAATTTGATAAAATAAGACCCATTTTATGTAGACGGGTTAATCCGAATGCAGTGTTGCTTGAACTTGCTCCTCAAGGCTGGTAGTCCAGCTAGTTCTCGACACTTGGGTATGCTGGCCTATGTTCTAAGTACGGGTGCGTTGCAAACTCAGAACTGTTGCAAGGTTCACAGTTTTCTAAATTGTAAAATTCTGGTTTATAAGTATTATTTACCCTTTCAAGTAACTTTATGTCCGAAGTAGCAGTGCATTCCTGGTGCTGAAAATTCCAGCTTTGACCAGCCTAGGCTGGTCAGGCTGGTTTAAGCTGTGTTTTGGACAGTTTTAGTTGGTCGACCAGCCCTTCACCAGCTGACTCCAGCTGACAATACCACCTTAACCAGCTTTGACCACCTTCATCCAGCTATAGAGACCAGCTTTAAACATCTAGACCAGCTAATAACACAGCTCAGACCATCTTAAACCAGCTTAGAATTCTTGCAGCTATTCATACATGACGTGAATTAAATCAAGGGCGAGTATATTGGGCATGTGTTCGAGTTACGGCCTATGTAAGCATTGACATGTTAGGGGTGCACAAAAGCCATGCCTAATTGTGTTTTCCAGCTTCAAAGTTACGGGGGGACGAGAATTAAATTAGATTACAGAACAAGGGTGGCATTGTATTCAAGAATAGCGTGTCCTCCGCCATTCATTGTTCATGATGGGAAAAGTAGCTCATTAGTAGGCTAGGCTACAAGCCAAATGTGTATTTGTAGAAAATCCTTGTTTTGAAAGGTGATAAGGATGGTAGCGATTGAAGACCTGGGTGCAAGAAGTACTTCAGTCACAAAATAACATTTTTGAGATATTAAGGGTCAAAGTTTTGAAAACATGCTGCAAATACTTTTTTTAAAAGATAACATTCAGTGGCGCTTGCTGCTAGTCCCAGGGGTTATACAAAGTAGACAGACACGTTTTTGTGGAAAAATAATGCTTTATTACGAAAAAAAACAAGAAAATCAGTTTTGGACTTTGGTACTTCTTACCATAAAATGCCTGGACTTCGGTACTTATTGCCATAAAATGCATGGACTTCGGTACTTTTACCACACAAATGCCATTTCAATCATTTTCTGATTGCCAAACAGTCATTTTTGCTACGCTTGTCACATGACACATACTAGCAGCTGATTTGACAGTCATGGACTTAGGCACTTGTTCCTGATGACGTCAAGGACTTGAGTACTTCTGCAAAGACTTGAGTATTTCTTGCACAAAAATTCAGTAGATTCAAGGAAGGCCATATATCAGTATTGAGGACTTGAGTACTTATATTTGGAATTTTTTTGGCTTTAAATGATGCACATGACACTCTACTTTATGGTAGTAGTGTCAGCTCATTTTTTGGAAAATATGACTTAAGTACTTCTTGCACCCAGGTCTTCAATTCTGCAGCAAGATTTATTTCCCCTCCCCCTCAATCGTCAATGAGTGAAGAGATGGTTCGCATTGAGTGAATGACAGTAGGCCTGTATCTGGTTGTATTTTCCTCCATCACTTTTGTGTTAAATACTTGATGATCCCAAAAATGAGAAGTATTTTATAATGAAAATTGTAAACATTTTGTCCATGCTGACACTTGTGGTATGACATTACAAATATGCGAATGGTAAGGCTACATCCTAAGTGAATATAATTCTGGTGCACCATTCACTGTTTATATTTGAAAACACTGACAGTTTTATGACGCAGTCACTGTAACCTCGGCAGTAGGTCACTCCAGGCTCAATATGCAGCTGGTTTTCTTGTCTGCAAGATGTTGAAAACCTGACCTGCTGCACTGGCAAGTTCCCCCATTGGTTAGTGCAGGCCACGATGTCAGTGCTATACATTGTTTATTCAATATAAAACTGACTGTTGTTTTCAAATAAAGCTGTGACCTGAAGTGTGAGACCTGGGACAAGTGACGTGTGACAGGAGTCCTCCATGTCATTTGAAACACCAGGCTTAAATTTAGCCTGTAGAGGTCACTAATGATCAGCATGGCAGATTTCATCAGGATTAACGGAAGTAAATTCCTACTTGGAGTGGCCTGGGTGTTGTTTTTGCCGGTGGGGCAGTCAATGGTCCTCATTCTCGGTCTCATGGACCCGGTTTTCTTCTTTTCGGTGGCAATGCCCGAATGTAAATAAGCTGTTAATTTTTTCTTCAAATGATTTTTTTTCCTCCTTTCAAATGTAGGATCACTTATGCTTTTATATCACGTAATCCTCAACAATATACTTTTACTGGCCACTTCATTAGGTACACCTTTCTAGTGCCAGGTCAGACCCCTTTCTGCCTCCAAAATTGCTTTAATTTTTCATGGCATAGATATAACAAGGTGTTGGAAACATTATTCAGGGATTTTGGTCCGTTTTGACACAGTTACTGCAGATTTTTCAGCTGCACATCCTTGATGCGAATCTCCTATTCCACTACATCCCAAAGGTGCTCTATTAGATTGAGATCTGGTGAACAGGGAGTACTGGGAACTCATTACCATGTTCAGAAATCAGTTTGAGATGATTTGAGCTTTGTGACATGGCACATTATCCTGCTGGAAGTAGCCGTCAAAAGATGGGTACACTGTGGTCCTAAAGGGATGTACATGTTCAGCAACAACTCAGGTAGGCTGTGGCATTGAAAATATGCTTAATTGGTACCAAGGGGCCCCAAAGCGTGCCAAGAAAATATCCCCACAACAATTACACCACCGCCACCAGCCTGACCTGTTGATACAAGGCAGGATGGATCCATGCTTTCATGTTTACACCAAATTCTGACCCTACCATCCAAAGATCCCCGGAAAAATTGTGACTTATCGGACCAGGCTCTGTTTTTCCAATTTTCTACAGTCCAATTTTAGTGAGCTCATATGCAGTTCTAGCTTAAGTTTTGTTTTTAGCTGACAGGAGTGGCATCCAGCGTGGTCTTCGACTGCTGTAGCCAACCTGCTTCAAGGCTCAATGCATTGTGCATTCAGAAATGCTCTTCTGCATATTTGAGTTGTAACAAGCAATTATTTGAGTTGCTGTTTCCACTCAAACAAATCTGGCCATTCTCCTCAGACCACTGGCATCAAGGCATTTTCACCCAGAGAACTGCAGCTCACTGGATATTTTCCCTTTTTCAGACCATTCTCTGCAAACCCTAGAGATGCTTGTGCATGAAAATCCCAGTAGATCAGCAGTTGCTGAAATATTCAGCTCAGTCCATCTGGCACCAACAATCAAGCCATGTTCAAAGTCATTTAAATCAGCTTTCTTCCCCATTTGGATGCTCGGTTTGAGCCTCAGCAGATCATTTTGACCATGCCTAAATGCATTGAGTTAATGCCATCTGATTGGCTGAATACATATTTGCCTTAAAGAGCAATTGAACAGGTGTACCTAATGAAGCGGCTGGTGAGTGTAAATGCCATTAAAAATTAAATGGGCTATTCTTAGGGCACATCATGCTTAATTGTAACCAGCACATACATTCTAATGCGCATAGAGCTGCATTAAAAGAGGTAATTTATCAATAACTGATTAACTGTAAGATTTATGTCAATCAATTAGCTTCTAAATTGTGTAAATATGGACACATGACTGCCAGACCTAACCAGCTGGAAGATGATGAATTAATGAAGAAAATCAGCGTTGAGTTGAACTTCAAGGAAATAATCACAAATTAACTTATCAGATTTTCGAAACCCATGTTAATCTTCACTCTTGATTAGTTTAGAAAGCCCATAAACCTCATTCGTTACCCCTTTTTATGCATTTATTGGCAATATAGTGCAATGAGTTATGTTTGACATAATGTGGATTGAGATAGTAGAGTACCCCTGTAAACAACAAAAGCATCTATATCAGAAAAAAAACCAACATTCTGCTTAAACTCCGGAATTGCAATTGCGGCTGGAGCAAAGACCAGCATACACGGCGGTCCCTCAGTAATAGCAGCGGTTATTATTTTACTTTGTAGAAGTGCAATGCCTTAGATGCTCCACAAGAGAGCATTAATACTCCTTAGATTAGAATATTTATTTCTCTGGAATAGGATGCAATAAAATAAATAGCTTAGTGGCACAAAAAGTTGATAAAGCTGATAAAGTTTTCAATAAGCAGAATGTAGGCACACACACACAGACACGACACCAGGGGCTTTATGAAAATTTGCGTGCATTTCATACCTAAATAATGTGCAAGCTCAAAAAAATAAAAATAAAAAATCCCAATTTATGAAACCATGGGTAAGACAAACTGCATGTAATCTGCATTTAATTTATTAGGATTAACTTTGATTTTTTCCCCCCATATTTTCATGATCTTATTAATTTTGAATGTCTTTTTTGTGCCAATCTTCTTTTTATAAATCAGAAGTCTGCAAAGTAAGTGCCGTACGCATCTTTTCTGTGCCGACGCGCTACTAGTAAATGAGGCCTCAGGTCTGAACTGGATTTGTCCCCAATTTCAAGTACATAATTCTAAGAGTCATCCCAATTAATACCGATCTCTCAAGCAATGTTTCCAAGCATACCATTATCAAATAACACTGCATATTCTGTCTATTTTTACTGAGTCAGCATAGCCTAACCTCTATTTGGCTGCCTGCCTGTACTTGCACAGTATTCTTACTATGATATATGAGTATTAGTGTAGTGATTTGCTTTTAACAGCCACCTTTGTGTCCATAAAGGGAATTATTGATCATGCATTCCCAGAGCAGTGTCCGGCCCCATACGACTTCAAGTAATGGGTTTCCTGGTGTCCACTGTTATGCTGTTGCATTTGACTACCACTGGAGAACACTGTTGCCCACAAATGCAAGCTGGTGCTGGCACATTTTTTTTCTTAGATATTGCCAGAGAGTGTACTAGTTTATCTTGCATGGTTATTCAGCTATTTTGAACATTTGCAATTCATTTTAATATTGAAATTACCTTCATGGAAATTCAAATATTTTTGTCTCTTGAAATGTATATTAAAACCGTTCATTCAAATTGCCTGACTGACGGCAATTTTATCACCAAATGACTCAAATAACTTCTTCCAGAACTGTAGAGGAAGAGTGGGAGTGGAGGTGCTTTGTGGCAATCCACGTTAATTACACAATTTCATATTTCTCTCGGGTAGTTGAAAGATTCAAGGTTCGAATGAGGCTGCTTTGCTCCATGCTGTTCGTCCTCTTTGCTATCTCATTTTTCTTGGTCATAATGGATCAAATTCTAAACAGAACCATCCCTTTTCAGGCTTTGCTTGTCAAAAATTCCAAATTAAACCCGCGAAAGCTGTGTGTCCACACACTTCAGCTGCTTGTGGGGTTACTTACAAACAAACCCCAGTTCCAATGAAGTTGGGACGCTGTGTAAAGCGTGAACTAAAACGAAACGACTGCGCATGTGCTCTTGCGAGAACCAAGCTCGCGAGTGCGCATGCGCAGTTGGTTGGTCAATGGCCCTGATCCTCAAATCACGGTCCTCGAGGTCCGAGAACTGCTGGTTTTCCACCCTCCCTTTACCTGTGAGTCAGGTGTAAAGACAGTCTTGCCAATCAGGGGCGCTAATGTCCATTTACTTGCCAGGGATAAAAGAAAACCTGGACTGAATTTGGATTTGGGGTCCAGATTTGAGGATGCCTGGTCTATGGGTTTGCTACAGGCCGTGCGATTAATATGAGTTTGGTTCTGGTGAAAATGTACCGACTTTAAAGTGTTGTGGTGTGAAGTTTTGCGGGAATGTGGCATGTTTTCAATTTCGTGTCGCGGGTTATTTGAAAAAGGTAGACATCTGACAAACTTTTGATACAGCTTGGCCATTTTCTTTCGTAGGCCTGTCTACGATATTTCCTTTGGTGACCTCACTGAAAGTTTGGTTTATATCATTCCCAAGGCAAGGTGACTTCAACTCAGCTAACGGGGAGAGAACAACTTCTTTAATTAGCTCTTGTGCCCTCACTTTATCCTCGCCTCTGTTTTAATGGTCTTATATGTGTGGCCAGCCAGGCTATAGCTTAACAGCCTGATTATTACGTATAATTTGTGACATCAAGGCTTGACATAGTGGTCATTATACAAATAAAATATGACATATAATGTCTCTGCAAAAATTTTTTCATATGGATTGAATGCCACAGAAATTGCTTGACTTTTCTAAACTGTGCACCACATGCATATGTGAGGATGGTCAGGCTACTGCTTCAGTGATTTTAAAAGAGCTCTGGGAATAAGTCATTCTCCTTGCATTTGCCTGTTATTCCAGATGCAGTGTGATCAGAGTTGTGTAGCTAAGATGCGTGCTCTGCCGAACAGCTGTCTCTTTTTCTCCACTCCTCAATTTTTATACCTTCAAAACACAGTCGCCCCTGAAGAAGCACTGTCTCTGACTTAATCAAGCCAGTTGCTATGCTACGTCTCCCTGGACTCCCGTGATCTCGTCCCCCTGGCTCTCTAATCGGCTGTAATTGCCTTTTTATTTACTGCTCTGTTTTTACGCGAGCTTGGAGAGTCCGCCCCTTCCTGGAGCTCTGGCGGGGAGATGTCACACTTCAGGCCTGAAATGCTGTCGCTCAGCTATGATTTCCTGGTGTAGTAGGCTGTGCTTTCAGTGGTTTGACAGTCATAAGCTGCTCTCAGTGGTTTAGTGGAAGTAGGCCGTTTTCTTAGAGGTTTTGTGGTAGTAGACTGTGCTCTCGGAGGCTTAGTAATAGTAGCCTGTGTTTACAGTGTTTTAATGGCAGTAGACCGTGTTCTCAGTGGTTTAGTGGTGGTAGGTTGTGTTCCCAGATTTAAGTAATAGTAGACTGTGTTCTCAATGGCCTTGTGGTAATAGGCTGTGTTTACAGCATTTTAGTGGTAGTAGGCTGTGGTCTCAGTTTTATTGGTAATAGATTGTGTTCTTTTTGGCTTAGTATAAGTAAACTGTGTTTACAGTGTTTTAGTGTTATTAGCCTGTGTTCTCAGTGGTTTCGTGGTAGTTTTCAGTGGTTTATTGATAGTAGACCGTGTTCTGAGTGACTTAGTGGTGGTTGGCTGTGTTGTCTGTGGCTTAGTAGTAGCAGGCTGTGTTTGCAGCGTTTTAGAGGTAGAAGGCAGTGTTTTCCATGGTTCAGCAGTGATAAGCTGTGTTCTCAGTGGTTTGTAATAGTAAGCCCTGTTCTTGTAGGTTTAGCAGTAGGCTATGCTTTCAGTGATTTAGTAGTAAGTAGTGAACTGTTTTGTAAATGATTCAGTTTTTATAGTCCGTGTTCTGAGTAGTTTAGCAGTATTAGGTCATGTTCCGATTGGTTTAGCAGTAGTTGGCTGTTTATCGGAATTGTTTTGTTGTAGTAATTGTAGGCTATGTTCTGAATGGTGTAGTAGCCTATCTATAGTCTCGGTTCTCAGTGGTTCAGTGTTGTAGTTGCAGGCTGTGTTTTGAAAAGTGTTGATTTTGTATAGTTGCCGTTCTTCTTAGAAGAGAAAATAGATTTGGAGGTAGAATCTTCATCTTCCCTGCTCTATCATCTCCACTCACCAAAGATCCAAGCTTCTTCATGTCTTTGTTTCTCCTTGCTACATTAAATATTAACTGTATTGGCTGGACAAATTGCATTTTCCCCCTTTTTTTCTGCTTTTCCTTGAAGGATCATAGTTAAAAGACAGCATGTGTGTCAGACCCATGTGTACACTGCTAGCCATCCTTTGCTGCAGTTTTTCACGGCAATGAATCTTTAATGGCTGTCGGACGTGAACAGATTCCAGGCAGAGTGTAACACCCGGACGTGACATTGCGTCCCAGCTGCCACCCACAGATACAAAATACTGTGAAACAATCTAAGCTCATGAGAGCTCACTTCTGCCTCTTTTAATTACCCTGCATACAAAATATAGCCAGACCTGTTCTGCAGTAGGTTGTTTGATCAATTAGGTGTTGTACCAAAGTAATCCTTCTTCCAACAGATTTGGAGCCACAAGCCACAAATCTACCTCCGCCATGGAGGTTATGTTTTCGTCCTTGTTTTTTGTTTGTTTGCCTGTCTGTCTGTTAACAGGATAACTCAAAAAGTTATGAACGGTTTGGCACGAAATTTGGTAGGATGATGGGTGGTAGTCCAAGAATCCCTTATAAAAATGAACTAAAGAGTTACTATAGTATACTACAGGAATTGTATAGTGTTCTATAGTGTGGTTGTAGTGTTTTATAGTACGTTTCACCAGCTATGGTATTACAATAGTTTTTCCTGTAGTGTTATTTTATTAGCTATGGTAGCCCACAATATTTCAATAGTAACACTAAAATCTCTATAGTGCGTTCCAAAAAACCAAACAATTACTACAGTAATACTATAGTTTTTTGGTGGTAAATTTTATGGTATTCCAATAGTGGTTTTTTGTAAGGGATGAGTTCATTCAATTTTGTAAGTCATCTGGAACATATTCTGGATTCTGGATCTGGAAGGATTAAAATATATCTGTCTAATGCGGGTTTGTGTAATGTTTCAGACCGAATAACTCAAAAAGTTATGAACGGTTTGGCACGAAATTTGGTAGGATGATAGGTGGTAGTCCAAGGAAGAGTTGATTTAATTTTGGAAGTGATCCGGAACATATTCTGTAAGCAAAAGAACAGATATATGGTGTGATGGAGGTATATGCTCTCCCGAGTGCCCTCTGGTTTCTACTGTGTCCAATCTGGGATGCTTAGTATTGCTTTACTTTAAGCTTTTTATACTGTGCATATTCTATGCCTTGGTGGAGTTTTGCTGATTCAGTTGTTTGAGTTTTCACATCAAGTGCCTGCCTCGGTTATATTCAAAATATAATCAAATATCAGGCCGAGAGAATGTCATTTGATGTGTTTAAACTGCTCAGAAATGTCAAAAGGGGACAGATTTGACCCTAATTTGATGTGAAGGGTTAAAAAATGTTCTCTATAATATGGTTTAGATATTGATCCCTATGCAGTATAAGCTAATATGCGAGCCAATGCATGATTAGCCTTTAACTAGGATAGAATTGACGTCGTTCTTTTGCAGTGGTGTGTTACACAGTGTACAGTAGTACCTGTGTGTTTGAGTATGAGTTTTCTCTGTATCTGTGTGTATGTACTGTATATTCAATTTTTATGTGAGAGGATTTGATTTCCAAAGGAAACTGAAGGCAGATTTTCCTATGCAGAGATAATTGCTTACCTCTCCTGTAAGCATTCATAATTTGGATATGCACAAACACCGTTTGCTTTGCACGCAGCTGCAAAATGAGATCCTTTCCCCTTGAAGTATATTCATCTCATTTGAGTCTTGCATTGTTTTGAATACAGAAAAACAAAAATACACAATTAATAGAGGAATGGGGAATTGTTATTTTAATTTCCTGAACAAAGTCCAGACCGAAATTTTAGGCTGTTGCTGTACCTTCCTGAACCGGAAGTGGTCTTTCACATGAGCACCGTACTGACCTTTAGCCAGTTCTGCCTATATTATTACAGTGTCCAATCAGAGCAGTCCAATCCTGCACATGCCCCAGGTCCTGACTGCTCTGATCTCTCAGTTCTGATTTTATGCACCGAGACAGAGAAGGATGTGATTGGTGATGACTGACTGATGTGTTTTGAGCGCTCTCCTGTCGAGGAACTGTTGTGTTGCTCCTTTACGCCCAAGTTCTCATTCATCTTCGTGGCCGCCATCCTGCGATTCTTACATAACCATAGATACATGGCATGTTTTGCTCTGTGATATTTTTGTGGACTTTTTTTTCTTTATTTTGATCAGTGTTTGTAAATGACATGCCCACTTAGACCTGTTTTAGCCAGAGATTTTTTTGTAAAAGACAGGCTCAGAAATTAAAATTACTCTAGTATTTGTTCTTATCCGAAGTATAATGAACACAATTCTTCAGTCGGAAGATAGAACTAATTAGAGAAATGAGCAGTTTGAGTCTGTGAGTGTGAGACAAGCATAGCAAGATTATCACTTATAGCACCCAGGACTTTCCATTCCTGCTCTGAGTAAAGTTATCTTTAGGTTTTATTCACGTTTGTCTTATGTTACTTGGATGTGTTTGTTATATTTTTTTTTATGAATCTCTAAGTATTCATATTGAACCTCATTAGACTGGGCGTCTGTTTGTAAATTAACTAAAAGGTACAGTTGTCCGGTAAGTCTTGTGATTGCCAAATAAACTCTATCCGAATTAACTCTGGTGCGTGCGCATTTTACTCTGATGCAATACCCTTCTCATTGAGAGAGATGCCTTTTTGCACTCAGACAGACAGACGGGCAGGGAGATATATGGGCAGGAAGATGGATGTCTTCATACACACGGTGGAAGACAGACAGTCAGGAAGGCAGTCAGACAAACACTCAGACAGATTGAATGACAGGCATGCAGGCGAGGCTCCGGCCTGTAGTGTGTCACAGGTCCCATGTCACAGAACTCCTTTCTCTCTCTCATGTTGTCATATTGATCTAAACACATGATGTCACCTGCACTGTGAGTGCTTAGGGTAAATATAGCTGGTGACTGTCCAGATTTACCCTCTCAGCACATGCTGTCCCCCTCATGCCATTCTGTTGGGTCGTGTGCATTCAGTTATGCAATGGTTCTTTACTGTGATTGGCTGAGTTCTGCACCCTCAGATCACCCAATGGGGCCTAGACTGTACAATGGTCTTAGGAAAAATGTTTGGGTTACTTGTCCCCTGAAGACAAATACAAATCCATGCAGACATTTGTGCATTCAGACATGCTTACCCACACACATACATATACATGTCGACATGCGTATGCACACACATACACATACATGTCGACATGCGTATGCACACACATAAACACAAATGCACACATTCCACATATTCACACAACACATAAACGCATAGATGGACACATGCACACACAAACACATGCACCAATACATACACCCACCCCCTGCTGTAGGTACTGTCTGATTATCATGCATGCGAACACACACAGGTCCTTTTCGTGCAGGGATGCATGCACGCACGCATACAAACAGTTCATAATGTACACACGCAGTCACACACCTGCAAGAGGCTCAGAAGGCCCTGCACCTCAAAATGAAAAATATAATCTCTTTTTGAAGATGATAATGACATCATATTGCTCAGTAATGGAAATATCAATGAGAACAAGCCTTAGCAGTGCAGTGCAGTTTTGACAGTTTTTTTTTAATGTGCTACAAATAGAATGTTTACTTCTTAGTCTCTTTTAGGGGTTGTTTTTTCTCCATATATTTAAATAAGACATAAAAGGAACATTTTGATTATTCGCAGATGTTTCCTCCAGTTATCTGACAGAGACTAAATCAAGTCGAGACTCTGTGGCTTGTGCTTTCTACACTTCATAGAAATGGCCTAATCTTAACTGACGCGTTGGTCACATCACTGCTTTGATGGTAATACGTCCTGAAGTCAAAACACTGCAGCGCTCAGACCAACACTGGCTATCCAACATGTTACAGTTCTATAATTTATCAAGTTTAGTTTTTAATAAACATGCAGTACCTACAATCTGGTCCTTCCACTGCCTTGGTGGAATATTAGACAAACTGTTAATTGTACTTCATTGATGAATTGTAAGAGCACATTAATGTGGTGTCTCTGTGCAGTTTGATTAAATATTTAGAAATATGTTGACTGGGATCGATCAGAGCGTTGAGGGTGAATTGATCTCAATGCATAGCGAAAAAACGGCCTCTGATTGGTCACAGAAGCCAGACGACGGAGTACTTTTTTTTTTCCAATGGGTTACATTCAGTTTGTACAAAAATTGTTATGATATTCGTGCCATTACTTGGTGAAAATATAAGGTTTTATTGATATTTGTCCTTCACATCCAGTCTTCTATCATTGGAATATCCTGTCTTGGCACTGTGGGATGATATTGGCGTTTTGCAGGGTTTAAAGTCCTCGTGTCAGAAAGCAGAAATCCTGCCATATCTCCTCCTCCCAAGGACATAGTCAGCAGATTTTATTTTGATTAGTTCTACCTCCTTGTCAAATGATAACACTAATTAGCCACTCCAGGTGATTGCAAATATGTACTGAGGAGGAAGTTTACCTTCTGAACCAAATTTTTCCACCCACCTCTAGTAATAGGCAATTTTCATCAGCTTTTCAAACGAGCAAATCCTCTACCACTTTGAGAACAGTTAAGAGAAGCCGCAGATAATACCAGCAGTGTGAACATGATTAGCCAGCAGCAAATAAATCGAATGAGAGACGCAGTGTACTTGGAATGAGCTGCCATGGCTATCTTTCACCACTTGAATTTAAGTGCTGCTTATTACAGCTGTTCATTTTTGTAGTAACCTTTGCTTCTGCAGGCAACCCTGTAAAGCATAATTCTATGCAGTATTGCAATTGTGGAATGTCTGATGGAAAAATATGCCATGGACATAATTAGCAATGACAAATTTGACAGCATTATTATTATTATTATTATTAGCAGTAGCAGTAGTAGTAGTAGTAGTAGTAGTAGTAGTTGCAGTAGTAGTAGTAGTAGTAGTAGTAGTAGTAGTAGTAGTTGTTGTTGTTGTTGTTGCTGTAGTATTGCAACATATTGTTGATAGCGATCACGTAATAATAGATGTTTTACATGCATGTTGATAAGTGTAATTTGAGTAGACATTAAGATCTCATTTAAAATTATAACTTGGTGCACTGCATTTTGCCTGGCAGGATCTGAATCCACCAAGGATGGCTTGAAATGATGATGTCACAGGGGTAGCCGATAACACTGCCCCTTCTTCTCGTGAGCAAGGTCAGCACAGGTGAGCGCGCGCTTAAACCATTTGTCCACTCATAAACACGAACCACTTTAATAACCACTCGCGCTGAACTGTTCCACTGGCCCGAAATTAAAACACCGCAATTTAATCTTTAGCTTTATTTGTAAGCATTTTAATATTGACTGGATAGTACACACGGAATATTTTATGGCCCGGGCAGTTTTTCCCTTCTTTCTGATAAACCACGGAGCAGATGACAGGATTTATACTTGCGATTTGGCTGCATCGAGAAATACGTGGGCCTGCATCATATTTAGTGTTTTTATTCTACCTGGAATGCATTATTATTATTATTATTATTAATATAATAATAATAATTCATGACTATTTGGTGATTTGTTGTTTGATGTGTGTATGCGTGCGTGTTATAGCCTACTCTATGTAAATAATTGTATTAAAATTGCTTGTCTTGAAATTAGTGGAAAAAGAAAAGCACTAGGCTTGGCAATGAGAGATCTGTTCCGGTGTTTACCGCACTGCTCTTACAGGATACGAATGGCTTGCTTATTTTCTTCAGCCAATGAGCCGTGCTGATGAGAGACTTATAAGAGAGTGACCATGTTTTTTGTGGTTTATATTTTTGGATGTCTTGATATTTATCTGACTCGTGTCCGTGCTGGTTGGTGTCCTGGAGGTGAGAGGCTATCAGCTACCTGTCACAGACTAGCTTGCGTTTCAGCCTGCTCTTTAATTCGCCCGTTATACAGACTTTAGTAATAAAATCACCGATCTAAAAAGACCTGGCATCAAACGAGCGTCTGTCCTGCCTCATTAGGTCTGGCGATAGAGACCAGGCCGAATGGAAAAATACACTTGATGTGATTTGGGCCCTAGAAGTGTCACAATGGAAGATAAAAAATGGCAATAAGCGAGATTTAAAAACGAATGCTAAACGGGGTATCTTAACGGAGAATTTCCTGAGCATCCGTCGTCTTATTCTGCCTTTTATGTAATTCGTTTCCATTTTCATCACATTTCTATCCCGTTTAATAGCTTTTCCGCGCTCTTTTTCCATCAGTAGCATAGTCGAAGGATGACTTATATTTATTTACATAGATTCTAAAGCAAGATAACTTCCTGATCAAGGGTCGTTATCGTGTGAACTTTTTTTTCGTGTGATGGCATATCTGAGTCACGTTTCATGTTTTTAATTATAATTTTAGCTAAGTTGTGTTTATTTCTTTGGCACTGGGTTCTGATACTGGGATATGCTAAGACCATCGCCAGGATTATGTCATGTTGCCATGAAAACAACTTAAAATGCCAGTTCAGCCCAGCCAAAATATTTGGCCCAATGAACCTGAAATACCGTTGCTAGAAGCAGAGCATAAAATCCAACTGCAGTACATTAGCTGGCTAAGTCTCATGTCAGGCTCTCGCATCTAAACCTCGCTCCTATTAGGACAGTGAAATCTCTCCGATAGCTATAGCCAATTCGCTGCTGTCATGGAACACGTCTGTTCTATTAAAATCTCATTAAACATTAACTATGCTTTTATGTAATAGGAAACCGCTGTGATGCCGAAAACTCGATTCCAGTTTCCAGTCATCAGGGGTAAATCAGCTCTGACGCTTTTCTGTGTACATTCAGTCCTGTTTGGCCTAGTATGAACTCTGAGCAGCGTTACAGCTGACCTACGGTTCTGTAGGCCTCGGCCATTATCCTCAGAGGCTTCGCGACTGCGTCATACGGACCGGACGGAACACCAGTCCTGATGAGTAACCCTCCAGAACAGGCGGGCAGGGGTCGTGTAAAATGAGTATCCAGGGAACTGCTGTGTACTGTCTAAGTACTTTTCTGGTAGATGACCCAAGTCCACCTCACCATCCATGCCATGGGACTGGTTATAAAGATGGGCCTGATAGTTCAGTGTTTGGGATTATGTAGTGGAATTAACACATTTATATCATGCTTTCCTTGTATTAAAGGTGTGAAAAGTGCTTTTTATGGAAATACATTGTTTGAAATGGCTGGTTCATTTCTCCCCCATCCCGTCTGCTACGTCCCAGTTCCAACCCTAGGACATTTATCATATTGTAATATTGTACAATGCTGCATTGCTGTTGCTAACAGTATCCCGTATCCATGAAGTTAGTGGTGATAGAGTAACATTGTGGAAGAACTCTTCACTTTGGCCCATGATCTTCCCTGGCAATCCTCATAAATAAGACTTTGTTACTGAGTGACTTTCTCGGCTATATAAAGGTTAAAAAATGTTGGGAAGAATACAGGCAGCTGAAATCCTCTCTATGACTGACAATCTAACATCACTATGATGGACAACAGACCCCAGGGCAAAAGTATGTAACCTTATCCTGAAAAGGCCGGAGTGGGTGCAGGCTTTCGTTCCAGTCAAGCACCTACACACCTGATTCTACTTATCGATCCCCAAAAGTAGGTGTGTCTTCATCAGACCGAAGTTAAACTAGCCAGCTATTTTGTAGTTAGGGAAATTAGCACGATAGTACGAATTTGCGTCTCCATGAGCCTGAAAGCCCTCCGCTCAAGAAATAAAGAGGGAACGCAAATAGCTGGCTATTTCGCAAACTAGACCAAGATTTATAGGGAAAATTTCCAGATCAAATTAGGGGGCTATTTGCGTATTCACTACAAAATAGTCAGATAATTTGATATCGGGCTAATTTCAAAACTGCAAAATAGCCAGCTAATTTGAAACTTCATTCTAATGAAGACACAACTACTGTTTGCTGAAGACCTTGATGAATAAAATCAGGAGTGGCTGGAACAAAAGCCTGCACCGGCCCTTCGTGGATGAAATTGCATAACCCTGCTCTTAAGAACATCCCTCTTCCACTGTGATGACATTGACTGTTCAACAGTGACCGTAAATACAATATTGCAGTCAGACAATTCCACCTTTGAACCCTTACAGTGATGATAACAGTTTGGAACTCTACACTAGAGGACATTTACTGCTGACCACCGTATATCTTCTTTAATATATAAGATTTTGGTATCATAGCCCTATAGGGATAGTATTTTTTCTCTCAGACGAGCATTTTATTCTGCTGCCCGCAGCCCCAAACCTTACCCTGAAAGAACTGCATTTATTACATATGGAAATTTACAGAAATCCCATTCACCCTTTCTGAATGTGCTGACTATTCTCATACAAGCGGAGAGTAATTTTAGAATATAAAGCATAATAGTCCTTATATCGCTCAGTATCTCTCTTTTCCCATGACATCTCTCTGAATAAAATCAGTTACTTCCAGTAAATTGGTCAATTTAATTTCTCTTAGTCTCTCCCTCCCTCTTTCTTCTTCTTTGTCTGTCATTATGGTCTCCTGTCCACCACTTTTTTCTCTGTCTGTTTTTCCTCTCTCTAAATGCAGCAGTATATCTTCCAAAAGTGTTCTGATAACAACTTCTGTCACAAATAACCCCCAAAGGCTCGACTGGATGCTTATTTTCTGTTTAGCCTGCCATTAATTTCTGGTGCTTTCCCAGATTAATTAATATACGGTGCCCTGTAATAAAATTGGTATTCTTGGCAAATTTTAAACAATAGTGGTTATGAACTCATGCCATTATTGTTTATCTTTTTGGTATACAGTTCAAAATCTTGACAAAAAATATAACCTTTAATTGCTGCACAACAATCAAAAGAAAATAACGGTATAATTATCATCACAAAATATTTTTTTTCCTAAAAATATATGTGTCCCAATTATTGCATCCCCTTCATTTAATGCTTTGTGCAGCCTATCTTTGCCAAGTGAGCAGCTCTGAGTTCTCTCCATCTGCATCTGTGTGTAATGAGATTGGAGGACAACTGGCAAGGAATCTTTGACCATTCTTCTATTCAAAATCTCTTCAGGTCCTTCAAATTCCTAGGTCCACATTTATGGCCCTTTCTCCTTAGCAAATCCCTCAGGTTTATCATTGTGTTAAGGTCAGGGGACTGGGATGGCCATAGCAAAATCTTGAGTTTGTGGCTGATTAACCAGTTTATGTGTTGATTTCAGTACGAACAGAGAATGACTATCCTGAAGACCCTAACATGGCCCAGTTTAAGCTTTCTGGCTGAAGCAGCCAGGTTTTCATTTAATAACTGCTGGAATCTATGATACCATGAATCCTATCAAGTTTTCGGGGGCCTTTGGAGGAAAAAAAAAAAAAAGCCTAACAACATCGATGATCCCTCACCATACTTCAAAGAGGCGATGAAGCGCTTTACAGAATGGTTATCTTTGTTTTTTACATAATTTTTTTTCCAAGGAGCTTTATTATGGTCACATCTGACAATAAGAACCTAGTCCCATTGGAACCTCCAGTTACTTTAGGCAAACTGTTGGTGCACGAGTTTGATTTTAATAACAACAGAGGCTATTTTTCTGGTAGCTCTTCAAAAACATCATGTCATTAATTAGATGGTGACTGATCGTAGTTTAAGAGACTTTCTTACCCAAGACAATTAACTTTTGTAATTCTCAGACTGTGATGCTCTGATTTTTCTTTACCACTTGAAGTGTCCTCCTCACAATGCAGGCATTTAAGGAAGGTATCCTGTTCCAGGCAGATTTTTAAAGATAATTTTTTTGGGATTTTTCCTTTACCTGACAGCTACACAGCAGAGAGCAACAGGAAGGTAGGGGAGAAGAATGGGGAAGACACGCGGCAAATGACCCGAGCCGGAACCGAACCCGGGTCGCCGGGAGAAGGACACAGCCTCTATGGTGTGTGCGCTTAGACCGATGAGCCACCGGGGCGCCCCTCCAGGCAGATTTCTATCATTGCCACATGCCTTACACTCTAATTATTGCCCATGTGGTCAAAATAGGTACTTTGTGCTTTGGTTTTTATCTCAATGCAGCAATTCTTTCTGGTTTTTTTTTTTTTTTGGTAATAACCAGAAAGTACTGCACAGTGTGCTTCAATAATGACCAACAACAATCTTGTTTTTAAGTTTCCTTTGTATTCATTGAAAATCAATTTTATTTGTGGCTGGTTATTCAATTCAACAATAAATTATTTAAGCTCACAACTGAACCAAACAATACTTATTTTCTCAATCAAGTCATGAGAAGTATTATGAATCAAACAATGTAGCAGAAACACAGGTGAGTAAACCTTAAATCTATAATGTAGTTTAAGCCCACTTGTATTTAGATGTTTAATGATGTCGGTCGTACGACAGTTATGAGTCCTGTCACTCATTTATGTGTCGCAATTAGTTTTTCTGAAAATGGAAAACAGTACAATTATTGAAAATGGAGTGTTTTCATCCAGCTACTTCTTTCAAAGTTTGTGTACTCCAAGCATTTTCAGTTTCTTTAGCAATGTTGTAACACATATTGAAATCATAACTATCTTCATGTGATTATTTCAAAGCAAACCACTTTATAGTGAGGGAAAGTTTTGCCTACCCTCGGAATTAGATGCCATTATTGTACGGCTGAACTTTTTGGTCACCATTGCCCTACACACATACAGTATAACAGTGTAACAAAGTGCAGTTGTGATTAGGGCTTAGGCCTAAATCTATGGAAAATTGAGCTGACGTGCTCAATGGAACAGTCACACGTACACTTTGTCATATAGAAATAATAAAAAAGGAAATTAGAATTACAATGGAAATGACAAAACGTTGTAAAATATCTAAGAGTGTGATTCATGAGTACAGTGACACTTTGTGATTGTGTGTGGTAGGGGAGAGAACCTGAACTTCAGTGAGAGATAAACCTAAAATAATTGGTTAATTTTTTTTTTTTAAGTGTAAAAATAAGCTTTTCCTAATACCAGTAATTGGCGATATAAAGTGTCAAATTTACATATATATACAGTATTTATCTGTTTCATCGGGCAGTTGTGACACTCAAGGGCCCAACCTTCCCTTATATTGTTTATTGGAGAAAAACATGCTTCCTTAGTAAAACTCAAAAGATCCCGAGAACGGGGATACTAATATTACTTTATATACATTTGGACATTTCCAGATTATCTCATAAGAGTTTTAAGAAAAACCTTCCATCAAAATGTAAATCAGATATAAGATTAAAAACAATAGGGTGAATTAAAAAAAATAAACATTGCAACTTCAACTCAAGTTTGCATAACAGTGTCATAAGCTTGATATGATACCTGTCTCAGCCCATAATGGCAGCATATTGCAGCTTATAGGCAAATGTCATAATGCGACATAACACAATTGAAAATTCTTATGACAGTGATATGTAGGCATTAGCCAATGAGTTCAAGCACATTTACAACCGAGGATGAAACAAAAACAATAAATGAAACAAAAGTAATTCTGAACACAAACCCTTACAAACTGTTATTGTTGGAAATTATTTAGTCTAAAACAGTGCCACAGTTTGGTCTAGTGTAGTTGTCCTCACAAACACCTGAGGAGAGAAAGAGAACACAGTGAGTCCTCCAGGCCACTGGGTGGTGCTGTGGTTTGCCCACTATAGTTGTCCCATCTCAAACGAGAAGAAATGAAGAAGAACATTCCCCCAAGCCAGCAGCTTACAGTGAGTCTACATCAGTCTACATCAGTGGACCCCCACCGTCCCAACTGCAGCAAGCAGGGGAATGCTGTGAGTCCTCCCAGCCGCTAGAAGGAGCTGTGTTTGGTTTACTTTGGAAGTCCTCTCAAGGACGGAGTCAAAACAAAAGACCACCTAAGCACAAGGTGGCACTGTGGTTATTCTGCAGTAGTGTTTCCTCTGGGAAAGTGCAGTGAATCCTCCCTGCCACTAGAAGGAGCTGCGGCGCTTCATGTGCAGGCGGCTTGTAGACAGGCTGTGGAGGCCGGTGGAGACCGAGCTGATAGCAGAGGGCCGCTGGAGGCCGCAGACGCAGCCGTTAGAGTTTGGATCGCTGAGTGCCTCGCTGTGCTCCACGCAGGTGTCGGAGGTGGAGAGGTCGCGCGGGATGATCATCGGGATAGAGTACTGCAGCTTCTCTCGGCTCTTGTACCACAGACAGGAGCACATCGACTGGAAGTGCATCACCTCGGCGTATACGTTCCGCAAGCCGCGCCCACCCCCGGTCCCTCCCCCGGCCCCGCCCCCAGATGAAGAGGGGGAGGAACTCAGCGAGGTGGGTCCCCGCCCCTCCGGGAGTGGGAGGGGTGGTGGTAATGCTGGTGACTCTGGGGCCCTCCCCCTCCCGAGGCCTGGCCATTTCGCGAGAGCAGCAGCGCCCTCTGCTCGGCGTCTCGTTTCTCATCCTCGGCGTTCATGGTCATGAAGCGGAGCACCACGAGGTTCAGGAAGGCTCCAATCACCGTCAGGCCCGTCAGGATGTAGATGAAGCTGAATGCCACGTACCCTTGGTTGTTTTGCAACGCCTCGTGCTTCTGCAGGGCCACGTAGTCGCCGAAGCCGATGGTGGTGAGGGTGATGAAGCAGTAGTAGAAGGCGTGGAAGTAGCTCCATTTCTCAAAGTGGGAGAAGGCCCCCGCGCCGACGCACAGCGTGCCCATGCAGGACAGGAAGCCGATGGCCACCATGTTGGCCATGGAGACCTCGTTCTGCCGCAGGCCCAGGGCCTTCTTGAGCTGGTGGAGCAGATATCGCACCAGTGTGTTGATCCGCTCACCCAGGCTCTGGAACATCACCAGCGTTAGTGGGATCCCCAGCAGCGCGTAGAACATGCAGAACATCTTGCCGCCATCTGTGCTTGGAGCCGCGTGGCCGTATCCTGGAGAGCGAGGGGGGGTAAAGGGATAGAGAAAGGGGGGGGGGGGGGGGGGTGGTAAATTTTTGTGACGTTTTATTTTTATTCTTATCAAATCTAAAGATGCCAAATGCAGAATAACAATGCTGACAATCGGTGCATTCCTTTATATAAAAATACAGGCAGATATAATGGAGTGCTGAGGCACCAAATATTTTGCAATATTTGTAAAGGTAACTTCGTCAAAAATGAATTTCATTTTCTCTTTAAGTGTCCAGTTTATTATGATTTGCTTCTCAGGTATTTCAAAGCATTGCCACTGTTCATTGATAATCAATACTATTTGAATACACTGTTATGTCATAACATCTCATTAGCAAGAAGTTGTTCTAATTATATCAAAGAAGCATTGTCATTACGTACATTGGAATAACCGCCACTGCCTTGCTGTTATTATTGTTTATTTTGTAATGTACTTGGGCCTAAGGCCTTTTTACAAAATAAACTTGATTGATTTATTGATTCTCAGAAGCTAGCGGTTACCGTGTGCATGGTGATATGGCTATTTGAGGCTTAAGGCTCTGCTGAGAGTCCTGGTATTGTCTGGGGGAAGGCATTATGTATTAAAAGCCTAATACACCAGGGAAATGGAATAGAGAAATGAGCAGGCATACTGAAGATGTAAATTCTAATTAGCCCTAATTGCATTATTTACTTATTCATGGCCACACATACACACGTAAGCATACATACGTAAGAGACGGCCCTGATGCACACTCAGTCCCTTATTAGATCTCTGTTGACATTGAGAAGTGATTTGCATTCAGCTGAAATGTGCTGTCCTTTTCAGTTCTGTTTTATTACAACAAAATCAACTGGGAAATGACGCAGCAGACTGTGACAGTTTCTCTGGAACACGGTGCAGCTCCAGGTAGAAAAACGCCTTTTCATTCCATAATTTCAAAGCATTTTCCTGCATAAAAATGGTCAAATTCGGTCATTCCAGCTCAGTTTAATAACAAAGCCAGCAGCAGCACTGTGCTTGGTTGATTCGCCAAAATTCAGAGGCTAAAGCTAGCGTGTGAATGTGCACTATGAAGAGTAAAATCACTCCTGGAGTGAAGATTTTCCTGGCTGGAATCGACGCTCTTTATCTTTATCTCAGCAGGCTGATGGTAGCTGTGATACGCAGAGGCCGGAAAGGGCAGTGGTCTAGAAAGCTTGGCAGAGCTACCATTACAGCTCCACCAAGCTAAGCGGCTAGCTTGATGATGGGGTAATTACAGTTCGCTCCGCTAAGAAGAGCCCATTCTCTCATTCTCTTCCCAGCTCGTCAAACAGTGACGCCAAGCCTCGATATATGACGAAACGGGAAGCTTTTGATGCTCTTATTTGACGTCAGTATAAAATGAACCTGACCCCCTAACCCCAACCCTTAACCTGAACCCTAACTTTAAATGCCAAATAAGGACGGCAAAAGACTCCTTTTTTGTCGTATATTGATACTTGGACAGGTAGTGTCACTATACAAGTCGAGATGAGACTGTTGGTGAGCAAAGTAATAGTCATTTTTACGTCTTCAACTACAGTCCAATTTGGCTCTTCAGATTTATTTTCATGAGAAAGAGAGTGTCTCTTTGTATTTGAAAAAAAAAAAAAAAAAAAAAAAAAACAAGTGTCTTAAGAGTTTTAGGCTTGTAATGATTCAAAAAATTTGTTTTTCTCAAGTAGAAAATATTAGCTTCAGTTCAGTTTTTGCCGTGTTCTCCTGCTTTTGTGTGATCGAGCTAAATAGAACCCCCGAAGTCACTGGCAGTTGGGGGACAGCTAGTCCCACTCAAACACTGGATCTCGGTGTTGCGATGAGTGTGTCTGTGAGCCACCCCGAGCATCATGCCTCTGCCAAGAATGCGCGGCAATCTCGCAGGTTAGGGGATGATTGCCATTTTGACAATTCAGGGTACAGAGACAATGTGACGGCTCGATGAACATGGGTTTTTCTGTTCTTAAATTTTCAATGAAAGCAATCAGGTGCTAAAATCTGACTGGAACACTGGGTTTGCATCCTGTCATGACAATATACACTTTTTACAGCTTGTGATAAGAGCTCAGATCTTTTCTAGTGATTTTTCAATGACTGAGCACCTTCGAGAACACTGCCAAGGTGTCATGAGGAAGAGGCAAAATATCTGGAAGCTTTCAAGACCAGACTTAATGCGGTGATAGACACTATCTATCTGGTAGGACAAGTAAGCAGAAAGAATGAAAATGGACAACAGCTTGTGCCAAAGTGGTATGAAAATGGTGCCTATTGTTCAGCTGAATGACTGCTTCTTGTCATTATGTTAAAGGACCAAATTTGGTGGATTTCAGCAGCAGAGGAGCAATGGATTTTGAGCAAAAATATACTGAAAATGGCTGCTGGCTGCACAGGGAGGAGCACAAACAACAGTTCTTGGTTTGTGATCAAAGCAATTAGAGCCCTATTGGAGGATTTTCCTTCTCTTTAACCCTTTAAGCACACTTTAGGATTCATGCTCACATGAAGCTCAATGATCTGAGAGGGTTCTCTCTGAGACTTGGGTCAGGTGTAAGGCAAAGATATTTCGCCTGTCCGTGTCTCGCTGTTTGAACCAATTGTGCAGTTTGGATAGGCCTAATGTATTTTGGTTTGTGTCACTGACACTTAAAACCTTCTCACTGGTACATCTTTTGTGCATTTCCCACACCTTCTAGGTTTAATTCCCCTGACAAGTCAGATGAATGTGTTGGATTTTATTTGTGCTGATTACACAGTGTAGATTTATTGAGGACAACATGCCTCAAAACCACATATGAACGTAGAGTGTATTGTGAATCCAAGCCCAGTGCATCGGCTCATTTTCTGAATTATAAGCTGTTGATGTCACATTATGCAGCTGACTTTCATGCGTCGCACGCAATGCTGCATAATCTATTCTACAACAGTGAGCCGAACAGCAGGCCTCGATGTGTTGGGTGGCTTTTTGTGTATCCTAAGGCACTATGCGCATCTTGCTTACTGCAGCGCAACTTACTGAAGCGTTAACAGATGTTGCTAAAAATAGATTAGCCGGTTTGGCGGAGATGCTGTCACTTTTTCGATTTGCAATGTCTCGCATCGCGGCGGAGGCAGAACCGCTGGCTGAGGAGCCGTTCGCACCAGATTTGTCATTCGACCGTGGATGTGGCCAGCCGCTGGCACATGCGGCAGGCGAGTCTGTGATCCGGTAGGTTTTAGCACACCATATTTACATATTGGGATTATCCGCCAGAAATTAATTCTGAGCTGCGCACCTTGGCTGGCCACGCGTTGAAGATAAAATATTAATCAAGATTCGTCAACTGCAATGCCCATTCAGACACATTTTAGAGGGCCGTTAAAGCAAAACAACAGACTGTTTATAACGGTGGATTATATTTGGTAGGTTTTTCCAAAACCAAACAGAGCAGAGTGTCAGTCTAATTAGAGAACTGTGTTTCATGATAGTTTTTACAGTATTGCCCAAAGGATGATGAACAAAATTAATCAGGTGCATAGATTGACTGATTCTTTGCCAACGAATTCCTCTTTATTTGTGTTCTACAGACACGTGGGGAAAACTTTGAGCTCCTCCTGGTTATCCCATATCACAAGAAAAATAACCTCCATTAGGAACAGGCCTAAAACTAAGGGAATTTCCGGTAAATTCTAAAGAGAGAGTTGTTACGGTTTAACAAGGTAACAATAACTAGTCCCACTACATGTACAAACGTAAGATTTATTTTTTAAAAAAAGTTACTGTATAAGAAATAAAATAAAAGCTATGAAAAATAACGACTCCTTGAACATGATAGTCACTGCCATCATGATTTAATGATGGGTCAATTAATTCATCCACACATCACTAATAGAATAGCGATCACATTATACACGTGCTGTTTAGGACAATTTTTGATTTGGCCAAATTTCTCCCTTTTTTGTCCTCCAATTAGTATTCAACCCTCGCTGTTCTCAATGTCCCAGCACACCAGGTGTGCCTCAGCTCATACACGTGTCCTGTCCTCCTGGACATTGAGCCAGGGCTGAAATTACACCCCACAAGATACACGGCACTACTAATCATAGCATTATTTATACCCCTTTCATACTGGAGAAAAAAAGACTGTTGTCCTCTGTGAGAAAAGATACAATCACCACTCATTCCCAGGTCAACTTAGTATTTATCAGTGCCAGCTCTGATCAGCAGCAGCAGAAACATGGCACCCAGAAGGACACGCTAATTTTCACCGCTTTGAAGTTCCGGATGTTGACAAATAAGTGGCTTGGAATTTATACTTTTTACAGTCTATGGGAACAAAATGCAATGGCAGTTTTGTTCTTCATTTTGTGCAAAATTCAACGATGATTAAGTTTGAAAGACAGAGTGAAGTCAATGATAGAAATGTAGTCACCATAACATTGTCATTGGCCTCCATGCTGCTTTGAACTGTTTGCTAGCCCTACTTTCTGGCACGTTCATGGTGATGAATTTGACACACCAAAAAAAAAAAAAAAAAAAAGGCTAACTTGTTGACTAGTAACGGGAAAGGAGTCAATCTTCTAATTTTTAGCAGGTTTACCCTTGTTTAAAAAACCTGCATTTACCCACTAATTTTAGTCCAAAAATTATACTGTAAATGCTCATCCTGTGCATGGCACTCTGGAAACTTTGCAGAAGAAGAAAGGAGTCATACCAAAATAACAACTTTGCCATTTAAACAGAATCTAGTGTTCAAAAACAAGCTCAAGTGAACTACGTCCTCGGGACGCTGGCGTGTAATTAGTGAGTGCTTGTGCAGGGTGGACGTAAATGCCTCCTCTGCCCTGTTTGCAGAATCAGGCTCAGTTAATGCCTGCACACTGACAAGAAGAATACGCTTGTCAAGTTTCATGACGATATGTTCAGTAATAACATAGGAGTAGCGCTTCAAAGTTAGCATCTACACTAAGAAAAAGAAGAAGAAACAGTGAGTTTTTGGTCCCAAAAATAAAGAAAGGGAGTGTCTTTTCCTAACCTCCTAACGTGTCTGGTGAATCTCTGAGGAACTGCTCCATTACGACCTGTGTTACACCTGACTGCCAGCTGTTATACTGCACTTGGGGGAAGAGTTTTTACCTCGTGAGCCTCTCTGCTCCCAGAGAAAAAAAAATATATAAAGGCTCTACTCCCGATTTCATCGAGGGAGGCCTTTAGTTCAAGTGTTCAGGGAAAGCTTTCAAATTTGTACCATTCTCACTTTTTTGCACCTATGATGGACAGCTCTGTAAAGAACTGAAAAGGATTCCTCCATGGAGACGACATTAAAAAAACCCCCTTTTTTTTTCTCTGAGAGCTTAGGCTACAGGGCCTAGCCGGTACACATGGTGAAAGCCTTTGCGCACAAATTTAGCATGTTCACTTTTTTCAGAATAAAGGGAAAAAATTTAAAAGTGTCGTGCTTGTCACTACAAAAGCAACACTCGCTGATGCGTGGAAGAAGCACACTCGACTGAAGAGTCTTCCTGCTTGTATGTTCTCTGCGGTGGCCTTTTCCAGAAGATTCAGACTGTGTGGCGACACAATACCACCCTCCTGTTCGCGTATTGCTCCACTCTAATTACCGCATCTCTTTTGTTCACTACCTAAAGGCCTGCAAACGTGTGTTCAGAATGCCGCCCGCTGGACTTTGATGTGTGTGCACTAATCGGTTTCTGTTCTCAGAGGCTTGAGTGCTGCCGACAGCAGATTTGAGTGTGCTGATTCTAAAGACCTGTCTACATTAAAACCACAACAACAGACAGGGAAAGAACGGCACTTTTTTTTTCATTACTTTTTTTTTTAATATTCTCATGTATTCGTTCAGGATGTCCCATTGAGATATGAGATCTCTTTTACGTTTTTCCCCCGACCAACTTGCTGAATGTTACTGAGCAAATACGATATGGCCTGAAATCAAAAGCGTGACAAGCCGATTAAATGGCGGTTGCCATGACACTGAGCTACGAGCTCTGTCGATGGATCAGTCTCATGCCCAGCTCAAATTCTGAAAATGTTGTAGAACCTTCCAGAACGCTGATGTCCCATACATTTCAGCCGGGCTTTAAGCATTATTCAGGAATGATGCATTATGGTTTAGTTTAAGCAGGTTAGTACAGCTCTGATTTAATAGGAGGCGGCTAGTGCAGTGAGTGGAAATAGCCTGTTGGTAACCATCCCACTCAGAACGCCCCTGTGGGCCTCAGGTTCGAGAATGGTGGGCATACTGAGCACAATTCGGCTGAGCTCTAAGTGGGCTTGGCACTATGCTGTATGTAAGTCCCACACTGGCTGCCCAGATCTCATGAGATCTCACAAGATTTAGCTACACAGGAAGCACATGTGCACTGCATGCAACTGAATGACCAAAGTCAAAGAAACACAGAAAATTTTAGCAATAGTGAGTGAAGTGCAATGAAAAATATTTGGCAATTATTGTAACAAAGAATCTTTAGAATTTAGAGGTTAAACAAATTATGGACAAGTAAGTATACAAACTGAATGAGATTTTGTTTTTGTGTGTGTGTGCGCGCGCGCGCGCATGTGTGATTTACACAATGTATTTTTTCGCTTGCCAAGTTTCTGAACATCTCTGCCAGGAGTTGTTGGATATTGGCTTGCCCATTTGGGGCCTATGGGGAGCCCATGGACAAAAGCAACTGGGCCCCAGTAAGCAGCCCACATTGGACCCACCTGGTGCCCAGTTAGGATTGCTGATTGAGAGCGATGGCATAGTTTAGAACTGTGGTCTCTCTGAAAGTGTATTGCTTTGTGCTCCCATCTTCCTGGAGTCTTTTTAGGTCAGCTATTGGTCTCCCAAAGTTTTAGGTTTTCTACAATCATCACTGGTGGCCATGCTATCCCACCAATGGAATGGTTCTGGGCTAGCTCAATGCATTAATATCCAGGATTTTCATTTCAGTTTTTACTGCAAATACACAGAATTCAGACCAAAAGATTATGAGATTAGGCGATGACAATCTTGGATCAAAATACTCAGTTTAACAGTCTGCTCAAGACTCAGATGGATTAGTGTGGAATTTAAGGTACCTTATTGCAGTTTTTTTTTTTTTTAAATATCAATGCTGAGGCAAGGAGCAGAACTGAACTAGTGAAACATGATTTGTCCTCCAAAAAGCAAGTTACACTTCAGTGCTGTCCATTGCTGAGCACCAGAGTGCACGTGAAAATAGGATCTTTCCAAATTCAAATTCTTACTTATCAGACATGGAAAATCACAGGAGGTAACCACACCCCAGCTTGGCCCAAATACGTATTCAGAAGTAGGATAAAGAACAGACGCTGTTTGCATACTTCTTATGACCGATGTTTCGATAAATTCGCTAATGCAAGTCCAAACGTGAAACGCCCGCGCCGTGTGACCCTTTTACTGACTGAAATATGGCTCTGAGCGCGCGGAATCTCAAGCTCCTTAAACGGGTGTTAATGGCGTCCTAATGTAGATCACTTAACATTTAAAACCTCTCAGTGCTCAGAACGAGTGTTCGCAGCTTGCTGCGCGCGATTGCGTTTCACTATGACGACATGAAATTATAATCTGGCTCTGTGTGTTTACAAGAGCCACTTCTGGCCTTCTGACGGGGGAGGAATGGATGGGTTTGGATACGAGGACGCTGTTGAAATTTGAGGCGGTGAATCACGGCCACTTAAACCTCCGCTTCGCCGCAGTTCAGCTGCCTTCAGCGCCAGGCACGAAGAGAGTAACGCTCAGGTGCTTGTAGGGGGGCTGGTTAGGTATAGCACACATTGTGCTGTTTCGCTACCTTGTTGTCTAGTTTCCAATGCGCTCGAAAGCGCACACTCTGGATGCATCCACGCGACCGTCTCGCTCCATCGATTGAGGTGCAGATCCTCTTGAGCAGTGGCGGGCGGTGGACAGAGAACAAGGAGGGCCATAAACATGTCTTTAAACTGCTTATTAGTCTTGATCTGTTTTCAGTCAATTTCCCTGGTAAAAGACACTTGAACTCTCCGCTCTTAGGTGTAGCTAATTGTCTTCGTTAAGACGAGAAATCAAACGCACCAGTTGAACGCAAAAAAGAGCGCATTTCGATCTTTTTCAATTAAACAATCATTACGCACAGGTTTGACGACTTGCTTAGGACGTGACAAAATTTAACGCGGAAAATCCACGGTGTTTTTTTCGTGAAGAGTTGCCTTTAAGGCATGTGAATTAAACATTTTATAGAATTTATTATTCACTCGCCTACACATTTCATTATAAGGTAAACTAACATGTTGACCTAGAACAATGATTGAAATCGGGTCACTAATCTTATCCGTTTCAAGGGATGTTTTCCGCCCCCCCAGTTTTCCGTCCACAGCCCGCCACTGCTCTTGAGTGCAATGTCATGAACCGCGGTTCCGGTTCTGTCCATGACCCCGCAAGGTGCAGAAACTAAATTTTCCTGCATGTGAACGCATGAGCCCGAACGTGAGACCACTATAGCAAAATACACAAGGTTATTCCCGGCGTTGAATAAACGCAACCAGCTTTTCGTGAGCACATTAGCGATATTAAAGTAAATGATTTCATCAGCACCGATTCGTCATAAAGTTAATTGGAAATATTGTAGTATCTAATAAATAAATAAACAACAACAGCAACAAAACAACAACAATTATTATTATTATTGGTAGTAGTATGGTAGTAGTAGTATAGTATTTTTTATAAAAGCCTAAAGGCACCCGTTGAAGGCATCTCAATGTATGAGTAATAACCTATTCTTTGGCTTTCATCTGTTTTGCGAAAAAATTTCAGAGTAATTTTCTAATATATCCTGCCTGCTCCATTCCTATCTTCCATCTCTGTGAGTCAGATGGGGGATGAAAAAGGGTGTTTGTTCAACTGCCCCCAGTGTTACTCTAATAATTTAGAGTGCAGTATCTCTCCATCTCTCTCCCAGTCCTCCTCTCTACCTCTCTCTCTCTTTCTGCCTTCTGCTGTTTTATAGGTATGATTAGCATCGTAGTTACTTCTTTTAAAATGATACTCATTCCCAACAGAAAAGATTATATAAATCTGTATGCAGAACTCAAGAAAGCTTAAATTACACCCAAGAAAGGAAGATTTGAGTCTCTGTTCTGGAGGGTGGTTTTACCGGTGATAAAATGCAGGCAGAACTGTGCCACATCTATTTGGTATATTCAAACATGCTTAATTATACTTCAGTCTTAGACCTTGTTCAATTATAAGAAAAAGGGGAAAATCTAAATGTGAAGCCAACATTATACCCCTCTCCTGTTGGCTGCAAGCATGTGAAACTTCAGGCCTATTTTAAATTCTTGTTGAGATCCCAAGGTTTCCAATGATCCCAAATATATCCTGCTGAAGTACAGGGAAATGCATATAAAAATGATGCACAAAATCTGGATATTTTCCATTTGTTGTTATGCTGAGCAACAGTTTAAGCGCGCAACAATTCTTTTTACCCTAACCGATGCGAAGGGTAGCTTCTCATTTTTTAAACAGCGATGTCGGAAGATATATCCCATGGTCCAGGAAAAGATGTTATTGTTTTTCATGAAGGGCAAATTACTGGCCTGCATTAAGCAAAGAAAACAACTATATGCAGATTGCTAAAATCACTGGAATTGTGTCCAGCACATTATAAATCTCATTGAAAGTCTCTGGGACGTGTTAGAGGAGAACTTAAGGAGTGGTTTGACTCATGGGCCAAAAATTAATGCAACTCTGGATGGAAATAAACGTTATGATGTTGCATAAAGTTGTCAAAACAATGGCAAGATGAATGTGCACCATAATCAAAGCCAAAGGCGGTCCAACAAAACATTGAAGTGTGCGACTTTATGGCGGGGCAGTGTACATTAGGAGACTAGTTTTCTATACTCCACTATTACTCTCCCTCTCTTTCTCTCTCTCTCTCACTTACTTGCTCTTTCACTCACTCATCCACCTGAGTGACGATGGCTACATGAAGTATGCAGAGCACACCCAAGCCCATGGCCTTGTGAGCTTAACTTTCCTGTCAGGTTGAGCTGGTCTTCAGGACTGAGCTGCCTGGTGGGAAGGGTGGGGGGTCAGCCGCGAGTCATTGGTGGTGGGTGGGGGCTGGTTGTCATGGCGCTCTGAGACACAGGAAGTGGCAGGTCGCTAAATCGGGAGCTGTGAGGATGATGGGATCTCCATGTCACATCTCATTCAGCCAACCTGGCATACAGCCCTGACTGCCTGTCCACATAGTGAACTGTAACCATAAAGACGATTAGGATGGTAACGATGTTTGCATCCACACTGATGAAAGATAACAGTCTGCACGTACTGTCTTGGCTACGCCATCTGCCATTTTGGACATGGCAACCTGAAAATTTGGATGGGTTTTCATTGGCTGTCAGTGTCTCTATCTTACATGCTGTTGAAAAAAATTACTCTGAAAGTGATCCCAGTGATACTCTTTGAAAATGTCACTGTTGATCTTAAAATGATAATCCAATAGTCATCCGTGTAACTGGCGGTCCTGCTGTGGATGTGCCTCAATGCTTTTGCGCTGTCAGGACGCTACACACCATGAGCTCTGAGCATGTCTCTGTGTGTTTGTGCATCTGTGTGTGCATGAGTGTGTGTGTTTGTGTGTGCATGGATGTGTCTGTGTGTGCGTGACATTGCCACAATGAGTTTGGCTTTCTCTTAGATAACTGTTAGATGATTGCATTCGATATTGCTCTGTTAAAAAACTTTAACTTTTCAACTTAAGTATTTTGGCCGCTGTAAGATTTTTTAGTTTTGTGAACTTGAGTAGAGCTGTTGTTTGAGCAGTTGCTGAAACTCATCCTAAAGATGGACTTGTCCTCTCAAGTTCATTTAAATTAACCCTTTAAACTCTAATTTTGCACTTATGTTTTCCCTTAAGTCGATTCAAAGTCAGAATAGGCATTTTTTTTTCATATTTTAGGACAGTGTCACACACACATATTCTGTATCGGCTGGATGCAGTACTTCACTGAAGCTGCACCTCACTTATATTGAGAGAAATATTCAAACTCAGGACATCATGTTTTTATGGCTGCAGAATTACATCAAATGGGAAATAGCTAGATGTTGTGCATCATTTTATACACATTTCCCCGTAATTCGACAAGACGAAAACCTTGGAATCGCCATTAAAATTTAAAATAGGCCTGGAGTTCCACTGGTGTTAATACAGCAGCTGCATTTGACAGACCCGTATAAGGGGCCATACGGGGTCAAAATTTGAAGGCGGCCCAGGCATGAACATTTTAAGTTGAAAAGCTGAATTTCTTTTTAAATAATCTATACTGTGTGGAAAACAAATGGAGGAATGATGTCTTCTTTAGCGGAGTGTGACTGAAATGCTTTCAGAAGTGCAAAAATCGTTCACGGTAAACGGTGAGCAGTAGAATGGAGTCTACCGTATGATTCAGTCATTCTAAAGAACTGGCATGCCTCGTAGTTAGTTTACTTCGTTTCAATTAATTGCAGTCATACGACAGAACGGACAAGAGTAAATGACATACTGAGCATATGAAGGACATGCGGTACGGGCAAGATGTACGCTGCACACCGCACTATACAAGGGACCTGTACCACAATGAAATGTCCTCCAGTTCGTGAGCACTCTTGTGACCGTGCTGAGGACCCGACACCACAAGGGGGCTTAGTCCTCTCAGCTGTAGTTTTTGTCACCTCTCTAAGCTTTATATATCCATAGAAAAACAGCAAAAACAACCAAATGATTGGTAGAAATGCATGCGAATATCGCTTCGTTGTTGTTTCTGAACAATGGACAGCGCAGTTTGTTGTATGGGGGTGCGTGCAAATGAGAAAAAACCTGCAAAAATCCAAGCTAGCTTGTATACTTGTAGTTTAGATAATGTTAGGCCAAATATATTACATGCATGATACCCAGCTTGTTTGCTTAGCCGTGAAATGCAGATCAGGAATAAAGACGGCTCTCAGAACGTGGTTTTGTATGAAAAAAAAAAACAAAACAGGGTAGAGACCCCAGCCAAGGCCAATAGCCCCTGCAGCAGCTATGCTATTGTCGAGACCGAGCTAGCTCTGCCAGCCGCGGAAGACATTATTCTAGCAGCAGCCCCTTCCACAGCAAGAACAGGCAGTACACCCCCCCCACCACCATCTCGTACCCACTGATTTTCACTGAGAATCTTTCATAAAACTATTTAGCACTCTTCTATTGCAACATTCTTAATGAGAGTGCTCTGATTAACAATTGTATACTTATGTTATTGTTATTTAGCTTCTCTGAGGCTATTGTGTGCTTAAATCAATTATTGTTAGGTTACGAAGATAATTGTCCCCCTTGCAGTCTCTCACAACCCCCTCAGTCGCTGTATTCTGGCGTCAGGCCTGCTGTGCTCCCAGGCATTATTATTGGTTATTATTGGTTAATCACCACCTGTGTTCCTGCACACTGGAGCCTTGGCTCAATGGTTGCTGACTCCTCTTCCACCCTAGAATGCCCCCGCTTTCAGCGTACCAAAATGTACAGAGTTAAATCGACTCTCAGAGAGTGCATAAGGTCCCTCTTGCGACCGTCAGACTTGCCTTCCAGCCTCACAGCCTCTGTTCTAAGTGAAACGCAGCTTTACGTCAGCAACTCCCGGGAAATAATAAATAAAAAATCCGGAGAGTGCAATTTGTTCCTGTTAATCTGTTTATGCACCTCTGTCCCTGGCATTTCTGATCCGCTGGAAATGAGAGGGGACAGGCACAAGTAGGGCGACACTGGAGTTTAGTTTTTGTTTTTTTCCAAAGGTTTGATAAGGTGATGTCTGTTTCACTTCACCTGCTGTAACTGCAGCTCGTAGAGATTTGATTCCCTTGATCCACCAACACCAGAGGCTGGTTTAATCTCAGCAGAGAGCCAGAGCCTTTTCCACCAAGCAGGTTTAATGAGTTAGCAGGATAACTGAATAACCCAGAGTGCACTCAAACCTGAAATATGGACTGAAGTGGAACAAATAGAGCTATTTTGGGTTTAACTCAACACGGCTATCAAGCTAACTCCAATAATCCTGCCTTGTTGGACAGGTCCTAAGGATAATTCTGTGTGTGTGTTTCCAGGCTCTCAGAAAACCTGTTTTTATTATGCGCATTTTTTTTCTGACAATCACAAAAGAAAGCGCAAAAGCAAGAACGAGAGAAACAAAGAAGAAAAGAAAGAAAGGGCGTACACGTTTTTTGTGGTGTGAACTGCACTCGGATTCGTACACACTGTTTAACCTCAGCGCGGTAATGGCGGCAATATTTCAGTCAGATTTCTCACGGTAACTATTTTTGGCTGACCTTATAGCCCATTACTGCTCGGAGGCACTTTCACCGAAGGAGAGAGCATAAATTTACAGCAAAGGCCCCAAATAAAATCACACTGCATTCTAGCTGCTTTTTCACACACATCAGCGTAGAGCTAAACCTGTGGGTTGGCTTATTGTATCATTTCATAACAGTAGAGTGATGTTTGCCTTTTAACCCTGAGCAAAGGGGCAACTTCCACCCCCACGCCGTGTTTAATTGGTGCTGAAACGGAAAGCATTTCTGTCGTTTTAAGGGACGATCCCCGGGGAAGTGGAGCTCTCTTTGATCGTTTTCAGTGTGACGGAAGCCTGTAAAGGTCAGCCATCCCAGAAATGGATCTGCTGTGCGTGGAAAAGGTAGAGACTTTGGTACAGGGATTAAACACTCATGGTGATGAGAATGTGGGAGGGAGGGAGCAGGGTGGAGAGAGAGAGAGAGAATGGGAGAGAGACAGAAGAGAGGGGAGGAAAGAGAGAGAGGTTGCTTTTCTGGTGGCTTGCACCTTTTTTTTTTCAATTTTGCAAGGTGCTGCAGATTCACTGTAGGAGGGATGATCATGTGGTTTGGTGTTGAATCCCAACCAAAACATTCTGGAAAGAGTGGTTGTGAATTTAGCCCAGGCTGAGGCTTCTTGACCCTTTTTATGGGCTGAGCGATCATATTCTGTGAGTCAGTGACAGTGATGCTTCTGTCTGTCAGTGGCTATTGAGTCACTTGGTGACGCTTGAATTGCTCAGCGACCCTTGCATCATTCGGTGACCCTTGAATCACGCAGTGACTCTTGAATCCGTCTGTGACACTTGAAACACACAGTGCAGTGACATTCGAATTGGTCTGTAAAACCTCAATGAGCTGGTGACGCTTTTGAATCAGTCAAAATACATTTTTCTTTCTAGGCCCCAATTGAGTCAGCTACGTGTGATTATTGCTGCTTCTTGTAAACAGCTTCCCGACAAGCCTGTCGCGGGGGCGCCTGTACTAGATGTATGCAAATTCATTTATTTGTCTGACAATGGCTTCGGTGACGATCTGAAAGAGTCATTGTCTGAAAAGACATTTTGTACTTAGCACATCCGAAAGTTTGCCGTGCCTAAAATAGCTGCTCGGATCCTTAAAACATCTGCAAGCACCATTTACTGAACTGAAAAGGCAGAGTTCAGTGACTCATTGCTAGCTGTGCCCCCAAACCTTGCACATCATGGAAGACGCAGTTTTTTTTTCTCACCTGGTGATTATAGACCTGTAACGAGTGAGGATAGTTCCCTTGTCTGGCTCATTCAGTTTCACAGCCGACTGGCAGGATAGTTTCCTTGTCTGGCTCGTTCAGTTTCACAGCCGACTGGCGTTCATGCGTTCATCGATGGAAATCGCGGTCCGCTCGTTGTTATGTAATCCCTCCGCTTAAATGAGTTCATTTGCTTTAATCCTCCATTCATTTCGCCGGGGCCGTTACACTCATTTCTCAGATCGAGTCGTGTTAATCTTCAAGAGGATTTCTTCCCTGAAATGAATTTTCCACGCTCATAAAATGCTGGTTTAGATAATGATTATTTTACTGTTTATTTAGAAATGTACCCTGTCGGTTCAAGGCTCTGTGTCGTGAACGATCATTTGTTCGAAGTTGTTTGTTTGTTTGTTAAATGAACCTCGGTAATGTCTTATTCTGAGAGCGGTCGTGAACTGAGTCTGCTAAAGTGATTGCGGAATGTAAATAATTGCGAGATGGAAACCCAAAAGGCCTGCTGTTATGTGACTTTATGCAAATAATGGAAATCATTTTGTAATATTTCTAATATTTCCTTCCGCACACAGACTAATCCATGAACATTTAAAGAGAAACATGCCAAAATTGCCTCAAGAATAATAAAAAGAACAATGCGCTAAATTTTTCTTTCTATTCGGCCAGATGATTGGTTCAGACATGTGAGTGGCAGCTAACGTGATATATTAGGCCTTATCTCCTCCCATTCTGTAGGTTATGGGGCTCCATTTCACTGTCCATCTAAGTATTATTTAGTATAAAAAATTGGACAATTTTTTTCACCAGGAAATTCATGCTGGAAATATCCAGAGGCTTTGAAAAAAAATGTACACTATATTGCTTTCATCTTCCCTTATATTCCAATAATTTGAAGGCAGAATTCACTGGGGTTAATGAGGACGGAAATTCAATGGGGCACTGAGAGCTACAGAAATGGTAGAGTGAGTGCAGGGTCCCCACCATAATTACATATTAATGTATATTATTATATTTTCATTTATGTCATGACTTGGGGATTTTTTTACCTGCGGCGTGTAATAGTAATTTGTGGTATGCATAGCAGGCAGACGAAATATGGAGTCTGTGGCTGTCCTATATTTTGGTTTACCAAAACCTAATCATAACGCGGAATAATACAACCCAGGCAAATAGGAAAGGGCCCAGACGGACAAAGATATGTCTCAAACGTGTGAATGCGCACTGATATTTGTCTAAAAGATCACATCTTTGTGACAGAATCCCCGGTTGTGTAAATTCAATTATGTATGTGCTCTGATGTATATCTGAAAGATCAAACATTCTTTGATATGTAGTCACTGGATGCATGTACTGTATGCTCTGACTGAATCTGTCAAAGATCGCATCTGCTTTTAAATGAACTTCCTGAATGCGTGAAAATGAACAGATTTGTCTGAAAGATCACACTTTCTTTGAGATGCACTTCCTGAATGTATGAATGTGTGCTGATATATCTCTGAAAGATTGTATCCTCGATCACCCAGACGCGCACTGTCTTTTCCTGCCTGAATCATTTCTGCCGTGCAGTGAAGAGTAAATATTAGTAATAGATTGCTACTATAGTAACCGCGCGCGGAAAATCGACCTCGCTTTTCGCTCGATGCCCGGCACATGATGTCTTTTTTAGCTTCTTAATTTATTCTCCTTTGCATTTAATGTGAGGACCTTCAAACGAAGCGCCTTGATTGGATTGGATTGATTGGAGGCCATGCACTGGGTAGGGGGTGGCAGTAAAAAGGTGATTGTGAGCCATTTAGGGATGCTGTGCAATCCTTCTGGGATCATGTAACCTGATAATGTGGTGAGGACACACACTCACACACGCACATGCACACACACGCACATGCGAGCAAACTAACAGGAAGTGCTGATAATAATGCGCTCTGTTGGAACACCCATATCCTGATGTTCTATTACAGTGATCTGATAAGGGAACTCTCTAAACCTATGTAACGTGGGCCTGATGATGTCACAGCATCCGACGAATGAGTTTAATTGATTTTGGAGAGGGAGCCCACACTTGTGCACATGCTGCAGAGAGCCAAGACATTTTCATTTCAATGAAAGATGAAGAACTGCTGCATCGAAGGGCACCAAGAGAGAACATGAAATGTGTGTCTTCTCTGTGTTTAATTGTGTTTTTGGGTTCTCCTGTTCCTCACTGTGCGGACTGGCTACTGGGCTAATCAGTGGGAGATGTGTTTCGATAGTATTTCTCATTTGATTCCATATGACCGTTTTCTGTTTCGCGTGGTTTTTGTGAAGGCCAACAGTAGTTGGCTTTGGCCAAAATGCTGATGGTCGTTTGATGGTTTCTCTTGGGAAACCATGTCAATCAATAAGGTACCAGAGTAGTCTCCATTGTTTTGCCAAGCTAGCCCCAGATATCCTGATAGGAGAATGATTGTCGCATTATTCTAGGTGCAACAGTGGGTCTGGAGTCCAGACATCCTGTTAAGGGAGTGTTTAGGCCCGGGTTGCCTATGAATATTAAGAATTCAAGCGATCACCAGTATGAAAAAAAAACACCCTGAGATGGCATTTTTGCCAAAGTTTCTTACATTTCCGGGACTGCCACTCTTCCGGTGTGCAGCTTGCATAGCGGCATGATAACAACTATTCAGCTATACTTGAGAAACTGCAAACAATATAAACGTTAAAATCAAGCCAAGAAAAAGTACCGGATGAATGAAGAATTAATATGGCTTCTACGCTGGGTACTGTACGGCCACGTATCTGTAACCATACATGCCAACGTAATTTTTCCCCCGCAGCTGCACGAGACTGGAAGCAACCTGGCCATCAAACTATCCCATAAAGCATCGGAAATGAGGCTTGAGAGCATCATCCGGGTGTTTTCTTTGTATTGGCGATCGCTCGAATTGAGAGCCATTTCAAATGGTAGGTTCTTGATGTGGTTAGACTGTCTGGCCAGGTGTTAAGGATCACTATCTTGCATATACAGTCTATGTTTCTGGGTTCAGGGTGCGAGGTTTGACCTCTCTGTGCGCACGATGGTTGTTCAATGTAACTCAGCTTGTGACAAATGGCTTTACATTTCTCACCATTACTAGTTGATCTGTCTTTTAGTTATTATCCCCCACCACGACATGCGATGGGAGATATTGGATTGAGGTCTGTCCGTCCGTCCGTGCGTCCAGGCCGCAATGGAGACAAGATTTCCCTGAAACTGTTATACCTAGATGTGTGAAATTTTGTATGCTTAATAAGCTACTCATGATCTACGTTGAGTTCGAAAATGGATTTCGAAGAATATTTTCTAACTGAGTTATGGTCCCCGATTGTGGCGGGGGATAGTGATGACAATGTTGTCTTGTTTCCATTTTGAAGTTAACTGTAGATTTAAAGAGCCTGTCTTTGAATGTTGGGTCATCAGTGAAAGGAAGAAGCTGGGCACGACAGCAGGATAAATGCAAGGCTGGGTTGACTGAAAAAAAAAACAGCACGACTTAACACAGCTGTCCTCGGGAACATCTGCTGAAGCTCCGCAGCGGGCTCACTGTGACATAATTAATGTCCACAGGGACCCTGTGGCTTATGAAATGGCCTTTAACCTTCTTACCAGCAGCGGGATGCAAGAGAGAAACAAACCTCGTTGCAGGATTGTAAACACGTTCTCAAATATGAAGGAACAGGCTAGTGACTAACGTCAGCTTAGCTTTTTTTCTGGTTGTTTTTTTTTTTAAGCCCATCACTCATCTGCAACCTTTCGTCCTCTCCCACAGCCCAGAGTCGAAATCCTGACATCGCGTCAATGATTCTTCTGCAAAAGTGATGGGTCAGTGAGTCTGACTTGGCAAAAAAAAGTCCCTCTTTTACTTTTCTTTTTTCTCCGTTTAAGGAACCGAAAATAGCAGACAACTTCTTCTACTTCCCCCGACATGCCTGAACCCATCCTCCAATCTCATCCTTCCATCCATCCGTCCATCTGTCTTTCCTCTAATACATCAATCTTAACTAGCTAAATACCTAACCAACACTCAGAATTGAGGGTGCAAGAGGAGTCCACCTCTGTCCCTCTAGGTACGTTCTGTGCTAACGCACCCACAACGGTTAATTATTAGCCCTCAAGGTAATTATGTGTGTTCTTTCAGGGGCAAAAAAGGTACATACACACTTTCAAGGATACAATCGGCATACCTCAGAGGATACAGCTAAGTGACATGCTGTTGAGCCTCTAAAGGTACAATGGTGTATTCTATTTTCTGAGCCTGAACCAAGCGAGTGGAATAGTGCATTGTGTGAAATCCAGCTTTTCAGTGACTGGTTAATCCTGGACTCGGCAGATCCCTGAGGCAGCAGGTCTGGGTTTGGGTCATTCAGTCCTTCCCTATTTAGGCAATAAGAAAACTCCAGCATTGGCTTCCCTTGCACTGGCTGCCAGTTGCACTGAGAATAGATATGAAAATTCTACTTATCACCTTCAAAGTGCTTAGAAGTCCGGCTCTGCTTTATATAATAGAGCATTAATACCACTGTACATCCCTACATGGGCACATGTATCCTTCAGGAACCATTCTCCCGTTTGCTCCTGGCATGCTACAAAGGTGAGAGCATATATTTTGCCCTTTGAGCACCCTACTTTTGGAACAGCCTCCCAATAACTATTAGATCGGTCGAGTCTGTTTAGCATTTATGAAGGGAAGGTTTTGAGATCCAGCTTGTCTAAATGGTCATTTTAATGGACTCTGTTGTCTTATGATGACTTTCTCTGTATTTAATTAAGTTTTTTATTTGTCCTCAGCTTTGTTTCATGTTTTATTTTACTTGGTCAGTGTTTCAGTGCTATCTCTGTGAAGCTCTTTGTTACTGTTTGGATAAGTGCTGTATAAATAAAGATTTTTTTATTATTATTACTTTTGGCTCCAGGGCTGTTTCCATTCAGGCCAAGAGAAGAATGTTCCATGCTGATAAAATAATATCTGAAATGGTTATTATTATTGAAGTCAGGTGAATTATGTGACGTTGTGTAACTAATTACACAACAAAGGCCCTGGTAAACATCTCATATTTAAGGCTCTTATCAGCATTTGGCCACTGACCCTATGAAGTGCGCGCCAGCTGTGTTTGAAGCTAAATATTGCATCAGATGTATATTTTTAAAGATGAACGCCTGCTATTGCTGCATTAAATATGAAACTGATTTAAGGCGTGAGCTGCTAATTGGCGGCTCTTGCATAACTGATGGGGAGGTAAAGGTCGGCCGCTTTTAGACGGGCTTAGACCAGCGTTGGGCGTCATGAGATCAAATACGCACGCAGGGCCCTGACGCGGGACAGAAGGTACAGCAGGGTACATCCTGTGCTGCGGAAAAGTCTTAGACTCGCCAGATTTTCGAAATTCAGTATTAGGTGTTTGTTTGGACATTTTTTTTTTTTCAAAGATATTTTTGCATGTCAGAGCAGAAAGTAACAGATGGTGCGGCATCTACAGGGCCTTGATCTCAGCATCAGCGAGGCTGTCTGGAGTTACCTGAGGCGACAAAAGCAAAGGAGGCAGGGGGTCTGCAGCAGGACGAAACGACCGTATTGGTTCATTCTTCCCAACCAACTGATAGAACGCATACAGCTGTTCTTGACACCACTCGTAGGACCATTTTCACGTTTCCTCAATTAGCGTAACAGCAGCACTGCAGCTTACCGTAAATTACTGCGGTACTGTGCCTTAAAAACTAATGGTTAAGAAAACATTGTGCCTTTGGTTAAAGTTGCTACTTCTTTCATTAAAACTTTAAATACAATACTTTGTAAACAATTGTTGCATTCGGAATCATACAAAAGGGCATGCAATACTCTCTCAAACTATCAACACTTTTCACCCGGAGATGATAATGGAATAGCGAAATCATGGATGTAAAACAGGCTTTTAGCAACCCCCAATATCATCCTTGAGCAGCATTGTGAATTGGGCTAAGAGCTGTGACTTCGCTCGTGGGATCAATTGTGACACATAGGCTATTGTATATGTATTTTACATTGCAAGCAAGATGTCGAAATCCACTGAAAATGTCAGAATTTTTGCTTGACTTGGGCATCGAAGTTGATGAGGATGATTCAAGTGCAAGTTCAACAACTAGCTACAGTGACAATGACGATGGATAGGTAGGAGGGATGGAAAATGAGGGCGAAATCAGTGACGATAGGGATGCAGCTGAACGCCCACAGCCACCGCAAGCTTACCAGCATGAACTGGAGCTTCAGGCATGGGCGAGTGAGCACGAAGCAAGCTCTGGGACGTGTTTCCCAAAAGCATAGTTGCTAACTTACTTAGTTGGAATCATTAACTGTTTATGGTTGAACTAGCTATGCAAGTTGCTGACGTAGTTAGCTACTATGCCTTTGAGAAACCTACGCTTACGTGAGGAGGAAGGGAACTCGAAGATCTACAAGCTTAAAATTTTACTGACGCGCGCCTGGGTGGCCAACAGGAGGCTCTTGGGCAACAAACAATGCTATAATCCTATAATCTAAAACCGGTAGTCCCTCCCAGTTTATTTCCCTGCTGCGCGAAGCCAATTGTGTGCTGCTCTGAAAAGGCTGCTGGGCACGGGCTCCAACCTGGGCCGTGGTGCTCACTACTGTTCCGCAAAGTGGTGCCTTGTCCGTGTGATCTAACCTGGTGGCCAAACAATAACATACTTTTTTACGATCATAAATCTAATCTGCTAGAAATATAAAACGAAACAAGACCAAGGAATGAACAAATTACGACAGGCAGACCATAGTCGATGCACTCGACTTCCTAACCTTGTGTCCCTGTTTCCCACGAATTATGCCATCAGAAAGGGGCTATTTTCACTCGTTTTTTTTGGGGGGATGTGCGCAAGTTGAAAGGCTGTTCAAAATACCTCTTTTATTCTCTTCCTGTTTCAGTGAGTGTCCAGAATGTGTTTTATTCATCATCTCCATGACATTATTTTTCCATAGAGGTATACTTTGCCCATTTTTTGATTTCTCAGTACGTTTACTCTAAAAATAGGGTTGGGCACCATCCTTTCCAACCACCAACCCTGCAAAATTTAGCATGATTAAAGACTTCAGCACAGTTTACATTCATATAGATCAATTTTAGCCACATGCATTGTCAAACTATCTGGTCGTTCTTCTTAGTGAGGACAGGTTATGGGAATACGTACCAGCAAATTTTACTATAAAACTGCTGAACAGTTTACCCAAGAGAACTGATGCACTTTAAAAACACCAATTGGTCAAACCAATGATCAGTTTGATCTAGTTTTTAACAGTTTTCTCTTCACAGTAATTTTTTGCTTTTTAGAAACTTTTGATTTCCTGTTTTTTCTCCTTTTGCCTGAGGCTTTTGCGCTTTACTTTACAAGCAAACAAAAACACATGCTCACACTTACACATGCTCTTGTAGACGCGTATTTGTACAAACACACACACTCAACTACAACCCCAATTCCGAAATAGTTGGGACGAAGTGTAAATTGTGAATAAAATCAATATGCAATGACTTTCAGATCACATGAGCCAATATGTTATTTACAATAGAACATAGATAATATTTCAAATGTTGAAACTGAAACATTTTGCTTGCATAAAAAAATTGTGGAATACTTTAAAAACAATATTCCTCAGCGTCAAATTGCAAAGGCTTTGAAGGTCTCATCATTGACAGTGCATAACATCATCAAAAGATTCAGAGAAACTGGAAAAATCTCCGTGTGTAAGGGACAAGGCCGAAGACCTTTACTGGAAGCCCGTGATCTTTGGGCCCTCAGACGCCACTGCATCACTCACCAGCATGATTCTGTCATGGACATTACTAAATGGGCCCAGGAATACTTCAAGAAACCACTGTCTGTAAACACAGTCTGCTGTGCCATCCACAGATGCCACCTAAAACTTTATCTTGCAAAAAGGAAGCCATTGTTGAGCATGATCTAGAAGCGCCGCCGTGTTCTGTGGGCCAAGGCTCATTTAAAATGGACTGTAGCAAAGTGGAAAAGTGTCCTGTGGTCAGACGAGTCCAAATTTTACATTCTTGTTGGAAATCATGGGCGTTGTGTCCTCCAGGATAAAGAGGAGAAAGACCACCCCTCCTGTTATCAGCGTTCAGTTCAAAAGCCAGCATCTCTGATGGTATGGGGATGCATTAATGCATATGGTGTGGGACACTTGCATGTTTTAAAAAGCACCATGAATGCTGAAAGGTATGTAAAGGTTTTAGAGCAACATATGCTCCCCTTCAGACGACATCTATTCCAGCGAAGGCCTTGTGTATTTCAGCAGGACAATGCAAAACCACATACTGCAGCTATTACAACAGCATGGCTTCATAGTAGAAGAGTCAGTGTGCTGAACTGGCCTGCCTGCAGTCCTGATCTTTCACCGATTGAGAACATTTGGCGCATAATTAAACGAAAAGTCCGTCAAAGAAGACCCAAGACTCTCCAGCAGCTGGAAGCCTGTATTAAACAAGAGTGGGATCAAATTCCAATGGCTGAACTCAAGAAACTTGTCTCCTCAATGCCCAGACGCCTCCAGTCTGTGTTAAAAAGAAGAGGGGATGCTACACCATGGTAAACAGGCCCCTGTCCCAACTTTTTTGAGACCTGTAACAGCCATCAAATTTGAAATGAGCTCATTTTGTGGATAAAATTGTAAAATTTCTCAGTTTCAACATTTCTTATGTTATCTCTGTTCTATTGTGAATAAAATACTGGCCGGTGTGATTTGAAAGTCATTGGGTTCTGATTTTATTCACAATTTACACTTTGTCCCAACTATTTCGGAATTGGGGTTGTAGACTGAAAATTATGCGGTGTGCAGTAAGCACCCTGAAACCAATGTTCTATATGTTGTCCATAGCAGTGGTGCGTTGCTGGTTTCGGCTTTCTGTGTTCTGCTGTTCTTTGTGTGATTGTAACTAATAGAAGGAAGGAAAATATTTTCCGCTCTTAGGACCGTGAGGGATACGGATGTCTATGGAGGGGGAAATATGATTTATTCGGGACATCCAGACTGATGCAGGACCATTAGTATCTCAAGATTAGCATCTGCGTCAGAGGAATCACGTTGATGGATCGTATGTATAATATGATATGCTGTGCAAATGAAAATAAGTAATGCTGTCTTCATTCTTGACGCTCGGATATGTACAGCTGAAGATATCAACTGTAGACATCTCTGATAATATTGGTGAATGGGCTGTCTACTGCACAGACAGCTCAGATAATTGGGCCATATTGACATGCATCTCAACAGAGCCATTGCCTTAATTCTTACTAGGGCAAGTAGCCAATTCACCAATTAGCTTCACTGTGGTCCGGGATTCAGGAGTCACATCCTGTGGAGTTTGCTGATGTGTGTAAATTATTCAAGCTGGTGTTTGTGTGCATTTGTGTTTATAGGTGTCTGTATCCATGCAAGGGTCTGTGTTTGAGTTATGTGACATTTGTGCAGCCTTTTACAATGCCAGTTACTGTAAGGTATTTCGGTTGTAAAGACGCTGCCTCCCGAAAGCCTAATATGGAAGAGCATTGTGGTCTTCCTTATCCTTGCAGCTTTCAACCTTCGACCCCTTCCCATGATGCTTTGATTTTAATTTTTTCTTGTGCTCTGCACTCCTTGAATATTTGGACAATGACACAATTTTTAGTGGCTGTGAATCAAATTTGCAATATTTGCCTCATACGAGTCTGTATATCAAAAATGAGGACAGACAACTTTAACTGAAATGTATTTGAATCCATATGAGTGAGTATACTGCATAGGAATCGCTGTCCTTTATAATTGTGTAATTGTCCAAATACTTTTGGATGTCGCTGCAGAGCTTGCTCCCCAGGATAAGTCAGACAACTAAACTCAGTGGCCTTTAAAAATTAATCATTGGATCTACCTGGCTAGATGGCTCGATTTGTAGTCATTTCTTATTTAAGAAATCCTTGTTTAAGATTGTATTTGAGTTTGCAGTCGTGTCACCCGGGGGTCACAGTTTCTTCCAAGATTAGGAAGGTCATGGTTTGGATACAATGTGTCTATGAAGACTAGAGTCAGAAGACTGGATGACTTATATGGGTCAAATGACTTTGATTAATTAACATGAGAAGAAAAAAGTGTCCTTCAAAGGCTAAAACCTTACCACCAATACAGTACTGTTGAGAGAAAATGCCATCCTACTGAATTTTTTGTGGACCTCCAAGCAGTAAGCAGTTGGCCCCTGAAATCATTACCCCTTTTTCACCTCAATTGCAATGGCTGCTGGATCCTCTCTGGGAGATAAATATGAAGACCACAAAGGAAAAACTATCAGAGTCCAAATTTTGCATTTTTTTTATATTCTATATATTGTTATAATATTTATAATATTTTATGTTTCGTATTTTGTGCATATTTTTAAGTGCTTTGTTTCTAAGATTGTTTTGAATTTTTAATTAATCATTTCTCCACAACATGAAAATATGACTGATCATTTTTACATTGTGATCTTCAATATGAATGTTATTAATTTTAAAGATTCACTGCTTCTTTGTTGCATATACACTGCCTGTCCGAAAAAAAGTCGCCTTTTGGATATGAATAGATACTATGACTGGATCATTATTGCAGCGGTTAATATATTTCAGCTGGCAATAGTTATTTTATTCCCATCTGATGAAGCACGTAGTTTCTCATTTCCAAAAAAAAAAAAGCTGGAAGACGTATCCCTTGTGGGTGGAAAAGATGTTACAGTATTTCTGAAGAGACAAATTAGTGGCCTGCACCTAGCAAAGAAAACAACGAATAAGTAAAACAAGCACAAGAAATCATTTTCACACACAAATTGACCACTGCAAAGTTCTGACCTTGACCACATTGAAAGATACTGGGATGTGCTGGAGAGGACTACTGAGTGGATTAACTATCTCGTTGTCAAGACAAGATCATGAGCCAAAACTTAATACAACTCAGATTGAGAATAACTGTTCTGACGTTTCATTACGATTGTCAAAACAAAGACAATGAATTTGCGCTGTACTCAAAGCTACAGAGGTTCCAACTATTTACCTCCACCAAGGAGGTTAGGTTTTCTCCTGTTTTTTGTTTGTTTGTTTGTCTGTCTGTTAACAGGATAAGTCAAAAAGAAATGAATGGATTGGCACGAAATTTGGTAGGATGGTAGGTAGTAATCCAAGGATGAGTTGATTCAATTTTGGAAGTGATTCAGGACATATTCTGGATTCTACATCTGGAAGAATCAATAATACTGATGGCGTAGTGGAGGTATGAGCTTGACCGAGTGCCCCTCTAGTTGAGAATGCCAGGCAGTGTATTTAGTCCCATGAGCTGATTTTTTTTTTTTTTTAATCCACAATTAATACTGAAAATGTGTGTTGGTTATATTCTGATGATCTACATGCACATTGTCATTTTTCCTTTTCTGAGAGCATTTTGTAAGCAATTATGTGAGTGTCAGACTGTGTGACACAAAAAAGAACAGACAGAATTTACTCTGCACATTTCCATAGTCCATTACTGGCAATTAAAACACCTATTAGAGTTCATTAGCTTTAAATGAGCTTTCTATTCCTGTTTCCCCCTGAGCAATCTCTTAAGTCAGACCACGCTGCTGTCTGCTATATATATATATATATATATATATATATGTACATTTTAATGGTATATGTAATGCATATTTAGTGCAGGTAAATTCAGTTTAACTGTCATTATTAAATGTGATGTAGGTAATGCGTTTTTTAAAGTTTGATAGCATTTCCCACCGGAATTAAATATGCAGCTCTGTGGTATAATTGTGTTTGCTGTTATAACTGTTGTAATCGTGGTGTGTTACCGCGGTATTTGGTACTATTATGGTCATGTTTGTTGTGCTTGCTGTTGTTATGGTATTTGTTAAGGTGGTTCTTGGTATTTTGGTATCTTTTTTCATGGTTGGTGAGATTTTTTTTGCCGTAGTATTTATTGTTGTGGTTGTTGTTAACCTTGTATGTAATGTTGACAGAGTTGTACTTAGGAGTTAATATTCACTCACCATTTCCTAACCCTAAAGCCTAAATGGGGTCTTTCCTTTACTCCCAGGGTTAAGGGGGTCATTTCTGTGTTCCAAGGATTCTGTGTTCCCAGGGGTAAAAGGGTCATCCATATGTTCCCAGGGTTCTATGTTCCCCAACTCTGTATTGTCTGACTATAACACATAAGACTCACTTCATATCAGTCTTCCAAGTGATTTAACTAATTTAAAAATAATTTAAATAATTTGTGACGCCTCGGTCTTTGTAATATTACACTGGGAATTGCTGGGAATTGCGAGAAAAGAAAACAAGACTAAACTTATTACATGCCTATCCAAGGCCTTCATCATATCCTCCTCCAAGTGTCTGTGTTTCTTGTTTTTAATTTAATATAATTTGCAGTGATCATTTCAAATAGCGGATATTTGCTCTAATTGCTCTCATGTGTTCTCTGTCTTGGTGAATGCAACACTTGACTTCTTATCAGATTACTTTACAAATTATTTATTTTCTACTCTCCTCTGCACTGTCTACAGCATTAACTTCAATGGATTATTAAAGGTGTCTGTTGTACCAGAGTCCAATTTAATTAAAAACATTACCTCAAATGTTAATGCTTTTCTTATTTCACATCTTGATCCTGAGAGACTTTTGTGACTGTGAGAGTGCCAAAACTAAACAGGAATATAGTATAATACAGCCCTGAGTCAAGAATTTTCACTGCAGCTTAGAATATGAATAGCAGCTACAAGAATTAACAAGACTAGGTGCAACCTAGTATACGGCTGGGCCGCCAAGTGCTGTATGAGAATGTGGGCCCAAGGAAAGGGTGCTAAATGAGGCAAAGCTCACGCAATTATATGAAGTGCAAGTTTAGTAATGAGCTGGAGCTGATAAATTATTTACAAAGTAGGTGGTGAGAGTGTGGGAGTGGGAAAGTGTGAGAGTGTGAAAGAGTGAGTGAGAGTGTCTGAATGAGGTAGTGGGAGTAAGTGAGAGTGAGGGAGTGAGAGGTGGTGGGGGTCTTGAGTAAGGGAAACATATCAAAAGCAAGTTATACATTTGAATAGACAAAGAGCTAGAGTACGGGTAGCAGTTATTGATTTTGTGAACGTCAATTTGAGAGAGACAGCAGCAGCAGATGTAGATGGCAGTATGCATGTATGTATGTTCCTGAATCGTAATGAAACAATAAAGTTATCATTACAGTTGTGCTAATCGGGGACATAACATCACTTTTGTGAACACATGGCAGTTCCTATATAGTGAGGGTGTAAAAACAAACGTCAAAGTTTCCTTTTTTTTCCCCATGTTTCTTCTTTGGGCATGTTATGGACAAAGAATCCACAGTTCTGAGTAAAACCGCTTAGTAAATATGTTTGAGTGAAGGAGTTGCCATGTGTTTACATAAAGTGTTAGATGATATTGGTGATGGTTGAATATGGTTAAGTATGTGACCAAAGAAATTGAAATGCAATTAATTTTAATGAATTTATGACCTATTGAAAGCTCTTGAAAAGGCCTTGTAGTTCACACCAAGATCATGAGAAATAAGAAAGTTTTGGAATTATATAGACCCCCCAAATAGTGAATTGTTTGGTATTTATTTCAGTCACTGCGGATAAAAAAAAAAAACCTCTGTTGCGAAGTGAGCAATTTAGGTCAATTTTACCTCAAATATGGTAGGCAGTCAAAAAAATGATATAATCAATGTTTAAAGAAATGAAATAAAATACAAGAATTCAGGAAAGAAAGCATGAACGATTTTCATAAGTGACAGTTACAGCCTGACCGAGTATTGCACTTTGTCACATAGCTAATATGATAATCAGAGGTGTATAAAGTACTGGAAAAAATAACTAAGTAAAAGTAGAAGTACCATTACCGAAAGTTACTCTGGTAAAAGTTGAAGTCACCCATAAGAAAATTACTTGAGTAAAAGTCTTTACGTAACTCCCATTAAATGTACTTAAGTACCAAAAGTATTTTGTGAAACAATATACTTAAGTATCAAAAGTGCAAGTATAAGTACAAAGTATTTTTCATAGTATGCATAGAAAGAAGCAAAGCAACCACTCTTTATTCTCTCCTTGTGCTCTTTAATCAATTTTCAAGTGAATGAAAAATACAGTATACAAAAAAAAAACAGGCAGCCTCTCCTTTATATAGTTCTTCTTCTTCTTTCAATTTACTGGCAGCTTAAAAACCACTATAATTGACTATAATTAATAGTAGAATTACATAGTATCAATACAATGTGGAATTTTTGTCGAACTGATTTTTCTTAACCACTAATTGGGATACCCTTTGCTCAATGTACTGAAGTGGTTGCTGCAGAGGACAACGATTATTTCTGTAGCAAGAGATAATTTTTTTGAACTGCTGGATAGATACTACAGGCAAGTACATTGAGCAGTTTGCACGTCAGGCTTAGCTGAGGAGTTTTATTCAGGCAACTCCTGAAAAACATGGATTGGAGTGAACTCGTCCATAACCGTGTTCGAACTCAGCTTGCTTGTGAATATTCAATAACTGATCTGAGAGAGCCATCTAGTGGTAGAATATTGTAACTGCGCGCATAAATTTGCAGCTCCATGTCCGCTGGCGGACACATCTGCACAAGGATACCCCGCCGAGCACCGTTGTTCTTCTCAAACACGCCAAATCTAGATAATCCTTAAATGATGAATTACATTCATCTTTCAATTTGTAACGAGTAAAAAAAGTGGCCAGTGTCAAAGCAACGAAGTGAAAGTATACTTTTTATCTTTTAAATGTAGTACAGTAAAAGTCCAGGTTTAAAAAAAAAAAACTCAAGTAAAGTATAAATCCTCCAACTATTTAAGCACTGTAACGAAGTGCATGTACTTCGTTACTATACACCTCTGATGATAGTGTATCCCTAGTCCCTTCATTGTACCTGTCTTCTCTCGTATCGGTTGCGAGATTCAATGAAGATAAAGGAAATAATCCTGGTACCGGCTACGAAATTCAAAAGGGAGATGGAGGAATGTAATACATCATACCAATCTATCGTGAAAGAATCTTAACAATGGTCGGAATGTGTTTTTAATTCCCCTATTCAACCTCGCAACTGATACTGTCCTCCATGCTTGTTAACTGTCGTACCGGTTGCGAGGTTGAATAGGGAAATTAAAAACACATTCCGACCATTGTTATGATTCTTTAACGCTAGATTGGTACTATGTGTTACATTCCTCTATCTCTACGGAATCTCGCAACCGGTACCAGAGAAAACAAGCATGGAGGACTGAAACAAACCGAACCAATCTAGCATGAAAGAAGGTTAGCCTAATAATGGTCGGATTGTGCTCGTAATGCAACAAAATCGAATGGAACTTTTTAAAAGACCGGAATGCTAGCTAGGGCAAGCACATCATATACATCCGCTATATGAATATTTAATCCACCTTTTGCTGTCCATTAAAAGAAAATACGCATTAATTTTCGTAAAATGGCGACCAATATCGCCAAGAAACATTCATTGGCGTCAAAAATTGCATATTGTGAACATTCTATACGTACAAAATGTGTTTTAATTTAACAGTGCATTTACCTGATTATTGCAGTCAATTGCTAGACTGGATTCAAATACTGGTCGTGTTCCGTTAGCGTAGTGGGTACAACAACGTAGAGAGGTAGCTACTTCAATGACGGGGTGTCCAATCCAGCTTGGCGTGATCTTTTAAACTTTATATTTTCTTAAATTTATTGTTTTCATTGGTGTCGGTTACAGTCGCTCTCATAGATACAATCAAAGCGGCCACCACTGTTCAAGCCAACCAACTCATGAATTCTTCCGGTATTCTTGAAAATACTGAAACATAATGGTGCTGGCGCCACTTCCACCGTGTACGTAAATAGTCCATCACACGCATAAATGAGCGTGGCGCGTTCAATTCCACTTTTTAATTTCCGTTTCTGCGGCAAACTCTAATCCAAGATCCAACAACAGCAAAGTATACAGTTTCTGTTGCAATGTCTCAAAGCCGAAATTCCGAGACCCATGTATTTATAATGCAAATACACAGACCAGTAGCCTAAATACGAGTGAAGTCGACGCCCGGCCAGCCAGCCAGCCAATTGTTGAAGTGCTTCCCATCCGGCCGACCAATCGCTGAACTTCTTCCCCGCCGGCCAGCCAATCGTTGAACTAGATCACTCAGTCAGTCAGTCACTCAGCTTCGCGTTTATAGGGGCCGGCCGCTGCTCGGCCCAGCCCAAAAATGGAGGTCGGTGTCGGGGAGCCACTGGGAAATACTAGTGGTAGAAAATTTTAGATATTATCAAAACCACTCGGGGGACCTCAGTTCTCAGTTACGGTGTTGGAGCGAAAACCGTTGGGCAAAACAGCTCGCAAACTTCATTGACCTGGAGGTGGACCACCCCAACATACAAGTGCTTAAAGTTTGTCAGTATTTGCATTCCCCCGAGATACCAATTGTCATCAGGATCTGATTTCACCAAGCGCTTCACCAACAGTACCCATGTGAGGTACGTATATTCAATGCAGAACATGCGCTACTGTGCCGTCAGACCCAAAGTAGTGAAGACAGACCATCAGTGCCTAGCTGTTGGTTGTTCAAATCATGCGTAGAGCCAGAGTTTTAGTAAAGCCTCCTATCCCAGCTACTACTGATGATTTGAGGACTGAAGGCCCATGGACTAAGACATGGGTGCAGGAGCCTTCCCTCTCACATGAAGGCAAGGAGTGGGGGATAACAGTGTTTGCCATGGAAGAAAATGCCAGAGAGCTGCAATGCATAGGTCGGTTCTAGCAGGGGGCAGGGTTGGGCATTGCGCACCCAAATTTTAGCGCTGCCCACCCAATTTGTTGTGTTCATTGCATTTTGAATAAGGGTTTTAAAAGATTCTGATTTGTTGCTTGGGCAGTATAAAAGTCGGGATAGCGCATGTCCATTCCCCAACAACATATTTGTCATGGCTTGTTATGCCTCACCAAAGAGTTCGGCTTGTAGAGGAAATCTTGGGTATTATATAAAATTTGATTTAAAATTGTTAGCTTGTTAGTACTATGAATCAATGTGATTCTGTTCTCTTGATTTTGTTGTTACAATTTATTGCTTTACTGAATTAGGAGCTCTGCTGGTGGTGCGTTTATATTAATAGCTAGCTAATGTTAGCTAGCAAGCGCAATAGTTGGTTTATTGAATTTTCTCTTTTAGGGTATGTCCCTATCAAACCATATCTCAACAGATAACATTTTACTTTCAATATACTGAATAATCATTATGCACCAATTTGTGGTTCCAAAATGTAGCCCAGCGCCACCCATGCTATTGCAGGTGCTGGTCGTTCTCATGCAGAGGTCCATCACATCAAGTTCTCCAATCAAGGCAGTCTGGGCCCTGTAGAACAGTATATATAAATGCCACTTTCAGGCTTTGCCCATGACCATGCAGTCAGATCTTCACTGTTCTGGGGGATGTAATATGGCTTTGTCCCTCATGGAGCGTTGTACCATTGGGCTCCAGCGACAGGTATTCCAGTCGGTCAAAACGGCCACAAGGAGACCCACCCACCATCACAGTTGCCCCCCTGACGTCCGTGCCCAACTCCATATACTCCGTCTACTCTGGCTGCACCTTGATAAAGTAACCTGGATATTGTCTCCCCTTTATTTCATTTCTCTCATGCATACACTGTGGACACAGAGCCAGCCCTGCACTAACTGTTTCCCACCCACAGGCCCACAAACACATCCGGTGGAGACCTGCACTCTACTGAGGGCGCTCTTCCAGTTCACCTATGAGATGAGACCCTTGACTCAAATGGCCTTTGTGTTCACTGCAGAATCTATAATAATTGACACCAATTGTGCAAAATTAAAACAACTGCAGATATTATTGGCTCATTAGAGAATGTAAAACCCTTTGAAAAGTGTCCTTAATGTGTAATATAAAGACAATATCAAGCTAGGGAACGTAGGACCTTGGGAACATACAACCCTTGAACATACAATTGTGTACACTCTCACATAAATCATCCCATCATGGTGCCCATCTAATGATACCTGAGCCATTCCAGGTGTGGGGTGTGATTTCATAGAGCTGTCATAAGCAGGAAACAGTTTGGTTTCACTGGGAAGAAAGTCTTCTGCAGGTCTGTACTGTAAATCTCCTTCAGTTTTCTGTAAGGGACAACCTGTAACCTGGCCTGTAGCAGCTCAGATGGCTATAGCCTGGATTACAATGGCAAAGGAGCTCTAGTAGCTGTAGTATAGCCTGTAATGGGTAAGGAACTGTTGTGGCAAAAGACTTGCCTATAGTGGCTGAGAGGCTATTGTATCTACAACCTAGGCTGCATCCGAATTCTCTTTAATAGGTGGACTTTTTCCTTGATCTCACAAGAAAATGGCTCAAATGTGTAGGTAAAGTTTCAGGGAGATTTTAAAAATATCTTGGGCAAGTTTGAGAAAACTCAGATGTCCTTTCTTTTAATACATCATGTGCTTGATGACAAAGATAGCCTTCACAAGTTATCGGAAAAACTTCACGACTGAATGGCGTTTCCAGTTGCTGCAGCTGCAAAGGACTGCGGTCCAATTTAGAATTTTTCCCTTCTTCCAAGGTTGGTCCTGTGTTTCCTTGCTGGAAGAAAGCCACTAAGGAGATAATTGCTTCCTTTTCTTCATGAAATAGGCAATTTGGACGTTCATTGTCATGGCTAACTGCTAAGCTAATACCGGTTCATGTCCATTAGCAAGGATGGTTCTTTGCTCATCAGAGAATTTGGATGTAGCCCTAGACTATGGTGTTTAAGAAGCTAGAGAAGCTGTGGCCTATCCTATAATGGTTATGGAGCTATGGTGGCTTACCGGCTATGGTAGCTATAGCCTATCCTATTGTGACTATACCCTGCCCTATGATTACCGAAGTGCATGACAGCTTGTGGTCAAAGATCATTCATTGCTGTTCAACCAGACCACTGTACAAAGCCCTTAACCCCAAGTTCAAGCGGGGGTTAGCCCCAGCTTATTCTCATCAACTACGAGTCCCTTTAGCTAAAGGCATCTGCTAATTAACTGTCCTGTAAATAACTGTGAGACCGTCTCTGTTACTGGAAGGGCTTTCTATGAACTCTAACTCTATGATGCTTTCCAGGGGTCCACAGAATGGACGTAACTCAAACCTAGAGCTGGAAACCTGAAACGTTTGTATCCATGGATACCCAAGACTGTTCTCTGTACCTGCGCTGTTCCGGGAAGCATGCCACCCAATAAAATACCTGCGTGTGCGGGCGAAACATACCCCACTGTAAGCAGTGACTCAGGCCGGGAGCTAGGAGAGTTAAAGGAGGCCGTTTCTGAGTCACTGCGCATAAGCGGACGAAGAGGCCGCTTCTGTTTTATATCACACGGTAAACATTTCTCTGTAAATATTTGCACCGAGGTGTTATCCTGTTGGACACATCTCTCGCATGGCCTGCTTTTCAAAAAGAGACCTTTCTCTTCTATCTCTCCCACTCTCTCCTGTCTCATATTTCTTCTCTTCTTCTCTGCCCATCTCTTTCATCCTCCGTCTCTCCCTCCTTCTCTCTTTCTGTCTCTCCCGTTTACTTTTGTTTGAAGTTCTCTAAGGTAAAAGGCCGCAAATTAGTACTTTAAATAATTTCAATTCCTGACACTGCAGGATGATTGAATGGCTGAAGCCTTAGATGACTCACTGCCTGTAGCCAAACATGACTGAAGCTGAAGATAACTATATGACTGATAGTGCTGGATGACTAAACTAATAAGGCTCTGAATAACTAAAAAATGGTCACTTCAGGATGACTAAATCACTGATACTGCAGAATGACTGAATGACAAATCCGCATCAAACCACATAATTGATATTGCAAGGAGACCAGTTAATTGAAGCCCAGGATAACTAAATAACTGACACTTTAGGATAACTAAAATCCCTGTAGGATGATTGAACGATTTAAGCCCAGGATAAATAAATAACTGATACCACAGGATGACTGAATGACAGAAGCCCATGATAGCCAAATGACTCATACTGCAGGCAAAATAACACTTGAAGCCCAGGATAACTGAATGACTGATACTGGGGCATGAGAAATTGATTGAAGCCCAAGGTAACTAAATGATGACACTGCATAATAAGAGTCATTCCATGTCGATTCAACAAATGGTTTTTGCACTACTTTCTCAGATCCTCCTCAAATTTTTTGGGGCATTATTTGGGTAATTTTATGAACAAATGCAAAGTATTGTGATGATATACATACAGAACAAGCAGTAATCCAATACCCATAGTTGGTCTAAACTTAACACTCGCCTAACATTTTGGGGTTTTAAATTACTGAAAAAAGCAATTCTAACTCCTTTTACAAGGCCAGAATTTTTTTCCTTCCAAAATTTTTACTATTTTGGTGAGAAAAGTATAGAAATGTATGAAAATCAATAAATACTGGACTGTTGAATTTCCCTAAATGTCCTTATTATTTGAGCCCTTAAGAACCATACTGGGCCAACCCATGTTGGGCAACTTTTGAGAAAATGGGACTTAAAGTTGCCAGCCTCCTGTGTCATCTAGAGTATCTGGGAACTGGAAACACTGCTTCTGTTAAAAACTCATGATATGTACAATTACGTAATGCACTTCTTATGCAGGTTTTGGATGCCCTTCTGTTTCGTTTAAAGTGAAAGGTACCTCCTTCTGAAGCGGAACCATCATCTTCTGATTAATTTGGGACAAACTGTGGGTCTCCATTATCTTACACTTCACCATCATCATCGATGATAGGATGCAGTTCCTCATCAGTGAGATACCTAGCCGCCATGTTTACATTGAATTATGGGAAGTTGTGGGATGGTCCACTATGGCTAAGGCAGTGCAGTGCATATGTACAGTGGCAGAGAGGATGTTTGCTTGTATGAACAATCCATGTGGGTAGATTGGGTTGGCTCATTTAGGAAATGTAGATCTTAGTTTTCTGCACATGCTGACTACCTCAACTCAATTTCGCCAAAAGTGCGGGATGGCCCGGTATGGTTCTTAGGGGCTCATTTCATGGGTGACTTTATTTTGGGTCTTACATACCTATATTCTATGGCTTATTCTTGTGAAAAGACATTGAATAGATAAATTTTCTTCTTTACTGATGAAAGTTGCATGAGACAAAAGTTTTAAAACATTGAAATAAAGCTTAGTTATTGATTTATAGGCCAGTGAAGTCAGACATAAACCCAAAATAGCCTGACTTTAGGAAGCTAAAAGTGCATGTGGGACATGTGGTATGGGGTTCAAATTTTTTTTTGGTGGAACTAATATGTGTGAAGTATTTGTGAACTTACTTTTATATTTGTCTCTTGTGCCTGAGATATGCAACAGCTAAGGGGTGATTCCATATGAACTCAACCAAAGTACAAGAGTCTTCCATGGTCACCAACTCAGATTTGGCTCAAATTTATTTTTGGAGTACTTCTATATTCATAATGAACACGTGCAAAATTTTAGGGTCCTACTCCAAGGGGTTTCCAAGATATGGCCCCCCAAAAATCGAGGGCCATGCCCAAGCTAATCGCAAACGTTAATTTATAGGGATTTTGGAGGCCAATATCTTTGGAACAAATCATAGATATGGGCTGAAAATTGCTATCCAGGGTAATTTGGGCGCAGGCTTTCAGAATCGCTTGTCAAAATGTATCTATCTCTTTTCATTTTCAAGATATTGGCCTCTCAAATATGAACATTTTTATTGGTGGAAATCAAAAATTCAGTTTTCAATGTTCCCCTATGAGGCCAGGATCCCTTAGAGGCTAAATTGTGCTGTATTCCTTCTATTTGAGGACAGGTCTGTCTGTGCAAGGAAGATTGACTGCATCCAAGGCATAATCACATAGTTAGGAGACCCTGAAAAGGGTCCTAGCTGAAAAAGTCAGTTTTTTTTTTTTTTTTTTTTTGCCAATTTTGGATTGGCAAGTTCACCATGTGGGCAGTTACCCATGGTACTGAAACTTGTTCCACATAAATGTATATATCTTGACTTTATTTGTTCAGAATTACAACTTGTTTTCTCATCTCCTTTACTAGTCATGCTATGAAAAATATATCTGGTGCAGATGGTGACCTGATTACAGAGAAATTCTAGCAGTTCAAAGAACAGTAATAGTGATGTGATAAGCTGTGCACATATTACATGTATTACATGGGTCCTAAGGCAACACTTTGCAATTAATACAATATATAGTATTAGTTAGACTTCCTAAAAAATGCCTATAAAACCATCTAGTATTTCTCGGTTAAATTGGCCATGAAAGATTCTAGAAACAATGTCCATACTTGAGATATAATTTTTTCAGATGTTTCTTGTTATACAGACTAAGTTTTGTGATTTTACTCCATGTCCCACATTGGTTTCTGTGCTTAAGTATGTATGGTATTTTTCAGTCTGTTTCGTAAATAAGCATGATTTTGAGGTCTAAGAAGACTCTTGGATATTTTTAGGTTAGAGAGAACTTTTAAGGTACTTTGAGATATTTGTAACATAAAAATCTTGTTAGTTATTTAAACTTGTGAAAAAAATGCTTTACTTCTTGAAAAATGCCATTTTCACCGTATGTTTGTTTTGCCTTGTGCCACAGAGAAATGAGTGTATTCATTCAAAAATCCTTTTTCTGCTCTCTATTAAAGGTGTTTCAACCCTTCAGATCACTTGTAAGTCTATATCATCAATCAGTTCCTAGTCTTCTCTTCCAAAATCAGGCCTTTTTACATAAAATGTCAATTTTCGAGTGGGGAAAATAGGGATTAAAATATTTTATAATTTGGAAAAAATTATGTTAATCTATTCCCATATAGCTAGCAGCCATACGACTATTCAATCTGCTCCAGCTGCGTGGCTGAAGCTAAGCAGGTGTGGGCTTGGTTGGCACTTGGATGGGAGACCGCCTGGGAAAAACAAGTTGCTGCTGGAAGAGGTGTTGGTGGGCCAGTAAATTGCACTCTTCCCTCTGGTGGAATAATCCCCAATACCGCAGTACAGTGACAAAGACACTGTACTGAAGGAGACGCTGTCTTTCGGATGAGACGTCCTGCCTCGTTGTGGTCACTAAAAATCCTATGACACTTATCGACAAAAGTGGGAGGTTCCCCAGTGTCATTGCTAAAGCTCCAACCTGGCTCTTTCGACCTGCCGTCTAATCATCCCCCTGATCTAATTGGCTGTGCAATTTGTCCTCTCCCTTCCCACCTCAACCCCCAGGGCTCTCTTGTAAAAGAAATTTCAATCTCAATGGGACTTCCTTGGTTAAATAAGGGTTAAATAAATAAAAAATATTGGAAAAGCTAGAAAAAAAGTTTGGAGATAATCAGAGGAGGTCATGCAACAAAATGTTCTCAGATTTGTTGAAATGAGATGGAATGACTCATAACTATATGGTTGATAGTGCAGCATGATGAAATAGATTGAAGCTCAGGATGGCTAAATGACTGATATTGCATGATGACTGGATGCCTGAAGCCAAAGATAAATGACTGATACTGCAAGATGACTGAATGACGGAAACCCGGCATTACTAATTAACTGATACCGCTGGACGACTGGATGACAGAAGCTCAGGATAGCTAAATAACTGATACTGCTGGATGACTAAGCACTTGAAACCCTGACTGCATAACTGTTACTGCAGGATGACTGCACAACTGATAATGCAGAATGATGAAACAATTAAAACCCCAGACGACGAAATGACTGATACCAAAGGATTACTGCACAACTGACGTCCAGGAAAATACCAGTTCTGTTTTTTGGGCAGCAGAGGTAGTAGAATGAGCCACTGGACTTGGCAGCATAGGGTCTTTCGTTTCGACTCTGCGCCAGATCGCCTCGGGCATGGTCGTATGCTTCGCTCAGCTCAGGATAGGGAGATTAGCTCTCTGCTGGGTTTGGGTCTGGCACTGCAACCATGGCCTGATTTAACAGCACACGTCTTGCACACCCTTCATGCGTCTTTGAGCTCAAGCGAACGCCAGCGAACACAAGGGGAAGCACGCACAGCGCTGGATTATTCAACATTAGGGAGTATCATCAACGTATTTAACCGAGTGTGTTTCCTGTAAAATAGCACAGGTTATCAGTTATTGCATGAGACTCTGGGGCTGATCACCTGTATTACCATCACAGCTGGAACGATTCGATTGAACAAAGATTAGTCACCAACTATTTTAATAATCGATGAATCGTTTTAGTCATTTTTCAAGAAAAAATGTTAAACATTTGCTGATTCCAGCTTCTTAAATGCGCGGATTTTTGTGCTTTTCTTTGTTATTTATGATAATAAATAATGAGTCTTTGGCTTTTGGACTGTTATTGGGCAAAAGAAACAATTTGAAGATTTCAGTTTGGACTCTGGGAAACTGTGATCTGCTCTTTTCACAGTTTTTTGACATTGTAGAATAAACGATTAATCGATTAATCATAAAAATAGTTCGCAAATTAATCGATACAAAAATACTCGCTACCTGCAGCCCCAGCTAATTACCATATTATGTAAAGGTTTCCTTGGGCAGTACACAGTAACAGTTGTTCGGTCTGTGTTGTTTTTGATATAACTGGCCTCACTTGAGGTTTGAATTTATAATATTTTCTGGGCCATCAACGGCTCCATAGATGCATGGGCTGGATCACCTGGCTGCACTGTAATAGCCTTGCTGAGTCCGCTTGGCGCTCTCACACAGGGACAAAGAGGATTTCATATCACTCATATTTTCTGCTATGCTACAGAACTTTGCTCTGGTGAAAGATGTGTGGCTAGCTGCACCGAACATTATGAAAAGGACGGATGATGCAAGGCTCCTGGCTCCTGAAGATCCTTTTCTCTCCTCTTTCAGCAACTTGCATTGTTCACCTGATACCCACATCCCATATGAGGCAGAGTGTAGCGAGAGAGTGGGAACTCTGGGATGGCAATAACGGCCCCATTATTAATTATTTTTAATTATATATTATTTTTTGCGAGCCAAAATCTTGGCAAGCTGGTTGGTCACTTGAGGTTGTTTGTTTGTCTGTCAGTATGTTGACAGCTTTGCGCTCACAATTTGAGTTCAAACACTGTCAAACTTCACGAGGAAGGTTGAATGTCATATCCAGTTGCCACCTGTTGTTTTTGGTGAATCTTGGACAAAATTCTTGAGAGAAATAGCGAAAGTGAGTGACTTGGAAAGGTGAAATTTGGACCAGCTGTTGGTCTCTGACCAAGTCCTCTCCTGTGATAATATATCATAAAGCAGGCCGCCATTTTGTGTTGTTTCTTTGATTTGATGCGAATGATTTGTTGTAGCTTGGTACTCCTGTAAAATGAAACGAAGCTGTGTGCCACTTTAAAGTGCCGTTACCTTCATTATGAAGCATTTAAAACCATAGAATGAGAAATTCTTAAAGGGACAGTTTACCCCAAAATAAACACATATTTCCTGTCACCTGTTGTGCTATTTATCCATCTAGATTGTTTTGGTGTGAGTTGCTGAGTTTTGGTGATATCGATCTTTGACCTGTCTGCCCTCTCTTAAATATAATTGAAATAATTTGTATTCACCTTGAGGTGCTCGCAGCGCAAAAAAATACATCCGAAAAATTCAAAATCAATGTCTTGTTCTAGAAATAATGACCCGGTCACTCAAGATAGTCCACAGACCATGTTGTGAGCTGTTAAATAAAATAACAATTTTTTTTCTATAAAACTTTCTACAGAACTAATTTCTTTCAACCGAAATACACTGGAAAATTGCAGGTAAAAATATGTATTTTTGATTTTGGCGTAGTTTGGCCCTTTAAGAAATCAAACCATTTTTATAAGTAGTGATTGGTCTACTATGCTCAGACTGCTCAAAGTGTTGTTTTTTTATTTCTTTATGATGTTTTTTTTTTTTTGTCTGAAGGAAAAAGAGTAGCTCCACACAAGTTATGACATTCTGTATGACAGGTATGACGGAACATGCACAAACCCACAGTCCTCAGCTCTACTTTTGGCTGAGATATCATTCCGTCCGGCTCCGCTGAGTGCTTTCATTCCGACCTGCGCGGCCGAGCGTTTTAAATTCCGTCCAGTCCTCTCCCCCTCTAAACGCTCCACTTGTAAAATGAAATTGTAAAAACATTTACCTTCTGTTCCCCAGCTGGGGCCGAGCCGAGCAGTGCTCATTTTTATCAGGGTCCTTCAGTGCTGCCAGGATGGAGCCATTTTAATCAGCTACCCCTTACGCCACTCACAGCGCACAACACTCATCTAACGTGCCTGGAAATAGTCTCTGCGGTTTTCACATTTCATATATTTCGTTCAATAATTCATCCCATTTCAGAGTGAAAATCTTTTCAAAATGTCGATAAACCTCTTTAAGAATCTTCTCGAAATCTTTTATCTTTCATTCCATTATCATAATTTCCTGTGTGCATTTGAGTCTGATAGTGAGCCTGCTACTATATGTGTGGATTGCGTGATGTGAATGTGCAGCAACTGTGTATATGTGCATGCCTACGTGTGTAGATGTGTGTGTGTGTGTGTGTGTATCATACCTAAGTGTTTGTATGCATGTTTGTGTGCATAGTGTGTGCATGACTAAAGATGTGTGTGCCTGTGTGTGAAGGTGTGTTTTTGTGTGCGTAGTTTATGTGTGAGAACAAATGCACGTTTATGTGTACGAATGTGTGTATATATGCAAGTGTTTGCATGTGCATAGTGTGTGTGTGTGTGTAGAGGCATGTGTGTTAATATGCATGCATATTTGTATGTATGCATGTGTGTTTGTTTGTGTTTTGTACTTGTGTGAGTACAAATGTGTGTATGCATGCGTGTGTGTGCATGCTTGTTAGTGTATGTGCAGGTGTGAGTGTGTGTGGGTTTGTGTGCGCGTGCGTGTTTATGTTTGTGTGTGTGTGTGTGTGCATTTGTACGCAAGTCTGTGTGTGTGTGATTGTGCTCGTTTGTGTGTGCGTGTATGTGCGTGTGCATGGTTGTGTGTGTGTGTATGTGCATGTTTGTGTGTGCGTGTCCATCGGTAGTAGAAAGCTTACATGCTCATCTCTGGCTTACCCTTAGCTGTGCTGTGGATGATAGGGAGGCAGAATTCTGTTAGGGAGGCTGAATTCTGTCACATTAAATTTAATCCAGTGTGCCTCTCTGCTGCGCTACACAGAGCTGACTCCAGCTCACAATCATAAGGGTTTATTTTCCCTCTGTTTGGAGCTGGCTTTCTCCCTCCCTCATGGTCTGAAGTCTCTGCCTACATTGGGCTCCCAAAACCTGAACCATTCCTCCAATCCTCTCCATTTTTCAAACACTGTCACACGAAGAATTACCGCTTCAATGGCCCATTAAAGCTTCGTTTTAAACTCTCGACCGCCGTGCTGCTCTAATGGGTGACTTTGCCGGCTGTCTGAAGTAGTATTTGTCCTCTGTCGTTTGCAGAGGTGCTTTTCTCTCCGGAAATGCGAAATCCAATGAGCGTGATGACGAGAGAAAATGACTGCGGAAGAGCACTTTGTTCCAGCCCTTATGAGCTGAGGAGCGTATAGTTTGTTTAATCAGTGTGTTTGGAGGCTGGGCTGTCATCACGCTGTCTCTATCACATTTCTGCCTCTGACAACTGCCCATTTCTGACCGGAAAAGAGCTTTTTCCGCGCAGCACCGTCCATCAGTTAGAGGAGCACAATCTGGCACTAAATCACCTCCCCCAAGCTGGCCAATCAGCGCATTGTCACAGCCTGTCTGTCTGTCTGTCTGACTGGATATGTTTATCTGTCTGCGTGTGTGCTTTTGTCTGTCTCTCTGCCTGAGTATGTTGATTCAGTTCAGTTCTATTTAAAATACTTCATAGGCACAGCGTATTTCAAAACGTCTTGCCAAACCTTATGAAAGAACTCGCATTACTGTGTAAATACGATGAATTTAAAGTGTCACAAATAACGAGACAGACACAAGACATCTATCCTAATGCTTAAGAAATATTATTTGAATCATCATACCAATCAACATGGATACAACTGGAAATTTTTATTGACGATCTTTATTTTAGCTTTATCTCTGAGTCTGTATGTGTGCCTGTCTGTCGTATCTCTGTATGATGAGGTACACGGTCTAATAGGTTTTCACTCCAAACCTAACAAAACACTCCTCATTCCACCGCTAGAGCAAGGCTGCACAACCCTTTTCCTGGAGATCTACTGTCCAACAGGCTTTCACTTTAAACTGAACAAAGCAACCATTATTCAACAGGTTGAGCAGGGCTGCCTAATCCTGTTCCTGGAGATCTACTGTCCAATAGTCTTTTACTCTAAACCTTACAAAGCAACCATTATTCAACAGATGGAGCGGGGCTACTCAGTCTTGTTCCTGGAGATCTTCAGTCCAATTGCCTTTCACTCTAAACCTAACAAAGAAACCATTATTCAACCAATAGAGCAGGGCAGCCCAAATGAGCTCCAGCGGCTGGCATCACCCAATCCCAGCATGCAACAGTCAACATCAAAACACGGCCACATTGGCAGGAAAGTGCGCATTTAAAAACACTGCCAGGCATGGGGCAAGCGGCTAACTTTGCTGATTGTATTTAGGGAAACTGAATATTACAGTATAATTTTATGTATGAGGTGGTGCCTTTAGACATTCGTTCAAACTTTGCTAACAAGGTGACACAAGCTAGTTAACATAAACGTTAAGCACAGCGAATAGCTAGAGACATTCTGCCCTGTTGCTAATGTAGCTGTGATGAAAGACACTTAGCTATCCTTCTAGTGACAACAATGCTGTTCCAGACTCCAAAGCTGAATATTCATCATAAACCCAGATTGCGTCCATTTTTATCCTTACGGACTCTTGTTGGCTTTGAGAGACTCCAGAGTAGGATGAGGAAAAGTTGATCAGCGGTGTGTTTCCCAGAGGCATAATTGCCGACTAAGCAACCTACATAGTTTTGTCCATTCACAATCAGTGGTTCCAATTATCTCAGTTAGTACGTGTGCCTTCAGGACACGCAGCCCAGGTAATTGTAGATGTCTGGATGCTGCGGTTCCGGAACATTGTCCGATCTGGCTGACTCAATACTTGTGAAAAGCACACCTGGGGCATTATAAGCGTCAATAATGTTAAACCTATTAAGTTTTGAATTTTATAGCTCAATTTCGTTTGAGGTAAAGTGTGCAGTGAACTCTGATGGCTTGAAATCAGCACTCGCACCATTCATTTTTGCTCAGGCTTTTCAAAATGCCAAAATGATGGTGTAAACAAAAGAAGTCACGTGACTTCCAGAGCTCTATCCTGTTCCTGGAGAGCTACTAGTCTTTCACTCTTAACCTCACAAGGAAACTGTCATTCAACAGATGTAGCAGGGCAACTCAATCTTGTTCCTGGAGATCTTAGTCCAATAGTTTTTCACTCTAAACCTAAGAAGGCAACTTTGATTCAACAGATGCAGCAGGGGAACTCAATCTTGTGCCTGGAGATCTTCTGTCCAATAGCCTTTCTCCCAAAACCAAACAAAGCAACTGTTATTCAACAGATATTGCAGGGCTGCCAAATCCTGTTCCTGAAAATCTATTGTCAAGTTAGCTTTCTCTCTAAACCTAACAAAGCAACCATAATTCAACAGATGGAGCAGGGCTGCCCAACCATCTTCATGGAGATGCACTGTCCAATAGGTTTTCACTCCTACCCTAACAAGGCACACCTCATTCAAGTGAGAGAGGAGGGCTTTCCAACCCTGCTTCTGGAAATCTGCTGTTCATCTGGGTTTTCCATTTAACCAAAACACATTGCACTTCTTTCAAATAGTTATTGACCTTGTTGATAATTTGTAGAGTTAGGCCTGCAAATTAGGGTTGAAATGAAAACTACAGGATGGTGGATCTCTGGGAACCGTGGTGGCTAGATGGTGTAGCAGCTCGTAATACAAAGAATTCATTTACTGAAATAATTGCATTTAATGCAATAAAAATGTAAGAAAAATTCTTAAAGTAATAACCAGCCTATATTATGATAAAAATGTTAGGCACATACATGAAGTACTGACTTTAGCACGTAACATACCTTTTTTTTACATTACATGTTTGCTATTATAATATTATAAAAACTTATGTAAAAACTGCAATGGTTTTTATGACTGTTTTATTCCATTGCACACTGCCATTATGTAAAATAAATTTATGACACTCCGAGTTGCTGCAGAATGTTCTGGAACTGTTGCACTTTGAAGTAAGGACAGTTGAAGAGTGTGCATAATGTTTCTTAAACCCTCTTTAAATGTGAAAAACATCCTCGCTGTTGCTGGGAAATCAATTGCGGCTTAATTTGTTTCCTTCCCATCCTCTGTCCCGTTGGGGCTTATATTTTGGGTTCAAAGCAGGTTTTTCATCTTTTTTTTTTTTTTTTTACTTTTTATTCATTTTTTTAAAATCTCACAGACAGTGGCAGCACCCTTTCCTTCCTTGCCTTGAGTGACCCTTGAAGACCAACGAAGCACATATGCAGTGACTCCATCCATCCATCTGTAATCTTACTTAATTATTTCTGGTCGGGGTTGGATTGGGAGGGGACTACCCTGGAGCTCATCCCAGCATGCACTGGGATAGATGCAGGAATGCAGCACTAACAGCCAGCCAATCCATGATGAGCTACCCACCATTCACCAATACACTCATACACTCTCAGAAAAAAAAGTGCCTATTTGTACCTTTAGGGGTAAAAGGCTTGTCACTGGGGCAATACCCTCAAAGGTACTACTGTTGTACCCTCAGAGGTGAGTGCTTACTGGCTTTGGAACGTAAAAGTACCTTTTAGGCCCTATAAAGGTTCACACAGGTACCTTGAGGTCCTATAATTAGCCCTAGGGGGTACATAAGTGCTGATTGTACCTTGGGGAACAGAAATGGACTCCTGCTGTACCCCTATTTCTGAGAGAGTAGCTATTGGTGATTTACGACCTCCAATTAGCCCAGTATCCCGCGTGTCTTTGGGTTGTGGGAGGAAACCAGTATGCCCAGAGGAAATCCATGGGTGATGGGTATGGAGGACCAAAAATGACTTAAGTATAAATAAATGAATAAGTGAATGAATAAATAAATACATAAATGAATAAATAATTGCTGAAATTAATACATAAATAAATAAATGCAAAAATAAATGATGAAATAAATGAATAAAAAATTATATTTAAACATGACATAATTGAATTAATGCTTTAAATTTATTTCTACATTTTTACATCTTTACATTTATTTATTTATATATTTCTGTGTCCGTATGCTAATTAAGTGGGAGATCCTACCCTCAGTCTGAAGCTAGATTGGTCAATTAGAAGAGCCAGACAGAAGCAAACGATCCTTTGTGAATCTTCCCTGTAAAGTTAATTGAGTGTATAAGTCATAGGATGTTTGTGATCTAGCTCGGGTATAATGGCTTCGACTGGGAGGCCGTTGGCAGAGCTGCTGCGGGGTGTGGCTGACCAGCTTGAAAAACTAGCAGCTAAATACAGGAATTGCACCGACCTGTGCTTGGAAGATAAATATAGCTAGAGTTGAACAGCAAGCATTTACGATACACTCAATGTAACTGTCAGCTAGCTAGGCTAGCGAACTAGCTAGCAAAGCATGCAAACTAATGTTAGTGAGCTAACTAGCGAGCATTTGGTATATGGTATAACATATGGTATAACAGCATACAACCCCAATTCCAAAATAGTTGGGACATAGTGTAAATTGTGAATAAAATCAAAACACAATTTTCTTTCAAATCACACCAGCCAGTATTTTATTCACAATACAACAGAAATAACGTAGCAAATGTTGAAAGTGAGAAATTTTACAATTTTATGCACAAAATGAGCTCGTTTCAAATTTGATGGCTGCTACAGGTCTCAAAAAAAGTTGGGAAAGGGGTCTGTTTACCATGGTGTAGCATCCCCTCTTCTTTTTAAGTGGAGGCGTCTGGGCATTGAGGAGACAAGTTTCTTGAGTTTAGCCATTGGAATTTGATCCTACTCTTGTTTAATACAGGCTTCCAGCTGCTGGAGAGTTTTGGGTCTCCTTTGATGGACTTTTCCTTTAATTATGCGCCAAATGTTCTCAATCTGTGAAAGATCAGGACTGCAGGCAGGCCAGTTCAGCACACGGACTCTTCTACTACAAAGCAATGCTGTTGTAATAGCTGCAGTATGTGGATTTGCATTGTCCTGCTGAAATACACAAGGCCTTCCCTGGAATAGATGTCATCTGGAGGGGAGCATAGGTTGCTCTAAAATTTTTATATAACTTTCAGCATTCATGGTGCTATTTAAAACATACAAGTGTGCCACACCATATGTACTAATGCATCCCCATACCATCACAGATGCTGGCTTTTGAACTGAACGCTGATAACAGGAGGGGTGGTCTTTCTCCTCTTTAGCCTGGAGGACACAACGCCCATTATTTCCAACATGAATGTCAAATTTGGACTCGTCTGACCACAGGACACTTTGCCACTTTGCTACAGTTCATTTTAAATGAGCCTTGGCCCGCAGAACACGGTGGCGCTTCTGGATCATGCTCAACAATGGTTTCCTTTTTGCATGATAGAGTTTTAGGTGGCATCTGCGGATGACACGGCAGACTGTGTTTACTGACAGTGGTTTCTTGAAGTATTCCTGGGCCCATTTAGTAATGTCAACGACAGAACCATGCCGGTGAGTGATGCAGTGGCGTCTGAGGGCCCGAAGATCCCGGGCATCCAGTGAAGGTCTTCGGCCTTGTCCCTTACACACAGAGATTTTTCCAGTTTCTCTGAATCTTTTGATGATGTTATGCAATGTCGATGATGAGACCTTCAAAGCCTTGAACATTGTTTTTAAATATTCCACAATTTTTTATGCAAGCCTTCACAGGTTGGAGAGCCTTTGGCCATTCGGCCGCTCTAAGACATCCTTTTCATGGCCATTCATGTTACACACCTGATGCCAGTTAACTTAATTACTTGCTAAATGTTCTTTCAGCTGATTCTCTTATATATTAATTGCTTTTTCAGCCCTTTTTTTGCCTGTGTCCCAACTTTTTTGAGACCTGTTGCAGCCAGAAAATTTGAAATAAGCTAATTTTGTGGATAAAAATGTAAAATGTCTCAGTTTCAACATTTGAAATGTTATCTATGTTCCATTGTAAATAACATATTGGCTCATGTGATCTGAAAGTCATTGCATATTGATTTTATTCACAATTTACACTTCGTCCCAACTATTTCGGTATTGGGGTTGTATATGGTATAACATAAATACTCACGGTTCAACTGTAGCTATGTGAGATCGCAAAATAATGGATAATTTTTTAAAATTTATTTTCTATTGACTTCTGTGCACCAAACTGATGGCTAACTAGGCTAGCGAACTTGCTAGCTAAGCAAGCGAACTAACATTAGCTAGGGAGCTGGCTAGCTAGCCAGAAAGCCTTAGCTGGCTAGTCTCGCTCAGGACAGAAGTAAAAGCTGTTTTAGTTGGCGCTCCCCATAGCGACTAGTTCCGTTCTGTTGATATCTAAATGCAGCGCTTTTCTCTCTTGCAGTTGCTTTTGTGGTTTGCGTATTTTTGGCTTTGCATCATTTCTGTTTTTGCAGCGCGTTTCTCCAATTGGAGATGTTTTTGGCCATTGCAGCGCGTTTGCCCCTGTAGGCCACCGCAATGCGATTCTTAACTGCGGCTGAAATGCTATATTCATCTTCCAATCACAGGTAGGTGCAATTCCTGCATTTAGCTGCTAGCAACCCCTGTCAATTGTCAAGTTTCAGCTAGCAGTTAGCTCACTGGTTTGGTAGCATCAACATTCGTGTTTACGAGTCAGCACGTTAGCACGCAAGGAATAGGTAAGTAGTAGATCTGAGTCGATCACACTCCTCTCACCAATCCAGATTCTGATTGAAGCTAGGACCTCCCATCTAATTAGCATACTGACACAGAAATACATAAATAAATAAAGGTAAAAATGCAGAAATGTAGAAATACATTTAAAGCATTTATTCATTTATGTCATGTTTAAATAGAGATTTTCATTTACTCATTTCGGTATTTATTTATTTATTTCCATATTTATTTCGCATTTATTTATTTATTTGTTAATTTCAACAATTATTCATTCATTTATGTATTCCTTTATTTATTTATTTATTTATTTATTTATTTATACTTCAGTCATTTTTGGTCCTTGATAGATGGGAGGCAAACCTACAAACTAGTGGTGAGTCATTTGTTTGCATGTAAAGATGTGGAATTTGCTGCTGTAATGTTAACCCTTTTATAGTGCAGTTGTGCTGATACTGGATGTGCTACTGCCCGTTGTGTAGAAACAATGTGAAGGGCTGTGGTTGAGAATCTATGAGACTGGAAATACGTTGGGAAAATGACTGGAGTTAGTCAGGTGAGGCTAACTGAGACTTTGTGAAGTCACTCCTCATATTAGTAACAAAATATTACTGATGTCATTGATTTGTGATATTATTTATGAATTATAGGATTTGGGTTGAGTTTCATGTTCACTGGCTAAGCTTGATGCAAGACTAAATTTAATTTTGCAGTGGGAATGTCAATTCAAAATTGAATTCAGCCAAATACGAGGCTTTCTGTCTTCCTCCAAAACTGGCCCTTTATGTTAAGCGTATGCAGATACAACACAAAATTAAATTTTAACTCTCACAAAATGCTCTAGAAGACAATTTTTTTCTTTTGTCTCTGTTGGCAGAAACACAGATTTTCCCTCTGTGAGTAGGTCTCTCTCTGACTGTGGTGACTAACGGAGAATAAAAAAAAAACTACTGAATGTTTGGTATGTATTTACTTTTTTAGAGTGTGCTCTCTTGTTTTCTCAGATGGGTTCCTCAGTTTGTACTGACCATAAATGTATTTTGCATTCATTCTTTAAAATGCATACATATATTAAACTATTTGGACAGTATTGCTGTGAAAAAGGGCTGCAGTTCTCTACATTGCTCATACGATATAGATGAAAAGTATCCACACAGAAAAGCTGGCAGTCAGTCATTTTGTATTCACTTGCTTTCGAATCCAACTGGAATACAGAGTGAAAAAAGCAGAAATTGTGCCAGTGTCTAATTACTTATGCATGACATTTGTTCATTAAACCAGCACAAATGATTTTAACTCTCTTTGGAAGCATGAAAAATGGCCTCTGTGCCTAATTTCGGAAAATAGAACCATCGCCCGTGTTGAGTAAGTGAGCTGCTTCTTTGTGACGCCTGCCAGCGCGGTGCAGACTGAAATAAATCCCTTTCATTTCTGCAAATAACTCGATTGCAGATTCGGCAGCAGTGATTTCCTCCCTGGGACGCCTCTCTGTAATTTCGCTTCAATGCTTTGGGCTCTGTGTCTCGATGAGGCGAAAGTGATCTGCTCTGTACCAATGCAGTGCTACCAGGCCCTCCTTTCGGTTTTAAGCAAGTAGGACCTTTGTTAGACTGTTGATTGGCCTGCCTTTCTCTGCCAAGTAATCAAATTAAAATGGCAGATGAATTTGTTTACATATTCATGATCAAAGATTTTCAGGGTCTCCTTAGAACAACAACGGCATTCTATGTACAGGAAATGTTTTCTTTTGTCCCAAAATTTGCCCTCCCAGTCTTGCCCTTCCCCTGAGCCTCCAACACCCCATTCTACTCCCCAACAGTGACATCACCAAGAGAAATAGATGTTTGAAGTTTATGAGAGTATATATATATATATATATATATAGTACCGACATTAGCAGGAATTTGATCAGCATTTACACAAAATGGTCAACTGTTTCTTTGATGCAAAGGGGTCATGTGACTGTGGACAGATGTGGCAGTGTCAGCAGTCATGTGAGAGTGGGCTGGAGCAGTGGTGTCATTGATCATGTGACTGTGTTCTGCAGAGGTAGAGGAAGAGAAAAGGTTAGAACACGAGTCTTCAAATCTGGACCTCACATCTAAGTTCAGTCCAGGTTTTCTTTCATCCTGGGTAAGTAAATTGACATTTAGCGCCCCTGACTGGCCAGACTGTCTGTACACCTGACTAAAGTACACCTGATAGTAAAGGGAGGGTGGAAAACCAGCAGATCTCTGAGCTCGAGGGTCATGATTTGGGGAATATGGAGTCACTAAGACTCATTAGAAAACATGCGCACTATGTGCATTTTCTTTTTTTGAGTGTACCAAGTCCTGCGCCAAGAAACAAAATTTTTTGGAACTTAATTATTTGGGGAGGGGATGCAGGAGTTCTTTGCTGGCGAGTTGGTGGGGGGGGATGTAATTCCAGTCATTTATTATTTTAATCATTCCTTCCATTAAAGTCATTTTTCCCAGCGGACCATTCTCCCATGCCAATCAGACTACTCTTTCTTTCTTTCTTTCTCTCTCTCTCTCTGTCCTCCTCTCTAAACTCTACATATTTTTCTCCCCCATTTATCTCTCTCTCTCTGGCTGAAGATCACAGGCCCAGCTGAGATTGCTTAGAGCTGTACTGTAGATCAGCTGTGTCAAACTGTACTCTGCCTGCCTGTTTTTTATAAGCGAACGATGGCTTTCGGTTTCAATGTTACCTTGGACGCAGACAGTCCCCACCCACGGCACTGCATGTCGAGCGCCGTAACTCTCCAGCGCAGACACTGTGACCCTTGAGACGGGCGAGCAACCAACCTCATTACTGAACGAGCAGTGTCTTACTAGTGTGTGTGTGCGTGTGTGTGTATACCTGCATGTGAGTGTGCATGCGTGTGCGCGTCAGCGTATTTCGGAGGGAACTGAAGTGTAGATCTCCAGTAATCCCTTTAGTCTGCACCACAAACCAGGAAGTGCAGCCAGCTGACTGAGCAAAACAACAAGGTCCACGAGTAATGGGGCTAACCACACTCTTACTGAATCTCCAGAGGAGTGATGTCACACTGCATATCAGACAGTCACACCGTTGCCAGCTGGCTGTGTTGCCACAGTAACCAGGCCTGGTGCTTAGGTGGGCCTTTGGCACCTAATTGAGCTGCTCTTTAGGGAAAAGATGAAGGGACTCTATGTAGCCTGATCCCTCCACTTCAACCCCCCCCTTTCTTTCACCTCCCCCTTTCTCTGTGCCACCACCGGGACTGCTAGCGGGAGTCACAGCAGCGCATAGAAAAGTGCATGATGAGAGGAATCTCTTGGGGGCGCTAAATACCCACTGCTATAATACTGTTACATCAGTACTGAAGTCCCCGGGATTACTGAATCAATCTTTACAAGTGATGTCATATTTCATAATTGAATTGGTTCTGAAGCATCCACAAAAGTTTGAATGGAAAAAAATTAACTTACATGGTGCAAAATGCATGACAAAAATAGCGGAATAGACCTGTCAGAGCTTTCTCACAGGCTGTACGGGCATAGCCGTAAATAATGAACATTTTAGTGGAGGGGGTGATTTATATTACCTCTGTGGTTGGTTCAGCTCTAAACCAATGAAATTAGGTGGATTACTCAAGCACAACGCGATGTCACCTCGGGATGAAAAGATTCATGCCCAATTTAAATCCAGCCATTTTTTTTTTTAATTCTGTGGATTTATAAATGAATTTAGGGAAAAGTAGTCATTTTCTCACACTTTGTGTATGTATACTGTACGCCCAAGGTAAAAAAAAAAAAAAAAAAGGATAAAAGACAATTAATGATTTGTGTTCCCAAGGAGTTTATGAGTTGTCTATTGATTTCCTTTATTTACTAATTAAGGATGGTAGCCAGGGACAAAATGTGAGCTTTTTTAACAAGGCCTGTGTTTCTATGGCCTCAAATTGGTTGCAGCAGTACTCAGAGTTTGTCCTGGGATGGGTCTGTTGTTCACTAAGCTAACTGTATTTGACGGGTGCTTGAAAGGCACTAAAGATCTCATTTGGACTCTGATATTTAATAGTTTAAGAACAAGGGAACAAATCTTTTATTTGAGAGTAATTATTTATTTATATTTGCTGACTAAAGTGGCATGAGGCCAATGTACTCAAGTGCAGGAAAGTAGATGGGTTTCAGCTAATCGTGTTTGTGCCAGTGATACAGAAACAAACGCCGTGTCTGTCACTGGCGAGGACAGTGGAACAAGACTGCGGGGGATCGACATCAATATTTAAACCCCGTGGTTAAAAGGCTTAGGGCCGTGCTAGGGCGCTCCGGCGGGTCACAATTAGTGCGTAGGGTTACAGCCGGCGCTATCGCGTTAGCGCTCAATTAGTGCTCGCCTCAAAAGCTCCGGTTACAGCTCGCACGAACTCTTCAGACATGGCCTCGGGCATGGCTACCCAAGAGCCCTCTGTGTGCTCTTAAATCACCTCTATCACCAACAACCTTTCTGAAATGTCAACGCTGACAATCACACTGCTATTTCAGATGTTAATAATTCTTCATCATTTAGGCATCCTACCCTTCGATATAATCTGTGAACACTCAACCAGCAATATTATAATTATTACTGGTTCTTACCGCTGTAATTATTATGATCGAGTATGATCACATTAACATATAAATGGGCGGGGTGTGTGTAAAGTGGGCACCAAGGAACAATGATTTGAACCAATTAGAGTGGTTTTTGTCTGTAGAGTGCTGGATTGGAGAGCAGTGAGCCCAGCTCTCTTATAGGTCATGGGTACTGTTGCACAATCCCTCATGAGATTCTGAAATGATGAAATGCTCTTGTAGGTCAGTAGAACACTGTATGACACTGTTTTACAGTGATTAGGTCTAAAATTTGAGTGTAATAATTGATACATCATAAGGAACGACTATTTTCAGACCATGACTCTGACATCAACAATGTAGGCACATGGCAGATGCTGTTAATCACTACAATGCAAAAAGCATTCAATGAAAAGCTGAATATTTTCTGGCACAGATCAGCTGAAGCTCCTTGTTTGAGGAAACAACTGTGAACCTGCCAAATGTGGGAATCAGACCAGCAACCTTTGATTTGAAAAACATTCTGCCCCTTTTTTGTAATTTCAGCATGTTTTGTCGTCAAGAAAACTTCAAGTTCTTGCAATTTTAAGGTGACCTGACGACTTTAAAAGTGTAATAACTGAACGGTGACCATTTAATCACAGGGTTGCAGGTCACAGCTCAGTCCCCCAACCATCACGCTACACTGCTCCCTTCAGTTTATGTTTGACTGGCTCCTAAAATGAGCAATAAACCCATATAAGCCTGCTGCTGACCTAAATATGTTCAAATGGAATGACCAGGTGTTTATGTGGACTAGAGGAAACTGGGTCTTCATTCATTTGGGCAATACCTGTTCCCTTTTTTCAAATCTCTCTGCTACTACTTATTGCTTTAGAAATGTATTTTATATAAAAAAGAAAATACATTATACAATGCATCATCTGTCCGCATGCATGGATATGGCAATGTATGTGGGCCATTTTGACATGCGAGCAAATACCATCAACTGCAGTCATTGTATCAGGAATTAGATGGTAAAATGATGTCACCTAAATTTTTTGAAAAGCTACCCTAATCCTCATATTGTACACATGAATGATAATTTGCTGAAATGCATTTGTGCCAACAATTAACACAAAAACATTGAAGGCAGAAGTGCAATTAGCATGGTTCTCTTGCTTTAGATCATGTACATCTGCACTAAGTCAGTCAATGTGCCTTTTCTTTCAAACACCCAGCTGAAAGATACTTTTGTGCACAGTGAAACAAGCTGTATAAAAAACCATTCATGTTTTCTAGTTCGTTGAAATAAACATGAGAAATATTGAGCTGAGCCCTTTAGCTCTTCTGAGTCATTCGCTGATTCTGTGAAGTTGTCAAGAGTAATGCCATATACATTTTTAAAGGTGTGTGAGTTTTTACTGGGGACATATTTATAAGACCTGCCATACATCACAAGCTGAAAGGTTGGTAAATCCTTGAATTAAAACATTCCCATGTTTGACCTTGTATTTAAACATATGGCTCTTACAAATGATTTTGGTGGGAGCTGGCTCTCGAGTTGGCAGGTTTAGGTAACCTGTTAGTATCCTACACAAAACTATAACCAGCACTGGAACTTTTTTGTGAGCCTTGCTTGTTCGCTTCACTTACCAGAGATAAACATTGCCACAAATTTCTCTGACCGCATATAACATATTCCTGTCTCATGTAAGGTCTTGAAGTTGAAAATGTTCCCATGTGAAATGTTCTGAGCATACCACGTTATGTAATTTTCTGCTCACATTGCCCCCAAATGAGAGTGGGGTGTGATTAGTCTAATAGAATTTCCTCTTGAAAAGAATCACATCTAGCCTACATGCTAATGTCCCAGGTGCAATTATGAGGTTTATCCATAAAGCTCTTACCTATAGTCGTGATGACAGTGATGGCAAAATAGAAAGAGCCAGCAAATTTCCACTGCACCCCGGCTTTGTGTGGTTTCAGCTGCAGTACAACGGATTCCAACTCGTAAAAGTTTTCTGTTGTTAGATTATACTTGCCCATCAGGTCCGTTTTTTTATCGTCCAGTCTCTTCCGTTGCGTTGTCTCATTCTTAGATTCCAAGGCATCGAAGACGGCAGCTCCAACCAAAAGGTAGGTGAACGTGCAGATGATGAGCGCGAGAGTCCTCACGTTTTGCCTCTTCATGGTCTGGGCGACTTGACGGGCTTCCAAATTTTAAACGCGAATCTCGAGGCCGGAGAGCTCGGCTGTTGGTTCATGGCTCCGCTGTGTCTTTTGGAGACTGTTGCGCGTCGCGAGATCTACTGGTTACTTCATTTGTTGAAGCTCGCGGTTATCGGGAGCTGTTCGTTCAGCACCACCCCCTCTCCCCGCGCACACATACACTCACTCACACACACAAACACGCCCTCCTCCATCCAAATCCCCAGAGACTCCGCGCGAGACGCGAGTGTGTGCAGTGCGTGCCTTATTTGGTAATTTTTTCGCTGAGGTGTGCTCGTGTTTTCTTTAGCGACATAATTTCTCCGCATTCTCTCCGTACTCTAATTTCTCCCTGGCGCTGTCTGAGGGTTTCTATTTTGGCCTGGCAATCACCTCACGGAAACTGGCGTCAAGGGACGGGAGGGATAACAGAACTACTATTTGTTTTTCCTCTCGTCAGTAGATGACAAAATGACGACTTAAGTATAAAGCATTTAACTCGTGTTTACACAGTACAAAACACCCAATTATACAATTAATTTGTCCCGTGTTTAGAGCACAGATTTCCCCCTTACAGAAACTTACGTAAAGAAAAATATTCTCCTCCCCATAGCGTGTATTTTTCGCTAAGCTGCAGCCCTTTTTCGGTCCGTGAGAAAACAGTATCTCGTGCGAAAAGATTTTAGTTGAACCATATCACTGTCTGAAGGCAGCACCAGAGCTGAATGTGATCCAGTGTCTCGCGCCGTTGCTGTGTTCGCATTTGTTTGGCATTTTCTGGCTGGAACATCGCAGCCATGGGCTTTGCGATTTAAATGCGCAAACAGACGGCGTGTTTGCAGTTGACAGTTTGTGTCTCACGGAGGATAATAATTTACTATTGAGAGGAAGGATTCCAGATGAGCGTGGCCTCTGTGCTGATACCTTCTTGTTGTTGAAAATCACAGCAATGAGAGGTTATTCACTGTGATAAACTCGTGCTTTGGGTGCAAATCAGTCCTGCTGACAAATATAATTCTCCATCCCACACTTGGACTGTGGCCTGCTTGGAGATCGTTCAGAATTTATGTGTTTACATCAGAGTACTGCTTTCCAAGAGTGACTCTGTCTGTTCAGCTTCTTGGAATCTGCTGAAAGGAACCAGTCTTCATATAAACTGTTTCATTGTTTCAGCTATTGATTGAGTGTGATGTGATAAAATAGACCGACAGGTGTAACCACTTCACGTGTGTGTGTGTGTGTGTGTGTGTGTGTGTGTGTGTGTGTGTGTATGTGCATGAATGTGTGTGCATAAGTGCTGGTGAGGGTGCATGTGTGTGTGTGTGTGTGTGTGTGTGTGTTTGTTTGTTTGTTTGTTTGTTTTCATGCACATGCCTGCATGTGCATGAGTATGCATGCACACAGAGCATGCACAACATATTGGCAAGCAGCCATTTGAAAAAATAAATATTGTGTGTGCATGCATTAAACTGTAGTCGGAATGTTCAGGCGCCCTCGGGGGAATATGAAATTTCCCATTGGTATACTACCCTTGCCACTCAGTATGTGAAGTCACATGGTGAAAGTGGATGATTTGCTAAAATGGACAGGTCATGTGACTGTGAGGTAGTTCTTCCTGCTGAAACAGTGGATCTCAGTGCAGCAGCCTGCCCTTGTGATCTTGCCATGAGAGAGAGAGAGAGAGAGAGAGAGAGAGAGAGAGACTTAATTGGCCACAACGTCATAAAAAGAATTTTGGGATTCCATTGGTAGGATTTATCTCAGCTGGTCATTTGTGCCAGCAGGTCACATTGTAACATCCTCTCACGCAGTGATTTTGCCTAATGTCATCTCATCGCACCTGAATTCATTTCACCATACCCAATTTCACCTTTCTACAATTGATTTCTCCAGATTTAACCTGATTACTCTCAATGCCTCCTCATTGAACATTTCTTCTCAGATGCATTCATTTTTAACAAAATCAAATAAAAGTTTTTTCTTCTAAAGTAAATCTTTCGAGTGAATAATTTCCATCCATTCATTTCATCTGCAGCCCAAACCTAACCATGGGAAAACAATCATGAAACACTCAGATACTCCACCACAGGATGGTTGGTACCTAGCCTGCAAACAAAATGCAGTGGAGGGATGGACAGACGGACAGGAGGAAGGACGGAAGTATTAAAAGATACATCTACACAATAAAATGTCGGCATATATAAAATTTTATTGAGAAATATTGAACTGTTTAGGAGTTCTGGCCCTGAAAAGAACGGGATGGCTGATACCTGGCCTGGAAACAAATCACGGTGAAGAGACGGACAGGAGGACAGATGGATGTATGAGGAGGCACATCTGCACTGTAACATGTATCCACAAATGAAATTTCATTGAAAAATATTGAGCGGTTCAGTAGTTCTGGCCCAGAAAAGAAGCAGGGCAGACTGACGGACAGATGGACAGACATGAAGAAGGACAACACTCATTCATATATCCCCATCCACTTCATAGTGGGGGATGATAAATGAGCCCCTAAGAGCCATACTGGGCCAACCCATGTTGGGGAACTTTTGAGAAAATGGGACTCAAAGTTGCCAGCTTCCTGCGTCATCTAGAGTATCTGGGAACTAGAAACACTGCTTCTGTTAAAAACTCAAGATATGTACAGTTCCGTAGTGCACTTCTTATGCAGGTTTTGGATGCCCTTTTGTTTCATTTAAAGTGAAAGGTACCTCCTTCTGAAGAGGAACCATCATCTTCTGATTGATTTGGGTCAAACTCTGGGTCTCCATTATCTTCCACTTCACCATCATCATCAATCATAGCAAGCAATTCCTCATCAGTGCGATACCTAGCCGCCATGTTTACATTGAATTATGGAAAAGTTGTGGGATGGTCCACTATGACTAAGGCAGTGCATTGCATATTTACAGTGGCAGAGAGGACGTTTGCTTACATGAACAATCCTTGTGGGCAGATTGGGTTGGCTCGTTTAGGAAATGTAGATCTCAGTTTTCTGCACATGCTGACTACCTCAACTCAATTCCGCCAAAAGTGCGGGATGGCCCGGTATGGTTCTTAGGGGCTCAAATAAAGGGTTAACCTTATCTAGACCCGGGCGGGCTTTTTACGTATATGTAACCATTAAATTAGGTAAGATGTTATAAATATAATGGAATAAGTATATGTTAAAAAGAAAATCTGGAAACTACATTGATGAAACTGAAATCGGCGATTTTTTGTCTGACATACCAGTTGGAAAACTGTTGCCATGGAAACGGCGAAGATGGTGGACTTGACTTATTGGTATAAAATTGTTCCCAGGCAAGTTTTAGGAAAAGTCACCAAGTTTGGTGGTCCTAGCTCAAGCCGTTCAGAAATTATACGACGTGAAAAGTGGTGCGGGCATAAAAAGCACCCGCCCCCCCCCCAGTCTAGATAGGGTCAAATATCTGTAGACTCTGTAGTGAGGGATTGATTGCTGGTGTTTAATCCCTTAGGTGTTCAGTTGGAGGTACAGTTTTAGTGCCCTGTAATGGGGGGTTAGGGTGTGAAAATACCTGGGGAGGGGCCACTGAATTTCATGAGATGCCTTGCAGTGAAACACGTCTCCAGCCTCATGCATATATTTATGGGTTTCGCCTCAGGGATTTCACCATACGCCCAGATCAATAGATTCATTCGATATACACCGCGTGGCTGTGAAACTTCATTCAAATGAGCTAATGGTACTATGGGCATAGCCCCATCCCAATACACACACACACACACACACACACACACGCAAGCAAGCAAACACAATACATGCACACAAACTCATACACACGTACACACACATGCATTCACTCCCGCACACGCACACACACAGGCACATGCAAACACATATATATGTACTGGAACACACACATGTATACACACACACACACACACACATGGATTCACACCCACACAAACATGCAAACACATATACATGAAAGTGAACACACAAATACACACACACACACACATTAACAAACACACGCATACATGTACACAAACTCAAAACGCACACATCCACATACACACACACACACACACACACACACACACACACACACACACCATATGCTCATATACATGCACACAAAGTCAAACACACACACATACACAGACACAAATTCATATGCACACAGGTGCACACATACACATAAATAAGCGCACACACTCACGGGCTCACAGAACGCATCCCCATGAATTCTCACATCCATCACAGTGTGTGCTGGAAATGAAAGGTACTGCGAAGTCACATCAGCCCCACTAACAGCAGCATTGCAAAGTAGTAACATTTAATGATTGTTCCTGTAGCAGACAGGCAGACAGGCTGAGGGATGTGACTGTAGCAAAATATATTTTCCTCCTTGTACAATCCTGCATTATTTGTAAATGGGGTTTCTTGCTCTGTTAATAGCCATACAAAGCACAAATATTTTTACCTCTGCCAAGGAGGTTATGTTTTCACCCTAGTTTATTTGTCTATCCCTCTGTCTGTCTGTCTGTTAACAGGATTACTCAAAAAGTTATGCACAGTTTGGCATGAAATTTGGTAGGGTGACGTGGTAGTCGAAGGACGAGTTGATTCAACTTTGGAGGTGATCTGGAACATATTCTGGATTCTGGATTCAGAAGAATTAAAATATATCTGTCTAAAACTGCTTTCACACTGGAAGCGAAACAAATTTTTCGCACGACAGATTACATTCAAATTCAATGCAAAGACGTCTTTGAATTGACTTTGAATGTAATCTGTCGTGCGAAAAATTCGTTTCGCGTCCGGTGTGAAAGCGGCTTAGTGCGGGTCTGTGTGATATTTCTCACTGGATAACTCAAAAAGTTATGAATGGTTTGACACAAAATTTGGCAGGATGATAGGTGGTAGTCAAAGAAAGAGTTGATTTTATTTTGGAAGTGATCCAGAGAATATTCTGTAACCAAAAGAACAGATATCTAGCGTGACAGAGGTATGCACTCTAGCAAGTGTCCTCTAGTTTTTGTACTGTGTATAGTTTGTAGAAGCCAACATAAGTATCATGATTAGGATGATTAGTATTTTTTAAAAAAGAAAGAAATATTGATATTTTGCTATCAAAGATTTGGAAATGAGAGTGTTTCACAGGCTTGGTTGCCACAATGTTAGCAAAAAGTAAAAATATAGAGATATGGCACCAGGATGCACTGTGGGAGGGAGTGTGATGCCGAGGGACTGTCCTGCAGGGAAACACTGAGTCCTAGAATTCAGGTGGACGTCAGTTTGATTGAGATATTTTGGTGGAATGAGAGGGACCAACACAATGTTAGGCAGATAGTTGAGGTGTCGTGGCTCAGACCAATCAGCCACAACAGTGGTGGGCAGAGGACAGAATGGGCACTCCAACTGGTCTGCAGCTACATAGTCCCATATACAGCAGGGTGCATTGCATTGTGTGTTGTGACACATTCCTCCCATAACTGTCACCAAACAAGCCCTTCTGGCAGTTGTGACCAGACAGGAAAGCCTTGGTTGCACTTGCACATCAATTAGCCCAACATCTTGTCACTGATTAATGTTTTGTATCTCCCCAAGTAATAGTCCATATAGGAACTCACCCTCTGCTGACTGAGAACCCTCCACAAGCCTAACTATTTCAAAGATGTTCTGAACCAATCATCAGGCTATAACAATTAACTCCTTTTAAATGATGCTCAGGTCCTTTTTCTCCCACATCAAACATGTTGTCTACGCAAACTGACAGTTCCCATACCGTCTAAGGTCTGTTTGCCGACCTTCACATGCGTAGTTATGGCAAGAGCAACAGCATCATTCATTTAATAATCTGGGAGCAGTTACAATGTTTTGGCTCATTCATTAATGTATACTACATATCTATACTATACACTGTTGCAGTTACAGATTTATTTGAACATGGAATCTAATTTTAAATAAAAATATTTTAAAAAATTCTGCTCAGGGTTATAACTTCAGCTGACATTAATACAGTGGGTGGGAACGTGCATGCATGGATGATTGGTGGGGCTTGTTAGCGCAGATGAATGTCATGGGCGGAGCTACCTAAGATGCTGCATCAGTCCTTTTGATTCCACAAAGTTTTATTATGACATCAACGTTTCTTCTCCAGGAACATTAATCTGCATTTTATATTAAGGTGAAGCATGTGAAACGTGTCTGATGGGTGAGACGGCCAGCACTGAGGATGGCAACAGAACGATGGATGGAATAATCTGACGCATTAATATGCATGAAGCTGAAAGGGTCTTAAATCCTCCACTTATCCAGTCAGCAGCTTGTTCAGTGCTGGTGGTAGCCCCTCTTCAACAGAAAAAGTGAACAGTACCATTCCTGAACTCCCTAATGATGACAGACTTGTATTGCTAATTTCCATTGAACAAAACAGAATAATTATTTTTGACATGAGAATTATGGGAAATATGTGCGAGTTGGCAGTTTCTACCGGATGTATCTGTTAAGTGTTGTAGGAAAAAAAAAAAATAAACCACTCACCTGACACGTGGGAATATACTGCAAAATCTCAAATTTTTCAAATGTGACCATAACCTGATATATCTTTGTGTATATCATCAACTGCATTATCTTAATAAACAATAGTTGTTATTGTGTTGACCATGAGCTGTGCTATGCGGAGTGCTTCCATGTAATAAAACACATTACTTAGTGCAGTATGATGAATATTATTTTACATTTTACATGTAAGGCAGCATATTGTGCTGTATATTGCGCTAAATCTTTTGTGAGAGTGTTGCATTTAAGATGGCCTTCCTGTGTCACGTAAGAAGCATTTTTGCATTTCATATATTCTCCTCCCCCACAACACCTACCCCACCCCCTCTCCATCACCACCACCAACCTGCACCAACAGCACCGCACCCCCTGCCATTCCCCTTATGTTCACAAGAAAGAAACTGCTTTCATGTGCAAATAATTGCTGAAGTAATGGCCCTCTTTATTTGGAATAAAATCAATAACTAATCACACTGTTGTGTGAAATCCTTTCATATTCAGTACCTGTTTATAATTTGGAGTTTTTGTCTCTCATGAGGAAGCTGGCTTAGATGGCAGTGAACCCTTTCACAGGCCAATTGTCTTGTAATCTTCTGAGAAATTGGATCATTGCTAATTTACAGCAGAAATGCTGAATTATGGAGCTGTCTTCAGAGTGGATATCTCCAAATGTCTTGTCTTCAGCAAAGTAAAACAAAATTAAATATCCATACAGAGTATAGGAATGGCAGAGTTTGCAGAGAACATCTGATTTAGGGATAGTTGAGAAAGTAAGCCCGTTGCAGTGGCATTTGGGGGCAATTGATAACCTAGCAGCTCGAGTGTTTGAGGAGAACTTAGAAAGCCGATGGCTTAAGCCCTTATATAGCCACAATGAAGATCAGTGCAGCTGTCAGTCCTTGATTATTGCCTTTTACCACACATTGATCTTGGGGGGATTAGGCTCTCTTCTGTTTTTTCAACTGTTTGCCAGATAAACAACTGAAAGGTAATATTTAAGAGTAGTCTAGTTGGCCCACATCAAGTTTTTTGCACAAATTTTACTTGCCATCAAAATATGTGTGATTAAAATAAATTCTTTGCAACAGCAATTATAAAAAGGCGATTTTAAAAATTCCCAACAGGCTTGCGCACTTTAATGAGTGGCTACTCGCGCATCATTTGCGATTATCCGGCTCCAATCACAAAATTACTTTCCGCTGGCAGAACGTCACCAAAATGTGTTTAGTACCTGCGGGTGCTTCAGTAAGTGTGGAAAACAGTCCCGCCTGTCTGTTCGTGATTATAGTAAAACAGTCCTCCTCAAGAACAATCCACTATTCAACTTCTATTTTGAAATTTCATTCCCTTCAACTAGCCACTATTCTACTCTTATTTTGGAATTTTAATCTCTTACACTTACTCGGAAGTCAAATTCGAACTGTACGCAGCTCCGTAGTTGCGGAAATTGGCTCAAGATATGTATGGTTTAGTCAATTTCCATTGTTTATTTCGATCGTTTGGTTGTAGGCTACCTTTATTTTGCCTATAGTTTTCTTATGATTGAGAGTATGTAGTATGTACTACTTTTGGAAAGCGAATCAAACGGTTTGCTGTGTTACCGTTAATTAGCTTGCTGACTTGCTAGCCAACAAGCAACGTTGGGCCATGTATTAAATAACATGTAGTGACATTGATCGACAGAAATTCCAGATGGGTCGTCATCATCGGAGCATTTAAAGCAAATCAACCTCATTTACAAGTTTATATTTATAATCCATTTTGAGTCTGTTTCTTGAGACGAAGAGAGGGACTTCGTGTTTGCTGGACTTGGGTTTTAAATGCATTGTTTGGCTGCTTAACACTTGACAGTTAGTTTGTTGGTTTAAAGTTAAACATGAAACTTAAAGAACTGGAAAGCTGTTTGCAGCAAGTGGACGTTTTTGACGAGCCAAAGGTTTATCTTGAGCAGTATCCAACCAGCCCCCATATTGCAGGTGAAACAGCCATTTGAACCAATTTGCTGACCTTATGAATTTGCATCGTCACTACATCCCTGAAGTTTTATCCTCGTCAAAATATGTTAAATGTGGTCTATGAAACGTTTCATCACACTGTAGTTATATATTTTTATATTAATTAAATCCTATATAGATGTATCATTGAGTTACTGCTTGGTCTTAGTTTTGTGTCATTTATTTTTGTATTTGCTATTAAAAAAAAAAAAAAATATATATATATATATATATATATATATATATATATATGTTTAGCTGTTCTAATCCATAGTGAAGGTCTCATTGAAAGTTGCAATATGAATAACTTGCATCTTTCTTTCAGCATGTATGCTTTACACTATCCACAATACATTTGATGACATTCAGGACAAGTTGGTGGCAGACCTGGGGTGTGGATGTGGGGTTCTGAGTATTGGAGCTGGAATGCTGGATGCTGGGTATGGGTTTTGCTTGTATAATGTTACATAATTTTTGCATCATGGCAATGCGTTTTCTGTGATAGATTCTTACTCATTATGTAAACAATAAATCTTTTGCCCCCACTAGTTAATATACAGGGGCATTTCAAGAGGAATTGTGGTTGATTGCAAAGTATCATTTCTCTTTTGTGGAATGCATGTAGTCAAAAATAAGCAATGGGATTGATCCCATGGTAACAGTGAGGCGGATGGAATTTTATTGTACTCTGAAATAATTGCAATGCTACTGTATGCAGTATTTTCTGTGTGGAATGCCTACATCCCACGGAAACAACAAGAGACTAAAGAAATTACTTCTAAAGGAGGCTAATTCCCTCTATCTTGTGATTGTAGGAACATTTAGAGAATTATTCATTTTTATCCAGCCCTAATTTTGATACACAAATGCTCAATAATACAATCAAGTTCATTCATTATGAAACTGTCCTGAAATGTTTTCAGGTTGTGTGTTGGGTTTGACATTGATGAAGACGCATTGGATACTTTCAAAGTGAATGCACAAGACTTTGAACTGACAAACTTAGACATCATACAATGTGATGTGTGCAGCTTGGGCCCTGCTATGTTCACAAAGAAATTTGACACGATCATCATGAATCCTCCATTTGGAACCAAACAAAACAAAGGTATGTCCGCAAGACTTGGGTTGCAGTTTGTGAAAGGGGGAAAAACAGATTGTAGTTCATCCCAATGCTTGGTATTCTTCCATGGAATTAAATTTAAGATTCCTTTTGTAAATTTCTTTTTGTTGAGGTATGGATATGCAGTTCCTAAAGGCTGCCCTAAATATGGCAAGGACGTCAGTTTACTCTCTGCACAAAACCGCAACACGAGAGGTAAATCGCTGTAGAGACATATTCCATGTACGCAGTTAGGTTTTTATAACTGTATTCTTACATAAGTAAATGTTATCTCCAGCATATTCAGAAGAAGGCCAATGACTGGAAAGTGAAAATGGATGTAGTTGCAGGTATGTGGTTTTGTGAAAACAGAATCATGTGTTTCAATGGAATATATGCCGCTTTTGACTTTTCACCTCTGTACTTTTTTTCAGAACTGAGATACGACTTGCCTGCATCATATAAATTCCATAAGAAAAAATCAGTAAGGAGCTTTTTTTTCTATACTGTTATTACAGTGGTTAATATTCTCACATTACAATATTTGTCCATAAACAAATTGCTTTTAAGATTGCAATTCATTGCATTCAGCAAATGTCAGAACAGAAACTTAAATGTATGGTCCTAAGCTAATGACATCTTTTGGAAGACCAGACAATGACCATATGTGCGTCCAATTTATTGCGATTAAATTAAACGTCGTACCAGCATATCTCCGCACTTATCGAGGATGTGCTCAGAATCACAAATGCCACCTTTTTAGAAACCTATGATACTTTTTTTATGTTTTAGTGTTGAATATTTGCCACTTTGCATTTAAACATGCGCTAGAACTGAGGTTGTAACCATTCCGTTTTTACTTTCAAACTTTAGGTCGACATTGAGGTGGACTTTGTGCGATTTTCCCTGTCATGAGGCAACTGCTGGGGTGGATACAAGCTGTATTAATGCACCCACTGTGGACAGAAGTATAATTGATCAATGCAATGGGACTTCTTTTGTCAGATCAATTTCAGTATTCACTTTACAGCAAATAGGATTCAACATCCTCAGCTATCTAACCTGACACAATGTTAGGTGTCAGTAAGTATACACATTCATATCTGAATGATATTTTGTCTATTACGATGGACTAAGATCAGAGACATATGTTTTTTTAAATAAAAGGAAAAGATCCCACTGAAAACAGTTAAACATTTTATATCTGATCAGCCACCTTACGAGACTTAAATGACATTTAAGGGATTATTTGTTTATACCCTGCTTTAAAGTATCATGAAATAAATAATGCTATTTATGAGTAGGGCAGCCTGTAGGGAGAGGCACAGAGAGAGATATGAAGGTTAGTTCCACACACTGCTACTGATGCTCCTGACATAGGAGATGGTGGAGCCAGTTTTTTTTTTTTTTTCCCCTGTTTTTAATGATTTATCCTGTTGGGCTAAGTATTCAATTAGGCTTGAATCTATTTTTCTTAATTTTATGTTATGCTGTGTTAAATATTTGCGATGTTGAAGTCGTTTTCATGATGCGGTTTATGTCCTTTTGCTTTTACTAGGTTGAATCCATTTGATGGAAATTACGGATTAGCTGGCTATGTAATTGGTTGCTGTAGCGCTTCATCGCTAGCAGACTTCTACACTGATATAAGTGTTTTCTGGAATAAGTGTTTTCTCCGTCAGGAAATCAGCTTGCTTTTAAAGATCTGTTAAAATGCATAGAAACCGTTGCGGTGCGGCTGCTCCGTCTATTTGGATTTGACAGCGAGCACGCGCTTTACATATTATCTGACTTTAAAACGGCGACAGGGAAGGAGAGCGGCGCGGCGCTTCGCCAAGCGCTGATACCCCGCGGTGATTCATGGTTGATGTTCTCCAGTGACGTTAGCTGCCATCGCCGGTGGCGCCGTCTTGTCACTCATGTTCTTTTCCTGACGGAAACGGCATGTATTCTAATACGAAGTTACATGGGCAATTGGAAAATCTCATTAATCTAATCAGTGTTGTCCTTCAAAATAAACGGCAAAATGTAAAGGTTACAATCATTGTAAGCGTGCCCGTATATTGTGAAATGTGAATTTTCCGTCTGATCTGACTTGATAAATATAAATGGTTTCAGTACATTGCGCTATATGATTTCCGTATAGATTACTGCCTTAATTGCAAAGGTAATAAATACAAATTGTAGGTGGATCAGTGGTGATGTGGAAATCAGAAGATAGTTATGGGAGCTCATAAGATAGAGAGTTATAAAGGATGGCATCCTTGCTGAACTGAGAGGTGTGTTTGCCTAACAGTGTGACTCCTGCTATTATCATTAGAGGGAGTTGGATTACATTTCATTATTCATTTACAGTGGTAGATACCTATGACCCACAGTGTCATTACAGAACTTAAATATCCATTATCTGACCCCGGACTGTCTATGATGATTAGATACCAACAAACCAAATGTTGAACGAACAATATGCTTGTGTAGGACAATGTGGGACACGTTACAAATTCTGAAAAATTCTGATGCAGTGTCTAAAATAAACATTCTGATTCTGTCTCTTGGTTTGTAACATTTCTATGCTTTATCCTGTGACTGATTGAGTATCTCACAATAAACTCCGTAGGTATTAGGGCTTAAGTATGCTTACTTTGAACACATTTTGCGGAACACTTGGACAACTTTGCACTGAAACAACTATGCAAAAATGAATAACAATATCTGAACATAAATGTTATTTCTTTATCACTTAGCCCCATGATATTGTCTGTAATTAATGCAATGGGCATCACTCGCTTTAACTTTTTCATCAGCCTGACTCATGCCAAACCATAGCACTTCTACACTGAACAAAAATATTGTTCCGACCCTGTACATTTATGCTGACTCCAGTGGCAGGAGGACTGTTTTTTTTTTTTGGTGGAGGCTTCTGGTGTGGGGACTCTGCTGTTTGATGCCTCTCGGCATGGGATTTGTGTTGTATTGTTTTGACTTTATTGTTTATTTGGTAATTTTGATGTAGTTTATTGGATGATTGTCTGTCTTTTTGTGAATAAATGACATGGACTTGGTTATTTTAAAGTTGTTTTGTCTCTGGTTTTGAGGCCGGTGGTGCAATATTGTTCGCCCCATCAGGCCAATTAAAGCGTGGGGCGTAACAATATGAATGCAACAGATTAATCCTATCAATATTCTGCAAAGTGTATGTTTGTGGTTGACTTGGTAGGGTTTAATTACATGACCAAGGTTGTGTGCTACTGGTCTGGTTGCAGTTCTGTCACCTTTGCCCTGTCATTGTCAATGTTACGCCCTTTGTCAAATCTGGCCCATCAGACTGGTGGGGTCTGATCCTGAGATATTGAAATCAGGTACGGTCACCTCAGGCACAGCCTGTTCTTTTGGCAGTAAAAGGCCACCACAAAAGTCCTAGTTCAGCCATTTTTCAGAATGCCACACATGACTCAAGCTCAGGGAGCCTGTCAATGGCATGCTGAATGCGTAATGTCTCTCAGGGCTGTCGCATGGGCTCCAAATGTCCACGTTTCAACAATAAGTTGCCCAAGACACCATTTTGAAGAATTGGGCGCAACAGCAAACAGCCCACATGCGCGATGTGACAACCCTCGCCCAAGAATGCCATATCTGGACTCCCCATCTCTGTTGCCATCTGCATCCAGCAACTCCACAATCAAGATTGTGGTCTCCACAATTGCAACATTTCTGCTCATACCGTGAGAAATTGTCTCCGGATAGTCTATCTGCACGTGTCATTCTCTTTGAGGACTGGACCACACCCCTGCTCAACGAAGAAATCGGTTCGACTGGGTCAATAGACACGTCCGATGGTCGATGGCACAATCTTCTCATTACTGAGGAGTCTCATGCTTGAATGGTCAGCTTGTTCTCCAGATTTGTCCCCCATCGAGCATCCTTGGGATGTCCTTGACCGACAAGTCCGCCATCAGGTCCCACTTCAGATCAATATCTGCAAAGTCTGTACAGCTCTTGAACAGAGTGGGAACATGTCCCCCAAATCACCATTGACCATTTGATACAGTCTATATGGCAGATATGTGTAGCAGAGCAGCTGGCAAACTTCGGACATGCCTGATATTGATTTGTCCAATTAGGACAATAGACCCCATCCCCTTTATCATCTACGTCGGCCTGATATTCTTGTTTTTCTGTTTCAATGAGTGGTTGAGATATATCGCAATATGGTCATAAAATCTGTCAGCACTCAATGAATGTACGGTGTGTTTCAGAACATGGTCATATTTCTCACAAAAAAGTGTTGCATTTATATTAATATTCACTATAATTGAAAAGGGACAGAAGAAAAATGAATATTTCGATAAAAATACAAGTTCTGATATTTCCCTATCAACGTAGCAAAAGACAATAACTTATCTATCTAAGATAAGCGATCTTAACCAAAGCTGAAATGTTTTTGTATTGAGTAAAGGCTGATTAGGGTGAGATGAGATGAAAATGAGCCAAAGTGCTTCATTGAAATCATGAAAAGGAATCAATAAAGAATATATTACTGCAAGTAACACAAGTGAAATGTTGGTAAAGTTATCGTGTCTAAACCTTTAGGTGTGTGTATTAATTTTCAGTGTCAGTTAATGCATGCAACTGCGGCAAAGACAAACATTCCACCTTAGAAGTCCGATGTAGCCAATAGCCATTCTGCAGCAGTACTTAAGGGCTACTTTCAATCGACCACTCCGTTGAAGAGATATATTTTCTGATTACTTTTTCTGCTTTTGTTTCACTTCAAAGTACCAATCGATTATAGTATGTTATTCGTGCTTGCATTGGATTAGTTCCAATTGAAAATGTGATAGAAATAAACTCATTTTTGCCGTATAATGTGTAACTCCACACCAGAATTTAAAAAAAAAAAAAAAAAAAACAGCGCTACCCTACACGATTAGTGCCTGATTTTAGAACGGCATCCAACGGCGATAAAAATGCAGAAATCTTAATATCTGGGACGTAGGTTCAGTGAGGATAAAAATGCTGTGCAGTACTACTAAAGCGGGACACCTCGCCCCTCTGGGTGTCTGCGCTGGTGACATTACAAAACTAAAAATATATTCAAACTGGTAAACAATCCTATGCCAATAAACCAATAAAAAAATCTGGGTGTAAACCCTAACCCAAATAACAAAAAAAAAAAAAAAAAACAATGGGATGAAGGGCTGCTGATGATAATTACTATTATTATTATGGCATGTTTGAAAGGTATACATGTGTCAGATCTGGGGTGGGCAGCTATAGTGACAGATGTATGTGGACCGTACTTTCATGATCCGTTTGGGTTTACTGCCTGACATTACTGCCATTTATTAGATGCGCAAGCGCCGGGTTTGGAATCTCCAGTGCTGGAGGCCTACATCGTATGCCCACATTTTTGGTGCGTTTCTATTTAACAGGTTCAAAATTTTTTTTTTTCAATATTTCTCTTTTTTCCCCCCTTTAAGGTTCACTAAGATGTGTACTTCAAGAAAATCAAAACATTTTGTCATTAATTTAATCAATTTTGTGAAAAAAATGACTTTTTTGAAGCTCTCCCACCTCAAATAATTTTTTAAGTCAGCTAAAATCTGGTGACTTTCAACACTTGTGGCCCTTTTTTGACTGTAGACTTGTTGGTTATTTCTGCATCCAATCACATTGGCTTTTTCTGGTAGGAGCAAAGGTATCAATTTCATGGGAATGTGTGTGTGTCATCCAACTGACCAATTTTAGGAATTTTTTTAGAAAAACCACAAGAAAAAACTTAACAATATATATATAAAATTCCTCTTGTGATTGCATCGATATGGCATTTATCTAACGGGAAAACAAAGAATTAAGTGATTTGGTTGGGTGGTTAGGGAGTAAGACTTGCCACAATACGGACCATGATTAGCTTATTAACATCAATTCCATGGTAAGAGTGTAAATAAAAACTAATGGAATGGCACATTTTTGTGTTGAACTAATCTTAAGTTGTTGTGTTAAACTGTAGTGATATTATACCCATATCTGTGCTGGAACAAGGTAAATCAAATGAATTTTGGAAGGCCCCTTAATTCGTTCCCGATTCATTTAAGTCAGTGACTGGTTAAAGACCCAGCTTTTCATTTTCTCCCAGGTTTTCATTGGCTGCTGATTGAAAAGAGTCCACGAAAGCCTGCGGACAGCGCAGCCTCTCCAGAACTGGATTCTGACACCGCTGCTCTAGGACAACATACTATACAGTTGACTTAGCTGGACATTAACTTGCTTAATGCCAAGCAAGCCTGCATTGAAATTAAACCTGCAATCATAGAACAACCCCAATTCCGAAACAGTTGGGACAAAGTGTAAATTGTGAATAAAATCAAAACGCAATGACTTTCAAATCACACCATCCAGTACTCACAATAGAACAGAGATAAAATAGCAAATGTTGAAATTGAGAAATTTTGCAATTTTATCCACAAAATGAGCTCATATTAAATTTGATGGCTGCTACAGGTCTCAAAAAAGTTGGGACAGGGGCCTATTTACCATGGTGTAGCGTCTTCTTTTTAGCAAAGAGTGGAGGCGTCTGGCCATTGAGGAGACAAGTTTCTTGAGTTTAGCCATTGGAATTTGATCCCACTCTTGTTTAATACAAGCTTCCAGCTGCTGGAGAGTTTTGGGTCTCCTTTGACTGACTTTTCGTTTAATTATGCGCCAAGTGTTCTCAATCAGTGAAAGATCAGGACTGTAGGCAGGTCAGTTCAGCACACGGACTCTGCTACTACGAAGCCATGCTGTTGTAATAGCTGCAGTATATGGTTTTGCATTGTCCTGCTGAAATACACAAGGCCTCCCTTGGAATAGATTTCATCTGGAGGGGAAAATATGTTGCTCTAGAACCTTTATATACCTTTCAGCATTCGTGGTGCTACTTAAAACATGCAAGTGTCCCACACCATATGCACTAATGCATCCCCATGCCATCAGAGATGCTGGCTTTTGAACTGAACACTGATAACAGGAGGGGTGGTCTTTCTCCTTTTTAGCCCAGAGGACAGAACGCCCATGATTTCCAACAAGAATGTCAAATTTGGACTCGTCTGACCACGGGACACTTTTCCAGTTTGCTACAGTCCATTTTAAATGAGCCTTGGCCCACAGAACATGGCGGCGCTTCTGGATCATGCTCAACAATGGCTTCCTTTTTGCATGATAGAGTTTTAGGTGGCATCTGTGGATGGCTCGGCATACTGTGTTTACTGACAGTGGTTTCTTGAAGTATTCCTGGGCCCATTTAGCAATGTCAATGACAGAATCATGCCGGTGAGTGATGCAGTGGCGTCTGACGGCCTGAAGATCACAGGCATCCAGTAAAGGTCTTTAGCCTTGTCCTTTCCTCACAGAGATTTTTCCAGTTTCTCTGAATCTTTTGATGATGGTATGCACTGTCGATGATGAGACCTTCAAAACCTTTGCAATTTGACGTAGAGAAACATTGTTTTTAAAGTATTCCACAATTTTTTTACGCAAGCCTTCACAGGTTGGAGATCCTCTGGCCATCTTTACTTCTGAGAGACTCAGCCTCTCTAAGACATCCCTTTTATAGCCAATCATGTTACAGAACTGATGCCAGTTAATGTAATTACTTTCTACATGTTCTTTCAGCTGATTCTCTTATATATTAATTGCCGTTTCAGCCCTTTTTTTTTGCCTGTATCCCAACTTTTTTGAAACCTGTTGCAGCCAGAAAATTTGAAATGAGCTCATTTTGTGGATAAAAATGTAAGATGTCTCAGTTTCAGCATTTGAAAATATTATCTATGTTCTATTGTAGATAACATATTGGCTCATGTGATCTAAAAGTCATTGCATTTTGATTTTCACTTCGTCCCGACTATTTCGGAATTGGGGTCGTATTACGAGCCCATTTCCCTGACCATTTTACTGCACAGCTGTGACTTATGTATCGTTAAATCGCACCGACATACAGTATTTTCTGCTTTACAAGAGGCCGAAAGAACTATCCATTTTTTACAAGCTAATGTCCAGAATTGACCTCAGTTGTCATCGCATCTTGTGCCTTGGTCACACTCCAGGACTTTAAAAGTAGTCAGATCCCTGTACTGTTCACACTACACAATTTTCTGCCTTGTAATCAAAAATCTTGCGGTTGTGGTTTGCCCACTGTGTGACAGATCAGTGACGTGAGGGTCACACATTACAAGATCTTTTACTTGGCGGAACCTCCGATGTGTCTGTGGTCACCAAACTACATTTTTTCATGACAACACGTGAGAAGCCATGTGATCAACTACATTTTGCCCTATTTCTTGGGTCCGAGAAGTCCGTGGAACTTTTAAGTGCTGCCGTGTTGCGGTTGTTGATGTGATATCTGGCTGCCGCTCCGGTCCTCCTCCATCTTTCCTTCTCGACTCTCGCCTTCCCCAACCCGTGCTTCAATCCCAAATTTCCCACTGCACTCCTATTTGTGTGTTTGCGTGGCGGGACGGCCATTTTAAAATCTATTCCAATCCAATCAGCGCAAGAGGGAGTGGAATGGAGTGGCAAAACTCTCCAACAGTAAGTCTGTATCGATGCTGACTCTCCCCCTCCTACTCTGCGAAACAGGGCAGTTATATCTATTGGAAGGACATGTCGCTATCCATGGCGATGACTCCTCCTGTTTTGTGGTGGATGTTGGCCAAGGCCATCCCAAAGTTCACACTGGTATTTAAACACTTTTCCCCTTAATAGGAGTGCCCTCCATGGCTGCGAGGGACGCATCATATGGAAAGATGCTCTGTAGTAAAGTGCTAGTGGTAAGGGAGCGGTTTGGGAGAGAGCCAGCGTCTGCTCTAATTGTCTGTTGTTCATTGCATGGCTCCCCGACCCGTTCCCGACATGCTCAGATATTTAGCCTTTTTTTGGTCTCTCTGGCATCTGCAAAGCATTGGCGAGCTGTTGTATTGCATCTTTGAACAGTTTAAAAACGCCGATTTAGGAGCACAACCTTCGATTTGCCTCTGATTTTGTGTGCAATTTCCAAAAAATGTTGGTGATTGGAAAATCAGGCCTTCAGTCTTTTAGCGTGAATGTGGCATTTGGTTCGCCTTCTTTGCACTGTATGAATCTTGTTCCCTATTTATCCTTACATAAGAACTTAGTTTCAGCTCATCTGAAGGTTTTCCATCTCTAAGAATACCGATTATGATGACATGACATGAGATTAATTTGTCTATTTGTAGAAAAGGTTAGCAATTAGCCTGGCAGCAACATCCACTGGAGAGTTGTGTTCTAAATAGCTTCATGTATCATAAATCCATTGAGGGGCTGCAAAGACGTGCATGAAGGAGACAATGTGTAAATAATGAAATGGCTTCAGTTGGCTGCATAGTCATTAAGGATCCGCTCCATGCTTCACCGAGAAAATTAATCTGAGAGAGGGAACGCCTCTTTGCTTTCATGTGTGTCTATTGCAAGAACAGCAATGGCCCCCTTCTAATAAACAACGGTGGGAAAAGCACTCAGTCAGGTAATGACGCTAACCTTTCACCTCTCCCTGTCACTTCTGCGGCAGCCCCCTAATGTGCTTACTGTCAGATTTTTTTCACATTTCCAATCAGAATTTTCCATGAAAAATACACTTGACCAAATTTACTAATGTTTTGAACTGACTGTAATCGTTCTTCACGATTTTGAAATGAATAAAATTTAGAATTTTGAAAAATGTATTTTCATTATCTGCAAAGCATATTTTCAAATGCACTGAAACATCCACAATAAATATGCAGTCATTTCCTGCAGATGTCTTATTAGTGGGAATATATTTCAGTACATTTGTTCCTTTTTTGTTATCAATTATTTTATTGTTAGCTTTGTTTGGGAGCATCTTACACAGCCATTGGTTTTTGTAACATACCCACTGTAAACCAAGTGAGTTGCCCTGTGGAGATGTCAGAGTACATTACAAGGGGGTAAACTGGTTACAGTGTTCTGTATTGGTCTGAGAATATGACTGTGGAGATGTCAGAGTACATTACAAGGGGGTAAACTGGCTACAGTGTTCTGTATTGGTCTGAGAATATGACACGCCGTGAAAGCTCCTAAGAGCTAAAGCACTCCAGATCTGCCAACATGCAGCTAGCTGAATTACTCTGGTGATCCCTCATCATTGGGTTGCAGAACTCTTCGTCCCCAAATTTTTTTATCCCCAGACTTTTCGTCCCCATGGACTCTTCATCCTCAAGGACTCTTCGTCCCCGGATTTTTCGTCCCCTAATGATAACAAAACGCGCCACCATTGCTGATGGACGGATGGACGACGGGCAGATCACCATGATATAACATTTAGGGTTAGGGTTAGGTTTAGGGTTATAATGCAGGAAGAGGCAAAGCATTATTAGGGACGAACAATCAAGGGACGACGAGTCCGGGGACGAAAAGTGCATAGGGACAAAAAGTCCTAGAGCCCTCATCATTGGAATATAAAGCAAGAAATGTGTGTGTGTGTGTGTGTGTGTGTGTGTGTGTGTGTCCTTAGCATATCTCAACAGCTGACTTGAAACTTGGTAGGCGTATTCCTGACAACAAAAGGAAGTGCAATGGTGAGTTTGAAGTTGTTTCGCTGAGCGGTTTTCAAGAAATCTAGAAAGCTACTAGTACCAGTACAGCTCAAGCAGGAAATTGAAAAAGCACTGCACTAGTCTGTAATGCAAGGACAGTGATCATCGTCATGATGCGCAGCTACAAGAAAAGCGCTTACACAGCCGATCTGGCCAGCCTTTCACCCTTCCTTGTCATTTCTGGTGCACAGTCCAGAATTGTTTGCTGTCCTGCTCCAGTCAGTTAGTTTGTGCAAGAGAAAATTCCAGCAGCAAATCCCCAAAAGCAGATGCAGATTCTAGCAGCCAATCAGCTTGCAATAGAGCAGATTGTTGGAGCGAATCGGCTTGTGTTAGAGCGTATTTTGGCAACTGGTTCTGCAAGGCTGGAGGAAGAGTCCAAATGTTTTTTTTCTTGAAAGAGATTTGTTTTATTTGATATTTGTTCAACCTTTGCCTTTCCTGAAGGCTTTTCATTGCCAGGCACAGAAACCGATCAAGGTCTGACATTGTTGCAGAGATTTCACTCCGGAAATGACACTGAAGGGATTTAAAAACCCACAGTTGCAAGTTTCCATATCTTGAGTAAGGAAAGTCAACAGCAGCCTTTGAAGTAGAATTTTTGAAATCTTTTTCTGCCTGTTACCGTTCAAGGCTGTTTGGACTTGTGACTGGCCACTTGGGAGATCCGGTGTTTTGTTGTTATGCCTCTTTATTAGTCCAAGGCTACTCTATGGCATTGGGCCTCCAGTTCAAATGGTCGCTTTGCGAACAGAAACTTCTTTTTTGGCACTTGCTAAGCAGGAAGTGTCAGAATTGAGTATCATTTTCCAGTTTTTTTTTTTTTTTATACCTCACTTTGAGTCCAAGGCCATCCTTGTAGATATAAATGTGAACAACTTATGAAGCAACAGAAGAAAAGACATTTTCCTTCGCACAAAATGTGCAATTACATTTACATGACCTTCACACGTAAGTCATACATATTCATAAGAAAATAATGCATTCCAGCAAAAATGTTCAAGTTGGTCCAAACTGGAGTAACTTTATAGTAAACCATTCACTCTTCATAGCTTAGTCACTTATGACTTTGTATGCGATGATATGCATATATTTTTTTTACCATCAGTGCACGTTGTTCCATTTGCGAGGAATGGGATGGAACTCAACAAAATTGGTTTAAGTAAATGTGTGTGTGTGTGTCTGTCTGTGTGTGCGTGTGCGTGTGCGTGTGTGTGTGTGTGTGTGTGTGTATGTGTTTCCGTCACATTTTCAGTTCTGAATTAGTTGCTATCTAATGAGCCCTGAGTCATAGTTTTGGCTGGGGTCGTCTGGCATTCTCATCCTCTGATCAGTGCTTGGTGCCAAATATTCTGAAGCACTCATTTTTTTGACAAATGATATCTACATTTGCCTACAGTCTGAAGTGCTTACCATGCTCCCATAAAAAAGTTATTGCCTCTGCCAAAAGAGGTTATGTTTTTGCTGGCGTTTGTTTGTCTGTCTGTCTGTCTGTCTGCCTGTGTACAAGATAACTCAAAATGTAATGAACTGATATCTCTGAAATTTTGTGGGTGGGTTGCTATTACATCGGGGACGTACCCTATTGATTTTGACCACGATCAGTCAAATAATGTAGCCACCACAGCAACCATCTCGAAATCTTATGTTGCAAATATTGAGGATCTTACTGCAGTGGGCATGTCATATGTAAGTTATGAAATGACTTGAGTAAATTCTGCATTAGTTGCAAGCTTTAGCGAGCAAAAAACACAAAATTTACTCATCGAGTTTCATAACATTCTCATGACATGACCAAGAGTATAAGATTCTGTTTGTCACATAACTGTTTTGCGTAATTTAATGGAAACCAAATGTAATTTCCATCACCGCCCATTATATATTCGCACTACGCTAACTACATCGCTCTGCTTAGTCAGTCTCTGAGTCACAGACATTCACAGCTGAACAAGCAACTTTGTGTAAATTCAGTCAACTGAGCAGCTAGCTAATGTTAGCACGCTAGCTAACAAACTAATGTTTCAGAATGATTTTGATTCCCGTCAATAAAGAAAGTCTGCGCCTCGATCAAATCTGGGCTGAATGGGTGCGTCAGTAAAAAGTTGATAAAAACAGCACAAATACTCGCACTCCAAAAAGTGAAACCGAGAGGCCAATGTAACAATTTGTTAGGACAAAAAATATCTAAGTGCAAGTGAAAGTTTTAAAAACAGGCGTTTCGGTGCTCACACATCCTCAGGGCTAATGACTAAGTGGCAGGACAATAGACATCACATGACTGAAAGAGACAATTCGTTTCAGTGAGTATCTCAGGATACAATTAACTCGTCAATTATTAAATTTCAAGGGAATATCATCGTAGATGATCACAACAAGTGAACAGTAGTTATGACAATAAAGTATGTATAATCAAATGAAAGAACAGGACACCAGTAAATAGTAAAACTGGAATGTCATGTTAAGTTAAATTGATTATGGATACAAGGACATGCTGGTGCGCGCTTAAAGAAAACATGTCAAATCAAAGGAATCATTTAAGCCAGCTGGATAAAGTGTGGATAGGTAATAGATCCAACGTGCTTCACATTGAAGTAGTAATTTGTCTATGTGCTTTAGTCTACGACTAGGAAAAACACGGTCAATGCTAAGCCAGCTGAGATCAGATACCTTATGATTAAAGGAGCAATATGTAAGAAATGTATGTTGATTAATCATGAAATGGCCCTGGTATATCACCAGACATTAAGGAATGATGTTAATTTCAAATACTTATATCACTGACAACAGTAGTCCAGCCAGAATATTCTCATTACAAAAGCGAAGTTGCAGCCCACAACTAATGTTGATGTTGTCATTTTGTGTTTTGGCCTGTTGCGCCACCCTCCACCTATCTCCCAATCACGAAGTCAGTAGCATTTCGGCATCCAGGTTGCCAGTTACCACTGAGCTGCAGCTACCAGCGTTTCGAAGCACAAATGTCTGACGTTACTAAACCTAAAAGGCCTCGTTATGATTCCGAAATACGTCGTGACAAAGTCAGAAACAAAACAAGGATCTGTATAGGACATGCCTTTGAAAGATGGAGACGGCTGAAAGCAGAGAAGAATTTGAAGACCAACGCCGAAGTTGCTAATTTTCTCCTGGGCAGGTAAGATTCAGCTAAGTTTGGCTAACTTAATTCTATTTAATGTAGGCACGGACATTTCAAATATTCTCTACAGTTGAATAACATTATGTATGTTCGTTCATGGTACGTTAGTGCGTATGCAGGTGGGTCATCGAATTGACTAGGTAACAATTTGTTTGAGAAATAAAAACCGTGGCTCTTCATTGCTAACATTAGCAATGCATTATTAGTCCGTTTCTCTGGCTTTATGCTGAGACGCTGTGCGAACCGTTCCAACATTAACACAGCCATTATGGCAATATGAAATGTAATTAAGACAGTACATCGGTCAAATGAGTCCTCATTCATTCTTTACACATTTTACAGTATGGACTTTAGTGGGCTATCCACACAGAAGAGTGACGGGCAAGTTGACCAATATGACCATTGCTAAAGTTAGTTAGTCATTAGTCTCGATCTTTTCTGAACTGAACTGAAGTGAACACAACCCTCTGAGAGCAAATCATTGGTGATATTGAAACGTAGCCATGGTAGCTCCGTGTAGTAGATGTTCTTGCTGGATCCGGCAATCTAGCTGGCAACCTCTCGTCTGAGGGAGAGGAGGAGGGGATACTGCGCTCTGCACTATTTTGAATGTGATTGCACTACCAGTTTTGGCCACAAACTTACATATTGCTCCTTTAAATTCTACAAAATGACGTGCCACCGGAGATTTCAAATCCTTTCTGTTAATCGCGCTACGATGTTCATTGATACGTACTCTGAGTTGCCGCCGAGTGCAGCCAACGTATTGTAGTCCACAACCACAGAACAAAATGTACACACAGTTACTGGAACTACAAGTAATAAATCTAGTTATGGTGTAGCTCTTATTGGTTACGAAACTAGTAAATGTTTGAGTTTTCCTGATATCCTTGCATGATGTGCAATTTCTGCAAGGATAAAACCGGAGGCATCGTCTAGCCTTTCTTTGGGAATTTTAGAAGGATCATAACAGTCAGCGCGCACCAAGATGTTCTTCAAATTACGGGACCTGGAGTAGATAAAAAGAGGGAGATCACGAAATAGGTTAGCACAAACAGGGTCAGTGTTAAGAACATGCCAGTGACTCTTAATAATAGTTTTGAGTTTATGGCTCAAGGGGGTATGTGTGATACAACACATGATGGAGGAATCAGATCTTTTATTCGGCTTCCTGTTGTGAGAAGGCGCATCATGGGAGATAGACATAACTCTATCAAGAGCGTCACACAAACATCGGCTAGAGTAGCCTCGATCTAAAAAATTGGAGTACATTTTTTAAATTTCCATATTGAAATCTTCTTCCTTCACACAAATGCGTCTAACACTTTATCCAGCTGGCTTAAATGATTCCTTTGATTTGACATGTTTTCTTTAAGCGCGCACCAGCATGTCCTTGTATCCATAATCAATTTAACTTAACATGACATTCCAGTTTTACTATTTTCTGGTGTCCTGTTCTTTCATTTGATTATACATACTTTATCGTCATAATCACTGTTCACTTGTTGTGGTCATCTACGATGATATTCCCTTGAAACTGAATAATTGACGAGTTAATTGTATCCTGAGATACTCACTTAAACTAATTGTCTCTTTCAGTCATGTGATGTCTATTTAAATGGTTTTGTCCTGCCACTTAGTCATTAGCACTGAGAATGGTGAGAGCACCGAAATGTCTGTTTTTAAAACTTTCACTTGCACTTACAGTTGTGTGAAAAAGTGTTTGCCCCCTTCCTGATTTCTTATTTTTTTGCATGTTTGTCACACTTAAATGTTTCACATCATCAAACAAATTTAAATATTAGTCAAAGACAACACAAGTAAACACAAAATGCAGTTTTTAAATGAAGGTTTTTATTATTAAGGGAGAAAAAAAATCCAAACCTACATGGCCCTGTGTGAAAAAGTGATTGCCCCCTAAACCTAATAACTGGTTGGGCCACCCTTAGCAGCAACAACTGCAATCAAGCGTTTGCGATAACTTGCAATGAGTCTCTTACAGCGCTGTGGAGGAATTTTGGCCCACTCATCTTTGCAGAATTGTTGTAATTCAGCCACATTGGAGGGTTTTCGAGCATGAACCGCCTTTTTAAGGTCATGCCACAGCATCTCAATAGGATTCAGGTCAGGACTTTGACTAGGCCACTCCAAAGTCTTCATTTTGTTTTTCATCAGCCATTCAGAGGTGGACTTGCTGGTGTGTTTTGGATCATTGTCCTGCTGCAGAACCCAAGTTCGTTTCTGCTCGAGGTCACGAACAGATGGCCGGACATTCTCTTTCAGGATTTTTTGGTAGACATCAGAATTCATGGTTCCATTTATCACAGCAAGTCTTCCAGGTCCTGAAGCAGCAAAACAGCCCCAGACCATCACACTACCGCCACCATATTTTACTGTTGGTATGATGTTCTTTTTCTGAAATGTGGTGTTACTTTTACGCCAGATGTAATGGGACACACACCTTCCAAAAAGTTCAACTTTTGTCTCGTCAGACCACTGAGTATTTTCCCAAAAGTCTTGGGGATCATAAAGATGTTTTCTGGCAAAATTGAGACAAGCCTTAATGTTCTTTTTGCTCAGCAGTGGTTTTCATCTTGGAACTCTGCCATGCAGGCCATTTTTGGCCAGTCTCTTTCTTATGGTGGGGTCATGAACACTGACCTTAACTGAGGCAAGTGAGGCCTGCAGTTCTTTGGATGTTGTTGTGGGGTCTTTTGTGACCTCTTGGATGAGTCGTCGCTGCGCTCTTGGGGTAATTTTGGTCGGCCGGCCACTCCTGGGAAGGTTCACCACTGTTCCATGTTTTCGCCATTTGTGGATAATGGCTCTCACCGTGGTTCGCTGGAGTCCCAAAGCTTTAGAAATGGCTTTATAACCTTTTCCAGACTGATAGATCTCAATTACTTTCTTTCTCATTTGTTCCTGAATTTCTTTAGATCTCGGCATGATGTCTAGCTTTTGAGGATCTTTTGGTCTACTTCACTTTGTCAGGCAGGTCCTATTTAAGTGATTTCTTGATTGAGAACAGGTGTGGCAGTAATCAGGCCTGGGTGTGGCTAGAGAAATTGAACTCAGGTATGACAAACCACAGTTAAGTTATGTTTTAACAGGGGGGGCAATCACTTTTTCACACAGGGCCATGTAGGTTTGGATTTTTTTTCTCCCTTAATAATAAAAACCTTCATTTAAAAACTGAATTTTGTGTTTACTTGTGTTGTCTTTGACAAATATTTAAATTTGTTTGATGATGTGAAACATTTAAGTGTGACAAACGTGCAAAAAAAATAAGAAATCAGGAAGGGGGCAAACACTTTTTCACACAACTGTAGATATTTTTTGTCCTAATAAATTGTTGCATTGGCCTCTCGGTTTTTGGTATCACTTTTTGGAGTGCGAGTATTTGTGCTGTTTTTATCAGAATGATTTTGAAAAATTATTGCGTGCACCCTACCTAGCTAAGTAACGTGAACTTAGTTATATGAGTGGCGCTTAACTAGCCTGCTGCAGCGCTTAACCATACCGAGTTAGCCCATGTTATGCTCGGTATTCAGTTTAGCTAAGTAAAAACAGCAAGATGTAATGCAAAGCGATTTTTTTTCCTCCCACGCTCTCAGCCAATTAGATTTTCGCAAAAGTGATACTACCCTATGATAATATCAAAAATAGCTCAGCAAGGCGGGCGTTACCCCTCAGCCCCTGGATTGTTTGAAATGAATATATATTGTTATGTATGAGTGATTTATGTAAAGCACTGTATATCATTTGTAAATGGAGATTTGTTACATACTATTTGTGCTGCCTTACTGGTCAGCTATTTGTTTATTTTGTTCATCATTTAGCACCCTCTGATGGTATGTCTGTAGAAAAACATGATCTGATGCAATATCACTTGTTTGTGATGAAATAGACTAGTGCTTTCTAGAAGTTTCTGGCTTCTTCTTGCCTGGAGGGGGCCAGATCACCCAGGACTCCTGTAGATCTTTCCAGAATGTTCCTAGTCTATATAAATGCTGTGATTTTGTTCAGTAGGAGAGAGTTTTTGTTTTTGAATCAGAGTTACATAGTGGCATTAGAGTGTTATTATAAGATTGCACAGTGGATTATTTGTAGAAATTTTTGGACCTAATCAGTGAAGAATAAATTTGTTTAAGTTGTCATTGCTGGTTTTCTTTGTTGTGATTTTGAAGTCATAACAAATTGGAGGTTCTACCGAGATAAACCATTCATTGGTTCAACCATTGGATTCACCAAAGATTAAAGCTGATCTATCATTTTTAAATCTTGTGACTATTTGAAAAACCAGCAATCATGACTTTTGATGTTGAAAATTTTCTGAAAACTCCAACCCAGGAATCAATTGTGCTGGCAAAGAAGGACTTGCTGCAAATAGCCTCAACCCTTGGATTATCTGATGTGAAGTCATCAATGAAGAAACAAGAAATATTCAACATTTTGGTGCAACATTTCATCGATGAAGATATCTTTGGGGAAGAAGCAGCAGAATTGATTAAAGATGTGGAAGTGCCTGCAACAGAGCTGCAAAGACTTGAGATGCAGCTATGCCTGAAACTACTAGAACTGGAAGAAAGAAGGTTGGAGAAGGAGAAAGAACTAGAAGAAAAAAGGTTGGAGAAAGAACTGGAAGAAAGAAGGTTGGAGAAAGAGAAAGAACTAGAAGAAAAAAGGATGCAGTATGAACTGGAAATGAGGAAAATAGAAGCAGGTACTGTAAGAAAATCTTTTGGACTTTCTGATCATTTTGATGTGGTTAAACATATCAGACTTGTTCCTCCCTTCCGAGAAAGTGATGTAGACCAATACTTTACCCATTATGAGAAAATTGCTGAAAATTTGAAATGGCCAAAAGAGCATTGGACAATGATGTTACAAAGTGTTCTTACTGGTAAAGCTAGGAAAATCTATAACCAGTTATCTGTCCAATATTGTTCTAATTATGAATTTGTCAAATCTGCCATTCTGAAGGGTTATGAATTGGTCCCCGAGGCTTACAGGCAAAAATTTAAGAATTCTCGCAAGGAAGCCAGTCAAACTCATGTTGAATTTGGCAGGTTGAAGGAACAGTTGTTTGATCAGTGGTGCAATTCCATGAAAGTTGAGAAAGATTTTGACAGAATGAGGCAACTTATTCTGGTTGAGGAATTCAGAAGGTGTATCCAGCCTGATATCCAAGACTTTACTTGAGGAGAAACAAGCTAATACTTTGCAAGGTGGTTCCACCCTGGCTGATAGTTATGCATTGATTCATAAGTCTTCTTTTGTCCAAAAATCCACTTTTTCTAAATTTCAAGGCAAGTCTCAGTCCAAGACTTCTTCTAATAACACTTCTAATGATTCCAAGGCCACTTCTGAGAGGAAGCCCTCCAGTGAGAAGCAATCCTCTGATTCTTTACCTTCTGTGTCTTGCTAATACTGCAAAAAGCAAGGTCACCTTATTTCTTAGTGTTATGCTCTCAAGAAAAAACAACAACAAGAAGAAACCAAGCCAACTGCTTTCACTAAGAGGGAATCTCTTGTATCAAAGGTCAGTTCATCTGATCTTCTACCTTCTGTGTCTGATTCTGTTATGGAGGGTTTTGAGCCGTTCATCACCAATGGTTTTGTCTCACTTTCACATGATTTTTCCTCATCTGCTCCTGTTCAAATTCTAAGGGATACTGGGTCTTCCCAATCTCTTATTTTTGCAGATATTCTGCCTTGTTGGACGAATCGTCTACTCAGGCTTATGTCTTTATTCAAGGAGTAGAATGTGGTTTTACAAGTGTACCTCTCCATAATGTTCATCTCAAATCAGACTTGGTTTCTGGGCCTGTTACTGTTGGCGTTAGATCTTCTCTTCCTTTCAAAGGTGTTCATTTGCTTCTTGGTAATGATCTTGCTGGGGATAAGGTTGTGCCCTACCCTGTTGTAACTGACACTCCTTTGATTGGTCAAGAATCTGACTCTATAGAGGAGGAAATTCCAGACTTCTATCCTTCATGTGCAGTTACTCGTTCTATGGCCAAAAAGGCTATTCAAGATGATGCTGACCTGGACTTAAACCTGGCTGACACCTTCATTGGGCAGTCTTTTCATCAGGAACCTTCCAGTCCTGAGATGTCTGGGAAATCTTCACACTTGTCCTTGTCAGGTCATTCTAATGACATTCTGTCTCGGAAACAACTTATTCAGGAGCAACAACAAGCTTGTGATCTAGCAATCTTTTACCACAGGCTGTAAGTGAACAAGAGGCTACTCAAGTTCCTGTCTGTTTTTACTGCAAAAATGGTGTGCTTATGAGAAAGTGGCATCCACCTGATGTATCTGTAGATGAAGAGTGAATGATCACCCATCAAATTGTTCTTCCAAAGTCATCGTCAAGAAACTCTCAGTCTGGCCCATGACAATCCTATGTCAGGTCATTTGGGTATCAAGAAGACCCTTCAACGTGTCAGGAATAATTTCTTCTGGCCTTCCATGAGGTCTGATGTACAGGAGTACTGCAAATCCTGTCATACTTGTCAAATGGTTGGGAAGCCGAACCAGAATATTCCAAAGGCTCGACTGAACCCCATTCCCGCTTTTGAAGAACCTTTCAGTCAGATCATCATTGACTGTGTTGGACCATTACCGAAGACTAGATCTGGTTGTGAGTACCTACTGACTATCATATGTGCTTCCACCCGGTTTCCTGAGGCAATTCCACTTCGTAATATCAAGGCGAAGACTATCATCAAGGCTCTTACCAAGTTTTTCTGCTTTGTTAGTCTTCCTAAGTCTATTCAATCTGATCAAGGGTCAAATTTCATGTCTGGCATATTTCAACAAGTTATGCATGAGCTTGGTATTAAACAATACAGGTCATCAGCTTACCATCCTGAGAGTCAGGGTGCTTTGGAGAGGTTCCATCAAACCCTGAAGAACATGATAAGGACCTACTGCCTTGACACAGAGAAAGATTGGGATGAAGGTGTCCATCTTCTTCTGTTTGCTGCCCCTGAAGCTGTTCAGGAGTCTCTTGGGTTCAGTCTTTTTGAGCTTGTTTTTGGGCATACAGTCTGTGGACCTCTGAAGTTTCTGAAGGAAAAGTTGCTGGCCGAAGATGATGTCCCAATAAACTTGCTTCAGTTGTCTCTGACTTCCGTAATCGTCTCTCTCAGGCTTGTGACTTTGCTAAGTCTAATCTCAAAGAGGCTCAAGGCAAAATGAAAGCCAGATATGACCTTCGTTCCCAAGATCGAAGTTTTAAATCTGGTGACAAAGTCCTTGCGCTTTTGTCAGTTCCTGGAAACCCTCTAAGAGCCTGATATTTCAGCCCTTACACTGTCCTCAAAAAGGTCAGTGATCGAAATTACGTCATTTTAACCCCTGGAAGGAGGAAACAAAAACAAATGTGTCACATCAGCATGCTGAAAGAATAGATTGACAGAGACACTCAGCAAAAGCCAGACAATGTGGTAAATACAATTGAACTGGAAAATTCTGAAGAAGATTGTGACTGCCCCTTAGAAAATGAACCTGGTCCAGCCAAACTTGAAAATTCAGACATTCTTCAAAATATTGACAGCAAGTTGTCCCACCTGGACCCTTTTCAGCAACAACAGCTAAAGCGGTTCATATTTGAATATAGTCACATATTCCCTGACGTTCCCTCAAGGACTGATATGGTTTACCATGATGTCATCCTACAAGATAATGGCAAGCCTGTAAAACAGCATCCTTACAGAGTGAATCCAGAGAAGCAGAAATACCTTAAACAAGAAGTCAAATACCTACCTGAAAATGACTTTGTTGAACTAAGTAACAGTGACTGGAGTTCTCCATGCATCCTAGTTCTGAAACACAATGGAACATATCGAATGGTGACGGACTATAGGAAAGCCATCCTCAAAAACTCACCAGTTCTCTTATCTCCTAACTTCAAAAAGGAGTTCAAGTTGGCTGTTGATGCCAGTGATATTGGTGCCGGCGCAGTTTTACTGCAAGAAGACACTGATGGAGTAGATCATCCTGGTAGATTATCCTGGTATCGATTGGCTATCCTGGTATCAATTGGAAAATGGTGAAAGGACAGGGTAAAGGGGAGGAAGAATTTCTTGATTTTATGACAATTTTTTGATGCAGTATATTAATAAACCTACAAGAGAGAAGGCAATTTGAGACTTGATGCTTTGTAATGACTCTGATTGACTTAGCAATGTTGAGGTACTGGAGCCACTTGGAACTAGTGATCACTCTACTGTTAATTTTGACGTTTCCTGGGAAATTAAAAAGGTGTCTTCGAAAACCAAAATTTTTAATTTTAGGCGAGCAAACTTTGACAGGATGTGCTCATATCTAAGCGAAATAAAATGGGAGACACTTCTGGGCTGTGAGTCTGTAAATGAGATGTGGGAAAGATTTAAGGGGGTTTTACTTGATTCACTATGTAAATTCATTCCAAAGGTGTCCAAAAGTAAGCTGAAAAAGCAAAATCCTCCATGGATGACCACAGCTATTCGTAGGATTCTGAGGAATAAGAGGAATCTTTATAAGACGTACATAAAGGATAACAATGAGAATACTAAGGCTGAATACTGTAAAATGCGAGCTGTGGTCAAAAAAAGAGCTGAGGAATGCTAGAAGACTGTATGAAAGGCAAATTGCAGAAGGGGCAAAAACTAATCCTAAGCGCTTCTTTCAGTACTGTAGCAGAAAAAGGAAAGTCAGATGAGATGAAGTGCATAAAGAATAAATATTGATCGCTGCTATATGATAACAGGGATATTGCAGATACCTTAAACAGTTTTTTTGTTGAGAATTTTACCTCGGAGCGGGTTTTTATTCGGCCAGAGGGCATGTCCAACGCTCAAGATTATTTTGCGGAAATTGAGATTAGGGATAATGAAGTATTAGACAAGTTGCGTAAACTAAAGGCAGATAAGGCGGCGGGTCCTGATGGCTTATATCCTAGAGTGCTCAGGGAAGTTAGTGAGATCATCTTTAAACCACTCTCCGCTATCTCCAGACAGTCTTTAGAAACTGGAGAAATACCAAATGATTGGAAGCAGGGCAATATAATACCAATATATAAGACAGGGGACCGTGCTGAGCCAGGAAATTACAGGCCAGTCAGTTTAACTTGCATTGCATGCAAAATACTGGAATCTATCATAAAAGACGAGCTGGAATTATTCCTTGAACATAATAATATTTTGAGGGATAGCCAACATGGTTTCCGTAAGGGAAGGTCATGTCTGACAAACCTCCTGGAATTTTTTGAAGCGGCCACCAAGACTTATGATCAGAGCAGGGCTTATGACATCATATTCTTGTATTTTCAGAAAGCATTTGATAAAGCACCACATAAGAGACTAATTTTTAAAATGAGCTCCATAGGAGTTACAGTAGGTATTCTGGAGTGGATTCAAAACTGGTTACTGGACAGAACACAAGGAGTGGTGGTCAGTGGAATCTCATCTCAGCTAGGTATCGTGGGGAGTGGCGTCCCTCAGGGATCAGTGTCGGGACGCCTGCTGTTTCTCATCTACATTAATGACCTTGATAGAAATATTGAGAGCAAATTAGTTAAATTTGCAGATGATACTAAATTGGGAGGTTTGGCAAATAGTTTAGACTCTACTAAAGTGATTCAGGAGGATTTGGATAGAATCCAGAGTTGGGCAGAAATGCGGCAAATGAAATTTAATTTAGCAAAATGTAAAGTTGTACATGTAGGTAATAAAAACATTAGACAGGATTACTTCATGGGAGGTTTAAAACTGGAATGTGCTCCACATGAAAAAGATCTAGGAGTGATTGTTGGCCAAACCCTCACAGGTTCTAGTCATTGTGCCGTAGCAGTTAAAAAAGCCAATCGGATGCTGGGATACATTGCCAAAAGTATTGAGTACAAATCCAAGGAAGTGATACTTCTCTTATACAACACAATTGTCAGACCACATCTGGAGTGTTGTGTACAGTTCTGGGGACCATACTTTAAGAAAGATATAGAGGCTTTAGAAAAAGTTCAGAGAAGAGCAACTAAGCTGATTCCGGGTATAAAAGATGAAAGCTATGAGAACAGGCTAAAGATCCTTAATCTCTTTAGTCTTAGGAAAAGGAGACTCAGGGGTGATCTGATTGAGGTCTTTAAATATGTTAAAGGGATTAACAAAGTGAATTATTTAGGATTCCTTCGCCAAGTTCTGTAAGTAGAACTCGGGGTCATAAATGGAAGTTGACCAAGGGTAAATTTAGCACTGATATTAGGAAATATTTTTTCACCCAAAGAGTAATTTCGATGTGGAACAGCTGGCCTGACCATATTGTTGAGGCAGAAACCTTGGCAATTTTCAAGAGCAGGCTTGACTTAAAGCTAGATACCATTGAGACATTGAGTATCTGAAGTGATATATTCACAATAGTTAAAAGAAACTGGAAAAGCCTAGTTGGCCTGAACGGACTGTTCTCGCCACTCACTCATGTTATGTTATCCTGTTTGTTGCTTTTCCAAAAAGTTTGATAAACATCAGAAAAACTATTCAACAATTGAAAAAGAATGTTTGGCACTTGTTTTGGCTTTACAACATTTTGAAGTCTATTTGACTTGTTCAGCCACTTCCATCAAGGTCTTCAGTGATCACAATCCCCTCACATTCTTGCATAAGATCAAAAACAAGAATCAACGATTACTGAGATGGAGTTAACTTTTGCAAGAGTATGATTTGGATATTTCTCACATCAGGGGAAAAGATAATGTTATTCCTGATGCACTTTCACGCATGTAATTTTATTTCTCTATTTTATTGTGGAAATTGCCCTGGTTGTTAGGTATATGATTATTATAATGATCAATGATATTTTATGTGTAAAGTTTCAAGATTATACTGATTATAAAACTGTGTGAATTTTAACAAAAGAAAGCTTTTTGCAAACCTTTCTTTCCTTAAAGAGGGGAGGTGTTATGTATGAGTGTTTTATGTAAAGCACTGTATATCATTTGTAAATGGAGATTTGTTACATACTATTTGTGCTGCCTTACTGGTCAGCTATTTGTTTATTTTGTTCATCATTTAGCACCCTCTGGTGGTATGTCTGTAGAAAAACATGATCTGATGCAATACCACTTGTTTGTGATGAAATAGACTAGTGCTTTCTAGAAGTTTCTGGCTTCTTCTTGCCTGGAGGGGGCCGGATCGCCCAGGACTCCTGTAGATCTTTCCAGAATGTTCCTAGTCTATATAAATGCTGTTATTTTGTTCAGTACGAGAGAGTTTTTATTTTTGAATCAGAGTTACATAGTGGCATTAGAGTGTTATTATAAGATTGCACAGTGGATTATTTGTAGAAATTTTTGGACCTAATCAGTGAAGAATAAATTTGTTTAAGTTGTCATTGCTGGTTTTCTTTGTTGTGATTTTCAAGTCATAACTATATATATATTAGGGTTGCACATCTCTCTGTGATAAACAATTCGATACGCATCTAGATTCACAGGTTACGATACGATTCAAAAACGATATACTTTTATTACAGACCGATTCGATACGAATTGATACAGTGTAAGAACGATACGATTTGATTCTGCAGTTAATATTTGTTGTAGCCTGGAATCCATACTTATCAAGTGCTGGTCGCTCCCAACGGTCACTGACTGATCAGTCTGGCCTCAGTCGTATAGCCAGCATTTAGCCCTTACGTCACAAATGAAGTGAATATATTTTTATTTATTTCCGCTCATGGGGTGGATAGCCCTTTCAGCACAGCTGATTTTCAAAGGGGTCCTCATTACATAGTTAAAACACACATACGTCAACATACCAACAAAGAAAGAGGGGGGGGAAAAAAAAAAAAAAATGTGTACATATCTACAGGTGAACATGGTTTTAGATGATCAGATTCAATAAAAGGAAAGAGAAAACAACAGAACACAAGGATTAATCAGAGGTAACTTAAAATATAGAATGATAGGGTAATGGGTTTGGGCGTTATGCTTCTCTTAATGACATTACCCGTTTAACTTCATAAGTGAAACTACTTAAGTTTTGGCTTTTATTTATTTCTTCAGGTAACATATTAAACAAAAGTGAACTAGAATAAGAAAAGCTGCGTTTCATGAATCCCGTTTTTGGTTTGGGAAGGCTTAATTTACTTTTACGATTTCTAAAGTTATAGGTACTATGTCGAGTTTGAAGTCTAGAGTTTATATTTAGTGGAACACCTGTGTGCAAAACTTTAAAAAGCATGATCAATTTAGCTAAATTATTTTCCATCGAATATCTATGGGTATTATATTTGATTCTTCATATAATTCATGAGTTCTTTCATCGAAATCGGATTGAAGAATAATTCTCACTGCCCTGTTCTGTGAGACCTGTAGTTTACGTAAGTGAGTAAGAGTTGCATTGCTCCATACGACTGAACAATAATCAAGCTGGGATTGGATTAAGTTATGATAAAGTACCTTTGCTGTACTTATATCAACAAATGACCTCAGTTTTCGCAGAAAGAATAAGTTTCGACTAATTTTACAGTTTAAATACTCAATATGAGGTTTCCACGTGAGACAAGGATCCAGAATGACACCTAGGTATTTACAACTATTCACCTCTTTAAGTGACTTACCATTAATGTAGAAGGTCAAGGGATGAGTTTGAAATTGTTTCAAAGGTTGACTAGAGCCAATAAGCATAAATTCTGATTTTGCTGCATTTAGTATCAAACGATTTGCTGAAAACCAGGAAGACACTCTTTTTAGATCGTCATTGACAAAAACAAATTCAGTTGGCTTACTTGACGAGAAATAAAGACACATGTCATCAGCATATAATGATATTTTACAATGTTTAACGATATTAACAATATCATTTATGAAAACCAGAAACAATGTGGGTCCAAGTATCGATCCCTGGGGGACGCCATGTATCACTTCAATTGGAGGAGACATTGACCCGTTCACTACTGTGACCTGAGATCTGCCACACAAATAGTTCGTGAACCATGAGACACTTACTTCATTGAAGCCATACCAGCGTAATTTCGAAATAAGGTTACTATGGTCTACGGTATCGAAGGCTTTCTTTAGATCAAGTGTAATAAAAGCAGTCACCAACCCTTGGTCCATGTTGTATCATCAGTAAGATTAAGTAAAGCCGTCGCAGTTGAATGACCTTGCCTAAACCCAGATTGCTGTGTCAACAGAATTGAATTATCAGAGAGGAATTTCAAGACCTGATCATTAACGAGTGTCTCAAGCACTTTAGACAAAATAGGTAAAATGGAAATAGGGCGTTAATTGCCAATGTGGGTTGGATCACCACCTTTAAATACAGGAACAATTCTGGCGGCTTTCCAGTCATTGGGTTTGGCCCCAGTTGTTAGAGACAGACTAATGATATGAGTTAGAATCGGAACAATGCTTGGAATGACCATGCGGATCATTTTGATTGGTAAATCGTCGATTCCAGTAGCCTTATGGACTGGCATTTTGTTCAGGACTTTTCTAACATCATCTTCAGAAACTGTATGAAATGTGAATTCTAATGAGGTTTTAAGAGGCATATAAATATCATAATTCAAGCTATGTTCTTGAGCTTTCCTTAATTCATTTACAATGTTTTGAAAATAATCATTAAATGCGTTTGCCAGAGTAAGTGGATCATTAACTAGTTGACCATTCACTTTTACATTATGGATAGAACGTTTGGGTGATTTATTAGATAGAACACAACTCAAGGCATTCCAAATGTTTGCACTATTACTGTGATTTTCCATTGTTTTTGTTTTCACATACTCCTTTTTAAGGCATCTCATTACAGCCGTAACTTCATTTCTCAATTTTCGGTAATCACTCCAATCAGCCAGATCGTCCAATTCAATAGCTTTATCCTTTAATCTGTCTCTTTGTCGCATCATTTCTTTAACATCTCCATTGATCCACGGAACTTGGTTTGCCTTTACTCTCCTCATTTTAACGGGGTCATGTCTATCAAGTATTGATTTGAATTTAGTACACCACGATTTATAGGCCTTTTCAACATTATCTATATTCAAAATGTCGTCCCATTTCTCATCTCTGATTTCCTGAATGAAATCATTCTCATTCATTTTGCGTGTAGCACGCGATCTAACGTATTTATGGCTATTGCTCTTAGATTTTGTATTTCCCCATGTAACAATAATCATGTAGTGGTCACTAAGACCTAGTTTCACAACATCATTATGGGGTGCTTTCATTATATTGGATGTAAATATGAAATCAATGGTTGTACAGGAGCTCCCGGTTACTCTTGTGGGTTTTGCTATCAGTTGACTTAGATTATACTGATGAGCCAATGCCAACAAACGATCTGTACAACAATTTGTATTTTTAGCGGAGACATCACAATTCAAATCTCCCATCAGCAAAAGTTCAGTGTCACCTGATTCAATTTTCTGCAAACCACACTCAAATTTGTCAAAAATATCAAGTCTCGAGTTTGGGGGTCTGTACCAAAAGCATGCAAGAAATGGCTTTTGCTTATACTGTCCAATCTGTAGAACAATCCTTTCCAAGTCAGGATCAGTAAGATCTTCATGAATATCAAAACAAATGTTGACTTTAATGTAGACAATAATGCCACCACCATTTTTATTTCTGTCCTTCCTTACAATTTCATAGCCATTAATCATAATAAATTCGTCAGGAACAGTAGCATATAACACTGAAACATAAAATATCATACGGAGCTTCTTTGATTAATATTCGTAGCTCATCAATACATTTACATAGAGAGCATACATTTAAATGCATAATGTGAAGACCATTTGGAGACATACTCGATTTCAATGCAGTACATGCATCGATACACATTTTACTATTGGGTTCAGTTTCAGACCCATGATTTCCTAGAGGGTCTGAAACTATACTTTCTGCTGCAGCATGGTCAAATGGTAATTCAGAAAACAGGCAGACTTCACATATCCAGTCGCTTGATTGATCACATATGGGTTTACTTGTTGGTGTGCACTTCAAATGGCACCACAATCTACATTTAATGCACAAGAGAGCATTTTGATTATTTCTGACAGATTGTTTGCAGCTAAGACATGGGTAGCGTAAAGTCATATTAATATATACAATCTGGGGCGCCCCGGTGGCTCATCGGTTTGGGTGCGCGTACCATAGGTGCTGTGTCCTTCCTGCAGCGACCTGGGTTCGAATCCGGCTCGGGTCATTTGCTGCATGTGTTTCCCCCATTCTTCTCCCCAACTTTCCTGTCTCTCTACACTGTATAACTACCAAATAAAGGAAAAATTCCCAAAAAAATAATCTTTAAAAAAAATAATAATAATATATGTGTATATATATATATATATATATATATATATATATACACACAATCTGCTATTTCATACCGGGTGTGGGAGAGTGATTAAAGACTTACAAGTTATCGAGCTTTTTGATGTCCCTTTCGCTATGAATTGGCACTTTCTTCAGGCTTTTCGTGAGCGCCGTAATTCTACCGTCCTGTGTCTATGTTTTGCGTACGTTGGTGTGGCGCTGGGCTTGCATTAGCAGTTGTTGCCTGTATCCAGTCAGGGATTCATGGATGTAGAAAGGTTTTCCTTTTAACTTTGACTTTGCTTTGTACACTTGGTTCCGGATGTTGTAGGTTGCGAACCGTACGAGGACAGCTTTAGGTCTGGCCGGCCCGCTCCGCGTATTGTCATCTGGGCGATGTCGTCGCGCAAGTCGGTGGCTCCGGTCAATATCCCCCGGTTGGATGATGATGCCGAGTTCCTCCTCGGTGAATCTCGCTATCACTTTATCGGTGTTCTCATACGGTGCCTCTACCAAACCATGTATTTTCAGGCAATTTCGGCGACTGTACTGCTCCTGGTCGTTGATTTCATTGTCGACTTCATTCAGTCTTTCCTGCAAATTTCTCACCTGTGCTGCGAGAGTCTTTATTTTCTTTTGCCTGCTTTCAAGTTCAAAACTTAGGGATTCATAAATCTCCTGAGTCACCTCTCCCGTGATTGCCTCTTTCACTGCTGTGACCAAGGCAGCCATGACAGTGTTCGAGAGAAGGGCTCGTCAAATCTTTTCAACATGGAGGCTATCCAGATCATTGTACCCTTTGTCGGACGTCTCATTGTCCTCCGTGTTGCATGGCTTACCAGCAGACACTTGGCTCTGTTCAAGGGTCTGCGATCCACCCGGCTGGTTACCGGTGCTGGTGTTCTGTCGGCCTCGAGAGTACTTTCGTCGAGTGTTCATTGCGGAAAATGTAAACACCCTGTAAACACCTGAAAACCAGTGTTTATGAATGAATATTCATGTTTTCTGCTCTAGGCGAGAACCACCAATCGAATATGAGTTAGCTGGCCAGCAACAGCATTCGTGAATGTTATTTTGACATGAGCTTAAAAATTAGATTGTGGCTTGCTTGCGTTTACTCTTGGAGTTGTTAGGTTTTCAACAGGATAATGTTTGGCCTTATCTGCATTTTGTTTATTTCAGTGGGATTCCCAGTTATAATAACACTGTGGCTATTCTTACGTGACCATAATCCATTGCAGGCAGGCTATTCTTACGCGACTCCCATTCGGGCATGCGCAGATTGAAATTGTATGACTTAGCGCAATCTTTGTCAATCATGTCAATTTGGCAGCCGAGCTTGTACAAGGGGCCGAAGGGTTAAGCCCGTAACCATGGCATTGGTAAATTGAAATCTCGTCCCCGGGGCTTCTATACTGAGCAACAAAAGAAACGCAAGTTAGCTAGTTAGTGAATGTACTCGTATGATTACTCAGTCAAAGTGACCGCAAAACAAAGAAATGTTTGATGAAACGAGTGTAAATGTGCACGCGCTAGTAATAAATTTGATTTTCTATAATAATTACACGCAAACTTATTTTCTGGTCTGTCTTTAACTAACTTGCATTTCTTTTGTTGCTCAGTAGGCTATACTTGCTTCACCAAGGTTGGGCAATCTCGTGGTAGCATCCGGAACTAGGCCGTTAATCAGATAGGAGAACTCCCGTAAAAATAGTCATACATATTTACATTACGTGCGCATCAGTCACGCAAACCATCAACATGTGTCTAGCTATTTTTACGGGAGAACAAGAAAGGTAAGAAAATTCTCCAAGTCTGACAATTTCAATCTGCGCATGCCTGACCGAAAGTCACGTAAGAATAGCCTGCCTGCAATGGATTACGGTCACGTAAGAATAGCCATGGTCTTATAATAAAGACTAAATTAAATAATACTCAAATTACATAACGTATTTCACTGTAATTGGCATTAGCTATAGCTCGAAGGGCATAATTGCATCAGCTAGATTAAAGTGATGCTCCACCCAAAAACTATAATTTGTATATCAATTACTCACCATTAGATGTCTTGAACGGACGAAGTTGTTCTTCACCTGGCGCAACTTTATGGCCAGTGGAGAGTTTTGAAAAATTATCCAATTCAATTCAATTCAATTCAATTCGAACAACTTTATTGATCCCTAAATGGGCAATTCATCTGCAGTTCACCAGCACAATCACACAACCACGCACAGCGTGTGTCAGAAACAGCACTCCAGATTAAGACAACAAACAGAGGTCAGGAAGGTCATGAGTAATTAAAAAATAAATAGACAATAATAAGAACAGTAAGAAAAATCGTGACAATTGTGATATCCTGTACAATGCCTGATAAAGGAAATGTCATTTAAAATGACTGCTGTCTGCGTTCAGCAGCTTGATAGCAGAAGGAATAAAAGATCTGGAGTATCTGTTAGTTCTCCCCAGAGGCACATGATAACGGCGGCCTGAAGGCATCATCGTGAACTGACCGGACAGCACATGATCAGGTTGGCTGAGAATACACTTAGCTTTCTTTTTCACCTGATTCTCCCAAAACGAACGCAAGTCTCTTTGCTTTACCCCAATTATTTTAGAGCAAACATTGGCAATGCCATTCAGGCTGTTTTTATCCTTGATAGACAATCCGTTGAACCAACAAATGCAAGAGAATGTTAACAGACTTTCAATGAATGAGCAATAAAAGTTACTTAAAATCCTCACACTGACTTTGAAAGAGCTCAGCTTCCTCATCAGATGGATTCTCTGTTGTCCACGTTTGGCAATAGATTCAGTGTTGATGTCGAACTTGAGTTGAGAATCAAACACTGTTCCAAGGTATTTATAAGACTCAACTCTCTGAACCTCTACACCATGTATGACACTAGCTTTGTGTCCTGTGTTGGTATGCCTGAAATCAATGAACATTTCTTGAGTTTTGGACACATTCAGGTCAAGGAAATTATCATCACACCAGTTAACAAACTCAGATAGTGCAGGACCATGATCAGACTCTGAGCCTTGTAGTAGAGATAGGAGGACAGTGTCATCAGAAAACTTAACAAGAAATCTTTTCTCCTGAGAAGTCCTGCAACTATCAGTGTACATGATAAACAACAGAGGGGACAACACACATCCCTGAGGTGAACCTGTGTTTGACACAATTGTAGAGGACATATTTCCATTTACAAACACCTGCTGGACCCTCTCAGTGAGGAAGTTTAAAACCAGCAGGAGAAGCTGATCAGGGAGATTAAAATAAGATGACAGCCTGTCAATCAGAATGTGAGGCTGCATCTTATGAAAAGCTGACGAAAAAATCAGAGAATAAAAGTCTCGCATGAGATCGTGGTTTATCCAGGTGCTTGTACACAGTGTCCATTATGAAAATTTTCACATCCTCCACACCTTTCTTTGGCTGGTAAGCAAACTGCAAAGGATCCAGTTTACCATTTACAAAAGACACAGTAATATTTTTCAGAATTTTCTCAAAGTTTTTCATTACTAGTGATGTCAGTGCCACCGGTCTGAATTCCTTAAGCTTTTTGGAGTTTTTAGATTTGGGAATTGGAATGATGGTGGATGTTTTCCACAATGTGGAGATCTGGCCCAGGTCAGCACTCATTTGGAAATGTCTAGTGAATACTCCGCTAAGCTGGTCAGCAAAGTGGTGCAAAGTCTGCCCACAGATGGCATCTGGACCAGCAGCTTTCCTTGTCTTCACTCTCTTAAATAAGGTTGTGACACATTCCTGAGATATCACTATTTCATTAAGAGGATCAAGAGACTTTTTACAAAGGGATATTCTCTCGGAGAAATCTGAATTTTCAAATCTGGAGAAGAAAGAATTAAAAGTGTTCGGCAGGTCAGAATTTTCAACTCCATTTACACTAATGGTTGTTCTGGTCTCATTAGCATGTTGGTTAATGGAGGCCATATTCTTAATCCCTTGCCAGGCAGCCCTGAGGTCTCCACTGCAATATTTTTCTTCTATTTTCTCTTTATACTTTAGTTTGGCCTTTCTTATGTAATTTCTTACTTCTCTAGAAACAGCCTTTTTGTCTAGAGAACTGCCAGTGCAGTAGATCTGTTTCTTCCTATTAATCACACCCTTTAGCTCCTTTGATATCCAAGGTTTGTTGTTTGGATAAATAACAGCCTTTTTTGATGGAATGGTGGAGTCAACACAGAATGTGACGTATGATGATACAGTATCACAAAGATTATTAATATTATCACCACAAGCATCATAGAAGCATTGCCAGTCTGTGCACTCAAAACAAGCCTGAAGGGCAGAAATGCTGTCATCTGACCAACACTTAACAGTTTTCTCCTGGCGGGGGAGCCTCCTGAACGAAGGTGTGTACAGGGGCATCAGAAACACACTGTTGTGATATGATGATCCAAGAGGAGAAAGAGCACAGGTCTATGGTGGAGTTCCTCTGCGTTGTGGCACAAGTCACATACTGTTCATAAGTCCTCAAAGTCTTGTCCAACAAGCAGTGGTTAAAGTCACTGAGGACGAATTTCGGGGCATCCGGGCATATAGTGTCAAGTCTGTGCATAACGTCAGCGATCAGCTGAGTGGCAGCAGACGCGTTGGCGCGCGGATGAATGTAAACAGTTGTGAAAAACAGCTGTTGAAATTCACGGGGTAGGTAAAAGGGCCGGAGTGAGATTGTCAACAGTTCAATATCGGCAGTACAAATCTCCTCTCGAACCACAACGGTGTTACAGTACCTTTGGTTGACGTAGAAATACACGCTGCCTCCCCGCCGCTTGTTGGTGATCTCCGGTGACCGGTCCAGCCGAAACGCAACAGGTCCTCGCCCCGGCAGGTCACTGATCCATGTTTCAGTGAAGGCTAGCAGAACCCTGACAGCAACAGGACAGAGGGGAGCGCCAGCATTTTGCGACAGTCGTCGAGGCTCATGTTCTTAAGTCCCCGACGTAATCCACCTCTTCTCCCTCGTTTCCGACGTGTGGACTTAGTGTCTGGTCTGCGAAGCTCCGATGGGATATTCCCCAGCATCACACTGTCAGCAGTAGACCGGAAAGATAGGAGAAACTCCCTGCAGAGGGTGATTCTCCCGGGAAAGGCGCCATGATAAACGCCTACCTGGCTTCCAATCTCCTGACTTGTGTAAAGTCCAATACACAAGGCACACAGGAGCAGGAAAAAGTCCACAAACGACCTCATAGTTAATAAACTGAGTGATTGACACACAACACACTCACTGGGAACTCACTCACAACACTGGTGAACTACGCGAGTCGCACACTGACGAAGCGCCCCGGAAGTTGTCCGACCGAAACCAGAAACCCGACCGAAACCAGAAACCAGAAACCAAATCCAAATTCCTTTTTTGCTGGAAGCAAATGGGGTCACCCAGTTGCAATGGGAAAACTCTACAAAACGTCCGTTGACAAACTTTCAAACCATCGTCCAACGCATCGTCCAGTATAATCCAAGTCTGCTTTGTCCACTCGTATCCTCAGAACTCTAGAAACGCGGTTATTTTTTGCTAAAAATAATTAATACCAGTTAGGCTTCAAGTAAGCTCGCGCATTCAATGGAGGTCCCGCCCTGCCTCTCGGCTCGTTCATTGCCCAGAGGCTCTGCTGCCACTCTGATGAATACTGGTATAAACACGAGCCGGGAGGCGGGACTTCCGTTGAATGCAGAACTGTGGTATTTTTATTTATTTTTAAGTCTGTCTAAAGGGGGGAGGGGGGCACCCTTGCGACCAACGAGATGTGTGAAGCTGCCAACCGATTCCAAGTCTTGCGATACCCGATCCATGACTCTACAATCGATTCATCTAGGAATTCATGGCTAATTCATTTCTATTGAGGAGGCTGCTACCGACGCAGCCGTATCTCTCACTTGTTAAACCGAATATCCGGTCGCATCGGTTTATCTTTCACAACCCTAATATATATATATATATATATATATATATAGTCTTTTTTTCACACAATTCACACAAGTATAAATTGCACCATACAGGAGAAGTGTAAACAAATTAGAAAGTAACCAAAAAAAAAAAAAAAAAAAATGCTTGCTTACAACTTTGGAATAGCTTATTAGTCTTCCTTAGTAACAGTTAGTTTGCATACACATATTTAAAAATTATCTGTGAGGTCTTTAGCCAAGATCACTAGATTGTACACAGGCACTCAAGGATTTTCCTGATCTCAATATCTGAGAGTAAATGGTGCCCCATGTGTCTAATTGACAGCAATTCCCTGATCTGACCAGCTAATCGCCTACGTTCATCGTCTCCGTAAGCTGGCAGCCTTGGCCTGGATAAAAGTACTCTCTCATTGCCATGCAAATCAAACTCGTTAATACCAAGACAGTGGCACACCATGTTAAGATTTCTACAGCAGGGCGACCAACTGCCGCCAATTATAAGTCTTATGCAAGTTTGTACATACACACTGGGGGACACAAGCAGTGAGTGGATAAACTTAGATACACGGTTTTGAATTTACTGTTCCACCGGGAGGTCATTTACAATGTACGGGATTAAAACATTATGAGTCCTGTAGGGCAATGATAAAATTAATCTTATGCACCTTCACCAAGCAGTATAGAGACGTTCCATATTGGGACTTGCCATGTCCAGCACTTGAATACCATATAAAGGCACACAAAATGTCTTAAAGAGTTTGTATTTAACATCCAAGTCACCATGTTTAAACTGAACAAATGTAAGGTTGGATCTATGGTAAAGGTCATTAACACACGTGTCAACTCGGAGCTTTCCTATATTTGGCCCAATTGGTATGCCGAGATGAACTGCAAAGTCACACGATTCCAGTTCGACACCATCAAAATCTAACACTGCCCTCTCAGGCCGGTTAGAGAAAACCATAAATTTACTTTTATTTGCGTTGAAGGACACTCTATGGTAGACCGAATAATTTTTGGCAATCTCTAGCATTTTCTTAAGAGACGTTTTTGTAGGTGCCAGTAGTATCAAATCATTAGCATAGCCTAAGGCTCCACAGACCAAGTTGCCAATATGACAGCCAAACCCGGCTTCTTTTAATTTGGTTACAAGCTCATCTATGTAGGCATTAAATAATAAGACTCCCCCTTGTTTAACACCATTCGTAGTTCTAAAAGTTTGTGATGCATGATCATCATAAATTGACGAAGCCATTTTCAAGTTATTGTGCGGAATACAAATTTCAAGATGGCGGCTGTGGCGGCCATACTGGTCATTCAAGTGCTGTCAAAATCGATAGGCTTCTGTAGGTTCACAAGACCAAGCAACACAGCAAAAATAGCGTTGATTCATAAAGGCATTTGCAAGTTTTTGTGCGGAATAAAAGGTTTACGGGACAGACGGACGGACATCTCAAGTGACAACAATACCTCTCTGCCCCTTAGTCGGGGCTGAGGGGTAAAAATATGTCATGAGCTGGGCTATGAGAAAAGTACTGCAGTTATGTGAGAAACCTTACATTTCTTATGAGCCATGTTCATTCAGTAAGATTTCGACTGTGCTGCCTTGGCGAAGGTTCGCTTTCTCGGAGTGCCTCTAGTTTAATATGAAATGAGGGACTTCTCAACAAGGTTTGTCAAGAAGTGTGCACCGTATTTCAAGTAAGCAGAAACACTTGTGGCAGGAACTCACCATTTCACGAGGTGGTTGACAATGGCATGACGCTGTGGTTGAATGTAGATAAAAATTTCATCAAAAGGTACAGGTACCACACAAACTGAGTTTTCTCCCACAAATTGGTTATTCGGCACTACAGTAGGTATTAGTATATGAGTGAATGGAATGTGTACCTTGCAATGGATGTACAGTGATTTATACTAGACTCCAGCACTCACCTCTCCAATTTTTGATGATTGTGTCCTGTGCGAAAACTTAATATGTTTGAAATGAAAAAATATGATGAAAAGAAACCATGTACCTGTGTTTAAACCAGTATATGGCAGAAAAAAAAAAGCTAATGACTATGTAAGGCCACGCCTCCAGCCCACTCATTTGGTGTGAAGTCTTGTAAACCTCATAGGCCTGTTCTTACTCTCTAATCTTATTAGACTTTTCTCCCACATTTGCATGTATTCTTAACTCTTAAATGTAGCGCTGTTACTGTTAGGTTAGGTTCTTTAATTTTTATCCAGGAACCTCGATTCCTTGTTCTTTTCCATTTGTAATACATAGTACTGTAGTTTTATTCTTAGTCACATGTATTACTAATATGATATCCTTATCCAGGAACCTGAATTCCTCGATCCCTTGTATTGTGTACTTTTGTGCCTTCTGCTGTGCCATGAAGGCAGTACAATAAAACCAGATCCATCTTTGCACCTGAGTTCAGTCCACACTTCCTGACATCTGTGCCCGACAGCGGTGCTCAGAGTCAAACCCTTACAGACTAATTCCAGACTGCACGTGACACAAATTTATGTCTAACTTCTAGGAAGTTTTTTTTTTTCTGTTTATATTAATTATTTGGGTCATTTTGTCTTGGCTGTAAGTGTGAGGTCACTTGGAACAGTGCAGAGATCATTATGAGCCAATAGCATTTTGTTTCCATTTGTTTAAAAACTATGGACACAATCAAAACGTTCTTTGCATTTTAAGACTTGTCTTACCTTACAAACAGACTTCTGTCAATAAAATCTGAACTAATGAGGAGATTTTTTTTTTTTTTTTTTTTTTTGCATCATCATCATTGTAAGCTTGTTTCTTTATAGAGCAAATGGCAGTGTTCTCTTTGACCGCTGTTACATCTCGCTCTATTCTTCCCTATGGTGGTTAGTGTGTAATGATTTGCTATAAACCCTAGGCATGATTGAGAGCGGTGCAGGGAGTTGAAGAATCGCTCTGGAGGAGGTTAGAGTGGGCGAAACATTACTCACGAAATCACCTATGACGGCGGACCGTGTTTGCCCACTCACTACATGCAAGAAATCGAATCTGAGAGACTCGCCTTGGCCTTCGCGCGTAATTTTCCTCAACCAAACAGAATGAGTGCGGCTGTCCTGGAAATAAGTTGTTCTCGTGCTTCAGCTGCTTGTCTTAATGGCATTCCGCTTTGCGAGTATTATTTCAAGAATAGAAGATCAGCGTAGAATTTTTTGAGAGTCCTATGGGGGAAATGGCTCGTTTTAGGGAAATTGCGCAGCAACTGCATCCGTTTGCTTGAATTAACTAGAGGCACTCATAGAGTGCAAACCTCCGCCAAGGCAGCACAATCCAAATCTTCATGAGTGGGAGCAAAGTTGAGTTATCGCGTGTCATACAATTTCAAGATGGCTGCCGTGGCGGCCATATTGTTTCACTGATCGCGGTGAAAATCAAAAGGGTCTATGCTTGATGTAATAGCAATGCACCCACAAAATTTCAGCAAAATCCGTGCATTACTTTTTGAGTTATGTTGTTCACAACTAGACAGACAGACAGACAAACAAACAGGGCGAAAACATAACCTCCGCCCCAACTTCGTTGGCGGAGGTAATAATGTTCGGTGCAGTTGTTTCACGGAGGCCCTTAACTACAAACATGCGATAACCCAATCTGCTGGTCAGAAGGTTCGGCTCCTCATTGTTGACAAGAACATGTCAAAACAATGCATTCGGCACTGTCGCGTAAATTATTCATGCCGTCATGAAATTTTCACCTCATTTTTCAAGTGGCTGCTCGTCTCTTGGGACGCTTGGCCTCATATCTCTCAGCTAATAAATTCTTAAACTTCTCCCTCTACATGGACAGATGAATTATTCATACAGGATTGTTCATAGGGCCTGAGTTGCTCTACCTTCTTGATACAAAGGTGTCGCGCCAAGAGATCTACTTGTTAAAACCTGGTGGGCTAAGTTAATGAAACATTCTAATTTGATTTGAACTCCATCATTGGATATGGACACGTAGAATAGATGTACCCTTATGAAAATATCCCATAGTTATATCATAATGTTACTGTAGTACTCACCGTATAACCACAGTATTACTATGGATTGCATTGTATAACTAGAGTAATACTATAGCCGTCACATTGTAACTAGTACTGCCACAGCTTTTAAAAGTATAACAACAGTATTACTATAGTAATGCTACACGATGGTGTTGAAAATACCATCCATTTACTATAGGATAACTTAGCTTGGATCTATAGTCATTTTTTATAAAGTTAATTTGGTGTTTATTAGCGAAGTCCCAGGCGGTAGCGATTACACATTACAAGGGTCTACTCAGGCTTTTGTGCTCGATGTTTCGGGGAGTGTGCTTCCAATGCAGGTGGCTTGTAGGCTATTGCATGACAGGTAATCAACAGTCATGTTGCAGCTGTGTTTTCTCATGCTTCTCTTAGCAAGGGGCCACTATTTGTAACATTGAGCTGAAAGTATTGCTTAATAGTAAATTAATAACTGCATTATACTTCCCAACATCATACGGTTAATTAAAGAAAAATTTGGAGGAGCCCTGGGCAGTAAAAAAAAAAAAAAAAACAATAATAATTACTTTGAATTACCAGTGTTGTAATACCTTGGGAGCAATAAAATGGGCCTCATGAGATTTTCAACTACTTGTTACTGATAAAATATCCCATAATATATTACACACAACTTAAGCTTAATATAATTTGTTTTTTGAAATATGAAACACAGAATCGGTATTGCATGTTCATTCACATTATTTGTTTGCATGCACACTGGTATGCAGTAGCGTGCAGTGATGATTATACATTTAACAAAATGAGGATAAATCAGAGACCAAGTACTATTCAAGTATTTATTTAATGTAATATTGGATCATATAGATGAAAATAAGTAAACAGATGATATATAGTTAAAACAAAAATAATATTGTATTTTTGAGAATGAAGTCAATATCTAGTGTGGCCACCCTTTGCTTTGATTACAACATTTAATCTTTCATAGTTTTGACCTTTTTTTTATTTTCTCACTTGCTAAACCATTCCACATGGTTTAAAGTTCATTCCAAAGAGATTCTTTCGATGCTACAACAGATTTGCTCAATCAGATTAAGGTCTGGACTTCGAGCAGGCCAAGTCATAACTTTTATGTCACCAGATGATTCTTTTTGACTGAAATAATTGTTGCACGACTTAGAAGTGTGTTTTGAATGATTATCTTGAAAATAAAATCCCGGACCAATCAGTCTCTTTCCAGATGGTAATGCATGCCTCACAATGTGATACTGTGATAATTTTTTTGATCCATGATTCTGTTGATTTTTAAGATCGCTGGCTCCTTTTGAGCAGACTGAACCCCAAATCATAATATTACCGCCTCCGTGTTTTACTGAAGGGGTTAAACGTCATTTTTGAAACGTGCTCTAACTCTACAGCGCGCATAAGTTTTGCGTTTGGATGAGAAAAATTAGACTTTTGATTCAACAGTTCAAAGGGCTTGTTCCCAGTCGGATGGTGTCCAGTCCTTGAATTTTTTGGAAAACTCAAGTTTTTTTTTTTTATGTTGCTAGCTCTTGGCAGCAACACAACCAATCAGACCATTTACACGTGTCTGGAAATAGTAGATCTTGATACTTTCATCTCATCTCTTCTGGCCCTATTGATATTATCACGGAGTTGTCCTGCTGTCAACCGCTGATTTTTTTTTTAATACACTTGTCATACACAGGTAACGAACATGAGGCACTTAACTTCCGTTTTGCACCTCTATTGCCAATAGTTTTCAGTGAATCGGTCTCTTTGAAACGCTTGATGGTGTTCCTTACAGTGTCATGGCAGCATTTTATGTCATCAGAAATTTTTCTTGGTGATCGGCCCGCATCATGTAAGGCCACAATGTGGCTACGAACAATCTTAGCTCCCTCTGTCGTGCCATTGTGTTTAACATTGTGACACTATACTTAAAGTTCATGTCACCTTATATACTGGAACAACTGACCATCAGAGCTAATTGTGCTGAATCATACTGCCTCAAACCAGTTTAAACAAATGTTTTAGCATCAATAATCATGGAATGAGCCTTCAAACATGCGTTCATGTTAGGCAAGAGTCAAAAAAATATTTGCGACACCTTTCAATTGTAATAAAAAATTGATGTTTCCAGTGTTGTTTATTTATTACCTATATTTTCAGCTCCATATACTTGTGGGAATGATTTCTTTGGTTTTCATCGTCTACAGTATTATTTTTCAATACATTTTCACCAAAAAAGTTGAGAAGTAATATATTAGGACCCCATTTAGATGAAAGTGGTGGTGTATAATCATCACTGCACACTACTGTACATCTGCTGGTTGAAGCATGCCAATAGCAAACATCAGGAAACTTCGGGATGCTTATAATAATGAGAAAAAAAAAAAATCCTACATAAAAAAAATTATAAAATAATGCAGCGCTTTTCAGAAACTCAAAGAAGCAGGATATAGGTTAAGTGAATGGCCACAGTTGGAAGCAGATCAATGACATTTCCAGCATGTGTGGCTTAAACCTATTATTCTTAGGATGTGGGAATCAGTTTTTATTTATCAGTTTATTGGAAAAACATGTCAGGAGCCTTGAAAGACTGGGGACTGGTGTCGTGTGCCCATATGGGACATGCAGTGGATTAAAATGATGCAGGTCGGGTATTTCCCTGGAAATCGATGGTAGTTTAATTTAATCTCTTGAATCGTGACTTGTTTCACTGCTGACATCATGGCTGGCTAATATTGGTTTCTTGCATCTTGTCCACACCATGATAGATACTAAACCGATTCAATATCACACTTGGGTGGTAGTTGTGATGCCTTACTCTTGGTTATTGTGATGTCTAATGTAATTGTTTATATAATTCACCCTATTAAATGACCTGTGTATTGACATTTTGATATTTTTTATTTTCCCTTTTCTTTAAACTACCGCACCAATAATTACATTAGCTTGCACACAATATTTCTATTTATGAAACAGAAGATTTAATGAGTTTCTCTCTTTTTTTTTAATTTACTTTTGCTTTTTTCCCCCTGTCGTCATTCATTGACAAGTACTGAAAACAGGGACAAATAATGTGCATGTGAGAATACTGCCATCTCCTGGTAGAAAAAGCAAAAAGAAATATACTTTGATTTCAATAATCATCCATCCATTATCTATGCCACATCTTCCTCACTTGGGTCGCGGGGGGAGCTGGAGCCTATCCCAGCTGGCTATTGGTGAAAGGCAGGGACCCACCCTGGACAGCTCGCCAATCCATCGCAGGACGCATACACTACTCACACACCATTCACTCTCACACTCATACCTGTGGGCAATTTAGCATCTCCAATCAGCCTTATGTGCATGTCTTTGGATTGTGGGAGGAAACCGGAGCAGCTGGAGGAAACCCAAGCGAACACGGGGAGAACATGCAAACATGCAAACTCCATACAGAAAGGCCCCAGGCCGGATTCGAACCCACAACCTGTCTTGCTTTGAGGGAGTTATTATTACTTAGGCTGCTTTTGCAGAAAGAGTGGAACATGAATGTGACTCTCCTTGGCCATGAAAATAAATGTGGAGTAGAAATAGAAGTTAAGACTACTGTATTTCTTCATTATTTAAGGTGGTATGGGGTGTGTTTGTATATTACAGTTGCCTGTGGTAATTCATGTGGCTAAAAATTTAGAGAAACAGATTGTTGAGTATGTCACAGCCATAATTTTATACAAAATCAAGATTGGAGAGCCCACCACTTCCTTCTGGGTGGCGTTCCACTGGATCCTTAATCTTTTAAGAAGTAGTTTATAGGTCATTTTTCTTGTTTGTGAAGCACAAAGTGGTTTAACACTTAAACACATTTTTGTTTATCAAAACTTTGAGCTCCTGACTTGAGTCTTTAAATCCTCTACTGCTAAAATGCTCAGTGTAAGAAGTGTTCGGGAGTTAAAAAGTGAAGTATCAGCCTCTCAATCTAGTTGTTTAAAGATTGTTATTACTGACACAGTCTGATCATTTTCTGCGGTGACATTTGATTGTCACCTGGCCTGGGCAGAAAAATAAGACTAAGGCTCAGATCCACAATGATGCCTGCGGACAAACAAAACTCCTCAGAAATTGCCTCAGAAAGTTTATCAGCCAGGTGGGTGGAGGGGGTCTGGAAGAGGGACCCTTCCTCATCACGAGATGGATCTTCCTTGTCTGAGGTCTCGAGGGATGGGCCAGGTGGCCAGTCTGGCACCCCCAGACACAGAGGCGGCCTGGGCTGGTTGGTCAGGGTTCTGGCGGTCAAAGTTAGCAATGAGCTGGGGGTCCAGGATGTGGTAAGTCGAGACCCAGGACCTCTCTACCCCCTCTGGTCCACCACATATTGGAGACCCCTTTCTCGGCCGCTGGAGCGAAGCAGGCAGTGGACCGTGTAAATAGGACCCCCATTGACAAGACAGGGAGGTGGAGGAGATGCATCTACAGGCACCAAGGGGCTCCCTCGGACTGGCTTGACCTTGGACATGTGGAACGTGGGATGAATCTTCGTGGACCAGAGGAGCTTGAGCCTCAGTCTTCTGAATTTCTAAAGGGCCGGCAAACTTGGGGGCCAGTTTCTTGGACTCAACCCTGAACGGTAGGTCCTGGGTGGAGAGCCAAACTTTCTGGCCAACATAGTAGGTGGGATCTTTGGTGTGGCGCCGGATTGCTAAGGCAGAGTAGTTGTTGGCAGAGCAAAAGAGGGTGGCCCAGGCTCAGGACTAGGTTCGGCAACATTATCAAATTAAGGCTGGGACAGATGAGAAGGAAGCTTCTTTCTTTTGGGTTGCGAAGAACGGAGTTTGGTACCCATGTACAAACTGGAATGGAGAAAGTCCATTGGGAAAACTGGGCAGGCTGCTGTGGGCGTACTCTACCCAGAAAAACCACTGGGAGCAGGACAAGGGGTTCTGGGAGACCATGCACCACTAGGCCATCTCCATTTCTTAGTTGTTGCACTAGATCTGGCCATTGGAAAGCGGATGCAACCCCAAAGACAGACTGACTGTGGTTTTAAGCAGGGTACAGAACTCTCTCCGGAAGACTTGGACAAAGTCAGGGCTGTGAGGACTGCAGCCAGGATGCTGTACCCTCAGATGTAGCGCTGTTATAAGTTTGCAAACCCAAGGATATGTTGGAGCTGTTTGCGGGTGTCAGGGATGGAGCAGAATGTGACAGCCGACTCCTTAGCCATCGACGTGCTCCCCTGCTCCACTGTGTACCCCAGGAAGGAGACGGAGGTGAAGAGGAAGTCACACATCTCTGCCTTTATAAAGACTGAGTTCTCGAGGAGGCACTACAGGACAGGCTGGATGTAGTGGAGGAGTTCCTCTCTGGATTTGAAATAAATCAGAGTGTCATCGAAGTAGACAAACACAAACTGGTTCAGCATTTTTCTGAGAGCATCATTGACTAACGCCTGGAAGACAGCATGGGCATTGGTCAGGCCAAAGGGCTTGATCAGTTACTCATAGTATCTTGTGGGGGTGTTGGATGCCATCCTCCACTCAATGCCACCACGCATCCAGACCAAATGGTGGGCATTGCTCAGGTTGAGCTTAGAATGGATGGTGGCTCTCTGAGCTAACTCAAAGGCGGAGCAGATGAGAAGTAGGGGGTACCGGTTCTTCATCATGATGTTGTTGCAACCTCTGCAGTCGATGTAGGGACTCAATGTTTTGTCCTCCTTTTCAACAAAGAAAAACCTCGACCCAGCCGGGATGAAGAGGGACGGATGATGCCAGCTGCTAAGTAGATGTTGATGTAGGTCTCCATGGCCTTTGTCTCAGGCTCTGACAGGGAGTGCAAGCGTCCCTTGGGTGGACATATGCCAGGTTTCAGGTCTGATTCGCCATTGTAAGGTGGTGTGGTGGCAGTAATGTGGCTGTGGCCTTACTGAATATCTCCTTGAAATCATAGTGTCTAGGGCCACCCCCAAAGGGTGCCGAGTGGGGAACGGAGGCTTGCTTCAGGCAAATTTGCTAACAAGATGAGCTCCAGCTCAAGATGGCCCCAGTCTACTTGTGGTTTGTGGCAGCAAAGCCAGGAGTACCCGAGAATTGGGGGAAGTTGCCAGGACTGCAGGATGTGAAACTGGATTGTCTCATGATGATTGCCAGACAGGAGCATGTGGACAGGAGCGTGAGTAACAGTTCCAAGACGGTGGACGTCAAGGGCATTAGCTGGAACCGGGTGTGGAAGAGGAACCCGCTCAATCCCCAGCTGCTCCACAGGACCCTCATCAATGAAGCTGACGTCCACCCCAAAGTCGAAGAAGGTAGCAAGGGTGTTTGACCCAACAGACAATAGGAGTTTGGCATGGCTTGTGGGTCTTGAGGTTTGGGAGGGTATTGTGGGGGTTCGACTCAACAGTATATCCCCTTTTCTGGTGAGTCCTGCCTTTTACCAGACAACGGGCGACGAAGTGGCCAGACAGACCACAATACAGGTACAGGTTTCCTTGACGTCGGCTATCATGGGGTTACTCCATGCCCATAAGTAGGTTGCACATAGCTCACACACACAGCCAAGCGACACACAGTTCTACTTTTTATTCCACCAAGCCAGCATGTGGAATTTTTGTCAGTTGTGTTGTAGTAGCAGTTGTTACACTATATCCTAGCATTTTACCCCACTGTGGGCTTTAAGGCTATCTTTAGCTTTATTGGTGTTAGCATTAGTATCCACAGCAGCATTGCTAACTAGCGCCTGCAAACATTTATGGTTGCTGTGCTAGTTTTGGTTTACTTTTCACAAACATGGAAGATAGTTAATCATTAAAAACACACAATATCTTTAAAGCTTTTTATTGAGATGTTGAGTTACCAAATGTTTGTTGGCTGATTTCTTCACCCTTGTCTCCATGCAGTTCCTGGTCAGACTGGCATACCAGAAGTGTGGGAGTCTATGTCTACACTGTTTAATAGGAAGGGGGGACTTGGGAGGCACCATATGTAGGCCCATTCGGAGGAGGGGTCTATTTGTTAGTCTGAATGACTTTTTTTTTTTTTTGCAGGCTACATAATGTGTGTAGCTGTAATATTTCTGTGTCAGTGTAATCATAGAAATAGTTTGATGTACACAGGTATATTTATGTATGTATGTTATTGCTTTTAAGCTTGATTGATTTTAATTAACGTGGTACTGTCTTGTTGGAGGGGCTTCCGGCATAAAGCATGGGGTTGAGACAGCTCGGGAGTGCAGCTTTGGCCTGTAAGGCCGCAACAGCAAGGGGCGCCATGAGCCATCAGGCCTAGTTCGTTTGTTTTCTTTTTTTTTTTTTTTTGTTAGTTTGATATCAGATTGTTTGAGTTGAAAAGTTCTATTTTTTCTTTCTTTTGTGTTTTTTTTTTTTTTTTGTAAATATAATTTTCCTCATAACTGCACACACACATTTCTGGTGAAAATAATAAAAAAACACCAGGTGAAAATCCTGCGTCTATGCCTCCTCCTTCATGCTGAAGAGCCAGATCTTGCATCAGCGTTCTCGTTCCTTCTGGATATCTTACCTTCATGTCTCCTTGAAGAACTACTGCCTATTATTTGGCCAAGCATTATTGCTATTGTAAACAGTAGCTTGCAAAATGGTTCTATACCACTCAGTTTCAAACAAGCTGCGGTTCAGCTTTTACTGAAAGAACCTAATCTCGACCCTAGAGTTCTTAAAAACTTTTGACCTATATCAAAGTTGCCATTTTGTAAAAAAAATACTGGAGAAGGTTGTTTTTTACCAGCTTTCCTCATACCTAAATCAACATAATATCATTGAGAAGTTTCAGTCTGGTTTTAGGTCAAAACACAGTGCGAAGCCAGCACTTCAGAAGGTGACTACTGTCCTCTGGCTGTCTGTTGATTATGGGGTCCTGTGTTGTGCTAATTTTGCATGATCTCTGTTCTGCCTTTGACACTGCTGACCATGACATTCTTATGGACCATCTTAAATTTGATGCTGGGATTCAGCGCATTGTCCTTAATTGGTTTGGTTCCTATCTAAACTGTAGGTCTTTTATTGTACATATAGGAAATCTGTCCTCATCCTCAACATCTATAATCTGTCATGTACCGCAAGGGTCCATTTTAGATCCTCTCCTGTTTTCCCTTATATGCTCCCACTCGGCACGATTTTTCAGAAATAGGGAAAAAGAGAGCATGAGCAGGAAAAAAAGAGGAGGCGTAAAGAATGAGACAATAATAGATGAAAAAGAAACAATTAAGAAGACAAAATTGAAACTGACACAGACGGCTAAAACAGGGAAAACAATTTACGCAAAATTCAGGACATGACAGGTATCTATTTGTCAAACGTGACACTAATGCTCTAGTCATATCGCTCAGTTTTACATCTGGGCCACCCACTTAACAAGTCAGACCCAGTTTCTGCTCAATTTCCAGTGCAGTGCAGCCTTCATCTGTCCGCAAAAAAATATTTTCAAGCCGAAATAGAACTTTTCAATGCCAGGGTACTAGCGTTGGTAGCAAATAACAAAAATATTGTATGTCAGCTTCTGCTGTGCTAAATATTATGATGGGAGGAGTTTCCCATAGGCAGTCGGCATGTTTGCACAATTACCTCTGAGTGTTTTGACTTTGAGTGTTGTTAGCATGATGTAGTAATCATGACTAATGAATTGGGGCTGAGCTATTATATGGAAAGATTAATGTAAAACAACAATAATTTAAACCAGTAAGTGAAATTTGCTGACATTAATCAATGTCTTGGCTGTGTTTTTAAAATCAATATAAGGTACCTTAGGGAAAGCGAATCAATTTCTTTAAAAAAACAAACAAAGGAAGAAAAAAAGTGATTCCAAAATTTTGACTGCCACTGTAATAATAGTTTGGCAGTGGTGTCCTTTTATTTTGTTCTTTCCGTAGTCTAGAATATGAATTTTCTTTGCTATAGCTGAGTAACAAGAAGTGTTTTTAAAAAAAATGTAATAAATATTTCTCTCTTCCTTTTGTGATCCAAGATTCATTTACCAGAAGAGTGCGAGAAACTGGCTGAATGAACAGCAAGCCAAACAGGGTTACAGGGAAAAAAAAATCTGAAATAAATATTTGCTCATACTGGAGCAGCTAGAAAGCATTACATTGCACATGCTCTACAAAGCTGATCATTATCTAATACCCAATCCCACTTCAGACTTTCAAAATAAATGGTTACTGCTTTTGAATGAATTTTTTTCCTCCATGATAGACTGGGTATTCAGTGCGTTTGCCATTTTGTTGAGTATCAAGTATTCACTGAGAGTGCTTCGTTGGGCATCCTGTTTAAACCAAGAACTTTCTGCAGTAATACCACTCCTCTGTCATACAACACCGTTCAGTGCACTAGCGAAAATGCAGCCACACCCATGGCATCTTGCAAGCTGTGAATTTCCACCTGCACCACGTAGTTCTCTGCGCATTCTTGTTCCTAAATGTGTGCAGTGTTTGCGTGTCCCTTTAACAGTTTTGTTTCAGTCATCATGCTGATCAAATACAAGAGGAAGCTATGCATAGTTTTGGGAAAAGGGGAAAGGTATCAAAACAATGTTTGGAGTGATCAGGGGTTAGAATATGTTTACATGACTGGCTTGTGGCAAAGGGAGATGTAGTCCACAAGATGTTTTCACTACTCTCACACTCCTGAACATGTGTGTTCATTGTACACACACAGGCACACACACGCAATTGAAAACATGCCAGTCACTGTACATGCGCATAAACGTTTGTGCTCTCATGTGCACACTTTCGCATACAAATTGACAAGCGCATCCAGTCATGAATGTTCATTTGCATGCATGCAAATAGAAGCACACGCACGCGGGCAAAGCCTGTCCCGAGTCCTGTGGCTCATCAGGCCAGTGCTTGGCTCTGGTTTCTGTTGCATGAACTGACTAGGAGTATGGATGGGATGCTAGTCCATCGCAGGTTACCCCCCAGCTCTTAGTCGAGTTTCCCTGACAATTTGCTGGTACCCAATTATACACCTGGGTGGAGTGAAGTGTTTTGCCCAAGAACACCCCCCGAAAGCCATGGCAAAGATTTGAACTCAGGACCTTTCGATCCCCAGTCAAGCACACTTAACTACTGCACCTCCGCATCCCCCACAACCATACAAGTGCCGGAATGAAAAGTTCAAACACTCACTCACAGAATCTGACCATCCCTTCCACAGGATGACTAGATGATCTCTGTACGAACGGACAAACACTCTCAGAAGGGTTGCAGTGCATTAATTACGCATTGCAAAAACAAATGCACCCCTGAAAATTCAATCACGCTAAAACTTTTGCCAGTGTAAAATGTGATATGGGGAGAGGAGCCATCCTTCTGTTTGACTCCTGAAGTGAATGGGTCTGGTGTCTTTGTTACCCTTTGTAGTGGGGGTGGAGGGGAACTTTCTTGGCATAGTTTGGGTTCACAAAGACTCACTGGAAATCATTGAAGTTATTCTTCCTCTGGATAATCATCGCCTCCACAGGGCAAGAGGAGCCTCTGAATGGTATCATGAATATGGAAATTATGTAAATCATATGCAATGGCCTTCAGAGTCACCAGATCTCACCCCACTGGAACAACTCTGAGAGACATTGGATCGCCGCATCAGACGAAACTCCCTGTCATCAAGCGACTCAGCACCTTTGTTTGGGTTCCAGTTTCTCCATAGAGGATTCATATAAATTTGCTGAATCCACAGTTCCAGCCAAAATTTTTTGTACACCCACAATTTTCGAGACAGAAAAAAGAAACATGAACAAATTTTGATTCACAAGAAATATTTGAGATTAACCCCTTTGCGCAGATATAGACGTCAGCGTCCATAAATTCTGAAATTTAATTCCTAAATAATTGAATTTCTAAATGCCTTCCTTCGCTGGAATGTTTCCCACATTTGTCTGTGTGACACAAATAATGAGTTCTAAAGCCTAAATAGGCTCATGCATAACAAGAAGAATTTGGCATTATTTCTATTCTGCGCAAAGGGGTTAATCTCAATAGCCATCATAACTGGAAATCAGATTTCTAACATTTTTTTTTTAACAAGGACATCAAAATATTTTGACTTAATTTAGGTCTTACAGTGTGAACTGAACTCTTAAGCAGCCTGTGTGAGTCCACTTTTACAAGAGTGGGACCAAATAGACTCCTTAAGAGTTGATTTAACTCTGAACATTTTGCTGTGCTAGGACAGTCATATGATTCCAAAGGGTTGCACCTAAGACCACTGAGAAAATTCCCAGTGATGGGCTGCTTGGCCTGTCCTCCAACTATTGATGATTTAAGCTTACAATATACACTATTTGTAGACATGGAGGCACAGTAGTGAAGTGTCCTGAGTTCATGTCCTTGCCACAGTCTAGCAATGTGATCTTGGGCAGAATATCGCACTCCCTCAGTGCTTGCTGCACCTATCTCTATAAATGGGTACTAGCAAATTGCCTGGGTAACCTGACCGAGAGCTGGGGTAGTACCTGTGATGGACTGGCAACCCATCCAGGGGGAGTAGCAATACTCCTAGTCACTTCATACCACAGGAGAGAGGGGTTAAGCACTGGCCTAATGGGTCACTAGACTCAGAAAGAAAAAAGAAAGATACTTTATTTAGGGTGAGGCTGAATAACATTTTTGGAGTTCTAAAGCTCCCTTAGAATAGGACAAGCCACGCCCCCGCTTGCAACTATCCACATTTTATCTACTGCTATTTGACTTTATTTGCATAAGTCAAATCTGCGTATATTTATATGTTAAAAACATTAGCAAAAACCCGAGTTGAGTGTTTTAAAACTTTTGAGTGGTGTTTTTCTTGGTGCACCTTCCTAAAACAATTTATTTCAGTATTCCGATTAATTTGTCATCCAACTGTATCTGGGCTACTGCTGGCAAAAGTTAAAATAAGAAAACAATATATCAATTATTAATTTACTTACTCTCTAGACTCGAAGGTAGCACATAGCCGATAAGGAGAGTGTTAATAATTCAATAAGGGAATTGTGTGCGAATTCATTTTAAATAAAATTGCTGCTGTATCTCAACAGAGGGCGCCAGCACACGATTTTAGCTCACTTTCTTTAACTGGTCGTATCAAGTCGTTTTTACGCGGTTTCTCGGCTGATATTCTCAGGGAAGGTTCTTCTCTGTGTGTCAGCAGCCTCGTGACGAAGTTCAGAGGATACAGTTCAAGCTACAGCAAAGTTTAGTCATGTATTATAATTTGATCCTTATTTGCTCTTGAGCACTTTTGGCATATATTTTTCCAAGTGTCAATAAAATCATTATTTTAGATCCATAACATGCTCAAGTTATGCCAATAAGAAGATTCTATGTCTATTCAATAAGATACACATTTAAAATACACACTGAACATGAGTCATATTTTCTTTAAAATAACAAAATCTATGCAAAAAATTATTATCTTTGCACCCTCGAAAATGAACAGTAACCATACATTTATAAGAATCGCTGTATTTGAGTTCATATTTGGTTTATCACTCAAATTCTTACACAGACACAGATGCTAACAAGGAAAGTCTGCTTTAAAAGTCACCGCATTTTTGTACTTATTTTGATTTTTGTAATATTGATGCCTCTTTATGCAGGAAATTTTACTTAACCATCTGAGCTGTTGAAGTTAATTAAACAATTGCCTCCTTCAAAATACTCAAGTCATTGTAAAATTTTAGCTTTGTACATTATTTTAAAGAAGTAATGAATAATAAGTTTACACTTAAAATAGTGTTTATCACGTGCATTTGAAAAGAAGACAATTTTTTTGAGATGCCTCATTTGTTTGTCAGGAAAATCTGATGTAACGTGAATGATGAAACTTGGCCTGTCGCGGTCGGTTAAACTTCAAAGTGTGTCATAGTTCATGTAAATAAATTACCAGTTGCCTAGCACATACATGTCAGCCTTTGCCGATTGTAGATAATTGGCAGGACATGAACCATCATGGATCATTTTTCATTTGTGGAGATGTTTCTAAGTTACAAGTTGTGCTCAAAAGTTTGCTTACCCTGCCTGAATTTGAAAATAGGTAACATAAATCAAAACATGAACGGCCAGGCAAAACACATTTCTTTTATTTCTGATTGGATTAATATCTGACTGTAAGCCATGTAGAATGGCACAATCATCAAATAAAACTTTGCAAAAAGGGAAAAAAATTAAACGAACCCTCTTCGGAAGTGTGAATACCCTCAGTTCTTAATACTGTGTACTGCCCCCTTTAGCATCAATAACAGTGTGCAGTCTTTTGTGATAGTTGTCAATGAGGCCCCTAATTCTCTCAGGTGGTATACCTGCCCATTTTTTCCTTGCAAAATGCCTCCATCTCCTGCAATTTCTTTGGTCGTCTTGCATGAGCTGCACATTTGAGATCTCCCCAAAGCGGCTCGATGATATTGAGGTCAGGAGACTGGGGTGGCCACTCCAGAACCTTCACCTTTCTCTTCTGTAACCACTCTTGGGTCAACTTGGCCTTGTGCTTTGGATCACTGTTCTGCTGGAAAGTCAAAGTGCGTCCCATGTGCAGTTTTCTTGCCGAAGAATGCAAATTGTCTGCTAGTATTTTCTGATAGCATGCTGCATTCATCTTGCCATCAATTTTCATGAGATTCCCTGTGCCTTTAGAGCTCTCACACCCCCAAAACATCAGAGAGTCACCACCATGCTTTATAGTGGGAATGGTACTTTTTCACCATGGGCCTTGTTGACTGCTCTCAAAACATAGCGTTTATGGTTGTGACTATAAAATTTTATTTTGGTCTCGTCACTCCAAATAACAGTTTTCCAGAAGTTGTGAGGTGTATCAAGGTATCAACCCGCTTATTTTAGGCGGGTTTTTTTGTGGGATTGGCACAATAATGGCTTCCTTCTCGCGACTCGACCATGCAGCTCATTGATGTTTAAGTACCTCCTTATTGTGCTCCTTCAAATGACCAAACCATCTTTTTCCAGAGCATCCTGTATTTCTCTTGAGGTTGCTTGTGGATTTTTCTTTGTGTCCCAAACTATTCTCCTGGCAATTCAAGCTGAAATCTTTCTTGGCTTACGTGATCTTGGCTTGGTTTCAACATATCCCTTAATTTCCACCTCTTAATTACGGACTGAACAGTACTGACTGGCATTTTCAAGTCTTTGGATATTTTTTTATATCCTTTCCTATATTACCTTGTTGCAAAGGTCCAGGTCTTTTTCACTCGCCATAGCTCAGTGTCTAGCCAGATCAGAGCATCCACTTTGGAGCTAACAAACTCAATAACTATGCACAGACGCTATTTTTAATTTAAAAAGCCACAGGTGTGGAAAATCAACCCTGCATAGCCATTTAAACTTGAGTGTGTCGCCTTGTGTCAATATAACAAGGTCAAACATTCAAGAGTTTGTCAACTTATGATCAGGGCCGTTTGGGTGATTTCAGCTATCATTATGATTTAAAAGGAGCCAAAAACCTATGTGATGATAGATGACTTCACATGATCACTATCTTTAAATAAAAGACAAGGGTTCTTTTGCATGATGAGTCATATTTTCAAAATAAATGGCAACATTTCACAAATTCAACAATGCAAACTTTTGAGCACAACTGTATGTCAAAGTATCTTCGTGTCACTTTCCCAACCTGGCACTTTCAAGCTGCAACCTAATCATCCCCTAATCTAATTGGTTATGCAATTTATCCTTTCCACCTCGAGCGCCAGGGCTCCCTTGAAAAGAAGATTTCAATCTCAACGCGACTCCCCTGGTTAAATAAGGGATAAATAAATAAATTAAAATAAAATAAAATTTCTACATATTCAATGAGAAATAGTCAATTTTACTGGTAATTTCATCTTTTCATTGTTATTTATTGTAAACCTGGAACACAAAGGGTAGAAATTTGTGATGAAAAAATCTGGTTTCATTATTTCATATTTCCGTTATGGAAGTGGCTATTGGCCCCACAAGCGGGGTGAATTGGGGGAAAGAGATCGGCTATCTGCCCCGCAACAAGAGGCACTTCTGCTATTCGCACCACGGTGGGACGGATAAGAGAAGCGCTTCTACAATTTGCCCCATAGCTGGGCCAATAAGAGATTTAATTGTATAATCCGCCCCGCTCGCTGATCTTTCGCGCTGAATCGCCGCGGGGCGAATATCCTCTTGCTTCTGGTGTTGTCCTTTGGAATGTGCTCAAGGGCAAATGGGAAACTTAACGTACGTTACAGCACGCACTAGACGTGGAACTAACTGGTTATTCAGGTGAGAGATGAGACAGTGGCTCTACTTCCACTTTCGAAATTATGGTGTAAACCAGCGTGTGTCAGCCAACAGTGCTTCCACTTTTTTCGTTCATGGTCCCAGGAATGGTACGTTTGCTATAAGGGGTAAGCAAGTCCCTCCTTTAACGACGTCGGAGCAGTGAGGGAGATCGTGCTCACTGTACTCTTTGTACTGGGGGAAATGACTGTTCTTATTTCGTTTAAAGCGGTGGAGCGTTTATGCGGCGTAACTCCCACGATTCCTCACTGAGGGCGTTCTGGATTAAGTTTCGCGAGGTCTGACTCCAGGGGAAAGTACTCATTTGAAGTTACATTTTGGAAGTGAGGACTCCAACACAGTGCAGCATTTAGGTCGGGAATGGAGAGTTCGGACAAATTGGGGGAAGTTAATAAAAGCAATGAAAACTCAAAAGCTCGTGCCGCTACTTTACTGGGACTCAGTGGAGACGAGTCGCAGAGCCTCTGCGGTGATAAAGCACAGAAAAAGAAGTCTTCATACTTCAAGATTATAATTGGGGTGAGTAACCTCAGGTAGGCTACTGCAGCTGTCGAAAGCAGCACCTAAACCTTGCTCGTGCGAGCCGCTCAGTATTTCAATGTTTTTTTAATGGATATGACAGTATGCTTGTATTACACTTGCAGTTCATATTTGCAATAGCAATTAGACATCAGAATTACATAGGCTACTTGTGGGTGCAATGTCTTCGTTCTTTTATTATAAATTGTTCCTATGGTGACGATGATGATGTCAATATTGAGCATATCCAACGGACTTGTTATGGAGAGCACGAGGGATAAAGCGCGCGGTGGCAGGCAAAGTTTAAAATATTCACGCTCGGATGATGTATGAAGTCAGTGGATTTCCAAAAACTACTGCTACCCCTACAACCACGTCTACTACGGCAGAGATGGCCACGGTGCTGCTATTATTATTATTATTATTATTATTATTATTATTACTATACACCCGAGCACCTCTGGAAATAACTGAGTGTAACCACTTAAAAGTAAGACTGACTGCTCAATGACAAATATCAGACACTTGTCAATCAGTTTTGCTTCTGGAGGATACAGATAGAAAGTCGAGTAGATTTTTTTTTTCCTGAGAGATTCTCCTTCTTTGCACTGTCCGAGTGCCGAAACTATGGCCTTCAGAACAAATTTTATGTCCTTGTGCGATATTCTCCATGTCTTTTGCCATAATGTTTACTCGCAATCATGTTTATATGGCTTTTTTCACCCGCCCTGCCTTTGGCTTCGCTATATTGCATCCCCACTCATTTGCCCAGATGCTAACTGTTGCTGAAGCCAAATAAATATAGCCCGATAAATTTACCGACATTTTGCACCCTCTACCCTCCTTGTCAATCTTCAGAGAAATGAAGATGATTCATATACCACGCAATGGGCTATTATTAATTCTTCTCAGACACAGCCGAAGCATCCATATAACTCAGAGCTGTGTTTGCACATAGAACTTCGTGTATGGGTGATACACCAGGCAATGCCTCACATTTTGAAAGTTGTTGCTTTGTTGCGCATATTTTGTTGTAAAACGTTAACCACAGGTTATGTTTCAACTAAAGTTCCTGTTTCCTGTGCCTCTGCCCATGAATGAGGTCTTGTGCCAATCTGCTTTTTCCTTGTTTTTTTTTTTTTTTTTTTTTTTCTTACGCAAGCTTCTAGACCTTCAGTATTTAAGATTCTGGTTAAGGTTTGAATCGAGAGATGACCCGTGTAGAATTGATGCAGATCAAAATGAGTTGATATTCCTTGCTCATGTCAATGAACTCTCGTTTTTAGGATTGTGTAGCCTACCATGAGGCTCCTCCTCATTTCTCAGTGTATTTTATGATCTGTTGCCGCTCTGAGTTTATGGGCATGTGTATTTTCAGCATTTCTTTGCTGCATCTGCCTGCCTTGATTAAATGGCCCGATGGTTGCAGCTCCAATATTCTCGAGTACAAATAAACCGAATCTTCAAGTTTTCATTTCTCCCTCAGATGCCACCTCAGGTGACCCGAGTGTTCTGGGCAGTTGGTTGCCACCTGGCTGTCTGTCTGTTTATCTTTCAGACTGTCTCGCTGAAATAGACCTGGCTACCCTGGGACATTGACCCCCCCTCCACCCTTCTCCCAAAAAAACACCCTCAAACTTGACTCAAAACCAGCAAAATTTTAGCTTTCGGAAAGAAATAGTAGTTTTTTTAAAAAAAGAGTTTTACAAGATACTGTACTGTAGCCTGTGAGGCCCAAAAGACACTAGTGGAAGTGCAATTGTGTTGGGTTCACCACACAAATCTCATCTTACCCCAGGACCTTGAAATAAATCCCATCAACCTTTATATTAAATGTATTACAATTTAGAATCATCATTAATGTCTGTGCTTCTTTGTAAGTGAGGCTGCTTTGGTTCCATCTTTCCATCAGGAGGTATAAATCTTTTTCACATTTTGCTGCTGTCATGCATTTTATATTCAGTTAATTTCTAATCAGCTTTCACCACCTCTCTGAGTTGGAAGGCCCAGTTGCACTTCTAACTCAGAGTTGCCAAATTGTAGAACCCCCCCCCGCCCCCCGGTAGAAATTATTTTTAGTGTGAAAACAAAGCCGTTTTGTAATTGTGTCTTGTCTTCCTGTGGAGAAAAAGCATTTTTCACCTGTAACACACAGCGCAGATAATATTAATATTTTTTGTCATTTGTAACTGAAGGAAGCTACGTTGTCTTGGTTAAAATGAAACCTTAGTTTGCTTGTCAGAACTAGGTACAGCGATGTCAAATTAAGTCTGTGTATCAATGCAGATCTGTTCACATGAGCCCAAAAAGCTAAAGCAAAATAGTATTTTTGTTTTTTACAATTAGATGCTCACGGGCAGCAGTTCCTCGTGTTCTTTTTGCTTATATTGAATTGTTTTCTATGTAATTAATGTAATGAAGTGTATTATGATCATTGTAATATTGCATAGTGTAATTTAATGCAGTGTTATATACAGTCTAATGCTGTGTAATGTCATGTACCAGAATGTTGTTCTGTGTAATTCAGACGAATGCAGTGTAATATACTATGATGACTGTAAGTTGCTGTCCCCTCAGGTGCTGCTGCTGTGTTTGCTAATTATTATTCTGGTGATCGTCTTGACATTGAAGCGGCACTGTAGCTCCCAAGGTAAAAACTACTTGACTATTACTTGTGTGTATGGGGAAAAAACCAAACTTCAGGGAAATTAAGAGCAAATAACTGACTTTTATTAAATGGGATTCTTAAATGACTTTCTCTTAGTCAATATAATACATCCCCAGCTGCAATACTATGCCATTTTTTATTCTCTTTTATGGCTTTTGTACAGAGAGAGTTTCGCTTCATTGAACACACATGAACCTTCACTATCACAGAAAACCACCACTTTCGAAAATAGTATCTTGAGATCTCTCACCCCTGGTCTACAAAAAACAGGATTAGCTCATGGCTCGCAAGCAAAAATGTCTTTACACCATTTGTTACGCAAACAGCCCCTGCCCCCACTTGCAATAAACCCCATCTTTTTCAAGGTTGCGGTGTTGTCTTCCATTTTGTGAAACTCAAACTCTACCCTAAGACATGCAGAGACTTAACCCATTTTACAGCACGGCCAGAGGGGGGAAAAGACAATGCCAGCTGTGGTGAAGGCCTTAGCAGGCTCATTCCAATAGCACATTTTTCATCAAATTCTTCCTTTCCTTGTGCTTCGCTGGGAAATCGATGCTGGTCCACCATCCTTTTGAAGGTCCAGATCCATTAAATGCTCCTTCAAGGAGTCAGGGGCCAGTTTTCAGAAGTCAAAGATATTTTGAATGACACCCTAGAGTGTCCTTTGCGGATGTATTTTTTTATGCAACTGCGCTGTATATAGCTGGGGGCATGCTGGATGAACATAGGGTTGATCATTTATCCAGTTCTTCTCAATAACCAGCGAACAGAATTAGTTGAACTTATACATGCACTTTGTAGGGACACTGAAGGTGTGCGTGCCATACCTCATGTCAGCAATTTTAAAATTTTTATGATTTTTCAGGTGTTTGAACTCAGGTCAATTTAGTCAATGTTTCCTCTCCCTTTGCTGTAATGAGGGGTGTAGTTTATCCACTTCTCAAAAACAGCTCAACAGAATTTATTGAGCTTATGCATGTGGTTTGTAGGGACCCGAAAGGTGTGCATTTCATACTTTGTTTCTGATTTTTTTTTTTTAAATTTTGACGATTTTTCATGTGTTTGAATTTACTATAGGTCCATTTTGTCGACTTTCCCAGATGTGAGGGGGATCTTTGTCCCATGAACACAGATTTCTTTTTTAATGAATGCGTGATATGTAAACGATTGATCCGTGGATCACCCCTCCCCATCCGTTGTGCCTGAAATGGGCGTGGTTCAAACTGATGTTTTGAATTGGGCCTTGGGCCTTACTGTGTGAAATTTGCATGTTATCCCTGTGTTTGCGTGGGTTTCCTCCTACATATGTGCATGCTAGGCTAATTGGAGACTCTGAATTGCCCATAGGTATGAATGAATTGTATGTTGACATGAGATAGCTGAAAAATTGCTCAAAGTGTCATTAAACAATAGAGAATCAATCCATCACTTTCCCTTCACTTCCTCATCTTCATGTCCTCTGCTTGCTTTTTTTCCTGCCTTCCTCAATGGGTGGAGCTAGGAACATTGGAGGAAGATAGAAAGGGTAGAGGGAGGAAAAAAATCAAGTATTAGATTTAGCTGAAGTAAGAGTTGAACTGTCAACCTCTGAGCTCCATGTGTTCAGGTACTTGAAGGCTGTGCCCCCTCTGTCTCCAGCAGTGAGCAGCTGCCGGCACAGGTGTACATCAGCCCAAGAGGAGGGCTCCATGGCCTGCCGCTGCCACGAGTCCTGCCTGGCCGAGGGAACTTGCTGCCTGGACTACCAGGAAGTGTGCGTCGCCCCGAGTGAGTCAGTGCCTGTCTCTGCTGTGGCCACTGAACGGCGGGCTAGCGGTTTTTGGGGCTAGAGCTAGCAGAATTTTTACCATGGGATTTACGAGAAGTGGCTATGCTGTTTGTGAAATGACTACCGTCAATGTCAGTTTTCTGTGTGTTGTTTGTTGTGGCACGTGTGGTGTGTGTGTTTCATGCCTCGCCCGCAACGGTCAATAGAATTCTGAGCTCTGCCTGCTCCCACTGCAATCAACACAACTCCATTCATCTGTGTTAAACCATTCAATTACTCAGTGAAGCCTATAAATGTCCGACTCTCGCACCAGTTTGGTGCAAAGTCTAGGTAAAGCTCCTTGTTAATATTGACTGTGGTATCTTTGCTGTTATATTTTTGGTTGACTGTTGTTAGTGAAGCTCAACTATTTGTAATATTGGGAATTGTTGTTTCCCGCTTTGTTTTTCTTTAGATAAGCGTTCTGAAGCTCGGCTTCAGAAGAAATAAACAACTTCTTTATCTCTTTACATTTGAATCCAATCACCTTCACTTTTTTTCAGTGCACGTCAGTTTGTGCATTGAAAACATCACCGAAGACTGCTACAAGAGATGGATTCAGCGAAGATTCCCCTTCCAGATGAAGGAGAGTTCATTTCAGCTGCCGTCAACTCTCCTTCCCCCGACCTTCTGAGCGTGGTGGCAGAGCTGCAGAGGGAGATCGTCCGGCTGGGAGCTGCTATGGATTGAACATGTCAGATGCTTCCGGGGCATAAACACCTCCCATTCGCCCCGGCCACCCACCGCTCCAGTCTCTCCTGTAATCCCACCGCCTTACCCAGCCTCTTCCCGTGGTGAATCACCCATACGCCTTCCGAATCATTATGAGGGCTCTCCTAAAGCCTTCAAGGGATTCTTGCTTCAATGCTCTCTGTATTTCACTTACCACTCTGCCCTCAGTGATGCTGAAATCGCCATAGTAATCACTCGCATGTCAAGCAAAGCCCTAGAATGGGCTACCGCTATCTGGGACCAAGCTGCCCTCTCTACCTATGACAGATTTATTGCCCAGTTTAAGGCAGATTACTGCTATAAAAATAACACTACCATTTCCACATTTTTCACGCGCCATTTCTCCAAAACAGCTAGTTCGATTTTAATGAAGATTGGAACATAAATAGTTTCCAGCATGATGGTTGTCCTGAACCTAAAAAATATGGCCCTTTTGGCACTCTTTTAATTTCAGGGGGTGCTGAATATATAATGAAGTGGAGAATTTTCAAGTCAAGAGCAAAATTTCAAAAAACCTTTGCATTTTGTTAAAGTATACAGCTTTAAGAGGTTTAGCCCATAGATACTGGGTCAGGCAACCTGTGTGCAAAATAAGATGTTGATATGTCTATTAGTTACTGAGTTATGGTGTTTTGAAATTTTCATGATATTCCCCTTTGCGGTGGCCATCTTGGACACCTAATTTGCGTAATTTATGCAAATCACCTCCCTGCTAATTTGAATGTTTGCTTCTCATATCAATAAAGCAATTTGATGTAAGTGATGAGATTTTCATGCTTAATAGCAGTATTCTACCTTAAGGCAGTTTTTGACCACCCAGTAAAGAAGGCTAGAGATCACCTACTGGATCTGCAGCAAGAGTCCAGGTCAGCGGGCGAGTACGCCCTTACCTTCAGATCCCAGGTTACAGCTCTCCTTACCATTTACTGCAATGGGCTGCAGGCGGAGCTGAAAGCTGAGACGGCATATCGGGACCATGCCGCTTCTCTGGATTCCTTTCTAAATACCTCTATCCGTCTTGACCAGCTACCGCAGGAGAGACAAAGGGGGCGCCCCAGAGACCCCATCTAGTTGCCAATTCTGGAGCCGGAGCCTACAGAGAACCTTCGAGTTAGCTAAAGCCAACCGTCGCGACTGGAGGAAGTCAGGAAGCCTGTCAAGGTAACCATGTCTCCATTGAGTGCCATTAAGCTGCTTTCCGGTGCCTCGCCCCCTTAAAGTTGCGTTTACCCCCTTCGGTGGCAGAGACTCAAGCCATGGAACAGTATATTCAGGAGGCACTCCAGCAGGGCTTCATTTGACCCTCCACTTCACCAGCATCAGCCAGCTTGTTCTTTGTCCAGAAGAAGGATGGAGGTCTCTGACCTTGTATTGACTACAGACGGCTGAATGAGGTCACGGTGAGATACAGGTACCCCCTGCCTTTGGTCCCCAGCACCATGGAGCAGCTTCGAGGTGCCAAGTACTTCACAAAGCTCAACCTTTTTTATTTATTTTTTTATTTATTTAAACCTTATTTAACCAGGGAAGTCCCATTGAGATTGAAATCTCTTTTTCAAGGGAGCCCTGGGGGTTGAGGTGGGGAGGGAGAGGGCAGCACCTACAATCTGATCTGTATCCGAGAAGGAGACAAGTGGAAGACCTCCATTAGAACCACCTCTGGCAACTAGGAGTACTGCATGATGCGTTATGGGCTTGTCAACATGCCATCGGTGATCCAGTCCTTCATTAAAGACGTGCTGAGAGACATGCGTGGAAGATTCGTTATAGCCTGCATCGACAATATCCTGGTGTATTCCCCAACGTACTCTGAACATATCCAGCATTTGAAGAAGGTACTAGCCTGCCTTCTTGATCACCAGCTCTACTTCAAGGAAAAGTTGCGTCTTCCACCAAACCACCCTCTCCTTCTTGGGGTATGTGATTGGACCAGAGGGAGTGGAGATGGAAATGAAGAAAATGGAGATGGTAGCAGCCTGGCCAGTCCCACACACCCTCAAAGAGCTCAGACGCTTCCTGGGATTTGCCAACTTTTACCAATGGTTTATTAAAAATTTCAGTATGGTTGCCCAACCTCTTAACCCACTATTTACAGGGAAACCTATGGGGCTGGCTTGGAATCCAGAGGCTCAGTGTCCCTTTGATTCCATGACACGATTATTCACTAGTTACCAGACCCAGAAAAGCCCTTTATCAAACTCTGGAGTCGGACCTGCCCTGTCACAACGTCATGAGTCTCCAGAAAAACTTTATACCTGTGCATTCTTTTCCTGCGGACTCAAGCCAGCAAAAGCTAGCTATGTTGGCAACCCACTGGTGGTGAAGTTGGCACTCGAGGAGTGGAGGCATTGGCTCAAGGGGGCTCTCTATCTATTCACAGTGCTGGCTGACTATCACAATCTAGAACACTTGCATACAACTAAGCGGCTGAATGCACATCAACCCAGTTTGGCCCTCTTTTTAACCTGCTTCAATTTCACAATAACCTACTGTCCTGGTTCAAAAAACACCAAAGCAGATGCCCGATCTTGACGTCAGGAGGTGGAGACTGACCCAGAGTCGGACGGGCCGATTATTCCACCCTCCTGCCTTGTTGCCTCGATCCACTGGCAGCTGGATAAAGCCATCAGACGGGAGTCCAAGAGGGAACATGCTCCTGCTACCGTGCCAGCGGGGAAGATCTTCATTCCCTCCACTCTGCAGGACAGGGGCATCACATGGGCTCACACCTCAGTGTCCTCTCGCCAGCCTGGAGTTTGGAGAACCACTCAGATCATTAACTGGAAGTACTGGTGGCCCCACCTGGCCTTTGACTTAGAGAAAGTGGTCAACTCCTGCATACCTGTGCCATCACTAAATCACGAGCAACTCCCAGTTGGTAAACTATTACCTCTACCAGTTCCACCCCACCCCTGGTCCCGTGTGGCAGTGGATTTTGTTACAAATTTACCGGCGTCTGGTGGTAACACTGTAATTATGGTGTTTGTTGACTGCTTTAATAAATTCAGCAAGTTCATTCCCTTTCCCAGTATCCCCTCTGCCTTCCAGGTGGCAAAGATGCTCTTTTCGCCGGTCTTCAGAAACTTTGACCTTTCGGAGGACATCTTTTCGGACCGTGGGCCTTAGTTAACATCTTAGGTATGGCGAGCCTTTTTCTAGCAGTTGGGAGCCTCAGTGAGCCTCACCTCGGCACACTATCCTGAGTTGAACGGGCAGGCAGAGAGAACTATCGAGGATCTGGGGAGGTTCCTCCAAGCACAATGCCACCAACAGAAAAAAGGATTGAGCGAAGTTCCTGCTTTGGGCTGAGTATGCTCAGAACTTCCCCAAGAGCGCCTCCACTTGACTCCACTGGGCCGAAGTCCCAGCAGTGGACTCCTGGTTCAGACGGGCGGAGAAAGTTTTGGCTGACACTAACTTGCCAATTCACAAGGCTCTCCTCTGTCAGAAGATCCAGACGGACAAGTGACACCGGGAAGCCCCAGAGTACCAGCCAGGGGATCGAGTCTGGCTCTACCAGAGATCTCCGCCTTTGCCTGCTCTGCCAGAAGTTGAGCTCATGGTTCATTTGCCCATTCAAAGTCCTCCGAAGGGTCAGTGAGTCTGCCTACCCCATTCAGTTGCCAGCTAATTACAACATTTCTAATAGTTTCCATGTCTCTTTACTCAAACCGGTGATTGCAGGCCCATTGGCAGAGACCGTCCCCCCCAAAGACTCACCCCCTGCCCTGGAGGTCGATGGAGCTCTGGCCTACCAGGTACCACCCTGTGGACTCCAGAAGACGCAGAGGATACATCCTGTACCTTGTGGACTTAAAGGGGTACGGTCCGGAAGAGCGGAGTTGGGTACTTGCCCAAGACATCCTGGATCCACAAATTATCGCAGAATTCCACCAGCACCATCCGGACCTGCCTGCTCCTCTACCCCGGGGTAGTCCTCCTGGCCACCACAGCACACCAAGAGTCATTCCTTGGGGGCGGGGTACCGTGATGCCTCACCCACAACGATCCGTGTCACCAGAATTCTGATCTCCCGCCTGCCCTCACTGCAATCAATGCAACTCCATTCATCTGTATTAAACCATTCATGAACTCAATTAAACCTTTGAATGTCCGACTCTCACACCAGTTCAGTGTATTTTAGTTTGCATTCAAGAAGTCAGTTGAATATCTGTTTTTTGATGAATGTTGGTCAGTTTTGCTTGTGCCGTGTTGTTGTAAACAATATATTGAGCTGGCCAGATGTCATCATTAAGAAAGCTGTAACACTTGGTGGTGTGTGTTTACGTCAGATTTTAAATGTTTTGAATCCTTGTGTTTGTACTGGCCATCCAGAAATAAAGTCCATTTCAGAGCAGCTAGGAAAGATTTAAACATTCTCTTGTTTGGGGATAAATGAAACACCTTTTGTAGACAAAACAGAGAGATTAAAAATAAAGGAGAGGCTGGCGAGAATGGGACTCTGGCTGTGAGATGTGTGGGAGAGGCGTCATGTTTGCCTAAACCAAAAACCCACATGGAAAAATTTCTTTCACTGTGGGCACTGTGTTGGTTATATCCGGGGGCTGTCTGGCCATCTGGTGGAGTTATTATAGGAAGAAGGGGGTTTCCCAATGTATCCCCCCCTCCCCATTTCTGACATGGCAGCCAGATGTTTTTTCAGAATAAAAATTTAAAATTACGCTCTGGGATATCACTGACTAGGTAAGAGCAAAAACCACTGCTTCACTGCAACCATTTGGCACGAAGCAGCTTTCTTCATGAGTGGGGCTTTTATTTGTCTCTAAGAAATTTATAAACTTTGCACTCTTGCATCCAGCAGGAATACTTAATTGTATAAAAAGCCTGTTACCAAATGTGGTTAATTCATACTGTAAAAAACAGCTGGTTTTGACTTCCCAGGTCCTCACCAGGATTTGAACCCTGATGAAGACCACAGAGGTCAAAACCAGTCGGTTTTTAATGTAAGAACTAACCATGTTTGAATAAAGGCTTTTCATACTACTAAGTATTTCTGCTTGATGCAGGAGTGCCAGAAGTTTATTACTTTATTTGTGATGATCTTTAACCTTTTTCGTCAAAAGCACTAGCGCCTTTTTTCTTGAGATTTTATGAACAGGATCAGTCCTCAAACACACCACTATCTCTTTTTGTAGGGGCTTTTATTTGGTCAGTGTTTGCCACAAGTTGAGTCAAGTACTCTTTGAAGCACCAAAGACATCCTCTCTTCCTGGTAGCTGTTCAGATGTAGCAGTTAGGGGCCAGCAAAAGGCATAGTAGCTAAGGTGTCTTGCCTGCCACAGTAAGGTCAGGGTACTGTTGAGCCCTTAAGCAGGCCTTTAACCCCAGATTGCCTTAGGGGTGGTTGACCTATGCTTTATGTACTTGTTGCAATTTTTTTTGGATTAGCATTAACTGAAAAAGTCTTATGTAATCAACTGTATGATTGAACTCACTCCAGATTGATTTGTGCAGTCAATTATTTCTAGGGCACAAAGTTCACCTTAAGACTACTGGAAATACCCCGGACACATTTCAGCTTAAATAAAGGCTTTGGGACTAAAATGCAAAATGTTGATTCCCTCCTTGGGCTTTAAATGTCTTCTGAAACTTTAGATGATAAATACGCTGTCTGCAGTGCATATTGCGACCAATCACAATCCTGGAACAGTTTGCCTCTCACATCCTTGGTGTCTGAGAGACCTCAGGTTACAATAATCTTATTTATTGTCCCTTCCACAGGTGTGGTTCTGGTTTCTCTTATCACTGGGAGATAATACCAACTCATACTTGAACGTGGGACAGTAAAGTGTAAATAAAAGTAGCCTAGATTTTGCTTCCTCTCACAATATTAGGGGAGAAGATTAGACTCCCAGCAGAATTAACTGGTTTGGAATGATGTCAACAGTTAGATGTGATGTTGGTTGCCGGGAGTGATCTCAGTAGTTGGATATGATTTTTGTATTTCTGAGTGATGTCTGTAGTTGAGAGTGATGTGAGTGGTTAGGGGTGATGTCAATTGTGAGGAGTAATGTCAGGAGTTCAGAATTACAGTGTGTCAGTAGTTGGGAATTATGCCAGCAGGTGCAAGTGTTGTCATTTCTTGAGACTGATGTCAGAAGTTGGGGATGATATCAGTGGGTGAGAGTGATTTCATAGGCTGGGAGCTGTGTTAGGTGTTGTGATGTCAGCAGTTGTGACTTAAGTTGTTGGGAGTGATTTTAGTATTCTTGAGCGATGTCAGTAGTTAGGATGCCAGCATTTTGGAGTGACCTTTGTAGTTAGGAGTGATGTCAGTATTCCAGAGTGATCTCATTTGTTGAGAGTAATCTCTGCACTCTGGAGTGATCTGAGTAGTTAGGAGTGATGTCAGTTATTAGGAGTAGTTTAAGGAGTTGGGAATTACGTCAGTTGTTGGGAGTGATGCCTGCGGGTGCGAATGTCTTAATTCCTTGAGGTTGATGTCAATTGTTGGGAGTGATACAGTAGGTGAAAGTGATGTCATAGGTTGGGAACAGTGCAAGTTGTTGCGAGTGATGTCAGCAGTTGTGACATCAATGATGTCAGTATTCTGGATTGATGTCAATAGTTGGGAATTAAGCCAGTATTCTGGAGTTATCTCAGTAGTTGGGAGTGATGTCAGTATTCTGTTGTGATCTCTGTAGTTGGGAGTGATGTCAGTATTCCAGAGTGATGCCAGTATTTTGGAGTGATGCCAGCATTCCAGAGTGATGTCAGTAGTCAGAAGTGATGCCAGTACTCCAGATTGATGTCAGTTGTTGGGAATTACACTAATATTCTGGAATAATCTCCACAGTTGGGAGTGATGTCAGTGTTCCGCAGTGATTTCAGGAGTTGGGGGTTATGTCAGTATCCCACAGTGATGTCAGTAGTTGGGAGTGATGTCTATATGGGCATGATATCAGTATTCCAGAGTGATGTCAGTGTTTGGGAGTGATGTATTCCAGAAGTATGTCAGTATCTGGGAGTGATGTATTCCAGAATTACGTCAGTCTTTGGGAGTGATGTATCCCAGAGTGATGTCAGTGTTTGGGAGTGACGTCAGTGCTCATGTGATTTCTCACGCTGCTCTTTCCTTACCTCAGGGCTCGAGTGGGCCTGTACAAAGTTCCGCTGCGGGGAAGAGCGGTTGGAGGGAAGTCTGTGCTCCTGCGCGGAGAACTGCTCCACAGTCGGAGACTGCTGCACCAATTATGGAAGCGTTTGCCACTGTAAGGGCGCAATGCACAAACGCCATTTTGTTAGGAGAGCTACAGGATATGTTTTCAGGAAAACCTGGCTTGACACATACTGACTGAGGTTTTGCAATGCTTTAGGGAAAAAATCCTGGGTGGAGGAACCATGCGAGGATATGGAAACTCCGCAGTGTCCAGCAGGGTAAGAAGTGCTCCTCCTTGACACAGTTCTATGAATGAATAACCTCCCTCATTATTCACTCAGGCTTCATGCAAGACTGTATATGACAGAGATTTGTTGAAGTTTGTACCTTGAACGAGATGGAGAATTTGGACCCTGTGCGCTAGCTCTGTGGTTCTCAAACTCAGTCTTGGGTGACCACTGTGCATGCTGGTTTTCCTTGCAACCCCGAATGCAACCCAAGAATTTTAATGAGGGTAATTTCTCTTCATTACCTTTTCAAGCAACATTGTCAAAACTTGCTATGCTTGCTTTGAATAATAAAAGGTCTATATTCACATCATGCTATATGGGAGAAAGCTGAGTGAAAAGAGAAATTAAAACAAAAATGTGCCAATGAATTTTAAAAAATCAGTAGGCTCTTAATTTGTATAATTGATACATTGCCTCTAAATCTATTCTATTCAACAATGAAGTAACAGTGACTCACACCTGTTTTGCATTAATATTGTGGGAAAAAATTTATCGAATTTTAAACTTGCGTGAAACTATCGACAGGAGCTCATTACTTAATCTTAGAATTACTTGGATCTGTCAATTTGTTAAACCTTGTGCAATTACTTGAAATACAGCATTATAAACACAATATGGACCTGGGGCTCTCATTCCCCATGGCAAACATTGCTATTTCTAGCCTAATGTGAAGTCAGAGGGTAAATAAATGAAATGCATTTAATTAAGACAAATTAGCATCTTAATAGAATTCTGGGACTGCAGGTGTAGTTGCAATGAGAACCTGCATACACAGTGATCCCCAGGACTGAGTTTGAGAACCACTGCTCTAGCTTAGACTATCCCAGGCGGACTACATTGTTTAGATATTTGAGAGACAACAAAGAGTGCTGTCTCAGTAAACTGTTTACTACACCTTTGTGTGCTTCTGACAAAGGAGCCATGCTAAATCTGGTAGAAGAGCATTGATTGTTCCCATTGCTGAATACCTTGTTTTGAAATGCAATGTAGCCTATAGATCAGAAATGGGTGTGAAGTATAGCAAAGAACTCATAGTTCTTTACGTGAATACTTTACATACATTTGCTGTACGGTTGCCAAGAATGTTCCCTGGCTTTTGATCAGTCACTGCATTACTATGCAGTACAAGGCCTCATTCATCCTCCTACATCACTGCGCCGCATGTGGCCCTTGGCAAGGAATCATGGGTAAAAACATTTTGCTATACCCGCTGCTGGGCTACACGCGTGGAACGTCCACACCCGTCTGATCTGTTCGTTTTGGGCAAAGGTGGGCAGTCATTCACCCTCTACTCTCATCTCTTAAAATACTGATGTAAAGTCCAGTGGTCTGAAAGGCCAACGTCCTGCCATGGATTTGTCCTTCCATGAACTTGGCTAACTGATTTCTCGCATTAGCTCTTCCTATTGGCCTAAAAATGGAGCCAGTTCACAAATTCGGAGGGAGAAACTAAATTATGAATGGAATTTTGACTTTTTTGACTGTTAACCTCTGCCAAAATCTCTGCTAAAAAATGTTGCCATGCACTGGAGCGTGTGGCTGTGGAGGGTTACGCTTGCTGGTACGCGCTACATCTTGAGAGGTCTGGGGCTTTTTATGTTTTTAGCAAAAAAACCACAGTTTCGCATTCCTGCCCAAATGCACCCCCACCCAATGACCAATCATGTTCTGCCCACGGCGTCTCGCGCTCGTTGACCTTGGCTGCACCCGTCGCTACGGCTACAGCAGAACAGGTTTTCTGTGGCTCTGTCGTGATATAAATCTCGACTATTTCTGCACTGACTTGTGTGTTTATGGTGATTAGCATGGTGGAGTTCTCAAACAGCAATTTGCAGTCAAGTCAAGTCAAGTTTATTTCTATCGCACATTTAAACATGAGTAGTTTGCAGAAGTTACAACAGGTAAGAGGATGTGGTTGTATTGTGAGGTTATTCCCCACATCTCTCCTAGCCCTTCTCTATTTCTGTCTTTCTCTCTCCCTCTCTCTATTTCTCTCTCGATTTCTCAGTTTCATTCTTACCTTTTTACTTGTGTCCCTATCCCTTTCTGTCTCGATCTTCTCTATTTTCTCTTTCTTTGTTTTTCTTTCACTGTCTATCTCTCTGTTTTTCTCCCTCTCTGGTACATAGATATAATTATAAGGGAGTGATTACTGGGGTAGAGTACAGCTTCTAAGTTCTTGCTCAGAGGAAAAAGCAAATCACCCTTAAATTAGGCTGAGATAAAAAAAAACAAAAAAAAACGAGCGACTGGCATCAAATCCCAGGAGGGCTGGTCAGAAATCCCCATTGAAGATTCTTATTTGATCACCGGACGTCACAAAAACATTAAAAGATACCACAAAATGACTCAATAAATACAGGTCTGAGGATCCTTCCTCTGCTATCTAGCAGTAACTTCTATTTGACGTTTCTTGCTATGGTTTTAATGGCATATTCTTTGAAACAGATTGTACCTCCTGATAGCAGCCTACTCATGTAAAATTACCAGTAGCCTAGTCTTATCCAAGCAATTTTAATGGGGCTTTTTCCACGTCAGGACCTTGAGAACTTGCTGGCGGCTCTCGTTCAGTGTAAGGCTGTGAGCACGCGAGCCTGTGGAGGATTATTTCTGTCTTGGCATCGGTCCCCAACATAAACACGCTCTTGCGTTACGTAGCCTACTGGCTCCTGCAGCACAAACACACAATGAAAATACTGCGGAACTCCGAAACGGCTCAGACAGGATATATAAAGCGGATTAAGTCCACATGTGTTCTGTGGCGGTACTCCTGTGCAGGCTTGTGTGCGAGAGTATGAGTGTGAGTGCGTTTGAGAATTTGTGCGTGTTTGCTGGGTGTTTTTGTCCTTTCCTGGCCTCTTTGCCAGGCTATTATTTTAAGATGAAATCTGTTCTCAATCAACTAGCTGGCTTAAAGAATGGTTGAGTGAAAAAATAAGAAACAATCGGCGTGTGTGTATTTGTGTGTACGTGTTCGCGATTTTAAGTGTCTGTATCTGCTTATGTGTGTGTGTGTGTGTGTGTCTGTGTTTGTGTGAGCTTGTGTGTATGTGTGTACTTGTGGTTGCCTGCCCACGTTCAGATGTCTATCTCATGTGGGTGTAATACTTTCCCTCATTAAGAAAATGAGATCCCTCATGAAAACGGTTTTTCCTCAGGGCAGAGAGAGACTATATTACTAGGAGACTGCGTGTGTTTGTCTGCATGTCTGTCTGCATGTGTGTGTGTGTGTGTGTGTGTGTGTGTGTGTGTGTGAGCGTGATTGTAAGTTTCTGATTGTGTGAGTCTGTGTATATGTGTGTGTGTGCATATGTGTGTGAGCGTGATTGTAAGTTTCTGATTGTGTGAGTCTGTGTATATATGTGTGTGTGTGTGTGTGTGTGTATCTGTGTCAGTGTGTGTGTGTGTGTGTGTGTCTGTTGGTGTATGACCATAGCTCTGAGGATTGATAGTGTCTCTTGCAAACACACTAGGGTAATGAATTTGCAGAATCGTGCCCACACCTGACCACCCTGTCAGTACTGGCCCTGTAAAATAAAAGGAGTGTGTGTGTGAGACTCATGCACACAGAGGTCCCTATAAAAATTAGTCTGTATGTGTGCGCTCTCATTTGTTTGTCACCCAGCGTGAGCCCTATTACATTGAATGTGTATGTGTAAATGTGTATGTCTATCATACAGTGTGTGTACATGCATGTTTGTGTGCACGTGTGTGTGTCGCATGCATAGCGATCCTTGTAATAATGATTGTGTATGTGCACGTGTATGTGTCATACAGTACATACAGAGTGATCCCTATCACGTACAGTATATTGAGTGTGTATGTGCAAATGTGTGTTTGTCTCGCAAACCGAGCTCAATAATAATGAGTGTGTATATGTGTGCGCATTTGTGTGTGTGTATGTGTGTGTGTGTGCGTGTGCCATACACGTAGAGGGATCCGGATGATAATGAGTGTGTATGTGCATAGACGCGTGTGTGTGTGTCTCTCACAAGGCGATCCCGATAAAGATGAGTGTGTATGTGTGCGCACACGATAGTGTGTGTTGGACAGACAGAGTGATCCCTATAGTAATAAGAGTGTATGTGTGCGCACGTGTGTGTGTGTGCACGTGCGCTTGTGTGTGTGTCTGTTGCATGCACAGAGCTATCCCTTCTGTATTGAGTGTCCGTGTGTGTGCACGTGGTTTTGCGTGAGTTGCACATATGGAGCGATTCCTATAATAATGAAAGCGTATGCGTGTGTGTATTACAGACACAGAGCAATCCCTACAATGAGTATCTGTGTGTGTGAATGTGTTTTTGTGTGAGTTGCGCATATAGAGCGATCCCTGTGATAATGAGAGTGTAATTGTGTGTTCACGTGTGTGTGTGTGTGTGTGTGTCTGTCTCACACAGAGCGACTCCTTTCATGATGAGTGTCTGTTAATCTCCCAGGCCCCCTTCCAAAGCTCTCTTTGTGCTGCTTTGTCTCTCTGACATATTTTACATGGAATTGAACGGTTGAGTTGAGTAACGGCTCTTAGCACCGGTTCCAGTGACTGAGCTCCTTAATTAACAGGCCAAGCCAGTATTTGGCAACAAATACGGCTGGTGCTTTTACTCCGAATAAAAAAAATCAAGGAAAAATGTTGGTCTATTCCAGCTGTATTCCAGTAAGAGTGATCCCTAGTTTGTCTTTATATGGTGTTCTGGACAGATTCTGTGTCCTGTTCAGTCATGTGGTCATAAAAATGTCATTACCAGCCAGCTGGAAAACACATGCAACTTGCCTTTTGTTGTGGCGAAAATCATGGAACAATAACTGTATCTTCGACGCTCACCATATGTTCAGCCGTATGCTCACATGTCCTGGCAAATGTCTCTAGATTCCCAAGGCCTCCAGTGATCCTGGTGTCTTTGGACGGTTTCCGAGCCGGTTATCTGGAAGCCTACAGTGGCCTGTTACCAGTGATCAGCAAACTGAGTGAGTGACCTACAAACTAACGCCCAGTTAAAACGGATACTGTATAATTTGTGAGTGCAGGACCTTGGTAGATGCTGCGTTGCATTTCAGGGATAACTTATTATGTACAGTTCCAGTCAAAAGTTTGGACACACTTTGCTAATGTCAACCATATGTTTGTAGTGAACTTGAAGTGATTTAACTTCTCTAAATAATCTCAAATGGCACATTGCAAGAGGTAAAGGAGTTAAACAAAAAATAATTTAATGTTACTTTTCTGAATAGTGCATAAAATTTTGGAATTCTTAAAGAGGCCATAATCTGCACCGTGAACGGATGAACAAAAATTCCTTTGATTTTCCAAAAATGAAGTCAAACTGGTTTGGGACTTAATGGACAATAAGCCCGACAAGATGCAAACCACCAGCGCCGCACATCTTTGGAAACCTGAACAGCAGTACAGGTGTGGACTCTTCATGGCCGTATGACTGCTGTCGTAGGAAAAAAAATGAGCATGCTCAACATTTATTACTACAAAGAATGGTTAGTTTTACCGATTTTAGATTTGGATAATTTTTTTGCAAAATAAAAGGTGCTATTTCTATTTTTTTTATATAATTTATTGTTATAAAAATGTGGGTGTGTCCAAACTTTTGATTGGGACTGTACCTATCATTTAAAAATATTTCATATAGAAATGAACATTCAATGTCCAAATTGTCCCTTGTTTCTTGACAAGATCCACGTCTTGTCTCAGAACAGTTTACAAGTGAATGTGCTCTTATTTTGAGATTTATTTCTCAAGACGAGACTGATCCTTCAAAGTCTATATCATCCTGAGTCACCTAGACACATCACATTTTAAATGTCTCACCACATTAAAACATCTCACGGTGTTGCAACTCCGTTCGTTCAGTCTGTGGTCTTTGTTTTGACATCAGCGATGTGAGGAATGGTATGTATTTGCATGTGGCTGGTATGAATGTTAATTACTTGTTTTTGTTGTGTGCAGCTGTAATAATGGCAGTTTTTTTTTTACATTTAAGTAATGGCTGTTGCGTCTTTTCTTTATCCTCGCTTTTTTTTTTTAGAAAATTGTGGTACAACCACCCCATACCTGAGGCCCGCATACCCTTCGAAGACTTTCCCCAATCACTACACTATAGTTACTGTGAGTTGAGATACATACACCTCTGCTGCTCACTACCTGATTTGTCCGTGGTGGTAAGCCAATTGGAAAAGCAGATTTTCACTGAATGCACCGAATCTGTCTTCTCTCTGGCTTTGTAATGCTACATTAGCTCTATCTGGCTTAATGATACTGCATTAGCCTTCCCTGGCTTCATATTGCTATTGAAACCCTCTTTCACTGTATAATGCTGCATTATACCTCTGTGGTTTATAATCCTACATAGGACCTCTCTGGCTTCATATTGTAACAGAAGCCCTCTCTGGCTTTATAATGTTATGCAAGCACTATCTGAATTTACAATGCTACTTTAGCCCTCTCTGGCTATATAATGCTACATTAGCCCTGTGTGACTCAACAGTGCTACATTAGGTCTCTCTGGCTTTATATTGCTACATTAGTGTTCTATTGCTTTATAACGCTATGCAAGCCTTGGTTGAATAATGCTGCATTAGCCCTTTCTGGGTTTACACTGCTACATCAGCCTTTTTATCATGCTATGTTATAATTGTGTGTTCATGTTCTCTTTGTGGTTTTAACACTGTACAGGGCCTTTATCCCGAATCCCACGGCATTGTGGACAACAAAATGTATGATGTCACCCGCGACGCGAATTTCAGTCTGAAAGTGCCGGAAAAATTCAACCCGAAGTGGTACCAGGGAGAGCCGGTGAGGAAAACTGGTGACATGTAAAGAAATTAGTTGAAACTTTGCAAGAGGAACTATTTGGTTTTTCCCTGCTGGAGAACCCATACCTTTGTTGTGTCGTAGTACAATAGTCATTCACTCAGGAAGACACTTCACTCTGACTCCTGTCTTACTTTAAAGTCAGTGCTGTACCAGAAGAATTATTTGCAGCGATCCTCTATATCCAGCCAGAGGGATTGTGTGTAGGTCAGTCACAAGGACAACCTCTCATTATGTGGAAACTTTGGCCTCTCCTCTGCTATCTCTTGTTTTCCCTGTTTGCCTTCGCTCGAGTCGTGGATAGGCCCTGGCCTGTGATATATGGAAAACTGACTCACACAGTTAGTCAGCAAGCCATGTGGAGTGGCACAGAATAACACTTAGTGTTAAAATCTAATCTAATTCGCTTTGTGGAGTAGTTTCATTGGTCTTTTTATAGCTCTTATACCAGGATTTTTTTTTATATCGTAAGATTGAATCCATATTTGTTGTTCCTTTACTCTGGGGATTCTAATAGACAGAAAAGAAGGGATTAGTAATGTCTTTGGCAGCCAAGATATCTGAGAAGAAAATGAACTGAGAGGCAAATTAGAGTGAGACACACTGTCATTGTGATCTAAGCTCGGTAATCACTGTTATCAACTGTAAATGATTTATGCCATCTTGTGTGTTCTGTTGGCACACTGCCACGCGTGGATTGTGAAAGTGAGTGCGTGGGTTTGTGTGGGTGTGTGTATGTGTGTGTGTGTGGGTGTGGGAAACACATTCCTGTATGATTTGTCTTTGACGAATCCCTTAGACGAATCCCTCTTATTTTCAGTGTCTTTTGTTTTTGGGAAACATACTGTGGAAGAGACCCAGGGTCTACCGCCTAGTTGAAAGGGTATTTGTGTTGGCTTCAGTGGTTTATGAAATACAGATATTTTAGGATAGCATTTTTTGTGCTTGGTCTTGTGTGCGAAGAATAGAAGAAGGTTTCAATCCCTTAAACTATGACTTTTCACTTAACTTTTCGCTTAAGTCAATTCAAAGTCAGAAAAAACATTTTATTCTCGTATTATAGGACAGTGTCACATACATATTCTGTTTCTGCTGGTTGCAGTGCTTCACTGATGCTACATCACACTTCTACTGAGAGAAATATTCAAACCCAGGACGCTATGTTTTCATGACCACAGCATTACAATCAAATGGAAAATATCTAAATCTTCTACGTCACTTTATATACGTTTTCCTGTAATGCTTCATATGTGGTATCCATGGAAACCGTGGGATCTCCTCTAGAATTTAAAACAGGCCTGAAGTTGAACAGGTTTGAATGTAGCAGATGCAACTGACGGACTCATATATGGGTCTTTTCGTTTTATGGGGTTAAAATAGGTAAGATGGAGAACTAAGTAGCTGTGAGTGTTATTTGTTTTTATGGTTTATCATTCATGTCTGTAGTCTTGTTCTTCCAATGTAAGGCATTCTGCCTACCCTGAAATGGCCTCTCTGTGTTTCACAGTGGCGCGATCATTCACACAAGTGTGCTGCTTTTCTGAGGGAATGTTTGTAATGTCATTTCCTGTTAGGTCTGGATCACGGCCATGCGCCATGGCCTGAGGACGGGAACGTTCTTCTGGCCCGGGTCCGATGTAGCCATCAATGGGACCTACCCAAACTTCTACAAATTGTACAACAGGTGAACACCACTCCACTTCATGTCCCACTCTTATATAGTTATAATGAAAGTAAGAACTACAGGGGATACTTTTTAATGCTAAGACGCTCAACTATTTAAATGATAAATGGTAATAGTTAAATAACTGAAAAAATGTAAAATGTGTTTGTTCACAGCGATGACTGTTTTTGCGTGCAATAAGGCGTGAAATCAGATTTTTTTTTTGATTGGTTTTGCGTTTTTGTGGTTGTTTTGAATTTACATGTAAACATTGATTAATAACAAGAAAATGCTATCAATGTTTGTGTTCCCAGGAGTATACCATTTGAGAAGCGAGTCATGACTATATTTAAGTGGCTGGATTTGCCTGAAGGGAACCGGTAGGTCAGCTGCTTTATTATTGTCGTAAACTGCAGCAGTCACTGCGTCACCTATTATGCAGCATGTGCTACGTGTTTTCTTTGGGGAATCAAAAGAACTGTGGTGTAACGCCACGCCCTCGGCGCTTTTAATTAGCAGCCTATTAAGACCCGGACTGCATTCCTTCGTCCACACTCATTACCAGCAGCTGCTCCCTATTGTGTGCATGCAATAATGTTCCCTATTTAAGAGAGAATTTCGCACTCATTAATTGCAAAGTCTTGTAAGTCTCATAAGCCACAAGCCTGTATTTACTCTCTCTAGTCTTGTATAGATGTATGTCCCATGTTTCGTGTGTATACATTCTAACTCTTGAACTTAGTGCTGTTTATTGTTAATTTCAGCACTTTAACTTTATGACCAGGAACCTCCATTCCTTGTCCTATTCCTCTAATTGCAATTCATTGTACTGTAGCTAAAGGCCAGTGTTTGTATTACTAATAGTATTATCCAGAAACCTCGATTCCTTGTTATTTTGGATTGTATCCTGTTTTGCCTTCTTGCTGTGCTGATGGCATAATACAACGTAAACATAACTAAGTCCATCTTCGCACCTGAGTCCAGTCCTGAACTTCCCGTCCTCCGTGCACATCACTGGTGCTCAGAGCACAACCCTTACATGGGGTCATAAGATAAATATATTTAAGGATCATCGCAGGGAATCCAGACACAGATGTGCCATATTGGCTAATATTCATACATTGTGATGAAGGACCGTCTCCCTCCAAAATGGTTGCCCTCTTGCATTATGATGACCATGGAGAATAAAGGCTTTTTGATTGGTTTACTGAGGTTATTGACAGCTGACAAAACATTTTTACCAGAGCTAGATTCAGTGGCTAACTGCTTGTGCCATTTGAACCACTCTCAGTGGAGGGTTATTGAAAACTTATCAGTAGTGAAAAACTGCAGTATATTATATGAAATAAAAAGAACACAGATTTAGAGATTTATATACAGACTTGAAGGCACTAGATGGAAGTACAATGACCCCAGCACATTTAAAGGTACTGTACCCTATAAAATGCTGTGGTTATGTGGTTTGATAGTTGGATAGTTGGACCTCAATTGTCTGTTATTTTCAGTTTTGTTCTCTGCTGCCATGGCATCCTGCAGGCCTGATTTCTACACCCTTTACGTGGAGGAGCCAGACTCTTCGGGACATCGTTATGGACCAATGAGCAGCCAGGTCAGCTGGTCTCCTGCCAATGAGACGAGAGCTTGTGATGACCTAAAAGAAAAATGATTGAATGATTTACTGGCTTGTGTTGAAAGGATATTTGGTGAGAAGAAAAAGAATATTTTTTGAAAGTGGATTTTCTTGAGCTCATTAACCACATAGCTTACACCAAGAAATGCAGTGCACGTGTGTGAATGATGTGAACACTGAAATCATTCAGGAATTGGCTTGTGAGTTATTTTTAATGGCAAAAAGCTGAATTTTTTCAAGTGTTATGATGTGGCCACAGTATGAGCATTCAGTAAATGTTTCACTGTGCCATGTGGCCCTGCTGCAAGTCTCTGTTTTTCATTTCTGTTTGAATGCCCTCCTGAACCACAGCGCACCCTGGAGACACATCAAAGCAACTACAGTCAGCAGTCTTGAAAAAGACTATTTTTAATTTAACACTGTTTTCAAATAATGTGCAGTTTTCTATAAAACTGCAGATGCGTATCGGGAAGAGTTAAAAAGGACTCCTAAAAGACCAAAGACTCTTGCACTAAATTTCACAATGCGGTTGATAGCAAATGCAAGCCGGTGTTACTGTATGTACTCTTGGACAAAACTTGGTGCTCCGAAAACTTAGAATTTGTCATATAGACACAATAATTAAATAAGGGTTAAATAAGATAAATAAATAAATAAATAAAAAGTGTAATAATAAAATGAAAAAAGCGGACAGATTAGAAGTCAAATTTACCAATAGTTTTCTGTATCCCTGGATTACAAGTTAGGGATACTATGGATTAGCGATATTTATGCCACGTCTTTTGTGTCCGTTGAGATTTGATAGTGAACGCGCTATGAGCCACAAATTTCAACCGATTTGTTTCGCATGCGGGCCTTGTGTTTGCTAAGGCCACAAAGCCTGTCGATTTTGGGAGTGATTGCCTTAGGGGGTCCGGAGATATATGTCAGACAGAGGCCGACCGACTGTCTCGTTTTTTTGGGACTGTAGATAACATTCAATTGAAGGAAATCCTCTGAAAGAAGAGAGGATCATGGGTGTGACCACACACAGTGACCTTGGAAAGATTAACCAGGAAAGCATGTCTGTGAAACCAAACATTTTGGTGGGACTTATCCTCTGTACAACTGTTACTGACCTGGGCTTTAGTACTACTTGTTGTGAGTACTTTTCTGCATTTGGTTCATCTTGCCTGCTATTTTGGGTGGAGGCATATTGTTTTCTGGTTGTCTGTCTGTGCTTGTGTCCGTCTCACCGTCCATCACAGATCTTTTGTTCGCACTATGGGCCCTATCTTGCGCCAGAGTCCCTAAACCGGTTATTTGGGGATTTAGCATTGCGTAAGAGGCGTTCCCCCGCAAAAGTTGCTATCTTGCACACCTGCCTATATCCCTAAAACACCTGCACTACCCGTTATATTATGCATAGGCGTGGTTTGGGCGTTACGCCAGTTAAACCAATCAGTGTGCCAGGTACCACTGCCTTCCGGAGCAGGCTGCGCTATCCCAAATCCTCAAACCGAAACCCGTGATGGAGAGAGGAAGGTCGCCACGTTTCTCTGAAGACGAAGTTAAATTGCTCGTGCATGAGGTCAAATCCAGACAGGGGAGGATCTGTTTTTGTTAAGTTAATCATGAATTGTATTATTTTATTATTATTATTATTATTATTATTATTATTATTATTATTATTTGACATTGACATATTGTTAAATGTTTGGTATGCAATTAAAAAAAAAAACACATCAAGCCTACCCCCTTTGTGATGGAAACTTCAAGAAAAAAATGCGTTTCACCATGATTGGGTCATGCCTCCAGTTGAACTGAGTGGGTGTTGGAATGACCCACTAGCATAGAAAAATAGTGCCACAGTAACCCTAACAGCAACGGGCAAGGCATACGGACAGGTGGCAGCGTCATCTGCAACCAGGTGACATAATTCCGTCACTGCCTGATGGGAGAGGCGCAGCTTTGTCACGCGTTCTCGTTCTGTGGGAAATAATACTCAGGGCTGGCGCTAGACCTGAAAATTTGGGAGAAAATATCCTTCCCTTTACTGACTACAGTTAGTCCTGGCTAATTCTGGATGGTTTTCCCTTATTAACACGTTTTCCAATTCAAGAATAATCAAGTGGCAATTGAAGACACGGCTTCTCTCCCCCGTGCGATCTAACAGCGACAAAATAATGGGCTACATTCAGTACAGAAAAATAATTTAATTATAAATAGGTCTATGCACTGGCACTCAGCAACGGTAATTTTTCTTTTTTCCAGCGAGAGCGGCATTTCAGAACTCTTTTGCGAATGAAGTAATTTCGGCGACAACTACGCACACTTGTTTTTGCAGCACGGTCACGCAATTTGCTGTAAAAAATAGACAGCTGTCTGATTGGAAAATGTAAACGGACGAAACCACGTACTTGTCACCAGAATTACCTTCATTCGCTGAAGAGTTCTGAAATGCCGCTCTCGCTGGAAAAAAAAGTTACGTCGCTGAGTGCCAGTGCATATACCTAATTATAATTAATTATTTTTCTGAACTGAATGTAGCCCATTTGTCGCCGTTAGATCGTATAGGGGGAGAGAAGCAGTGTCTTCAATTGCCAAATGGGTAGCGGGTGGTTTGAGGACCCGCTATACGCTTTCCCTAACCTGTGTGGTCAAGATAGCAATTGTACGGAAAGAGCATAAACACGCCCACGGGCACACCTCCAGTCGCAAATAAAGGATGCGGCATAATGTCTAGCGGGTAGTGTGGCCGCAAGATACCGTTTAGGGATAGTGGAAGCTGCCAAATGCAGTTTTGCCAACTCTCGCGTATTTTCCGGGAGTTTTAGTGGCATATTCGTGTTCCCGTGCCGTAGCAAGCAATTATTCAACCAATGCGTATTTAAAAGATTCTCACGCGGAATTGAAGTCCTTACGCATGGAGGTTTATCAGCTTCACGTGTGTTGCGGTGGATTTCACCACTAGTAATATGGAAACTGATTATAACTCCTGTCCTCTCGCGGTTTTCTTGTTCTCAGGGGTTGGAAGCAAAGCATGTGTTTAATGATTTAAATGATACAAGACCTTGTGAAACATCTTTAATTGCTTCCATCCCCTGAGTAAAGAAAAGAGTTAGAAGTCTGGAGTCATAATCGGTTTCCGTAATACTAGTGGTGAAATCCACCTTAACACACGTGAATCTGATAAACCTCCTAGCACAAGGACTTCAATTTTGTGGGCGGACCTCTTTAATATGCGTTAATTGAATAATTGCTGAGTACGCCAAAGGAACGTGAATAAGCCACTAAAACTCCCGAAAAATTCGGGAGAGTTGGCAGCACTGTAAATGCCTAATTCACGGGTATCGGATAGTGGCAAGGGGTAGGGCAGTGTGAAAGATAGATCCCAAAATCTGCTGAAGGGGTGGAGGGATTTTCACCAAATCAGACATGGTAACTCCCCAGAGAGGGTGCACGGACTGATTTAGGTTTTGGAGGTCATCAGGTCAAATGTCAAGGACACATAAGGTCTGTTATATGTGGGGGCCGTAAATCAATGTTTAGGGTGTATAAAGCTACGGCAGGCTGAGGTATTGTGTTGAGTTGTACCTTGTTTGGATGAATGATATAATCCCTTAAGTGTAAATCCCGCCCTTCTGCTTTTCATAGCAGGGTCAAATGCACCGGGCAAGATAAGTAGAGCACAGAAAAATATTTGAGTTGAAGATATGACCTGTAGAAACCCCCCTGACTCCCAGCCCTACGCCCTCAGGTGATTAAGGCCCTGCTGAAGGTGGACGGGATTCTGGGTATGCTAATGGATGGCCTGAGAGAGAGGCAGCTTCACAAGTGTGTTAACCTGATTGTCCTCTCCGACCACGGTAAGAATGAGTAGCCTTCTGTGGAGAGTCACCCCATGAAAATATACTGTGCGGATACAGAATTTTTTCCAGGATGTAATAACTTGTATATATTTTCAGCGGTGTACTTTAAAAATCATAAAATGGCGGTATTTGCCTTTATAACATGGCAAAAAGTGTCTGTTTTTGAAGTCTTTTAATCTTAGTACGAGACTGGAGTTCCTTATTTTTGTCTCTCAAGTGGAAAAAAATATTGGCTTATTTTAAGTTAACGTTCGATTGGCTCGAGAAATTTTCTTATCCCATTGGCAAACCTAGAAATGAATCAAAATTGACTCACCTCATTGGCAAAGTTTTTGTCTCACTTATAAAAAAGGTAATAGAAAGAAGTGTTTTAAGTCAAAACACAAGATTATGATGATTGGTAAGATAGCCTTACTTCTCATGTTTTGCAGTGAATGTGAAGCACCGCATTGAGTTATGGGGGATAAAGGGGGGTCGGTGTACACACTCATCGATATCCGCATGAGCCAATTACCCCGGAGCTTTGACTTTAGCTAGCTGCTGGGTTGAGAACAGACCCCTTGTGTGTGTGTGTTAGTGTGTGCGCGCGCGTTTGTATACATTCATGGGGAGGGTAAGCGTTGTCTCTTTCGTAATCAGGATGCATATGGTGTACTCACACTGTTAGCGCAGCAGGAACATAGGCTAACGGCAGCAGATCGGTTCATCTGTGGGAGCATATGCTGTGCGGCGTGTGTTATCGCATTAATAATTACTGTTCCATATGCTTCCCCTGCTGTACGGTGTCACGATCAGCCAGCCTTAATGTTTACAGTGATGGATATCTGCTGTAATCGGGGGGTGTGTCTGACTGGGCTCAGCTGTGCTCCGTGTTGCTTCGCACAGACCGATCCTTCTTTGCAGCTCAGTGGATTTCCTGTCCTGTTCCTGCTCGTGAAGGCTTTGAGGTGTGATGTCACAACTGCGAGACCTGAGCATGGTTCTCGTGCTGATCTAGTTACAATCACCCCTGGTTTTCTAGAACTCTAACTTTCTTCAACAAACTCTGTAGCTCTAAAAATTACTTTCAAGAAAACTATTTTTCCTGGAGGTAAACATTTGGTCTTTTGTGTACAATACAGCAGTGTCCCTGTCCATCTGGAGAACGTTTCAGCGGCGTGTTTCGTTAAAGCAACTTAAGGCCAAGTTCATTGTAGAATCATGCATAAATATTGTGTTAATTTTATGATGGTCATAGAAACATTCGCAAGTTAACGATCACTCCACACCACTTGTAGAAGGCTAAATGCATTTTAGAAGCTGATAGGCCAACAGGAGGTACCTCAAAGTACATGTTTTATTCATAGTACCTTTGATATTACTCATAATATTGTTTCAATCACATCTGGCACTTTCAAAGGATTTCGTTTCATTGTTAAAAAGACAAACACAAATATACAAGGGAAATCATATTAAAGACTTGATTCAAAGCAATTGTTGGAGGATTCGACGACATGCGTGTGACCCTGCCAGGCACTGCACTGCACGATGTACAATATCAAAATCAAGGCTGTTTAAAACATATCATGTGGCAACTTGTTTGTAAACAAGTTACCACATGATAGGTTTTCAACAGTGCAAGATAAATTTTCAAAAGATTACAAAGTAAATTTATTTCAGCACTCTAGTGTTAAAGGGGTCTTCGCTCTTCGTCTTCCTGCACCTCCTCTTCCTCCTCCCTCTTTTGTTTTGGCGACCCCACCCTCACCCTGATCGTGATTTTGTGGAGCTTCACCTTCACAGCAATTATGGCACGGCATTTGGAGTGTAGACGAAGGCTGCCACCTGACTTGAACGCAATTGGAGTCACATCTTCCTCCTTCCAATGGTGCGATCCACGATGCCTCCCGCCACATGATGCGCCTATAAGGCAACTCACCTGACTTTGTTGGGTTCTAAATTGACTTGGACTGATCATGGTACAGGGGTTGCCATCTTTCACCCAGGAAAAACAACTGTTCCAGGCAGAGGCGGCCTGTCGGTAGTAACGAAGGCCTTCAGAAACCTCACCTTTAAATACTTAATAACCTAAACCTCTTACAGTTTTCTTTTCCCGATTAGCAACAGTTGCTCAGATTAATTGCTTGAATGACAGTCAAATTCATCTTTGATAGCATTGTAACACTTGTATATTGCACCACAAAATTATTAGGCGTTTTCTTCCGCATATAAATGGCAACTTAAAATATCAATGTCTTTATAAAATTCTGAGCTCAAGTAGCTTGTGAAATGGCTAAGATTTGCGTAAATTGGTCTGTGAGGCTCATTAAGCAATTCGCCATGAGAATCCGTTCTATACTCTGAATGTAGTCACGGCTAAAGGGAGTTGTTTGGCACGATGCAGAGCTGAGTGACAATTGTAAGGATGGCGAAAATAAATGCTGCGAAGTCAGCAAAAGTTTTTGATTCTTTTGCATTTATATTGCCATCCTTCCAATGCCATATCAATTATATAAATATAGGCAATAGGCATTCACTTAATGATAAATTGTTTGATTGTTAATCAGGCGATTGCCCTCAACAGCTTGAGGGCAATCGAGCGGTAAAGGGTGCGATTACTGAGGCCCTCAGAACTCCTGATGGCACGCCACTGGTTCCACGGCCTTATGGCTGCATCTTGGCCTGCAGTTGAATATTTGAACACAAAGACGTTGTGCTTCCTTAAAACTTAAACAGCTGAACAACAAGCCCTTATTGGCCTCCACCTCATCAAAAATGTTGTGTAATTCATGTGGCAAAAAGGCCGATTGTGTTCTCTATTACTATCTCACTCACCCTCTGTACATTCCTGTCTTTGTTGGCACATGAATGCAGTACCCCACTCGTTGAAATATTCTGGAAGTAAAGCAAAACTCCCTTGCTAACGTTTGCTTTTGGTGTTTATGACTCATTGCGTCTCTGATAGTGCTAATTTATTTTTAGCACAATGGACAGTTGGGTTAAATAGATCTTAAGAAGCGTGCACGTTTCCAGTTTAAGAGTTGTTTTGGGAAATGTCTGTTAAAAACTTTAACAGGTTTGTAGCATCACGCATAAAACATAATTTGATGCTGATATCAGTTGTTATCAGAAATGCACAGGGTGCATTTCCCGAAAGCACAGACGCTAACTTGACTGTGAATGGATGAACTATGTAAGTTGTTAGCTTAGTTAGCAACTACACTTCTGGGAAACCCATCCCAGAGCGGCTACTGTCTAAACACTTCTTGTATGTCTGTCCCAAAATAAAAGCTTTGAGTCGAAAACCATTTGCATGGTTCACTGTCAGCTGGTTTGAATTTACAGGTGTTTACGTTTATTTGGAGCAAATAATTAAAGCTATATTGAAGTGCGTCACTGTCCAAATGCCAAAAGCAGAGCTCGCTGATTGAGATGGCCAGCCTCTCCACAAGCAGACTCTCTCCCCTGGTAGCAGGGCCATCCTTAGTCACGTGTGTGACCAGAAATGTTACAGATAGTGGAAAAAATCTCCTCCAATTACAAAAGAATTGGACGTTCATGACTGTGGACCTTTTATAGAAGCACTATTTATCGAAGTCAAGTAAAAATTTTATTTGTTACGTTAACTTTAACTACTTAAGGTCAGAGGTCAAATATGACTGGTCACGCGTGTGACGTCACACAGAATCAGGCTTTTTATAACTCTGTTTGACTTCAGAAACTCTGCGAAGTTGAAGAATCTAGAATGTTCCGTAGTTTTGGGGTATGGAAAATAGCAAGAAATAAATTTGACACCTTACATTAATTTTCAAAGCATTTCTTTACTTGATGACATCTGGTCACGTGTGTGGCATTTTGGTTCACTTCTCAAAGAATGGCCCAGCAGTGAAATGTTTGGCCCTAAAAGTGACCTACTGCTTTGTAACTCTCCCTCAGGAATGGAGACGGCCTCCTGTTCTAAGGCCATGTATGTGTCGCAGCTCCAGGACAACATTGCCGACTTCTCCGTCATCTCGGGCCCCGCCGCCAGGGTCAGGCCCAAGAACATCCCGGAGGAGTTTTTCACCTGTGAGTGGTTCTCGCTGCAACCAGAGTCAGGAAAATACCCGGTTTGGAAAGTCAAAGTCCTTTGTGCCTTTTGTCCACCATTAAAGTTTCCTGATGTCAGTGGCTGGTTTGGCTTCCAGGCTAAAGAAATGTGCTAATGAGTTAATTGTGGCAGTTGTATCTAAATTCAGGAGTGGATTTTAACTTTCTGAACCTGGATTTTTTTATTTCCAGAAACTCCTCCCCACCCTCCCCCGCACTTGCCCCCACCCACATATGCAGGGCTCCCCAAATCTGACCCTCAAACCCAAAACCAGCCCTGGTTTTCCCTCTTCCAAGCAATTAATTGAATAATTAGTGACACTCATTGGCTGGGCTGTCATCACACCTGACTCCAAAGTAAGGGGAGGGAGGAACACCAGCGGCTCTAGGCCCTCGAGGATTGTGATTTGGAGAGCCCCGCTCTACTGCTTCCTGTCATGCTATTGGTACAATAAAATCCATTGTGGAGGTTTTGATTTCTCACAATAAAACAACCTTGATCACCTGAGAAATAGTCTCTATGTGAAAGGGTGGAGAGGACGGAAAAATTAGTTATGCAGGAACATACAATCAGCACAATGTCATGTACAGGATATTATGCCTGATAAATGTCTCCCTGTTTTGTGTCTCCTCCAGTTGACTATGAAGGGCTGGTAAAAAACATATCGGTAAGAGGAAGGCTGCAGTTTACGGTTATCTAATGACAGGTTTGTGTGATGGTTGCCACGTGGGGTGCGGTATGCCTCTTTTTACCCTCATTCTTCTTCTTCCTTTCTGAAGTGCAGGGTGCCCGACCAGCCCTTGAGGCCATACCTGAAGGAACACCTCCCCAAGAGGCTTCACTTCGCCAATAACGTTCGAATCGAGCGCGCGCACCTCTACATGAAGTCCCAGTGGCAGGCTGCACTGTGAGTGCTGTTGTGAATTTCTCAAGAGACTTTTATGTTCAGACCTTTATTTTGAAATACTGCTCTGTTATAACGCGCTTGTTTCCGTTTCCGTCTTTTTCTGCACAACCTCAGTTATGTTTCTATCATAGCCACCGGTGCAGAAGTCAATGACGATAAACTAGAAAATCATGCACCATTAAGCTGTACCCGTTTGAATGCTTGTGGTTCCATTCCACAATTAAAGTGCCTGGATCAAACAAATGACTTTGCGTTCCCTGACCGGAACCCTGTAGTGGTCAATTTCCCAACGAACCGCTTCTCAGAGGCTCATTCCTCAACAAGTGCAGTGTTCCGTCCTCACGGCGAGCCTCCGTTTCCGTGGGAACATGCTATTCATGGAGAAGTGCAATAGTCCAGCTGCTGTGAGATGCAGGGGCAGCCTGACCCCCGTTCTCGCTTCACTCTGAGGTCAAGAGTTTGTGCTTACGTGGTGAAACATTGAAAATGTTCATATGCCATTTTCTGGTCCCCTATCATGTCACTGGGTGCATATGCAATCAACCATTACAAGGCATTTCAAAATCTGTTCCTTCTTGACATCATAAGGGGAAGTGACCTGGAGGCAGGAAGGGCTGATTAACTTCAGCCAATCAGTTAACTGCTATCTGTATTATTCTGGACAGTCTCTCCTCCGTGTGATGTCTGGAAGGACAGAATTAGAAATGGCTTGTAATGGTTAATTGGCTTTGCACCTTGTGACACAGTGGGCAATCTTTAAAGGGGACCTATTATGCTGATCCTTCTTTTAATACATATAGGTAATGTTATAATGTCCATACTCAACCTCTGAAAAGTTTCTAAACATAAGATACAGGGGTTTTGCCGTAATCCAAGAATGTGATTTCGTGAACGTGATTTCCGCTCTGAACAGCTCGTCCCGAGATCTTCACGAGATCTGGGCAAAACCTGACGTCAGGTTGTGCCGTCGAATTAATACATACCTAGCCAGAGCCAATCACGGCGCTGGACCTGCCCACACCGGAAACTATTCTCGCAGGCACTTACCACCGCAGATCATACTATGCCTTAGTAGCGTCTACACTTTTGGAAATACAAAAGAAGAACCGCAGATCATTTGAGGTGCAGTTTTGTTAGTATCTCTCTCAAAGCTGCTTGTCCATTTACTTTTGGACGGAAAAAAAAGCACCTATTTCTCTTCCAAAAGACGATGCCACCAGAAATCAGTGGGTAGCTTTTTTGTTTTCTGGCAGCAAACAGCCACGGCCAAAGGGAATGTTAGCTGTTTGTGCTCAGCATTTCACCAAAGACAGCTTTGTCAAAAAAGGATAATTCGACACAGGATAAGCGTTTCAGCTGCTTCTCAAACTTAAAGCAGTTGCCTCAATCAAGCACTCAGAGCCACAAGCTGTAAGTAACGATATAACAGCAAATAATGTAAGTGAAGCTAACGTGTTATGGGTGCCTAGCAGGACCGCTAACGATATTTATCACTAACAACTGGCTTGTGGTTGATTGTGGTTGTAGCACTGCGGCTAACGTAGTCAAGTTACTGCTGCTAATGTTTGTGTCCTAAATATGCAAGAATAATATCAGGGGAAATTCTACAGAAGGTGTGTGAGCATAAACCTCATTTGAAGCTAACTTTTTATACTTGTTTGTAATTTGGATGCTTGGTATAACTGTCCACGGTAACGGAACTCTGTAAAACCTGCATTGCAAGGGTTTGTCTCTGTGGTTGTTATGACCGCTCGGTTACTAGCTACCGCATGTTAGTTCATGTGCCGTGCTACTTAAAAATGCTCCTGGTTAACTTATATGCAGTAATTCTGATCGGTCTGCTTGTGTTACTTCGGTAAGCATCAATGTGGCAGTTTCATCATAACGTTGCCTGATTGTAGCCACTACAGTTGAAGCTAACCAGAGAGGTGCTGTATGTGTCTGCAAAGTTGGGCTGAAAAGGCTGCAGTTAGACCAGACGTAGGTTTTGCAGAGCTTGGGATAAGTGTTTGGGTTTGTTTACGGCTGCTTGTGATCGCTTCACTTATCCATGACCGGGATCAGCCGGATACTTCACCAATATCTGGGCAAGCTCTCTGATGCTACCATGAAAGCAATGCGAAACGCAGAAGCTCTAACGTGTCTGGAATAACAAACAATTTCTCTGCACTACGGTGACATAATTTCATCCCCCCTTTAGAAATTGTTGTGGCTAATAAAAGGCCGAAAAAGGCGGAGATTGAATAGGAAATTATTTCCTGTAGAAGTGATCGATTCGCTAGCTCCACATAAGCAACTTGTCCATGCTCACTGAACTTACGGTCTGTAAAACCTGTATTATGTTCATGACATAACTGAGCTCTCTCTAGCTGTCGTGTACTATCCATAAAGCTGATTTCACATCGGACGCGAAACAAATTTTTTGGCGGGATAGATTACATTCAAAGTCAATGCAAAGACGCAAATACAAGCGTTATGGGCACGTTAAGCAGCTTTCACACCGGACATGAAACAAATTTTTCACACAACAGATTACATTCAAAGTCAATGCAAAGATGCAAATATACACGTTATGGGCGCGTTAAGTAGCTTTCACACCGGACGTGAAACAAACTTTTCGCGCGACAGATTACATTCAAAGTCAATGCAAAGACGCGAATACACGCGTTATGGGTGCGTCAAGCCACTTTCACACCAGATGCGAAATGAATTTTTCGTGCGACAGATTACATTCAAAGTCAATGCAAAGACAATGCATTGACTTTGAATGTAATCTGTCAAAAAAATTCGCGGTCCGTCGTGAAAGCGCTTATCGCACCATTTTCCGCGAGACAAACGCTGGTCATTCCAAGGCAATAAGTAAACCATTACCACGGGCAATTTCCGAAAAGGCCGTTTAGCCTGGAGCTTTCGCCCCTCCGTCATATACCAGCGCAGAAGCTGTTCGTTACTCTATGCTAACAACACACTACAGTTATGCACACGAACCAGCAGGTCCTTATAATACACACCGAAGCAGTCCATAAGTTGTTGGTCCACTTTTTGCTGTTCCTCACTGTCCATGTTTCCCTCTAAACTCAGACCCACCGGATTTCTACGGTCTGCGGTCTACACTTGGGTATGTCGACCCGTTCTACAAATGTGTCTGTATGGGGTGGATTCTAGCTTTCCCTGCATCCTAGCTATAGTGTAGCAACACTGGTGTACTCACCATAGTAGCCGTAGGTAGATAGCAAATTCGAGCTTGAGCTGCCAGACTTTCGCACTGCGTCCTCCACTTTCGCCGTTGTGTTCATTAGAACAAGTTCATTTCATTAGATCTATACACATATACTGCGATTGATTGCGGAATTTGCCCGTCAATTCCTTCTCAGATTGCAGACGCGTCTCAGTTTCACTCTGGGGCGGTGGACCCGGAAAACTGCGTTCTGCTGCCTCGTCCCACCTAGATCCGCCCTCCACAGAGCTGGCCAGTAAGAAGAAAGTGAGCACACGGGGAGTGGGGGCCATAGCAGAAGAGCCACCCTAATGAGGCGTTTCAGGCAGAGATACAATGGACTACAAATGGGGTTTTTTGAGGATGACAGTATGAGCTAAATAAGGACCCTTTTTTGGACTTTGAACGATCAGGAGTACTCTAGGGGAGTCCAAGATCAAAATTTAAATTTGGAACTGTAGCACAATGGGCCCCCTTTAACTCCAATATTTTAGGGAAAATGAATAACGATGGAGAGTAATGTCTCTGTTGTCTGTGATCTCTTTCAGGAAGCCGGGAGAAATGAAGTATTGTTCTGGAGGGTTTCACGGCTCAGATAACTTGTTCCAGAACATGCAGGTCAGTGGTAGGCTCTCCTGTTTTTTTATGTCCCATGTTTATGTCCCTGGGTTTTGCAGGTTTATCCAGGAAAAGTGAGCATGCTATACAGGGGGGTGGACAAAATATCGGAACCACCCCTGAAAAAGTGTATTTCTTTGAATTCTCTGAGCAAAAAATTAGGAAAGCATCTACACAGGACATTTTGATGCATTTGAATGCGTATTTCCAGCATGTGCGTGATTTAAAGAAACCTGCAGGATAATCTCCTAACCCAGATCAGGATATTAGCTGAGCTCCTAACAGGGCAAATAGTTGGTGCCCAATTGAGGCAACAAGGAGAACTGTGACAAACGATATGTGAACATTAGTCAAACACCAAAAAAAAAAAAGCCACTGCAGAAAAAATGAACTGTGGCAGGGCAGTGAGTTAGATGTCTTCGACAGGGATAGATTGACAGGGACAAGGTCAGGACTCGCACACTGGCTCAAGCTCACTTTACAGACTTTGTTAATACTCTTGGTAAGACAGTCCCGTTTGTTGACACACTGGAGAAATGCGGTACAAAAAGGGCAGTCCAAATTGGAATCCAAAAACAGTCCCATCATCAGAAACCAGGATGTCGCTATGCCAAAGCCAGCGAAAAACCAGCAAGCAATCAGAGGTAATATACGGAAGATCAATCACGTACAAGGGGCAGAACTAAATCATAAATCGAAGGTAGAAAATAAACCGTGACCAAGAAATCATAGTTTTAATATGACCACTTTGTCAAAAAAGGAATAGATTTATTGAAGGCATACAGGAGTACGTGCATACACTGGGTTTGGCGACATGGCTCTGTTCTGAGGTGACCCTAAGGGCGTCTTCGACTCCCCATTCCCGACTGTTTCGGCACAGGCCAAGCACATGCGAACGAGTTCACAGTCTCGAACAACAAAGTGCAGGCTACCATGGATTCAAGAAATCTACAGACCCTCGAAAACACGTACCGTAACCATACATGATGTCTACAGACGGCATTTATTGTTGACCTATACTTAATTCAACTTGTATCTGACTCCTTTTTTTGGAAATATCATGACTATCGGAGCTCAAATACCAATGTTACATGCATTTGTATCGCTTAGGTATAAGTTAATTTGAGTAAAAGAGAGAAAAATTGACATACTCTTTGCAAGTTTGCTTACTATTCGCCATGTTGGATGCCCTTCGTTCCCCCTGCACCGCCAGCCGAGGTGGTGTAAGATTTGGGAACAGGAACACTTTCACGAACGCGTTCCCGGCTATTCGACTCGTTCGAGTACACGTTCTCTGCACCAGAACAGGGAGTCGAATGCGCCCCGAGAGGTTGAAGCAGCCACTCTACCTAGATAAGAGCTTGACTCTGTGGCCTATCAGAGTTTACTCCAAGGCTTTGTGAAGCAATGCTCATAGGCAGCCACTGGGAAAGTTGGCCAACAAACGTAGCATTAATCAGGAAGTGGAATATAAAGGGAAGAGAGTGACTGGGGCTGTGTCCGAATAGTCAAAAATTACGTCCTATCCAGTAATTCCTAACCACTTTTCTTTAACCTTTGTGGGAAAACATCATAAGGTAAAGGGAAGGCGTAAAAGGGAATTCCTAATGGCTTGAGAAGACAACCGCGCTAACAAGAGAATCTGAGTGCACTTACACTGGGCAGCGTGATCGTGAGTCCCCTGCCCATCAAATACGTTTCTTTACGCGATTGGCCAGATGAATGGTCGCCGCTTTAAATATTGCTGCTGTGCAGAATTGTGGGATAGCCTTATCTCCGTTCTTTTCGAAAAGGATGGTTCTGTGTACCCTACGCTGAAGGAGGTAAATTAGGAAGCACTGATACACCTTTCCTTAACATTAACAGAATTCAAATGCACTTATCATGGCTGCCACGTAATTATTTTTGGATCATTCTTTAGGAGTTAGGGACTTTCTAAAGCAAAAAGACTATTCAAACGCAGCCTGGCTGCCTCTCAAAGCGTAGGCTGCATCCTTTGAAGGCTGAATTTTTAGGGGTCGTCACTTAATTCCATCTGCCAAACTGACAGGACGTCATTTCATCTCCGTCAAACAGCCTTCATTTAAGCAAGTAATCACTGGTTTCCTTAACCCTAACCTTAACTCAACCTCAACCCTAAATCTAGCCCTAAACCTAACCCTAACCCTAAATTTAACCTTATCCCTAACCCTAAATGTTAGTTTGGCGGATGGAAGTAAGTGACGGCCCCTAAAAATGCAGCCTTCAAAGGCTGCAGCCTACGCTTTGAGAGGCACCCATTGATTACATCAATAACTCGTGCGTGTGTGAGCTGAGGAGATGTGCTGGGAGGTGTGGCTGCAAACAAGAGAATGAACAGACTAATTAACAAACAATACAGAGTGCAAGCGCCAGAGAGAAAAAAAAAAAGCACGCGGCAAGTGACACGTAATGGAAACAGCTGAACTAGCGCAAGGAACTGCCAAAAGAACACAATTAAACATGAAAAATAATTAAGGAATGTAAAAATGCTCAACAGTAATGATACAACAGATTCAAGCACTGGCACAGATGAGCCGTTGTTAATGACTTAAAGAACGACAGCTCTGAAAATCACTGCAGAATTGAACAGTCAAGTCTCAACAAAGCAGTGCTTTGTGAGCTGCACGGAGCTGATATTTATGGCAGAGTTTCTGAGGATTTACCTCTCTGTGTGGATTCTTATTAAAACGGTGGTGGCGCCCGGTGCCTTCAGTAGACAGGCTATAGGAGAATGAATTCTGCTGGGCTCAGCAGGTGGGTGGGAGGCCAGGCAGACGGATCTAAAGGCTGCTTTTCCTGCCTTTCATAGGTCTGCTTTCACTGGAAACAGGAGCAGAGGAGGAAACAGCCGCGACTCACACACCCTGCTGCACTTTCACTCCACTCTCCTTCACTTTTCCTGTGCTCTCGTTCTATTTTTTCCTTTTTTAATGTTGTTTATCTGGATTTGTAATCCACTGTCTCTGCATAGGCCACAGAGTTTGGCTGCTTTGTAAATTTCCTGCTCCGGTCAGCCCCGAGAATGTTGGGATACTATTATTACCTCTCGTCCCGGCTCTTCCGAGCGCAGGTGGATGAATGGGCAGTTTATGAGTTCTAAAATTAGCCTTGTTTTCAGCGTCGCGCTATAAACCTCGTCTCCGCTCTGCGCTCGGTGTAAAATATAGGCTGCGGAGAAACGATGGTGTTGCGCTATGTGTTTGTCAAGTGGGAGCCCAGATTCTGGCTTTGCACACAGAGGTGTGTCCGTCTTTATACCAGCACTGCAAAGGCCTGTTTTTTGCCCCCTCCGAAGGTCTGATTTATTGTTGGTTAAATAAATATATGTTGGCGCAGAAAATGTATTTTCTGAAAGCTCTAATTCCTGTTTTAGAATTTTCCATAGGAAATCTTTTTTTTCCACTGGCAGGGAGGGAATGCTGGGGTTGGTGAGATATTTTTGATGGTAAAAAAAATGAGTCACCCTATTTTCTACTGTGGTTTTTTTTAAAGCCATTTGCTGCATGAGTTTAGATAGACTGGAGGTCTTTGCCCTCGCAATTCCTTGAATACTTTGCATTACTGCAGAAACAGCCGGCCAATCAGGACCTCCAGTTCTCCCACACAGACGATGGATATAAACAATCCAAATGTCCATAATACATAGCTGGATTGACTCTGAATGAAACTAAAATGATTAGGGATAGGTCTTGTTTTCACAATTACTAAAATAAAATTGTGTTTAACCTCGTAGGCGATATTCATGGGCTACGGACCTGCAATAAAATCCGGAGCTGTGGTGCCACCATTTGAGAATATTGAAATATACAACCTCTTGTGCGGTAAGCTGCTCCCTTGAATCCAGTATAACCAGTTACACTTGTTCTTATTGTTTTGTAATGTCTCCATAATTTAAAAATGTCAGCTTGTCAGGGGACCGTTCGCTCTCTGATTTTCTGCCATCAACAAAACGGCAAAACAAATTTTGTCAGCGCATTTGCAAATATTAAGCATATGTGCGGAACCCATCTGTCCAAATCTCCTGGAACCTATTTAGGGTTGAGATTGTGCATTTGACTGTGGTCTGCCTCTGACATCACCAGTTTGCTACTTCAGCATTTGCTATTACACCCCCCCCCCCCCATCTACAAAACCCAAAACCAGTGAAGTTGGCACGTTATGTAAATCGTAGATAAAAACAGAATACAATGATTTGCAAATCCTTTTCAACTTATATTCAATTGAATACACTGCAAAAACAAGATGTTTAATGTTCAAACTGAGAAACTTTTTTTTTTTTTTTTTTTGCAAATAAGCATTAACTTAGAATTTAAAGGCAGCAACACATTGCAAAAAAAAGTTGGCACAGGGGCCTTTTTTACCACTGTGTTACATCACCTTTCCTTTTAACGACACTCAGTAAACGTTTGGGAACTGAGGAGACCAATTTTTGAAGCTTTTTCAGGTGGAACTCTTTTTCCCATTCTTGCTTGATGTACAGCTTAAGTTGTTCAACAGTCCGGGGTCTCCGTTGTCGTAATTTGCGCTTCATAATGCGCCACACATTTTCAATGGGAGACAGGTCTGGACTACAGGCAGGACAGTCTAGTACCCGCACTCTTTTACTACGGAGCCATGCTGTTGTAACACGTGCAGAATGTGGCTTGGCATTGTCTTGCTGAAATAAGCAGGGCGTCCATGAAAAAAGCGCGTTGCTTGGATGGCAACATATGTTGCTCCAAAACCTGTATGTACCTTTCAGCATTAATGGTGCCTTCACATATGTGTAAGTTGCCCATGCCTTGGGCACTAATACACCCCCATACCATCACAGATGCTGGCTTTTGAACTTTGCGCCTATAACAGTCCGGATGGTTCTTTTCCTCTTTGGTCCGGAGGACCACGGCGTCCACAGTTTACAAAAACAATTTGAAATGTGGACTCGTCAGACCACAGAACACTTTTCCACTTTGCATCAGTCCATCTTAGATGAGCTTGGGCCCAGCGGCCGGGCGGCGTTCTGGGTGCTGTTGATAAATGGCTTTTCGCTTTGCATTGTAGAGTTTTAACTTGCACTTGCAGCGCCGAACTGTAGTTACTGACAGTGGTTTTCTGAAGTGTTCCTGAGCCCATGTGGTGATGTCCTTTACACACTGATGTCAGTTTTTGATGCAGTACCGCCTGAGGATCAAAGGTCATGGGCATTCAATGTTGGTTTTCGGCCTTGTAAACTACGTGCAGTGATTTCTCCAGATTCTCTGAACCTTTTGACGATATTACGGACCGTAGATGATGAAATCCTAAATTTCTTGCAATAGCTCGTTGAGGAATGTTGTTTTTAAACTGTTCGACAACCAGCTCACGCATTTGTTCACTAAGTGGTGACCCTCGCCCCATCCTTGTTTGTGAATGACTGAGCATTTCAGGGAAGCTGCTTTTATACCCAATCATGGCACCCACCTGTTCCCAATTAGCCCGTTCACCTGTGGGATGTTCCAAATAAGTGTTTGATGAGCATTCCTCAACTCTCTCAGTCTTTTTTGCCACTTGTGCCAGCTTTTTTGAAACATTTTGCAGGCATAAAATTCCAAATGAGCTAATATTTGCAAAAAATTACAAAGTTTACCTGTTCGAACATTAAGTAACTTGTCTTTGCAGTGTATTCAATTGAATATAGGTTGAAAAGGATTTGCAAATCATTGTATTCTGTTTTTATTTACGATTTACACAACGTGCCAACTTCACTGGTTTTGGGTTTTGTAAAACAAGGGACACGAGTGTGAGTGGAAGTGCAGGGGCAATGGAGGTCCTTGTGAAAGAATATAAAACATGGACACCTGGGGGAGGTTTCTTAAGACTTTTTTAAAGTTTGAGGACAAGGGGTTCAGTTGGTGTGCTGACTATTGTTCCATTCTTTAAAAAAAAAAAGCCCCCCACCCGTCACAACCAGCACCCCTCGGAAATGCCCAGCCCAGCAATGCTTCCTTCAGATGATCTCAGTGTCTGGGACAAAGTCTAGTCCTTTCACGGCTGCTTGTTTGTATGTAACATAGCCTTGTGCCTTTGTGAGGGTGAGGAGTTCTTCCCGTGTTCGCATGGGTTTTCTCCGGGTACTGCGGGTTCTTGCCAAAGTCCAAAGAATATATTGGTTTCATCGAAGGTGGGAAGTCCAGGGGTTTGAATGTAAAGGTCTTGCCTCATGTTTTGCGAACCGGCTGATTTCACTCATAAGTTCCACTTCATGGCAGAAGAATTTAGGTGTTTAGCGAACTAGAAGAAGAAATACTTGCAAAGAGATGTCAATAAAGGTTAATGAATAGTCTAGCTCAAAAAGATATTACCGTTGGTGCCCCTACTGGTTGACATAACAATGAAGTTCTTGCGTAGCGAAGATTTTACTCACATGACTGTTTCTGGTACGCAACCACTTCTACTTTTCACGGCCATACGCAACGTAGCCTATACCACCAACTCCTGAAAAAACTGCGCTTTGCGGAGCTTAGTTTATTTGCTCCAAACTAGTCGATGGAAACGCACTGTAAGGTTATCCACTCAAGTCTGAAACACTGCAACAACCAGGGATGCCAGTCAGACAGTTTGGGTCACTTATCATGAGAACAATACAGATTATATGCATGAGCGACAAGTTGTCGCCACTCATTGGCATGGTTGTTAATTACAGAATAATGACCGTGAGTGAGAGATCAGAGACCTATTTCACACTGTAAATTAAGGTTGAAGACCGTGCTTGTGAAGTGGGTGAGGGTCCGACGTTGTAGTTCAATTAACATGCCTGACCTAATTTCACTTAACACGTCTGTGCATCAAAGCCTTGCATCTTTGAAAAGGCTCTCTTTTGGGGAGGTTCCGGGGTCAGATTAATTCCGGTGAACCCAAAGTGTGCATGCCGTATTTCTGACATCTGCTAGGTTTTTTTTGGAAATAAACATTTGTCTTTTCAACAAAATCGGAATTGTGCCATTTTTTCTTTATGGCTGGAATAATGCCTTTTATTTTTTTTACAGTACCTGATTTGCATTTTCATTTTTGCAACATTATAATTTGCTCAACAATGCATGGGAGCATGCCGTCTCTTTCTGTCATGAGCATGCTTGCTCAATTCAGTTGAAATTACCTTGTTTCCATAACAAACCATTACATTTTTATTGCAAAAGAATGGAGCACTTATCCAACAAATGTAAAGACAAACTACTGGACAGTAACTACAGATGAAAGCAAGAACACAGAAGCTGTACTTTACCCTGTCAGTCTTCATCTCTCTATCTCTCATGCTTCAGATTTATTGGGCATCTCCCCAGCTGATAACAATGGGACTCACGGGAGCCTGAACTCAATCCTGAAGAGGCCGAGCTACAGCCCAGTGTACCCTGCTGAGCAATCTTCTGCCATCTCCTGTATTGCAGAAGGCTTTACTGTAACCGATTCGCTGGGCTGCGGCTGCCCTGCGCTATCCTCCGCTCAGGTGAGCTGCAATTTGTGCGAGCGCAATGAGCTATGCTACGCTGTGGTGTGCTGCACATCATGATAGCACAACATGCTGTGCTGCCCTCTGGTGAACTGCAGTTTGTGCTAATGCAACATTTTATTCGACGCTCAGGTGAGCTGCACATTGGGCTAATGCAGTGCGCTATATATACTGGTCGAGTGAGCTGCATATTGTGTTAGCGCAGTGTGCTACGCTCCATTCAGGTGAGCTGCACATTGTACTAATGCAACATGCTGTATGTTCTGGTCATGTGAGCTGCATATCGTGCTATTGCAACGCGCTGTGCTTCAGTCAATGAGCTGCATTTTGTGCTAGTGCAACAACATGCTATGCTCCGCTCAGGTGCGTATAGCACATTGTGCTTGTGCAACGTGCTATTTACTCCAGTCAGGCGAGCTGTATAGTGCAATGCGCTAGGCTGTGCTCAAGTGAGCTCCCCATCGTGCTAGTGCTACGAGCTATGCCTCATTTGCATGGATCGAAATAGATGGCACACTTAAAATGAAAGTCATGATAGTGGATGAGAGCAGAACGGCCAAACATCGCCAACTAGTTACAGCAAATGGAGCTCACCTTTAAATTTTCTGCAACCCCAATTCCGAAATAGTTGGGAAAAAATGTAAATTGTGAATAAAATCAAAACGCAATGACTTTCAAATCACACCAGCCAGTATTTTATTCACAATAGAACAGAGATGACATATCAAATGTTGAAACTGAGAAATTTTGAATTTCATCCACAAAATGAGCTAATTTCAAATTTGATGGCTGCTGCAGGTCTCAAAAAAGTTGGGACAGGGGCCTGTTTACCATGTAGCATCCCTTCTTGTTTTTAACACAGAGTGGAGGCGTCTGGGCATTGAGGGGACAAGTTTCTCGAGTTTAGCCATTGGAATTTGATCCCACTCTTGTTTAATACAGGCTTCCAGCTGCTGGAGAGTTTTGGGTCTCCTTTGACGGACTTTTCGTTTAATTATGCGCCAAATGTTCGTTGAAAGATCAGGACTGCAGGCAGGCCAGTTCAGCACACGCACTTCTACTACGAAGCCATGCTGTTGTAATAGCTGCAGTATGTGCCTTTGCATTGTCCTGCTGAAATACACAAGGCCTTCCCTGGAGTAGATGTCGTCTGGAGGGGAGCATATGTTGCTCTAAATCCTTTATATACCTTTCAGCATTCATGGTGCTTTTTAAAACATGCAAGTGTCCCACATCATATGCACTAATTCATCCCCATACCATCAGAGATGTTGGCTTTTGAGCTAAATGCTGATAACAAAAGGGGTGGTCTTTCTCCTCTTTAGCCCAGAGGACACGACGCCCATGATTTCCAACAAGAATGTCAAATTTGGACTCGTCTGACCACAGGACACTTTGCCACTTTGCTACAGTCCATTTTAAATGAGCCTTGGCCCACAGAACACGGCGGCGCCTCTGGATCATGCTCAACAATGGCTTCGTTTTTGCATGATAGAGTTTTAGGTGGCATGTGTGGATGGCACGGCAGACTGTGTTTACAGACAGTGGTTTCTTGAAGTATTCCTGGGCCCATTTAGTAATGTCAATGACAGAATCATGCCAGTGAGTGATGCAGTGGCGTCTGAGGCCCGAAGATCACGGGCATCCAGTAAAGGTCTTGACCTTGACCCTTACGCACAGAGATTTTTCCACTTTCTCTGAATCTTTTGATGATGTTATGCACTGTCGATGATGAGACCTTCAAAGCCTTTGCAATTTGACGTTGAGGAACATTGTTTTTTAAGTATTCCACAATTTTTTCATAAGCCTTCACAGGTTGGAGAGCCTCTGGCCATCTTTACTTCTGAGAGACTCAGCCTCTCCTTTTATAGCCAATCATGTTACACACCTGATGCCAGTTAACTTAATTACTTGCTGAATGTTCTTTCAGCTGATTCTCTTATATATTAATTGCTTTTTCAGCCCTTTTTTGCTTGTGTCCCAACTTTTTTGAGAACTGTTGCAGCTAGAAAATTTAAAATTAGCTCATTTTGTGGATAAAAATTTAAAATGTCTGTTTCAACCTTTGAAATGTTATCTATGTTCTATTGTAAATAACATATTAGCTCATGTGATCTGAAAGTCACTGCATTTTGATTTTATTCACAATTTACGCTTCGTCCCAACTATTTCAGAATTGGGGTTGTAATTATTGAAGTTATAATTGTCGTTGCCAATGGAATGTCAATGAATCGAATGTGACATAACATGGCAGAACAATGCAACATGGATGTGGAAAATGAGAAATTATTTTCCCAATGTGGAAAAAGAGGTGTACAAAGAGCAATCATAATTTTCATGTCCATGTCAAAAGTGGACTATATTATAAGAGTATTGTGGAGAAACGTATCCATAGTTCCCCAATGGGTGGAGCTTGGAGTAGGAAAGGAGGTACAGAGAGGTAAAAGGAGGCAAAAAAGAGGTGATAAAGATGAGCACCAGCTTCTCACTTTAATATAATGAGGCACAGCTCTAGTCCTGGAGGCCATAGCTGTGTTCTGGTTTCGTTTCAGCTTGTTATTTAGTTCTCTGCCAGGTAAAAACTTTAAACTGGTTAACTCCTGAATGACATGACTATTACCTGAGTGCTGTAAAATTTTTAGGATACAGTTATTCAGTCCGCGGTCTGGGCCAGGGCTGAAGATGTGATTGAGGCAATTAAATAATTAAGAGCTGAAGTTGGCGCAAAATTCCAAAATGATTTGGCCCTCACTGCTCTCCCCTGGTTTTAAAAGCTCAGATTGTCAATGGGCCGCATTGTGCCTGAGGGCTCTTTATCTCATTCACTGTGTCGACCGTATTTTTAGAAACGCTTGGCAGACGTGCAAATTAGAATCATTATCGGAGCCAACTAACTGCGCTATGCAGTAACCTTCGAAAAAATGTTTAATTACACTGTGATTGCACTGGCATCGTATGCTGTTAGTTTTAGGATAAGTAATATTAGTATACACTACAGGCCAAAAGTTTGGGGCCACCCTCAGATTTTTAATGGTGCACCAAGTGCAATTTGACCCCTTGGTTTTGGGGAAGGCATTTATACAGCATGCCTTCTTGTTACATAACATGATTTTATGTCACTAGGACGTGAACAATGTTAACACAAAGGCATTGGAACTCAATCATAAAACATTGTGGTCATTGATCAATCAGTCAAGACAGCTTTAAAATGTGGTCTGAGGTCTGGAATTCACCCAAAACCTATTGGCTTCCTATATTTTATGCACTGAAGTCATTTCATGTGCAAAAAATAAGGAAAGAACAGTTGATGTGATTTTTTTTGAAAAATCTGAGGGTGGCCCCAAACTTTTGGCCTGTAGTGTACCTAGTAGCAGTAGGAGTAGTTGTACTAGTACCAGTGGGAGTAGGTGTAGTAGTACATATAGTACTGATAGGACTAGTATTGTAGTAGTAGTAATCGTAGTTGCATTAGAAAATTAAGAGTTGTACTACTTGTAGCAGGAGGAGTAGTAGTAGTAGTATATGTAGTTAGTGACAGTTATTGGAGCAAAGGTAGTTTTAGAAATGGTAGTTGTGGTACTAGCTTTGTATTAGTGGTAGTAGAAGACGAGGAGATGGAAAAATTCATTATTCCTCTCGGGGACATTGTTTTGCATTTGCATAAATGTGAAAAATTACATAACTGCTAATGCAGTATAAGCGGACTGGAGTGGTTATTTGCTAAGTAAAAATGAGAAAAATTTAAATGATAATGCTGAATGGTTTCCAGTTCTCATTACTCTTGCTGAGTGGGACAGGTGGGTAATTATGTGCATTTGTCAGCTGAAATGGAATGTCATTTAAACTGAGTAAGACAGCGAGAAAGAAATAATCATGTGATTGATTTCAGGAGGAGGAGCTGAACCAGAAGCTGATTCATGGCAGTACCTGTGAGTAAAACTATCCTGAACACCCGACTCTCGCACACAGAATTCCCATTCAGTGTCCCCATAACACAGGACAACACCACACTCTCACACACAGAATTCCCATTCAGTGTCCCCATAACACAGGACAACACCACACTCTCACACTCAGAATTCCCATTCAGTGTCCCCATAATAGAGGACAACACCACACTCTCGCACTCAGAATTCCCATTCAGTGTCCCCATGACACAGGACAACACCACACTCTCGCTCACAGAATTCCCATTCAGTGTCCCCATAACACAGGACAACACTGCACTCTCGCACTCAGAATTCCCATTCAGTGTCCCCATGACACAGGACAACACCACACTCTCGCACACAGAATTCCCATTCAGTGTCCCCATGACACAGGACAACACTACGCTCTCGCACACAGAATTCCCATTCAGTGTCCCCATAACACAGGACAACATTGCACTCTCGCACTCAGAATTCCCATTCAGTGTCCCCATGACACAGGACAACACCACACTCTCGCTCACAGAATTCCCATTCAGTGTCCCCATGACACAGGACAACACTACGCTCTCGCACACAGAATTCCCATTCAGTGTCCCCATAACACAGGACAACACTGCAGTCTCGCACTCAGAATTCCCATTCAGTGTCCCCATAACACAGGACAGCACCACACTCTTACATACACAATTCCCATTTAAAGTCCTTATGACACAGGACAACAGCACACTCTTACATGCACGATTCCCATGTAACTTTTTTTATTGTTTTTAATATTGTACACTGCATTGAGTACAAAATAAATGATATATAACATCCGTATAACACAGGACAACACCACACTCTTACATACACAATTCCCATTTAACGTCCTTATGACACAGGACGAGACCACGCTCTTACATACACAATTCCCATTAAACGTCCTTATGACACAGGACAACATCACACTCTTACATACACAATTCCCATTTAACATCCTTATGACACAGGACAAGACTACGCTCTTACATACACAATTCCCATGTAACGTCCTTATAACACAGGACAACACCACACTCTTGCAGACACAATTTCCCATTTATGTCCTTTTGACATACGACAATATCACTCTTTTACACGCAAATTTCCCATTTAACAACTTCATAACATAGGACAGTGCGGTAAATTCCCATTTAACCTCATCTTAATGTAGGACAATCACACTCTTTTGCATAGAATTCCCATTTAACTTCCTCATAATGTAGGACAACAGCACAGTCTTGTACAGAGAATTCCCATTTGATGTCCCCATAGCTCAGGACTGCGCTATACTCTTACACACAGTATTCCCATGTAATGTCCCCTCAATACAGGACAGCAGCACACTCTCATACATAGAATTCCCATTCAACATTCCCTTCAGGCACAACAACGTCTCAGTCTAACAGACAGGATTTGCATGTAATGTCCCCATAGTGTGGGACAACATCACACTCTTATGCACAGAATTACGATTTTAAATGTCTGCAACGCATCACAATAAAAGTGTTTCACGTTGTTTAACGTCCCCATAATGCGCGACAGCACCACACTCTTTTGTTCAAATTTTCCACTAACTGTCCTTGTGATGTAGCACAAGGCTGCATTTAAAGCACAGAATTCCTATTTAATGTTCTCATAACGCACAATAACACCACACTTTTACGCACCAAATTCCCATTTGATGTCCCTATAGGACACAACACCACCACATTCTTACACACAGACTTGCCATTTTACATCTCCATAACACACAACAACACTATACCCTTACGGTTACAGAACTCTTTGTCCCCGAATTTTTGTTCCCCAGACTTTTTGTCCCTGAATTTTTGTCCTTGGACTTTTGGTCCCCAAGGACTTTTCGTCCCCAGATTTTTTGTCTTCTAACGATAATGAAAAGGGCCACCATTGTAGACAGACGGATGGACAGATGGATGACGGACAGATCACCATGATATAAGGGTTAGGGTTATAATGCAGGAAGAGGGCAAAGCATTATTGGGGATGAACTATCCCGGTAGGAAGAGTCCTAGGACGAAAAGTTCATGGAGACGAAAAGTCCGGGGACGAAAAGTCTATGGGGACGAAAATTCCTTGGGGATGAAGAAAGTCCACAGATGAAGAGTCCTGGAGCCCACCCTTGCACACAGAATTACCATTTACTGTCCCCATAAGGCAGGACAACACCATACTCATAGAAACAGCATTCCCATTTAACATCCCAGCAACACACTACAGCACCGCTCTCTCAAACACAGAATTCCCTTTTACCATCCATATAAAGAACCAAATCTCACGAAAAGATCCACGACTACGCTGCACTTTTACTGGCAGAATTCTTGCGTAAGATGTCCATGAGGCGCCACAAATCAAACTGTTGTGTTTGTAAGTGCGTTTACATGTTCTGTGCCAACTGGATCATTTCAGGATTCTTCCCACATGTGCTTTGTGCAGTATGTGTGTGTGCGTATGTTACCATGTGTGAATGAATGAATGAATTCTTCTTCCATGCATTTCTGTGTGCGTTTTTGACGGTGGAATGAGGGTGGAATGTACTTGGGAAACGACTCATTGAAGTGATTTTCAGGACATTTAAACGGGAAATTACAGGAAATACTCTGATTCCGAGCGTGCTTTGGGAGCGGGGCCCGAGAAACTTGAGTGCTGGGTTCACATTTCAGCCATGTGCCCCCGACAGCATGGTTCTAATTTGGTCAGTTAAATATGTTACCAGGTTGCCTGGTGGTTTACTTAAGGTTGTGGGTTCAAGTCCACCCTGGGCCTTTCTGGGTGAAATTTCTCTCCATGCTCTCTCTGTATTTATGTAGGTTTTCTCCAGATGCTCCGACAGTGTGCCATAGTCGTGAGACTTGTGTTAAGCTGAATGGAGACTCTAAATTTCTGTGTGGTTTGAGTGTATGAGTGAACAGCCAATGGTGTGTTTGTCTTGCACTGCATTGGCTAGCTTTTCCCAGCGTAATACTTCCGTCCTGCCTATTAGCTGTCCCCTGTTACCCTAACCCGGAATAACTGGGATCGATAACAGATGATGTCACCTTAATTTGTTTGTTCAATTTCTCCTGTTTCAGTTTCTGCGGTGAAGCCTCTCCACTTGCCTTACGGAGTCCCGCGGGTCCTGCAGAAGAACGTTAGTTTCTGCATCCTGAGTCACCATGACTACATCAGCGGATACAGCCACGATCTGCACATGCCCCTTTGGATGTCATACACCCTGGATAACTCCACGGTGAGTCACACCCTGCGATTTCTGTTTTAAATGTTTAAGACATTGCACTGGCTTTTCTGAGAAGGAGCTGCCTTCGGGCTGATTATGACTGAGTGATTTAAGTGTTTGACTGGGACCCAGTAGGGTGTTGGTTTGAGCCCCAGTGCTGCTACATTAAAGATCAGAGTAGCTGCTGGGATCTTCTGCACAGCTCATAAAGCTTAAGCCTAGTTCCCACTTTCTCAAGTTTTCTGCCGATTCGTAGCGACGTACCAAGAACTATAGATCGTAATGAGTCACGGTTCAAAATTCTGTCATGACCACTGACATAGGAATGCTCAAGAACCGCCGTCTGACGTCACTTAATCTTTCTTCATTGTGAGTCTGTCTTAGTCGCTTTGCGTTCAGGTGGTTTTATGTCGCAGACATTCCTTGCACCTTGTCACTACGTCTTCTACAATCATGGCCATTTTCCGCAATACAATTAAACTGGAATGTTCAAGAACCATCACAACGCTTACATGACACCACCACGCCATCGCTATGACATATTGTTGTACAATACATGACGAGCACGCAAAGCCCCACAATTTTTTTGAACGTTTTGAAAATTTTGCCACGACAAAGACAAGAGGAGGGTTTGGTTGTGACTGTTGGGAATTCCTCCGAGCACATTGACACCCCCAAGACCTCCCTATGACTTGTCATGATCTGATCTGGCATCGGCGGGAATCGGCGTGTTAAATCGTGAAGGTGGGAAGGAGGCTTAAGTCTGATCACCTGTTAGTCACTTTGGATTCAAGCATCAACTACAGTGCCGTGAAAAAGTATTTGCCCCCTTCCTGATTTCTTACTTTTTTGCACATTTTTCATACTTAAATGTTTCAGATCATCAAACAAATTTTAATATAAGACAAAGATAACCCAAGTAAATAAAAAATGCAGTTTTGAAATGATTATTTAATTTATTAAGGGGAAAAAGCTATCCAAACCTACCTGGCCCTATGTGAAAAAGTAATTTCCCCCCTTGTTGAATCATGAATTAACTGTGATTAACCACATTTTTTGAGTCCAATTTCACTAGCCACACCCAGGTCTGATTACTGCCAGACCTGTTGAATCAAAAAATAACTTAAACAGAACCTGTATGACAAAGTGAAGTAGGCTAAAAGATCTCAAAAAGCAACATGTCATGCTGCGAACTAAAGAAATTCAAGAACAGATGAGAAACAAAGAAATTGACATCAACCAGTCTGGAAAGGGTGGCAAAGCCATTTCTAAGGCTTTGGGACTCCGGAAAATCACGGTGAAAGCCATTATCCACAAATGGAGAAAACTTGGAACAGTGGTGAACTTTCCCAGGAGTGGCCGGCCTACCGGAATTACTCTAAAAGCGCATCGACGACTCATCCAGGAGGTCACAAAAGAACCCAGAACAACATCTAAAGAACTGCAGGCCTCACTTGCCTCATTTAAAGTCAGTGTTCATGACGCAACAATAAGAAAGAGACTGGGCAAAAATGGCATCCATGGGAGGGTTCCAAGGCGAAAACCACTGCTGACCAAAAAGAACACAAAGGCTTGTCTCACATTTGCCAAAATTCATCTTGATGATCCCCAAGACTTTTGGGAAAATATTCTGTGGACTGACGAGACAAAAGTTGAACTTTTTTGAAGGTGTGCATCCCATTACATCAGGCGTAAAAATAACATATCATTAGATAAGAAGAAAATCATACCAGAAGTCAAACATGGTGGTGGTAGTGTGATGGTTTTGGGCTGCTTTGCTGCTTCAGAACCTGGACGACTTGTCGTAATTGATATAACTATGAATTATGCTCTCTACTGGAAAATCCTGAAGGAGAATGTCCAACCATCAGTTGGTGACCTTGAGCTCAAGCGCACTTGGGTTATGCAGCAGGACAATGATCCGAAACACACTAGCAATTCCACCTCTGAATGGCTTAAAAAAAACAAACTGAAGGTTTTGGAGCGGCCTAAGCAAAGTCCGGACTTAAATCCGATTGTGATGCTGTGGCATGATCTTAAACAGGCCATTCATGCTCAAAAACCCTCCAATGTGGCTGAATTAAAACATTCTGCAAAGAAAAGTGGGCCACAGTTCCTCCACAGCGATGTGAAAGACTCATTGCCAGTTATTGCAAACACTTGATTGCAGTTGTTGTCGCAGAGGGTGGCACAACCAGTTATTAGGTTTAGGGGGCAATTACTTTTTCACACCAGGCCAGGTAGATTTGGATAGCTTTTTCCCCTTAATAAATTAAATCATCATTTAAAAACCGCATTTTGTATTTACTCGGGTTGTCTTTGTCTAATATTAAAATTTATTTGCTGATCTGAAACATTTAAGTGTGACAAATATGCAAAAAAATAAGAAATCAGGAAGGGAGCAAATACTTTTTCACGGCACTGTTCATAACCATCTAATGCAGTCTGTAGAGCTGTCTTGTCTGCCTCAGTGCTGTGACACAGAGAGTGCATCAGTATGTTCACAACACAATCTCCACACAAGACTCTAAGGGCTTTTTTTAACATGTTGTTCTTTCCATTGACTGATGATACGGTTCAGGTTTAGCAACCTAATTGATTTGAGATATTTCCTTTGAGTGTAAATGAAAGTGTGTGGAATAAAAAACACACACACACACACACACATAGATGTTAACACACACACATATGCACTCACATAGACACACACACACAAGCACGTAGGGACACACACTCTCACACACAAATAAATCCTCACATTCCTTGCAGTAGGATGCATTACTCAGTCATTCTGCTGAAATCAACTCTTTCACCTCTGAGTGAATGGGCTTCTTGGCCGCATTAGATAATCACACACAGATGAACCGGAAACCACAAAGAAAGCACAGCGAGTTTCCCGGAGACCTACTACAGAGCTACAGCACTCAGTCTTTCGGGAAGGGGAGAGGAAGGGTGAAGGGTGTGTGGCCTCCCTTTGGCTTACAGAGTCTTTAATCTATCCCAGAGCGATGTTCAACCCCTGCACCCGAACAGCAGCGACTGCGTGCGTGTGGACGTGCGTCTCCCAGCAACAGTTAGCCAGACGTGTCTCAGATATAAGACTGACCCCTCCGTGACCTTTGCCCTCCTGCATCCTCCCAGTAAGAGACTAAAGATCTTTGCGACACAGCATACGTTTTAGAACAGTGTCTCTGCAGTACCACATGTGGCCTGTAGGGTGTGTGACAGTCTAAACCTGAGTTAACAGGAAACAAAGGCCTTTCAATTGCACCTTGTTTTATGAGTCTGTGTTTTCCCGCAGATTTAGGACAAAAGAACACAGAGTTTGACTCTTTACTTACAAGCAACATGGTGCCGATGTTCCCCTTATTTAAAGGTGAGTAGATTTGTGTGTGTATGCCTGCGTGTGAGCATGTGTATGTTTGAAGGTTTGTGTGAGTATATGTGTGTGTTAAGTAAAAGCTCTGTATCATGTTGAACTTTCAATTAAATGTACACATATGTCCTCATTACTCACAGTCTGGCAAGATGGCAGTCACTGCTTATTACTCACATAACTATACTTTAGATCTTCATAACATAAAATTATTCTTGAGAAGCGTTATTCATGTAGCTTATTCTAAAGCACCCTGATTCACAAGTTTTGACACAAATTAAGAGAAGGGGTGAGTGATTTTTAAAACCTGCTTTAAATGTAAGCTAAATGATCCCAGGATTTTGCATTTATTGCGATACAGTATTGTAACATGGTGGTATTACTTGTCTTTTATTTAGAAATTCAGTCCGAGTCACATAAATGCACAAGCCCTCCTTCCTGGTGGTTTTTCAGCTTGCCTGTGAGCGTGTCAAGTCGTTACATTGACCATAAGCGCGCTCCCCGGAGTGAGTGTAACCTTATCCGCGCGATGATGGATGAAGGCGTTTGGCTCGTCTGACCTGCTCCTCGTGCTTCTCTCTGTCACGCACTCCCCTGTGCTGCTGTCAGTGTGACAGCCGCAGCCTGTGTTAAACCAGTGTCACTAAGTGGAGACAGCTCACAAATAAGCTCGCGGTCCACACTGAAGCAGAGTACAGCCTGCTTTGTCAGTCCAAAGCTGCTTTCACACCAGACGCGAAACAAATTTTTTGCACGACAGATTACATTCAAAGTCAATGCAAAGACGCGAATACACGCGTTTCGCGTGTATCGGTCTTTGTCAGTCACGTGAATGACAGGCCCCCCCAGCGCCATTTTGGATGGTTACCGGAGGTAAACAGACAGAGCAAACATGAGACGAGTGGGTTGGTTAAGTTGTTTTACGATTTTTAAAACTGAAAAACGGAGAAGCAGAAGGAAAAACGAGCGAAAACCATACCGTGACTAACTCAAAGATGCCAGGGACCGGTATTTGGCCAAGTTGGCCACTATAAACAACATTGATCCATATGACCCAACAGCATCTGAAAAGCAACTAGAGCTGTCAAATAAATGTAGAGCACAAGTACTTCTAAACTGCTCTTGGCTAAGCATTTTCTAAAATGAACACAACACACTTGTACAGTATGTGTGTGTGTGTGCGTGTTTCTGTACATAAGCACATTTTTTGCGGCTCTGTAAAAAGACGGACCAGTTTCTCCTTCCCTGTGCCGTTCGCTAGTTTAACGTTAGCATAAGCTGAACAACAACGTCAAGGACATAACGTCAGCTCCAGTAACTTCACAAGACAGATAATCAGCACATAGTATCGTCACTTAAACAATAAAAGCTCTTACTTAACTAACCTTTGTGAAAATGCCGAGAGCAAACACGCACATATGGAGGTATTGTGTCAAAAGTGATATCCTTGCGTCTCACCACAGCAGCCCATGCAGCCCGACGTCTCTTTGTTTTCTCCTCTACCTGCTGCCCATAGCCTTTTCTCCAGGTGGGAAACCTGAAAAATCTAACACCGCGGTCAACTTTTCTACCGTTTGAATTACTGTTGCAGCCTTTCGCGCAACATCAGTGTCCCATTTCTCATCCAAAAAGCAATCCCCAACCCCGGGGTTCATTTCGCGAAATCACAGACGCTAACTTACATAGTTGGACCCACTGACTGTGCATGGACAGCCTTTTGGGAAACCCACCCCTGGTCCGCGCTGTTTTGTTTATACCCACCAATATGGCGCCATGACGCAAAATGCACTGCGGCTTTTGCGAGAGTTACGTCACTCATCAGAGAAATTCTTTGTGAAAATTCCTTGAAGGAAGAAGTCAGATTTAGATTTCGCCAAGCGTAAAGTATACTCAGTCAAAAAAGAAACTTCACACTCGTTTGAAGGTCGATAAGTTGAACATACAAGAAAAGTGGTTTTAAATAATGATTTAATTCCATTCTGTACCCATTAAGGACGGTGTACCATAAAAATCATGTTCATAATGTAACCAGTTCCACCGGAAATGCTATGGAAATGTAAGAGAGTAAAAATGGTAAGTTACAACTTGATGAAAGCATGTCAATAGCGCGTATGCCCTCCATGAGCGTTCACAACTGCGACGCAAGCGTCTCCTCATGGATTGAATGATGCGTCTGAACACAGCTTGGGGGATCGTCGCCATAATTGAACCAACATGGCACCAAGTTCCTGCAAATTCTGTGGAGGGTTCCTTACTTGACGGAGTCTTCTGCCCAACACATCCCATACATGTTCTATGGGATTAAGGTCGGGAGACCTTGAGGGCCACTCCATGACATTGATGCCAGCATTCCTAAGAAAATTCTGCGTTAAATTGGCGTATGAGGTCTGGCATTATCGTGTTGGAATGTCAGACCTGGGCCATGAGCTGCCATGAATGGCAAAAGCTCTGTATCCTGCAGCAGTTTGGTTTCCTTGAGCGACCATCAGTCGGGAACGGGCAGGACCATTAAAGGCACCCCAAACCATAACACTACCGCCCCCAAAAGCGGTCCACTTCCTGCACACAACACTGGGCGTTGCGTTCACCGCGTCTCCTCCAAACTCTAACTCTCCCATCAGCGAAGTGCAAAGTGAATCTGGATTCGTCACTAAAACGACCCTATTCCAATCACGCTGAGTCCATCTCAGATGTCGTTGTGCCCAGAGAAGCTGTTGACGTCGGTGTAACTGGGTTAAAATTGGTCCACGATATGGCCGACATGCATGGAGACGAGCAGTGCGCAGGCGATTACGTATGGTTTGGGCAGTCACACGACCTCTAAACAATTCATTCCTAGTGGACGTTGCAGTGAGAAATCGATTACGCAAATGGCGTAAGACGATTTGGCGGTCTTCTGCTTGTGTCGTCACCGTGGTCTACCCGAACAAGGTCGGTCTGCTGTGGAGCCAGTTTGTTGGAGGCGTGTCCGAAGATCATGGATAGTCCGTCGACTGCATCCCATAACCCTGGCAACGTCAGTGACCGACGTTCCCGTATTCAGCATGCCAATGGCACGTTCACGTTGAATGTTTGACAGTCGTGGCATTGCAAATCAACGGATAATTGACTGTAAGAACTTGTTTTTCGAGATGTCACTCTACCGTGCTAACGTGGGCTCAATTGCACGTGTCTCATAAGGTCACGTGACTAGGAACACGAGGAAACGTGCTTTTACCTTGATGTATGCTCGCCGTGCTGCATGCTTGTGCACGCCGGAGTTGCTGTGTGTCATGATGTCTTTGACAACGCATTTACCCCTAATAATAATAATAATATCTCTTGTATTAAGTTTCAAGAAAATATTTGGAAATTCATGAGTGTGAAGTTTCTTTTTTGACTGAGTATATTTGCACAAAGAAGTAATCTGCCGGCTGGTGTAGGTGTTAGTGCTATGTGACACCTGTGTTTAACAGTGCTGTGTTTACTCGCTCCGTATCTGTCAACAAATACAAGAGCATTCACGCCCATCCAGAACTATTTGAGATGCCTTGTTAACTGACAAATGAACTGACAAATACTGGTGAAAACCTATAACCTCCTGGTGGAGGAGTGATGAAACTTAAAATCTTTTTTTTTCTCAATTAGAAAATTCTTTGATACTTAGTTAGTTTTTGCCTGCTGGGTAAAATTGTCTCAGCCATAAAATATTTAAACTCCCTTGCCTCATTTGTCAGAAATACTTGCTAAGGTTGATATGTGTTTTTGGTTTTTCCAGTGTGTAATATGTGACCTCAACAGAAAGAATTTAAGAAGCATCCTGAAATTCACTTCAAAGTGATTAGGGTGAAATTATATCAGGTTATGCTACCATAGTCCTGACCTTAACCAAGTTGATCATATTGTACAGTACTTTTTACTCTGCTCGTTAGCTTCTGCTCTATTAGTTCGAGAGCTCCCCCCAGTGAACATCATGCTGGCGAAGGTTTGTGTGTGCAAACTCCGTCAGGTGACCCTCAAATGAAAGTCAGACTCTCTGTTGGCCAAATTTGAAGATACTCTAGATGTTAAGCTGAAGGTCATTGGGATTTACTCATGCATTAATACGTATATTAAAGCTAAACTCTGGGTGGTATTCACATGGACAGTTCATAAACTCATTACCACAGCACTGAAGAACTCTGATGACTTGATCCAAGCCAACATTAGCCAAGATGGGCCTGTCTCAAATATTTATTTTGGTTTGTTTTCATTTCAGTATAAACTCTCCTGTTTCAGATGATTGCGCTGACATCTCTGTCCTTACAGATGTTTGGACTTACATCCATGATGTGGTTCTGCAGAAGTACCGGAGAGAGAGGAACGGGCTGAACGTTATAAGTGGGCCCATATTTGACCAGAACTTTGATGGAAACTATGACACCCCAGAAACACCCAAGCCGTGAGTTTTACTGTTATGCTCAATTGTGCCATACACACATCCGCTCACATTCACTCACACACACACACGCACACACACACACACACACACACGCACGTACAACTACAAGAGGTCATCGAGGCCATAAATAATTTTTGCTCTTACACACACCATCATACACTCCCACACATACTACTGTTTTCTTTAACATACACTATTAAGCTCTCATACACACCCAGCCATACTCTCTCACGTACAGTCAGACTCTCTCTCACACACTATTGTCCTCTCTCAGATACACCATTATCCTCTTTCTCACACACATTCTCTCTCACACACTATCAAACCCTCTAAAATAGTGTATGAGAGAGAATGTTAGTGTATGACAGACAGGATAATGGTGTATGTGAGAGAGTATGATTGGGTCTGAGAGCTTGATAGTGTATGTTACAGAAAGTAGTAGTGCGTGTGAGAGTGTATGATGATGTGTGATTTATGGCCGAAACGGCCCCTCGTTAACGACACCCACACACACAAATACCAACACACACACACTCAGGCAATAGCTTTGATTTTGAAACTTGAATCTCCTTTCCTCGCTCTGTAGGAATGAGGCTCCTCTCCCCACACACTTCTTCCTGATCCTGACCAGCTGCCGAAACGCGTCCGGCCCCCCTGAGCAGTGCAAGGTACCCCTGGAGGCTGTGTCCTTCGTCCTGCCCCACCGGCCCGACTACACCGAGGCCTGCGCTGTAAGTCGTCCCCCCCCACACACACACACACACATCGCATAAACACAACCCTCAGAAAGCCCATCCGACTACTCCTGATCTGGCACCACATATGGAAGTGTCTCACATTCCACCTGATATAAGAAGATTTTTGTGTTCACAGTTGTCAGAACAATCTGATCTATGTCAAGTTGGTCAAAAATCTGATTTGAATTACTTTCATTAGGTTTGTATTCATGAGAGCGAAGTTAAACTAGCCAGCTATTTTGCGGTTAGGGAAATTAGCCCAGTAATATGAATTAGCCTCCCCATTAGCCCGAAAGCCCTCTGCTCGAGAAATTAGCCCAAAGTTGACGCATGCGCACTTTGCATCATTTCCAGATGCGCGCTTCAATTTGGCTTTCCCGCGCGAAAGCTGGCAGCATCGGTCTAATGAAGACACAAACAGCGGGCTAATTCGCGAATTTGCTGGCTATTTTGCGAACTAGACCAAGATTTATCAGGAAAATTTCCCAATCAAATTAGCGGGCTATATGCGTCTTCACTACTAAATAGCCAGCTTATTTGACATCAGGCTAAATTCAAAACCACAAAATAGCTAGCTAATTTGAAACTTCATTCTAATGATGACAGGCTTATGGTGTACTGTGAACACAACCTGAAACACCGGTTAAGACATATTGTGAGATGAGCTGTAAGAACACTGATCTGGAATCAGGCTTTTCTTGCACAAATCCTAGCTGTGTGTGTTATGAGCAAAAACACAACTCTGTTCCCAGTGCTTCACCTTGTTCATAAATGCCTGCTCAGGGATTTTCTGAGCTGAGACCTACAGTATCAGGTCTCACACACAGGACTTTGGTCACGTGACCAGGCCACAGTGGATGATAATAATAATAATAATAATAATAATAATAATAAAAATAATGTTCAACTCAACCCCTGCCATAGCTTAATACGTCCTAAAAGTTTGTCTACACCACCCCATATACAACTGACCTTATGTGACCTTAAAAACCTCAGCTGCCATCTGGGGACGGTTACCATGTTTGATTTGGTAAAAAAATCCTTCCACTCCCCTCAGTAGATGCAGCACAGACAACCTATTTGCGACATGCAGTGTGACAGACGCACGCGGACGGACAAATGGAAAACAGGCTGAGGCAATAATAGTAATAACTAGAGGGTGTGTCCGGAGGCCACATACCTCACCTGCGCCCACGACCTTCAAATGTCAAAATTTGCCTTATCTCCCAATGTTAACAAAATTTTCAAAGTGATCCAGAATCCACAGTTTGATCTGGATCTGCACCAAAAACTAATCACTTCTCACTTGGTCCATTACCAAACCCCTCTGTGAAATATGAGAACGAGCCGACCAAAACTGCGGCCTGTAGGCTGTCCACAGACAAACACATGCAAATAAATAAACGGAGACAAACACACAACCCCTCCCGCACTTCGTTTGCGGGCGGGCTAATAAAAGATCTTTGTCATCATGTCAAAGTGCTTAACACGAAGATGCTGTGTAAAGGACAGATTGACAAACAAATATAGGTTATTGTAAGGGCTGGTAGCAGGATCATGTGCAGTGAAATGATCAGTTGTGTGCTCACACTGTAAAATGCTGTGAGGTTATAGTGCGTTTCACTGGAATGAGAGAAATGTTGTGTTGATCTGAAGGCTCGCTCATTTCCTCCGCTTTTATGGCCTAAATATTTGCATGAAGGGGAGCCTCAGCTTCTCTGAGCAGCTGGTGTCTCTTCCAAACGCGACAGCAAGTCAAGTTTGGCCTACTTGAATTAACAAAAAACACGCCCTCAATCTGTCGAGTGTGTGTGTGTGTTTGTATGTGTACGTGTACTTTTGTGTACATGTACAGTATATGTGTGTGCACAGAATGTGTATTGTGTGTGTGCATATGAATGCTGGTATTTATGTTGTTTGTGCATTTGATATACAGTACATGTGTATGTTGCATCTGTGAGCTTTTTGATACGTGTGCTTCTGTATATGCAGTGTCCATTTGTGTGCTTGTGCGCGCACATGCTTTAGTTTGTTGGTAGGTGCTTGCTAATGGCAGCAGTTCACAGGTGAACAGAGGGCCAGCTTGTTGTCGTTAACAATCTAAACAACCACTCCCATTGTAGCTACCCCCTTTATTGTTATAACATTAGATGCATTCCATCTGCTGTCAATTCTGTCCCATTCATTTCTCAAGGACAGTGCTTTCAATGAGACCATTATCAGATTCACAAAAAAAAGCCAGACTGCAGGTCGTCCCCACCAAACTCAAATCTTTCCACCTGGTCTCCCAGTAACCAGGCCCCTCAATGTTCGCATAACACTGCAGAACAAGTTACAGACTCACTGTCTCTCATCTTGAAAGGCTTATTCTTGCATAAGATTGTAGAATATACGCCATGACAGTATAGTTGACCTTGTAGCAAAAGGCATAACTAACTACTTCTCTCCTTCAGTTGAATGTACAGGCACAGATGAATTAAACTTGATATGTTCCATCTTTGTAGCAATAGTCCTGCCCTGCTTTCACATATCTCTGCCAATACAGTAGATGTTGTTGTTTTTAATGAGAAAAACAGATGTATTCATTCTTGAGGTGGCCTGCACCTTTGACTCGAACTTACAGATGCCATTATGACTGAGTTCATAAAATACCAACATCCCCTGACTATCATCTCTGAGCTGTGTTAGTGGTGCAAACTATTTGTCTTTACATTTGGCTGCCCAGGACGTATACATTTGTTGGTCGTAAGAGTCAGCAGGTACTTCTGATGCCCAAACAAGGGGGTAAAATGCTAGATAAATACTGTTCTATCTCCGCCATCATTGGCGGTCGACATATTTGACGGAGACGATGCTCTGAGTGTGCTATCTTATGTTAAACTGCCTCTTCAGTTCATAATTTTGTGAATGTATAATGTAATATACTAATTCACTTATTATATATATATATATATATATATACAAAGTAAACATATAAAACTTGCATCTCTTGTGTCCTGAACTGTCATCCTCCATGGGAGCATCAGTAAATAGTTAAAATGTGTATGGTGTGTCTGACATGACTTGTGCATGTGTTTGATGTGAATGCTGAATGTTTGTGTTTGATTTGTATACGAATGGTGAATCTGTGTATTTGACGTGTGGCTGCATGTTAATGGTGTCTATGTGTCCGTGTTTGTTAGTGTGTCTGAGGGCATTTGTGTATGGTATGTGTGTGTGTGTGTGTGTGTGTGTGTATGCGTGTGCATGTGTGTGTGTGTGTAAGTCTCACTGCTCCCCGTCTCTCTGCAGACCGGCTCAGACCTGCTCTGGGTAGAGGATTGGATGGGGTTCCATGTCGCTCGGGTTCGAGACATCGAGTTGCTCTCAGGGCTGAGCTTCTACCAGGACCAGCTGTCAATCACAGATACCCTGCAGCTTAAGACCTTCCTGCAAGGCCTCTGAAGCGCCACGAACCTCAGGAGAGAACAGGAGAAACAAAGAAGAGAAGAAGGGTTGAGATTCCTCCACTTCCTCCCGCTGGGATGCAGACATTTTCACCTTCACATTTCTTACCAGGGGAAACGGGAAGTTGAGCATCCCAGGATGAAAATTCCAAAGAGTTGGAAACCAAAGACTTCACCGCTGCGATTCTGTAGTTCCTGTTCCTGAAAGAAAAAAAAGCACTGGAAATCTGGTGAAAACGTGTATCGCCATGACAACTGTGTTTATAGTTCCCTTCCCGAAATGAGCTTTTTATTGATGGGGTGGTTTTCTAGGAAGACCAAAGATATTTCGAAAAATGTTACTGCACTCATCTGTATTTGTGTGGCTCATCTCCTGCTAATTGGAAACGTGGCAGAAAATATGGGAAACATGCACGACCCAGGAATGTCGGTTAATGATGTGATCTGTGGAGGACCCTCATCGTCTGTATGTGAACTATGAAGGACATTTCTGTCCTCAATGATCAGTAGCAGTATTTAAAAGAAATTAAGGAACTCTTTATATGAAATACAAGACAAATATACACACAGTGCCACAAAAAAATGATTTTACATTTTTATAATATATTTTGTGGATGTTGAAATGATCTTTATGCAAGGAATATTTTGATAATTGGATTTTGAACAGTTATCTTTATATTTTCTTCAAAGTGACTATTAAATGAATTGAACCAAATCATTGTATCATTTTTTTCAACATCATTATTAATATGGGAAACAGTGACATTCAGCAGCGCAAATATCTGTTGCTTTTCAATTCTTATGCTATATTTAGCTATTTTGTGTGTATATTTAATGCTAGTCAGATAGCATACTCGACTACTGCTATAGTTTAATATGCTATTTTATTTGTGCATCACGTATCCCATGCTAATATTCTCCAGGTTTTTTGAGCTTCCCCTCATTTCTCCAGATGTTGTTTTCCCTGCATTTCCAGGACTTTTGGGAGAAGTGTTTGGTGAGTCTTGCTAGATTGTTTACACTTAGGTCGGCGCGTCCGGTCACGTTTGTTACATTCACCGTTTGTCATACTAAATCAGCTGTATCTTGCGACTACTGCTCGTACTTCAGGAAATGCACTGCTTGGTAATGCACAACCAGTGTGACACCACGAGATGGCAGTGCTGCATCAATCTGTCACGTTCTACACTAGCTTGCGTACTACCTGCAATATTGATCTGTTGGTATTTGGCGTACCATTCTTATAAGTATTCTTGAAATTTGAAATGTACATTATTCATACCCTTTCTCAGATAGCAACACCAAACCATTCAGCAAAATGTGTGGCCTCATACCCCCGACTCCAGCTGTGTTTTTTCAGAGCTTCATAAATTCTTAAATAATTTCTATACAGATGGTTTTCCATGAAAAAAAAATCTCACTTAGAATGAGTGATGGAGTATTGAGGCTTGTGAGTCTTTTCATATCACAGTGCTTTCTGGAAATATCTGCAGCTGACAATGTCACCAGGCACTCTATTAGCGTAATTGAGGCATCAAGACAAACCATGAAGCAATGTCCTCAACCTTAATTTGTCAATTAGTTCGACGTCGCCCCCTGTGAGTGGTTGACACTTGGTGCTCCAACCTTAGCTGAATTTTTTTAGCCTCGATGTTATTGAGCTGAGCAAGCAAATAATTTCAAAAAGTATCATAAAATGTTTAGTTCCTAATACAGCCTATTAAAGCATTACTGTCGTGGTTGCGAAGAACCCTTTGCCTGCATGCTTGTGTACGTCATGGAAAGTTCCTGTAAAAATATATGTGAATATAGATAGGAAAGCGTTGGTGGTTTATGTGAAAAAATGCACCTTTCTAGTTTCATGTTTAAATGTCTGATGTTTATCTGGCGATCAGAGGATTTGCCCACAGGCTTCTCTGTGTGGTATGTGGAGGTCAACTTTTCATCTGGTGGGCTATATTGGTCTGATTTAGCTGTAGAAATAGTATATGGTATCCTGTCTATGAATCATTCTCTACGGGAGTCATTTAGATCATTGGCAGGAGGTCATCAATCATTCGTCATCGATATATAAACTCTGCTCAGTGGTTTAAATGTTTAAAATGTCTGCTGACAGACCCTTAAGCTTGAAATCTTGGGTCAAATGTTTAATACCAGTAGCACATTTACATTTTTTTTTTTTTAAAGAGAAATGTGTGACCCACCACTAATAGAAAAGTAATGGCATTTTCAAACTCAAAATCATAATGCATATCTCTACCTGCCTGTTTCTTTCTCTTTAAATACTGTGTATAACTGTCTTTCTTCCTCCCAGGCAGCTACCTTGGTGATCATTGCTGCCGGAAGGAAACGGTGTTATGCGTTTCTACCACAAACAGTTTTCTGCTGAAGGCATGTTAGTGTGTGGGGTGGGGGGTGGAGGGTCTGGGGAGGTGGTGAGTGGGCTGGTTTGAATAGTGAATTAAGACACGGTATTGCTGGAAGTTTGTGAGGATTTTTGAAGAACTGTTCTGGTACTATATACATGAAATGAGCAGTCACTTCTGTTATCTAAATGTGTCACTTGTTACATATGTTTCATGAACACTTTGCATGTAATGCATTGAATTTAAACATGATGTATTAGGCGACTAATTGAAGACCTGCGTGCAAGAAGTACCTAAGTCACATTTTTGAAAAAATCAAGCTGGCACCAGTTCTGGAATTTGTACTGATAAAAGAATCATTTGATACCAAAATTAGGGGAAAAAAAATATGTACTTCACCCCTATTTATTGGTGTATGGTGTCTTCGGAATCTACTAAAATTTTCTGCTAGAAGTACTCAAGTCCATAAAATGTGTGCAATAAGTGCCCAAGTCCATGACTGGCCAGTCAAAATGCCGGAATGAATCACATGACCAGCACAGAAAATAGCAACCATGGAGGCAATACAAAATGGTTTGAATGGTTTCTGGATTTCGAATGTTTGTTTCTGATTTGTCTAAGTGACTTTGGATTTTACCAAGTTATATTAGTGTTAAACAAGTAGTTCTGCCTACCATAAAGGCTGTTTTCAAATAGCTTTGCATCTTTCACATTTCTCTCAGGAGATACGATGCAAGTACACCTTTTTGTTTTATCAGTTAGCAGAGAACTTCCTGAGCTGAAGGTGCAGGTTGAAACATAATGAGTTTGTCTGATACTATGTTGGTCATTTATCATCTCAAGCTGACTGTTCATGGAAATGGCACATCAGACTAGCAGCTGCACATCTCTAAAAATCCTATTCTCACTGCACTGATCTGGAAATCAGTTTTGTCTGATGGCTGCCAGAAGATCGGGTTAAGGAGGTGGGTGGGAAACTGATCTGTAATCAGTGTTCTTGCTTGTGCTTGTGAGGAGATTCATGAGTACTGACCTCTATGCTGTATTTCTACACAATAAAATGAGGCCAATCAGTCTGTGTGCTTGTGTAACCGTTGCAGTCATGTCATTTTGCACTGGAGTCTCTCTTGAGCACGAGCAGAAGATAATCACCCCACAATGTGGTTTTGTTTGTGCAAAGGCTTTGTTTTGATCTGAGCAGATAGGAGGCTTCAATAGGCTGCAGCAAACCTTCCGGAAAGATCTGTGGAACAGCAATGCGACGTCAATCCATGGCAGGCCCAGCAGTTAAGTCCCTGTGAAACAATCTTCAGATCCCTGCTTCACATAGCAGGATTACTGAGTGAAACCTGGATCCCTCGTAAAACTGGGATATGGCATTTAAAGGAATTGGCCCCCATTTTGCTCAATACTGTTATCTGGTCAGCTCAGCACTCCTGTTTAACAGAGCTGATCTTTGAGAGGTGTTCTGTGCGACTCAGGCAAAGAGTAATGGTTGAAAAGAAAAAAAAACTGACCAAAATTGTGCCTATGCTTTGAGTAAGCCACCGTGGCCTCTTCCTGTTTGCGCATACCTCTCTCCACCTCACTCAAACCTTCTGAACTCTGTCTGACACATAAAGAATTTCAAATACTGGTTTTGCGAAGAATCATTTCCTGCATGACTATTTGTATTATCAATCTTCAGAACACGATATCCCACAGTGGCGCACATTTTAATCTCTATATCTGTTTGGTCCTGCATTATTTTAAAAATGAATATTAAATTGTACATTGATGCTAATCAATTTCTGACCATTGAGGAAATGGTGGAAAGAACATTTTCCTTTCTGTCTGAGGTGTGACATTAGATGGTTCATGTACTCTGTTGACTTGGCCTGCTCATTATGTTGATCATGCTTTTTTGGTTATATGGTTTTTTGGGTTTTTTTTTGGTGTTCTATCTGAGGCCATTGTAATTCTGTGAAAGGCAAGAGGAGACAGTTGATAGAGGATGATAAGCCTTCCATGATTTAAAAAAAGGCATTCAGGCCGGGTTGAATGAAACAGAAATCGCACCTCCGGATGTCACGCTGAGGGAATCTGAGCTTCTCTGTGTAAGGGCTAACTACATTAGCATTAGCAGTGACTGATTATCGGCTGTAGAGATACAGCTAGCAGCAGATAATGGCAGTGCTAGTCCGTTATCTGCTAGCACAGAGGGATGGATGTCTGGGTGCCCACTGATAAGCCTCTCCTTTCACTTGGCTTTTTGTGCCATTTATTTTATTGACGCCAACACTATACACAAAAATTACAGCAAGTGTGGTCATAATTAGGTGCTTTATAAAGAACAAAAGACAGCGCGAACAGGAAAGGGTGATTGGATATGTAGAGGGTCATGGGGGTGTGTTTTTTGGGGAGCAGGGCTTGGTGGGTTTAGGGGAGGAAGGGTTTTGCTTGGGGCTGGGTTTAGGGGAGGAAGGGTTTGGGTAGGGGCTGAGTTTAGGGGAGGAAGGGTTTGGGTAGGGGCTGGGTTTAGGGGAGGAAGGGTTTGGGTAGGGGCTGGGTTTTGGGGAGGAAGGGTTTGGGTAGGGGCTGAGTTTAGGGGGGAAGGGTTTGGGTAGGGGCTGGGTTTAGGGGAGGAAGGGTTTGGGTAGGGGCTGGGTTTGGGGAGGAAGGGTTTGGGTAGGGGCTGGGTTTTGGGGAGGAAGGGTTTGGGTAGGGGCTGGGTTTTGGGGAGGAAGGGTTTGGGTAGGGGCTGGGTTTAGGGGAGGAAGGGTTTGGGTAGGGGCTGGGTTTTGGGGAGGAAGGGTTTGGGTAGGGGCTGGGTTTTGGGGAGGAAGGGGTTTGGGTAGGGGCTGGGTTTAGGGGGGGGAAGGGTTTGGGTAGGGGCTTGGTTTAGGGGAGGAAGGGTTTGGGTAGGGGGCTGGGTTTAGGGAGGAAGGGTTTGGGTAGGGGCTGGGGTTTGGGGAAGGGTTTGGGTAGGGGCTGGGTTTTGGGGAGGAAGGGTTTGGGTAGGGGCTGGGTTTTGGGGAGGAAGGGTTTGGGTAGGGGCTGGGTTTTGGGGAGGAAGGGTTTGGGGGGGGGGGCTGGGTTTGGGGGGGAAGGGTTTGGGGGGGGCTGGGTTTGGGGAGGAAGGGTTTGGGTAGGGGCTGGGTTTGGGGAGGAAGGGTTTGGGTAGGGGCTGGGTTTTGGGGAGGAAGGGTTTGGGTGGGGGCTGGGTTTTGGGGAGGAAGGGTTTGGGTAGGGGCTGGGTTTTGGGGAGGAAGGGTTTGGGTAGGGGCTGGGTTTAGGGGAGGAAGGGTTTGGGTAGGGGCTGGGTTTTGGGGAGGAAGGGTTTGGGTAGGGGCTGGGTTTGGGGAGGAAGGGTTTGGGTAGGGGCTGGGTTTTTGGGGAGGAAGGGTTTGGGTGGGGGCTGGGTTTTGGGGAGGAAGGGTTTGGGTAGGGGCTGGGTTTTGGGGAGGGAAGGGTTTGGGTAGGGGCTGGGTTTTGGGGAGGAAGGGTTTGGGTAGGGGCTGGGTTTTGGGGAGGAAGGGTTTGGGTAGGGGCTGGGTTTTGGGGAGGAAGGGTTTGGGTGGGGGGCTGGGTTTTGGGGAGGAAGGGTTTGGGTAGGGGCTGGGTTTAGGGAGGAAGGGTTTGGGTAGGGGCTGGGTTTTGGGGAGGAAGGGTTTGGGTAGGGGGGGCTGGGTTTAGGGGAGGAAGGGTTTGGGTAGGGGCTGGGTTTGGGGAGGAAGGGTTTGGGTAGGGGGCTGGGTTTAGGGGAGGAAGGGTTTGGGTAGGGGCTGGGTTTGGGGGAGGAAGGGTTGGGGTAGGGGCTGGGTTTGGGGAGGGGGTTTGGGTAGGGGCTGGGTTTTTGGGGAGGAAGGGTTTGGGTAGGGGCTGGGTTTGGGGGGGGGTTTGGGGGGGGAAGGGTTTGGGTAGGGGCTGGGTTTGGGGGAGGAAGGGTTTGGGTAGGGGCTGGGTTTTGGGGAGGAAGGGTTTGGGGGGGGGGGTGGGTTTTGGGGAGGAAGGGTTTGGGTGGGGGGGCTGGGTTTTGGGGAGGAAGGGTTTGGGTAGGGGCTGGGTTTAGGGGAGGAAGGGTTTGGGTAGGGGCTGGTTTTAGGAGTGGATAGGTTTTGGTGGAGGCTGATTAAAGATATAGACTTTGTTATTCCCAGGACAGGACAGAACCGCTTTTTCTCAAATGAGCAGGTGAAGATTGGATCTGTCATCTGGGCCCTGGGCATGGGCAGTTCTGGTTCATGTGCCAAAACAAAGTTATCTGGCCATCAATCATGAACCTAACCTCCTTTCTTATCTCTCTCTCTCTCTCTCGCCCTCCTCTGTCTTTTTCTTATTCACTCCCTTAGTTCAGTTCGGGTCAATTCCATATACTTTACTACCAAGACACACTCTTGATAAATACAGCCTAAGCAAACATAAAAGAAAAAAATGTGTAAAATACAATACATGCAAAATAATACAATGCAATAATAAAAATTGCAAAAGTTAATAAAGTTAAATAGGTCAAGACATATTAACGGTTATAATGATAAGTGTAAGAATAGCGTGCACATATACTGTTTCTGTGGCAGCTTGTGAAATGAAAATTGGAAGCGCAGAACATCACTTGAATGTAATGGTTGTTCTTGACCTGTTTTCAATCATTTATTTTATTGACGTTACATGAACTCGGAAAACTCTTGGGACCATCAGGTACAGCCAGTTCTTCTCAGTAAGGTAAGAGGAAAACTAATAAGTCTTGATCTGTTTTCAATCATTGTCCTTGATTTACAAGTTCTCCAATGACAAGAATAAGCCATCAGCCATTAAACACGCAGCTTCCTTCTCAATGCAGTTGTGCACCGATTCAATAGAAAATTTCTCATTAAAGGTGCACTATGCAAGTTTGTTTACTTTCTGTGCGATTATATTTTTGTCTCAATTCACCGACATCTCTCCACGATTTTCTAGCTGCCTGGCCCTAAATTCACTGTGAAAAAAAAATCCGGGCACTGGAGACCGCACAGGCATCACAAACTGCAAATAAACGCAAGTGGCACAGGCTGTGCCCCATAACATAACAAACCGTTCCGGCCAATCACTGACAAGAGTTGAGAGTTATGGAAGCACGGGAAGGAGGGAACTATGGGAGGGAGGGGCGGGCTACCTCTGTTTTGTTTGAGTTCGAATGTCAACAGAAGTGAAAGTAAACGAACTTGCATAGTGCACCTTTAACTTCACAAAAAAGATAAACTTCTATGTGAACAGCCGTGTTTGCTTTAAGGACACCCAGCTCTATCAAATCTTAGTGCCGAGATTGTTTAATTAAACCAAGGAACGCAAAAATTAGCAAAAAAAAGAAAAATATCCCCAAATGAGTAAAGTTGATCAAAGGGGACCTATTATGCTGTTTTTTCAACAAGTTATAATATTCTTGGATGAACAAAAAGCAGGCTTTATTAAATTTTTAGCAAAAAAAAAAAAATTCTATGATATCGAAGTAATACGATTTCTGCCATTCTTAACCTTCTAAAAAACAGGCTGTTCTGAGTGGGCGTCCCTTCTATGAAATGTGCTCAGTTCTGATTGGCTAGTGAACAAAGACACCAGTCCTATGTGTCAATTCAGGGTCTAATATTTATCCAAGGCTAGCATCTGTGTAGTAGCAACTGTCAGCTAGCATTCAATTTACTGCGAATGGCTGCGCTATTCCCCCGAACAGAATTCACGCATTCTAGCAGTTCTTATCAAGATGTCTCCTATATTGTCTCTGGCTAATTGGGACTCCCTCAGTCAAAACCACGTATATGACAGGACTGTTAATATTATCATGATTGCAATGTTAATTTCCATTACCGCCTTAGTAATAATTCCCATTATATGTTAGTACCAAGCTACCTTTATCACTCTGCGACGCAGTCAGTCAGTCAGCCAGGTATATTTGTGTTCGTACAAGCAGTTCGTTTCTAAATTCACAATCAACTTAGCAGCTAGCTAACAAGCTAGCTAATAAACTAATGTTACATAGTGATTAAGGAAAGGTACTGCATGCGTGCTAGATTGCTAAGTAATGTTAACTTAGTTATGGGAGTTGAACTTAGCTAGCTCGCTACAGCGACAACTAAGCCATTCAGATTAAACTTGCGTTGCACATGGAATTCATTTTGGCCAAATGTTAAATGAAAGTAGAAACACTTACCTGGTTAGCTTGCTTCAGATTCTCCTTGTTAATAAATCAATGCCACTGCTACAACCCCAATTCCGAAATAGTTGGGACAAAGTGTAAATTATGAATAAAATCAAAATGCAATGACTTTCAGATCACATGAGCCAATATGTTATTTACAGTAGAACATAGATAACATTTCAAATGTTAAAACTGAGACATTTTACATTTTTATCCACAAAATGAGCTTATTTCAAATTTTCTGTCTGCAACAGGTCTCAAAAAAGTTGGGACACAGGCAAAAAAGGGCTGAAAAAGCAATTAATATATGAGAGAATCAGCTGAAAGAACATTTAGCAAGTAATTAAGTTAACTTGATTGTAACATGATTGGCTATAAAAGGGATGTCTTAGAGAGGCTGAGTCTCTCAGAAGTTAATATGGCCAGAGGCTCTCCAACCTGTGAAGGCTTGCATAAAAAAATTGTGGAATACTTTAAAAACAATGTTAACGTCAAATTGCAAAGGCTTTGAAGGTCTCATCATCGACAGTGCATAACATCATCAAAAGATTCAGAGAAAGTGGAAAAATCTCTGTGCGTAAGGGACAAGGCCGAAGACCTTTACTGGATGCCCGTGATCTTCGGGCCCTCAGACGCCACTGCATCACTCACTGGCATGATTCTGTCATTGACATTACTAAATGGGCCCAGGAATACTTCAAGAAACCATTGTAAGTAAACACAGTCCGCCGTGCCAGCCACATATGCCACCTAAAACTCTATCATGCAAAAAGGAAGCCATTGTTGAGCATGATCCAGAAGGGCCGCCATTTTCTGTGGGCCAAGGCTCATTTAAAATGGACTGTAGCGAAGTGGCAGTGTCCTGTGGTCAGACGAGTCCAAATTTGACATTCTTGTTGGAAATCATAGGCGTTGTGTCCTCCGGGCTAAAGAGGAGAAAGACCACCCCTCCTGTTATCAGCATTCAGTTCAAAAGCCAGCATCTCTGATGGTATGAGGATGCATTAGTGCATATGGTGTGGGACACTTGCATGTTTTATAAAGCACCTTGAATGCTGAAAGGTTTTAGAGCAACATATGCTCCCCTCCAGACGACATCAATTTCAGGGAAGGCCTTGTGTATTTCAGCAGGACAATGCAAAACCACATACAACACCTATTACAACAGCATGGCTTCATAGTAGAAAAGTCCGTGTGCTGAACTGGCCTGCCGGCAGTCCTGATCTTTCTCCGATTGAGAACATTTGGCGCATAATTAAACGAAAAGTCCGTCAAAGGAGACCCAAAACTCTCCAGCAGCTGGATGCCTGTATTAAACAAGAGTGGGATCAAATTCCAATGGCTAAACTCAAGGAACTTGTCTTCTCAATGACCAGACGCCTCCACTTTGTGTTAAAACGAAGAGCGGATGCTGCACCATGGTAAACAAGCCCCTGTCCCAACTTTTTTGAGACCTGTAGCAGCCATCAAATTTGAAATGAGCTCATTTTGTGAATAAAATTGTAAATTTCTCAGTTTCAACATTTGCTATGTTATCTCTGTTCTATTGTGAATAAAATACTGGCTGGTGTGATCTGAAAGTCATTGCGTTTTGATTTTATTCACAATTTACACTTTGTCCCAACTATTTCGGAATTGAGGTTGCACTTTGCATCTTCCGAAAAGCACAGTCGGTCCCCTTTAGTATAAATGGTGTTGTCAGTCCTGCCTCATATTGACCCAGGTTAGTAGTAGATAGCAGTCAGACAAAAAGTGGATAGCACACATGCATAGATTTTTGCCCATTGCCCATCTCAGCAGCGAGCGACAGAGCCCGTTTCCATGCTTTGCTCCTCGCCTTGGGTGGATGTATTCAGATGAGGGCGGGTTGATTCTCACAAGCCTGCATGTGACACAGGAAAGGGAGCCAAATCTGAATTAGCATGCCGAATTCCATATTTCGTGAAAATGGTCTCCCGCAAAAAATGTCTGAGTCGTTTTACTACACAGTAAGTGGGTTAGTAAGCACTCCAGAGACTGAAATGTATGTGCACAAGAACTGAAAAAGTGATTTTTTTTTTCGTAATATGTCCTCTATAAAATGCAATCTCTCGTCGGCATGACTCGTTTTCTTTCTCATGTTAGCTATGCAGGGAAAACTGGTCACACCTGATTATGTTGAGTGTTTTTGGAGTTTACCTAATTTCAATTCAGATTAATTGTTGATCACAGGTCAAGACCAATTATTGTCATGTGCTTCACCATTTATCAGCTCACCTTCTGCCACAGATACATAAAATACACTAAAAACAAAGCACTCCTCTCTGTCTCTCTCTCATCCTCTGATGGAAGCGCTCCTGCCTGAGTGCGTTTCCTTGTCTCTGCCCAAACCTCGGCTCAGGCCAGGGGAGATTTGTTCTTGAGCTCAGCCAACCATGAAATCACCCCCCCCCACCGCCACCACCACCACCTTCCTCACTCCTCCAACCTGGACTACCCCCCCATCCCCTCCCCCCTGTGTTCTGGCCCTCCAGCGGTGCAGCGGAAGGAAGCGTAGCGAGAGGTAACAGATCTCTGCATGATGCAGGAACTCTGCACGGCGGTGCGATTATCATGACCTCCTCTTCCCACCCGTCGCTCGTCTCTTAAAGACCAGTGTCACCTCACGCCTGGCTCGTCACGCACGGACACTCGCTAACACTCTTACACACACACGCGCGCGCACACACACTCACGCACGATGGATCTCAGCTCTTTGGAGGCCCTGGAAAGAGACAGGGTGCTGGAGGTTCTTCAGAGGGACAAAGTGCTGCGGTCTTTAGAGGAGGAACGGATAAGGTATGAGGAAAGGGTGATAATGAAAAGACATATCATGGGGTTGTACATATAATTCTTAATAAGGGAAATGACTTACTGAAGAGATAGATCATAGAATTGTATGTATTATACTTAAGGGGGGAAAGAGTTATAATGAAAGAATATATTGTGGAGTTGTTTGTAGAAAGCTTAATAAGGGAAAAGATGTACTGAAGAGATCATGGGGTTGTACGTATAATGGGTAAAAAGGAATGAGTTACAATGAAGAGATATATCATGGGGTAATATAATGTTTAGTAAGTTGAACGAGTTATAACAAATAGATATATCATGGGCTTACATGTATAATGCATAATGAGGGGAAAGAATACAAAAGAGTTACAAAATAGAGTTATATGTCTAATGCATGACAAGGGAAAGAATTCTAATGATGATGTATCACAGTGTGATTCAAAATATGAGTAATGCAGGGCAAGGGTCTGTTTCTTGAGGATTGTTGAGGCACTCAGTCGACCTGACCAACCTTGAAATGTCGGATGACTTGAGCTCTGGTGAGAATTTTCACAAAGTGCAAGGGCATAAATCTTTCAAATATGAAAATAGGGAGAAGGCCAAGGGTGATGTAGAGCTGTATTATGGTCATATTTCACCGAATTGACAAAGTGCATGGGCTCCCAAGATTTTAAATGAGATGTTTGTTCAGTGAAATATACTGAGGTTCATATAACTTTATCATGGTTTCAGTTTATGGTCCTGCTTTGCTGTATAAGCATCTCTTCTGTACAACTGCTATTTTAAAGGTTTATGTGTCTTTGTGTAGGAGAAAATTTTGATCAGTTTGCATACTTTCGTCATTTTTTTATATTATTATTGCAGCTCTTTAAGTAATTCTTCAAAATGATTAAAATGACCACCATGTAAAATGCATCACTATAAAAACTGTCTGCACCTTCATATCTACGGTTATGCATTCACTGTTCGCACTTTTGAATATGAAGTTTTGTTGTTTTTTATAGTATGATAGTATGAACAGAGTGTCACTGTTGTGCCTAGATAAACCGTTATTGATTAGAGTGACACACACACACACAAGCACATATGCGTGTGCACACTCACACACTCACACACTCTCATACATACACTCACAGACACACACACAGTATTCTAACCACATACCTTGCCATTCTCAGTCTTCGCATAGATGGTGTTGCTCACATCCCCCCTCCAACACATTGCTGCCTCAAGCTTCTGCATTCAAAGAATAATTTTATTTAACATACTCAAAAAGGCCTCACATGCACCTAGAGGACGCTGTCTATGTTTGCATCATCTCCACTGTTATCTGCTCTGGTGGAATATCCTGGGATCAGAAAATTCAGGTCTGGCCAAGTTTTTCTTCTGCTCATAACCTCAGTAAGCCGATGTCACTACCTAGTCCGATAACTTCCACGGCGAATTGTGCTAGTTAGCAAATCCAGGCTTTCACTTTTTGAAACTTGGCTGTGGTCAGATGTTCAAAAATTACAACGTATGTCCCATTGACTAATTCCTGACCACCTTTTTTTTTTTTTTTTACCTCAGAGGACAAAGCCGTAAGTTTAAGAACAGATGCAAAAGAGAATTCAGCAGGACTCAAAACTAGCCACAGTGTTCAGGCAATCTGACTTCACTCACATTTAGTGACCTCATCATGCTACCCGTGTCTGTCAAGTTTGTTTGATTTTGTGATTGGCCGGATGGATGATGCATCGCTTTAAATATTGCTGCTGCGAGGATTAGTCGGATGGCATCGCCTCCTTTCTTTTAACTAAAGATGGTGTTTTCTATACTAAAGGAGATGAGTAAGGAAGCATTTCTGTTCCTTTGCGTAGCATTTAGAGAATTCAGACAGCTCTTAACATGGCTCCCACGTAAATAATTCCATGTAAACACTGGATGGTATTTAGGACTCTCGTATCCTAGGTTCTGGCAAAACAGAAAGAGTGATAAAGAAACACATGCTGAGGCATGTACAGATAGACCAAGGATACACACACACACACACACACACGCGCGCGCGCAAACAAATAGAAGCATGGAAACACAGCTGCATGTGATTCTTTGTCTCATAATTTGAGAGGCTCAGCGTTTGGAAAAACAGGAGCGGTTCCCATTCAATTAATCGGGAATTTAAAATTTACTGCTCGCTACCTCTGTCTCAGAAACCCAGTAATGTGATGTGAGGTCCTCTTCAGTGAGCAGGTAGATGCAAATATGCTCTGAAATTCTCCCCAGCCTTCAATTTCCTTTAAGTGTTGTTGGTCTGTTGCCAGTAAATGTTGTTGCTTTGCTGCCTGTGGATGCTGCTGGTTTGTTGCTTGGGGGGGTTTGGTGAAAGAAGAGATGGGAGCCATCATCACAGTTGGGATAGTCTGGGCCTGCAGTGCGAAAAGCAGCACAATTTGCGTTCCTGACGCTTGCAGCTGAAAAAATATCGGTTATTATCTGGGCCAGCTGCAACATTGTAATTATACCTCATTTGGAGCATGCCTATCTGACCTAGCCTACATCATGCATCATACTTAGACTCGAAGTTCATGTTAAAACTGTATCAGTGAAAAGTTTGGACACGCATTGCTAATGTCACAGCACTCTGTTTTTAGAGAAAATTAAACAGCTTAACTTCACTATATAGTCTCAAACGGAATCTTGTAAATGGTAAACGGTCAGAAGTGAAAAGAGAATAATTTACTTTTTTGAATAGTGTCCAAAATGTTGGATTTCTCAAAGAAGCCAAATTTTGCAAAGTAAACCAACGAATAAGCTCCTTCTATTTTCCAACAGCCAAATTAAAGTCAAGTGGTTTTGGGACTTATTGGACGAAACGGTTAATGAAATGCACACCTCAAGTGTAACACGTCTTTGGGACGTTAGACAGCCATGCAGCTGCAAATTCATTATAGTCACATGACTGCCCTTGTTATAAAAAAAAAAAAATGAGAGAATGCACTGCAAATATGACAACAAATGGTGGTTAGTTTGATTTATTTAAGAATTTTGAAAATAAAAGACTGCTTATTTCTTTATTTAACATATATTGTAAGAAAAATGTGGGTATGTCCAAACTTTTGACTGGTACTGTGCGTAACTGACACTTCACCCCACTATTTGGCTGACTCTTCTATTACTCGGGCTACTTGTAAAGTAGCTCAAGTCTAGATCTGTCTATCTATCTATCGATCTACAAACCCCAATTCCACTGAAATTGGGACTTAGTGTAAAACATGAATAAAAACAGAATACAATGATTTACAAATCCTTTTTCAACCTACATTCAATTGAGTACACTACAAAGACAAGATATGTAATGTTCAAACTGGTAAACTTTATTGTTTTTTGGAAATATTCACTCATTTTGAATTAAAAGCCTGCAACACATTCCAAAAGAGCTGGGACAGGGGCAACAAAAGACTGAGGAAGTTGAGGAATGCTCAAAAGACACCTGTTTGGAACATGCCACAGGTGAACAGGTGAATTGGAAACAGGTGAGTGTCATGATTGGATATAAAAAGAGTATCCCCGAAAGGCTCAGTCATTCAGATGCAAGAATGGGGCGAGGTTCACCACTTTGTGAACAACTGCATGAGCAAATAGCCCAAAAGTTTAAGAACAACATTTCTCAACGTGCAATTGCAAGAGACTTAAGGATTTCATCATCTACAGTCCATAATATCATCAAAAGATTCAGAAAAACTGGAGAAATCTCTACACGTAAGCAGCAATGCTGAAAACCAGCATTGAATGCCCATGACCGTTGGCCCCTCAGGTGGCACTGCATTAAAAACTAAAAATACAGTGGTGCACGCACATCAAATGAATACAGGTGCTGGATAAAACTGTACCATAAGAATAGAAAAAAGATACCGCACACTGTAGCTGTTGCTCCAGTGATTTATTCCTAGCGTTTAGAGCCAAAATGGTCTTCGTCAGGTGTTAACACCTGACGAAGACCATTTTGGTCGAAACGTTGTTAACACCTGACGAAGACCATTTTGGTCGAAACGTTGTGGAATAAATCACTGCGGGAGCAACAGCTACAGTGTGCGGGTATCTTTTTTTTCTCTATTCTTACTGCATTAAAAACTGACATCATTTTGTCAAAAATATTACTATGTGGGCTCGGGAACACTTCAGAAAACCATTGTCAGTTAACACAGTTCGTTGCTACATCTACAAGTGCAAGTTAAAACTCTCCCATGCAAAGCGAAAGCCATATATCAACAACACCCAGAAACGCCAACGGCTTCCCTGGGCCCGAGCTCATCTGATGAGATGGACTGACACAAAGTGGAAAAGTGTGCTGTGGTCTGACTAGTCCACATTTCAAATTGTTTTTGGAAATTATGGACATCGTGTCTTCCGGGCTAAAGAGGAAAAGGACCATCCAGATTGGTTTCAGTGCAAAGTTGAAAAGCCAGCATCTGTGATGGTATGGGAATGTGTTAGTGCCCATGGCATGGGTAACTTGCACATCTGTGAAGGCACCATTATTGCGGAAAGGTACATACAGGTTTTGGAGCAACATATGTCTTTTTCAGGGACGTCCCTGCTTATTTCAGCAAGACAATACCAAGCCACATTCTGCACGTGTTACAACAGCGTGGCTTTATAGTAAAATAGTGCAGGTAATAGAGTCGCCTGCCTGCAGTCCAGACCTGTCTCCCATTGAAAATGTGTGGTGCATTATGAAGCGCAAGACACTACAAGGGAAACCTCGGACTGTTGAGCATCTGAAGTCGTACATCAAGCAAGAATGGGAAAGAATTCCACCTACAAAGCTTCTACAGTTAGTGTCCTCAGTTCCCAAATGCTTATTGAGTGTTGTTATAAGGAAAGGTCATGCAACACAGTGGTAAACATGCCCCTTTCCCAGCTTTTTTGGAACTGTACTGACCTTATTGTGGCTTCTCTGAAGCTAGAACTACCAACCTAGCTAACTCCAGTGATCTTTATTATGCACGTGTTGTTTGCTGATTGTAGTTTGCCATTACATTTTGTCATTTTTTGCATTTGAAAATATAAATGAGTATGTTGTTTGTGATTAGCTGTTTATTTGTCACAGGAAGATGAAGTGGGAACTGCAGGAGATCCGCAGGAGGGGCGCTAAGAGTTTTGCACATCAGTACAGCGAGCGGACATGTGCTCGCTGCCAGGGCACCCTGGGAAAGTTGTGGAACTGTGGAGCGACCTGCCGCGGCTGTAGCCATCGCATCTGCAATAAGTGTCGCGTCTTCACCACCAACCGAGAGTGGAAGTGCACTGTCTGCTACGCCTACAGGTTAGCTGCCAGCTAAAACCATGTACTGTTATAAGATGGTCAACCCATGTGCGAGCACAACCTGAGACTGGAGATCTTTCCTTACATTGTACCATATATACAGCATTTAGAGTGTATTGCCATGGTACCTTAAGGGGTCTTCAGGGTAAAGTGTAGAAATAGCCATAATAATGTAAAAACTAAGAAATAAACATACTGAACATGATTTTAACCTCATAAAATATAGTGTTTTGTTAAAAATTTACATAATTGCCAAGGAAAAGGCACTTTAATGACAAAATCTGAAAATATTTTGTGGCACTGATATTTCAATAACCCATGGTCAGATTTTACTCAAATTAGTCTCATATGAAAGGTTTAAGATAGTTCTATGAAATGACATAGGATTTTTTTTGTTTGGAACATTTATGAATATTTAATGAGCTCTGTTATGTAACCAACATTGCTATCTTCAACTTGCTTCATTTTCAAAATTAACCCCCTAGGGATGCTCCTATCTAGAAAATCCTAGTGATTTCATAGATCTCCAACAGAAACAACTTCAGTCCAAATTTCAAGTCAATCAGATGAATATTAATGATTTTATGAATGCCACAAGGTTGAAAATCAGTCAAAATTGTGATTTTCGGTCATTTGCATTTAAAGTCACAATTAACAATAGAGGCAGAGGAAAAATGCAGATTCTTGGTGTATACTGGCATCTTACTGCATTCCTTTATTTATTTTATTTATTTTATGTGAAAATCAAAAATATTAAAATATTCAGGAAAAAAATTGAAATTTTTACCCTGAAGACTCCTTAGCCCATGAAACTCTGACTTTACACTCAGTTTTTCCCTTATGTCGGTTCAAAGTTAGAAAAGGCTTTTTTTTTTTTTTTTTTTTACATTGTAAGACAATGTCACTCATGTATTCTGTGTCTGCTGGTTGCAGTGCTTCACTGAAGCTGTATCACACTTCTATAGAGAGAGAAATATTCAAACTCAGTACGCCATGTTTTTAGGGCCGCAGCATTACATTAAGTCAAAAATAAAGAGACCATTTATATCATTTTATACACATTTCCCTGCTGTTCAGCCAGACATATTTGGGATTGGTGGAAAACTTAAGATCTTTCCCAGAATTATACCCTTAGAGTGCTGAAATAAATTTTTTAAAAATGAAATTATCTTGTGCAGCTGAAAACCTATGTGGCAACTCGTTTAAAAGAGCTCCCGCAGAGCTCTTACATGTCTTGCATCATTGAGGAACAACAGCTGCATTTAGTGCTCTAAGGGTTAAAATGGGCCTGAAGTTTCACAGGTTTGAATACAGAAGCTGTATTTTATGGACCCATATATGGGTTCATAGGTTTTACGGGGTTAAAGAAATACACCTATTTGTCAACACATATGGGCCGCTATGACTTCAGGTCATAGCGGTCCATCAATTCATCATTCACCTTGATGGAGTGCAGGCTTGTGTTCACGTTGGGGCTGATTAAATTGATTCCCTGCCTTTTGGCAAAAGCAAGCATTTTGCTTACAATGCAGTTTTGTGGTTAATGACATACTGCAAGGTCCTGTGATTTAATAGAGCGTTGGGTAATTTAATGACCATACAAACCCCTCCTTGACCTCCAGGGATGTGAAGATAAAATCAGGTGAATGGTTTCTGTCGGAGAGGGCTAAGAAGTACCCTGGTGGTTCAGGTTTGTTGTCTATTTCTTCTGCTGACATCATTTTTCATGTCTTGCAAAGTCCACAAGGGAATCGAATGCCTATGAAGGTCTTGCTAACGTATATTTATTTAGATTATTGGTTGCATATCTCTTTTCTGAATCTTGTATCACATTACCTGCACTTAAAGCAGTTTCCACACTTTACACTGAAGAGTTAAAATGGGCTCTTGCTGGTGGTTGACATGAATGGTCTCAAGAAGGGCTGCCCAATCATGTGCCTGGAGATCTATCGTCTTGTATATTTTCATTTCAAATTTAATTTAGCAAAGGTCTGTTGTTGTTGCACAAAGTGTGCAGTGTGACGATCTTGATTGAGATCAATCTAAGTATCACAAGAAACGAGTTCTCCCAGGAACAGTGTTGTACAGCCCTGATCTGACACTACAATGAGAAGAGCTTATTACAAGGGCTTCGAAGTTTGCTTTGACTGATTCTTCCGAAATGTTAAATTAACTTCTTGTTAGATAACGCTTATCTTGGTTTCATGATGGTCTCAATGGAAATTGGCTTCCTGAGCCTATGTTTAGCACACATTAATCATTTTAAGATAGCCTGTTTTGCTTCGCTGCCATTGACAAATCTCACCCAAAGTGTGTTATTTCTTTCTGTTTTGGTCATGTGACTCCATTCTATCTATATGCAGACGGACATGAGACCATCGGGGAAAAAATACTGAAATCTTACCAATGGCTCAGGTAAGACGACTAATGAAGTTTACACTACCTAAAGATGCAATTAGAAGTTTTATATGTCTTCAGTCATATATAGCACAAAGCTTTTGGACAATTTTAGGAAATCTTAGCAGAAATTTAATCTATAGAGCCAAAAAAGTGATTTAAGGGATGGCTATCTGTGTTAATCTATCTTAGTATTCAATGTGCACCAATGCTTTCAAATGAAATCAAGGACCAAAGTCATTTTATGCTTTTAGATTTTACCAGTATTGTGTTAGTATGCTTTATTTGGCAAAGTGCGCATGTGGGTATGTGCATTTAATCTTGTGTGTGTAAATGTGGACGTGTGTGTGTGTGTGTGTGTGTTTTACAGTAATATTGCCATTGTGCCTCCGACTCCTCCCCCCGATACACGGACTCCACCCCTCAACCAGTCAGGGGTGAGTGAGGCTTATTTCCTGATAAACTGCTATACCTCCAGATCCAAGTGTCTTGGGTGTCTGGTGTCCATTAAATCTTATAAACATTGATCCTTGAAATCTGTTCACATTAAAAACAAGTATATTAACTTAGTGTGTTTCTGTTTAGGCGTGAATGTACGTGCATGTATGCCCCTACAAAAAAGAAGTATACTTCTTCATTTTATAAGTAAACTTCAAGTATACTGGTAGTATACTTGTAAGTGTACTACTTCAATACTTATTTGGCTCACTTTAAGTTTATAAAAGTACATTTTAAGTATACTTTAGGTCTAAGAGTAGTAAACTTTGAATATGCTACTAGTGTACGTAATGCAAAATTTTTACTTCATGCAAGTATACTTTGAAGTATACTGCAAGTAAACTTACATATATAGAATACCTTATGAAAAATTATAATATGACACATTCTGCCCACTATTTATGACCATATCATGCCCATTGTTCTAAACACTCATAAAATTCATTTAAATACTCAGATGAAGAGAAATCACTCCAGGCAGGATTTGATCCCAAAACCTTCCTGCTACAAGGCTGCAGCCATACCCATCACATCACAACACATTCTTGGAGACTTGTTTGGTTATTTACCACCAGTCCACTTTTAGTTTATGAAAGTATACTTTATACTTCAGAATAAAAAAGAGAATAGCACACTATTTTCAGGTAGTACTATGGTGCAGTGGATGAAGTAGCTGTTACCTAATCAGTAGATTCAGGTATCAAATCCAGCCTATAGTATTCCAATGTGGAATTATCCATTCATATGAGTATCTAGAAATACAGTAATCATAAACAGTGTATTATTCAATTGCAATGTGTATTTCGAGGAAAATATTGGACAAGTGATCCTCATAAAACACTGGGCTAAAAGTGTCATTAATTATAATCTTTATGATGTATATCTCTGAGTTTACTTGCAGTATACTTCAAAGTATACTTTCATGAACTAAACATTTTTAATTAAGTTAACTTGTGGTACGCTCAGTTTACCACTCTTACACTTAAAGCATACTTAAAGTACAAGCCCAATTCCGAAATAGTTGGGACAAAATGTAAATTGTGAATAAAATCAAAACGCGATGACTTTCAAATCACACCAGAAAGCCCAGTATTTTATTCACAATAGAACAGAGATAACATAACAAATGTTGAAACTGAGAAATTTTACAATTTTATCCACAAAATGAGTTCATTTCAAATTTGATGGCTGCTACAGGTCTCAAAAAAGTTGGGACAGGGGCCTGTTTACCATGGTGTAACATCCCCTCTTCGTTTTAACACAGAGTGGAGGCGTCTGGGCATTGAGGAGACAAGTTTCTTGAGTTCAGTCATTGGAATTTGATCCCACTCTTGTTTAATACAGGCTTCTAGCTGCTGGAGAGTTTTGGGTCTCCTTTGACAGACTTTTCGTTCAATTATGCGCCACATGTTCTCAATCGGAGAAAGATCAGGACTGCAGGCAGGCCAGTTCAGCACATGGACTTTTCTACTACGAAGCCATGCTGTTGTAATCGCTGCAGTATGTGGTTTTGTATTGTCCTGCTGAAATACACAAGGCCTTCCCTGGTAATAGATGTCGTCTGGAGTGGAGCATATGTTGCTCTAAAACCTTTATGTACCTTTCAGCATTCATGGTGCTTTTTAAAACATGCAAGTGTCCCACACCATATGCACAAATGCATCCCCGTACCATCAGAGACACTGGCTTTTGAACTGAACACTGATAACAGGAGGGGTGGTCTTTCTCCTCTTTAGTCTGGAGGACACGACGCCCATGATTTCCAACAAGAATGTCAAATTTGGACTCGTCTGACAACAGGACACTTTGCCATTTTGCTACAGTCCATTTTAAATGAGCCTTGGCCCACAGAACATGGGAGCGCTTCTGGATCATGCTCAACAATGACTTCCTTTCTGCATAATAGAGTTTTAGGTGGCATCTGTGGATGGCACAGCAGACTGTTTACAGACAGTGGTTTCTTGAAGTATTCCTAGGCCCATTTAGTAATGTCAATGACAGAATCATGCCAGTGAGTGATGCAGTGGAGTCTGAGGGCCCGAAGATCACGGGCATCCAGTAAAGGTCTTCGGCCTTGTCCCCTACGCACAGAGATTTTTACAGTTTCTCTGAATCTTTTGATGATGTTATGCACTGTCGATGATGAGACCTTCAAAGCCTTTCGAATTTGACGTTGAGGAACATTGTTTTTAAAGTATTCCACAATTTTTTAATGCAAGCCTTCACAGGTTGGAGAGTCTCTGGCCATCTTTACTTCTGAGAGACTCAGCCTGTCTAAACATCCCTTTTATAGCCAATCATGTTACACACCTGATGGCAGTTAACTTAATTACTTGCTAAATGTTCTTTCAGCTGATTCTCTTATATATTAATTGCTTTTTCAACCCTTTTTTGCCTGTGTTCCAACTTTTTTGAGACCTGTTGCGGCCAGAAAATTTGAAAAAAGCTCATTTTGTGGATAAAAATGTAAAATGTCTCAGTTTCAACATTTGAAATGTTATCTATGTTCTATTGTAAATAACATATTGACTTGTGATCTGTAAGTCATTGCATTTTGATTTTATTCACAATTTACACTTCCTCCCAACTATTTCGGAATTGGGGTTGTATATTTATAAACCTAAAGTGGGCTAAATTAGTCCCAGGAAGTACTGAAGTAGTACACTTACAAATTTACTACCAGTATACTTGAAATATACTTGAAGTACTTTTAAAATGAACTTGAAGTATACTTCTTTTTTGTAAGGGTGTTGATGCGATTGCAAATGTGTGTATGAATGTGTGTGCTGACATTTGTGTATACGTGTGTTTCAATTTATCTTAGGGGCTGCACACGTCCAAACCTTTCACAAAATCCATGGAAAACCTGTTTGTTTCCCTGACGACACACATGAAGAGTGAGTGCACGAGCTTGACACGAGCTTGATCATGCAGTGTGATCGTGGCTCAGCCCTACATTTTTAATGAAATCACAGTGAACACATTACAGGACTCCATAAAACGCACAATAGAATGAACAGTAGGGCTGCAGAAGTGGGCTTGCTATGTTCAGTCATCCTTTCTTTCCTGAAGAACACGAAAAGCAGGCTTCATAAAACATTTATGCTCCAGAAACTGCTTTTTACACGCCATCATCATTATTATTATTTCAGACGAGGTGCACACATTGTTTCTTCTAGGCTAAACTGAGCCTGAGTCCAGAGGGAAAGTCTCTCCCAGCCTCCCTCGCATGCAGCTGAACAACCGACCTCCCAGCTAAACACTACCGTAAAATCACTGTAAAGAAAATTTTTTGCAAAATATTGGGGTGTGGTGGGGAGTTTGTATGAACATTATTAATATGCAGTGCTGCATTTTTTATTGAGTACTCCAACACATTGGATTTGGGGAAAAACTCCGCAAATCAGAGTTTAGAAACGGGAAGGTTGAACTTAGACCCATACTTTGGCTCATGTAGGAATTAACTCCCTTTTATGCGCTATCTCTGTGCAAATACTTTGGCCTGCTGTTAAGAAATATAGAGGAATGATTAATGTAGAAGCAGATATTTTTCCCGTGCATGCTTCAAGTACAGTCTTAAATCCAGGTCTGCCGACTTTTGCAACGTAAAAGTGGAAATATTTGTCTGAAACGTCGCAAACCCTGTTTTCTGCCCGCAGAAATCTCCAAGTCTCAGAACGATGTCAACGCAGACCGGTCGTTACTGACGACAGACTCCTGCAAGTCATACCGAAAGGAAAGGAGAAGCAAGTCCGATACCGCCATCAACTGGCCATATGACGTATGATTACCTGTTCGAAAAATTCTTTTAGGACAAGAAGAAAAATTACCACACACACACACACACACACACACACAGTAAGTGTTTTCAAGAACCTACTACCGCTTCTGCTGTCCAGATAGAAGACGCGGAGACAAAATCAATTCTGAAACCCATCCAAGACGGTGGTCATTTTGATTTTTATAACCTCCACAGCTCATTATAAAGGATATACAGGATATCAGCTTGTCAGACCGTTTGTCTGTCCGTCCATCGATCGTGGACACAATTTTCTGCAAAGCATTTTTCCTAAGCCCATCGGTGGATTTTTTTCAAACTTGTTATGCATTACTATCACCATAAGAACCTAAGCACCTGTGAATTTTAAATCGAGCCTGAGTATTTTCATGGAGATGCTGCAATTTTTCGACTTGGAAAATTGAGTATTGGGGTCAAATTGTATCCGAAGCTTTTTTCCTAAACAATATGGTAGAACCAGTTCAAACTTGGCCTGCATTATTATCATCATGAGAAATTGCGTGCCTGTAATTTTTAAAGTGGTCCAATATATTTTCAGGGACATTTTGCCATTTTTTAACTCTGAAAATTTTGCCTTGAGGGGTGAGTTTTGTCCAGAGTTTTATTCATAAACCATACAGTAAATTGTTTTCAAACTTGGCATGCATCATAATCTTGATAACAACCCAAGCACCTGCTATTTTGAAAGTGATTTTACTCGTATTTGTGGAGATTTTGTCGAATTTCAACTTAAAAAATGATGTATTTGGAGTATTATTTTAGTGCACAATATGTGGAAATGGCTTCTTCAGTAGAATGCCATGCTGAATTTGGGGAGTATTCCATAGTCCCATCTGGGACATTTCTGGTTTAAAATGAAAGAAATTTAAAACTGTGGTCAGGATTAATACATTTATTTGATTTCCGAGACAGCTGAACTAAAGGTATTATTTTTATATCTACTGGAATTTTCTTTGTGCCCGATTATAAGCCAATTTTGGAGTTATCCTCTGAAGTATGAAATGTGAATTTTTTCATATTTTTCAGCAAAAAAAGAATATTTAGATGGCATGGTGGTGCAGTGGGCAGCACTGCTGCCTCCCAGCAAGAAGGTTGTGGGTTTGAATCTAGCCTGTGGCCTTTCTGTGTGGAGTTTCGATGATGAATATTCTTATCTCCGGTGGTCCGGGGGATATAGGAACGGAGTCCTTCCGTCCGTCCGTCCATCACACTTCCAGCCCGGACAAGTTTTCTCAAAAACTATACAACAAACATTAATGGCATTTTGTAGGGACATCATGCTTGTGATGATCTAATTTGAGATCGAAAATTACTGTCGTAGGTCAGTTATTTGCAGAGTAACAGCCATTATCAATTTTTCTTCAATTTCTGGGTTTTGTTCGTCCATCCTTCCTTCTGTCCATTCGTCTGTCCGTCACACTTTCAATGGAGACATGTTGACTTGAATACTATGACATTTACACGGGTCAAATTTTGTATGCTTAATAAGCAAGTCATGATCTACATTGAGTTTGAAAATGGAAGTCGAAGCATATATATTTATGGAGTTATGGCCCTTGAGCATGGTGCGGGATAGTGATGACCATGTTGTCTTGTTAATATTATTATAGATTAGATTGACTTGATTAACTCTCTTCCTCCTAGGAGACCACAGATCTGGAACCCTCTGAAAAGTACCCGCTTTAAGTAATCAATCACACTGATGTTAGTGACTTTACTGCTCCTTTTTCAGACGGGAAGGGCGCCCAGCCTCTCAGAGCTCATGAGGCGGGCAAAGGCTGAGGAGGGGGTGGAGTCAAGCCCGGCCTGTACTGATGATGACACATCCCCAGGGCCGGAACTACCACTGGAGAAGAGGGTGGGTGCACTGACTTGATTTCATTTGGAGTCATGTAAAATTCAGTATTTGCCTTCCTCAGTACATTTTCTCAGTGTATGAACTGAACGCATAGTACTTGCATATAATTCAACAATTGAATCGGTGAATTCAATATGGGCCCAACTCCACACATTTAATGTGTGGAGTTGGGCCCTTATTGAATTCACCGATTCAATTACAAATATACAAATACTAATTGAAGTGTAGCGAGCATTAAAGCCATCAACAAGCCTCGGCGTAGTTTAAAAAGAAAAAAAGCTGGCAGGTCGATTCACAAATTTGCTGAGATTTCCTAAGATGTGAATTTGACTGGACGGTGCTGAACATCAACGTCCCAACTATTGTCGATCACTCATTTATCTCGCATTACATGGTTACATATTTGTTAATGGAAAGGAAATTTAGAGGACAAATCCTTTGTAGGGGAGAATTGTATGCGAATGTTACATTGGTAAACTCCCTTGAACATTTAATGAATCCTAGAAGCTGTGGTGATGACTGTTCTGGTGTGTGGTCTGAAGGGAAGCTTGGAGAGCGTCGATGGGGAACAGAGGGCACTCGATCCGAGCGGCGGCAGGGTGGGGGAGATCGAGTTGGGTCTGGGCTACAACTACAAGGCATCCCGACTGGAGGTCTCTGTGAGGGCATGTAAGAACCTGCCCTACGGCGAACCCAAGAGGAGGAAATGCCACTCGTAAGATAGCTGTGTGTTTACTGTATGAATCCCATTAGATGGCACTCTACGATTCAAATATCTCCATAGGATAGGACTCTGTTGTTGTGTGTGTGTCTGTGTGAGCATGCGAGTTAGCACTCCTGTGCAAAACAAAACTGATGGAAAAACTTCGTGATAATTCCCCCAGTTCACTAAAATAAGATGGAATTCAATGAATTTATGCAGAAGAGCCTGATCCCGTTTGATAACTGGGTATTCTGAAACTGTCAAGGTGGGAAGAGCTCTGGCTTGCCATTGGTATATGGCTCACCAATCAGAGTTCGGCTGTGGAGAGCGTTTTAATTGGTTCACGGTCTCAGAACGTTCTGTGTGCACCTCCGTGTCATGTTTCAGGTATGTGAAGATCTATCTACTGCCAGGCAGTGGAAAACTAAAGACTGCAGTTAAGAGGAACACCACAGCTCCTGTTTTTAATGAAACTTTAGCGGTGAGTGAGGCTTCTTGCTCTATGGCGCAGTCATCAGAAACATAATAAGCTCTTGTATTGTTGCTCAATTTTGGCTACACAAGTATAGTTGCACAGGCTTATTCCAATTTCTTATATTTTGTGTGCTTGCCTGAAATTTAAGGGAAGCATTGAATTATATTCATTGATGTGATGATTATTGTAAGGCATTGCTATCATCTCAGCCTTTGAACATACTTTTATGATAAACTATGTGTGTTTCTAATGCTACCAATGAATTGCATAAGTTTTAATATTTTACTGCGTAATTTATTCTGCAGATGACGTGTAAGTTAATATCATGAATAAGGTGTTCATTGAAGGGACAGGCTGGTTATTACCTTCCTATGACAACTTCCACGTATTTATGGCCTCTGTCATTTATTGATTACATGCTGTTTGCTTGGAGCAGTTCTCAATCGAGCGCCCTCTGCTGGCTGGACTGACACTGCAGGTGTTGGTGTGGCATTCCGGGACTCTGAAGAGAAAGGTCTTTCTTGGGGAGGTCCTCATCCCCCTGGACATGTGGAACTTTGAGGAAAACTCTGCCGAGAACGTAAGATGGCACCAGCTCTGTCTCAGTTCGAAGACGGTGAGTTATAACATTGACAGAGTACAGCCACAGCGTAGTGTGGAGGTTGGGGGACTGGCTTAATATCTTTTTGGCAGCGATGTAACATCCAGATTCAGAAAGTCAAAATCCCTCCCCAAAATTTTGTCCCAACTACCTGGACCTATCAGTTAGAACGTACCAGGTATTATTAACTAATGAAATCCGCTGGTTGAGCTTATAGGCAAAAGAAACAGCAATTTGTCACCGCGTCCTCAAACAAAAACTATAATGGTTAATCACTTTCACGATTGTCAGTAATAAATACTTTAAAAATTAATTTGCCTACAGTCAAATGCAGTTGTGTGTTGTTAGTTCTAAATTATATGAAATATGGCTAATGCTAACAGAGCTTGACCACATTGAAGTACCAGCACTTTTACTAATACATACAGTATACAATTACTACCACTGAGCTAGCTCCTCTGCTGCTGCTACTATTACAGCTTCTGCCTGTCCTGCTACGGCTACTGCTACAAACTTCTATTACTACTGATGATGATGATGATGATGATGATGATGATGATGATGATAATAATAATAATAGTAATAATACAAACCCAAATTCTTATGAAGTTGGGACGTTGTGTAAAACAATGGGTTTTTTATATCTGTGCTTCTAGCCCCATAGCCTTGACAAAGGAGCCACGGTCCATCAGATTGAAGCCCTACAGATTAGAGTCAGATTCAGCCCCTCACCATCTGCCAATCAAGAGTCCAGAGCAGCTGATCGCCTGAGAGGAGGTGCAGTATAGCTTGGCCGGAGGAAACGGGTTCTCCCCGTCTGCAACGCAGGGGCTGTGTGACTCACTTCCTTGAGGGTCCTGTCTATTTCTATACCTCAGATTAATAATTGGGTCCTGTTTAACAGCAGGATTACCAAGTTGGCTGAATACCACATCCAGTAAAACCTGGAGCAGATATTTTTTACATCAGTCAGTGTTTCAGATTTGAAGGGGTCCAGTGTTTGATCAATAGTAATCTTACTTCTACTCTTATTTGTTGCAAGTGATTTACAAAGTCAGAAGTTTTGCTGGTTAATTAAAAGTGAAAAGTCCAAATTAGAGTGAAAAAAAACCACATTTCAACCTAGATTTATCATTTGAACTCCTAAACACAGGAAGCCTCTTGGGCCGACTCTCAGTTCAAATCACTGGAGCCAAGAACATGATGAAGAATTTCAATAAATCCCCTGGAAACACGACCTCATCTGTGAAAGGGTAAGATTATGTTATGGGCTATGTATGTGTTTCTGTGCGTGCAAAAGTGTGTGGAGTTGCTATTTATTGCCATAAGAAAAGCAAAGACAAAGAAATCTGAGGTGGTGAAGAGGTGCATATTTGGATTTGTGTCAGAATGGGTTTGCTTGTGAAAATACAACCCCAACTCAGAAAAAATTGGGACGGAATTGAGAATGTGCGAAAGAATACATTCTCAATTTAATTTGACTTCGTTTTCATTACAGAGGGCAGAAAGACTAGATATGTTTTGTCGGGTCAACTTCATTTTATTTATAGATATAAATCCATTTCTCCCATTTTGGCCCACATGGTATTCCAGAAAAAGTTTGCATGGGAGCAATTTAGGACTAATAATGAGGTAAAAAAAAATGTGAATAATTATCTGACTTGAAACAGCTGGGGTCAGCAGGTGACTGTAATCATGATTTCGTGCAAAAGCAGTATCCAGCAAAGGTCAAATCTTTCAAGAGCAAAAATGGGCAGAGGATCACAAATTTACCCACAAATGGGAGAGAAACAATGATGAGAAGGGATTTGGATCTACTCTGCATAGCATGATTAAAAGATTGAGGGAATCTAGATGAATTTCTGTCCGTAAAGGGCAAGGGTGCAAGCCATGAATACTCATGATCTCCGATCACTCCAACGGCACTGAATCAAGAACCGACATATATAACTGCATGAGTTCAAGATTACTTAAAGGGGACCTATTATGCTGATCCCTCTTTTAATACATATAGGTAATGTTATAATGCTGGATGTCTATACTCAACCTCTGAAAAGTTTCTAAACATAAGATACAGGGGTTTTGCCGTAATCCAAGAACGTGATTTCGTGAACGTGATTTCCTCTCTGAACAGCTCCTCCCGAGATCTTCACGAGATCTGGGCAAAACCTGACATCAGGTTGTGCCGTCCAATTAATACAGACCCAGCCAGAGCCAATCACAGCGCTGGACCTACCCACACCGGAAACTATTCTAGCAGGCACTAACAACGGCAGATCATACTATGCCTTAGTAGTGTCTACACTTTTGGAAATACAAAAGAAGAACCGCAGATCATTTGAGGTGCAGTTTTGTCAGCATCTCTCCCAAAGCTGCTTGTCCGTTTACTTTTGGACGCGAAGAAAAGCATCTTTTTCTCTTCCAAAAGACGATGCCACCAGAAATCAGTGGGTAGCTTTTTTTGTTTGCTGGCAGCAAACAGCCATGGCCAAAGGGAACATTAGCTGTTTGTGATCAGCATTTCACCAAAGACAGCTTTGTCAAAAAAGGATAATTCGACACAGGATAAGCATTTCAGCTGCTTGTCAAACCTGAAGCAGGGGCATCGATCAAGCGCTCGGAGCCACAAGCTGTAAGTAACGATACAACAGCAAATAATGTAAGTGAAGCTAACATGTTACGGGTGGCTAGCAGGACTGCTAACGATAGTTAGCACTAACAACTGGCCTCAAACGCAGGCTTTGTAAAATATCTGAAGATAAATCCTGGATCGGTCGCGACTGTCCGTGACTCACAGATGCAGAGGCTGTAAGTTGCTTTTACTGCATAAGCCAACCTGACGTGATAGCCAATTGATTGTGGCGGTAGCACTGCGGCTAACGTAGCCAAGTTACTGTTGCCAATGTTTGTGTCCTAAATATCCAAGAGTAATATCAGGGGAAATTCTACAGAAGGAGTGCAAAAATAAACCTCATTTGAAGCTAACTGTCTATACTTGTTTTTAATTTGTACAACTGTCCACGGTAACGGAACTTGCTGTCTGTAAGACCTGTATTGCAAGGGTTTGTCTCTGTGGTTGTTATGAATGCTCGGTTACCAGCTACTGCATATTAGTTCGTGTGCCGTGCTAATTAAAAATACTCCTGGTTAACTTATATGCAGTAATTCTCATCGGTATGCATGTGTTACTTCGGTAAGCATCAATGTGGCAGTTTCATCATAACGTTGCCTGATTGTAGCCACTACAGTTGAAGCTAAACGGAGAGGTGCTGTATGTGTCCGCAAAATTGGGCTGTAAAGGTTGCAGTTAGACCAGACGTAGGTTTTGCAGAGCTTGGGATACGTGTTTGGGTTTGTTTACGGCTGCTTGTGATCGCTCCACTTATCCACGACTGCGATCAGCCGGATACTTCACAAATATCTCAATTCTTTCCTGTAGAAGTGATCGATTCGCTAGCTCCACATAAGCAACTTGTCCACGCTAACGGAACTTACGGTCTGTAAAACCTGTATTATGTTCATAACATAACCAAGCTCTCTCTAGCTGTCGCGTACTATCCATAAAGCTGCTTTCACATCGGACGTGAAACGAATTTTCCGCGGGACAGATTACATTCAAAGTCAATGCAAAGACGCGAATACACGTGTTATGGGCGTATTAAGCAGCTTTCACACTGGATGTGAAACTAATTTTTCGCACGACTGATTACATTCAAAGTCAATGCAAAGACGCGAATACACGCGTTATGGGCACGTCAAGTCGCTTTCACACCGAACGCGAAACAAATTTTTCGCGTGACAGATTAGCTACATTCAAAGTCAATGCAAAAGAATACAATGCCGCTTTGAAACAAATTTTTGACAGATTAGCTACATTCAAAGTCAATGCAAAGACGCGAATGTCGCTTTCACCGGACACGAAAATTTTTTCGGCGACAGATTACATTCAAGGTCAATGCAAAGACAATGCATTGACTTTTGAATGTTATTGAAAGCGCCCATTTCCCGCGAAAGCAAACGCTGGTCATTCCGACACAATAAGTAAACCATTACCACGGGCAATTTCCGAAAAGGCCGTTTAGCCTGGAGCATTCACCCCTTCGTCATATACCAGCGCAGAAGCTGTTCGTTACTCTATGCTAACAACACACTACAGTTATGCACACGAACCAGCAGGTTCTTACAGTACACACCTAAGCAGTCCATAAGTTTTTGGTCCACTTTTTGCTGCCCCTCACTGTCCATGTTTCCCTCTAAACTCAGACCCACCGGATTCATACGGTCTCCGGTCTACACTTGGGTATGTCGACCCGTTCTACAAATGTGTCTGTATGGGGTGGATTCTAGCTTCCCCTCAATCCTAGCTATAGAGTAGAAACACCGGTGTACTCACCATAGTAGCCATAGGTAGACAGCAAATTTGAGCTTGAGCTGCCAGACTTTTGCACTGCGTCCTCCACTTTCGCCGTTGCGTTTATTAGAATAAGTTCATTTCATTAGATCTATACACATGTACTGCGTTTGATTGCGGAATTTGCCCGTCGATTTCTTCTCAGATGGCAGACGCGTCTCAGTTTCACTCTGGGGAGGCGGACCCGGAAAACTGCGTTCTGCTGCCTCGTCTCGCCTAGATCCGCCCTCCACAGAGCTGGCCAGTAAGAAGAAAATGGGCACATGGGGAGTGGGGGCCATAGCGGAAGAACCACCTCAATGAGGCATTTCAGGCAGAGACTACAATGGACTACAAATGGGGTTTTTTGAGGATGGCAGTATGAGCTAAGTAATGACCCTTTTTTGGACTTGAAATGATCAGGAGTACGCTAGGGGAGTCCAAGATCAAAATATGAATTTGGAAATGTAGCATAATAGGTCTCCTTCAAGCAAACCTTTGTAAAGTACAGCAGCATGTAGTTACATCCACGAATGGCAGTTCAAACTTAACAGTGCAAAAACCTTATGTTAATAGTGATCAGAAGCACCATCAACTTCTCTAGGCTCAGAGACATCTGCAGCGTGCTGTGACACAGTGCAAAGAGGCATTGTGAATCGATAAGTTTATATTTTAAGTCTTTATTGGAAGAAATAGATGACGTCTGCTTCGCACTGAAGAAGATAAGGACCACTCAGACCAGCAACAAGTCCAAATGCCATGTTCCGTCATGGTACGGGGTTGTGTCACTGCTCTTGGCATGGATAACTTGCATTTCTTTGAAGGCACCATAACTGCTGAAGAATACACTGAGATTTTGGAGCAACATATGCTGCCTTCAAGACAACATCTTTTATTGGATGCATACTTCAACAACACAATGCAAAGCTGCATTCTGTTCGAATTAAAAAGGAATTGCAGCGTAAAATGAAGGTGTGGGTACTGGACTGGCCTGCCTGTAAGTCCCAACTCGCCCCAACTAAAATTACACTCGAAACTCAATCACTTGGCAGAATAAATCAGTGGTAAATACTTCACTGTCCCAAATTTGAAATATGTCGAAAGAGTAAAATTTAAATGTGTTTGATAAATTAATAAAATTACTGTTGTGAAACATAAAATAATTTGCGGTTGTATTGTTTCCAACATAACACAAGTCTAGGTTGTTCACAAATTGCTGCTTTCAGTTTAGATTTATATTTAACACAGCGTCCCAACTTCTTCTGGTTTGGGGTTGGATAGGAATCTGTGTCTATTTATATATGTGCATGTAATATACATGCCTCTATAAACACATATATGCGCATGTATAAATATCTGTTATGTGTACACTGACACTTTTGCATCTTCATATTTGTGTACGCATCTGTAATATGTACATACACGCAGGAGTATGTGCGTGAGTTTATGCCATATGTGTCTGTGCCTCAGTAAAGGCATACATGTACAGTATGTGCTCCTCTGTGTGCAAAGGGTGCTGGCTCTCCCTGATGGGGCCCCACAGACTCTGGAGTCCCAGCTGCTGACCGAGAGCAGCGGATCCCCCTGGGACTGCTGTCTGGAGTTCAGCGCAGTACCACTGTCCGGCCTGCAGAGGGCCTTTCTAGAACTGAGTCTCTGTGACCACACCCCCACTTCCCTGAAACCCCGCCTCCTGGGCAAAGCCAAAATGGAGGATGGTAAGTGCACACCACTCCATCATGCTGCTCAAAATCGTGCAATCGACACAGATCTTGCACTTTTCACACTGTGAGAATGGAAAACTCCCTCCAGAGAGCACAACAGACTTGGAAATGAGTGGTAGTTGCATGTGGAGGTAATTCAATATTTGCAAAAGCAAACTTCCATACTCCCATCCATCAATCATTATCTCCGCCAAGGAGATAATGCGATCGAGTCGGTTTATTTTTTATTTATTTATTTATTTGTCTGTCTGTCCTTCTGTCTGTCTGTGGACAGGATTTCTCGGAAACTACTGGACGGAGCTTCATGAAATTTTCACCCGAGGCAGATCTTGGGCCAGGGACGACTCCATTAAAATTTTGTGATGATCCGGATCCGGATCTGGATTCTGGATCCGGATCTGTATTTACAATCTTAGTGGCATATCTTGGAAACTACTTGACGGATCTTCATGAAATTTTCACCAGAGATAGATCTTGGTCAAGGGACGACTCCATTAAAATTGTGTAATGATCCAGATCCGGATTTGGATTCTGGATCCGGATCTGTATTTACAATCTCAGTGACATTTCTCGAAACTAATGAACAGATTTTGATCAAATCAAGGTGGAAAGTGATTGATTGCGCAATCACACCCGAGGGTAATTGTCCAGTCAGGCCACTGATTGCGCAATCACACCCGGCGGCCATTGTCCAATCACACGCCAGCGGCGGTGATTATCCAATCAGACCACTGATTGCGCAATCATACACCGGCAGTGATTGTCCAATCACGGGCTGTGCAGTCAAATCGATGCGATTGCGCAATCACTCGATCATCACGTGACATCATGGTCACGTGATGATCATGTGATCGCTCTGTACTTTGATGACGGCTTTGGAGAATGGATGCTTCAAACATACAAAAATCCCATTTAAACTTGTCACATGGGTGGTCCTGAAATCTTCCAAAGAGAAAGATCTTGCATTTGTATCAACATCATCCCTTGGCGGAGATCAGAAATCTCGGATTGCTCTTGTTCATCATATGACCTGGCTCACGAGGGGCTTGGAGTTATCCTAGCATGCAATGGATAACAGAAAACAAATTTTTTTTTTTTTTTTATTTTATATATATATATATATATATATATAAATATATATATATATATATAAAAGGAAAAACAATCAGAGTCCAAATTTACCATTTTTGTATATATTTTATATATTATTAAAATATTTATAATAATGTAAAATAATATTATTGGAATATTTTATATGTTTTTAATTTTTTTCATATTTTTTCAGTGGTTTGTTTCCAACAACGTTTTGAATTTTTAATTCATCACTTCTCCATAGTGTGAAAATGAGACTGATCATTTTTCCATTGTGGTCTTCATATTTCCTGTCCTCTACTTTAACGTGAAGCTACATTTCTGAGATCGTCAGCCAAGTTTCTGGGAAACATCAATTGAGGAGACCTTGAGTAGGACAAAAATTCAGTGCCTTCACCGATTTTTAGCCATTTTATTCTTGTGTGTGTGTGTGTGTGTGTGTGTGTGTGTGTGTGTGTGTGTGTGTGTGTGTGCACAACAGATTTACAAATATGTACACACTCAGTGCTGTATTTATAACCCTTTTATATGAAAGCACTGAATTCAGTCTTTTGTGCTAGCCGAGGGTTTGATCGGAAAAGTCATTTGCGGTTTGTGAAGACGGCCATTTTCTCCTGAAAACCGATTTACGTCAATTGAACATTCCTGAGTGAGCAATGATCACTGAAAGGTCGTGGTCTGGCCCACTGCAATTGTGCACAAAATGGCTAACCTTATTTTTCTTTTAAAAATACCAGTTTGTTATGGTTTTCACGTCAATAATGACCGCTTCAAACTCTCTTCTTCCTCTGTAGCGTTGTCATGGCAGCGGATCCAGCAAACCCCGAGCAAATGGCACGACTTCAGCCTGCCCCTTCTGGCCAGCGACGTCAAGAAAACCTGACAGCAGCGTCATTCAAACGTCAAGAAAACCTGACGCCAATGTTACGAACGCACACACACAAAAAAATGACATTGAAAAGAAGCACATTCTAAGAAGGGTACCATTGTGCATATGTTTGGAAAATTCTGCTCAGAAACTTTGCCAGGGTCAATCTCACCCCCGCCCCAAGCAACCAGTCTTCAGCCCTTCACGACATAAACAAGTGAGCAAATCCTTGTGCCTTCCAGCTTAAGTGGAAGTAAAAATCAACTCTTTCATGTGAATGAGGAAATTAAAATCATAATATAAAGTTCAGCCTGTTGAATGAGCGCATGAAATGTGCACTTGCTCTCACTTTACTGAACAGCTTTGATTGTGGTTTCAAATAGTTATTGCTGAAGCTTGTCCCTCCGAGTTGGCCGTGTTCCCAATAAAAATTAGCTTTCCTGGTCTGTCTTAATGTTATTATCCACATCAGAACATTTGAAGCTCCATCTTATTATGCATTCGATTAACTGTTTTACACATTTTAATTCATTTATCCAGCTCATCTGACATATAATTCAAATAATTTATGGTGTCAAGTTTGTATAAAAATAGTCATATCTGGATATGGATGTTACAATAGAAAATTACATTTGTGCTGTGTGTCACTATGGCAATTTTATATCGCTTATTTTCTCTTAATTCCACCTTGCATGTGACCCAGAACTCACTTGAGGTCCAGTAACAATGACAGGGATTCCAATCTGTTAAATGAGGAGGAAAGTCGAAAAGAAAGTTTTCCTTGGGTAACTTCAATTAAGGAAAGTCTAAACAACAGATCCTCAAATCTGGCTTTTGAGTTTGAGTCTTTCCCTAGTTTAATTTTCCTCCTGTGTTAATTTACTAGACAATTAGCGCTGCTGATCCGCCAGATGGGCTTCACATTTAACTCCGTTAAAGGGAGGGTGGAAAACCAGCAGTTCTCAGCCCTTGAGGACCACGATTGCAGGCGCAGGAGTCCAAACCATAATTTGCAGAAGAATTTGTGCTGGATCACATTATATAAGAGACTTGGCTGGTGAATCTTCTCCCCATTGGCCACACCAGTCACCGTTCGTAAGTTACGCAACTTCTAAAATGATGTCGGAAAGGTCGAGAGAGAGAGAACATTCAGTTTCAACTAAAGATAACAATTCCCTTCAATGTTTTCATTCTTTTATAACTTTTCTTTCATCTCCCCGATGCATGCAGCCACAAGAATAAAAAGTCAGGAGGAAAATGTTCAAAAGCACTGAAATAAAGCAATTGAACAGAACCCAGGCAGTTTGAAACATGAACGCAGTCCTGTAGCGATACAGTAGAGCAGTGGTTCCCAATCCAGTCCTCAAGGACCCCCTGTCCGGCAGGTTTTTGTTGCAGCTTTACTTTTGCACACCTTATCCATTTAAAGCCACACACCCTGTTCAGGTGGATCTTTTTCAACCAATCAGCATGAAGCCCTTAAATGGATCAAGTGTGAAAGAGTAGAAAGAGAGCAAAACCTGCAGGGCAGGGGGGTCCTTGAAGACTGGGTTGGGAACCACTGCAGCAGAGGGCGCTGAAGCTACTATCTCTCACCTCCACACAGACCACACTTGGACACAGTTTTTGTCGCTGTCGCAAGTCTTTATTGCCAATATGCTGCTCACCTCATTAAACATAAATAGCAGTTCAAACCCAGAACAGAGGTCACAATCCGAGACACAAAGTAGAAGTCCCAAAATGAGTTTGTGAATGTTGAGAACCTCGAAACTCAGCACAACCGGTTCCGGCAACGGGCTTAAAAAATGAGCTTAATGGACATTTCTTGTAACAGTAATTACATCAATCTGTGTGTGAAACAAGAGCATTGGGTGAGTTGCAAAAGTGGTCTTCTTCCCTGTTCCTGGAGAGATGCAGGGTCTGCTGGTTTTTTTTTTTTGATATCGACAATCAGTTTGGACCCGAATTACCAGGTGAGGTGAGTGACTTGTAGAATAGGCTGCTTTATTTCATCAATGAAATGCTGATTGACAACAAAAACCAGCGAACACTGCGGCTCTACAGGACCAAGCATGAAGATCGCCAGGTTACACCATGACCTCTTCAGATATGACATCATGTAGTTTTCCTTCATGACATCATATGACCTGTAACAAAACTAAAGTGAGAGAGAGAGAGAGAGAGAGAGAGAAGGGAAGGAGAGAGACAGAGTGTGATTGAAAGAGAGGGAATCAGACAAGAAAATATAAAGGGGAAAAAAGGAATAAAGTTTCTGCAAATGTTTCTTGCATTGTCTTCAGAAATGCTGGTACCATTTGCTGCACAAAAAAAAAAAAAAAAAAAAAAAGTACCTTGGAATTTCAAAACCGATTTTAAACAACGTGCAGCTGAATATTAAGTTTTAAAAAGGAATAATTTACAAATAAATTTATTAAATCAGTAACTCCAAAGACTAATGAATGGAAAACAAATCTAACATTATTTTGGCTGGTATACAAACTTATAATACAAATTAAAATCAACTGTGGTAGAATAAGGGAAAAAAAATACAAATTACCCTTTCTCATCATTAGAATGACCCCATATATAAATATTTACCTACTCTTGATTCATAGATAATGATATCAGACATAATTCAAAGTGTACAACTATCATTGAAAATAAAAACAAATCAAAACATCCACTTCTTTACTAATAAGGACTATGAGATCCACACTGTTAACCCACTTTCTGAGTGGTCCCCACTAAAAAGAGAAAAAGGAAACTGCCCTTTATTTAAATACAAAATAATAATAAATAAGGTAAAGTGATGTTCTGGGATTATACTTTTTGTAACATGTCTGCATGTTCTTGGCTGAATATATTTGGCTGTTCAGAGAATATAGATCTCGTTCATATGACGTCTACAGTTTAAAAACTGTAAGATATTTGGCCCAATCTTTTAAAATGAAATAAATGAATAAATCAAACAGTTTTTAGATTGCGCTCCACTCTCCAAGGGTTTTTGGCACTAGAATGTCGGAAAGTTGTGCAGACTGTACTAATTTTTCGCACACAACAGCCCTGTGAGGTGTACAGCTGCTTGAGGTTACACACAAAGAGACAGAAAAACCCAGAGTCAGATAGTATTAGTCCTCCCAAATATTTCATTTCTACCAGCAAGACTGGCTACGTGGCACAATTTCTCCGCCAAGCGGTGGAAGTCATCAGTGAGATTAGCTGGACAAAACTTACGGCAGGACATTTACCGACTGACACCTGGACTTAATTCCTCAGAATATACAGCACGTCTGCACAGAACAGTGGTTGAGGCAGGACGGGGCAGAGGGGCTGATTGGATGGGGGATTCTGGGGCAGGGTAATGCTGAGGACATTTCTCCTGTGGCCACTCAGAGTTGGTGCGAGGCAGCGATGCCCCCCCTCTGCTAGTAGGCAGCGGTATTACATGGCCTCAAACTCGTCGATGCGCTGCTTGGTATTGCCCTGGCGGATCTGGCGGAGAGTTTTGTACTTGTCTCGGCCTGCACTAATGTTCTCCATGTGCAGAAGGTCGTTCTGCGTCTTCTTGGTCTCATCCCTCGCCTGGGCCAGCTCACTGCTCAGAGCCTGAAATGCACCAATGAAAACGCGTCTTTTGGCAAATTTACAGGAAAATTTATCAGGCTAAAAAAAAAAGATTAAAAATGTTCTGGATGATGGACCAAAAAAAAAAAAAAAAAAAAAAAAAAAGACAATAAAAATAAAGCTAAAAATACAGTTTGTGTGGCGAGTGACAGGTATTGGGTGTGTCTCCTTCAGGTGTCAGGATTTATGAGGGGGGACATGTTTGGGGGCGTGGTTTATGAAATGAATGGCATGCATTGGGGGCATAGTTAATAAGGAGAGTTACAGGCAATAGGGTCATGGTTTGTGAGGCGAGTGACTGGAATGGGGGTGTGGTCCACGAGGTGAGCGAGAAGCAATGGAAGCGTGGTTTTGAGGCGAATGACAGTCGTTGGGGTGACAGGTGAGTGACAGGTGTTGGCGGTGTGTGGCTGATGAGGTGCAAAGGTGAGGCATTGGGGGCGTGGTCTCTTTACCATGAGCTGCTTCTGCACACGCTCATTCTTCTGGGCCTCGGTGAGCCGGTCCTCCTCGTTGCGGTGGTCGTTGATTCCCTCATACTGCAGGTCAGCGCTGCAGGTGCTGTTATTCTCCTCGCTGTCATACTGCTCGTCCAAGTGATCGAACGCAGGCGGCGGCGGCGGGGGAGGAGGCGGCACTGTCAGCACGTTCTGGAGCTCCTCCCTTGTCTTCTGCAGGTCCTCCTGAGCTTCCTGGGCCTGAAAGTATCAAAGATCATCTGCAGCTGAACAAAATGGCAATCCAGAGCTGCGGACTGGAACAGCTTCAATCAGTGCATGACATAGAAGGCAATGAAAAGTAAATGCGTCAACTGTCCTGACTGTCTACTGTACTTCCTCTTTGTGTGTTATCACTTCCTGCTTGTCTGTACTGTACTTCCTGCATAGGTGACTGTTCTGTGCCTAAGACCAAGCAGAGTAGCAAGACATGGCAGAAGGGCCTACTACCTGATCAGAGAATTAACAGCCTCTAGTAGAGAAAAAAAAAAAAAAAGTTTTGAAGAAAGCTGTTTCAATTTACTTAGCTCAATAGTACGTCAAGGAGACAGAGCAAGATATACATTTTTCCCCCACACATCAAATGGCATCCAATCAAAATGATTTTCAATTAGACAAAGATCTTCCAATTATTTCGATGCAACACTTAAAGTGACCATGATTATCAGTTTTGAACTGTTTCATGTTGAACTGTTTCAATGAGCATTTTGCGTCCTGTGGTTTACTCAATGATTCTCTCTCAAAATCTGCTTCTGCAAATGTTGCAGTGTGTGAGTCAGATCAGGCTGACATAAGTCAACCCTTCTTTTTCACTCCATTTTCTGTTGATAAAGTGCGTGAAGCTTTAGGCAAGCTAGATGCAAAAAAATCTGCCAGTCCTGACAACTTTGAACCGTTTTACCCAAAATTAGCTGCAGACTTTATAGCAGAACCACTCACTTATATTTTCAATCTCACAATAACAACTAATGTGATTCCTAAAATATGGAAATCAATCTGTGTTCTCCCTCTGCTAAAAGGTGGAGATGCTACCTCATTAAATAACTATAGGCCAATCTCTAAATTGTCAGTTCTCGCCAAAATCCTTGAACAGCTTGTAAGTTAACAGTTCAAAGGATTTTTTAAATAAAAATGACTTAATAAGTAATCACCAGTCTGGCTTCAGGAAGCAACATGGCACTATTACTGCTACTATGAAAGCAGTCAATGACATCATTGGCATACTGGTTAAGAAACAGAGTTGTGCAGCTCTGTTTATTTACCTGACCAAAGCTTTTGATACTGTTGACCATTCTATTCTGAAACACAGGTTAACAAATATTGGAATATCCAACCAGGCTGTGGGATGGTTTGCAAACTCTCTCTCTCTGAAAGATCTCAATGTATTCAATTTGATGGGCTCACTTCTAACTGGTTAAATATTAGAAATGGAGTACCCCAGGGGTCTGTTTTGGGTCCTCTGTTATTTTCAATTTATGTTAATAATTTGGGACAAAATGTAGAAGGTGCGAATTTTCATTTTAATGCGAATGATACAGTGATCTATTGTGCTGGTTCCACCATTATACAGGCCCTTACCAAATTGCAGAATGTTTTTAATATTATACAGGCTCAACTGTCACATTTAAAGTTGGTTTTAAATGCTGACAAAACAAAAGTAATGCACTTCTCAAATTCTCGACAGAAGTCAGTAAGCAGTGAGGATATTATTACTGCTGGGGAAAAGAAGTTAGAAGTTGTCTCCACTTTTAAATATCTCGGTATCTGGCTTGATGACTGCCTGTCTTTTAAACCCCAGGTTGAAAATCTGGTTAAAAAAATTGAGATTGAAGTTAGGGTTTTATAATAGAAATAAGCCCCGTTTCTCTTTTGAGGCAAGAAAGAAACTGGTTTCTGCTACTTTTTTTTTAATCAGTTATTGATTATGGTGACCTTTTATACATGCATGCACCTGCACATTGTTTACAAAAGTTAGATAGTGTTTATCACAGTGCATTGAGATTTGTGACAAATTGTAAAGCCCTTACTCACCATTGTACTCTTTATGCCAGGGCTGGTTGGCCATCTTTGACCATGTCTCAGCTCAGTCATTGGTATTTGTTTATTTATAAAGCTATTTTTGGTAAACTCCCTTCTTATATTTGTTCCTTGATTGCTCTGAAATCTGACTGTAGATATAATTTGAGATCTAAAGATGTGATATTATTGTCTGTCCCAAGTACACGGACCAATTTGGGAATGAAAGCTTTTAAGTGGTCTGCTCCCCTCACCTGGAATAATCTTCAAAAAGATTTGAAACTAAGGGAATCAGTTTCTTCGTTTGATTTTAAATTTCTTATTAGTACAATGGTGAATAAATCGGTTGGTACCTGTTTATGCCCATAGTTATTTAATGTAAGTCCACAGTTAAATGAATATTTTTTTTTATGACCAGCGGTGCTTGAACTTGTCTACATCTTAGTGTGTACATTGTATGTTTTCTTGTTATTGTCATGCTGTCTGTAATACCTTATGCTGCCATTTTGGCCAGGTCTCCCTTGAAAAAGAGATCATTGATCTCAATGGGACTATCTGGTAAAATGTGGGTTAAATACATTTAAAAAAATTAAATAAAATATAGTAAAAATAAAAATAATGTCTTAAGAGTCAATATCTAATGTATCAATATCAATAATGTAATAATGTGTCAATATCTAACCCTTTCCTTTGATTACAGCATTTATTCATTCAGGCATAGTTTTTCACATGTTTTTTTATTTTCTCGCTCGCTAAACCATTCCATATGGTTTGAAGTTCATTCCAAAGAGATTCTTTCAATTTTACAACTGATTTGTTTATTTTGGCATCAAGTGAATCAGATTAAGGTCTAGACCAGGGCTGCCCAACCCTGTTCCTGGAGGGCTACCATCCTGTAGGTTTCTGCTCCAACCCTAGTTCAACACACCTGATTCAGCTCATTAGCATCAAAATCTGTGATTGGGAAAGCAGGTGTGGTTTGCTTTGGTTGGAGCGATAACCTTCAGGATGGTAGCTCTCCAGGAACAGGGTCGGGCAGCCCTGGCTAGACTTTGAGCAGGCCAAGTCCTAACTTTTATGTTTCCAGATGTTTCTTTCCGACTGAGATAATTCTAGCACAACTCAGAAGTGTGTTTAGGATCATTATCTTGTTGAAAATAAAATATCCCCGACCAATGAGTCTCTTTCCAGATGGCAACGCATGCCTCACAAGGATGCTGTAATACTTCTTTTGACCCAATTTTTGTGAGATCACCTGTTCCTTTCAAGCAGACTGAACCCCAAACCATAATATTACCACCTCTACGTTTTAGTTAAAAGGTTAAACAGTCATTTTTTAAATGTTCTCCAACTCTACCGCGCACATACGTCCTGCGTTTACATGAGAAAATTTTGAATTTTGATTAATCAGTCCAAAGGACTTGGTCCCAGTGTACTAGCGTCCGATCCTTGAATTCTTGGCAAACTCAAGTGTTTTTGTGATGTTGGCAGCTCTTGGCAGCAACATGACCAATCAGACCATTTTCATACCGGTGTCTGGAAACAGTACATGACACTTTCATCTCTTCACTTCTGGCGCTATTAATATCACGGAGTTGTCGTGCTGTCAACCGCCAATTTTTTTTACTCGTCATACACAGATAAACATCAGAGGCACTTAACTTCTGTTTCACGCCTCTGTTGCCACTAGTTTTAAGCAAACTGGTCTCTTTGAAACACTTGAAGGTATCTCTAACAGTGCCTTGGCAGCAGTTAACATCTTCAGAAATTTTTCAGAAAAGTGACCAACCAGCATCAAGTAAGGCCACAAGGCGGCTACGAACAATCTCAGAGAGCTCCTTGACCGTCCGTCTCGCCATCGTGTTTAAACACCGAGACGCTGCTGGAAGTTCACGTCACCTTATATACTGGAACAACTGACCATCAGAGGTAATTCTGCAGAATCATGTTGCCTCAAACCAGTTTAAAAACATTTTTTTAGCATCAATAATCATGGAATGAGCCTTCAAACATGCATTCATGCCATGCAAGAGTCAAAAAAATATATAATTTGCAAAACCTTTCAATTGTTATTTAAAAAAAAAAAAATTGATGTTTTCAGTGTTTTTATTACCCATATTTTTACCTCAGTGGTGTACTTGTGGGAATGATTTCTTTTGTTCCCATTGGCTAAAATAGAATTTTTCAATTCAACCAAAAAATTATCAAGAAGTAATAAATTAGGACCCCTTTTATATGAAAGTGGTGGGGTATAATCATCACTGCACACTACTGTACGCGCCGTATCTCCTCTGTTCAGTGCGTGTGCTCCCTCTGGGCTCTCTGTGCTTCCTGTCTCCGTGTGCCGGACTCACCCTGTGCTGCCAGGTGTTGGCCTCCTCCTCCTTGCGCCTCTTCGCCTCCTCGAGCTGAGCAATCTTAGCGGAGTGCATTGTCAACTCCGCAGCCTGGGGGAGGGAGGGGGGGGGGAGAGAGAGAGAGAGAGAGAGAGAGAAAAAAATGGGAGACCCAGAGGGAGAGTACAGCATTTGTACTTATATTGTCTTCAAGTACTTTTAATTGTCCCAGGTCTACAAGTATTGTCAATACTTGGTTATTTATTTATTTATTTTCGCTGTGCTTTGGCAACACAGATGTATTGATTACTTTGCTTCATTGGCAGGACAAAATTGAAAACAGTATTGAGAGGGGGAAGTCTTCAATATGTCCATTTAGCTATAAACTATCCATTATTTAGCCATTTATATTGAACTCTTCATAAATGTTTGCGTGTCTGCTTTGGCAATATGTTAGATCCTAACATCATGCTATTAAGGCCAACTGAATTGAATCAGAGAGAGAGAGAGAGATGTTGACACGCTGCTGCCTTCTCACCAGCTGTTCCTGGTTCCTCCGCTGATCCTGGGCCTGTTTGGCCAGCTCCTCTTTGGCCATGAGGGCGGCCAGACGCTCAGTCTCTAGCTGCGCAGCTTCGACCTCGGCTTGCCTCCGCTCCTGCTCCAGAATCAGGGCCCGACCCATCTGATCCTGCAGGTCTGCAATACAGAGGGTGAGCGGAGCGCAAGGATCATCAGTGCTGATCTGATCAAGATGGCCGACTTAAGCTCAGGGGGCCTGCGAGACCTTCAGCAACAAATGTGGCGACAAAAATTAAAAGCTTTGCTCTTCTTGTTGTTGACTTCCACATGGTGAGAGCATAGACTGTATAAAAAGATGGACGCAGCACCCGGGTCTGAAAAGTGAGGCCGATGCGGAAATCTCAAAAATTTGCATTATATTTAATGGCCGGCAGATGGCAACGTCGGTGGTTGCAGAAAGAAGTTCAATGCTGTTGAAGTCTATGAGAAAATAACCCTACTTTGCCATCTGATTTATTACTTCAATAATGATTTTCCACATCATTTTATGGTATCTATCTCAAGTTTCAAGTCTCCTTCAATATATCGTGATGTTCATTTTTGCAAATTATGGTCCCAAGTAGACCAGAATAAAGGATAAAGCCAGAATATGCTTTTGGGGCGTGGCTATCCTCTGGTCCTTGTCCGATACGGTCAGATCAAGAGCCACGGTCCTCCCCGGATCTTCAATTCACACTCTCGTCCAATAGGAATCACATCCGGTTTCAAAATGACAAAATGGCACAATTCAAATTGCCAAAAATCGAGGCTTCCTAAAATGGTATGCAGAGACCAGTGGGTGACGTCACCGTTGCTTCGTCCATCTTTTTATGCAGTCTATGGGTGAGAGATGGTGTATTCAAAGATGATCTGCACTGGTCAAGATGGACAACTTCAGCTGCGGGGTTGCAACACTCATTAACACATATTAAAAAAAAAAAAAAAAAAAAAATTTTTAATGAGGACCAATAACCCTGTCGCTCAACGGCCGGCATTCAAAACCAGTTTTAACAAAACCAACGTGAATCTCACCGCGTCACACCGTACTGAGCAGCCATTAGAGGGCATAGTCGCGTCTCTTTTAGCCATAATTTAACTCAGCATATTTTCTAAATGGGGAAATTTCAATGATAACAAATGGTTCAGAATCCAAAAATGAACATTTAAAAAAAAAAAAAAAAAAAAAAAAACTGCTTACAAACTTCACAAACATAGTTCCAAGGAAGGTCCACATGAAACATGAAATGAATCTGGCCAGCGGTTTCGGAGGGGAAGATGGTGATTGTTCTTACTAAAGGAACACAACCGTGAGCGCGATGACGATGCCAGATGCTGCCTGATCCCAATAGCTCAGCCTGCCTATTGGCCAATGAGCTAAAAACCAAAAGCTCTGCTTTTCCTGTGTGTCTAGTTTACCTCCACAGGGGGGGGGGGAAGTGGGGGGTTGCAGTTATAATTTAAAACCACTCTTTCGCTGCAAATATGAAGATGCAGCACAAGGGGAAAGTAAGCCTGGGTGCTTGGTTTTTGAGTAAAAAAAAAAAATAATGATGAACAGCCCTTACTAAAATGGGAAGGGTTGGCTTACATGATCGAGTATTGATACATGTTAATCTTTGATTATTCCAGCCCATTCAATGAAGCCGTTTTTCTCAAATTCTCACCTGGAAAAGACTACTTTTGCTTTTTTCCCCCTCTTGGAATTTACTTACATTTGGTTGAAGACTATCCTCTGTATACCTGCCCGGCAATAAACACCAACTGATCCAAGATCCCATCGCAGAACTTTCCCCCAAACATTTATGCAGAAAATAACTGCACTTTTCACATTCCAAGATATTGAATCCATGAAGCTTGTACGGGTAACTCCAGTCATTTTCTTCACTAATAATTCCCAGCTAAGACCCCACAGACACTGAAACCCAGGTCTGGGAATTGGTGACTCACCACCAAAACATGCTAGTAAGTGACAGAACTATTGTCTGACGCTTTTAATGCAAAGCCCTACTGAACAAAAATAAAATAAAAAATAACTTTCTCGTGATAAACACCCAAGACAACAAAATGATATAGCGAATTCTACATCAGAACCGATTATTGCCATTATATCACATGTGGCTCACAGTCTTATACTGAGTGAAGGCAAGATCCCTCAAACAGCACTTATGCAGCCTGCGACTGCCACTGCCACCTGAACATCCTAAACATGGGGACACAGGCACACAGACTGCGCGCGACGCATACACACACACACACACACACACACACACCAAACACACAGAAACGCACCCACTTGTATTGCTGTTCTTGTGAGGACATTGTACCGATTTCCATTCATACTGTACAGCCTTTCCTAAACCGTAACCAGATTATGTTTAGCCCTAAACCTAACCATAACCTAACCGTACCCAACTAATAACCGTAACCCTCACTTTATTCAATTTGCCGTAACCTTCTGTGAGGACCACCCACAGTGTCCTCACAATCCCCAAATATCCTCACAACGTTGTGGTTTCTCAATAGTTGGTCCTAACAAGTATAGCTAGAGAAGCCCACACTTGTTTACACACACACACACACACACACACACACACACACACACACACACACACAATGCAAGCAAACTCTCCACATTCTTCAACTGGAAGACTCACAGACTCAAAATAACTGCACTGACTCTTGTTATTGGCAACAAGCAACAAATATTAAATGAATTTGGGGAGACATAGGGCACACACACACACACACACACACACACACACACACAGAATAAATGAAACACCCAAGCATCCAAGTCTGAGGGTTTTTAAAAGTTAAGCTGCTTTCACACCAGGTGCGAAACAAATTTTTCGCACGTCAGAATACATTAAAAGTCAATGCAAAGACGTTTCCGCATGTATTCGCGTCTTTGCATTGACTTTGAATGTAATCTGTTGTGCGAAAAATTCGTTTCGCGTCCGGCGTGAAAGCGGCTTTAATGTCCCAGACGAGGAGGATAGCGGGGGTCCTCAGAGCCCCTCTCCTCTCCTACCTCTCTCCGCTTTCCTGGTCTTCTCCTCGAACTGATACAGCTTCATCATCAGATCCTGCTTCTCCCTCATCACCTGTTCCTCTCCTTCTCTATCGCTTCCCTCTTTCTCCTCTCGTTCTCCAGCTGGTCTCTGCAGATAAGAACCCGTGTGTGAATGGAGTGACGCAGTGTAGGGTTCAGCGGGGTAATAAAGACACACGCATTAACAGAAGTGAACACACACACAGTTACACACAAACAATAACACAGAGGTGCACAAACGCACTATACACACGCGCAGAGTACACACACGCGCGCGCGCGCACGAACACATACACAGTTAGGCACACACACACACACACACATAATACAGAGGCGCAGACGCACACTATACACACGCGCAGAGTACGCACACTATACACACACGCGCGCCAGCAGACACACACACACACACACACACACAGAAGGGCACACATGCACAATACAGATACACACTTGAACCAACACAGAGAGGCACACACACCAAATACACACATGTACAGACACAGAGGAACAGAGGTGGACACACTTGCATCAAATCAGAGAGACACTAAATATACACACACACACACACACACACACATATACAGGTGCCAACACACACACACACACACACACACACACATATAAAGGTGCCAACACACGCACACACACACACACACATACAGGTGCCAACACACAGGCTAAGAGGTACAGCCACATTCACAAACATACCAACACACCAAATACACATGTGACCACCTATCTTACAAAAGACATACTTAATGCACACACACACACACACACACACACACACACACACATACACACAGATAAACTGTAAACAAACAGAAAGCAGCAAAAATGCAGTGAATTCAAGTGTGGGTGGGGAATCACAGTATTGGGTCATTCAGCGTAGGTAGAAAGGGGGGTGATGGTAAAAGTAAAAGGGGGGTGTCAGCACAGGTAAAAGAGGTGCGGCAGTACAGGTAAAAGGGCGTGAAAATATGATAAAAAGGGGCGTGACGGTACACGAAAAAAGGTGCAGCTGCGCAGGTAACAGAGGTGTGGCAGCACAGGTAAACTGGGCATGGCGATACAGGTAAAAGGTCTGTCCCACCAAGGCAAAAGGAAGTAAATCCATCAGCAGCCATTTTCAGAAAAATGCAAAAGTTTGTTTTTGCTTCTGTTCGACACAATGAATATCAACAAGCATTTGCCAAATCTCAGTAACTAGGGCTAATTTCATCATGATCATGCTTCTACTAAATCGAGTACCACTAGTAGGTGTATGTTATGGTCTCGGATCGAATTAGACAAAACATTGATTTACTTCCTTTTGCCTTGGGGGGCAGGGGCGTGGAACAGGTAAAAGAGGTGTGGCAACACAGGTAAGAGGCGTGGTAGCACAGGTAAAAGGGTGTGGCTGCACAGGTAAGAGGCGTGGCAGCACAGGTAAAAGGGTGTGGCTGCACAGGTATAAGGCGTGGCAGCACAGGTAAAATAAGTGTGGCTGCACAGATAAGAGGCATGGCAGCAAAGGTAAAAGGGTGTGGCTGCACAGGTAAGAGGCGTGGCAGCACACGTAAAAGAGCTGTGGCTGCACAGGTAAGATGTGTGGTAGCACAGGTAAAAGAACTGTGGCAGCAAAGGTAAACGAGGTGTGGCAGCACAGGTAAAAGGGGGCGACAACAACACAGGTCAAGGAGGCGTGAAAGTATTATACAAAGGTGTGTGATGGTACAGGAAAAAAAGGGGCAGCTGCGCAGGTAACAGAGGTGTGGCAGCACAGGTAAAAGGTGTGGCTGCACAGGTAAGAGGCGTAGTAGCACAGGTAGAAGAGGTGTGGCAGCACAGGTAAAAGGGTGTGGCTGCACAGGTAAGAGGCGTGGCAGCACAGGTAAAAGAGCTGTGGCTGCACAGGTAAGATGTGTGGTAGCACAGGTAAAAGAACTGTGGCAGCAAAGGTAAAAGAGGTGTGGCAGCACAGGTAAAAGGGGCATGACAACACAGGTCAAGGAGGCGTGAAAGTATTATACAAAGGTGTGTGATGGTACAGGAAAAAAGGGGCAGCTGCGCAGGTAACAGAGGTGTGGCAGTACAGGTAAAAGAGGTGTGGTAGCACAGATAAAAGAGGTGTGGCAGCACAGGTAAAAGGTGTGGCTGCACAGGTAAGAGGCGTAGTAGCACAAGTAGAAGAGGTGTGGCTGCACAGGTAAGAGGCGTGGCAGCACAGGTAGAAGAGATGTGGCTGCACAGGTAAGAGGTGTGGCAGCACAGGTAAAAGGGTGTGGCTGCACAGGTAAGAAGCGTGGCAGTACAGGTAGAGGAGTTGTAGCTGCACAGGTAAGAGGCATAGCAGCACAGGTAGAAGAGGTGTGGCTGCACAGGTAAAAAAGAGGCATGGCAGCACAGGTAAAAGGGGCATGGCTGTACAGGTGAGAGGCATGGTAGCACAGGTAGAAGAGGTGTGGCTGCACAGGTAAGAGGCGTGGTAGCACACGTAAAAGGTGTGGCTGCACAGGCAAGAGGCGTGGCAGCACAGGTAAAAGAAGTGTGGCTGCACAGGTAAAAGAGGTGTGGTAGCACAGGTAAAAGAGGTGTGGCAGCACAGGTAAAAGAGGTGTGACAGCACAGGTAAAAGAGGTGTGGCAGCACAGGTAAAAGAGGTGTGGCTGCACAGGTAAGTGGCGTGGCAGCACAAGGAAAAAGAGGTGTGACGGCACAGGTAAAAGGTGTAGCGGCACAGGTAAAAGAGGTGTGGCAGCACAGGTAAAAGAGGTGTGACAGCACAGGTAAAAGGTGTGACGGCACAGGTAAAAGAGATGTGACGGCACAGGTAAAAGAGGTGTGACAGCACAGGTAAAAAAGAGGTGTGACGGCACAGGTAAAAGAGGTGTGGCGGCACAGGTAAAAGAGGTGTGGCGGCACAGGTAAAAGATGTGATGGCACAGGTAAAAGAGATGTGACGGCACAGGTAAAAGGTGTGGCAGCACAAGTAAAAGGGTGTGGCTGCACAGTAAAAAGTGGGTGTGGCAGCACAAGGAAAAAAGAGGTGTGACGGCACAGGTAAAAGAGGTGTAGCGGCACAGGTAAAAGAGGTGTGGCAGCACAGGTAAAAGGGTGTGGCTGCACAGGTATGAGGCGTGGCAGCACAGGTAAAAGAGGTGTGACAGCACAGGTAAAAGAGGTGTGGCAGCACAGGTAAAAGGGTGTGGCTGCACAGGTAAAAGAGGTGTGGCTGCACAGGTAAGAGGCGTGGCAGCACAGGTAAAAGAGGTGTGGCTGCACAGGTAAACCAGACTGGGTCAGATACCTCTCCAGCTGTTTCTGCTGCTTTTCCTCACGGGCCTGAGCCTTCATCTGCTGCACCTCGATGGTGTCGGGCTTCCTCCTCCTCATGTACAGCTCATGGTTCCCCATGCAGAGCTGCAGAACACGCTTATTAACACGCAGCCGCGGCGCGTAGAACAGGAAGTCCTGCAACACAGGGGGGTGGGGGATAAGGACAACTGGACTGGCAAACTCCTCCCACATGGGTTTTGGTCTCACATACTGTGAAGTTGACTGTGGCGTTTGGTGTCATAGTCTCAAGTCTATGACTTGGACTGAACGTCAGGCCCCGCTCACTGCCATGGATACACCGCTCCGTCGAAAAATGATTTCATCAGTGTCTGCAGACAAGTACAGATTTAGGCTGAATGATTGGTGCAATACACACATAGAGATATCTTATTTGATTACTCTTCCACCACACTACAATTTCTCTTTTCTCTTTTTGGGATTGGTTTCATGATATGCTTTATCTTGTCACATCATTTTTGCAATAGATGTTGGGTAATCCCACTCGACAAGTCGAGTGAGGTGCGTAACCAAGCGGACTCTCTGAAAATCCAGAGGAAATTTAGCATGAGCCCCCTTGCAGATGAGAGAGGACTGTTCGCGCCACTGTTTTGGCCATTTTAGCAGAGATTCCAAGTTTCCTATGATCCAAAATAAGTTTTGCTGAATTACAGGCATATGAACTATTTTTTTTTTATTTAATGTATAGTTGTGACCATAAAACCATGGCATCATGGGTTTGAATAGTTTACTAAACATAAGCGTAAGGTAGCTTCAGTGAGTTGCTGCAACCAGTAGATACCGAATATTCGTGTGACATTACCCTAACATAAGGGAAAATGCTTTTTCTCACTGAAGATCTACTTAAGGGGAAATTTAAGCAAAATCAGAGTTTAAAGGGTTCATTTCAATACAGTAAAAAACACATGCTAATCTGAATTTATACAGCCATTAGACATATTTGAAAATGGCATATAAAGAACACAAAAAGCTTAAATGGTGTTACTGTCATTGCAGCCCTGTGGGTTGCAGATTTACAGATAACAGATTTATAAATACAGGAAAGGCTGGCAGAAAAGGAACAAAATAATTTACAATAAAAGTATTGTCCCTGTAACCCTCATCATACTACTGCTCAGGGAAAACTGACAAAAATTCAGTCAAAGAGAAACCATACAAAATGGCATGGGATTTCAGTACCTGAACAGCTTTGCTGAAACACTGAATAAGGACGGAGGGAGAGGATGGGAGGGACAGATGAGGAGAGGAGAGAAAACAAACAGAGGAGATGAAACAGCCTGGCAGAGGGATATAAAGAGAGAGTGAAGGACAGAGTGGAAAGCAAACACGGGCAAACAAAGGAAGGGGTGTCAGAGGGTGGGCATAGAAGAGCTGAGATAGAGATAGGGATGAGCGGAGAGAGGGCTCAGCAGGGGTCAGAGGAGGGCAGTGAAAGGTTGCCATGGACTCCATCGCCATGGTTTCCGTGTCCAGCACTTTGGCTAATCAGAACAGCACACCGCTCTGGTGCTCGAGACAAATTTGTGAACGCATTTACAGAGTAAATAAACTATTCGCTGAATAACCGTATCAAAGTGGCCTCTTTTTTTGCCATTTTTCCCGCCAAAATAAAATGGCCGCTGCAAGTTTGTAAGCCTTCATAGCCAATTGCCCTCAAATGGATCCCTGTAGCTCAATAATGCCATTAAAAGTGTGGACACAATGCACTGCCCTTCTGCATCCACCAGGTGGCCCTGCAGTATCATTTTGTCGTGCTTCCAGGGTCAGTCAGTGACACAGCTGCTGTGTCTCAGAGGAAGCAGCAGGAGTAAACCAGTGCATCCTGGGATTAAGCCTGAAACAATGCAGCACGTTTATGATAAAATTTTTGCAGCCATTTGACAACGCTCCACAAGAGAACAGGATTTTTGGGCGTGGATACCGAGCTGTCCTGTAAGGCTTATTCACCGCCATTGTGCTCTCTGTAGCCGACCAGGATATCGAAGGTAAGCACCCCATGCAACGAGCAGAGGTACAGACATTATATGGTAGATCAGCTGAACCTCAGCAGAGCAGGACTGAGGACCTTGGAATGTGAGGACCAGGGAGAGTTGGGTCAAATGAGTGGACTCCTATTGGAGGAGAGGGACACTATCAGATTAAAAGCCTGATGTGAGTGTGTGCATGTGTCTGTCTGTCCAGCGGTCAGTCTGTCCATCCATCTGTCTGTCAGTCTGGTTATGCCTGTATGATGGTGTATGTGTGCCTTTTACGCAAGTAAACGTGCACAAGTGAGTCGGTGTGAGACTGCGAGCACCTACTGATCCAACTCTGTACCAGAGCGTTGATGTACCTGTATGTGTACGTCTCCGCACACAAAACACAAATGCGCCCAGCTATGCGAACAAATGTGTGCTTGCGTGTCTCTGTGTAAGGGTGTGAGTGTGTGTGTGTGTGTGTCTGTGTGTCACTGAATGAATTGTATGAATGTACATGTATTCTCTATTGAGGGAGGTAGGTCCGGGCTGGGCGCCAGGTTTCTGTTGACACAGCGAGATCAAGCGGATGATATGGCTGTGCTGGGAGCGAACGACAGCAGGGTAGGGCCATATTCAGTCTTGCATACACAAATTTCCCCCCAGTAAGAATTTGAAACAATGGATTTTTTTCCCTGAGCATCCAATACAACACAGACATGCTGATGTTACCTGCTGCGATTTCCGCCCTTCCAGTTTTTCCTTCAGGTGTTGTGTTCGGCAAAAAAAAGAGGTTTGATTCATGGGAAAGTGGGAATTCCTTCAGCAAAATTTCCTCTGTGCTATGCTGCCATCGGCCATATAAGGTGACATCCCGTCGGGCAGTTTTTACACGATTTTTTGTGGGCAACTATTAACTTTGGTTTTCTTTTTCTTCCCAGATAAAATACCAAAAACACAAAATAAAACAATTACTTTCAAAAAATATCGAGGTTCCTGTTCTTTGAGTAGTTTAACCCTCTATTAACCACCGTAGCATATCTGCTACATAAAGCGAAAGGGTTAACAGCCTGGACATCCTGCTGGTTTTGTTTCTTATTGCCAAATAAACATTTGAGAATAACTTGAATGGTCCGTCACTTTAATTTTTCCATTCGCATTATTACCCAATGTAGCAGATCTGCTACATTTTGGAAAGGTGGGCCAAAGGGTCGAATTTTTTTTTTTTTTAAACTATTTTTCCAAATATTGGCCCATAATCAACACATTTGCCTAGGGAAATGATTTTTACACAGTTGGAAAGGTACTTGGTTAACAGAGGGTTAAAGAGTTGGTGAAAGTACCAGTTTAGACTATAAATAATATGTAAATCCTGAAACAAAAGAAATAATACTAAAGAGCCTACAAGGTTTAACACACTGAACAGTCAGCAGTCAATACTCTACTTACCGGAGCTTTCTTGTCAATGGGCTTAATGACAAACTTCTTGTCGTTGAAGGAAATGTTCCTAATTTCACTCCAGGGGAAGCCAATCTTGGGGGTCAGCCTGTGGGTTTAAGGCAGGGGTTTCAGGGTGTCTGAGCAGGTCAAAGCAGGTCTTCAAACGTCACTCTATCGACCCACTCTAAAGACACACACCCTTATGAAACGCTAGACTTCACCACACCATCCAACACTAGGCCCAAACAACAGGTTTTAAAATAAATACATTGAAATGAAGGGGTTCAATGAATACAAATGTATTCAAAGGGTAGCATTTCTATTGTGTTTTATTGAACAACACACACAAACCACACAGTTATGTCATATGAGAAATGCAGCATTTATACAACAACAATTCTGTCCAGTCAAATGCACGCAACCCCTCCAGTGTAAAATTAAACAATGGAGAAAGAAGAACAAGGTGTTAATCATGAAGGTTTATTGAGTAATTAGTACTGTGAACAAGCACAGTCAAGAACTTCACTCAAGAGTCTTACTGGATTATCCTCCGTTCTAATCAAATATTATTGTCAATTTATATTCAACACTGACGACCAACTGATAAAGTTCTGACTTGGACATGCCCAGCATATTAGCGGGATGCGTCGTTCATATAAGCAGGACTACAAACGTCCTCTGCCATATGCAATCAACAGTCAATGTCTGTCGCTCACACAAATAAATCATTTCCAGAATGTTTGCAATTTGAAACTGTGTATTGACAGGCTAATTAAAATTTCACTGGTTTTTCTGATGTACTGGTATCCTGTCTTGCTGAAAATTTACTCATTCACTTGATCTGTCTAATAATGGCGACTCTCCTGTAGCTCCATTGAGGTCAGTAATCTGGGAGCTCACAGAATGAATTAAAAAGAAAAAAAGAGACGCCGCACACTCAAACTCCACCAAATTTCTTTATAGGACTCCAAAAAATTCCATAGGACAACGTTTCGGCAGACAGCCTTTCATGTCTTAAAGTGCATGAGACAAAGGAGGAATTTAAGTCTTCAAAAGGTGATAAGCACACCTGGTGTGCATCCAACCAATTTCAAAGACAATTACATTAATTAAGTCATTTAAGTGTCACATACAGAAATTAGAACTGCAAATATATACATGGTTTGAAGTATTTAAACCAAGGAGACCCAACAATTTCAATATACCTAAAAAGTGCACAAGTAAGATTATATAGATATCTAAATAGTGCGCAAATCAGCTAACAATTATCAAGGGCGAGGCAGCGTGGATCAATCAGTACCCAGCAACCAGGTTGCACCTGATGGTTATACCAGATTTAATGCAACAATGGAGCACAAAATCATAAAAAGCACCTTAAATCAAAATCAATATTAAGGCCGTTAGGTGCCAAAGTATTCAGAAAATGTATATAATAATGTTCCCTTCTAGATAGGAGATTTTCTAAATTGCCACCTCTTCTAGAGAGGGAAACCTTCTCAACGCCAATATACTTGAGAGTGGTTATGGGATGATTAGCCTCTATGAAATGAGCAGCCACAGGGTAATTAAGGTTTTTACATCTGATAGTGCTGCGGTGCTCTGCAATGCGGGTTTTTAATTCCCTGCTTGTTTTACCAACATAAGCCTTCCCACATGGGCAGGTAATAAGATAAATCACACCTTTAGTATGGCAGGAGATAATTCCTTAATGGGATAGATTTACCAGAACGTGGATGTCTAAAGGAATTACAACGATAAGTATAGTGGCATTGAGCACAGGACCCACAGCGTCTATTACCATCTGAGATAGGTGCAAGTAAATTTCGGTTGGGATCAGAAAACGGGATTAAATCAGATTTTACTAAGTGATCCCTCAGATTGGCTCCTCGTTTAAAAACCACAAGAGGCGGGTGTTTGAAAATGTGCCGAAGATTAGGATCCGAATGAAGAATGTACCAGTGCTTTTTTTACAATGTCCTTGATTGTTTCCGAACATTTAGAATATTTAGTAGAAAATATAACGGAAGAATTTTTAACTTTTATATTCCTTTGAAAAAAATCTGACCTAGGTTGAACATTAATGCGATCCACAGCTGGATTAATATGAGTAGGTATATAACCCCTTGTAATAAATTTGTTCTTCATCTCAATCATATTTCTATGGAAATCCGGTTGTCTCCTGCATATCCTCTTCACCGTACAGAACTGACTGTAAGGGAGACTGTTTTTCAAGGGCAGAGGATGGCATGAGTCAGCTCTAAGTAAACTATTGTGAGCTGTGGGCTTAATAAAAAGGTCAGTATGAAGTGTATCGTTTTCGCGTATGATCCATAAATCGAGAAAATTGATACGGTAAGAATGAAAGGACATTGAAAATTTGAGGAATTCAAAAAGAGACCACTCATGAAAATCCAACAAGGCCGAGACCACTCATGACACGCCGTGTCCGACGAGGAAAGAAGACTCGCTGCCCGATGGAGACCACAGCCCAAACATCAGAGACCACGCGCTCGATCCCGCACCGGACATCAGAGGACATGATTGTCTTCAATCTTTCCAGTAAGACATTGAACGCTTCACATTTATCGGTTTTGAATAAGGGACTTTCATTCGTCCCAACTACTAAATGTAATGAGTTTGATGTACAAGTTGATCTTTTCAAGTTTTTTCGTAACATTAAATTACGTGAATTCTTTCATTCTAACTTTTCAGAATCATCTGAGAATGAATCCTTATCAACACATACCCGAACTCCATTTCGGGGCAAGAGTCATTTCCTCCCTCCTCCCAACCGTAGCCCCTCTATTAAAACCTATTGTAGATTGGTTTCTCAGGAGGTATTTACTTTGTTCAAAAAAACTAAATATTCTAACACTTACAATAATTTTACAGCAGAGGAATGGTCTGCTATGAAAGATCTAAAAACTGATGACTCCATTGTAATTAAACCAGCAGATAAAGGAGGGGCTACTGTGGTCTTAAATAAATCTGACTATGTTGAGGAGTGTTTAAGACAACTCTCTGATGATACTTTCTATATGAGATTATCTAACGATCCTACTCAATCATTTAAGGAAATCATTTACAATACTCTTGATACATTTTTACAAATGGGTGAAATAACTGAAAAAGAATTTGAATTTTTAAAAATGGTACATCCTATAATTCCCACTTTTTACACTCTACCTAAGATCCATAAGAGTGTGGTAAACCCTCCTGGTCGTCCAGTTGTATCTGGGATTGGATCGTTGACGTCGTCTATTTTGCAGTATGTTGATTACTTCATTAGACCTTTTGCTGAAGTTAGTCCTTCCTATATTAAAGATACCAGTCATATGCTTTCGATTATTGACTGTCTAAATCCGCTCCCTGAGGAGGAAATGATTCTTGCCACTTTTGATGTATCTGCTCTTCACACCTCCATTCCTCATCAAGGAGGAATGGAAGCTATGAAACATTTTTTGTCCAAGAGGGATTGTAATTCCATAGCTTCATTAACTTGCCTTATAGAATTTGTGAAATTAATTCTTACATGTAATTATTTTGTCTTTCAGGATTCTTGGTTTCTCCAAAAAAGAGGTGTAGCTATGGGGAGTCCATTTGCCCCCTCTTTTGCAAATCTTTATATGGCCTTTTTTGAAGAAATGTATATTTATGATAGTATTTTTAAGGATAACATATTTGTATGGAAACGGTTTCTTGATGATGTGTGGGTTCTCTGGCGAGGCAGCGTGGATCAATTAAAAATTTTTTTGAATATCTTAATACTTGTTCTGAATTCCTGAAATTTACAATGTCCTTTGATTCCTACCGTATCAATTTTCTCGATTTATGGATCATACGCGAAAACGATACACTTCATACTGACCTTTTTATTAAGCCCACAGCTCACAATAGTTTACTTAGAGCTGAATCATGCCATCCTCTGCCCTTGAAAAACAGTCTCCCTTACAGTCAGTTCTGTACGGTGAAGAGGATATGCAGGAGACAACCGGATTTCCATAGAAATATGATTGAGATGAAGAACAAATTTATTACAAGGGGTTATATACCTACTCATATTAATCCAGCTGTGGATCGCATTAATGTTCAACCTAGGTCAGATTTTTTTCAAAGGAATATAAAAGTTAAAAATTCTTCCGTTATATTTTCTACTAAACATTCTAAATGTTCGGAAACAATCAAGGACATTGTAAAATAAGCACTGGTACATTCTTCATTCGGATCCTAATCTTCGGCACATTTTTAAACACCCGCCTCTTGTGGTTTTTAAACGAGGAGCCAATCTGAGGGATCACTTCGTAAAATCTGATTTAATCCCGTTTTCTGATCCCAACCGAAATTTACTTGCACCTATCTCAGATGGTAATAGACGCTGTGGGTCCTGTGCTCAATGCCACTATACTTATCGTTGTAATTCCTTTAGACATCCACGTTCTGGTAAATCTATCCCGATTAAGGGAATTATCTCCTGCCATACTAAAGGTGTGATTTATCTTATTACCTGCCCATGTGGGAAGGCTTATGTTGGTAAAACAAGCAGGGAATTAAAAACCCAAGATTGTGAGCAACCGCAGCACTATCAGATGTAAAAACCTTAATTACCCTGTGGCTGCTCATTTCATAGAGGCTAATCATCCCATAACCACTCTCAAGTATATTGGCATTGAGAAGGTTTCCCTCTCTAGAAGAGGTGGCAATTTAGAAAATCTCCTATCTAGAAGGGAACATTATTATATACATTTTCTGAATACTTTGGCACCTAACGGCCTTAATATTGATTTTGATTTAAGGTGCTTTTTATGATTTTGTGCTCCATTGTTGGATTAAATCTGGTATAACCATCAGGTGCAACCTGGTTGCTGGGTACTGATTGATCCACGCTGCCTAGCCATTGATAATTGTTAGCTGATTTGCGCACTATTTAGATATCTATATAATCTTACTTGTGCACTTTTTAGGTATATTGAAATTGTTGGGTCTCCTTAGTTTAAATACTTCAAACCATGTATATATTTGCAGTTCTAATTTCTGTATGTGACACTTAAATGAGTTAATTAATGTAATTGTCTTTGAAATTTGTTGGATGCACACCAGGTGTGCTTATCACCTTTTGAAGACTTAAATTCCTCATTTGTCTCATGCACTTTAAGACATGAAAGGCTGTCTGCCGAAACGTTGTCCTATGGAGTTTTTTGGAGTCCCATAAAGAAATTTGGTGGAGTTTTGAGTGTGCGGCGTCTCTTTTTTCTTTTTAATTCATGCGGTTGTTCCCCGTCGCCTGCACCTCAACTTTTGAAAGACTCTTCGGTGTGCATTACTCCTTTTTACTATAGCTCACAGTATGAAACCATTAATATACTTGTTTGACCAACTTAAGTGGAGACTGCCATAGCCAATTGCTACGCTAAACAACCAACTCAATTGTGCTCCCTGTCAGGGAAAAATGCAAAGATGACCAAGAAAGCACAAAACATTTCAAAATGTGTGACACACACACAGATATACGCATTCTGAAAACCTGAAAGCATACTGTGCCACCTTCAATAACCCGTTTAACTTCAGGGAAACAGCCAATGACATCATCGCTGAACAGCAGGAACAAACGTGCCACGGGCAGACCTGCTGAGTGACTGCGCACAAGCCACCATTTTGCGCCATTGGCAGCCAATTGGGAAGTGGCTCTGTTGAGCGGAGGTGCCCGAGGGGTTAACTGGGTAAGGCCTACTATCCTAACCCCCCCCCCCCCACAGTCTGGCTTTTTTAAATTAGCCCCACATTCTTAAGTGCTGCACAGCTCGAAAAACCAGTTGCTGTCGCCATGGTAACAGCAGGAGAGCGCTGTGGGAGAGAGGCGTTTCATTAACGGTGCCCAGAGAACAGAGCAAGTCCTTCTTCTCTCACTCTGAGTCTCCCTTTGCTCTCTCTCCATTTCTCCCAAGTTCTCACAACCTCACTCTCTACTAAACGTCCCTCCCTCACGCTCACCATTTCCTCCTCCAACTCTGAAAAGTTTGAAAAGTTTTGTCAGACATCTATAAATGCGAGTCACACAATCTCTGACTCTTCTCTGTCCGTCTCCGCTCTCCCTCTCTGTCCCTCAATCCTTCTCACAGGGAAAGTGCTGTCCACAATCTTTCTTTCCTTTCCCACAGCGCGACACATACAGCATTGTGCAGTGAGGATACTTCCTCTGACTCCTCCAAACTGGAGTGTCTCATTGAGGAATAAAAGTACTGTACAGACACAAAGACATGCAGCTGCATTCGCAGCATTGAGCAGTCACTTTTCTGCGATGCACACACGCAATCGTGCCCAAATTATGGGGAGACTGCAAACCCCTCTTGGTCGGTGCTGGGAGATCACGTCTCTCAGCCCCCTTCTCCACCGAGCTGGTGCTGGTGCTGGTTCAGAGCCAGAGCCTGACTTGGCGCCGGTTCTTTCGTTTTCCACAGCCTAAGCACCAGCTCCTGGCTCTTAAAACCGGTGCTAGAGTAAGCACCAACTCCTTGCTGGTTCAGAGCGAGCACCGATTACGTGGGGCGGAGTTTACCAACATGACCAGCGCGGTCGTGGAAGTATTTTGAGCGTTCTGTTCGCAGTAAACGTTGGGATGTATAAGCATATGTCTTTTATCTGCGTGATGCCTTTATATTTCATTTTACTCTCTGCGACGCTTACATCTATAATAAGCATTATGAATATGAGTTAGCTGGCCAGATAGGGCATTCGCGAATTACTGTTATTGCCATTAGCGAGCTTGAATGTCATTTCAGAACGAACTACATTAGATCGTTCAAAGTTACGGAGCTGGAATGAAATACAATAGTTGCTCGTTTATTTATTACCTGTCTGCTTCCTTGGGAAAAGTTAAGAAGGATAGCGTGTCCCTTTTATTACACCCTATTTCTGCACAAGGTTTCGGTATTTTTAACATGCACGGACAACAATGCAAGATACGGTATGCGCCTTATATTGCTGCTTTTTAAATATCTGATCTTAATCCAGTACAAGATCATAGCAATCTAATCGGCTATATTCCTTTTCCCCTATAAAAACGATAATACCTCAATGACAATAATAGTATTACTGAGCATAGAAACACAAGCATTATTTCAGTTTTACATTTTTATTTGTGGTTTCCCGCAGTCCACACTGTATTTGAAATTGCCAGATGTTAAATGAGCGCTGCTGAGAGAGACGCAGGTCTCAAACATTTTCCTCTGATTTGTTGGTCTTAAATTACAGTGACGTAATCGCGTGGCTCTGATTTGGCTCCTCGGCGATGGAAAAGCAAACAGGTTCTTAGGAGGTGCGTGGGTTGAACCAACTAAGCACTGGCACCAGCACGGCACTAGCACCAGGTTCTTTTTGGTGGAAAAGGAGTATCAGTGCAGTGTGTGTGTGTGTGTGTATGTGTGTGTGTGTGTGGAGAGGTGACAGGTGCCTGACAGAACTTTTGCCTAAAGCAGGGCAGGGGAGTTAGACCCTCCTAGGCACCGTGACTGCGAAAGATAACGTGCCTCGGCAGTTAACCCCCCCCCCCAGCACGTTTGTAATGACGCCGTTGCCTCTTGTGGCACAAACAGGTATTGCACTGCTAATGCGCATTTTGTAAGTTATAGCCCTTTCCCACAACCAAATCTCTGGGTTATCTTGCGAGTGACAGCAAGGCCTAACCTCAACATATCCCCAGGCAGCACAAGCGTTCCCACTACTCTTTAGCCACCCCAGGACAACGCAAAAAAATTGGCACTTAACCCTGGTCTCTAGCAGGGTTCACAAACCCCAGGGTAAGGCGCTAACCCAGGGCAAGCTTGCCGCACGCTTTTTGAAACTCCGGGTTATTGAGTAGTAATGGGAACATGATTCAGAGTTGACCAGCCCCAGGGCAGGGAAAGCTTAACCCGGGGCAGCAAATCTCTGGGTTAGCAGTTTGTTGTGGGATAAGTGTATTAGTTATGGATAGTGACGATCTAAGACTCAAGGAGGGCCCCAAGCAAAGAAGCCAGTTAAGGCCCTCCGCAGCAGTTTTTTTTAGTTGTCATTACAAAAAATGCTAATATGACCGGCCATCAGGGGCCCCCTTTTCACTTTTTTTTTGGGACCCCAAATATTTACCTGGTTGTCTCTCCTGATGGTGCGCTTCTGATTATGGACACAAACATGAACAGACATGATGATGGCAATACCCCCCTAGGAAAATAGCTTCCCAAGGGGGTTAGAGAACTGTGGTACACATACAATCAGGAAGCATCGCTCCAGTCCCCCAGGGCTGCTCCACAGGGGACTTTTTTTTGCTGCTTCCCAGGGGGGATCTGCAGTCCTGGCTGAGGACAGCCAAAGTCTATGCATGTTCATCAATACCTACGTTCATTTAATTACGAAGGGAAACTGACTTCCAAGCTAACTTGCTACACCTGGTTGCTTAGATCAGAATGTTAAGGGTTCTGATTTTAATAGAAAATGAAAATTAGGAGGATTTGTGTCTCTGGGGATCATCACTGTGGTTCAGCATTGCAACCACCCCATCGGGCCCTCAACTTTCCCCCATCAACCCTAAACTGACCCCTACAGACCACAAACACACCCCCAATTGACCTCATGCACCCAAATTGACCCTAAACGCTCTCCAATTGACCCCAAACTCAACCCAATAAACCGCAAACTCCTGTCGATCTAAGCAGTCATGAGTTTACCCGTGAAGCATGCGTAGTCAAATAAGGCAGAAGCCCCATATCAGGTTACAAACAAGCAACACAACCCATAAATTCGACAGTAACTCTGTTGCCCCTAGCTAAGGGAAATTTTGCCTTAAGCTGACAGGTAACAGGTTTGTCTCTGAAAGCCATGGACAAGTGAGAAGCCAGATTTCAAATTCTACCTCAAACACAAAAATTTCAAACTATTCACGTGTCCCACAATGCAGTACAGTTCTACACAGTATAATGTAGAACACTGCAGTGCTACAGCATGAAGTAGTTATACGTACATCGCACGGTTATCCTGCAATGTTCGTTATTGCATCCCTACACTGAAGTGTAATATACTACAGTGTCATATTACAGTGCAGCGCTGCACATTGCACTGTAATCCAACAGTACCAAACAGTATATATTGCAGTGTGTTATACTGCAGCATTATAGATCAGTGCAGTGCTGTAGAACAGAGTAGTTAGGATAAGGAAAGGGAAGTTGTCCGTGAGGGGAAATGAAATAAGGTACTCAGCACCTGGAACCAGGAAGAAAAAACACACAATGATACAGTGCTGAATATCTCAGCATAATACTGCAATGCAGTGTTGTGTATTGCAGCATTATATAGCAGAGCTGTACATTGTAGCGTTATATATCTCAGTATTGTGCAGTACATTGCAGTGTTATATTGCTGTGTAGTGCTGTACATTGTACAGTTACATTATAACTCAGTGCTATATTGCAGTGCAGTACATCACAACATTATATCGCTGTGCTGTACACTACTGTTATCACAGTGCAGTGCTGCAAATTCCAGTGTTACACTGCAGTGCTGTATACTGCAGTTATATAGCAGAGCAGTACATTGTAACATTATATTGCTGTGTAGTGCTGTACATTGCAGTGTTATATTGAAGCGCAGCATGCTGTACATTGCAGTGTAATATCACAGGGCATTGCTGAACACTGCACTGTTATATCGCTGTGCAGTGCTGTACAATGCAGTGTTATATTGCAATTAAGCGCATTGCAATGTTATATCCCAGTGCAGTGCTGTACATTGCACCATTATATTATATTATATTGCAGTGCAGTGCAGTGCTGTACACTGCAGTGTTTTATCATAGCGCTGTGCTGTACATTGCAGTTTTATATTTCAGCGGAGTTCTGTAAATGTCAGTATTATATTGCTGTGCAGTGCTGCACATTGCAGTGTTATATGCTAGTGCAATGCTGTATATTACAGTGTTATATTGTAACAGTACAGGAGATTGCAGTGTTATGTCACTGTGCAGAGCTGCACATTTCAGTGTTAAATTGCAGCATAGTGCTGTACACTGCAGTGTTATATTGCAGTGCAGTGCTGTACACTGCAGTGTTATATTGCGGTGCAGTGCTGTACATGCAGTGTAATACATTGCAGTGCAGGAAAGATATACTGACTTGTCCTCCTTCTCGTAGACATTGAGCCCCAGTGCGTCCACTCCCAGCCACAGCTCCGTCCCCTTCTTGTTCTTGATGTCGAAGTAGTTCACTCCATACATCTCCAGATCCTGAGCGATCTTCAGGTACTCCATCATGGCGTCCTCTCTGAGAGGGGCGAGGGGGTGGGGTCACGTTACCAGGGTGAGAGAGAGAGTGTGTGTGTGTGTGTGTGTGTGTGTGCGTGCCCATGTGTGTGGGTGAGAGAGAGAGCGTGTGCGAGAGTTTGTACATAAGAGCGTTTACACTTGCACGATGTGCACACTCACTTGAGCAATCCACTGTGTTCCTCATGCCAAACCTGAATCCTCTCTTCCCACTGATCACGAGAGAGATTGTGCTGCTCCAACACACTGGGAGATGGAGGCGAGAGGGAGGGGAAGAGAGGGCGAGAGAGTAAGGGGGAGAGGGTAAGGAACAGGGAGAGGAAAAGGGAGAGAGGGCAGGGGAGACAAGGAGGGAGGGGGAAAGGGAGGAGAGATGGGATGGGAGGGAAAAAGGGAGAAAGAGAAAGCAGGAAAGTGTCAGAGAAGAAGAGAAAAAAAGCAAAAAAAGAACAAGAGACATTATGAGTTTGGTGCTCGTGTCTCAGCACCGTCTGGATCTGACCGCGAATGTAAGCAGGAGTGTGACTCAAAGTCGTATTTATGTTCTCCACTGTCTCGGTGTCGGATTTTTACCGCTGTGGCAGGAGACGGTCGGAGGACATGTATCCAGGGTGGTGAACATCGCTGTCGTAGTCGCCAAACTTTGCCTGCACGGCGTAGGAGGCGAGCAGGACGGCGGTTTCGGGGGGGCAGTAGACCTCGTCGGAAAGGATGCCGTCTTTCACCTGCATGAAGAACTGCTTCTGTGTCACTTCCTGGATCAGCTCCTCAGAAACGTCCTCAGGGAAGAACTTTGCCCGAAACTTGAACTGCAGAGGGTTCTCCTTCTTCACGTCCTGGGACGACACCTGCAAGAGAGAGAGAAGTAAACTTACAATTTAGAACAATATTCATTAAAGACGGAGACCACACTTCGCCAAAGTATATTTCAGCGGAAAGTAGAATTCTTGAAGTGTCCAAAACGCGTATTTTAATTTGATAATAATCCAGTGCAACGCATTTTTAAATCAGCAAGTCTTCAAATTGGCTTCAATATCAGGGGGCAGACATTTTTCCTTGGGGGAATCTTCTGATTTTGAATTTGATCTTCGGAAACCTCACCTTTAAATGCTTAATAACCTAAACCTCTCGCAGTTTACATCTCCCGATTAGCCACAGTTGCTCGGACTAATTGTAAAAACCGACGACAGTCTAATTTACTTTTCATAGCATTGTTATGCATTGCACCACAAAATTATGAGGCGTCGTCTTCTGCGCATAAATGACGACATAAAATATCAATATGTCTTCATAATTTCACCACTTGTGTTGCTCATTAAGCAGCACACATTTGCATAAATTAGTTTGCGAGGCTGCGAGAATCCGTTCTATATTCTCAGTGTTGTCTTGGATAAAGGGCGCTGTAAGGCAAGTTGCACAGCTGTGTGACAATCCCAAGGACGGTGAAAACAAATGCTGCAAAGTCAGCGAAAGTTTTGGATTTACAATGCCATTTCAATTATATACATGTAGGCACTGGGAATTCACCTTTCATTACCATTTCTAATTATAGGTCATGTATTGGTCTTGGTCGCTCAGTCGATAAATTGATTGTTAATCAGGCCAGCTTAAATAAAAACAGCTTGTGGGCAGTCAAACCGTAAAGAATGAGCTTACTGAAGGCCCTCTGAACAACTCCATGGCCCGGATGAAAGGAAAAAGAACAACTGACGTCACAAAAGAGAATTACTGACGCCACAAGCACCGCAGCACTGGCGTTTGATGTACACTCACCCACTATATCGGACACTTTGTAATGAATGTTCTACTTTGAAAACAATATAGAGAGTGAGAGAGCGAGTGGACAAGTGTGCATTCCGAATGCAGCCTTTGATTCCCCAAGTAAAAATGTCTGCCCCCTGATATTGATGCCGATTTGAAGATTCGCCGGTTTTAAAATGCGTCGCACTGGATCATTACCAAATTAAAATTTATAAAACTATGCGTCTTAGACGCTTCAAGAATTCTACTTTCCACTGAAATATACTTTGCCGAGGTGTGGTCTCCCCCATTAAGCCCATACAGCCTTAGGTTAAGCTATAATTATTTGACGTCACTGTCATGTCACCGCCAAAGTGTTCCTGGGCCTCTCATTGGCTAAACATTTTCAAGGGATGGAAAGATGGCGACCTTCAGTTTTTTTTATTGTTTGGTCGCTTTCTTGTTATTTGAAGCATTGAACAACTTCAAAAAAAAAAAAAAAAAAACACAAAAATCCAAGTCACAATATCTAGACTCCATGTGAGTAATTCTTTTATTTAAAGGGGACCCAATATGCTATATTTCCAAGGTTATATTTTGATCTTGGACTCCCCTAGAGTACTCCTGATCGTTCAAAGCCAAAACAGGGTCCTTATTTAGCTCATGCTGCCATCCTCAAAAAAACCCATTTGTAGTCCATTGTAGTCTCTGCCTGAAACGCCTCATTGGGGTGGCTCTTCCACTATGGCCCCCACTCCCCATGTACCCACTTTCTTCTGACTGGCCAGCTCTGTGGAGGGCGGAGTTGGGCAGGTCGAGGCTGCAGAACGCAATTTTCCGGGTCTGGCTCCCCAGAGTGAAGCGCGAGACACGTCTGCAATCTGATAAGGAAGCGGCGGGCAAATTCCGCAATCTAACGTTATACTTGAATATAGATCTAATGAAATGAACTTGTTCTAACAAACGTAGTGGCGAAAGCGGAGGACGCAGTGCGAAAATCTGGCAGCTCAAGCTCAAATTTGCTATCGGCTACAGTTTGTTACGGCGACAGTGGTGAGTACAGCGGTTTTTCTACTTTGTAGCTAGGATGCAGGGAAAGCTAGAATCCACCCCATATAGACACATTTATAGAACGGGTCGACATACCCACGTGTAGACCGGAGACCGTAGAAATCCGGTGGGTCTGAGTTTAGAGGGAAACATAGACAGTGAGGAGCAGCTAAAAGTGGACCAACAGCTTATGGACTGCTTCGGTGTGTATTATAAGGACCTGCTAGTTCGTGTGCATAACTGTGATGTGTTGTTAACGTGGAGAAATGAACAGCTTCTGCGCTGGTATATGACGGAGGGGCGAAAGCTCCAGGCTAAACGGCCTTTTCGGAAAATGCCCGTAGTAATGGTTTACTTATTGCATCGAATGACAAAGCGTTTCTCGCGGAGAATGGGCGTTATGAATAGTGTGCGAGAGCTAGCTAGAGCTCCGGTTATGTTATGAGCATAATACAGGTTTTACAGACCGTAAGTTCCATTTGCGTGAACCGTTGCTTATGTGGAGCTAGCGAATCGATCACTTTTACAGGAAAGAATTTAATATTCAGTCACCGATTTAATATTCAATCGACAGCAATGCAGAGAAATCATTTGTGATACCAGACACGTCATAGCCTGTGCGCTTCCCTATTGCTTTCACCGGTAGCATCAGAGAGCTTGCCCAGACATTGGAGAAGTATCAGGCTGACCCCGGTCATGGACAAGTAAAGCAATCGTTTCACAAGCACCCAAAAACGCACCCCAAGCTTTGCAAAACCTACGTCTGGTTTAACTGCACCTCTCCGGATAGCTTCAACTGCAGTGGCTACAATCAGGCAACGTTATGATGAAACTGCCACATTGATGCTTACCGAAGTAACACAAGCATACCGATCAGAATCGCGGCATATAAGTTAACCAGGCGCATTTTTAATTAGCAGAGCACAGGAACTAACATGCAGTAGCTGATAAGCGGTCATGACTTTGAATGTAATCTGTTGCGCGAAAAATTTGTTTTGCGTCCGGGGTGAAAGCTGCATAACGCGCCCATAAAGCGTGTATTCGCCTCTTTGCATTGACTTTGAATGTAGGCTAATCTGTCCCGCGAGAATTCGTTTCGCGTCCGATGTGAAAGCAGCTTTATGGATAGTACACAACAGCTAGAGAGAGCTCGGTTATGTTATGAACAAAATACAGGTTTTACAGACCGTAAGTTCCGTTAGCGCGGACAAGTTGCTTATGTGGAGCTAGCGAATCGATCACTTCTACAGGTCAGGAAATAATTTCCTATTTAATCTATGCCTTTTTCGGCTTTTTATTAGCCACAACAACTTCTAAAGGGGGATGAAATTATGTCACGGTATTGCAGAGAAATCATTTGTTATTCCAGACACCGTAGAGCTTCTGCGTTTCGCATTGCTTTCTCGGTAGCACCAGAGAGCATGCCCAGACATTTGTGAGGCATCCGGCTGATCCCGGTCATGGATAAGTGAAGCGATCACAAGCAGCCGTAAACAAACCCAAACACGTATCCCAAGCTCTGCAAAACCAACGTCTGGTCTAACTGTGCTTTTCAGCCCAACTTTGCGGACACATACAGCACCTCTCCAGTTAGTTTCAACCGTGGTGGCTACAATTGGGCAAGGTTATGATGAAACTGCCACATTTATGCTTACCGAAGTCACACAAGCATACCGATCAGAATTACTGCATATAAGTTAACCAGGAGAATTTGTAATTAGCATGGCACGTGAACTAACATGCAGTAGCTGGTAACCGAGTGGTCATAACAACCACAGAGACAAACCCTTGCAATACAGGTTTTACAGACAGCAAGTTCCATTACCGTGGACAGTTGTACCAAGCATCCAAATTACAAACAAGTATGAAAAGTTAGCTTCAAATGAGGTTTATGTTCACACACCTTCTGTAGAATTTCCCCTGATATCACTCTTGCATATTTGGCACACAAAAATTAGCAACAGTAACTTGGCTACATTAGCCGCAGTGCTATAGCCACAATCAATTGGCTATCACGCCAGGTTGGCTTATGCAGTAAAAGCAACTTGCAGCTTCTCTGTCTGTGAGTCACGGACAGTCGCGACAGATCCAGGCTTTATCTTCAGATATTTTAGAAAGCCTGCGCTTGAGGCCTGTTGTTAGTGCTAACTATCATTAGCGGTCCTGCTAGCCAGTAGCCACCCGTAACACGTTAGCTTCACTTACATTATTTGCTGTTACATCGTTACTTACAGCTTGTGGCTCCGAGCGCTTGATCGATGCAACTGCTTCAGGTTTGAGAAGCAGCTGAAACGCTTATCCTGTGTCGAATTATACTTTATTAACAAAGCTGTCTTTGGTGAAATGCTGAGCACAATCAGCTAACGTTCCCTTTGGCCGTGGCTGTTTGCTGCCAGCAAACAAAACAAGAGTCATCAGAAGATGACATATCCCACTGGTCCCCACGTAATTTGTGAGTTACTGATTGCAGGAGAGTTGTATACTTTCTCATCCCTTTAGTAATTTAACACTTATATATAGTTGAATAGGCAAAGGAAAGAGGATTTGAGCAATGATGATATTTGATGAAAGCACACCGAACACCAAGTGCAGGGAAGATGACAACATCAATCAGAAGTATAATCACCTTTAGCATCTTGTTGTTCATGTTACCAGCACTCGCCAAGAGGAAGTAGACTACCTGGAGTGCCGCTGTTGTATTGTTGTTAAAACATTTGAAAGAAAAAATGCAAATTATGGAATTTATAGTCTCAGAGAATGAACAATGCAACCCTGCAATGGTAAGATGCTTACCAAATATGGAGTTTGTAAGTGGTATAGTATGTAAGTTCTGCTCCGAAACAAAACAAAAAAAGGAAATTTGGGCCGTTTTTTGGTGAAAATTTCAAAAATTTTGGGCCCAATGGAATTGAAACCCCGAAAAGGCACAATGGCACCCTAAGGGAAGTTGCATACCAAATTTGAAGTTTGTAAGTGGTGTGGTATGTAAGTTCTGCTCCGGAAACAAAACAAAAAAGGAAATTTGGGCGTTTTTGGTGAAAATTTCGAAAATTTTGGGCCCAATGGAATTTAAACCATAAAAGGCACAATGGCACCCTAAGGGGAAATTGCATACCACATATGAAGTTTGTAAGTGGTATACTTTTTGAGTTCTGCTCCGAAACGAAAAACAAAGTTGGAAATTTAATTTTTTTGGTGAAAAATTCAAAAAATTTTGGGCCCAATGGAATTGAAACCCAAAAAAAAGGCACAATGGCACCCTAAGGGGGAAATTACATACCACATATGAAGTTTGTAAGTGGTATAGTTTTTTGAGTTCTGCTCCGAAACGTTTTAATGTTTTTGGTGAAAATTTCAAAAATTTTGGGCCCAATGGAATTTAAACCAAAAAAGGCACAATGGCACCCTAAGGGGAAGTTGCATACCAAATATGAAGTTTGTAAGTGGTATAGTTTAAGAGTTCTGCTCCGAAACAAAAATGATTACGGACGGACCTAACGGACAGACGGACTGGTGATGACTATATCCCATGGTATTCATACGGTGGGGAAAAAGCTACCCACTGATTTCTGGTGGCATCGTCTTTTGGAAGAGAAATAGTTGTTTTTCTTTGGCGTCAAAAAGTAAACAGACTAGCAGCTTTGGGAGAGGTATTGACAAAATTGCACCTCAAATGATCTGCGGTTCTTCTTTTGTATTTCCAAAAGTGTAGACGCTACTAAGGCATAGTATGATCTGCCATTGTCAGTGCCTGCTAGAATAGTTTCCGGTGTGGGCAGGTCCAGCGCAGTGGTTGGCTCTGGCTAGGTCTGTACTAATTGGATGGCACAACCTGACGTCAGGTTTTGCCCAGATCTCGTGAAGATCTCGGGAGGAGCTGTTCAGAGAGGAAATCACGCTTACGAAATCACGTTCTTAGAAACTTTTCATGGTTGAGCATGGACAACCAACATTATAACATTACTAATATGTATTAAAAGAAGGATCAGCATAATAGGTCCCCTTTAAGGTGGGTTTTGTGCAAAAATTTCACTTCAAGTATACAGATTGAATACCTACATTCGTTCATGCATTACATCATTGATTTACTCATTAATTCACTAATTTCCTGGTTGATTCACTCATTCCCATTTTTATTTGTTAATGCTTTCCTCCAATTGTTCATTCTTTATTTATTTATTCACCAATTAAACATCCTTGCACTGGAACAGAGCTTAAACAGATACCTGACCAAGGGCCTCATTCACACACTAGGACAGAGCTTTCCCAGATACCAAAACCATGGGGCACATCCACATACGGGAACAGCGCCTTAACAGATACCAGGCCATGTGGTTCATCCACACACTGGAGCAAAGCCTTAGCAGATACCAATCCATGGGGCTATACCATGAGTTAACGATTAGATTTTGCCAACCAGCAACAAATTAGTTCAATATTCTGTGAGGTCTCTTTACTAGATATCTATAATTCCAATCCTAAAGTATGATGAGAATATCAACAAGAAATTAGCTTTGATTTGTTTAAGCTGAATTGCTGCTAAAGTAATAAAATTTGAATAAGGCGTATTCAGACTTATTTTTTTTTTATTTATGAGTTTATTTCAGACCAAAAGTTCTTATACATTCAAGGAAAAAGAAAGAATAATTATAAAAGCACCATTATCACAAAAAGTATTAATGAGGGTCTGTATGGCTCCTCAACACAGGATTAAGGACTCAAACAAATTGCTAATAAAGCATCTTGTTTCATAACTCAAATAAACTTGAATTCACCTTAATGTCAGATGAAAGGACTGTTCTGATTAACTCATTTACACTTGGATAAATCCTTTCACGAAACCCAAACACATATTTTCTGACCATTTCTCCGAAGGACGGTACATATTGCATTTAAACTCAGTTTTTCGCAAATCCTGACCATTATCTTCAGTAGGCAGTCCCTCACTTAGGTCGCAGTTATGTTCACTCCTTCAAAGAATGTGAAACGTCAATACTAGAAGGGAGAAAAAAAATTTCAGTCCTTTTTTTTTTTATCTTACATTGCCAGTGGGTCAGAATTTTTCATACACATAGTATTTAGTCGCATTGCCTTTAAATCATTTAATTTAGATCAAACATTTTAGTGAGCCTTCCACAAGTTCCTCATAATAAGTTTCAGCAATTTTTGGCCCATTCCTCCAAACAGAACTGGTGTATTTGAGTCAGGTTTGTAGCCCTCCTTGCGAATACACAATTTTTTTGTTCTGTCCACAAATTTTCTCTTGGATTGAGGTCAAGGCTTTGTGATCACCACTGCAATACCTTGACTTTGTTATCCTTAAAGCATTTTGTCACAACCTCAGAGGTAAGCTTAGGGTTATTGTCCATTCAGAAAACTCATTTGCAAACATGTCTTAACTTCCTAGCTGATGTCTTGAGATTTTTCTTCAATATAGCCACATATTTTTCCTTCCTCATGATGTGATCCATTTTGTGAGGTGCACCAGCCCCTCATGCAGCTAAGCATCTCCATAACATGATGGCCACCCTCATGCTTTGCAGTTGGGATAGTGTTCTTTGGTTTGCAAGCCTCTCCTTTTACCATCAAACAAAACAATGGTCATTACGGCTAAACAGTTATTTTTCCCCATAAGAATAGAGAATATTTTTCCAAAAAGAACTTCTGTTCCCATGTGCTGTTCCATGTCATAAACCGGCTGTTCATTGCGGTTTTGGGGCAATGGCGTCTTCCTTGCGGAATGACATTTCAGGTTGCGTCGATGCAGGATTCATTTTACTGTGGCTACAGGTACTTATGTGCCAATTTCATCCAGCATCTTCACAAGGTTTTTTGCTGTTCTGGGATTGATTTGCACTTTTTTCGCCAAATCACGTTCATCTCAAGGAGACAGAATGCATCTCTTTCCTGAGCAGTATGATGGCTGCCTGGTTTCATGGTGTTTATGCTTGGGTGCTGTTGTTTGTCAGATGAGCAAGGTACCTTCAGGCATTTGGAAATTGATCCCCAAGAATGAACCCGTCTTGCAGAGGTCCACACTTTTCTGAGGTTTTAGCTGATTTCTGACTTTTCCATTATTTCAAGCAAAGAAGCACGAAGATCGAAGATAGGCCTTAAAATGTATGCACAAGTAAACCTCCAATTGACCAAAATGATGTCAACTGGCTTATCAGAAGCGTCTAAAGCTTCTAAGCTTCATGACATCATTTTCTGGAATTTTCTAAGCTGTTTAAAGATGCAGTCAATTTTGTGTAGGTAAAATTCTGATGCTCTGGAGTTGTGACAGTGCGTACTGTACGTGAAATAACCTGTCAGTAAACAAGTGTTGGAGAAAAACCACTAGTGTCACGCACAACAGACGTCCTAATAGACATGCAAAACTATAGTTTCCTAACATGAAATCTGTGGAGTGGTTAATAAGCGAGTTTTAATGACTATTTATTTATTCAGAAACCTCCTTTACAGGAGAGAGAGGAAGAATACAACAATTCATAAAAATAGCATTACAGTCACATATAATACAAGTCATTCTAAAATGCCTTAACTAGGAGACTGGCGAGGTGCCGAGTCCTGGACCCCCTGTGGGTGAACTTATCTGAATGGAGAAGCTCCCTCAGCGAATCCACCACCCCATCCTGGCCCCTCCGGGACTGACAGGACACACGGAGAGGGCCTATAGTCCTTGCAAACACGCCCACAATGGGGGAGAGGCCATCGGAGCAGATGGACTCAATAAGAGAGCCCCTCACCAGACGGCCTTCACAGATATACGATGACAAGAGCGACAAATTAAAATCCCTTGCAGGGGAATTCACTTTAAAAATACGATTATACAAAGAAATTTTAAAATTATTTAAAAGGGTGGAAATTTTAGGGATGTCAAGAGCATTCAATAGCTTACTATGATGACTTCGACTTGGAAATCCAAAGACCCGTTTAACATGCTGACTCTGAAATTGCTCAAGAGAGTCCATAGCACTCTTGGACAAATCTAAGCAGTGGCAACCATAAAGAAGCAACCGAGTCACAACAGTCTTCCAAATGGAGGTTTTAGCCTCAGTACAAAGACCAGGGTAAGAAAAGCCAGACTTCAATAGACTAAAGGCTCTACGCCACGCAGCTGATATCCTATTATCAATATGCACAGAAGCATTAAGATTTGCCTTAAACTTAATACCCAGTACATCTAGGATATCTGTGGTATCGATATCGTTAGGACCCAGCCTCCAATTCGGAGCACTACCAAATTTTGTACTACCAAACACAGCACATTTGGTTTTAGCAAAGCCAAATACGAACCTCCACTTCTGTGAATAGTTATAACACACATCTATCAAGTGTTGGAGACCAGTGGGAGTGGCTGCCAACAGGTTAACATCATCTGCATAAGCAAAATTATTAAATAAAAAGTGATCTAACCTTAAACCACTATTAGTACTGCTCAGCTCCGTCAATAAGTCATCAATAAAATAATTAAAAAAGATGGGAGAGAGAAGACTCCCCTGCCTAATACCTCGAGTAACTCTGAATGGGTCACTATCTGTGCCATTCCAACGGACAATGGCATTCATCTTGTTATACCACTCATAGAGGGTTAACCAATAAATAAAATCTATCCTATCCATAAGTTTATAAAACAGTCCATCGTGCCAAACTCGATCAAAACACTTTTCGGCATCTAAACTGCACACAAAAACTGGACTACCTTTAGTGTTAAAATACTGAATCAAATCATGCATAAAAGAACAGGCCATATCAATACCCAGACCCTTTCTAAACCCAAATTGTGTCTTACCACATTCAGCAAAAGGAAGTAGACATAACTCCATTAGTTTCGAATAATTGGTGCTAACAGTGATTGGTCTATAATTCTTAGGTAGATTAGGATCAAGAGTGGGTTTCTTTAACACGGGAATAATACATCCAACATGCATATCAGCAGCTACCACATGCCAAGACAGCAAGATACTAAACAATTTACTCAAAACTATACACAGTTCATCTGACATCCCATGCTGCAGATGCTCAGCAGTGATGTTATCCGTGCCAGGAGACTTTTTCCTTTTCAACTGGAAGATACATTCCCGCATTTCATCGGACTCAATCAAGCACTCTGTGTAAATATTACAATTATCATAAAATTTACTTTTGACAGTATCACTTATCTCACATTGTTCCTCATTCAATACATTATCATCACTCATAATATCGCTATAGAATGCCCTAAAATCAGATGCAGAGAGAGTAGTCAAAGAACCTTTTCTAGAGGATTGCTTCTTCAGAGCATTCCAAAAACCTACCCTGTTACCATTCATATACATGCAGTTTAAATCGTCAATGGGTTTGTTGAACACAGAGCGTATACATCGATGGGAGGCTATTCCGAACTGTCTCTTAGCAAACTTCCAGCAGTCAAAAACAATGCCTTCTCTAGGGCGATCATTAGAAACCCAAAGCTTCCACCAAAACTTTTTATGTTTACTAAGGTCACTCAGTTGATGGCACCAATATACCTTGGGCTTAAAAGCTCTATTCCTGGAAAGACAACCTGATCCAGTTGCAGATGAATGGATATGTTCATTTAGTATACAGAAATTGTCATCTACATAACGCTGAGCCGTAGCCCGATCTTCCAGTGCACTTGCATTAACAATATTCATACCCCGAAGCTTATCTGTGAGAATATCATTATACCTTTTACAAAGATCAGGTCTGCTCCAGCCAGGGGTGGGGCGATTACAGACCATAGAGCGAGAAAATGTGGACTTTTTCTCTGAGAGAACAGTAACCTTAAATTCCATTCTTATAGGAAGGTGGCCACTAACATTACTCTCTTCCAAACCTATAATTTTACAATCAATAACATTATTACCATCATATTCAGAAACAGCCACATGGTCTATCCACGTACAGACATTACGCTTCAGACAAAAAAAGTTATGCGTGACAGTTTGAGGATATAGAAAATCACCGACTAACAGGTCATTAGCACTGAGAAAATCGTATAAAATTTTTGAGTGTGCTGTGTAACGTTTAGAAGTATACCAGCGACTGCTCAGCCTAGAGCCCCTAGGCAGCTGAGCATTAAAATCGCCACATATTTTGATGGGGACTGATTTACCATATTGGTCTATACATACTTGCAACACATCCAGAGTTTCTAATAGAGCTCTCAGACTATCAGACTTACCACAGAATGGCAAATAGACATTAAAAATTAATTGGCATACAGTGCCTTCAACGTCACTAGCCGAAACCGCAATGATACGGTCACTGTCGACTCCAATCTCTTGCCAGGCCAGTTCATTGTTCAATTTACAGATGATGGAAACCCCTCCATATGGGACGACCTTTATACTCGACATCAGTGTTGGCCATACCAGATTTGGAATATAGAGAGTAAGAGTCCATATCGAGGTCAGCACTGCACCCAGCCGCCAGCCATAGAATTAAGTTCCTGCGTTTGTGTTTAAGCCACGTTTCAGTAAGGCACATAATGTCACATGACCTCAGCCTCTCAGCTATGTATGACGCGCTGGCTTTTAAAACCATGACAGTTAAAGGACTCACAAGATAGATTTAACTGTTTATCCTTTCCTTTAATACCATCCGTTCCACCCGTCCCTAGACGAGTACCACGTTCCCCTGCATAGTCCCACTCACCCGGTGTCCTGATACTTGATATTCCGGTTCTGCCTTAAGGCTGACGTGGCGACATTCATTCCATCCGTCCGGTTATATCTCCCTCCACTGCCACCGCTGTACCATCTGTCCGATCTGATTCTGTTGTCGCCCAGGCATTAGGGCGCTGTTTAGAGAACGGCATTCCGCAGGGCGAGACGCATTGCAGGGTCCCGCTTTTTAAGCTTACCGCCGGGGCGTTTCCGCGGCCTGCAGTTTGGAGCCAATCCGAAAGGGCCGGATCACGATACCGAGGGCCATGATTCACTCTTACTGATCGTGTCAGCTAAGGTCTCTGGTACTTCCAGCCTGAATGAACGATACTCGGTTTATCTGCTAGCAAGGTTATCGTGACGTCACTACTCTGTATGCCCAGCGTGACCAAATGGGCATACATATCACTGACCGAATGTTTAGGATTTACCTTGCCGACATACAGGAAACTACCCTTAGCGCATGTAAGTCCTGAGGCAGACCTAATGCCGGTCTGATCGGAAACGTCCCTTGTAGTAAGGGCGTTTTCACTAAGATAGTCTTGATCTTTGCTTTATTTGCGTTTTTTCAGTTTACGAGCTGACTGGGCGGTAACTCAAATCCCGATACATCTACGAGCTTTCTGAGTCGCTGGATTGATGATGACCCAGCCGTATATCCATGATCAAAGGAGATACATCCTCATCTTGAGTGACCTCCAGCATTCGCACGGACAGTGCTACGGGACGTGGACAAGAGTTCTGAGTTAACACCTGACCATCCACAGAAGATTTAACCGTTAGTCTTAAGGCATCATTATCTTGCTCCAATTGCCTAACTTTGTTCTCCAGCTCAAGCACCCCCCTGTAAGTCCACCACTGTCTCCAAGATGTGAGTGATCTCATTTTTCTCGCTTGCCCATGACGCCTCAGGATGACTAGGGTTACCTTTCGGTTTGGAGAACAGTTTTTCCGCAAGATCCGTCGTCAGACGCCACTTTTACGAGGCTGAAGCCAAACTCATAGATATCCTGGATCATTTTGAATTTAGCCTGCCGAGTTTTAGGCCCAAGTTGTCTAATCTGTGGAAACATTTCCTGTGTTTTAGCACAAAGGATGGCCCGCAAAGACAGGATTGTGATGTTGTCATACTTCTCTAAGAGCCAAGACGTGACAAGCATACTGAAATATACTGTCTAGTTTATCAATGAAGACAGAATTCAGCTCGAAACTGAGATCGTTTAGTTTCGACAAGTCAAAACCACAACTCAGATGTGATGTACTGGCTTTCGCTGCATTGCCAAACCGCTTCTTATTACAGTCCTGGCATAGCACTAGATCTCCCTGGGCCAATTTAAGCACCAGCCTTTTTTACAGTCCTAACCGCATGTTTGTGTATCCGCTGAAATGAGAGAAAATGCTTTGCGCTGTAGTTAAAATCCCGCCAGCAATCCCACCTTGATGATGTCGAGTCCAGCGGCTAAGCAAAAAGAATTGTTCACTTTTTGAAAAAGCCACTTATAGCCTAAGATTTTGTAAACTTCAACAGTTCTGCCATGTCTGGTTTACAAACCCCAATCAGCCAAAAATGAAGGCGACAGCTAAAACAAGTTGCGTTTTGTTTCATTGCCACACAAGCAGCGAGTGCTGGCAGCACCGAGAGAAAGGATGGGTTTTGCGGCATCCATGTGAAACTCTTTTCTCGCTAATCCCACCTCACGTCCAAGCCCCAACCCAGTCACACATTCTCAGCGAGCCGGCTGACGTTCCAGACATTTCCCGACTGGGCTGAATAGGGGCTGGGAAGCGCGGAATATTCCGAGGTTAGCAGTATTGTTCTGGTGGGTGAACAAGCCGTATCAGCAGGACAGCACCAACACAGCCCTCAAAGAGGTCAGCCGGGAGGCTGCCATTACCCCATTACATCACAGTTATCAGATATTTGGCCAAAACTTTCATCCGAACTGACTTACAGTTGAAGTGACTAGGCAGAACCCAACAGCAGCGCATCTTATTGTGGTTTCACTGGGACTAGAACCAACAATCTTCAAAGTTGCAGCCGAGCACCATGACCAGAGCAAAACACAAGAACCTCTCTGCTGTGCACCAATCGTTTTGATTTAGAGTGCATTGGATGACTGAAAAAGTCCACTCACAGCTATTAGAAAGGGAACTTTGTCCCATGATAGGCAGGAACATTTATTCACCAAGGAAGATTCAATAGGTAAGTAGAAGTGTTTTTTGAACAAAAATCCCCCTTCATTCCAAACTCTTGAATTTTGGTGTATATACAGCAAAAAAAATCTTCCTGATATCACTCCATATCTTCATAGACACCACTTTCCTCATGTGCACAGAGACTAAAGCACACCAAGAACATAATGAATATCTCATCATTTAATACATCATTTCCTTTCATACCATTTTGTCTCACATATAAGGTCCAACACAAAACCAAAACCAACTGTAAGCAGCAGGTGAATTAGAAGTAATTTTGACTGCCAAGTGATGTAGAACTACAGGCTTTTCTCACCACAGACAGTTAGTAATATGATACATGTCAACAGGGGAGTATAGACTGGATAGCAGCATATTGGCATGCAGTAGCGCTAGCATTGCATTAACTGAACATCGAGATAAGATAAACAGTGGTCTTCTACTAAACGATGTTTTAGCAGCAGCAGTACATTAGAGCAGACAAGCTGTGTTTTTAACGTTAAAGTATGGTGTAGAAGATTTACAACCGATCCAATTAGGGCTCAAGTTGTGCCCTTAATGAAGTTCCTAACTGACTTCCATTCATTTTTTTCAACTCATAACAGGCTGAGCACTCCTGTGTAGCAACACTACCCATAATCCATGGCAAGGCCATTTGCAGTGAATAGAATGTTAGCCATTTGGTTGTTACCATTCATTCCTTATGAGCGTTACGGCTAATGCTAGAACCCGACATGTCTCGTATATCGTTGCTGCTCCCGATTACGGCCTGAAAATGTCAAACAGACCATGGAACAGCGACATACCTTTTTATCCAGTTTCAGCCAGGTGAGGTAGCCTTTGTGGTCGAAGTACTGCAGGCCGAAATACCACATACCTCCCGCAGGCCGATGGTCTTCACAACCTGTGCGGAAAAGAAGGGAAAGTCTCAGGAGAGCTTCACGACCTGAACAAAAAGCAAACAAATGGCACCTTCTCACAATGTTTAAAAAAAAAAAAAAACTAAACTAAAATGAACAAATGCGGTCAAGTGTCACCGAAACTTAAAGAAAAAATAAATAAATAAAGCCAGTGAGGTAAGCCTTTGAGATAGAGATAACATTCTGCAATTTCACTGTTTAAATAGAGGCTAGGATCCATGGGGACAGGTGAGTGCATAGCTTACATATTTTAGGTCCCCCCCCACTGTAGTAGTAGTTTACTGAAGAGAAACAGGGCCCCACCCAGAAACACTTCACCTCCACTCTTATCCCGCAATCCCTCCCCATCCAACTCCACACCTATCCCATTATCCTCACAGCACCAACTTCTACACCCATTCCACGATCCTCACTGCACCTGGTCCTACACCTATCCCATGATCCTCTGCACCAACCTCAACACCCATTCCATAATCCCTCCAGCAACAAGCACCTCATCTAACCCATAATCCTCTCTGGACCTGGCCTCACACTCATCCCATAATCCTCTCTTCACCCAGATCCACACCAATAGTCCTCCCCAATGTCACAGTTCTCAATGCAGCTCATCTCCAGGCATTCCTCTTCAGCTCAAGTGGAGGACTCCTACTTCAGAATAATCCTGACAACTTGCATATATTCAGCAGCTTGTGCTCAGATCCTCCACAAAACCAGCATACAGCGCCCTCCATAATTATTGGCACCCCTGGTTAAGATGTGTTCTTTAGCTTCTAATAAATTCAGTTTTTTTTTCTAAATGATATAGGACCACAATGAAAAAAAAGAGGAAAATCCAACCTTTAATTCAAGTGCATTTATTCAGTGGGAAAAAAAAATCCCACATTAAGAAATAATTCTTTTACATCAAATCATGTGTGCCACAATTATTAGCACCCCTGATGTTAATACTTTGTACAACCCCCTTTTGCCAACGAAACAGCACCTAATCTTCTTCTATAATGTTTCACAAGATGGGAGAATACAGAAAGAGGGATCTTCGACCATTCCTCTTTGCACAATCTCTCTAAATCATCCAGCGACCTGGGTCCTCTCCTCTGCACTCTCCTCTTCAGCTCACTCCACAGGTTTTCAATGGGGTTGAGGTCTGGGGACTGAGATGGCCATGGGAGGAGCTTGATTCTGTGTCTAGTGAACCATTTCTGTGTAGATTTGGCCTCATGTTTAGGGTCATTATCTTGCTGAAAGACCCAGTGACGACCCATTTTCAGCTTTCGGGCAGAGGCCACCAGATTTTGATTTAAAATGTCCTGGTATTTCAAAGCGTTCATGATGCCATGCACCCTAACAAGGTTCCCAGGGCCTCTGGAAGAGAAACAGGCCCACAGCATCACCGATCCTCCCCCATACTTCACAGTGGGCATGAGGTACTTTTCTGCATACTCATCTTTTGTGTTCCACCAGACTCACTTAGAGTGTTTGTTGCCAAAAAGCTCTATCTTGGTCTCATCTGACCAAAGCACACAGTCCCAGTTGAAGTCCCAGTACCGCTTAACGAACTCCAGACGTTTGCGTTTATGATTGTGAGTGAGAAAAGGTTTTTTCCGTGCATGCCTCCCAAACAGCTTGTTGGCATGTAGATGGCGCCTGATGGTTGTTTTGGAGACTTTGTGACCCCAAGATGCTACCATTTGTTGCAATTCTTTAACAGTGAGCTTTGGAGAACTTTCTACTTCTCTTACCATCCTCCTCACTGCGCGTGGTGGCAAAATAACCTTGCATCTTCGTCCAGGCTTGTTTTCCACTGTTCCAGTTGTTTTAAACTTCTTAATGATTCCTCTGACAGTAGATATGGGCAGGTGCAGGCGAGTGGCTATTTTCTTGTAGCCATTGCCTGACTTGTGAAGGTCAACACACATCTGCCTCACTTGAATGGTGTGTTCCTTTGTCTTTCCCATGTTGAAGAGTGGATAAGAGAAATTACCTCTGTGTCACGTCATATTTATACCCCAGGGAAACAGGAAGTGAGGAGTTACTAATTAAATGTTCCTAGATACTCTGATCAACTTTGTAAACTACTGTAGAAATGACAGAAATACTTCAATTATATTTATTTCCTAGGAATTGTTAGGGGTGCCAGTGATTGTGGAACAGGTGATTTTATGAAAAATAATTATTTCTTAGTAAGGGATTTTTTTTTCCCTTAAAATTCACTTGAGTTGAAGGTTACATTTTTCTACAATTTTCAGTGTGAGAGTATGCTTCTGCAATAAAAACTGAATTTATTTTAAGGCTTTTAACACATCTTAACCAGGGGTGCCAATAATTATGGAGGGCACTGTATATCACTTCATCCAGTCACAGGAGTTTGTCAAGCGGTAGGCATTCCAAGCCAGGGACAGATTCCGCAAGAGGGTTGGGAAGGACCACGCCCTCACAATGCAGTGCAGGTTGCCGACGCCTACCTCGCAGCGGAAGCACACCTTCAGTCCCTCACCTATTTATCACCTTCGCGACAAGGCAAAAAACGTGACTTAACAAAGGCATCTGTTCCAGCAAAGAGCAATGAGTCACCAGCCAGGCACACAGAGACCAAGCCTAGAATCCCCAGATAACCAATAACCCCCACCAACCCCATCACCTGCACCAGACCATTCAGCTACAAACCCCCACGTCTCAAATACCACACCATCCTGCTCCCCCATCAACATCATAAACCATAGACCAGTCACAAATATCCATCAAATACCGCAGCCAAATCCCTTATCAAACACCCGCCAGGCCCCAATGTCCACCTACAAAATACCACCCAATCTACTGACAAAAAGCCACATCACAGTTTAATCATCCCAATAAATCACACCCATATACCCATTGCTAACACAGCAGCAAACGCAACAACTAGACCCCCGCCTAACTCAGACCATCCACAAAAACTGCAGGTAAATTCCATATTATACACAACTTAACACAGACCACTAACAAAAACTGCAGCCAAATCCAATAATAAATGCCACCTCACACTGACCACTAACGAAAATTTCAGCAAAATTGAATTCTAAACACCACCTAATACTCACAAGCAAAAAAAAGCAAATAAATTGCACACCGAATACCACCTAATACTCACCACAGACAAAAACTGCAGCTAGACTGCAAACTTAACACCACCCAACACAGACCACAAAAAAACTGCAGATAAATTGTGCATTAAACACCATCCAACACAGACTAAAAACAAAAACTGCAGCTAAATTCTAAACGATGCACCACCTAACACTGACCACTGACGACAACTGCGGCAAAATCACTCACTAAACACCATTTAACTCCGATCAATCAAGAAAGTATGCAATAGAGCTGCATTTAACACCATCTATCTCTGACCACCAACCAGTTCTACAGCCAAACTGCAAATTTAACAGTGTCTGGGTGCTCTCCTATCCAGCACCCCTTCATCTCCCTGCCATGCAAAAATGAATGGGCTACATTCAATGACTGCCCAGCTCAAGTTTCACTTTCTCCCTCACCGTTTCTCACCAGTAATTAAAGGCCTCTTACCCAATCGTATACAATCACCCTATTGAGAGCATCTAGCTTATTTTTCCCTTTTAGCTACAAAGAGAGCCCTTTTCCAATACAGATATGACCAAAAATAATCACTACAACAACAACAAGACACAAATACCTGAATAAAAATATAGCAACTATAACTTTAATCAGCAATACAAGGAAGTTTTAGAAATTTTGGGAAGAATAATGTGCACAAAGTTCAATAAACATAACTTTACATACTCAAAATTAAAGCTGGAATGGTACAGTAGTAATTTATGAAACAGGAATCTGTTGTGGGCTCCACAGAACAATGTTATCACCAATCTCGACAAGAAAGGTAAATTCGCCAAGCTATGAGAATTCAGAGGGCAATTTTAGTTTTAAATACGGTTATCGCCCAGGCCCGTTCCCCACTCAAAAAAACAGATTATAGTAGCCCATATGCACTTGGAATGAAGGCTAGCGAGTGTTCAGAGAAGAAAGCCCAAGAAATTCTCTTTAAGTCCGTGCTCTAATATACCAAACATACTGAAATGGTGCATAAACCATGAACCACACAGGTAAAGCATATGAAGAGCATTGATTGTAGAGTCAAAAGCAAGTGAATTATGGAACAGAGAAGTCAAACTTCGTTCTGCAGCAGAATGCCAAAACTCAGCTGAGGCATGACGTGAGCAAGGCTTCCTGATCTCGTCGCACGAAGAAGAGGAGACACAGTCAATCACAGACCGGAAGATTGGTCTAATCTGCCAATCATCACACAAACAAGAGGTCTGATCCACAAGTCAGTGAATAGGCAAGAGATCTCAACCAGTCATAAAATGGATGACAGGTCAGGTCTGATCCTCTGATCATTGCACACATATAGGCTACTGTAGGCAGGGGAGTTAAGCAGTGACTTATGATAGACGACAAACTGTAGCGAGAAGCAATGCTACAGTGAAGCAATACGTTACTTATTGGATGCAATGACTACAGGAACTTCCGGAACAGCAAGTCATCAGACTAGCTTCAAATTACATAGGGAGCTGTGTTAGCTTAGCATGTTGAGTCACTCAGATGAGTTCAGAAATTAACTTGGGAAAGCCACATGAGAGGGAGGGCTGTGGGCAGCACTTAGCACTCGGCGACGGCATTTCAGAACTTTTCAGCGAATGAAGGTAATTTTGGTGACTAGTACGTAGTTTTGTCCATTTACATTTTGCAATCGGACAGCTGTCTATTTTTTTCAGCAAGTTGCGTGACTGTGCTGCAAAAACAGGTGTAAGTACTTGTCGCCAAAAGTTATCTCGTAGTCGGCAGTCAAGGTGTTAAACCCCATCAGTGGCTTCAGCCAATAATGTGAAACTCCTTAGATAACAGACCAGAGAAACAGAAAGGAACTGAGCTTAGATCCTGAAAAACTAGTCAAAACAGGGTTCCCTGGTTTTTTTTTTTTTGACAAAGTGTTAGCCCTTTGACACACTGAATTGTTATGTTTCCTCTCATCTACTCATACTCTCTATTTGAGTAAGTGTACCTGCCCTCGTTACTTTGAGAGAAATCGATCATCTTGATGACAGGATGTCAGGGGCATGGCCCTTGGGACACACACTTTGACAACTCCCACTTCCGGATTCACGATCAAACAGATTTGAAATCCTGTTATTCAATGACAATTGTACACAGTTTAGGTTCATTACATGTAGTTTGCCTCATGTTTTTGCCCAACTTCACTCTGATGAGGACAGATGACTTGAAATGTTAGTCTGTTTGCGGTATAAAAGCGGTAAATTTATAGGTGTGTTTCACTTTCCAGTTGTCCATCTGGAACCCAGAACCTCATCAGAAGCTGACTGCCCAACCACCAGAAATCTCTGTGCGTGTGATTGCCAGTGATTAAGCACATGACCATGTTGATACATTACAGTTATATAGCCGATTTCCTTTAATCTAAAGTGACTTAAAGTTGATTAGACTGAGCATGAGTCAATCTCCCCTGGAGCAATGAGGGGTTAAGGGCCCAGCTCAAGGGCTCAACAGCTGCACTGACCTTCTGGCCGCTACCCTGGGATTTGAGCCACCATTTCCGAGGTCCCAGTCAATTAATACAACACCTATCTGACCGCAGTGGCATGTATGGGTGTGTGTGTTGGTGGTGGTTGGGCAGACCTGGTCGAAGAGCTGTTTTCCTGTGGTGCTGGGCTGTACGGCAAATTCCAACTCGGCGTCCATGGTGGTGACGCGCACATTAACCTGCAGTGGGAAAGAGAGAGAGTAGTCAGAAAATTGGATGAAAGACTTTTCTAGCTTTCATCCTGAAACCAGGCTGAACAGCCTCTGATCTATTCCCACTGGGCGGTGAATCAACATAACAGAGAACACAGGTCCCTAAGAACAAACCCAATGGGATATGGCAAGACAGCAGAGCCCTTTTGTTTAAAAACAAAAGCAAGGGAGGAAGAAACAGACAGAAAGTAAGAGAAATGGCCTAAGAAACAGAATTGAAAACTGTAATTGCCACTCCACACCAAGGCCATACTTTCTGCTAAAGAAGCTGCAATGGACTGACATCCATTTGGAATCCAAAAGCCTTTTTAAATGGGAACAAAGCCTAAGTTAATTATCCAGCATAACATCTAAATGCAAGCAACGAGCCAAAGCAAATTAAGTGCTCTCATTTACCAGTAAATAACTAAACAAAGACCAAGTAGCCTCCCAGGTTTAGCACACATCCCTGTTCAACTAAATATACAGTCTGAACATTCTTTATGGGGCAAATTACCACACTATATTTTACAGATAATATGATACACCCCATTTGCCACTTATAGCACTTGAGCTTCAGAGAGTTTAGTTAGTTAAGTATATACACCAGGTCAGCATCAAGGCCATTTCATGGTAAATGAAAGATCATTTTTATAAAAATAGGACCAAGGGTCCTGTAGCTTACCGGCAAGCAATCTTATAGTGATGATACAAGTTATGAAAATTTCATGTGAAATTTGACCTTCGAATCATTGAAGGTCAATGTCAAGGTTACTAAATAAAAGTCCACATACATTCATTGGACCTCCTGTAATACTTTGTACAACCCTAAGCTCTGAAGCAGTTTTGGTGATACATGTCACTGAAAAGTCAATATGTCCATTGTGAACTTTAAAGGTCACAAAGGTCAAGTTGAGGTCAGCAAATGGACTTCATATATGACTTCCTACAAGTCTCTAATACAAACCTAGGCTCCATCTGTGACCGTTTTGGAAATACAAGTCATTGTATTATGTCAGGTTTGACCTTCAAAGGTCACCAACAGTCAAAATGAATGTCACCAAATGAAAGTTCATGTGTGACTTCCTTCAAGTCTGTGATACAAACTTAGTTTGCGTCCGAATAGTCTTTTTTGCTTAGGAAAGTTCCTAACTCCTAGAAAACGATCCGGAAGTATTTACGTGACAGCCATGATAAGTGTGTTCAGATTCTTTAAATGTAAAGGAAAGGTGCCACAATGCTTCCTAATTTATCACCTTTAGGATAGGGTACACTGAACCATCCTTTTTTAAAAGAAAGGAGGAAATGCTATCCCGCAATTCTGCAATGACCGTCCATCCGGCCAATCACGAAAACAAACAAACATGACGGGCAGGAGGCAGGTGATCACTGTGCCTAGTGTAAGTGCATTCGGATTCTCTTAATAGCGCGGTTCACTTCCTAAGCTGTAAAAAGACATAATTTTTTTAACTTTTCGGACGCAGCCTTCGTCTCTATCAGTGACCTTTTTAGTGACAGAAGTTATTGAATTTTTACTTGGTCAAGTTTGACCTTCAAAGGTCAATATCAAGGTTACCGAATGAAAGTTCATATATGACTTCCTAAACGTCTCCAATACAAACCTACATTCTATCTGTCATGATTCTGCTGATATAAGTCATTGAAATTTCATTGTAAAGTCTGGCCGTTGAAGGTCACTGAAGGTCAAGTTCAAAGTTGCCAAATGAAACTTAATACATGACTTTGTATATGCCCACAATAGAAACCTAAGCTCACTCTCTGTAATAGTTCTGGAGATAAAAGTCATTAAAATTTCACCATGCGGAGTTTGAACTTCGAAGTCACCAAAGGTCAAGTTGAAGGCCACCAAATGAAAGTTCATATATGACTTCCTATAAGTGTTCAATACATATATGTTACCAATCTTCTATATTTTCAAGCCTAGAAGTCTTTGAAAATTGCAACATTTTGCTTGACCTCAAGTTTTGTTTTTTGTCCCCCCCCCCCCTCTTGGGAGGTCAGCTGTTTTTTTTTTTTTTTTAAATTGACAGTCATCATAGAGACAATCCAGAGGGAAGGATATGAGGAAAAGGCTTTAACAGAAGGGAGATAATCCAAATCAAACAACATTTGATCAAACAAAACCTTGTGACAAACTAACTGCTAGATGATTTGGAAGGGGGGAAAAATGAAATGGAGACATCAAACAACAATGAAACAAAAACAAAGACAGAAGGAGAGAGAGAAAAAAAACAACTTATCCTAAAAAAAAGAAACAACAACAAAAACATGGTCAAGACAAAGTAACAAGGAATGTAAACCATGACAATAGAGAGAATTAACAGTTTTCACAATAATAATTGAAGCAAAGGGGAGAAAGAAGACAGAGAGGAAATGGAAAAGAAAAAAGACGGAAAAATTACCGGCCATAGGGCCAGTAAGCTAAAAACAGGAGACCGACTATATAAATGGGCAGCTTAATAAACAAACAAACAAATAAATAAATAAATGTACAATCCAGAGCAATAAATACAAGATTCCAAACTTCCTCAACAATACGTTCCTCTCATGACTCCTACCATAATGTGTAATGCCAATGCCACAGCAGCAAGGTGAATTTGGCATTGTGACTTTGATCTTCCAAAAATATCTCCGATACTGCATATCTGCCCCATTAAGGGATGTATAATGTATAAGTGGACGCATGCATCACACAGCAAGTGCCATCAGGATTCTGCAGCTTTCCTATCTGCCAAATAAAACAATAACCTGGTAACTAGTGGCTCAGCCAACCACTGCTCACCCCAAAGTTATGCAGAGTGCAGACTTTCTGTAAGCTGATGTATGTACAATGGACAATCAGAAATGGACAATCCAGGTTCAAAATGTAAAAGTCCTCCATTCCTTCAGCCTGAAGATTAAACTAATTAGTACAATCAGCTGGCAGAGTCACTGAGTGGAAGGAAAATACGGCAGGACTATAACTTTCTGATCCCTGGAACGTGCATCAGTGGCCACTTGTCACTTCTGGACATGATCTGTGTTCCAGTTGTTAGCTAAAGGCAATGTGAACACAGGCATCTTGCTTACTGCATAACTAGCCATCATGATCAAGTCAATCTAGTACAATGAATTGGTTTAGGGTGAAGTAGTTTGAGGGTCACTCATTTCATTTGGTTAAATTGATTTAGTACTTGCTATACGAGCAATTAGCTACAGTGTCCGAGCGAGGGCAGACGCAATGCAACGGTCCAAAACATCTCCAATTGGAGAAACGCGCTGAAAAAACAGAAACAACGCATAGTCAAAAACACAAACTTCAAAACCAAAGGCAAGAGACGCGAGCACGATGGAATGATTTCAATTCGAAAAGAAGTAACAACACTGCTCAAAGTGAGAAACTCACCAATTGTGCAGAAACTGCAAAGTATCATTTCAATATCTTGCAAAACTCGCTGTTTGACCTTTTGAAAAGTTCAAACAGCAAGTTTGACTTTAAAAAGGCCAATTTACTGAATGCTGCCCTTCAGCCCTGCCCATACCACTCAGACAATGTAATTTTTACTTCATGAGGCAAACATTTGAATGATTCTTAATCACTGCTTGTGTACACATTTAGAGGTCCTCTATCATGTTATCAGGTGCTCAAATACTTTGCCATTACAAGCCATTTTTCAAATGTGTCCCTCATGACATCATAGGGAGGGGTGACCACCCAGAATAATCAAAAATCTGATTAACTGGTTGGCTGAAGTTGATCAGTCCTTCATGCCTCTGGGTGGTCACTTCACCATCTGATGTCACAAAGAAACGGATTCTGAAAAGGCTCGTAATGATTAAGCAGCTGTCATGATAGGGGACCTTTAAGGCATTTGCAAATGTAACCAATATCAGAAGCAAACATTTACCCTCCACTCCCTCACTCGTGGTAGGAGGGCTGAAGAGGTTTTAGTTATAAATGAGACAAGATCAAAGGTGGAATTTGCGGCAATGTAAGAATCACAAAACAAAAGTACGACTACTGTGGTAGAACAGCAAAACATAAAGGGACCTGGAGCCAGTCAATAAACTGAACAGACCAAAGTGAGTACAATGATTGTCACCTGATCTCGACTATTAGAAGGTTAAATAGCCTAATTAAATAACTAATGAAACATAACAAAGAGCTGGTGTGGCTGAGATGGAGGAGACAACACAGCAGTCCGCCATTTCCTTCCCCCACGTGGAAGGCGTGGAAGTTTCATAATAATGAAAAAATAAAATGATGACTATGCATTGAAATAGTGGAAATAAATTTCTCAAAAAGATTTACATGTAGAAACAGAATTATTCATAGCTTTCGTGCAGCTAATGTGAAAAATACTGGCATACGAAAGGTTGAAAAGCCTGGGCAATGGCTTTTTTTTTTTTTTTTTTTTAAACATGCGTCAACCCCAAAAAATAGACATAAAGCATAAAAAACGCTGCTGGTCACAGTAATGCAAGTAGTCTGAGCTGGAACATTTAGGTTGACGTAACTGGTGTGGACCGCAGCATTGATTAAAATGTGAAAGTTTTTGATCAGAGACCAACCACTAAAAAAAAAAAAAAAACACAGTGGATATGAACCCAATGAAGATCAGGGGTCAGCTGAAAACTTATGATTTAAAGAGCTTTGGCTTCTACTCAATAAAAATTCAAACCAAACAAGATAAAAAAAAATACAAACCAAAACTAGCCATTCCCATAACTGGTTGTAAACTTACCAACCATGTCAGTATGTACAAGTAGCATTTTTCCCCATGTACTGTATATAACTGCCCCATATAGTCAGACAGCTGCCAGCTCTGAGTGAGATATGCGCCAGTCCTCGACTGAACTTGCAGAAGCAAGCACGGACCAGGATCGGAGTGGCTTGCTGGCTTAGTAAAGTAAATGCGTAATGATCCCCCAATGATGTCGTCTGGTCCTATTCCACCAGGTAGCAACTTTAAAATAGGTTACCATTTTAGTGAGCTACTAAGTCTGCAACTGACATTCTACCAAGATCATGTGTTCAACTTTCATTCATGTGCCTCAGAAAAGAGAAATAAATCATTGTGACCCAAGGGCATTCTGTTGGCTCATTTTGCTTTATTGTATTTTCTAAGCAGAACAAACTGAGACAATTCTTTTTAGACCAGGCAGGCCACCAACTATATGATTATAGTTAATTCCCAAACTAACAATCGAAAGCATTAAAATAATAAGAAGATAATCCATTAATCAATTGGCCATTTTCATATGTATACAGGCTGTCAATTTCTTCATATGTAGGCTACCGTCTAGTACACCTACAAAGAACAGTCTATATATTTTTGTCAGCTTTGGCAGCACGGCAGCACACAAACTCTGAGCAAACAGGTAAAATACCGCATATGCATGTTTTAACAAAACATATCAGTCAGTCAGTCAGTGAGAGACAAAGGCTGCTGCAGGCTGTACCCTTCGGGTCTGAAAAATACAAAAATAAAAAATAAAATAATAATAATAATAATAATAATAATAATAATAATAATAATAAACAATTATAATAATAATAATAATAATAATAATATAAAAAATATTTGTAAAGCACCTCTCATACAAGAAATGCAGCCCAACATAGTTTACATCAGAGAAACCATAAGCACCTGGTGCTTCAAATGAAAAGACATAAAAAGAACATAAAACCCACATGTAAAAAGAATAAGATAATATCAGAACAGAGCACATAGAATAAATCCTCACATAGTTAAAACCTTTTCAATAATGCTAGTAAAAGTAGGATTTAAAAAAAGAATAAAATATACTGCATAGAAAGCATAAGATGAAAAATAAAACCCATTGAGATCATAATAAAAATACAGCATATAGAATGCATTAAAATGAAGGAAAATCTAAAATGTTAAAGATGTGCAGCAATGTGAAGCAAAATGTAAAGCAGTTAAAGCTAGTCAGAGCTTGTTAAAGGCTCAAGTGAAGCGATCAGGTTTCAGTTTTCTTTTAAAAATATAGCAAGCTGGCGTCCCTGATATCTTTAGGCAGTGTGTTCCAGAGTTTCGCAGCGTAACTGACAAATGCTGCATCCCGGATTTTCTTTTGGCCGTTTTTTTGAACCTCCGGTAAGCCAGCCGCAGATGATCACAGCGTTCCTTTTCAAAAAAACCAACATGATTCAAAGTACCACAAAGCACAAAATGCCATGTGCCAAAAACACCCCTAATGTAAAAACAAACCACCCCTTTCCCTGAAAACCAGTTCTTTCTGAGGTATGACAGTGACAGTACATGATTTGCAGTCACTGATGCAACAGTGAGGCAGTATGCAGTATGCAAGGCATTGGAGACAGAGGGACTAGTACAGTGAAAAGGTAGCACCACACCCTAAAAAGCCAACCTCTGCCACAGGCCACACTGTCCCTCTCAGCGTATCTGCCGCTGTATCACTGAATCCAATAGAATATCTCCTTTACTCAATTTCTTTCAATGCACAGCCACTAAAGTTTCAAAACTAGCTTTTCAAAATGAAGAGGTCTATCTGCAGACTCGTTCATTACACAAACTTAAACCAAAAACGCCATCGAGAGGTTAGTCGCAGATGGAGAAACCCAAACACTCACATTCTCACACTCACACCCCGGGGTCAGGTGGTGGAGATGTCTCCTATAGTGGTGCGGTAGAGAGAAGATTCCCCCCCACCCCAACCCACCAACTTCAAGCAGATAAGACACAATGAGTGACTTTTCCAATGGAATGCCAAAAGAGCACAATTTCACAACTTTATAAGATTACACTGGTATCGGTCATTGAATGCAGTGCAAATTTCAGGAACAGTCATACGCTTACTTATTAACTGAATGAAAAACCTAATTCTTTTGGTTCACCTTAGATAAAGCATGGATTGATCATTAGACACATCAAGCGAGTAGTAGCGAATACCAACTTGAGTAATGTTGCATGCAATTTTAACCCATGTTTCACCGAGACTGAAAATTGCATTTTATATGATGATCAATCACCACAGGGGCGATTGTCTTTAGTGCACGAAGGTGAACAACTGAAAAAAGACATGCAAGTACATATCTATTTTACAATTAAAAAAAAAGTAGTCATTTAAAAATCATTATTTGGTTAGGAGGTTAATGGGTTAGTTGCGATTTCATATAAACTACTGACCACCTTTAGAGTGAACAAATGTTGGGCCTTTATTCAAGTTACCCCATTTCCTGCTCTCCAGTGAAAGTGAGCCAGTTTCACCAAGAGACCACGCCCCCTTACTGTGACTGACTGAATTATCCCCTTCAGAGCCTGAAGATGAAAAACTGCAAACCAAACATTAGTTTGCAAATATTATCAACTTCAAGTACTCAATGTGCAATATAAACCAACTGATATGAAGGACAGTCAGCACTATGAGCTAACTGCCAATTTTTGGATTTAATGCCTTCCCTCCACACAAAAACACACAAAATGGGGCAGCTAATCCAAACAGTAGTTCAGCTGCCACTGCAGTCTTTCATTTTGATTAAAAAAAACACTCATCTTCCTTTCAGTGAAAGGGTCATAGGTTACCTGGCTGACCAATCAGACAGAAAGTTCTAGGTGCAGGGATCCCGTCTCCCCAACTGCCCATTAGACATCGATCAGCTGGTAATACTTTAACACACTGAAAACTGTGACCGTGATGAACATCATCAAAAGAAACAGAAAACACACTCAACATCCAACAAAATCCCATACGAACACCCATGGACAAACCTGTAGTGGTTCAGTTTAATTCTGTCTGAACTCAAAAGAGAATCCCAGAACCATGGCTTTAATTAATATTTAATTAATATCAAACACATTTTACCAACTTCTTTTTTTGAAGTATTTGTGTGATGTGAATGTACCACTATTCCTCAGGATACCATCCTCAGCCTGGACCTTCTTTTATCTGAGGCTGAGCGTCCATAAGGTGAGTACACCCAAGACAATATCATCACCTGGGAAACAACGGCCATTTTGGCTCTAACAGGGACCAAGACTGAGAGTGGGGGGACATATGAAACAGCCCTGCAGCAAAATGGACCTATTTTTTGATAAACTTCAGTAGCAAAAGACAAATCAATGGAAATTACACTGCAGAGAGGTCTATTACCAAAAATGCCAACTTGGGGGAGAGATGAACAAAGAGAGGGTGAAAAACATGGTAATTGACTGCGTGAAAATATACACCCAAAAGTGACACATTGTACATTTGAATTGACAAAAATGTCCATGTACTTGCTAACTAGTGAGGACCAAGACACTTAAGGTACACATAAGAGAGCTTTTGGGGAAATATTTTTGAAAATAAATTGAGGAACTAGAATTTTAGCCAGTGCTCTGAAAAATGTTGCCACCTTTGAAACAACAAAATTAAAAGTTTACCTAAATAATGATTTATTGGTTAAGGTTAGGATTTAGGTTAGAACTAAGGATAGGTTAAGGTTAGGGTCAGGTTTTGGGTACGGCATGCTGTGGTTATAATCAAGATTAGGGAAAGGCTGTAAAGACACAAAGAATGAGTGGAAATCAATGTAATGTCCTCACAGGGATAGAAGTACAAGGATGAGGGTGTGTGCATGTGTGAGTTTGCGCATTTCTCGCAGGATCATCAATGAAAATTCTCAGGGTAATCACTTGGCTCACACAACTTCCTTTTTCCCATAGTGCTTAACATTGCTGGGACGCCTGAACTTCTCTAATGGGCAAAATCAAGCAGCCAACCGAAACCTTGGTATTTTCTGGGTCTTCCCCTTCCAATTCTGGCATGAAAAACATCTGCAGGAAACACAGCCTGCCAGGCTGGAGTTGGGGGGGGGTATCCCAGTAACACAGTAAAACAAGGCCTTCCTTTCATATGCACAGGCCATACAACTCAAATAAGAGATGAGTTGCCAACTCCTAATGCTAATGGGCCAGCTCTCTCCCAGTTCTACACTCATTCACTACTCTGCCAATACTTACCCCTCTCTTTACCCATTAGTCGTTCATTCCCTCCCTAAACCTGCTCTCTCGCTCTGTGCACCCCGGCCCCCTCACCCAAATTCAAACGATGACGGTTGGATCAGAAACACGATAGCAAGATAAACAACGTGAAAATATCAAATGGCCAACCCAACTCTCGCCCCTCCCCTCACACACACCCCATCTGTCCTTCCTTAAACATATTCAACTTAGAGCTGCCATATTGGCTCACTCCGAAAGGCGCCGCACAGTGGGGCAGGAGTAACCACCATAGAACTGCATGAAATCCAGCCGTACCAAGTGTCAATGGTGGCCAGCAGCCTTTTGAGAGCAGCGCATAATGGGCTTTGCGCAGCTAAGGGACATGGGAAGGATGCAGTCGGTATGGGTAAGCATTGTTTGTTGCTCAAGCGCCTCCTGCAGGCAATCCTGGCGCTCGGCTGAAAAATTCTGAGCTAGCCCATGTTTGGGTTTCCTCCAGCCCTCGTTCAGGGCTAATGAGGGATGAAGCAGCAAGTGGAAAGAAGCAGCGGCTGATGGATGTGTTTCAGAGAAAACTGTAAACTGTCTACGCTCCATTGAGAAGGCAGCATGAGTCATGTGCGTAGTTCGCCGATTAGACATTTCAGATTTGGGTAGGATTGGAGTCGAGATGCCAAGAGAAATACACTGGCCTCGGTGACGGTCTTAAGTAAGAATTCAGGTTCACCTTCAGAGAGGCGCAGGTTGTCATTCATGTAGATTAGTCACCTTCATAAAAGGCAGTGGATGGCTGTTGCGCAACAAAATCCAGAGGCTGTCACAGCGTTCATTGTCCAAGTATCGACTGGCACAGTCACAGTCCTCTGGCCTGCAGAGGGGAAGGTAGGAGCTCCAAGAAGAAGGCGGCGATGCTTCACAGAGGAAGAAGCAGGGCTGACCCCAACTATGTTCCCACTGCGGGCAACTGGCTAACTCACGGCTGCACTTCATCACAAAAACCGACTGAATTTACAGCAGATCCATTTCACTCCATAGAAACGCACCAGGTAAACACACTTGCATCGTTCCCATCACTATCCATTCATTGATGCGCACAATTATAGAGCCACATCTGAAGCTTAGTACAGCGCACTACCTGCTGGACTACACATCCGCCACACTGAAGGAAAATCAGTGCTTAACCCCTTGACACCCAGCCTTTACAAAATCAAACATTACTGCTCAGCTCAAGTTAAGACCAGATATCAGATATGCTCAGTTTATTAACTATAGCATTTCATGGTATGAAACAATTAAAGGTTGCTTTTACATTTCAGTACAAGTTGGATGCATATATTTACACCAAAATGCAGCAGATCTTTCTTCTCGAAAGCAAACATTCAGAGATAAAATGATCAGCTTGAATTTAAATCTTCGAGAGCCTGATTAGTAGAATCCAGTGAGTAACTGCTTAGTTGAAATGAAAGCCTGCACCCACACCAGCTCTTTCCGGATAAGATTAAGGACCCCAAGGCAATCGAAAAACAGAAAAATCTGTACTCAGACAGAAGAGTCAATTAATGTAATACGGAAATTTCTGTATATGGGCCCAAAAGGGTAAAGAATAGATCATGCTTCAGTGAGAGATTTTGCTTCAGACTAACCCCGTATGATCTGGTTTTACTATACTTTTGCGGACTAAAAAAACCCCATCAACATAATTAAATCAGAAAAATGCCACAATGGGCCACATTTTGTCGGTCTCCATAAGAAGGCTTACTTCTGGGCCAAAGGCCAAGTTCAGGTGTAAGGTTACAATTGATGCTACAGTCAGGAGTCAGGCTAGATTTAAGGTTAGCTATTTGAGTTAGGCTCTAGATTGAGAAAAAGTGTCAAATTAAGGTTCAAAAATGGTTATTTTTCAAGGTTTTGCATGCCAGGGTCTAAAAGGCTGAAAACTACCAAGCGACAAAAACACTATTGCAACCCCCAGAAGTCACTAGAAAGCAATCACATCCCCAGCCAGGCAGGCGATATCAAAGAATTGCATAAAAGGCCAAACATTGTTTTGCTGGTCGGGGGGCCACCGACTGTCTCTTTATTTTAAGCCCCTCGCCCCACGGGCACCATGTTGGTTACAGCTGCTCTTTTTCCTGTTACTGCTCCCCGCAGACAAACGGCAACAGACTGATGAATTATTCAGCTGAACAAATGGCTCCTACAAAAAGCTTCAGGTGGAGAACATACGCATAAATAAAGGGACATCAAACACCAATACAAGTACGTCTCACTCCCGTATGTGTCATCAAACACACACACGCAGATACATCAAACACACATAAAAGTACATCAAGCATGCATAAAGGTACATCAAACACACACAGGCCACACCCAACATAGTAAAGTAGCGAGCGCAAGTTGCCACCATGATGTGTAGAGACTGCTTGTTGCCACAAAGCTAAACTATAGACTATAGTTAACTATACTATACTTAAACTACAGGTTGCCATGGTAACATGCAATGGCTTCAGGTAGCCATTGTATTGAACCTGGCCTGTATCACAAAGTAGGATTATCAAGTTAGTCAGATAACTGCACCAAGTAAAAGTGAGAACAGCCCTATCAACTTTGGTCCATATTGGGAGGCTCACAGGTTTTAATATGAGCCATTATCCAGCTAACACCATAACACAGTTTTAGGATCACAGGCCCCATATCAGTCCTCATGCCACATGCTCCACCATATATTAAAGCACACCAGCTCTTATATGTGGGCTATATATTAATAATAATATAATATTTAATATATAATATATTTAGTAATATATTAAATAGAATTGTTGCTTTTGGGGTTTAAACTGCACCATTACTGGAGTTCCCTAATCACTTCCACTCATTTTCTTACAGCAAACCACAGGCTAAGCAGTACTGTGTACCTTCAAACCAGTGCCCAGGCCAGTATTAGAAAACCCCTCAAGGCTCTGTACTGTAAAAGCAAATCAGTAAAATGAAGTAAACTACTTTCTCTAATTTTATTACAACAGATAGGATCTTTCTTAATGTCAAGATTAACAAATTCAATGAGTTTTGTTTTTCAATTACAACAGACCGCTGAAGGAAATTCATTTCACTAGCAGTCAATGTTCTAAAACTGATCATTTGGCTTGAGTCAGTCATCTGATCCAGACAGATTTATTTCACTTTGAGGAAATTAAAAATTAGTGACAGGAAATTTTCCAAAGTCAGAGTCAACTTTTACATCATTGCATCAACTATGGTGAGAAACTCCGACAAGAAGAGGTCAGCAGCAGTGATGTCATCACTGCAATGGCAACAAGCCACAGATCATCAACCAGAAACAAACTCAAAAAACTGAGAAATAAGTCCTGATCACAGTCACAGTCAGAGCAACTTTACAAAGGAATTTCTTTTCACTGAACATCACAGATAGAATGGTTTCTGTTCAAACACAGGCAGCAAACTGTAGTGCTTTGCTGAGATGACCATCCGTGATTCTATTCAGCAGCATGGGGTCCTCCACACTAGTGGATTTTTGACCTCATCTGCATATTTTACTTTCCATTAACATCATGTCATTTGTGACTCCAAACTGAAAAGAATGTCATGTGTGTGACTCATACCACTGACATTGCTCAACAGGGCTTTGAAACAATTAAATGCCTGTCTTTGAAAGACCGCCCATATCACAGTGTTTACAATGGAGAAAAAATATGAACAGCCTCGTAATTGAGCCATTTTGCAGACCAGCAAAGTAAGACCTCAGACAGACAATGGGGCCTATAACTGGAAATTCTCTTACCATACGCATGTGTGCAGATTACATGAAGCATCATGAATTCATAATATACCACAAACAGCTTAATTATTCATTGGCCACAATGTAGCCCTCTCCCATTAACTGTATACAGCAATCTTGTGCCTGAAAAATTAAGGTGATTCTGTGACAGATCCAAACAAAGCAACCCCATTTAAAGGTATAATTGCCTAAAGTACAACATTACCATAATGAGAAGATCACCGTACATTATAGAAGGAGGCAGGCCAAGAACAGTCTTTCATAAAGAAAATTAGTACCCAAATGCAGGTAAAATAGTGCCCTCCAACGAGACAATAATTTTGAGTTAGAGAACAATAATAAACCAGCCAGGACTATTGGCTATTACTCAAAAGGCAAAACATTTATCGCCCGAAATTCCAGGTTTAAAACAAAAATGAGATACTCGTTTTTCCCGTATGATTAGTGAAATGTGTTAACGACCATTTCTCCAAAGCCACTAGCACATCTTAATGACACACGTCATATACGCGCATAAAATTACTACATGGACCATACTTACCGGTTTGGGCATTTTGGGTCCGTTTTCAAAGTCGTCGTAAATGTCTGGAAAACTGGCGTCCGATAGCCTTCTTCAGGCAGAAGTCTGACTCAGCCACCTTCCGCTTTCAGAAAAGAAGAGGAACGAGTTTTCACATACCTTGAAGAGGAATAGCTCCTGCCAGGACTACACCTTTAAACGCCTATTCGAGAATTTGCCCATTAGAATTCCGGGTGCACCAATGAATCATTAGTAGATAGCTGATTAATCACAGCCTCACCCAAGAACAGAAAAAGTATGGTAAAGTTTTAATAAGTCGGACTGTCCCCGCCCTTTAGACAAATCTTACATCTAAGTGTTGTCAGTGGAATAGCTATACGGAGAACAAATTTAGTCCAATATGACATGAAACAGCAGATCTTAGACGCCGCAAAATAATTGTAGGGACCGCACCAATTACATCTCAGAATACACGAGTAGCTAAATATTTGCAAACTGCTATAGTCCCTTCACGTCAGTGGCATGCCACTGAGAACAAACTAGTCAGGTACTTCCAAATTTAAGCCTACTTCATTTGTTCCTGATTCAATTTATTTATAGAGATAGCGACATATCAACTTCATTGCTTGCTTCACCAATGGCTAAATGAGCAAAATACAACACACAAAATGATAATAAAACCTGAAAAACTATAACCATTTTGCGATTAGAATCAATATCAAGCAATAACAAAGATCTAGTACGTTTCCTTCCACAGTCAAAACCAGATTCTAAACTTCACCGGGTGAGCTGGACCGGTGGTTACATTTGTCAAATACAAGGCTGGTCTTTTCTAGGCTACTTGAAACATATAAATCTGACTGACAATTCCTTTTTTTTCCCTCGGTTCTAAACAAATATTGAAATCAGGCTCGTCGCCAGGCTCTATATCTGCTGATTGCTTTACTTAGCTGCTTAGCCACATCCCACAATAAGATAATCCTAAGAACACCTGTTGAGAGGGCTTAATTTTTAGATCCAAAATCTCACGAGCGCAAAGCAAGGCAGTCCTCCAGAACCATGTTTCGGAGAATTCACTCGGGATAACACAAATGTTCCAGCATTTTTAGGCGAAACTTTTTCTTTTTAATCTACTCACCAGGGCAGGTATGATTTTAGCAGCGTCGGTGTTGATGTGCTGCCGCGGAAACTCCCCTCGCTCTGCCGAAGTCGCGCAATATGGCTGACTTGCGCGTTGTTGAGCTCTCTGTTCATTACTCCGGCCGTCAGCCTGGCTTTCTGTTTGTCGCCGCCGGGGGAAACTGGCAACGGCGACACCTGTCCGAGCTACATATGATTTGAATTTTGAAAATTAAGATAATACCGAGTTAATCGCCGGCGCAGGTACACTAAACATTAATTGCCGAAAAATAGGCTACCATTTATGAGTAGGCAATTTACACTTGAGGAGGGAGAGATTGGATATTGCCTACAAGCTATATGTGGGCCTATGAGCTGCAAGCATAATCCAAGGGTTTATTTAGTGCGAGCGAATGAAAATTGCATTAGTCGAAAAATAATGCTGGATGTTTCGGACAGTTGTCTTGTCACTAAGAAACGCCTCACGGAAAAGGGGGATAATTTTATTTGCAGCCTGTTCGTATACACAAATGAACTTCATTCCCATCCCAAATTAAATTTTGAATGAGATTACGCAGTCCATGCATGTTCTCCCCGAGTTCATGTTGGCTTCCTCCGGGTAGTCTGGTCTGATCTCACAGACATGCACGCCTTGGACACTCTGACGGCTCTGGGTATGAGAGTATGGGTAAATCGTGTAGATCCCAGCGATAGACGGGAGTACAATCCAGGGCACGTGCCAGCCTCTCGCTAGCTTTATGCTCTAGCTAGCCTTTCCGGAACTAATTCAGACCAGGATCAAGCGGATTTGACGGTGGATGTTTTTCCCATTCCAGGATTTAGTTCAGGACTTAATTAACATTTAGGCCCAGGATTTGAGTTTAATGTTTGTGAAACAACATCTTGATGTTGATGATCTATATAAGGCAATGTCGAACTTGAAAATTTATAATGTCTTTTTATAAGTCCCTTGGAACCCAAAATCAGTCCTTATAATAATTGATACTTCAAAACTGATTGTTCTGAAAAACCCACCAAAGTTTGAATGGAAAGAAATTAACAGTAATCGGGTTAATTGCGTTAAAAGATATTCGTGTATATATCGCGGAGTGTATGGGTTTAGTTTTAATGAACATTTCAGGGAGGGGGCAATTTATATTAAACTCTCATAGGCGGAACTCCTAACCGATTAAACTGGGTGGATCACGTGAGTACTTGAGTGCAACGTGTTGTCACCTTGGGATGAGAAGGTTCAGGCCCAGTTTGAATCTCGCCATTGTGAGAGGAAAGTCTTAAGATTTATAAGTAGGTTTAGGGAAAAGCACTCAACACTCGCGCTGTGAGCTAGAAAAAAAGCTAAAAAAAAAAAAAAATAGCTGAAGCGGGTTGTTGATTTAAGTTCCCAAGGACTATAATGAATGCCAAGCAGAGATTCAAGTAGATGTTGCCAATATAGCAACTGCAATGACCTAAGCTTGTGGAACAAGTACAGTGTTATAAGGTATAGCGTGCATTTGAGCTGCTCAGCCCTATTCCTGGAGATATGAATTCCTATGGGGTTTTCATTCCAACTCGAGGAAAGCACACCTCATTTAACTGCTAGAGATGTCTCTGAGGTGCTAATTAGTTAGATATGGCTGTGGGATGGGAGGGGTAGAGGGGTCAAATGGGATATTCTAGGCTCACGCCCAAGGGAGGCTCAAGGAACAGGATGTATCTATTGTGACAAAATATGTTCGTAAACTGACCAGTATACTTTGTGCTTGGCAATCTTGGGAATTACAGAATCAATGAGAAGCATCAGATGACCATGGAATCTGATGTGCCACCTTAGCATTGAAACAAAAAGTAATGGAACAATCAACCCCTAGGAACAGGGGTGTGCAGTAATGATTATACACCACCACTTACATTTAAAAGGGTCCTAATATATTACTTCTCCATATTTTTTGGTGAAAATGTATTGAAAAATACAACCCCAATTCTGAAATAGTTGAGACGAAGTGTAAATTGTGAATAAAATCAAAATGCAATGACTTTCAGATCACATGAGCCAATATGTTATTTACAATAGAACATAGATAACATTTCAAATGTTGAAACTGAGACATTTGACATTTTTATCCACAAAATGAGGTTATTTCAAATTTTCTGGCTGCAACAGGTCTCAAAAAAGTTGGGACACGGGCAAAAAATGGCTGAAAAAACAATTAATATATAAGAGAATCAGCTGAAAGAACATTTAGCAAGTAATTAAGTTAACTGGCATCAGGTGTGTAACATGATTGGCTATAAAAGGGATGTCTTAGAGAGGCTGAGTCTCACAGAAGTAAAGATGGCCGGAGGCTCTCCAACCTGTGAAGGCTTTTGTAAAAAAAAATTGTGGAATACTTTAAAAACAATGTTCCTCAATGTCAAATTGCAAAGGCTTTGAAGGTCTCATCATCGACAGTGCATAACATTATCAAAAGATTCAGAGAAACTGGAAAAATCTCTGTGAGTAAGGGACAAGGCCGAAGACCTTTGCTGGATGCCCATGATCTTCAGGCCCTCAGACGCCACTGGATCGCTCACCGTCTTGACTCTGTCACTGACATTACTAAATGGGCCCAGGAATACTTCAAGAAACCACTGTTTGTAAGCACAGTCTGCCGTGCCATCCACAGATGCCACCTAAAACTCTATCATGCAAAAAGGAAGCCATTGTTGAGCATGATCCAGAAGCGCCACCGTGTTCTGTGGGCCAAGGCTCATTTAAAATGGACTGTAGCAAAGTGGCAAAGTGTCCTGTGGTCAGACGAGTCCAAATTTGACATTCTTGTTGGAAATCATGGGCCTCGTGTCCTCCAGGCTAAAGAGGAGAAAGACCACCCCTCCTGTTATCAGTGTTCAGTTCAAAAGCCAGCATCTCTGATGGCATGGGGATGCATTAGTGCATATGGTGTGGGACACTAGCATTTTTTAAAAAGCACCATGAATGCTGAAAGGTACATAAAGGTTTTAGAGCAACATATGCTCCCCTCCAGATGACATCTATTCCAGGGAAGGCCTTGTGTTTTTCAGCAGGACAATGCAAAACCACATACTGCAGCTATTACAACAGCATGGCTTTGTAGTAGAAGAGTCTGTGTGCTGAACTGGCCTGCCTGCATGTCCGGATCTTTCACCAATTGAGAACATTTGGCGCATAATTAAACGAAAAGTCCGTCAAAGGAGACCCAAAACTCTCCAGCAGCTGAAAGCCTGTATTAAACAAGAGCGAGATCAAATTCCAATGGCTAAACTCAAGAAACTTGTCTCCTCAATGACCAGACGCCTCCACTCTGTGTTAAAAAGAAGAGGGAATGCTACACCTTGATAAACATGCCCCTGTCCCAACTTTTTTGAGACCTGTAGCAGCCATCAAATTTGAAATGAGCTCATTTTGTGGATGAAATCGTAAAATTTCTCAGTTTCAACATTTGCTACGTTATCTCTGTTCTATTGTTAATAAAATACTGGCTGGTGTGACTTGAAAGTCATTGCGTTTTGATTTTATTCACAATTTACACTTTGTCCCAACTACACTGAACAAAAATATAAACGCCCCATGTCAAATATTGATGCCACATGGAATTAACAACTCTAAGTGAGCATATGCTGACTTTTACTTGTACAATAGGGATATTTCTCTTGATTTGTGTACCATTTTTTTAATCCATGTCTCTGTCAGTGAGCATTTGCTCAGTGATGCAGTGATTTCACTCAGTACATGGGTGTGGCATTTCCAGGCGGTGATCAGACAGAATGAGCAGTACCCAGACACTCCTTATACTGGGGACAATAAAAGGCCACCCCAAAATGTCAAATTTTGTCAAAAGTCATCATGCCTCAGATGTCTCATGTCATGCGGGAACGTGCCATTGGCATACTGGTTGCAGGGATGTCCACCAGAGCGGTCGCTGTGCAGCTGAATGTTAACTATCGGACGATAGGCCGTTTGAGAGTTCGTTTCCAACAGACGGGCAGTACTGCAAATCGACCTCATCCAACGTCGGCCACGTGTGACCACACCAGCACAAGATCGCTACATCCGGCTCGTCCACCTGCGGGATCGGCTCAGATCAGCGACACGCACAGCAGATGAGACTGTTGGTCTGCACAACAGACACATAACACCACAGACAGTCCATAACCGCCTGCGAGAAGCCAACTTGCACGCTCGGCATCCTCACCGTGGTCTGGATCTCACCGCTGTCCAGCGTCAGAACCGACTCGCATGGGCAAATGCACACGTTCGATGGCCCTTGGCATGCTGGAGAAGAGTGCTATTCGCAGACGAATCCCGGTTCCAGTTTTTTGTTAATAAAAACTCAAAAATTTGACATGGGGCGTATATATTTTTTGTAAAGTGTATTTCAGAATTGGGGTGGTACTAGTGTAGACAGTGAGAACAAAAAATCTTTCCCACCATTATATTGGGGTAAAAATATGGGCAATAAACAAAAACACAGAAAACATAAATTTTTTAAAGACAATTGAAAGGTGTTGCAAATTTTATGTTTTTGACTCTTGCAAAGCCTGAATGAATGTTTGCAGGCTCACTCCAGGATTATTGATGCTAAAAAATTTGTTTAGGCTGGTTTGAGGCAACATTACTCTGCAGAATTACCTCTGATGGTCAGTTGTTCCAGAACATAAGGTGACATGAACTGTGCGCCGTGTCGCAGTGTTAAACACGATGGCACGATGGAGGGAGCTCTCTAAGATTGTTCGTAGCCACATTGTGGCCTTACTTGATGATGATGGTAAGTACTTTAAGGGCAGTGCAAGAAACACTGTCCAGCATTTAAAAGAGAAATGAACTAGCGGCAATAGAGGTGCAAAATATACAAACCCCAACTCCAATGAAGTTAAGACGCTGTGTAAAACGTGAATAAAAACAGAATACATTGATTTGCAAATCCTTTTCGACCTATATTCAATTGAGTACACTACAATGATAAGATATTTAATGTTCAAACTGATAAACTTTATTGTTTTTTTAGAAATATTCACCCCTTTTGAATTTGATGCCTGCAACACATTCCAAAAAAAGCAGGGACAGGGGCAACAAAAGACTGGGAAATGCTCAAAAAACACCTGTTTGAAACATTCCACACGTAAACAGGTTCATTGGAAACAGGTGAGTATCATGATTAGGTATAAAAGGAGCATCCCCGAAAGGCTCAGTCGTTCACAAGCAAGGATGGGGCGAGGTTCATCACTTTGTGAACAACTGCGTGAGCAAATAGTCCAACAGTATAAGAACAACGTTTCGCAATGTACAATTGTGAGGAATTTAAGGATTTCATCATCTACAGTCCATAATATCATCAAAAGTTTCAGAGAATCGGAGAAATCTCTACATGTAAGCGGCAAGGTCGAAAACCAACATTGATTGCCCTTGACCATTACGGGTCCCTCTGGCGGCACTGTATTAAAAACCAAAATCATTCTGTAAAGGATATTTCCAACGTGGGCTCAAGAACGCTTCAGAAAACCATTGTCAGTTAACAAAGTACATCGCTACATCTACAAGTGTAAGTTAAAACTCTACCATGCAAAGCAAAAGCCATATATCAACAACACCCAGAAACGCCACCGGCTTCTCTGGGCCCGAGCTCATCTGAGATGTACTGATGCGTAGTGGAAAAGTGTGCTGTGGTCTGACAAGTCCACATTTCAAATTGTTTTTGGAAATCATTGGATGTCGTGTCCTCCGGGCTAAAAAGGAAAAGGACCATCCAGATTGTTATCAGCACAAAGTTTTAAAGCCAGCATCTGTGATGGTGTGGGGATGTGTTAGTACCCATGGCATGGGTAACTTGCACATTTGTGAAGGCACCATTAATGCTGAAAGGTACATAAAGGTTTTGGAGCAACATATGCAGCCATCCAAGCAACGTCTTTTTCAGGGACATCCCTGCTTATTTCAGCAAGACAATGCCAAGCCACATTCTGCGCATGTTACAACAGCGTGGCTTTGTAGTAAAAGAGTCCAGGTAGTAGACTGGCCTGCCTGCAGTCCAGACCTGTTTCCCATTGAAAATGTGTGGTGCATTATGAAGTGCAAGATACCACAATGAAGACCCCAGACTGTTGAGCAACTGAAGTCGTACGTCAAGCAAGAATGGAAAAGAATTCCTCCTACAAAGTTTCTATAATTAGTGTCCTCAGTTTCCAAATGCATATTAAAAGGAAAGGTGATGTAACACATTGGTAAACATGCCCCTGTCCCAGCTTTTTTGGAACTTGTTGCAGGCATCAAACTCAAGATGAGTGAATATTTCCAAGAAAACAGTAAAGTTTATCAGTTTGAACATTAAATATCTTGTCTTTGTAGTGTACTCAATTGAATATAGGTCGAAAAGGATTTCCTAATCATTGTATTCTGTTTTTATTCGCATTTTACCCAACGTCCCAACTTCATTGGAATTGAGGGTTTTAAGTTAAGTGCCTCTGATGTTCATTTTCTATGTATGTCAAGTAAAAACAATTGGCAGTTGATAGCACGACAACACGTGATGATAATAGCACCAGAAATGAGGAGATGAAGGTATCAAGATCTTTTTACAGATGCCTACGTGAAAATGGTCTGATTGGTTGTGTTGCTGCCAAGAGCTGGCAACATAAAAAAAAAAAAAAAAAAAAAAAAGACTCGATTTTGCTTAGAAATTCAAGGATCAGACACCAGTGGACTGGGAACAAGTCCTTTGGACCGATGAATCAAAATTCAAAATTTTCTCACCCAATTGCAGAACTTATGTGCTCCGTAGAGTTGGAGAACATTTCAAAAATGACTGATTAACCTTTTCACTAGAATGTAAAGGTGGTACTATTATGGATTGGGCTTCATTCTGCTTGAAAAGAGCTGGTGATCTTATAAAAATGGACAGAGTCATGGATCAAAAGAAGTATCACAGCATCCTTGAGAGGCACACATTACCATCTGGCAAGAGACTGATTGTTGAGGATTTTATTTTCAACAAGATAATGACCCTACACACACTTCCAAGTTGAGCAAGAATTATTTCAGTCAGAGAGAAACAGCTGGTAACATAAAAGTTATGACTTGGCTCAAAGTCCACACCTTAATCTGATTGATCAAAATCTGTTGTAACATCGAAAGAATCCCCCTGGAATGAACTTCAAACCAAATGGAATGGTTTAGCGAGTGAGAAAATAAAAATGTGTGAACTATGCCTGAAAGATTGATTCCTGTAATCAAAGTAAAGGGTGGCCACACTTGATATTGACTTTTTCAGTCAAAAAGACATAATTGAGCCCCTAAGAACCATACCGGACCATCCCACACTTTTGGCGAAATTGAGTTGAGGTAGTCAGCATGTGCAGAAAACTGAGATCTACATTTCCTAAATGAGCCAACCCAATCTACCCACATGGATTGTTCATACAAGCAAACGTCCTCTCTGCCACTGTACATATGCACTGCACTGCCTTAGCCATAGTGGACCATCCCACAACTTTTCCATAATTCAATGTAAACATGGCGGCTGGGTATCTCACTGATGAGGAACTGCTTGCTATGATTGATGATGATGGTGAAGTGGAAGATAACAGAGACCCAGAGTTTGACCCAAATGAATCAGAAGATGATGGTTCCGCTTCAGAAGGAGGTACCTTTCACTTTAAATGAAACAGAAGGGCATCCAAAGCCTACATGAGAAGTGCATCACGTAAGTCTACATATCTTGAGTTTTTAACATAAGCAGTGTTTCTAGTTCCCAGATACTCTAGATGACACAGGAGGCTGGCAACTTTGAGTCCCATTTTCTCAAAAGTTCCCCAACATGGGTTGGCCTAGTATGGCTCTTAGGGGCTCAATTATTTTTGTTTTTACTATATCTTGTTTTTTGTTTACTTATCTTCATTTATCTGATCCAATATTACATGAAATAAATACTTGAATAGCTCTTGGTTGCTGATTTATCTTAGTTTTGTTTAGTGTATAATCATCACTGCACACAACTGTATACATTATCAACAGAAATAGCCTTGAATTTGCTGACATATTTGCAAGTGAGAGGGGAAAAAAAAAAAAAAAAAACACTTGTCACTTGCGGCATATTTTGTTTATGGAACGAGTTTATATATGTCTGATAAATTAAGAGTGACAGCTATATACAGTGCCGTGAAAAAGTATTTTCCCCCTTCCTGATTTCTTATTTTTTTGCATATTTGTCACACTTAAATGTTTCAGATCATCAAACAAATTTTAGTATTTGACAAAGATAACCAGAGTAAATACAAAATGCAGTTTTTAAATGATGATTTCACTTATTAAGGGGAAAAAGCTATCCAAACCTACCTGGCCCGGTGTGGAAAAAGTAATTGCCCCCTAAACCTAATAACTGGTTGTGCCTCCCTCGGCGACAACAACTGCAATCAAACATTTGCAATAACTGGTAATGAGTCTTTCACATCCCTGTGGAAGAATTTTGGCCCACTTTTCTTTGCAGAATGGTTTTTATTCAGCCACATTGGAGGGTTTTTGAGCATGAACGGCCTGTTTAAGGTCATGCCACAGTATCTCAATCAGATTTAAGTCCGGACTTCGACTCCACTCCAAAACCTTCATTTTGTTTTTTTTTTTTTTAAGCCATTCAGAGGTGGACTTGCTGGTGTGTTTCCGATCATTGTCCTGCTGCATAACCCAAATGCGTTTGAGCTTGAGGTCACAAACTGATGGTTGGACATTCTCCTTCAGGTTTTTCCGGTAGAGAGCAGAATTCATAGTTCCATCGCAAGTCGTCCAGGTCCTGAAGCAGCAAAGCAGCCCAAAACCATCACAATACCACTACCATGTTTGACTTATGGTATGATGTTCTTTTTATGAAATGCTGTGTTAGTTTTACCCAGATGTAACGGGATGTACTCCTCCCAAAAAGTTCAACTTTTGTCTCGTCAGTCCACAGAATATTTTCCAAAAAGTCTTGGGGATCATCAAGATGTATTTTGGCAAATGTGAGATGAGCCATTGTGTTCTTTTTGGTCAGCAGAAATTTTAACCTTGGAACTCTCCCATGGATGCCATTTTTGCCCAGTATCTATCTTATTGTTGAATCATGAACACTGACTTTAACTGAGGAAAGTAACGCTTGCAGTTCTTTAGATGTTGTTCTTGGTTCTTTTGTGACCTCCTGAGTCGTCGATGCGCTCTTAGAGTAATTTTGGTTGGCCAGCCACTCCTGGGCAGGTTAAGCACTGTTCCAAGTTTTCTCCATTTGTGGATAATGGCTCTTACCGTGATTCGCTGGAGTAACAAAGCCTTAGAAATGGCTTTGTAACCCTTTCCAGACTGATAGATGTCAATACTTTGTTTCTCACCAATTCTTGAATTTCTTTAGCTCGCAGCACGATGTATTGCTTTTTGAGATCTTTTAGCCTACTTCACTTTATCAGACAGGTTCTTTTTTAAGTGATTTCTGGATTTAACAGGTCTGGCAATAATCAGGCCTGGGTGTGGCAAGTGAAATTGAATAAAAAAAATGTGGTTAATCACAGTTAATTCATAATTTAACAAGTGGGGGCAATTACTTTTTCACATAGGGCCAGGTAGGTTTGGATAGCTTTTTCCCCTTAAAAAATTAAATCATCATTTTAGAACTGCATTTTGTGTTTACTCGAGTTATCTTTGTCTAATATTTAAATTTGTTTGATGATGTGAAACATTTAAGTGTGACAATTATGCAAAAATATAAGAAATCAGGTAGGGGGCAAATACTTTTTCACGGCACTGTAAGCATCAATTCTTGCATAGTCAAAATTATTTCCATGAAATATCTAGGCCATTACATCATTAAAGTTCAATTGCCTGTTAAAGTTATCATGCCCGTGAAACCTTCACAGGGTAAACGCTTAATTTGTTTAATGCCGTTTGAAGAATGCCTAAACCAAAAGAAACGCTTGTCAGGAAACAATGATGTCAGCGTTAGTCCCCGAGAGAGAAAATCGAAACGTTTTTATCCCTGGGAGGAGCATTTCAACAAGGTTTGAGTACGTAGTGTGCGGCAAACACACGCCCATGACCTTACACCGTACTGTCAACTTGGTGGGGTGGTTTCACGACAGGAGACTGACCAATGACAGAATGGGATTAAAATAGAAGCGTATATATTTACGGTAATTTGCACAAGTGCGCTATTAACATGAGTGCGACAGGTTTCTAGTGGACATCGCGCGCAGTGCGCTGAGTGAGGCACTGGCTGGACACCTGATGCTTCAGGTGTAACTGAAAACTAAGAAATACGCGAATAAGCTTAAATGAACTGATTCTGTTAAGGGGAAAGCTTGAAGAGGACCTTTAAAGTTTATTTACTCAATTCAGACATAATTCATTTTACGAAATCTATTTTAAGTATTCGCTCTAAATGCAAACCTCATCTTCGACTAGGCTCGTTAGTTTATTGGACATTGCATCCCGACACAGTGCACATAAAATAAAACTGAGTGAATAGTCTAACTTAATACACCTATGGGCGATTTTAAACGCGGAAAGCTGCCGGAGTTGCCCACATGATGAAAGGAAGTAATCACATCTCTGTGTTCATACGAGGAGGTGTGTGGGCAGCTTAACCTTCCTGCGACAACACAGCTTGTTTGCTCAGGAAAATGCAAATGACGTAATGCCCACTGACACAGTAAAACGCTGTCGTAAACCAAAACAAAGCGGACAGCTGGTAACAGTTAAGGGAGAAGCGCCGGTGTACAGGCGTGGAGCGGACTCACGCCATTCCTGCCATACTGAACGCTCTTACTGCTTGAAAAGATACCACACGCACAGGACTAAGGCTTTCGAATTTGCCATTACTCTTGTCACCCAATCATTGATCATGAAATTGAACGAACATCTCATATTTTGCGTTCGAGAGCTCAGCTTGCATTTATGCCTCTTTATGCACCAATAAAACCATGTTGCTAGATTTTTGTTGCTGTTTTCGCAAAGAACTAAACGACAATTACATCGTTTTAGGGACCAAAACTTTCTGAATTTTTAAGGCATATTATTATTATTATTACTCAAAGTTATTTTCTTTCGAATTTTTGCTGAAGGAAAACGGAGTCCAAAATGACAATTGTTGTTTTCATACTTGCTATATTCTTGATTGTGGACGCATGAGGAGGGCTGGTTCTCACTCTTTGTTTCCTTTGTCGCCACAAATGGGTTTAGGTTTTTGGAGGTGATGATGAATCACAATATATGCAATGGCAATAGAGTATAGGCCCTAATGACTCCACAATCTGTGGTACTCTCCTAGCACTGACAGGTAAAGCTGTTTTCTCAGAGCTTTTGCGTCATTTTATCCCGGAAGGCCCACGTCCTTCCCTTCTGTCCTTCTGCTAGTAATCCCACAGAGGGATGGGGGGCGGGGGGCTCCGTTTCCTGAGGGGGATCAGAGAGAGAATAATGGGGGATGTTAACCTGCTGGAGTTTAACATTGTCCTGGGAAGGGTCCTCCATGTTGCGCAAGAAGTTCTTCTCCCTAAGAATTTATAAATCGCCACTGCTTGAGAGGTGTGTCCTCAAACCTGCTATGACACAGGGCATGTTCCCATTAGGACCGCACTTCCAGGTTAGCGAGGCACATTTTTCACTGATGTGACCTTCGTGTTCACAACACTGCACAGCCTCCATTTGAATCAGAAAAGCTGAGGACTTAAATTAAAAAGGAGCTGCCATACTGTAGAGCTTCCATACACATTATCTTCATGATCTAACGGAACAAACATTTTGAGAAACTAAAGCCACCTTCATGAGGGCATTCAGTCTCCAAATTGTTGGTCAAATTTTAAATTATAAAGATACTTCACACGTCAAGGCTCTCAAGTGAGGTACCGGTAGCTTCCTTTCATTTAAGCCTGCCCCAGACGGTGCAACTTTGCCTGAGGCAAGTGACATGCGTGTATACTGCATCAGGCAATGTTGCACCGTGTGGGGATGGTTTTTGCTGCATAACTTCCTCGCATGACAGTGCAGCAGCTTATCTAGCATGCTAGATATTTTTGCGTCACGCGGGGAAGTTACTCACCGTGTGGGGGCTACCTACTGCAATGTTACACGTGCTCGACCAATCACAACGTGCAGACCCGTCATATGATGTGCAGACGAGTCACATGATACAGAAAAATGGCAGCACCCTCTGAAACTGTAACAAACATCCTGGCCAAGGATAAATTAGTTGAATTGTGGCCATTTTTCTATATCACTTGACTCATCTGCGCATCATATGACAGGTCTGCACGTTGTGATTGGTCGAGCATGTGTAACATTGCAGCAGGTAGCCCCCACACTGTAACTTCCTCGCGTGATGCGAAAATATCTAGCATGCTAGATACGCTGCTGAACTGTCATGCGAGGAACTTACGCAGCAAAAACCATTCCCACACGGTGCAACATAGCCTGATGCAGTATACACGCGTGTTACTTGCCTCAGTCAAAGTTGCACCCTCTGGGGCAAGCTTTAGTTTTTGCTCCACCAACCAGTGTCTCTGCAACTTAACTGATTATGGTTATTAATGTAGGAATAGACAAGCTCTGGACTAGTGTTTAACCCTGCCTCATGATATTTATGGTCACTGATAACCTGACAGGATGAGTACAATGTGTGTTTGAGTAACGCTGGGGGACCTCAAGGGTCAGTCCTGGGCCCATCTCCCATTTACACTTCAGTCTGAATCAGAGTCGTTTCATCTGCTGGAGTTCTGTGGTGACTTGGCAGAAAGCCTCATTTACACTAGAGCATACAATACAGCCCATCATGATTAGAATCATACTTTTTGCATGTTGGTTGTAAAAAGTTTTGGGTGATGCAGATGAAGCAGAGAATATGGGAGCAGATTTTTGTACCTCTTCCACTGCAATTCCAAGCATGCTGTCTAAAGCATATCTAAGACTGACAGGTGAAACTAAAGATACCAAAAACCATTGATTGGTCAGACCACAATGACCTAAGGCTGGTTCCTTGGTTGACGAACAAGGTACAGCTGTTTCGTGGGGGAGGAAGAAATTCAGATACTTTTAATGATGGCTTACTTGTAAAAAGTGAGTTTTTGTTAAAATATGCAACTGACCAGCTAATTTCCAAAACTAGCCATTTGCAAAGCAGGCGAGCATATTCATTCACATTCATCCAAGTGGCAAGTGGCTCTAACAATGACAACGTGTAACCTTGTTAGCCTGCTTCTGTATTGTGGGGGAGGAGGAATGCAGAGAAACTTGGACAGCAGTGTCCAAACGAGGTTTTCAACTGGTTTTGCAATGGATGGCTGCTCACAACTGCACTTGCACATAATAAAAATGAACTGACAAAACTAAAAAAAAAAAAAAACAACCTTTGGTTGGTTACTGTGTCACGCAAGTTATGTCAAAACGGTATATTCAGCATCACTGCCACTAGTAAGTAATAACCCGATCTACTGGTTGAGAAACCAGCCTGTCTGGTCGCTGCTGCCATTACCACACTGCATTGCTGCAAAGCCGTGCCAACCTGTGCTGTGAAAATTCAGCTATAGTGAGGTGTGCATTAGCTGCTGTGCAGCATTCTGTGCTCCTCTAGTGGCAGCTAAATACATATGTGAAATCATTATTAGCTGTTGTAGCCATGTCACATTAATTTCTCACTGCTTTGTAAAATACTACACTTGTGTTTGGCTAAGTTTTTCCCACCAAGCAGCAGACAATGGCTTTCTTCATTAAGTCTTTGACATTAGCTTTAGTTTAGCTAGCACACCTATACAGAGCAAGTTACAGCTGATTCAACTTAGCAGAAGCCAGATTCCCCAGGAGCAATGTGAGGTACAGGGCCTTAATCAAGGGCCCCAACAGCCACTCTGACGTAATTGTAGTTGCAGTCAATCATAAAGTCAAGTCACTTGAACTTTGTGATGCCAATCCAACAGGTGCAAGTGCTATACCATTATTTCAGGGAGCACAATTATCACAGTGTAAAGACCGAATATGGTTTTGCTCATCAACATTCAGTAAGTCACCAGAGGGGCTCTCAAAGCCAATAGATCTCACATCATTTTTCACACCAGATATGTTAAATCACTATGATGCGTCCCAGTTTCTCAGTCTTGGGAAGACCAGTTCAGCAATCAGCTCACCAACTTACTCTCCTCTGAGGAATTTTTCATAGTTCCAATTTTCATAGTTTCCCCTCAGCCCAAGAATGAAACATCCACAGCCAGAGAAATACAGAATTATAAATGTGTTTATTGAATTGGTGATGGGTAGGTTTGTTTAATTTCCTCAGCAGGGATCAGAGGACTCAAGCGCCATCTGCTGGAAGAAGTGGGCCTTGCGCTGAATGACATCGCGGCAGAGCACTAGAAGATAGAACTGTCAGAATTACACAGCGGTGGCATTCCGTCTAAATTATTCAATCACTGAATTAATCCCTTGTTTAGCCAGGAAAGTCCCAGATGCATACAATATCTCCACCAGAGACCACAAAGTTCTGGTCAACATAGCTGAGAAAAGTTTTGACAAGGTAACCACAAACATGGCCAGCTTTTTCCCAGGACTTGGTCATTTTGGCAGCACATCAATAATGCCTGGCTAATTCTGCTAGACCTTACACCAAAAATTTCTGGCGTTGTAGTACAGGGGTCCCTAATTCTGATACAAATACTAGGACTACTACACTTAGCCTGACAAACAAGCTGGCACATCAAGAAGGGGAAATATAAAACCGCTCAAAATGTGGTCATTAGAGTAAATAGAGGTGTTTCAATGCTGTGAAGTTTTCATCCACTAGATGGCAGAACTAAGCTGGAAAAAATCGGATCACATAATCAGCTTGTTCATTGACTTATCCCTTTCAATAGATTCTTCTTCTGGCCCACCCAGACTCCTGAAATGAGGACTCAAAATACCTGTCCCTGGGTGCATAGCTATATTGAGTGGGCTGGGACTTTATTTTCCTTGTTTTCCATGTTTTTTTTTTGTGCATCAGTTCTAATGCCTGAATAACATGACAGCACTGAAACACTTACTGAAGTTAGACCCAAGCAGTCAAATGCGGCCCATATTTGTAAACATTCACGTGATCAGAGGAGAAAAACCCTGTGTTGTACATGTATCCGAATGTATGTACATTTGCACACATTGCATTACTGTATAATATAGCGAGCACTCACTGTCTGCAACAGCTCTTGCTACACAGCGTTTCTCCAAATTGCCGTTTACTTGAGTCATCACCCAAGGAAGGAACCCGGTCTCCACATCTGGCAGTCAGAAAGAAAAAAAAAAAAACAACGATTTTTCTCAAACATTATTTACATCCAACAACATGCATTATGTACTGATAATTTTCAAGGTAAAATGGCCATTCTGGCATAATTTCCATCGGCCTGACAAACTCATTGTTGAAGAAAACACAATTTGAAACCCCCCATAAAAGTATGACACTGGAAACTGGAATGAAATAAGTGCAGAATGGGACAGTCATTGTTTATCTGAGATGCAATTAATGCTTTTTGACTAATTAAGCACATTATGTTTGAAAGTGATGAATGTGACACTGAAGACTGTCAGCTTTGAGATGCCAATATCCATATTGCGCAAGTGCCGTAGGAATGTCAGCCATCTTATAGTCACAGTTAAGTACTTAGTGCATGGGGGGGGGTCTCTGACCTCTCTCCACAGGGTCGTAGAAGTACCCATGATCCTTCAGTGTAGAGTAGACGGATGGGAGGAGATCCACCAGGTACTGCTGAGCAAACGCCCGGGCAGCCATCTTCTCGACAGTCTCCTTCTCCTTCCGCAACACCTCCCTCTGCTGCTGCAGCCTGCGTTCCTGTGTGTGTGTGTGTGTGTGTGTGCGTGTGGATGAGAGGGGGAGAGTGGAGAGGTGAAAAGGAAAGGTATTTTTTTTTACGCTTAGTTGTTCAAAGTCTTTCATTCACTCAACAAAGTCATTCTTTGATCGAATGCTTTATTCACCATCTGAATCATTTGACAGACAGGTTTATATGAAGGAAGCTGCTGAAAAATTGCTGTTAATCCCAACAGTGTGGTCACCCAGTCATAGCACAGCAGCCTCAATCAATCAATCAGTCAATCAATAACCTTTATTGCAGAGAAGTCCCACTGAGACCGAGGTCTCTTTTGCAGGGGAGCCCTGATTACAATAAAACAATTACAACGGTAGGTTAAAGACAAACAGCACAGATAAAAATACACAAAATTCACAAACAACAATTCCAGATTAAAGGAATAACAAATTTTAAAATAGAATAAAAAAAAAAAAAAAATGAGTTTTAAAAAAAAAAGAAATAATAATAATAATTTTAAAAAAAATAATAATATATATGAGACAGAGAAAAACAATGTGCAAATCCTACCTTAAACTAAAAGCAAGTACCTCTGGCCTCTAAAAGTAGTATATCCAACACTAATTTCTTGCAGGACAGAAACGGATAAGGCAATCTAGCTTCAAAGTATCCTGGAAATTATTCCACATACAAGGTGCGAAAGCACTAAAAGAGGTACCGCCCAAATTTTTCCCAGTCCTGGGAGCCTCTAACAAAATCCACTCTTGTGATCTGGTATGCTGACTTCTGATTTTGATGGATAAGAGCTTAGTGAGATATGAGGGAAGTTTGCCTAGTAAAGCTTAGTAAATGAATAAAATACAATGCAGCTTCCTTCTAAAATGAAGGGAGAACCACCCCACAGAATTACATAAAGCACAGTGATGGGTACGGAAACCATCACCAGTGATGAAGCGCAATGCGCCATGATAAATTGCATCTAAGGGTCTTAAGGTACTAATAGAGGCATGCCTGTAAAGGACATCTCGATAGTCAAAAATGGGGAATGTTGTCGCCTGGACAATCCTCTTCCTATTGTCCAAAGAAAAACAGGACCTGTTTCTGTAAAGAAACCCGATTTTCGTTCTAAGTTTTTTTGGACAGGTTGGACACATGCATCTTAAAAGAGAAGTCATGATCCAAACAGACACCCAGATATTTGTAAGATTGAACCTGTTCAATTTGAGCACCAGTCACTGAGAAAATGGAGTCACCTGGCATAATTGCATTATGTGCAGAAAAGATCATGAACTTTGTTTTATCAGTATTTAAAACCAGTTTAAGATCAGCTAGAGCATGCTGTATAACGTTAAAAGCAGACTGTAAATATGTGAGGGCCTGTAAGCATGTTGGAGCAGAGGAATAAAGCACTGTGTCACCTGCATAAAAATGAACATTGCAATTAGTTTCATTACGAGCAATGTCATTTATATAAATTGTGAATAAAATTGGCCCAAGAATGGAACCTTGGGGTACTCCTTTCATCACCTTTAAAAATTGAGACTGCGCATCCCCAGAAACAATAGCTCGTGTTCTATTTGAGAGGTAGTCAAGGAACCATGAGCACGCTCCGTACCCAAGACCAATGGAGGACAACTTATATAGTAAGATAATATGGTCTACTGTGTCAAACGCTTTTGCTAAATCAATAAATACGGCAGCACATTTTTGTTTACTATCCACAGCTGTAACTAAATCATTTATAACCAATGAAGCTGCTGTAATGGTGCTATGTCCAGGCCTGAAACTAGATTGCTGTGACATTAAAATGTTGTTGAAAGTTAAGAAGTCGCAGAGTTGTTGTTTTACAAGCGATTCCAAAATCTTAGCCAGGCATGGCAATTTTGAGATGGGCCGATAGTGGTTTACTGAACTGGGATCACCCCCCTTAAATAAAAGAAAAACATGAGCCGCTTTCCATGCACTGGGAATAGACCCGGTCGATAACGACAAGTTAAAAATATTAGTTATTGAATGTGCAATTAGTGGGGCTGCAAGACGCAAAAGACTCGGGACTAAGTGATCCTCTCCAGTGGAATTATTTACATCTATATGTTTTAATTCTAGTAGGACCTCATTCACGTTAAATTCCCTGAAAGAAAACAATACTCGAGGACAGGGCTGCCCAACCCTGTTCCTGGAGGACTACCATCCTGTAGTTTTCTGCTCCAACCCTAATTCAACACACCTGATTCAGCTCATTAGCAGCTCGTCAAGATCTGTAACTGGGACAGCAGGCATGGTTTGCTTTGGTTGGAGTGATAACCTTCAGGATGGTAGCTCTCCAGGTACAGAGTTGGGCAGCCCTGCTCTAGGATTTTGAGAATTTGTAAATGCACTAGAGCTAAGGTCAGACATATCTCCTGTAGTGGATTGATTATTAAAATTTTCAAAAAGGTTTTCAAAAAGGTTTCCGGCTGCTATAAAATGTTGGTTAAAAAAGTCACAGATTTTGTGCTCATCAGTAATAGGACCAGAATCCGTGAGGATAGAATATGGTAATGAAGAAGAAGGACTATTATTCAGGGACTTCACAATTTTCCAAAAATTTGCTGGATTACCCAAACTTGTTGCCATTGATGAGATGAAATATTCAGATTTTGCCTTTTTTATCAGTAAGCAGCAATTGTTTCTTAATTTTCTGAAAACCTGCCAGTCAGAGAGTGCCTGAGTTTCCCTAGCTTTAACCCAAGATTCATCCCAAGCTTCATCCTATACTCGTATTTCATTGGAAAGCAACTAAAAACCAAGGATTTCTTCTGTTTTTTTACTTGGGAGTCTCTTAACCGGAGCATACTTATCTACAGCACGATTAAACATAGAAGTAAAATGAGCCAACACTAGGTCAGGGTCTGGAATAAAACCTGCAAAGCTTAAATCACTCCAGAAAAAATCGTGGAGGAAGGCCTGTTCACAGAAATGTTTAAAATTTCTTTTAGTAATAAAACAAAGGGGTGTCTTTGAAACTTTCATATCCCTAATACACCCTACTAGGCAGCGATCAAAAACATCCAAGGGAAAGACGCCGCTCAGAGCGTACTTGTGCGGTCGATTTGTTAAAATTAGATCAATTAAAGTTGACCAGGATAAATCTTTAAAATTTGGTCGCCATACTCACTGAAATAAGTTGCGACAGAATCAGGTCATCACAGACCTCTTTAAAATGGTTCGAGGATGGCGATAGCCAGTCGATGTTGAAATCGCCCGCAACAACTAATTCAGTGTGGGCATAAGCGGATAAGATATTAGAGAGATTGCTTATTGAGGAGGAGAGCGTGCTCGGTGGGCGATATACACCTGCTAGTATAATACTTCACAACCCAAACCTATTTTAAGAACAAGACACTCAAATTGCTCTTGCATAGAGGAGGATAATAAAACATTTACAGTGAGAGAGGATTTTACAAAAATCACTACACCTCCCTCTCTCTTACTCTTGTCACACCTAAAAACACTATACACTCCCCCACCCACTGGCTGATCATAAACTTGCAATGGGTTTCCGAAGTTTTTGGATTCCATTTTTGCTTTTTGGCTCAGTACTTCCCACTATGGACTTAAACAATGAATATTCAGATGAATCAAAGACAGTTACTTTATTTTGCAGGTGTTTCTATATAGGAACAGGCCTTTCTGTGTGGAGTTAGCATGCTCTCCCCAAGTTCGCAAGTTGGTTCCACAGACCAAATACAAGCATGCTAGGCTAACTGGACACTCTAAATTGCCCATTGGTATGAATGAATTTTATGTCGTATGTTAATATGAGATAGCAGAGAAAATTGCTGAAAGTGTTGTTAAACGACTAAGAATCTATTAATTAATCATACATAGGAACTGCCTCTTTTTCTAATGTAGCCTCATTGTCCAGATAAGAACTGCATGGTATACTCCCATGGTAGTGATACTGAGCAGTTCACTGCACTATGGGAAATGGAGTTTAAAGTTCCAGGTGCTCATCACTACTCACTCCAGTTAGATTTTCATAACCAGAATACATGAACTAGAATTAACCTTTCACCAACCTTTTGCCAAGGCTTAGTTGACATTGCCAAAGGCTGATATCTGGGGAGGTTCTCTGATAAGCCGATACTGAGAGCATGTGTCACTTCCATTTCCTCTGAACCAACTCTCCTCCTCTGCCATTGTGTCTACGTCTCCACAGACTTCCTTACTCACCTCCCTGTCTGACCTTATCATTTTTGAGACTCAGAGAAGCAAAACTTCACTGATATCACGCTCATCTCTGAACTGGAGCATTACAGAGGGATGATTCTGTATGGGTGACTATTAGTTACATATTAAACCCATTCTAATTCACCAGCACCAGCTGCCCAACCATGTTCTTGGAGATCTATGAGATCAATTGTCCTGTAGAATTTCACTTCAACCCAAACAAAGCAAACCTCACTGAACAACCAGAGATCATGACCAGCTAATGGGATCAGAATCAAGTTACGTTTATCATAGAAATGTGCAAAATGGTTGATCTACAAAAATGCTGATGTACAGCCCTAATAAAAACCAAACAGAAAAATAGGAAAAGCAGGCAATGTGTGAAACTGTCAGAGTGCATTACCCATCTTCACCTGATGGTGGCACTGTGAGTTAATGATAGTGTGCAGATGCTATCTTCTCCTATTGGTGGCACTGTGAGGTAATGTTAGGGTGCAGTGCCCACCTTCACCCATTGGTGGCACGGTGAAGTTATGTTAGAACGCAGTACTGACCTTCACCTGAAGATGGCATTGTGCTTGTATTTAAAGAATGCATTACCAATCCTCTCCTGCTAGTGACACTGTGTGAATGTTAGAGCGCAGTGCCCACCTTCTCCTGATGGAAGCGCTGTTTGGTAATATTAGGGTGCAGTGCCCACCTTCTCCTGACGGTGGCAGTATATGGCATAAAGCAATAAATCACGCTAGAGTGGACACCGGCTCCTTTCTTTCAAAGGTCCTGGGCGCCATCTTTTGATGGTAAACGTCTGGTTTTTTACTCACGGATTACAAATCCGCGAGTTGTAGTGGGGGGACGAATATGCAAATGTTCTACTCACTCATTCACTCACTCACAAATTGTAAACTTTTCAAAGTCAATAGTGTAAACACTAGCAGCCACTGCTACTAATGTTTCCATCCAAACATGATCAAAAGTGCATCCATAACTTCGAAACTGTTACAATAATCCACAAGTTGGTCAAGGGGGGCCTTTGATTGGATAGGGTTGTTCTACTTTCAACCCCAGACAGTTTTCAACCCCCTCACAAAAAAAAAAAAAAAATTAATTTTGGACTTCTTTGGTCAGATATACCAAATCACCAAAGGATTTAACAGAAGCAGCAGATTTAGGACCTAATTAGATAGACCTAATTAGGTCTATGCACTGGCACTCAGCAACGCTAATTTTTTTTTTTTCCAGCGAGAGCGGCATTTCAGAAGTCTTTTGCGAATGAAGGTAATTTCGGCGACAAGTACGTACACCTGTTTTTGCAGCATGGTCACGCAACTTGCTGTAAAAAATAGACAGCTGTCCGATTGGAAAATGTAAACGGACGAAACCACGTACTAGTCACCAAAATTACCTTCATTCGCTGAAGAGTTCTGAAATGCCGTCGCCGAGTGCCAGTGCAGAGACCTAGTAACACTGAACAAAAATATACACGCCCCATGTCAAATTTTTGAGTTTTTATTAACAAAAAACTGGAACCGGGATTCGTCTGCGAATAGCACTCTTCTCCAGCGTGCCAAGGGCCATCGAACGTGTGCATTTTCCCATGCGAGTCGGTTCCGACGCTGGACAGCGGTGAGATCCAGACCACGGTGAGGACGCCAAGCGTGCAAGTTGGCTTCTCGCAGGCGGTTACGGACTGTCTGTGGTGTGATGCATATGTTGTGCAGACCAACGGTCTCATCTGCTGTGCGTGTCGCTGATCTGAGCCGATCCCGCAGGTGGACGAGCCAGATGTAGCGATCTTGTGCTGGTGTGGTCACACGTGGCCGACGTGGATGAAGTTGATTTGCAGTACTGCCCGTCTTTCGAAAACAAACTCTCAAACGGCCTTTTGTCCAATAGTTAACATTCAGCTGCACAGCAACCGCTCTGGTGGACATCCCTGCATCCAGCATGCCAATGGCACGTTCCCGCATGACCTGAGACATCTGAGGCATGATGACTTTTGACAAAATTTGACATTTTGGGGTGGCCTTTTATTGTCCCCAGTATAAGGAGTGCCTGGGTTCTGCTCATTCTGTCTGATCACCGTCTGGAAATGCAACACCCATGTACTGATTGAAATCACTGCATCACTGAGCAAATGCTCACTGACAGAGACATGGATTAAAAAATGGTACACAAATCAAGAGAAATATCCCTATTGTACAAGCAAAAGTCAGCATATGCTCACTTAGAGTTGTTAACTCCATGTGGCATCAATATTTGACATGGGGCGTTTATATTTTTGTTTAGCGTATAATTAAATTATTTTTCTGCACTGAATGTAGCCCATTATTTTGTCGCTGTTCGATCACATGGGGGAGAGAAGCCGTGCCTTCACTTGCCACTTGATTATTCTTGAATTGGAAAACGTGTTAATAAAGGAAAACCATCTAGAATTAGCCAGGAGTAATTGTTGTCAATAAAGGGATGGATATTTGCCCCTGAATTTTCAGGTCTAGCGCCGGCCCTGACCCGCCATTACGAGTTATCTCGTAGTCGGCAGTCAACGTGTTAAGGTGCAGTACCCCACATATTACTGGCAGTATGTGATGATTTGAGAGTGTAGTTCCTGCTTTCCCCTGACGGTGGCACTGTGTAACATTATGGTGCAGTGCTCACCTTCTCCTCACGATGGCGCCGTTCTCGTTCCTCCAGCCGCTGCAACTGTACGAGTTCCAGGTTGTGCAGCTCCTCGAACGCCCGCTGCTGAGCTCGCAAGGAGGCCAGCTCCTCCTCCTCCATCACCTCCTGCAGCGACTGCTCCACTGTCTTCCCCACCAGAGTCTCCAACAGGGGGCGCACTTCTATGTCAAAGTCAAACAGCTGCAGGGGGAGATATGTGTGTCTGTGGGTGTGTGCGTGTGTATGAACCACAACAGCTCGCGTCCCTACTCGTAAACACCCCAGGAACTCACAGGCCACTCCCCTAGGCCCTAAATTTGCTCTACCCCATCCCCAGCATGATCCACTGAGAGAGGAGAACCACTGGAGGAGAATTACAGCAAGAAAACAACAGGAGAAGAGCCACAGCAGAGCTACAAAGGGAGAACTTCAGGAGCGGAACCACATGACAACAACAAGGGGAAAACCACAGGCGAATAGCAAGAGGTAAACAAGACAATCAGAGATTGCAAACCCTCGCCCCTTTGACATTTGTTTCATTTTATGCGTCCGGACAGATGGACAGACAAACAGACGGACTCGATTACAATACCCTCGCTCCCTCTTCGGGGCGAGGGTAATTACGGAAGGAGAACTACATGAGCAGAGCCACAGCAGAACGACATGAGAAGAACCACCGGATGAAATCTCCGAGTGGAGAACCACAGGAGGAGAACTACGGACTGAGATCCTGACAGAATTGTAAAGGAAATGGGGCAGACACAATAACTGAAGCTAGTCTATGTTCCATCTCTCAGCACCAGATGGTTCTGCTCAACAGGCATTGTCTCTGCTGCATGCCGAGGGTTGAACTGTTAATCTAGGAACAGGAGTATTAAGCTTCACAAATCCACATGGAGCAAAGAAAGTGTTAGGGTAGGTGGTCAGTTACTGTGATTAGGTGAAGTGGTTTGCAAACAGGTAAGTCCATCCAACTGGGATTGTTCAGTGTTTGAGAAGAGGATGTCTCTAAGGTGGAGGACTCGCAGAATTTTGAGAATCCTAGAGCAGATGTAATGCATAGAGATACTGTTTCCTCTGCTAGTACTCCAGAACATGTGATTTTGGTTCCTCCGTACTTTTGAAATGAATAGTGCGGTTAGAGCCTTATGTTACCGGAGAAAAGAACTCCGAAACCAAGAGCCTTCCACGGAAAAACAGCCCAGGGTAGAACAGGTTCTCCTTTATCATGTCTCAAAATGAAGTCCAAGGATGATGTTTCCCCAAACAAACACTGGAAAAATCTCCACTGCTCAACAACAATATGCTTACAGAGCTAATTTCTGAGGCCCATGACCAAAGGCTTGCCAGCACAAGAAAACTTCAAAGGCAAAATGAATGTGATTGCATTTTTTCTTCTCTGCTTTTTTTCCATCAAAGACACATTATTTGATAATATTTTTTTATTGTTCTTCCGTGTTTTGCCGAGCATTTAATGGCTTTGTGTCTTCCGCTGCCCTTGCATTGCAGCATCCAGTGGTTACTGTATTCATGTTCCACATTCCAGGCTTGAAGTTCCATCTTCAATGGTCCAGGGTCAATATTCCACCTATGTTCAACCTCCGTTCTGAGTCCATTGTTCTGTGTCCCATGCCTGTCCACTTCATAGCTGAAACGGCAAGGGGGGGCATCTGCGCTTGCTACCGTGACACAACACTGACCGCCCCCCACCCCTCTCCCCCATACACTTCCCATTCACAGCATGAAAGATCAGCAGAAGAAGCAAAGCATTAGCACGATTGCACGTAAGAGAAGACAGAGAGCCGGGTCAGGAGAAAAAGAGCTCCACACTTGACCTTTTCTATTCCTACAGTTACATCACAGTACATTCCCCTTAAATTACAACACCGTCTGCAGCCTCCAGTGTGGCACAATGTGAAAATATGGCAGCAGAGAGGCCATATCTGTGAAGACTACATTCCCACCTTAAATAAGACACTCCAAACTCTTTTCTCTACAAATTGAATCACGACTCTCCACGATGGCGCAGCCCTGACAGTTTGACCTATGTCATAATACATCATTGCGGTTTTCTTGACATTTTGAAAGCAGCTTTCTGCAACTGGCATGAGCTGAAGGTGCATGATGATTGCTAAGCTTTGTTTGCAGAGGTGTAAAATTGAGGTTCAGAAAGCAACTTTGCCCTAGTTTTTCATTCCAACCACGTTTATTTCTGTATCTCTTCACCAAGGCGGTAAAACTAATCGCTGGAATTGGCCAGCTGAGCTCACTCATGAAAGAAACGGATGGCAGGACGACCTCTACCGTCTGGCCCCTGGACTTTACACCTCTGCTGGTTCTGTAACGGCCTGAGGTACCTCCCCTTCCTCGATCTGGGTGGCGACGTCCTTCCCGGTCTTAGCCGGAATGAAGAGTGGGGTCGGCGGTTTGTCCAGGAATGTGTCCGTTTGGCATTCCACATTGGATTCCTCCACATGGTCGGTCAGTTCCTCCAGATAAAGCTCTGTAATCAGGGGGGATATTATCATTTATTATTACTATATATTTATTTCTATAGCACTTTTCTTAGCAAAGTTACAAAGTGCTTCTCAAACCATTGAAATACATTCAAAACAAGATCATGAAAACAATAAAATCACACAGTAATAAAAGCCTTTTTTAAAAGATGTTTTCAGAAGAGATTTAAAAGAAGAGACAGTCTGAGCAAGCTGGATTTCAGCTGGTGGGTCACTCCAGAGTCTGGGGGCACGAACTGCAAAGGCCCGATAGCCCTTATTCTTTAATCGGGCTCTGGGTACAACTAGCAAACGCAATTTCGCCGATCCCAAATGACGTTCAGGCTCACAGGGGGTGAGGAGGTCAATTGTATACCTAAGGGCCTGAGCTTTAAAAGTTAGTAATAAGATTTTAAAATCAATTCAGAGGTGGACCGGAAGCTAATGCAAGGAAGCCAGGATTGGGGTCATGTGATCTCTTTTTCTGGAACCAGTGATGGGTCGTGCTGCCGCATTTTGGATCAGATATAGCCGGACAAAGGGAAAATATTCACTACATTTCAATTCATTCATTCATCCATCCATCCATTATCTAACCTCCTCAGGCATTGTCAAGGAGACAGAGGGTGCTGAGGTGTATCGCAACATCAATCGGAAAAGAGGGAAGAAAAAGGCCTGGACAGATCACAGGACTTCTAACCACTGCACACTGCATTTAATCAAATACTTACTACTACAATAGTAGTAGTACTATTAATAGTAGTAGTAGTAATATTAGTACTATTAATCACTGTGCTTCCAATCGCTGCTCTGATAACACACTTTTTGGGTCAAATTCACAGACACACAGCAAGCCAAGTCTTGGACCAAATTCAATTTCGACTGAAGATTCTCCATACAAAAGTCATTATTATTCCAGGGTTAAGCTCACCCCTATCACCCCAAGGTTGTCCGTGGTTTGACTGTCCTTATTGCCCAAGGAAATTGGACAAGAAATTGATGTTTTTAGAGACCTTTTTTCAAATATGTATATCCCCAAAACTAGCAGATTTTAAGTGCATACAAAAACTTTATAGTGCATATACAAATCTATTATTCTTGACTGAAATACACTAGCTTAAATTTCTATTCATATTCCAAAGATTTGATTGGTTAAAGTGGGTGTAGTCACAAAGGATTTCTGAGACAGTCACATGTGAATGCCTTTTGACATTCTTGGCAGTGAAAGAGTTAATCTGTGTCTGAAAAACCAGTCCTTTAATGAGCACTAATACCAACAGAGATTCATATTTTATACTTGCATAGTGATTTTGATCTGCACACTTTTGTGTGTTGCTATTGATCGTTATCCATTTCCTTCAATCTTTATTGCCGAGGACATTTTGTAAAGATTGGAACCGATTGTCGCAAGTCCCAGAATGCACTTCAGTCTATCAGCTCAGAGTTTTATCGCACGATATGCTAGCATATATTTATTTTTATATTTTTGTGGGTAGAAATGTGGTAATCTGATAAGGGATTTCAGACTCAAGTTTGGCGTTCATCAGCTCCGCAAGTCTGTTCTGCAATGAAAATCAGCGGCCTTCACAGGGATCTCTGCCTCTGTTTTCTTTACTACCCCTAACCCCCAGCTCAGTAATAAAGTAACAAGTCAGTACTAAATGGAAGAAATTCACAAGTACCTTTCACCAGTGCACGTATCACTGGTCAATTTGTTGTAAAAACTGCTTTTCTTATAGTACATTGATGCAGTGAACAGGTTCTCACATACACTTAATCGTCTGATCTCCATATGAACTAAGCTGTTATTTCAATGTTTGCTAAATAAAATGTACTCCCTCCCTCCATACCTGTCTGGACATCGATATGCTGCCTGCCTGCTACTGCCTCTGGAGTCTGGGAGCGGAACTGTGCCATGGCCCTGCGTCGGGCGATGGCTCTCCGTCTGGCCTCCTGCTGCTTTTGGATCTCAACAGGGTCTTTGTCCAACATCTGTCAAACAAACAACATTAAACCAGGTGCTGGTCCACGGTCTGTTAATCAAACAACATCAACCCTAGGTCTTTCCAGGCCACCTGTCAATCAAACTATATCAAAACCGGGTCTTTCCCTGCCACCTGTCAATCAAACAACATCTGGCCCACGCCAAGCTGTGCGGTGGTAAATCAAACAATATCAAACCCAAGTGTTTCAGTGCAGTTTGTTAGTAGAACATCAATGCTAGGTCTTTCTCAGCTGTCTCTTATTTAAGCAATATCAAACCTGGGTCTTGGTCCGCCGTCAGTCAAGCAATAAACATCAACTCCTGGTCTTTCCAGGCCATCTGTCAAGTGAACAACATCAAACCCTGGTCTTTCCAGGCCGTCTGTCAAGTGAACAACATCAAACCCTGGTCTTTCCAGGCCGTCTGTCAAGCGAACAACATCAGCCCCTGGTCTTCCCAGGCCGTCTGTCAAGCGAACAACATCAGCCCCTGGTCTTTCCAGGCCGTCTGTCAAGCGAACAACATCAGCCCCTGGTCTTTCCAGGCCATCTGTCAAGTGAACAACATCAAACCCTGGTCTTTCCAGGCCATGTGTCAAGCAAACGACATCAACCCCTAGTCTTTCCAGGCCACCTGTCAATCAAGCAACATCTGGCCCATGCCAGGCTGTGAAGTCTGTAAATCCAGGGTTCCCACACTTTTTTACCAGTGATTTTTCAAAACTTTTCCAAAACTTTTCCATAATATTTCACCTAATTTCCATGACTTAGTTTAAAATAGATAAGGCCTATAATAGCGAACACAGAGCGCCATAATGAGCTTCAACAGTGTGCTAAGCCCTAAGCAGTGTAGCACAAATGTAGCATGGAGAATGGAAGGGAAGTTGTGTCTATCTACCACCTATCCTAGGGCATCACACAATGGCATAAGGGCCTGTGGCACCATTCTTGTATTTTCTCAATTATATTTAACAAACAAACAGCAATAAATAACCAAGTGCTACATTTAAATACTCAAGAAGGCAAAAACATTGAAGAGGTAACAAACAGATGGCATTTAATATATTCTGAGACAGATGTTGAACAATTACAAATTATTATTTAGAGTGTATTATCCTTGCTTGCGTGCATTGTTGCGCCGCGAGAATCTGGGGACGTCGTCGAGTTAGCGAAGTTTAAATGACACTGACCTGACATGTAACCATTAAAGACTGTAACCGAGGAAAGGTTTCATAGAAAAGCTAACCGAGGAAAAGTTTCATAGAATAGCGGTCTTTTGAGAGATTTTCTTTTCGTATGAACGATATGCAAAATTGTTAGTGCATTCGTCTGTAGGAGGCCTAGTGCTTATCGCAGTACAGAAAAAAAAATGTTTCTTACGAAGCTGCAAACTAATTGTTCTCATTAGCGTGCACATACTTTTTTGAGAATATTTTCATTTTATAATATCTGCACATCATACTTGTTCTGATGGAAAAATACTTGAACAGCCCTCAGAAAGTTTCTACGAAGTGACAATAAAGGATCCAGGTTTTGGCCCACGGCATAACATACTTTTCTGGTGAGCACGGTGATATGGAAGCTTTCAGTGTACATGTAAAGAGAAAGTTAAGGTCGACGTCCACCTTTTGACACCACAGTAGCCGCTATATTTGATATTATTACCGAAGCGACTATTCGCGCTTATTTAAAAGCGTCCAAGCACAAAAATTGATCGAAATTTGCGTTAGACGCACATATAAATAGATGCACATTGCTCCATTGCCCACACTTACTTTAAGTGTGTCCAAAGCTAAATTTTTTTTCTTGGCCAAACTTCTTTTAAGCGGTACTTTTTCTAAAAACTGGAATGGTCATCAACTGGCGCACTTATAAGTGTGGCCAAGAAAAAAATTCAGCATTGGCCACACGTAGAAGTGCGAATAACATCGGCCTATTATTCGGTTGTGTGGGCCGAGTCCTATCAAATTAAGCTATCAGTCAATAACGTATGTTGTATTGCTACATGATATGAAAAGGAAATTTGGAAAAACGCAAATTGGTGGAGTTAGAGTTCCCCGCCCCCCCAAGATCATCAAAATCACTTTGTGCAAGTTTTCTCAAACGTAACAAATGCCATAGTCATGAACCAAAGTGTATATTGTTTAAGATATTGCATGTTAAGTATAGAATTACCATTTTGAAATTTTGAGTGATTAGTGAAAAAATTAATGATGTGTTTTAAGCCAGAATTGTGGTCCTTTCCTTCACTTTTGGTCCCATTTTCTCAGAAAATCAAAAATCCGGCGTTTACACGAACATGCATCGCAATAATGTCGAAACAGATACGCTTTAAAAATACATAAAATATGTTATTTGGAATGAGAAAACTTGCAGGAGAATTTCAAAGCAAACAGTGAAAGTATTTTTCGTACACTCCGTTCGGCCACAATCGGGAATCGGGTTTCTTTGCGGTCTAATCAATTTACTTGCATGACGCGTTCATCGACCTGAGAAAATCATTGATTTTCACAAGCGAACCTGGGTAATCAAACAAAAAAAAAATGCCAGGATGGAGATGAAATATTTTTGAACAGTGTATAATGCAGGAAAACGACTTGGAGAGAAACCAATTGGGCCATAGGTGGACGTCGACCGTAAATTTAAAAAAAGTTGTGTGTTATATTGAAATCTTATTATATTCACGTTATTTCATTCATTATTCTGATTGACATTGATGCTATTATTACACTAATTTGAAGCGAGGCAGTGGGAAAATTCAACTGGCGTTATTAGAAAAACGATGCCCTTTAAATTCCGGCGAACAGCGTACCAAGTTACCACGTGCATGGAGGGTACAAGCCCATGTGCGTCAAAAGGTAAACAAAAGCATGTGTTCGATTCTTACTGGCTGTAAGCTAATGAGATAAAGTTGGTATTAAGAAGTCCAGTGGGAAAAATTTCGCTGCCCGCCAACTGGCTGCATAATGTAACCTACGTGTATCACGAAACGTCATGTTAGTTTCAACGGTGTCGCGTTCGATTTTAAATAATAGCTTGTAGTTTTGCGGTAAACTCGACATCTTTTGGGGATTTAGTGAACATATTATAAGCATTAGGCAAAACAGTGTATTTTTCCAAAACCTTTCCAAAACCGTTAGTTAATTCCATAACTTTTCCAGACTGGAAAACAGGTTTTTCAAATTCCATAACTTTTCCAGGAATTTCATGACCGCGGGAACCCTGTAAATCAAACAACATAAAACCCCATTGTTTCAGTGCAGTCAGTCAATCAAACATCAAATCTAGGTCTTTCTCAGCAGTCTGTTAATTAAGCAATATTAAACCTGGGTCTTTCTGCACTGTCTGTCAATCAAACAACATCAAACCCAAGTCTTTTTGCGCCATCCGTCAATCGAACAACATCAAAGCTAGGTCTTTATAAGTCATCTGCTGATCAAGCAGTATCAAACATTGGTCTTTTGGCACCATCTGTCAATCAAACAGCAACAAGTCCTGGTCTTTTTGTGCCACCCTATCGAGTAAAACACATCAAACTAAGGTCTATTGGTCATGTCTGTCAATCAAACATCATCAAATCGAAGTCTTTCTATGCCATCTACCAATCAAACATCATCAAACCTGCGTCTATCAGGCTTGCAGAACCCCCATGACAACATAAAAAAAAAACAAAAAACAGCATCACTCACTCTACAACAACAGGTATTAATCTCTATATCTACAGCCAGAGGTGGAATGTCCAAGAGTCCATGCCCTGTCATGCTTTTCTTTTACCGATGACCTCATCCAGCTGATTTTAATAATAATTTTTACCCCCAGGCAGAAGAACTGAGTGAATCATCCAATGAAATGGAAAAAAACTGTGGGGGACTTTCTAGAGCTAAATTTTTACACCTCTGTCAGCAGAACATTACGCCAGTAAGTATATGAGGGGCACAAAGTCAATCTGCAGGAGTATACAGTATGCAAATACCTTTCCACATGTTGGCAATTTATTAAATTTTATCACTTGGGGGGGTCTGTCAGTCAAGCACTTACCACTGGCAATATGTTCTGCGCGTACGTGTTCCCCCTAACGACACGCCGGTCATACATAATGTTGACGGGCATTCCACCGCCATGGTTCCTGCAGCCCAGGAAAGAAACAATGTGAGTGTGAGTGTGTGTGTGTGTGTGTGTGTGTGTGTGCGTGCACTCGCAGGTGTGCATGTGTATGCATGCTCATCATGAGGCATATACTTATGGAAGCCCATAGTGGACAATATTCAAATGAAAATGTAATCCCACTATTGCATTATAATTTTCCACTTATGAATGAGTTATTTGAGACAATATTAAATTGAAAATGCATTAATCCAATTATCACTCTCATTTTCACATACACATATGGGAAATCTATGATTATATTCAAATGATAATGAAAAGCTGTTTGACATTTCATTTTCGAAAGTCATGCTCCGCAATACAGTGGACAATATTAAAATGCAATAAGCAAAACAGCACCCCCAGCCTATTGCATTTACATTTGCATGTCAACACGCTCTATTAGGGTCAACATGAAAATGCAAATGCTATTTTCTGACTATTTGAAAATGATATTGAAAACGGCATTCAACATTTAATTTGCAAAGACTTAACTTGCTCTACTGAGGACAATATTCAAATGCAATAAGATAAACAACTCTCCCAGTCTATTGCATTTACATATACATGTCTTCACGCTCTTTTAGGGTCAACATGATAATGAAAATGCTGTTTTCTAATCACTTGGAAATAATAATGATATAATAATGATGACGACATTTGACATTTCATTTTCAAAGACTTATCCTGCAATACATAGGACAATATTCAAATGCAGTAAGGGAAACAGCACCTCCCAGTCCATTGCATTTTCAAATACATGTCACCACGCTTTTTTTGGGACACAATGAAAATTAAAATGCAATCTGTTAGCGTCTCATCAAGGCGGGTCTTCCGCTAGGACGTCACTCATCAGGGGCGCGAGCAGAAACCATGTTCCTCATTTGCATACCAACCAATCAGCTTCTGGGTAGCGCTTTTACTGATAATGTCATGATGGTTAGGCTGCTATGCATTGTGTGCCATCGCGCATAATAGGCTACGTTGCGCTTTGGATGCAGCCATCTCGGCAGCTACTATGCTAGCTAACGTGAACTAAGGAAAATATTTGTAAATGATCATCACATTAAAGCGATATGATTTGATTTTTGCCCCAACTCCATTAACTGAGCTAGCTGTAATATGCATGAACTTATCCAAGGCTTCGCGGCAGTGTTGTGCCACTGCAGTCATTGAACATACCTAATAAAACACTATATTTCAGTGAAGTATCGTTCTCTAAGCCTACCATGAAAAAATCAGTGACATCCCCCCAGGCATTTTGATATTATGACACCTTTTCGCTGAACTGTCAAAGCTCTCCACGGAGGCCGCCATTTTAACCATTTTCTGCGAGTCACATAATCATAAATCATGGCCCTGACGTCACTTGTGCGTATAGCACATTCAGTCGCTTATCCTTCTTGTTCATTTGATGTTGCTGTCTTCAGTGTCGAGTCGACTGGATTCTAGCATTTCGCGGATTGTTTCTATCCGAAACAGCGCAATGTTTAGCGATACAATACGGCATTTCACGATGAAATGATGGACAAAGGAAACCAAACGAACACGAGGTACAAACACTGATCTATATAGAATAACTATATATTTTTATTCTAGATCAGTGGGTACAAAGCGGAGATTACTACTGTCAATGCACACAACTGACGTCACTTCCGTTGAGATCGGTAATGTGACTGGACGAAATGGCTGCGCCCATGAGAGTATCAAAAATTTACTAAGTAATCGGCTTAAAACTATACAAAACGCTATCGGATAGCGCTGAAATTTTGTACGCACCTTCTATACATTATAAACTATCGATTGACATCATTTCATTTTTTAGCATGATGACAATAGTTTCCCTTTAATCAACGTGATTCGGTTTTTGCCTAGCTTCACAAGCTAGCTGGCTGACAGCGATTGCTCTTGTGCTTGCCGATTGTTCTTGAGCAAGCCAGGAAATGAGCTATCCATTTAAATCTCCCAGAAATCTGATAGTACTGTTGGGACGTACAAAAGTGCTGCCAAACATATCAAAGAAGTTCATATTACAGCAGGTTAAGTTAGCAAGTGAGGAACATCGTTTTCAGCCAGTCAGAGTCATCAAAACTTCTCCCATTGCTACATGGCTTGGGAATCGCGATTAAACTAGGAACAGCGGCAGTCCGACTGCTGGCCGTTTATCAGACCGTTCTGCATGATGCATACATTGTGCATGTTTCAGGAGAGCCGAACTTGCAACTCGGCAAGCACAAGAGCAATCGCTGTCAGTTAGCTGGCTTGTGAGGCTAGGGCAAAAACCGAATCACAGCGATTAAGTATAAAAATGATGACAAATATTTCCCCTAACTAGCGTCAGCAAGGTGGGAAGATGGATAGCATTTTATCTGGAGTAATGTAATAGGCTATAGCACGCATGGAAGGATAATGCTGCTTTAACTAGCTATGAAATAACATGTCTCAGGCTGAACTGTTAGTTTGTTCTTTAAGGAAAAGAAGCTGCTGATCAATGGTGAAAGAGGTCGTGCGAGATGGCGTTGAAAGTGACAAATCAGGGCGTAAGAGCTTCTCCAGTAGGCATCATAGCTAGCTAGCTGTACCTAAGCGATTGCTTTTAGACTCACAAGCAAGCTAGCTAACGTCTCTGAAATCTGCAAGCACACTTGGGTTGCAGTTGCACAACACTGCCGCGAAGCCTCTGATGAGTTTATGCATATTGCAGCTAGCTCAGTTAACAGAGTGGGGGCAAAAATCAAATCATATCGCTTTAATGTGATGATCATTTACAAACATTTTCCTTAGTTAACGTTAGCTAGCATACTAGCTGCCAAGATGGCTACAGCCAAAGCGCAACGTAGCCTAATGCGCGATGGCACACAATACATAGCAGCCTAGCCATCATGACATTATCAGTAAGCCTCCGTGCGGACAAGCGCTACCCAGAAGCTGATTGGTTGGTATGCAAATGAGGAACATGGTTTCCATTCGTACCCCTAATGAGTGACGTCCTAGCGGAAGATCCGCCTTGATGAGACGCTAACAGATTGCATTTTAATATTCATTGTGTCCCAAAAAGAGCGTGGTGACATGTATTTGAAAATGCAATGGACTGGGAGGCGCTGTTTCCCTTACTGCATTTGAATATTGTCCCATGTATTGCAGGATAAGTCCTTGAAAATGAAATGTCAAATTTCGTCTTTATTATTATATCATTATTATTTCCAAGTGATTAGAAAACAGCATTTTCATTATCATGTTGACCCTAAAAGAGCGTGATGACATGTACATGTAAATGCAGTAGACTGAGAGAGCTGTTTATCTTATTGCATTTGAATATTGTCCCCTGTAGAGCAAGTCAAGTCTTTGCAAATTAAATGTTGAATGTTGTTTTCAATATCATTTTCAAATAGTCAGAAAATATCATTTGCATTTTCATGTTGACCCTAAAAGAGTGTGATGACATGCAAATGTAAATGCAATAGGCTGGCGGTGCTGTTTTGCTTATTGCATTTGAATATTGTCCACTGTATCGCGGAGCATGACTTTGAAAATGAAATGTCAAACAGCTTTTCATTATCATTTGAATATAGTCATAGATTTTGCATATGTGTATGTGAAAATGAAAGTGATAATTGGATTAATGCACTTTCAATTAAATATTGTCTCAAATAACTCATTCATAAGTGGAAAATTATAATGCAATAGTGGGATTACATTTTCATTTGAATATTGTCCACTATGGGCTTCCATATATACTTCCAGTGTGGTTTGGCAATTTATTATGCCATTATCTCAAAACACAAGTTTAACAGTGAAACATAATAATAATAATAATTATAATTATGATGATGATGATTATTACTATTATAACAATAATATGTAGGGTATGATTTCTAATATCAATGTCAGAACCAAGCACTGCCTCATATCAACATGTACTCTAACCTTCAGAGGAAAGGATTACCATGGATACTAAGGCCAGATAAGCAGATATGATAAAGCCTTCAGTGAATAATATCGGCGCCTTGTGCAATTAGAAGGTTGAGAATTTCATCGTGACATTTAAAGGTTATAGCATGGGGTCCCTTGTTGTATGTGCGGGCCCTGCCACTCGGACTTGATCCGACCTTTCAGGCAGAAAACGTAACCGCAGTTATAACCATCTTAACACCTGTCTGAGTGAAATGTCACTGTCTCCATGCTATCCGCAAAATGATAAGACCCTCTGGGTGATGTTCCAAGCTAGTCATGTGTACACGCTCCCTAGTTTCATCGCGTCACGACCCATGGGGACTCAGAAGGCAATTTCAAGACCTCGTCACCCCTGTAGGACTATGTCAGGGGTCTATTGCAATCTTTATGATTGGTTTCCTCCCGTCGAACTACCGCAAAGCATATAAAGTAAATGATGTTAAATGCGACTGAATGGTCTAAAAATGGTGTGCTGATGATTTAAGAGGAAATAGCAATATGAAGATAGCAGGTCATATTCGGTGTTCTCACTAAGCTAGTAGTCATGAGCCCCCGCTTTGCGGACGTGCAGATGCTTTTACTGCCTACCCACCCGTCATATGCAACAGCTGACGAATTAAAGCAACTGTAAACCATAAAAATGTGTCAATGTTGGGCCGTTAGCGTGCACATGAGTTAGCAGTTGTATTTTGGCTCAGCTTGTGGCTCTGCCAGCTCTCTAGTGTGTCAAACTTACGTTTCAGCCGCGGGTTCTCTGTACTTGCTTCGGTTTTGCAGAGCTCTAGGGCGGCTGGCAAACGTGTAAGTGCTGTCTCTGACCTCCTTTTTCACCTGCATAGTGGCGGAGAGTCAACCTCGAACCACTGACAAGAAAGTGTATCTTAACCTTTTGCACAGCGCCAGCTATGTTTCACGTCCACCTTTCTTGTGGGAGCGAAAATGATTCCTAGCAACCGTATCTAACACAATTGTTGCTATTAGACTGTGACATCACTTCCGGCGGCGCCTACAGATTCTTGATTAGGCTTATTAGAATTGATAACTACAGCAACGTCATAAAGATCTAGACATCGAGACGTTTTCTCCCGCAGATGAATCACTTGATTCGTTGAAATTTTACAAGAATAGGCGTTTTTTACCTCTGAGTCTCAACATGCAATTCTAGTGATCGAACTGGTGCTTCCAAGATGTTACTATTTTTGTGTGCTTGAGAAATGCAACTACGGCCGTGCTTCGTCTCCGTTTTGATTTTAAAACGGCATACCGAGCAATAAAAATGTAATCAATGTATCTACCGCACTGGGAGTATTGTATGGTATCAAACTTTTTTCTTCTTTTTTCTTTTTTTAGCTGATGGACGGTGCCCAGATATGATCAGGATTGAGTGCCATAATCAGATATTATGTTCTAAGAAAAGCTTGTAAGATAATTCAGCAAATTTCTAACCGCAAACACGTGACTGGCGTTGGATTAAGTTCAAGTTCCATGCTCTGATGGTAGACACCAGTTTCAACTGCTTCTCACCTGGGAGTCAGCACTTGGAGGTCTTTCAAGAGTTCCAGCCATGTTCCATTTCCAATCAGTTTTGATTTCATTAATTTACTGATTTATTCCCTCATTCATCTTGTCACTAAGAGATGGGTCCTGGAATGAAGAGTGTCTGTTCACAAAAGGGACAGGTCAAAAATATCTGGTGGAATTTTCTTAAAAAGAGTCATTTGATAAAAACAAGCATTTGTCTTCCTATCAAACAGAGACCAACACTCCCCCATGTATGTTTTTTTGTAGAGGTTTCCAGAGAATCATCAAATAACTGGGAATTCTGAGCCATTTTGTGGCCAGGCTTTCTGACAATCAGTTGTATATGATTGTAAAGATGGGGGAAGATGAAAGAGTGGGAAGGCTGCGGACGGTCTGCTTCACAATATGAATGCCTGTCGAAAACCATTGGCATCATCTCGCTCTACACACTGTCGCCTGTGTTCACCCTGCCTCAACTCATTACCATCAAACCTCCCCCTTTCGCCGCTGTGATGGACTTTTCCTGTGACCAGCGTCCTGTGGTACCGATGTCAAGCTTCTGTCATCGCCTTGCGTAACTCATACAGCCTCAATTTACGCAGTGTGTGCCACCATCTTTACATAATTGGTATGTGTTTTCAACCCAGTTACCACACCGTTCTTTCCTCTTTTCTTTGAATGGCTAGTGGCTATGTACTGCTCTTGCTATTCAAGGCTGTCGAAGTTTTCCATTATCAGGGCCACACTGATGTTCTCAGTTCAGCCTATGTTCAAATATGAGCACTCACTGGAGAAAGTTCACATTGTCCACTGTGATCTAATGCACGATGAGGGGATACCAGGCCCTGCCAATGAACCAGACAAACAACTTGATTTTATTTCTGCAAATAAAACATAGTTGTCCATCGCACTTAAGAGCACTAAGGGTTGTACAACGTAATTGTTGCCTTCGAAACAAAAAGTACTCAAAAAAATGACTGCATCAGTGCAGGATGGATCAATCAACGGAAGTGGAAACGGTGCTTTTTATTTCAGGATTATTCTATGAACTGACCCTGAATTTAAAGCAAAAATTGAAATTGATTTTATGTACATGGTACACGTGTACCTCACCGCATGCAGTGTCCACGTGTCCACCAGTTCCATAATCAAAGTAATTTTTCTAATTCATGGACATCTGCTCATTTGCTTGATATAATACCAGCTGCAGGGCATGCTCTTAAGTTTTATGTGTAGCGCAGAAGTTTGAACTTTTCTAACAGGAAGTCACTGTGGCTTGGCTCCAAATGAAGGCGACAGAAATTCAGAGAAAAACCAGAATCAAACCCTCCCCCCACTGATCTCAAGAGCTTCTGCTTTTGTCTCCCGTTCGGGGTGGCACATGATGTTCTCAATGGAACCCTATGGCACAGTTACGCAAGCAGGACAGTTAGGGGGTCAATGGTACCCTGACAACAGTGGGCAGCTTCGAAATCCCCTTGCTGGGGCCTGGTGAACTGCGGGACAAGTTTGGATCAGGCAGACAAGTGAATACATCCTCTGGGGTTAAATTGGCTCTGATAGAGTTTCATTCTGACTGTGTACATGAAATACCCACTGGACTTAAGTTAAACTCATGTTATTGTGAAATTAACACTTGAGTGTTACTCTGATATAAAGGTCTGACACAGAATCAGGATACACAAAGACACACGTACTGCAAGTACACACGCATACACGCACACAAACACACACTCATATTCACATAAGTACACACAAACACTCACAGATAGACATGCAAACACTCTCTCAGGGAAGTGCACACCCAAAGCACCAGTTGATTCACCCCTTCGCTGACATCTCCGGCACCTTGTTTGGCTTTTCAGTTGCGTCAACAGACCTATTTCCTCCAGTCCTCTAACGAGGACACGTCCTACTTAAGAGGCAGATGTGCACAGCATCCATTGGTCCTTCAGTTCGCATGGGCCAGAAAACACAACCTTAAAATCAAAACATAACTTCTGTCATAAATGCCATTATTTTAGTCTTCGGTAATTTTGTCCAAGCAAAGCGCTGGCATGTTTGTTGCCAAGGTCTTGCATGGCATTTTTGGACTGTGCCTACAGACGGGTGACAAATCAAAGAAAAAAACCTGAATTGATGCTTGGGAAAACATAACGAATGCTGATGCTTCCATTAATTTTTCTGGCATTGAATGAAACCCCTCACCCCCTCAAAGGCAGAAGGGTCACTGCAAGTCAGTGCAGAGATATTCCGTGTGGCCTTCCCACCATAATAGGGGGTGAGGGTGTCTTCCAGGATTAAAATGGCTCAAACTTTACTGGCATAAGGGCCCATTGAATGGTTTTATGAGCATGAAAATTATCAAAGATATATGACATCTTCACCATGGTCACCAGACCTCTAAACAACAGAACTCATATGTGAGACTTGGAACAATGTGTTAATCAGTGCTTTCTGTCACCATCCTCAAAACACCAAATGAGAAAATACCTGTACCTCTGAAAGAAATGTACTCCATCCCTCCAGTAAAGGTTCGCACTTGTAGACTCTATAGTCTATACCAAGGCATGTTGAAGCTGATCTGGCCGTGGGTAGAGGCCCGCTAAGACCGTTTATGATCTTTCAATTAATTTGTCACCCATCTTTAGATTTGAGATTGGCAGAGGGAAAACCCACCTCTGAATACAAGCAGCAAAGTGCATTATGGGATGGAAAGAGCTTTCCCTCACGCATACACCGATCAGCCACAACATTAAAACTACCTGGCTTCTACTGCATAGGCCCCCCCTTATGCTGCCAAAACATCTCAGTCAAACTGAGTTCCACTTGAATTCCCAGACCCAAGTGTTTCCCCGCAGAACATTTCCCAGAGCAACACACTCCCTCTGTCAGCTTGTCTTCTTCCCATAGTGCATTTTTCTGCCGCCTCTTCAGCAGGTGAATGGTTCACATGTGCTCAAGCGAATCACATTATATAAAAGAAAACCAGACTCATAGGACTAAGCAACTTCCTTAAATTTCTCCAAGGTCCAGTTCCGGGCTCAAGTGCCTATTTTGGTGGTGGATCACGGTTAGAATAAGCTTTCCGACTGCTCTGCAGCTACAAAGTTCTACACAAAGCAGGGCACAATGCATTGTGTGCTGTGACACACTGCTCTCATAAGTATCATTAAAATTGTCTGTGATTTGTGCCACAGTTGCCCTTTTGTCAGTTTGGACCAGACAGTATAGCCCTCGTAACCCTTGTGCATTGATGAACCTTGGTTTGCCCCTCCTTGGTCTACTCTCAGTAGGTTATTCACATCTGCTGACTGAAAGTCCCCGAGAGGCCATGCTGCTGCAGAGATACTCCGAATCACTGGTCAGACCATAACAATTTACCCTTATCAAAGTCATTCAGGTCCCATTTTTCCCTATATCCAACATGTTGAATACAAGGGCCAAATGTTTTGTTTATGGCCTGTGGTTACAGATGCTGACATGTGCTGCGGCTACAGGATAATCAATGTTGTTTCATCTGTAAGTGGTTTTAATGTTTGGCTCATTGGTGTTCATACATAAGAAAGCACTGCGCTTATCTTGCCACGTGCATATCAGTTGTTTTCAAATACCACAAGATAAGGGTCCCCAAGAAATGACATTCGTGGAACATCTGTTCTTCGAACAAAAAAAAGTTGCTTTATTGTAGTGGAAGTAAAGAGATTGTAGTCAAAGTGTAAATTCAAGACAGACACACAGAAATGTTGCAATAAAGAAAAAACTGAATAATATTTACATATGTACATCAACTATAAAAGCCTATATGAAATATATGAACCATTATACTGTATATTAGCATATATTAAACCTGCAGACAGGGTTACATAATGTACATAGCTTTATAAAATGGCTAATCTGCTTTTTTAATTCACATGTACAGTAGCTTTTATATCTGATATTACAGCATTATTTATGTACTATCAACAGTACTACTCAAAGAGGTGCAACCTAAACGAGTTGCACATAATCAAACACACATGGGGAAGTTCACTCACACAGACACACACGCACAAACACACAAACTTGGACATGCACAAATACATACTTTGCACAGGTAAAAAAGTGCATTAGGAGAGTTCACACATAGGACTCCTTGGCGTACGGTAGCTCCTCAAACACTGGTTGGCTAAACCTGCGGTTTATTTTCTCGTTGCCGCGGGGAACAGACTCTGACATGGCCCGTGAGCGAGGGGTTGGGCGGAGTGGAGCCAAAATGGGAATGTCAGTGGGTACAGCTAAGGTTGGCAGGTCCTGTGGGTGGCTGATTTGGAACAGCAGCTCCTCGCTAACAGAGCTGGGGCGGGATCTCATTTTCAGTTCTCTGGCGTCCCTTACAGTAAGGGCACGGTATTGCAGGGGCAGGGTTGGCTCGTATGAAGGAGGGTGGGCTGCAATCCTGCTGTCTACCTGCCGGAACACCTCTACCGCTGACAGCGGGCGGGGGCGGAGCCTGTCGGCTGAGGCCTGGCCTCCGAGCCCCGCCTCGCTCTGCAGGTCCTCCTGTAAGGTCTCGCAGGGGAAGGACGGTCCGTCTTTTTGGGATTCTCCCTTCTTCAGGCTCCCGACCCGAGTGAAGGTGCTCCAACTTTTCACCCTTGTTTTCACAGCGTTCCGCATCGACTGGGTTCGCCGCTTCACTTCCTTTTCTGGTTGGGCAGGGAGAGGGGACGGCGAGGGGGAGTCCAGGTGGAAGGACATGTGTCTGGGTAACAGGGACTTTCTGGAGCCCACGGGGGAGGCCAGAGGGGAGCTGGTGAAGACCGAGCTCTCTGATTGGGTGGAGACAGTGGAGTTCTCAGGCTGGGTGAAGACTGAGCCTTCTGATTGGTTAGAGAAGGAGCTCTCCAGCGAGCAGGTGGACGAGCAGGAGCCGTCCGGTCGCTTTGCGGCGTTGGGTCGGGCTAGCGGAGCGGACAGAAGGACAGACTCCTCGGATGCCGGCTTCTTTAGCGGCTGCGTCGCAAACCGGGCAGCGCCCAAGAAGTCGTCGTGGCTACGGGCCAGGCCACGGAGCCTGTTGCCAGTCGCAACAGCGGAGGAAAAGAGGACGGGCTCTGAGCTGCGGCGGGGGAGGGCCCTAAAATTCGGCCCGTCGCCATTGTTACTGTCCGCCTTGTCTTGACTCCTGGCCCCCAGCCCCCCCACGGCGGGGTCCCCTGAATCTCCTTCTGCGTCGGGATCCGTGCTGTCGTATGCGGAGTCGTGCTGATGGGAGGACAGCGAATCTGGAGGGTAAAGTTAGGCACACAATTAGCATACGGCTTTTGGCAGAGGTGGTCCGTCGGCAGTTACAAAGGCCTTCAGAAACCTCGCCTTTAATAACCTAAACGTCTCGCAATTCAATTTTCCTGATTTGCAACAGTTGCTCGGACTAATTGCTTGAACGACAGTCAAATTCAATTTCGATAGCATTATTATACGTTACACCGCAAATTATTAGGCGTTTTCTTCCGCACATAAATGGTGACTTAAAATATAAATAGGGCTTTATAAGTTCTGCGCTCATGTAGTTGGTGAAATGGCTCAGATTTGCGTAAATTAGTTTGTGAGGCTCATTAAGCAATAAACCACAAGAATCCGTTCTATATTCTGAATGAAGTCACGGCTGAAGGGCGTTGTTAGGCACGATGCAGAGCTGAGTGACAATTGAAAGGATGACGAAAATAAATGCTGCGAAGTCAGTGAAAGTTTGAGATTTTTTGCATTTATATTGCCATCCTTAAAATGCCGTATCAATTATATAAATATAGGCAATAGGCATTCACTTTTTCATTATCATTTCTTATTATTGGTCATGTTTTGGTCTTTGTTGTTCAGTCAATAAATTGTTTGATTGTTAAGCTGCTTTCACGCGACACAAATTTTTCGCACGACAGATTACATTCAAAGTCAAGAAACGCGTGTATTAGCGTCTTTGCATTGACTTTGAATGTAATCTGTCTTGCGAAAAATTTGTGTCGCGTGAAATGTGAAAGCGGCTTTAATCGGGCGAACTAAAACGAGAACAGCTTGAGGGCAATCGAGTGGTAAAGGGTGCGGTTACTGAAGGCCCTCAGAACACCTGACAGTGCCTGACTTTTGGGTTCCTACTTTGTAATCTGTACGTTCCAGCACTCACTGCCATAACTTCTGCTGGCTTTACAGGAGAGGACGGAACACTTAAACACACTCACACTAGTCAGGCTCACCCAGATGGAAAGACAGAAAAAGACAGACAGACGGACAGATGTACTGCTGGGGTGACTGAATTGTTCCCCGACTTCCCTAACATGGTCCCTGTTCAATAACAGACTGTGTGGCCCATCTGTACATCACAAGGGAGCCATAACAGAGCACGAAATCTGTCTGTTTCATTGTATGATTTCCTCAACCATCCCAATCAAATCATATTCACTTCAGATGGACAAGGGAAATACCTTTTATCCATCTAGTGAAAAATATTATTCTCATTATTGTAATAAGAGGTGGTCTTACCCAAGTTATCAGCAAGCTCCTCCTCCTCAGGGTCTCCCAGGAGGGACAGGATCTGATCCCCGAAAATCCCGCAGCAGTTCTCAATCAGGAACTGCGTCAGGTCCGTAACCTGGGTGACAGGAAATGGACAAACAAGGTGAGCCAAGAACAGAACTCTGACTTCACAGGTACCTAGCTCGCTAGCAAAAGGATCATTCACATGTAAGGTCACTCATGTTTTCATGTTATAATCTCATTGACAAGTAGATCACTCAATGTAATTTAGTGCTCTCTCTCTCTCGCTCGGAGGCGAATCATCAATGAGTGAGACGTGAATCATAATTTAATTTTCTAGCTGGTGAATCACAAACAGGTAAATGTCACTCACAAGTGACAGACCTTCAGATGAGGGTCTTTTACAGGTGAATCCAGCAACTGAATCAACACCAGATAAATGTCAGTCAGGTTGCCTGACTCAAATTCAATCTGCCACGAGCACTATAGCTTCTCCGAAAATCTCTCTCATGAATGTTTTGAAGCCATTATTTGTGAGTACTTAGGTAAGCTTCCCCCCCCACACACACACACACACACACACACACACACACACACACACAATCACACTTCCTTTCTAAGAAATGTACGTATGCGCGTCAGAGTCACAGGAAGAGAGCCTCACCTTGCTAACCATTTCGGTATCCTCACTCTGGTGCAACAGCAGGTTAGGTGCGATACAGATGGCCAAGTTCTTTGCATCCATCTTGTTTGTGGCGGTGTTGCGGCTTATGTGGTGCAGTACGCACAGAAGGAGCTGCAGGAGCATCCCATTGGCTGGCGGGAGCCTGTCAATCACTCTGAAACAGGAAGCGAACGACAACTCAATTTGGCGCACTTTCACAGCCAACCCTCCATCAACTTCTCTCTCCTCACCCTCACTCCCCGTTTCCCCTTTTTCAAAGTGGACAGAAAAAAAGGGGAAGTGGCTACCAGCCGTGCCCCCACCCCACCCCTCCCCCAACCTCCACCCGCACCAATGGGGTGTAACTTCCTTCTCCTACCCTCAAAACAGCAGCTAAAAATTCAAAAGATTCCATTCAAAAGCCCCTCGCACACCCTTTCGACCGTCAGATATTTTGTAACTTCCCCACACCACATCTAGGTCCTCATTACATGGCCGAACAGCCGGAGAGAACAGCTCAGGCGGAAAGTGAAACCTGCTTTGCCCTCTACATGATGTGGTGCTTTAGTAGACAGCAGGTGTATTCAGCTTTGAATGAGAGTCATGCCCATTCAAGCTAATTATTAGCCAAAACCACTTGAACACACAGATTTACGTACATTAGCACAATTGCGTCAAATCAGCAACCCAGCGAGTTCCGCCAAACCACCGAGAACTACAATCTGATGACGACTTGCAGAAATCACGGCTTACGAATAAAAACATGTTCCTGTTGAAAATTCAAATTTCAGTGTCAAGTCGGAACCTTTCCTCAGGAACCTGCTCAGCGTACTCAAAACTCTATGATGATCATTTCACTAAAAAACACACGCAAAGTAGCCATGCAGTCCATAAATATTTGGACAATGACTCCTTTGTAAAATAGACTGAAATTCCGAAATTGATCACACAATATTGAAGCCTTCAGCTCTCGCGGTCATTGTTTTCAATTCTAATGAGCAGGAGTAAAGAGCCAAAACAATTGTGTCACAGTCCAAACACAATTTGGTCTGCGCTGTTTGTAAGAATGAAACTGTATGGTTCTCGCCATGTTAGAGTGAGAAGGAAGGACGTACTGTCGGAGCTGGGCGTGTTTATCCTGGATGTCCTCCCTCCCGAAGGCATTCATCCAGTCTTCGTACCGGTCGACCATGAGCAAACTGCCTGGGATCTGTCGGAGAAAGTCCTGCAGAGCAGCACAGAATGGAAAAACATTAGCTTTTAGTTCACCTCATCTAAGCAATTTCAGTTTTAAATGCAATATTCCACTTCATTTAGAGCTTTTGGCTATTAGCTTTTAGCATGACGATTCATCAATTACTTTTAGCATGGCAATCTTTCGCTTTTACCATCATGAAAAACATATGCCTGCCTGGCTTTTAGCCATTAGCTTTTAGCATGGTGGTTCAGTTCACCAGCTCCCTCAAAAACCCCCACCCACTACACCTCTCACATTCCCCGCAAAGGAAATGAGAATCAAATGTCAACTGCACTTGAACAGTCATGTCTGTAAATCTCACAGTCAATGCGAGTGGGTAAAATTAAACCTAAATTAGCCTCTAGGCTGGCCACTGGGAATACTACAGTTGGCCAGCATGTCTGTGCTCTGTAAGCCGAGACCTTTGTATTTATGTGTTCAACTGTACGTGTTCTCAAGCGCTTTGGACAACACAAGATGCCAATATAGCATTCTAAATCCTGAGTGCTTGCAGGGGTGGGGTCTCTGCTTCAAGCTTTTGAAGGGTAGGTTTTTGGCCATCTTTTTTCCATCAAAAATTCGAAGTCCATGTTCTCCAACTCTAATGCTTTCAAATACCAGGGTTAAGTGATTGTTATATCAGCTTTAGAATGTTCCGGTTAGAACATTCTAATGACACAATATTTGTAATCTCACACTTATAAGGGGAGAAAATGGCTGCCAGCGGACTCACAGAAAGTGGGAGAGACTGAGAGAGAGCGTAGGTTTGGGGGCGGAGGTGATCTCCCCTACCTTAACCAGCGCGGCCAGCAGGGTGACTGGTTTGGACTCCAGCTCCACCTCAGCTCCACTGTTCAGCTGGTCCCGGATCTCCCTCATGCTCCGGGCGTTGGCGGTCTTCCGGAAAACTCCCTCCGTGAACATGCCCTTCTTCAGAAGTAGCTGGAGCATGTCCTGTGAGTTGGAAGGGGAAAGCAGAGTGAAAAAGGACTGTAAAAAAAAACAAATGTAATGGACACTCATGCAATGTATCGGACTATGAAGCACGGAATCTCTGTCGCCGTGTCCTTCGGCCATCTCGAGAGCCATACATCTCATCGACTTCACACTCGGCGAGTGTATTGCTAGGAAAATAAGTGTTGAATTTGGTGCTATTTGGACATGTGTCACATTTAATATTAATGAGCTTTGAATAAACAAGAGAGCAGCTCTCACTTGTCAAGCACTTACGTTCACAGTAAGCCTTCATAGGCTGCAGCACATAGTCTGCATGTTTTGAATGGGCACTGCACTAGTTGTAATGCAATGTAATGTAATGGACTGAAGAGGATAATACAATGTAAGAGACTGCAAAAAAGTGCTAAATGCTGTTATGTAATTGGATGGAATGGACTGTAATGATTTGTAACACACTGGAATGTAATGGAGGTCAACTGTGCGGAGATGTGCCGTACCGTGATTGGCTTCGGGAGCTCATCCTCACTGGGGCAGACCTTGGACAGCTGCTGACCGAAGAGGAGGGCCTTACAGTGGGCGAGGTCGGTGGAGGGGGCGTTTCTGGAGTGGGAGGAGTTTTCCCTCAGCTTCTTTTTCATAAAGAGCCTCCACCTCCCAGTGTTGGTGCTCTCTGTGTCCCAAAAAAGAGACTGTAAACATCCAAAATACTCTACCCCACAGATCTCAAACTCAAATTCTGCTGGTTTTTCATTTGCAGTGCTTCAGTTATGACATTGATTGACTAAAGAGCTTGTTAACCTTGTTTCCAAAACATAAAAGTAGCTGCTGATTGAATGGAATATCCAAAAATCAAAAGAAGCAACAAACAGCCTTCCAAGGGTTAGAAGGTAAATGTCTGCCGTCGCGTTCACCGACCCACGAATGAACAATCTAGGTGATTTAACTAACCAGTTCTACCTCCTGAATGAAGAATTATGCATACACAGGTGATTGGAACACAGCACTGGTAGTAACTTTTGCTTCCACTTTAGCATTTTTGATGCAACTCAGACATACAAGGAGAGGTTTATAGTTTATAGAGTTCAGAGGTTTATAGAGGTTCTACTGTATCACTACATGGATTTCAAATGTTGTTCAATAATTTCACCCCACATTGTCTTGTTACTTTATCTGCTATATAAAGTTATTTTAGTCATACTTTTTCTTTTGCTGAAAGCCGATTTGGCTCAGGAGACATATACGAAGGTCCACTGTGTTCAGCCTCCCTCCAATTTTTTTTTTTTTTTTTTTTAAACAGAGCTGTAACCGCAGCACAGGCAGCTGCATGAAGGGTAGATTCGAACTCCTAACCCCACCTGCGAACTGTGCCACATGTTTACTTTTTCTCCAACTGCCAGGCACAGCACAATATGCCCTGGTGGCACTTGCGGTTTTTTTCTTTGCATTAGAACTTCCCCAGCATGCATTGCTCTTGACATCACTGTCCTGGTGCTTTTTTTTTTCTTTCTTTTTCATCAGATAAAGCCAATTTTCAGAACAAACAGCTTTTTTTGTTTTCTCTGTTTCTTCCTCTCTCAAAAGAGAACCAAACCGCAGCAGTTGATGCAGGAATTCAAAAAGTTTCAAAACTCACCAATCGGATGGCAGTTGCCGCTTTCTGCATTATGTAATGGCTCCTCCTTCTGTGGCGGGCAAACATCGCCCTGTGACACATAACAGTCAGTCAGAAAGGGAACAGGCCATGGCCTATGTTTGTGCGATGTGTGTGTGTGTGTGTGTGTGTGTGTGTGTGCGCGTGCGTGTGTTTGTGTGAGATAAACAGCCTCCACCTTCTGCATGCTGGGAAACTTCAATAAACGGAGGTAAATATTGACATAAAATGTGAAGAAAAAATGGACTAATAAATGCACGCCCCTATGGAGAAACAGATTAGGTAACTTAAACAGTGCAGTGCAACAAATTAGTCTGTCTCACTAATAACTGTCAATCAAACATTCTGTTGGTGTGTTTGGCTTGATCATTTTAGGATAACTGTGTTTCAATATTGCTTGCCTCTGTGCATGTCTGACTGTATGGGTACGCATGAGAGTGCATGTGCTTGTGCGTGCGTGTGTGTGTGTGTGCGTGTGTGTGCGCGCATGTACGTGTATCTACTTACATGTGTAGGCAGCTCAATGACTGAATTCATTCCGCCACCTGGAGTTTTGCACTGAAACATTTTGAAAAGCAGAGGAACATGAGTTCTGGTTCTTCAATATTTATTGAACTTCAGAATTGAGTCACCAAGCAGTTATATGCACCAAACTGTCTCAGATAAATGCACAGGGCGATGCAATGTCAGTCTATGGCTTAATTCAAATGCAGGGAGCAGTTTAAGTTAAATTAAAAGCGAACTAGCCGAGTAAAACGATCTGATCAATTTAATGAGTTAAATCATGAGGGTTAAACTCACCGTGATACTGCCACTCAACACGGTCATTAGTACGCTGGGTGGTGAAGATAGAGAACCGGATCGCTCTGTGGCTTCCCTGATTTTTCTGGGGAAAGTAAGATCAAATCTCCGTCATTCACGTCCCAACTTCCACATTTTCGCAAGAGTATTGGCTCAGGGTTAGTCCTCAATACACTCCTTTAGTTGCATCCATTAGTGTAACATGTTTGTGCATGTATGTTTTGTGTAAGTTCAGGTTATAAATTTTGAGTTGAATTTGTATACGTATGTACGTAATGATTTGATTTGAATGTATCATAAGCTGTACTCCCAGTCTTGTTTCTCGCTTGTCTTATTTACAATAAAAAATTGTTCACAAAAAAATACACGACTTTAGCAAAATTACAGTCAGAGAGCAACGTGACATGCAAACTACAACTCAGTAGACTTAGAAATGTGCATTACGTACGTTCCAGAGATTTGATGACAAAAAGCCCACCTTTAATTAATTTAATTCAAATGTAGCATCTCCATCCTCAACTTAATAAAGATATAGCCATGTAAAATGCATCAAAGACCAAAATTCTCAACGTATTTGAAAGTTTTAAAAAATATGATAACACGCACAACTTTGAACTAAATCAATGGTCCTAAAGATTCACAATTAGTCTAGACACTGCAAAGTAAAGCAAAAATAACTCCAGCTTTTAATAGTTAATGTGAATTTTATCCTGACTAGAACCTTACCAGATATCATCATGTTATCTAACCAAATAAACCTGGTCACTGTTTCATTGGCTCTGTGACTGGTGTGTTGCTTTGTTACATATCTGTAGTCTCTCATGGATTGGTAAGATAACCAAGGAAACAACACATACATGAACAGTGCACATGAGAGCTGTATTGACAAACAATAAGTTGAGTAGACTCACCTGTGGAGAGTATTTAGCCAGTGTTGTTTTATCTCACGGGATCTGCAGGTAGAGTTAGAGCATGGTAATCAGGTATGAGTCAATGACATGCACACGACCAGACTGCCCCAGAAACGGAACACCCGCGCCTCTCTAAACCTGGGGGCGTGGCCAGGAGGAAACTCAGCCAGCGGTAATGGAGACAGGAACACGCATCACGTCACGACAGGAAGTCCCTTGGTGGAAACGTGTTCCACCACGCGCTCAATGCGCAACCAGTGTCTCGTGCTCCGCCAAGCAGCTAAGCGGCTATAACAGGAGCTTCCAAATGTTTTTCTGATTCAAATCCAAATAAAAAATTCACTAATTTACCAAATTAGCAAAATTAGTAAATGCCTAACAACACTGCTCAGTTGTGACTATGTTGGCAATATGCCTTCACTTCATGTGTCTCATTGCTTTATTATTGTAGGGCTGTTGTGGTGCTCAACATATGATGGCCAGTGTCAGAATATTTTAAAAAGGCAAAAAAAAAAAAAAATTCTGTGTATTTTCTACAACTCTTTTCTCCACAACTTTTCAACCCCGCATGGGACCACAACCAACTGTTTGCTGCCATACAGCAGCCAGGAGGAGGATTTTTAGCAGGATTTCTTCTTCTTCTTCTACTTCTACTTCTTCCTTCCATTATTATTATTATTATTATTATTAATATTGTTATCATCCACAGCCTCCAGTCTTGTTTTGTTTTGGTAGTTTATTGTGAAACAAAAAACAGTCCAGTTTCGCGGGGGTGATTTCTGTTGTTTACAATCACTCTGGTTTCCTGGAAGTGCTAATAATGTTTGGAATACCCACGGTTTCTCCTCCAAACCCTCTCTAAACGCCGCCTCCTGCCTCTCACACACACACACACACACACACACAACCTGCTGCGGCGCGTCACACGCTTTGCACTTCTCTTTTTATCACGTCGGATCTTGTGACAACTGCACTTCCCCACTGAGATATTAACTAACTTCTCCAGCCTCAGGCTAGGCAAGACCAAGCCTCAGTCACAGTGACATGCATTTATAGGCAGGTTAATAAGCAGGAGAACCTGTTGCTCAGTGGTTAAGGTGCCCGACTGGGGTTGATACTTTAAACTCCAGCGTTGCTCCAAGAAAGTTACCAAGGCCCTTGAGCCCACATTGGCTTCTACTTGGACTAATCAAATATATATCCCTTTGGATAAAAGCTTTAGCTCTGTAATTGTATTGAAGCCAAGTAGCAGAAATTCAGAAGAACAACCACATCTCAACTGTGACGCATCTGGCACATCCCATAAATACACATCTCCTCCTCCCATTCCACTATCATATTAAACGTCCCTCCTTCCCTTCCCGTTCCTCTCTTATGTCTCTTCCTCTCTTTCCCTTTCTTCTCAGTAGGGTCCTAGGGGAATTTGTCAAGTCTGGGTGTTTCAGCGAATTCCCAATTTAAGCTCCGAGGCTTTCCCAAAATGAAGTCAACAAAGCAGAAGAGCTCCACTAGAGTTCCAGCCCTGCGCATCGACCATTACGAGCCTTTTTCAGGGTATTGTCTCGTGTCTAATTTTTCTTCGTCAGAGGTTTTTGAATTTGGATTATCCTTGGTGTCTTTTTGACTTCTGGTTTTCATGGATCCTCTGCCTGTGCTGTGACCTTGCCTCCACCAGGTCTTTTTTGTGCTGTTATTTTCCTTCTGGTCATGACTCAGACAGATTGACCCTGATTTTTTAAAATTAAATTTTTGTCATTTCACTATTGCTTGTGCCTAGTTCCATTCACTGTTCTGTCAAAACCCTAATCTCAATTCCTCTTTAATTTTCTCTGAAAATGTATGGTCATGTAGCAACAGTGCTGTGGAGTTTTGCATAATCCCTACCCCACATGGTCAATCTGAAAGGAAGGAAGATTAACATGATTAACCTTACATGGCTCTCCGCTTCTGAATTCAATCTGCTGTGAATAGGGGAACAAATGAAGTGGAATATGTTTGAACAAAAGCGTTCAGAAATTGCTCATGAATATGATTGGACAGCCATAACAGCAGTTCATGAAATTCATTCTTAAAATTAAAGCAGTGGCCTTATATGCATTGCTTTTTTTTCATGTGTCACTAAAGGAGAAAGCCAGTCAAAACAACACATTTTTTCAATGTCATTGAAATGCACTGCCCGCCAAAAACACACCCCTTATATTTCTTTGGACGGCCTTTAGCTTTGATTACGACACACATTCACCATGGCATCATTTTGATAAGCTTATGCAATGGCGCTTCCCATAAATACACATCTAACCCCCTCCTCTCATTCCATTATCATATCGAGGGCTGACTGCAATAAACAGTTATGTCCAGATATTATATATTGGACATAACTGTTTATTGCAGTCAGCCCTCGATATTAAGTGCCCCTCCTTCCCATCCTGTTCCATTCCTCTGTTCCATCCGCTGTGTCCTTTTCCTTTCAGTAGGGTCCTGGGGGGGTTCATCATGCATGGGTGTCACAACGAATTCCCAGTTGAAGCTTCGAAGCTTCCCCAAAATGAAGTTGACAAAGCAGGAGAGCTCCACAAGAGCTCCAGCCTTGTAATTCCACCATATTCTCTTCAATAAACTATTAAAGACCATCTTATTGATGATATGGTCCTCCTCGCTAACGAAATGAAATGTTAAAGCAGGTCCCGCAATAGCTCTGTCACGTAGCGAGAACTCACCGAAAAGACACTACACAGTGAGCCAGGGGCCAGGCTATTAACAAGGAGGTTTTCAGGTCGATGCCCATGTCTCCCTCGTCATCATCGTCCTCATCTTTGAAGGTAACAATCCACAGCTCCTCCAGATTCACCTTATGCTTTAGCCTATAGCTGGAGCAACTGGCCCTGAGCGAGAGAGAGAGATAGAGAGAGAAAGGAGCAAGAGAGAGGGAGGTTGTGAGAGGGAGAGAAAGAAGGAGAATACAGTGAGTGACACAGACTCAAGAAAGGGAAATGAGTGAATGATTGTTTTGTTTATAAAATGCTTCTCAAACTACTTTACAGTCATTAAGGAGAATCTGGCCTTAAACTCCCCCAGTGCAACATCCACCTGAGTAATGCACGGCAGCCATTTTGTGAGAATATTCACGTGATTTGGAGAGGGAGAGAACAACTTGGGGAAGGATTAGGTAGAAGGCTAAAAAAAAGCCAGGTTTGGCATTGGGGGATGGGGATGGGGGGCGGTGGTAGTGAGTGAGTAAGAACAAGAGGGGGATGCTTAATTTCTGAAACGGAATCTTTCATTATCACGCCTCTCAGATTGAGTCGTCTCAGAAACTAGCACCACTCCCCCCACACGCACTCCCACATTTCTCAAGCACTTTTCACCTGAAGGAACCAATCATACGTCTCCTCTTAAGCCCCCCGCAAAAAGTGCACAGATTCACACACAGCAAAATTAATTCAACTCTTACGGAGTCCAAATAACTCTTAAAGAGTATATTTGAGTCCACGTGGTCCAGTTGCTTTAACTCTGAAGGTTTTGCTGTGCACGAGGAAACAGCACCATCTCGGTATGTCAGTTAATTAATCATCAGTATGTAAGCACGTGCGTTCGGATCTTCTGTCTGCCTCTCTCAAGCTGTCTTTCCTTCCCCTACTCGGCTAGTTTTTTTCACTGAGATGCATTTCCTGTCAGTCAGCTGATGAAGACTGGCACTCCTGGCTTTAGCCTCAGTTATGGTCACCAGAGGTCAAGCAGGCAGATCTGAGCTTTCAGCTACCATGGTTACGCTCCATGGTAACAGCTAGCTGCAGACTCACAGTGCAGTGCCGTTGACCGACATGAGTGAGGCCCCAACTCCTGTGCGACACTGGGCCCGCAGGTGTGGAACAGTGTTGCAGTTGGATCCCAAATTCACCCAAAGACAGGAAACACACCATTTTGCACTCCATTTCGGCTCAGCAAACTTCAGTGCAAGCCATTTTGGCTCAACAGACCCTGATCATTCAACAATGTTGCCATCTGTTACCTCCATCCCGAGAAATTTGCAATTGCAAGACTTCTGCAGGGTTAGGGTATCACTACAATTTTTTTTCACACCTGCAAATATAATTAAACTCACACAAAGTGGGGTCTAAGGAAGACCTTTGACCAAGAAATAACAGTAAACTGGCCACCTGGTCAACTAGTAGGGTGACTTGGGGGCATTGAAACATGGAACCAAAGCCAAACCTTCTCATATCCTGATAATGCACTCACCAAGTACCATTGCCTTATCAAGCTAACAGCTGTAGTTGGCCCATCCTGTGTGACATATAACAGCACTGTACAGTATTTCTTTCAATTCAGTCTGAAACTTACAGTGAACATTCAGTCTGTCTCTCTCTTACCCCATGGCTCATGACATCAGGACCATCAGTATATATATTTAGAGGGTCATTATTGATCTTTGCGTAAAGCATTTCATAAGTGCTTAAATTTTCATCGCACATAAAGTGCATGCAACATACCAGTGTTGTTATTCTGCTAGTTGTGTTTAGTTATGTCTTGTTACCATCGTATATCAAGGGCTGACTGCAATAAACAGTTATGGCCAATATTTAACATCTGGATATAACTGTTTATTGCAGTCAGCCCTCGATATTTACTTGAGAATTTTTTATTGTTCTATTTATTTAATTCAATTTCCATTGTGTTTCTGTTTCCCTCTCTCTTGCCCCCCCCTGCTCTTTTCTTGTTTGTTTTCCATTTCCTTATTTGTAGCCACACCCTTTCCCAGCTCACCTGCCCCTCATTCCTTTAGATGAGCTCCTTGTTCCTTGTGTATTTAAGCCCTCAGTTTTAGTTTCCCTGTGTGAGTCCGTCTCCGTTTCCCTGCAGTTACTTACAAGCCTCTTTCCGAGTATTGTGTTGCGTCTGATTTTTCTTTGTCTGAGGTTTTCGAGTTTGGATTATCCTTGGTGTCTTTTTGCCTTCTGGTTTTTGTGGATCCTCTGCCTATGCTGTGACTTTGCTTCTGCTGAGTGTTTTTGTGCTGTTATTCTCCCTCTGGTTATGACTCAGACAGATTGACACTGATTTTTAGAATTAAATTCAGTTTTTGTTATTTCACTAGGTCCATTTACTGTTCTGTCAAAACCCTAATCTCAAGTCCTCTTTAATTTTCTCTTCAAATGTATGGTCATTTAGCAACAGTGCCGTGGAGTTTTGCACCATCCCTATGCCACATGGTCCATCTGAAAGTGAAAAAGGAAGACATGATTAACCTTACATGGCTCTCCGCTTCTGAATTCAATCTACTGTGAATAGCGGAGGAAATGAAATGGAATACGTCTGAACAAAAGTGCTCAGAAATTGCTCAGATATAGGATCGGACAGCCATAACAGCAGTTCATGAAATTCATTCTTAAACATGAAACAGTAACCTTACATGCATTGTTTGTTTTTTTTTTTTTTTTTGTGTGTTTGTGCGGCACTGAAGGAGGAAGCCAGTCAAAGCAACACATTCTTTCAATGTCACTGAAATGCACTGCCCGGCCAAAAAAAAGTCACACATCCTTATATTTCTTTGGACCGCTTTCAGCTTTTATTACGACACGCATTCACCATGGCATCATTTCGATAAGCTTATGCAATGTCACAACATTTATTTCTGTCCAGAGTTGCATCAATTTTTTGCCAAGATTTTGTACTGATGATGGGAGGGTCAGACCAAAGTGGAAAGTCCTCTCCAGCACATCCCAAAGATTTTTCAATGGGGTTAAGGTCTGGACTCTTTGGTGGCCAATCCATGTTCCAAAATGATGTCTCATGCTCCCTGAATCAATCTTTCAAAGTTTGAGCCGAATGAGTCTTAGCATTGTCATTTTGGAATAAGCCCGTCCCATCAGAGAATTAAAAATCCATTGATGGAAAAACCTGGCCCTGCAGTATATTCAGGTAGTCAGATGACCTAATTTTTTGGGCACATATGATAGCTGAACCAAGACCTGACCAAATGAAGCAACCCCATATCATAACACTGCTCCCACAGGCTTGTACAGTAGGCACTAGGCACGATAGATGCATCAATTCATCCTGCTCTCTATTCTTACCCTGATATGCCCATCACTCTGGAACAGGCTGATTCTGTACTTATCAGACCATGTGACCTTTTCCCATTGCTCCAGAGTCCAATCTTTGCGCTCCCCAGCAAACTGAAGCTTTTCTTTCCAATTAGCTTCACTGATAAGTGGTTTCCTTATAGCTACACAGCTGTTCAATCCCAATCCCTTGAGTTCACATTGCGTTTGTGGAAGTGCTCTTACTTTCACCACAAAACATAGTTCTACTGTTCATTTTTTATGATTTGATTTCAAACGTTTGAGTGATCTCCAATCAAGATCATTCAATATAATTTCCGAACACATTTCTTCCTGGGAGATGTTGGCTCTCCACTATCCTTCCACGTTTTAATAATGCGTTGGACTGTACGTAATCCAATTTCAGTAGTTTCAGCAATCTGTTTTCTTTGCTAGATGCAGGCCAATAATTTGACCCTTCTGAAATAGAGTAACATCTTTTCCACATCCAAAGGATATGTCTTCTGACGTGGTTGTTTAAGAAATGAGAAGCTACTCACTTCATCAGTTAGGGTTACATAACTTGTTGCCAGCTGAAACATATTAATCAGTCCCTTAATTATCCATTAATTATCCAGGTAGTGACTTTTTTGGACAGGCAGTGTATGTTTTCAATATTATTACACTGACACACTGTTAGAACATTGCAAGAACATTTTGCATTAGCTGCCTGCGAATGCAGTAAGCCAGCCCCGGTGATGTCAGTCATGTAACTCCAATGGCTGTGCATGTGTTCTCTGGCAATGAAAGTCATTAGTGTTAATAAATATTCATGTCATACAATGTAAAACAGATAAGTACAAAATGCAAGACATGGAAATCGTCGTCTAAGACAACTGCACCTCATGATAACCCATCTCTAAACCAAACTGTGGGGCTGAGCTTTGGCAGACAGAAATTGTTCATTTCCAAGAAAGGAGGGAAATGTTCTCAAATTGACCTCATTAACTTTCACATTTTGCAGGGCCTCATAAAACTCTAATAATCTGACATTTAATTCTCAAGTGATAAATGCCAGCAGCAATCTGTTCCAGCTGTCTGGCTGAAGCTAAGCAGGTGTGGGCTTGGTTAGTACTTAGATGGGAGACCACCTGGGAAAACCAAGTTGCTGCTGGAAGAGGCGTTGGTGGGCCAGTAGGTTGCATTTTTCCCTCTGGTGGAATAATCTCCGATGCCCCAGTGCAGTGATGGGGACACTGTTCTGAAGAAGATGCCGCCTTTCGGATGACACGTTAAACCGAGGTCTTGACTCACTGTGGTCATTAAAGATCCCATGACACTCATCGATAAGAGTAGGGGGTTCCCCAGTGTCATGGCTAAATTCCCAACCTGGCTCTTTTGACCTGCCACATAATCATCCCCTGATCAAATTGGTTGTGCAATTTGTCCTCTCCCTCTCCACCTCAACGCCCCAGGGCTCCCTTAAAAAAGAGATTTCAATCTCAACGGGACTTCCCTGGTTAAATAAAGGTTAAATTAAAAAAAAAAAAAAAAATGTACTCAAATTCGCTATTAGCAATCATCGTAACCTTCTGTGCAATTCAAGGGTTTTAACGTTTTGACAGTTACTCCAAGGAGCCATAGATCTTCACCTAACAGCTGGGAATAGTACAAAGTAGCCTGATTTGGTGATGAAGAGAGGAGATATTAGAACTGTTTATGCGATGCCCCTCCCCCTAGGCACTCCTAGATCCCTGGCTACCTGCCCTCTCCTCATTATTCAGTTATCCCCTCTACTCTCTTTGTTTATTATCGCACCAGGTTTTTCTTAGTTAATTACCTTTCCTTTGTCTATTTATACCTGTTTTCCCTTTCACTGGCAGTTCGCCTTAGTTTGTAACTCCTTTTTGTTGAGAGCACTCTCTTTTTGTTCTTTAGTATTCCCTTCGAAGTTTCGGCATTTGCATTAGTTTATTTACATTGTTTATTTAACTCCTTTGCGCAGATATAGACACCGGCATCCGTAAATTCCGAAATTTAATTCCCAAACAATTCTGTAATTGAATTTCCACGTCTTGCTTCACTGAAATAATTGTGTCTCAGTGACACAAATACTGAGTTGTAAAGCCTAATTAGGCTCATACATGATAGGAAAAATAGGCATTATTTTGTATTGTGCGCAAAGGGGTTAATAAACTCCACATCCTGCACTTGGGTCCTCTATGCTCCTTCACTCTCCTGGTGCCCTTCTAGCACCTTTGGGCACCAGGACGTTACACTTTATCACTCGGTCCTTGCCTTGCAACATTTTCCCACGCCATTTTGAGTACTTCATCAGAAATGCATTTTCCTTGTTCTGAAAGTTCTGAATGTGACTGGTGTATTGGGGAAGGCCAAAAAAACCCCAGCAGTTGAAATCATTCAGTGCTCTTGTATGACTCAGCTGTTGATACAGCTTTTAATATCAGTTGTCCCTTCTCAGTTAAAATGACTGTCCGTGCACAACCCCCTGCCAGTAAATCAGAGTCTTTTTCCAAAAATATACTTTTTTTTTCTAAAAAAAATCTCTTTGGTTTATGACATGAATCATATAATTTCAGTTCCAGGAGCTGGTGATCGCCGCTGGCTGCGCATGTAAACAAATCATCCTTCACAGCGAGGCTTTGCAGATTCATTAGCTTGGCACTCTGATACCTAAAGGAATTAATGAGGACTTGACTCCAGCTCCATTCGGGTCTTACTAAAACCTGCTTTAGTTTAGCCTCCAAATTGTCAGTGGGGTTCACGCCATGGTCTCATGTGACCCACCATTCCAAATGGGGAGGGGACTTTAACCCTTTCATTACCATTGTTTCCGCGACAGCACCGATCCCGCATCACTTACCATTGTCGCTATTTTGCGCCTAGAGAAAGTCCCTCACAAAAACTATCAAAGCTCAGCAACAAAACACCCCTTTGGACGAGTCTGGTATCGCACAACACGTCAGTGATGTCATCAGGCTTCCCGTAGTTCCCAATCCTCCGGTTATGCACAGTTTTATTTTATTTTATACAGGTTATTGCAGGCAGTGCGTGCTGCAGCACGTGTATCTCCGTTTGTACACAAATGCACGTGTATCACCGTTTGTACAGAAATGCGCGTGTATCTCCGTTTGTACATAAATCCCATAGAGGAGAAATCGTCTTGTCTTGACAAACCGAAATACGGTTTTTATCCTCATTTTCTGTTTTTACATTTGGAAAAACTAAGCAAAGATATGTGTCAATGGAAAGGTAAATGTATTTTGAACATGTTTTCTGTACATAAAATTGTCCATTTCTGGCGTTTTTAGTTCGAAAAGGGGTGAAAATCCACGTGCAATATCATGCTGCGATAGCACAAACATTTACAGTAAGCAAGGGTTGTCTTATTCCCAGTAAGCGGTAGTGAAAGGGTTAATATTCACATCTTCATTCTGAAGGTCAACAGGGGTTGCTAAGTCCCCAGCCCCCCTCCGACCTCTAAAGGATCGACACTAGCAAATAATGACATATTAGAGAGGAATTCATGGAGGTGGAATGTTTTCCTGTCAAAGAAAACGTTACAAATCAAAAGATGGACTTTTGATAAGAAGAGCTTAGGAAAAGGCTGACAGATGTACTTGGAAGGCTGTCACAATAACAGTTGAACCACACTCTTTTACAAGGCCAAAGAGTTAGTAGCTCTTCAACAGCCAACCATGACTCAGAACAAAGTTATTTTTCCAAACAGGTAATTATCAGCCAAATTAAAGAACATGAACAGCTTCTCATTAAGTGTATGATTCATGCCTGACTCATCTGTTCATTCGGCGACGGTAGTTGCTTCCCCATTAACCTTTCATCTCTCAAAACTGAATGGTTCCTTTAGCTTGCACTCTAAAAATACCTGAAAAAAATTTTTTCAGAAAGTTCCTCTTTTTTTCTTTACAAAAATAGCCCTTCATTAGTAAGGACTTTCCCAATGAATTAATGAAAATAACTCTCAGAAGCGGAAATTAGGTGCTACACCCACACTGTTTTGAATATTTTAGGGGTTTACCAAAGTGAGCCGTTTGAATCCTCTGTCACTGTTGCAGTGGTTAAACTGATGGAGGGCAAGTACAAAGGGGATAATCCATCAGGGTTGTCACATGATCCTGAGGCCAGACTTCCCCTTATTGAACTACACAAACAAAAAGTAACCACGTTCCATTCCGCTGTATGATGATACAACCTTACTGCAATACTGCAGTGCACTATAAAAGCACAACATAAAACCAAAACTATAACGTACACTATAACAACACTGTATACCCATTTACAGTACAACAGCACAACTGTACAAAAATACTTGTACAATACCACAATATCAATAAAATGTCCTACACTGTAACAATCCAGCAATGCAAAAATAACTATAAAAAGAGCTGTTGAAAACACTGCAATGCACTCTAACATCGCAATCATACAAAAATATTATACATCACACCACACGTATACAAAAATAATGTACTGCACAATAAAAACACAACAAAAATACTGCATTACCATATATAACCTCAACTGTACAAAATAACCAAAATAACAACAGCACCACTATGCAAATATTATATACAGCACCATGAAAACACAACTGTACAAAAAAGTACTACTGTACAACACAACAAAGTAGAATAACCCTGAACTAGATAATAACAACACAACAATGAAAAAAGCAATTTTGTTATAATAGAGTACAATGCAACATCACTTCTACGCAATAACATAATGTAGTACAACGAAGTACCAAAACCCTGATTTCTACGCAATATCAAAACCCAATTCGATATCACAGTACAAACAACCCTAATAACACAAGCCTACCAAACTATGAGACACTGGAGTTATACTGTATTGCTCAAATAAACTGTGAATAGTACAATTTCATTAAAGTATTGTAACTTTATGACATGACCACACTGAAACAATTAACATTCCTCAGTCAACACACTTGTTGCAGACACACAATTCACTATGTCTTTACAGTGTAAGACGGCTCAATTTGACTGTCATGTGAAAAGTTTGCAGGAGAGAATTGTCGGATGGAAGTACTAGTGGCTATGCTGACAAATGATGAGTCTCCAGGCCTCAGCATGAAAGGCATTCATTTTGAAGGCTAAGTGTAATGAGACTTCCTAGAACATGAACAGAACGCTGCCCAGCTGAGTGTGGTCCAAATCATGGGTCGTAAGTCACCGAATTACTTTCATTTCATTTTCCTGACATCTCTTTTGGAACCATAATGACTTTTTCAACATGATTTTGGTTATCGCCCCCAAGAAATACAAAAGCAGTCTCTTAAAAATCACAAATAAGGATTTTATGTATTTTACTGGTGGACTTCAAGGTTTTTTTTTTTTTTTACAAACCCCAATTCCAATGAAGGCATAATCCATCAAATTCAAAATTACTAATATTCTTCATGAAATGGTAAAAAGTCTCACTTTCAACATCTGATATGTTGTCTATGCTCTATTGTGAATAAAATGTGGGTTTATGAGATTCGCAAATCATTGCATTCTGTTTTTATTCACATTTTACACAATGTCCCAACTTCATTGGAATTGGGGTTTGTAGGTTGAAAGAGCTTTTTATGTAAAATTGTCACAAAGGGGCTTTTCAGGGTAAACGAATCGCAAAAAATCAGATAAACAACTCCCCAATATAGGGAAAAGCCCCGAAATGGGGGTAAGAAAAAAATCCCCGGCAGGCATAAATCTCAGGAGGAACATGGCTGCAGAGGGGAATCCCGTTCTCAAGCCAGTATAGTGAAAACGTCCCACATATACTATTACTGAGTGCCCAATGTGACAAGGAGGAGTCTGAAAGCCCAGTTTTGAGACCAAAATATCCCTCTGCTATTTTGCTTACTTGAGCTTGGCGATGACAAGGATGTCGCTGAAGAGGAAGAGCTGCCGCTCTTTGGTCTTAAGTCCCTCCGTCAGCTGGACTCTCTCTTCCAGGGCCAGCTCTGCATTCTCACTGGTCAAGCCCAGGACAAATGGACACTCTTCTGCAGGTACGTGACCGATACCGTCCTGCCTGCGGCCAGACAGGAAGTGGTTGGTTAGTGGACAGTTAATAGCAAGATGATAGGTTTATAGAACAGAAAAAATGTGCCCCAGTATTGAAAGTGTAATTTTTCTGATTGTTTGAGGCTAAGAACCAACTCTTATCAAGCAATAAAATGGCAGGAACTGCACAGGATGATCACAGGACATTATTAGTTTAGTTCAAACGATGACAATAAAAAAAGTGTTTGAAGACTGCAAAGGAAATGGTCAATTTGTGAACGGGAAGAAGACAGTAAATGGACAAGTTGACTTAAAAGTAAATTCGGCATCTCATTGGCTCCCTATCCAAGTGTTGTTTTCAAGCTGAGACGTTCCGGTTTCCCATCTGGCCACTGAATTTGGTGCATGTCTTTCCCTATCTCAGTTCACATTATTCTTGTCAAATTAAGCTGGAGAAAAGTCTGAAACATGTATTTTACAGCTAAAGGAAACCTGATCTTAAATCGTTCACATAATGCTCAAAGCGAATAGACTTCATGCAGGCATTTCACCTTATGTGGAAGTCTGGGAGTCCTTCATATATTGTGATCTCCCACCTGATACCTGATAGTGGGTTCTAAATCTCTCACAAATCAGCACAGTAAAGCAAAAGTTTGCAGTACGCTGCCACAGACTGACAACAAGAGGAACTGTAGCTAATTTGCAAAGAAGAATAGGATCCCTGGTGTTTTCCAGCCCAACGGGCCCCAGTTAAAACCCGCATAAGCTGATCAAGCTGGTTTCTGTTTCGTTTTGAATGCCGAAAGCTGGTTACCAGCTGGCTGGCCCTATATGGCTGCGAGTATGCCATTTTTATTCTACCAGCAGCTTACTCAACCAGTTAAACCAGCTTTGAACTGCTAAAGACCAATTGTCTACCTATAACAGATTGAGATAATAATAATAATAATAATAATAATAATAATAAGTTTTATTTTACATAGCGCCTTTCTCAGACCCAAGGTCGCTTTACAAAGGAAACAGAACTGCAAGTAAAATACATAGAACGAAGCATAAAAAGCATATAATACAAGTAAACATTTAACAAAAAACACAGCACAAGTACATTAGACAGGTGTAAAATCAATCAAACCACTGCTTTCGCCATCAAAAACCAGCTTTGGCCCATAGCAAGTCATAGCTGGAATTCTCAAAAAGGAATGTACCCTCATAAACAACTGCGGGTTACTCTGATTCCACCCGGCAGCTTTGTGAAAATCTCTTCAATCATTGCGCTTCAGTTCTATTGATGCACTGCAGCTGTGGTGAACTGTGTTAACATTCCTCTCCTTCAGCATTAAGGATCCTGTACAACAAATAATTCTAACTGATATTTATTCGTTTTTAAACAGTCCTTGATAGACATTCTCTGTTTATTGCTTCACAATAGTACTGAGCTTTCTCAGGCTTTCAAATTGAAAATAACTTGAAAAGGTTTTATGATGAAGGCATCTGAAAATGTAGTTTTCCAATAATTTTAACACAGATTCCAAATAAATCGAACGAACAACATATTTGATGATGATAAACTTCTAATACAGATTTTGAAGCTAGCGGATAGTTGCATCTTTCCAAACAAAAGATTTAAACCGGTTATATTACCGAAGAATTCTCAAATACCCTACAGACTGGCTGCTGCAGACATCAGACCTTCAAAGGATGCATTGTAACCATGCTAACCAGCCTTGTTCTTCCTGGAGATCCACGGTTCTCTGGTTTGTTACTCCAGTCATAACAAAGCACAATTCATTCAACAGACTGGAGGGCCCTTGAACTGTGTATTAGGGAAGCCAAGAGTGCAACATAGCAGTCGATATTAAACTTTACAAGATGTAAAATGCTCAGGAATAGGTTTAGTTACCAGATATGCTTTTGGTTCTGGAATTTAAAACTTCATGTTTTGACCAAATTTTGCCAACAGATTTCACGGAAAGTGCTCAGCCAAATCTATGAGTTCAGTGCCTTCAAGCCCTTGATAATAGTGTGACCAATTTGATGATGGATTTTTTTTCATTAAATAAAATCTAAAATTGAGGGCTGCATCATACTCCTTGATTAGTCCTAACCACGTTGTTGAATTTTGTGATAATGGGTTTCCTTTTATGTGCAATATTTTAAGTACATGCACAGCCTGGGTGCAGTATTAGGCAATAGGCTAATACATGCACTTAAGGGACAACAAACACTATTTGGTCATTAAATTGCTTTCAACATGTATAAGGGACTCATAATACCATACTACTGAATTTATAGGACAAAATTTAGGCAGTGGCGGGTACACAAAGTTCTCAACTGTTTCCTGGTTTCTCTGTTTGTGTTGCCTCTTGGGTTTCAGGAGGCCTTATATAATGTATACCATCCAAAACCTTATCTGCGTCCTACCAATCATAAGGTAGCTCATACCCATAGTTCCACCCATTGTTAATATCCAAATACACCTTGCTTTCAATAAGCAATAGTGAGCAACAGCAAAGCATTCAAGATCTGTGTGTGCAAGAAACAATCAAAATCAATTTGTATCTAGCTACTGAGCTAGTGATGTCAAGTATGAATGTGAGTGTCAGGCCATGTTAAAAAAACATTTTTGAAAACATTTGCTATAATTGCGCCAAAAAGAAAGTGATAAAATGCTCAGAATCTCTGTCCATGCAGCTGACAATTTGTTTGGGTTTCAGTCACACACTCACACAAACACACACACACACACACACACACACACGGATATCATACATATCACGATTGTAATAAAACTAAAAAAAAAAAAAATAAATAAAAATAAAAACTTCTTGCCTGCATCAGAATTAAAATGTGAAGGATATTATAACCAACTAATTTCTTTATGGCCAAAGTACAATCGCAATGTCATCCAATGCATCCTATTTGCGTAATCCAAGTTGGCTCCGCTGAGAGCACTGCAGCTGTAGACGACTAAGATTAGCTAGCAGCAAACTAAGTTTGAATTTCGTCTTCATGCCATGAACATTGACTCATTCTTAGCATGAGCAACAGATCTGTTATGGATGTTATTAATCAGTAATCTCAGTAATGAAACCCTGCTTCAGTATGTTCTGTTTGTAATTTACTCATAATTTGTAGGACCGAAGCTGAGTAGGAGGCGGGGACTGTCGGTAATGTCCATACAGTCCAGAACAGGCAGGAATAGTGTCATTTCACACTGATATATAATGATGGCAGAGATGTTTCTCTCTCAAGATCACCCTCTCATTTTTGTTCACTGGGGGCATACGTTCAACATTCCATGGTTAAATGCAGCATTTTTGCAGATGTTTAGCGTCACTTTAACACACTAAGCTGTTTTGCTGTCCCTATCCCACCTTTGCTAGACCAGGGTTCAAATAGCATATGTTATTAATTGAAATATTATTCCGCATTTGACTGATTTTGGCTGGTGTACTCGCACAAATATATCTTACTTCTCACATTCTTCATTCCTCTCTAGAATCAGACCCAGCAATTGACTGAAACCCATCATCATTTAGGAGATTTCAATCAGTTAAATCAGTTGGGAAAAACAAATCGTGAGTTTCCCAATGATATCTTAAACAAGGAAATAGGAGACTATCATTTGTGTCACACGTGACAGTGCATAACATGTCAACGACGGCCTGTGGTTCTGCCTTTCCCTATACGAATTGCCTTTGCCACACCTGTTAATGACGTTCCTTCAAACTGGCTTTTGAAGGGACAAGAGCATTCAATTTTTGATGATCCAGGTTTCATTGATTCTCCTGAATCTCCTACATTTTTTTTTCTTGCCTACCCAATAGGTGAAGCTAAGAGCAAGAGAGAGCAGGAAAGAAAGGAAGGCTAGATGTAGAAAATAAAAGACTGGCATAGCACTGAAAGTTTAAATGCTACCTGTCTACTCCTCAAGAATCAAATGCACTCAGCAAAATCAATGGATCCCCAACAAGTACTTCAAGAAAAACATTATTTGAGCCCACGTATGACCTATAATCCCACCTGTCCTCTCTTCTGCTCATCCTTTTGTTGTTCTTTCACATCTGCCTACTTTCTTACCTCAGGCCCTCAGTGATCTTTCGTGACCTTATCTATGCATGAGGTACAATCACACTTCCCACAGCTTCCGACAGCGAGGTCATTTCGTTTTTTTTTTCTCTCCTGTCATCTTCAAACAGCTCTTACTTTCCTTCTCTCGCTTAATTTTATTCCCTGGATGGCGGAGAATACTGTTGTTTTGGTGCTGGTCCAACACGGACACTAGATTTTGCGAACATGATAACTCAATGGATTTATCTAAAAGCTTCCATTAACATTCTGTGGGTGAGGGTCAAGAGTGCATTTCATTTTGATGCTTGTCAAACCATGGGGAGACAGAGGGCATGGGACTGGCCCAAATGTAGAATACACTGTTGCCTCTCCAGTTAAGTATTTAAAATGTTTGGTACTTAAGCTTGAGCTCTACACCACTTCATGGTCTTACACACCACTCTGTGAGCGTAAAAATCTTAGATTGTTGATTAAGGTCCCATTTCAAACCTTTAATATATTTGGCTGGAGTGGATTTGGAAGTGGGTATGGGATAGAAAACAAAGATATGTCATCTAGAGATCTTATTTCAGCATCTTTCGCTTATGCTCTTTAGGTTGTATGTCCTTCTGGAAAAACGTGTCCTCTAAATACATGTAATGTGATGTAACGGGCAGGGTACTGTGAAAAGTAAGGTCCCACAAGGATCAGTGCTGGTACCACTGCGCTTCCAAATGAACTCAAATGACCTGGATATGAACATTTAAGTTAAACTGCAGATGATGCAAAACTTGAAAGTTTAGCTATGATTTATGAGTGTACTGAAGTGATGCAAGAACATTTTTGACAGTATCTAGAGGTGGAAAACCTGCAAAATGAAATCAATTAAAAATAAATTTGAAGACCTAGATCTGGGAAACAACATATGGTAGGACAACATCAAGGGAGGTGCCAAATTTTGATGTGCTAAATTTGAAGAAGACCAGGGACCAAGAGTGGAGCAAAGCATTTAGCTTCTAATCTCTGTGCTTGAGCACTGTCCTCAAGAAAGATCTGAATGCTCTGGAAAGGGCTCAAAGAAGGGCAATCAAATTAATTTCAGCTATAAAGGATAAAAGTGATTAACAAACAGATTAAAAAATTGAACCACTCCAGAATGGTTTATTTAGATTAAATTCTGTTTGTAGAGGGACAGGTCATGAAAGATCGTTGGCAAAAGGTACATTTTGCAATTTAACCCAGACAATAAAAAGTCTTTTTTAATTTTTTTTTTTTTACATAAAGTGGTCACAGCGTGGGATAGCTAACCAGTTTATGTTGCAGAGGTAGAAACTGGGGGCGATAACAAGATCATGTGCTTCATGCTGTTTAGTTCTTCAGTAAAAACATTTGGTTCAGTTAAATGGAAGGACAATGGAAAGCTTTGCTGTGCTTAATGGCTCATTCCCGTCATTACATTTTATTATTTGCGCGAAAAACTTCATAGAAAAGTGTTTTTCATGTGCCCAGGAGTTGGATGTTTTGGATTGCGTGTTGGGTTTTAATGCAAGGATTAGAGGCAGAAGACGGTGCTTCCCCTTTGCGCATGTTGACCTACATTTCATTTCGCTGCACTTCTGGCTGTAATTGTGTGGGATGAGTTTCCAAAAAACATGAAGTTCACAAAGGTTTTAACTGTACAGGCTGCATAATAAATTGAGAGTTTTTCCCACAAAGCTAAAAAAAGAAAAAGAGCAAAAATAATGGTGAGGTTATTATTCCATGTACGGCGATGATTAATTTGATTCATGCTTCAATGAACATAACGAAGACTAATTATATCCCCGAAATACGAGTTTCGGGGATATCATGGTTTCGCCCCACCCGCCGCCGCGTCCGCAGATTTTAGCCGTTAGCGCGATAACTCACAAAATACTTTACACTGGCTTCTCATTTTTAGCATATGGGTAGATATGGTAGAGAGGATGAACTGATTAGATTTTGGGCAAGTATGCACGCCTAGGTTTGCCACCAGGTGGTGCTATATATTGAAACAATTAGTTTTTTAACCATATCTCTCGAACAATTACTTACACAGACCTCAAATTTGCCTCATATTGTAGGTCTAGTAGGGGGGAATATAATAAAGGGGGCTTCGTGGATTGGGGAATTTCGGGGATATACCCCTTGCTGTCGGCCGCCGACAGCGTAGGCCTAATTTGAAAAATACTTTTGTTACCGACATAAATGAGAGGGCTCATTTCAAAATGTTATCATCACGTCCAGCGTATGATTGGTATGAGAAACTCATGAATTATCCAGGCCATCAGCCATTCACTAGTTTACCAGTCTATATAGTCAGTCCACCAGGTTTAACACCAGCATACTCCATTAGCTTAACCAGCTTTGACTAGCTGCAGTCCACTCCGTGACCTTTTAAAAGTGTCACAAAACATGTGGAAAACGACCCTAAACAGTCTTAGAATCATAGTCTCATATGATTAGTCTCATAGTCTTTGGCTGGGTCGTCATCCTGGTTTCTAACGTGTCAGTGAATAATATTTGGCATCTGAAAAAGCTGCCTCGGCTAACCAGTGCAGGAACCAGTGGGGTCCAGGTACGAAATTCACTGTAACAGCTTTACCCAGGCCACCCACCACGACAGGAAAAAGAATGACTAGTTACGCACGCCTGACCTACGCCATTTCCATGGCGATCCACTGAAGGGAAACCACATACAAGACTGATGTGTGTGCGTGTGTGTGTACAGGTCTGTAAATGCCTGGATATGTATTTGGTTGCATGTTTGTGTTCGCAAGGCTGCTGCAAGGCAGGTGTGTTTGGGTGTGTGAATGAGCTTCAGCGTGTGAGGGTAGGTGTGTGTGTACTTGTACATTTATTTGTGTGCAGGTGTGTCTGTAGGGGGGGTCTGTGGGCTGAGATGTCAGCCAATGTTGATGTCTGCAAGCCTGTCTGACACCAAAACACCTCCATTGACCTCAGAGGTCAGGTTGCCATGTCTACTGTGGGCGCAGACTAAAATTCAGTTAATCTAGGACAAGTACCTATGTAATTTCAATCAGATTTAATCACAGATTAAAACAGATCCCCTTGCCTCTATTCAATTGCCATAATACCACAGTTATATTGATTGAAATTGTTATATTATTTTGGTGAAAATAAGAAGGAATCAATTTTTCCTTATACTTTTCAGACGCTCCTCAAATACTCTCTTTTCCAAGGCAGCCAGCTCAGCATAAATATGATAATGTAGAACAAATGAGCTAATAATGAATAATTATGGGCAAAGGTTTTAGTTTCAGGGTCTATTTTTTCCCCTCATTCATAGGGTCCCTCCGTTTAATCTTTAATCACTTCACCTGAAGAATGCACATTAAGTCCCTCATGATTACCAGGAACGTGTAGTTAAGAAACAGTTGCGAAACCACATGAATCAGTCATGATGTACAGTATATCCCCCACAAATTCTCCAAGGTTTCACAAATTATATTTTCTCAGGGCATTTCCTGGGTAAAGTCTGGGTGCTTGTGCTGAGGGCTGTTTTCAAAAATCATACCATAATGGAATATCTTGTTCATGTGTTTCCAGTAACTGACCGAACAATGTTTGAGGACATTCTGGTCAGAATCTCAATCAGTTGGGAGAGGACTTTACCTTCACAACACGACTCTCAGGACATTGTCTGGCGTGAAATTAGAGTTTTGGCTATCGGTACAGATTTACAGGCAGTATCATGTTAGCAGTCATGCAAGCTGGCATTTTAGAGTGCATATTTGTTTAGTATGGCTAATGAATTGAATAAAAATTAGCATTAAAAAGTCTACATCTTTTCTAAACAGTAAAGATTAAACTGAGTGGGTGGCACTGCCGCCTCACAGCAAGAAGGTTGTGGGTTTGAATCCGGCCTGGGGCCTTTCTGTGTGGAGTTTGTATGTTCTCTCCATGTTTGCGTGGGTTTCCTATGGGTACTCCAGTTTCCTCCCGCAGTCCAAATGTATGCATGTCAGGCTAACTGGAGGCTCGAAAATGCCGTAGGTATGAGTGAGAGTCAACGGAGTGTATGCCCTATAATGGATTGGCGAGCTGTCCAAGGTGTGTCCCTGCCCTTCACCCATAGTCAGCTGGGATAGGCTCCAGCTCCCTTGGGCCCCTAGTGAGGAAGAAGCAGTATAGATAATGGTTGGATCATTACCTCTTCAACTCTGCAATCCGACATGCCAGTCCGTCAAATGCAGCTACTGTGGAACTTAAGTCCTGCTTTAAATTCTAGTGGGGATCCAAAGGTTTCCAAACATCCCAAATGTTTGGACATGTGTACAAAATGATACACAAAATCAAGATATTTTCTATTTGATGTAAACATGGCCTCTTGTCAGGGTTTGAATATTTCACTCAGTTTAAGTGCGATGTAGCTTCAATGAAGCGTTGCGACCAGCAGTTTTAAAATACACTTGTGGCATCATACTACAAATATGGAAAAACTAGAACTTACAGTATTTACGGGGAAATTTCAGCAAAAATGAGAATTAAAGGGGTTAAATGTAACAGATGCTAGTTAGTAAAAGGACATACTGTATGTAAGTACTAGGAACGTTCACCTCTGATTTCCTGCAGTTCCGTTAATGTCTGTGACGTTTAATATGCTCAAAAACATACACCTAATTCAGCCCCCTCCCTCTCAGTTCACTGCAGTGGTGACGGAGGAGGTGTGTTTACTGAGTTGCAGATGCGGTTTTGGGCCCACGGGGGAATGTCCCACGATGTAACAGCTGTGTCCGCTGGAGAATAGAGATTGGGTTGCGGAATCTCAGAAAAACGCGATGGAGCGATCGTTACTCACACTGAAACACGGGTAAACACAGTCGAGCACTCGCGGTCATAACCATCAGACCCAGACGACTGCGGTTAGAGAATAAGTGAGTTTTTACAGTACGTACCAGTACATCATTTATCTACCGCGAAAAGAGAAAATGGAGTAGCCGATGTTTCTTTGTGAGTACCTAACTGTTTTCTCAAATATAATATATTAAATGAAGATGTGTTAGGAAAATATTGCATAGTCTACATTTTATTTTTACGCCATATGCCTAGAAATAATGTTGTATCATTAATAAATAACTTAATAAAGTCTGAATTTTTCTTTGTTTGGTGTGAATGCTTATTTTTTAATGGTAATTTGCACTGCATTTATTCTTTTCTCTTTTCTTTTCTTACACTCGTTTTTTATTTTCTGAGAATATCATAAAACTGAAAGTATAACAGATAAAATAAATACAAACATCTTAACTGGCATTGTTCATAATGTTAAAATGATGAATTATGTTCGCCAAATTTATAAAAAAAAAAAAAAAAAACTTATGGGGTGACGAAATACGAAGCTCATCTTTCTGCTCCTCTGGAGACTGAAGAACACGAGTAAGTTTTTTTTTTTTTTTTTGCACCTGTCTTCTGGACTATTATAAAGACCCCCTCAGGTGAGGCAAAGAAGGATTACTGATTTATACAGATAACTGCACTGAGTTAAATATGGAGCAGTTTACACTGGAAAAAGTAAAAAAAAAAAAAAAAAAGCTGTTAGTTGTTCAATTTGGTTTTTTCTCTCCTAAATTAGGTTGTTAATTTAAGGTAAACTTCTGCGTTTATATTTATAGTTGAACCTAAAAAATACAGATTTCACCATATAAATTATTTACAATGAGTCAACGTCAAATTATTTTGTCTGACCTATTACTTTATTTTTTAAAGTTGGTTCATTGTTTAATTTTTTCAGTGTAGTCCATTCCATGTTCCAGATTTGGGAGCATTTCAGGTTTCACTCAGTGAAGGAGCATCCAGCTTACTTCGTTGTCCAGCTTTGTATAACCATAGACCAGCGCTATTCAACATTATCCAGGAAGGGCCGGTGTGGCTGCAGGCTTTCATCCCAACCAAGCAGTTACACACCTGATATTACTAATCAACCCCAAGAGTCTGGTTGATTAGTAGTATCAGGTGTGTAACTGCTCGGTTGGAATGAAAGCTTGCACCCACACCGGCCCTTTCTGCATAATGTTGAATAGACCTGCCATAGACTGCATAAAAAGATGGACGAAGCAACTGTGACGTCACCCATTGGTTTCAGCATAACATTTAGGAAGCCTTGATTTTGGCAATTTGAATAGCGCCATTTTGTCATTTTGAAACCAGATGTGATTTCTATTGGATGAGAGCGTGAATTGAAGATCCAGGGAGGAGCAAGGGGTGGGTCTACGGGTGGATCTGACCGTGCCTGACGAGGACCAGAGGATAGCCACGCCCCTAAAGCATTTTCTGGCTTTACCCTTTATTCTAGTCTATTTGGGACCATAATTTACAAAAATGAACATCATAATATATCGAAGGAGACTTGAAACTTGCGATAGATACCATAAAGTAAAATGGAAAATCATTATTGAAATAATAAATTAGGTGGAAAAGTAGGGTCATTTTCCCACAGACTTCTATAGCATTGAACTTCTTTCTGCAACAACCAACGTCGCCATCTGCTGGCCATTAAATAGATTGCAAATTTTAGAGATTCCCGCATTGGCCTAAGTTTTCAGATCCGGGTGCTGTGTCCATCTTTTTATACAGTCTATGTGTATAACAGGCTGTACATTTTTATTGATAGGAAAGTAACTTGTTGATGGAGACTGGGGAGTGCTGAGGAGTGCCACCTTTTGGCAAGTGGTTTGACTGCACTGTAAACAAGCAGGATTACCGTATGAGGCTCCAGGTTTTTCCAAGAGCTCTTCCTAAAGCAAGGGAGGGAGCAGAGCGTCTTCGCTGGGCCAAGTTCTGCAGATGCTGGGGGGGGGGGGACAGAGAAACTTAGCTGTAAAATGCTGGATATCAGCAGTGCATCATTACTGTTGTTGACATTTATTTAAGAGTTACTTACGTAGGATGACTTAGATGGACAGAGAATTGGCCTAGTCCAAGCCTGGTACATGTTTAATTGGAAATTCTCTTCATAAACTTATTTCTGTGTCTGTTAATCCAGTCTCGACAGTATCAATTTGTAATTTCTCAAAAGTTCATTTTTACACTTCACTAAGCAGAGTTACATATAATGTGTGGATATTTAGAGAAAGGAGACCGTCAAGACACAAACAAAAATGTCATTGGACATGGCAATACTGTGCAACATATTTTAATAAACTTTTGATTTTAGATACCCGCTCTTTTATATATGTCGTGCTATGTCCCTTGCATTAGTCTAACTATCTAACTCATCACTCTTCCTCAGGTTTTACTAAGGGGACGAAATGCTGGACCCCAAATAACTATCTTAAAAGGGGATTAGAAAGAAATTTATGAATGCAAACACATTAAATGAAAGCAAACGCATGTTCAACTGACTGCAAACTGCATACAATGTGTGTTTGGCTTTCTAGCTAGCTAATAGATAGCCTACTATTTATAGTCTGCCCAACAAAATCCTTCATGTCACTCATACCAAGCCTAGTATCCATTTTTCTCAAATTCCACTGTTTTCTGAGATGAAGGAATAGTCTTTCCTTTCCAATATCATATCTTTGTATCCTCGCAGCTTGAACCTTTCAGACTTGTTTAAGAGTGTGTATTTGGTACTCATTCACCCATTCAAAACTCCCATTCAAAACATGATTCCCAATCTCCTTACTCACGCACAAACAGTACAAACACGCACACAAAACAATTGTTTGAATAAGGCTCCACCACAGTTCACCAGGACAAAATCAAACAGTAAATTTACTATGGCATTGAGACTTATTTTATCCATAAAAATACTGTTCATACTTCCAATCAATACTAATTCTTATACTGATACATTGCTTCTCTACTGATACTATTAATACATCTGATCCATTCAAATACTACCAAGACTTCTCATACTTATGCAAATGCTGCCAATGCATCTTATTCTCACAGATACAATTGATATTATCCGTACTAATACTGATATTACAACTACAGTCAGGTCCTGAATGTTTCCTTAATTGTTTTCCCCACAGCCTAGATGTTTCTGTCGATTTCGGTTTTGCTTTAACAATTTTTTTCTCGTTTATCAATTATTGTCCCGTTCCCCTCCCCGCGTGTTTTCTCCCTGTCCTTGCACAATCTTTCCCACTTTGTTAATTTTTGCCTTTGTATATTTAAGTCCCTGGTTTTCATCTCCCCTTTGCTAGACTGCTGTCCTCCATCTTTGGTGTTTAAACTTGAGCTGCACAGTATCTATTTATTAGTGAATCTAGTTCCAGTGCCTGCGGTCTTGGTGAGTGGCGGTCCTCCCAGTTTCTTCTTCATCCATGTCTGAGAGTGTATGTGCCTTGTGTGCCTTGATCCATTCTGCTTGACACCCAGGCTACGAACCTCGGGCCAGTCCCTTCTATTATGCATAGCTTGCCCTTCAGTGTTCCTGTTCACTCCTGCCCTACCTCAGACCGTCTTCTGATGATCTTCTTAATTCGTGATTAACTGAAACTCCAATCTTCTATTTATTGAAGATGTCCTAGTGGCTTTGTCTGTAATCTGTGTGCAACTCCTTCTGAATTCGTGACAACCACTTAGTATGCATAATGCATTGCGTGTCCAAAAAAAGGTTGCCATTTGGATATAAATAAACAAATACTATGATTGGATCATTATTGCAGCAATTAATATTAATTAATATTAGTTAATTTTGGGTGGCAATTATTTTAACCCTAACTGATGAAGCGCGTACCTTATTTTCTAAAATATGTTGGAAGACGTATTCCACAGTGGCAGAAAAGCAAAGCATCCAGCAAAGAAAACAATGACTGTGGAAAATGAGCATGAGAAATTATTTTCACACAGGTTTTGGGCACCACAAGTCCTGACCTTAACCGCATTGAAAGTTATTGGGACGTGCTCGAGATGATGACAGAGTGGTTCAACGATCCTGTCCTCAAGACAAGATATAGAGCCAAAAAAAATGCAACTCTTATTGAAAATAAATGTTCTGACATTGTGAAAACAATGAATTAGCACAATTATCAAAGCTACAGGGTTTTCAACTAAATATCTGAGTGTGCGACTTTATTTTTGGATGGGGAGTGTAATTTCAATATGATTACTTGTAGCAGCTAAGCCCTGAAATTTGGCTGGGAGAGCACATACTTGCCAAACACCAGCATACTTACCTTCACCACAGGGAAAAATGGTGCAGTACTTCAGATTTTTATGCCAGAGAAACTCTACTGCTGACCTGACATGTTCACAAAACGGGGGCACTGAATGAACAGTTTTTTGTTTTTTTTTTAATTACAGCCCAGTTGACAAAAACAAAAACCAGTGTGCCTGACTGCACTCTCAAAGCCTCCAGAAATTTCCGGCGCAGTTTCCAAACAAGAGAAGAAATTAAGCAAAAGGGAAGTAGGTTATGAACGGGAAATTTGGACATGCTGAATGGTAAAGAACGGTCATCTGGAGATCTGGAGCAGACATAACTCCTGCGCGGATCCCCGCCTCCACACAAAATGTGCAAAACAAAAAGCCCACCAAAGAGCTTGGCATGCCTGCTCAGGGAAGTGGGGCTTATTTCTCTCCTTCTGAGGTGCAGACGGGACTCAATGAGCATCATATGGCAAAATCTCCCACAAAGACAGAGATACACCAGGCTGGTTCATTTCACTGAGGACTGCATCAAATAACCAAGGCTCATGTTCATGTAGAGCAGTGCTTCTCAAACCTCTCCTGGAGTACCACTTGTCCTGCAGGTTCTATATCTCGCCCTGCTCCAGCACAGCTGTTTGATAATGAGCTGATCATTCTAATCACCCGCGCTGGAGCAGGGAGAGATCAAAAACATGCAGGACAAGTGGTCAACCAGGAGAGGTTTGAGAAGCACTGATGTAGAGTGTCTTCACATAATAGCCTGTCTGCCCATAATTACCATGGCTATGGAGGGTGATTTGTGCCATAATTCAATACAATACACTTATTGAAATACAATACATGTGTAACAGTGAATACAATACAAAAATGCTTAAATACAATACACATATTGAAAATACAATACATGTGTAACAGTAAATACAATACAAAAATGCTTTGTTTTTCAATCTGAGTCAGGAATGTTTGTGCCAAAATTAAAACAGTACAACCGTATTGTATTTGAGATGTGTATTGTATTTCAATGCGTGTATTGTATTTAATTTTGTCATGAATAATCCTGGCCGACATTGAAAAACAAAGTATGTTTGTATTGTATTTATTGTTACACATGTATTGTATTTTCGAGGTGTGCACTGTATTTCGAGCTCTGTGCCAAAAACCTCGCACTGAAATACAATACACCGTGTATTGTATTTCGATATGCAGTTTTGGCACAATGTAGTCTGGTTCTTGGCTAGATATGCCCTGCGTGGCCAGGATTGGCCAGGCGCCCACGCTGGCGGCGGATTTAGTTGGACCAACAAACCTACAAAAATAAATGATGGTTTCCGTAGAGCCAGCGAGCTGAAATCAGTCCGTTGTCACAGCACGTAGCCAGCGAACTGTCAGCAGTCGCTGATACATGAAGTGGACATGTTAGCTTCCTTTGTAACTGTACACAGTTACTATCGATTAATGAATAAAGCGTGATTACTTCGCTGCTTTAATATTTACGGTCATTATCGTTGGAGCACCTATTGTTAACCGCCCCACAGGACGATCTCGCGTCTTTGCATTGACTTTGAATGTAATCTGTCGTGCGAAAAATTCGTTTCGCGTCCGGTGTGAAAGCAGCTTAACTCAATTCTGTAAAATGAGCGATTGTGACGATATGAATGTTTTAATGTCTTTTGTGTGTTGAATAGCTTTGTTTTGTTGCCAATCGTAGTTTTAGCACAGAATGCACAGTGAGCAAAGACTGCTTTTAATTAGCTAGACTGTATTCAGTTTATAGCCTACTGAAAATGAACGTTACTTATGTTACCTACAGCGATGTCCGCCGTTAATTTATGTCTGAATAGTAGTTAATGATCTACCTAATCAAAATTGTTTTTTTTTTTCTTTTTTCATTTAACGTTAACTTATTTCGAATATTTGAACGTCAAATAGCGAAGCAGTGCATCGCTGAGGTGTAAATTCTCACGCAACTTCGAACGAACAGTGACGAACCGTCCGTCCGCGTCCGACCATGGTCGGACATCCTACTTTTGTTTTATTGAAACACCTGACGGACATGGTCTGTCGAAGGTCCGACTTTTCACTCGACAGATGGTCTGACTCGGTCGGACATGTAAAGTTTATTGAAACAGCCCCCTGGAGATAAATGAGTATCTTGGTTTCTGTTATGCCCAGCCAAATGCCAGTGCTCTAACGTTGCTATGGTTATAGGTAGGCTAGCGGATGAATTTCGAACTTCGAATGGTGAAACTACCGTAGCCGAACTATCTGTGCGGTTTCACGGTTTTAATTAACACCTGACAGCCAATCAGAAAAATATATCCACCCAGATCACGATATACATCAGAGTACCATCCGGGCGCGATTTAGGCACTCTATGGAATACCGCGTCCAATCATATTAATTGGTCAGAGCTCATAGACTAAAATTTACATAGTGCCAAAACCCAACATCGAAATACAATACACACCTCGATATACAATGCACACATTGAAATACAATACACAACTTAAAAAACAATACGGTTGTATTGTTTTAATTTTGGCACAAATATTCCCGACTGACATTGGAAAACAAAGCATTTTTGTATTGAATTTATTTTTACATATATGTTGTATTTTCAAGGTATGTATTACATTTCGAGGTGTGATATGTATTCATTTTGGCACAAATATTCCTGATGGACATTGAAAAAGAAATCATTTTAGTATTGTATTTATTGTTTAACATGTATTGTATTTTTGAGGTGTGTATTGTATTTCGAGGCGTGTACTGTATTTTCAATATGTGTATTGTATTTAAGCATTTTTGTATTGCATTTATTGCTACACATGTATTGTAGGCTATTTTAAAGATGTGTATTGTATTTCAGTGTGTGTATTGTATTGAATTATGGCACTAATCACCCTCCATACATGGCATATTTTGTATGCTTAATAATAAAGGTCATCCATTTACCCATTATCTGACCTGCTTATATTTGGGCGGGGTCTAAGAGGGTGGGGAGGGAGGAGGGAGCCTATCCCGGCATACAAACAATGGGCGAATGGCGGGAACACACCTTGAAGTGCGTTTCCTAAAAACGCTGTGTCCAGACAAACGGAAATCTTTATTGGGACGGCAATCGATTTCAAAGGATTAGGACAAGCATTCTGTACTACGGTTAGGGGAAGGCTTAAAGCTAAAAATATACTTGCTGCGTGACCGAACGGACGCGTACACAGTGCGCTTCGTGAGTGCACACACTTGCTGCAGCACAACGCGTCCAAAACGCATGGCATTGGAGGTCTCCACTAGAGGCAAACAGCAGCATATCGGACCCTGTAATCGCGAAAACGGCCGGCGGTATTGTCAGGATATCGCATACACTGTCACAGTAAAGTCCTTCGCACGAGTGTCTCTAGCGGTCATGTCAATACTGCATCTCGCGCACGCGGCACGTTACCGCGCGTCGAGATGAGCAACATCTACGCTTACGAACGTAGAATACGCGTAGCAGGCATTATACGGTAATACACGTGTCATGAGCAGCAAGTAAATTCGAAGTCTAAGGGGTTGGGGTTAGGGTTAGGGGAGGGGTTAAGGTTAGGGGAAGGGTTAGGGTTAGGTCAGGACAGGGCTTGAAATGGGGACTGCCGTACTGAAATGCATTGAAAAACTGCCTTTCCCTAAAGCGTCGTTACTTACATAGTTCGTCCATTCACAGTAAATGGGTCCAACTATGTAAGTTAGCATCTGTGATTCCGGGAAACGCACCCCTGGACTGTCCGCCAATCCATCGCACGGAACTCAAAAGATTCACTCACACACTCGCACCAATGCCCAGTTTAGTCTCAAATTAGCCTTGCCTGCATGTCTTAGAATTTTAGAAGGAAACCGCTTGACCTGAAACCCAAGCAAGTATGCTGGAGAGTTAAAAATGCACACAGAAAGGCCCCAGGCGCTGCTTTCACACCGGCCGCGAAACTTTTTTTTCGCACGACAGATTACATTCAAAGTCAACGCGACGTTTCGCGTGTATTCGCGTCTTTGCATTGACTTTGAATGTAATCTGTCGTGCGAAAAATTCGTTTCGCGTCCAGTGTGAAAGCGGCCTCAGTCAGACCTGTGACAAACACAGCCAGTTAGGCTAATTTTGTTCAACCCCAAAAAAAGCGCAACATTTTTAAAAATGAAATTGGCCATAAATATAACCATTTGAGAGTGCGTGGCTGATAATGACGTCAATGGCCAGTAAAAAGCACAATATACTTTATATAGAATAAATTACTTGCTCGAATTATTGTGATAGACCGTCATTTTGCGTTTGAGCCTTCAGTAATTTTCCTACCATCTCAAAACCTCCCTGGCATCCCCCCTGCTGGTTCCTCTGCAGAGAACCTTTGTGCTAAACTGATCTTGGATCAGCACTTGTTCGGAAACGTGCGAGCCAATTAGAAACGCACGTCAGAGAACTTTCCTGCTCCTGCTGTTCGTTAATTAGTGTCATCTGAACCCCCACAATTCTCCAGCCAGCCCCACACCCCATCCTGCTGCATTATCCACATATAGTTACGTAAAACACACCTATAGAGGCTCTATCTAACATTGGTGTCTTAATGGCATCGTAATGCAGTGCCTTTCTCTCCTCTCCACTAATGCCTCAAACTAAATGCGGGTCTTTAATTAAAATGTCTCAGATGCCTCCATTATATTTTGTGTTACTAGGCTCCTGGGTGAATAATTAGTATATTATCATCATGGTTACTTGAAGACCGGATGCTGTATGCAGTGCATACCCTGCATGCGTTAATAATCTTTCTACAGCGATACAAGAGAGGTCTCACTATGTGTTCCTGATAGTATAATTTTTCTCGAGATTTTATTTTGCTTCTCTTCATCCCTTCTGAAATTCACACACTCTTGGTAGTTTTTTTTTTTTTCAACCAATGCATGAAATAAAGCTCAAATGAAATACATTAATTTCAGCCATTCACGCAACGGGCAGGATAATTAGGAGATGTACTAATTAATTGGGCATTAAATTATTGCTGCCTTCATTACCTGCAGGAAATATTGAATTTAGAAGTTTGAGGACACAAATACATAGTCTGTGCTACTTCATTTTGTTATGTGGAAAGTTTACGTTACTTATTTTAAGGTGTCAGACATGATCATAAGCAAAGATACTTCTTAGCCATTGTGAGCTATTTTGCGACCCGCGAGCGAGAAATAAACGCGCACCCCTGGGGCATCCGCTTTTCTTGTTTGCATTTGCTTATGAGCACTTGAATGCGTGACGTGTTATTCTAAAGTCGGAGCCGCGGAGAAACACATGAGGGTAGCATGTGCTGCCCTGCGCCCTTCCACGACTAATGAAAAATAACATACTGTTCTGAATTTTGTGATGCAGGAGCTGTGCATTAGCAAGATGAAGCCGCACTAATGCACTGCTGTTGAATTACAAAAATGGTCAGCAGGTGCACTTTGGCTTTAGAGTACAATTCCATGAGGAAAGAAAGCAGGAGTATCATACTCTTCTCGAAAATACTGTATGTCAGAGTAAAACAGGGGTTCCCAAACTCGGTCCTGGGGACCTACAGTGTATGCTGGTTTTTGTTCCAACCACACTTACAATTCCAGAATTAACAAGCTGTGAATTTTTTAAATTGATTGCTTTTCAGGCCAGGGAGATGTTTGACCCTCTTCAACCGCTTTGACAAAAAAGCTATGCATTCCATGATGTTTAAAAGCCTGGCGTTTATATTGTGCTAATTTAGTGACATTCCATGCAAGGAAGCCAAGCCAAGGTGGCAATAAGTTTTAAATGATCAAAATTAAGACTGTGGTGAATCAATAAGCCGCTAATTAGGCCTCTGAACACAGATGTTCAGGTTCTTTCCAAACAGTTTTCCTAAAACCAATTGCAAAAATAGCTCCATACAGGTCTGACTCATTAAAATTTGCTTTGTGCTTTCAGTCCTAATCACCTAATAAATGATTAGTTATAGTGACCACATGTCCACAGTTTCAACAATTAAAAGTCAATTGATTCCACAATTTCAAGAGTAACTATTTTCCTCTCTTTTTATGCAATAAAGTAATTTGTAAATGTTTTTCAATTCTAACATGCTGCTCTCTAGCTCTTCAGCAATCACCCAAACTGCTATATTATTACATAATGCGGCTTAAAAGGGTAAATAATCCATATGAGTATCGGTAGCACAGTTAAAAAAAAATAGCCACTCATTAAAATACTGGGATTGCAATTGTGGCTGGAACCAAAACCTGCAGCCACAGTAGGTCCCCAGGACTGAGTTTGGGAAGCCCTGGAGTAGAAGCTCATGGGGAAATTCACAAGGCAGAGAGCAAATACTGGATTGCACTGAGGACCCTGTTTCCCAACCCTGCTCCTTGAGATCTACCACCCTGTAGGTTTTCATTTCAGTGCTAGTTGACCTGACGCTATTAATCTGTGGAACAGCGAGATCTCTTGGTGGTGAATGAGGAGTGCATTGTTAGGGTTGGACTGAAACACGAAGTCCAGTTGATATCCTACAACACTGTTGGGCTGCCTTGACAATGCAGTGTGGATTGTGTGTACACACAGCAAAGATCAATGCAAACTATCGTGAGAAACCACCTGAGTAGGATTTTCTGTGGAGTCTCAAATCAACCCTAAAGGTAACAGGAAACTGCCCCCACCCTTGTATTTCGTGAACGCGGAACCTGTTCGGCAGCGGCAACAGGTGTTATATGGTACTCACGGGCCGGAGAGACCTGACTGCGTCGTCATAGCTTCCCCTTCTCATCTTTGAGAACGAGGGTCGGCGTGATCCATGCGGAGCAGAGAGGACGATGTGCTGGAGTGTTAATGAAGCAGAGTTTTGAGGCCGTCTTGTAATTAGGACAGGACACAGATTCGGGGAGGGCATGGGGGGTGTACAGGACAGTGCTTACGTCAAGCTGGGTTCAACGCCAACCCCCACCAGGCTGGGTCAAATTTCTACAGTATCGAGACCCCCCACACACACACACACACAAAGGGTTGAAAAGGATATGGTGCAGGCAGAGGTATGTACTCAACTGAGTGCCCTCATAGTTTAAGATACAAGCATTTTTTTGGAAAGCAGAATGATAAATACCTTTCACAGATATGAAAAAATTGCAGCAACTAAAAGCTGCAATGAATTGCTTTCAATGGGGACAGACGTAAATCTGTGAGCGAGTGAGTCCCAAATTTGTTAACAGGAAGCTTAGCACCTAAAAAAAATAAAAAAAAAATAAAAAACAAATAAATAAATAATTTGAAAAATTAAAAAAGTTTCAGAAGAGCTTTAAGATGGCTGGGGTTATGTTTTTGCCATTTCTATTTATCTATTTGTGACCGAGATATCTCAAAAAGTTCTGCACAGATTTAAACTTTGCAGAAAAGTGAGTCCTAAGCCAATGGCAAGTTGATTGAATTTTCACACCAAGTGGCCAAAGACACAATTACACTGCATACCAGTATCTGTATCTAAAGTGAAGATAATCACTCTACGGTGAGAAAATTTCTGGTGAACTTATAATTAAAAATAAAAAAAGCATGTTGCTGGTGACAAGAAACAAAGAAGGCCTATTCATTAGTCCATGAGAGATTTATCAATCCACTTTTTAAAGTAATAATTTTATACATAAACATTTTCTGACAAGGGAAACAAAACTTTACACTACAGTATACAAATCTATACGCCCAGATGCACATTGCCTTAATTCAAGTGTACATTGCACAACACAGATTCTGAATACATGAATGAGTACCCATCTTTCACTGACTCTATCCATGTTGCATAATTTTGGAATAAAGAGATGATTTTGTCATCATAGTCCTGATATGTAGAATCAGACATCTTGCCATCATACTGTAAGGCTACATTACAACAAAAACTTCTGTCTACACCAGTACTTTTTGGTTACGATTGGACACCCCTGACCAAAAGCATTGTCCAGAAAGTACCTCTTGAATATATGTAGGTGTGGGGCAAGGGCAAGCAGCCATGGCAGGGGGAAGTTAGCCAGGTTGTGATCTGAGGAGGTGAGAGTTGAGTCTGTAGTTGAACTCACCCCACCACCAGGGGGTAGAGCTGAAAATAATCAAATCATTATTGCACTGATGAATATGTTTCAGCCAGCAAAAAATTCTTTTAAACCTGACCGATTCAGCGCGTAACTTCTCATTTCTTGAAAAACCATGTCAGAAGACAAACCTAAATGGAGCTTTGACGGAAATTCTGAGTGGCCCCGGAGTCAAGCTTGCATAACGTAGAAGGTGCTACCTCTTGGAGAGTCACCTGAGTGCATGAGACTGTCATCTGACTTCGCATCAAATGATTACTTAGCTGGTAATATGTTGGGCTTATTTAAGTTTGCCTTCCCGAGTAGTTGTTCCTCGGTGCGCTAGATCAGCAACCCTCCTCCACCCCAGCTCCACCTGTCTTTAATAGCATGCATTGATTATGTTCGCTTGTGACTAAATTACCGTTCAGAAAACAATGTCTCTTCCTTTTGCGGTCATTGTTGCTGTAGGCTTTGTTCTATGGAGAGGGGGTTAGTAGCAGCTCCCTGCCTTCGGTTCCACGCTTGGACGGGCAAGGATCTCTCAGAACAGAGCCATGTCGCCAAACCCAATGTATGCTTGTATGCTAATATGCCTGTATGCTTTCAATAAATGTTCTCTTTTTGACAAAGTGGTCCTATCAGAATGGTCGTTTAAAAGATATTACTGTGCTTCACGAGGGGCAAATTATTGACCTGCATCAAGCTAAGGAAACAGCAAAGAAAATTTGCTGAAGTCATTACAATTGGGTCATGAACTTTCTGACAATTTTGTATTTATTGTACTTGGTTGTTTTCCATTGTTCACAACTGGGCTCTGTTGCAAAAGAGAGCTTGCTCTCAATCGGACTCCCAGTATAAATAAATAAATAAATAAATAAAACCTGGAAGGATAGTGGTGAACTGTGAACTTTGTGGAAGAAATGGGTTAGAGAAAAATTATGACTGATCCTGATTTGAGATCACTAAAATGCTCAGTGATGACTCATCTTTGAAAAATCGACATTAGAATTCATGACTATGTTATATTTTGAGGGAAAGAGCATTTCCACGCAAATGATGCAACAAGAACTTGGAGGCTTGGGACTGAACAGCTGCATTGCCACAAGAAAGCCACTTTTTAGTTAGGCTTCTTGGGAAAAAAAAACACTTCAGCTTGCAAGGGAGCATTAAGATTGAACTGAGGAGCAATAAAAAAGGTAATGTGGTCTAATAAGTCCAGATTTACCCTATTTCAGAGAGATGGGTGTGTCAGGGTAAGAAAGGAAGCCAATGAAGCGATGTACCAGTCATGCGTCCTACCCACTGCACAAGCCTCTGGAGGCAGTGTTATGATCTGGGGCATCTTCAGTTGGTCAGGTCTGAGCTCAGCACTGTTCTGCAGCGATAAACTGAATTCAGCAGACTACCTGAATGTACTGAATGACCAGTAGCCCATCAGTGGACTTTTTAATCCCTGATGCCACAGGCATATTCCAGGATGAAAATGTCACAATTCATAGGGCTAAAATTATGAAAGAGAAGTTCATCGAGCATGATGAATCATTCTCACACATGAATTGGCCACCTCAGAGGCCAGATCTTAACCAATTGAAAGTCTTTGGGATATGCTCAGGATGGCTTAAAGAAGTAGTTCGACTTACCCATTGTCAATACAATATCTTGGCCAAAAATCAAAGCAAATCTAGGCGGAAATAAATGTGTAACATCGTGTAAGATAGTCAGAACATTACAACTATGAATGTGCGCCGTGATCAAAGCCAAAGGTGGCCCAACAAAATATTATAGTGTGCGCCTTTTTTTTTTTTTTTTTGGATGAGCAGTGTATATAGGAGTTGACCAGCTGGCAGCCTGATACACCAGCACTGTCTATACTTCTTTAAAAATGTATTATTATGCAATATCAACAAATGGTCCACAACAATGTACGCAACTTAAAAAAAAAAAAAACTATCACTTGGATGCAAATTAAACTTGTAAATGATGCAAAACCTGACACGCTACGATACAATCATGTCTACATCAGCCATGTTAGGAACTTGATAGAGAACATACAATTTTTTCTCTCTGACAGGTGTAGTTAATAGTTAGCACAGAATTACTTATCACAATGTGCCAGGATATGGCCCTTCATTAAACACAAGGTGCTAATTATCACAACGCAAACATCAGCTACTAAGTAACATATCACAAAAACCATCACGGTGCAGTAATCATTATGGCGAATACCAACATGAAATTAAAAGCCATTATTTGCATCCATGTGCTGCGTTTCCTGTGCTATTATGCACTCGGCAATGTTTACATGTACTGCAGGATATATGCCTTCTTCACCAGGCCAGTGAAATGTTAAATAAATATACAGAATCTATGTACGGCAATTTTGATAAAAGCTGATATGGACAGAAGATGGAAGGAAATGAAAGGAGAGTGACATACATGCCAATTATTTAGCCATCTGAAACTTTGACCTTGGCACTATGGGATAAGCATTATGTGAAAGCATTTCCGTAGAAACCCTTCTTTTCTGAATACAAGGGAGAGAACCTGAATCGTACAACCAGTTTCCAGAATGGCCTTTGAAGATCAAAAATCTACTGAATGACGGCACCTTTTTCACATTTCTTTTATGTGACTACTGAACAATTAACTTGACCAAATACAAAACAAGCCACATTACAAAACAGCTATTTACATTCAGCAATGATGAGCGCTGCTGCTGAAATTTCACACTGTCCATAATAATTACCACGGATGCAAACACTCTCACCTCTGTGTGTAGCTGACTGGTGCTAGTGGTAACTGAATGATTAGGAGCTCCCACCACACACGCGCATTCAAACAGATATACACGCAGCGCTCTAAAGTATATGCATTCCTCCCCATTTGCCAGTAAAAGTAACAGCATGAAACTAAAAAAAAAAAAAAAAATGTGCTCACAGCACAAGAGACTTCTGACATGAATAAAAACTCATAGAATACACTCAAGCATGTGACTGATAACATGAAAATAAAAATACAACTCCCTTGTGTGTGCTGATGCTGAACATGACTTGCGACATTCATTTTGGCACTCGAAAGATATTGTTCTGGGACATTTATTTCATCGCATGATAGATACTGTTTTGGTTTTGTCATTCGCCTAAGCGCACAAGGAAAGTGTTGTTAAGATAAGAGCTGTAATACTGCAGCTCAATTCTGTAACAGATGCATAATATACAACAAAAATGATCATTTCTGCCTCTAGTGATGAACAGCAGAGCAACCTTGACTGAGAGGGTCCTTTTCAAAAGAAAAGAAAAACAAAAGCGGCAAAGCAAACATCACACACAAATTGAGACCAGGAAAAGGTGGTAAAAAGATTTCCAGTTATTTCAGCATATTGCAGTCAAGTTGGGATATTCTGATTGTGGAGAGACAAAACCTCAAATAATAAAACTAATTAAATGTTCTGAATTTGGATGAAATTGCAACCAATTAAATATCTGTTTTTATAGATACTGCTGCTATGAAATTCTCTTTTTTTTTTTTGTGAGAATTTCCATGAAAGAGTTTCTCTTAAATCTTGGGGGCACAAGAAGCTAACTCACTCCCTACGGAATACTTGTAGGCCAAGTACTAAAAAAAAAACAAAAACTTTTGTTTATCGTCCCCGCCCGTGCCTAAAATCTGCACCTTGCCAATAATTTATTTATTTTTTATTTTTGAATTTTGCGCCAGAAAACTATAGCCGCGCATGCGAAGTAGACTTAATTCCGGCGTGTCCCGGATGAGCAGACCGCGGCATTGTGTAGCAGCATTGTGCGTGTCGAGTTTACCTTTCGAGGGTTTGGAGCACAATGGTTATATGTCCAAATTTTGTGGTTTTGAGATTTTTATCCCGTCACAGCTTTCTATCAGCTAATCCTTGGAGCACAATAACTATATGTCCATCTGCATTCATTTTTAATCAGAATTCACATTTTCATTTTGTGATATGTCAACAAAATCTGCTTAAATGAATTAAACTTTGACATTTTGATGAATAAGCATGAATTTTACTACAGAATAGTCTGTCTTCCATTGCAAACGAACTTGCTTTCAACCAATCACCATTGTGTTATGTCACATCATGTACTAGAATTGTTGGAGCACTGAGGTGACATGTCCATTTTTGGCAATTTTGACCACGACGTTGCGGTTACATTCCAATAAAACTTAGGTGTTCAATATACTTATGAACCATGCAGCAAAAGAGTGACTGATAAAAAAAAAGATATAAAATACCTGATTTAATAGAACACTTGGAAACCTAAGAATCAATTTTTCTCAAAACCTCTAAAATGGACATATGACCAATGCGCTCAAAACCCTTGATATGCAAAAACACCGTATTAATTGTGCTGCATCACGATGTGTCATTCGTCCTCGTCCAGGTCGTTTGTGGTTTACCGATGCCTCATTTGCTGGGTAATCTGACCAGAGCTACGATGCTGCCACCTAAATTGGCGCTTGATCCTGTCAGATTACCCAGTTTTGCTGAAATTTAAAAAAAGTGCCCCCCGCCCCCCCTTCCCAATTTTGGGCGACCTCCCGGACGATAAACAAAAGTTTTTTGTTTTTTTTTTTTCACTTGGCCTTATATAAAATTATCGCGTTTGTACAGAATAGGCCTACTTTTCCCGAAAATTACACAATATGAACACACGTTTAGTTGAACGTCTGTATTTTCAAAATAAAGGTTTTTAGCAGGTTCAAATGCAAATGTCAAACTAGCAGTGTCATTTTGGGTATTTGTAACATCATTCCAATCGTCATTTTGGGTGCCCGCCACGTGACGCTGAGCAGCTCCTCGACTAGGCGCTCGACCACGACCTGTCCTGACTCGGCCACTTCCCCTCTTGTGGTTGGAGCAGTGGCGGGCGGTGGACGGAAAACTGGGGAGGCGGAAAACATCCCTTGAAACGGATAAGGTTAGTGACCCGATTTCAATCATTGTTCTTGGTCAACATGTTAGTTTCCCTTATAATGAAATGTTTAGGCGAGTGAATAATAAATTCTATAAAATGTTTAATTCACATGCCTTAATAGGCAACTCCACGAAAAAACCACTGAGGATTTTCCGCGTTAAATTTTGTCACATCCTAAGCGAGTCGTCAAACCTGTACGTAATGATTGTTTAATTGAAAAAGATTGAAATGTGCTCTTTTTTGCGTCCAACTGGTGCGTTTGATTTCTCGTCAGAAAACAGATCAAGACTAATAAGCAGTATAAAGGCATGTTTATCGCCCTCCTTGTTCCCTGTCCGCCGCCCGCCCCTGGGTTGAAGTAGAATACAGGTGGCCCATCACCGCGATCGTCAACTGATTTCGTGTTTTCATCGGACTGCGAATGGTCGAGGTCGCTATTACTGCTGTCAGATTGACGCGATACTCATGTATACTCATTATGCATGTTTCCAACGGAACTCCGAATGACGTCATCCACGCCGCTGGCACCGGCTTACCGTAGAGAATGGTAGAATTCGCCGCGCCGTTGGTAGCGGCTTGCCGTAGGGAATGAGTAAAGGAACCATCAAAAGATTTCACCACCCAAAATGTATTTCAAATAAAATCTATAATATCTATCTAAACAAGACATGAGTGGAAGCAACTCAACTAGACCACAGTCCATCACCACAATTTTTGAATAGAGAAAATTGCTTCTTGATTAAAAAATTGGTCTAGTTTCATTAGGAGAAAACGCAACAGCTTCTCGAACCTGGTGAGCTCTTAAACCAAAATCATATTCAGTTTAATTTTCCTTTTTTTCCAATTAAGGAACAACAAAGGTTCTCAGCTCAGAACACTCTAACTGTGATGCAATTAATTGCGCCACCATGCCACCCACTTCTGGATTTGCGCTCAAGTTTTCAATGGTTTAGGTGGATGTGTTCACAATATTTTTGGATTGTAAATTTTTTTTCCTCTTTTTTTAACATGGGGCAATGTTGCTCCTAAAAATAAAAGTGCACGTAGGGCCCTACACACATGGGTAAATTCAGCCCATCCCCAATATTTGTTAAAATATCACCAATGTTGCTGACCAGTCAAAAGAATTCATTAGAAAATACATTTTGCATGGTCACTATACTGGCAGTTCTTTCCTTGAAAATCTGCTGTTTTCTATCTCAAACAAGGATGCCTTGTGCTTACAATAACCAAAAGTGGACTTTGACTCAGTCTGACCGTGAGAACCATATATAATCGACCATATATAATCAGTGACACCACCGCTGAAAATAATTCTCGGGGAAACACATATCAAAACTCACATCCATCTTCTTCTTACTCCAGTCATCATGCTGTCACATATAGGCTCATGGTAATAAAAATTTGTTTGACAATTATTGTCTCAAAAATAATTACTATAAAAAAATTTAATTGTCTTTTTGTTTGGTACCATCGCTGTACCAAAAGGTAAAAAGTTGCACATGCCTGGTCAATAAAACTTAAAATGCACACCGTATGAAAAATCTTTTTTTTTTAATGAAAACAAATTATCAATGGAAAATAGGTCCACGACTTACATAATTATTTGAGTTAAAATTTGGTTTTTCGGGCTTTTTAAAACATAATACCAATTGTACAGGGAATATGACACAAATAATGATGTACAACTTAGATACAAAGCCTAACACTAATCTAACTGATCGGCGTTCTCCATCTGGAACTGTCAGGTTTATACTTGGTGTTATGTATGAGTATTTTATGTAAAGCACTGTATATCATTTGTAAATGGAGATTTGTTACCTGCTGTTTTTGCTGTCTTGCTGGTCAGCTATTTATTTTGTTCATCAGCACCCTCTGGTGGTGTGTCTGTAGTAAAACATGATCTGATGTAATATCACTTCTTTGTAATAGACTAGTGCTTTCTAGAAGCTTCTGGCATCTTCCTGCCTGGAGGGGGTGGGATTACCCAGGAATCCTGTAGATCTTTCCAGAAAGTTGCTAGTCTATATAAATGCTGTGATTTTGGTCAGTAGGGCAGAGTTTTTGTTTTGGCAACAGAGTTACATAGTGGCATTAGAGTGTAATTTTAAGATTAAACAGTGGATTATTTGTAGAAGTTTTTTTTTAATCAGTGAAGAATAAATTTGTTTAAGTTGTCATTGCTGGTTTTCTTTGTTGTGATTTTCAAGTCATAACAAATTGGAGGTTCCACCAAGATAAAGAGTTCATTGGATCAGCGATTGGATTCACCAAAGATTAAAGCTGAATTATTATTTAAATCTTGTGGCTATTTGAGAAACCAGCAATCATGACTTTTGATGTTAAAAGTTTTTTGAAAACTCCAACCCAGGAATCAATTGTCCTGGCAAAGAAGACAGACTTGCAAATAGCCTCAACTCTTGGATTACCTGATGCGAAATCATCAATGAAGAAACAAGAAATATTCGACATTTTACTGCAACATTTCATCGATGAAGATATCTTTGGGGAAGAAGCAGCAGAATTGATTAAAGATGTAGAAATGCCTGCAACAGAGCTGCAAAGACTTGAATTTCAGCTATGCCTGAAAGAACTGGAAGAAAGAAGGTTGGAGAGGGAAGAAAGAAGGTTGGAGAAGGAGAGAGAAGAAAGAAGGTTGGAGAAGGAGAGAGAACTGGAAGAAAGAAGATTGGAGAAAGAACTAGAAGAAAAAAGGATGCAATATGAAGTGGAAATGAAGAAAATAGAAGCAGGTACTGTTACAAAATCTTTTGGACTTTCTGATCATTTTGATGTGGTTAAACACATCAGACTTGCTCCTACCTTCCTAGAAAATGATGTAGACCAATACTTTACCCATTTTAAGAAAATTGCTGAAAATTTGAAATGGCCAAAAGAGCATTAGACAATGATGTTACAAAGTGTTCTCACTGGTAAAGCTAGGAAAATCTATAACCAGTTATCTGTCCAACAGTGTTCTGATTATGATTTTGTCAAATCTGCCATTCTGAAGGGTTATGAATTGGTCCCCGAGGCTTACAGGCAAAAATTTAGCAATTCTCGCAAGGAAGCCAGTCAAACTCATGTTGAATTTGGCATGTTGAAGGAACAGTTGTTTGATCAGAGGTGTAATTCCATTAAAGTTGAGAAAGATTTTGACAGAATGAGGCAACTTATTCTGGTTGAGGAATTCAAAAGGTGTATCCAGCCTGATATCAAGACTTTCCTGGAGGAGAAACAAGCCAATACTTTGCAAGATGTTTCCACCCTGGCTGATACTTATGCATTGACTCATAAGTCTTCTTTTGTCCAAAAATCCACTTTTTCTAAATTTCAAGGCAAGTCTCAGTCCAAGACTTCTTCTAATAACACTTCTAATGATTCCAAGACCACTTCTGAGAGGAAACCTTCCAGTGAGAAGCAGTCCACTGATTCTTTACCCTCTGTGTCTTGCCAATACTGCAAAAAGCAAGGTCACCTTATTTCTGAGTGTTATGCTCTCAGGAAAAAACAACAACGAGAAGAAACCAAGCCAACTGCTTTCACTAGGAGAGAATCTCTTGTATCAATGGTCAGTTCACCTGATCTTCTACCTCTGTGTCTGATTCTGTTAAGGAGGGTTTTGAGCCATTCATTACCGATGGTTTTGTCTCACTTTCATATGATTTTTCCTCATCTGCTCCTGTTTGAATTCTAAGGGATACTGGGTCTTCCCAATCTCTTATTCTTGCAGATATTCTGCCTTTTTCGGACAAATCATCTACTCAGGCTAATGTCCTTATTTAAGGAGTAGAATGTGGTTTTACAAGTGTACCTCTCCATAATGTTCATCTCAAATCAGACTTGGTCTCTGGACCTGTTACTGTTGGTGTAAGGTCTTCTCTTCCTTTCAAAGGTGTTCATTTGCTTCTTGGTAATGATCTTGCTGGGGATGAGATTGTGCTCTACCCTGTTGTAATTGACACTCCTTTGATTGATCAAGAATCTGACTCGATAGAGAAGGGAATTCCAGACCTCTATCTTTCACGTGCAGTTACTCATTCTATGGCCAAAAAGGCTATTCAAGATGATGCTGACCTGGACTTCAACCTGGCTGACACCTTCATTGGACAGTCTTTTCATCAGGAACCTTCCAGTCCTGAGATCTCTGGGAAATCTTCAGACTTGTCCTTGTCAGGTCATTCTAATGACATTCTGTCTCGGAAACAACTTATTCAGGAGCAACAACAAGCTCGTGATCTAGCGCATCTTCTACCACAGGCTGCAAGTGAACAAGAGGCTACTCAAGTTCCTGTCTGTTTTTACTACAAAAATGGTGTGCTTATGAGAAAGTGGCATCCACCTGATGTATCTGTAGATGAAGAGTGGATGATCACCCATCAAATTGTTCTTCCAAAGTCTTATCATCAAGAAACTCTTAGTCTGGCCCATGACAATCCTATGTCAGGTCATTTGGGTATCAAGAAGACCCTTCAACGTGTCAGGAATCATTTCTTCTGGCCTTCCGTAAGGTCCGATGTACAGGAGTACTGCAAATCCTGTCATACTTGTCAAATTGTTGGGAAGCCAAACCAGAATATTCCAAAGGCTCGATTTAAGCCCATTCCCGCTTTTGAAGAACCTTTCAGTCAGATCATCATTGACTGTGTTGGACCATTGCCGAAGACTAGATCTGGTTGTGAGTACCTACTGACTATCATGTGTGCTTCCACCCAGTTTCCTGAGGCATTTTTCACTTTGTAACATCAAGGCGAAGACTATCATCAAGGCTCTTACCAAGTTTTTCTGATTTGTTGGTCTTCCTAAGTCTATTCAGTCTGATCAAGGGTCAAATTTCATGTCTGGCATATTTCAACAAGTTATGCATGAGCTTGGTATTAAACAATACAGGTCATCAGCTTACCATCCTGAGAGTCAAGGTGCTTTGGAGAGGTTCCTTCAAACCCTGAAGAACATGATGAGGACCTACTGCCTTGACACAGAGAAAGACTGGGATGAAGGTGTCCATCTTCTTCTGTTTGCTGCCCGTGAAACTACTCAGGAGTCTCTTGGGTTCAGTCCTTTTGAGCTTGTTTTTGGGCATACGGTCCGTGGACCTCTGAAGCCTCTGAAGGAAAAGTTGCTGGTCGAAGATGATGTCCCAATGAACTTGCTTCAGTATGTCTCTGACTTCTGTAATCATCTCTCTAAGGCTTGTGACTTTGCTAAGTCTAATCTCAAAGAGGCTCAGGGCAAAATGAAAGCCAGATATGACCTTCATTCCCGAGATAGAAGTTTTAAAGCTGGTGACAAAGTCCTAGCACTTTTGCCAGTTCCTGGAAACCCTCTAAGAGCCCGACATTTCGGCCCTTACACTGTCCTCAAAAAGGTCAGGGATCTAAATTATGTAATTTTAACCCCTGGAAGGAAGAAACAAAAACAAATGTGTCACATCAACATGCTGAAAGAATACATTGACAGAGACACTCAGCAAAAGCCAGTCAATGTGGTAAATACAATTGAACTGGAAAATTCTGAAGAAGATTGTGACTGCCCCTTGGAAAATGAACCTGGTCCAGCCAAACTTGAAAATTCAGACATTCTTCAAAATATTGACAGCAAGTTGTCCCACCTGGACCCTTTTCAACAACAACAGCTAAAGCAGCTCATATTTGAATATAGTCACATATTCCCTGACGTTCCATCAAGGACTGATAAAGTTTACCATAATGTCATCCTACAAGATGATGCCAAGCCTGTAAAACAGCATCCTTACAGAATGAATCCAGAGAAGCAGAAATACCTTAAACAAGAAGTCAAATACCTGCTTGAAAATGACTTTGTTGAACCAAGTAACAGTGACTGGAGTTCTCCATGCATCCTAGTTCCAAAACCCAATGGAACATATAGAATGGTGACGGACTACAGGAAAGCGAACCCTCTATCAAAAACGGACTCATATCCTATTCCCAGGATTGATGACTGCATTGACAAAGTTGGACAGTCAAAGTATGTCATCAAATTTGATCTCCTCAAGGGCTTCTGGCAGATCCCTCTGACAGACAGAGCAAAGGAGATCTCTGCTTTCGTCGCACCAGATGGATTATACCATACAAGGTCATGCCCTTTGGAATGAGGAATTCTCCGGCCACCTTCCTACGTCTGGTAAACAGAGTGATCGCTGGACTACCAGGATGTGAGGCCTATATTGATGACATTATCATCACCAGCGACAGCTTCCAAGAGCACCTCACCTAGATCAGAAACTTCTTTCAGAGAGTGAGTGATGCCAAGCTGACTATCAACCTTGTTAAAAGTGACTTTTGTAAAGCTACAGTTGTTTACTTAGGTCATATTGTAGGACAGGGTCAAGTCAAACCAACTGATGCAAAAGTAAAAGTTATCACTGAATTTCCTGAGCCTACAACTAAAAGACAACTAATGAGATTTCTAGGGATTGTGGCTACTACAGAAAATTCTGTAAAAAATTCTCTACCATTTCTGAACCTTTGACAAATTTACTGAAGAAAAATGCAAAATTTGTTTGGGATGAAAAATGTCAAAATTCATTTGACCAGCTGAAAGCTATCCTCAAAAATGCACCAGTTCTCTTATCTCCTAATTTCAAAAAGGAGTTCAAGTTGGCTGTTGATGCCAGTGATATTGGTGCAGGCACAGTTTTACTGCAAGAAGACACTGATGGAGCACATCATCCTGTTTGTTACTTTTCCAAAAAGTTTGATAAACATCAGAAAAAAACTATTCAATAATTGAAAAAGAATGTTTGGCACTTGTTTTGGCTTTACAACATTTTGAAGTCTATTTGACTTGTTCAGCTACTTCCATCAAGGTCTTCAGTGATCACAATCCCCTCACATTCTTGCATAAGATCAAAAACAAGAATCAAAGATTACTGGGATGGAGTTTACTTTTGCAAGAGTATGATTTGGATATTTCTCACATCAGGGGAAAAGATAATGTCATTCCAGATGGACTTTCACGCATGTAAATTTTACTTCTCCATTTGATTGTGGAAAATGTCAATTTTTTTTTCTATTTGATTGTGAAAATTGCACTGGTTGTTATGTATATGATTGTTATAATGATCAATGATACTTTTGTGTCAATTTCAAGATTATATTGATTATAAAACTGTGTTATTTTTAACAAAAGAAAGCTTTTAGCAAACCTTTCTTTTCTTAAAGAGGGGAGGTGTTATGTATGAGTATTTTATGTAAAGCACTGTATATCATTTGTAAATGGAGATTTGTTACATGCTGTTTTTGCTGCCTTGCTGGTCAGCTATTTATTTTGTTCCTCAGCACCCTCTGGTGGTGTGTCTGTAGTAAAACATGATCTGATGTAATATCACTTCTTTGTAATAGACTAGTGCTTTCTAGAAGCTTCTGGCATCTTCCTGCCTGGAGGGGGCGGGATTACCCAGGAATCCTGTAGATCTTTCCAGAAAGTTGCTAGTCTATATAAATGCTGTGATTTTGGTCAATAGGGCAGAGTTTTTGTTTTGGCAACAGAGTTACATAGTGGCATTAGAGTGTAATTTTAAGATTAAACAGTGGATTATTTGTAGAAGTTTTTTTTTTTATCAGTGAAGAATAAATTTGTTTAAGTTGTCATTGCTGGTTTTCTTTGTTGTGATTTTCAAGTCATAACATTGGACATCCAAGCAAAAAAAAAGTCCACACTGGGTTGTAGGGAAGGGTCTGCAGATAGTGTAATGTTTTCGCAAGTTCTGCATGTTGATTTGGATGGTATTTACTCTCATGATTTTTAGACTTGTTGTGTTGCCACTTTTAACGGATGCAGTTCTTCTGCAAATTGAACAAATCTGCTCCCCCAAGTTATTGGCCAGACTTTTTTCAATAGGGTTAAATCTGAAATATACCCAGAGTGGTGAAATGGTATTTTGCTTCACAACCAAATCCATCTCTGCTTTTTTTTTTTTTTTTTTAATTTGGCATCTCCAATCCCACCCGAATCTGGAATGCCCAATTGGTGAACTATGCACAAGGCACAAGGCTTGCTCGTATGTGACCCCTTGCTGCCAATTCAGGAGAGTGTAGACAGTTCGTGGCTCTCCTCCGAAGCACGCGCCCGTCAACCACCGCTTCTTATACACTCATTGTTTGAATCTTCGCAAGTTCAGAACGAGGGCGGAGGATACCCGGACATGAACAGGCTTAGAATCTTCCTGACGAGCGCCCGTCTGGCCAACAGGAGGTGCTTGCGCAACGAACAAGGCCATCTCTGCTTCTTTAACAATGCTGCTTTTGAAATATCTTGATTATCAGTAAAGCGGTCGTGTCATTTGCTTTAGTTCTTCGAATGAGCTCTTTGCCAAAGTGTCTGTTAAACTTTTAAGAGTTTGCCCGCATTCTCATGCAAGTCGTGCCACTCTCTCTCTCTGTTATCAAATTAAAAGTATGACAGGTATATTGTAGGACAGAGGACAACAAAGACTCTTGCATTTATTTTCAAAAATATTGAAAAAGGAAACATGAAAATATGCAAAGAAACGGTTATGAAAAAGAATTGCAGCTGGGTCACATAATTGTGATCAAACGATCACACTAAAATCGTGAAAGTCCTACTCACCTGGCACCCAAGGGACAAAAGACTGTGGTAGCACAGGTCAGATAAAGTACACCATCCTTGGCTCTTAAATACCAGAGATTCAAATGTAGATAAGGAATCTTTGTCATTCACACAAACTGCATAATTAACTCATGCTCACTCGTGAACTCTCGAGGTAGCATGATAAATTTTGTACGAATGTACACGTAGGATTAGGAGCTCCATACGTACGTACATAGTGCATAATTAACTCAATCAGAATGTAATCAGAAGGCAGAATGGTGGTGAAATGGGTAGCAGGTTGCAGCACAGTAAGAAGATTGTGGATTAGAATCTGGCCTCGGCCATTCTGCGTGATGTTTACATCGTCTCCCAACATTCAAGAGGGCTACCTTTGGGTGACTTGGTTTCCTCTCACAGCCCAAAGACATCCATGGTGTGTTAGAACTGATACATACCAAATAGCCGACTACATAAACACTGGAACTCACTACATTCCATCAAATACTGCATCATTATGTGATCACTTAAGTCCACAAGACACGAACAGCTATAGCACCAGTTGGCCTTCCTTCGGTACTGTGTTGCCATAAGTCCCGCCAGTGGTCTTAGGCAACCTCCTGTCTTCAGTTACGTTGTTCGGCCTCCACAATGCTCCGGTAATGACTCTGTTAGGCTCACACCCCTCCCTGCTCCTGGGGATCATGCAGACATGGGTAAGAACTCCCTAGGGGGCCCAGGACCCACTTCAAAAGAATCCATCCTAATTTTGGACACCCAGCAGGAGTAGACGGCTGCCAGGCTGTCGGGGTACCAGCCTCCTCCATAGCTGCTGGGCCTGCGAACGGCCTGAGACAGACCCTTTCGCTCCTGGAGCTGGATCTGGATGGCATGCTGGGACCAGGGTCCCCCTAATGGCCGGACCGCGACACGGTTCTTCCGCCCCAGTGAACACAATGACCGCAGCACTGTCAGAAGCTCTTGCCTGAACACCTAGACAACAATTCAATAAAGATGGATAAATTGATAAATAGGTAGATAGATTGACAGATAGACAGACAGATCAATAGATAGGTAGATAAACAGGTAGACAGACAAATAGAATGGTAGATATGTAGATAGATGGATAAACCAATCGATAGACATTCAGAGATACATTCAAATAAATAGAGAGATAGATTGGGGGAGGTGGAGAGCAAGATCATTTTTACAGTAGTACCCTATAATATAGCAGTACAGAGAATTTAGCATAATTCATTAAAATACCACAAGAAGAGATAATAAGGTGAAAATGCGAAGGAGAAAATCAACTACATTATGAAATGCAAGTTCCCGGATTAACATAATTTCAAAACAAAAAACCCCACACCTTCATTATTAATCATTTCTACCCACTCTGAGGGTCATAGGGGCATAGAAAGTAAAAGGACCTTGTTGAAGTAGAAATAGATGAAGGGGTTGTAGATATGGGAGCTCTTGGCAAAAAGTGCAGGGAAGACAAAAAACTCCGGCGCTATGTTATGGTCCCCGCCGTCCCCACTAAAGATGGACATGAGGGAAACTGTGGCATAGGGTGCCCACGCCAGGATGAAGCCCAGGCTGATGCAGAAGAACATCTGAAAAGACCAGGAAGAGAGCCGAAATGGTGGTCAGTCGAGGAAGTGAAAGACCAAAGCTAAAATTACAGTTGATGCAGGCACAAGAGCAGAGCCTAAATGGTGGTCAGTACAGGGAGAGAGTGGAGTCAAAATGGCACGCATTGAGAGCATGACAAACCAATTGGCTCAAATACAATCTGGCCCATTAATATTTGGATGTTGACACATTTGTTGATATTTTAACTTTCTACCACATCATATTGGAGTTGAAATTAAATTATGAATACGTGATGAAAGGGCAGTACTTTTTATACTACAACCCCCCCCCTTCTTAAGGGACCAAAAGTAATTGTCCAGTTGGCTGGACAGCTGTTCCATGGCCAAATGCATGCTATTCCTGCCTGTTTTGGCTTTCGAATGATGGATTAATCTTACCATAGAGGCCTCAACAGCAGAGATCTCAATCACAGTTATAAGAATCACCACTTCAGGATGTACCCCTCTGCCATACCCAGTTTTTTCATCCATAATAAGTCTAGTGCATTAAATGTTGAAAAAAAAATTATTAAAAAATTGTCTGGAGTATTGAAACAAATTAAATAATCTAGAAAGAGTTAAACCTGCTCAACCACACCTATTAGCTGACACAAATGCACAAGGCAAGACCAATCGAGCAGGGAAAAATACTCAAACCCAAAGCAAAATACTGTTTGCACCCACGTCTGAAGCAATGCAGTGAGCTCACCACGGAGAGCCTTCGTTCAGCGTTGCGCAGGTTGGAGTGGATCCCGCGAGTTGACAGTGCAGCAGAGAACCGGTACACCTTCAGCAGGATCAGACACTGCGAGACGATGACAAGTAGGACAGGGATGAAGGTGAAACACACAAAGGAACAGATGACATAGGTGGCGTCCTTGGCGGAGATGTGGTAGCGCTTCCAGGCGACGGTGCAGGAGAGGCCGTAGGGCTCTGGGACGTACTCCCCCCAGCCAAGCAATGGGAAACTGGACCAGACCGCCGCTACCACCCAGCTGCCGCAGCACACCAGCCGCACACTGGCGCCCTCTAGAGACACTAACGGACAGAGAAACATTCTAAGTAAGGAGCATAGACTGTATAAAAAGATGGACGCAGCACCCGGGTCTGAAAAGTGCAGCCTATGCGCAAATCTCTGAAAATTGCACTCTATTTAATCGCCAGCAGATGGCGACATCAGTGGTTGCAGAAAGAAGTTCAATGCTTTAGAAGTCTATGAGAAAATGACCCTACTTTCCCACCTGATTTATTATTTCAATAATGATTTTCCACATTTTTTTATGGTATCCATTGCAAGTGTAAAGTCTCCTTTGATATATCATGATGTTCATTTTTGTAAATTATGGTCCCAAATAGACTAGAATACATGATAAAGCCAGATGTGCTTTATGAGGCGTGGCTATCCTCTGGTCCTCGTCAGATACGGTCAGATCCACCTGTAGATCCACCCCTCGCTCTTCTCTGGATCTTCAATTCACGCTCTCGTCCAATAGAAATCACATCCGGTTTCAAAATGACAAAATGGCGCTGTTCTAATTGCCAAAATCGAGGCTTCCTAAATGGTATGCTGAAACCAATGGGTGACGTCACGGTTGCTTCGTCCATCTTTTTATACAGTCTATGGTAAAGAGCTGAGCACTGAAAACAGGCACCACGAAAGGAGCTACCTTCAGGCCAATAATTATAAGCCGTATTTACGACAACACATTCAGTGGAACACAAGTTCTGAGAATCCGAGAGACAAGTACCATTCCAAATACCAGAAATGACTATATATAGACTGGATTGGCTCCATACAGGGTGTATAAAAAATGTCCCACTTTGCAATTACACATACTCAACATGTCACGCGTGAGTGAGCACAGGCTAATTACGTAAATTGCGATTCACCTGTTTTGCGCGAAAAAGTGCTGAGATGAAAAAAGGATGTGAGACCATCGGAAGCAACGTTAGGTATGCCCTTTGTTTATCACAAATTGCCATTACTTTCAGTTCTCAACATGTCCACCATTTCTTTCCTGGCAGATTTGGGCCCTCCTCAGCATATCATACACTGCATGGCAGATCAAAGCTCTGTCCCTTCTGAGAACATTGACTTCTGCTGTTATGCGTTCCTCAAGGTCATCCAGGTCCCTAGGTGGAGTAACGTACACTTTTGACTTAAGATGACCCCACAAGAAAAAGTCAAGAGGGGTTAAGTCCACCGACCTCGGGGGCCATTCCACGTCGCTGTGTAGGGCAATCACTCGTTCTCCGAACAGTTCTGTAAGGCGGTCTGTTACAATCATCCGTCTGTGGGATGGGGCACCATCCTGTGCCCACCACGCTCTCTGAAATCAGCCATTTCTGTCGCACCATTCTGGGGACATCCATTCATTCATTATATAACATGACATAACAGGACTGTTAGCCACCTGGAGAGCAAAGCGTTAAAGCAATTTCCTGAAAATTTTTAGGACACACACTAACGTTGCTTCTCATGGTCTCAGATCCTGTTTTCATCCCAGCACTTTTTCGCGCATAACAGATGTATCGCAATTTACGTAACTAGCCTGTGCTCACTCATGAGTGACATGTTGAGTATGTGCAAATGCACAAAAAAGCACTGAACCATTGCCTATCAACCTATGTAAAAGGATTTTCAAAAAATTATAGAATATTCATTTTAGGGCAATTTTTCAAAGTGGGACATTTTTTTTTAACACCCAGTAGAATAGTCTAATAATTGTAGACTTGCAGCAAAAATGACCTATGCTGCCATTACCATTACTGTCATGAGCACCAATTGCCATAGTCATTATGGAAACAAGCACTTCTGCTACATTTCAGATAAAATCACACTAAAAGCTGTTTCCAGGACATAACTCAATCATCTGATGAATCATTGCATGATATAACTGCCCCTGACATTTCCGTTCAAGAAAAGGCAACCAATTTCAATTAAAATCTTTAGTGAGCAAGGAAACAGGCAGAATTCCTTTCAATGGGGTCACATATAAAGATGTCTTATGGGCTGACAGCAGCATTATTTGTACAACACATTTACCACAGAATGCAGTAAAAAGCCCGTTACATGCCAAATGTGTTCAGACCTCCCTCTCAGCCCCTACCTCCCTCTAATTCTTAACGTGATACAGTATAATGGCAGAGAGCAACAATACATGTCATTTGGATTGGTTGCATCTTGGGGACACCGTATCTAAAAATGAAAAAGACCGGTAACCAAGATTTTAAAGGAAAACTGTCGCAGCTGAGCACACATAACAGATGCTCTGAGACATAGGCAGCATCTGATTTCTCTTAAATAGGAAGCCTATTTCCTTTCCTCTCCCCTTTCCCTTGACTGTGCTCAAAAATTTCACCTGGGTCAAGCGAAAGATGACGGAAGATCTTAAAGGAACCTTGGGCATGTTTGAGAAAAACTGGATGTTCCTTCTTTCAAAACGTCATGAGCTTGAATGGGAAGATAGTCTTTGCAATTTATCAAAAAACTTCGGGACCAAATGATGTCTCCAAGTGCTACAGCTGCAAAGGATTGAGGTCAACATTTGTGATCTTTCCATTCTTCCTAGGTTAGTCCTGTGTTCTCTTGCTAAAGGGAACCAAAGTAAGGAGCTAATTGCCCCCTGTCCTTCATGACATAGACAATTCGATGCTCCTTGTCATGGCAATCAGTCGAACTATTTCGGTTCATGTCCGTCGGTGTGGAAGGTTTTGTGCTCTTTAATAAGTTCCGATGCAGCCACATACTTACCTTCAACCACTCTGAGGACAATGTCTGCCATAGCCATACACAAAAGCACATAAACAAACATTGAAGTTTGCGCAAGTAAAAAATTAAATTCAGCAGAATTAAAATATATTATGAGTTATGGCCTCAGTAAATAATTTGTTTTCAGAAAGAACAGTGCTAGGATGGCCATGATAATCTGCAATATAAACAAGCAATTTCCCCCAAAGACACAGTTTATGGAAGAAAAAAAAAAGGCTTTTCAAGTTCATGCAGAGCAACTGCACGAGTCAGTTTTGTGCCAGTGTTCCTTTAAAGATATGCTGATGAGTGGCCTCTGTTCTGTCCTTGAACAGCCACATTACTTGTATGTCCATAGGCAATGGATTATGGCTGTTGTAGTGATTACAATGCTTATTTCTGTGCAAATTCTTTTTGAGCCAAACTAGCTAGCTTGTAAAATCTACAATAAAAAAAAAAAAACTAGCGTACTTAACTCAGACAAAAACACAGTTTTTCAAAAATTAAGAAAATTCAAATTATCAAAAAAAGTTGATCAATGAATGTCAATAATATAACTAGAAAGCTAACATTTCAAACAACCCAATACTCGACTCTCTACAATAAACAGTTAAATAGTTATAAAGGTAAAAGTTAAGCCAATCGGGGCAGGGCTTTGTAAATTAAAATGTGACCCTTCCCTGAGTCCAGCAACCCAGCCCCCAACTCATAACAACAAATCATTCAATAGCTATGAAGGATCAAATACTGACAATGATAAACGGGGCAGGGCTTCTAAAATGAAAATGCAATCCTTTCCTGAGTTCACGAACCCAATCCCCAACTCTGTGACAAATGGTTCAATAGTTATGAAGGGTCAAATATGGACCAATTAGGAAAGGGGCCAGGGCTCCACCATTTAACATGTGATCCTCTCCTAAACTCGACAACCAAAGCCTCAACTCTCCATGACAAACTCATTCCTGAGTCTAACCCCCGAATCCCCAGTCTTCTATGAAAAACTGTTCAATAGTTAGGAAGGATCAAATATCGACCAATCAGGAAAGGGGAAAGGGGTGAGTCTCCACCAGTTAACACAAGATCCTTTCCTCCTAAGACCAACAATCCAATCCCCGCTCTCCATGACAAACAATTTAAAGGTTATAAAGGATCAAAGATCTCCCATTCCGGTAATATCCAGGATGGAGCGATGGAAAAAAAAGAAAATTACCCCATGTGTCAGATCACATGTGTGCACGGACATCAAAATCTATCGTTTGGGAGAGTCTCAGTTGAGAAGCAAGTTTGAAGGCTCGCACTGAAAAGTTGCAAGACTTTGTCAATCTCTTCCACCCAGGACATGCCATGGGAGGGATTATAGCCCTGCTCTCACCTCGCCTAAAAGCGCATTATTTCTCCATTCCTGTTCCCATTTACCATGACTAATTAGCAACTAAGAGTTAATTTGTTCAGTTATGAGCATCAATGAATCCATTTCCCCCTGGCTTGCATTATTATTTATTGCAATGGTTATCAAGCGTTTTCCTATCCAAATTAATGGTGACGTAAAAAGTCTATTTCTTTCGAAGCTTCTAAATTCCTGTAGCTCATAAAATAGTATATTTTTTTCTGCATCAGTGTCCGATCGGGTCGATAGGCCAAAAAAGAGTTCAAGAAAATGCGGTTTTGGCAACTTAGGTCCACGTGATAGGTTTGCTTAGGTAAAAATAAAACTCTGTCTGCAGCCAGTGACATTACCATAATGGGGGTTAACGCTCAATCTGCTCAATCCGATTAAGAACTGGGCAATTAACTGAATTAATTTACTGAGCAAATAGGCAACCAATAAGCTGCTTAACCATTAATGATTCAGACATTAAGCTTTGCGTCAAAGAAGAAGGCTACAACATGAGACTACATAGACAGACTATGTCAGGTCAGGTCAGGTTACTTTATTGATACCCGTAGGTAGATTTGTGTTGCAGTATCAGAGAACATCCGACATATGGGACAACACTGACATACACAAAGATGACACAGACATGAAAGTGCTCAGAGCCACACTAGACCACAGCCTGGCAACCACCTAAAATGACACTAAATAAAATCTAACAATACATAAACCTTACATGTTAAAAACCACTCATGTTAAAAGAATTAAAAAAATAATAATAAATTAAAAATAAAAAAATAAATAAATAAAATTTAAAATAAATAAATAAATAATAATAATAATAATAAAAATAATAATAAAAATAAATAAATAAATAAATAAATAAAATAAATAAAATAAATAAATAAAAATACTCCATAAAAACCCTAAGGGCACATAAATAAGTACATTAAAAAAAAAAAAAAATTATTAGTATTTGAATAAATAAATAAGTAGACATGTGCAAAAAATTGCTATGATGATTTGTTCATCTGAATAATAGCGGCTGGAATAAAACTATTCCTGTAGCGCTTTGTTCTGCACTTCGGGACTATTAACCTCCGACCAGAGGGAAGAAGCTGAAATTCCCCATGTAGAGGGTGTGAGTGGTCGTTTATAATAGACTTTGTGATCCTCTGTAGCTGCCTGGTGTACAGAGACTCGGGGCTAAGCTGTGGTTCACCAATCAGCTTCCCTGACCATTTCACAATCTGCATCAGTTTGTTTCTTTCCTTCACCGATAAAGCACCATACCATGACACCAAGGAATAAGATAGAACTGATTCTATAAAAGATCGATAAAACAATGTCATGATGGTTTTGTCAATGTAAAAAGATGACAGCTTTCTTAAGGAAAACAAACGCTGATGCCCTTTTTTGCATACAGCTTCACAATTGGTTTCAAAGTTAAGTTTAGAATCTATCGTAGTCCCAAGGTACTTATATGACTGCACAAGTTCTACCATCTGACCCTTGATGACTGTGGCCTCAGGTGTACAGGGATTTTTTCTGAAATCCACAATCATATCTTTAGTTTTTAAAATATTCAACTGAAGGTAAGACTCTTCGCACCACCTGACAAAGTGTTCAATAATAGGTCCGTGGCTGGCTTCATTATCCTGCAATAAACTAACAATGACAGAGTCATCTGCATATTTTAAAATTGTTCTCTTCTCATGCATGCTCTGACACATATTTGTGCACAGGATAAAGAGCAAGGGGGACAAGACGCACCCTTGTGGCGAACCAGTCGACGACACCACTTGGTCAGATAAGACACCATTAAATCTGACTCGCTGTGTCCGCTCGGTTAAAAAGTCAAGAATACAGCCAGCAAGATTATTACTTAAATTAAATTGATCTAAAAGCCTACGGGTTAGAATATGTGGTTGAATTGTATTAAAAGCAGAAGAGAAATCAATAAATAGAAGTCTAGCATGACATCCATTTCCCTCCAAGTGTTTAAAAAGCAGGTTAAGAAGAGTGAGTGTGGCATCCTCCACTCCTCTGTGAGGCCTATAGGCAAACTGCAGAGAATCCAGTACATGCTCAGTGTTTTGCAGAATCTCTGACCGCACAAGTTTTTCAAAAACCTTCATGAGAATCGACGTTAAAGCCACTGGTCTAAAATCATTGAGGGATATGGGGCGGCTAGATTTTGGAACAGGAACAACCACAGCATTTTTCCAGACACTGGGAACATGTTGTAACAGTAAGGACTGATTGAAAATATAATGGAACACTGGGCTCAGCTCCTTTGCACAGTATTTAAGTACACGTCCACATATATTGTCTGGTCCATAACTCTTATTGGTCTTATTGGTCTTATGTCAATATTGCACCTTGAAGTAGAATGTTATGTAGTATATGCTGCTGATGATGGTATTTTGACAAGGTTTAGATTTTGTTTCTAGTTAATTAATTAGATAATTGCTGTTCATACAGTCTCTTATTGTAGCCTTCCTACAACTTTCCCTGTAGCTAGACAATAAAGACCTCATCAATGATTCTGGTATGATGAAAGTTTGATGCATGGTATGCATTTTAAATTATTTTAAATGCATACAATGTATTGAACTTTCACAATGCTCTAATAACCAATTTACTAAATTATTCAATTACCAACATTTCAACTTAAGAAGCCTTGGTAATTTAATAAATCAATTATTATCTCATCGCTGCAACCAGTGAGAAACTATGCTTCCCCGCAAATGTAGCCTATTCTTTTGAACGCTGAAAACATTTTGATGAAGCGCAATCTTAAAAAAAATTAGGGTGCATTGCTGGGAAAAAATGCTAAAACAGGAGATGGAATTCAGAGAAAGTATGGGATTAATTAATTGGTTTTTTTTTTTAATCCTTAAAATAGCACTTTTAAGTATGTTATCAGTGTAGCCCATTGTTGATCTCTGTCATGATAATTTATTACATGTAGGTAATAAAAGCATTAGACGGGATTACTTCATGGGAGGTTTAAAACTGGAATGTGCTCCACACGAGAAAGATCTGGGAGTGATTGTTGACCAAACCCTCACAGGCTCTAGCCATTGTGCCGTAGCAGTTAAAAAAGCCAATCGGATGCTGGGATACATTGTCAAAAGTATTGAGTACAAATCCAAGGAGGTGATGCTTCTTTTGTACAACACATTCGTCAGACCACATCTGGAGTATTGTGTACAGTTCTGGGGACCATACTTTAAGAAAGATATAGAGGCTCTAGAGAAAGTTCAGAGAAGAGCCACTAAGCTAATTCCAGGTATAAAAGATGAAAGCTATGAGAAGAGGCTGAAGATCCTTAATCTCTTTAGTCTTAGGAAAAGGAGACTCAGGGGTGATCTGATTGAGGTCTTTAAATATGTTAAAGGGATTAACAAAGTGAATTATGTAGGATTCCTTCGGCCAAGTGTTGTTAGTAGAACTCGGGGTCAAAAATGGAAGTTGACCAAAGGTAAATTTAGCACTGATATTTGGAAATATTTCTTCACCCAAAGAGTAATTTCGATGTGTAATAGCTTGCCTGAACATATTGTTGAGGCAGAGACCTAGGGAGTTTACAAGAGCAGGCTTGACTTAAAGCTAGATACCATTGAGTCATTGAGTATCTGAAGTGATATAATCACAATAGTATAAAGAAACTGGCGAGCCTAGTTGGGCTGAACAGCCTGTTCTCACCATTCATGTTATGTTACGTTATTAATAATTACGGGCTCACATATTGGTCTTGATTATTAAGCGAATAAATTGTGTGATTATTAATCAAGCAGTCTTAAACAGGAACAGTTTGAAAGCAATTACGCGTTTGAGGCTCGGAGACTCACAGCACATTATTGAAAATCCCGTTACACCGGCATTACTGCTAGGGGGACGTTGGGCCTGAGGAACTTAATGGAGAATGGAGTCATGAAAAAAAGAAAGAAAGAGGAGGACAAGGAAACACAAACATCAACATCCATCTGTTGGGGCAGTCTGAGGCTGTATAGACAGTTTGGAGGCTATAGACACCAAGTTGTGGGAACATGAAGGCTTCTGAAAATAAAGTCCACGATAGAGCTGAAAAAGTAGAGATGAAAAAAGGCAAGTGATAGATTATCAAAAAAAACTTGAAAATGAAAAAATCTGACCCAACCAACATAGCAAGTTAGATGTCTATAGCTATGAAATTGAATGAGTATGAGCAGTTGTATAAATAGTTGACTATAAGTCAGTGGGGAAAAAAGGGATGTCAAAATGAGTGAAAGGCAGAATGGAAGTGAGGTGTCCACTCAAAGTGCAGGCGACCTGAATTTACACATGCTAAAGCTGCCGTCCAATTTCTGGGTTTGCAACTTCTAAGCTGTAGGAGGCGTAGCTTCAGCAAATTCCACATGGTGTATGATGATAAGAAGAAGAAGAAGAAGAAGAAGAAGAAGATGAAGATGAAGATGAAGATGAAGATGCAGATGATGATCAGTAAATTGACTTTGTCAAGTCAACTTAAAGTCAACTTAATTAAATTACGAAGACTCGCTGAAAACTAATTTGCCCTCACCGTATGCAAGATGATAGCAGGTTTTCAGGTAGCGTGTGACGCTAATGGCTGCAACGGTGAACATGCCGCAGAGGCCGAACGTGAAGCAGCCCAGGCCGTAGTAGGTGCAGGTGACGTGGCAGCCCAGCCAGGAGTGGTTGAAAGAGGACATGATAGAGAGTGGGTAGAACAGCACACAGGACAGGAAATCCACCACAGCCAGGTTCACACACAGCAGCTCCGAGCCCGCCAGCTTCTTACGCCTCCGGTAGGAGATGGCCAACACTAGTCCATTACCACTGAGAGACAGCAACACTGTAGGTAACAACATTTGTTTGAGATCAGAAAATGAGAGGAAATTAGGTACGTTTGAGATTCAAGCAACAGCTGATTGCCAAGGAGCACTACCTCCCAAGTTTGAAGGACCAAAATGCTGGTCCATAACGACAGCGTTTCATTTCATTGAGCAATGGGGGGGGGAGAGGTGGAGTAGAAAACAATTGATTTCCTTATCATTTTATTGACCGGGTGGTGGAATTTGCATTTAATTCCGTCGATTCATCACACATTATTACGCAAGGCTGGAGAAATAACGCGTAAATCCCGCAATGCGCAAATTGCGAGTTTTTTCATTTGCTTGCGGGTCCGCGGGTATTGCCATTCAAATGCGGGTCGGACCTGCCAGATGCAGGTCACTTGGGAGCTAAGCACTACAGCACTGCATGCAAATTCAGTTTGTCTGATCAATAATTAAAATACAGAGGGCTCATTGCAATCACGTAATTTTCGCATCCTTCCTTTCTTTGACTCCATTTCTTGTGCTCTCAGTTCCACCCATCAGAGAGGCAAGATAAAATAAGAGCAGGAAGTAACCTCAGGGAATTGAAGAAACACAAACTGAGGGAATGAAATATCCGTGCTCCTTTAAAAGCTAATTTGAAGTGATGACAGTTTCAATGATGGCAGGGGAGCTCAAAATGAGAAGAGGTGGATACAGGGGTCCCTCATTTACACTGTGTGTCACGCATTACAAAAGAATACATCTGCAAAGGACTCTTGGGGTTCACCTCTCAGGAATATGGGTAGTTAATTGCCTTCTGTGGCGTGTTAATCACCAATTAAATACGCTTAACATGCGAGGGAGCCACGTGCAGGCGATACACGGGGAGAAAAATCTGTTTATAGCAAGCATTTCCTGGCGAACTCCTGCTGTGAGGCCTATCACATGTAGGAGCTGCAATACCTGCCTACAGTTATTCAGCTTATTAATGACAGTTGATACCCATAACGAGCAACCAATGAGCAATGTTTATCTGTGACCAGCCTTACACTGGTAAACAGTAACATCATCACCGACTCTAATGTGCCGTCCTTTTTCTAAATCAATTCCCTTTTGAAAAAAAAAAAAAAAAGCATTAGTCAGAGTCACAAAATGTGTCCGCTGAAGGAGACTCTCAATGTATGGGCATTAATTTTGTGTCTTTATTGACCTTATTGACTGCAGAATCAGGCATGTAAGGCAGCTGGCCTTTTTGTGAATGAACCTCCATCTCAATGCATGACTCAGGTCAGAGCAGTCCAGAGGTGGTAAACAGAACAGGCTGAGTTGTCTATTGTCCATTGCTAGCTTGGTATGTTTAACATCGATTCTTTAAAAAAAAAAAAAAAAAAAAAAAACCTTTATTGAAAGTAGCGTGTGGTGCTTTTGGTTAACTTTACTTAGCAAAGTAACTACTAATGACAATTTCTTCACCTTAGCCTGCACAGGCTTTTTTTTTTTGACTAAACCAGAAATACAGTGACAAAAAAAATCAGATATGGAGGTAGGTAAAGTGGGCAGGGCTGCATAGAGCCAATAGTGCAACCAAAATAAATAAATAAATAAATGAAGTGCATAAAATATATATTTTTTAAATTTAGCCAAGGGATATGAAGAATGTAAGCTGGTTGCCATTGCCTAATCATAGAGGAAGAAAAAAACCCTCTTGATTTGACTTGCGGTTGAAGGGATTTACTTTTTTCAAAGTTGTGAGCATGCGCAGTAATTGCGGCACAGCTCCTTTAATTTTTGGCTTCAGGTCTTGTCGTGAGGACGGGATAGCTGAATCACTCTGTCATCTTCTCAAGCACGTCCCAATAACTCTCAATGCGGTTAAGGTCAGGACTTTGTGGTGCCCAAAACCTGTGTGAAAATAATTCCTCATTCTTGTTTATTTGTTTCTTGTTTTTATTGCTTGATGCAGGCCAATAATTCGCCCCTTCTGTTACATTATAATGTATCCCCAACAAGGGATACGCCGTCCAACATAATTTTTTAGGAAATGAGAAGCTACACGCTTCATCAGTGAGGGTTAAAATAAGTATTGCAAGCTGAAACATGTAAATCGCTGCAATAATGATCCAATCATCGTATTTATTTATTTACATCCAAACGGAAACTATTTTTTTTTTTTTTGGACAGGCAGTGTATGTCGGGCAGAGCTGGTGTTCTGAGCATCAACACTTGACATATACTCAGGGTATTCTGAAAAAAAAATAAAAATACAGGGAGGAAGTTGCGCAACTCTTGTTGAGTAACATTTAATCAACTATGGAGCATCTGCAAAATTCCTATCATCTATTGCTGAGGGACTCCAGGCTACCTGTGGGGTGATAGAACCCACGGCTTCCTGAGCAAGGTTTGGATGGTCGTGGTGAGAGGGAATCCGACTCAAGACTCAACTTCATTCAAATGATTCAAGTATCGAATTTTTATCAAGAGAAGACGCATTTGGTGGGGTCATCATATAAACAGAGTGTGGCTAAATCATGTCAGTATATTATCCATGTAGAAGACATAATAAATGCAAATGTGCCTCGATGAGTGAACTTCCATGCTCAGTAGGCGTGACGGGCACAGCCAGCAAAATCAAAATAAAGCCACAAATTCGTCAACAAAACTAAAGTGCTGTGCAAAAGTTTTAGGCGTTCAAGATCTTTTAAAATCCAAATTTGGTCTCAGATGTTTATTTTTGTTTTCCACATCAATGTTGCTGTGGATAAAAAGCACATTTGACACACCAAATATGTTTTTTTTTTAAATCTTTTAAAAATGTATTTCACAAAAGACAGTTGAAACAGGCCTTGATCTCAACATCATCTGTCAGGGCTGCCCAACCCTGTTCCTGGAGAGCTACCATCCTGTAGGTTTCTGCTCCAAACCTAATTCAACACACCTGATTCAGCTCATTAGCAGCTCGTCAAGATCTGTAACTGAAAGCAGGTGTGGTTTGCTTTGGTTGGAGTGATAACCTTCAGGATGGTAGCTCTCCAGGTACAAGGTTGGGCAGCCCTGATTTAACTCATCAAATACAAAACCCAATTCCAATGAAGTTGGGATGTTGTGTAAAACATGAATAAAAACAAAATACAATGATTTGCCAATTCTTTTCCAGCTATATTCAATTGAGTCCACCACAAAGACAAGACATTTAATGTTCAAACTGATAAACTTTATTGTTTTTTTTTTTGGAAATATTCACTCATTTTGAATTTGATGCCTGCAACACGTTACAAAAAAGCTGGGACAGGGGCATGTTTACCTCTGTGTTACATCACCTTTCCTTTTAACAACACCGAATAAGTGTATGGGAACTGAGGACACCAATTGTAGAAGCTTTGTAGGTGGAATTCTTTCCCATTCTTGCTTGATGCTTCAGTTGCTCAACAGTCCTGGGTCTCCTTTGTCATATTTTGCACTTCATAATGCGCCGCACATTTTCAATGGGAAACAGGTCTGGACTGCAGGCAGACCAGTGTATTACCCGCACTCTTTTACTATGAAGCCATACTGATATAAGTGCAGAATGTGGCTTGCCATCGTCTTCCTGAAATAAGCAGGGACGTCACTGAAAGATGTTGCTTGGATGGCAGCATATGTTGCTCCAAAACCTGCATGTACCAGATGTGCAAGTTACCCATGCCATGGGCACAAACACATCCCCATACCATCACAGATGCTGGCTTTTGAACTTTGCGCTGATAACAATCTGGATGGTCATTGTCCTCTTTAGCCTAGAGGACACAATGTCCATGATTTCCAAAAACAATTTGAAATGTGGACTCGTCAGACCACAGCACACTTTTCCACATTGCATCACTCCATCTCAGATGAGCTCGGGCCCACAGAAGCCGGCGGTGTTTCTGGGTGTTGTTGATATATGGCTTCGATTTGCATGGTACAGTTTTAACTTGCACTTGTAAATGTAGCGACAAACTGTTAACTGACAATGGTTTTCCGAAGTGTTCCTGAGCCCACATGGAAATATCCTTTACAGAATGATGTCGGTTTTTAATGCAGTGCCGCTTGAGGGTCCGACGGTCACGGGCATTCAATGTTGGTATTCGGCTTGCCGCTTACGTGTAGAGACTTCTCCGGATTCTCAAAATCTTTTGACGATATTATGGATTGTAGATAATGAAATCCCTAAATTCCTTGCAACTGCACGTTGAGAAACATTCTTAAATTGTTGGGACTATTTCCTCAAGCAGTTGTTCACAAAGTGGTGATCCTTGCTTGTGAACGACTGAGCCTGTTGGAGATGCTCCTTTTATACCTAATCATGACACTCACCTGTTTCCAATTAACCTGTTCACCTGTGGTATGTTCCAAACAGGTGTCTTTTGAGCATTCCTCAACTTCCCCAGTCTTTTATTGCCCCTGTCCCAGCTTTTTTGGAATGTGTTGCAGGCATCAAATTCAAAATGAGTGAATATTTCCGAAAAAATAAAATTTTATCAGTTTGAACATTAAATATCTTGTCTTTGTAGTGTACTCAATTAAATATAAGTCGAAAAGGATTTGCAAATCATTGTATTCTTTTTTTGTTCACGTTTTACACATCGTCCCAACTTCATTGGAACTGGGGTTTGTATTACCTGGAGAGACAGATGTCATGTGCCCTTGTTTTTAAACAGTAACTGGAGGATTATTTTTGGATTTTAAGCAGGCTTTCGATTCTATCTCTCATCCGATTCTATTTGATAAGCTAAAAAAGTATGGTATTGATAGTACAGAGCTGAAATGGTTTAATCATTATCTCTCTAATCGTCAGCAATGTGTTAAGTGTTTAGGTAAAATGTCTGACTTTCGAACAATCCGTAAGGGAATTCCGCAGGGCTCAATATTGGGTCCCCTCCTCTTCTGTATCTTTATTAATGATATTTGTCATGTCTCATATCTCAAAAATATGAAATTGTGTTTATATGCAGATGACGCGGCGCTGTTCTGTAAGAACAGAGATATCAATGTAGTCTCCAAACTACTACAGAAGGAATTCAATAAGATCTGCCGGTGGGTAGATATTAACAGTTTGGAACTAAATTTCAGAAAATGTAAGTGTATGCTAATTGGCACGAGACGGAAAATACGAAATGCATCCGTAATTGTAAAATATAAAGGTGAGACAGTTGAACAGGTGCGTGATTTTAAATACCTTGGTGTAATACTTGACGAGTCACTGACATGGAGTAGGCACGTTGATAAAGTTTGTAGTAAACTTTCACAAATAATAGGGCGTATTCGTCAAATCAAAATGAATCTCTCAGACAATATGTTAATCATGTTATATAATGGATTAATTTTACCACACATTGATTACGCTCTTGTTGTATGGGGTAAAAGTTCTCAAAATAATATAATTAGGTTGCAGAGATTACAAAATAGATATCGTGAATTGTACTGCAGGCCGATTTTAGAACGCCCCATAACATTCTTTTAGCTCGGTTAGACTGGCAGTCAATTACTCAAAGATGGCAATATCAGTTTCACCTCGTCATTTTTAAAATAATGAATGGACTAGCCCCAGGATACTTAACGGCAATATTCATTTCTCGTGAAATCAAATTTTTAACAAGGTATATCGTTATCTTGCCCCCTTAAAATAAATACACCCCAAGACTGACTATTACAAAAGATCTCTCCATTATCAAGGATCAATAATGTGGAACAATCTACCTCAATATATTCGATCCATAACTTCTCTACAGTCATTCAAGAAATATTGTAGACTTTTATCTATAGCCTGAATTAAGAATAACTGATTTTAACCACTGATAAACCTTGGTATTTGTCTAATATTTTATTTCAATATAAAATTGTACAAGTGCCCCTACTTCTGGTTGTGCTCTTTTGCAAATGTTTATGTTGAAATCCTTGATGTGTGTATGTAGGTATATATGTGAGTGTGTGTATATATATATATGTATGTATATGTGTAGGTATGTATATATGTGTATGTATATCCCCCCCCCTTTTGTCTTATGAGTATGTATCTCTATGTATTCTACACTTTGTCACTCGTTGGTTTGGTTAATGTTTTTGTTTATTTTTATTGTGCAGGGCCCCTTGGAAGAGCAGTTTCTTAACTGAAAGGGTTACCCTGTTGAAATAAAACGGAAATAAATAAATAAACAGTTGTATGTGTGACTACTGTTGTAAAGTGTGATTTATTATGTGCAGGTTTTATGGACTTGTGCTTTTGGACTATGAGAGACTTTTTTATTGACTAGGGAAAAAGACTGGGAAGGTGTAGTGGCTGATCCAATTTGCACGAATGACAATGATTGCTTAATTGATTGATTGAAAGGGAGTGGGGATTGGGTACATTGGAGCGCTTCCTTTTATGAAAAGGGACATCTGATGGATGGAAAAGAGAAAAAGCCAGACCGGGCGACGAGGACCCAGGGCAGCTGCAGTGGAGCGATTGGCGCCAGTGCGTGGGTGATGCAACACAAGTTAAGCGTTTACTTTAGGGACGTTGAAGTTGTCTTCTCGGTCATTTAATTGTTGTGTTACTGGCGATGGCGGCGAAAGCTGGCCCTGATTGCCTGTGTGTTTGCAGATCAGTCAAGGAGACCGGGGCGATCATCGCAATCAGGAAGTGGGAAGAGGAGGTGGACGTTGGGTGTTTCAGGCTGCGTTCAGCGCCCTCAAATCCTCTAGTTAAGTTGTGGAGGGACCGCTGCGCCGTCTGCAGCCTGCTGAAGGAGACGATCCAACAGACTCCACTCGCCAGACTGGCGGCAGTAGCAGTTCACAGGATCCGGGCCGATGACGTCACGCCTCGGAGCGAGAAGAGATGACGCAGTCCTGATCAGTTGGATCGTCTCCTCCAGCAGGCTGCAGACGGCGCAGCGGTCCCTCCACAACTTAACTAGAGGATTTGAGGGCGCTGAATGCAGCCTGAAACACCCAACGTCCACCTCCTCTTTCCCACTTCCTGATTGTGATGATTGCCCCGGTCTCCATGACTGATCTGCAAACACACAGGCAATCAGGGCCAGCTTTTGCCGCGAGCGCCAGTAACACAACAATTAAATGACCGAGAAGACAACTTCAACGTCCCTAAAGTAAACACTTAACTTGTGTTGTATCACCCACGCACTGGCGCCAATCGCTCCACTGCAGCTGCCCTGGGTCCTCGTCACCGCGTCTCCCCATCTGGCTTTTTCTCTTTTCCATCCATCAGCCAGCCCTTTTTATAGAAGGAAGCGCTCCAATGTACCCAATCCCCACTCTGTTTCAATCAATTAAGCAATCATTGTCACTCGTGTAAAGGAGGTTCTATTTCGTACGTGCTCCGCCCTCTAACAGGCTTCGCTATTGGTTTACCCCCCGAGGCCCTGCCTCGGTGCCTGAGAAAGAAAATTGAACTCACCTGCTCCGTAGGAGGGGGTAGCGCACTCACCTTCTATAAAGCCTCGGTGCTGTCACTGCTCGTCTCCCTTTTTCACTCTGCCGGATGAAAGTTTGGACTCTCGCGAATTTCAGTTTTGGAAACCCTGTCGGCAGGGACCCCTTCCAACACCGACTAGTGCCCTGATTATTACCACGACCTGAGGTGATGCGCTCTGGCGGCACCCGCCTGGAGTTGTGGGGGCTTGTCGTTGGGAGATGACAGCTAGCATGCTCTCCCAGTTCTGGGAGGGGACCCCATCAGGGGGGAGGGGGGGCCTTCCAACATCGACTCATCTTCTGTTTATGTTTGTGCCACGACCTGAGGCGATGCGCTCTGTCGGTGCTCGCCTGTGGGGTGGGAGGCTTCCCGTGGGGAGATGACAGCTAGCAAGCCCTCCCATTCATGCTGGGAAGGGACCCTATCGGGGGGGAGTCCCCCTTCCAACACCTATGTGTGTTTTGTGTTGCTTTTGTGCCACGACCTGGAGCGAGATACTCAGTCTGGCGGTGCTTGTCCTGGTGTGTGGGGGTTTCTCTTTGAGTTCTGAATGGAATTCCGTGGTCTGGGGCCACCTGGGAGTACATCCATCCCTAACGGCCTTCGCCTTTGGTGTAAACTAATAGCGAAGCCCGTTAGAGGGCGGAGCACGTACGAAATAGAACTACTGGTTACCTGGATGTAACTCCAGTTCTATGAGTACGTACGGAGCCCTCTAACAACCTGCCCAGCTGGCCCCGAGTGTGTGATGCTGAGTTTCAAAGGGGAGTCGAGCAGTGACAGCACCGAGGCTTTATAGGACGTGAGTGCGGCTACCCCCTCCTACGGAGCAGGTGAGTTCAATTTTCTTTCTCAGGCACCGAGGCGGGGCCTCGGGGGGTAAAACAATAGCGAAGCCCGTTAGAAGGCTCCAAACATACTCACAGAACTGGAGTTACATCCAGGTAACCAGTAGTTTTGCAGGGTATAGGCAAATTTGCCCACAGCCCAATTTGTCCAGAAAACAGATTTGAAAAGTGATATTTACACACAGGAAGTGAACTGTAACCTATTGAGTGATTTCAAGATTTTTGTGGGGAAAGGCCACAAAGTCCATATTTAAACCCACAAACGATTGTTCTGAAAAACCAGATGATTTTTAATGGCTACACAACAACATGACGGACATTTTGATACCAAACATAAGTATATATGTGAAAAACTGAAGAAGTTTCAGACCATTTTCCATTGAAAAATGCATCTGTCTTGATGCAAAACATAAAGTTCATCTTGAAAAAAAACCAGGTTCCTGTGAAAACACACCTAACATATTTTCACAAAAGTTGCCTCAAATAGTTGGATAAATAATGTGCGAGTGTCGTTAAATTGCGAGACCGGTAACATGGTGAATTCAAGCCATTTTTATTATATACTACATATTTCTCAGAAAACCAATTTAGATGTTTTCATAAACTGTTGTACATTGTATAGGTTGTACACAGGCCTTGTGGATTTTAGGATGTTATTATAGACTGAGAATTTTCGAGAAGCCATTGGTATTGTTAAGCATTGGTCATCGTTTTGTTTACAAATGGAACACCTGCGATGTGATGATGTTCCATACATTAAATCAACAGTTGGACAGGATACATTGAGAGGATTTCCTTGGATAAGGTCTTCCTCATCTGCCAAGATTTCCTGAAGAAACAGTTTCATTAATGTCATTGTTCGATGTAGTAACATCATATGTTGTCTCATTGTCTTTGTCTGGTTTTGGTCGTTTTTTTGACATATTTGAAATAACATTTGCTGCATATCTTGTCACCGTCTTGTATTGTCATCCCCTCATTCGCCAACAATGAGTATAGCCATTGATTTTGTTGTCCATTTAGGTTACGAGCACCCTTACTACACTTTGCACTATTTTTGAACCTCGTAATGCAATTGTTTATCACACATTTCTTTGGCATAATTGTGTTTTTGCAATCCGAATGCAATGTATATATGATTTATAAAATGTATCACATGAAACAGCGGCAGTATGTAAAGCATGAGCATACAACAGGGGTAGGGAACCTTCTTCAGAAAGAGCCACTGTGGGTGCAGGTTTTCATATCAACCAAGCTGCTACACACCTGATTCTACTAATCAACCTCTGGAATGTTTAACGGCCTTGATTAGTAGAATCAGGTGTGTAGCAGCTGGGTTGGTATGAAAGCCTGCACCCACAGTGGCTCTTTCTGGAGAAGGTTCCCTACCCCTGGCATACAACAATGTTGAATGCTTTGTGGTTCACAAAATCATTGAAGTGTGACCACAAGCGCAGGCTACGCTTTGCTCAGTGGAGTAAAATCAAGGTCTGGGAGATATAGAACCTATACAATGTACAACAGTTAATGAAAACATCTAAATGGCTTTTCTGAGATATATGTAGTATATAATAAAAATGGCTTGAATACACAATGTTACCAGTCTCGCAATTTAACGACACTCGCACATTATTTAGCCAACTATATGAGGCAACTTTTGTGAAAATATCTTAGGTGTGTTTTCATAGGAACCTGGTTGTTTTTTAAGATGAACTTCACATTTTGCATCAAGACAGATGCATTTTTCAATGGAAAATGGTCTGAAACTTCTTCAGTTTTTCACATATATACTTATGTTTGGTATCAAAATGTCTGTCATGTTGTTGTGTAGCCATTAAAAATCATCTGGTTTTTCAGAACAATCATTTATGGGTTTAAATATGGATTTTTTGAGGCCTTTCCCCACAAAAATCTTGAAATCACTAAATAGGTTACAGTTCTCTTCCTGTATGCAAATTTCACATTTCAAATCTATTTTCTAGGCAGTCCCACAAGTAGGTACATATAACCAGAAGATGGTTCAAATTGGGCTGTGGGCAAATTTGCCTATACCCTGCAAAACCACCTTGGATCAGCCACTACACCTTCCCAGTCTTTTTCCCTAGTCAGTAAAAAAGTCTCTCATAGTCCAAAAGCACAAGTCCATAGAACCTACACATTATAAATCACACTTTACAACAATGGTCACAGATACAACTGTTTAAAAACAAGGGCACATGACACAGACACAAGTGAGAATGTGAGTCTGCAGAAGTACTGTGGCAAAATCTCCAATAGGCTTGGAACAACCAAACAGCCTTATAAAACTATAAAACAGCAAGACAGTTTCACACTGATGGTATAATAATTCTAATTTAAATCGCTGTGTGTGTATTTGGCTCTAATAAAACAAAAAATTTGATCACCAAAAAAAAAAAAAACCTAGCAGGACAGTGTTTCTAATTTTTAGGCAAGGGGCAGTCACAACAAATATTGATTTGAATTCATTTTGAACAGTTTACAGATCTTAGCAGTACATTTTTCAGAATTCAGAAATCTTTCTTTTCATGGTTTTTTGTAAGCATCTTTGCCTGAATTGAATTAAATGTGCCTAAAACTTATGCACAGCACTGTATACCTTATTTTCTTGCAGACAAATTGTACAGCAAACATCCTACAACAATTGGACATTTATTGAATAAGTTCAGGCCAACTAATTTTGATCAAATGGTATGACAAAAGCGGGCCAGCTTCATGTTTTTGTTTAGATGAAGAGATCACACACCTTACAGCAAAGAGTGTTCGAAGGAATGGAAAAGGAAACCACAGAAACCTGCAAGATTTTTAACTGCCACCTTGTTCAAACGGCTGAATCAGGGGTCCCCGAGATTAATTAATTGCGGCAACTATCTGAAATCAAGTGCGTCCTCACGCACACCATAAGGGATGAGCAACCAGGTCTGGTCGCTTTCACCATGACATTCTGACTACCCCAATATACGAAGATATTTGGAACAACATTTTACAAGCTACTATAGCTTGTAATTTTTTATTTTTATTCACATATTTTTAATATAATTCCTTGACAAATAAGTGCAATTGACACATTTTCATGCTACAGAATGAACATAATAAACTTAGTTCGACTTGGGAAAATGCTATTTAGCTACATATTATACAGGATTAGACAATTTTACAAGCTATTCAATGGATGCTACCTCATAGATCTTCATTAATTATAACGCGCTATATTATGGCGGTAAATGTATCAAAATGTAAAGTCCTCTCATGAAACTTACCGACGGACAGAATAGCGAGCCCCACGCCAATATCACCTCCAGCAGTGAGCTTAGATACATAAATTGAAATATTGTGCGTACTAAGGGTCGCGCGTTCGGTCCAGTTCGCCAGCATGCCGCTCTGCGCCTGGACGGTCATATATAGGGTAACGCAGGTCCGAACGCGTTTAAAAGCGTTGCCACGTGCAAATAACCAAGCGATTCAGTGTAAATATCCTCAGTTTTACCCCTAAAATGAAAAGTAAAGCACACCAGATGAAGTCATAACTCGAAATTGAGTGGCCACACCTACCTCTTCCCACGTTAGTGTTCGTTCTGTAGGGGAGACTGGGGTCCGATGAGCCATGGGGACCAATGAGCCATATCACTATTTTGCGATCAATCGATGACAGAGCTGCTTAAAATAGGCTAAATATTTGACCATTGACTGATGAGTCATGGGGATTAATGAGCCATATCACTATTTTGCCTATTTTAAACACCTTTGGCATCGATTGATCGCAAAATAGTGATATGGCTCATTGGTCCCCATGGCTTATCGGACCCCCGTCTCCCCTACCTTTTTTTTTTCTTCTTCAAAAGCTGTCACGTTACAGCAGTAATGAGCTGGTTAGGCTACACGTGTGCATCAGCGTTTGCAACATGTAATCGGTTTTGGTTCATACTTACCAGCCGCGATAGCAAAACTGGTAGACTATTGTTTTCAGTTGATCTGTGCGTCAGCATGCCAAACCAAAGCGAATGACTCTGAAACTACTTCTATAGAACCACCAGGAAAGCTGCTTTGAGCATCTTTGCAATTGTTTATATTTCTGTCTGTCTGTTAATGGACAGCTATTGTGACAAACTTTTAAGCTGCTGCCATCAAACTTCACGGGCGACTGTTTGCGATTAAAAGGATGGCTGAGTACGAAGACGGGCGAGTTCTGAGCTATGCTATCGGCGCGATACGGTAACCAAAGCCCACTTCTTTGTGGGGGCTGGTGCGACCCTAGGTGGTCTTTAGTTCACCTCTCTGAGTTTGAGGTGATTGTGTCAAATGTAAATGATTCGAAGAGCAACCATTAAATCCACTATTCACAGAGGGCGCATGCTCATGCATCGACCAGCAGCAGTCTCTGTGTTGTCTGTTTGTTTGTTATGATGCTGATCACAGTTTTAATCGCCGTTTTATCGAAGTTGGTTAGGAATGATTGCCTACAGTATCGTTGTATTGACTGATGTTTTTAGCAGCTGGATTACTTATTGTGTAGATCGTGCAATGCCCGAAAAAATGTCAAGGTGTGTCCTAAGAACAAGCCTTTGGTTTTAAAGTCCCTCACAATATTACTGCATAAAAAGAATAAGGCATTTAAAGGAGGGAATGCGATGGAGCTGCACAGTCTGAAAAAAGAAATCAAACCACTATTCGATCTGCTCCAGCCGCGCGGCTGAAGCTAAGCAGGTGTGGGCTTGGTTAGTACTTGGATGGAACACCACCTAGGAAAATGAGTTGCTGCTGGAACGGGTATTGGTGGGCCAGTAGGTTGCGATCTTCCCTCTGGTGGAAAAATCTCCAAAGCCCCAGTGCTGTGACGTGGACACTGTACTGAAGGAGATGCTGTCTTTCGGCTGAGACATTAACCCGAGGTCCTGACGCACAGTGGTCATTAAAGATCCTATGACACTCATCGACAAGAGTAGGGGTTCCCCTGTGTCATGGCTATTGGCTGTGTAAATTGCCTTCTCCCTCCCCACCTCAACCCCCTAGGCTCCCTTGAAAAAGAGATTTCAATCTCAACGGGACTTCCCTGGTTAAATTAAAAAAAAAAAAAAAAAAAGTGAAATCAGGACTGGGAAAATGAAATATAAGAACAAGATTGGGACCCAACTCAAAATGAATAATTTGGGCAATGCCTGGGACAGTATGAAAACTATTGTAGGTCTTAAAGAAGGCAGCAGGAGAAATGCAGAGCTTCATGGCTATAATTAAGACCAGCAGCTGGCACAGGAATGTAATAAATTTTATGTGCGATTTGATGTGCACAATTTCAGTGACAAACATTCTGAGCTCAGGTATAAGTTTCCGTCAGCTCTCTCATTTAATCCTTCCTTCGATGAGAGCAGAGTGATCAAGTGTTTCAAAAGCTGCAGACCCAGGGAAAGCCCAGGCGCCAGACAACACTGGCGGCTGCCTGCTCAGTGTGTGTTCAGAGCAACTAGGCCCTATTTTCTATTATGTTTTCTGACTGTCACTCAGTCAGCAGAGGGTGTCATCGCTGTGGAATAAGTCCATAGTGATGCCTGTTGCTAAAAATGATCACCCTCAAGCCCTTATTAATTTCAGGCCTGTTGCCTTAACTTCTTTGGTTATGAGATCCTTTGAGAGATTGATTAAGATAGAACCTCCAACCAAAACAGAACACCTCCTGGATCCTTTTCAATTTGCGTACAGCAGGGCTATTCAACATTATCCCGCAAGGGCCGGTGTGGGTGCAGGCTTTCATTCCAACCAAGCACTTACACATCTGATACTACCAGGGGTCACCAACTCTGTTCCTGGAGGGCTACCATCCAGTAGGTTTCTACTCCAACCCTAATTCAACGCACCTGATTCAGCTCATTAGCTACTTAACAAGATCACGAGCTGGGCAATTTAATAGCTAATTACTTGAATCAGGTGTGTTGAATTAGGGTTGGAGTAGAAACCAACAGGCTGGTAGCCCTCCAGGAACAGAGTTGGTGACCCCTGAGATACTACTAATCAAGCTCTTTAGCAAAGACTCTTGGGGTTGATTAGTGGTGTCAGATGTGTAAGTGCTCGGTTGGAATGAAAGCCTGCACCCACACCGGCCCTTTCTGGATAAGTTTGAATAGCCCTGGCGCACAGGATTCATGGGGCCATGCAAGATGCCACAGTCACGCTGCTAAATTTCATATACAAGCATCCTGAAGGCAGTAAAAATCATGCCAGGTTGTTATTTGTTGACTTTTCATCTGCCTTTAATATCAGTCTGCCTCACTCGCTTGTGGAGAAATTAGTTCAAAACTTCCACTCAGACTTGTGACAAATTCCTTTTCGTCAATTCCAAGAATTTGGAAAAGGAATTGGGGAATTGGAATTGGATATTTAAAAATATTTTAAAAAGACATGCCCATGTCCTTTTACCTCGAAAAGTTCAATTCCAATTCCAATTCCCCAATTCCTTTTCCAATTCCTTGGAATTGACGAAAAGGAATTTGTCACAAGTCTGCTTCCACTTACATCCTAGCATTGTTGGCTGGGTTCTTGATTTTCTTGCAAATGGAACCCAAAAAGTGAGGGTAATTGGGATCCTGCCAGGTGAGTTGACAACATCCACCAGCTCGCCTTAGGGCTGCGTCCTCTCCCCTCTTTTGTATATGTTATACAGATGATTGTCGCAGCCATATGCCAACAGGCATGTTGTTAAGTTTGCAGATGATTGTGTAATTGTCAGCCTCCTTGGTGATGCTGAAGTCTGTCATGGTCCTTTTGTCAATGATTTTGTCTCTTGGTGTGATAATGCTTTTCTCCAACTTAATGTCTCCAAAATAAAAGGCGTTTATTGACTTCAGACATGATGCTCCAATTCCTCCGAGCGCTTTCATCAAGGGTCAAGCAGTAGGAGTGGTTAACAACCACAAAAGGCCTGTTTCCACCGAAGTTGTTCCTGGTAGTATTTGGGGGGCAGGAACTACTACAGGAACGTCCTCTCACTCGGCCCTCTCAGCTGCCGTGTCTCCACCGAGAGGGCGAAGCAGGAGGACGGTTCCTGTAAAGTTGTGCGACGTCTTTTGAAACATGCGACCCCTCGTCGTCTGCTGATTTTTAAAAATGCCGGCTATTTTGTCGCTTTCTGTTGACGTCACATACCGCCCTGAGTAAATCCAATCAGCACCAAGTAAACCCCAAGCCCCACCCAGGAGTTTTTCAGGGCCGTTCAGAGTACCTACTCTGAGGCAGGAACTTTTTTAGCCCCCGTAAAAGTTCCGGAACTCTCTCCTTCGGGGGTGGTTCCAGCGGTGAAGACATGCAACAACGGCCCCGGCCCCGGCCCCGTAAAATTACCCCGAAGTTCCTGCGGTGGAAACGGGCCTAAATACCTTCGCACCATGATAGACGGCCACTTGAAATTTGATGTCAATACAGAAATGTTATGCAAGAAAGGCCAGCAACACCTTGGTTGCCTTAGGAAACTGGCAAAATTTAGTGTTGACAAGACTCTAATGTCCCTGTTCTATAGATCTTTTACAGAATCTGTATTCTCTTTTTCTATTATTTGTTGGTATGATAATCTTGGCATCAAAGAGAAGAATGCCCTTGATAAAACTGTGAGGGTGGCTAGCAAGATCTTAGGTGTCCAGTTAAACGGTTTGAACCATATATTCCACAAGCAAGTTGTTAAGAAAGCTAGGAGCATCCGCTCTGATAGTGGCCGCTCTCTTAGTTCAGAGTATAAACTTTTGCCATCTGGCATGCGCCTAAGTGCTTCTAGGGCCAAAACAAACAGGATCAAAAACTCCTTTGTCCCTATCTCCATTAGAGCCTTAAATGCTCTTGGTCATACAAAATGATCTGTTGCTGTTTTGTTGTTGTTGTTCCCTCACTGGGGTGGCAGCGGTGATGTTGACTGTGGATATTACGAGGATGGATGTGATGGTTACTGTAGCCGAGTTGTGGCAGTTATTTTTATTACTTTTATTTATATTTTTATTTATTTATTATTAGTGGTAGTAATAGCTGTATACTATTTTACTTAAGACTGTTATTCTTAGGCCCGTATTCAGAAACGACACTCACACTAATTGAGTTGAGTGTGAGTGAGTACTGAAACTTAGTGTCAGGTTATGCTAAATAAGTCAGAGGTTGCCCTAACACTCATTTGCTTTCAGAGACCTCACTCACCCTTAAATTAGTATCCCTTTCTGAGTGAAGGTTGAGTGCAGGGAACACCTCCCTTGAGCCGCACTAACTTGCGCCGGTATTTCGTTGTCAGGGCTTTCAGGTGGTTATAAACATTAGAGACTCTGGATCATTTACAGCCACGTGCTCGACGCAATCGCAACTACGCGAATTTTAACTATAATGATGATAAGGATGCCGGTAACTTGCTGACTGACCACCTGGTTTCAGTGGTTACGAACTGCACTGTGGTGAACTCGAGGTTAGCATTTGTGTACCCACCAGTGGCTGCTGGTGAACTGGCAAATAGGGGGCAGCTCAAAACCGTCCCTTAAAAATAATGATTGGACATGACCCGTTTTCAATAATTTAATAAAACTGAATTTACTTGAACTCCAAAAATCCTACGGACCATCATGTGTCGCCAGTTCTACTTGTTAAGATAGAATGAGCACTAATAATTCTTGCCCTGTTTTCAATTATTCATTTAAATTACCACTGGAGAAACTCCAAAAACTCAGCATTATGAGGTGTTGCCAGTTTTCATGAATGACGCATATCTGTCAACTCTCACGCACTCGGATTTCTCGCGCTTTTCTTTACTCATGGGTTAAATAATTCGCAGTGTCTAGACATATGGCCGTTTTATGGGTACGCCAGTCGATTTGAAGGGATTAGGATAAGTATTAGGGATTATGGTCAGGGTTAGGGTTAGGGTTAGGTTAGGGTCAGGGTTTGAAATTGGGACTGCCGTACCTCTCTACATTGAAATGCATTGGAAAACTGCCGTACCCGTAGCAACTGCCTAAATAATTCTGCGCTCAATTGGCTCGTGGGGTGCCGTGTGGATTGGTCTGCGCTGCTCATTTAGCTGTAAGTCACGAGAGTCCATTCTTTTCTACATTCTTAATTGCTGAATGTAGAAGGAAATGTCTGGCAGCTTGTTGCTTAGTGAGCCTCGCGAGCTGTCCTGCGCCTTTCGCGAGCCACTCGACCACAAAATTTATGAAGACATGCTGATATTTACGTCGTCAGTTATGTGCGAAAGAAACGCCTCAATTTTGTGAAGCAATGTATAACAACGCTATTAAAAATAAATTTGATTGTCGTTTTACCAATTAGTCTGAGAAACTTTCTAATCAAGAAAAGTAAACTGCGACAGGTTTAGGTCATTCAGCACTGAAGGGTGAGGATTGAGCGTCCCTTTGCAGCAGCTGAAGCACCGCCTGTGGTATCCAGTGCCCACTACTGTCAGTTATGCTCGAGTGGCGTTTGTGAATAGCAACTGGCGAGGAGTGGGACCGCTCCCTCTGTTAGTTGTAGGTCGATCTCTCTCTCACACTCCAGTTACATTTCAATCGTACTCACTATATGGTGAGTGGAGGGCGAGCGTGAGTGTCGTTTCTGAATACGGGCCTTAGTGTACCCTGTTTATTGTATTTTTATTGTGAGATATGTTATGTGTCTCTGTTTCGTGTTTTTATAATTGCTGCAGTACAAATTGCCCCTTTGGGACAAATAAACTTGAACTTTTTTTGGGAATCTGTCATCGCAAGAAATTTGACTAAAACTCAGAAGGGCTCTGTAACTGCACTGATGCTATCCATCATATATATATATATATATATATATATATATATATATATATATATATATATATATCTTATTGAACTTCCCATGTACGTTATAGATTTTCGACAGCTTATTTATTAAGAGGATTATTGTCAATGTTTGATTTAACAGATTGACCAATCAATTTAGCAAGGTGACTGAAATCGTAATTACAACCCCAATTCCGAAAGTGTAAATTGTGAATAAAATCAAAATGCAATGACTTTCAGATCACATGAGCCAATACGTTATTTACAATGGAACATAGATAACATTTCAAATGTTGAAACTGAGACATTTTATATTTTTATCCACAAAATGAGCTTATTTCAAATTTTCTGGCTGCAACAGGTCTCAGAAAAGTTGGGACACAGGCAAAAAAAAAAGGGGTGACAAAGCTGTTAATATATAAGAGAATCAGTTGAAAGAACATTTAGTAAGTAATTAAGTTAACTGGCATTAGGTATGTAACATGATTGGCTATAAAAGGGATGTCTTAGACAGGCTGAGTCTCTCAGAAGTAAAGATGGCTAGAGGCTCTCCAACCTGTGAAGGCTTGCCTAAAAAAATTGTGGAATACTATAAAAACAATGTTCCTCAACGTCAAATTGCAAAGGCTTCGAAAGGTCTCATCATTGACAGTGCATAACATCATCAAAAGATTCAGAGAAACTGGAAAAATCTCTGTGTGTAAGGGACAAGGCCGAAGACCTTTACTGGATGCCCGTGATCTTCGGGCCCTCAGACACCACTGCATCACTCACCGGCATGATTCTGTCATTGACATTACTAAATGGGCCCAGGAATACTTCAAGAAACCACTGTCTGTAAACACAGTCCGCCGCGCCATCCACAGATGCCACCTAAAACTCTATCATGCAAAAAGGAGGCCATTGTTGAGCATGATCTAGAAGCGCCGCCGTGTTTTGTGGGCCAAGGCTCATTTAAAATGGACTGTAGCAAAGTGTCCTGTGGTCAGACGAGTCCAAATTTGACATTCTTGTTGGAAAGCATGGGCGTCGTGTCCTCCGGGCTGAAGAGGAGAAAGACCACCCCTCCTGTTATCAGCGTTCAGTTGAAAAGCCAGCATCTCTGATGGCATGGGGGTGCATTAGTGCATATGGTGTGGGACGCTTGCATGTTTTAAAAAGCACCATGAATGCTGAAAGGTATATAAAGGTTTTAGAGCAAAATATGCTGCCCTCCAGATGACATCTATTCCAGCGAAGGCCTTGTGTATTTCAGCAGGATAATGCAAAACCACATACTGCAGCTATTACAACAGCATGGCTTCGTAGTAGAAGAGTCTGTGTGCTGAACTGACCTGCCTGCAGTCCTGATCTTTCACCAATTGAGAACATTTGGCGCATAATTAAACAAAAAGTCTGTCAAAGGAGACCCAAAACTTTCCAGCAGCTGGAAGCCTGTATTAAACAAGAGTGGGATCAAATTCCAATGGCTAAACTCAAGAAACTTGTCTCCTCAATGCCCAGACGCCTCCACTCTGTGTTAAAAAGAAGAGTGGATGCTACGCCGTGGTAAACAGGCCGCTGTCCCAACTTTTTTGAAACCTGTAGCAGCCATCAAATTTGAAATGAGCTCATTCTGTGGATAAAATTGTAAAATTTCTCAGTTTCAACATTTGCTATGTTATCTCTGTTCTATTGTGAATAAAATACTGGCTGGTGTGATTTGAAAGTCATTGCGTTTTGATTTTATTTAGAATTCACGCTTTGTCCCAGCTATTTCGGAATTGGGGTTGTACAAGTTGTATTTGGTCTTGAGACATTTGGGCAGAGCCAGTCTATGTTAGCTTACCTCTCGACATGTTTCCTCTTCAAGTGCCTGGTGAAAGTTGAAGTTGTACTGGCCAGGGTTGGGTTCCATTACTTTCTTCAGTTACAATTGATTGTAATTGTAATTACAATTACAATTACTTTCTGGACAGAATGTTCAATTACTATTACAATTACATTTACTTTTCGATTAAAAAATTCAATTAAAAATAAATTACAATCACAAAAGTGATTACAATTACTGTAATTGTAATTGAAAAAAGTAATTGAACCCAACCCTAGTACCGGCAGTCTCGGCCAGGGCAATTTTACAAAATCTGCACACAGCAGAAACCTTTTTTTTCTTTGTTATTTCGCATATAGATTCTTTGCAATCTGTATAGGAGAACCTTATAATAGATGAATTAGCTGGCATTTTTACTGATTCACTGGACTAATTCGTTGCGCATATGTCGTGAGACGAGACAGAGAGACAGGACGGAGACCGGCAAGAGGCAGGAAAAAAAAATATACATTGTAACATATTTTTAAAATAGATGCCTCTCATTGGCTGCATTTAAAGAAGGCTGCATAGTAATAATGAGGCTGTACCAGGACCAGCTGCTTGCCTGGATTTTGAAATCCCCTCAAGACCAAGACAAGACCAAGACCAGAGAGTGTCAAGACCGAGACAAAACCAAGACCATGTAAAAGTGGTCTCGAGACCAAGACCGGTCTTGAGTACTACAACACTATCGTGTGACAACTTACCCGTTGGTGGGGCAACTTGTCACATGGTGACAATCTCTATTTGATTGCTTGTAACTCTGCATTGACACAAGATATGAAAATGACATGAATACAAAATATATATATAATAAATATTGTCCTGCTGAAATACACAAGGCCTTCCCTGGAATAGATGTCGTCTGGAGGGTAGCATATATTGCTCTTAAGCCTTTATATACCTTTCAGCATTCATGGTGCTTCTTAAAACATGCAAGTGTCCCACACCATATGCACTAATGCATCCCCATACCATCAGAGATGCTGGCTTTTGAACTGAATGCTGATAATAGGAGGGGTGGTCTTCTCCTCTTTAGCCCGGAGGACACAACACCCATGATTTCCAACAAGAATGTCAAATTTGGACTTGTCTGACCACAGGACGCTTTGCCACTTTGCTACAGTCCATTTTAAATGAGCCTTGGCCCACAGAAACACGGGCGCTTCTGGATCATGCTCAACAATGGCTTCCTTTTTGCATGATAGAGTTTTAGGTGGCATCTGTGGATGGCGCGGCGGACTGTGTTTACAGACAGTGGTTTCTTGAAGTATTCCTGGGCCCATTTAGTAATGTCAATGACAGAATCATGCTGGTGAGTGATGCAGTGGTGCCTGAGGGCCCGAAGATCGCGGGCATCCAGTAAAGGTCTTTGGCCTTGTCCCTTACGCACAGAGATTTTTCCAGTTTCTTTTGATGATGTTATGCACTGTCGATGATGAGACCTTCAAAGCCTTTGCAATTTGACGTTGAGGAAAGTATTGCGCAATTTTTTTACGCAAGCCTTCACAGGTTGGAGAGCCTCTGGCCATCTTTGCTTCTGAGAGACTCTCTTAGACATCCCTTTTTTAGCCAATCATGTTACACACCTGATGCCAGTTAACTTGCGAAATGTTCTTTCAGCTGATTCTCTTATATATTAATTGCTTATTCAGCCCTTTTTTGCCTGTGTCCCAACTTTTTTGAGACCTGTTGCAGCCAGAAAATTTGAACTAAGCTCATTTTGTGGAAAAAATGTAAAATGTCTCAGTTTCAACATTTGAAATGTTATCTGTGTTCTATTGTAAATAACATATTGGCTCATGTGATCATTGCATTTTGATTTTATTCACAATTTACACTTTGTCCCAACTATTTTGGAATTGGGGTTGTACATACTTACTATATTATTGTAAAAATGTTGTACATGCATGCACGGTATAATCTGTTCAGGACTCGAAATTTAAATTTTTTCAAAGCATCTGCTGACTAACCCTGGTTAACTGCCGTTAATCTCGCTAGCTCTAGCTGAGTTAATGGTCATAGGTAAGGTCAGTTATCACTAGCATTTTATTAAGTAAATTTCCTAGCGAATTCACCGGATGGAGCATATTGCTACTTAGTCATAGTATTGGGGAGCTTGTGCTGTTTTACAAATGAATGGCTTTGAAGTTTTGAGGATAGCTATGTATGCAGGTTAACTACTGAGGGTCTTATAAATGTCCGGGTGTCATGTTGAGTGTTCTGAACTTTCGTGTCTTTAATGTCTTTATCCGAAGCCATCAGCCAGATGAAAATAGCTAAAAACGGCTGGTGGTCGACTGCTGGAGGTTGCCCCCATTTTCCCAGTTTGTCATCATTACCGTCGATATCAGTCTTACCGAGTAAAATTTGCTAAATAAGGCAGGCTATTCACTGGTCTCAGAAGATCCCAAAATTATGCAAGGGAACTTTCCTTATTAGCTATCTGTTTTCCAGCTTTGTGAAGTTGGCACCCCATATGACGAAAATCTGAATGAAACCCATTACATTTGTTTCCGCTTTGTTTGTGCGCGTTTGTGCAGGCAAAATGAGAATTCATCGCCTGCCGCTGCTATTCGTTTTGGTTGGAAATCTTAAATGTTTATTGTTTAATGTCTCCGGAATGGTGACAACGGATTTTGGACTGTGTAACCATACCAATCCCTAACAGGAAAAAATTTTAATGCCTATAAAGTCTCAATCCTCTGAAAGGGCAATAATAGCTGTTATGCAGTTGCTACACGCAATTTCTTTCACCCAAACACTGCCCATATTTACAGTGAAGTGAAACTCTTGTTTGGTCTTGGTCTCGGTCTCGGTCTCGTCCTGCTCTGGTCTTGGTCTCGAAATGGTCTGTCTTGATCTTGGTCTCGGTCTTGTTTTGGTCTCGCTACCCTTTGGTCTTGGTAGTGTCTTGGTCTCGGCTAAGGCGGTCTTGACTACATCACTATCACACGATATGGGGTAAGATGTCACACTGGATTTTGCAACTAATAAAACAAGGACAAAATTATTGTTGTTGTTATTTTTTTACTTGAAAGTGAATAAATCTTAACATAAAATATTATGCAACATGCATTATGAAACTTATGAAACTTAAACTAGTCCTGGAAAATCTATTAAAAAAATTCAAACAAAATCTGACCTCACTAGTCAGTCCTGGAACATCCAGTCAGAAAATCTCAAACAAAACTTGACCTCACTAGTCAGACTCCTCATCTGAGTCGCAGTTCTGGCATACGTAGATTGATTTGCCAGGGGTGCATTCTTCATGGGCCCATCCTTTGCATATTATGCACTGCACCCAGGTTTCTCCTGGGCAGCTGTTTCCAAATGGCTCTACACAGACCAGGCACAGGGACTCATCTTCTTCCGATGAGGAGTCATCTGGAGTTTTTCTTTTTGTACCTGCCCTCTGTTTCTTCCCTGTGCTTTGCTTCTTTGGTATTTTGGATTTGGTTGCCTTGCCTTTCTTTTTGAATTGCCTTTTCTTTCCCTTGTGCCTGCCTTTCAGCTTCAGTGCCTCCTTCACGGGTGTGTCGGTGAGAATAGCAGTTTTTCTCTTCTTTCTCTGCTGGTTAACTTGTTTTCTTCTCATGTGACAACTAACCCCCAAATGACTGAGACAAGTTGCCCCAAACTACCATGTTTGCTTATGCTAGCTCTAGCTTAAAGTTAGCTTAAAACAGAACAATGACTGAGGTATGACAGGATGCCTTAATATCTTCTCTAACAAGTCCACATGTATCACTGCTAGGATTTTTATCTGAAAGAAACTTATTTTAAAATATATAAAGTTAATATTTTTTACTTTGGGTTTTGGAAAATGGTTAATTGGTGCTCATCTCAACTTACAATGTGTTGTTCTCTTCTCACACAGGACATGAGACCTGACCGTGTAAAGGAAGAAAACTAGTATTCCACTTTTTAGTTGCGCTCTCTAGTGGAGAAGATAATTGCAGTGTGACAACTGACCCGTGTGACAACAAGCCCCGGTCTCCCCTACAACATTTCCAGAGCAGCAATGTCAAACTTTAACAAATAATAAGTTGCCTTTTAAAAGTGTGGCCTATTCAAGCCGTCTCTAGAGCTTTTACTGTCCTTGCCCCAGTTTGAATTTAAAGTGCTATTCACTTCCATCAACAACAAAATATTTGGCATTGTATTTATTAAGTTTATCACGGATATCTGTCCAATTCCATGGGAAGCTTGACGCTATTACAGGCTGCGTCAAAGCATGCCAGTTTGATTAAGCCTATTTAACTGGTAAACGGACGGTTTAAAGAATCCTACGGCACATTAGTGTAACACCACCACTAAATGAAATAGACTGAACAAAATGCCTCGGAATCCGGAGGTATCCTGACGCCGTATATTTCATGACACGCTGTGTATTCGGACTGTATCCGGCAGTATCCTGATTTCTGATTTTTGACTTTGAGTCAAGATTTGTTTATCACTCGCGTTGCGAAGCAGAAGTGACTATCATGTCGCGGGTTCGAGCCCGGCCAGACCCGCCGGCAGTGGCGGCAACTTTTTTCAGAGTAGCGCACAATTGGCTATAGCGCTACAGGGTTGCAAATTGGGAAGGACTGCGGAAGGGATTACAATAGTTGCCTTGTTCGTTGCTCAAAAGCGCCTCCTGTTGGCCAGACCGCGCGTCAGGAAGATTCTAAGCCTGGTCATGTCCGGGTATCCTCCGCCCTCGTTCTGAACTTGCGAAGATTCAACCAATGAGTGTATAAGCGGTGGTTGACAGGCGCGTGCTTCGGAGGAGAGCCGCGAACTGTCTACACTCTCCTGAATTGGCAGCAAGGGGTCGATCTGAGCAAGCCTTGTACATAGGTCACCAATTGGGCATTCCAGATTCGGGTGGGATTGGAGATGCCAAATTTAAAAAAAATTAAAAAAAAAAAAAGATTTGTTTATCACGTATTCTACCGTATACTGAAACACATTTTAAGGCACATGGAGTGTGAGTACCATAACTCATTCCCTACACTCAAAGAAAAAAAGGTTCATGAAGGGTGCTCGTTGGCAATGATGAGGTTCGCACTTAGGAATGGTTCCCTTCAGAACCTGTAGATGGAGCTGAAACCTATAGGGTGCCCATCCGCACCCTTGAATAGTCTCTTGCTCAACCGCACTAACGATCATTAGCCTAATTAACACTTCGAACCTATTTAGTGTTGAACTTCTTGTATAGCATTTTTTTTTAAATCGTACAAAATTAGTATATTGCAACGCTGCCGCATTTTTAAACTTAGTTATTCTAATAAAATAAACTGGGACACAAAAATTACAACTGATACAATAGACCCTTTCGGTTTAAGGACGTGACAAAGCGAGATTTGGAGTGCGCATGCTCTTTGCAGACTATGTGGGGCAGAAGTTGCACAAATCCTATTTAAAAGGTGGGGAATTATAAGTTATTTCGCTTTCCCCATGGTAAAAGGCAGTTTACAGCGTGGATTCAGACTATAAACAGGAATATTTTTCGTTTGGGAACATTCTAGGGTGTGCAGCATACATTTTGTGTCTGGATGGCGAGATTAAGAATTCTGTATTCAACCTACTCCAAATATCGATTTATGTTTGGGTACCCAGAGAAATATTAGGATATGAAAACACATCAAGCGTACGTCCAGTTAAGGAAATTTAGAGTTTAGTTTCAAGTGCTGCTATTCGTGTCAGTTGCATGTTGTTTACGGCGGCTGTCATGTCACTGATGACACACTGGGTCGCTAGGGCAGGCGCAGCATATGCATTCGCGATATTAAATATTAAAGGTGCTCTATGCAAGTTTGTTTATTTTCTGCGTGATTATATTTTTGTCTCAATTCGCCGACATCTCCCCATGATCCGCTAGCTGCCTGCCCCTGAAATCACTGTAAAAAAAAAAAAAACCTGGGCTCTGGAGACCGTACAGGGGTCACAAACTGCAAATAAACACAAGGGGCACAGGCTGCGCCCCATAACATAACAAATCGTTCCGGCCAATCACCGGCAAGAGTTGACAGTTACGGAAGCATGGGAGGGAGGGAACTATGGGAGGGAGGGAGGGAGGGGCGAGCTATCTCTGTTTTGCTTGAATTCGAATGTCAACAGAAGTGATGTCAACAAACTTGCATAGTGCACCTTTAATGTTAAATTCTAAACCCCCTTTCTCACTGATAAAACTCCACTAAAACATATTGGCGCCCCCCTTTTAGCACGTTGACTGCCAACTACGAGATAACTCGTAATGGCGGGTCAGGGCCAGCGCTAGACTTGAAAATTCGGGGGAAATCCATCCCTTTATTTACAATAATTAGTCCTGGCTAATTCTAGATGGTTTACCTTTATAAACACGTTTTTCAATTCAAGAATAATCAAGTGGCAATTGAAGACACGGCTTCTCTCCTCCATGCGATCTGACAGCAAATAATGGGCTACATTCAGTACAGAAAATAATCAAATTATAATTAGGTCTATGCACTGGCACTCCACAACGTTATTTTTTTTCCCAGCGAGAGCGGCATTTCAGAACTCATTTGCGAATGAAGGTAATTCTGGTGATAAGTATACTTGGTTTCCTCCGTTTACATTTTCCAGTCTGACAGCTGTCTATTTTTTACAGCAAGTTTCGTGACCGTGCTAAAAAAAAAACAGGTGTAGGTACTTGCTGAAATTACCTTCATTCGCAAATGAGTTCTGAAATGCGCTCTGCTGGGAAAAAAAAAATAACGCCAGGAGTGCCAGTGCATAGACCTAATTATAATTTGATTATTTTCTACTGAATGTAGCCCATTATTTGCTGTTAGATCGCATGGGGAGAGAATCCGTCTTCAATTGCTTTTGATTATTCTTGAATTGGAAAATTCTGTTTATAAAGGTAAACCATCTAGAATTAGCCAGGACTAATTATTTAAATAAAGGGATGGATTTCCTAATTTTCAACAGCTGGTCTGACGCCATTACGAAACTATCTCGTAGTTGGCAGTCAACGTGTTAAAATCGTTCTGGCAAATAAAAAGCCGGAGAAAAGTGGAGGCTGGATCCGAAATTCTTTTCCCCCTGACGGTATAGCTAGACTAAGTTCTGTTAGTTTTCTCCTACAAACTGAAAACATTGACTTCTTCAGCGCAACAGAGACTTGAGAGACTATATTGGCGAGATACAGTCAAGGCAAGTCCTTGACATTGCTATTTTCAGCACAGATGAAAATCCGAAATTAAATGTGTAGCGTTCAGTCAAACAGTAATGATACGGCCTTGTATTTTACATGTGTACCTGCGCACTTATCCATGTTAAGAGGCAATTAGGATCATGTGTGCTTGCCGGTTGTTTTGAACAATGCGAATTAAATCGAGAAGAAACACTGTAGCCATTAGCTGACTTAAGGCGTGGGACCCAATCATAGTGGTGTTAATGACATTATTTCATGTCCGCAAAACTAACTGGCAAGCAAATGCCACTTTGTTGGCTATATACAGCAAGTAATTATGAAATCAAAATCACAAGGAAACCAAATTATAATTGCAAGATGTGAAATGAAAACCACACCTACACTTAGCTCTGAGGTTCTGTAATGTGAGCCCCTCAGAGCTTACCTAGACTGAAAACGTCGTAGGCACTAACATTCTCCCTTTGGCTTGATATTTTTTTGCATAGAGTTTAACATCTACTTAAAGTCGTATATAGCCTATAGCATCGAACAAAGCCAGTCCCTTTTCAAAATGTGGATACAAAAACTGGACACTGCAAAAGAATAACGCCTTGAAACAACAAAAGATTAAACAATTATTTGAAGATTAGTGGGCCAACTTAAATAACTTATAATCAACCAGTACCTTAACTATATTTCTCCGATCAGATCGCTCTTTCCTTTTAGCTTGCGTCAGTGTGAGATCCTTTCGTTTGTAGGGAAACACAGAGCAAAGCCAACATTATTTGGGTCAACGAAGTCAGGCCAGCCCTGACAAAATGAGTACTGCAGACTCAAGTGCGATCATTCGGGACAAAGTTCTTCCGATTTATAGCTCAAATCCACGCCTGTCGTTGTCTCTTGCTATGGGGAACAGGAAAAAAATGTATGTCCCCGCCTTTATGATACCGGTTTATGCACCCCTCTACGCAACAAATAGCCACTATATTTCATTTTGCCCCACATCAGCTATATTGGGCATGCGCATGCGGACTTCCGGCCTTAAACCGAACTGGTCTATTAACGACTTTTCGATCAGGCTCCTCCTCGAAAAAACAACAACCAATGACAGCGCAACACTTGTACGAGCGAGGACAATTACAGGCGTTCGTCAGGTTTAAGCTGGCCTTGCTGGCTCTCTACGTTACGTGGCTGCCGACATCCCGCAACGAGAAGATCGTTTACGGACTAATATGGATTTTTTTTTTTTTTTTTTTTTGCCATTTCTTATCATATCTTTTATGCAGCTGCTTTGATCTCTGGTTTATAAACAAGTGCATTTACTTTACATAAAATTCAAATGTCTTCTTTTCAATTTGTTCCCAGTGTCAGTGTGGAGATGCAAACAAAGGTTGAATGCACATAAAAAATAAACTAAAAAAAGTCTCCATACATGCAAAACTGGGCAGCGATGTGATTGTCATTGACATGCACTTGTTTGCGCAATTTAAGTGTAAATACAATGCATAAAGACACGCCTCCTGCCAGCCAGCTCATCGCTCCATGAAACCCCAGAGCGCACTTCCTTTTTTTTTTTTAGAGATCTTTTTTTTTTAAAGCTTTTTGAGCAGTAAACAGGGTAGTAAAAGATATCAAAACCAAACCAATCTGTTATGCTCGGCATGAACCCCAACCCACTTCCAACCCACCCCGCATTGCATGGCTGTACAGAGTGAGATATAAATGTATAAAAAATAAAAAAGGGGTCAGATCGATAAGAGTATTGTTACAATGGGGACAACGCTAGAGTGGATAAGAGAATAGATAAGATAAGAAGTAAGGTGACAGAGACATGAAAGGCATAGGCCGCAGCCTGGCATGTGATCGAGCCACCTGGCCCAACAACAACAGCAAAAAAAAAAAAAAAAAAAAAAAAAGGGGGGGGGGGAGGGGGGGGAGGAAAAGGGGGAAGGGAGGAAAGACCAGAAGAGAGAGGGAGGGAGGGGGACGAAAAAGCCCGACCCTGCAAGGGTGTTCCCTCAACCCAGCCCACATCATTGCTCATCCCAATTCGATATTGGTAGTCTGTCATAATAAGCTAAGAAGGGGGACCACATTTTGTCAAACTTCTTCAAGGAGCCTCTCAGTGTGAACTTTATCTTTTCTAGTTTCATGTGCAGCAGTAGTTTGACTCCGCCAGCCTTCGTACTTGCCTAATTTCATTTAGCTTCAGTACTCAGTTTGGTCACTCGGAGCTCTGCCTCGTTTACCTTGGCAGAAAGTCCGCCGGACCAACCAACGAACAGAAGGCGTGGCCGAGAGCCATGTTGTAGCAGCTGCGCCGATTTTGAAACTGTAGTTCCAAAATGAACAATGGCCACGGACATAGATACACGGGAGGCCATTCGCTCTGTCGTGGAGAACATCCCGGATATCAGCGACTTATAGCCACAACAAGATGAATGTTTGGTTAGTTTTTTGAATGGAAATGATGTAGCGCTACTCCCTACAGATTGTCATATCTACTTAATAGCCATCATGAAATAGGCATCCTGTTCATCTCTGTGTAAGACAGCCAAACCACTTCAGCTAGCTTGTAGCTTCTCATTGCCCACGAATTTCACACTATTTAAGTTAGCAGCGAACTTTTTAAAAGCGATGTTTTTGTTCATGTCACAAGACCTATTCGCTGTCTCAGTGTTATGTTGTCATTATCCATGAATGAAATGGCTGTCTGAGACAGCCAAACGCTTGGAGCCATACTGTGTTGCCATAAAGTTAGATAGCCAGCTCGGTATGATGTTAGCGCAAGTATGGTTAACGGTTCAGTTTTCGTGTCAACTCCGATTTCGTCCTGATGTAAATAATGCGTTATTCTCGTCGATTCTGCCGTTGGTTTCGGGTCTCTTACGTTTTTTTTTTTTTTAACAGCAGCAGTATCTGCAGGAAAAACGATAGCTCAACAGTTTGTTTCTTGTTAGGAGAATAGAAAGAGCACCTTTAGTTCTTTTAAGTGAAGCCTAAAATTTGGTAGATGGGCATATGTATGGGTACAGTATTAACTTTAATGTACTGATCAGTTTGTTTTGCTGCATTCCTGGTATGAAGGACTGTGTTTACCGCAAATGTACTAGGCACAGAGATATAAGAAAACTAGAGTGGATGACGTGTGGGCTGGACCAAAGCGGAAACGGCAGAATAGCTTCGCCATCTTGTGTATGTATAAATGTCCAATGAGGCACATGTAAACAGTAGGCAAAACATGCGTGTCGACAACTTAGAGACTTGTTTTCCGTGTTCTTTTTATCCTTTCATACTTAAAATGGACACGAATAAGGAATTGTAATCAAACAACAAAATTTATTTAATTTTTTTTTTTTTAAATCCGGTGTATTCGATGTTTATTTAATCGGAAGACATTACAGAGAAATCGAAACTTCAGCTGTTGTCCAATATGAGCGAGTTTTCGTTTTTTTCGAGCACGGTTTAGGCCAGTTATACTGCATTTTCCATTGAACGTCTGCCCCGATATACATACACAAGATGGCGGCGGCGTGCTACCACGGAAACGACGGGATTGTCCACTCTAGTTTTCTTATATCTCTGTGGTACTAGGTGCCTGAGCCAGCGCATAATATATGTCATCGCCAAACGTTAGTGATTAGTTTACGGGTACACCAATGATTTTAAACTTCAGACAAGCGCCCACCCACCAGGAAGTAAACACTTGTCAATGATCAATGACGACTGGCCAGACTGTGTACGAGGCAAAGCGAAGTAGCAGAGTCTATGGCAAGCCGTTTTAACATTTATTCCATATCCTTGATATCAGACGGCAGTGTACTCTGCTAGTTCAGTCTTTGTCCGCACTAGTGGGCCTCTGGACCGAACTAGTAACACCAAATGTCATACTAGTTAACTAGTGCGCTGCAAAAGCATGTACATGTTAACTAGTCAAGCATAAAATTGCTTAACTAGTGAACTAGTGAATCACAATTATGTGCACTAGTTAACTAGTGAGGGGCAATTTGCTTACTAGTTAACTAGTGAAAACAAAATTGCTCACTAGTGAACTAGTAAACACCTTTTTTGACCTTACTAGTTAACTAGTGTGGCTCAAAATGTTTACTAGTAGAACTAGTGACGCCAAAGTGCTCACTAGTTGCACTAGTTGCAGTCTTTCTGACTTAACTAGTCAACTAGTGAGGTTCTAAATGTTTACTAGTTCAACTAGTGAATCGAAAAATGCCCACTAGTTAACTAGTTTAAGCCTCTTTTTACTTTACTAGTTATCTAGTGGGGCTCAAAGGTTTACTAGTTGAACTAGTGGAAGCCATAATGTTCACTAGTGCCACTAGTCGCACTAGTTACTCTAAATGCTAATGAGGAGGTGGGGAAGGAGCATGCATTGTAGTTTCCTATTTGCTCTCCTGCATGTATTTCTCCCAGCCAAAATTTAACCCTATAAAACCTGATTGCTACTGGGGAATAAAGCCTTCAAAACAACAGTGCAATTTTCAAATCAATTCGTTTTGGAATGGATTTGATCTCCATTTTTCCATAATGTTCAATGTTTTTTATTTGGAATTAGATTGAATAATTTCATCACTGAAGACACGCGGCGCGGGAAATTAGTAAGATTATGCACAATGCCAATAAATTCCAAGTCCATCCTGATTAAATAAATGAAAATTCCATGCAGTTTATTTTACCCATAGGTTTATAAATTAGGTTATTTTCCACAAAATGTCATTTTTATTTTTTTGTGCGTACGTATTTTTTAGGTATGAAATCCGCGCAAATTTTTATCAATAAGGCCCTTTGTGATGGTCAGAGGTGTATTATAACGAAGTAAATTTTTTTTTGAGTATGTATGCTTTACGTGAGTTTTGACTTTTACTTTTACTCTACTACATTCAAAAGATAAAAAGTATACTTTCACTTCGTTACGTTGACACTGGCCACTTCGTTACTCGTTACAAATTAAAATATGAATGTATTTCATCAAAAGGATTATCTGGATTTGGCGCGTTCGAGAACAATGGTGCTCGGCAGAGTATCTTTGAACAGATGTTGATGCCAGCGGACATGAAGCTGCAAATTTATACACGCAGTTACAATATTCTATCACTAGATGGCACACCAGGATCAGTTATTGACTATTCACAAGCAGGCCAAGCTGAAACACGGTTTTATGGATGAGTTCACTCCTAATTTAAATGCAGGATTTCTACTTTTATTAAAGCATTTACATTGTGATATTGACACTTTTAGTTAAGTTAATCCTCTGAGTATTTATTGCACTACAGTTTAAATGCTATATTTTAACACGGGACAACTAGGCCTCTTCAATACTAATGAAGAGGCCTAGTCAATACCCATTCAGTGAGATTTAAAAATTTCCAGGTGATTTTGTGGCTCTGCATGCCTACTGAATATGCCTAATGTGCAAGTAGGAAATTCACTTCAAAGTGAATTAAATACCGTTCTCTGTGAAAGAAAACAACTTTAGTGTTGTGTTTTAAATGTTTAATCCATGATGTATCCTGATGTATGCTTTGATCATTTTTACAGTTCATCCGTTTCTATCGGAATAGGACCTAAGTCTCTTTGTTTTGATTGTCTTTGCAGAGTCAAGTGCAAACTTATACCTTAAATAGAGATAATTGTTAATGAAAAAAAATGCTTTTTTCAGCTAACTATAAGACCTTGAATTTTGTTCCTAGATGCCAGGAAAACACATATTTTCCTGGCATCTTTAATTCCAAATTTTTCTGGGAGAGGGCCCTCAGACCCCGCCTTGAGACTTTGCACCTTCAGCGCTCGTATGGGGGCTGTGCCCCCCCTATCCAAAATTCCAGGATCCGCCCCTGTCATGGATGTGTGCTGTTGATAATTTTCTCTATGTTTTTATAACACAACAATATAGACAGACCTTTTGGATTTAGTTGACTTGTCTACCATGACAAGCCTATACAGTATTACATTTCTATCCCAGTACACTTGGGCCTACACCCTAAATGACCTTATATATGCAGTGTTGCTTTTTGCACCTGTGAAAGTGAGCTTCAATCCTTCAATTATTGTTTTAAAAGAAATTTGTCATATGTAAATAAATAAAACTACCGTCACAACAGTGAAAATTAAACAAACATAATGTGCTGTCAACAGGCTGAGCAATAAAGGATAACAGCACATCAACTGTGCATATAAGGAACATACACCGATGAGCCAAAACTTTAAAACCACTCACTGATGCAGCAAATAATGTTGAATATAACAATTGCGTATCCAGATTTGAAGACAGAGCTTAGATGGTAAGCGAATAGATGGCTCTTGTATTCAATGAGTTGGATGTGGGAGAAATGGGAACTGAAAGGCTCTGACAAGGGATCAAATCACTATGGCCTGAGCACAGTAAAATGATCAGAGTTAATTTGACTCTTATGGAGTGGAATTTACTCTTACAGAGTCTAGTTGAGTCCAGTCTTGCCAAAGTGGGACTAAATAGACTCTTTAAGAGTTGATTTTACTCTGAACATTTTGCTGTGTAAGTGCATTAGAGCATCTCTGAAGTGACAAGACTTCTGGGGGCTCCCTGTCAGCAGATTTGAGTCCCTGCTGACAGTAGTCCAAGGAGAGACAAAACATGAACTGGGGGCAGGGTTTTTGGGCACCCAAGATTCATTGATGCACGAGGGCTATGAAGACCATCCCGTCTGGTCCTAACTGGCACAAGGACGAATGGCACAAGTTGAGGAGAATTTCAATAAAACTTGCATAAGGAATGTGTCACAACGCACAGTGCATCACACCCAGGTATGTATGGCACTTGTTAGCCTGCAGATCAATCAAAAGAGCACCTGAGCTTCAGAACTGGACAATGGAGCAGTTGAAGAAGGTCGCCTGGTCCCGTGAGCCCTATTTCCTTTTACATCATCTGCTTTAGATGGGTGCGTGTGCACCAATTACCTGGAAAGAGATGGCATCAGGATACACTGTGGGAAAAAGTAAAGCTGGTGGAGGGAGTGTGATACTCTGGGAAACGTTCTGCTGGGAATTCCTGAGTTTGAGAACTCGAGCGATGTCAGTTTGATGGAGCCGATTTGGCAGCACAAGGGGAACCTTCACTATATTAGGCAGGTGGTTTTAATCATGTGGCTGATTGATGTAAGTCATGATAAAAGCTTCATGAGAAATAATTAAAATTTATCGTAATATGCTTTATTAATGAGAACACTGTCTTTTAATCAAGAGAAAGCTGTCATATTTATTTTGTCTTTGCTGTTGTGATGTTTATATCAGAAAAAGGTTGGGAACAGCAGTCTTAATAGAAATGTTGGATCTGTCCATCATACTGTTATTTACAATCCCTTCTGAAAGTACTGCAACAGCCAGCCCAATTCCTTTGTTTATGCAATACACTGAATAAACGTGGGGTTACAATCATGAGATGAGTAAGAGACAAGTGTTCAGAATTTCAGCTTTTCTTTCCTGGCATTTACGCTTAGATATCTCAGCCTACCTCAAGCATGAAACCTTTTGCATCAGACCACACAATTTTTATGAGAGCCAAAGCACTGGGACAAAGAAAATTGAAGTAAATGAAAGTAAATGAAGGCCTGAGTGCAAGAAGTACTATAGTCATATTTTGCAGAAAAAAAATGAGCCGACTCCAGTATAAAAAGCCAAATGGCCAGAGCATGATCTGCTACCTAGGATTTCTCAGAGGAAGTACTCAAGTCTTGTGTATCGGTGCGTTTCCACTGTAAAATTCATTAAACATACAATGAAAGGTTTTGGTTGCGGCAGTCCTCCAGATTATTAGTGGTAGCAAACATGACCAGTTAGTCTTCCAAATATTAATTTTGTGTTTGCTGTTTACATGTATGTTGTCTTGTGACAACGCTTCCATTTTCTGTTCTAATCTAAAGAATCAAATGATAGTGTGATTAGATAAAAATGTATCAAACACAGGAACTGATACAACTGGGAGGCCACAATTCAATACATTTGGGTCTCTAGTGGGCTTGAAGATCCGTTTTATTTTGAAAGATGATAGTTCTTTATGAACCAAATGATACGTATATAATGTAGCCAAGTAAATCAAAATTTGCTCAAACCAACAGAATTTGAATCAATAATAGTATAAGTAATGGCAAGTTGCTAAAATTCTCCAATTCTATTAAAGAATGTGGTTAAATACTATAGTTTAATGCATCACAATTCAGAGCAGGCAGCTTTAGGCTCTCCAGCCCACAGATTGACTGCTGACCAATCAGAATCCTTTCCCGACTGCTTCATTTGCATGCAATCCACTAGTAGCACTAGTGCGACTAGTGGCACTAGTAGCACTAGTGTGACTAGTGCCACTAGTGACATAAAAATAATGTCAAATATTGACTAGTTAACTAGTAAGAGTCACATTTGACCTTACTAGTTCACTAGTTGAACCAATTTTCTTCAACTAGTTTACTAGTGAAGGCAAAATGTCCGCTAGTTGCACTAGTAAAATTTAATTTGATCTTACTAGTTAACTAGTGAGGCACTAAATGTTTACTAGTTAACTAGTGAGGGCTAAAATATTACCTAGTTGCACTAGTGAGGATCTATTTTGACTACACTAGTCAACTAGTAAGGCTTAAAATGTACACTAGTTGAACTAGTGAACATTAAAATGTTCACTAGTCACACTAGTTGCACTGAATTCTAATGAGGAGGTGTGGAACTAGCATGCATTCTGGCTTTCCATTGGCTCTAAAGTTGAAATAATAAAATTCCAACAAATCAGGACTTTGGATTTTGTCATTATCCCACCTACTTCATTTCCATGTTGCACACTAGTACAACATGTTGGCCAGAATAATTGCAGCTAGTTAACTAGTGGCTGCATGTTACGGCTTACATGTTAACTAGTCAGAGAGAAAATGCTCACTTGTTAACTAGTTAAAGCCTCTTTTGACCTTACTAGTTAACTAGCAAGGCTTATATTGCTTACTAGTTAACTAGTGAGCGTCAAATGCCCACTAGTTGCACTAGTTAAAGTCTTTTTTGACCTTACTAGTTGCACTAGTTAAAGTCTTTTTTGACCTTACTAGTTAACTAGTACAGGCCAAAACGTTCACTAGTAGCACTAGTTGGGGTCTTTTGACTCTACTAGTTAACTAGTGCTGGTCAAAATGCGCACTAGTGAACTAGTCGGCAAAAACAAATGTAAATTAGGAGGCGGGAATGGTGACATTGCTTACTTTAAAATAATTGGTTGACATTTCGGTTTAAACGGGGCCAATTTGCCCTTCGGTTAAGGAAATATTTAACGTACATGTCAATCCCTACGGTTTGTCCGTACTCAGCACGGATTTTTAACTTTTGAAATGAGTACGGGCGTAATGTTAAAATGCAGCCGCACTCCTTACCAATTTTTATTTTAAAATGGAAAACACCGCAAAAACATCTCAAGAAGCAAACGGATTGTCCGTAAATTATGCTCGTTTCCTCAAAAACTTAGTTTACGAATTTACAAATCAAAATATAGGCTATGGATTTTTAATACCAGCCTCGAATCGTAGCTTGTAAAATCAGCCGCGAGGCGTAGCTGTATTGGAATCAGAGGTTCTGTCGGTTCACGCTAACACTATAACATCGGAACCGTTTTAGATGCAACATAAAGAACATAATGTCATTTGCTGGAATAAAAAAGAAACTTTGAGTTCGAAGATGGTTATGATGGGTGCTATAGATTACGCATGTTTCAATCGAGCCCTTTTCATGCAATCGCCCTGCTGTCTTTGTGGCTGGTTCAATGCCAAATCGTCTCTTATGATCGAAGTTATTAATTATGGGAAGCTATTCATTTTGACAGCAATGCAAGAGCACACGAACGCACACCACGATAAACAAACGACAACCAGATGCTTCTTTTCGTTGCACAAGACCATTTGCCGTTGGCCATAGTGGACCACTTTCCGGGGCTTCTGCTCCTCATAGCCTACGTGCGTACCATATAGGCTGTATTAAACAAAATAGTCTACACAATCGCCAGTACGATCAGTTGCATATTTAAAGGATTTTGCGGATATTAATGGGATCTATCTATCTATCTATCTATCTATCTATCTATCTATACGTCAAATAATAATGCAAAAAATATATATTCCGCTCAGTTGCACATTTTCGACGCATACAATTTTTACAGTTACATTCCTTTGGGTTTTCAGGTGTGCATTAAGTCATTGCATGTTTGGTTGAATATAGAAATGCAGTCAATGTACTGCTATTCCATATTAATACTTGAACACAATAAAACAAATGAAAACACCGCTTCAAATTAGTGCAGCTCAATATCGTTTCTAATCAGAGCTGGCACTTTAAATCTCCACAGCATATGGTTTGTACACTGACCAATCAAAATCATTGTCCCGCCTGTTTCATTTGCTTGCAGTGTAATAGTACAATGTTGAAATTTCAGTCCGTACTAGTGTCACTAGTGGCTCAGATGGGCTGCATGATTTCCAGTTTGAAATGTCATAGTAGAAAATTACTAGTGTCACTAGTGGCTGCATGATGGAGCTCACATCACATGTTAACTAGTGAGGGCTGAAATGTCCACTAGTTGCACTAGTGAGGGTCTTTTTATTTTACTAGTTAAACTAGTGAAGGCCAGAAAGAGTCACTAGTTTACTAGTAAGGGCCAGAATGTTGACTAGTTGCACTAGTGAGGTTTTTTTAACCTTACTAGTTAACTAGTGCAGGCCAAAAACAGCCACTAGATAACTTGTAAGAGCCAGAATGCTCACTAGTTAACTAGTTTGCATGTTTGTGACCTTACTAGTTAACTAGTAACACAGACTTTTGTCTTACTAGTGAACTAGTGCAGTCCAAAATGAGTCACTAGTGAGCTAGTAGGGCTGAAATTTTTCTCACTAGTTAACTAGTGGATGGCATTTTGGTGCACTAGTTGATGTTTTTGTCTAACTAGTTTGAAAAACTGTGCATACTAGTCAACATGCACTAGTCAACATGTACATAACTAGTTAACTAGTGGGCGCTGCCACTGCCATACATGTTAACTAGTGCAATTTTACCACATGACTAGTTAACTAGTTGTGCGCTAATGTCAACTAGTGCAGAATTTTGTTGAACTAGTATAACTAAAATGTCAACTAGTGTGCCAAAATGCCCTCCACTAGTTAACTAGTGAGGAAAATTTTAGCCCCACTAGTTTACTAGTGACTCATTTTGGACCAAACTAGTTCACTGGTAAGACAAAAGTCTATGTTACTAGTTTACTAGTAAGGTAACAAACATGAAACTAGTTCACTAGTAGACATTTTTGGCATAGCTAGTTAACTAGTAACAAATTTAAGCCTGCACTAGTTCACTAGTAAGGTAAAAAGAACCTCACTAGTGCAACTAGTCGACACTCTGGCCCTTACCAGTAAACTAGTTAGTCTTTTTAGCCTGTACAAGTTAACTAGTAAAGAAAAAAGGACCCTCACTAGTGCAACTAGTGGGCATTTTGGCCCTTATTAGTAAACTAGTAGATGTTTTGAGTCACACTAGCAAAGAATAAAGGATAAATAAGGTCTAACTAGTTAACTAGTGAGCATTTATGCCTTGACTAGTTAACATGTACGCTGCCACATGCAACCACTAGTTAACTACTTGCAATTTCCCAGGCCAACATGTTAACTAGTAAGCAACATGCAAATGAAGCAGGCGGGATAATGTCAAAATCCTGATTCCTGATGGGTCGGTATTTCTTATTTTGAACTTATAAGCCAATAGGAAGCCTCAGCACACCCTTGTTCCCCGCCTTCTCATTAGCATTTAGTGCAACTAGTAAGACTAGTCAACATTTATTCTTTTACTAGTTTACTAGTAAACATTTTGAGCCTGACTAGTTAACTAGTGAAGCCAAAAGACACCTGAGCTAGTTAACTAGTGAGCATTTTTGATTTCCCTAGTTCTACTAGTGATCATTTTTAGCCTCTCTAGTGAACTAGTAACGTCAGAAAGACACTGACTAGTGTGACTAGTGGATATTTTGGCCTTTACTAGTTGACTAGTGACTATGTTTGGATCTCACTAGTTTACTAGTTACACTTAAAGGACTCTCACTAGTGTTACTAGTAGACAATTTGCCTCTAACTACTTCTACTAGTAAACATTTTGAGTCACACTAGTTAACTAGTAAGGTCAAAAGGGTGTTTACTAGTTCACTAGTGAGCAATTTTGTTTTCACTAGTTAACTAGTAAGCAAATTGCCCCTCACTAGTTAACTAGTGCACATAATTGTGATTCACTAGTTCACTAGTTAAGCAATTTTATGCTTGACTAGTTAACATGTACATGCTTTTGCAGCGCACTAGTTAACTAGTAAGACGTTTGGTGTTACTAGTTTGGTCCAGAGGCCCACTAGTGCGGACAAAGCCTGAACTAGTAGAGGGTACTGCCGTCTGATATCAAGGATATGGAATAAATGCTAAAACGGCTTGCCATAGAGGCTTCAACTAGTTAACTAGTGGGCATTTTTCGTTTCACTAGTTGAACTAGTAAACATTTAGAGCCTCACTAGTTGACTAGTTAAGTCAAAAAGACTGCAACTAGTGCAACTAGTGAACACTTTGGCTTCACTAGTTCTACTAGTAAACACTTTGAGCCACTCTAGTTAACTAGTAAGGTCAAAAAAGGTGTTTACTAGTTCACTAGAGAGCAATTTTGTTTTCACTAGTTAACTAGAGAGCTAATTTCCCCTCACTAGTTAACTAGTGCACATAATTGTGATTCACTAGTTCACTAGTTAAGCAATTTTATGCTTGACTAGTTAACATGTACATGCTTTTGCAGCGCACTAGTTAACTAGTAAGACGTTTGGTGTTACTAGTTCAGTCCAGAGGCCCACTAGTGCGGACAAAGACTGAACTAGTAGAGTACACTGCCGTCTGATATCAAGGATATGGAATAATGTTAAAACGGCTTGCCATACAGCAGTACATCTTTCACCCACCTACTATGTGTGGGGGGGACGGGCTGCTTCCATTTAAGAAGAATTAATCGTTTTGCCAAAAGAGTCGTGAATGCAATAAAATCACACATATTATTACTAAGTGCAAAGCCATCTGGTCTTACGCCAAATATAGCCATGAGTGGGTTTGGATCAATAGAAAGACCGGAAATCTCACTTATGGATTTAAATATTTCCGTCCAAAATATTTCCAAAGCTGGACAGAGCCAGAACATATGAGCCATGATTATCTAATTATTATTCAATTATCATTTGTCATTAGTCGATCAGCCTGCACACCTGTTTGTTGTTCCCTCAGAGGAGTACATACATGAGTCCTGTGCGAAGGCTCTTTGTGATGTTTCTTAAATACCACGCAGTAACGGTGCTGTAGGTCTTTTGTAAGACAGTTCCCATGTTTCGTGTAGCTATACTAAGCCAGATTATAAACTAGGAGCCGCTTACTTTAAAGCAGACCTTTTATTTCCTTGTTTAAAGGAACCCTGTTCCGTTTTCTTTGATTGTGTAATACTTAGACTGCTGCTGTATTGCCTTCTATCATTGTGGAAACTCATTTCCTTTTTGTTTCATATTGATTGCAACGCTGATGCCCACTGCACTGCTGTGCGGGCATAATAAAAGCTCAAATCAATCCCTGCATCTGAGTCCAGTCCATCGCTTCCTGTCCTCAGTACCAGTCACTGTGCACAGGACACGAGACGTTACACAATGATTGATACATGTGTGGAACCTAAGGATTACGTTAAGGGTGTGTGTGTGTGCGTGTGTTTGCTTATGTGTGCGTGCACATGGGTGTTTTAACCAGGGTAACGATCTGTAACGGTGGAAGAAGAACACCCTCTCTGAGGCTGCGAGCGCCTTTTAGGTGCTTTAAAAAAAGGTATAAGTAAGATGCTTTAGCGGTGCGGACATGCACCCATTAGAAGAGGTATGTAGGTGCAGCCACGGTGATAACAAGAACCTTAAAAGGTGCTGCTTTTGTAGCAAATGTGCGCACCCGTAAGAGATGCTGAAACGAACCACTTTTTCTTTGAGTGTAAGCTACGACAAGCCGCTGCCAGCGGCGCGGAGAATTCTAACATTCCCTACGGTAAGCCGGTGCCAGCGGCATGGATGACCATTCGTAGTCCGATGAAAACACGAAATCAGTTGACAATCGCGGTGATGGGCCACCTGTACTTCAATACTTTATATTGAGTAATTTTCGGGAAAAGTATTCTGTACTAACGCGACAATTTTATATAAAAGTATTCCGTAGGGAATAATGCACCAGGGCATAATTGCATGAAGAAATGTTCCTCGTGTTTTCCCCATTTAATTATTAGAAGTTAATTTAATCCGTTTTCATATTAACCTTTTAAACTACCGAAGTCTATATCTTAAGTGATATCAATATTATGGAGCATAATGGGCATAAGCATAAATGTCAACCTGGGCGGGATGCGGGTGGTAGAAAATATACGGAGATATCATGAGCCCGAATATGGATGGTATTTTGCTGCATCCGGAGTTCGTATATGCTCCAGATACTGACGGATATCCGGAGATATTTTCCCCAGGATACCTCAAACACATCTGGTATCCGGGTGCGTGTATGGATCCTGGATAGGACGCGTATCAGAACAGTCCCAATCGGGAGTTGGGATACCACGGAAACAAGACGCGCACAAACCAGTATCCGGAGCGTATCAATCCGTGTATGCCCGGATACAGATAATATGTGGATGTATCCGAGTCGCGATATCTCCGGAAAACCAGTGTTTTTGCCCAGTGTTAGCTGGCATCAGGTGTGTAACATGATTGGCTATAAAAGGGATGTCTTAGAGAGGCTGAGTCTCTTAGAGGTAAAGATGGCCAGAGGCTCTCCAACCTGTGAAGGCTTGCCTAAAAAAATTGTGGAATACTTTAAAAGCAATCTTCCTCAATGTCAAATTGCAAAGGCTTTGAAGGTCTCATCATCGACAGTGCATAACATCATCAAAAGATTCAGAGAAACTGGAAAAATCTCTGTGCGTAAGGGACAAGGCCGAAGACCTTTACTGGATGCCCGTGATCTTCGTGCCCTCAGATGCCACTGCATCACTCACCGGCATGATTCTGTCATTGACATTACTAAATGGGCCCAGGAATACTTAAAGAAACCACTGTCTGTAAACACAGTCCGCTGTGCCTTCCACAGATGCCACCTAAAACTCTATCATGCAAAAAGGAAGCCATTGTTGAGCATGATCCAGAAGCGCCGCCGTGTTCTGTGGGCCAAGGCTCATTTAAAATGGACTGTAGCAAAGTGGCAAAGTGTCCTGTGGTCAGACGAGTCCAAATTTGACATTCTTGTTGGAAATCATGGGCGTTGTGTCCTCCGGGCTAAAGAGGAGAAAAACCACCCCTCCTGTTGACAGCGTTCAGTTCAAAAGCCAGCATCTCTGATGGTACGGGGGTGCATTAGTGCATATGGTGTGGGACACTTGCATGTTTTAAAAAGCACCACTAATGCTGAGAGGGATATAAAAGTTTTAGAGCAATATATGCTCCACTCCAGGCGACATCTATTCCAGGGAAGGCCTTGTGTATTTGAGCATGACAATGCAAAACCACATACTGCAGCTATTACAACAGCATGGCTTCGTAGTAGAAGAGTCCGTGTGCTGAACTGGCCTGCCTGCAGTCCTGATCTTTCACCGATTGAGAACATTTGGCACATAATTAAACTAAAAGTCTGTAAAAGGAGACCCAAAACTCTCCAGCAGCTGGAAGCCTGTACTAAACAAGAGTGGGATCAAATTCCAATGGCTAAACTCAAGAAACTTGTCTCCTCAATGCCCAGATGCCTCCACGGTGTGTCAAAAAGAAGAGGGGATGCTACACCATGGTAAACAGGCCCCTGTCCAAACTTTTTTGAGACCTGTAGCAGCCATCAAATTTGAAATGAGCTTTTTTGTGGATAAAAATTCTCAGTTTCAACATTTGCTATGTTATCTGTGTTCTATTGTGAATAAAATACTGGCTGGTGTGATTTGAAAGTCATTGCGTTTTGATTTTATTTACAATTTACAATTTGTCCCAACTATTTCGGAATTGGGGATTGTACTACCTGAGAAATGAATGTGTGCTAAATTTTAGGACAATCTAAGCATAGTTTCAGAGATACAGCTATGTAAAGATTTCAGCTATTTTTCCATTTATTGAAGATTTGACTTTCGTCTGTGTTCAAAGGAGCATATGCAGCATTCTGTTATAGCTACAGAGTTTAGATTTTTTTGTACAAGGGCAATTTCTGCTGAATTTTTAATTTCTGCCATGAAAATGGGCTTATCTTATATCTGATTGTTCAGAGAGCTCCAAAATTGAGAGTAAAAAAAAACAAAACTAATTTCCAAAATTGTTTCCAAACTTTGCAGCCCTGCTGCAGGAGAGTGCCTTACAATTCAGAGCTGAAATCATTTGTATAGTTTTGCCTAATATATTTTAACACTTCTATGGTGTTATAAGCATGTAAATAATAATGCCTCACCCATATTGTGCATTCAAAATAACATACTTTTCTCAATTTTTTGTAAAAAGACCTTTATTCAATCTACCAAAACCACGGGATGACAGTTAATGACAGTCTTCAGATTTTTACAATACGTTCTTATACATGCGAAGATTATTTGTTGCAAATGTTACTTTAAGTATCAAACTGGTTCTATTTTTAAAAATGCAACAAACATTTGCCAATTCTAAGGAAAAAAGCATTTATAAAATATACAAGAAATATGCATAATGTTGGAACATTTATACATTTGCATTAAATTTATAGGTTGTTTTTCTACTTATACTCTATGTTCTCAGTTTGCAAGTGAAATGAGCCTGAAAGGTCAACAATGCCATCAGAGAAACACAGCATTGATTAATGGGATCAGAGCATCTTTGAGGGACATTAATTGTTTTAGTGTTTTGATCATTTGAAAGTACCTTGCAGCATGGTAACTGCGAGGGTAAATGCAAATTACAGCTGTTCAGACACCAGTCCTGAATGGCTGCTGTGTCTGCAGCTGTAATGCCAGTGCTGGAGGGCAAAAATGCCAGAATGAGGACATCTACTTACAGTCCCCATACATAGTGGGGAGGATGGTTATAGTGGCAAAGAAAACCCAAAGGATTATGGTTTCAGAGCTGCAATTTAGTGCACTCTTGGGATTATCAAGTTTCTCAATCAGCTATTAAACTCTATTTCTCTATCAACCAGTTTTTTTTCAGAAGGGTAACACAAAAAAGACCTCATGAGAGAAACCCAAAAATTGTAGCTTATCAAGTTCTCTAACTGTCATTGGTGCTATGATTAGAATCCTGTATTGTGGTCAGACGAGACCAAATGAACTATGAGATGATGCAGATTTATGGCATGTTCGGTGAAGAAAGAGGAATATGTCAGGCAGTTGGGGCCCAAGACTCCTTTTACAAGCAATGATGAGGATTTGTCTTTCATGCACTTATTACCCCCCATATAATGCAGGGGGATATAGTCATGGGTGCGGTTGTCTGTCCGTTCGTCTGTCTGTGAACATCTCATTTCCGGAGCTTAACTTGAAAACCATTCAATATTTTTGAGCAAAACTTGGTGTGCACATTAATCATGACCTGAAGTGGTGCCTTTTGCTAATCCGATGAATTTTGTATTTTTTCTGGTTTCCATGGAAACAATTCAAACTTAGAATTTTAGGGGGAATGGTTTGTTTTCAGATCAGATGGCATTTTCATTCTTTCAATATGTGGGGCTGGGGTGGATATGCCATCTCCTGATGGCTTGTTTGATCAGTCGCTGTGCAGATCTGTGTGCTTTGATTTTTTTGTATACACAACATTGATTTTCTGTTTTGGTGAGTTGACATGCAATGGAGTGTCTTCATCATGTTTTTGTCACTGGATGAAAGAACACTGTTTGCCCTCAACTAAAATACCCAAAAGGGACTGGACTGAAGAAATGAACCACCCATGTGATTTGTCTCCTTGATAGTGCCATCGCATCAGCAAATTAGGACTTCCCCTGAGCCGGACAGATGGACAAAACGCAATCTGTGGGAAAGGAGGATCCACAATCCTCTTGTGTTGGCAGCAACAGCAAGACAATAGGATCCAATGCAAGCTTGGTGCTGACCGCGGACCACTAGCTAGCAACGGAGAATTCAGGCTCCTACTCGAGATGACTCCATCCCAATTAAGCAAACTCCCAGTGACAATCAGTGCTGGGCAAGTAAACCACAAGGGACAATATTTCTTCTTTTGTGGTATGCGTGTGCTGCTTTCTCCATATTGTTTGATCCTTTATCTTTTGTACACCTTCATCACAAGACTTATGCTAAGTGATCCCATCCTTGGAAAGCTGGAGGATGAATACAGAATTGTATTGTGACTGTAATTTTGCTCATATACTGTAAACAATCCACCATACACTAGGTTTTGACCAAGTCTTTTCTTCAATATCGAGTAGAAATAAAAGTATGAGGCTTCCTGCTATGCTCAAGACCAAAATATAGTTCATTGAACAGTGTGAGTTATTCAACATAGAACTCTCAACTCAAAACGTTGGGATGGTATGGAACATGCACAAAAAATAGACAGCAGCGATTTCTAAATTTACTCGACTTCCAATTACATTGCTGGTGGTAAGAAGACAGTTAATGTTTCGTCTGGTCAGCTTCATTTTATTTGTACATACACAACCATTCCTACCATTCTGGTCTGCAGTGAATTCCAAAAAAACTTGGGTCACGGTAATTTAGGACCAGTAACGAGTTAAACATTTTGAATAACGATGCCGTTTGAAACTACAGTTGGGAGCATGTAATTGTAGACATGATTTAGGATTCCTTAAGGAGCAAAGATGGGCTGAGGGTTGACAATACGGTGAATACTCGTGATCCGCAGTCACTGAGACAGCACTGCATAAAGAACCTTCATTCATTTATAAGTGACATAACCACATGGGCTAAGGAATAGTTTGGCAAACCTTCATTAAGTACTACAATGTGTAGTTCTATCAACAAAGCCAGATAATCTTTACTTTGCAAAAAGTAAGACGTACGTTAACAGCGCGCAAAAACTGTCAATTTCTCTGGGCTAAAAGGCACCCGTGATGCGACATCACACAATGACAACATGCATTGTGGTCGGACAAATCAAGATCTCTGGTCTTTTTGGAAGAAATGGACACCAGGTGCTCCAGACTGAAGTAGAAAAAGACCATCCAGACTGTAACCAGCAAAAAGTCCAAAAGCCATGTTGTGTCATGTTACAGAGTTGTGTCAGTGCCCTTGGCAAAGGTAACTTGCATTTCTGTGAAGGCACCAATAGTGCTGGAAAGTACACAGAGATTTTTGGGGCAACATAAGCTGCCTTCAACATGACCTCTTTTCCAGGAATGCCAATACATATGGCTGCATAAGAGGAGGGTGCTGGACAGGTCTGCCTGCAGTCCAGACTTGTCCCCAAGAGACCAAGTGGCGAATTTTAAAATAGAAAAACATAGACCCCATACTGCTGCACACCGTCAGACTTGTTTGCACGAAGAGGGGGCAAAATTACACCTGAACCTCTTAATCAGTATCTGCAGTCCCAAAATGCAAATGAAAGGTATACAGGGTAGTATTTTCCTCAAAACAATGATTAGACTTGTACAAAAATAGACCCTCTCAGTCATCACTTACGACTTACTGTGATTATGAAAACAAGTCATCTTTAAATTATCCTTGACCCGTCTTAAATTGAATCAGCAAAGACGAGATTCCCCCCCTCACATTTTTGTTGGAAAAAAAAAAAAACATATACTACTATTTTTCTACTATTTTTTCTAAATTTCATGCCTGCAACAGATTTCACTAGAGGCACTCAGAGTGCACACCTTTGTCAAGGCAGCACAGTCAATTTTGCTCAGTGAACATGGCTCATAAGAAATTTAAAGGGACATTATCATCTAATACAATATGCCACCCAAATCATTCCCAGATAACAATATATTCAACTTCTATCCTTTTCCGGGTGATTCCACCCCCATGAAATTCAAATATCGAACAAAGGGTGTGAGCAAACAGGCTATTCTCCCTTGAATGGGGCATATTAGTCTTTTTTTGTCCACTAGCTGTGACGTTACGGCGGCTACTCTGCATATACGCTACATATAGCATACACAGTACAATCGGCGTCTTTCCATCGCAATTTTTATGAAATGAGCAAGCTAGCCAGCGTGCACGAAGTACCTTTCCATAACCATTTTGTAAAATCACTTTGTTAGCTAGCTGACTAGTCAGTGTTGACTGAATTTAAAAACCATGGCAAGTTCAACCAAGAATGTCTGTGACTTATTACGGCGTATCAAAGTGACGAAGCTCAGTACAAACATAAAGCTTGCAACAAACGTAAAATTTACTCAACTTGTTTCATAACTTTCATATGACACGCTTACTCATAAGATCCTCGATATCATGTATATCCCTGGGGTAGGCTACCATACCGCACCGCGTTTGTGTCATTATATCCCCGAAATACAAGTTTCGGGGATATGGTTTCGCCCCACCCGCTGCCGCGTCCGCAGATTTTAGCCATTAGCGCAATAACTCGCAAAATACTTTACATTGGCTTCTCATTTTTAGCAAATGGGTAGATATGGTAGAGAGGATGAACTGATTAGATTTTGGGCACTCCTAGGTTTGCCACCAGGTGGCGCTATATATTGAAAAAATCAGTTTTTTAACCATTTCTCTGGAACAGTTACTCACACAGACCTCAAATTTGCCTCATATTGTAGGTCTAGTAAAGGGGAATCTAATAAAGGGAGCTTCAAGGATTGGGGAATTTTGGGGATATACCCCTTGCTGTCGGCCGCCGACAGCTTAAGCCTAGTTTGTCATGTATGTTTGTATGTCAGTCATGCAGACACAGTCGAGGTCTAGGTGCAGGAAATCTAACTTACCCGCTTTCTTTCAAGGCAGGCGATTCGTTTCAATAGGTGTATATCACACAAAAGATGCGTAATGTTCTAGTATTATTATCATAATGCATAATGCGTGAATGCAAGGAGATGGGGTTGTTTATCTGTGGAATCATTTTTATATTGATTCATTTGATTATTATTAATTGTTTATCCTTGCTTGCTCTTACTTTGCTCTTGCTCATTTTCTCTTAGGCCTCAGTGTGTACTCTTGCATGTTTCTGATTAGCCTGGGCCTTGCGTAACTGTAGTTCTCCATAAATCTGACCAATGCGTCATGGCAGATAGCTTATCTAGAACCATGCGGACCCAATGGGCCCATAACAAGGGCAAGATGTTCTTTTTCTCTCTAAGTTTATGTGTGTACAGAAGAGGGAGTACAGGGAGAGCCTGGGATGCGAACGAGATAAGCCCGAAGAGATGATAGGGAGGAACCACTTGTCTTCTCTGAGATGTATGCGCATACCTCAGGGGCGGCTTGACATGGGCTGCGTGCGTCTGCAAGAGCATTCCAGTAAACATCATGATGTGTAAATCAGTTCGGGGGGAGGAGAATGTCACAATGTATTCCTACTTATACACCAGCAAAAGAGACCTTCTTTTATCCTTGTTCTTGCCTGTAACAAGAGTTCTTGCATGACGAGGGTCCTTTTCTGCAGAAAAGTAAACTGACTTTGGCTTGGATATTAACTCCTTTGTCTCCCTTTGAGTTCTTCTTGAGAAGGTAACACCAGGAATATAAAAATCAAAATTCCTACAACAACATCCACAAGGCATATTCCTTCATATTCCCTGCTTTCAATCAGAAATGAATGAATTCATATACACCATTCACACAATAAATGAAACCTCACATCCATACAACTGCTTTTATTTAGTCTTTCCACAGTTTTTTTTTTTGAAAAATACATAAGAACATAAATCTGTGCCCATTTATGATTCATTCGTTTCTTCTTATTTTTCTAATTAATGCTTTAAATAGGTTTTACAGCTGTACTTTTAGAATATATTACAGTAGCAAACGACCTTCTTTTATCAGAGAAAACTAAAAATATTTAATGTGAAACATTATCAAACACCCCAAAGCACAGGAACAGAAAGGGTGGGATTCACTCCGATTTCATTCAGGAACAGATTTAACCACCCCCCGCCAAGTAGGAAAAGCACACAGAAGATCCAGACACAGCCGACTATGCACTCTATGTGTAACACAATCAGGAAAAAAGTTCAAGTCAGGATTGGTCACTTCTTCCGCCCCCATATCATACCACAAAAAAGTTCATTTAATAGTCAGTGAAGTAACTAACAGTGACGCAAAAAATCTTTGATTAGACATATAAAGGTTATCAATATACTGTGGTCACACTCGGAACATCCAAAAATATTCTTAAAAGTCAAAATATATACTTTCATTTTTCATTTATCATTTCTTTTTTATGGCAAATGAAAATAGCTGGCATTTGAAATCTTTTTAAACACGTTTATGAGGTTTAACATTTCTCTTTTCCGCGATTCTTTACGACCCCCTCCCTGGATCCCATACAGTTCTCACACATTTCTGAGCGTAAGTGGTCCTCTGTTATTTGGCACAGGTGAAGGTCTCGTTGTCCTCGGCAACAGAGGGGGGGTTACTGTCGTTACTGGTGTCGTCGATGGCGATAGTGGGGCTGATGCTGCCATTGTTGTTATTGTTGTTGTTGCTAAGGGCAATATGGCTGTTCTGCCGGAGCCTCACCTCTTCCAGCTTTCTCCACAGCTCCTCCCGCTCTTGCTCTTTCTTCTTCTCTCTACACACACAAACACACACACACACACACACACACACACACACACACACACACACGAAAAGACGTGCAAACACACACGAGTGAGCATCGACACACAAACATGCATAAACACAGAATCATGCGTAAACACAAAAATGCACTTTCACAGACAATTAACAGATGGCCCATCGACTCTCTCGGTCTCCCATCTCTCACCGTTGTCTCTCTGCTTTGTAGGAAGCAGTCAGCTCATCAAACAGAGTGCTATTGATTTCCATAAGAGTCTTCAGCACATTGTACACCAGCGCAATGATTGTTCTGGAACAAAGGAAGATAACCTCATGAGTTTAGCAAACATTTCCAAGCATCATTCTCCACTTCAACCCATTTCCAAACACCACTCTTCACTTCAGCCCATTTGCTAAAATCACTGTCCTCCTTAACCCATTTAAGAACACCACTGTCTACTTAAACACAGTTTCTAACATCATTCTCCACTTCAGCCAATTTAATAACATCACCCTCCACTTTAGCCTATTTAATAACATCACTCTCCACGTCAGCCCATTTAATAACATCATTCTCCATTTCAGCCTATTTAATAACATCACCCTCCACTTCAGCCCATTTAATAATATCACTCTCCACTTCAGCCCATTTAATAACATCATTCTCCACTTCAGCCCATTTAATAACATCATTCTCCACTTCAGCCCATTTAATAATATCACCCTCCACTTCAGCCCATTTAATAACATCGCCCTCCATTTCAGCAAGTTTAATAACATTGCCCTCCATTTCAGCCCATTTACTGACAACGCTCTCTTTTTTAGCCCATTTGCTAACATCAGTCTCCTTTCAGCCCATTTCCTATCACTCTCCACTTCGGCCTATTGAATAATATCCTCCTCCACTTCAGCCCATTTAGTAACCACGCCCTCCATTTCAGCCCATTCAATAACGACGCCCTCCACTTCAGCCTATTTGATAACATCACTCTCCAGTTCAGCCCATTTAATAACATCGCCCTCAACTTCTGCCCATTAAATAACATCATTCTCATCTTCAGCCCATTTAAAAACATTGCTCTCCATTTCAGTACATTTGCTAACATCAGTCTCCACTTCAGCCCATGTCCTAACGCCATTCTCCACTTAAGCCCATTTGCTAACGTCACTGTTCAATTCAGCCCATTTAATAACACCACTCTGCACTCTCTCCGTTTCCTACTCTTACTTGACTACTCTGGGGTCAAAGGCATCTCCAATGCACCATCACACTATGACAACATACATTGCAGTTGGAAAAATCAATATCTCAGGTGTTTTTGGGAAGAGATAGACGGCGTATGCTCACTGCTCAGAGAACTAACCTTCAATGGGACATAATGGTTGAGCCAAAACCAAGGACTGAGGCCAGTCCACATATTGTAGGCCAGGGAGCATGTGTAATGCAAGGTTAGTGTGTGTGTGTGTGTGTTTGGTGTGTGTGCATGCATGTGTATATGTGGGACTAGGTACTCACTGGTTCCAGTGCTCTTTTGAAATCCTGTACAAGCTGCCAAACATGATGGGCAGGACCTTATCGATGTTCTCCTCGATCAGACTCAGGATGTACTCGTTATTCCAGAAATACAGAGCTCTCTCTGCCACCTGGAGACACACACGGAGACACACACACACGCACACACACACACACAATCAGACATCCATCTAAAAAGGATCAGCGTCTGATAAAAAACCTGGGACAACTTTTTTTTTCACAAAGGTCTTCATGTTTTCCCACCTAATGGCTTACATTGCATAACCAAAGAAAGCAATGGTCACGGGGAGGAATCATATCGCCCTGCAGCATTTCTAAAATCACATTTCATGTGTGCTGTGAAATTAAAGCAGTGTTATAAATGAATTCTGAAAGCACGTTCAGCCTGATAATGATCGGGGGGGGGGATCGGTTTACCTGAAAGTGAGGATTAGACACACACTTGGAAACCTGCTTGAAGAGAGGCTCCTGGATCTTTTTAAACTGCGTGGGCTCGATAACGTCCAGGATTTCCTCGATTTCACCCAGAAACATGACCTAGAGCAAACATGCAATTGCACACAGAAAGACAGATACACAGATGCACAAGTACACACACACACACACACACACACACACACACAGGAAAGCATTAAAATACAGCCAGAGAGTCACAGCCACGCAGCCCCCAGTGAGGCCTGTATTGTACCACAGCCTTTACCTCTTTCTGGCTACATGTCTTTGGCCAGAACTTCAAAAGACCACGAATCACCTGGAAAAAAAAAAAAAAAAAAAACCACAAACATTACCTAAAAACACAGATATAATGAGTGCTTGCATGCGGTTTCAAACAAAACAAACACACCGGCGGCACCCCAAGAATTAATTACGACCCGCACTGTTACATACTGTATCATAAAAGAGGCAGGTAAATCCTCTCATCTGCCCAGCAAAATTCAGATAGCTCCAGATGGGATAAAATGACTTTAAAACTGGGAATTCTTGACAGGTGAAGCAAGCCTCATAGGAATCAAGAAAAAACATATATTCTGGTCGGGTCAGCGGGGACAAAGGGAACAAGATATTTTAAGGTAGTAGAGGTAAGGAATAGGACAGTCTGGGATGACAGCATACATAAGGACTGGATGGTTTAGGAGGACATTAGAGATATGAAATAGAATGGTTTGGGAGAAAAGTAGATGTGAGGAAGAGGATGGTTTGGGAGGAAAGTAGAGGTGAGGAATAGGATGGTTTGGGAGGACATTAGAAGTATGGAACCAGATGGTTCAGCATAACAGCAGATGTGAGGAATAGGATGGTTTGGGAGGGAAGCAGAGGTGAGGAATAGGATGGTTTGGGAGGGAAGCAGAGGTGAGGAATAGGATGGTTTGGGAGGGAAGTAGAGGTGAGGAATAGGATGGTTTGGGAGGACATTAGAAGTATGGAACCAGATGGTTCAGCATAACAGCAGATGTGAGGAACAGGATGATTTGGGAGGGAAGCAGAGGTGAGGAATAGGATGAGTTTGTGAGGACAGCAGGAAAGGGATAAGGTTTACCGGCTCCGTCAGAGTGGGGTCCTTTTCCAAGAACTGAACAACACAGTAGGCCAGCTGAGAGAGAAAGCACAGAAGCTTACAACTAATGCACACAACACATCAGCAACTCAAATCAACCAAAAATGAAACTCCATTACACCTCAGCAAGTTAAACTATTACATAACAACTATCAAGCTCATCAGCAAAAACACACACACACACACACACACACACACAACTACTACTACTACACTACAACTCCAACTCAAAACAATAGAACTGTACTGTACTGTACAGACCCAGGTCATACAACAGAAATACAACTACACAAGGTTATGACTGAGAACTACACTGATGTTCCATCGACTCTTACACCAGCAGAACTACCACTTTACATACTTATGCTACCTTGTACCCCCATATTAAGGAATAGTTATGCTTAAGTTAATCTTCGTTACACTGACACACATTTTCACAGTGACACTCAGGACTATAATTACTTTCAAAATATTCTTCTCTCCATCTTTTACACCGATTTTACTACATTTTAACCCGTTTTTTTTTTTTTTGTCTTCCAACATTCTTTGTCAATCGCTTGAAACTCAGGACAAGAAATCTATTCTATACTGAAATAGACTTGGTGTTAACTATGCCAGACAGAACTCACAACAGTTTGTCAATACCTCAACATCACCAGCAGAGGGCAGCATTGCCTCAAAGTAGTAGACGTGGCTGACAGACTCCAGGCGCCACTCACTGAGGCAGTGCCTGGCCCGTTCACCACTAAACTAAATTCAGTAATTTCCAGGCTGTGTGTGCACAGGCCTGTGTGTGCATGGCGTGTGTGTGTGTGTGCGTGTGCATGCATGTGCATTTGCTCTCGTGAGGTGTATTGTTCAATACCTGAGCATGGAAGAGTGCCAGGCCTTTGGCTGTGTGCATTGGGATCAGCACCTTCGTCAGAAACTGTTTGTGTTCGGCCTTCAGTGGCAGAGCAAATCCATTAATGATGCTGCAGATACAAAACACACACACGCACACACAAAAGCAACGACACACAGACGGACAGAGACGCATGCGCACACACACACACACACACACACAAATACAAGTATGAACAAATATCTTACTTCTTTTCATTCAACGTAAAACCCCTGCCAACATGTGAGAAAAACACCCAGCTAAAAGCAAAGGTTAAAAGGATGAAGCTCCAGAATACACGGACTTCAAAGCTGCCGATTTCCTGTTTTTTTAATCAGGTATCTTCACTTCCTCAGAATATTCACCCCGTTCCCCTGGCTAATGTGGTCTGCACCAATCCCACTTCACTCCATGTGCACAAAATGACTCATGTTCCCAGGCTGCCACAACACGGAGGAAAAGACACATGATCAGAGTCTGTCACTTACCTCCCTAGAATCTCGAGTAGCTCAGCCACTCCGTTGAAGTGATCAGTCTCATAAATGAACCTGATTACGCCATGGTCAAGAGATGAGAGGAAAAAAAAAGAGAGACAAATTTTAAACAATATTAAAGTAGCAAATACTTGATAACACTGCTAAGTCTGAGGTCCAGTGACACAGCGAGTGTGTGTGTGTGTGTGCACGCACGCGAGTGCACGAGGATGAGTACGACATGTACCTGAGGAAGATGTTATTGATCTGTTTCCTGATGAACGCCCGTAGCCCCAGGAACTTGCCATAGATGCGGTGCAAGATGGTCTTCAGGAAGTCCCGCTCCCGAGGGTCCTCGCTGTCAAACAGCTCTAGGAGCTGCGTCACATCGTTGAATTACATCAGCACATGACATCACCACAACAGGTCCCGCCCCTCACGCACAACCTCCTCACTACTGTGTCCTCAAAATAATTACTGTCTCCAAAAAATACTGCCTACTTACACTAATGCACCACGCAGTCCAGAATGTTGACCATGACAACACAGGATGCGACAGTTATTAAGCAGACAAAATTTGATGTGAGCGTAGTTTACTAAACAGGAATTTTTAGGAGGTCCACCAAAGTTGGGTCCAACCACAGTTGAATAGGATATAGAACAAGACTTGAGCTCTTTCTGTTACTATGGCAGTCATTTTACAACCCTTAACGACTTTTGGATCGTAGTATGGATGATGTTGGACAACTGGTGATGTATTTAGTCGACAGTACATATTTTGAGGAAATTGCAAGTTTTGGAATGACCACATTAAACAATGCCCTGAAAGCACATTAATCACGATGATTTTTAAGTATACAACATTCAGAAAAAATGTTACAATTTTAAACAAGCGCTCTCAATTTATAACTTCCTGGTTGGCGAGAAAGCCATTTTGGACATGGCACCAGCCTATTAACACCCGATTGCCCGCATTCCCCTTCTGGCCACAAGAGGGCAGGGTTTCTCTGTCGTCATCCAACAGCTTATGAAACCCCGACATTCTGAGTAAAGGGGCTTTGACATACGTCGTATAATTTTGTTTTTTTTGTTTTTAAATTTTTTAAACGTTTAAAATTCTATGATGAGGGTTTACGACAGCTTTTTCTGTTGTAAAATACACTAATTTCGAAGGACATTTTCATGAGCATCTCACAAATTACTCCACATTTCTGCCGTAGACCTGTCGTATACCCATCGTACAACGTATGTGAAAGCCCCTTAAAGCATGAGAACTTAAGACCAATGAAAATTCCTGAGTCAGAAAAACAAACACAGACAGAGAGGATAGGAAATGGCTAAGAGCTCTGTACTCGCTCCATTTATCCCTCCCTTTCCCCCCCAACTTTCTTTTACTATCCTATATCCCACTATATCCCATATTCCATTCCCACCATCTCTACCTTTCTCTCACCACACCCCCAGACCGACTGATGCTGTCCCCCCGCAATACCATAGGCAGCATGCAGGGGGCAGTACGTGTTAGCATTTGTTGCACTGGCACAAAAATGGAAGTCAGGGTGAAGTTGGTCTCAGTCCCAAATTTCCACTCATTGCTGGTGCACTGTCAGACTGATTTGCATTGACCACTGTTCCACGTACACTGTCCAGGACTAGTCTGAGACTGAATTTTCACAAATTTTGTCGACACGGTGCTGTGGTTTTAACACGGCTAAAGAAAAACAGCTCAGCCAAGAACTTCACCCGCGAATGATTAATTCCGAACTATCCTGAGGATTTAAAAAAAGTCAATTATGCGCACAAAATTCTGTCACTTAAGGACGTGAAGAAGCTTTGTTTGACTTTGTTAGTGAAGAAAAAAAAAAGGTATCATGGCTTGTTTGGCAACGCTTTTGGCTTGTTTGGGAATAGCTACCATGTTCGAATTGCCCACCCCTTAGCATCCTGAAAAAAACTACCGCCTGTGACTGGGCCAGCTACACGCTCGTCATTTCAGCTCTCTTCCATACAGACGGCGGGCCTGAACCACTCTTCCGAGACGCATGTTCCAGAGTTAATGATGACAGTCAAGAGACTGACTCCGCAAAACTAGATTACAGTCAACGGGCTGACTGTACTCCACCAGGACACAAGCAGTACCCACGAGGACACAACCTCTACAACTTCCTCCTCAAGCAGCCCCTTCCTCGTCAGAACTTCCTGGCCGCACATTTAAAACGCCAGACCCCCAGAAACAGTCTCTGAGATGGGGGGACCACGGTCACTGAAAAATCACTGGGGGGGATGAAAGAGTCCCATGGGAGAGCTGTGTGTGTAGGTTTTCCAGACAATTTATTTTCAGACAGTTCTTAAATCCACAGAGGGAACAGTTCAGCCTTTCTATGAATAAAATATCCCACATTCACATGGCGGGTCTAAAGCATTAACATGCAAGATGATCACAATTCAGAGAGCTTACATTTTTCCCCATTAATGAAATTACAGCTCAAGTGAAATCAGCAGGGTCTTGTATGTGGACACATGGAGGGTGACAAACTGTTCCCAGAAAATAATTTAAATAACCCAAAACAAAGTTAGACTCGCAGGCTAAAAGGATTATCATTGAAGAACTTCAAACCTAAAGACCAGGAGCAGATCATGGACTGGGTGGGAGATCAGCATGCAGTCATGGTTTTACTGCAATGCTGCCCACGCTCACCTACAACTACTTCACTCCTGATCAAGGGCAAACTCACCAGGGGTATTTCACTAAGCAGCTTCACTGAGATCACAAGATAACTGCAAGTAGAAAAATCCCTAATATAGAACACGGGCAGGGGTAAAAAAGGGGTAGTTCAGGGTTTTACTCTGCACAGTTATCCAGCCAACTCCGTCATCCTGTTTCAAAAGATCCTGCTCTGTCGTTCCCAAGTGCAGCACTAAAGGACTGAATTCTATCACATCTTTCTTTTTCTTTCCACCTGTTTGGGATAGAACGATCCTCCCCCCCTAAAAAAACAAACACTAAACTATTTTAGGCTGGCTGCACAGGGACAGGGTGAAGTGCAACTGGACTTCTGCCCCTGTACCCCCAGTGACAGCCTTTACGTAAGCGTGTGGCGCAATCTGATTGGCTGCTCTAGTTGAGGCTCACCAAGATGGTGAGCAGTGAGTTCCATAAGCATTTTTGGCAACAACGCAATTTTGATGGGTCAAATAAAGGCTGATTAACCATGTAGGAATTACTGCTCTTTGAAATTACGTCACTGTCCAAACACTAAGGACCTCACAGTAAGCTGTCGGGCAGAGAAAACTGAGCGGCCGTGCTACAGAGATGGATGAGAGCGATGTATGAGACCGTTCTCTCCGCGGCTGAAGCAGAGAGCGGAGGGCAAAATGGAGACGCACCTGCAGCACAAACTTCTGATCGATGTACCGCTTGGCGATGCTGGGCTGAAAGTCCGGATTCTCCAGGAACCGCAGGAAAAACTCATACACCAGCTAAAAATAGAACAAGAGAGAGCTACAGTAAAAGCAGGCCTTCATTCACAAAGCTGCTCACTCAGGCACACGCTATGGGAAGTCCAGGCAGTTGTGTGGTTGCCAGGTAACCAGGCCAGTAACCTGGTGCCACTGTAATATGAGAGACTCGCAGGGAGTGAAAGCAAGCAGTAAAATTATACAAGCAGGAAAAACTACAGGCGAAGGGGCTACTGCTAGTGAAAGGGAAGCTAATGCTAAAGCTAGACAAAAAGGGAACCTAATGTTGGATGAAAACGAGGCAAATGCCGTACAAAAGTGAGGCTAATGGCAGATAAGATGGAAGCTAATGTCGGACTGAAGTGAGGATATTGCCATGGAAAATGGAGGCTAATGCAAAACAAAAAGAAAGGCTGGACGAAAGCGAGTTTAATGTTGGACAAAAGGGAGGCCAATGCTGGATGAACAGGAGGCTAATGCTAGGCGAAGGGGAGCTAATGCTGGACATAAGGGAAGCTAATGCCGGATGAAAGGGAGGTTAATGCGAGAAAAAAAGGGAGGGTGATGCTAGACAAAGGCCGGCTAATGGTAGACGAAGGGAGGCTAATGCAAGATTGGGAGGCGAATGCAAGGGTAATAGCCAATCAAGCTCGTGACAGCTGCTCAGACGGAGGTCTTCACAGACTAATGCATTGCTAAATTACTTTGCTTTAATAAAGAGATATTCTGGAAGGCAAAATACGTACAAATGCAATTCATGCATATTTCATTCATCTTCCATCAAGCTGCGCGCTGTTTTGGTGTATTTTGGCATTTTAGGAGCATTATTTCACACCTGAATGTGCGGCCAGGAGGCCTCTAGTGTGGGCTCATCCTCTTCCGGGTCAAAGTCTGGGTTTTCACTTGGTGGAAGTGTCCGGAAAATGTTGGTAGTAATCTGCAAAATTAACGAATAGACACATGACAGATTACATAAACACATACAGTACTGTGTAGAAGTATTTGCACCCTTCCCGATTTTTCCTTCTTTGCGTATTTTGTGATACTTAAATGCTTCAGATCATCACACTAATTTTAATATTAGACAAAGATAATCCGAGTAACAAAAAAATACAGTCTTTAAATGACAATTTAATTTATTGACGGAACAAAGCTATCCAGCCCTACCGGGCCCGAAGAAGCTATTGCCCCCCTTTGTTACTTCAACTAATTAAACAAATTTAGTTGATACTTGGGTGCAATTTAACAAGACACACCCAGACATGATACTGTGAGCCCTGCTGAATCGAAACATCACTTAAATAAAACCTGTTTGGCAATGTGAAGTGACAAAAAGCAGTACATGATGTCACGATAAAGAGAAATTTAAGACCTGACAAGAAAAGAAGTATTTGATATCTATATCTTGGAAAGCCATTTCTACGGCCCTGGGACTCCAGCGAACCATGGTGAGAGCCATTATCTACAAACATAGGAAACTACAGTGGTGAACCTCCTCCAAGAGCATATTGACAACTCATCTTGGAAGTCAATAAAGAAACCAGACTAATATCAAAAGAACTGTAGGCCTCATGTGCCTCATTTGATGTTAGTGTTCATGATTCCACAATAAGAAAGAGACTGGGCAAAAACGGCATCCATGGGAGAGCAGCAAGCGAAAACCACCACAGACAAGCTCACATTTGCCAAAACACATTCTGACCCCCAAGACCTTGATATTATTCAACAGTCCACAGGACAATAAGTGAATTCAGCTCTCTATGAGAAAATTCTGAGGGAGAATGTCCAGCCACCAGTTAGTGACCTAAAGCTCAAGCGCAGTTGGGTTATGCAGCAGGACAATAATCTGAACTACACAAGCAAGTCTACCTCTGAATGGCTCAAAATAAACAAAATGAAGGCTTTAGAGTGGCCCAATCAAAGTCCTGACATCATCTGATATACAACGTAAATGCTATGACAAGTTCATGCTTGACAACTAAAATTCCTGCACAATGATGTAAAAGACTCAGTGCCAGTTATCGCAAAGGTTTGATCGCAGTTGTTGCGGACAAGTTATCACATGGCTGCACCAGTTATCGCGTTAGAAGGGGCAATTATTTTTAGACATGGGTGACATAGGATTTTAATTACAATTTACTTACAATAGCTGAAGAGATTATTTAAAAATAGGACCAAGGGTCCTGTAGCTTATCGGCAAGCAGTCTTACAGCGATGATACAACTTATGAAAATTTCATGTGAAGTTTGACCTTTGAATGAATGAAAATCAATGTCAAGGTCACTAAATAAAAGTTCATATACATTTATAAGACCTTCTGCGATACAATCCTAAGCTCTGTAGCAGTTTTGGTGATACAAGTCATTGAAATATGTCAATATGTATTCAATATGTCAATTGTGAACTTTAAAGGTCACAGAATGTCAAGCTGTGGTCAGCAAATGGACTTCATATATGACTTTCTACAACGTAAATGTCTCTATCCAAACCATGGCTCAATCTGTGACCATTTCGGTGATACAAGTCATTGTAATTTCACTGTCGAGTTTGACTCCAAAGGTCCATATGTTACTTCCTAGAAGTCAGTAACACAAACCTAGGCACCATCTGTGACCATTTTAGTGATACAAGTCATTGAATTTTCACAAGGTCACATCTGACCTTTGAAGGTCAATATGAAGGTCACCAAATGAAAGTTCATACATGACCTCCTATATATCTCTAATACAAACCTAGACTCCATCTGAGACCCTTTTGGTAATACAAGTCATTGTAATTGTATTATGTCAAGTTTGACCATCAAATGTCACCAACAGTCAAGTTGAATGTCACCTTATGGAAGTTCATATGTGACTTCCTATGTCAGTAACACAAACCTAGGCTCCATCTGTGACCTTTTCAGTGACAGAAGTCATTGAATTTTCTCTTGGTCAAGTTTGACCTTCGAAAGTCAATATGAAGGTCACCAAATGAAAGTTCATACATGACTTCCTTACGTCTCCAATACAAACCTACACTCAATCTGTAATGATTTTGCTGATATAAGTCATTGAAATTTCACTGTGTAGTTTGGCCAATGAAGGTCACTGAAGGTCAAGTTCAAGGCCACCCAATGAAACTTCATACATGGCTTCCTATATGCCCACAATACAAACCTAAGCTCTATCTGTAATAGTTTTGGTGATAGAAGTCGTTGAAATTTCACTATGTAAAGTTTGACCTTCGAAGGTCACCGAAGGTCAAGTTCAAGGTCACCACATGAAAGTTCATACATGACTTCCTATAAGAGTTTAATACACATGTTCCCAATCTTCAATATTTTCAAGCCTACAAGCCTTTCAAAATCGTAACATTTTGCTTGACCTCAAGTTTGACCTTTCAAGATCATCTGAGGTCAACTTTAACACATCCAAAATAAAGGTCATATACGACTTCCTATATGTTGATAATACAAACTTAATCTCTATCTGCAACCATTTACGTTCCACAGGTGATTTTGCCCATTCTCTATAAGACCCAATGTTAAAGTACAGCGCCCCCACTAGACCCATTTCCGTTGATTCAATCAAAATGGCACTCGCATTGTACATAAAGTGTATCAAGGTGAGTTGATTGCCAGGTCATCCGAGGTCAACTTTAACACTTCCAAAATATTGGTCATATATGACTTCCTATATGTCGAAAAAAAGATAAAAAATGTTCTGGATGACAGAAGACAGACGCCATACCACGACAACAGCTTATCGGCCCATAGGGCCGGTAAGCTAAAAACTGCATTTTGTGTTTTCTCATGTCGTCTTTGTCTTGTATTAAAAGTAGTTGGATGATTTGAAATATTACAATACGACAAATAAGCAAAAATAGAAGAAATCTTGAAAGTGGCAAATACTTCCTCGCAGCACAGAATGTAATGCAAGTCAGTAAGGCAGTAAGTCGATAACCAAGTTAATAACTGCCTGAGGCAGTCAGTTAATAAGCCGATGAATAAACAGAACATTAAAAGATGATATTCTATGCAAAGTGATGTGATATTCATGTGATAGTCTTTCTCGTTTTGTTACCCATCTCTCTAAGTACACAGGCCCTGGCATCAGTGTGCTTTTAAGGCACCTGCAATAAAACTGGGGATTACAAGTTTGAATCAAAGCGAAACAGTAATTATTCTGAGGAACCTGCAGATCTACCCCAACCACATCCACGTATGTCCACAAGAGTGTGTAAATTTACAGTGTGAGACAACACACACGCCCTGCCTAGAACAATGACAACGAGGTAGCAGGGTGTGGTGGCCAGGTAAGGTGTCCCCAAACATGTTGTGGATTGATCTGAATGAGGAAGGCGCTCGTTGATTGGCATACAAATTCATTTTCCTGGACTGAATCCAGGGTTATCACGGAAGTTGTGATGAAACCACCTTGGTTTCTGCACTGCATTTGTACTGCAGTAAAGAGCAAATATTGCAGTGCAGCTCTAACGCATCATGGTTCTCAGTGGCGTAGCCTGTAGTGGACCATACACCAGAGTCAGGGATTACAGGCCGCAGTCGGTGGTTTGATTCTGGCCTTCCTCTCACTCCCTGTTCTTCTGGTCTCTTATGCGAGATAAGTGTGATGTAATGACTTAATTATCACCATAAAGATGTGCCATATTGGCTATACACAAAACCGCTCGCTATGTAGAATGTAAGGAGAAATTCACCATGACATCCAAACTTCTAACCCCTCATACATGCTTGCACTTGTGCTTTCAACGTAAGGAGTTCCTAATGGCGTTTTATCTTCATCATGTGTCCAGATCTAACAGCATTTTCACCACAGTTAATGAGCCTGGACTCCTCAGAAAAGGATAACAATACGCCGAACAAGCTAACAGGCGCTTGTTTAAACCCATCTGAGGGCTGTTGCTACCACCTGACATTACGTCAAAACAGAAGTGATGAAATTGCTCACCTTCCCCATATAACTCAGACTAATACAACTGAAAAAGTCCGAAACGTACACAGACAAAATACTGAGCACTCAAAAAATAACTAATTTGGGGATATCAATTAAACTGAGGGCAGGATTCCCATCCAATACCATTGTCTTATGCTAACTCGAACCATGTTCTTGGACTGATAGTAAATTAATTAATTAGGGCCAGAGCAATATTTTCTGCGTGGTTCTTGCACTGTATTCCAGTGGAAATAGCCTTTTTTCCCCCTAAATGTACGCTGCTGTTAAGAGCAGAGGACAGTCTTTCGGGTGTATGCTTCCCAAAAGCTTAATTGCTTAGTTAGCGACTTGCATAGTTTGAACAATGTTGAGAGAAGTATGAAAGATGCTAACACAGTTAGCAACTAAGCGTTTGGGGAAACGTACCCAACCAATCAAGTCAGGTTTAAACAGATCAAAATCTCTCACCAAACAAGACCCCAACACCTTTATCAGCTGCGACAGAGAAAAGGCACGCCAACATGACAACGCAATCACCCAAAATAAAACTCGCTGTCCATCCGGCCTGGACCCCACCACCATACCAGACGCACAGCATGGAGAGCGCAAGAGCTTAGCGGACTGGCCCTCCCCTTCCTGTCGGAAGATCCGAGCAATTAGTGCTATTGAATTTCAAAGCGTTCGCGGCAGCTGGATCGGGACCAGAGGAGCTGGATCAGGAGGTGGAACATTACTGCCACTCTCCCCCTCGTCTCTGCTGGGGGAAGAGGGGGGTAAGAGGGCTTACAGCCATCCGGGGTGGTTGCCAGTTCAAATCCAAAGTGGAGCTCAGTCGCTGTTCCACGGAGGGAAGGGGAGGCAGTGTGGTAGAGTTGGTCGAGGGGCTGCAGGTTCTACATGGCACATTGACAGGCATGGCCAAAGCTACTTAATCTGAATTACTTTACTAAATATTCAGCTGTAAGAAAGGACTGGGGGCAGGTTTGAGTTCCTCAGACAGTCCAAAGACATTCATGCCAGGATAACTGCGCACTCTAAACAGCCCATATGTATGAGTGTGTGTGTGAATGGTGTGGAACCTCGGCACATGATTGGCCAACTGTCCAGGGTGTTTTCCCGCTTCTTGCCTATTGTGGGCTGGTTACGACACCAATGCCCCCACAATCCTAAACAGGAATAAGCCGGTTTGACAGGAAAAAACATTGTGGGTAAAAGCCTCAGAGAAATTCATAGGCATTTTCACTTATCGTAAACACAATCGCCCACCGACAGGACTGATTTTTGACTTCTGCTTGAATTTTTCCCCTTAATTAGGCTCAAGGTTAGAAAAAAAATGTATTTCATATTGAAGGACAATGTTGCATGCATATTCTGTACCTGCAGGTTGCAGCGCTTCACTGAAGCAACATCACACTTAACTTCTATTGAGAGAAATATTCAAACCCAGGAGGCCACGTTTTTATTATCACAGCATTACATCAAATGAGAAATATCTAAACACAGTACATAATTTTATACACATTTCCCTGTAATTCAGCAGCAGGGCTTCCGCTACATGTAATTGATCATGGCACACTGCCACGGCAAAATAGAAGCCGTGACTTTAAAATGACTTTACATAAACTCCAAAAATCTTAAGGACAATCAGGTGTCGCCAGTTCTCATTGTTAGTTAAAATGAGCGCTAATAATTCTTGACCTGTTGTCAATCATTTTGCTTGATGAACACGTTTTCCAATGAATAAAAATTAGACATCGGCAGGAAAACACGCTGCTTTCTTCTTAATGCAATGTGTGCAACGATTAGAGAAAAAATATTTTGTTCACTTTGCAAAACGATAAACTGCGATGTTAACTTCTGTGTTTGCTGTGAGCACATCCTGCTCTACCTAATTGTATCTTCATGATTATTTAAGGAGTCCGGAGTCATAATCGGTGTTCATATTATATGTGAAATCCACCGTGACGCATGTGAAACTGATAAACCTCCGTGCACATAGACTTCAATTATTACATCGCCTACGTGCTGATTGATGAAAACTCGCCACACCTGATCATGCTGAGTTTTCACCCGACGCTGAAGCCCTCCGCTGCAGTTTCAAAAAATCCTGGAGGAAACCCTGAGCAGGAAATATTTTGGATCTTTATAAAATTTGAGATCTCCACTAGAATCTAAAATAGGTCTGAAGTTTCGCTGATTTGAATAATGCAGCTGTGTTTGAGGGACGCACATATGGGATCACAAAGTTGAAGAGATTAATGAAATGACAGTAATGTAAATCTGGGTGACTTGTAAGAGTAAGGATGTCCCCCATGAGCTTATATATCCCTGAGGGAAAAAGTAACAGTTACAAAAGCCTCCCCAGTAACATGATCGCAATTCACACTCACAAATTATCAATGTTCATCAAGTTCTATGTTTAGCCAGTTAAATTTAGAATGGAACCACATTATAAAAATGACGGGCATTTAAGTCTGGAAATAACACACTGACACAGTGCTGCAGGGTTATAATAATGTGAATTAAGCATCTTCCCTCGCAGAATCTCGACTTGAGCTGAATCTTTAAAAAGAGCTCGCTCTGAACAGCTACATGACATTTCAATACACCAAGTGTGGGCACAGTGGCAGACGCCGGGAATAGTTCAGCACAGTAGTTTGAGAATTGGACTTCTGCGAGAGCCCGCGGTTCCATTAACGATCTGCGGTACAGCCACAGTACTGCTGCTCCCACTGGGATAAAGTCGGGGGTGAGAATTACTTCAGTACATATCCAGCAGGGTAAATGGATTGTGTTTCCAAGAAAACAAAGACAAGTTTACAGCTCTCAACTGAGGAGCTTCAGGCGTTTAAAGCAGTCCAGACACAGTACGAGGCACTGAAATGTCTTCCCTGTTAACATCTGTATGAGAGACATACAAGTTAATCAAATAATATCAATGAGTGAAGATTCATATTTACTGTCGCAACATTTGATATGCAGCATATTTTCAGCTTCGAATCACAGTCTGGCAACAAATCTGCCCAACAAACCCCCACCCCCCCCACCCCAATCTGCAGTCCCCTGCTTGCCCCCTACTGGCCCATCGGTAGTACTGTACATCAAAGGAGGGGTGGGCCTTGTCCGTCACATGATCACACGTCCACATGCGCAATTTCCCCGACCGAATGAACTGGAAATGACTGCAAAGCTAAATTTAGTCACAAATCCTTCCCACACACACACACACACACACACACACACACCAACTGTTATGTTTCCATTCAGATTTTTCCAGCCAGTGTTGCTAGGGGGGAGATAATCGCAAAGCAGACTGCTGCAAAGGATGGCCTATCCACTCGTCAGCTGTAAGAAGCTAAGCAGATATCAAAATGGCCCTTCAATTTCAATCCAGAATCATGAAAATTAGCTACTAGAAACCTTCACGATGTTTGCACGGTTTGATCTGCACAAAAGCAGATGAAAAAAAACTTTCTTTTTTTTTTTTTTTTAAATCAGGGACTTAAGCGACAATCGTCTTTGATATTTCAGTCAATACCCAATCACAGCTGCCCAAGTGAGACGACCAGAAACAGGCTTCGAGACAAAATGAATAAATTGGAGTATGATCTTTGAGGCGCCAAAGAAATCGGACCCCGCTTGCATTTTTTATGGCAGAGGGAATGGTTTAAGCCAAGTTTGCCTGCAAATACTTTCATATGCCTTGTAAAAGCAAAAGCAATTATTTTACTCGCACAGTTTTCAAACTCTCAGGAAGCTGCTGTTATTTATGTTGCTGCCCGGCTGTCAAACAACAAAGAAATGAAGGAGGATGACGAATCAAGTGCATGATCAGCTCGCACTTTTACTGACCTTTAGCGGGAAAACCACAGGATGTGCCTTTGGGGAAAACCACAGAGGAACACTGGGACAGTGGGGGTGAGGTGTGTGTGTGTGTGTGTGGGGGGGGGTGACTGCGGCACATCGACGAGGAGGGCGAGGAGACCCGGGTTCAAGGTCGGACTCTGTGTTCCTGCTCTCACCCAATTAGCTCCGGGCTATTTTTACCCGGCAACAAGCAGCGTCTGTGCGCATCACAGCCACGGAAGGGTCCTCGGGCTGCAACTGGCTTCAAATTCAGGGAAAAACAGCAGGGGGAACCCGGCAATACCAGCTAGCAGAGAGAGCCGTGTGATGCGGCCGACTCCAGTCACATCAAACGGCGTGTACACAAAACCATCTCACAGGAATAAGCCGGTTTGACAGGAAAAAACATTGTGGGTAAAAGCCTCAGAGAAATTCATAGGCATTTTCACTTATCGTAAACACAATCGCCCACCGACAGGACTGATTTTTGACTTCTGCTTGAATTTTTCCCCTTAATTAGGCTCAAGGTTAGAAAAAAAATGTATTTCATATTGAAGGACAATGTTGCATGCATATTCTGTACCTGCAGGTTGCAGCGCTTCACTGAAGCAACATCACACTTAACTTCTATTGAGAGAAATATTCAAACCCAGGAGGCCACGTTTTTATTATCACAGCATTACATCAAATGAGAAATATCTAAACACAGTACATAATTTTATACACATTTCCCTGTAATTCAGCAGCAGGGCTTCCGCTACATGTAATTGATCATGGCACACTGCCACGGCAAAATAGAAGCCGTGACTTTAAAATGACTTTACATAAACTCCAAAAATCTTAAGGACAATCAGGTGTCGCCAGTTCTCATTGTTAGTTAAAATGAGCGCTAATAATTCTTGACCTGTTGTCAATCATTTTGCTTGATGAACACGTTTTCCAATGAATAAAAATTAGACATCGGCAGGAAAACACGCTGCTTTCTTCTTAATGCAATGTGTGCAACGATTAGAGAAAAAATATTTTGTTCACTTTGCAAAACGATAAACTGCGATGTTAACTTCTGTGTTTGCTGTGAGCACATCCTGCTCTACCTAATTGTATCTTCATGATTATTTAAGGAGTCCGGAGTCGGTGTTCATATTATATGTGAAATCCACCGTGACGCATGTGAAACTGATAAACCTCCGTGCACATAGACTTCAATTATTACATCGCCTACGTGCTGATTGATGAAAACTCGCCACACCTGATCATGCTGAGTTTTCACCCGACGCTGAAGCCCTCCGCTGCAGTTTCAAAAAATCCTGGAGGAAACCCTGAGCAGGAAATATTTTGGATCTTTATAAAATTTGAGATCTCCACTAGAATCTAAAATAGGTCTGAAGTTTCGCTGATTTGAATAATGCAGCTGTGTTTGAGGGACGCACATATGGGATCACAAAGTTGAAGAGATTAATGAAATGAGAGTAATGTAAATTTGGGTGACTTGTAAGAGTAAGGATGTCCCCCATGAGCTTATATATCCCTGAGGGAAAAAGTAACAGTTACAAAAGCCTCCCCAGTAACATGATCGCAATTCACACTCACAAATTATCAATGTTCATCAAGTTCTATGTTTAGCCAGTTAAATTTAGAATGGAACCACATTATAAAAAATGACGGCATTTAAGTCTGAAATAACACACTGACACAGTGCTGCAGGGTTATAATAATGTGAATTAAGCATCTTCCCTCGCAGAATCTCGACTTGAGCTGAATCTTTAAAAGAGCTCGCTCTGAACAGCTACATGACATTTCAATACACCAAGTGTGGGCACAGTGGCAGACGCCGAATAGTTCAGCACAGTAGTTTGAGAACTGGACTTCGCGAGCCGCGGGTTCCATTAACGATCTGCGGTACAGCCACAGTACTGCTGCTCCCACTGGGATAAAGTCGGGGTGAGAATTACTTCAGTACATATCCAGCAGGGTAAATGGATTGTGTTTCCAAGAAAACAAAGACAAGTTTACAGCTCTCAACTGAGGAGCTTCAGGCGTTTAAAGCAGTCCAGACACAGCACGAGGCACTGAAATGTCTTCCCTGTTAACATCTGTATGAGAGACATACAAGTTAATCAAATAATATCAATGAGTGAAGATTCATATTTACTGTCGCAACATTTGATATGCAGCATATTTTCAGCTTCAATCACAGTCTGGCAACAAATCTGCCCAACAAACCCCCACCCCCCCACCCCAATCTGCAGTCCCTGCTTGCCCCCCCTACTGGCCCATCGGTAGTACTGTACATCAAAGGAGGGGTGGGCCTTGTCCGTCACATGATCACACGTCCACATGCGCATTTCTGACCGAATGAACTGGAAATGACTGCAAAGCTAAATTTAGTCACAAATCCTTCCCCACACACACACACACACACACACACACACACCAACTGTTATGTTTCCATTCAGATTTTTCCAGCCAGTGTTGCTAGGGGGGAGATAATCGCAAAGCAGACTGCTGCAAAGGATGGCCTATCCACTCGTCAGCTGTAAGAAGCTAACAGATATCAAAATGGCCCTTCAATTTCAATCCAGAATCATGAAAAATTAGCTACTAGAAACCTTCACGATGTTTGCACGGTTTGATCTGCACAAAAGCAGATGAAAAAAAACTTTTTTTTTTTTTTTTAAATCAGGGACTTAAGCGACAATCGCCTTTTGATATTTCAGTCAATACCCAATCACAGCTGCCCAAGTGAGACCTAATTCAGAAACAGGCTTCGAGACAAAATGAATAAATTGAGTATGATCTTTGAGGCGCCTAAAAGAAATCGGACCCCTTTTGCATTTTTTTTATGGCAGAGGGAATGGTTTAAGCCAAGTTTGCCTGCAAATACTTTCATATGCCTTGTAAAAAGCAAAAGCAATTATTTTACTCGCACAGTTTTCAAACTCTCAGGAAGCTGTTGTTATTTATGTTGCTGCCCGGCTGTCAAACAACAAAGAAATGAAGGAGGATGACGAATCAAGTGCATGATCAGCTGCACTTTTACTGATTTTTTAGCGGAAAACCACAGGATGTGCCTTTTGGGAAAAACCACAGAGGAACACTGGGACAGTGGGGGTGAGGTGTGTGTGTGTGTGTGTGTGGGGGGGTGACTGCGGCACATCGACGAGGAGGGCGAGGAGACCCGGGTTCAAGGTCGGACTCTGTGTTCCTGCTCTCACCCAATTAGCTCCGGGCTATTTTTACCCGGCAACAAGAGCGCTTCTGGCATCACAGCCACGGAAGGGTCCCTCGGCTGCAACTGGCTTCAAATTCAGGGAAAAACAGCAGGGGGAACCCGGCAATACCAGCTAGCAGAGAGAGCCGTGTGATGCGGCCGACTCCAGTCACATCAAACGGCGTGTACACAAAACCATCTCACATCCAGGAGAAGCTCCCACAACAGCTCTCATTGTTCAGTTCTCTTTTATGTATTTTCCATTATTTATTTCCGTCTCGTCTAGACACCCTCAAGGCCAAGCCAGAGTCAAAAGTCTCTTTCAGAACTGAACACTGTCGCAAAAAACCAAGGACGACAGACTGTCGCGGAATAGCGACACAGCTCGTCGTGTTTTTCAGGTCGCACCGTTTGTAAACTGGCCAGTGTGAACTAGCTGAGACTTGGGTGTTCATATTGCACGTATTTCGCCACACTTAGCGGGTAGAACAATAACAGAGGGATTTTTAATGAGGAGACGGTGTGTCTGAAAGGATCAGAGGAGCTTTTGAAGGTTCAGATGCTAAAAGCGAAAGAACTGTAGCTGACAGGATAAAAAAAAAGCACTATAGAACGAGAAGATCAAAAGAATCAGAGAACTGTGTTTGAAATTCAGTGCGGGGGCATAACTCGAACATATGACACAGACCTGAAAAGAGGTATTCTGGTTATAAATACACTAAACACCAAAAATATGATACCAACAGACAGGAAGTGCGGTAAAGCCTTGTACTGAATCAGCTAGCGGGTCAGAGCAGTTCACCTTATTAAACACCAAAGGTACAGCAGTCTGGTCTTGCAAGGTAACAGGTGCAATACAGCCAGCCATGGTAATGAGTTTAGAACACGCTGCCATGGTTAATACATTAGGTAAATGCTCCGATGGTACCAGGTACAGTACATGCTTCCATGGTAACCAAAAAAAAAAAAAAAAAAAAAAACACCACTCCCATGGTAACCGATAAGGTTACGAGGTCCCATGGCAACCAGCAGAGTACAAGCTGGGATAGTATAGTATATAGTATAGTGTATTATAAAATAATAATGATAAAAATAATTAACCTCTACTCGAGCACTATTTTTACTGCCATCTTAACTGGACAGCAGGAGGAATGTTCCCCAAAAAGCCTTTTCTAAAGATACACAGAGCACTAAAATAGAAGGGCAAAGAAGCTTTCTTAAAACCAAACAAAATAAATACACTAAATGGACAAATACTTGAAAAGCATGCAACGCTAAGTTTGTCTTTAAAAATAACCGAAGAAATAAATAAAATATTAGAAAAATAAGCACATTTTAAATATAGAGCAGAACAGGCCCCAATTCACACAGAGGAAGGGTGATAGCTCAAGAAAGACAGAGAGAGAGAGGGAGAAAGTGCAAGAGAAAGAGGAAAAGTGCAGGAGAGAAAGTGAGGGAAGGAGAGAGAGAAAGAGAGAGAGAGAGAGAGCGTGCAAGGGAGAGAAAAAGAGCGAGAAGCTGCAATGGCTCTGTTCCATCGAACTGAAAATGCCCAGCTGAAGTCCTCACAGGCAGTATTTTTTTTCATGAACCAACGCACCAACTAAAATAAATTACACACCATCAAACACAAAGGTACTCGCAGACGCATACCATACAGAGACACGAAGAGACAAACAAATGCAAACACACACACACCAGTACTTCTGCATCGTATAAAGGGGCAGACAGCTTCCAAATATCTGGACAATGACACAGCGAGAGCCTGTATTGTTTAACCATTTTGCAAAAAAAAAAAAAAAAAAAACTGCTTTGCTAGTGCCTGGTGCCAAAACACTAAAAGGGCATGTGGTTGGCCGAGGAGGTTCATTTGGTCCAATCACAAATCACATAACTGAAACTGCACAATATTTTTCTGACAAGTGCAAATGGCTTTTAAGGTCCCCTATTATGTCACCAGGTGCACAGCCAATTCGTTATTACAAGCCATTTCAAAATCTTTCCCCTCTTGACATCACATGGGGAAGTAACCAACCAAAGGCAAGAAGAACTGGTCAACTTCAGCCAAGCAGTCAATCAGATTTCATTATTCTGGGTGGTCACTCCCCCTTGTGATGTCAGGAAGGGGAGACTTTGAACTGGCTCATAATGGCTAATTAGCCGTACACCTGGTGGCATAATAGGGGACCTTTAATGGCCTGGCTTCGGAGAGAGAGGGGCCGGTTATATGGTACGGGGGCGCTGCGTAGTGACTCACCATGACAGCGATGTCGGGGTATGCCGCCTCCACCAGCACCCCGCGGTATGTGGAGACGTAGTCCACCAGCTCATTGAGAGTGGCGCGCTTCACCTCTTTGCTCTTCAGATCGGTGACGGAGTCCTCGAAGTCGAAGAGGGTGCAGCACTGCTGCAGTTTCTGGGTAAACAACTCCTGCTGCTCCGCCGTGGGGGTGTCTGCAATCAGGAGGGCAGAAACACTGGTTTTATTGGTGTGCTTCTTTTAGAATATTACGCTAAGCTATTATTCACTTCATTATTATTGTGATTATTTCAGCAAGTCACATGGTACCATTATTCACTTTATTATTACTGCGCTTGTTTTAACCAGTCACGTGCTTCACTGTTATTCACTTTATTACTATTGCGCTTGTTTCAGCTAATCATAAGCTATACTATTATTCACTTTATTATTGTGCTTTTTTCTGCAAGTCACACTCTAATATTGTAGCCCCCGGACGAAGTCGGGAGGCTACTAAAGATTCATGCTTGCAGTCTCTGCCACCACAGCCGTAGACACTTCCTTGTGAACTGTACAGGCTGGAATTTTTGACCAATTACTTTCATATTTGGTGTGGACATGTGTTACACTTCACTTATGACACCTATTGATTTTGGTTGCCATGGGGACAGTATTGGCCGAAAAATGCGCTACAAAGGGGAGAATTGGGCTTTCAGGGGCTACATCCATGCGGTCGCGGCTGAGCAGACTGTCTAGTTTACTTTATTATTGCACTTGTTTCATCAAGACACGCGTTATACTATTATTCACTTTATTACTATTGCGATTGTTTCAGCTAATCATATGCTATACTATTATTCAATTTATTATTTTGCTTTTTTCAGCAAGTCACACTCTTCAATGCGACTCAAGTCAATCTTTATACGATTATTCACTTGATCATACTTGCGCTTATTTCAGCAAGTTACCTGATTATCATTAGTGTGCTTATTTCAGCAATTTGCGAATTACATTCCCTTGTTTACTTCCCTATCATTTCTAGTGTGCTTCTTTCAGCAAGCCACTTTTTAACTTGAATGCACTTCATTATCAGCAAATCACACTTTACAGTCATTTACTACTTTATTATTGCTACTGCGCCTGTTGCAGCAAGTCCCACTTTTACGCTCTTATTAACTTCTTTATCCTTTTTTTAATCACCTCTGAGGCATCCAACTACCATGACATATTAACATCACTCAAATGCCCAGCATGGTAAAGAAATTGTTGCTTCCATTCAGATTTTTTATTTTTTTTAAATTACAGAATATTTCAATTTTATTCACGATTACTTGACAATGTAAGAGAGAATGAGCGGGATGCGCAATTTCAGCCTTTTGCAGCAAGCAAGGAAGTAAGTAAGCACACTCAAGTGTTCTTCAGAAAATTTCTAGATTTTATTGCACCAGGCAGGTCACTCAAGCGGAGATTCTTTTTTATAAGGACGACCTGGGAGAAAAGCCAGAGAAAACAGCTACAAAAGGGAGGGTGCAGGAGAAAGACTGACACTGACAGATAAACCCCCTGGAAGCAGTTTCAAGGTTGACTAGTCGCTTCAGACTGACGTCAGACCCTGCAGCCCCTGTGTGTCAGGCAGAGTTGGGGGGATAACCTTGTAAAACCCATGGACCCTTACATGGGTCTGGCGAATGCAGCTGCTTTATTGAGGCTGGTTAATCCTATTTTAAATTCTAGTGGAGATTCCAAGGTGTCCAGTGATCCCAACAATGTCCTGCTGAATTACAGGGAAATGTGTATAAAATGATGTACAAGACCTAGATAAGTTTTCATTTAATGTAATGCTGTGGCTATAAAAAACATGGTGTCTCGGGATTGAATATTTCTCACAAGATGAATGCGATGTAGCTTCAGTGAAGTGCTACAACCAGAAGATGCAGAATATGTATGCGACATTGTCCTTCAATATGAAAAAAAAATGCTTTTCCAACCCACGTAAGGTAAAACTTAATGGAAAAGTGAGAGTTTAAGGGGTTAAACCAAAGGGTTTAAGGAGTTAAGGAATAGTTGAATGCTTTTTCAGTGTGCTGGTCCATGAAAACGTAAAAACAAATGAATTTAAGAAGGAATCAATGAATTAATCAACAAACTTAGCAAAGTTCCACATGTACCAGTATATGAGTGTATATGTGTATAAATGGATATAGCGACATTAACTGAAATGACAGTCGCTTTTTACCCACCTGAAAAGTAGTTCCACCTTAAATCTGAGCTCAGAAACTGTAGTTCATTCACATAGCAGCTCAGACAAAGAAAAATGGAGATAAGAATGGGGACACATTTCAGGGATGTCAGGAATCGATTGTGTGTGTGTGTGTGTGTGAGTGTGTGTGTGTGTGTGCGTGCACCATAAGTCAGCTCAGTGAAAAACATTGATCTGGTTACATAACAAACACATCGGCCGTAACAAACAGAAAAGGGGCCACAGTGACCCAACAGGACATCACATGAAATGGCCTGCAAATCTGATTAAATCAGAACCACTGAGCAGTGCTCAAGAGGACCCCAGAAACTGGTTCTCTGTATCCGCATAACTTAAACCACAGAATTAGAAATACTTGAACAATTGCATTTACAAAGAGGCCTCCGTTTATTAAAGAGCCGTGGAAATGAGTCTGAAAACTGTAAATCCTGCTAGCCTAAGACTGCACTTATGGACATATGTTCAAAACACCCAGCTAAGCTTTGCAGCTATAGAGTCAGAGCAGCAGAAGTCGCGCTCAGTTTACTAAGACAGACTGCAGGAAACTTATGCAACAAGACAGGACGTCCTGAGCAACTGGAACCCCTCCCCGTCCCACGCCACCCCCTACCGGCCCCACCCCACCCCTCCACCCCAACAGACTCACAATGCACGGTGCTTACGGCACCGACCTCGTTTAGCATGCCACACTGCATCATGGGAAATACTTCTACAAGCTAAACATTTGACACAAGAATTCCAAACATTCAGGGTATTAGCATAGAAGCTCAGCGCATTTACTCCTCTCCAAACTACACCTCCAACCCGACAGGAGAGAGTTCTTTTCTGACGTCTCTTTCACCCCTTCCTCTCTCTCACTCCTTCCTCTCTCCTCCCTCCCCAAACACTCTCTCTCTCTCTCTCTCTCTCTCTCTCTCCCCATCTCTAGCTCTCAGCCGTCTCCCTCGCATTGAAATGAGGGACAGTTCCGCAAAGCGATACGAATCAGAAACCTCTGAGGCGCTTAAACCGCCGTGACGTTCGGCGCATAGCCGCGCCAACGCGTGGCGAATCGGGCCCAGCCGAACAGCGCAAGCTTTGATCGTTCGCCCATTTTTGGCCCCGTGCCGCTCTTATTGCGCACGTCACTGCTGACCCCCGGTGCTGCTATAAAGAGCTCTTGGCGGGAGTCCAAAAAAAACACGCGGGGGCACCGAGGCGACCCTTTCAGCTGCCTGCCGCCGAGCAGTACATCATATCACTAACCACCCCCGCCCCCCCCCGCCCAAAAAAGCCCTCACCAGAAAAATTTACAGGACATAACTCATGTCTGCGCACAGCACACCACCCAAAGCTACAAACACAACTCTCTCATTCACTCACACTCAGAGACCCCCGAGAGCGCAGCTGAAAGAAAACAATCTAATCATTTATCGAAAAAAACTGTCACATGTTGTTATGATCATAATCTAAATTTGTAAGAAATGCCTGATGGCCAAATTCCCAGCATCATGGTGGGAGGTTTTAATTTAACATTCAATAATAGTACTTAAAGTTTCCAGGCACACATAAAATCGCGCTAAAAATCAACAGTAGATGCTGCCTGCTGTAGCAGCCAATAACTTGTCAGGTGAGCCCTGCTTGGCTGGTTTTTAAAAGCGTGTTCCACTTTTTCAGTGTAAACTGTGAAGACAAATTAAAAACACAAACACTGCTGGCTGTATTTAATTGTGCCTACAAATCCAGGATAAACGTAAACACGGAGTATAGCACTGAGCGCGTGCGTATACACGCACGCACACAGCCAAACACATGCTCGCGCACACACGTACGTGTGCACACACACACACATACACACACACACACACACACACACACACACACACACACGGCTCAGAATCAGTCATGCAGGCTGGAACGACGGCTAAGCTGAGAGGTTAAAGGTCAGTAATGATGTAACAGCGGCCCTGGCGGTAAGCGATGTCACAGAGGTCAGTGATGTCACTGATGACCTGGTGGGAAGCGATGTCACAGGGGTCGGTGATGCTCCAGATCAAGCCTGCTGTGCTTTCCGTCGGCCTGGAGCCTGAGCCAGCCTTGCAATACAAAACTTCCCACTCAAACGGATGGACAGACAGCCGGTGCCGTCTACAGACTGTAAACGTGCCGTTAACAAGAACTGAGGGGATACTGGAGCCAGCAAGAGAAACTAGAGACGGGGGGAGGGGGGTCACACCGGTCAGAGAGAGCGAGAGAGAGAGGGAGAGAGAGAGGGAGAGAGAGAGAGAGAGAGAGGGGGGCAGACAGAGTGAGAGTGAGGGGGGGGCAGAGAGAGAGAGAGAGTGTGAGAGTGAGAGTGAGAGAGAGAGAGAGGGGGGGCAGAGAGAGTGAGAGCGAGAGAGAGAGAGAATCCACGACATTCAGACTGGTCTGTGTGGCGTTCTATCAGGTAAGGGTGCATGTGTCTTTATGAGGGTGTGTGTATTCATACATGCATCTGTGTGTATACACTTGTGACTGCATGTGTATGTGTCCATATGTGTGTGCGTGTGTTTGCACATGTGTTTGCGCATGCTTGCCGGGGCTACCAGGGTAGAACCTCTGCAGTTAGTTCCATGGTTGGTTAAACTTAGCTGGACAGCTGAACTGACTGAGGTCTCCAACACTGAGAGGAGAGACCCTTCACATAATAACCTAGGTCAGCGGAAACACAGCCTTGAAAACACACACATGCACACAGACAGACACAGATGCACACACACTTCCTAACCATCCAAAGGATTCTGTCAGAAATCAGCTGAGAAATTGTGGACAAACTCAAGGTAAAACTTTTCTTTCCTTCGAAGAGAGTTTGTAACCCAGAGTTCAGTTATGGCGCCACAGAAAAGCCTCAGATTTGAATAATTTTGCGACTTTCAGCATTAAAATTGCTTCTGATTTGCACAGCTGGAGTTCCAGTCTTTCTTCTTTACAAAGCAACTGCGGAACAAAATACGCTCGACTCTCCAAGAATTATAACCCCTGGATGAATATTATCCTCGACTGAGGCCATTAAGTGCGGAAGCCTACGAATATTGGCTTTTTTTCGTCTTAAAATAACTCAGGTTTCCAAGTAAAAAAGCAAAATGCTGCACGAGAGCATTCTACATCCGCCTGATATCAGTTTGACTGACAGATAAAAAAAAAAAAAAAAAAACAATAACAGCTGACAGAGTTATGAGGGAAGTGTTGAACTCAGAGGTCAATTTGGGTCAGATTTACACAAACACACCCCCCCTCCCACCCCTGATTTTTGCAACATCACTTCCCCTGTCACACAACTTGTTTGTTAACCTTTCTTTCACCACAGGCCGTCCACTGAGAGCAGTTTTCTCTTTATGAAAGATGCCTTCAGAGAGACAGCAGGGGGAACAGTCACATGTAGGGAGAGCCAGAGGGTCAGCGACAGGACTAAAGCCACTGGTGTGGTTCTGGGGTTAAGGGCCTTGCTCAAAATTACCAGTTTCATAAAATGAACAGAAAGACGACGCTACTCCAGAAGATCCACGAAAGCGTTTATCTGAGCCCAGTGTCCAACATCCCTAACTGCCATGGCTCCCTCCCAGAGGAAAGGCGACAGGTCGCTCTGACATGCGCAGGAGCGTTGGGAACGTTCCGACTGAGCTCGTCAGTCACACAGCAGCACGTGCAGACAAGCAGCAGTCAACAGTATGTTACTACCATGCCTTTACCCAGAATTCCACACTTTACGCAGCTCCCGAAACGGATACCGCAATGCCAAACAAAGGCCCCCGCATTCACCAGAAAGTGGAACGCGATTCGTCCGACTTGCGCGATGACTAGTCCTCGGTTCATTATAGACTATGCAGTTGCACCGCCAATTACGCACTTCCTATGTCTTCAGAGGAAATTCTAGTCGATGTACAGTCTACTCATACAGCTATAGTACATGCCTGACCACCTCCAGCCATAGCCGGTAATGGTGCTACTGCGATTCGAACACCCGTCCACCAACAGACTCTCTACTTCATCTTGATAGAATATTCTGTGGTTTTATTTGTTGTCTTTACAAGAAATCGTGTTTCCTGTCATTGTCGACATAGTGCTTACCCTCGCACAGGAGACTGGAGTACAGCTGCACATAGAGATGTGACAAAGATGGTGTCTTTCACAGCCGTCGTTTTACATGACCATGCATCCAAGTACAAATCGAGTGCCCCAGATAAAGTTAGTTTCACTGACTGAGCTGCCCCTGTTCCATCGGAATGCCCCCGGCCAGTGACGCCATTGCTGTCCAAGCCACTACAGAAATGTTGCAATCTAGCCATACCAAAATCATAACATGGTAACCAGTGTTTATTTTAGTACAAATACGAATTGGCATCAAGATCAGGTCAGACATGGTGGAAATATCGAGGAAGGAAAGAGCTTTTTAACACGATTCTGTGTAGGCCTACTTGCTTATTTTGGTATCTTAAACCCCTTCGGCACTTTGGCCAACTGTAATTGTTTTAAATGTGCTCTACACATAAATTTTGACTCGACTTAACTTGACTACAACATGCTCAAGAGGGTTAATTTCCTTTACTTAGCTACTAAATTTTTTGGCGAACATTGACACTTTAGGGTTTTCATATATGGCTTTGTGTGCCAGGATGACGTTACCAGGCTATGCAGACAGTTTCGTTCAAAATTGGTGAAAACTGTTTATAACTGAACATAAGGCCCAGGTTGATAGACAATGCAGAGAGCACACACAACACACAGGGAGCTTTGCGGTATTCCACTCTGTGACATACATGAGCCACCCGGACAATCGTCCACAACATAAAAACTACAGCGCCATAGAGAAAACCAAAGCAAATATGAGCCCAGAACTCACTCATTTTTTTGAACAAGAACAATGTCTAGGGGTCCAAGATCAGAAGGCCATTATTACCCCGCCCCACCCGAAGGGTGAGGGCAAGGGGTATTGTTTTTGGTTCGGTTTGTCTCTGTGTTTGTGCATTTGTTTCTGTGCATTACGTATCCCTCCATCTCAACAAATAACGGCACAGTTCAGCATGGAAAAAAAAAGAAAAAAAATCAATAAGTTACATAACAAGGGCTCAATATTCTTGATATCTCCCAAAAAAAAATTACGAAAGAAGGCGACTCTTTTTCTTGGAGTGAAACTATGATTACTGCACATGCCATTTGATTGTCCTCTAATAAACTCAAATGGACAGCACCTTAATATGCTTAATATCTATTGATATGATATAGTACATATTTGATATTTGAATATCCTACACAGAGGGGTTCGTTTCCCAAAAGCATAATTGCTTACTAAGTTAGCAACTTACACAGTTAATCCATTCACAGTCAATGGTTCCAACTACGTAAGTTAACATCTGTGATTTTGGGAAATGTACCCCTGTAGAGACTATTTGAGGTCATCAACAGTTAAAATTCACATTCAAATTTTTCACTGTTCCTTCTGACAAGCTTGAGGAAAGTGATGAGATCAGGCCAAACACAACCTGGGGGCAGACACCGTCCTGAAAAAAGCATCCTAGCAGGCAACTTCAGCAGACTATTACCACATCCACTCATCTGACAGATCTTTCCCACGATTCTTAACTATCCAGAAATTAGTTTTAAAGGTGATTTAAATGAGAATTAAATAAATTAAGATTTGTGATCAGTACAAGTGAATTCTTTGTAGGCCTCCTTGTTTATTTTGGCATCTTAAACCCCTTCAGCACTTCGGCCAACTGTAGTTGTTTTAAATGAGCTCTACGCATACATTTTGACTCGACTTAAAGGGGAACTCCGGTCGATTTCAACATGTATCTTTGTTGTTTGTGTTGAAGGAGTACTGTCAATAGCGAGACAAGCGAAGAAAATTGGTTTTGCCTACACCGAGTTATGCTCCTGCTAGAGTTCGCACCGAAGCAGCTCAAACGGGGCAGGCTTTTAACATGCTTTTAGCCTCTTAACATGATCGAGATGTCATTTCAAGTCCATAGCCATGTTAAACTAACCCTTCCAAGTGACCACAGTGAATTTGACCGCAGTAGCTGACCTAGAAATCGTAAAAGTTGTGCTAATTCACGCAGTGCACATACCTCTGTTTACTTCCTGTGTTCCGGTGAAGTCCACACCAGTCGATTGTCGAACTTGTATAATCCAATATTCCAAAATGTAATTTTTCCACCAAGAAATTATGGTTACGAACTGCTGTGGTTATGTCCATCGGATTCGGATGAACTATCCATCTGAGCAGATATTTTCAAGATACTGACCAAATGTTGTTGTTGTTCCAATGCTCTGTCTTTGTCTGTCAGCTCTCCGATCTCCACTCTGATGTTGCCGACACTCACCAGTGGTGCTAATTCCCAATAAGCACGCACGCGAGTATTAAAATCTAGTTGTGATGTTAGGCTGCGGTGTTGCTATGTTGCTATATAGTCATTACTATGGACATAACCACAGCAGTTCGTAACCATAGTTTTTTGGTGGAAAAATTACATTTTGGAATATTGGATTGTACGAGTTCGACAATCGACTAGTGTGGACTTCACCGGAACACAGGAAGTAAACAGAGGTATGTGCACTGAGCTCAACAATAATCACTCCCACCATGGGGCGAACAGACGAGCTGGCTCCTTTTGTTTTCCGGGAATCATACCTGATGCAGTCATCAACTAACGGCAGCCAAAAATCAAAGGCGACATGAAAATCCTCTAGAGAAGAACTTCACCAACTTAAGCATTTATCAGCGATGCACTGAACAGAGCAACCTGCACTTCACATGTGAGAGGAGACTAAAGTCATAAGTCCCCGAAACAAGTAGGACCTGAAGATGGCTGCAGTACAGGACTGGCAGAGCATCACCAGGGAAGATACCAGAGTGTGATGAGGTCTATGCATCACAGACTTTCAGCAGTCATTGCATGCAATATAAGCAACCAACTAATAACAAGACAACAGTGTCATGAATATCCCTGGCCACAATGGAATCCCATTTTTGAACCCAATCCAGGTCATGACTAGCAGCAAACGCAAAAACTTTCATTCATCTAGTAAAGTACTTTCTGATTAAACTTGTCCCACCTTATCTGGACAGAGAAAAGGACAAATGGAAGGACGGGCAGGATGTGCTCCAGTGAAATGTCCCCCATTCTGTCGTGGCAAGGTACAAAAATTATTTTTCCACATCATACACCTTGCGCCTAAAATGGACGGGGGCGCCAATGTACAAGAGCTGCTGTCATTTCTACAATGAGTTCATCCAATACGGATGAAAATGCATTGAAATTACAGCTGACCATCAGCACTTTAACTTCAGTTATTGTATCCTTTCAAATTCAAAATGCCAGAGTCAAGAATGAGTTACGGCACTCACTGAGCTTATCGAACAAGGCAACGCTAGCAGAAAAAAAAAAAAATCGAATACAGTTCCAAAAAAGTTACGTAAGGAGGAGCGCTCAGAAATGCTGATGTTACGCAAGCCATTTTACCTCCGTCATCGCGGACACACAGCCCAAACGTGCCTGGGATTGGCGGGAATAACAGCCGCATACCCGACAAGCCAGAGCAAGCAAAACCGCAGGCGGCAGGCAGGCCTAGCGCTAAGTAGCTTTACAGGCGACTGTACAGCTGGTAAACAAGCCCTTCGCGAGGCATAGGGCTCGGGATTCTGACTTCTAGGGAGATAAAGTGGGCACTGGGCAGAACTCCATCCTTGGGGTCTTAGTCCACGGCTTGACCCCGAATACTTGGAGGGCTTTACCGCCGTGCTCTCTCCCACTACTTCAATCTATTCTCTCGTTCTCACTGGCATTTCTCCCAGGGCATTCCCGAAAAAGTGAGACATGTTCTCAATGGAACGGTGCCGGTTAAATAAAGGTTATGTAACGTCTTTCCATTTTAACAGGCTGCGCAGGGGAGCTGGGCGCGTCTGAGTTGCCGGGCGATGTTTCGCTGTGACTGGAGCCTTCGCCTTGCAGTGGATGGCAGCGGTCCAAACAGCAACGCTCAGCACACACCCCAGCGTTAGTACTGGGGTCCCAAAAATACCACCCCAATCCTGGCTTTATGAATGTCCACAGAAACTAACAGCACTCCAGAAGTTTTCGGATGGCTTCACAATCATCTTGTAGCCAGTTCTATGCAGAGGGGTCTCCTGTCAGTGATGTACTCATTTGTACTGGATAAAGCAATGAACACACAAAACGACACACACACACACAAACGCGCGCGCGCGCACACACACACAGTAACACATACGCGAACACACACACACCTCATGAGTAAACACACACATCTGAAAAAAAATGCGCGCGCGCGCACACACACACACACACACACACACCTTACAAACACGCACACAGAGAAACACACCTCATAAACATGCGCGTGTGTACTCAGTGTCTCTCCTCCGCTGCTGGTGCAATCGCACAAAGCAGACAAATCCAGGCCAGCCAGGACAAGCCCCGCCCCTGGCGTGCCAAGCCCTGGAATGCCATCGCGTCGCATCGCGGAATGTCGCCGCCAACAGACCTACTGAAGCGGAATCTGGAACGATCCAAACCGCAGTGAAAGCTACCACGATCCCGAACCTTTACTCGAAATGCACCAAGGCGCCTTCCAATTGGCCAATGCAATATATTCGGAAAATGGGTGCGCTCCACAAGTACATGTTGGGCCTCGGTTTGACTAGAAGACCCTCGGATCAGGGGTTCCAAAAATTTCATAACTCTGAACCAAAAGAGCAGGACAGTGTAATACTGCCCCAGCCCTTCAGTAAAATGCTAATGCCAGACTGCATTACATACATGACATCACATTTAATCAGTGCCTGCATATGTGGCTCAGTCCTGACAATTATTAGACTTTTGAATTCCCTTCCTTCCACTAAAAGCAGCCAGAACTGGGCTTCCTTTCTCAGACCCATTTTCTGGTCTCACAAACGTTTGAGCACAACGAGAACCACAACAACTGGATCCAGTACAAGCCACAGAGAACCCGTTTTTCAATACAAGGACATGGTATAAATTTAGGCTACTGCCTCCCATTGAGTAGATTTACTAGGTTGCTAAGTCATTTGGACAATACAGTTGTGTTCTGCAGTCAAATCAGGAAAAAGTTTGTGAGGTACCCAGCCGTGTTCTCACACATTTGGACAAGGTGCAGTTGGTCAGAATTCATAAACACTGGGGTAATCTGCACAGAAAAGTAAGAATGTACAGTAGAACACAGATAATTACAGACTTTTATGCAACATATTAGGATTGGACTGAGCGTAAAGTTACAGGTCACAGTGTGCGCAGTCCCACACACACACGTACACACACACACACACAAACACACACACATATGCGCGCACACACGCAACACGTACACAAACACATCTTTCTATTTCTATCCTTATAAGGACACTGGTACACTGACTTCCATTCATTCTTTGTGCATCTCTACAGCCATTCTCTAATCTTAAAGGGCATGTAAACCCTGTTTCACAATCTGATTTTACCTCATGGATCAATTAAATGGTCTTCCAAAGTAATGACGGTGATAAACATTTCAGTGATAAAGCTCCACATCCTTGTAAAAGCAATTTCAATTTCAAGCATTTTCCTCTCCTCTCCAAAAATGGCTGTGACATCATTTCTGACTCCTTAAAGGAGCAGCATCATGTTCAGAACTTACAGCCTAAGAAAGTGAATCTGTCTGACTGCAAGTCAGAATCTGAACCCATCCTTGCCAATCCTTACTTGTTTTCCATTGTATTTATATTTTAGTTACTCAAGCATTGTGCTTACATTAAGAGACAATTTTTTAAAGATCCAGGCAGGGGTAGAAACTCACCATCTCCAAATATGTCCATATTTCAGTTCTATGCCTGAAATAGAAAAATCACCCATGTCTGTTCCGATTAACCCCTCCCCTGCCCCGTAGGCCACGCCCATTTTTGGGTAGTTTAACAACCCTACCTGTTTGAGAGCATTTACTTTTGAACAGAACTGTTGGCCCATGGTTTTCACTCTTACAGCACTACCATGGCCAAGGTGTACCACCTCTACTATAAAAAAAAAAAAAAAAACCATCAGAGCTGCATCCTACACTTAAATCTTTAGGGGTAGGGTGATTCCGCTGAAAAAGGGCATGGTCCGAACATGGGCGTGTGCCGTGGTTGCCTGTCATCCATAGTTTGAGACCCCTTTCCCCCTTGCAGAATAGGCGGTCCAAGGTACTTATCCATTATTATTGTTCAGGGACACTTCCTTAATGTGAACTAGTCATGAATTTCATGGCCACCGCATTCTGTCTGGAGCTGGGGCCAAATATCTTGGCTACACATTTCAAATTTTTTGTAATCCAGGTGGCGCTAGCTTCAGGCAGAAACGTGCCCACAAATTTTATTGGTAGAGATGGTACACCTTGGCCATGGTAGAACCCTGTAATGGTGAAAACTATGGGCCAACAGTCCTGTTCAAAAATAAATGCTCTCAAACAACTAGGGTTGTTCAACTACCCCAAAAATTGGGCGTGGCCCAAGTGGCAGGGTAGGGGTTAATCTGAATGGACATGGGTGATTTTTCTATTCCAGGCATAGAACTTCAAAAACTGTGAAATATGAACAAATTTGGAGATGGTGAGTTTCCACTTTCTGCCAAAACTGTGCTGATCTGAGGAAAATTGCCTCTTCAGGAGTTTTTCTAGGAAATTTGAGGATTCAAAGTACTATTTTCGCACTTTAGGTGAAATTACAAAGAAAGTAAGCTGGTTTGCCATCGCCAATAATCAAAGAAGAAGATCAAAAAAAAAAAACCTTCTTCTTGGGCACAGCACAAAATATGAAGGAAAAATTTGAAAATTTCAAATGAAGGAGACAAGAACAAAGTTGTTTTTTCAACAGTTTAATGATTACATGAGGTAGACATTACAATGAAAATTTCAGCAGTGTTTCCTCTACATTCATTTAGGAGTGGCGGGCCGCCATTCCTAAATCCCAGCCGCCGCTCCTTTAAATTTCTTTCTTTTTTTTTTTATTGTCGTAAATACACCACCGCCGCATGTCTCCACCTTCAGAGCAGAGTCCTGCACTGGGTCGGGTACTCGCGAGTACTATGGTAAACTACAGATAACTATCTTGCTTATTATCTACTCTTTGGGGTGGGGGGGGGGGGGAGTTAATATGACTTTAATTATCATGAGAGAGCTGCCTTGAAAGTGACATCCGTCACCCACCCAGGCACCAGGTCAGAGAGTCAGAGGAGTGTCCTCCTGGAAAACAGGGCAGCGACGTAGCGGAGAAAAGGTAGACTTATTAGCTGAAGATAACTCATAATAGATTTTACAAGTTAAATAGACATTTGCAAAATATTGATGGCCAGATAACGTTACGTAACATATCGGTAGCTTAAGTTAATTGGGCTCGGGGCCAACTCAGTGTCGCTAACGTGAGTAAGCTAATTGACAGCATTTGCAATGGTGTGCCGTCAGATGTCAGGAAGGCCTTCAGTAACATCACCCTTTCCCGCATAATGGAGGCGTTGCACTGGATGCAGAAACCGTAGTGTAAGTCACGTGATCCCCGAAGTAACTCAGGAAGATGGCTTTGATGGGATGGGAATGCATCGATTAATTATTATTTATTTATCCAAAAAAAATGTATTTCCTTGCTCTGAAATGTCGTATGTATAACCGGATAGTGAACCTCAGGTCCAAATGCTCCGCCTTGTCCACGACACTAGCTCAACAGACTATAATATTCACTGGTCGATTTAGCACTTGTATAGCTGTGCTGTGTTTGAACTTGAGCACATTGACGCAAGGATTCTCAGTCATAAACCGCCCTTCAAAACAACAGTTGAATATTTAGTGGTTAATTATCGCAAAAATACAAAAAACAAACCATTTAAGTGATTATACTGCTGAGGTCTTCCAGTGCATAGCATAATGGCGAGAGGACTCTCAGATAGACTGGCTAAAACAATAGCAAGCCCAGATTTACCCACAAACAGCTTTTATGACAAAATATCAAAGGTAAGAAAAATTTCTCTCATCTCTGTAGCATTTAAAGTGTATGCCTGCTATTATATGAGTGTGGTGTCAATTTAAAATGACAAGGCTTATATTGTTGGAATCTGTGGACTGTCCTTTTGCATTTGAGGTATCGTTTGTATGCATAGCACAAATTCAGTAGAAATGCTTGCGATAGAGCACTGATCTTATTTTATTTAATGTTTTGCTAGATGCTTATTTACTTGCTTGGTGCTTGAATTGTGTTTGGTTTAGGTAAAAACGGTCATCACAAACTTTTCGCAGAGTTTCTTCACTTTAAGAGGATATGCCGCATGACGAGGTTGCTATTAGGAAACATGCTGTATTTATTGTGCAAATTCATTGCCCCCGTTACGGGGACGTTCAGGCTTAAGGTTAATATTTGTATTAAATATATATTTTCCACTAATGTCTTTAAATCTTCACTTTAAAACCAGTTTTCATTGCAACAAAACCATTGACTTACTTGTGAACTTCTGGTACATGAAGCAGCTTTTCTCGAAGTGCTCTGAGCAAAGAACTGAATGTTTTGTTGGTTTGTAAGGCTTTCCACGGTCAATTCTTCTTAATTTAACAAGCCAATCTTTCAAAAGGGCTTCATCATTTCGTGGAAATCGATGGAAACTTATTTTGCCGTATTTTCCAGCCGACTGAATGGCATTATTATTGGTGCAAGCAACAGCAGCACAAGATTTCCCCATTTTCACTATGCTGCGATCAACCTTTGTGTACATTTTGCTTCGGGGATCATGTGACCACCTATGTAACTTGCAACAACCTCATTGCTCTTAAACTGTTTGCGATCAGGTTTGCCTGGTTAACAATCAAACAGTTAATTAACTGGACAGCCACCACCAATGCGTGACACGTAATGATTAAGAAATGCTAATGACAAAGCGATTACCTATTGGCTATGTTGATATAATTGATGTGACTCCGCAAGGATGACAATCTGCAAAAAATCCGAAACTTTCACTGACTTCGCAGCAATTATTTTCGTTATCACTCAGCTGTGCATCGTACCTAACAACGCACTTTAGCTGTCACTACATTCAGACTATAGAACGGATTCTCATGGCTTATTGCTCAATGAAGCTCGCGAACTAATTCACGCAAATCCAGAAATTATAAAGACGTAGGCCATTGATATTTTCGGTAGTCATTGATGTGCGGAAGTAAACGCCGTATAATTTCGTGTGCAATGTATAACAAGGCTTTCCTTGTCGGTTCCTCCAATCAGTCTGAGCAACTATTTCTAATCGGGGAGGTAAACTGCGAGAGGTGTCTGTCATTAAGAAGTGAAAGGTGAGGTTATTGCTGGCCCTGTGTTTCTGCCGACGGACCGTCACTGGCATTAAGCTAATATCTACACGCCGTGATGTAACTGCTGACTGCATTTTCAGATGAGCTTGTTCAAATACTTCTCTAAGAAGAGAAAGACACCTGATGAAGATGACGCTAGTGAGGTATCATTAGCCTTTCACTAACTCATAAATGATGATGGTTAGGTAAAAAAATGTGTTCACATTTGTAATCAGATTTGATGTGAGTGTAAATTATCTAACGTTAATGTTTTATGTAATCGTATAAGACAAGTAACATTAGACAGGGAGGAGCAGTGGAACAAAGTGAAGGAGCAGGAGAGCAAAGTGATGGTGCAGGAGAGAGAGATGAGAGTAGAGGAGAAAAACCTAAAGGGAAGCACAGTCTATCAGGCTGGGACCCTAAATGGGTTGAAAAAAAAAAATAGCCGGTTCCACTCATGGCTCTACCACACTGAGAATGGTGAGTGTTGATGACCCTTTTTTTCCCTTCTTATTTTTTTTTTTGCATAATATACATTTCAATATTTCTGTTAAATAAATAAAAAATAAAATAATAAATAAATTCAGTGTATTTCCATTGTAAGAGCAATGATCAATATTTAATTTTACTGTTTTATTTATTTATTTTTTTTACATTCAGCCTTGAAAAAGCCATTTTCAACTGGCCATTCAATAAATAGGTTGTAAAAGTAAAATCTGGAGTCAAGTGTCATTTGTTTACGCCACCACGGCTCCCCAAAGAGCCTGCCCCCGCTGCTGAACAAAATCCTAGAGGAAACACTGTTCAGAATTTTTCAAATGTGTCCAAGGGGTCAAAATGGCGAGGGCATACTGGCCATTTATGACTATTTTCAGTCGGTGGCCTATTTCAAACATTAATTTTAAAAGCAATGAACAGTAGTGGATGATTATTTAAGCAGAACTTGACCTTCTCTTCAGGTACCTGCACCAGCACATCCTGTGGATGAACTATGCATCCTGTGGGCGCCCCTCAGTTTTGGTCGACAAGGCCAATGTTTTCATTTTGACTGGCTTATATCTCTAAAGTATTACAGACAGCCCAAAATCTGATCACAGATTTGAAATATTCAGGTCCGGTTTAGGTATAATGGCAAGTTTTGAGGATTTAGCATTATGGTAAGGCCTAAAAATAACAGCATAAAAATGCTATAAAGTAGCACGCCACTCGTGAATGAACTTGGACCCCTATAATTTGAAGGGCCATAACTCAGTCAAAAATGATTGTATTGACCTAATATTTACCATAATGACCCACCTCATGATGATAAATAGCCATGAATTTTTCCAATTTTTTTTTTGAAGGGGTGGAGTTCTGAGCCGCCCAAAAATTGGTCCAGTTGACATGGAGTGACCCTATTGCGTGAGGTAAAGCTCAAAACAACAACAGAGGAACCAGGCTTCACTGAGCCACAAATGTCCTCTCTCTCTCCACACTAAAGGTCTCGCCTCAGAGGTCGTCATGAGAACGTATGGGGATCCATAAACGGGCCAATTGCGTAACAGCGGGCCTGAACTGCTGTTTGAAATCAGCTGTGACACGCTTTGTCTGTACAGCGCACCAGCCTATTTTTACACCCGGCACAGAGACCGACCGTGAGCGAGTGAACGGGAAAATGCTCGAAAGATAAATATACTGAATGAGCACCTCCATCTCCCCCCCCCCCCCCCCCCCCAGTTTCACTCATGCGCACGCCAGCTGTTTCTCCACAGGTCTCTTCCTCTCGCCCTCCCTCGCACTCTCTCCTGCTTTCTCTTTCCCTTCTCTCTCTCCATCTCTCCAGCACTCTCTCTTTCATTTTCTCTCGGTGACTCCACACGCTGAAATGATTGAGCAGTGACCACGCAGCTGAGCAGGTGCAAATGACACACAGCCCCTCTAATACACCCTTATAATACAAGCGATGATACACACACGTGCATACACACCCACACACATACGCGCAAAGGCAAATGCGCGCGCGTGCACACAAGCACACACACAGGTTTGCAAAGCTATCCTCATTAGGACATTGTACAGATTTCCATTCATTATAGACAGCCTAACTCTGACCATACCCTAATCATCCCTCATCTGAACCTAACCTCAATTCACACCTGACCCCTAACCTTAAACTGCAGCACAGAACTGACATACGGCTTCATTATAATCAGTCTTTGGTTCCCATAAAGACTACTGTCCTCGACAAGGTCAGTGGGTTTTCCCCTAATAGGCAAAAAACACGCGTGTGCCTGCAAACTCCTGTGACAAAACATAGTGAAAACTGCCAATCAAGTTCAGTTTGTAAACAAAGGACCATTAGCTACACTGAAAAAAAAGTGTTCACCGATCATATAATATCCACTCACAGATGAAGCAAATAATGTTGATAATCTCGTAGCAACGGCACATTTCAAGGTCAGGGATGTATCAAAGCACTAAGTGAACAATATCCTCTTGTAGTCGATACGTTGGGTGTGGGAGAAATGTGCAGGTCGCTCAACGACCTGAGTGACTGTGACAAAAGCAAAACTGTAACACGAGTACTCAATGTCAACTCACCTGAAGAAACAAGGTTTTGACAGCCGTCATCTCAGATGCTGTCGAACCTCTATCAGGTGGTGTACACTAACAAAAGAAGTTTTTTTTTTTTTTTTTTTACTTTTTTTTGAAAAATGTTCATTAGTTTCATAATAATATTTAATTTACACGGGCCAAGTCGGCCATTTTGACTGAAGATGTCTTTTTAACTCTCATTAACTTTAAATTTTTGACTCTGATTTGTACCAACTTCAGACGCATTTATGAATACGAAACCAGGAATCAAAAACAACTATCAACAACCCCTCAATAGTCTCCGAACCCCAAAATTTGAATATTTAACTGGACTGTACACAACTGCGCTACATGAGACAAGACATAGAGCAGAATGTCTCAAATTAATGTCTATACACTTGATAGATTGTTCCAATTGAAAATGGTGATGCTTTTTTTTTCCTGTCAAGAGAAATAAATATCCAAAATTATCACATTGTATTTTATGAACATTATAATTACAGCACCAGCATAATCTACTAAATGTCTAAAATGGTCCACGCAGATGCTGAAATGAGATAAGACCCGCGCCTCGGATGTCCGGGTGATTTTGGAAGCATGTGGAGGACCAACAGCACATCAGGCAGAGGTCATGACGTTTCCCACACATGAAAACTCAAGGCCGGGGCCAAGCCTGGACCTTAACTGCCCTGGAAATACCAGTCCCTCCCAGAGAAACAATGCACTGTCAAAGACCAATCAGAGGCCAGGCTTATCCAAGCAGTCCAATCAAATTCCACGTTCTCATCAGCCGTTCAATCGAAGTCCAGACTTTCCACCGGCCGTCCAATCCGGCCTCCAGCCCGATCACAATCACGTACATACAAGTGCTGGGGGATTGTACAACAAAATGCCTGTGTCATGGAAAAACTAAGAAAAGGAAGAAGAATAAAAATGAAAGAATTATAGAATTAAAAGCTAGAACCAAGAACAGTTAACCCACCACCCTTCACACCCTGCCCCCACCTCCTCACACACACACACACACACACACACACACACACACACCCTAACGCACACCCTCCCCAGGCTGTTCCTCGCTGTGACACGCTCAGCAGAGAAGCCTGTGGGGCAGAGCCGTCATCTCCAGCACTCATCTCTTCTTCTGCTGAGGTGTGTCTGAGGCGGCAGCGTCATGCAGCCCGATGAGATCTATGAGGAGCTCAGGGATGCAAAACAGGCTACGCGACCAGCCCTGGCACCGTCAGAGAAACACATATGTACACCGTGTCCCAAAAGTTCATGCACCCAGGTAGTCAGTCCTGAGGGTCCTATTTTCATAACATTGCACACCTGGTCATCCAGCTGTTGTGAGGTTGTTTAATTAGTTCATCTGTTTGTGAGAGGCCAATAAATTTCTTGGTTAACCAAGGAGCATGTCACTGAGAGAACCTTTTTGGTAGTGCTGCTATGATGGCCATGCAAAAACCTGGAAAGGCTGCTCTTTCAGAGCCTCAGGTCCGTGCTCAAGCCATTGCCTTGCGCAGGACAGGGAAAACTTGCAGGGAGGAGCTCAGGATACAATGGGTGAAGAAGTGGTGGCAGAGACTCCAGAGTTGTGACTCCCTTGAAGACGAGCCCCGTGCAGGTCGCCCCTCAGTCCTGAGTTCCAGGGCCAAGGACCTCATCCAAAAGGCCAAAGGAAAGAGACACCAATACTGCCGCACACTCAGTCGAAGACTGAAGAATCTTGGGGAAGCAGTCTCTAAGAGTACCATCCATCGTTTTCTGACTGAGAAACTGGGTCTGAGAGCATACAGAAGACAGTTACCAAACTGCAAAAGCAGAAGCGGCTGGCTTTTACAAAGAAGTATGCCACAATGACCCCGAGACACTGGGAAAACTGGGTTTTTTCTGATGAGTGCCCACTCTACTTATTTCCAACTCCCAACAGCCAAAACAACCGCATCTACACCAACGATCGAAAGAAAGTGCCACCTTCTGAACAAGTCAAGTTCAGCGCCCATTGCATGGTCTGGGGGGCGATGTCATCTTCAGGGCTGTTGGAGTTGCATGTTGTACCCCAGGGCACCACCATCAATGCTGGGTACTATGTCGAGAACATTCTCCAGCCAGTGCTACTTCCCATACTCACCAGAAACAAGAAATCGGGCCGTGTCACTGTTAGGAAGATGTTCAACAGGTGTGCGGAAATGGTCTTCGTGCAAGATGGTGCCCCCTCACATACTGCTCGTTCTACTGAGCAGTGGAGTTCTGAGCAGCTTCTTGGCTTTCTGCGCAAAGAGAAATGGCCACCCAACTCCCCAGACCTCAACCCGATTGAGAACTCCTGGGGTATCCTGAACAGTCGGGTCTTCCGCAGCCCACCCCCTACCACCATGAAGCAGCTCAATGCGAGGGCTGTGTGGGAGTGGGGCACCTTTGAGCCTCCGTTCTAAACAACTTAGTGCATTCTATGCCCCACAGGCTGAGGGCAGTAATTAAGATGCAGGGGGGACACACTGGCTTTTGAGTAAACGCATTCTGTTGAATATTCACAATCTGAGTCGACTTTTTCTGTGGTGCATGAACTTTTGGGACACGGTGTACACAAACACATACACAGACGCTTGCACACCCAAACATACAGACACATATACATACACAATCACGAGCATGCAGACAAACGCATGCAAACAAAAACACACACTCATGAAGACACGCACAAAATCACACACATACACCAGTACCCAAAGTACAGCTGGAGAAACACAATCATAGCAGTCTTTACACACACTTACACACAATCACACGCAATCAGACCCCACAATATGATCAGAGAAACATACACTGATCCCCACAACCTAAGAAGCACAGTCACAGGCAGAGATAAAAACCAGATTCCCACCACAAGCACAGTTACAATGCACCAGGCCCTGCCGAGGCTTACAGCAAACACGATATCAAGATGCCTTTCGTTAATAAATTACTACATTATCGGCTTCCCCATGGCTACAGGCCAACTCCATTCCCATGAACATGCAGCTCACCGCATCCATTTTAATAGCAGACCCTCATCCCATCCCAATAACTCATCCACAAAACAATGAAAAGCCATTATTATACCATTGTTATATTATCTCGCTGGCCGTGCAAAGAGAGTAGTTTAATAAAAGAGCACATACGGTGATGGGCACAAACAGTCTCATGACAGAGATTCCTGTGGTTATAACCAGGAAGTAGCCATAAAATATCCAGTTGCTCACTGGGTTGCTCAGCTGACTGTTGCCAAGGACACATTGTGACTGGCAACCATATCCTGCAACAACCTCCACAACCTGGAACAGTAAGACTGTTCCCTCTCTCCAGGCTAAAGAGAAAACGTCCCAGGCCGCAAAACATTTAAACAAGCAACGTTCCCTCAGAGCGGGAAAGTAGTAGGCTCACTAAACAAAAGAGATCTCAGCTGTGTTAAACTCCCAGCATAGTAAAATGTGTTTTTGAACTTTGGCTGCACAGTTACAAATCCAATCCAGCAATCGCCTCAGTTTTGTCACCAGAGTAAGTGCAGTGACTCCACACCCCTCCTACACAGCACTATTAGGAATTTCACCTCAATCGCAAAGATTAGGGGTAAGGTACTTAATGGCAGGCGGGTCACATTCTGTTCCCAGACGGAGCGCAAAAAAAAAAAAAAAAAAAAAAAAAAAGTTTCGACCAGCTAGTACATGTTTAAAAAAGAAAATGAAGGGCTGCAGCTTCAAACACGGGCCGCAATCTCAGCGAAGAGCTTCCGACTGCCACACCAATCGTGAGAAACACCATGTGTCCTATTTACAACTGCGCACATGCTGGCCATCCAAAGGCCTTCGGGAGTTTTCGTCCTAGAATGAGAAAAGAGGAGTTACTTGAAACATTCATGTTTATTTCGACGTCAAATTTGGCGACTGAACTCTTGTCCCAACCAACAGAAGAATTTGCATCAAGTCAAAAAGTCACGAGGAAAGAAAGTTCTTTCAGAGGCTAGGCTCCTGGATCTGGACAGCCACCAGGTCGCTTTCGGTGTATAGGCATTGTTGTTTTTCAGACTCGAGGCCGAAGTGTGCCCTCTTCGTCACGTTTCGCAAATGTCATGCAAACTGCATGCAAAGTCGTGTTGAGTTTGGCAACCGACAGTCACCGCAGAACTGATGAGGCACAAACTGAAGCATATCAGGTTCCGTCGACGATATAGCCCACATAAATAAGCTAATAAATTTACCCAAACTAGAGCACTTGGCTGGGGGATCGTCCAAGGCCAAATGAATCCCTCGAAATGCACCCTTCTCCCCTTCAGCAAACACTCCTCCACCCCCCACTCCCGGTTCCCAACACAACCAAAGGGGCTCAACCTGAGGCCTGATTGAGGCCTGATTGACAAACTGAAATGTGCCAAATTTCTAATCACCTGGTTTATCACACTAATTTTGGTTTAGCTTCCCTCTTAGCCAAGCACAAAAAAAGACAGAAATCCATGAATTATTTCTTGCTCTCCTGCAGTGATGTCAAAATCTTTGCGGTGGACACACCGGAGGCTTTCTTCTATAAACATAGTATAAAGGACCTAGAGCCCTGGTCTCAAATCATGGTCCTTCAGGTCCGAGAACTACGGGTTTTCCACCCTTCCTTTACCAAGCCATCAAGTGTAAAGACAGTCTGGCCAATCTGAGGCTCTAAGTGTTCACTTACTGACCTGGGATAAAAGAAAATCTGGGCTGGATTTGGATTCGAGGTCCAGATCTGAGGATCCCTGATCTAAAGCCTAAACCCAGGTACTAGAGTGCTGCAGGGTCTATGCTGGATTTGTTGCAGTTCAACACTCAGACTGATTACATCAACTTATTACGAAGGTGCCCTCTTTCATTCACCATCTTAGGTGTGATCCTGAGGCTAAACCTAAAGCGAAATCGAAAAGAAGCAGAGCCTTGGAGCTCAACGGACTCGCTTAAAACTACAAGATTGCCCCTTGCGCGACAAAATCAGTGACATTGCCACACCACGACAAATTCACTTCTACTTCAGCTGCCTGGTGTGTGGAGCACTTCACAGAGAGCGTTTCAAAACCTCATGAGCTCCAGAGACGCACTCGCAGCCCTGTGAGCAAGGGAAAGGCCCAGCACGCTTCGCACTCAGTAAACACAGGGCTTTGTACAGAGTGTTATTTCAGGTTAAGAGGCCGGAGGCTCAACGGAGTGACATTGAGCCCCCATCCTGTAGTGTTTACCTCACAGTCCTCCTGTATGGGAGAGGCTGGTGAAAAGGTCGTCAGGTCGCGAGGTCAGGAGTGATGCGGTGGGTCGCGGGCAGCAGCGAATCGAGTGTGTCAGAAACAGAGGCGAGACAGGTGCGCAGCCGTGTCAACACAACGTCCCTTACGTCCAATACACCTGACGGCGTGTCTGATGCACCTGCACTGCACAACTTCCTCTGTCCCTCACGCTCTAATGCTAAAAACAGTCATTTGAAATGCCATTCTTAGCATCCCTCTCGCTTTATATCGTCAATATCTGTCGTCACAGTTGAAAGACCACGGTTGTTTTTTTGGTTTTTTTTTTGGACAACAATTCTTCTAAATACAAGCATTCAGACCAGTATATTTTTAATTTACAGACACACAAACTGTACAGGAGGAGAGTCTAGGTGTCTGGGTCACGCTGGCTCAGGATGTGCTGTTGAAGCCGCAGAGTAATGCTGTGTTTGAGCATGAGGACAGGCAGGTTCGTCAGACAGGTTTTTCAATGACGGTCACACATTGTCACGATTGCACACAGTTGGCCAACCTCTGTTTGTACGGTTGCCTGAATATTTGAGTGCGTGGGCACACAAACGATTCACCGAGAACATGTTTGTTTGCCAGCGTACACACTTCCAGGAAAGAACTGAATCATTCAACAGAAACAATGTTTCTCGCATGCAATTTCTTATTTCACATGCAGTTTATTACGCCTCCATCTCACAGTGTGTGGGGGGATACTGTTTTCCAGTTGTCTGTCCATCCATCCATCTGTCCCCCGTCCTGCATGTACAATATCATCTTAACAAGCTAATGAATTTTGACCGAATCAGACATGACAACTCCCCGCAGAGGGTAGATAGACAAACTGATTTTGGCGGTCATTAGGTCAAAGGTCCAGGTCACATAAGTTCAGCTGTATGCAGGAACTGAGGATCATTTTTTAGGGCGTATGAAGCTATGGAAGACGGAGGCACAGGAACAAAGCTTTGCGTCGACTTCTACCGTACCCTGTTAATCGAACAAATACAAAACCTTCTGTAAAGATATTGAAGAATAAAAGCAGGGTTGTGGAACTACAGGATATAGATCGGCATCAACATTCTTATTCCCAGTCCTGGAGGGCCCCACCAGCCGCAGGCTTAACTCCAGTCCTGGAGGGCCCCACCAGCCGCAGGCTTAACTCCAGTCCTGGAGGGCCCCACCAGCCGCAGGCTTAACTCCAGTCCTGGAGGGCCCCACCAGCCGCAGGCTTAACTCCAGTCCTGGAGGGCCCCACCAGCCGCAGGCTTAACTCCAGTCCTGGAGGGCCCCACCAGCCGCAGGCTTAACTCCAGTCCTGGAGGGGCAGGCTTAACTCCAGTCCTGGAGGGCCCCACCAGCCGCAGGCTTAACTCCAGTCCTGGAGGGCCCCACCAGCCCAGGCTTAGGCTCCAGTCCTGGAGGGCCCTCCAGTCCTCCAGTCCTGGAGGGCCCCACCAGCCGCAGGCTTAACTCCAGTCCTGGAGGGGGCCCCACCAGCATCTGCTAGTCCAGTCCTGGAGGGCCCCAGTTCTAGGGATCCAGTCCTGGAAGGTCCAGCATCTGCTAGTTCAACTCTAGTTCTAGGGATGCAGTGTCCACAAGTTTAACTCCAGTCTTGGGGGTGTCTGCAGGTTTAACTCAGTTCTGGTAGCAGGGTCCGCAGGATTTTTGCCAGTCGTGGAGAGTCACAGTGTCTGCACGTCTATCTCCATTCCTATAGGGCCACAGCGCCTGCAGATTTAACTCCTGAGAGGGGGGAATGCAGTGACTGCAAGTTTGACTCCAGTCCTCATGGGACACAGCGTCCGCAGGTAAACCTCCAGGCCTACAGGGCCACTGTGCCTGCTGACAGAGAAGGACCAGTACTGAATCAATTTTGAATGCCTTTTTTTTTTTCTTTGACTGAGTAATACAATCAACTGCCGCCATGGGGCGGTTAGGAATTTGTGCATCATTTATTTTCTTGAAAACTTACTTTCATACCTGAGCTGGGTCCCATACACACAGCAACCAAACATCAGAGGCTACGTGAAATGCTTCCGGGGAAAAACCGAGTTGAGAAGTCCATGATTCACGAGTTCAAACATCTCACTTTTTAAGGCATGATTACCCACCATCTGTTTCCAAGTACTTTGCTTGAGTAACAATAGAGCTATTAATTTACCAACAAATCAAAACCAGTTTGCGATCTACATTTTTTACAAAACCCAAAACCAGTGAAGTTGGCACGTTGTGTAAATCGTAAATAAAAACAGAATACAATGATTTGGAAATCCTTTTCAACCTATATTCAATTGAGTACACTGCAAAGACAAGTTACTTAATGTTCGAACAGGTAAACTTTGTAATTTTTTGCAAATATTAGCTCATTTGGAATTTGATGCCTGCAACATGTTTCAAAAAAGCTGGCACAAGTGGCAAAAAAGACTGAGAGAGTTGAGGAATGCTCATCAAACACTTATTTGGAACATCCCACAGGTGAACGGGCTAATTGGGAACAGGTGGGTGCCATGATTGGGTATAAAAGCAGCTTCCTGAAATGCTCAGTCATTCACAAACAAGGATGGGGCGAGGGTCACCAATTAGTGAACAAATCGTGAGCTGATTGTTGAACAGTTTAAAAACAACATTCCTCAACGAGCTATTGCAAGAAATTTAGGGATTTCATCATCTACGGTCCGTAATATCGTCAAAAGGTTCAGAGAATCTGGAGAAATCACTGCGTATGGCGACAAGGCCGAAAACCAACATTGAATGCCCGTGACCTTCGATCCCTCAGGCGGTACTGCATCAAAAACCGACATCAGTGTGTAAAGGACATCACCACATGGGCTCAGGAACACTTCAGAAAACCACTGTCAGTAACTACAGTTCGTCGCTACATCTGCAAGTGCAAGTTAAAACTCTACAATGCAAAGCGAAAGCCATTTATCAACAGCACCCAGAACGCCGCCCGGCTTCGCTGGGCCCAAGCTCATCTAAGATGGACTGATGCAAAGTGGAAAAAGTGTTCTGTGGTCTGACGAGTCCACATTTCAAATTGTTTTTGGAAACTGTGGACGTCGTGTCCTCCGGACCAAGGAGGAAAAGAACCATCCGGACTGTTATAGGCGCAAAGTTCAAAAGCCAGCATCTGTGATGGTATGGGGGTGTATTAGTGCCCAAGGCATGGGCAACTTACACATATGTGAAGGCACCATTAATGCTGAAAGGTACATACAGGTTTTGGAGCAACATATGTTGCCATCCAAGCAACGTCTTTTTCATGGACGCCCCTGCTTATTTCAGCAAGACAATGCCAAGCCACATTCTGCACGTGTTACAACAGCATGGCTCCGTAGTAAAAGAGTGCGGGTACTAGACTGGCCTGCCTGTAGTCCAGACCTGTCTCCCATTGAAAATGTGTGGCGCGTTATGAAGCGTAAAATATGACAACGGAGACCCGGACTGTTGAACAACTTAAGCTGTACATCAAGCAAGAATGGGAAAGAGTTCCACCTGAAAAGCTTCAAAAATTGGTCTCCTCAGTTCCCAAACGTTTACTGAGTGTCATTAAAAGGAAAGGTGATGTAACACAGTGGTAAAAAGGCCCCTGTGCCAACTTTTTTTGCAATGTGTTGCTGCCTTTAAATTCTAAGTTAATGATTATTTGCAAAAAAAAAATAAAGTTTCTCAGTTTGAACATTAAACATCTTGTCTTTGCAGTGTATTCAATTGAATATAAGTTGAAAAGGATTTGCAAATCATTGTATTCTGTTTTTATCTACGATTTACATAACGTGCCAACTTCACTGGTTTTGGGTTTTGTACAATGATGAGCAATTAAAAAAGTGATTCACTCCTAAATCAGACAGACCAAGCGGTAAAAGCTGGCCAACTATTATTTAGACAACTTTGTTATTGGTTGCCTTCTGAACTTAATGAAAAAGCACTAATATGTGTAAATGCATTTGCTTGGCTCGACACAAGTATGGCCATTGCAAAAGTGAAAGTAATTTATATCACAAGAATGGTTCAGTGTGCTAAAAATATTTTCCACTGTACATTTTCGAATGGTTAAAATAAAATCAACTGCCAGCTTCAAAAAAATCATAGTTCTCCTGAAAAAAAATGCCACAATGGCAGATGTACATCAGTGATTAAAAATCCATTGATGGGACAGCCTGATCATTCAGTGCATTCAGGTAGTCTGCTGACTTCATTTTATCACTGCGTAACATTGCTGAGGTTGGGCCTAATCAGCTGAACCGGATCATAACACTTCCTCCAAACACTTGTACAGCGGGCAGTATGCATTGGGGTGCATTGCTTCACGAGCCTCCCTTCTTGCCCTGATGTATGCATCACTCTGAAATAGGGGAAATCTGGACTCGTAAGATGACATGACCCTTTTGCATTGCTTGATAATCTATTCTTCAAGCCGTCTACCAAAATGAAGTAGTTTTTCCCCCCGTCTGACCTCACCAAGTGGCTTTCTTGTGGCAATGCAAGTTCTTGTCACATTATGCATGTTGAGAATGCTCTTACTTTCACAATTAAACATAGCAAAGAGTTCTGCAGTTGATTTTTTTATGACAACACTTCACCAAGTGTTTTATTGATCTTCCACCAGAGTCATTCATGATTTTTTTTTCCCCCCGACCCATTTTTTCCGCAAAATGGACAAGTCACCATTGAGTTGTATGGATAATTCTTCACCCAATTCCAGTGATTTTATCAATTTCCTTAGTTATTTTGTCTGCTAGATCCAGGCCAATAATTTGCCCCAGTAGAAGCACAGGAACAACTTTTCCGACATGGCTGTCTAAGAAATGGGAGGTCCAATTCCAGTCCCGGTAGGACGCAGTGACTGTAGGTCTAATTCCAGTCCTGGTAGGACGCAGTAACTGTGGGTCTAATTCCAGTCCTGGTAGGATGCAGTGGCTGTAGGTCTAATTCCAGTCCTGGTAGGACGCAGTGGCTGTAGGTCTAATTCCAGTCCTGGTAGGACGCAGTGGCTGTAGGTCTAATTCCAGTCCTGGTAGGACGCAGTAACTGTAGGTCTAATTCCAGTCCTGGTAGGACGCAGTAACTGTAGGTCTAATTCCAGTCCTGGTAGGACGCAGTAACTGTAGGTCTAATTCCAGTCCTGGTAGGACGCAGTAACTGTAGGTCTAACTCCAGTCCTGGTAGGACGCAGTGGCTGTAGGTCTAATTCCAGTCCTGGTAGGACGCAGTGGCTGTAGGTCTAATTCCAGTCCTGGTAGGACGCAGTGGCTGTAGGTCTAATTCCAGTCCTGGTAGGACGCAGTGGCTGTAGGTCTAATTCCAGTCCTGGTAGGACGCAGTGGCTGTAGGTCTAATTCCAGTCCTGGTAGGATGCAGTAACTGTAGGTCTAACTTCAGTCCTGGTAGGACGCAGTAACTGTAGGTCTAACTCCAGTCCTGGTAGGATGCAGTGACTGTAGGTCTAACTCCAGTCCTGGGAGGACGCAGCGCTGTAGGTCTAAATTCAGTCTTGCAAGGATGTAGTGACTGTAGGTCTAACTTAAGTCCTGGGAGGACACCGTAACTGTAGGTCTAAATTCAGTCTTGCGAGGATGTAGTGACTGTAGGTCTAAATTCAGTCTTGCGAGGATGTAGTGACTGTAGGTCTAATTCCAGTCCTGGGAGGATGCAGCATCTGCACGTCGTCCCGATCCTGAGGGGACACGGTTTACAGGTTTAACTCCAGTACAGTTGGGACACAGTAACTGCAGTGATACCACCAGTACTACAGGGCTACAGCTCATGTAGATTTTCCTCCAGTCCTGGATGGACGCAGTGACTGCAGGTTGAAATTGACGGACAAGGTGATCGCAGGTTTAAATCCAGTTCTGGGAGGATGCAGTGACTGAAAGTCTAACACCAGTCCTAAGGGGATGCAGTAGCTGCAGGTCACCCCCATCCGAAGGGGACACACGGTGTTTACAGGTTTAAATCCAGTCCAGGCGGGACACAGTGACTGCAGGTCATACTGTAGTAACTGAAGAACAAGGTGACTGCAGGCGTCACTCCAGTCCTGGATTGATGCCGTATCTGCAGGTTTAACTCCAGTCCAAGAGGGAAACCGTGTCTGCCAATTTATCTCCAGTGCTGGAGGGACGCTGCAGGTTCAGCTCCAGTCCTTGAGGGATGTGGTTTCTGCAGGTTTAGCTTCAGTCCAGGCTTTTGTGGTTATCTTTCCAACAGCAGCCATATAATTCCTCGGAAACAGGCTGGTTTGATCCATAGTAAAATAGTGCCAGTTAACTTGAGTGCTTAAGAATTGATCCCAAAAATGGCAGCACAACATCAGTATAATTAGGGAAATGCAAGTGAGAAGATACAGTTTTAATTCCCAGGATAAGTAGGGTGTGCGCATCATTCAAGATAGCATATGAATAGCAACAGCATAAAAACTGATTTTCACTGTTAAAGTGCTTTACTGTTATGAGCAGAGAACCATCCTTAACCATCACCAATGTGATGCACCCATCTGAGAGAGAGACAACAGCTTATTTTGCACCAGAGCACTAGCAATGCAGCACCTAAATCAGAGAGGGATGTAATTCTTAGCTAATAAAATCAAGGCATGATTTGGTGGTAGGTTGAAGAACTTGGCCAAGACACCATGGGACACCCCAACTGCTTACAGCATCCTGGCTTTTAATGACTAAAATAAAGTCCTTTTAACATCACATGAAAGACGCAGCCTCCAACAGCACAATGTACCCATCTGTTCACCCATCCGCACTGAGGCAATAAAGCTCATTTGAAAAAGAATATGGTCCCTATTCGCCCAAGAGCTACCAAACTAGCACAAACTTGGTCTCCTGATCCGAGCACCAAGCCTGTTTAGCTTCAGTTGTTCAGCAGCAGCAGAATGACATTACGGCAACTGAAAAGTACATTAATATACCCTCAGAACGAGAAATTCCAACTATCTGAGTCTCTGAACAGGAATACCAAGCTGAGCCTTCAGGAAAAAAAAAAAAAAAAAAAAACCACTCCTCACTGTGTGCTACACAGGCCCAATCATGCAGGAGTTCAGTGCTTTTCAAGGCCTGCTATTCGCGACCAACTGTTCCTCAGCGGCTGTTCCCAAGGTAATCAGAAGTCTCTACACACGCTCTTCCCCGCTCGGGTCAAATGGGAGGAGGATATTCCCGCAGAACAAGCCAGACTGCCTGCCAATCACATAAAAGCAATCAACACCTGAACTTAAAGCACTTAGTCATCACCTTTTCCCCATTACATATCAGAAAGACAGTTTCATTCCAGAGGCAAAATCAGCCCAGATCAACAGGAGACCAGATTGAGAAAAGACCACATAATATTACAATGAATTATACACATCAGCTCAAAGTTCTTATCAAGATAGAATTGGAGTGAAGGAATGTTTTTCGCTGATTTCAGAAAACCAAGAGGTAATTCCTTTTAGAGAGCTAGGTTAGTTTGTGACATAAGTTTTTGTTTGCTGTGCCATGTCACAGAAGGGAAACAGGCCAGCATGTGTTGAACTGTGCCAAAGCCACAGTAATATCCAGACCAAGCACTCACGAGCCTTTCAGAAGTTCTCTAAATGGAATTCTGAGATTGCAGTCTGTGCTGAACTGTCATCTGCAGACACCGGCCTGGATTTAGCAGACATAACCATCCAAGGACAGCACAGGTAGAGCACCAGACCTGTGTGTGCTTGCGTGTGTTTGCCTGCAGGGGCAGATGTCAGCATGACCACATGCCTGGGAGAGGCTAACTAACGAACAAAGCACCAAAAAACGAGCACAAAAAACACGCACATACAAGAACAAAAGAAATGAGAAGCAACCTCTTCCCAAAAGTAAATCCTAATTCTGCCTCAGGGCAAGAAGTCAACTGCATCCCTCCTCAACCAGGAAAACAACATATTAACAAATGGTTGGCCTATATCCCAGAAAATGTAGGAAGAGCATTTCATGGAAATGTATGGCAAAAATACAAACTTTTCACACCAAACTTAAAGGTCCCCTATCACTTCAACAGGTGCACAGCCATTTTCAAAATCGGTCCTCTGTGACATCACAAGGGGTTGAGACCACCCAGAATAATGAAGGAACTGATTAACTAGTCGGCAGAAGTTGATTAGTCCTTCTTGCCTCTGGACGGTCAGTTCACCATGTGACGTCACAAAGGAACAGATTTTGAAATGGCTTGAAATAGCGAATTGGCTGTGCACCTGGTGACATGATTGGGGACGTTTAAGTTCTCTTTCTCCAATCCCATGATGACAGCATTTTGAGATGATCCGTTTAAAATGTTATAATTCGTGGTTGGACTCCTACACACCTGTAACAGGTATCCTTGATTTAACAGGTGAGATGCAAATAGGGAATATAGGAAATTTCAGAAAAGGTGCACTTTCTACAAGGCAGTCTAAGCAGAAGAATGCAGTTAACCAGCATCTGAAGGACAACAGATGAGGAATACTTAACTATGTTGCATTTTTTTGCTGAAAGAAAAGTAGACACAACACAGGAGATAAACACAAGATATCTGACAAGCCTAATAAGAACCAAAGGTTGAGAAATACTGCCACAGGTGATGCAGACTAAGGGTGAGGACCTACCAGGTCAACAGCACTCATACTTGGTCAATACTGCATTCCCAAGCTTGTTTTGTCCATTACTTAAAAACACTCCTAAAATGACAATGGCCAAGAATGCTTTAAATTTTTCCATCAGTCATACTGTGAAAACTAAAACAAACACACTGAGGTCATTTGAGATCGCTGTGCATCTTTATCAGATGAAAAATAACTGCTTACCTTACCAATTGTTTCACATGCGCAGGAAATGTTTAAAGAAGCAGTTAGCAATATTAAATTCAATATTAAATTCATTCAAGTCGTGCAGTCAAAAATCCAGCTAATCCATCTAAAGTGGTCAAATACCAGCTCTTGTATCTTTACCAGAGATTACAAGTTAAATGCCTCTATATATAGCCTTATTCATGACCTCTGAATATTTTCTATATAATCTGCAAATCAGCTCAAAACTTGCCACCATGCTTTGTAAATTAAAAACCCAAAATTTTGACACAGCATTAACTAAGTTACCCCCATTACTGGTCTTTGGTACGGCAAACTACATGTCAGAGCTCCCAGTGGCTTTGGCAAATTCCCTTCATGCAACTTAAATGACATGGCTGGACTGCCAGAAGTCTTTTCTACGTGGGCGCGACTGGCCACTAATATTTATCTAACATGAAATCAGCACCAAGTACTTCACAAAGTCGCAAACTACGAAAGGAGTAAATGTGACTGTAAAGCCGTTGATTGAGCGGTAAGGCTTCGGGCAACAGAACATTGCCAACCCTCCAGATTCCGAGTTCGGGATAATCAGCAGTTAAAACAGCCCATTCATACGAACCCGTGACCAATTTCTGACACTCAGGCCTAGCAGTCTGCATCCATATCCTTTTCGTGGGAATAACCAAAAGCCATGATTAAACCTATAGTATCGTTTATTAGTCGCAACAGTTAACATTAATATTTCACTTGTGACAAGTTGACGCGCCAATTCCTCACAAGTTACGGAGCAGGAGCGCAATCATACCAAACCCAGGAAGCGCTGCATGTTTTCTCGCTGGTTAGCTCAGCAGCTAACACGCAATCAAGTTTATCCCCATTATGCATTACTCGATTAACAGTAAGTTTACTAAGCTAGCTCCCTAGGCTAAAGAATAATCGGCATTGTGATCAGCTGGTTATGGACAAAGAATTGCAAATCATCACTGTTCGCTATTTTTTGTCATTGAATGCCGCTCCGATACATTGTGGTTCACCAGTGAAAATTCCCCAATCCATGGATCTTGCCAATAGGCTATTCGGGCACGATGTCAAGATATCGCAGCTAGCTGCTTGTCCAAAACAACACGACAAATGTAGCCACTGACGCATTGAATGACCAATAACAACAATATCTGACCGTTGTTGAAGCACGTCGAACTATGTACCAAGCAAGCAAGCTAGTGAAGTCTTTAAATGTTTACAAAATGTGTCTCCTCCAAAACTGAGTGTGTGCAACCCCATGCGATGTGCCATACAAACTTAGATACAACAAATGACCAGACCCATGCGAAGCACCACTCTCATCTCTTACCTTTCAGCTGTGGTAGAGGGGTAAGCTCGACCAGGGAGCTTTGTGACCGAAACTGGGACGATCCCTGCGACCTTCGTCGTCTTTGGGCCTTTCTCACGGATTTTCGCGTGAACCCATCCACTTTCTCCGATGCCGAGAGAGACGACATTTTGATGCAATTATCCTGCTGTAAAATATTCAGGCAACAACATCCGCTCCCGTCTAACGCGGCGTTACACTTCTCTAGCGGTTTTCAGTGCATCAAACAGTACTGTACATGAAATGGGCTAAAGCAAAACTGAATGCCGACGTGAAATCCACGATTATCAAAATCGAACTTGACCCTCCAGCATCAATTTTATCTTCAAAAGCACAGGGCTGCAAACAAGAAAAACGCACCAACTCTTCTTTTCGATCAACGTCCCTTATTTGCGAAAACAATACGTCGACTCACTGGAGTGCACACTGCATTAACTAACTTAGCAACATGAGCGTGTCCAACTGGACAATCTAGCTATAGCTACAGGTTGCCAAAGTTAGGGAGCAACAAAGAAAAGGGAATGGTGAAGTAGGTGAAGTATTCCAATCAAGTGGTAACGTTAAATCCAAGGTCAGTGGCAAAAGTTTTAACTTTGCTTTAAAAACTTTCACATTTTAAATCGCACTCTGATGTTGGAAAGCATGGTGTCTTCTAAAATGTAGGCAGAGTAGAATACCCAGTCTCCTTACGCTGCGATGTTTTGGCAAGTTTTCTGCCAGTCAGTGAAAAGCCAACTATCTAAGCATAAACACCAACAACGGAATAACTTTCAGTCGCATCAGGTAGCCGGAAAATAACACGTAATAAAACGTCCGTGGGATGATACTCCGGGTCGAACTGCACTTCCTTTTCAATAATTTAATTAGCAAGTTAAAAATCAATAGAGCCTGCACAACACTGTAACCTCCGACGGCGAACTGAAGCACCATCGGGGCTGTTGTTACCGAGCTGCCTTCGTCATTCGACGTGAAGTTGACTGGCAGACAAATTCTCCAATCAAATTAAGAAGTGTCTTTTCGACCAGCCCATAACTTTTGAGACCAATGGAATTCAATGAAGAACATGCTTTATCCAATTAAAACTGGCTGCTATTCCATTGAGTGACAGCCATTTGGCCAATGAAAAGTCACGAAGTGACTATCAAACTTCACTGCAATGCCGTACGAAGAATGCCAATTGAAAGTTTTCTAAATTGTTTACAAACGGGGAAGAATAGCGCCCCTCTCAGACTTACATACCATTTTTTTCTGTTAAAGGATGGACTACTCTGAAAAATGCTGACTTTGATCAAAGGATTTTTTTTCCACGTACCGTTGGGCGCCGAAAGATTTCGATTCGAATATATGAACCAAACATTTGCAGATAAGATTAAATCCTTGAACATTCAAGTACAGCGAGCTGAAGCACACTTTTAGGTAGGCTATACACCAGCAATATACCACAGTATGTACATGGGAAGTTTATTCATTGTGGCATGCTTCCAGTCGAACATAGTATGGTTAACAAAGATTGACAATCCTGCTAAACATTAAAGCATTCAAACTAAGAATAATCAGAAGCTTGTTATAATTCTGGGATGGTGGTAGCCGTAGGAATTTAAGACTCAGTAAACTGCTCATCGGGGAGCCCAGGGCTGAGTTTGGAGACCACTGACCTAGATTCTAATGTTTTTCATTGCTAAATGACACATGTAGGCTATCCAGCCATTTTTTATGTTTAAGCATGCCTTGATAATGTGGATTTTTTTTAGGTAACTTCTGCAGATGCCTGTTCATGATTCGGCAGCAGAATTGTTTTCCATCCTTTATGGCACTCGCCTGAACTTATATGGCGATCACATGAATTAAGCCTTTAACCTTGACCTCATACACTTCCACACCACATAAAGGCTCATTGCATTTGGTGGCAAGGCAATGGACCCTGTCTTTCTTTTTTCTCTAGTGCATTTATTTACACTGATCACAGAATTAAGTTTCTTGGAAGTGCTTTATGTTGTAATACCGTAACCTTTCTTCAGTCTCACCACTTGCAAAACCAGTGCCCTCCTAAGGCATGGCCAGCCCAGGCTATCAGTGTTTTTGTGAAAATAGCCCCAAGGAGATATGTCAGTAGAGTACTACAGCAATGTTCTTACCAACCAAATAGAAGGAATATGCTGGCACTTATTTTGGTCGACATGCCTCAGCATGCGGGGAGGTGGTGTTAACCAGAAAAGTTAATGTAAAACTCCCATTTGTAGCCCATGGTGACATACAAGAGATACACTTATCCACAAAGGACTGGTATGGGATATGTTTTTATTCAAACCAATCAGTTACACCTATTTCAATAAGTTAAGATCTCCAGCAAAGACACTAGTGGTCAAGAATCAGGTGTGCAAATGCACGGTGGCTGGAATGAAAATCTGCACCCACTCTGACCCTTTCTGGGAAAATGGAAAAAAGCTATCCAAACCTACCTGACCCCATGTGAAAAAGTAATTGCCCCCCCCTTGTTAAATCATGAATTAACTGTGATTAACCACATTTTTTAGTTCAATTTCACGAGCCACACCCAGGCCTGATTACTGCCAGACCTGTTGAATCAAGAAATAACTTAAATAGAACCTGTCTGACAAAGTGAAGTAGGCTAAAAAATCTCAAAAAGCAACACATCATGCCGCAATCTAAAGAAATTCAAGAACAGATGAAAAACAAAGTCATTGACATCTATCAGTCTGCAAAGGGTTACAAAGCCATTTCTATGGCTTTGGGACTCCAACAAACCATGGTGAGAGCCATTATCCACAAAAGGAGAAAACTTCCAACAGTAGTATACCTTCCCAGGAGTGGCCAGCTTACCAAAGTTACTCCAAGAGTGCATCGATGACGACTCATCCAGGAGGTCACAGAAGAAACCAGAACAACATCTAAAGAACCGCAGGCCTCACTTGCCTCAGTTAAAGTCAGTGTTCATGATTCAACAATAAGAAAGAGACTGGGCAAAAATGGCATCCATGGGAGAGTTCCAAGGCAAAAACCACTGCTGATGAAAAAGAACACAAAGGCTCGTCTCACATTTGCCAAAAAACATCTTGATGATCCCCAAGAGTTTTGGGAAAATATTCTGTGGAATGACAAGACAAAAGTTGAACATTTTGGAAGGTGTGCGTCCTGTTACATCTGGCGTAAAACTAACACAGCATTTCATAAAAAGAACATGATACCAACAGTCAAACATGGTGGTCATAGTATGATGGTCTGGGGCTGCTTTGCTGCTTCAGGACCTGGACGAATTGGCGTAATTGATGGAACCATGAATTCTGCTCTCTACCAGAAAGTCCAGAAGGAGAATGTCCGACCATCAGTTTGTGACCTCAAGCTCAAGCGCACTTGGTTTATGCAGCAGGACAATGATCTGAAACGCACCAGCAAGTCCACCTCTGAATGGCTTAAAAAAACAAAATGAAAATTTTGGAGTGGCCTAATCACAGTCCTGACTTACATCCGATTGAGATGCTGTGGCATGACCTTAAACAGGCCTTTCATGCTCAAAAACCCTCCAATGTGGCTGAATTAAAACAATTCTGCAAAGAAGAGTAGACTAAAATTCCTCCACAGCAATGTGAAAGACTCATTGCCAGTTATCGCAAGCGCTTGATTGCAGGTGTTGTGGCCGAGGGTGGCACAACCAGTTATTAGGTTTAGGGGGCAATTACTTTTTCACATAGGGCCAAGTAGGTTTGGATAGCTTTTTCCCTGAATAAATGAAATCACCATTTAGAAACAGCATTTTTTCTTTAATCGGGTTATCTTTGTCTAATATTAAAAGTTGTTTGATGATCTGAAACATTTAAGTGTGACAAATGTGCAAAAAAAAAAAAGCAAATCAGGAGGGGGCAAATACTTTTTCACAGCACTGTATATGTGTTATACTTCATTATGACACCTATCGATTTTGGTTGCCATGATGACAGTACTGGCCGAATAATATGCACATTAGTGCCAAAGCATAGAGATTTCCTGTGGATGCAGTACAGGCTGCACTTTTGGACCAATTACTTTCATATTTGATATGGACATGTGATATACTGCACTTACAACACCTATCAATTTTGGTTGCCATGGCAACAGAAATGGCAGAATAATGTGCAAAAAAGGGAGAGGTGAGCTTTCGGGGGCTACTCCCATGCAGTCGCAGCCGACCGGACTGTCTAGTTTTTTCTCTACGTCATTATAACCGCAATCGAGATGCACTTTGCTAAGGTTGGATTGATAGCCTACAGCAGTGCTTCTCACACCTCTCCTGGAGTGCCACTTGTCCTGCATGTTTTAGATCTCTCCCTTCTCCAGCGCAGGTGATTCAAATGATCCGCTTATTATCAATCAGTTTTCGGGGGTTGTTAATGAACTGATCATTTGAATAACCTGTGCTAGAGCAGGGAGAGATCAAAAACATGAAGGACAAGTGGTTCTTCAGGACATTTTGAGAAGCACCATCTTACGGGATGCTATATCTTCAGGAACAAGGGTGGGCTGCCTTTTGTTTGAAAGATTATGGGGTTTTTAGCATGTCTATTGCTGTTGCCTTTTGTGAGATGACCCAGAAGTGAATATTTGTACGTGATTTATCCCAGGGGTGAGAAACTTCATCCAAAAATGGCAAGTGTGGGTCCGTGCTTTAGTCCCAACCAAATAGTGATACTCCTGATTCTACAAATCATGGTCCTTAGCAAAGACTCCAATGGTTAATTAGTGCATTCAGGTGTGTCACTGTTTGGCTGGAACAAAAGCCTGTTCCCAGCCTGGCTCTTTCCGGATGAAGTTTCCTGCCCCTGATTAATCACTTAGCCACATCAAAGTGTCTGTTAGATAGATGCAAATCCCATTTGCAGTTTACCAGTGAAATGCAAATATCATTTGATTGACATTATTTTTATTTTCTATTTTTTACCAGGCAAATCGGCCAAAGCCAGCGTTAGATGTTGAAGTGCCTACCATTGTGTAGAAGGCAGTTGTGCCTGTTGACGTAGCAAGGTACATAGTACTTTAGGCCGGGAAAAACTCTGACGTATCAAGCTTCTGTTGACAGATCCTTTTGCACATGAACATTTGCGACCAAAAAGCATCTCTTGACTTTCCCCAAGCTGGTTTGAGAAATCCAAATTAAATCTGGCCCAAATGCATCCTTGGACCCATTTACACTTGACCTTTCTCGTTATCCAACTGCTATGCGATCGGCTCGAGATGCATGAAGTGCCTGAGTCTAATGTCAATAAGGTGAGCCTCCAGCCGTCTGCCCACATTAGGAAAATAGCAGGAGCTATGCTGGCGAAACAATGGACAGATAGTAGGGCAATTAGGAACCTGCTCAGCCACAGCAAGAGGAAAGACTGCCTCTTTGATACCAAAGACATTTAAAAGGCAGTCTCCCCTTAGAGCGGTCCACTCGTCCAGGGTTGAAAAATAGATTTCCTTCATATTTATACCATTGAAAGAACTACCTGTCGCTATAATCGAAATCGAGTTTTAAGTTCAAGAAAATCAATTTTTGAAATATTAGGAGAACTCGCATGGATCCGACCCAAAACGCCCCAAAATGGACTTTTTCGAAGCCTTCGATAGCTCATTTTCTACTAGCCCCAATCAAACTAACGCGTAAACGATTCTCAACTATTTTGTTTCTCTGGGGTAGTTCAGCATCTAATCCGTCTGTTTGAAACTATTTTTCAAGTTCTCTGAATCGATTTCAATTTTTTGAAGCCTCCGTTTTACCCTCCAAAACGCGTGACACGAAAACCTGAAATTCATACCTTCCGAAAATTGTCTGTTTCTTAAATGTGGGACTTCATTCGAAAGTCAACCATCATATTGTTAGAACAGCTTGAGTTGATGAATAGATATGTGCAATAAAATTTCTGGCAAATTGCGTTTGCGGGCTTCTGGGCGAGCGATAAGTCGGGTGTTTTGCGTGAAATGATATTGCGTGATACAAGCTGAGCTCCAGTTTGGCTAAACTTTTCCTTGCAACATATGCAAGCCTGAAGTAAAATTTATTTGCCGTTTTGTTCAATTTAGCTGCTGAAAGCCGTATACCTTTTGAACAAACGAGTAAATAAGAACTTTTTTGGTTTAAAAGCGCTCTTTGAAACAAGCGAGCAAATAAGATTATTACGTTCCTCAATCCTCCTTTTTGTAATTATTACAAATGCTTTTTATTGTACTTTAAATTTAGCTTTGAATAACTCATTGAGCCGTTTAGGCCATCCCAGACTAATACGCTGAATATTTTATCAAAAATGAGAACAAAAGCGTGTTGACAGTGATTTAGTGTCAGACGGAAGGCCAAAACGTCTCAAAATGCTATGCGTTTTCAAACGCACGAAAATGCATTAGTGTGGACAGGGCCTGACTATAGTAGTTTCTGATAACCTCTATCGAAAATTCACTTTTTTTTTTACAACTCCAATTCCGAAATAGTTGGGACAAAGTGTAAATTGTGAATAAAATCAAAACGCAATGACTTTCAAATCACACCAGCCAGTATTTTATTCATAATAGAACAGAGATAACATAGCAAGTCTTGAAACTGGGAAATTTCACTATTTTATCCACAAAATGAGCTCATTTCAAATTTGATTGCTGCTACAGGTCTCAAAAAAGTTAGGACAGGGGCCTGTTTACCATGGTTTAGCATCCACTCTTCTTTTCAACACTGAGTGGAGACATCTGGGCATTGAGGAGACAAGTTTCCTGAGTTTAGACATTGGAATTTGATCCCATTATTGTTTAATACAGGCTTCCAGCTGCTGGAGAGTTTTGGATCTCTTTTGATGGACTTTTCGTTTAATTATGCACCAAATGTTCTCAATCAATGAAAGATCAGGACTCCAGGCAGGCCAGTTCAGCACAAGGACTCTTCTACTACGAAGCCATGCTGTTGTAATAGCTGCAGTATGTGGTTTTGCATTGTCCTGCTGAAATACAAAAGGCCTTCCCTGGAATAGATGTCGTCTGGGGGAGCATATGTTGCTCTAGAACCTTTATATACCTTTCAGCATTCATGGTGCTTTTTAAAACATGCAAGTGTCCCACACCATATGCACTAATGCATCCCCATACCATCAGAGATGCTGGCTTTTGAACTGAATGCTGATAACAGAAGGGGTGGTCTTTCTCCTCTTAAGCCCGGAGGACACAACGCCCATGATTTTCAACAAGAATGGCAAATTTGGACTCATCTGACCACAGGACACTTTGCCACTTTGCTACAGTCCATTTTAAATGAGCCTTGGCCCACAGAACGTGGTGGCGCTTCTGGATCATAGTCAACAATGGCTTCCTTTTTGCATGATAGAGTTTTAGGTGGCATCTGTAGATGGCACGGCAGACTGTGTTTACAGACAGTGGTTTCTTGAAGTATTCCTGGGCCCATTTAGTAATGTCAATGACAGAGTCATGCCGGTGAGTGATGCAGTGGCGTCTGAGGGCCCGAAGATCACGGGCATCCAGTAAAGTTCTTCGGCCTTGTCCCTTGCGCACAGAGATTTTTCCAGTTTCTCAGAATCTTTGATGATGTTATGCACTGTCGATGATGAGACCTTCAAAGCCTTTGCAATTTGACGTTGAGGAACATTGTTTTTTAAGTATTCCACATTTTTTTTACGCAAGCCCTCACAGGTTGGAGAGCCTCTGGCCATCTTTACTTCTGAGAGACTCAGCCTCTCCACTGTAAAATTTAAAAGTTGAATTTACTTGAAAAAAATACGCAAACTCGTTGCCTTGAAAAAGTAATTTATGTTGACTTAGATAAATTAGATTTACTTATCTTAAGATTAACTTATCTAAGTCAACATAAATTACTTTTTTTAAGGCAACGAGTTTGCATATTTTTTCAAGTAAAGTCAACTTATTACATTTTACAGGGACAAGACATCCCTTTTATAGCCAATCATGTTACACACCTGATGCCAGTTAATGTATCTACTTGCTAAATGTTCTTTCAGCTGATTCTCTTGTATATTAATTGCTTTTTCAGCCCTTTTTTGCCTGTGTCCCAACTTTTTTGAGACCTGTTGCAGCCAGAAAATTTGAAATGAACTCATTTCTTGGATGAAAATGTTAAATGTCTCAGTTTCAACATTTGAAATGTTATCTATGTTATATTGTAAATAACATATCGGCTCATGTGATCTGAAAGTAAATGCATTTTGATTTTATTCATAATTTACACTTTGTCCCAACTATTTCGGAATTGGGGTTGTACTTCAGAAGCAGTTTTTGAAGGAGAGGGCAGATAACACAGCATTTTTTGACCGTTTTTTGCCTTCTGAACCGCAAAGTAATTTGGATATTTTATTACCGCAACTTCATCTGTCACGCAATATCATGTCACGCAAAACATCCAACTTATCGCTCGCCCTGAAGTCCACAAAAGCAATTTGCCAGAAATTTTATTGCACATTTCTATTCATCGACTCAAGCTGTTCTAAAAATATTATGTCGGATTTTCGAACCAAGTCCCACATTTGAGAAACAGACAATTTTCGGAAGGCGTGATTTTCTGGTTTTCGTGTCAGGCGTTTAGGAGGGTAAAAGGGAGGCTTCAAAAAAACTAATATCGATTCAAATAACTGGAAAAAATAGCTTCAAACAGACAGATTAGAAGCTGAACTACCCCAGAGAAACAAAATAGTTGAGAATCGTTCTCGCGTTTGTTTGATTAGGGCTAGGTTAAAATGAGCTATCGAAGGCTTCGAAAAAGGCAGTTTTGGGTCGGACCCATGAGAGTCCTCCTAATATTTCGAAAATTGATTTTCTTGAACTTAAAACTCGATTTCGATCATTGTGACAGGTAGTGTTTTCTATGGTATAAATATGAAGGAAATCTATTTTTCAACCCTGGACGAGTGGACCGCTCTTAGGGAGACTGCCTCTTAAATATTAATTACAACAATTAAGTTGGCTAAATTTTTCTGTCAAAATATAATTCATAATGCTATGCAAGTCAGGTAGAAACCATGCATTTCCATGGACTGTCTTAGGCATGTACAACGGACTGATATATAGGTGATGAGAAAACATCCCTATCAAAGAACCAAATATAGTCATTCTGCCTGCATTTAGCAAACTCGGACGCATACAAATATTTTGGAAAGTAAATTTACAAGAACTGAGTCATTCTGTACACTTACAAATACATTCTAAAAAGCACACAAGTATACATTGAGGTAGACCAACTCTGAGCAACCTGTTCAGAGAAGATAGGGGTTGAACAAGGGAAAATAAGACAGCTGACAGTCAATTAAGTAGTTATCCCCAAGTATCCTTAGTATTGAGGCAAAATGATTAGCATTGAGGGCTTTAGGTTTCTTTTGAATCATGTTTTACCCCAATTCCGAAATAGTTGGGACAAAGTGTAAATTGTGAACAAAATCAAAACGCAATGACTTTCAAATCACACCAGCCAGTATTTTATTCATAATAGAACAGAGATAACATAGCAAATGTTGAAACTGAAAAATTTTACATTTTTATCCACAAAATGAGCTCATTTCAAATTTGATGGCTGCTACAGGTCTCAAAAAAGTTGGGACAGGGACCTGTTTACCATGGCGTAGCATCCCCTCTTCTTTTTAACACAGAGTGGAGGCATCTGGGCATTGAGGAGACAAGTTTCTTGAGTTTAGAGATTGAAATTTGATCCCACTCTTGTTAAATACAGGCTTCCTGCTGCTGGAGAGTTTTGGGTCTCCTTGGAATAGATGTCATCTGGAGGGGAGCATATGTTGCTATAAAACCTTTAAAACCTTTCAGCATTCATGGTACTTTTCAAAACATGCAGTGTCCCACACCATATGCACTAATGCATCCCCATACCATCAGAGATGCTGGCTTTTGAACTGAACGCTGATAACAGGAGGGGTGGTCTTTCTCCTCTTCAGCCCTGAGGACACAATGCCCATGATTTCCAACAAGAATGTCTGAATAATAGCCTAAATAATAACCTAAAAAACCTAAATAATTTCTGCAGTTCTGTGACAGAATCTCTGCATTGTGCAGCAATTGAAAATGTAGAGAGTAGTGAGGGCACGGTGCTTAAAGTGAAGATCCTGAAAGATGTGCCCCTGGAGAGATACTGAGCACTACCTTAATAGGGCAAAAGCAGCTAATCATAGTCTCTCAGTATAAGAGCTGTATCTGCTGTACAAATAAACCGTCATTTAAATTGCACTCGAGGGGCTGACACAAACCCCAGAGCCAAGAAGAGTATATTTTTCATTTATTTATTTATTTATTTATTTTTACTCAGTGTGGCTGCTTGTTTCGAGGTGGACTTTGGAAGTGCCCACTGGGCAACATTGGCCTGTCTGAATGGGGACCTGATATTAACAACCCCCCCACCTCAAGTCAGTTGCCAAATCAAATCCCCCCAATGTTCTCATCTGAGTGGGAGGTAATCTGCTGGGGAAATCCCAAAAATTCCACACACACACACACACACACACACACACACACACGGACAAACGGACAGATGGAAACCCTGCCACAAAATGGCACGCAAACCTGCGTGCTGACCCTCTTCTTCCCCCATTGCACTATTCTCAAAAATGAATCATTTACACACACTTTTCTGGCTGAGTGTGTGAGCTTACTTGAGTATGAGCGTGTGCAAGTCCGTGTGAGAGTGCGAGCATGTTTGGGAGTGCTTGTGAGTATGAGTATGGGTCTGTGTAAATGCATATATCCTCACACAAATTTGACCATTATCACTGAGAAATCCACGGGGCAAAAATGCCACAGATTTCACTTCTTGATTATCACTCCAAAGCATCTTGGGAGTGGATTTTGCACCTGTAACCTTGAAAAGTCCCAAAAGTGAAAGATAGCTTATAGAGCTGGGCAACTTGAAGAAACGCTTTATTTTCATTTGGTCTATTTGCGCCATCTACTGGCAGAATAAAGGCATTGTCATAACAGTAAGGCAGCTCCTGACTCAGAATATGTAGTGAACAGTAAACGAGAGAGTCAAAAAAAGGAGTGCGAGAACAAATGAGCGAGAGCAGGGAGTTAAGACCCGAACCAGCGAGATCATGCGTGTCAATGGAATGCAGTAGTGCGGAAATGAGAGTTTGTATTAGCATGAATGTATAGGTGAGTGCAAGTGTGAACCACCTGAACTTTTTATAGTGGATGATGGGAATCAAAAAGGACAAATGAGAATCAAACAGGATGCTGGGAGTTGCAGATGATGATTGATGATTAGGGGCTGATGGGAGGATGAGGCTGGGGACAGTTGTTTGAGTCCGGAGTCATTATGTTGATCTATCCAAAATGCTCAAAATTTTGCCCATTCATTAAAAGTCATTCATTTGATCCTCTCAGTCCATGTGGATGAATACGAACATTTGTGCTGAACTTTGGAGCAGATTACTAACCTTTTTTCTGTTTAGGCAAGCAATATCAGTAAACTCAGCTCACAAAAACCCCCCCAAAAAACTAGACAAATGCTTTCAGAGGACAACAGCAGGATATATACCCAAAACTACTGCATTCTCCCCATAAGCAAAATGCACAGTTTGGCCAAGTGGTGGCGCTGCAGGAAAAAATGTAGGGTCTAGAAAATCACAGTCCAGACTCCTTGAATGTTTACATCAAATTGTATCTGATTCCCATGAGAAGTGGTATCATTTCCTCCATGACTTAATGTAACTTTTTGGAAAATTTAAGTTTGGCTCGGTGTTGGTGCTACAGCAAAGGTCATATGGTAACCAACAATAATATGGTCCCCGTTTCTGGGATGTTAATTATCCATAACAGCTTACCAGTCAGATGCAAGGAAACAAAACACCTTCTAAGAGGTCGCATGCGATCCAAGACAAGAAAAATCAAATAATATCACTGATTATTTGAAACATTTTCTTTCAGGCATTTGCCCGAAACTACAAACATGCTCAACATTCCCCGGGAAAATGCAAGTGTAGCCATGTAATACAAGGCATCAAACATCATAGCAATACTATGCAGAAAGGAATCCTTGTAACTCCAGAGCAGTATGGCTTATTTCAGTTCTGCCAAATGTTTGCTTTTGTGCTTGCTAATGAATACAGAGAAGGAGATTTTGTGAAGCCTATCACTAATACAGAGGCAAAAACATACAACCCCGATTATGAAATAGTTGGGACAAAGTGTAAACTGTGAATAAAATCAAAACGCAATGACTTTCAAATCACACCAGCCAGTATTTTATTCACAATAGAACAGAGATAACATAGCAAATGTTTAAATTGAAAGATTTAACAATTTTATCCACAAAATGAGCTCATTTCAAATTTGATGGCTGCTACAGGTCTCAAAAAATTGGGACAGAGGCCTGTTTACCATGGTGTAACATCCCCTCTTCTTTTTAACACAGAGTGGAGGCGTCTGGGCATTAAGGAGACAAGTTTCTTGAGTTTAGCCATTGGAATTTGATCCCACTCTTGTTTAATACAGGTTTCCAGCTGCTGGAGAGTTTTGGGTCCCCTTTGACGGACTTTTCGTTTAATTATACGCCAAATGTTCTCAATTGGTGAAAGATCAGGACTGCAGGCAGGCCAGTTCAGCACACCGACTCTTCTATTACAAAGCCATGCTGTTGTAATAGCTGCAGTATGTGGTTTTGCATTGTCCTGCTGAAATACACGAGGCCTTCCCTGGAATAGATGTTGTTTGGAGGGGAGCATATGTTGCTCTAAAACCTTTATATACCTTTCAGCATTCATGGTGCTTTTTAAAACATGCAAGTGTCCCACACCATATGCACTAATGCATCCCCATACCATCAGAGATGCTGGCTTTTGAACTGAACGCTGATAACAGAAGGGGTGGTCTTTCTCCTCTTCAGCCCGGAGGACACGACACCCATGATTTCCAACAAGAATGTCAAATTTGGACTCGTCTGACCACAGGACGCTTTGCCACTTTGCTACAGTCCATTTTAAATGAGCTTTGGCTCACAGAACACGGCGGCGCTTCTGGATCATGCTCAACAATGGCTTCCTTTTTGCATGATAGAGTTTTAGGTGGCATCTGTGGATGGCACAGCAGTCTGTGTTTACAGACAGAGATTTCTTGAAGTATTCCTGGGCCCATTTAGTAATGTCAATGACAGAATCATGCCGGTGAGTGATGCAGTGGCGTCTGAGGGCCCGAAGATTAGGGGCATCCAGTAAAGGTCTTCAGCCTTGTCCCATACGCACAGAGATTTTTCCAGTTTCTTTGAATCTTTTCATGATGTTATGCACTATTGATAATGAGACCTTCAAAGCCTTTGTAATTTGATGTTGAGGAACATTGTTTTAAAGTATTCCACAATTTTTTTACGCAAGCCTTCACAGGTTGGAGAGCCTTTGGCCATCTTTACTTCTGAGAGACTCAGCCTCTCTAAGACATCCCTTTTATAGCCAATCATGTTACACACACGAAATCAGAGCGGTAGCACTTTCCTGGATCTCCAATTAGCTAAAAATAGGTACCAATTTGTTAAAATTAATGACACAAAATCATGATTAATGATGTTCAATTGTGGGGTTCCTCAGTGCTCAGTGTTGAGACTATTGTTGTTAATTCTGTGCATCAACAATGTATGTGAGGTCTCCAAAACCCTGAAAACAATTTTATTTGCAGATGACACAAACTTACTTTGCCATGTGAATAACATGGAGCAACTCTTGGATACAGTTGGAACTGAATTTAAGAAAATGAAGCGATGGTTTGATTTAAATAAACTTACACTAAAAATAAGCAAAACAAAATGTATGGTCTTTGGAAACAGGTCAACTGACTCAAGCATGAGACTCATGATAAATGATAGAGAAATCAGAAGAGTGTCTGAAATCAAATTTCTTGGAGTAATAATTGACAATAAATTATGCTGGAAGCCACATATAAAGTATGTAAAAGCAAAATTATCTAAGTCAATTGCAATATTATATAAAGTTAAAGATTTCCTCAATCAGCCATCGCTATACACCTTGTACTATTCCCTCATACTTCCATACATACCTACTGTGTGAAGGTATGAGGGAACACTAATGAAACAAACACAGAACCAGTTTTCATCCTTCAAAAAAGAGCCATAGAAATCGTAAACAAAGCAAATTCTTGAGAACCAACAAACCTACTCTGTATCAAAGTGTAGGCAATAAAATTTTAAGGATTTGGTTGACTTCAAAATTATTCAGATTATGAACAGTACAAAACAAAAAATCAGCAGTTACCGACCAGTATCCAGAAGTTGTACCACAGGAGGGAAAGTGAGTATGATCTTAGAGGTGAATGCATGTTCAAAAGACAGTTGATAAGGACAAATGCAAAAAAATCATTCCATCACTGTCAAAGGAGTTAACCTATGGAACAAGTGTAACCATGAAATAAAGATGCGTCCATCACTGAGTTAGCTTAAACAAATCTTTAAGAATTGCATGCTGAATAAATATTGGACAGATGACCAATGACATGAGATGCATGTGTAAAGTGCTTTCTTTGACCTGTATTATTTTGATTATTACACCTGTTTCTGTGTGAATGGTCTTTATTTTTTTCCCTATGTTTGGAATGATTTTGACAATTTATAAAAAAGGTGTAGGACTGAAAAAGTTTTTCAACTTCATCCAATACCCTTTCCGAAAATGAAGTGGACACTATGTTTCCACAGAGATCTTGCAAAATAAGTGCAGTTACTTTGTTTTGTTTTCTTACTATATATTTTATAGTATTTTATTTAAACATGTTTGGAATAAAAATAATAAATCAATAAGATAAATAAGATAAATAATAAATAAGAACAAAATAAAAAAAAAAACATATTTATTAGAGAAATTTTTAGAACACGGCCTTGCTTAGTTTGGCTTGGACTGAATTTGATGCAAACATGGACATAACCATACATGCATACATATACCTCTAATCTCAAGTGAAACTATGTAAACAGGCACCGAGAATTTTCTGGATTACAAAATTTTATAAATGAATGAGAATTTTTGTCTGCAAATCATTCAATGCATAAATACTAAAAGCATTGCTGCTCTATCACCTCCACGGCAATGTTCATTCCTGAAGTATTCAAAGTTACAATAAAGATATTCAAGAAAATTCAAAGGCCTAAACCAATCCTGTGATGGTTTCTCAATTTAAGATTGCGTTAATCTACTTAAGCATTCATCTTTTCTTGTCATGCTTGTTTTTCTTGGAGTTTTGGGGAGCGAATGAGGAAATAAGCATCTCTATCATCTGATGCTATCTTGCCAAACTCTGTGGCAACCCATATGCCCAGTCTCTTCCTTAGCTTCCGCTATAAAATGTGAAAAAGTGACATTTTTTAGTGAGAAGTTTTCCTTGTGAGAACATTGCCACCTCCCTTTCCCCCAACATTTTTCCTCCTAATGTTGGACTGATATACAGTTATGCAACACACTCTTATGACAATTGAGAAGGCAACACACCACAGTGCACAGAATGCTGTCCCTGGTTTTTCAATGTGTCCTCAGTGCCAGTCTGCTGCTGAGTCTCAGTGGGGCTTGTGATTACTCTTTGTCCACATGTGGGGCTGAGGCATCGGGAGATGTGTTGATTGGGGTACTGAATCCATATCACGCCAAAGTTTCAGCTCAGCATAAACGAACACAGCCTGAGAGGTTCAACTGCACGGGGTGAGTACTGAGCAACTGTGCCCCAAGTCTCTCACTGCGATGCGCTCAAAAAGTGAAACGTTTAGTGTATTTGTGGTGTTATGTAACAGGTTCAGCACAACTGAGCAGGATAACTTCCTGTCTATTTTGTTTATTAACTTTTCTTAAAATCTTAGAAGTTAATTAGACGTTACTTGAAACAGTTTTCTGGAACCAGCTGACAAAACATTTTAAAACGAATAAAACATTTCACTTTTTTGAGAGTAAGAATGGCTAACAAAAAGCTCATCTGTCTCTCCTTTGAGGAGTCCCATCTGATTCAAAAACTATTTTTTTCTTGCAAAATGGTCCATTCAGATAAAATACATAGCAAAAATGTTGCAACGTATTGAAAAATGAAACAGTTGGTATAGTTTAACACGCATATGTGCTTGACAGAAAAGTGATAGTTGAGAAATATTCAATGCAATACACAAAAACATTTGGAAATATGTTGTAGTTGATAACAGGGTCACATGAACTGATGTTACATATATAATATGACCTTTTGATGTATCAATAAATTCATTATGCTTGAAAATACAATATCATCAATCAATGTTTTTTTTTTTTTTTTACAAATAATTAATGTATTAATGAATAATAACTGATACTGCACATTAGAAAAACATATGAAACCTGTTATTAGCCATGCATTGACAAATACCTTTGCTGTTATTTTGATTCCTATATTAATTGACCTTAACTACTTGATGTACAAGCTAATGTTTCATTTGTTACCAATTCACAACCACATCAATCAACATCAATTCATGTGGACCATATTGCAATGTTTTCCCAAAAAACTGTGTAAATGAATCCAGCCTAAATCCAGACCAAAAATTGACAAATGAATAGATAATCACTGCTTATAAAACTATAAAACATAACCATCTGTGTATTATCACATCTTTTTTCATTACATCTTTATTGTACTTAAAACATACAGTGAAAAGCAATGAAATCGTAAAAATTCATCAAAAAGCTCAATCATTATCAGCAGCTGTATACAAAAACAGTTGATTATTGCAGGGTCGTGCTTCCCAAAACTTTGTCCATATTCATATACTTTTCCTGATTTTCCGCGCTTCAGCTTTGATTTGGAAGCATTTGTGAGGACACTGGCCCTGATCCACACCATTGAGAAAATCAATGACTCTGGTTTCCTTCCTGGAGTTCGGCTTGGGTACATTGTCTGTGACACCTGCTCTGATGCTTCCAAAGCTCTCCACGCGACTGAACGATTGCTGTCTGTCAACGGCTCACTTCCCATCCAATGTGAATACGCTGACTATCGACCACCGGTCAAAGTCATCATCGGAGCTCGTTTCTCAGAAGTGTCCATCCCAGTTGCAAGGCTTCTGGGTTTCTACATGGTTCCCCAGGTGAGCAGTATTGCTTCATTGTCGACTTTGAACTGTTTAAATCCTCAATTTTGACTCTTCAAATATATTTTTGGTATTTATATTATGTTCGATTCCACAGACATTATTACATTCAGTTCAATATTTCAAATTCTTTGCTGAAAAACTGCCTTGAACTCTCATGGATATTTTTGGAAACTATGAGATGTCATATGTGAACGGCATGTATGTTTAATTGGGATGTTTCATAAAAATTTTTCAGGAAATTGTATTTTTTTGGTGCAAGTACTTCAGACACACCAAAAGGTCTCTGTGATCTATGATAAATGTTCAATGTTTTCACAAAACAAAGCACACCATCTTTTTATTTGTGATCTTGCCTTTGTGCGTTGTACCCCTATCAGATCAGCGTCACGTCCTCGGCTCCTATTTTGAATGACGAGCAGCGCTTCCCATCCTTCTTGCGCCCCATTCCTGGCGATGAGCACCAGACGTTGGCCCTGGCTACGCTCATGTCCTACTTCAGGTGGGACTGGATTGGCGTGGTGCATGGGGACGACGCCTATGGCAACGAAGCCATCCGTATGTTCTTGCAGCACGCGAATAATGCTGGGCTCTGTGTGGCCTATCAGGAGGCTGTGCCGCACAACTTAGCCCACAGCAGCAGCGAAAGTCGAATAAAAGCGGTGGCTAAAAAGATTCGGTCCTCCAACCCCCAGGTGGTGCTGTTGATCCTTAAGGAACAGCTGGTGGAGGAGCTCTTCAAGGAGATGATTCGCACCAACACCTCCCGAACTTGGCTCGCGAGCGACAGTTGGGCCTTTTCTCGTCATCTTGCAAGCATAGAAGGAATCAACAAAGTGGGGGACATCTTAGGCTTCACCTTCACCACTGGAGAGAACCCTGGATTGAAGCAGTACCTACAGAGGCTGCAGCCAGGCCCCAATGCAGTAAACCACTTTATCCGAGAATACAAGCAACTACGCTTCAGCTGTACCCCTGAGGTTCTTCAGTACAGAGAGTGCCTCAGCAACAGGCCGGCTGAATTATGTCATGTCCCCGATTCTGTAAGGTTCAAGTCCCCAGAAGCTTGCAACCATCCTGATGTCGATCCACAGCTGATGGATGATAATTTCCTGGTTGATCATGTTGACATTACTGAGACCTACAATGAAAGACTGGTTGTGTTGACCGTAGCTGATGCCCTGAAACATCTCTTAGAGTGCAATAACACTACTTGTACAGGCGAAAAGAACTTCCCACCTTGGAAGGTAATGATGGCTATTTTCCACACCAGATCTGCAACACAGCAAAGCTCATTCTCAATTATTACAATAATCTTCAAATCAAACTACTACAAAATCAGTGGCCAGCAGGGGCGTTACCAAGGCGGGGCCGGGGGTGGGCAGTGCCCACCCTGAGAAAAGCTCTGCCCACCCAATGAAAACTCAGAATAAAAGACTGATTTTCTACTATTTGACAGCAAACATGCGTATCCCACGTGATTCACAGCTGGAGGTAGACAGCCATTAAGAGAGAGCTTTACATATGCTTCATCTATCTATCACTATGTGTGATTGGTGGATTCCTTTGCCAGTCTATTCTGATGTGAAACTAACCAATGGGCCCTCTCGAATTACTAGAGAGACCCTTCCATTCTCTTAGACTGCCGTCTTCACTCAGTCTGAAGTCTCGTCTACGCTGCTCATACAGGACCTGTGCTTCTCTCTGGGAATTAAAACTTTGCCCATATCTCTTTTGTTGCTACTTCTTCCACCGCTTATTTTGTCAGTCTTGTTGTTTGACATTAAGGTAATTTTGTTATCTGTGTGTGTGTCGACTCGTGTGGTTATAACCTGAGTTGGCTACTGAGTGAGCCCAGGCAGCTAGCAGCTAGTCTGGAGTTGCTAGTCACTCACTGGGGTTGTTGCAACAATAATTCTGTATCATAAGCACATTTCAACATTTCGAACGTCTGTATCATAAGCATTTGAACATTTGCCCATAGAAATGCATACGTGGCTCATTAAAAAACAAGCAGCTCCCACTCCCGCAAGTGCTGTCTCTACCAGCAGCCCTGCAACCACCGAACAGGGCTTTGCATCCGTGCCGGGGTCTGGGACTGCCTGTGAATCACGGCAGATGCACCATGCTCCAGCAGCACTGCACCCATGCTGGGAGCTCATAACGTCTGTTCTCCCCATGTTCAGACCCCGGCTCTGAGTCCACTCCTCCGGACTTAAATATGGATCGCCCATCTCAGGCAATTTTAAACAGTTATCCTAAGCGTATCAAACTCGATCATGGCATGGCTTGAATATTCAGTACTGCGTGATGCCAGCTTTTGCTTCGCTTGTAGCAAATTTAGTTCTAATTCGGATCGTAAGGACATATTTACTAAACGTGGCTACACGAATGGGAAAAAAAGCACTCGATAAAGACTGTACAAACACGCAACAAGCATCTCACACTCCAGGGCCATGGTTGCGTAGCAGGAGTACCAGCGCCGGTCAGAGACAGGTGAAAATATTGTCCATCTGCTGGGTCATACCCAAGTAGAAAAGAACAGAAACCGCATTAAAAGCATGGGTGAAGTCATTCCGTTTCTCACTGTTAGTGAACTTGCTCTGCGTGAGCACAATCACAGGGATATGGATGAGGAGGGACTGTTTATGCGGCTCGTTGATTACACTCTCAGAAAAGATTCCAAACTCGTAGATATCGCAAAATCCATCCCGGAAAATGCCAAATATACATCATTCTCGCACAGAATTGAAGTCCTTGTGCATGGATATTTATCAGTTTCACCTGCGTTATGACTCCTGACTTCTCTCGCTTTTCTTTACTCAGGGGTTGGAAACAATGCATATCGTTTAAATAGTTCAAATGAAATAAGATCATTTGAAACGTCTTTATGCAATTTCATTGCTTCCAGTGATCTTATTTCATTTAAACAGTTTAAACAATCATGAAACACATGCATTGCTTCCAACCCCTGAGTAAAGAAAAGCGTGAGAAGTCCGGAGTCATAACGCAGGTGAAACTGACAAACCTCCATGCGCAAGGACTTCAATTCCGCGAGAGAATTTCTTAGATAAGCGTTGATTGAATAATTTCTGACTACAGCAGGGGAATGTAAATATACCACTTAAACTCACACCGAATGCGTGAGAGTTGACAGGTATGCGTTATTAATGAAAACTGGCCCCACCTGATAATGTTGAGAGTTTTCGGAGTTTCTGTAATGGTAATTTAAATGAATGATTGAAAACAGGTCATGACCACTCATTATTTTCAAGGGATGGGTTTGAGCCTCCCCTATCGCCAGTTCACCAGCCACCACTGAAATATATATATATATATATATATATATATAAGTTTCAAGATGTTGTGCATGTTGTATTTTACGCCGATTTAGAAGTTCTTTTTTTGACCCCCCAAAGAGGACAAATGCCCACCCAAGCTTAGCATCCTGGCAACGCCTCTGGTGGCCAGCGGTATAGTAGTTTACTGCAGTATGTACTTTGTTATCTCTTGGATTGTTGTCAATTTTACATCGTCTGGTTTCATTTCACAGCTTTTAGAAGAACTTAAAAAGATAAATTTTGCTCCAGATGATCCCCAACTCAACTTCACAAAGTCTTCAGACTTCATGGCTGGCTATGACCTAATCATGTGGGTAAAGGCTGGAAACAAGAGAGAGCTCAGGGTGGTGGGACGATATATAGAGATGGATGGAGAAGTGCTGCTGAATGAAAATGAACTCCAGTGGATGAACATATACAACAACACAGTAAGTTTAGCCCCATTAATAGTTGAATATTGACATAGCTTTTTGTACATGGACCCTTCCTTTCACGGGACCAAAATTAATTAGATAGTTGGCTGTTGTTCCAAAGCCAAAGGTGTGTTACTGTTATGATTCTAATCTGTTCTGTCTTGTTTCTGCCTTGTATGCCATGTTTATTATGATTTTCCCTAGTTCCCTGTTATGTTTATGATCAGTTCTGTTAGGTTTTGCCATGTTCTGTTTAGTTTTTGCATTTTGCCATGTTTTCGTTTTTGCCATCCCCTTCACCCGATCCTAATCATAGCATGTGACTTCCCTTGAATGTATTTAAGCTGTCTTCTCACTGCAGTTCCCCGTCAGAACGTTTTCCCAAGTTTACCTGTGCTGCTTTCATTTCGCCTTGTACTCTCTGTGTTTATCTTCTGACTGGACCGCCCGACCTACGATTTTTGGATCTGCTCTTTTGTACTTTTGCCTGTATCTGTTTTTGAACCCTTTTTTGCCCGACTTTGAGTTTTGTGATTGGTGCCCTGGTTACGATTTGGATTTCGCCTCTCCTGGATTGTGATTTTTGTCTTGTGGACTCTGTACCTTTGCCTTCTGCCCTGCGGGGTTACCCCCTCGTTCAATAAAGCCTCTTTTTTACTGCAATCCTGTGTTTAGAACTGGTTCCAGAACGAATCCTCACAGCACGTTCTGACCAGTATGGAACCAGCGAGCAACAAGCCTCTGCAAGCTGCAGTGGAGGAACAGGGTGCCCAGCTTGCACTCCAGCAGCAACAACTTCGGGCTATGATGCAGCACATGCAAGCCATGACGCACCAGATGGCCGACCTCACCCGCTCCTTGCAGAATGCTCAGACCGTCCAACCCCCCCTACAGCCTGTCTCCACCATGCCTACTCCTGTGCCGGTGCCCTCCTCTGCACCACCTGCTCCGATCCTCGAGCCACGCTTGCCCCCTCCCGAGAAGTATGATGGGGACCCGGGATCCTGCCGCGCCTTCCTAACCCAGTGCAAGCTGATCTTTAGCCTACAACCTTCCACCTTCCCCACCGAGCAAGCACGCGTAGCATACATCATTACGCAGCTTACTGGGAGGGCTAAACAGTGGGCTACATCTGCCTGGGAGGCAGGATTACCATGTGTGCAGTCCGCCCGAATTACTGGGAGAAGAGATGAAGCGTGTATTTGACCGCCCAGACATGGTCATGAGGCTGGGCGAGAGATTCTGGGCGATCCGCCAGGGGGGTCGTTCAGTATCTGACTACGCCATTGAGTTCCAGACCTTAGCCACTAACAGCAGGTGGCGTGAGAGAGCCCTGTATGACGCCTTCATTTTTGGACTATCCGAGCGCATCAAGGACGAATTATTACCTCGTGACCTACCGGAAAGTTTGGAACGATTATTGAAATGGCCATCCAGATCGACTCACGCCTGGAGGAACGTCGACTGTCCACCCACAGTGCCAGTACCCCTAAGCCCCGCTGAAGCCTCCTCTCCTACATCCAGAGAAGTCCAAGCTGCCTCCCGACCCTGAACCTATGCAGTTATATGTACCAGACTCACCGGCGAGGAGAGGGAACGGAGACGGAGGGAGCGGGCGTGCTTCTACTGTGGAAAGGAAGGCCATTACATCTCCCGGTGCCCAGTAAAAGGCAACAGAGGGGCATTAGTGGGCGTTACTCCTATTGATCACTCCTCAAGAAACCGCACCTGTTTCCCCATCTCCCTCGAGTGGGCCGGGGGAGGAAGGAAGACCACCGCTCTTATCGACTCGGGGGCCGAAGAGAACTTTATCGATCAGAAGGCTGCCCAGGAGTGGGGCATCCCTGTTGAGAAGGTCGTCCCCGATCGTGTGGCCAACTCCATCAACGGCCAGAGCATTGCCCACATCACCCAGGTAACCAGTCCTATTAAGTTACGTATATCTGGCAATCATCAGGAGTCCATAAGGCTTTACCTTATCCAGTCTCCTCATGCTCCTGTTGTCCTTGGCCATCCCTGGATGGCAAAACATCTCCGGATATTGATTGGGGGAGACACGAGATCAAGGGGTGGAGCCCCGACTGCGCTCAAACCTGCCTCAACGATGCTCAAGTTCATGTTCCTGCTTCCCCTCCTGAGGAGATACCGAACCTGGAGAAGGTTCCATCCGAGTACCATGACCTCAAAGAGGTATTTTCTAAAGCCCGCCACCAGTTTACCCCCCGCACAGACCATAATGATTGTGCCATAGAACTCAAACCTGGTACCATGCCCCTAGAGGTCGTCTGTTTTCGCTGTCCAGACCTGAAACGTTGGCCATGGAGAAATACCTCAGCGAAGTCGCTCGAAGCAGGGATCATACGCCCCCTCTTCTTCGCCTGCTGGGGCTGGATTTTTTTGTGGGCAAGAAGGATGGGTCCTTGAGGCCCTGCATTGACTAATGAGGTCTTAATGATATCACAATCAAGAACAGATATCCGTTGCCCCTAATGAATACTTCGACCTCCTACAAGGAGCTAAGGTCTTCACTAAGCTGGACTTATGCAACGCTTATCATTTAGTCCGTGATCCGTGAGGGTGATGAGTGGAAGACTGCATTTAATACCCCTACCGGCCACTGGGAGTATTTGGTCTTACCGTTCGGGCTTACTTACGCCCCCAGCAGCCTTCCAAAACTTAGTCAATGATGTTCTTCGTGACATGATTAATAAGTTCGTTTTTGTATATCTCGATGATATCCTGATTTTTTTCTAGATCACAGGAAGACCATGTTCACCATGTGCGCCTAAGCGACTACTGGAGAACCGCCTATTCGTCCAAGGCAGAGAAGTGTGAGTTCTCCGTCAACACCACCTCTTTCCTGGGATACATCATTGCCCCTGACACCATCCAGATAGACCCGACTAAGATCGAGGGCCGTCATAAACTGGCCCAAACCAACTGATCGTAAGTCCCTACAACGCTTTCTGGGGTTCGCAAATTTTTATAGAAGATTCATTCAGTAGTTACAGTTCTGTGGCGGCTCCCTTACCGCACTCACGTCAAGCAAGGTCCCATTTCAATGGTCTCAAGAAGCAGAACGGGCCTTTACTGACCTCAAGACGCGTTTCACTTCTGCCCCATACTAACCATTCCTGATCCCTCCTTCAGTTTGTGGTCGAAGTGGACGCCTCTAACGTTGGTGAAAGGGCGTTCTCGCAAAGATCCTCCAAAGACGGAAAGATTCACCCCTGTGCCTACTTCTCCGTCGCCTCAGTCCTGCGGAGAAAAATACGATGCAACCGGGAACTACTAGCAGTCAAGTTGGCATTGGAGGAGTGGAGACAATGGCTGGAGGGAGCCGAACTGCCATTTCTGGTCTGGACCGACCACAAGAACCTAGAGTACCTCCAGTCTGCCAAGAGGTTGAATCCCCGACAAGCCAGGTGGGCCCTATTCTTCTCTCGATTCAATTTCCACCTTGCCTATCGCCCGGTAGTAAGAATGTTAAACCTGATGCCCTCTCACGATGCTTTGAAACGGACAAAGATCCACCCAGCTCTGACACCATTCTTCCTAAGGAAACTTTCATCAACGCTGTCAATATGGATATCGAAACTGAAGTGATGAATGCCCAAGATGGTTCTGCTACTCCTAGTGCCTGTCCTGAAAACTGTCTTTTTGTGCCTGTTAACCTGCGCCCGAGTCCTCGACTGGGGGCATGCCTCTAACCTCTCGTGCCACCCAGGTATCCGCCAGACACTGGATTTCATAACTCGCCGCTTCTGGTGGCCCGGCATTAACGAAGACGCCCAAGGTTATGTCTCCGCCTGCTCGGTCTGTGCCCAAGGCAAAGCATCACATCAACCCCTCACGGTTTACTGCAACCTCTGTCCCTCCACACCGCCCTTGGTCACACATAGCCTTAGATTTTATCACCGGTCTTCCCCTTCCAATCACTACACCACCATCCTCACCATTATCGATAGATTTTCTAAAGCTGTTCATTTCATCCCCCCTCACTAAGCTCCCCTTCAAGAAACCCGCCATACTCATTATACAACACGCCATCAGACTTCACGGCATCCCCACTGACATCACTTCTGATCGCGCCCTCAGTTCACAGCCAAATTTTGGAAATCATTCTGTAAATCTCTCGGCACTTCTGTCAGTCTTTCATCCGGCTTCCACCCACAGACTAACGGCCAGACCGAGCAGGCAAACCAATGCATAGAGACTGTTTTAAGATGCCTCTGTATGAAAAACCCTCCTCCTGGAGTCATCAACTTCCATGGGCTGAATACGCCATAAATAGCCACACCTCCGCTGCCTCTGGTCTCTCCCCATTTCAAGCATGCCTTGGCTACCAACCCCTTTGTTTCCCTGCCAGGAGGAGGAAGTTGCTGTCCTGGTCTGCTCGCAAGTTCATGCGCCGCTGTCATCGAACCTGGAGGACCACTCGAAGCGCTGCTCAGGTCGGTAGAATGAAGGCCAGCGCCGACAAGAAACGACGCCCGCTCCATCGTACCGACCTGGGCAGCGCCAGATGGTTATCCTCTAAGGACATTCCGTTAAGGGAAATGGGGGAAACTCTTTCCTAAATTCCTGGGTCCCTTCTCTATTGAGAAAGTTATTAGTCCCACTGCTGCACGCCTCCGTCTCTCCCCTGTCCATGCGCAGAATTCACCCTACTTTTCATGTGTCCCAGATCAAGCCTGCTGTAACCCACCCCTGTCTTCCGGTCCTGATCCCCCCACCAAAGATCATCAACGGAGGCGAGGCATTCACTGTGCGGACTTTGTTGGACTGTCGTCGACGAGGTCGCGGATACCAGTACCTGGTCGACTGGGAAGGCTACGGTCCTGAACACCGTAGCTGGGTCCCTGCACGCCACATCCTCGACAAGTCCTTAATCACAGACTTTCATTGACCCCAGACCAAAGTTGAAACGCCTGAGGCGTTTCGTGAGGAGGGGGGTACTGTTATGATTCTAATCTGTTCTGTCTTGTTTCTGCCTTGTATGCCATGTTTATTATGATTTTCCCTAGTTCCCTGTTATGTTTATGATCAGTTCTGTTAGGTTTTGCCATGTTCTGTTTAGTTTTTGCATTTTGCCATGTTTTCGTTTTTGCCATCCCCTTCACCCGATCCTAATCATAGCATGTGACTTCCCTTGAATGTATTTAAGCTGTCTTCTCACTGCAGTTCCCCGTCAGAACGTTTTCCCAAGTTTACCTGTGCTGCTTTCATTTCGCCTTGTACTCTCTGTGTTTATCTTCTGACTGGACCGCCTCCGACCCTACGATTTTTGGATCTGCTCTTTTGTACTTTTGCCTGTATCTGTTTTTGAACCCTTTTTTGCCCGACTTTGAGTTTTGTGATTGGTGCCCTGGTTACGATTTGGATTTCGCCCTCCTGGATTGTGATTTTTGTCTTGTGGACTCTGTACCTTTGCCTTCTGCCCTGCGGGGGTTACCCCCCTCGTTCAATAAAGCCTCTTTTTACTGCAATCCTGTGTTCTCGCAACTGGTTCCAGAACGAATCCTCACAGTTATTCCCTCATTAAGTACATGAAATGATAAGTGTTGACTTCAAGTGTTGATTTGCATTTGGGATCTATTTTTCTCTCAGTATGAAGTCTAAACTTTTGTTCCTGCCAGTGAAACAAGTCTAGCCCAAAAAATGAAAACAAGCTCTTCAGAGAGATAACAAAAGCATAGCTGTGATCAAACAAACTATCTGGCAGTTCTTAGAAAAAGAATGTACTCATGAGCTCAGGATCAAATGAGGCAGCTTGCGTCAAACCAGTTTGCCAGATTAAGCTCATTGTCCAAGTGGTAGAGATGTCTGTGTGAAATTCAACCATCATGAGAAGAACTTTACCCGAGTAAATGCAAAGGTTAAACCCCAGGATGCAAAGTGTTGGTAAGCCTCATAAACAAGTATGCAGATTTCTGGAACAACATCCTATGGACTGATGAGACAAAGATCAACTTGAAATGGAATGATTAGAAGAGTATGGAGGAGGGAGGGAACTGCTTATGACTGGAAGCAAACCTCCTCGTCTATGAAGTATGGTCATATTTGAGCAAGTACGTTTGCCAATTGAACTGTTTGTCTCTTACATTAATTGATAATCGAACTACTGACCAAAGCAGCTGGGTGAATTCTGAATTGTATAAGGCTATATTATTAGCTATGATTCAGGAAAATGTTCCAGAAAATCACTGAATGGTGCTTCGCAATGCAGATGGACAATGAGCAGATGCATATACTGAGAAATTAACCCAAGACTTCATCGAGGCAAAGAAGTCGCCAAGTCAATCACCTGACCTTAATCAACTTGAGCGAGGTTTTCACTTGCTGACTGCAAAATTGACTTCATATGCAACAAGAACAAGCAGGATCCGAAGGCAGCAGCAGTGAAGGCCAGGCATAACATCTTCAGGGAAGAAACCAGCATCTGGTGATGTGTATTGGCTCCAGACATCAAGCAGGCATTGACTGCAATGAAATAGCAGTCAATTATTTTAAATGACAATTGATGAAAATTATATTTTGCCTTTGTTTCTTCTGAGCTTGCAAATTGGGGATGGGGGGTAGTGTGTAAAAACGGCTGTAAATGCAAATAGTTATAATAGTTGTAATGTGCCATTTTTGAGTGAACTCTAACGTTGAATTTGGAACTCTACACTTTAAGTTCATCTTGTCTAATTTCAAATCCACTAAGCTGATGAACAGCGTCAAAATGATGAAAACTGTGTCACTATTCAAATGCTTATGGATCTGACTGTAAATCCCTGGCTATTAATGCTGCAGTGCCATGCAGCTACTTTTAACAAAGTTAGCGACAAGAACCAGGCCATTTTAGCTGAGAGTAGTCCGGAGGGAGGGGAAAGGAGATGTGTCGTTTATAGTTTGGTTCCCGTCAGTGTTAGCATCGGTGTCTGCATTTCCAAAGTGTTTCCAGACAGTAACTCAGAAACCGCTCAATATTTCTTTAGCAAATTTTGCAGGTGCATTGTTTGGCCACTAAACTGGGGGGTTTTGATATTTTGGGGTTTCTGGGGTGGAGGGCATTTGTTTTTATGAGTAAAAGCACACTAGTTGATTATGTTGTGCAGCTATAGAAAACTATTTTGGCTTCATCTCAGGCTGAATCCTGATTATTCGTGGATCATCTAGTGAGAACAACAGAAATGACCTAGGAGCAATGGTAGTCAGTAAACAATGGCTACTAGAAATTCAAAGAAAAGTTAAGGTCTCACTTAGTGATATCTCCACTTGCATTTCTCCCCCCAGGTCCCAAAGTCCAGGTGCTCTGAGCCTTGTGCACCGGGCACGATAAAAAAGGTCTCAAACATCTCCTGCTGCTACGACTGCACACAGTGCGAGAATGGGACTTTTGCGCCTGGTTGGAGTGAGTAATACAACTCAATATGACTGTCGGCCTTTAACAAGTTGCCGGTGAATGCACGTGCATGCTGAATCAATGGTTGTCAGGTTGAAATCCCTCAGCACTACTCGATCTGCTCCAGCTGCGTGGCTGAAGCTAAGTAGGTGTGGGCTGTTAGTACTTGGATGAGACACCACCTGGGAAAAACAAGTTGCTGCTGGAAGAGGCGTTGGTGGGCCAGTGGGTGGCAATCTTCCCTCTGGTGGAATAATCCCCAATGCCCCAGTGCAGTGATGGGGACACTGTACTGAAAGAGTCACAATCTTTCGGATGAGACGTTAAACCGTGGTCCCGACCCATTGTGGTCATTAACTCCTCTGTGCAGATGTAGAAGCCAGCATCCACAAAATACTGAAATTTAAAGGGATAGTCCACCCAAAAACTATAATTTGTATATCAATTACTCACCATTAGATGTCTCGAACGGACGAAGTTGTTTTGCACCTGGTGCAACTTTATGGCCACTGGAGAGTTTTGAAAAATTATCCAAATTCTTTTTTGCTGGAAGCAAATGGGGTCACACAGTAGCAATGGTAAAAAGTCCACAAAAATGTCTGTTGACAAACTTTCAAACCATCATCGAACGCATCGTTCAGTATAGTCCAAGTCTGCTTTGTCCACTCGTATCCTCAGAACTCTAGAAACGAGGTTCTTTTTTGCTAAAAATAATAAAATACCACAGTTATGCTTCAAGTAAGATTGCGCATTCAACGGAATTCCCGCCTCCCGGCTCGTTCCCAGACACTAAAAAGGTTTTTGAGAGAAGGAGAAGACGTGTTTCAAAAACTTTATTAGTCTCAGTGGCCATAAAGTTGCGCCAGGTGAAAAACAACTTTGTCCGTTCGAGACATCTAATGGTGAGTAATTGATATATAAATTATGATTTTTGGGTAGACTATCCCTTTAATAATTCCGTAACTGAATTTCCAAGTGAGACAAGGGTCTTGCTTCATTGAAATAATTTTTTCCAGTCTCTGTGACACAAATACTGAGTTATGAAGCCTTAAATAGGGTCATGCGCAACATGCAAGGATTGGATTTATTTGGCGTCTGCAGGAAGGGGTTAAAGATCCTCTAACTCTCTTTCGACAAGATTAGGGGGCTCCCAGGTGTCACAGCTAAGTTCCTAACCTGACTCTTTCAACTTGCCACCTAATCATCCCCTAATCTAATTGGCTATGCAATTTGTCCTCTTCCTCTCCACCCCAAGCCCCAGGGCTCCCTTGAAAAAGAGATTTCATTCTCAACGGGACTCCCCTGGTTAAATAAAGGATAAATTAAATAAGAATTCTTTTTCTCAGACATTTTTTTCTTGCTCTGCACGAACCCAACAATCGGCAAACCCAAGCTATGATTGAACATCAGTCTGACCCTCTGTTATGCTGTCTCTGTTCTTTCCACAGATATGAATAACTGTGAAAACTGTCTTGACGGCTTTTGGTCTGATAGGGGATCGAGCCATTGTGAAAAAAGAAAGGAGATGTTCTACCATTGGAAGGATCCCTATGCCATTGCCCTGATGACAGCCACAGGGTTGGGCATTCTGCTGCTGCTGGCTATTCTACTTATCTTTCTAGTGCACCGCAAAACACCTGCGGTGAAGATAGCTGGTGGGAAATTGTGTTATGTCATGATTGCTGGGCTGTCCATAAGTTTTGTAAGTGTGATGCTTTTTGTGGGCAGGCCTGATGTTTACCACTGCCAAGCACGCCCAGGCTATGTATGCCCTGGGGTTCACCCTCTGTGTCTCTTGTATCCTGGTCAGGGCTTTCCGTACTTTCCTAGCCTTCTTGCGTGACATGGGCAGACAGCACAGACTCAGGAAGCTCTACAAACCCCACGTTATTATCATCTTGGTCACTATTGGCCAAGGGCTCATTTGCATCTTCTGGCTGGTTTTCGACTCCCCGGAGGTGAAAATCTTTGAACGAAACTTTGAAAAATGGCTGCAGTGCACTGAGGGAATGGGTGTGGGTTTTGCCATCATGCATGGCTACATTGCCCTGCTGGCCTTGGTTTGCTTCCTGCTAGCTTTCAAGGGCAGGAAGGTCCCGCACATCTTCAATGATACCGGTAACATCATCTTCAGCATGCTCATCTATCTGTTTGTGTGGGTGTGTTTCATTCCAATCTACATCAGCATGAACAAGATCTATGAGCGCTCAATTGTCCAAGCTTCTGCCGTCTTGGCCTCCTGCTATGGCATTATCTTCTGCCACTTTGTGCCCAAGTGCTATATTGCTCTTTGTAGAAGGAAAAAGAATGACAGAGCGGAGCTGGACCGCAAATTGCGAATATACTCAATCACATCAACAGTTTCTGCCTTTGAAAAGCTATCCCGGGACTCTGCGAAAGGCACCTTAGAGGCAGTGATTACAGAAGGCACCACAGAGACTATGAACAGTGAAGGCACCACAAAAGCTATGAGCACTGAGGGCACCATAGAGGCTGTGGGTACTGATGGCACCACAGAGGTTATGAATACTGAAAGCACCATAGAGACAATGAAAAATGAAGGCATCAAAGAGACCATGAAAACTGAAGGCACCATAGAGGCTGTGAGTACTGAAGGCACCATGGAGGTTGTGAGTGCTAATGGCACCATAAACACAGAGAACACTCAAGGCACCATAGAGGAAATGAAAACTGAAGGAACAATTGAGGCTGTGGGCACTGAAGGCACCAAAGAGTTTGTGAGCTCTGATGAAACTAAATGGGCTATAAACACTTATGGCACAATGGAGGCTGGGGGTGCAGGAGTGATGGATGAAGATGAAGTGGCTCTTGAAACCTGAGCAGCCCTGCAATCACTGCTATACCACATCCTCAGGTCTACAAAATGATACAAGTCTTGTCAGACCAGAGAAAGTTCTCTGACCCTGCGCTCACGCAATGAGTGATTTTGTGGATTTTGAGGCGCAAAGAGCTCCCTGTTCCATCTCCTTGATGATATCGCGCAGCTAAATAAAAAAGAGGAGCACTTACGATATATCATTAACATTTCTTTCATTATGTTATGTCGCATGTAATTATTTGTTCTCACCAGGCATAGCCAGATATTGATGTACACTATCTCTTCAGCTATTGATTCACATTTCTTACTAAAAGTTGATCATTAGACGTACATTATGTAAATTTGCAATGCATTAGCAAGCTGGCTATTGTTACAAATGAAAGCTGTATAAAACTTATTCCATGTTTTTGTATAAGTTGGCTAGATTGTGGTCAGTGACCAAAAACAAGACTTCAAGCACCATTTTTAACATTTTCCCAGAAAGTGTTTTTTTTTTTTTTTTTTTTACTTTGCATAATACCAGACTCAATTGTCATTACAGGCTGTTTCTGAATTTTTTGGGAGCAGCAAGTATTAAGAAAATGTTCAATTGGAACATGAAACTCAAAGATGGACTGTATGCCTGTAGTGACATATAAGTGAAATTGAATGAGTTTTACAGTTTGGTACCTGAGAAATATCAATTGGCACACAATGCCCAAAGAGGTACCCGAACTGCCAATTTGGAGATTCCACCTAGACATTCCCCTCTAATTTTGTTCTGATTTACTTGATTAGAATAAACTTTGGCACAGATAATGGTGAGATTCTGTGCTGTGATTTTTTAGGGGTTTAAGACTGCAACTAAATCATTTCAAAAGGGATAAAAGTAAAAACAAAAAATTTCATTCATGAGATCTTTCATTTATGCTGTGTTCCATCTTCATTTACGCTGTCTCAGTGACCTATACACTGATATTTACAAAATGACAAAAATCCCAAATGATGTGACCTTTATTATGAGACCAAGATTATTCCAATGGACCAGGTAGTTGCAAAGATATACTAATTTCATTTTGGGCATGCCATTCTCGAGTCAGAGGCTCATGGCTTAACAGGTAAATTTATGAAGATTTTTTTGAAAAAAATACTCCTATTAATGTGTGTTTACATCAGGTTCATTTTGTCATTTTTTGTTGCCTTTGCTTGTGTCTTTAATGTTGGCATTCATCTTAATGTTAATGGCTGTGAACAATGTAAGTCTGCTGTATACACAACGTGTTTTTTTTCCTTGGCCTTTAATCTGCAACCTTTATTTTGCGGATTCCTTTTCAAGTGGTTCATCAAGGTATTGGCTTTTTTTCCCCCAATATTAGCGCTTCACCTTAGGAGCTCGGGAAGTGAAATGACATAAAAAAAAAAATTGTGGCCACGAGATATAACTCATTCCCTCAATTTGACTAACTCGTGGCCAAGAGATGTAACTCATTCCGCAATTTAGTTAACTCGTGGCCTGAAGATATGTCCTTCCTTCAATGAACTCGTGAACTCGTTCCCACTATTTCGGTAACTCACATTGAGGGAGTGAGTTATTTCTTGTGGCCACAAGATTGCTAAAACACAGGAACAAATTATATCTCATGGTCACAAGTTATCTAAAGCTCGGGAACGAGTTAAACTTGTGGGAATGACTAATATCTTGCGGCCACAAAGTTTTTTTGGTGTCATTGCGCTTTCCGGCTCCATACTCACCAACAAAGTTGGATGGGGCTTATGTAATTGCCCTTGGCTGTTTGTTTGTTTTTCTGTTTGTCTGTGCACAAAATGTTTCAAGAACTCCTAGGCTGATTCGGACCACACTTAATTGGGAAGTCGGCAATATGAAGTTCTGAGAGCGATATAGCTAACTATGATGCATTGTCATTAGGTGATTTTGTGAAGAAAAAAAAAAATTTGATGATAGATTGAGAGCTAAACATTGTATCTTACTTACTTTTAACGGTAAAAATCAAACCAATCCAACATAATATTTTGAAATATAAGCTAACCCTTAGAGCGCCAAATGCACCTATTTGTGCTCAATAATGTAAGATATCAATCAAAGCTGTTGAAAACCTATCATGTGGCGACTTGCTTAAAAGAGCTCCCACAGGGGAGCTCTTTTAAACAAGTCGCCGCATGATAGGTTTTCAACAGCACAGGATAATTAAATTTTTTTTAATTGATTTCAGCACTCAAAGGGCTAATATAATATTTTCACAAGATATCAATGGGCTTTGAGATCACCTAACATCAATGGTTTGCTCATCAACACCAGGAATTCTGGCTTTCAAAATTTTTTGGTTCTGCATTTGATTCTGAAGGTCTCCATGGAATGATCTGAATTTAAAATATAACTATATAATTTTTTTTTTTTAATTGAGATTGTTACTTTGGTGAGGCTATGTGTTCAAGTGAGAGCTCTTCTTATTTTATAAATGTATTTTCAAACATAACTTTCTCGTCTAATGTGCTAGTTACCGACGCGGTGATAAGTTTGACAGATTTTGGTTCCATAATATAAGCCTAAACTAGTTGCACTGAAAGCATTGACCGGTACAGATGCATGATTGGGATTGAAGTGTAGTCTGATCATATGTTGTACTCAACATTTTAACCAAACTTACCCATTTTCTTCAAGCCTTTTCCATTTATAATCTTCAAGTAACTGTCCTCATGTAAGGTATACTTTCACCAGTATTTGCTATGCCTTGTTATTATGTCTTGGAAAAATACTAAGAATGTGATTTATTCTTCAGGCTTCTGTTTCTTAGGTCAATAGGCACTTTTCTAGCCTATTGTTATGTGATCTAAAAGGAAATAGTCAATATGAATATTTAATCCTACCATCTAATGTGCTATGTACATACTTATTCTACAGAACAGGAAGCATGCTTCCCGGGACATCACAATCATGTCACATTTCACGAAAAGGAGATATCCTATGTGCTGTCAACAGTAATATAGGTGAAACATGTTCTCATGAATCTCCTGCCGGTTAGACTCAAGGCAGTTAAAAACAAACATGCACAAATAATAAAAAAATAAAAACTTAAAGGTGGAATGGTATGCTGGATGGACTTGAATATTGCATTTTTCAGGTAGAATCAAGATTTGTGAAGTCATTAGTGTAATTCCTATATATCAACCGATTGAGAATGAGCCTTTCAGATTTATGGCTCAGAAATGGTGACTGGAGCAAAAAATTAAAATTAATTTCATTGTTTTAACGAGGTGCACTTCTTTGGATACAAGTAGATTTATTGGTAAAAAAAAAAAAGGACTCAAAACAAATCAAGCAAATGTTAACAAGATAAATAAAAGGTACAGAGAATGAAGTAGACCACAAATTAACAAACTACCGATAAAACATAGATCAATAAAGGATTAAATATAAAAAGCAATAAACTTCACAAATGTGGTAAAGCTGATGCATGCATGCATGTGTTTTGCACGCATAGCCTCAGGAAAATTGTTTATCTGATTGAGGCATTATCAAGATCATCATATTCTTTTGCTTGAAGCTGCCCAACAAACATCAAGATAAAGAACTACCAGACCACTTCCCATGACATTTAAGAAGAGGGCAGCTTCTGGATCAAGGCATTGAAATATCTTGAAACAGTGTTGAAAGCTGGGTATATTACAACATGTCTATTCCAACAGAATCTGAACAACAAACAAAGAACCATTTACATATCATTCAGCTTTTTTTTTTTTACTGGAACACATAAACCAAAATTGAAAACGCGGGAATTTAGGCATTAGTCTGAATAATACACCTGAGGTTTACGTCACACCGATCTACAAATATGATTATAGCATTCACTGTTTCATGACACATTTAAAGTCCATTTACCATAAAAATATGTGCCGGATAACATGAACATAGATCTAGAAAGATTACAATAAACTACCAACCACTGAAGGCAGTGTGCTAAACTTATCCTGAATTTCATGAAATTTTTTGGGGAGAAAATTTAAATTATATCAATCTCAATCATTGCATTTTTATGAAGCTTCTAACAGTAATTTATACTGATAGAATTGCAGTTTAAAACATTATTTAAAGTGGTACAGTATATTATTTAAGAATATTTGCATAAAGAAATGGAAATGGATGAGAAATGAATAAATGCCAACATTCAAACATGAGGAAATCTCGTAAAATAACGTTTTCCTTCTATGAACTTATTAATCCCAAATCAGTGATTTTTGGACTCTATCATAACACAATGAAAGAGACAGTCTTTGAGTCCTCCATCAGAAGGTTTAAACAGTCTTCTCATTGAACCGTCAAAAAACCTACAATCTTGTGAGAGTTCCATTAGCTTAATTGTCATTATAAGGGCTGGCCATTGGTGCACAATTCTTGATGCGTGATGCAGTGTGATTTCAAGCAGGGAGATCTCGTTTGGTGTCCAAAAGATCATCCTCGCTTTCTGGACTACGGTCCAGCCTATGGGATAGCAGAATTAGGGTGAGGAGTTGGATTACAAGAAACTTGAGCAGATTGGTTAGCAGTGGCTTGCAAGAACTAGTCATGATGTTTAAATCTATGGATCACTGTATCCTGGTTGCTTGGGTAAACAATTGCATTACATTTTTGAAACTAAGGAAAGAGGAAAAATACACAGGTGAAATTAGCACTAGCCTGATTACAAAGAGGAATTAAGATTAATTCATTGAAGGAGCCAAGCTGAAGCCAAAGCTGATTGACCCACAATTGTATAATTGCATTAGCATCGCATTACCTGTGACCACAAAGATATATGCGCATATATTCTCATGTTAGGATCAGCAAAAACCCGAATAGTAGCCCGTACTTTCCTGCTTTTCTATCAATCGCTCCAAATCATTTCCAACAAGCTAAATTCTTCAGTAAATACTATTTCTGCAGAGTGCTAATCTCAATCCCCTTTTGCACTTAATGTTAAAACATATTTGGACTGCAGCTGAAAAACTTACTCAACTGCAGTGTGCTAAGAGCCTGGATCAAGTTACAGCCAAAAAAATTGAGATGAAAAGATGCCAGTTAAACTCTCCCCATCCTATTTAAGTCTCAAAACAGTGGCTAATTTTTAGTTGGTAACTTTTTATTGTTATTCAGAAAAAAATTAAGATAAAGTATAAATCTAAAGCAACCAGCCTAATCGTTAAAAATTGTCATGTGGTACGTTTTTTGCAGTGTCATCTGTACACGTTGCTGTGACATTTAGTTGATATAACAGAAATGGAGATAACTAATCTTATCTGTTATCATCCTCCTCTTTGTCTTTCTCAGAGGTCCCGCAGCCTAGTTTTATCTTTCTTTGGTATCATTCAGGGAATCAGTTTGTGTGAATAGAAGCCAGCGTTGGCAATGCGCACTGATCCATTTCACTCCTTCTCGCATCTGAAGGGTGCATCACAGCATTACAGAGATATGACACACATAAACTTCTTAATCCCATGCTAATTTCCTCTTAGACCACAAATTCTTCCCTGCAGTCTTTTTGACAACTTTGATGATATCAGCAAAAGGTGTTGGCCGGTCCTATATTAATGATTGTGTCAAAACTTGTCGAGTATTCATTCTAAAAAGAAAGAGGTTATCATTAATTTGGTGCTACATGATCATAAAATTACATGTTTTGCTCACTGTTTTCCGCGTATTGCCAATTTTTGATCATTGTTTTTAACAGATATCTCAAATCTCAGTGATGCTCTAAACTTTTTGATAATTTAAGGACAATTTAGGAAATGCTATGTAATTAATTTAATCTCATGTAGGTGGACATTTTTTTGCTCCCGCACAAATTTGATTTTTTTCTGAGGCCCATGTTTTGCTCTACATTTGCATGTTGACAGGGAACCTTCATAAACATAATTTATTAACTGTTTCATACTCCTAATTTACAACTGCTCAACACAGACTGGCCGACAGGGTAGACACTAAGGCAGTAACTTCACCTCTGAACGCAGGATTACTTGCAACCTGTTTGCCAGTTCTTTTCCTCATTAATGATCAAATATTCACTGGATAATTATTAAAAAAATGATTATGACAAAGAGATAAATAGGATCCATTGTGAGATTGGAAGGATGGCAATAATCTGATTATTCAGAAAAAAACTAAACTTTTCCTGAATTTGATCTGCTGTTGCTGAATTTTTTCATCAGGGATTATGAAAGATCATTAAAAAATTATGATATTTATTTTAAGATAAAGTTGATGTTGTTTTAAAAGGCATACACATAAAGTGAAAAATATCTTGCATATCAAATCAGTCATAGAAGCCATCATAAAAAATATTTTCATATTGGTGCAAAACAGCTTTACTCGGGCAAGAGTGAGCCCAGCAAACAAATTAATGAAATCTGTGATGTTTCATGAGTATTTAAAGTTCAAAATCTCTGAAAGACATATTAACATTTTACATCAAATGCTTCACAAGTTTGAGATAATAAGATACAATAATCCTTTTGTAATTTAAATTGACCTTTCATTCTACTGATTAGTGTTTGTTATCAAGTGAATGACAATTTACCTAACTGCTAATGAGGCAAAGTATATGGGAACAGGTTGAGAGTAATCATGTATTAAAAGGTGAGGATTTGCCTACCTCATCTTACCTCCAGTGGCATGTCTGCACTGCTCAAGTGCTTAGTAGTGAGGAATGCAGGCTCACTTGTTTAGCTCAAAGCTGTCAAACACTACGTTCACATACCTAGGCTGAAGTGACTCCAATCTGATTTTTTTTTTTTTTTTTTTTTTGCCTTAATGTGACACAGTCTGACGTTTTCAGAGCTGTGTGGAAACAGAAGTTTGATCTTAGATTTAGCTTAAAATCAGAATACAGTCACTTTCATATGTGGTCCGAGATCGAATACAAATCTGATACGTGGCCATGCGACATGCATGAGAATGGTCAGATTGGAATCCGAACGCCTTTTTACCAGTGCACATGCGCTAAATGCAGTGAAAAAACTAAAAAGCTGTCCATCTGGCTTTTTACGCCTTCTCACCCTCATTACGCACAGCTGACGGACTGTTTGTTGTCCTCCGATTTATACATATTTACAAGCGCATCCATTTTCTTGGTTTGCATCAGATTTTAATAACATTAGTGCTCGCGCATATATGACTTTTTTATCGTTGATGACGCAGATGATTTAGTGCGGAAACGTATCAATGTGCGCATGCCTGCCCTTTCGGAGGGCAGAACATCATCGATAGATACAGGTGACTTGTAATTATGAATGTGAACTGTCAAGATAGGTAAAGCTGATCCGAGCAACACATTGGAACTGAAGAACGAGGCTTGTAATGTGAACATCGCGAAAAACATGAGATGAAGTACCCCTGAACTTATTCAAGTGACAGGAAGGATTTCAAAACAGCTGAAACAAACTTTATTTCAAAATATGCTAATCATGAAGCATTTTAACAGTCCCAGTCTAAGAGCTATGTTGACAGATAACTGCTATTACAATATTGGATGTATTTTTCAAACTTGTTACTAGAGCAGGGATCCTCAAACCTGGACCTGAAACCAAATCCAGCCCTGGTTTGCTTTTCTATTGGTTATTAACTGATTAACTGAACTACTAGTGCCTCTTATTGGTTAGAATGTCTTTACACCCGATTTCCAGGTAAAGGCATGGTGGAAAACCAGCGATTCTCTGACCTCAAGGAGCGTGATTTGAGGATCCTTGCACTAGAGCTTCTGGATTTGCTTGGAAATAAATCACCTCAAGAAGTTAAAGCTTGTCCAAACCCACAAACCGATGGCAGAGAGCTGGGCCATAACCACAAGGATAAGGTGGACATCAGGCCACAGCAACTAGCACAAGCATTTGGTCCTCACATTATTAAATGGCCTAACAGATGGGAATGATTGGCTAATAAGGCATGTGAACTGAACCAGATTTTATTTTTCCTTCTTTGATTATTGGCAATGGCAAGAAGCTTGCATTCTTTGTATCCTTCAGCTAAAGCGAGAAAATAGCACTTTGAATCCTCAAATTTCCATAAAAAACTCCTTAATATAAAAAGCATAATGCCTGAGTAACAAAACTATGTAAATACAATGGAAAACGAAGACGGATTGGCATAGATGGAATCAAATTCTGACTTGCAGTCAAGCAGATTCACTTTCTTGGGTTGTAAGTTCTGAGCATGAACAGTAATCGTGACACAGTTCCTTTAACGACTTGATTCCATATTCTAACCTCTGCTATAGCATAGCTATACTTACTTTTAGTTACTGATGTCAGGGTCATTCCCACAGCTCTGGTTCATTGTCGCAATGGGTCTTTCAGGCTGTTTTGATGGCGGGGTGGTGCTCGGGTGATGTTCAGAGTGGTTTTGCTTGACAAAAGGCTGGGGGCCTCGCATTGAAACAGGCAACTTACAAGTGGCAGTACCCCTGGGCTGTGGGGGTGCACAGCTACCAGATGTGGTCCAGGTTTGGGGGGGCTCAGATGGTGAGGGGAAGGTGTGCTCAGAAGCGGAGTGAATATCATTGAAAGACTGAGGGGGAGATGATGGACGTGCCCATCGCTCAACTAGCAGAGAGGGTGGAGGGCACTTAGCCTTCAAGGAGCAGGTTGAACCCCAAGTTTCCTCTTGCATTAATTTCAAAGGACTCAGGAGTCTCTGTTGGCCTGGTGGTGAGGTGGGCAATTTGCTGTGGGCTGGTGGAGTGGGCTGGCTCCAAAGAGGAGGATTATGAGGGGATTTCCAGTTGGACAGGGTACAGGGCGGCATGCGGGCTCTTGAAACTGGAGGGGTGGTTGGTGGTTTGATGTTAGGGTATGGACTTGTTGACTTGACGACGGAAGAGGCATTGTTGCCAATGGAAACTGAGGCTGTTTTGGGCACTATTTCCACTGGAGCTTTCCCCAGTGGAGAGTTGGTGGCATGACTTGGGGGGGTAAACTTTCTAGCCTGCTGGTATTGAGTGGCAGCTTCTTTGCTTTTCTGATCTGAATCAAGTTGAAAGGGTGCATCCTCATTCTGATACCCCACCTCCCCATCCTGTCTGACTGAGCAGACCGGAGACAAGCTAAAGGAACTGTGGGGCAGATCACCACGGCTGGGTAGCCGCTGAGTCACTTCATTCCCGCCAGGTACAGGGGACTGCCCCATGCTGCTAATTCTTGCCCCTCCCTCACTAACAAAGAGCCGTGATGCACTCTCAAAGGAGTTATCCATCAAGACCTCAGGAGGTGGTGGTGGAAGACTGTCAACATTGAGGTCCTCGGGTCTGTTGGCAGCCCTGGCAGTCACCGGACAGCTGTTGTTGTTATTTCCATTTATGATGAGAACTGCATTACCACTTCCTGTGCCAAGAGTGGTGGGAGCGCCACAGGTCCTGGTATTTCTTAAAGAGCCTTGAACATTTGAAGACCCTTGATGTTGCTTGTCATTCTTCTGACTGAAGGTGTTGATTAACCTTTTGACAGAATTCCTGCCTCTGCACATTTTTGGGGGCTCTGCTTCAGACAGACCAGGTGGACTGGGTAAAATACTGGCTCTCAGTTGCCCCCTCCCATTTATCCTTTCTTTTGATTTTTCTTCCACTTTTTCCTCTGTTTCAACCCTTTGAGCTCGTGATGACAGTTCTTTTGGCCCTGTCCTTTCATGACTGGGCAAAATGTTGAAGTTCCTGTCCAAAGAAGACCGTAAACGGTTAGAGACAGCGGCCTGAGGATTCAGCAGTTTCCTTACCTCCACTGATGCTCCCCTTCTGACATTTAAAATGGCCGTGTCTTTGGCTTCTGCCCCTACCTCACCTTTGCTCATCCTCTCCATATAACAACTCGGGTCTCTTTGCCTCTTCTCCGGCTGATGGAGGGTGGAGTCCTTAGCCCGATTATGTAGGGAGTCCATGGATTGAGAGCGTTGTTGCCTGCTAGTCAGTGGATTTTCCCTTTTGTCATTTAAGCTGGCACTGGCTGTCTGGGGCCGCCTAGCTTTCCAATCATCCTCCTCTCTCCATGGGGGGGATCCCAGCCCTGTACGATCAACCTCTCTGGAGCTCAAGGCAGACTGCTGTGGGGGGAGGAAGCAGCTGCGACCGCTAATGGTGTCTTTCATCTTGAATGGCAACTCTATATTTTGGGGGTTCTCAGTACGTGTCGTCGCTGGGCTGTGTATAAATTGACTGGGATCAGTCGGGAGGGAGTTTGATCTTTGACCACTGTTTTTTTCTCCTTCCTCCTCATCTTCTTCATTATCATTTTCATCTTCATCCTCTGAGCCTTGTGGATAGTCTGCACCTGTCTGGCCCTTGTCAGTGAAAAGCAACTCTAGAATACTCAGTGAAGGTCTAGTGTTCACTTTTCCAACCTGTCTACTTGCGTTCTCACCTCGCTGGACGGAGCTGGGTGTGTCACGGTGGCAGCCGGTAGCCTTTACACCAGTGGTACTGGCAGGCTCGCCGCTCTCACGTCTGCGCTGATGCTTTTCAGACCCAGCCAGAGATTCATTGTCTGCCCCAATGCCACTGTCTTCACTCTGCAAAGCAGAGTCCTCAGGGTTGAACTTTTGGAGGGCTGCCACCTCGATATGTGCTATGACTTGCGACAGACGCCCCTCGGCCATCTTTTTCGCCTTCAGTTTCTGATCGAGTAGCTTAGAGAGGGAGAGATAGTAGTCAGAGGCCTCTTCCAGAGCAGAGTCTCCCAACCCACCCGTCGAGTCCTGCACTTGGTGCATCCTCTCAGTGGAGTATTGAAGTAGCTGCTGCATTAGGTCTGGGGCTTGGTTCTCTGGCTTGACTGAGGCTGTGAAGTTGTGATCCATCATAGGACCGGGCCAGGTTAGGTGGTCCCTGTGCTCTCTCAGTATCTCCTCACCCTCAGTTGCCATTTCCTCCAAACTGTGGGTGACCTCCTCGTAACGTTGCACCATAAAGGCTACCATAGGCTGCAGAGAAAGCTGCGTGCGAGCAGCCTGGTCTAACAGCCCAAGCAGGGCCTCGTATTTGGAGATGCTCGGATTCAGGTAGGCGTAAGCTGCCTGGTGCGCTTTCACCATGCATTCTGGGAGGTCCACGTTCTGCTCATTTATGGAAGCCTTTTTTTCCTTGTCTTTTTGTGTGGTCTGCCTGATTCCTTTACTCCTTCTGGGTCTCCTTCCCACTGCTTTACCTTGCCTCTCTGCCATATAAAGATCATTTATTTGTTTTTCCTGGGGCACCTCACTAACCTCTACCTGTTGACTGCTCACCTTGGTTATGACCGTGTCAACCTCAGTGGCTATTTTGGAAGCGGGGAGCTTCTTACCCTCTTGGAGGTCTATGGAGGCATCATTCTGGATCACGAATGTCCTGTCACCTTCATCAGTCTCTATTTGGCTTTCAGATGAACTTCTTCTGTCATCACACTCCAGTTTGTTGCTGGGCTCTACAGGACCTGTCACCAAAACCCCACTTTCACTGATGGGACTCTTAGTATCATTCCAAGGACTGCCTTTGGATGGTGAGCAGCCCATGTTGACAGTCCTCAGTTTTCTTCTTTGAAAACAATTGTGTTAAACGGTATAATGATACATTTAAAAATAACAATGATTTTACTTCACACAAAATTAATGACTAAATGTACATCGATGTGGATAAGAATTTACCGACTCCTTGTAATTGTTCATCCTTCCAGCTGCTGAAATTGCTTTTGTGTTGAACAGGATGCCTTCATCTTCATGAGAGTACAGTCCAAGGTGCAAAAAGGTACACCACCTGATACCATTTCCCCTTGACCATCACATCTTCTTCTGCCTGTGAAGTTGATCAATCCATCTTCCTATTTCGGAGATCCGTTGTTACCATAGGAATACTCATGAGATTGAATGAGTGATGGCGCCGTGTCTGTCCTACCTGACAGAGTGAGAGCAGCTGAAGGGATAAAGAAGGATTTGTGTTTTCTCCACTCCTGTGTGCACAGATGGTCATTTTAGAGAAACTACTTAAGACCTCGCATGTGTAATACCTTAAGCTCATAAGGGTAATCAGTCGCCTTGTTTTTCAGTGGCTTTTTATAGCATACCATTACGGTGTTTGGTTTTCAGGTCATTATATTACACGTTATCATTCAGTTTTGAAGAGGAGAAAAGATGGCGAATGAATGTGGCAAGTACTTGAATTGAATTATGCATTTATAGATTGATATACCTATTTATTACTAATAACTATTTACTTTCTTTTCATGATCACAAAATTATGCCTGTGAAGAGATACTGCCTTGAGTAGAGACCTCATAGAAGCGTTAATTCGCGTAGGATTCATGATCCAAGATCAAGGATCCCAGTTCCCATTTATGCCTAACAGAGGCATAACGCTGACCGGTCAATTCTGCTTGTGTGGTCTCTACTGATTAGGACTGACTATTTTTTGTTCATGTTTTTCCATGTACTTATTGTGGTGTTCAGGACTAAACAGAAATTGGAAATTCCTTGTGAGAATATCTGACTTTCACCAACAGTCAGTTCTGTTTACTCAGAGATGAAAAATAAACATGGCTGCTCTCTGTCTTATAGCGAATATTTTGAATGTTTACAGCAACATTACGCTTCTTGCTGAACGTGACATTCAGGGATTGGCTCATCGGGGCCCACTGTTAAACCCCCACTTCTCTGTTCAGATTTGGTAACAGTGACTAATTTTGAGTTTAAAGCCCTACACTATTCTTAACTGCCTGTCAAATAGTGCCCTGTAATCCTGGAGCCCCTCCTGTTTGGAGTGAATGAACAAACAGGTTCCGCATTACTCTAAATTACTGTCATACCTTTGTGATTATATTGAATTTAGGCAGTGAGTATATACATTCTTGCTGAGGCATGCAGCACGTAAATTATTTTCGGTTGTAATTGTAATTACTAAGACGAAGAATGGGCAGAAAACCGAAGTAGGTCAATCCTTAGGTTTTATCCAGAGAAGCAACAAAGTTTAAAGCAATTGCAAAAGCACGATCGCACTGTTGTGTAACTGCACTGGCGATGCTTAGATTTCAATGTAATAGGATGACAGTCTAGGATTTCAGAACTCAGTTGCAGAAAGCGGATCAGTTTCACAAAGTTTATTTGGCAGGTCATCGAGGTAATATGTTCTGGGTCTTTTCCAGGCAGATTGCAGTGCGAGAAGGGATTCCCAAATCAAAGTTGAAGGATGTGCCGAGGGTGAAAAACCAATCAATGATGGTGCCAAACCAGGGAGCAGACAAAATCATAAGCTGTACAACAAACCTAATCAAAACCAGGACTTCTCAATACACAGTAGGATAGGCAATCTCAAAAACCAGTATGTCAAAACTGGAAAATCGTAAATGGATTAATGCTTGAAAGTGGTTTGGAAAATAATAAGCAACAAACTTGCAAAGAAAAGGGAAAACTAGAGTTATATAAAGGGGAGAAACTAATAGAGAGTGAATGGAAATTGGGGCTTTTATTTTATTTATTAATTTATTTATTTATATATATTTTTTATTTGCTTTGGAAAGTTCCTGACTCCTAGAGAATGACCCAGAAGTATTTACTTCGCAGCCATGATGTGTGTTTGAATTCTCTGAATGTTAAGAAAAGGTGCTGATGTGCTTCCTAACTTATCTCCTTTAGTATAGGGTACACTGAACCATCCTGCTCAAAAAGAAAGGAAATAACGCCATCCCACAATTCCATGCAGCACCATTATTTAAAGCAACAACATGCATTTTGGCCAATCACGAAAACAAACAAACATGACGGGCGAGGGACACATGACACCTCACCTAGTTTAAGCACATTCAGATTCTCGAAGCAGTGCGGTTGTTTTCCTAAGCTGTTATGCAGTCCCCTTTACACCTTTCCTCTACCTCATGATGCTTTCTGTCAATGTTAAAGAAAATTGGTTAGAAATTAGAGGAGAGGACATAATTTTTTGATGATTTGAACGCAGCCTAGGAGTGCAGGGAACAAGGAAGCACGACTGGGAGTGTGGCTACAAACAAGGTAATGAACAGAACCAATCAACAAACAGAATGGGGAGGGTGAATGAGGGAGTGCAAATGGAAACAAAGGCATGCAAGAACTAAAACGTGGAAAGGAAATGAGCTTGAGAAAAAAACAATGAGAGGAATAACAAAATATGAAAATTTACATAAAAACAACAAAAGAGATTTTAGATACTCACATAGGAATGGGAAAAATGATGAAAATACTGGAAGGACATGAAGGTTTTGGTTGAACTTATCTGCTGTCCTAAATCGAATATATTATAATAGAAACACATGAAATACAGGGTAGTTCAGGCAGGTTTATTCTTTTTAATGTCTAAAAAAAACAAATATTGCACAAATTTGTTCCACTTGAATCCAGCATACAAGCTACCTTTAATTAAACATTTGTGAAGTTGCTGTTTATTGACTAAAATGTTCCGCTTGATCATGACAAGCGATACATTTGCAGTGCTCTCTGTGAACTACATTCATCTTCAAAAATACTGGGGGATGTAATCTTAATATACAGTGGAGCATTTATCTCATGGTATCACCAGACAGTTGTAAGTGGAATGTAGTGAAGCTTTCAAATCATTCATAATTTTTGCAGTTTCATTGTTTGTTCTGCATTCAAGTCATTTGGTGCATTTTGGATTTTGGTCTAGATTATTTGAACTCTTAGAACACAATTGAACGCCTGATGTATCTATTTTAATATAAAAGAATAAAAGTCAGGCTTATCAAAATACATACAGTATTTTGGTGTAATATCCACCCATCGTCCAGTGATGGCTGGTGAACTGGCGATGGGGGAAGCGCAAACCTTCCCATCATTTAAACCGTCATTTAAATTACCATTACAGAAACTCTGAAAACTCTCAACAACTCTCATGCATTCGGCATGAGTTTTATTGGCATATTTACGTTCCCCTGCTGTAGTCAGCAATTATTCAATCAATGCATATGTAAGAGATTCTCGTGCAGAATTGAAGTCCTTGTGCATGGAGGTTTATCAGTTTCACGTGCAATTATGACTCTGGACTTCCCACGCTTTTCTTTACTCAGGGGTTGGAAGCAATGCATGTCTTTCATGATCGTTTGAATTGTTTAAATGGATTAAGATCATTGGAAGCAATGGAATTGCATAAAGAGGTTTCACACGTGAAACAGGTCATGACCAATCATTATTTTTAAGGGATGGGTTTAAGCTTCCCCTATCTCCAGTTCACTTGCTGCCACTGCCATCATCTCAACCACTTCTTCCCCATCAAATTCACAGGGGAGTTGGAGTCTACCCAAGCCAACGATGGGCGAAAGGCAGGAACACACCCTGGACAGCTCACCAATCTGTTGTAGGGTTCACACACCATTAACTCACACATATCAGTTCACCTTGCATGCATGTTTTTGGGCTGTGGAAGGAAACTGGAGTACCTACATGAACACAGGGAGAACATGCAAAGTCTATTTTTAAAAATTCACTAGTGAACATTTAATTAATTTAGTTATATAAAATTTAAAATGACTTAAGACAAAGTGATAAAAAGCATATTAATTAATGACAATGTCAGGGTTTTTCGGTGCATGTGTTCCCCTCCCCCCCCCCCCCCCCCTCCCCCCCCTCCCGTTTTATATTTTCAGTTCTAAAAGGTGGCAACCATATATCTAGCTGGCAAATACATTACCGTATAATGAATGCAACAGTCGCTAATAGTACAACATAATACCACGTAATTAAGCTACTCATAAATTGTTTTATCAATTTATCAATCAAAAGTATTTGGATACAAAATAGAAAAACAAGTTTATGAATATGGCATCTATCTCTGAAAATTACAGAGGCACATCACTAAGCACCATAGAAAATATCAAAGATACACACAGTAATCTCTGTTGATGGAGAAGGAAATATTTGCATTCAAATTATTGCAAAAAATTTCCATCTTGCGCGCCGTGCTCACTCGGATTGAATATATCCCAACCAACTCTCAGATTAAAGCTATGCCCTTGTCTCAGAATCATTCACCCATGTGAAAATCAGCCAAATATTGAACAAATAGTTTTCAGCTGCCTCAGAGGAAGATGGAAATAATGCCTTTGTAGCAGTTTTTCTCTGGTGATCAAGGGATGATACAAGACTCCTTATCCTTACAACTGCTTGTTGAAAGAGACAATGCTATGAAGTGCACATCATACATTGTGAAAAAATGTGATGTGCTGGAGCAAAACAGACATTATTTTTGGAATCAGCATCCCCAAATTAGTAAGGAACTAGCATTGGATTTTATTCAGCAAAAATTATGCAAGGCAGTGTAGTGGTTTGCAATTTAGGTCACCCTAGCCAAAGAAGGTGAAACATTTATTTATCTGCTTCATAAGTAATGCAGAAAGAACATCCTGCACACCAGAGTCAAGGTTTGTAATCATGGGGGGAGGACGATGACCAGACCACACAGTTTTTTAAAGTTTATTTGGTGACGAATTGCATAGTTTCCACATCAAATTTGAGTTTGAAAATGGATGTCGAAGCATATTTATTTACGGAGTTATGGCCCATGATCGTGGCGGGGGATAGTGATGACTACTTTGTCTTGTTTAGTTAATCTTTGACATAGACTGTATAAAAAGATAGACGAAGCAACCGTGAAGTCACCCGTTGGTTTCAGCATACCATTTAGAATTTGAATAGTGCCATTTTGTCATTTTGAAATGGATGTGATTCCTATTGGATGAGAGCATAAATTGAATATCCAGGGAGGAGCGAGGGGTGGATCTACGGGCGGCTCTGACCATATCCGAGGAGGACCAGAGGATAGCCACGCCCCTAAAGCACATTCTGGCTTTATCCATTATTCTAGTCTATTTGGGACCATAAATTACAAAAATGAACATCATGATATATCGAAGGAGACCTGGAACTTGCGATAGATACCATAAAATAATGTGGAAAATCATAATTGAAATGATAACTCAGGTGGGAAAGTGGGGTTATTTTCTCCTAGACTTCTATAGGATTGAACTTCTTTCTGCAACCACCGACATCGTCATCTGCTGGCCATTAAATAGAATGCAAATTTTCGAGATTTCCGCATTGGCCTCAGTTTTCAGACACAGGTGCTGCATCAGCTTTTATACAGTCTACGTTCTCTGTAAAAAAACAACTGAGCGGAAAGAGTATGTGTATACTCATACAGCAGTCGGCGGTAATAGTTATCATTGCTGTTTATACATTACCGCAAATAATAAGAAGAAGAATACGATGAACATCCGGTTTGCGTCACAGGATGTTTTGGATTTTTTTCCCCCCTCATCTTCAGGCCCGAAGGGGCAGAACATTTTCTGCTCCGATGCACACGATAACACTGCCCTGCTTTCTGTCATTGCTGTTGAAAAATTAAATCTTAAGAAACGAGGGGTGATAGAGCGGTACCGAAAACAACTTGATTTGCATGCTGGCATTACTGCTGTCCAAGGAAGGTTTCGGACACCGTCGGTAAGTTGCCAGCTTGCCAGTTAGGGTCCGACGTTGCGGTTTAATTCTGCTGGCTAGTTTACAAGGGTGTGAACTTGGCTCTGTTAGCGATTTGGCTAGCTGGCTTCCAGTTTCAGTTTTCTATCTAGCCACCCTATTAGCTTTTACTAGTGAATAAAACCCAATGAAAACGGATTTAACGTTATAATGGAGGATCGCTACTTGCAGTGCTAACGTGACTAACGTTAGATCTACGCTGTTGTTGACACCTGCATTACTGAAACGAACCAGCCAGTCAAATATTATGCCTGTCGACATGTAAATTATCTATCTCACTGGTTATTATGTTTGACTTTGAATTTGTCGGACTTGCTAAAATATCTTGGCAGCAATGTGGTTTAATGTATTTTGAAACTAATGTTAGTTCATGAAAAGATGTCGCTTCTGAAATATGTTAACGTTGATTTTCACACTGCTAGCATTTGAGAATGTGACTGTAGCGCTCATGTTTTGTTCGCATTAATTGGCCAAAACTCAATTTTTCTTGGTAATAGGTCGTTGATTTATTGAAGTAGGAGGAGGCTATAAGTGACTGTGATGAATTAAGTTCATTTGCAGATTGCAGCTGCAACAATGTGTTTTAGCAAAGCGCGCCTGATATTATTTGCTAATGTGCATGGGTAATTACATGTCAAAGCCGCAGATTTTGGAAAGATTTTCCAATTGATCATCTGTGATTTTGTTCATAGGGTCAATCCACCTCAATTCAACAAGTGGGTTCTGCTCGACCATCTCAGATTTGCTTCAAATTTTTACCAGATGAAGAACAACCATAATAACTAACTCATGCAAAATATTAGACTTATATATCAAATATATACCGAGAAAAAAATTTGTGAACATGGTACCCCCCTCACCGTTTTCGGTGCATTTTGCGATCATCTTAAATCTACAGCAAAGTTCATACTGCATTATCTCAAAAAGTTTTCTAGGTAGAGTCATGAAATTTTCAGGGCAGAAAGCCTGCTATCTATAGATGTCATTTGTCTTATTTGAAGGGAATAGCCTTGGTTTTGACCATGGTGTGACATTGTGAAATTTGGAAAAAAAATTTAGCTCTTTCACGAACTCCCATATTCACTGGCCCATCAAACACAAACTAAACATGGCAAGTGCCAAATAACTAGAGGTTCTTTTACATAAGTTTATATTGTTTTGATATTAACATAACTGGTTGTGTAGCATGCATATTTCTTGCATTTTTTAAAAAAATAAATCGCAAAATATTATTTTTCATTAAATTTCATCTTCCAATTTCTCAGGTATGACAGGCTGTACCAATCAACAAAACATATTTCCTGGAAGGGCATCTTATATGCATACTGCATGTGAAATTTCAAGATGGTTCTAGGACTCCAACCAGGCAAAATATTTTTTTGAAAAATAGACACATCGTCGCAATTTACGTCATCGCCAGTATAGGTTTGAACACTGTCACACATTTACCATAACTCAAAGAATTTTATTTATTTGAAAAACACAATCTAATGAATTAATCAACATTGTTTCCAACTATAAACAGACATGATGAAACCTTATTTAATGTTTTTCAGTTGTTCTGTGCAACGTTTTTGTGTTTCCTGTGGAACTGTGTATCGTCTCCCAGTTGTTGTAACAGGTGAATCGATGATTTCAAGGACATGGCTCAGCGGAACCCAGCAAACATCATCTTTTCTGGGCCAGAAGAAGCTTTTTGTTTGGACCATGTGGATGCATGAACGAAACTTGAACATCATTTTCCTCATGGTCAACGCTTTTGATATTGCCTATCCACCACTCTCGGTCATACATGCAACTGATGTATTTTCCAGGTATCATGTCCTGTAACTTTAGAGTTGGTGTTGGATCAGAGAACACTTCCTGTGATTGCTTCATTCTTTCACCCGTTCCAAGACAGATCTGAATGATATCTCAGGAGTGGGTCTTATTTATACCTGATGATGATCTGATGATGTCAGCGAAATCTGACCCGGTCATGGTGGAGGCTGATCTAATATGCCAGCCAAGCATTTTCCAAGAAGTGTTGGGATTTCAGTGGGCTTATTCCCTGACATCACCAGCCAGCTGCCACATGTTTCTTGGACAGGACACTATCATGAGATCAGGAAATTGAGATATGTCATGACATGTACATGTATGATGAAACAATAGCTGGGATAAAAATGGAAGTGGTGAAAATGCACAAATATATGTACTTCAAAAATATACTTTTCCTTGTTGGAGTCCTGGAACTATCTTGAGAGAGAACAAACTGAAAAACATTAAATAGGGATTTTTCATATCTGTTCACTGTTGGAAGCAATTTTGATTCATCCATTAGATTGTGTTTTTCAAATAAAATTCTTTGAGTTATGGTAAATGTGTGACAGTGTTTAAACCTATGCTGGCGATGACGTAAATTGCGACGATATGTCTATTTTTCAAAAAAATCTTTTGCCTGGTTGGAGTCCTAGAACCATCTTGAAATTTCACATGCAGTATGCATATAAGATGCCCTTCCAGGAAATATGTTTTGTTGATTGGTACAGCCTGTCATACCTGAGAAATTGGAAGATGAAATTTAATGAAAAATAATATTTTGCGATTTATTTTTTTAAAAAATGCAAGAAATATGCATGCTACACAACCAGTTATGTTAATATCAAAACAATATAGACTTATGTAAAAGAACCTCTAGTTATTTGACACTTGCCATGTTTAGTTTGTGTTTGATGGGCCAGTGAATATAGGAGTTCGTGAAAGTGCTAAATTTTTTTTCCAAATTTCACAATGTCACACCATGGTCAAAACCAAGGCTATTCCCTTCAAATAAGACAAATGACATCTATAGATAGCAGGCTTTCTGCCCTGAAAATTTCATGACTCTACCTAGAAAACTTTTTGAGATAATGCAGTATGAACTTTGCTGTAGATTTAAGATTTATCATAAAATGCAATCGAAAACGGTGAGGGGGGGGTACCATGTTCACAAATTTTTTTCTCGGTATATATTTGATATATAAGTCTAATATTTTGCATGAGGTAGTTATTATGGTTGTTCTTCATCTGGTAAAAATCTGAAGCAAATCTGAGATGGTCGAGCAGAAGATGTTCTGTAAATCTGTTGAATTGCGGTGGAATGACCCCATTATATTTTCTTGTTCAGAATCACAAACCATGGCCAAACAAATGGGCCTTTAACCATATGCTGGAATGTACCCATATATCACAGAACATGAGTGAAAAAGTAAAAAGGAGGTTATTTCTTTGGTCCAAATACTGTATATATGGTCTATGGTCTTGCCATTCGACCAGTCAGCCAGATGGATTTGTGGGCGGCCTCCCAGCATGAGTGAAAATATTTTAAGTCCCAGATCGTTATGTGTATTTGCCTTGTACTTGAAATATTCAATTTTCATTGGCTGTTAAGCGTTGCCGCTGTATTTATTTTTGTTCTGAGACAGAATGTGAGAGTCGAACATCTCCCTCATTTCTTTACCATCAGGTGTTAAAGCGAAGCTACTCTTAATTGGTCATGAGTAACAGCCACCCACTGAGGCCGTTGGCCTCCGTGTCGGAGATAGACCACGTTCACCTGCTTTCGGAGCAGTTGGGCGAGCTGGTCCCTGGAGAGGACTACAGCGATGTCACATTCATCGTGGAGGAAAAGCGCTTCCCCGCGCACAGAGTCATTCTGGCTGCACGTTGCCACTATTTCAGGTGGGTCTGCTCAATAGAATCTGGAAGAGACTGAATTTTCACATTAAAATGACCATACAACCACGCTTAAGAGTGTGGAAATAATTTATTCTTTTGCAGTGGTCTCCAACCCTGTTACTGGGGAGCTAACATTTTGAAGGTTTTCACTTCAACCTAAGCATCATACACCTCATTTCCCAGTTAGAGACCTTAATGAGCTGCAAATTAGCCCAATCAGGTGTGCTCAATTGGAGTCAGAGTAAAAACCTGCAGGATAGTAGCTATCCAGGAACAGTGTCGGAGCCCACTTATCTATTTTTTGTCTTAGCTATGTGATGAATCTACAATGCTGCAAATTGATGGCTTGCACGCTTCCAAAAATGGGCCATTTTATATAGCCTGCGCATTTAAAGCTCAGGGGTGTGGTGAAACATCACTCTGTTTTATTAGCTAAAGCACGCCAAGTAGAATTCGATGTTAACCTCAACTCATCAGAGTTTGTATGTAAATGAACACTTCATACTTACCACATGAAACGACCTTGAGCTGTTGTTGTGCAACGACCCACTTTTATCAGGATTTGACCTTTGACCTAGGTTCAGTGACCTTGACCTTGGAAATTTTGTGCAGGCTGTTTCTCAACAATTAATAATAGCAGCAATGTGAAATGGGCCTCCTATAAAGTACATTGGGTGGACCCGTACATCATGTGATTGTATTCCACATTTTACCATTGACATTTACACTATGATTTTCAATACCTTTTATATAGTGTTATTACTAAAATATTTGCTTAGATCCAAGATCAAAACTTTTAAAAGTTGAGTGTGCGCGTTGGGAAATGATAATATTAATCTGTTTGATATAATAGCAAGGCCAAGGGGTCTTGACTGCCTCGCATGGTATGTTTTTAATTTTATCGCAAATGACGGTCAGCTTCAAATCGACAAAATGTATGCGACCTCTCCCTCAGAGCGCTGCTGTATGGGGGTATGAAGGAGTCCCAGCCGCAGGTGGAGGTGCGTTTGGAGGAGACGCGGGCGGAGGCCTTCTCTATGCTCCTGCATTACCTTTACACCGGCTGTGCCAGCCTCAGCTCGGCCCGGGAGGAGGTGCTACTGGATTTCCTCGGCCTGGCCCATCGCTACGGCCTTCAACCACTAGAGGACGCCACCTGCGAATTCTTGCGCACCGTGCTGCACACCCACAACGTGTGCCTGGTCTTTGACGTGGCCAGCCTGTACAGTCTGAGCGCGCTCAGTGCCGCATGCTGCGCGTACATGGATCGCCACGCCCCTGAGGTTCTGGCCTCTGATGGCTTCCTCACTTTGTCCAAGGTGGGGACAGGATTCGGGATGGCTGGAATGTTCTGAAAAAGTGCGACGTCACTTTCGCTGGGGTCAACACTCACTTCCTTGACAATGGTTCGCGCTCACAGCATAGCAACACATTCACTCCTACGCTTAAAACACGGCACAAATGACCTAATATTTGCCGATGAAAATACACCGAGAATGCTTTCTGTTCTTTTATAATTAGCATAGTTTGGGTTTAAGATCGCTGAAAATAAAGCTTAATTCCATCAGAATTCCATACATAGACACGTGGGCCATGGCAATAGACACTGTGCAAGTTGTTTGGTTCGTTCGGCGTGAACCAGTTGCCATGGCTGCGGCAGGTTGACCTCGGAGTGACGTAACAACTTTGGCAGCACATAATGTGGGGACTGCATGGCAGGGATTTGCTGGTTGATCAAGGGCGTACTGGGAGGTGAAGAGCTAATTGGAGAGTGAAGGTGGTGGAAAGCGTGAGGGAAAGAATGATTGGACAGAACGGATTGTGCCAGTAGGAAAAGTCAGCTCAGTGTGTGAATTACTAGAATGGAGAAAGAGACTTTGGAATGTAGCAAATCGAGGGTAGGACAAGAATGAATGTGGGAAAAGAACTAAAATAGTGTGGTGGAGAGTTTTATGTGTGTTTGACTTCTTTTTAACTGACCCCTCTATTTTTTTATGTTGTTGATCTAGATTTTCTTCTCTCTTCTCTCTCAATGTGGTCCCTACAGAATGCTCTCCTGACTGTAGTGAGGAGGGACTCGTTTGCAGCGAGCGAGAAGGAGATATTCCAAGCCCTGTGTCGCTGGTGTAGGCAGAACGGAGAGGGTACGTCGACGCAGGAAGTGATGTCGGCAGTTCGACTCCCGCTCATGAGCCTGACGGAGATGCTGAACGTGGTGCGGCCCTCCGGGCTCGTCAGCCCAGACGACCTGCTGGACGCCATAAAGGCGCGCTCGGAGAGCCGAGACATGGACCTCAGTTACCGAGGCATGCTGAGTGAGTATTTTCCCCAGCGGATTGGCCCATGGAGTGGCATGGAGTCTGCATTCATGTTGCCTGAATCGTGCGTGCATTCTGCAATGCATCACAGTGGTTCCCAACCCTAATCCTGGAGTTCTACTGGGAGGTCTTTATTTTAACCCTCTGTTAACCAAGTACCTTTCCAACTGTGTAAAAATCATTTCCGTAGGCAAATATGTTGATTATGGGCCAATATTTGGAAAAATAGTTTAAAAAAAAAAAAAAATTCGACCCTTTGGTCCACCTTTCCAAAATGTAGCAGATCTGCTACATTGGGTAATAATGCGAATGGAAAAATTAAAGTGACGGACCATTCAAGTTATTCTCAAATGTTTATTTGGCAATAAGAAACAAAACCAGCAGGGTGTCCAGGCTGTTAACCCTTTCACTTTATGTAGCAGATATGCTACGGTGGTTAATAGAGGGTTAACCCTAGTTTAGCACACATGGGGTTAAATGGCTCAAACAGATCCACAGCTTGATACTTGAGGTCTGCTTTTATAGTTTGGGAGCGGAGGACCTACAGAGGGGTGCACCTCCAGGAATAGGATTGGTTACCACTGGTCTACCTCCTACGACTTGCATGTCCGCATTATGCAAATGCACTGTGAGCATTTCCAGTATTCTGCTTTCTATATTTTACCAACGCTGAAATGGGTGTAGTTTTTGACAGAAGCTCGCTAAGCGTATCAGATCGCCAAATGAGCCTTTACGAATGAGTAGAAAAGTCGACTAACGCCAGTCCGGATGCTTCAGTCCCCGAGGAGAACATCGCCACCATGAAGCACGGCACCCAGGTTGTCAAAGGCGAGCTGAAGTCCGCACTGCTGGACGGAGACACCCAGAACTACGACCTGGACCACGGCTTCTCCCGACACCCCATCGAGGATGATGGCCGCGCCGGGATCCAGGTGAAGCTGGGCCAGCCGTCCATTATCAACCACATTCGTATCCTCCTGTGGGACAGGGATAGCAGGTGAGTGAGCAGACTTTGTGTGGCTGTTTGGACTTTGAAACCTCTCCTGAGAGATGGATGAAATGACTGCGTGACAGAAAATAAAGTTCGGTCCTCATAGTATTTTGCAAGACCCTTTCCCAGACGTGAGTTAGAAGTAACCCGCACTGTTTCTGAGGAAATCAAGCTCTGGAGATCTACCATCCTTCAGCTTTTCATTTCAACGCTTGTTAGTCACATCTGACTACTCAGCCAGATCTTTAGATATTGAGCGGGGTGTGCTTTGCTGGGGTTGGAGTGACGTGTTACCAGATAGCAGATTTATGAGTGTGGAGGTCGTTACCACTACTGTCTGAAGTCCAGTTCTTTGTCTTTCTTTCCCCTCATGTTGTGTTTTTCATCTGATTTCTCTCTTCTCCTCAAGGTCGTACTCCTACTATATTGAGGTGTCTATGGATGAGCTGGATTGGGTGCGCGTGGTCGATCACTCCAAATATTTGTGCCGGTCCTGGCAGAACCTCTACTTCCCAGCTAGAGTTTGTCGGTATGGCCCGAATCGCTTTCTGTCAAAACCACAAAACGCCACCAACTTTTAGGACCACATTCACAGACCAGGGCCCGTATTCACAAAGCATCTTATCTTACCGCTAGGAGTACCGCTGAGAGCAACTTTTAGTTAAGAAAACTGGTAACTCCTAGACTAGGAGTAGCTCTGAGATAGGTGGGAGTAAGTCTCCGTTGCTATGGATGACCTCAATTCTCATGCACGAGTCTTGGGACAATGAGCACGGTGATTGGTTGTTTGGTGACAGGGCGACCCATTGAAAAAAAAAAATAGCACACAGGAGGAAATAGTCCAAGCGGCTGGTTTGTCCCATAAAATAATAACATGTTGAGCACTCCTTAAAATGCACTATGCGCAGTCCCCACATATCACGCTATAGGCAAATAAACATACATAGGAAAGAGATAGTTGTAAAAACGCCAATAGCATAAAACGAGGCAATAATAAAACGCGTCGTTTGCCCGAATATTTAGCAACTTATTACCCAATGAGAATATGTTGCGATCATTTAAATGTCAGGCCATTCAAGTTTGTTTGCCCTAAACTGTCATGGATGAAAGTTCAAAAAGGAAGCGAAAGCACAACTGGAGCCACGACCAGTTACTGCTGCTGGCCCAGTTGGTGCTGGAGCGAAAGCATGTAATCAAAGGGAAATTTGGCTCGGGGGTGAACAGCAAATCCAAGCGGGATGCGTGTGATAATATCAGCCTACAGATCAATGCTGCGTTACCCTCGGTGTCTCGGGCGACTGCGAGAAGCGGTGGTATGGGCTGCAATCGCAGGGGAGGTCCGAGATTGCAGCCTATAAACGGGCTATCGTTCAAACAGGAAGGCATACTAAGCTTGGATTGTAATTTATAGCCTACAATTTAAATATGCGTACAAAATATGACATAGGCTGGTATTATTATGATGATCTATTAAATGTAACCCTCGCTCAATAGTGTAATAAAATAATTCATGCATAGCAGGAGGAGGTACAGCTCCAAAGCCACTGTCCCCGAGCAAGTGGCATCGCAGGCACGTAATGCCTGTCAAATAATTGGCATAAGCTGCTTTCCATTAAAATGCGGGGGCGTGCGTGGATCCTGGCCATTTCGCAACAATGTCCAAAATATTGTGTTCGACATCAAATACTATCTGGGTGTTGATGGAACGAACTTTTTTTTCTGTTTACAAATACCTGTTCATCTTGGGTCGGAGAAATAATTCGAATATGGGTCTCGTCAATAGCACCGATGATACTGGGCATACCTGAGATGTGCATGAATTCAAGTTTGATTCTGTGTTGTTGGCGAATGTCCGTTGGAAACCGGATAAACTGTCGGATGATATGGGGTTCACAGAGTGCATTGATTGTTTGTTGAATTGAGCGATTGACAGATGATTGTGAAATCCCTAAATTGTCTGCGTTACAAAGTTGCATTTTTCCGGTGGCCAAGTAACGAAGTGTTCTCAAACATTTTATTTCGGGGCTTATTGGGTTGTTTCTCATGGTTGGAGACGTGATTCTCTCCCTCACCAAGTCAACAACAAATAAAATCCCTTCACGGTCGATCCGATATCTTTTCAACAACTGCGCATCATTCAGAATTTCCAAGTCATTCCGTCTTTCAACAGCAGCAGTCATTTTCCGATTCTTTGTGAATAGGTATTAGCGAGTTAGGAGTTTTCTTGACTACTTTTAAGCTCTCTCAGACTTAGGAGCTACTTTTAGGCCTAAAATGCTTTGTGAATAACACTTAGTAAAAATAATTAGGAGTCCTAAATTTACGACTGACACGCCCATTTTTTTTAGGAGTTTCTCCTAAATCCGGCAGTTGGGACCTACTTTTAGCGCTAAGATGCTTTGTGAATACGGGCCCAGGTTCACAGAAACATTGCTCATAATGAATCATTGAACATTCTTTATTTCAGTAATGAGTGGTTTTGAATTTGTATGTGTAAAACAGCCCTGGTATTCGAGCAACTTTGCCTCATTTATTGCAGGTACCAAAAATGACTAAGGTCGAGAACTATTGGCACTCCAGTTCTGTGCATATAGCTAATCTGTTAATTAAAAATTGAGTAGAACTACCCAAAGATAATTAAGAGGATTCTTTCACTGAAATATTTTAAATGCTCAGGTTTTACAAGTGTGTGATTATGCTGGGCTGTGTTATATTTCAGGTATGTTCGCATTGTGGGAACACACAACACCGTTAACAAGGTCTTCCACCTGGTTGCCTTTGAGTGCATGTTTACCCATCGATCTTTCACTCTGGAGAAGGGACTTCTTGGTAAGTTAGTCTCTTGTTGTAACAGGATCATGTCGAAATCACAAACTGGCTGAGTTTACTTTCTGTTTGACATGATGTTGCAAATATTTATATTGAATGTTTATGCTTAATTTTCACGGTTTCCCTCTTGAATATTTATTTCTCTGCTCTTCATTGGCTTGCCAGTGCTGGATTTAAGAAGGTTTTGGCTTGCAGCTAGAATGTTCATCTGTGACATGCTGGTTATAATTTCAATTAAGTTTTCATTTTCACTTCCTCTGTCCGAACAGTTCCTGCCGAGAACATAGCTACCATCTCTGCCTGTGCCAGCGTCATCGAGGGGGTGAGCCGGTCTAGAAATGCCCTGCTCAACGGGGATACGAGGAATTACGACTGGGATTCGGGCTACACCTGCCACCAGCTTGGGTCAGGGGCCATTGTTATCCAGCTGGCTCAGCCGTACATGGTGGGCTCTTTAAGGTGAATGAATGAAGGAACATTGAACTTGCATTACTCATTTCTCTCTGGGACTCTAAGGGCTTGTTCAGTGATAAGGGGGAATCTCACCTCAACCTCTACCAATGTCTAGCACTCATCTTGGTGGATGAAGTTCAGGTGAACAGGCACTGTGTTTTTGGGACAACAAAGTTTATCTTAAATCTTGAATCTTTGTTTAGATGTGCTGTCATGCGAGAATGGAGAAAGATGCTGAGTAATGTATATATCTGGCCAGATTGTTGCTGTGGGACTGTGATGACCGGAGTTACAGTTACTACGTCGAGGTCTCCACCAATCAGCAGCAGTGGACAAAGGTTATGGATCGAACAAAGATAGCCTGCCGGTGAGCCTATCTCCGCTGTTTGTCTTCCTCTCTGCCTCTTGGACTGTCTCTCTTTCGGGATATCTCACCGCATCCCTTTGCAATTCCCTCTCCGCCTAGCAGGGATTTGTCCAGTTTTGGCGCCCGCTGCCTCTGTGATGATCTGTCAGTCAGACTCTCACGCTCGCTGTTTGTCCTACAGGTCCTGGCAGACGCTGAAGTTCGAAAAACAGCCAGCTTCCTTCGTCCGCATAGTGGGTACTCACAACACTGCCAATGAGGTCAGAAAATCGGGAAAAGGAGAAACGTATGGTACATATATTGGCATCTTCATGGTCACCATATTTAACCGTGTATCCCCGTTTCCCTTATGACAATCAGGTGTTCCATTGCGTCCACTTCGAGTGCCCGGCTCAGTTGGACATGGAGGTGAAGGAGGGCAGTCCCGGGCAGGGCCCCCCTGAGCCGAGCTCGGCCTCCCCGCAAAACCGTCCCCCGCGACCCTCTCGGACCCACAGCCTGCTCCCCACTCAGCCCTCCTCCTCTGCGTCGTCATCGTCATCATCCTCACAAGCCCATCACTGAGGAGTCTGCAGCCTGAGACTCTAGGGGCACGTCCGATATCCCAAAGTGTGTTTGCACAAGCGTATGTCTTCTGGATGCACTGTCTTTGCTGCTAAGCAACTTGTTTGTTGTAGTGATGATGAATAACGGTGGTAGAACTTCACCGGATCATATCGACGCAAGGCTGACATAACTTTGTCATACGTGACGTGAGAGTAGTCACAAGGTGGTGTAACGTGAAAATCATCTATTTTTGTCAAATTTAGTGTTATGATACTTTTATCGGTGAATGTTAACCCTTTAAGTGCTTGTCGCGGCTATAGTCACGATAACAATAATCATAGCGGCTGCTGATCGCAACTTTTGCCCCGAGAAAGAGGATAGTCGCAGCAAAAGACGTTGTTTGGGGGGGGTGTTTCAATGCACCAATCAGATTTTAGTTTTTACGGAATCACACTGGGGATTGGTTGCTAGGGGCCCTGGATGGTGCATTGTAACAATTTCTGTGAACTGCATGGTCATCCTATGAATGAATCGTCACAATACTCTGGTTTTGTGGATTTTGACCGCGCCTTGTTTCAAAATGCCAGCATTCGAGAACTTGTCAAGTGATGACAGTGAGTTTAACAATGAAAATTCTGAATATCTAGATGCGTTGTTCGCTGAAAGTGATGGTGAAAATGAAGCTGACTTTCTTGGCTTTGAGGTGCGAGAAATTCTGATCTGATCGATTCAGCGCTGAAGTATCCCATGTGGGAAATATTTTGAGCGTTGTGTTGGTATTTTATAAGAAGTAATTTGACACTCAAAGGGTTAATGGTACAACTAATATTATTGCTATAACATTTACTAGAAAATAAGATCAGTTTGACATTTAATGTAACGGAAATCCTCTGTTACGCCACCTTTGACTATTCCTTCGTTCTGTGTATGAAAATGTTTATATCAGCCTAAATGTCAAGGCGTTCCAGTAAAGTTTTACCAGGATGGTAATTATTCACAAGGCAATCTGTGGTTCATTTGTTGAGGAGTTATAGATCTCTGCAGGAAATGGGATTCTTAATATCCCAGAGATGGGCAACAGTTTTTATTTTTATCTGAGAAAAAAATGCTCCTTGCTAGCACTTAAGCTACGTTTTTGCACAGAAAACTTACGCCCTCATATTTGAATACGGTCTATCAGTGTTATTTCTTCATGTATGTATAGTTACGTTTAAATTTTGCCGTGTCACTTTAGTTCTGATTCATTAAAGAAAATATATTGTAGTAATTGTATCTGATGACAGGGGAAAAAGTTTTTTTCTTTTTTTTCATGAAATGCGGTCGACAAAGTATAGCCACAGCAATACGGCAAATCAAGCCTGGGACACTTTTCTCAAGATCGCCAAGCATCAAGGAATTTGAGATAGTGATTCTAGAGAAAGTCTTTACAGATGATAAACAGACAAGTTTATTCAAATGGCCACGACCCACCGTGGATCCACCTGGCCGTAAAGCACGCAATGCTCCTCTGATGTGGGCGTCCAATTGCTTGTGTTTAATGTCTTCTCTGTGACCGAAAGCTTTTGTGTGACTAAAAGTACACCGTGACCCACCGAATAAAGAAAGCGTTTTCACTTGAACTAGATACTGTTTGTCACAGGAGTTGACCTCATAGGTTTCGTCTTTCGAGATCTTTGATGGAAACGTCTACTTCAGGTTCTGCGGTTGTTTTCCTCATGGCTGGCACAGTGGGTACCACTGTTGCCTCAGCAGGGTCATGGACCTTTCCATGCGAAGTGTGCATGGGCTTGTGTGGGTTTGCTTCAGATTCTCCACTTTCCTCCTACATTCTAATTGAAGACTCTGAAATTGTCTGTAGGTAAGAGCGTTTGGGTGAAAGGTGTGCGCGCCCTGCGATGGATTGGCAAGCTGTCCTGGGTGTCCCTGCCTTTCGACCGTAGTGAGCTTGGGTAGGCTCCAGCCTCCCTGCAGCTATGATGTGGAAGAATAGTTTAGAAGGATGGATGGTTGGATCTTATATCTGTCATTTTATCCCTTTTGTGTGATTCCTCCACTTACGTACCAGTTTTTCCTGTTTCTGCCTGCTTGTCTCATTGCTCAGATTTTCCTCCTTTCAGTTTCCTTCCCCAGTCATCTTCATTTGAAAATGTGCAACTGCTATGCCCTGAGAGGTCGTTCACTATCAGTTGTCAAAATGCAGAATGGCCGTAGATTAAACTTCATTTCAATTTTGTTTAAGCTTAATTTAAACTTGTGCACCCAAGGTTTTTTTTTTTGTTTTTATTTTTTTTATATGAGAGCTGTCGCAGACTGCTATTATATTTGTTCTATTTCTGCATGTATTAATATAATGAGTGAATGATTGTTCATTTATCTGTATGCATGACTGTTTATTATATCACTGTCAGTAGCAGAGATGTTCATTACAATGGCTCATGATATTGTACTGTATAATAACTGCATTTACTGACCTTACCTTAGCTTGGCTCTTGGGTCAGGTACAGTGCTGGTGGGGGAAGGGCAGGGGAAATCTGCTGCTTTAGGCCAGCGAATAGGCTGCAAGAGCAAAGAGTGCAAAACCTGGAGTACATGCAGTATGGCTTCAGGATATCTGCTAACAAAAGGAAACGGCAAAAATACTAACCTGCTGAAAGTTTCTGTCCTTGTGGGCTCCTACATACCTGGAGGGGAAAAGAATGCTCCTTCATTTCATCTTATGTTCATACTGACTAGATGCACCTTTTGTGAACTAAGTTCATGTAAGCAGTTCTCCCATTAAAAGTTACCAGCTTGGATGAGAGATGATGTAGCCTGCATTTTTGTTTGCATGTATTCTTTCTTAGGGTTTGACATGATGGTGAGGTTCAGTATTCAGGTAAAGCAATTATTATAATCCTTGACATAAAACAGCCCCAGCACCATAAATTTCATAAATGGGTTTTCAGAAAGGATTTAATTTTTTAACTTACCGGCCCTATGGGCCAATAAGCTATTGTCGTGGTCCGGCGTCCGGCGTCCGTCGTCCGTCGACCGTCGACCGGAACATTTCTTATCTTTTTTTTGGCCCGATGAATTTTTGTGTAAATTTGCAATAACATACTGCTAGACCATATCTCCAGTGGTTTTTCTCGGATTTTTGATTTAATCATTTTTGTCTATTTTATGGGCCCTTGAAATTTTGGCTCCAATGTTAAAGATAGGACCGAGAAATTTTTAAAAATTTTTTCTCAAAAACTGCCTGATAAATTTTTTTCGAAATCAGGCAATCAACTAGCCTTGGTACCGTCAATGTACAGTGCGAGTGCCATTTTGATTGAATCGACGGAAATGGGTCTATTGGGGGCGCTGTACTTTATGAATATGCAGGATGGCCTGTGGAGGCCAAATGATTGCAGATAGAGATTAGGTTTGTATTACTGACATATAGAAAGTAATATATGACCTATATTTTGGCTGTGTTAAAGTTGACCTCAGATGACCTTGAAAGGTTAAACTTGAGGTCAAGCAAAATGTTACAATTTTCAAAGGTTTCTGGGCTTGAAAATATTGAAGATTGGGAACATATGTGCATTGAACACTGATAGGAAGTCATGCATGAACTTTCATTTGGTGGCCTTGAACTTGACCTTCGGCGAACTTCAAAGGTCAAACTTCACATAGTGAAATTTCAATGACTTCTATCACCAAAACTATTACAGATGGAGCTTAGGTTTGTATTGCAGGTATATAGAAAGTCATGTATGAAGTTTCATTGGGTGACTTTGAACTTGACCTTCAGTGACCTTGAATGCCCAAATTTCACAGTGAAATTTCAATGACTTATATCAGCAAAATGGTTACAGATAGTTTCTGTTTGTATTGGAGATGTATAGGAAGTCATACATGAACTTTCATTTGGTGGGCTTGAACTTGACCTTCGGTGACCTTCGAAGGTCAAACTTCACATAGTGAAATTTCAATGACTTCTATCACCAAAACTATTACAGATAGAGCTTAGGTTTGTATTGCAGGTATATAGGAAGTCATATATGAGGTTTCATTGGGTGACTTTGAACTTGACCTTCAGTGACCTTGAATGCCCAAATTTCAGTGAAATTTCAATGACTTATATCAGCAAAATGGTTACAGATAGTTTCGGTTTGTATTGGAGATGTATAGGAAGTCATACATGAACTTTCATTTGGTGGCCTTGAACTTGACCTTCGGTGACCTTCGAAGGTCAAACTTCACATAGTGAAATTTCAATGACTTCTATCACCAAAACTATTACAGATAGAGCTTAGGTTTGTATTGCGGCCATATACGAAGTCATATATGAAGTTTCATTGCGTGAACTTGAACTTGACCTTCAGTGACCTTCAACGGCCAAACTATACAGTGAAATTTCAATGACTTATATCAGCATTATATCAGATTGAGTGTAGGTTTGTATTGGAGACGTATAGGTCTCATGTATGAACTTTCATTTGGTGACCTTCATATTGACCTTCGAAGGTCTAACTTGATCTAGAGAAAGTTGAATGACTTCTGTCACTGAAAAGGTCACGGATGGAGCCCAGGTTTGTGTTACTGACATAGGAAGTCACATATGAACTTCCATTTGGTGAAATTCAGCTTGACTGTTGATGACATTTGAAGGTCAAACTTGACATAATCCAATTACAATGACTTGTATTGCCAGAATGGTCACAGATGGAGCCTAGGTTTGCATTAGAGACATATAGGAAGTGATATATGAACTTTGATATGGTGACCTTCGTATTGACCTTCAAAGGTCAAATGTGACCTAGTGAAAATTCAATGACTTGTATCACTAAAACGGTCACAGATGGAGCCTAGGTTTGTGTTACTGACATCTAAAAAGTCACATATGAACTTTCATTTGGTGACATTCAACTTGACTGTCAGTGACCTTTTGAGGGTCCAACTTGACAGTGAAATTACAATGACTTGTATCACCAAAATGGTCACAGATTGAGCCAAGGTTTGTATAGAGACATTTAGAAAGTTATATATGAAGTCCATTTGCTGACCACAACTTGACATTCTGTGAACTTTAAAGTTCACAATTGACATATTGAATACATATTGACATAAAGACTTGTATCACCAAAACTGCTTCAGACCTTAGGATTGTATTACAGAAGGTTTTATAAATGTTTGTGATCTTTTATATGAGTGACCTTGACATTGATTTTCATTGATTCAAATGTCAAACTTCACATGAAATTTTCATTACTTGTATCATCGCTGTAAGACTGCTTGCCGGTAAGCTACAGGACCCTTGGTCCTATTTTTTTTTTTTTTTTTTTTTTTTTTTTTAATGTAGGCTGCAAAACTGGCAGCTATTTTATATCTACATATTGAGTAATCTCAATCTTTTGCTGCGGCTCGTGCGCATACAGTTGGCCTAGAATGATCAGTGTAAAAGGTAGTGTCGGGTGTGTGCTTTAATATATATCTATGTATTGTCAGACAAGATGTGTAATTGTTCATAGTTAATCGTTTAATATGTAGTTGTTTGCACACTGATGCAGTTTGAATCTATCTGGTTCTGTATCAGTGCCAGAAAGGCTGTGGCTGTTCCACACTGATACACACACACTCTCTCTCTCTCTCTCTCCCAAGAAACTTTTCAGAAAATTTTAAAAAGCCCCAAAATTTAGAGCATTAATAGAACATTTTGGGGCTGATAATGAATATTAACGTAAGGAACATTACGGAACCACACCAAAAAGAACAAGTCAAGTGTCACTGTACACATCTCGAACAGCTCAATGTTTGTTATTACTGAAGTGCTTGGCGCGTGCACGTGGTGCGCGTCAGGATTACAATACCACGCGCTTTTCTTTATTTCCTCTCCTGCCTCACTGGAAAAGCAATAAAAATCAATCGATTCTTCAATTTCCCGCAAATACAGTTCATATCTCACCTGTGCGTTTTTAATGGCGCTGAGTATACATTCTTAACAGATATGTAAGCTGAAAATGGGGACATTTTAATAACATTAATTTTAAATTCTCAAAAAAAAAAAAGGAAATTCAGGCTCAACCCTAAAAATATCCGTTTTTGTATATTAAAAACTATATTATTCAGATGTCGAGCGGAAACTTCACATAAGCCAACTCGTCATCCTCGGCCAACCTTGGCCTGGTTCAAGAGGGGTGTCAAGGAGGAGCTAGACTATGATCTGAAAAGATGATAAGACCTAACATTTCCGCACAGAATTTTCCAAAGCTCCGGGTAAATGTGTTGACAAAAATTGCCATCCATATTTAGGATATTTGGATTAGTACCTCCATTAAATGCTCTCAATATTTTTAATATTTGGATTCGTATGTTGACAAAATTGTACCCAATATGTCGGATTTTTGTCCCCCATTGTTAAGTAGTTGATTATTTTACGTTACGATGCTAATCATCTGTATGCTCTTGAAAGGTAAGATCCGCTTTAAAGTTGTCCCTGCTTTGAAATGGTCCAGAAACCAAATTTGTGGAAATTTATTTGTATATTTAGTACAAACACAAACCATTTGTATCCGTGAATCACAACTGTTCGATTAATTTTGCTTTCTCGGATAAAGGATGAAAACACGACCGGTACCGTTTTGAGTCTTCTCGCAGGATGCTGTCGAAATCGGGATAATTGTCAAATTAGGGCTATTGTGATGGACTGTGTGCGTCGATAGTGCATTTCCTGACCCACTCATTTTTGTAAACCTCGGGCACCTTACAAGGCAAAACCATTTGGATGCTTCTACTTCACGGAAACGGAACGCGACCGGAATAATTCGCATTGGAAAGATTAAGTAGATAACTGGCAGGAAAAATGAAAAATTAGAGTATTGACGATCCGAAAGTTTGCACCTTTCACACGTCGCAAACGTTACAAAGTTTTCTACTGTATGTGCTGGTTGGCGTCGACTCCCCTCTTCTGGTTTTGGTACAAGCCTCACTCCAGCTGATCGGCCTCGGTTACCTGAGCGGACTAACGGACTGACCGCGACTGTGTTCACCCGGAATTTGTCCTGTAAAAGCTTTACCGATTCAAGTGGCCGCTCGTGTCGGCACCGACCCCCATTATTTTTTTTCTTAATTTTGGACCGCAGGCAATCCATTCAGACGGATTTTGGAAGTACAGCGGACCGAGGAACCTCCCACGACTGAATAGGGCCTCTGTCTCATCCCCGCTCACGCCTGGCTTGATCTACTGATTTGAGCTATGGGTGACACGGGCAGTGAACGCAGCAAGCCTCCGAGTTTACCTCCCCGTTGTCCTTGTGGATTCTGGGGGTGAGATCTAACGTCATCAGTGCCTTTCGTGGTTGATCTGTTGTTCACTTACGATGAACGTATGTGATATCTCATGACTAAAGCCGCTTTCCCACTGGACGCGAAACGAATTTTTCGCACGACAGATTACATTCAAAGTCAATGCAAAGACGCGAATAAACGCGAAACGCGTGTATTCGTGTCTTTGCATTGACTTTGAATGTAATCTGTCGTGCGAAAAATTCTTTTCGCGTGCGGTGTGAAAGCAGCTTTACTATAAGTCTATTGTTGCTCAGCTGTTTGGGTGGGGGTGGGGAACGTTAGGTAGCTAAATTGGACTAATGATATGTGACTGGTCGTTAGCTAACGTTGGCCAACAGGCTAGCTAGCTAGAACTGTTCTATACCAAGAAGGGGAAAATCCGATTTTTACCTTAGTTATATTGCTTGTACGGGGTTTGATTTTATCATTGTGACCAGACTCTTAAGGCGAAGCTTTTATCCTTACGTAGAATTTCATTTTTTTTTATTTGTTTCGAGGAACGACAGTGACATGGCTAGCTAGCCTAGCTTGCTAGACCAGCCACCGTAACGTTGTTGTCGGTTGTTTACGTTGACATCGTTTACATTGGCTAGCAAGCTAGAGGCCATTGATGACCAGCTGGCTATCAATCTCACGTTAGCTAGCTAAATGTTTGCTTGTTACTGGGTAGGGCTGATCTACTGAAAACATTCTACTGAAAATTCGCCTACTAATTCTTTTTTTCATCAACTCAACTAGATATTGATAAATATACATCTCAAGAATAACTGGTGAAAATTTCATTTCAATATATTAAGAAATAAAGAAATTACGAAGGAAAGTACATATGGTTGTAGGTTTTCAGCAGATTAGCCCTACCCGTCTCTACTACATCTGCTAAATTAGTTAGCTAGGCTATGTTGTGATTGGACTGAATCGTTAGCTGTATATTGTTGTTCACCAGTTGTAAAAAATAATTGCGAATTCAACTCAGTTTTGTGGAGGTATTCTTAAGTATGTTTGCAAGTGCACTAACGATAGCTAATGTCCTCTGTGCGAAGTGGCCATATTTGTCCTTTAACAGACTGACTGACTGACTGGTCATGATGTTTGCATTAGCTTTACCCGTCGGTTCGACTGTTGCTCGTGGCGATATATGGAGTATTCTGCATTAAGCTTGTTTGTCCAGCTTGGGTTGTGGATTAATTTCAAGTAAAAATGTTGTCGTTTTCTCTCACTTTAATTCAGTCGTTGATCGATACAGGGATGGGTATCTGTTAGGGCTGGAGAAGTGCGATGTGCGATTACGAATCGGATAATGCCATGTCGAAACGTGATGACAGTAAAGATAATGTGTGTAGTCATTTCCTGCGATCTTCAAGTACAACAGACATTGCGAAAACTTCGGAGGTATTGCCAGTGTGAAAGCCTGGCTACAGTGGAGTATTGTTAGTCCTACCGAACGATTGACAGTCCGATCTTAATATCCAGGAAACGGCTACATTATCTGGTGTTGGCTTTTCCATAACGTATTATTGTATATAAAAATGCACCATTACCACTTTTTCCTTAATGTAACGTGGCCTTGTACACCTTACCTCTGCTCAAACAGCAGAAAATGAGGGCATATCAAAGTTGCTTATGCTCTTGCTTGGTAAACATAAAAACAACACTGCACTTTGTGGTGATAAAAATTAGTATGGCTGTGTGTAGCTATGTACGTGGAAAATCTGTGTTGATATCAGCCAATACATTGTGGCTCGCGTGACATTTTCACTCAATTTTCAGATAAAACAGCTTGTGAATTTTTATGAGGTGGTAGCAAGAGTTGATGAATATGGAACATTTATTTTGTCATAAGTCCTCTTATATTTGATGTGAAGAAAGTTGATCTGTTGTGGATAGCTGGTGAGAAATGATCACTTAAAAAAGTGACTCGTGTGACCAGCTTCTTTTCAAGTATTAGCACTCCTGCTCAGTATTGCCCAGTTTCGTAGAAATTCACTTCCTATATCTCAACTGTTCCTTGTGATGTTTGGAACCTAATAGACACTCGTATCATTTGATGAACTTTTTCCAGCTGAATTGTTCATAGTGTCGCAGTCAGGGGTGTGAATATATGTGACTCACGTGACGCAGTAGAAATAACTTTTATATTTTCAAGTAAAGACTCAAAATGGTTGAATTGCACACCCAAAACATCAAACTATAACTGAGATTTCTATTCAATGGTCATTTATTAACAGCTATTTGCTAACTAAAACACAAACTAGTGAAACTTTTAGATTAGTGAGGTAGAATATAACAAAAAGAATGACTTTGTTGTAGCAAGTTATAACCAGTAAAACTATAAAACATCAAACACCAAACTTTGTGGTATTTGAGCTTTATGTCATTTAGATACCCCTCTTCCCAAAAACTAACAATAAAGGGCACAGGTGCAAACTTTATATTTTTATTATGATGTATCCACTTACATGAAGTGGCTGATATGCACTTTATGTAGTGACCTTAATTGGCCTTCAGACGTCAGCTGTGAGCGCAAGCGTGGCCACAGTGAGAAAATCACATGCTTAAACTTTTCGGCTCTTATCTCTCCATTATTTAGAATTGGAAAGAATTTGGAGGATTCTAACTTTGCAACCCCGGCGATATGCATATTGCGATATGCTAACATGCGTATTGATTAGAATTTGACACATTGTGCTCCCTTAATATCAGTGGGTCTATGCCATATTAGCTTGTTTGATGGAATGCTAGTGTAATTGCATTCAAAGCCTTATACTGCATTAAGCTAATATCTGGAATAACCGGGATCCTAACGTTAGGTTCGCTACCTCTAAAAACAAGGCTTTGTCCTGGGAGACCAAAAGGACCTGCTAAATGAGAAATGTTAAAATTCACAATGAGAATTGACAGAATTCCTGTAAACGGATTTACCTTGCTCCTACTGCTTGAAATGAACCAAAATTTCTAACATTAATTTGTCTGTGACAATGGTGAAACTCTGGTATGTCAGCTTTCTGCTTTTTGGCTGTCTAGTTGGACTGTACAGGCGCTGACATCATGCAAAGGCTCATGGGTCTGCATTTCTGAGGTCCTGAAGAAGAATCCAGTTAGGGGAGAATGGCAGTTGACTGCAGGTCACAGTTGAGATTAACTGCTGTTAATCAGTGGAAAATTGCTTTCTCCAACTCAGCAATGTTTATGCTGTGAGTAGCATGGATTTGTGCCTCTATGTCAAGGAGATGCTATTACTTAAAAAAGGTTTGTGAGTATTTACTTACTTGGTGTTGAGTTTCAGTATATCTGATATTGATTATTTAGTGGAGGTCATAATCATAATTTTCATGACTTCAAACATCGGCTGACTAATTTTAGATGGTGAGTAGTAATGATTGAAGTTGACAGGTGTGAGGGACATTTTATGGCCCGTAAACCCATTTATTGCCTCTGAAAGTTTTTTTTTTTTTTTTTTTTTTTGTGTTACTGGTGACAGCTGGGCTGGCATTAGTTATGTTAGGCTTGTTCTAGTCTTGGAAGAATGCTAAGCTATTCCTGTAGTCTGGCTTGGTTTTCTAACTGCCCTGTTTTAATGTTTTTTACTGCTGAGATACAAGTTATCAGTGTATTGACTGTGGAAGGCCTGTTTGATGTGCAATTGTATGCAGATAATTTTATCAAGGGAGCGATTAAATATTGGCCAAGCCACTCAGTTGGTGTCCTGTGGCATTTTTTCATGGTGAATTTAATTCAGCTGCAGGTCTCTTCCATTTTTCTTGAATTGCATTGGAGTTTCCTGTGAAGTAGTCCAGGTACATTTATAGTTGCTGGAGGCAGACAAGTGCATATTGCCTGTCTCCAGGGTGCAACAGCCCATCCTGCTACACTGATTTATGTAAAATCTGCTCAAAACTCTCTAACCTTGCTAGCGTTTGTCAGGCAGCAGAGAAAAGTCTGTGATAAATGACAGAATTTGGGTTTTTGAAGCCTAAATGCAACAACTGATACTGCTGGAGGGTATTTATCTCTTCATTTGTTTATTTCAGTACCAGTCTGGGATGATTCCACGATCCAGGCCAGGGCTGTTGTACATTACAGCATTGCAACCACATGATTGCAGGTTAAACCACTGGCTATATATGAGCATGATGTGAAAGCCATGAAACATGGTTTCTATTCTAGTGGTTGGAGCGTGAAAAGAGGGAATGTCAGTCATAAAGAGGGGTAAATGATGGTTCCTGTATGACTTTTCAGGGATTGTCCACGTGCTTACACAATGGGATGAGTATACACAGGCAATCTGCCCCTTGTGTGCTGTGTATGGTCCGGAGTTGAATAGAAGGATCACTGGTTTCACCTTTTTTTTTGTTTGTTTGTTTGTTTGTTTGTTTTGTTTTTTGTTTGTTTTTTTTGTCCACTTTTTTTTATTGTTCTAAGAAACCTAAACAATAACGGAAAATGCACAGAATGGGGACATTTTTGGCAAGACGTATTGAAAAGGATCTGTGAGCAGTTCAGTTTTAGGAATTCTTTTTAAAATATTTTTTAAAAATGTGTGTTCTAATCAGGTTTGAGTGTGAATATTACATTTCATTGTTTTTCTGCAAAGGAGGAGATAAATCTATGCAGTATTTGCTTACATACTTTCAATAGCAGTCCCATGTTGCATATTCACCTGTGGTAACGGTGGTAGTGTTGTTTTGTAGTTTTCTGTTTCATGCATGTTTCCTGTGTTATAGGAGGACTTGTGCTGCTCTTCGTTCATGAGAACTTTGTGTGCATTTAATGTTCACTATTGACCAGTTATGGGGGCCATCCACTATGCTTTATTAGCATTTAATCATTCAAATGATTTAAAACATTGTTTTTCCCCCCAAGTCGCGCAAACTGCCACCATGTAATATGCATCGCGAATTTTGATCACTCATTCGCTCGCTTGCTCACTCGCACTCTGATGGACATTTTGCCGGGACGCTCGGTATGGAAGTTTAGTGGGACACGTGAATTTGTGCACCGTGGGTCTATGCAGTTTTGTGCTTGTTTGTACAATGAAATGGATGAAAATTGTCTTAAAGGTCCCTTATTATGCTACCAGGTGCACAGCTAATTGGCCATTGTGAGCCAGTTCAAAATATCCCCTTCCTGACATCACAAGGGGAAGTGACCACCCAGAATAATGAAATCTGATTGTCTGCTTGGCTGAAGTTGATCAGTTCTTCTTGCCTCTGGTTGGTTACTTCCCCATATGATGTCAAGAGGGGAAAGATTTTGAAATGGCTTGTAATAACTGATTAGCTGTGCACTTGGTGACATAACAGTAGACCTTTACTGGAAATGCTTTCATTACGAGGCACAGCACCAAAATGTATTTTCGCTGTACTGCCTTCGATTCTTGAGCCGAGGTTGGCATTAGTGACCAGCTCGCATGTGGCTTTTAGGCAGCTTGAATAAACTGCCATGCTCCAGGAATAGGCATCTTTTACATGGAATGATGAGGGGGTGATTCGTATCTACTTATCTGTGCACTGACAAGAGTGTGTTGATTTAATCAGAACTTTTTTTGTATGGGAAAGGAGTGGCCATCTAAGCGGCTCTGTATTTGCGAATAAAAGCGTGTCATTTCCTGGCATGGATGAGTGTTAGCAGCAGTGGAAACATTCCTGATATCGCTGAACTTCCTTCAAGGGGAGGCAAGCATGCATGACATGCTTTATAGATGGATTAAGTGCCAGTTCCCACTCGACCAGTGGGGGTGCAGGTGTCTCCGAGTTTGTATTACAGTGCACTGACGACTCTGAAGCAGTTGTGTCTTCACGACGATGGTTCTGGAGAACTGTACTGCGTGCTTTGCTGCTTTTTACCCCGTCCGTGATTCTAGCCAATGGGTTATTGTCGTCTCCTCCACCGTCCGTCCGTCTTTGTCTTCCCATCGCTTATTTCTGCTCTAGCTGGTGAATCGTTTTAGGAACAGAACTCAAATTTAAACAGGTTATGCATATTTGGGCGTCTCCAGAAGCCCATTTGATGTCAAGGTCATAGCTCTGATTTTGACCTAATTTTAAGGCATGACAGGGGGGTATATAGCGCTGGGCGCAATCTAATTTATTGCCTTAATATCAACAATCAGTTTGGACCCAAGTAAACAGGTGTGGTGAGTTACCTGTATAATATGCTGCTTTATTTGAGTATTAAATTCTGAGCAGCGAAAAAAGCAGCAGGCGCTGCGGCTCTCCGGGACGAGGAGTTGAAGATCCCCGCTTTACGGTGATAAATAGCCTAAGTCTTTCTGTGAGAAATGGATGCGCCTAAACAAGGTGTTGGTTGGACTAGGCAATTTTCAGATAGTCTGAAACTGAGATGGAGGGGGAGCAGCATTACTTTAAGTGTGAATAATAAGATTCCCTGTTTACATTTTTTATCGGAGGGTATCTACTTTTAAGCAGGTTGCTATCTTTCAGTAGCAGGCACAGGCGGTCTGTGTAGATTGAATACATTTCATCTCGGATTGTCACATGACATGGTCCAAAGCTGTTGTCTCCAAACTCCTGTCTAGGTGGGCCACTCAATGTGATGATTGGTTAAATCGATGGTCACCAACCCTGCTCCTGAAGATCTACCATCCTGTAGGTTCTCACTCCAGCCCCAATTTGTCACACCTAACTCTACCAGTTATCAGCTCAGTCCAGATCTCTGGCTTTGGTCTGAAGCGTGTGCTGATGGAATGTGCTTTGATTAGATTGGAGTGAAAACCCACTGGGCTGCAGATATCGAGGAAAAGAGGCGGTGATCTCCGGGGTAAATAGTTCACACACCTCGTTCTCAAGGCATTAATCGGTTAAAGTAGACCTCAAAACTCCAAACGCACTGTGGCGCCCCTGTACTTGAGTGGACTCCCCTGGTCTAAAATGACAGTATGCATAAAGGTAAAAGATTATGTGAAAATTGGCTCTGGGGTTTCAAATGATATGAAGTTGCATGCGGCAACTTAGATCAAAGCAAAATGGATGCTTTGGAGCAACAGTTTTTCATGTCATGTATTTTGGGATTATTTTATGAAAACTCAGAAGAAAAAAAAAAAAAAATATGGGGTGCCAAAAGCAGTGTGCTCTGCTAGCCCACAAAATTCAATTAGCTCTATGATGTAAAGTGCAAAATTGTCTTTTCTTTGTGTGTTTACATATGAGAGATCAGATTTTGTGGTCAAGTATAATTTTGTATCTTTGTATTGTGATTATGTCGTAATGTATGATGATTTGTAAGTGGCCTTTTTCTGAAAGAACTTTGTTATTTGTTATATCAATAATGTGTCTCCCAACTTACTGTGATAACTTAAGCTCGATTTGGCTGAGGTTATAGCATCTAGGCTAGCTGTAAGGGCTTGGTTATTAAAGATCTTCTTAATGCATCCAGACCTGCGCTAACGTGCATCTCTCTTGTCACCCCCAGGTCCAGTAAAACCATGAACCTCTGCTCCAAGTGTTTTGCTGGTGAGTTTCCTGCTCTTGCGCTCAGCCCTGTCGTGAGTGCACTGGCCTGGGTTACTAGATTGATTTACAACACCTGGGCAAGTCTCTCAGGTTTTCGCTTTGGACTGGCTTGCTGCAATGTAGGTCCCAAATGTCAGTCTGTTGGTGTGGCGATTTCATGCTTTGGATCTTGGCCGGAGCACCCTTGTCGCAGTTTGGTCGTTGAGAAAATCAAGGGATAGACATACTTGCATGAATACAGGCAGACATATACTCCTTCCATCTTAGTTAGATAATTTTTGGAGTTTTGCCTGTCTTTAATTACTGGTCGGTAACTGGCTAGCCTGTTCAGTTGACTGAAACTTTGGCTTCACTTTGTTTTAGAACCAAAGGAATCCCACAGCAGGGCACCTGTCAGTTGAGGGGTCAGAGCTGAGGTCCCATATGATGTCCGTTGTCCACTTCTTTTTTTCTTGTAGACATCCAGAAGAAGCAGCCCGATGACGACTGTGCCCCAGACACCACCCCCAGCAGCAGCAGTAGCCAATCATCAGTCTTCTGTAGCGAGAGCAGCAGTAGCCAATCTCTGTCATTGTTGCCTGTTGGCTGTGAGCAGCCGTCAGCTGAAGAGACGGGACCCGCACTTCCCAGCACACAAGAGGGTGAGTTAGGAATATGCTGGAAGATTTATTCAGGGCCTGTATAGTCCATATCCTGCTTATTCCTGGTCAGGGTTACAGGGAGGTCGAGTCTATCCCAGTGCCAATGGCTGAGAGACGGAATACAAGACAGACTGTTTGCCAATCTATCACCAGGCGCTCTCTCAGCGCTATTGTCTTAGGCTCATGCCCATAGGCAATTTTGCGGTTCTATTTGGCCTAACCTGCATGCCTTCGGGATGTGTGGGGATGCCAGGGAATCGAAACTGGTGCAAATGCGTGTAAACGCACAAACTCCACACTTGAAAGACCCCGGGCGGGATTCAAACCCACGACCTTGCCGTGAGGCATTGGCGCTACCCGCTGCGCCATGCCGCCCTCCTCTGAGATACTGTCACATATCTCAGGAGGCCTGTCGCCAGCTGATGAAAGACTCCTGGTGTACGTCCTGACAGGCTGTCCTAGATCAGGGTTTATCTGGGTCTGTGAAATGGCTACTCCAAGCTCTGTTGTCCTAGTTCTAGTTCTCTCTGATAAATTTAGACGCTGGTATTTATGATCTGCTATCCTGGCATATTAGCACGGTCCAGCTACTCTCCGGGTGTCTACAGTGTACCCTGGTGTCTGCTATAAAGTGATGAGTCTCCCTTCCTATTAGCCCTAATTTGTGTGATTCATCCAGTATGGAGTTTCAATGGCTTTTCAGTGGAAGTGCGAGCTATATTCCTAACACTCAAGCATAATTATCAGTCCCATTTGGGGGGAGCAAGAGCCTTGTGGAAAATAAGTTGGTCTCCAATGAAATGGTTAGATGATGGCATTCCTAAGACATTTGACTGGAGCTGTGCCCTGGCAACCCACTTTTTAATGTGGTAGCATTTGATGTGCCGGGATGATACATGGTGTCAGGGTGACTTGCTCACTTTGGCGTATGGGTACACGGTCATTTGGACCGCCATGTTCTGCCAAGTAAAACAATCACTCCCTAATGCCCTCCTAAATGAACGCTGCTTTTCGGACTGCAAAAATACGGTCTCGACCTGGAGTGTGAAGCTGGAAGTGAGTGACTGTGGACTGTTCCATCCCATGAGACTTTACAATCAATATGATGGACTGTTTCCTGGATAGGTCTTAGGCCTTGCAAGACAAAGACAGAGGAGCGGCTTTCTTTTATTTGTCCCGTTGATCAGTTACGTCTGGGTTCATGGTGACTCTCGATCCATAGTGTATTTCATGGTTTCCTTCCAGCTAGTGTTCTGCCTGTGCAATTATTTTTTCCCCTTCTCTTGCATTCCCAGTTCAGAAATGGTGTTTGTACTGTGATATTATTTCAGCCAAAAATCCTTGTCTGCTGCCAGCACTGCGTGCACCAGGCTTCTATCGCTCCTCTAACTGCAGGTTCATTTGTGTTCTCCAGGGACCTCTAGTACAGACACAGCACACGGTGCTCTCTCCACACCCACCAAACGGCCCTGCGACCCAGGTAAAGCTGAGCCATTCTCCGTCATCTGTCCAATGTTTTCGGTCATGGCTCCCCAAATCTGGCCCTTGAATCCAAATCCAGCCTCAGGCAATTAAGTGAACAATTACTGCCACTGATCGGTCAAACCATCTTCACACCTGACTTCCAGGTAAAGGGAGGGTGGAAAACCAGCAATTCTAGGCCCTCAAGGACCATTATTTGTGGAGCCCTGTTGTAGGTCAACAAGATTCAGTGACCTGAGGAAGATAGAGATGCCAAGCATTAACATTACCTCTCATCTTATATGGCAATTAAATGGTCTGTGTACTGCGTCCAGTTCAATTCCTATCTGCTGCCCTGCAGTTGTGGCATGTTTCTCAACAATTGGGTGGTGCATTTATTTGCGAAAGTCTCCATCTTGCATCTCTGCTGCAGGATTATTTGTGTAAATACCCAGTCGCACCGGGCGGTTAGCAGTCCACTGTGTTTTTCCGCCTAAGTTTGCTTTAGAGATCTCTGGGAGCACTGCTAGACAGGTTGCCTGGTGCGAGACCACATTTTAATGATGCACACAGACCCCTGAGGTTTGTTCCTCCAAACTCTTGTTTCCTGATTCCATGGAGATGGACTTGGCTACCTGCTGGGGCTGGGCAATACTGATAAAATCAGATATCACAATATTTTAGACCGGATACCTCAATATTGATATTGTGGTATTATTGTAGGGATAACTGCTGGTGCTTTCTTAAAATATTGACACAATGCGAATTATGATGAATAGTCATTTGTAATGTGGATATGATGACCAAGTAGGTACGGGCAACAGCCGAAACTGTTTAATTAGTGCGGACAACTGCATTCCTCTTCTGTAATGCAGCCTTGAAAACCTGAAAGGACTGAATTTCTGCAATATTCCGATATTAAAAATCCCCAGCAGTATATCACTGTTGCAGTATAATCTTGATAAATTGGCTGGCCCTACTACCCCCGATGTGCAGTGAAGGCTGCGGCAGGGCTCGCCATCTGTACAGTAATGGGGAAAGCCACTTACTTTAAGAAGCACAAATTTGTTCTATGACCTATTGAAATTCGGCACAAGAACTTGAGCACTTTTTTAGATTGTTGCACTCCTGTCCAAGCCTCCTGAGGCTTATTTTGTGGGGGAAAAAACTCGGAGTTTGCCTTGTTAAAACGATTCATTGTTAGATGGCATTTCCCGAACCTGTTATCCATCTTTGATTTATGCATGTTCTTTTTCGCTTGTACGGTGTTGTTTATTCGTTCATGTGCCTGCCTGTGAGCCCACGTGTCCCATCGTGTGCCCTGGTTTTCAATTCAGCCTCTGAGTCGGAGAGCGAGGCGTCGCCGCAGAAACGGGCGCGGCCGGACGGTGAGGGGAGTGGCGGTGGGCCAAAGCAGAGGAACCGCCGGCGTTGCCATCGCTGTCAAACCAAACTGGAGCTGGTCCAGCAGGAGCTGGGCTCCTGCCGCTGCGGTGAGCGCCGGGACCATTAGCACGTGGAGCATTCATTTAGAGCAGCTCGGTACTAAAGTACAAACCCCAATTCCAATTAAAATGGAACGTCGAGTAAAACGTGAATAAAAACAGAATACAATGATTTGTAAATCCTTTTCGACCTATATTCAACTGAGCACACTACAAAGGCAAGATATTTAATGTTAAAACTGATAAACTTTATTGTTTTTTTTTTTTTTTTTTTTTGGGGAAATATTCACTGATTTTGTATTTTATGCCTGCATCACGTTCCAGAAAAGCTGGGACAGAGGCACCAAAAGACTGGGAAAGTTGAGGAATGCTCAAAAAAACACCTGTTTGGAAAATTCCACAGGTGAACAGTTTATTTGGAAACAGGTGAGTGTCATGATTAGGTATAAAAGGAGCATCTCCGAAAGGCTCAGTCGTTCACAAGCAAGGAGGGGGCGAGGTTCACCACTTTGTGAACAACTGCATGAGCAAAAACTCCAACAGTTTAAGAACAATGTTTCTCAACGTGCGTTTGCAAGAGATTTAGGGATTTCATCATCTACAGTCCGTAATATCATCAAAAGATTTAGAGAATCTGGAGAAATCTCTACACGTAGGCGGCAAGGCCGAAAACCAACATTGAATGCCCGTGACTGTCGGACCCTCAGGCGGCGCTGCATTAAAAACCGACCTCATTCTGTAAAGGATATTACCATGTGGGCTCAGGAACACTTCGGAAAACCATTGTCAGTTAACACAGTTCATCGCTACGTCTACAAGTGCAAGTTAAAACTCTACCATGCAAAGCAAAAGCCATATATCAACAACACCCAGAAACGCCAACGGCTTCTCTGGGACCGAGCTCATCTGAGACAGACTGACGCACAGTGGAAAAGTGTGCTGTGGTCGGACGAGTCCACATTTCAAATTGTTTTTGGAAATCATGGATGTCGTGTCCTCTGGGCTAAAGAGGAAAAGGACCATCCAGAATGTTATCAGCGCAAAGTTCAAAAGCCAGCATCTGTGATGGTATGGGGATGTGTTAGAACTACACATCTGTGAAGGCACCATTCATGCTGGAAGGTACATGCAGGTTTTGGAGCAACATATGCTGCCATCCAAGTGACGTCTTTTCCAGGGACATCCCTGCTTATTTCAGCAAGACAATGGCAAGCCACATTCTGCACTTAGATCAGTATGGCTTCGTAGTAAAAGAGTGTGGGGAATAGACTGGCCTGCCTGCAGTCTAGACCTGCCTCCCATTGAAAATATGTGGCGCATTATGAAGCGCAAAATTCAACAAAGGAGACCCCGGACTGTTGAGCAACTGAAGTCGTAGATCAAGCAAGAATGGGAAAGAATTCCACCTACAAAGCTTCTACAATTAGTGTCCTCTGTTCCTCAAACGCTTATTGAGTGTTGTTAAAAGGAAAGGTGATGTAACACTGTGATAAACATGCCCCTCTCCCAGCTTTTCTGGAATGTGTTGCAGGCATCAAATTCAAAATGAGTGAATATTAAAAAAAAAAAAAAAAAAAAATTTATCAGTTTGAACATTAAATATCTTGCCTTTGTAGTGTACTCAATTGAATATATGTCAAATGATTCGCAAATCATTGTATTCTGTTTTCATTCAAATTTCACACAACGTCCCAACTTCATTGGAATTGGGGTTGGTAAAATACGTCATTGTTAGCTAGCATTGCACTGAGTACTCAAGCTTGTTTGTGCCCTTAGGTTGTACAGGACGCACTGCAAAAACAAAGCTTGCCAAGCATTTTCATGGTGTGTTCGGCCTTCATTTATATTCTTGGTAAAACAAAAATTCTGCCTCTGATGTGAGAGGATTTTGACTGATTTCTAGATTTTTTTTTTCCTGGGGTAAGAAAATTTCACTAGTCCAGCACTTGTTAACTTAAAATTAACCATGATTTTCTACTTGTGAGAGAAAAAGTAAGTCATAGATTAAATGGCTTTTTGTGACAAACTTATTGCAGTGCAGGCTACATCTGTATTTGCCATCTCTTAAAGGGGTGGGTGGAATGGGGTAACTATGCTAGACTCTGTAGGTAATCCTGATGTCTTGAAAAACTAACAGATTGTGAAAATATGACTAATTTAGTTGGTAGGTACAGCTTTCAGTGGTTTTAAATTTAAATTTTTGTCCCCTGACATAGCCCCACAACTTATCTGTACTTTATTGTAGCAATCCCCCCACCTTCCCCCCACCCTTACCGCCACGGCATTCGCATGTCACCCAAGTTTCAGTCTGAGAAAGGATGAATCTATCCAAGGTTATGGAACTGGCTTCTTTTTAATTGGCTCAAAGCAGTCAAAGTATGGGCAAAGATGGGTGTCGTGCTCTTAAGGTTAGGTGTAACCCTAAAATTTACCAAAATTTGAAAAAATATCATTTTTCATTTTTTTTCTTAATATCACTTCTCAGAATACATTCCTGGTGGCTTTTGAAGGCATACTAAGTAAACATTGACAATATCTAGTGGGTACATTGATGATACTTGGTCAAAAAAACATTCATCTAACTTTGAGACGGATTTTCTCTGTGAGGGATTTTCCGCCAAATAAATCCAGATATCTCGAGAACGAGTGAAGATACCTGCATGAAATTTTGTGAGTGAGTAGATCTCACTCTGATCTACGTTTTGAGCCAAAGAAAACAGTAATATCCATGTTGGGATGTCTTAGACACCTCAGCATAGGCCCTCAGGCCTGACTGCATTTTGAGGTCCCCTTCTAGACTCCCTAAAATATTTATTTGTTGTCAAATCTCCCAAACCTCTGGCTCAAAACCTTCAATGTGATGTCCATTAAGTGTGTACAAAAATTCAAATCAATACGTGGAATGGGTTTTGAGAAAAATGGAATTATGTATTTCTACATATTGGATGTCTGCCATCTTGGATCATGTGACCTAATTAGCATAATTACAAAATTCTTTTAAAAAATGCTCTTTCATCATAGCCATCAACACTGAAACCTTAAATCCAGTCTTTATTCAAAATTAATGAAATTTTCATTTTGGGTATCGCCTAACCTTAAGCTACATAAGTGTTATCGTGACATGGAAAAGGGGACTGCTGTGCAATTGTCAAGCCAATGAAAGTGGTCTTCCCAAGTCTCCTTGTTTATAGCACCACCAGCCCCTACGACCTCAGATGTTGTGTCATTTGTCCTCTTTCTCTGTCTTTCTTAATCTCTGTCTTTCTCTCACTCTCTGTATCTCTCCATCTGCCTCTCTCTCTCTCTCCCTCCGTCTCCCAGGTTACGTGTTCTGCATGCTGCACCGTCTCCCCGAGCAGCACGACTGCCTCTTTGATCACCTGGGCCGCGGCCGCGAAGAGGCCGTCCTCAAGATGGTGAAGCTGGACCGCAAGGTGGGGCGGTCGTGCCAGCGCATCGGGGAGGAGTGCTCCTGAAGGCTGCCCCGTCCCGAGAGAGAGGGATGGAAGGAGGGAGGGAGGGAGGGAGGGAAAAGGACACAAGGTGTTTGGAATTCATACCCACCCCTCCCCCCTTTGATCCCAAGTTATGCCCACCTCAGTGTACTCAGTTCTCCAGGACAGCTCTGACCCCCCTCCCCCTCCGACAAATGAACCCCTAGATGGTGTGCTGGACACTGGCACCCAGAACCCAGATACCCCCACAGTACCCACCCCAGTCCTGATCCAGGCTGTTTCCCCACTTCTGTTCCAAGCCCTCCGGCACCACTCCAGCAACACCTTCACTGCCCCACGGCCTTAACCCTCCCGGTGATTAGCATGGATCCAGAATCAAGAATGTCTTCACTTCGTGGCCCGGCTTTGAAGCCCAAGCAAAGGGGTAGAGCGTCTTGGCCAGTGACAGCACCCTGCTCGTCGGACTTTAAGGCGTGGTGTAACCACTCGTGTCAGCAGAATCATGTTCTGGCCTTTTTTGAGTCTGGTCTTGGTGGTGCCCCGGACTCTCCTTTGCTGGTTTTCAGCTGGTCCTTAGAGAATAGCACTCTGACTGATCTTTGTAAAGCCCAAAATAGTTGACAGGAGTAGGGTGGAGACTGGTGGCTCTTTGCCCCCGTGGTCACTTGTCTGTGGCGCTTCCTGAGCATGTCTGCAGGTGTCCCTGAGCGGGGTCAGCAGAGTCCACTGCAGTCTTGTCCTCTCTCCGTTCCTGCCGATGTTCGCTGTTTGCCGACGGTCTCGGGCCGCAATTGACAGTTGACGGGACCTGCTTGTTTCAGGAGAAGAGTATGAGCAGACTGCTCTCTGTCCTTCTGGGCCTTCAGGCTGTGGATGTCTGAATCCATCTACTTGCGGTCTTGGAGTGTCGCTTCTCGGCTGCCGGTGACACTTTGGCTGCAGTTGGCCGCTCGGTTGCTTGGATAAAGACATTTAAATGCGTGGGAAATATAGACAGGACATCTCTTTTTTGTAGTGTGAGAGTGCATGTTTTCGAATCCTATTGCTGACCTCATTTTGGTAGAGGCGGTACACCCCCACCCCCAGCCCCTCTGGGCACAGCACTGGACTGGATGTGCATGCATGCCGCTACCACCAGAGGGAGCCAATGAGTCAGCACTGCTGCAGCCAGGTTGAGGCCTGACCAGAACTCCCAGTGCCACACGACGGCTAGAGGCTGAACAAATGGGTTTTCCGTCACGCCGGTGATTTGACTTTGAAACCAATGGCCGTTTTGTAGTCCGAACTGTTTGTTCGTCCACTCAGGCGTGGTGGAAGTGGGTGAGGGCGGGTCATACAGCCTCCTCTTAAATTTGTGGGAGGGAGAGCGGGAGCTGCAAATGAAGAGGGACGCAAGATCATTCGCCAGCGTCCGTGCTCACCCCGACCGGTCTGCATGGGTGGAGAGGGAGACTGCGTCTTTGAGACACCGATAGAAAAAGACTGAGTTGTGGAGGCTGTTGTTATGTATCCATTTAGACTGCCTCTCTATCTGCCTGTCACACCCTCTGCTCTCTCTCTCTTTCTCCACCCCTCTCCCGCCCACTGTCACACACTTGTCCTCTCCTCCAAGACTGCATGCTCTGTCTCTCTCTCCATTTCGTGACCCATAATAACCCCTCTATCTCATTCTCAATCCCTCCTCGGTAAACACTTCAGAGCTCTCACTCTTCCGCTTCTCTCCACCACCTTCCATTCTGTCCGGACTCCACCCCCTCCCTCCATCCCAACCTCCAACTGGTCACTTGAGGGATGAGGAAAGGGTGTTGGGAGGGGTGGAGTGCTGAAGGAGTGGGTGCTCTTATTTTGATATTTTGAGCGCTATTTGTTGAGTTGTGATTGAACGCAAATCGAGGCAAAATGAATATCCTGTATCTTAAAGAAACTCTTATTTAACCCAATTGTGTTTCAGATTTACTTACACATTAGAATAGAGTTGCATTTTTAGTTTAACATCGTTAAATTTAAATAATTCTGTAATTATTCCTTTTTTCCTTTGATCATTTTCTTTTTATTATTTTTCCCTTTTTGCAGATGAATAAAGTGGATTAGAGGATGCTCTGCGTGTGCTGTGTATTCTGTATTATATTAAATAGTTTTTCTGAATAATTTCAGAAACTAGAGATGTGCAATTTATGACTCAATACTTTTGTTATTGTTAAATGATATGCAAGTTTGAGATTACCATTCTAGACAGAAATTGCCTTCAAAAAATATAAGGTCTAATTTGTAGCGCCAGATTTGTCCTGTTGAAAAATATGATGGAAATCCTTTTTTGAATGGGCTAGAACAAAATTGGGGCTTGGTGTTGATGCATGTTTTTCTTCTATTGCCTTATTTGTTGAATAGCTGAGTTAAGATGGTGAAAACTCCATTATTTGTTGTCATTGTCTGTGATCCATGCAACAGTTCATCCCTTACTCTCTAACAGTCATAAAAATTGATCAAAAATGACAAAATGTGGGATGCAACATCATGAGCACATTAACTACTTTGGGATCACATTTCAGCCTGGCACCCCCCAAAGTGTAGGCCATTCAAGTGGTCCATTTTACACCTTTCGAATATGAAGAGCTGAAACTTGATATAGTAGTAGTACAGGTACATCTCAATAAATTAGAATATCATCAAAAGGTTGATTTCAGTTATTCGATTCAAAAGTGGAACTTATGTATTGTATAGATTCATTACACACAGACTGCTATATTTCAAGTGTTTATTTCTTTTAATTTTCATGATTACAACTGACAGCTAATGAAAACCCAAAATTCAGTATCTCAGGAAATTAGAATATTGTGAAGAAGTTCAATATTGAAGACTCATGGTGTCACACCTGAGCCTTTAAATGGTCTCTCAGTCTGGTTCAGTAGGCTACACCAGTGGTTCTCAACGTCGGTCCTGGGGACCCCATGTGTGTGCTGGCTTTTGTTCCTACCACAATTGCAATTGTAGAACTTTAACTAGCTGTGACTGTCTTACTTAGATGCTTTTCATGTTCAGAGTTGTTAATATATCTCTTTAGTCAAATGTTACATAGGAACATCCATACATGCAATGAAGAATAAAACACCCTTGAAGATAGTGTGTTTATTGCAATACTGCAAGTAATGTCAAGTAACATAACATGTCAAACAGATCAAATTGTACACTGAGGAAATCAATAAACCCCAGATTAGGCTGCTGGACACAACTGTTTCAAGTTATTTCAAAAAGCTTCAGGTGAACTTAATCAGATCAACATAACACAAAACTGGTTTGTTTGTGGACTACATTTGTCATGATGAGCCAAGTAGTTTTCACTAATTAGGAGCCAACTACATCATTAATTTGATTGGTCACATTATTTTCTCTCAGTTTATGCTGTTATTTCCGATATACTGCAATGTGCGAATGGTATTTTTGAAATACTTGATGGCAAATAGATATTTCTGTTAAGTTGTGGGTTAAGAGGGCAAATAACTGCTCTAAACATTAAATGCACATAATTAAGACAAATTAGCAGCTTGTTAAAATCCTACGACTGCAACTGTGGTTGGAACAAAAGCCAGCACACACATGGGGTCCCCAGGACTAACGTTGAGAACCACTGGGCTACACAATCATGGGGAAGACTGCTCATGAGAGGATTGTGAAAGGAAGCCCATTCAAGAATTTGGGGGAGATTCACAAGGAGTGGACTGCAGCTCGAGTCAGTGCTCCAAGAGCCACCACGCACTGTTGTATCCAGGACATGGGCTTCAACTGTCGCATTCCTTGAGTTAAGCCACTCTTGAACCAGAGACAACCTCAGAGTCGTCTTACCTGGGCGAAGGAAAAAAAAAATTGGGACTGCTGCTCAGTGGTCCAAAGTCCTCTTCTCAGATGAAAGTAAATTTTGATTTCATTTGGAAATCAAGGTCCCAGAGTCTGGAGGAAGAGAGGAGAGGCACAGAATCCAAGTTGCTTGAGGTCCAATGTAAAGTTTCCACAGTCAGTGGTGCTTTGGGGAGCCATGTCATCTGCTGGTGTTGGTCCACTGTGTTTTCTCAGGTCCAAGGTCAGCGCAGCTGTCTACCAGGAAGTTTGAAAGCACTTCATGCTGCCCTCTGCTGACCAGCTTTATGGAGATGCTGATTTCATTTTCCAGCAGGACTACCAAGGTACTAATACCTGGTTTAAGGACCATGGTATCCCTGTGCTTGATTGGCCAGCAAACTCACCTGACCTAAACCCCATAGAGAATCTATGGGGTATTGTGAAGACGAGGATGCGAGACACCAGCTCCAACAACTTAGAAGAGCTGAAGGCTGCTATCCGAGCAACCTGGGCTTCCATAACACCTCAGCAGTGCCACAGGCTGATCGCTTCCATGCCACGCCGCATTGCTGCAGTAATTCATGCAAAAGGAGCCCCAACCAGGTATTGAGTGCTATACATGTTCATACTTTTCAGTAGTCCAATATTCCAGTGTTAAAAATCCTTCTTTTTATTGGTCTTAAGTAATATTCTAATTTTCTGAGATACTGAATTTTGGGTTTTCATTAGCTATCAATTGTAATCATCAAAATTCAAAGAAATAAACACTTGAAATACATCAGTCTGTGTATAATGAATCTATATAATATGAGTTTCACTTTTTGAATTCAATTACTGAAATGAATCAACTTTTTGATGATATTCTAATTTTTTGAGATGCACCTGTATATACAGCATCTCAACATATAAATCATGGGTTTTCACGATTTCTGAAATGGCTGTTTCGTGACTCAGACATCTATTTGAATGACCCTGGCCTCTAGTGGTTGCAAATATGAAATTTCATGAAACCCTGCAAACAAAGTCTTTAAAACCTACTACTTTGCTATTTCAGGCCATATAACCCACTCCTGAATGAGCTTGGCAGCGTGGTAGACCAGTTCTGTTTCAGGTTTGCTTGAACCTCAAGTAACTTTAAACTTGATCAAGAAGGGTGTTATGTGAGGTGTTCCTTATTCTGTGAGACTTGATTCTTTTCTGGAGGTGGTGGGAATCTGCGGAGCTTGGGGCTTGGAAAGTTGTCAAGATGGGAAGGAGCAAGATGGCATGACTGTCATGCTAGATTTTGAAAAGAAGTTACTAGACAGTTTTACTAGATTATGTGAGCTATAGGGCGAGGACTTCTGAAAGGGCTACACTTCAATGCTGTTGGTGTCAAAGATATGGACATGAAGCAGCAGTATGTAGGGAAAATTTGGGTGCTCAGAGGTTGACTGAGCTATTGAAAGTGCAGGCTGTGCCACCTCAGTGAAGGTCGTGACATTTCCGGAGGAAGGTTGGAAAGCGAGATGGAACAGATGCAGAATAAAATGTCATGTGGCTACAAAGAACATGAGAGAAGAAAGGGAGCAGTGAGGAAACAACAGTGCACTGCAGGGATGGTGACTGAAGAACTAAGATCTGACAAGGAATACAGACACTGAACAAAAAATATAAACACAACAGTTCAATCCCTTCAATATTCGAGAGGGGTCGAGCTGCAGACCTCCACTCTCAGCCGGCTTAACTGCTCCTCCAACATGAACCGGAAGCCCCCCTCCATCGTAGGACGGAAGTGACGTAAATCTAATCCTCCTTTGCGGTTTCAGCCGTCTGTATAGGCTCCTCCACAGAGATATAAAAAAACTAGAGTGGATAACGCATGGATGTATTATAAGAACTGGATACTGAACTGAAAATGGCCGCCCATTTATTTGAATGGAAATTGCTGAGTGGCGCAGCACGCCTACACGGGTCCTTATTTCCGGAGTCACACGGACATGCGCTGTTTGACTTTTCGTTCACACATGTGTAGTGTGGGGCTCATGAACACGCTGACGCCTGAGGTATCTATGACAACGGTCCGCGCCCGAAGCACTCCCGCACAGGACGCGTGTTCACGACCAATATTCTCCGGAAATGTAGCTAACTATGTCCACTGCGAAACCCATGCAACAGCTCTGTACCGAACAGGCAAACATAGCACTCGGTTTAAATATAGTTTGGAAAAACAATTTATATACCTAATAGGGATATAAAATGTTGATGAACTATTTTAATTTAACAGGGAAATAAAATTATTCACTATCGCAAACAATGTCAGCAGATGTCAAACAATGTCAAAAAAGAGCTGAGGAATGCTAGAAGACTGTATGAAAGACAAATTGCAGAGGGGGCAAAAACTAACCCTAAGCGCTTCTTTCAGTACTGTAGCAGAAAAAGGAAAGTCAAAGAGCAGGTTAAGTGCATAAAGAATAAAAATGGATCGCTGCTATTTGATAACAAGGATATTGCGGATGCCTTAAACAGTTACTTTGTTGAGAATTTTACCTCAGAGTGGGTCTTTATTCGGCCAGAGGGCATGTTAAATGCTCAAGATTATTTAGCGGAAATTGAGGTTAGGGATAACGAAGTATTAGGCAAGTTGCATAAACTAAAGGCAGATAAGGCGGCGGGTCCTGATGGCTTATATCCTAGAGTGTTCAGGGAAGTTGGCGAGACCGTCTTTAAGCCGCTATCCGCCATCTTCAGACGGTCTTTAGAAACTGGAGAAATACCAAATGATTGGAAACAGGGCAATATAATACCAATATATAAGAACCGGGGACCGTACTGAGCCAGGAAATTACAGGCCAGTCAGTTTAACTTGCATTGCGTGCAAAATATTGGAATCTATCATAAAAGATGAGCTGGACTTATTTCTTGAACGTAACAGTATCTTGAGGGATAGCCAACATGGTTTCCCTAAGGGAAGGTCATGCCTGACAAACCTTCTGGTTTTTTTTGAAGAGGCCACCAAGACTTATGACCAGAGCAGGGCTTATGACATCATATACTTGGATTTTCAGAAAGCATTTGATACAGTACTGCATAAGAGACTAATTTTTAAAATGAGCTCCGTTGGAGTTACAGGAGGTATTCTGGAGTGGATTCAAAACTGGTTACAGGACAGAACACAAAGAGTGGTGGTCAATGGTATCTCATCTGAGCTAGATATGGTGGGGAGTGGCGTCCCCCAGGGATCGGTGTTGGGACCCCTGCTGTTCCTCATCTACACTAATGACCTTGATAGGAATATTGAGAGCAGATTAGTTAAATTTGCAGATGATACTAAATTGGGGGGATTGGCAAATAGTTTAGAGTCCACTAAAGTGATTCAGGATGATTTGGATAGAATCCAGAATTGGGCAGAAATGTGGCAAATGAAATTTAATGTAGTGAAATGTAAAGTTGTACATGTAGGTAATAAAAACATTAGACGGGATTACTTCATGGGAGGTTTAAAACTGGAATCTGCTCCACATGAGAAAGATCTGGGAGTGATTGTTGACCAAACCCTCACAGGCTCTAGCCATTGTGCCGTAGCAGTTAAAAAGGCTAATCGGATGCTGGGATACATTGCCAAAAGTATTGAGTACAAATCTAAGGAGGTGATGCTTCTTTTGTACAACACATTTGTCAGACCACATCTGGAGTATTGTGTGCAGTTCTGGGGACAATACTTTAAGAAAGATATAGAGGCTCTAGAGAAAGTTCAGAGAAGAGCCACTAAGCTAATTCCAGGTATAAAACATGAAAGCTATGAGAAGAGGCTGAAGATCCTTAATCTCTTTAGTCTTAGGAAAAGGAGACTAAGGGGTGATTTGATTGAGGTCTTTAAATATGTTGAAGGGATTAACAAAGTGAATTATGTAGAATTCCTTCGACCAAGTGTTACGATCCCCAAAGCGCCTAGGAAAGCTAGGGGTCGCACTTTGGCTTTTAACCGAGGTGATGTAAAATAGCGTAAGCCTGGGGCAATACTTAAAAAAGAACACAACGGGATATGGGGTAATGACACAAAATCCACGAGTGAAAAAGTGCAAATGGGTGCTTTTACTGTGCAATTAGTGGTATTTACAATATTTACAATATTTACATGACAGAAAACAAGAACATGACAAAACAGACATCCAGGGTCCGGGGACCTCAGTGTTGCCCAAGAAAAGCACTAAACAAAACCAAAACAGGACTAGCTGGAAACAAAACCGAGTAAGCTACCTAACTGCTGATTGTATATACAGAAAGAAAACCTACCTAACTATACTGACTAGCCAAAACATAAATACAGCGGGTGGCAACCACTCCTAACCTAGTGTGTTTAACAGATTTGTTTTTGCCTTTGTTTGTGCAGGTGTACAGAGGCCTCTGTCTTACCCTTCCCCGGCCTCGAAGTGGTCAGAAAGAAACTCGGTACACAAACGATAAGAAACCAGGACGTAGACGGAGTTACAAACCAAATCAAAAAGCAAAAGACTGAGGTACGACAAACAGATGGGGTGAGCAGAGACTCTCTCAGGTCACAAGATCCGGATTTAAACAGGTGAGGTGAAAGATGATTGGTGGACCAGTGTCAGGAGACTCCCTCTGATTGGCGGAGGCGGGACATGGCATGACATGGGGTAATGATGATGGATAGGAACCTGGACCAATAGAGAGACACAGCAACAAAACCAAGGAAATACAGAAAAAAAGTGTGGCACGTAACACAAGTATTGTTAGTAGAACTCGGGGTCACAAATGGAAGTTGACCAAAGGTAAATTTAGCACTGATATTCGGAAATATTTCTTCACCCAAAGAGTAATTTCGATATGGAATAGCTTGCCTGACCATATTGTGGAGGCAGAGACCTCGGGGGTTTTCAAGAGTAGGCTTGACTTAAAGCTAGATACCATTGAGTCATTGAGTATCTGAAGGGATATATTCACAATAGTATAAAAAACTGGCGAGTGTAGTTGGGCTGAACGGCCTGTTCTCGCCATTCATGTTATGTTATGTTATGTTACTTGCTGGTCTGTAAGATGACCGTTCAATCTCATTTTCCACACAGTTCAAAGCTAAATGTATTCGTAGAGAGTGAAATGTTTCGAGCTTGTTAGCTTGCAGCCTCCTGTAATGGGTGGTAAAATAGAGAGGCCAAGTGCAACAGCCAGGGAGAGAACGAGCAGCACAGAAACAATACAAACACAGAGAATCACACAGACCACCAGAAAGTACTCGCGCTTCCAAAGGACGTATAATAGTCTGAAAAAATGGAAGCAATGCAAGAGAGAAAAAGTAGAAAAGGGAAAATTCCTAAAGAGGAAGGAACTCCAAAAATAACTGGAAGATATAAAGTTACACAAATCCTGACTAGAGATATCTTCGGCTATAGTGCTTAGCTACAAACAGACACTCTAGCAAAGGAGGCGTGGTGGACATCCGGCTTATATAGAGTCTGGAGAAGCGCCGCCCCAGTTCAATCAGCCAGCTGGTTAAAGAATCTGATTGAAAAGGAATTCGACCTCGTCCCGGTACGAGAGCACCAAAGAAAAGTCCAAAACACATGCACGCCTCACAAACCATGACAGGAACCCCCCCTCTAAGGGACGGCTCCAGATGTTCCCATAGAACCTCGCGCACGGAATTCTGAGATAAGGGTGGGGTCCAGGATATCCCGAGAAGGGACCCAGCACCGCTCCTCAGGACCATACCCCTCCCAATCAACTAAAAACTGGGCCCCACGACCCACACGCCTCTCGGCCAGAATATGATGCACAGTGTAAACCGGCCCCTCCTCAATCATCTGCGGCGGCAGCGGGGGTTTATCGACCGGTGCCAAGACACTAGTGCTAACCGGTTTAAGCCTGGAGACATGAAAAGAGGGGTGGATACGCAAGGATCTAGGGAGCTTTAACCAGACAGTGACAGGGTTGATCCTCCGCACTATCTTAAACGGACCAATGAAGCGGGGAGCCAACTTCCGTGACTTCACTCTTAAGGGAAGATCCCGAGTGGAAAGCCAAACTCTTTGGCCGACCCGATAAGATGGGGTCAAACGGCGCCTTCTATCCGCTGTGGTCTTCCGTTTCCGCCCAGAGTGCAACAAAGAGGAACGGACCCTGGTCCAGACCGACCGGCAACGCCAAACAAAGTGATTGACCGAAGGAACTTCTGAATCCCTCTCAGTCTCAGGAAACAGCACAGGCTGATATCCCCACTGAGCCTCAAACGGAGAAAGGCCTGTGGAGGAGTTACATAGTGAACTGTGGGAATATTCAGCCCATGCCAAAAAAACGACTCCACGAAGATGGGTTGTCAGCCGCTAAACATCGAAGAGTATTCTCCAGGGACTGGTTGGTTTGCTCTGTCTGCCCGTTAGTCTCAGGGTGGAAACCAGACAAAAGGCTCACAGTGGCCCCTAACTGGTTGCAAAAAGCAAGCCAGAATTTTGCCGTAAATTGTGGGCCCCGATCAGTAACCACATCTTGAGGGAGACCATGCAGCCGGAACACATGGTCCACAACAAGAAGGGCCGTCTCCCGTGCCAAAGGCAATTTGGGCACCACGATAAAGTGAGAAGCCTGAGAAAAGCGGTCGACCACGACCAAGATAACAGTGTTGCTTTCAGAAATAGGCAGCCCCATAATAAAATCTAGAGCGATATGGCTCCACGGGCGCTTGGGGACAGACAACGGCCGCAACAGACCATAGGGGGGGAAATGGAAAATCTTGTTCTCAGCGCAGATACAGCTCGCCGCCACAAATTCTCGGCTGTCCTCAATCATGCTGGGCCACCAAAAACGCTGGGCCAAGAACTGCTTGGTTCGATGAACCTCCAGGTTACCCACCAGGCAAGAAGAGTGTCCCCACTGGAGAACTTGGGACTGTACCGCTATAGGAACAAACAAACAGCCAGGAGGCTCCCCACCAGGACCAGGATCGGACCTCAAGGCATCCCGCACAACAGACTCAATGTCCCACTGAATGGGAGCCACAATCTGAGCTGGCAGAATAAGTAGCTCAGGAATCGGATCGCGACCAGAGCGGTTGTAAATCCGCGACAAGGCATCAGCCTTGATGTTTTTGGAGCCAGGGTGGTAAGTTAACGTAAAGTTAAAGCGATTTAAAAACAACGACCACCGCGCCTGCCGAGAATTACGTCGCTTAGTCTGTTGGATATATTGGAGATTTTTATGATCTGTCCAAACCACAAACGGATGTTCAGCCACCTCCAACTAATGGCGCCACTCTTCTAACGCCAACTTGACAGCTAACAACTCCCGGTCACCAATGCTGTAATTCCGTTTGGCCGCCGACAACGTCCAGGAGAAGTAGGTGCATGGGTGCAACTTATTGTCCCTAAGCGGGCGCTGGGACAAAATGGCACCCACCCCGACCTCCGACGCATCCACCTCCACAACAAATGGGAGGGAGGGGTCCGGCAAAACAAGAATGGGCTCCGAGCTAAATCGTTTCTTCAACTCCTGAAAAGCAGCCTCAGCTGCTGGAGACCAAACAAACGATGAGGAGGTATTCTTCTTAGTGAGCGCGATAATGGGGGCAGCTACTGCACTAAAATTACAGATAAACCTCATATAAAAATTAGCAAAGCCCCAAAACCGCTGAACCTCCTTGAAGTTTTGAGGGGCAGGCTAATTCCTGACTGCTGCCACCTTGTCAGGATCCATGCGGACCGACCCTTCAGACACAATGAAGCCAAGAAACAAGACTGTCTTGACAAGAAAAATGCATTTTTCAGCCTTGACAAAAAGCTTCGCTTTAAGGAGGGCCTCAAGCACTTGTCTGACGTGTTGTTTATGCTCCAAGAGTTGAAGAAAAAATCTGAATATCGTCAAGGTAGACAAAGACGAATTTCTCCAACATCTCTCGGAGGACGTCATTAACGAGTGCCTGGAACACAGAAGGGGCGTTAACCAATCCGAACGGCATGACCAAATATTCGTAGTACCCATCATGCGTATTAAATGCCGTTTTCCACTCGTCCCCTTCCCGGATCCGAACCAAGTTATAAGCATTCCGGAGGTCTAGCTTGGTAAAAAACGATGCCTCCTGCAGACGTTCAAGCGCGGAGTTCATCAACGGAAGGGGTATCTGTTTTTAATGGTGATATTATTCAAGCCCCTGTAATCAATACACAGTCTCAGGCCGCCATCTTTTTTTCCCACAAAAAAGAACCCCGCTCCGGCAGGAGATGTAGATGGCCGAATAAATCCATTAGCCAGAGCCTCCTGAATACATTCTCGCATGGCCCTTCGCTGAGGCCCTGACAGCGAGTATAATGAACCCCTGGGGGGAGTGGTACCCAGGTAGAGATTGATCTCGCAATCGTACGTGCGATGAGGAGGTAAAGTCGAGGCCCACTGCTTGCTAAAAACCTCCGCGAGATCAACATAATCGTTAGGAACATTAGGAGGCAGACGAAAGTTCAGAGCGGCCCCCAAATTCTCACCCTGTTCGGAACCTGCCATCTCTGTCTGATTCCGAGTCAGAGAAATCCTCCGAATAGCAATCCTCCTCTGGCTGCCGCCAGTCAAATTGAGGATCCCACTCCAACCCCTCTTCTGCCCCTTTTTCTAGATTAGGATGGTTGTGTGAGACAAACTCCTCAGAATCACTTCAGGCGTCAGCCTCCCCCATAGGTTGATGCCCGGGATGACACGCCAAACTCTCACTACAGTGGGACCTACATTCAGTGCCCCACTGGATGACCGGGTTATTCTGACTCCCCAAAAGGATGTGAGGCCTATGTTACCGTAGCCAAGAGTGTCCTAAAACGACAGGGAAAACAGGGGAACGGATCATAAAAACCGGACCTCCTCAGAATGACCACCAAAAGGGACGAACATAGTCAATGATTCGGAGACCTCAGTTATAAATCCAGTTCCCAGCTGGCAACCGTCCAAAGATCTTACAGTGCATGAATGTAAAAGAGGGCGGATGGGAATGGAATGTCTCCTAGCTCACTCCGCATCCATAAAACAATCCACGGCACCAGAGTCCAAAAAAGCTTCAATAAATATTCTCTGTCTCCCCACAGTCAATTCTACAGGAATTAAAGTTTGGAAGGGAAATTGGGTCTGTCACTCTAGTGCCCCCCATACCGCTAGAGGGACTTCCTGTTTCCCTGAAGCTCAGGGCAGCGTGGACGGATATGTCCCGGTTTGTTACAATTGAAGCAGATTATACGTCGGGCTTTTGAGCCCGGCTCTCATATGAGCCATCAACCTGCATAGGCTCGCCAGGAGTGGAAATCTCAGTGGGCGGAATAGGAGCTGTATGCATGCTGCGAGGAGCATTAACCCCGTTGTCAGCAAGAGCCAATGCAGTACATTTCTCCCTGTTACGTTCGCGGATGCAATTATCAATTCGCACCGCAGTACGAACCAACGAATCCAGAGAAACACAAGGCTCCAATGTAGCCAGAGCGTCCTTAACCTCCTCAGCCAAAGCGTGAACAAAAACTGTCATAAGAGGCTCTTCTGGCCAGCCTGTCTCTGTCTCCAAGGAGCGAAATGAGATTGAAAACTCTGTGACACTTTCAGAGCCCTGCCTCAGATGCATTAAACCCGTAGCCGCGTCTTGACCACAAACATCCTGATCAAACACCGATACCATTTCTCTAACGAGAGTCTCCACTGTATTCCGACCTGTGAATTAGATCGAATAAGTGGCCCGATCCAAGTGAGTGCTGTGTCGGTCAACAGGGATAAAATAAATGAAACCCAAGACTCTTCATTCACAAACCGTGAAGGCTGCGCTTTAAAAATATTTCACATTGGGCAATGAAATCTTTACATCTTCCTGCCTCGCCTCCATATCTTGGGGGTAACTGGAGTTTTGGCTCTCGGGGAAGGTGTACGAATTATGCTTGTGCAACATTTTGTGTGATCTGAGTGGACAAGGCTCTAATACTCTCAGTGAGACTTAACAGAACATTTTCCTCTTTCTGCATGGCATTCGCCTAAAGGCAGACTCTCTCCGCTAACTCTGCCTGCTGATTGTTCAGGTTAGAAAGACCCTTGCCATACCCAGAGAGAACTGCTTGTTGATTAGCCACAGCTTTCTCTAACGCAGCCATTGCTGACGACTCCATGCTGGCTAGAGTGTTCTGTAATGGGTGGTAAAATAGAGAGGCCAAGTGCAATGGCCAGGGAGAGAACGAGCAGCACAGAAGCAATACAAACACAGAGATTCACACAGACCACCAGAAAGTACTCGCGCTTCCAAAGGACGTATAATAGTCCGAAAAAACGGAAGCAATGCGAGAGAGAGAAGAAGTAGAAAAGGGAAAATTCCTGAAGAGGAAGGAACTCCAAAAATAACTGGAAGATATAAAGTCACACAAATCCTGACTAGAAAAATATCTTCGGCTATAGTGCTTAGATACAGACACTCTAGCAAAGGAGGCGTGGCGGACATCCGGCTTATAGAGTCCGGGGAAGCGCCGCCCCAGCTCAGTCAGCCAGCTGGTTAAAGAATCCGATTGAAAAGGAATTCGATCTCGTCCTGGGACGAGAGCACCAAAGAAAAGTCCAAAACACAAGCACGCCTCACAAACCATGACACCTCCTCTATTCTTGCTGGATTCAAGATGATAACCCAACCGCAAAGAGCACTGCCCGTGCTTCATGAACTGATAAGTTTTACAGTAGATGCCATTGATTAAAGTATTCAGCCAATTCTGACTAGCAAAATGAATGCTCAAAGCTCATTAAATCCATCCTTTCTCTATACCTGGAAAAGGAGCCCATCCCAGCTGACTCGCAGGGTGCACACACCATTCATTAGAATTTTATTTTAATATTTAATGTCGCAAATGCATATGCTGCGCATACTCTCGCAACCCGATGTGTCATCCGTAACATAGCTGCTGCCGTCATCTGCTATTACCACTTTTATCAGTACTAGAAATTAGACTCTAAATTTTCTTGACTAAATTCACGCTTCACCTTTTTACGACCCGAATGTTTCTCTGGGTACTCAAACATCAAGGTAAGCTGAAAAAGTGCTGATTTTATTTGATATTTGTGAAGTTTTAATATGGAATTATTTCCCTTCCCCTTATCCAGAATTAGCAAATTCCTAAATCCTCACATGATCAGCAGCCCAGTTATAAAATATACATAAAGTCGATCTTCGTTTTCATCTGTTTCTTTCTTCGGGGACTCTCGTATTTTCTCTGCACAGATGGAGTTCAGCCGCATCAGCGAATCTCCGTCCGCAGCATCACTCACTGATGCTGCTCATTAACAGTGTGTCGCACACATCTCATCTTGTCCGGCGTTTCTAAACCACTGAACACTTCTAGCTAATAAAGGCTGAACAAAAAATACTGTCTCTGAGCAGTGCTGTCATGCAAGTTCAGCACATGCATAAAATAACAGAAACTTCATATTTTGTATCTAATCTTAAAAGTACCTGAAAAGTCACGACATCAAGTATGCACATCTGCTATTGTTTTAATAATAAAGAATGAGCATGCAATAGTAAATAAATGATTAGCTGTGCAGTTTTTTGTGTTGAATATATACCATGCTGAAAGAACACATATGGACGTAGTCAATGCTACTTAGCTAGCATATAATACATGCAGCAGCAAAACACAGTACCGTGAATCGGTGTAAGATATTCAAAGTAATGAAAATAAACAACTCCGCATAGGTGCATCTTGAACATTTTAATGCGAAAAAGCAAAGTAAGTGTTAACTACATACACGATAGGATGTCACCTTCAATAGTTACCAAATACACACCCGTTATCCAACCCTAAGTAACCAAACAGCAGCCTTTGCTTCCTTACTGTATATTCTGTAACATTACATAAAAGATAGGTGAAGCAGTCAAGTCACTACATAACAAAGCTATTCATCAAATACAATAACTGAAAACATTGGTGTCGTTACACCTGCCCACTTTACCGACTTGGTAATAACATAAGCGGACAGCATAGAATCCCCTGACCAGTGCTATAAGCAAAGAACCGCAGCTGCTGCACTGCTTACGAGAACACGCTTAGAGACAAGGCCCCCTTGGTGTTCGAGTAGCCTGAATTAAAATAAAGAATTTTGTCGCTGCCGTAGAAAAAGGCACCAATGATTTAAAAGAGAAAAATCAACAGATTATATATATTGATCATTTGCGGTAGTCAAAAAAATTAATTCACAGATTTATAAGAGTGTCTTTTTCAATTGTTCCCTCTGAAAAAAATTATTTTTGCCCCCCATGGCATCACGTGACTTGCAATATCAACTTGACCGCTAAGCCCTTGTCGGCGTGCGTTTTCGCCCTGGTTTAGTATCCAGTTCTTATAATACATACATGGGACAACGTCATTGGCTGGAACAAAGGCGATATTTTTTTTTTCGTCGGAGAAGTCTGGGAATTTTATAAATATTCATGAGGAGAAGTGTTCATACCTACTTGCCTTCATTTATTCCGTCTTTGCCCTGACACAATGGATAACAGGATGATACTGCTTGTTGCCCCAACTGGGATCAATGTAGAAGTCTCAAAACTAAAGAATGTAACCGCGCCAGTTTCAGTTCCCGCGAATACACTATAATAAACAAATAAACTGAAGCCTTTTTTTGCCAGGTAATTTAACTGGCACATTTTTGCCTGTTATTTTAAGTGTAATTTTAGCCTACAATAAGTTTACCACAAAGTTCAGTGCATGTTCAGTGTAAACCATGGTTAAATGCGCGCAGGACTCCACTTACAATTTAAATGACAAGGAGACAATGCGCTAATTTAACTGTTAAATTCAGTCAGTTTTTAACTGTGCAGGAAAGCCGAACTTCATTTCGTTGCTCTGTTGCGACTCCATATGTGCATGGTGCAAACCAGCCTGCCCGGTATGCACGAGTGCTTATGAATGGAAATGCACTGTGACGGGACTGGACATTTAGTCCGATGCAAGCGAAAATCCATTATATAAAATCAGGTATATTCGATGTTTATTTAATGGAAAAACATTACAGAAAAATCGGGACGAGCGAGTTTCCGTTTTATATTATGACGGTTTTGGCGAGTTCTATTAATTGTATTTTCCCTTGAACCTCTGCCCCGACATATATACACAAGATGGCGGCCGAGTGCTGCCACAGAAACGAGACCAATGTCCACTCTAGTTTTTTTACATCTCTGTGGGCTCCTCCACCTCTGCCTCCACCTCCAGCTCCTCCTCCTCTACCGTCGGACGGAAGTGACATACATCATGCGCGTCTTCCGCTATCGTAGGACGGAAGTGACGTACATATTGTGCGTTTACGGTATACAACTCCATTACATCCGCTGGACTTTGGAGAGGAGGAGGGAGTTCCGGTTCCGGGTCGGGACTGGAGCAGCGCGACGAGAGCGGTAGAATTGAAAATTATTTTTATTTTTTGGCGGATTGCATAAACTGTACTCTGAATGTAGCAACATGCCTAACACTTCAGATGGTAGTGATGAGAGTGAGATGGAGTGGATGATGGCTCGGTCTGCGAGACTGAAAAGGGCTTATAGAGATAGGCAAGAAAGAGCGAGAAGCTGGTCAGACGGGAGCGAGACTGTGACAAGAAGCAACAAGAAATCGAGGGGCAGTCCGAGTAAGCAAAGACAAACAGAGCAAACGCAGGGGAATGAATGGAAAGTTATGATTGAGTTTAATCGGGATGGTGGTCACTATCACCCCATTAAACTGACAAAGGCCATAGAGGAGGAAATCGGGAGTATTAAGCTAGCAAAATTTTTGAACAATAAGAGAGTGCTAATACATGCGGTGAACAGACAGCAACAAGAAAAAATCCACAAAATGACAATGCTTGCAGGGAAGGGATGAAGGCCTACATCCCTGGAACGCTAGCAAAGTTGAGAGGAGTAATCTCAGGGGTACCACTAAATATGACAATGGAGGATGTTAAAAAGGAAATTAAAGGAGGCAAAGTAGTTGAAGCTAACAGAATTAAGAGCAAAAAGAGAAGGCGGTGCAAGAAACAATGGCAGTGATATTACAATTTGAGAAAGCTATGCCCAAATCAGTGCAGATAGGCTACATGAGCTATTCTGTGAGAGAATATATTCCCAAACCACTTCGGTGTTATGCTTGCCAAAGAATGGGGCACACAGCACAGCAGTGCAAAGGAAAATTGAGGTGTGCTAGATGTGGAGGGCCGCATGAGTATGTAAAGTGTGAAAAAAGATGCTAAAGTGAAATGTTGCAATCATGGGGAGAGCATAGTGCTGCTTATGGAGGTTGTGTAGTTCAGAGGGAAGCCAGAGAAGCCCAGAGAATTAAAAATAATGGAAAAGGTATCCTATGCAGAAGCATTAAAGAAAGTAAGGATGGAGGGTGTGAACAGCTTGCAGGACAGTGGAAAGACCCAAAGAAACACACAGCAAAACTATAAACATGCGGAGAACCAGGTCCTACCCCATGGAGGCCCAGCACTGGTGCACAGTGTTTGTACACACAAATTTAAAGTGAACGAAAACACTATCGTGGTGGAAAAAGCAAGCTTTGTGGCCTTTATATGTCATATAATAAATGTAGCAGCACAGTTGAAAAAGAAAAGTGACAGAACCAAGGTAATAGTGGAGGCAGCAGAAAAGTTTCCAGACATGAAAGGTATAAAAGCAGATCAGATACATGCAGTGTTGGCAACAACGGAAACAACAGAAAACGGACAAGCTGAGGCTTGAAGCCATTATCATGGTCCTGCTCATTCTGCAATGGAATGATAGGAGCCTTGTCGCTAACGGTCAAGAGCTTAAAAAGTATATATACAAACTAGAGGCTGTTCCAGATGTGATCTGTGTGCAGGAAACATGGTTGAGACCTCAGCTGGATTTTGTAATCCCAGGGTTCAGTGTAGTAAGACGTGACAGAGCTAATGATAACTGTGGAGGAGGTTGCGCTACATTTATTAAAAATGGGTTGGCGCGATAGGGAAATTCCCTGTGAAGAAGAAATAGAATGTGTAATAGTGGAGCTGTATAGTCCAAGGAAGGATGGCAACTTTAAGTTATTTAATGTCTACAATCCGTGTAGAAGGTTAACCGGAGACATGTTCAGGGAAACAGCAGGGGATGTGTGATGAAGAGAAATATGGTGTGGCGACTTCAATGCACACAACAACTTATGGGGCAGCAATCATATAGATAGCAATGGAGATATAGTTGAAGAAATAATGGAAGAAAGATCACTGGTTTGCCTGAATGATGGCCAGTGCACAAGAATAAATGTGAATAGAGGTACAGTGTCATGTTTGGATCTGACATTAGTGTCTGATAGATTAGCGAATGCGTGTGAATGGTTTGTCAGAGGTGACTCTACCCTAGGTAGTGATCACTTCCCAGTGGTCACAACAATAACAAATGCAAATATATATATACAAGAGGAATGCCCAAGAGACAGGTGGTGCTTTGATAAAGCAGAATGGCAGAAATTCAGAATTTGTTGTGAGCAAACAGCCCACCTAATTAAAATGGAGGGAAACATAGAGGAATGTACAAGGGAAATCACTCGGCATATCTTGAATGCTGCAAGTTTGAGTATCCCCAGGAAAACAATAAAGGTTGGAAGAAAGGTGGTCCCTTGGTGGAACAGGGAGTGTAGTAGAGCTATTAAAGAGTGAAATAAAGCAATGAGAACTCTAAAGAAAAATATGTCACAAGAAAATTTGATAGATTATAAAAGAAAGAGGGCGGTTGCTCAAGAATAATTAAAAGATACCAAAAAAGAAAGCTTGAGAGAATTTTGTTCCACCATCGGAAAAGAAACAGAAATACAAGACATTTGGTCTATGCTTAAGAAAATGAGTGGGAAAAGAAAGTATAAGAAAATACCAACACTAATTAATGGTCAGGAATTAGCTATATCAGATAAAGAAAAGGCGGAGGTGTTAGGCAAGGCCTTTGCTGCAGTTCATAGTGGAGAACATCTTGGAGACAAACATAGACAGCAGAAGGAAAAGGCGCTCAGGGAAAACAAAAATGTGAGGGAGACGAGAGAAGATATATCATCAAGTATAGATATGGAAATAACAATGGCAGAGCTTACATCAGCGTTAAAGGGAACAGGATACACGGCCCTGGGAGAGGATAAACTTTGCTATGCCATGTTTAGGCAGCTCCCTAATGCAACGTTGGAAAAAGTGTTAAAACTTTTCAATAGAATTTGGCGTGACGGGGTTATGCCGAGCTGGTGGAAAACAGCAGTTATACTACCGTTTAACAAACCAGGGAAGGACCCATCTAACCCTAGTAACTATAGACCTATAGCCCTCACATCCCACATGTGCAAGTGGATGGAAAAGATACTAGTTAATAGATTGACACGTGTTGGAACAGAGAAGAATTTACAGAAACTACCAGTGTGGATTTCGGAAAGGTCGATCCACAGCTGATGCTTTAGTTAGAGTGAGCAATGACATGGAAAAGACCCTAAAAATGAAAGAAATAATGGTGATCGTATTCTTTGATATAGAAAAAGCATATGATTCAATGTGGAGGGAAGGATTACTTATACAGCTGAGCCAAATAGGAATTGGTGGGAGGATGTTTAACTGGATAATGAATTTTTTGACGAACAGGAAAATAAGAATTCAAGTTGGGTCAGACATCTCCACTGATTTCAGGGTGGAAAATGGCACACCGCAGGGGAGTGCAATCAGCCCTGTGTTATTTAATATTATGATAAACAATATTTTCGCAAACCTAGAGGGGTGTATTAAATCAGCACTGTATGCAGATGATGGGGCCATTTGGATGAGAGGAAGAAATATATCTCATGTGATAGGAAATATGAAGAGAGCAATAAATCAGGTAGAGAAGTGGTCATATGATTGTGGGTTCAAGATGTCAACGAGCAAATCCTGCTACATGGTGGTCACTAATAAACGAAAAATTGATATTGAGAATCTTTCACTATATGATCAGACATTAGAAAGAGTAACAGAGTTTAAGTATCTAGGATTATGGCTAGACTGCAAATATCTATGGAAAACCCACGTGGAACACTTGGAAACAAAATGCAAAAAAGTAATACAGTTACTACGAGCAGTAGCTGGATCTGACTGGGGGGCGGATAAACAGTCATTAATGGACATATACAGGGCATTAATGAGGCCAACATTAGACTATGGAAGTTGTGTGTATGGAGCAGCAGCTGCCTGTCCTACAAAAACTGGATAGGTTACAGTATAGAGCCCTTCGTGTGTGCACCGGTGCTATTAAAACAACCCCCATTAACGCTTTACTCATAGAAGCAAAAGAGGCTCCACTGGAAATAAGGAGAGAAAAGCTGGCATTGGTTTATTGGGCTAAGTTGAAAGGAAGTGGGGAAGAAAATCCTGCAGCAAGGACCATACAAAACTGCTGGGAATACTCTAAGTTCCAGAGGAAAGGGTTTGGATGGAGTATGAATGAATGTGCCAAAGCATTTGGAATTGACAATATTGAGTTTGCCCAGCCCACTCCAGTCAGTAACATTCCCCCTTGGCTCTATCCTGAGGCTAAAGTAGACATGAGTTTACTCGAAATGAAGAGAGAATGGAGTATGAATGAGGTTGGAGTTAAAACAAGTGTGTACCTGAGGAGCAATTATTTTAGTTACCTGAAAATCTATACAGATGGGTCTAAAAACACGAGTAGGCATGTGGGAACCGGTGTATATATACCAGAATTTGGAATCAATATGTCCGAAAGGTTGTCTGATCAATTATCAGTGAACACAGCAGAAATGGTGGCTGTAATTATCAGCCTTCAGTGGGTGGAGGAGGTCAGGCCAGACAGGGTGGTGGTGTGCACCGATTCGGTGGCTGTTCTAGAAAGCATACAAACATCAAACACCACAAGGAAAGATCTATTCATTGATATACAGCACAGTTTGCTTCGCTTACACAGGGGTGGTGTGGACGTGCAGTTTTGTTGGGTACCAGCACACCAGGGGGTGAAAGGAAACGAGGCGGCTGATAAACTAGCAAAAGGGGCACTGGAGAAGAACATAACAGTACAAATACCTCTTGGGATAGGGGAAGGGAAAGCAGTAATTAAAAAGAAAGGAACTGAAATATGGCAGAAAAGGTGGGAAGAAGACCAGAAAGGAAGGAGCTTATACAAAATACAAAAAACAGTAATAACAAAGACCTATGAGGAAAAGAAGAGAAGGGAGGAAGTTGTTATAATGAGACTCAGGGTGGGACATACAGGGTTAAATAACACTTTGTATATATTAGGGAAAAGGAACAATGATTGGTGTGAGGGGTGTGGAGTGAGTGAGAGTGTTGAGCATGTGATATTGAATTGTAGTAGGTATGCGGCTGAGCGAGAGCAGCTCCAGGAGAGAGTCAGAGCAGCAGGGCATGAGTGGAGTCTGGCAGGACTGCGGGGAACAGAGGTGGAGGCAGAAGGTGTAAGAGCAGTCAGGAGGGCGCTCTTTACTTTTCTCTCAGACACAAGACTGATAGGAAGAATTTAGGAAGTTAAGGGCATGTTGTTACACACTCTAGTACAGTAGGTGGCGGTATGCACCTAAAAGTTGTTTTCGGTCCGCTTTAACTTCAAAGAAGAAGAAGAAGAAGAAGAAGACTTTGGAGAGCACGGTAGGTGACCACTGTTTTCGTCAATGCATCGATAGAATTGTTAATTCTCGACACTTGCAGTGTTCAAACTGACTATTAGTTACGTCAATGAATTTCACAATCTAAAAATACAATCAAGAATTACATTAGATCAAAGTATTTTTAATTTTAGAAGGCTGTGCTAACGCGGGCTAGTTGAACTAGCCCCTATTAGCTAACTAGCGATAACCCATTGTGCTGCTTTTCGCCGACTGTTCTTAACAAAAGGTCAACGAATAAATTAAACAATCACGAAAAATCAAAGGTATATTCAAAGGCCTCCTATATTCTATGTTAACAGACGGTAATATTCGACCCAACTAACCAGGTTTAGTTGGCACAGGCCTTTTTTATTAAGACATGATAATATCTACAGCTAACCTGCGTTATCACAGCAGATAATGTTTCTTAGTTGGCGAACATACCGAAAACCTCAGAGACCAATAGGTTTAATGGAAAAGTTTGCTTTTATAAGTTGCCATGATATTGAAATTAGAAGTTTCGTTTGCGTTAATTTAGATAAGTTAACTCCCCGTCACTTAACTGGCTTTAGATTGTAATAAGTCGTAATTGAATACGTTTTTACCCTGAATGAAAATCTTAGGTTTGATTTATTGTATTTGTGTGTCCATTAAAAAGAGATGGCATGGTTTGCGTAATATTTAACAGAAGTTGGTCGTAATGTAAATTTCAACTGCACGCGCTTTAAATGTAGATTTGAGGGTTTTGTGTTGATTTAGTTGTCTTACATAGAAATCATTCTCTGACCAAATCTGCTTATTTGTTTTCTCTCTTTATGTGTAATCATATAATTAAAGATAACTTTTCAAATGAAACTACTTCATTGATGCACTGATTTAAATGTTTGTTTTTTTGTTCTGCAGATGCATGTTTCAGTGTTTACCAAGAATTTGAAGCCTGATGTCAAGTGCTGCACAACGTGCTGCAAGCAGTATCACTGTCCCATTTGCCCCAAACTGAAGTCATTTCCACTTACCAAGTTTGCGCGGCACTTAGATGTACATGTAAAAAATGCAATAGCATTTAAAGGTGAGATTTGCATGTGTGTAGACAGCCTATTGTGTAAATGCATGTCTGATATCAATGCTGATACACACACATTGCTCCTATTAGTTATATAACTTATTCTCCTTGTTCTATTGAATGTCTGTCATAATCTTTGTTTTCCATCTATTCGTTTTAGATATGTTTATTTGCCGTTGCAACCTACAGTGCCGAGATGTGGGTCATTTCCATTGCCCCCTGTGTGGCAGAACCATTATCCGAAGAATCGATATGGAAGTTCACCTCAAGGTGTGCAGCTCTGCCCAACGTGAACCTACCTCTGCTGAACCCATCCAAGTCATCCCTTCTCCTTACCAACCAGCTGCATCACTTGCCCCCTCTCCTTCCCCAAAAGCTGCACCTGCACCAGTTGCCCCCTCTCCTTCCCCAAAAGCTGCACCTGCACCAGTTGCCCCCTCTCCTTCCCCAAAAGCTGAACCTGCACCAGTTGCCCCCTCTCCTTCCCCAAAAGCTGAACCTGCACCAGTTGCCCCCTCTCTTTTCATTGGCTTCTTCTCCTCCTCAAGTCACATTGACACTGGTCATCCCTAAACCACAGGATACAATAACACCTAAAGCACGGTCCAAAATGGTGAAATGTCCTCACTGTAGCCTCACATTGTACCGGAAGAATGTCCCTACACATATCCAAAGGAAACATGCCAAACAAAGAAAGGACATAACAGCTCATGATCATTTGAAGAATGTCTGTGTAGATGCAACCAATGGCATATCTGCAGTGAAGAAAACAAAGCATGGCTTCTCTGTGCCAGTTCATGTTCAGGATAAAACATGGAGGCATGTTCATAAAGTACAGCGTGAGCTGGAGGAATGCAGGCAGTATCATGTAAGGGCAGTACGAAGTGGACTCCTATCAAAGCACTGTGAGCACATCCGCTCACTGCAGTACTGCACAGAGATGGCGCAGGAGCACATCCGCTCACTGCAGTACTGCACAGACATGGCTCAGGAGCACATCCGATCACTGCAGTACTGCACAGACGTGGCACAGGAGCACATCCGCTCACTGGGATGTACTTTCACAAAAGACTCCCAGAAAACATCCCAGAGGACCTCACAAAACCAAAAGCTGTAACCGATTTTTTTGACGGAGCTCCATCCGAAAGAAGCAACATGTACTGTCTGCCCAGGGTCAGTACAGCTGGGAAATTCTTCAAAACTCAACCAGAATGGAAAAATCATCACAATGAATGGGATAATTGAGAGTAAGTCATTGCTTTGTCTCACTCTTGACAGAAATAGTTTTTAAACATTACAGTTTTATTTACTTCTTTTTTTTCCCCTCCAGATGTCTCAACATACAACCCCAATTCCGAAATAGTTGGGACAAAGTGTAAACTGTGAATAAAATCAAAACGCAATGACTTTCAAATCACACCAGCCAGTATTTTATTCACCATGGAACAGAAATAACATAGCAAATGTTGAAACTGAGAAATTTTACAACTTTATCCACAAAATGAGCTCATTTCAAAATTGACGGCTGCTACAGGTCTCAAAAAAGTTGGGACAGGGGCCTGTTTATTATGGTGTAGCATCCCCTCTTCTTTTTAACACCGAGTGGAGGCGTCTGGGCATTGAGGAGACAAGTTTCTTGAATTTGGCTGTTGGAATTTGATCCCACTCTTGTTTAATACAGGCTTCCAGCTGCTGGAGAGTTTTGGGTCTCCTTTGATGGACTTTTCGTTTAATTATGCGCCAGATGTTCTCATCGGTGAAAGATCAGGACTGCAAGCAGGCCAGTTCAGCACACAGACTCTTCTACTATGAAGCCATGCTGTTGTAATAGCTGCGGTATGTGGTTTTGCATTGTCCTGCTGAAATACACTAGGCCTTCCCTGGAATAGATGTCATCTGGAGGGGAGCATATGTTGCTCTAAAACCTTTATATACCTTTCAGCATTCATGGTGCTTTTTAAAACATGCAAGTGTCCCACACCATATGCACTAATGCATCCCCATACCATCAGAGATGCTGGCTTTTGAACTGAACGCTGATAACAGGAGGGGTGGTCTTTCTCCTCTTAAGCCCGGAGGACACGACGCCCATGATTTCCCACAAGAATGTCAAATTTGGAGTTGTCTGACCACAGGACACTTTGCTACAGTCCATTTTAAATAAGCCTTGGCCCACAGAACACGGTGGCGCTTCTGGATCATGCTGAACAATGGCTTCCTTTTTGCATAATAGAGTTTTAGGTGGCATCTGTGGACTGTGTTTACAGACAGTGATTTCTTGAAGTATTCCTGGGCCCATGTAGTAATGTCAATGACAGAATCATGCCGGTGAGTGATGCAGTGGCATCTGAGGGCCCGAAGATCTTGGGCATCCAGTAAAGGTCTTCGGCCTTGTCCCTTACACACAGATTTTTTCAGTTTCTCTGAATCTTTTGATGATGTTATGCACTGTCGATGATGAGACCTTCAAAGCCTTTGCAATTTGATGTTGAGGAACATTGTTTTTAAAGTATTCCACAATTTTTATACGCAAACCTTCACAGGTTGGAGAGCCTCTGGACATCTTCACTTCTGAGAGACTCAGTCTCTCTAAGACATCCCTTTTATAGCCAATCATGTTACACACCTGATGCCAGTTAACTTAATTACTTGCTGAATGTTCTTTCAGCTGATTCTCTTATATATTAATGCCTTTTTCAGCCCTTTTTTGCCTGTGTTCCAACTTTTTTGAGACCTGTTGCGGCCAGAAAATTTGAAATAAGCTCATTTTGTGGATAAAAATGTAAAATGTCTCAGTTTCAACATTTGAAATGTTATCTATGTTCTATTGTAAATAACATATTGGCTCATGTGATCTGAAAGTCATTGCATTTTGATTTTCACAATTTTCACTTTGTCCCAACTATTTCGGAATTGGGGTTGTATTTTAAGCAGTGTCCACATTGCAATATGATATATAGATACCAGGAGTGACAGATGGCAGAATGGGTTGAGGAAAATCACCTGTTTGCAGCAAAGGTGGAGTTACCAGCAGCCCTGCGGTTTGGGGAAGTGGAGCTGGCAGATGCTCTCCAGCAGTACGGGCGGCTTTTGAATGAGTCTGCATATGAGAACATTGATCTTGACGAAAAAGAGTTTATTCTGGAGCCGTTCAAGTTTGTGTTTTATAACATGGAGGACATGAAAGTTTCAAGATGAAATTGTCGATGTGAGAGGATACCTTGCATATTGTGGGAGCAAAATAAATGACAAATGCAGTTAAAACAAAACAGATGTCTTAAGTTTCATAGTGTTCATAGCCCACTGAAGTTGTTTACTATTGGTGTTATTTGTGTTAATCTTACATAACTTAATTTGTCATAACTTAACTTTTTTTAGACATTACTAAATATTGCTTTGTCAACCATTTATTTCTTATTTACTGAGCTACATTTTTCTCCACGATACTTGCTTATAACTTCAACAATACTGGTTTGATACATCTTAGGAACAGAATTCATCATGGGTCAGATTAAGTCGCAACTGAAAGTTTACTTGGAAGATTTACTGTTCCTGCTCTCAAAACTAAGTTTTAGTGGTTAAAAACTTAGCAGAGCCAATTGCAAATGTATTTGTGTATGGCATTGTACACTTAATTGGCTAATTACAGTATGCCTATGCAAAACTGTAACAAAATGTACATTACATATTTTACTGATATCCTCAGTATTAGATTCATGATGTATAGCAGTGAATATATTCAGTGAGGTCTACTTTTACTAGTACTGAGGTAAATGTAATAAAAAACTGTACTTTTACTCAAACAGAATATACATAGTGACTCTCCATCCATGTGATTCTGCATAAGGTAAATTATTTCTAGTGTAGTTTTAATGCACATGTGCATGAATTATGAGCACGTGACATCATCCTGGCAAAACCTTAAACTTACCTGAAACCCTTGTTTTTGTAATTCCCATTTGAACAGGGTGACAGCACTATTTTTATGATAAGAAAATGCATAAAACATTAATACAAATTGCACATGATAAAATATGCCTAACGTAAAACAACATCTTGAACATTTAGAAATTGTAGCATAAGACAATTAGCTTTGGACTGTTGAAATCACTTTAATCACCATCATATAAAAAATAACCGTAAAATAGTTACCATGAAACTGAATTAAATGAATTTATTTTACCATCATGTGTTGCATATAGTTGATCATATTGCTGTGAATCTTAAAACCTTGAATTTATCCTACTTCTATCCCCGTTTTACGGTTAAAACAACAATAAAGGTAAACACAGGTTGTGATAGGACTGTAGCACGAATGAAACAATTGTCTCTCGAGGAAATGAAAACGGTCGAGATCATTACACCAAACGGAGGTGCCCACCAATTTATTTTGTGTTATTGATGACGTGCATTTTATACTTTGTTTTTTCAATGTAGCACTATTGAGGAACTAAAACTATGAAGGCAGTGCTCTCAATTTTATTTTGTGTTTTTTTACTTCATATCCTGACGTCACTTCCTTCTGACGGCGGAGGGGATATCAGAGTGGAGCCTGCAAGAGAGTCGGCTGAGAGTGGAGGTCTGCAGCTGGACTGTCTGGGATACTCTGCAGAATTATTGCTGTAGTTCACTCGGTAGGGCAAAATTACGTGACTAAGGTTGCGTGCTACTGGTCTGCGTGCATTTCAATCACTGTCGCCATATCGTCAATATCATGCCCTTCCTCAAAACTGGCCCATCAGTTAGGTGTGGGGTCTGAGCCAGAATTAGTGAAATCAGGTATGACTGGCCCAGGCGCACCATGTCCTCCATTCAAGAAAAGGCCATCTAAAAGTCCCAGTTCAGTCATTTTTTTTAAATGCCACACATGACTCAAAACCTCTGGGAGCGTGCCATTCGCATGCTTAATGCAGTAATGTCTCTCAGGGCTGTCGCTAGGGCTCTGAATGTCTATGTTTCAGCAATAATTTGCTGAAGAGACTTTTGAGGAATTGAGCATGGCAGCAAATAGCTCAAATGCAGAATGACCCCCGCCCAAGACCATATCTGGTCTTTCCATCTTCACGACCATCTGAGACCAGGAACTGTCACTGCAGAGGAGATAACTGTTCTCAATTGTCAGAACTCTGCCCAAACTATGGGAAACTGCCTTTGGGAAGTCCATCCACACGCACATTTTCCGCTTCATGGATTGGACCTCACCCATGCTCGACTAAGATATTGGCTCGGCTGGGTCAACTGACCAGTCTGATGACCGATAATTCAATGGGGGACTCTTAACTGATGAGTTGTGTTCCCAGCTTCATAGAACAGATGAACTGCAGCATATCTGGCACTGCAAGGGGGAACATTATGTGAACATCAGCGTGGTGTGCAGGGTGGCATACGGTGATGGAGGAGTGCCAACGTGGGCGTGAATATCCCATTGACATCGCACCCAACTACATTTCATTACCAGTAACTTCAATGCAGCAAGATGTCACCACAAAACTCTTCAGCCAATCGTGCCACAATTTTTCTGTCAAAACAATGCCATATTCCAACAAGACAACATCAATCCCCTCGTCACCCGTGTATTCAGAGTTCATGTAGGCCATAAACATTTTTGCGCTCGAATGGCCGGCTTATTTCCCTCGTGTTCTTTGGGATGTCCTCAACTGTCAGGCTCGTCATGGGTTCCCTCTTCTGGCCAATATCTGCAAACTCCTTGCAGCTCTTGAAGAGGAGTGGGAATACGTTCCCCTAGTCACCATTGATCACTTGGTACGGGCCATAAGGTGGCGATGTGAAGCAGTGCAGTAGGCCAACAGCTAACCTACTCGATTTGTGCAATTTGGACAAGAGACCTCATTCCCTTTATCATCTTCACCACCGTGAAATTCTTATTTGCCTGTTTCAATCAATGTTTGAAATGTATTGCATTATGGTCATACAGTCGGTCAACACTCGGTGAAAGGACAGTGAGTTATGATACATGGTTTTATTTCTCACAATTAGAATTGTTTCTATTTTTGTTCAATGTAAATTTGGACAAAAGGAGGTTTGCAGCATTCGCGCAATGGCTAATAATTGTGCATGTTTAAAGAAATGAAGACAGAGTAAGGATGGTGGTGCGTGCAGCTGGAGATTCTAGGGATGACCAATACAAAAAGAAATGAAACTATACAGAGTTTCTGAGAAAGGGTTCAGTGGGAGCCAAATGCCAAGATGTGAAAGGCCTGTGCTATAAACGGTGGGTAGGGGCTAGAGTGATGGGTTTTGCTTGTGCAAAAATTGAGAAAAAGTTCTTTAAATATAGATCCAGTAAGTGCTGGTTATTTACCATAGGTTTGTCAATACATTAAAACAGTAAAGAAGAAGAAGTAGATGTGTATGGTCAAGCTTGTGTTTGGAACAAAGGATGTATACAAAGATGAATGACGAGTCTCCACGTCCTCACTGTACAAAAATGGTACCAAAATATCCTGGGTACAGACGCTACCATCTTGCGCTGGTGAAGCCATTTTAAACTGAGTCTACCCTGCAGTGATCAGGGAATTGAGCTGTGGTATCGAGATCCCACCCACAAACCCACACGTCTCAATCAAATGCATTCCCTGAACTTTTTATGTCACCTGGCTGGCAGCTCCAGTGTTACTGGTCAAAGCTGTTTATTGTACACAGAGTAGAGACCAGTTCTTCTTGGAGTAAGGACTTGCTAAAGAGTTAGCTGGATTAATTTTTACCCCCCAGCTGACTTCGGCCAGAGGGGTATTGTCGTCACCTGCGTGTCTGTCGTCTGTCATGTGTCGTCCGTCCATGACTTCGTCCGGGCCAGTACTCAGCAACTAATGATCGCAGCTTCACCAAATTTGGTATGGTAACTCACTGTGACACATAGATGCACGACGTCACGTTTTTTGCTTGATTTGACCTTTGATTTTAGCGCTGTGACCTTGAGGCAGGAAATCTTGTACGGGTCAGCACTCAGCAACTACTGATCGCAGCTTCACCAAATTTGGTATGGTAACTCACTGTGACACATAGATGTGCAACGTCACGTGTTTTGCTGGATTTCACCTTTCACCTTAGCGCTGTAACCTTGAGGCAGAAAGTCTTGCACGGGCCAAGGGGTATTCAGCAACGCGTTATGTTTTTTCTTGTAGAGGTGTTTGAGACTAAAATATGTTTGCCGCTGTCCTTGTCCTAGCTTAGCTTGCACGCCAATATCCGACACTCCTGCCTGCTTCTACAAACTTGTGCCGACTGCGGTTTATTATTACGGTGCCCACTAAGGGCCTAGCCCCAGTACAGACAAGGCAGTTCGAGCGATTGTGTGTTTGTGCGGTGTAGTATATATCTAACAATTTGTTTGTTTCCGTATTACCAGTTTCTAGAACTATAGTTTCCCTTGGGGACGTAACATTCATGTAGTTCATTATGGGTGAATTCACTTGGGCAGGCAAAATTGGGCTGTCCGACGGGCTATGTTGAGGTGGCACATAGGTCTCAACTCTCAGCAGCCCCAGCGGATCTTGACCTGCAACATTTATTCCAAAAATTAGGTAAAGGTTCATCTCTGGGGGTGGGTCTCTAAATGTTAAGATAGAGTGGGTGGCACTTGTTCAGGTTGCAACCTAATGTTGTATGTCGTAATACGACTGTTAATGCATCCTGCACCCTCTTCACATAACCGCTAGCGATGCTCGAGGAGGGCCATGTCGCCGCATAACTATTCGAATTGGTGTTCCACCATACATTTGACCAGCCAGGGCACCAGTTTGCCTGAGATTGCCATTGTTTTCATGTCAGGCTTTTCTTATCCCACCCGCTACAGACATATACATCCGGCCTGCCGAACTTTCGCTGCTGGTTCAAATTGCCTTAAGAAATAATAGAGCATAGATCAATTTGCACTGTTGTCATCCCATTTTGTGATATGTTAACAAATGGAGCGTTGCTGAATTTTGCAGAAATGGTCAGTGAATTTTGGGTGTTGTTCAAAACAATAGGGATAATTATTACTGCTGTTCCCTGACAAGGATCCAATCCCTGGATGCAAGGCTGTGTAGTTTCTCTTGTGCTGGGCTTGGGGAAAGCTGCCTTTACCTGTGTAGATACTTGGGACAACATAGAAGAGAGATTTCGATAGTAGGTTTACATGGCATTTTCACAAAGGTCAGTAGATGGGAGAGGTCTCGGCTTCGGTCCAATGCCCAGGTTATGCGGTCTACCTAGGAGAATTTCTAAAGGAGAAAGGTTAGCACGGTCTCGGCGTAGCATGCGCAGGTAGATCAGGCACAGTGGTAGGGCCTTGACCCAACTCAGTCCTGTCTGCTCACAGTTCTTACCTTCAGCGGGAGAGAGCTCAATGAAGTCCATCATGGTATGATCAAATAGTTGTTCCAGTGGAGGGTGTGCTGCTATGGGTAAACCTGGTGTCCTTACCTGAGTTGCGTGTGGCACAGATCATGCATCTTCTGCAAAACTTCTGCAAAAGCTGTGTACGAAGAGAATCCACAAGTATAGTACTACTCATTGATCATCTTCAATATCCCCTCTTTTGATGCATGGTCCGACTCGTGCATCAACTTAGCAAAATGGGGAAAGAAATGTTTGGAGAGGCAAGCATTACCGCTGGGGCCAATCCTGAGGCCGTCTGCATTTTTGTTGGAGCCTCTGGATTTCCAAAGCACAATTTCTGAAGGAGTGGCGAGGGATTGCATGGTGGTCATGTCAGAATCGCCAAACTGCTTTTAGTTCACTTCATATAGTAAAGACAAAGTGAAAGGGGCCCCGGAAGAGGCGGCTAACTTTGCAGCCGCATCTGCCTTAGCGTTTCCTTGAGAGACGGGGTCGGATCCCCCTGTGTGGGCGGGGCAATGACAGATAGCAACAGCACTAGGCAGAAGAAAAGCTGTTAAAAGACCATCGACCAGGGCAGCATTCTTGATCGGTGTAGAAGCGGGGAGTCGATGTAGATAATGGCGGAGCACCATGTGGCCAGTTTACACACTTCTGTAAGAGCCACCAATTCCGCAGCCTGTGCAGAAAGATGAGAAGGCAGAGACCCAGACACTAGAGTAGCATGATCAGAAACTACAGCAAAACCTGCCATAGCCTTTCCTGAGTTGGAGTCTCAAGAAGCGGAACCGTCTACATAAAAGAGGAACTTGGGGTTAACAAGGGGGGCGGGGGAGGGTTTCCTCTATGAAGTGTCAGAGAGCCGAGACTAGATTTCAAGGCCGAATCGTAAATAGTGGTAGACTCAATATCCTTGACACAAATGAGTGAATGTGTATGGTTTGCCCTGGAAATTAACCCTCGTCCAACCAAGGGTTTTTCTACTACAACCCCGACCGACCGGGTATTACCCCCACCACCCCCCCGATTATTTCAAAATTAAGTGATAAACATCATCTTTTTTGGTATCAGTGTACAGCTACAGATGTCCTCTTCAAATCAAGTACAATTAAAACACATTTCAACATTATGACGTCACTAACACCATATTAGTAAAAAATATCAAAATGACAAAAATCCATGGTTTTTAATATTTTTATTAGTTTTAGCTGAAAATAAGTAATTTTCTGTAACCTCTAGAACTACTGATACTACAATTAATATTTTAGTATTATTATAAATGTTATAAACTCATGAGTAACATAAATTTGACATTACTATGATGTCATAAATAACTCATTTTGGGAAAAACACACGAAAACAAATAGTTCTCTGAACATTTTTCACATTTTCTTTACTTTGTTTTTCCCTATTATAGAACAAGGCTTATAATATCAGTATTATGCAAGTAATTTTACTTTCATGTATAAGAATATGAACAATAAAAATCAACTTACCTTGCAAAATGATGATTCAAGTTCACTGGTACAAATATTTTCAATATGTTACACACTTGCATAAAAGGTTTATCTATGAATTAGGAGAACAACTTTATGAACAATTCTATGAACTTGTATAATAGGAGGCCTATAGCACAGTAAAAAAATAGTATACAGTACAGTAACCAGTCAAACACACAAGTAAAAGTATGTCGGTCATGCACTTCTAATATTCTCCGTTCTCAAGATATTTTGCATTTGACTGTTCCGCGTGCTCGCACGGAGCTTGGAAAAAAGCTTTTAAATATGCTGCCCCCTCTGCCTGGAACATCCTTCAGAAGGACTTGAGATTGTCAGAACTGATTTCTGTTAATGCTTTTGGTTCAATTTTAAAGGATTTGGCATGTGAAAGCATGAGAAACTGTCTCTGTGCCTAATTTACTTATTTATGTATTTATTTTTTATTTTTTTAATGTTTTTATATCTGTGTGTCATTGTCCTTGTATGAAACTTATATGTGTCCTTTTTATTTATGCTGGCCTCTTGGCCAGGTCACTCTTGAAAAAGAGATTTTAAATCTCAATGAGTCTTACCTGGTTAAATAAAGGTTTAATAAAAAAAAAAATTATTAGGCGAAGATCACTTCAAGGTTACTGGTCACTGCTGGTCATTGTAATTCAAGATTTACTAATACAAGGACAAGCTACATCAATAAATCAATAAGGATGACAATCAATGTGGTCTACAAAGTTCATTGAGCATGAAACATAAAAATAGCATACTATTTGCAACTAATTTGTAAGCATATTTTCTATCAAAAACAGGCATAAATTGATGCTGGTGGCAACCACCCCCCCCCCCCACCCTTCGACTTTGACGGCCTACCCTACCCCTGGGGGGTGAGGTACCCTCATTGTTTTTTCATGAAAATGAGCGCAAAGGATGAATAAACAATTACCTAGAAGCATTAGATCATATCTGTTAACGTTTTTGTGCGACAGGAAAAAAATCTGTTGGGGGGGGGGTAACCCCCCCCCCCTTGGTTGGACAAGGGTTAAAAGCAAACCAAAATTGACTGTCTGGATGTCTCAGGACACTGAAAAATGCATTTCACAGGTCAACAGCTGAAGTGTTTAGACTGCGGAGGAATCTGAGGCAAAATGGTATAAGGATTGGGTACATTTGGTGCCCGTGATTGCACTGCGGTATTAACTGCTTGCAAGTCTTGAACAAAACGGTATTCTCCTGAGGCCTTCTTAACTCCCATGTGGTGAGATTTTGGAGTGATAATCACAGGGGGACAATTCTTAATGAGGCCCACATCATATTTACTCGTGGCCCAGAGGTGCGTGGGCAAACATGCGAGCTCAGGGGGTATGGACAGAGAATAGTATACGTCAGCTGGGGGAGTTTCCTGCCATTCGGTAGCCCCGTAGCACCGCTTGGCCAGATGCCCAACCTCCAGCCACTGCATCTGTGGAGCTTTCGTAAGGGAAACATGCGGTGCAGCATCAGAAACTAAATAGAATGGCTGCTGCTCGGGGGTGAGAGACACTAACAGAAAGCATTTGTGGGCATTCCAAAACAGGGCTGAGGTGGAAAAGTATTCAGCGGACTGTGAGTGCATGAACCATGTGTCTTTGAAGTCAGTGTCTGGATCGAAGGAAACATATGACGTGCAGTGGAGCGCCCCGGAGCTCATGAGATTAGAATCTGGGGAAACGTGGGCTGCAGCCAGGTGGAGCAGATCTGTCACTTTGCAAGATGGGCCTGTCAGGTGCCACTCAAAGGCAATGTCAGAAAAGGCGTGATTTAGAAATTGAAAGTCCAGGTCGGTGTTTTTCTTAACCAGAACACTGTCTGGTTGAGAAATTAGCGAGATACCAAATTTGCACATTAAATCTCAGCCCATGACGTTCACCGGACAGATATCGGACAATAGGAATGAATGCGTTATCTTGTACACCATTAGGATCAATATAACTGAGCACTTGAGTGAAACTTTCTCTAGTACACTGTCCTGCCGCACTGACTGAAAACAACCATTTCCCACTCAGTGGAGGAGGATTTTTCAATACAGTTTTCTGTATACATGAATGAGTTGCTCCTGAGTCAACAAGAAATTCTATATCCTGTCCCTGCGCTGTGAGAGTAAGATACAGCAAGGCAAGGAAGCCAGCCTGTAAACATAACACAAAAGTCATTATGGGCTGGGGAAAAGTGGGTGTAAGCTGTTCTTCATTGCGTGTGCACACATATCTTTGCATGAGAGAGAAAGACATACGACCTGAATGCACTGGTTTATTCATCATCAGGTCCCTTGCCTCTCCTCCCTCCCCTCCACAGTCTGCTCCGGAGAACTGATCATCCACTGGCTCCCCATGGGGGGAAGGCTGATGCCGATACTGACTCTGACAGGTGTAGCCCCCTCGTCCGCCACATCCCCTGCCATGTCGAGCTTGTGATGGGTTGGGACATTCATGTGCCCAGTGTCCCCGCTGACCATAATTGAAACACATGTCAATAGGGAATTCCAGTGTCTGTTAGCCATAGTTGGCAAAGTCAGGTGGAACGTGTCCTCTTCCGCGGCCTTTTCCTCTTCCTCTTCCTCTGCCCCTGGCTCTTGGGGTTTGCTCTGATGTTGCAGCTTGCAAAAGGGTGAGAGTGGCCTGATGCATTTCCAAGTCTCTCTTTGCTTGCCTTGATGCTTTCTGCTGCGCTTGGCCCCGTTGCGCATGGATTGCGTGTCGTTTCACTTCCTCCAAACATGCTTTGTTCGGGTCTGGGGGTTCCTCCTTCCACGCCTGTGGGCGAAGGGTCCGATGCTTAGCCGCCGTCTTGGTGTGTAGGTGTAGCTGGCGGACCTGAGCTTAACGGCTGGCTTTGTTCATACGCCGGTGGGGGTTGGCCTTGTGGCAGTGGTAGTGGAGGAGGCTGTTGGTTTTGTGGAGGTTGAGGGTAGGGGCAGGAGTCAAGGTCAGGGTCCAGCTTCAGACACGCCAGTGATGGATATAGGCTGGATGATGAGTCTATAGGACAGGAAGAAGAAGAAAACTGGCCAGTACATGTATTATAAGATGGCGGTGCAATAAGCATTCCACGTGGCATATGATTTCTGTCCGTTTTCTGTCTTTCCCTACGTACTGTATCCTCCTTCCACATACTAGAACCTTCTTATTCAATTCTATTTCCTCCAAATCTTGCACCTTAATCTTTTTCTTTCTCCTTTCTCCTCATTTCACCTTCCCGTACCTTCAATTGACTTTCCAAATCCTTCATCTTTGCGCAATTAGATGACCCATTTATCAGGAACCCGAATTTGGACAACCACATTTGCAACGGGAGACACTGTCAGGACCATACTTCTCCATCATACATCGTACCATCGGCCCCCTGGGCTGTGGTAAATCCTTAGACGGTTTCGAACCCATCATTCGAAAAACGTCTTACTCTATTTTCGTTATTGTGTATACACTATCCTTTTCAACACGGACGTCTCCTGTGAGGGTAATTCTTCATTTTCGCACAAAATTACATAAAAAGCGTAGGGTCTCGGTGATTATATAGTCTTGCAGTCAATGAATAATAGAATGCACGCGACCCCTCACAGGTCGTATCTGTGGATCCAGTGCCACACACAGCTTTTATTTCATCTGCGGACCACTGAAGCACACAGTTTGATTTCTGCGGATCCACGACACACAAAATTATCACAACCAACAAGTAATTACCTCACCTTTTACCTAGTCGATCTTGACTGTGTTCAGTCTCACGTTTTACTCTTTAAGTATGAATGGAGAAGTATGGTCATTCAAGAAATAAGAAATATTATCTCTCACCGTATATTTCTCCTTGGCCGGGTATTAATTAGGGTTTGTAGGATCCCGTCACTGGCAATCAGGAGAATGGGACTCGAGGTCCTCTTCTCATAACTCAGACAAATGAGGCCAGGGCAAGGATGATCAGTCACCTCTCGTCCCCTTTTCTCCAACGGCCAGACGCGAGATCCCACTTCTGACACCAAGTTTGTCGTTAAAATTCAAATTTGTTGCATTATGGTGAGGAATGAAAACAAGTTGTTTCTCTAAGTTGCAAATGCAATGGTCCTTTATTCTTGCAAGAAGAGAAAACAATACAACCAGCAACAAAGGGTATGGCTCCCAGTAATGCAGAAAGAGTTCTCCAAAGAGGAATCATCATCGCAGCACATTTATACATTTTAGGCGGAGACTCCCAGAATATTCTATGGCAAGCAGCCAAGCAGCTTATATGCTATGCTGAGCACAACTGGGTAACTTCACCCCCCCCAGAGACCTATTTCTGAACAGACAACATCTTATGACCTCAGGTCAGAAAAAGGACAGTTTTCTCACTTCTCTAACACTCTGCTCAACTGGATGCCTGTCGCCTAGCTTGTCTTGCTTCAGGGTTGCTTGTACATGTGTCTTATGAACCAGTTCACTTCCACTTATTGCTTGGGACTTTCTGTGGTTAAACAGTTCCTCTTTCCCCGTCTACCATGTAGAACTGAAAACATTCTTCATTTTCTGTAAAACTCTTAATACTGATATGTGATATAGTTAAGACATTCAAGCAATAGGCAAATTCCATCACAGGTTAAAGAAAAGTGCTTAGGAATTAGACGATAGGACATAATTTTTCAACTATTCGGACGCAGCCCTGGTTTTGGCAGGCTAGTCCAATAAATGAATGATTGAATACTTAAGGCACATCAGCTCACAAGGGCTATTCAGTGCCAGAAAAAGTTAAAATGAAAAATATACAGGCTAATCCATACAAAACTCAAAATTGCTTAGGTAATTAATACGACCGCAAACGGCTGGAATCCAAAACATAAAATTGCATGAAAACTAGAGCATGTAGAACCAAACCATTTCCAGATTTGAAATCAGCAGATCAAAAATAGTGAAAAAACAGCAAAAAAATCTTATGCAACTGAGATTTTGAAAAAATTTTTTGTGCTGTGTAATTACTCAGGCCGGTTGGCCACGAGTCTTAGTTTCGCCCGTTCTTTTTTTTTTTTTTTTTTTTTCTGAGTCGCGATTGCCCTGCTCATGCGTGCGCGCGGTTTCACGATTGGCCCAGGCCTAGACCCGGCCCGAGTACAGGCTCTGCGGAGCCTCTTTTTACTTATTAATAAGCCAATGCTTCGCGTTGATTGAACTGGTCTACGTTCCAATTAAATATCGCCTTTCACTTTCAGTATTGCGCGGGTTGATAAAAAAAAAAAAAAAGTGGCACTCGGCAGTTAAATAGGCTATAAAAAGCGTGCGGCTCAAGCTATTTGCATCGACAGGTATGCAATTTTGAATAACGTTGATTTAAATACAGCAAATAGCGTCCAGATGAATGATTGCAGCACCTGTTAAGTGTGGAGTGCTCTCGGAGTGAACCTTTTGTTAATTATGAAAATAACTGAGAACAGGTCAGGACTAATAATTGTTTTAAATGGATGTTTTGTGCACCCCAGTTCTCAGTCCTGGCTCCGCCACTGTACTGAATTTGGCCTATGATTTCATTGCTGTTAGATCGCATATGGAGAGAAACCGTGTCTTCAGTTGCCAGTTACGATAATTGGAAAACACGTCAATAAAGGAAAATGATTGAGAACTAGCCAGGACTAATTGTTGTCATAAAGGGACGTGTCTGTGCCCCCCCAATTCCCGGTTCTAGCCCCGCCACTACTGACGGTCCCGCGCCCGTGCGACGCAATCGCGCCCGTCTCATGGCATGCACTGAAATATAGTTAATAAGTGTGAGAAAGTGAAGACCTGGGTGCGAGAAGCACTTAAGTCACATTTTCCAAAAAATGAGCTGACACTACTACCATAAAGTAGAGTGTCATGTGCATCATTTAAAGCCAAAAAATTCCAAATATAAGTACTCAGGTCCTCAATACTGGTATACGGTCTTCCCTGAATCTACTGAATTTTTGTGCAAGAAATACTCAAGTCTTTGCAGAAGTACTCAAGTCCTTGACGTCATCAGGAACAAGTGCCTAAGTCCATGACTGCCGAATCAGCTGCTAGTATGTGTCATGTGACAAGCATAGCAAAAATGACTGTTTGGCAATCAGAAAATGATTGAAACGGCATTTGTGTGGTAAAAGTACCGAAGTCCATGCATTTTATGGCAATAAGTACCAAAGTCCAGGCATTTTATGGTAAGAAGTACCAAAGTCCGAAACTGATTTTCTTGTTTTTTTCGTAATAAAGCATTATTTTTCCACAAAAAAGTGTCTGTCTACTTTGTATAACCCCTGGGACTAGCAGCAGGCGCCACTGAATGTTATCTTTTAAAAAAAGTATCTGCAGCATGTTTTCAAAACTTTGACCCTTAATATCTCAAAAGTGTTATTTTGTGACTAAAGTACTTCTTGCACCCAGGTCTTCAAGTGATGAATATTATGCGAAGTTTGGCCGGATGTGATTGGGGGGCAGACAGGGAGACCATGTATTTAATATATCAAGCAATGATAAGATCAAGTGTTGATTATGGTTGTTACCTCCGCCAAGGAGGTTATAAAATCACCTGTGTTTATTTGTTTGTCTGTTAGCAGGATTGCTCAAAAACTACTGAGCAGATCATCATGAAAATTGGTACACAGGTGTATCTTCATGCAAGGAAGAACCCATTAAATTTTGGTGACGATCCAGATCAAATTCTGGATCTGGCGGAGGTCAGAAATCTCTGATTGCTCTTGTTTTGTTTATGATTCTGCTGCCAAGTCGCTGCTGGACAAACTAGATGTTCTCCAGGCTAAGGCACTGAAACTATGCTGTGGGGCATTTAGAACTTCGCTAGTTCCCACTCTACTTATTGAAATGGGGGAAATGCCTTTATCTTTATGGCAGATTAAGTTAGGCCTGCAATACTGGATTAAATTTGGTTTTTAAAGTCAAGCATTTCCAGCTAAGTGTCTGCTGCAAGAATCATGGGAAACTGGGGGCAGAGTTAAACCCAAATCATATATTGGTTGTATAAATCAGTGGGCGGGTAGACTGGGAATGGAGCTGGTGCTGATTGTATCTCATGTGAGCTGGTTATCAGGACCTTACTGGTTAATGCAAGAGGTAGATATAAATCTGTCCTTTCTAGTCGAAGAAGATAAAAACTCCCACACACGGTCTTCTCATTGGCAATTAATTTATTAGTCGACGTTTCGGTCAACCGACCTTCCTCAGGACAACAAACAGAATACATCTAAGAACACATCTTAAATGCAGGCCGGTAGGCCTACGTGGCCCAATCAGATAAAATCACATGACCACTAGTAAGACACATCTCATAAGTAAAAACATCAATACAAATAACCATATACAGGTAATAATAACCTCATTTTGGGAAGACAATAATACAGTATTTGCAATACATAACAAAATAGAAAAAAGTTTCCAAGCCATAAGAATAACCACGTTTACAGTACAATCATGAGATGGAAAACATGATGGTATGAGAATGAAAATGCAAAAAAATTTTGCAAAAAAAATTTTGCCGCCTCCTAATCATCCCAACCCTTGAAAACAGGAGAGGAGACCAGATTGAAAGACTTTGTCATATAAGTAAAAACTGTAAATATACATAGTGAACAAAATAAAGAAATACAATCAATAAAAGGCAAGTATTCTATAGGGGAAGAGTCCCACCAAAATTAGGAAACAAAATTCACAACATAACGTTGAGGGGAAGTTCATCATTCAATCCATCAGGTGTTAAAGTCTGTGAAGTAAATATCCAATACACCTTGCGACGTTTGAGCAGCAAATCAAGATCACCACCTCTCCGTGGAAGGCTGACTTTTTCAAGACCACAGAAACGTAAAGTAGAAATGTCATGTTTTTTATCATTAAAATGGACAGCCACAGGATAATTTCTGTCACTTCTTCGTATAGAGCTTTTATGTTCACTAATGCGCCGCTTCAGTTGCCTGGATGTTTTACCCACATATGCCAAACCACAGGGACAACGTAGCATGTATATCACTTGTGTAGATGTACAAGTTATTACCTCTTTTATGGAAAATTTCTTATTAGTGTGGGGATGATAAAAAAAAAAGTTGGTTTTCAAGGTATTACTGCACTGTGCACAATTTCCACAGCGATAATTTCCCGCAGGTAAAGGGGATAAAAGCCGCTGAGTAGACAGCTTAGGCTTGTAAGTGGTAAAGTCAGCATGAACAAGGAGGTCTCTCAGATTTCTCCCTCGCTTGTTTACAAAAAGAGGCTGAAATTTAAAATGGGGGCCAATTCAGGGTCTGAGGTCAAAATATGCCAGTATTTCTTAAAAGTAGATTTGATAGTGAAAGAGAGAGGAGAATAAGAGGTGATACAAGTAACAGAGAACTTTTTTGCTTTTCTCTTACTTTGTTGTAACAATTCTGAGCGTGGTTTCCTCAGTGCTGCATCATAAGTCTTCTGTAGCCAAACATTTGGGTATCCCCGTTGGACAAATCTTGACCTTATCTCAGATGCCTTCTCTATAAAATCTTCTGTAGTACTGCAAATTCGTCTAAGTCTAAAGAATTGACTTTTGGGCAAACCTCTCTTCAGAGGGGTGGGGTGAGAACTACTTGCCAGAAGAAATGTGTTTTTATCGGTTTCTTTTCGGTAGAGAGTGGTGGATAAGGTGCCTTTATTTTTAATAACCCACATATCCAAAAATTGAACTTTTTCACTACTGTAACTTGGTAATTTGCAAGTTACAATTAAAGCTGTTCAGTAAAGTGAAAAAATCTTGTAGCTCGTTGGCATCAGCTTGGACCTGGCAGAACACATCATCAATAAACCTGTACCACTTCAAAATTTTAGGCTGAAAAATATTGCGCACCATCCCATAGTAGCCCAGACAAATTCTTTATTATCACCCTTGTCTCAGTATGTGGACTACTTTATTAAACCCTATGTCCTGACACTGCCAGCATGTATAAAAGACTCCACAGATTTTATTATCTCCGCCAAGGAGATAATGCGATCGAGTCGGTTTATTTATTTATTTATTTATTTGTCCGTCCTTCTGTCTGTCTGTGGACAGGATTTCTCGGAAACTACTGGACGGATCTTCATGAAATTTTCACCAGAGGCAGATCTTGGGCCAGGGACGACTCCATTAAAATTTTGTGATGATCCGGATCTGTATTTACAATCTTAGTGGCATATCTTGGAAACTACTTGACGGATCTTCATGAAATTTTCACCAGAGATAGATCTTGGTCAAGGGACGACTCCATTAAAATTGTGTCATGATCCAGATCCGGATCTGTATTTACAATCTCAGTGACATTTCTCTGAAACTATTGAACAGATTTTGATCAAATCAAGGTGGAAAGTGATTGCGCAATCACACCCGAGGGTAATTGTCCAGTCAGGCCACTGATTGCGCTATCACACCCGGCGGCCATTGTCCAATCACACGCCAGCGGCGGTGATTATCCAATCACACCACTGATTGCGCAATCATACACCGGCAGTGATTGTCCAATCACGGCCTGTGCAGTCACATCGATGGGACATCGCCAATCACACGATCATCACGTGACATCATGGTCACGTGATGATCATGTGATCGCTCTGTACTTTGATGACGGCTTTGGAGAATGGATGCTTCAAACATACAAAAATCCCATTTAAACTTGTCACATGGGTGGTCCTGAAATCTTCCAAAGAGAAAGATCTTGCATTTGTATCAACATCATCCCTTGGCGGACATCAGAAATCTCGGATTGCTCTTGTTATTAATATTTCAAGTCTTACCGACTTACCTGATGACGTTCTGTTAGTGACCATCGACACTGCCAGTCTTTACACAAATATTCCACATGATGGGGGCGTTGAGGTTTTACAATTCTATCTTCAGAACCGAGATGATTCAGCTATGCCTCCCAATGAGTTCATTATTGAATTAGCCACTCTTGCGATGAAGAAAAATTATTTTAATTTTAATGGAGAGTACTATTTACAAACGTCTGGCACAAGCATGGGTTCAACTTGTGCACCTAATTATGCTAATTCATATGTTGATTACTTTGGAAAAAAAAAAATTGTTTTTAATGCAGCGTGCAATATTTTGCAGCCGAAAATTTTGACTGCATTTTTAGGGGTCGTTATTTAATTCCATCCGCCAAATTGACATGGTGTCATTTCATCTCCGCTAAACAGCCTTGGTTTAAGTAAGTCGTCACTGGTTTCCAGAACCCTAACCTTAACTCTAACACATAGCCCTAAATCTAACCGTAAATTTCTCCTTATTCCTAACCCTAAATGTTTGTTTGGCGAATGGTAATATGTGACGATCCCTAAAAAATGCAGCCTTCGAAGACCGCAGCCTATGCTTTGAGATGATGCACCCTTTGAGATGCACCATAGATATACTCATGAGAAATCCGCGGTAATTTATCTGTAGCTGGAGAAGATCCATGGAAGTGTTGCTGTTATTTTCCCCTATAACAATAAATTAACTCACTTCAGTTTTAACTAAACTACTGTGCAACAACAAAGTCGTCTACACAGGGGCGTAGCTAGGGATTTTGGGCCCCCAGAAAGAAAATTACTCAGGCCGCCCCCCCCCCAGCTGGCCAGCCAAACAAGAAAAGTATTTTTTATTTTTTATTTTTTTTTACAAATATCTGCATTTTTAATGTATTTTTTTAACTCTTAATTTCCTTGTATTAAAAGCAATAGTTTATTTCCTTCACATTACTTCGTGTTTATTAGCATATTCCCAAAGTAGGATATAATATCTACCATTTAAGCATCTAACCCCCACATTCGGACAATTCTTATAACACTGCATATATATTTCTTGATTTTACCCCTAGTGGTTCTTTATGTACCTTACACAGTTGCACTTTATAAAATCACAACACACCAGGTTCTTTCAAGTTTGAACAAGATTCCAACTGCTGGGTTTTATTCATAGGTGACAAAAGTACACAACTATTGTACTCAAGTAGAAGTACAGTTGCTCTGGTTAAAATTAACTTAAGCAAAACTAAAAGTACCGGTCTATAAATCTATTCAAGTGAAAGTAAAAAGTATTCAACACACGCACACACTTAACAATTTTTGATAATCCGCGAAATGCTATTAAAAAAAGCAACACTGACATAGGAGGTTGCATTGGCTAAAGCTGTTTGGATGCACGTTGTTTTAATAACAAGGAGTGGCAAAGTTGTGCATTGCAATGCAGACGAATAACAATAACTGGCACCAATCTGGCGACTTACATGAGCAATCACCTGAATAAATGCCAGGTATAGCCTATCGGAGACTGGCACGCAATCAGTGCACTTGCAAATGAGAGCCTGCAGTATCACCGATCGTGTGACATTATTTAACCATCCATCTACAACAAATATGATCTGACAGATACATCATTGAACACATACACAAAGCACATTTGCCAAACTGTGCAAACAGGCAATCTCTCAAATTGGAAAAAAGCACCACGGCGGATGCTGACAAGATAGCCTGCTAACAACAAGCCAAGCACCACCACAGCGGGTGCTCTCTCGCTCTCTCACACACAGATACACACACGCACGCAATCACCCCAACTTCTCCGACTCCAAGGCTAGGCTGCTTCACTGAGACCACAACCAACCACAAGGCCCACATAACCATGTAGTATGCCAAAGCCGGAAAGGACACACACACAGTCATCTATTCGTCCAGTCGCCCACTTGCTTCACTGTCCCACCAGCCGTCAAGTCGCTTGTGCTAGCAGCTGTAGCAACTAACGATACCTCAGCACCTACTGCGTCAGAGGAGCACTCGGCTTCAGGGTCACTGGGTGGGAAAGGAATCAGAGGATCCTCCGTTTTGGTGGCGAGAGTGGGCCCACTGTGCTTGCTGCCCCGGCATCGTCTTTCGGTGCCTCTTCATCTCCGAGTGCCACACTTTTGAATGTGAACCCAAAGCGTACGAGTGATACACTCTGGTTTAGTTTTCGCTCGCTCGCTAGCCATTTTTAGTACGACTTCTCAACGTTATGTCTTTCTTCTGTTTGGCGCGCATGGCTAATTTGCATACGTGTTCAAGACTGGCTGGCTCCGCTTGGCAAAAAATAGAACATATTTGTGAATAAATGTTTTGAATTCTGTATACTGGACATGGTGAGCTTAAAAACATTTCAGTGACCATTAGTGACAATAAAATTTTTTTTTATTATTATTTCTTAAGACAAAATTTGAGACCCCTTCAAATTTTGCTTTTGAGGCTTTCAGAGGGTCTCATGGGTTAATCGGGGGGTTCGGACCCCCAGTATTTCGCACACTGCTCCAGCCAACGAGCTATATAAGCTAGAGGCGCTATGTTACGATTTCAACGTGCAAGTCTGGCCGGCATCTTGTGACGGGCGTCCATCACAGAAAGGTGCAGCGAAGTGGATTCATGCCTTCCAGAAATTTTGATTTCCACTGAGTGCCATACAGGCCTAATGTTTAAAAATTCCGCAGTACTTTGAATCACTCCCGACTTAAGGCACGTCCGAAAAACCGTTGAAATCAGCAGCCGCTGTCAGTAGATGCGAATAGATGTTTACTTGTTCCTCATTCATCGTAATGTCAGTGTCTGGGTCTGCACCATGCAGCTTCTATCAAAAAAAAAAGTCATAGATACGTGTCTGATCCAATTACAAACCAATTATTGTTTTTCTTTTTTTATAGATAGGCCTACGTGTCAGATTCAATTACAAACCAGCGTTTTTTTTCCTCTCTAAACTAATAAACTAGTTTCACGACTTGGCTGCGGTCACAATAAGACACTTGTCATCAAGGTTCCCGGCATTTGCGATGCTAATTTATCTTACTAGTTGACAAGTGTCCGTCCCTGATCGCATACTGCTAGAGAAATAGACCCGCCTGACAGAACGAGATCAGTCATAATATTACCGTACCGACTACCGAAGGGGTTTTAAGATGGCCTGGGTGTTTACCACTGTATTTTCAAACATTCCCAATGGAAAAATATCAATCGCTCAGGGGTCCGTTTCCCGAAATCACAGATGCTCACTTACGTCGTAGGAACCATTGACAATGAATGGACCTACTATGTCAGCTGCTAACTTAATTAGCAACAACGCTTTTGGTAAACGCAATGGGCGATAATAGACCAAAATGGCGCTTCAAGCTAACTCTTCTCTAGTTATCGGTCAGAAAAAGGCCGGAAATCAAAAACGCTGCTGAATGATTATTATTGATATTTGCTGAAATATTAACCAGAGCGTGTTTGTTTACATGGGTTCAAGCGGCAGGCACGCCCGTCATAAGGTGGCGGCCAGCTCTGCACACAATGGAACGAGCAACGCAGCGCCTTTAGTTTAAATATCTCGTTGGCTCCAGCGCCCTCCAGGCTTGAAGAGGTTGGAAGCCATAAACTTTAGGCGGCATCACACTTCCTGTTTAGTCACCTTTCTTCTCTCCTCTAGGCTTGCTCCCCCGCGCAGCACAAGGGGTGGACTATACCATTTGTATATTTTAGAAGGGGGGAGCAGAGGCCCCTAGTATTTGATTTTACTCTATTTGAGACCAACTTTAATCTTTTGACCAATCCGTTTAGTTGCTTTGGATTCAATAATGACATTAATTACTAAGAAAAAAATTAATTAATAAAAAACTTACACTTTTCATTCCAGGCTTCTCAAGGGCCCCCCTCCCACTGTGGGCCCGGGTAATCAGTACCCTTTCCCCCCCCCTTTGCTAGGCCTCTGCGTCTACATTCTGCAATGGATGAGGAAGCAGCCAAAAGTAAGTAGCTAGCTTTTTATTAGTAGAGAGGTATAATCTTTTCTGGGGATTTTTCTAACCTTCCTGTTTGATCACGCTTGGTGATGGAAGGTGTCATCTTCTGCACGACTTTTCTATGAAGACGATATTATTTCAGAGCCTCGTGTGGCATTTAGGTAGTAGCTTAGCTGCCGCCACGTTAGCAGAGGGAAACGCGGCAGAATTAAACAATTATAAGGGATGGACAACAGATCTGCTGATCTTGAAACTAGAGAGGCTGAAAACGTCTTTTTACGAGAATGTGACGGACTACAACCATATAAATTTGCGACTGCGGTCAAGCTATCACCAGTTCGCAAAAAACGGTCAAACTATCGCCGCTAAAAATTTTCTGCGCAAATACAGCGGATAACGCGGTAGTAAAGTCACATGATACAATTGCTGTCGAAAATCGGCTTGTTGAGAGAAATACCGAGGCTTATTCAACGAAAGAATGCGTGTATTTTATTCAGAAAAAAAATCGTGAACAACTTCCATAATGTGGTTTGAAAATTATTTTTATTTCTGTTTTTTCAATGAATAGTTGACATTTTGGTGCAGATTGAAATGTGAGATTTTGGTGAACTGCCGTTACTCCAGATAACAAACAATTGCATGTAACTGTAATAATGTTTTACTTAAAGCAAAAGGGAAAAAAATGTAGATATCACTGTGGCATTAATGTAGGAATTTCCATTAGAATTGGTCTTTTTAGGTGGACAAAATACGATAAAATTCAAGCAGGGACCACGTAATTCAAAATGTTTGTGGAAATTAGGGGGCCCAAACCATACTGCACACGCTGTAGTAAAAGCGTATTGAATAAAGAGAGAGATTGCATGGGTCAATCATGATATAAACAGCCATCAAAGTATGTGCTTTGCAGTTGGACCCAACAAAATGATGGCATGTCTGAGGGCCTGTTATGGTTTAAATTGAAAAACTTTGCGAAAATTAGCGCTTGCATACAACAATGCATACATTCCAGTACAGGACGTCTGAATAGGATGAGACTCCATGTTGGATATATGAGATAAATGGCTATCAAAGTTGGTACTGTGCAATGTGCGAATGCAGACAATTGGATGGGGGTTGCCATCTTTGAGGGCCTGTAGTTCCTGCAAATCAAATAGTTTGTGAAAAGTATCACTTGCATATCATTACACATAGATCCTTCTATAAGCACACAAAATATGAAGAGATTCTATGGTGGAAATTTTTAATAAATGGCCATCAAAGTTGGTACTGTGCAATGTGCGAATGCAGACAATTGGATGGGGGATGCCATCTTTGAGGGCCTGTAGTTCCTGCAAATCAAATGGTTTGTGAAAAGTATCACTTGCATATCATTACACATAGATCCTTCTATAAGCACACAAAATATGAAGAGATTCTATGGTGGAAATTTTTTAATAAATGGCCATCAAAGTTGGTACTGTGCAATGTGCGAATGCAGACAATTGGATGGGGGATGCCATCTTTGAGGGCCTGTAGTTCCTGCAAATCAAATGGTTTGTGAAAAGTAACAATTGCATTTCATAAAACATGGATCCTTCTATAAGCACACAAAATATGAAGAGATTCTGTGGTGGAATTTTTTAATAAATGGACATCATAGTTCGTACAGTGCTATGTGCGAATGCAGACAATTGGATGGGGGTTGCCATCTTTGAGGGCCTGTAGTTCCTGCAAATCAAATAGTTTAATAAAAGTATTACTTGAAAATCATTACACATAGATCCTTCTATAAGCCCACAAAATATGAAGGGATTCTGTGGTGGAAATTTTTAATAAATGGCCATCAAAGTTCGTACAGTGCTATGTGCGAATGCAGACAATTGGATGAGGGGGTTATACTTAAGGGTTCCTGCAAATCAAATAGTTTGTGGAAAGTATTACTTGCATATCATTGCACATAGATCCTTCTACTAGCCCACAAAATGGCCGTTTTGATGGTACAGTTTTTTCCTTTTATTATGCTGTTGTTTTATGTATTTTAGAACATGCATGTGTAAATTTTATTCTTCATGGCATTCATACACAACAGCATAATAAAGGAAAAAACTACCATCAAAACGGAGAATCGGTGGCTTCTTCATTGGTGAAATTATGAACATGTGGTCGCAAAAACTAAGCATTTATTGGGCAAGCAAATTAGTCCAATCTATTTTCTGTCATGTTTATGTTTAGGTCAAAACAATTTTGAAATAAATAAAACACTTGTGTTCAGGTACGTAAGTTGGAGATATCTAATTCTATCATTGACTTATTTGGTCTGTAAGATTATAAAATTATAATAACTTGAAATAATTTGCATGAGAGAAAATTAAACAATATGTTCAAGGTTATTTTATTTTGGAAGGCATTCATGGATATTTCTGGTGAAGGGGAAGGTTAAGAGGGTAAATACACCGAAGAAGACAAATGAATAGTTTGGTGAAAACATACAATAACAATTGCGTTTGTAACAAAAACCATCAAATGTAGGTGGGCTGCAGGACCGAGTAAGGCAAGTTCAAGCTAACACATTGTTTTCAATCAAGGCAGAACAAAGAACTTCCAGTGATGCTTACATTGATTCAAAAATTAATGTACATTAGGCTGACACTTGATGCAAAATATTACAAGTAATATTGTATGCAAGTTCTTTTTGACAAATTATTGGTACTAAAACACAGTCATCCATTCAATTTAATTCATGGTCACCCGTTCCATTGTCTTCATTCTCACACTGCAAAGTGCCTAATTTTATCCACATTTATTTAATAATTTTGCCAAGGAATGTTTTCATTTTCAATGTGCTTGTACAAGAATACATGAAGCATGGAAAGGAGGTGTTATAATTCACAAATTTTTTAACTTGCAGAGATTACAGGCCCTCAAAAATCGCCCCCATTCAACTGTCTACATGCGTATATTGCAAGAGTAACAAAATTTGATGGCCATTTATTTAATAATTCCACAGTGGAATCTCTATTTTCACTTTTTAAATTAAAATAGAAAAGATGTAGTACGGCAAGCATTATTTTTCAAAAAATTTTTGATTTGCAGGGATTACAGACCCTAAAACGTGGCCCCACATTCAATCATCTCCTTTTGCACACTGCAACAGTTCCGATATTGATGCCCATTTTTTTTCATAATTCCACCACAGAATCTCTTCATATTCATTCAATTTATATTACAGTGCATGTAGTATGGTCAGGAATTGTTATTTTTCACAAACTCTTTGATTTACAGGAATTACAGGCTGGCAAACATGGTACCCCAATCAGTCGTCTCCATTCACACATTACAATAGTTCCTGATTTGATGGCCATTTATTCAGTAAGTTCGCACCGAATCTTTTCATATTCAGTGAGTTTAAACTATTGTCTGACACATGACCTATAGTAAGCAAGTGTTACATATTTTTACAAATTACTTGATTTGCAGAAACCACAGGCCCTCAAGTATGGATCCCCCCATTCAATTGTCTGCATTCACACATTAAACAGAACCAAATTTGATGGCCATTTATTTTTTAAAATTCCACCATGGAATCTTTTTCATATTTTAAAATTTTATACTAGGATCCATGTGTTATGCTAATGAAGTGTTACTTTTGACAAACTTTTTGATTTTCGGAATTATCAGCCCTCAAACATGACATCCAATTTTGATTTTACACACTACCAAATTTGATGGCCATTTATTAAAAAATTCCACCACTGAATCTCTTCATATTCTATGGGCTTTATAGTAGGATAGAGGTAGTAACATGCAAGTGTCACTTTTCACAAACTTTTTGATTTGCAGGAATTATCAGCCCTCAAACATGCTTGTCTGCATTCGCACATTACACACTACCAATTTTGATGGCTATTTTTGATTCCACCACAGGCCATTTATTATAAAAATTCCTTTTTGATTTGCAGGGACCACAGAATCTCTTCATATTCTACCAACTTTGGGCATTTATTATTAGAATCTCTTCATATTCTATGGGCATATAGTATGACCCATGTTTTATGATAGGCAAGTGTCACTTTTCACAAACTTTTTGATTTGCAGGAACTACAGGCCCTCAAGTATGAACCCCCATCCAATTGTCTGCATTCGCACATTACACACTACTAACTTTGCCATTTATTAAAAAATTCCACCACAGAATCTCTTCATATTCTATGGGCTTATAGTAGTATCTATGTAATATAGTGTGAAAGTGTCACTTTTCACAAACTTTTTGATTTGCAGGGACTACAGGCCTCAAACATGACCCCCCATCCAATTGTCTGCATTCGCACATTACACACTACCAACTTTTGAAGGCCATTTATCAAAAATTTCCACCACAGAATCTCTTCATATTCTATGGGCTTATAGTAGGATACATGTAGTGATATGCAAGGGTTACTGTTCACAAACTTTTTGATTTGCGGGAACTACAGGCCCTCAAACATGACCCCCCCATCCAATTGTCTGCATTCGCACATAGCACAGTACGAACTTTGATAGCCATTTATTAAAAAATTCCACCACAGAATCACTTCATATTTTGTGGGCTTATAGAAGGATCTGTGTATAATGATATGCAAGAAATACTTTTCACAAACTATTTGATTTGCAGGAACTACAGGCCCTCAGACATGACCCCCCCCCATCCAATTGTCTGCATTCGCACATAGCACTGTACGAACTTTGATGGCCATTTATTAAAAAATTCCACCACAGAATTTCTTCATATTTTGTGGACTTATAGTAGATCCATGTATTATGAAATGCAAATGTTACTTTTCTCAAACTATTCGATTTGCAGGAAATAGAGGTCCTCAAGTGTGACGCCCCCCATCCAATTGTCTGCATTCGCACATTGCACAGTACTAACTTTGATGGCCATTCATTAAAAATTTCCACCGCAGAATCTCTTCATATTTGGTGGGCTTATAGAAGGATCTATGTATAATGATATGCAAAGATACTTTTCACAAACTATTTGATTTGCAGGAACTACAGGCCCTCAAAGATGAACCCCCCCATCCAATTGTCTGCATTCACACATAGCACTGTACCAACTTTGATGGCCATTTATTAAAAATTTCCACCATAGAATCTCTTCATACTCTGTCGGCATATAGTAGGACCCATGTTTAATGACTTGCAAGTGTTACTTTTCACAAACTATTTGATTTGCAGGAACTACAGGCCCTCAAATATGGAACCCCCCATCCAATTGTCTGCATTCGCACATTGCACAGTACCAACTTTGATGGCCATTTATTAAAAATTTCCACCACAGAATCCCTTCATGTTTTGTGTGCTTATAGTAGGATCCATGTTTTATGATATGCAAGTAATACTTTCCACAAACTATTTGATTTGCAGGAACTACAGGCCCTCAAATATGGCACCCCCCATCCAATTGTCTGCATTCGCACATTGCACAGTACGAACTTTGATGGCCATTTATTAAAAAATTCCACCATAGAATCTCTTCATATTTTGTGGGCTAATAGTAGGATCCATGTTATATGAAATGCAAGCGTTACTTTTCACAAACTATTTGATTTGCAGGAACCCTTAAGTATGACCCCCTCATCCAATTGTCTGCATTCGCACATAGCACAGTATGAACTTTGATGGCCATTTATTAAAAATTTCCGCCACAGAATCCCTTCATATGTTGTGGGCTTATAGAAGGATCTATGTGTAATGATTTTCAAGTAATACTTTTCACAAACTATTTGATTTGCAGGAACTACAGGCCCTCAAAGATGGCACCCCCCATCCAATTGTCTGCATTCGCACATAGCACAGTATGAACTTTGATGTCCATTTATTAAAAAATTCCACCACAGAATCTCTTCATATTTTGTGTGCTTATAGAAGGATCCATGTTTTATGAAATGCAATTGTTACTTTTCACAAACTATTTGATTTGCAGGAACTACAGGCCCTCAAAGATGGCAACCCCCATCCAATTGTCTGCATTCGCACATTGCACAGTACCAACTTTGATAGCCATTTATCTCATATATCCAACATGGAGTCTCATCCTATTCAGACGTCCTGTACTGGAATGCACGCATTGTTGTATGCAAGCGCTAATTTTCGCAAAGTTTTTCAATTTAAACCATAACAGGCCCTCAGACATGCCATCATTTTGTTGGGTCCAACTGCAAAGCACATACTTTGCATGGGTCAATCATGATATAAACAGCCATCAATCTCTTTCTTTATTCAATATGCTTTTACTACAGCGTGTGCAGTATGGTTTGGGCCCCCTAATTTCCACAAACATTTTGAATTACATGGTCCCTGCTTGAATTTTCTCGTATTTTGTCCACCTAAATAGACCAATTCTAATGGAAATTCCTACATTAATGCCACAGTGATATCTACCTTTTTTTCCCTTTTGCTTTAAGTAAAACATTATTACAGTTACATGCAATTGTTTGTTATCTGGAGTAACGGCAGTTCACCAAAATCTCACATTTCAATCTGCACCAAAATGTCAACTATTTATTGAAAAAACAGAAATAAAAATAATTTTCAAACCACATTATGGAAGTTGTTCACAATTTTTTTTCTGAATAAAATACACGCATTCTTTCGTTGAATAAGCCTCGGTATTTCTTTCAACAAGCCGATTTTCGACAGCAATTGTATCATGTGACTTTACTACCGCGTTATCCGCTGTATTTGCGCAGAAAATTTTTAGCGGCGATAGTTTGACCGTCGTTTTGCGAACTGGTGATAGCTTGACCGCAGTAATTTGAGCCTGTCAGGCATCAGAGAGAACAAGAGCAGCTAAGAAAGAGTAATAATGGCAATAGGAGAGAAATCCAACTGAGGGGACTAAAATGAATGACGTTATACACCAAACAAGCGGTAAGCTATATGACTTTTTTTTTTTCCCAAAGTCTAAAACAAGCAAACTGTATTGCCACTCAGTGAAGACTTAGGAAGTTTTCTCTTGTTATTGACTGCTGGTTGTTAGTGGTCTATGGTTACGTAAGGTATTGTATTCTGCATCCCTGCGTCATTGAACGTATTCAGGGTTTATTTACAAAGTGGAACTTTATTTATTTTCGTTAAATGTTAGAGGCTTAAGGAACAGCACAAAGCGTAAGGCACTATTTCTTTATTGCAAGGAGCAACCAAGGCTTAATTGTTTTTTCCTACAAGAAACTCACTCTGTTGATAGTGGAAATCTCAATGGGGAAGTGGTGACATATAGGTACCCATTCAGCAGGTGTGGCAATTTTACTGAATCAACTTAATGGCAAGGTTACAGACCATAAGTGTGATATTGAAGGCCATTGGCTCCTGGTCATTATGGAGCTCAATGACTGCAACTACATTCTGGTTAATATATTTGGTTTCAATAATAGGGCCAAGAACAAGATTTTGTTTTCTAATTTAAGTGGCATGATTGATAACTGGAAGATTGTATGTTCAACTGATAAAATTATTGTCACTGGAGACTTCAATGTAGTCCCAGATGAATGGCAAGACAGATTTCCGACCCAGTATAACAACCACTCCTTTAATCCTTTGATATCTGAATTTTCTAACTCACTTGACCTCGTTGACATATGGCGTAAAATTAATCCAGGAAAAATACAATACGCGTGGAGTAATAACACAAGACGGTCTCAATGCTCAAGATTAGATTTCTAGTTAATTACAAGCAATTTAATTAATATTTCCTCTAAATGTGACATCTGTCCTTCTCCCCTTACTGATCATTGTGCTATTATGCTGTCTTTTATTGAGTGACAAAGTAACACAGCCTAGGATGTTCCACTGGAAATTCAACTGTAATTTATTGAAAAGCAACTCATTTTGTGACAGGGTATTATCCTTGATCAATGAAGTCAAGCTTCAGGATGACGTATCCCCTATAAGTAAATGGGAGTGGCTAAAATATAATGTTAGGAAAATTGGCATTCAAGAGGGGAAAAAAATGGCTAATTTAAGAAGATGACATCAATTGAACATCATAACTAAAATAAATTATCTCTGTAGACAGACTCATCTGAATGAGGAAAATAATGTCGAACTCTGTCAGCTGCAGTCTGAATTAGATGACCTTTGTTCAGAAAAGGCAAGAGGAGCTTTCGTCCGATCAAGGGCAAGATGGATTGAGGGTGGTGAAAAGAACTCATCATATTTTTAATCTGGAAAAAGACAGGCCAAAAAAGTAATAAAAAAATTATACGTAAATAACAATTTAAATGAAGATCAGGACACAATAACTATATATTTACATTTTATAAGTCTCCTTACGCTTCTAAATACTCTATTCAAGAGGCTGATTACTTTCTGGGACAGGTGAGGGACTGGATCCCTAAAATAGATAAGAATTTCAAAGATTTAACAGAAGCTGAAATTACTATGGAGGAGCTAAACGCTGCCATCTCACAGATGCCTAATGGAAAGTCTCTAGAGCAAGACGGTCTTACAGTAGAATTTTATAAACATTTCTGGGTTGAGATTTGATTTATGAAGCATTTAATGAGTGCATACACAATTCTTGTTTATCACCAACTATGAAGCAAGGTATAATCACACTTTTACCAAAACCTAACGAAGATATATTATTCTTGGATAACTGGAGACCAATTACTCTTCTTTGCATGGACTACAAGTTGTTAGCTTATGTTTATGCCAATAGACTTAAAATAGGACTTAGTAAGATAATTGACGAAACACAGTCTGCTTTTATCAAAGGGAGACATATTCATTATCATACACGGCTAGTCTTAGATATTCTAGAATATAATTTTCTCATCCCTCATGACAGCTTCATCCAATTCTTAGATTTCTTTAAAGACTTTGATACCTTAGAACACCCCTTTTTATTTAGAACTCTGAAATTGTTTGGTTTCGGTAATGGCTTTTGTAAGGTCATTCAAATGCTTTATAAAGATATTAGCAGTAGTGTGTCTCTCAGCCATGGTTTTTCAGTGAGGTTCCCTATTAACCGGGGAATCTGCCAAGGATGCCCGATTAGTCCTTTATTATTTATTTTGGCTGCAGAGTTGATCGCAATATACCTTAAAACTCCTCAGAAATTCATGTTATCGAAATAATGGGGAAGGAATTCATAATTAGTCAATTCACTGATGATACAGCATTGTTTTTAAAAATAAAACTATGGTTCCAAAAGCAATTGAAAAAATTGATTTTTTCTCAAAAGCATCTGGTCTGACTTGAAACCTTAGGAAATGTGAATTGCTGGCTGTCCACAGTAGTGATGTCAATAGCATAGCCAACATCCCACTTAAAAAGGAGGTTAAATACCTTAGTTTATTAATAACAAAAAATTTGCATTCCAGAGAAGTTTGGAATTTTACTGACAGACTGAAAGCTGTAAAGAAATCCTTGAACCATTGGCTCTTGAGGGACTTATCTATATTGGGTAGAATCCTCTTAACCAAAACAGAAGGTTTATCAAGACTTGTATATCCTTGCCATTCTTTGTATACTTCAAAAAATGTGATAAAGTAATTTAACTCCATAATTTTTCAGTTTACATGGAAAAACAAAACTCATTATACGTAAATCACAATTGATTAGAGATTATATTAATGGGGGCTTAAGAGCTGTGGAATTTGAATCTATTATTGCTGCTATGAGAGTTAAATGGTTGAAAGAATGTATTTCTCTTCCTCAGTCTATTTGGTACCATATCCCTAACAAAATATTTAGTAAGGTTGGAGGGATTAATTTCTTGTTTAAATGTGATTTTGAATTGTCTAAAATCCCTTTAAAGCTGTCAGATTTCCACAAACAAGTGTTACACTATGGGAAAATGATGTTTACCCGCAATCTTTCACCACATAATTCTTTATTGTAGAACAACAGAGTTATTACCATCAATAGAAAATAATTTTTTAAAGCTGATTGGTGTGACAGAGGTATAATATTTGTTTATAATTTATTGAATTCATATGGTCACCTACTATCCTCTGAAGATTTTACGAAAAAATACAAAATCACTTCAACAAGAAAAGGGTATGACAAAATATGTAAAGTAGTTCCCATTACATTACTTCGCATGATTAAAAACAGCGTGCAATATCATACAATTATACCCTCTTTACCTCCTTTAAAAATTGGAGACATCAACTTGCTGGATAAAAAATGTGATAATAAGACAGTCAAGCCTGATTTTTAAGCAAATAAATTTGGGAGACTTTAACTCATGCTCCATGCGGGACAACATGGAGGCCCCATTCAGAAGACAGGCCTTCTCTTTTTACTTATCTTGTCCAATTGCTCCTAAAGTTAAAGAGACCCATTATAAATTAGCTACAGCAATTTACCCTGTCAGTGATTTTTTTTTCACAAAAGATTCAGATTTGAGGTGGATCCTTGTACATTTTGTTCGTCTGAGGTTGAAACTATCGATCATTTATTTTTTGAATGTTTGTTTTCTATTTCATTTTGGTCTGATGTACACAGCTGGTTGTCTTTAAAAATGAACAACATACCTCTTTTTTCTCACAATGATATATTCTATTATATGGAAAATCTGGATGCTAAATTTTTAGACATTGTTAATCTTGTAATTATTTTGGGTAAATATCATATTCATACTTGTAAATGGAATGGAAGTACTCCCTCCTTCAGTTTATTTATTTCCACCTTCCGTAATTATTTGAAGTCACTAAAAGGTATGGAAAAAATGAACAAAAAGGCCAAAAAGATGTATACTTCTACATCGAAGTCTTTGCTTTTTTAAATGTCTGTTACCTTGCTGTTTTGTGCTCTCCATACCTATGTTGCTGTTATTGTTTTTTGTTTTTCTGTTAAAAAATGTATTTTAAAATTAGTGCCACCTTTTGTTTAATTTTATTCATTTATATAGTAGCTTCATTCCAATAGTGTTGTTGCAACTCTACCCTTAATTGTTGAAAAATTCCCTGTCTTGTTCTGTATATTATGTTTTGTGCCAAAAAAAAAAGAAAAATAAATAATGAAAAAAATCGAACTGAGGCATGAGGAGAATGAGTGGAGAATTGGGCAGGTGTCCTGATGAGTTATGCTGCGTTTCCACCATGGAGGTAAGAACTGGAGAGAGCGAGGAAGTACCACCCCTATTACTTTCAATGGGAGATGCTAGGCTAGCTACTTCAGCCCAGGAAGTACGGATTTGACTGACGCCATCTATAAAAATGGCGTTCCGTGCGTGCTTATTTCCGGCACCATTTCATAAAATTGCCAATCTGATTACACGGCACAAATTGCCAAGAAAGTGTGTCGTCTGGGTGGATTGGCGAATGTTTTCGAGGGGAAATGACAAGCAATGCATCCGGAACGCGCATGCCGCACGCACTTTTCACTCCTTTCGTTGAATTGCTGCAGTCAGAGCAACTGCTGGACAACCAAACTCGTGCACGAGCTGTCATCAAGCTCTAAGTATCAGTTCTTATTTTACAGGCCCTCTTGAAAACATCGAACAGTTGCGTCAGACAAAGAGCAAAATAATGAAGGATTACCAAATACATTTGCTTTTGTTTTCGCTTTATTTGGCAAGAAAAAAATGCGCACTTTTCAATTGGTATCTATGGAGCTGGCACATCTTTGGCCACAAAATTGCCTCCAGTGGGAAAAGCGGAAGCAGGAAGCTAACATGCTAACTGGCTGAAGCAAAGGTACTTCCTCATTCTCTCTGGTTCTAGTCCTAATTGATGGCCTATGAAAAGGTTTTCCATTACAAGGTATCACACAAGAAGCATCTCATGATGGGTAAAAGCAAAGAGCTCCCTCAAGACCTTTGCAACCTTATTGTTGCAAAATATACTGATTGCATTGGTTACAGATGTATTTCTAAACTTCTGAATGTTCCAGTGAGCACCATTGGGGCCATAATCCGGCAGTGGAATGAACAGCATTTCACCATAAACTGGCCACGACCAAGTGCTCCTTGTAAGATTTCTGACAGAGGGGTCAAAAGAATAATCAGAAGAGTTGTCCAAGAGCCAAGGACCACTCGCGGAGACCTTCAGAAAGGTCTCACATCACCCCGAAAACACCATACCAACAGTGAAATTTGGAGGTGGGAACATCATGGGTCACTCCATGTCAAATCAACTGATGGCCCACACACTTACATTTTTAAAAAATCTGAACAAAAATACCAGTCGTACCCGCATTAGTCAGGAGATGCCCTGTGCAATTCTTTGGATGTAATATCAATATTTTTCAAGATACAGCCAATATTGTGAGGGGTGGGTGTGTCGATTTTTTTCTGGCCTCATTTTTTCATCAAGGTTCTCAAGTGCATTGCTCAAGATCTAAACCACCGAAAAGACTCAGACTTTGCGTGTTGGTACATTAACTGGTGTAGTTTGTGACTAAACGAAAACATTTGCTCTAGATGACCTTATGCGGTCATACGAGCTGCACAAATTTGATCAAAATGAAATTTGTGTGTTTTTGTCTGCTATGTTTAGACCTCAGGATAATGTATCTGTAACCAACACAGGCATCCCATAGTTTTTTCCTTATTCAAATAAGTAGGCTTTCAGAAAAAAACAGTAAGCAGAAATGTAACTATCTGGGTTTGAACAATAGACCTCTTAAATCACAAGAAAAAAAGATTTAATTTCATTTTCAGAGTATTTAAATGGCATGTGGGAATGTCTGGAGAATTTTTTAAAATTTTCCCTTTTATTCTACGCGGTTTTGTCTTTCTCAACATGCAATCTTGCTTTCCTTATGGGAGTATTTCTTTGTCATTTTCCAGCCTGAATGTTGGCTGGATGCATCATGTGTCAAAAATGGTAATCACGGATTTCACTAATCACTAGTCAGTTTTGTAAAGCTTGTATGGAAAGAATAATTCACTAATGCCACATTATATTTAAACAGTGTGAATATTAGTCTGTCTGTATATATTTTGAGGATATTTAACCAATGTAAGTACACACCTACCAGCTGGTTTCTTTGCTACTGCCACCTGTGTCTCTCAGACAAGATCAGCTGTTGGTAGGGGTGGGACTTATCCTCTGAATTTCAATGATGATGGCATTTGTAACTCCGTTAGCGACCAGTTTTTTGCCATTTTCACCCAAAATAAATTAAATGAACAAAATTAGCTATTTTGTTTTTTGAAGTACTAGAGAAGACCTACACAAAGCCATTTAATTTGTAACTCTATCTTAGTTACAGGCTTAGTTTTGGAGCTCTGATACAAAATACACCAATTTTGTAACTCCATTATTGCATGACCTGGCCCATTAGCAAACACCAAGCTGCATTTTTGACCAGCATGAAAGATGACCTGAGATCAAATGAAGCCATAGTCATCCTCCATTTTGCTGAAAACTACAGTTTTGTAGTACAAGACGCTGTCCAGGCATATCACTGGGAGAATTCACAAGCTACATATCCCTTTGTTATACATTACAAGGGACTTGAAGGTTTGCAGCACTTGAGCATGTGTGTAGTCAGTGAATGCTTGCAGCATGACACAATAACAGTACACAGATTCCAAATGGAGGTCCTAAACTATCTAAAACAAACAGTACCACGTCTAAGAAAAATCTTTTACTTCTCCGATGGCGCTCCCTCACAATATAAGAATTTCAAAAACCTTGCTAATCTTGTGTGTCACCAAAGGGATTTCGAACTTGAGGCAGAGTGTCATTTCTTTGCCACAGCCCATGGCAAAAGTGCATGTGATGGTGTGGGAGGAACCATTAAAAGGGAAGCAGCTAAAGCCAGTCTCCAAGCTCTAACCATGGGACATATTCTGACACCAAAAGATTCATATGAGTGGTGTGTCGGACATGAGAAAAATGTAAAATGTTTTTTTTAATATCAAATGATGACGTGCTTTCTCATGCTCCTGAACAGAAGATGCGGCTCTCCATCGCCAAAAGAGTGCCCAGTACCCAAGAAAACCACTCTTACATCCCAGAAGATGGAAAACTCAAAGTCAGCCAGGTATCTGGGGACAGTGATCAGTTGACTGTCCAAATATTCCCTGGAGCAGCAGCTGAGATCCGGCCCCCCACAGACCATGCTCCTGGTGGATCAGCCCTGGCCCTCACATTGGACTAGTGTTTCATTGGAGGCTATATTGGGCGCCTTTATGATGAAAAATGTTGGATTGGGATGATTCGTGAGAAGAGTGATGCAGAATCAGATGTTCAGATTGGGTGCATGCACCCAAACTCCCCTGCACAGTCTTTCCATTGGCTCCCTAGAGAAGATATTTGTTGGGTGCCTTCACAGTGTATCATTGCATTACTTGCAGCACCTACAACGGTGACTGGAAGGCAGTACCATCTTGAACCAAAGGACAAGGATGCCCTAAACTCAGCACTACAAAGGCCACAAAAATGAAATTGGTCCCCACCAAGAAGTTTGCAGTCAATTTAATTTATGGTATATACGCTCGTAAATCATTTATCTGTTATTTTTGTGTTGTCTTGTGCCTTGGCCTGTTTTTTTGTTTTTTCAACTAATCCTGTACCAAACTTGATGGGAGCTTGATCATAATCATTTCTGATGAAAGTGAATTTGGACCATGTTTGGGTTGCTAAATAAAAATAATAGCTCCTTAAAAGAAAAGAGAGGCTGTTTTTTCCTATAGAATAGACCATGCAGGATACAGAAACAATGTAAAAAAAAAATTTGGGCATCCCCACAATGCATTATGCTGGTCTGAAAATGGAAGTCAAAATCATTTTTCCACTTTTGAGGGGTGTGGTGTTCAAACCCTGATGGAGTATCTAGTTTGTTTATAACTGTTTGGAAAGCCCAATGTAGGTATCTAGTCATAGGAAAACATTTTGAAAGGCTAAGTGAGTTGAAAATATGTTTTCTTGAAGTCTAAATATGGTAGAGCAAAACAAGCAAAATCCATTTTGTCAAATTTTGAGGGTCTGCTCTTACCCAGTGGTGTTATCTTGATCAAGGATTTCAATTTCACTGCATACTATACCTACTTAGGTACCACCTCACAAAATTTGGGCTTGCTAACTAGTTTAGGTCTCGAGATATGATCTAGTGAAAGTGCAGAAAAATTTAGGTCTTTTTTTTTTTCAGGCCAAAATTCAGCCATGCCTCCCCTCACATAAATGGCCATATCTCAGAAAATATTAATCTTAGAACAAAAAAAAATTCACAAGGTGTCTCCTAGGTACCAAGGGATCATTTGGTATTTTTTTCAGAATTTTTTGAAATTGAAGTGCGTGGGATGTGTGGAAAATTAGTTGATTTGACATGGAATGACCCTCATGGTGTGGGGCTGCTTTTCAGCATATGGTATTGGCAGATGTCATAACTGAAGGAAGGATGAATGGAGAAATGTATCAAGACATTCTTGATAAGAATCTGCTGCCATCTACCAGGATGTTGAAGATGAAATGAGGGCGGACATTTCAGCTAGGCAATGATCCCAAACACACAGCCAAGGAAAAACTCAATTGGTTTCAGAGAAAGAAAAATGAAGCTGCTAGAATGGCCCAGTCAATCACCCGACTTGAATCCACTTGAAAATCTGTAGAAAGTAACTGAAGATCAGAGTTCATAGAAGAGGCCTCTGGAACCTTCAAGATTTGAAGACAGTTTGTGTGGATGAATGGGCCAAAATCACACTTGAGCAATGCATGCGACTAGTTTTTCCATACAGGAGGCGTCTTGATGCTGTCGTTACTAACAAAGGCTTTTCTACTAAGTATTAAATAAATTTCAGTAAGCGTGTTCAATACTTTTTCCCTGTGTCATTCCACTTTATTACACACAACTTAATTTATCGACTTATTTGTTTTGATTTCTTTGCATGCGTTTATTACTTGGGTTGTTACCGAAATCTGGTGAAAATTTCTTGTCAATCGCCCCATTAGAAATGTATTTACTGAGAAAAATGTTGACGCTCTCAGTACTTATTTTCCCCACTGTAGATCAGCTCATTGAGTTACAGGATGAAACCTGGTGCAAAATGTTCAGCACTGCCCCCTGGTTCAGGAATGGCCACTGCCAGAAATTTTCTGTGGTGGGTTACCCCCGGCAGAAGCGCCTAAATGGGCCACACCCAAAATTGAGCTAGATCAGCCCATTGAGTTATAAGGCAAACCCTGGTGCGGCCCTCAGGCCAGAAACATTCTGTGGCACAGTGCGCTTTGTTCGTACATCCTAAATAGACGGTCAGTGATAACACAAGCTAATTTGGTGGAAACGTTAGCGAAGATGTGGATTTTGGCTTGTGCTAGGATCTTTTGTGCACACTTATATTGTTTCATAAGCAATACCCAATGATGTAAATATTTTAAAATACACGTACATTATGTATTAAGTACAATTATAAAAGCAAATTCAGTGGGCCGTTGTTCTTTACCAAAACTGACGCTCATGGTCAGTGTACTAGGACAAGGCATATTTGTTTCAACAGGTCAAACACCTGGTTCAGCTCTAAACAAATATGTTTAAGTACGGGATTAGGAAACAGGAAATACTGCAGGGCTTGAAACATGTTTTGGAACCTGATTGCCCTGGTGGGCAACCTCTCTTTTCAGTTTTCTGATTTTTGGTTGCCCAACCTATGCATTTGGTTGCCCAAATTTTTAATAAAATTTCTTCAATAGAGAAAGTTGCATCCTAAGTCCGGACAAAAGCCTGTCTGGACACTATATCCCCGTTTTCACCACCACATGAAATCGTTTTGCCAATTACATTAATTTCAACGCTTACGTGATCTTGGTCAGTAATGGCCTGCGCATGTCAGTCAGTTGTATGCAGTCAACGTTACAATGTTAGGCTACAATGTATGGTTTTCAGAATGCCAGCAGAGCTGAGCTGCGGCCGATGTGACCCAACCTTCATTTATCAACGCATCTACGGACTACGGGGACTAAAGGAGGGCATTGGAAACTACTAGGCCTGTGACGAAGCACTGTAAATTGACAGCATAGACGGCAAGATGGCATGTACATTTCTAGTCATCAGTCATCAAAGAAGCACATTGAAATAGCCTACCTACCTGTTGATATTCTGTTTCTCCTGCACGTAACCTCAACATCCAGCTGAATGCCTACTGTAGGATAAAGTAAGGTTTTAAGTCCTTAAAGAGGCACTATACGTGTCCGTGCGTTTCTGGGCGATATTTTGTTAAAGAAAAAAAAAAAACTTTTCTTGCCAGGTCGAAACATTGTACAATAATAAGTATTTCTGCCAAAATGAACGTTGAAATCCAGTCCTACATGGAGATATCTGCACGTAAAAACAGTGGTGGAAAGCCCGCCTTCTATGAGTATCAATGAGAAGAATCACGCCGGCATCTTAGGAGCTGCGCAAATGTTGAACTTTTTTACGCGATGTCAATACTGTCAGCAAGACCAGGGCTTCTCAAACCTCTCCTGGAGGACCACCTGTCCTGCATGTTTTAGATCTCTCCCTGCTCCAGCATAGGTGATTCGTTGAGAATGAGCTGATCGTTTGAATCACCTGTGCTAGAGCAGGAAGAGACCTAAAACATACCGGACAGGTGGTCCTCCAGGAGAGGTTCGAGAAGCACTGAGATCTTGACCATGTTATAACGTTATGATTATCCCATGGTGGCATCATGAGCTCCCCTAGCTTTAGGCTAGTTTTTCACCTCAAAGTAGCCTACTAGCAAAGCAACCAGCTAGCTAAGTATAAAAGCAACTTCATTGGGTAACTCAATGACGAATTACCTTCTTCTGGACAGATATTTTTCTTGTTTTAGACCCTGATGACCAACAACTTAAAATTGTTGGTTGATCTGTTGGCGCTCTTTTCATTCTAAGCGCTAATGTTCCTCATTAACACATTGCATTCAGCGGATGACTGACTATGACCGAAGCAAGACTGTTGTCACTCTTTGCCGTAGTGGAGCAAACGCAATTTGGGACATACCAAGTCTCCTTCAAGGGAGGGGTGATATTTGTCAAATGGTTGACAAGATGCTTTTGTCTGACCATAAAAGTGAACTTAAATGATGAAAATTGACAGCTTACTCATTTAAAATAGTTAATATTTTGTAGCATTTGAAATTACATTTGGGGGGGGTTATATTAGCTGGTATGTATTTTTGGAGGGGTTATAACCCCCCCAACCCCCCTATAAATTACGCCTATGTGCCTGATCCTCGGCCAGGAGGGCGCCCTCTGGGGTGTGGGGCAGGCTGGTCCGGGTGAGCCTGATGGAACTCGGCCAGGAGCTGCGGATCCAAGATGTCATTGTGATCTGCCCAGCTCCTCTCCTCCGGACCAAAGCCTCCCCAATCTACTAGGTACCCAGTCTCGCCTTCTTGATTGAAGTAGGCTGCACTCCTAGTAGACTGGGCCGTCAGCTACCTCCAGAACAGGGGGTAGGTCTTCGGGGAGGGAGCCTCTGCCCGGGGTCCAGCAATCGGCGGCCTAAGCAGGATGTGTGAAAGGTGTTATTACTGTGGTAGTGAGACGGCAACTGTATGGTGTAGGCGGACTCATTGACCTTCCCGAGGACCCTGAAGGGGCTAATGGAACCGTGGGCTCAACATTTTTCAGGGCAGGCGGAGGCACAGGTCCCTAGTTCAAAGCTAGGCTCAGTCCCTCAGCTGGTACTTGGGGGAGTCCCGACGTTTCCGGTCCGCCTGGATCTTCCGATGATGGAGTTCCCTCCGGATCTGGATGTTGGTAGCTTCCCAGACCCTCTCTGCCTCTCTGAACCAGGCGTCCACCGCTGGGACTTCGGTCTGGCTCTGGTCCCAAGGGTGTAGGGGAGGTTGCTGCCATGTCCGAGTGGCTGATGTGGCTTCACTCACTGTAACATGCATGTATGCAGGATATATATGTAGGGGAACCTCGTTTCCTTTTGCTGTCCTGTTTGTAATGCATTGTTACTGCAGCTTTAGCCCAGACTCTGTATCACTGATAGTGTTTATAAGGGAGCTCGTTTCCCCTTCGTTTTTGTATTTCAACGTTTGTGCCTGCTGTGGTGCAGCAAGCATAATAAAATACAACCAAGTCCATCCTTGCATCTGAGTCCTCAAACTCCTGTCCTCCTTGCATCTGAACTGTGCACAAAGCGCAAACGTTGCAGTATTCTGACACATCAAGTTGTTGCAGAATTTCCTGTAACACATTTGGCAACCAAAAGCATAGGTTGGGCAGCCAGAAAACTGAAAAAATTGGTTGCCCGCTGGGGCAACCAGCTTCCAAAACATGTTTCAAGCCCTGCAGTATTTCCAGTTTCCTAATCTCATACTTAAACATATTTGTTTAGAGCTGAACCAGGTGTTTGGCCTGTTGAAACAAAGATGCCTTGTCCTAGTATTCTGACCATGAACATCAGTATTGGTAAAGAACAATGACCCGCTGTATTCTATGGATATACAGGTTTATAAATAAAATACTTTAGCTAAATTTGTGTCTATATCATTGGTTCCAGGATATAATATTTGCTTTTATAATTGTACTTAATACATACTATACATGTATTATAAAAATTTACATCATCGGGTATTGCTTATGAAACAATATAAGTGTGCACAAAAGATCCAAGCACAAGCCTAAATCGACAGCTTCGCTGACATTTCCATAGAATTAGCTTGTGTTTTCACTGACCTTCTATTTTGGATGTACAAACAAAGCACACCGTGCCACAGGACGTTTCTGGCTTGAGGGCCACACCAGGGTTTGCCTTGTAACTCAAGGAGCTGATCTAGCTCAATTTTGGGTGTGGCCCATTTGGGGGCTTCTGCTGGGGGTTGCTAGGCTGACCCCCCTGGGCTCCTGGTCTAAATGAGCATAGACTGTATGAAAAGATGGACGCAGCACCCGGGTCTGAAAAATGAGGCCGATGCGGAAATCTCTTAAAATTGCATTCTATTTAATGGCCAGCAGATGGCGATGTTGGTGGTTGCAGAAAGAAGTTCAACGCTATAGTCTATGAGAAGTCTGAGAAAATGACCCTGCTTTCCCACCTAATTTATCATTTCAATAATGATTTTCCACATTATTTTATGGTATCTATTGCAAGTTTCAAGTCTCCTTCGATATATCATGATGTTCATATTCGTAAATTATGGTCCCAAATAGACTAGAATAAAGGATAAAGCCAGATATGCTTTGAGGGCACGGCTATCTTCCGGTCCTCGTCAGATACAGTCAGATCCACCCATGGATCCACCCCTTGCTCCTCCCTGGATCTTCAGTTCACGCTCTTGTCCACATCCGGTTTCAAAATGACAAAATGGCGCTGTTCAAATTGCCAAAATCGAGGCTTCCTAAATGGTATGCCGAAACTAATGGATGACGTCATGGTTGCTTCAGTCATCTTTTTATACAGTCTGTGCCAATGAGTGAGCCCAAGATATCAAATGTAACGTCATGCAACGAGAGTGGTAATTTTCATTTGAGATCCGATTTATCCCATAAATTTCAGCGTCGTATTATTTGAAAATGGAAAAACAGCGTTGGCTTCTACTTGGCAGTCTATTCAAGTCAATGGGATAAATTGTTATTAAATTGATTTAATTAATACATTTAAGCGTCAACGATAACAGTTGCACGTGTCACTCATTACTTTACTGGCCAAAAGCATCAGCATGCTAGCTAATGAATTATTCATCCCATTGTGGGATGAATTCTTCATGAGCTAGCATGCTGACCTCCACCAAAACTAAAAAAAAAAAACAACAACAAAAAACAAAGGAGCTGATGATCCTATTTCAGTGTAAGATATTTTTGTCCGTTTTTGTTAGAAAAACAATAAATATTGCCGCAACTTTGTTTCTCCTAACTGGTGTTCTAACAGTTTGTTGTCATGGCAACAAAGCTCTCATCTCAGGCTTAGCCAGAGGGAGAGGTGGCTAATTTTTGTCTGAAATTAAGTCAGTCTTCAGTTTTTTGCAACAGTCTTAATTAGACCAGTCTTGCTTGACAATTTAAAACTGGTCGACAGCTAACACCAGTCTTAAACTAAGTTTATGCTTCTGGCCCCAGGTGGCTGTTTTTTTTTTTCTCTTCCATATTTAGGGGCAGGGCAGCCTAAGCTGCCAGGACCGTATTGTTATCCTGTGTGTTCTTCTTTCTTCTTTTTCTTCTTCTTCTTCCAAGGAAATCCTACTTCCCATGCACGAAAAATCACCAAACTTTGCACAAAGGTCCAATCCCATGCCAGATTGCCTCAGCTGCAAAAACAGGCCAATAGTCCTGATGGTGGCGCTACAGCAAGCCTCTAAAGTTCAAAATTTTGAAAATTCACAACAAATCAACCATATGTGCTACAGATTTGCAACTTTCACCAAAATGTAGCCCCAATACTAAAGAAACTTTTGTACATTTAAACCTATTGCAAATTATGAAGTCCATCACTCTGTTTTTTTTTCAAAAACTGTAAAACATATTAAACCTATCTCCTCCCACAATTTTTGCTCGATTGACACCAAACTTGCTACAGAGCATCTTCAGACTGTCCTCCACAAAAGGTCCACACAGATTTTTGATTTATCAAAAATTGAGCCTACAGTGCATCAAAGTGTTTGACTGTAAACGGTATTGTAAACATATACTTGCAAATATGTGCTAAATACATTTTCAATGTTCATTAAAAAATGGCAAAATTTTGGAGTCATGGTAGATGATATTTGGAAAATATCAGAATTTTCTCTCAAAAACTGAATTTTTTACAGCATTTTGCATTTCGCTCTCATGCGAACAATTGGAGTCAATGTAAACATGGCTTTTTTAAACATCAGTTTTTCACTTATGGAGCCAATAAATCATTGTTAAAAACAAATTACCAACATCTCCATGCTTTCTAGATGCAATTTGTGTATTTTCGGATTTTTGTCTTAATAACTGAATTTGTGACAGCTGTTTGAAATCTGCCTTTACACGCTAACAGCTGCTGTCTTACACACAGGTGACTGACTTAGTCAATTTGTGAAGCTACATGTGACATGTCCATTTGCCTATTAGCTGAGTGAGACAGAGGATGTTTCTTGGTGTTAAAGATTTTGAGTTCAAGCCTCAGCTCGGGCAACATTTCCATATGAGAAATCTGCCCAAACTTTTCACAAAGGTCCAGGCCCATGCCAGATGTCCTCAACTGGAAACACAAGACAATAGTCCTGATGGTGGCGCTACAGCAAGCCTCTAAATTTCAAAACTTTGAAAATTCATAACAAATCAACCATATTATGTGCTTTGGAACTTTCACTTTGAAATTTGCTTTTCCATGGCATGGATGGCTACTGTCTGGCCCCCTGATGCTCGGCTTAGTCAATTTGTGAAGCCACACATGAATTGTCCTTTGCCTATTAGCTCAGTGAGAGAGCATAGTCTCTTGTGCCAGAAATTGTGAGTTCAAGCCTCAACTGATGTAAACTGCACGTTGGAGTGCCACCGTTTTTATATTTTCCTACACTCTGCTTGTTGCTCAGAATTACCTAATTTTGCCTAAAATTGCCTGGCCCCGACCATTGCTACCCAGCAGCTATAACTCCTTCTTGGATTCTTGCACCATATTTTTAAAACGTTTTTGAACATCTTTGACGGTTCTCACAACCGTGAGATTTATACTGTTCGCCTTTTCCGTGATTTTTTTCCCCCAAACATGATTAAGTCTCAGATTTCCGTTTGCTTGATTAAAACCACTGAATAAAAGACTTTTTTTCTGCACTCTCTCCAATAAGCAAAGTGCTGTGATTTTCCGCTACCACCGGGTATCGCTGTTGCGTTCTCCATGCTTTTCTCCTCTGTTAAGAGTCTTATTTTACCCTCGATGCATAGTGCGACAGGCCATCTAAGTTAGTCTTCAATAAATCACTCATAGACAGTCTTTATGTAACGGCCTAATTTAAGTGTCTGAAGAAAGTCTGACATAAAATTACATTTAAGTCCAAGACTGGGTCTAATTTTATGCTACTGGCCCCTGGTCTCCAAAAATACAGAATCAAATCGTATGTTTTGAAAAGGATAAGCCAATGAAACCGTCTTATCAACGGACACTGAAAAATCACTTGTGCGTTGATCTCAGGTGTGCCTGCAATCATTGATAAAATGGAGGTCACAAGGTAGCCCAATGGTATTGAATGCCCATTTGATTTATTATTATTATTTTTTTTATTTTTATTTATATTTTTTAAGGCAAATCAAAATTTGTTATCTTGTAGTTTCAGTAAGTATATCCACCAGCGATGAATGAAGCGAATCGGATGGATAAAGTTATGAGTGATACAGAATTGTAATCATTAAGGCATTTGCACGGTCAGCTATGCGTCCTCTCCGTGGCTGGGACATTTGCCGTTGTTACGGGAAACCCTTGAAGTTCACTAACAAAGCTTACCAGTTAACAGTGAAGCCAGCTGATCCATGAAACCGGTTTGCCTCTAGTGGAATCAAAGGTGCCATTACCTGCCTGTGACTTCGCTATTTTAGGTTCAGGTTGCCATTAGAATTGCAATACAGCTAGATTTTCAACATTTTTTACGCAGTTGTATTGGTCTGCTCAGTACATTTGGGCTACAGTGCCTCTCAAACGTTGTCTTTCCAGAAATTAGCCAGATGGTAATGTTAGATCTATTGGCACTTTCTGCTGGTAAATGCATTTTGGTTGAATTGCTGTCTTGTCCCTACCATGCAGATAGATGTTACAGTCCTTTGTTTTTTTTGCAGAGTTTTGTATGAAGAACCGTAGTCACATCATCAAGAAGCTGTCAAAGGTGAACACCATGGCGGCGGCAGACATCTTGCTCAGTAAAGGACATATTAATCTGAACGATTATTACCTTGTTTCTGAGGAAGGCTCTGAAATGGAATGTATGAGAAAGCTGTTTAAAGCCATGGAAAAGGGGAACCCCAAGTCATACAGTACATTTCATCAGCACCTGGTCAAAGAACAGCCATTCATCCTTGAGGAACTGGGTAATAGTACTGTATTTATTTAGATGCCAAGAAAAGACATGACCATAATACAGATAATGTTGACATAAATTCTAAGCGATAATTATAAGTCCCCAGCATATCAAAATATAGGCCAAGCAGAGAAGCGTTTCATCATGGGATACATTTTTACTGTTTGTTTATGCATTAAACAGTATTTTGATAAAAGTTATTTTCAGTTGACCATAAATCACTGAAATACAACAGGGCTTTGCCCTGTCCATTTTGAAGGCGTATTCCTTTTTTCAGTATGTAAGTGTCCCTTGAGACAAAAGGCATCTAAAATGCTGAAGTGTGAACTCACTCATTTAATGGTTAGCTTACGGAGTAATTGTTTTTGCAGTGATTCATATGATTATAATATTCTGGCTTAGTATAAATTATTGATTTTTTTAATTCAGAAAAACACGCCAGGAGCGAGACCGAATCTGAGCCATTGCGTGAGTACTTATTGTTCTGCACTTTTTGTATTTGCCTTCAAACAAAAGTTTTGTAATTGCAGATGTACTGGTCTGTACCTGCATGTGACACAGCCCTTTCCTCTGCTCTAGCAAAGAGACCAAAGATTGACGAAGAGAGAGTGAGAGAACCTGATCAGTCCCAAGTTCAAGAGGGCAGGGATGAAACGGACTGCGGATCCAACCCAAGTGAGTAGTCATTTCAAGTAAGGAGTTGTTTTAACTCAGTTGAACAGCACGTCATGCAGTTTATGAATAAAGTGAACATTTTGTTTCATGATCACTTTTTTTGCCTCCTCAAGAGAAATTCTGATACAATGTTTATTTTCTAGATTTTGCGGGCTGCACACTCTCCCGGTTGCTGCAGCATGTTGAGGAGCCTGAACAAATGGAACGTCTGGTGGCTTCATTGGAACAAAGGCTTAAAGAAGGACAGATAACTGAAATCGAAAGCTTGCTGCGGAGTCGTGAGCTTAGAAACGCTGTCGTTTTTAACCACGCTGAATTCAGGAAAATGAAAGTAAACCAGGCTTTGACTGATTTTTTGAAAACCAAAAGCCAGGCCATATTTCCCATTAAGGTTCTTGATCAGTTTTTTATAGGTTCTGCCAAAACAATCCAGACTAAGCCAGAAAAGCGTGATGACAACAGTGAACATGGTACTCAGTCTACTCCTTCTTTTTATTCAGGGATGATGGCCACCATGTCTGAATCAATGACCCATTCTTTTGATGGTGGTCATGATACTTCAATCCCAGAGTCTTCCACTTTGTCACAATATCAGTCAGACGATGATAAGCATGTTGCTACCGGTGGAGCTGAGGCCTCTGATATAGAATCAGGTGTTTTCTCTGCAGAGTCAGTAGCGGATACTACACCCCCAAATGAAATTCCGACTGATGAACCGAGGGACTCTACCTCAGCAGTTCCATCCGCAGGTGAATTCTCGGTGGATGCTGACTCAGCGGGAGCTGTGGCTTTAAATGCAGGCAGGTCCAACGCCAGCAATCCGAAGAAACAAGGAGACAGTCGCCCAAATAAGAAGGCATTAATGCGAGAAAAACAGAGTAAAGTTTTACGGAAATGGTTTATGGATGTAGTCAGCTCAGGGAATATTGGAACTGACCAGGTGAAAATTAAAGATTGCATGAGAATTTTTAACAATCGTGAAAATCCGGAGTATCCTTTACTGCAGGCTAATTTCTGCAGAGTCTTTGTTGACCCCAAAACAAATGAGAAAAAAATTATTGAAGTTTTAGATTCCGCTGCTTTCACAAGGATCGGCAAGTTAAAGGAGGAATACCGATTTAAAGTGCAGTTTCACATGTGGTTGTTGAGTATTTCTGAGACAGTGATTCTCTCAGAAAACTCTGAACCAGAGGCTCATTACATGGAGCCTTTCCAAGCAGAGGAAAAACGATTTCAGCGGTATCTCAGCGAGGTTGTAATTCCTCTTTTTGCTCTGTATAAGAAAGTTCAGATTGAACATGACTTGTGAGTGTACTGCCATCGAGAAAGGAACCATGAGTTCACCCATAAATGCTGTTTTCTTCTTCTCTAATGTGACATTTCAAAATAAATGCAAAAGAGTGGATTTTTGAACCGCAATCCTGTTTTCCTATGTCTACTTTTTAAGGGGCAGGTTCAAAATGAATTTTTTTTTCCTTAATTTTTTCCAATTTTTATCTTTTTTCCCGTTTAAGGTTTACCAAGATGTGCACTTTAAGAAAACAAAACAGTTTGTCATTAATTTAATCAATTTTGGTAAAAAATAACTTTTTTGGAAGCTCTCCCAACATTGAAATTGTCAAAAAAATAATACTGAGAATTGAAAAATGGCTGGGGGTTAAAACTATAAATTTCTGGGATCATAAATTCCTTGACCACAAGTATAATTAATCACAGCGTTAACCTGTTAGGAACTCCGTTGCCCATCCACGGGCAACCCCCTTATGCGTGATAAATACAGCATGTTTCCAAATCGCAACATTGTCATGCGGCATATCCACTTTACGCGAAGAAACTCGGCAAAAAGCATGTTGACCATTTTTACCTCAACCGAACACAATTCAAGCACCAAGCAAGAAAATACGCATGTAGCAAAACATAGGATAAAATCATATCAGCGCTGAGTCGCTAGAATTTCTCCTGAATTTGTGCTATGCATACAAACGATACCTCAAATTAAAGAACAGAATCCAACGATATAAGCCCTGTCATTTTAAACCGACACCACACTCAAAGAACAGCAGACATACACTTTACTGTCTACAGAGATGAGCAAAAAAATTTCTTACCTTTGATATTTTGGAATAAAAAAATTGTTTGAGGGTAAATCCACGCTTGCTTTTGTAAGCTGAATGTGTCCGTGTTATAACAAAACTAGATCTTCCAGTTTCCACGCATGTTTTTCTTCTCGAGCATTGCTTCAAAGATCTCAGTTCCTCAGCATTCAGCTTGCTTACAATGTATTTTCCTCTCTGTGATCAGCTTGTGATGCTGTCAGTAAGACTTTGCCGGTAGCCATTTGATTCTATGGGCTCTGATATTTCCAATGAGCCCTAAACCCCCTTAATCGCACAAACCTAGCCTGAGCTAGAGCCTTGCGTTCCCAGTGCGTCAAACCGAGTCCATGGGCCATTCGAATGTACTTAAATAGCACGACAATATAAATGCTTAATAGGTTTGTTTGTGGTATTTTCGTTATAATTATATTCAACCATCGTTTTCAAAGTCGTTGTCTGACAAAAAACACGTGAACACTGAGGGCACAACAGTACAAACAAAGTGAGTGACTTGTTTTCTTGACTCATTCTTTATATGGGCCATTTGACAGCAATTTCTCCAATGGTTAGGATGTACTATTGCAATGCAGGCAACCCAGGGTCGAGTCCCCAGTCAGGTGAGCCTGTATTAAGACAATGGTAGCTTTTTTCTTGTATAAATAATTGCTGGGGTTTTTATTCTTTTTACTTTTATTTCCCCATTTTTTTTTTTTACCTTTTTTGTATTCATAATCTTATTCATTTGCTTTTTTAAATAAATCTGCTCCAGTGGAGCCAAACTTAATTTTCTTTGTATTTATTGTCTTTGAATGGGAAATTGTATAGGCTATAGGACTGGCAAAAATAATAATTAAAAAAATATTTATAAATTCTAAAAATTAGAAACTGGTTGTATTTGGGTGGAATGAATGCCTGTAGTGACATATAAGTGAAATTTGATGAGTTTTACAGTTTAATATCTGAGAAATCTAATTGGCACACAAGGTACCTGAATTGCCAATTTGGAGAACCCACCGAGACATTCCTCTCTAATTTTGCTCTGATTCATTAGAATAACATTTGGCACAGATAATGGTGAGATTCTGTGCTGTAAATTTTTAGAGGTTTCAGACTGCAACTAAATATGTTCACAAGGGATAGAAGTAAAACTTTGTTTGGTGCAAAATGAGATCTTTCATTTACACTGTGTTCCATCTTCATTTACTCTGACTCAGTGACATATATACTGATTTTTACACCACGGCAGAAATCCCAAATGGTTTTACCTTTATTATGATACCAAGATTATTCAAACAGACCAAGTAGCTGCAGAGATGTACTCATTTCATTTTGGGCTTGCCATTTTTGAAAAAGAGGCTCAGGGCTTAAGGGGTTGAATTCTAAATTACCAACTCTCTCAGAGCCGAATAAGACAGCTCCCCAGGTGGCTTCCCAAACTCTAACATCCCCCAAAATGGTGCACTGTCAAATCATAAAATAATCAGATATTCAACACAAATCAACTTTTGATGCATGAAATTCAATATGAGTTAATGATTTTCTCGTTGAACTTAGCATGAATTCATCAATATAGGTCCAGTTGGACATCAGTGGTCACCAGTAACCTCTCCAAACACAAAACATGCCTTTTCTGCATGATGCAGTTTAGAATTTTGTCAATTTTTCTTCAGAGTCCCACTAGCCAGCACACATACTCATTAAAGGAACTGCTTATTTAACAGTAAGAACATGCACCCTGCAATGAAAAGCTAGCAGTTCCCACTTCCAAGCTTGCGACCTTATATAAACATTTACCATACCTCATAAGGAACAAGTGTAACTCACTAATATCTGTATATTATATTATAATATCTATAACTCAGTAATATCTGAAATATACCTTATTTTAACAGACTAGACATTCCATTATCAGGAATAATTAGGCAATTTTCTTCCCCAAATTGAACAGAATAGCGCAATGAACATACCAGGGGGTCTACCGAAGTGTGTGAGCTGCTGGCATTTTGAAGAAACCAAAACCTCGGCATTTGATTTTGGTGAACACGGTATAAATTCTGAAACAAAAAGTCTACGCGTTGTAATGTGGTAAATAGCCACTAGATGGCAGTATTGACTTTTTTTTTGTGAAGCCCAGTCTGAAGCTAGGTTGGGCATGTCCAGGGCATGCCCAGAGGGGAAAGTCCCAGAAATGGGAGGGGGCTGGAAAAGAGTATATAAGGAGAAAAAGTGAGAGAGTAGAGTAGTAGGAGAAATTGCAAGAAGGATACATTTGACCAGACCTGTCACTCTTTTCAAGACCTGTTAAGCTTTTTGTGGATTTTTGCCTGTGTTGGAGCATTTTCCTGTCCCAGGACATCACAACATAGCAGCCCATCTCCATTACAGGGAATTGTAAATATCTCATTTTTTATTTTCTTTTCAATCTTGGTCAGTAGTGTAGGGTGTAGATTAGTTCTATGTGTTTGTTTAATTAAATCTGTTGAACTTAAAGGATTTTGTCTGTCATCCCTTGCTGTCCGTGACGCCATAACAAATTGGGGTCATAACAAATTGGGGGCTCGGGTCCGGGGTAGACCATTGTGCGAGTCATTTATTGAAAATCTAAAATTTCAAATAGTGAAATTGTTTTTTGAATTTTCCTAGATATATATTGGCAGATCAACAGCAATGGTTGATTTCTTGGCATCACCAACCGTAGAGGTTTTGAAGTCTTTTAAAAAGACAGAACTGCTAGAAATATGCAGACAGTTACAGCTGACAGACGTAAAACCAGCCATGCGAAAAGCAAGACTGGCGAGAGAGATTGTTGAATATTACATTGATGAAAATGTGTTTGCACCAGGAGATCTGGAACAGTTTCGGTGGAAAATCCAAATGTAGAATTGGAACTTAAATTAAAAATGCTAGAAATTGAAGAAAAAGAAAAACAAAAGGCAGTTTGAGTTAGAAAAATTAGCAAAACAAAAGAGTTCGAGAAAGCAGAAAGAGAGAAAGAAAGGCAGTTTGAGTTAGAAAAATTAGCAAGAGAAGAGGAAAGAGCAGAAAGAGAGAGACAGAGACAGAGAGATTTCGATTTAGAAAAATTAGACAGAGAAGAAAGGCTCCAAATGGAGCAACTAAAAATTAAAATAGAAGCCGAAAACAAATTTCGGGCTAGCCAGGAGGTAGAGCTGGTGCCTCCATTCTCAGAGAAGGAGGTTGATAAGTATTTCCAGTGCTTCGAGAAGGTAGCTAAGAGTTGTCAGTGGCCAAAGGAACACTGGCCTCTAATGTTGCAAACTGTCCTCAAGGGTAAAGCTCAACAAGCCTATTCGGCTTTGTCTGCAGATGATTCCTCTGATTATGAGGTTGTCAAAAAGGTTATTTTCACAGCTTATGAGTTGGTTCCAGAGGCTTACCGACAGAAATTCAGAGGTCTGAAGAAATCTGACAATCAGACTTATGTTGAATTTGCTAACGAGAAGAAGGTTTGCTTTGAGCGCTGGTGTACTTCTATGGAGGTCAAGGATGATTTCAACTCACTAAAAGAGATGGTGTTAGTTGAAGAATTCAAGAACTGTGTCAAGGATGATATTAAGACCTACCTTAATGAGAAGCAAGCACTGAATTTGCAATCAGCTGCCAAGTTTGCAGACGAATATGTTCTCACACATAAGTCCAAATTTCAGTCTAGCAGTAAAAATAGATGGTCCCAATTTCAGAAGAAAGGTAACGGTGATACCCAAGATTCCTCACCCAAAGACAAAGACAAATCTGGTGATGGTGCTCAGAAATCCAGTAAAAGGTCTGAACAAAGTGTGAAAGCTGACAGTGACAAAAGTGGTCTAGTTTGCAATTATTGCAAGAAATCTGGTCATGTTACAACTAACTGTTGGTTCCTTAAAGCTAAGAAAAGAGCAAGAAAAGGATACCAAACCCAATGCCTTTGTGAAGACAAGGTTAGAAACCCCTGTAGTAGATGATCGATCTGCTAAATTGCCTGCTCCTTGTGAGGCTAAGAAGCCTGATACTGCTGACTTTGTGAGGGAGGAATTTCTTCCATTTGTGTCAGAGGGATTTGTGGCTCTGAATGAGCATTCTCCTCCTGTCCCCATATATATCCTAAGGGATACCGGAGCTTCTCAGTCACTTTTGTTGATGGACTCCTTGGAGTTACGTGATGAGACCGCTTCTGGGGATTTCATACTTGTACAAGGTATTGAAGGGAGGACTGTATCTGTACCCCTGTGCTCTGTATTCTTGAAGTCAGATTTAGTTACAGGACAGGTAAAGGTGGGACTTATGTCAAGTCTACCTATCAAGGGTGTTTCTCTGTTGCTAGGCAATGACCTGGCTGGGGGCAATGTAGTTCCCCCTGTTCATCTTACTTCGCAGCCGAGCACTGAAGATGGCGATGAAGACCCATCTCTGTATCCTTCCTGTGCAGTGACTCGTGCTATGGCCAAGAAGGCTCAAGAAGAAGATGATGTGGTGCCGTCCAGCACCTTGAATAGTCATGACTCAGGTGATTCGCCTCATGACTCTGTTCAGCCTACTATGGTTTCTCCATTTGAGGACTTATCAGACACTTTTATCAGTTCTCTATTCAGCCAGCCAGATGGGTCTGGTGATTCTGATGTGTCTGGAGACTTGTCTCTGTCCAGAAAGCGGTTGATTCAGGAACAAAACAATGATCCTGAAATTTGTGTACTAAAGAAGAGAGCCCTTCCTAATGAAGAAATAGACACAGTTCCAGTTGGGTATTATCTCAAGGATGGAGTGTTGATGCGGAAGTGGCGCCCTCCTGATATCCCTGCCAATGCAGATTGGGCAGTGGTCAAGCAAATTGTTGTTCCGAAGGTCTACAGGAATGAGATCTTAACAATGGCTCATAGTTTGCCTTTAGGAGGTCATCTTAGTGTTAACAAGACTGTTGACAAGATCATGAAACACTTCTTCTGGCCTGGACTTCGGAAAGATGTTTCCAACTTTTGCAAAACCTGTCACACTTGTCAGGTAGTTGGAAAACACCAGTTAGACCCACCTGTAGCTCCATTGCGGCCTATCCCAGCTTTTGGGGAGCCCTTCTCCAAGGTCATCGTTGATTGTGTTGGTCCATTACCCAAGACTAGATCTGGAAATCAGTACTTGTTGACAATCATGTGTGCAGCTACCAGATTCCCTGAAGCCATACCTCTACGCAACATCAAGGCAACTGCAATCTCGAAGGCTTTGATAAAGTTCTTCACGTTGTTTGACCTTCCCAGGGAAATTCAGTCAGATCAAGGTAGTAATTTCACTTCGGGATTGTTTCAGCAGGTTGTGTATGAACTAGGTGCGAAGCAGATTCTTTCCAGTGCCTATCATCCAGAGAGTCAGGGTGCCTTAGAGCGGTTTCATTCCACTCTCAAGACAATGATGAGGACTTATTGTTATGACCATGAGAAAGACTGGGATGAAGGTGTTCATTTGCTGTTGTTTGCAGCTAGGGAAGCAGTGCAGGAGTCTACTGGATTTAGTCCGTTTGAGTTAGTGTTTGGCCATGAAGTGAGAGGACCTTTGCTATTGTTGAGGGAACAATGGCAAGAGAAAGAGCCGCATATCAGTCTGTTAGACTATGTTAGCAAGTTCAAGGAAAGACTGCGTGCAGCTTGTGACCTAGCCAAAGAGAACTTGAAATCAAGTCAGGGAAAAATGAAAACTTGGTATGATCATAAGGCTAGAAGCCGTGAGTTTAAACCAGGAGACAAGGTCCTTGTGTTGTTTCCCTTACAGTCCAATCCATTGCAGGCTAGATTTCATGGTCCTTATGAAATTCTGACAAAACTCAATGATCTCAATTACATTGTGAAGACTCCAGATAGGAGAAAGCCAAAACAGTTGTGTCACATTAACATGCTGAAGCCTTATTATGATAGGAATGCTAGGGTTGCAGCTGTCACTTCAGATCCTCCTATGGCCGAGACTTGTGAAGATGAGGGGAGTTTCAAGATGATGAACCTAGAATTAAAGCTGAAGTTCTTTCATGTAAATTGTCAAATTCTGAAGTGTTGCAAAATCTTGATGTAAAACTCCAGCACTTAGAACCCTCACAGAAAGATCAGTTTGAGAGGTTGATCAAGAAATATAAAGATCTATTTCTTGATGTTCCAAAGAGAGTTTCTATAGCCTCTCATGATGTAGATGTTGGTGATGCCAAACCAATAAAACAGCATCCATACCGGATGAATCCTGAAAAGAGAAAGATTGCTGAGAAAGAGGTTGAGTACCTGTTAGAACATGATATTATCAGACCCTCTAACTCAGATTGGAGTTCACCCTGTGTTCTAGTTCCAAAACCTGATGGAAGCACTAGATTCTGTACAGATTATCGCAAAGTCAATGCTGTAACTAGAACTGATGTGTTTCCAATACCTAGGATTGATGATTGTATCGATAGAGTAGGGCAAGCAAAGTTTCTGACCAAGATTGATTTATTGAAGGGTTATTGGTGTGTGCCTTTAACTGAGAGGGCCAAGAGCATCTCTGCTTTTGCCACACCATCTGGGTTATACCAGTATGAAGTCCTACCCTTTGGCATGAAAAATGCCCCAGCCACGTTCCAAAGGATGATACAGTCTACAATCGCCGGATTGCCACACACGGGTGCGTGCATCGGCGACCTGATCACATGGAGTGACTCCTGGGAAGAACATCTGAAAGATGTAGAGATGTTGTTCAGCGCTTGACCCAGGCTAACCTGACTGTTAACCTGAACAAGAGTGACTTTGGTTGTGCTACTGTCACGTATCTTGGCTACGTCATAGGCCAGGGTAAGGTGGCACCCATAAGTGCTAAAGTCCAAGCCATCATGGACTTTCCGTTCCTGACAACAAAAAGCTTTTGCGCCGCTTCCTTGGAATGATCGGGTACTACCGCAAGTTCTGCAAGAACTTTGCTGAGATTGCTCTCAGTCTCACCAACCAACTGAAGAAAGGCGTAAAGTTCACTTGGGATGAAGCATGCCAAAGAGCCTTCGATCGCCTGAAGTCTCTGCTGTGTCACTTCCCTGTGCTCAAATCTCCTGACTCCAACAAACCGTTCTCCATGGCGGTCGATGCTAGCGACCAAGCTTGTGGATCTGTGCTCCTACAGAGAAGTGACTCTGATGACATTGAGCATCCCGTGGCATACTTCTCCAGGAAGTTCAATCGCCACCAAAAGAACTATTCCACAATTGAGAAGGAGCTGTTGGCTCTGGTTCTATCCTTACAACACTTTGAGGTTAATGTTTGTACAGGGCAAAAGCCAATGATTGTATATACTGACCACAATCCGTTAATGTTTTTGAGTAAGATGAAAAACAAGAATCGGAGATTGTTGAATTGGAGTTTGATTTTACAAGAGTTTGACTTGGAAATTAAGCATGTAAAGGGTGCTGACAATGTAATTGCCGATTGCTTATCCCGTGTTTGAGTATGTGTATATATATCACGTGTTTATTAGCATATTGTATTATATGTATGTATATACAAGTGTCAACTTAACCATTTTTGTATTGAAAAGAAAAATTTTGCCTTTATGAGTCAAAATTTTCCCCTTTTGGAATGGAGGTGTAATGTGGTAAATAGCCACTAGATGGCAGTATTGACTTTTTTTTTTTGTGAAGCCCAGTCTGAAGCTAGGTTGGGCATGTCCAGGGCATGCCCAGAGGGGAAAGTCCCAGAAATGGGAGGGGGCTGGAAAAGAGTATATAAGGAGAAAAATTGAGAGAGTAGAGTAGTAGGAGAAATTGCAAGAAGGATACATTTGACTAGACCTGTCACTCTTTTCAAGACCTGTTAAGCTTTTTGTGGATTTTTGCCTGTGTTGGAGCATTTTCCTGTCCCAGGACATCACAACATAGCAGCCCATCTCCATTACAGGGAATTGTAAATATCTCATTTTTTTATTTTCTTTTCAATCTTGGTCAGTAGTGTAGGGTGTAGATTAGTTCTATTTGTTTGTTTAATTAAATCTGTTGAACTTAAAGGATTTTGTCTGTCATCCCTTGCTGTCCGTGACGCCATAACAAATTGGGGTCATAACAGCGTAAATCCATGGTAGGGAACTATGCGTTTTTCATATGTGATGACTATAATTGATAGTGGAATGACATAGTGAACTCGTCCATATTCTAAACCGTGTTCGAGCTTGGCTTGCTTGTGAATATTCAATAGCTGATTCGGGTGTGCCACTAACTGCGTGCATAAATTTGCAGCTCCATGTCCGCGGGGAACACATTTGCACAAAAAGGGAAAATGTGTATTTGCCACTGGTGGCAGGGGCCAGAAGCGCCGTTGTGTAAGGTGAGGTAAAAAAATACAAAATATGAAAATATAGCATAGTTCAGCCACTTGGAGTCTGGGATGTGGCACCTTAAGATGGGGTTACTGCTGCACCTCCACTTCAAGTAGTCATATTCTTGATTCAGAACTCTCTTTTCAAGCTCCCATGAACAGCATTTTTAAAATGGCCCCTTTCAATCTGAGAAAAATGTCCCCTTTAGATGCTGAAAAAATTGGTTAACATGTGTGACCTCCCATCTGGATTCATGCAGCAACTGTTTTATTGAAATACCTTATGTTGCCGCTAAAGCTCTCATGAGAACAAAGAAATGCGAACATATTAGCCTGATGTTGAAAAATCTTCACTTAGCTGCCTTTCCAATTTAGAATTGAATTAAATTGTTAACCAACAAAGCATTTCATAACCTGGCTCCAGAATATCTTGGTTCTCATGCCTCAATCCCCTCTAGGACCACTTTGATCACAATATGCTGCACATTTCATGATTTAAAATGTAGCTAAAATGATGATTGGAGGTAGAGCCCTCATTTCCAAAGCTCAGGTTTCATGGAATAATCTCCCTAGATCGGGTGTCTCTAACCCTGTTCCTGGAGGGCTACCATCCTGAAGGTTTTCACTCCGACCAAAGCAAATCACACCTGTTTTCCCGGTTAAAGATCTTGATGAGCTGCTAATGAGCTGAATCAGGTGTGTTGAATTAGGGTTGGAGTACAAATCTACAGGATTGTTGCTCTCCAGGAACAAGGTTGGAGATCCCTGCCCTAGATGTTAGGCTCACTCTATTTTTAAGAGGGGGTTCAAAAACTACCTTTTTAGCCAACCCTGTGTTCAAGTTGCAAATTAGTTGTTACAGTGGGGTGCAAAAATTTGGGCACCCCTGGTTTAAATGTCTGTTATAATTAATCTCCAAGTGATTGAAAGCAAACCTGAGCACTAAATGCGACAAAGTTAAACATGACACCTTTCTGCAAATTTAAAAGCAAGGATTCTTTTTATTTTAATTTTTCTGAGTTGTAAATGCTGACAAGGTTCCCAAACTTTTGCACAAGGCCCTTTTCCTTGTTTTATTATTTTGAAATTGTAAAAAGTTAAAAATAAAAATTATTCTTGCTTTAAAATGTGATCAAATGTGTCATGTTTAGCTTTTTAGCATTTCGTGTCCAGGTTTGCTTTCAATCACTTGGAGATTAATTGTAATAGACATCTAAACCAGGGGTGCCCAAATTTTTGCACCCCACTGTATATAAATCTATATGGAGCTAGTAAGACTGAGCAGGCATTAGTAGTGGTACTTGGAGCCTCAGTGTCTGGAGAGGTACCTATGGTATTGGCGGTAATTGTTCAGTAAATCCATGGGGACCTGGTGGCAATGAGCATAAATAATTGGGCCACTATTGCTGCTTTTCCATTACACAGTTTTAGCACTACTCAACTGAACTGGCTGCGTGCCCGTATTTCAGACTAGTGGTGAACTGAGAACGGGAGAGGCAGGATGCCGAAGTCATGGTGCCAGAAAACAAAGGAAAGGAAAGAAAGACCTGAGAGAGAGAAGAAAGGTCGACAGTTGGCGACCCAGTTTTTTTCAAAAGAAAGGTATATTTATGTATCTGGCTATTGACAAACTCACTAATTAAATGGCTTGGATAGCTGAGTTTGGCTACTGCCTGGATGGAAACTTCATAGCACTTTCATTCATGAATACCCTGGGCAACTGCGACAGAATATGAGATTAGTTTATTTCTGTCCACTTAAAGAGATAAATGAGTTTGTAGCCTTCATCCTAACTTACGGTAGCTACTTAAAAATAGCCCACTGTCCACACTAGATTGCTAAAGGTGCATTTCGGAAAAATATTGTGGCGATTTCCCCAGAGTTCTGTGTTGTGTTCTGTGTTGCTAGTTCTGTTCCCCCCTGGGCTGCTGTGATTGGCTGCACTACTCTGTTCTACGGGAGCCAATCACAGCGATCCAGGGGATACATATAGGCAGGCTGATCAGCGGCCTGAGCGTGTGTGTGATATGCTCTGTTACTGAGACGTTATGCCATTGTGAGAAGAAATTGTTGTGTTTACACAAGTATGGCGGAAGAAATAAAGCGAAGCTCCGCTTCTGGGGCGATGCGCAAACTCCAAACCCTGACTCTGCCTCCGCTTATTGGGGAAACCGCTACACTGGTGTAAGAAGTGGGATCCAGCGAACTGCAGCAAGAAATCCGGCGGCTGGAGGCAGAAATAGCAAGCCGGAGTCGGCGGAGCAGCCTCGCGGTAGTCGCAGCAGAAAAGACCCACACCCCCCGCGCTGAGCCTGGGAGAGCGAGGGCGGCAGTCAGTGCCGCAGCGGGAAGTCAAACTGCCGCGATTTAGCGGCTCTTCCCCATGGGAACCGTATTGAGCGCAGATGACACTCATCGCCCAGCACAGGGGGTGGACGGAGGCGGAGACGACGATGCGTCTGGTGGCAGCGCTGGAGGGGCCAGCGCTGCAGACTCTACTAGACTTAAGCGCGGATGAACAAAGCAGCTTATCGGCGCTGATCGCTGCACTCGAACAGCGCTACGGGCGCCGTGAGTCTACGGAGCTGCATCGAGGCTGGCTGACAAGTCGCCGTCGACAATCCGGAGAGAGCTGGGGAGCTGTGGCGGCCGACCTGCGCCTTCACGCTCAACTGGGGTACCTGAACCTTGCGTACCTAGGCCAAGACAAGCTGGCGCTGCACGCGTTTCTTCAGGCTCTCGCGCCAGAGAAGCTCCGGCACTACGTTACCCTCGCAGTGCCTGGCTCCCTTGACGAGGCGCTGAAGGAGGCCGAGCGAGCGGCGGCCATCATGGGGGAAGCCGACACAGCCGAGCGGGGCAGGCCACGCCCCCAGGTCAGGGTGGCAGAGTGCAGCGAGAAGTCAGAAGAGGTGCGCTGGAGGCGCACTTCGCCTGATTCGCAGCGGTGTTGCTACCGCTGCGATGAGCAGGGACACATCGCCCGCTTCTGCCCCGCCCCAACACTAAAACACCCTGAGCCTAAGCCGGCCGAGCCCAATCTGAGCAAACAGCCATCTGCCTTTTTAAAGGCGGATAGGCAGCAATTCCCTTCCCCTGCCTTTGTAAAGGTGGGGGCGCTAAAGTTCCATTCCTCTGCCTTTGTAAAGGCAGATGAGCAGCCATTTCATCCCCCTGCCTTTCTAAAGGTGGGGATGCAGGAATCCCATTTCCCTGCCTTTTTAAAGACAGACGAGAGCAACTTTCCACAGATAGGCCGGCTGGGCTCAGGAAATAGGTTGTACCTGCAGTGCTGGCTGGATGGGCAACCCTGCAGGGCGCTCGTTGATATGGGCGCCATTATCTCTCTGGTGCGCCCAGGGATCCTCCACGATGCCCACTGGGAGCCCACTGACACACGGCTGCAGTCTGTGACAGGCCAGCGGATGGGCGTGATGGGCTGGAAGAAGGTGGGCGTGGCCGTTGGAGATTGTCACCTCAACCACTAATTCTGGTTGGCCGAGATACGGGATGACTGTATCGTGGGCCTAGACCTGCTCCCGCTCGGCGCCACAGTCAACATCACCCGCCCAGCCCTCATCATCGGAACGGACGCCTATGAGCTTCAGTCCACGGCAGGGGACCAGATCGCGAGGAGAGCTTACCCACCTGCTGTAGCCTCAGCCCGCCAAACAAACTCACCACCCCAACCAGCCAACCCAAGCGGACGCACAAACCCCGTCTGCCCAGCCCCCTCACCACCATCCTGCTCGCCGTCAGCTGACACAACAAAGGCAGTCCACGAGCTGTGGCAGCGCCTGCTGACCAGCAACCTGAAGCTCTTCGCCATCCGCGACGAGGAATGCACCCAGACAAACCTGGTGCAACACCACATCGACACCGGCGACACTGCGCCCATTCGCCTGCGGCCACACTGCCTCTCCCTCTCCAAACGACAAACAGCGGAGGAAAAGGTGAGGGAGATGGCTGCAGCGGGCATCATCGAACCCTCCGATAGTCCGTGGGCAGCCCCTGCCGTCCTGGTGCCGAAGAAGAACGGTGAATGGAGGTTCTGCGTTGATTACAGGCACCTGAATGCTGTAACCCGGAAGGACGCCCATCTTCTCCCGCACATCGACGAAGCGCTTGACCACCTAGCAGGCTCCAGTTGGTTCTGCTCGCTGGATCTCTGCAGCGGATACTGGCAGGTGCGGATGTCTGACGATGCCAAATTAAAAACAGCATTTACTATCGAACAGGGGTTGTGGCACTTCTGGGTTATGCCGTTCGGGTTGTGCAACGCCCCCGCGACCTTCGAGCGGTTAATGGAGAGGGTCCTGTCAACTGTTCCCTGGGACCGCTGCATCGTGTACCTTGACGACCTCCTGGTGCACGCCAGCAGCTTCGAGGGCGCTCTCTCCAACCTGCGGGATGTGTTCGCTGCGATCCGGTGGGCGGGGCTGAGACTTAACCCGAAAAAGTGTCAGCTGCTCCGGCGGGAGACGATATTCCTGGGGCATGTGGTGAGTGGGCAGGGGATTGCCACAGACCCAGCAAAAGTGGCCACTGTGCAAGGCTGGCCGGTTCCGACCAACGTGGGTGAGCTGCGCAGTTTCCTGGGACAGGCGAGCTACTACCGGCGGTTTGTGCGGGACTTCGCCTCCATCGCCAGCCCTCTCCACCGTCTCACTGACAAAAACCACGCCTTCGAATGGACGGAGGAGTGCGCAGCTGCGTTCGCCCGGCTCAGAGCGGCCCTTACACAGATCTCAGTACTGGCCTACCCCGATGTCCAGCGACCCTTCATTGTGGACTCTGACGCCAGCAACACTGGGGTAGGGGCCGTGCTCTCCCAGCTGGATGAGGAAGGGGAAAAAGTAGTTGCGTACTACAGTCATGCTGAGTCGGGCAGAACGCAACTACTGCACCACTTGCCGGGAACTGCTGGCAGTCGTCGGGGCGCTCCGCCACTTCCGCCCGTACCTACAGGGCACCACCTTCCGCCTGCGCACTGACCATGCCTCCCTCACTTGGATCCTGAATTTCAAAGATCCCGAGGGCCAGGTAGCGCGCTGGCTGGAGGTTCTGCAAAGCTACCACATTACTATCGAGCACCGTCCGGGCCGCCACCACGGGAACACTGATGCCCTGTCCAGACAACCGTGTGCCGCACTGGAGTGCAGGTACTGTCAGCGGCTGGATGAGCGAGACCAGCCGGCCCTCAAAGTGGCAGTTGTTTCAACAGGGGCAGAGGGGATGCCAGTGCCGCTAGAACCTCAACAGCTACAGGTGGAGCAGGAGGCAGACGGCATGCTGGGGGAGGTAAGGGGCTGGCTGGAGGCAAAGGAACCACCAACATGGGCTGAGGTTGCGGCAGAGGGTACGGAGCTGAAGGCCTATCGAAGCCAGTTTCAGCAACTGGAGCTGCTGAACGGGCTGGCCTACAGGCGCTGGCAGGCGCCTGGCCAGGGGCGCGACATCCTCCAGCTCTTGGTGCCCCACAAGCTACGCCATCTGGTCCTTGAGCTGGTTCATGGCTCGGTGGGGGCGGGCCACTTCGGGGTGACGAAGACCCTGCACCGCCTGAGGGGGCAGTTTTATTGGCCATGCTGCCACCGTGACGTGGAACTCCACATCCACTGCTGCGACTCCAGCACAGCCCAGAAGGGACCCAGCAACACTTCACACGCTCCCCTGCAGCGCTATGTCGTCAGCGCCCCAATTGAGCGAGTAGGGGTGGACGTCCTCGGGCCATTTCCAGTCACCGAAGCTGGGAATTGCTACATCCTGGTGGCGATGGACTATTTCAGCAAGTGGCCTGAGGCGTACCCGTGCCCGGCCAGAGCGCGGAGACAACAGCGTGCTGTTTGGTGGAGCAAATGTTCACGCACTTTGGTGTCCCTAATGAGCTGCACAACGACCAGGGGCGGAACTTCGAGGCGCAGGTGCTGGCGGCAGTCTGCAAAAGGCTGGGGGTGGCAAAGATGCGGACGACTCCTCTCCACCCACAGAGCGATGGATTGGTGGAGAGGTTCAACCAGACCCTCGCCACCCAGCTTGCCATCCTCACTAGCCAGCACCAGCGCGACTGGGATCAACACCTGCCCCTGGTCCTGTGGGCGTACCGCTCGGCCGTGCAGGAGTCGAGCTAGTGCACCCCAGCAGCTCTAATGTTTGGGTGGGAGCTCCGAACGCCTGTGGACCTGGTGTTTGGGGCCCCGCCCGAACTAGCGGAGCCAGCCACAGGGGAGTCGGATTACTACCGGAAGTTGCTGGAGCAGCTACGGGTGGCTCATGATTTCTCCTGACGGGCGCAGGAGACTGCAGGGTTGCGTCAAAAGCGCAACTATGACGTCCGGTTTCGGGGGCAGGCCTTTGCTAAGGGAGACCGGGTCTGGATCTACTGCCCGGTCAGGAAGAAGGGCCTGTCCCCGAAGCTCCAGCACCACTGGCAGGGGCCGGGCGAAGTCATCAGTCGCGTGGGGGAGGTGACTTACCGGGTCCGGATGCAGCACAACAGGCTGTTGGTAGTGATACATCAAGACCGGCTCGCCCCGTACCGCCCCCGCCTTCCCAACGTTGCAGCCAGCCCATCTTGCCATTCGCCCGCTCCAGCGCCAGCCAACTGCCGGCCAGCTAACAGCCCGCCTCCCCACTCACCAGCTTCATCTCCGCCGGTGCACCGTCGCCCAGTCCGGCGATACCAGGTGCCGAGGCGCCTGGCGGACTTTGACTGTACATAGTTGAGTGAATTTTTTTTGTAAATAGCTTTGTTAATTTTTGTACGTAGATGTGTTTTTGTTGTTGCGGGGTCGTCGGGGGACTAGTGACCCCTTAGATGGGGGCTATGTGGTGATTTCGCCAGAGTTCTGCATTGTGTTCTGTGTTGCTAGCTCTGTTCCCCCCTGGGCCGCTGTGATTGGCTGCACTACTCCGTTCTACGGGAGCCAATCACAGCGATCAAGGGGATACATATAGGCAGGCTGATCAGCAGCCTGAGCGTGTGTGTGATATGCTCTGTTACTGAGAGGTTGTGCCATTGTGAGAAGAAATTGTTGTGTTTACACAAGTATGGCGGAAGAAATAAAGCGAAGCTCCGCTTCTGGGGTGATGTGCAAACTCCAGATCCTGACTCTGCCTCCGCTTATTGGGGAAACCACAACAATGTGTTTTTGCAGATTTCCAGTCTTTGTTAAACATGAACGTGTTCTAGGGATCAAAGTAAATAATCCTACCAAAGAACTTTGTCCTGCGACGTATATTCGCTGTGCCACTAGGTGACATTCTTTGTAGCCACGTAGTGGCGTGAGATGTATTTTTTGGAGAAATCTATCGGTTTGGTCGAATAGAATTTGTTTTCACAAAATACGCAGCGAATATATGTCACAGGACAAAGTTCTTCGGTAGGATTATTTACTTTGATCCATAGAACACGTTCATGTTTAAAAAAAGACCAGAAATCGACAAAAACGTTTTTTTTTTCAAAATGCACCTTTAATATTAAATGCCGTTATGCACAGATGCAGCAGACCTAGGAAATCTTCCCTCAACCCCCCATACACAAGATACAGTCGAATGGGAGGAAGGTGAGCACTATAGGCTACAAGATGATACATTGCCTGCAATGGTCCTGAATAAAAGGCATTGAGGTTAAGATTTCTGTAAACTGAATATTTTTGCAAACTTGCTAGGCTACCTTAGTGTATAATTATTGAAATGAACTGAAAAACTGGCACACTAAGACAGGTTTATGAGTTCTTTTTTATTTAAAATGCAAAGATGATGTTTCCTTGCACGTTATCCATGCCCAGCTCATTCCAATCAAAAAGTTAGCCTGTATCATCACTATATGTAGCCTATAGCCTATATTGTTAAGGCCTATATATTTGTGCGTGTGTATGTGTGTGTGTATGTATGCATATATATGGGGCATATATATGTGTGTGTGTGAGCTATATATGATGCTGAATTATGTTGCATCTCTACAGATTTTTTTTTTTTTTTTTTTTTTAGTTTTGGAGATATTTAATTTTAAATGTCATTTTTTGGGGTCCTATTATGCCATTCAGCTATTTTCTGCTATTCTTTCATTCTGTCATACTTTTAGCTAGAAATGTCATTCAAACTGCAAAATGTTAAGTTAAGCTTGTATAATTTCTTCGCTGTTAAAATTTTTCATAATTTCTATAATTTTTTAATTATAATTTTTTAAATAATTTTTGTTACAATAAATTCTGGGAATTTATAGAGTGGTGACGTCACTGTTAGAGTGGTGAACATCTGTAAAATCGTCTAGAAGTCTTCTCTTAAACTTGCTTTAACTCCCACAGTTTTCACTCCACATAAATATTTTTACATCCAAGTTGTAGCAAAAGTTGTGCTGGTCTCGAAAATGTAACTATGCAAGCAATCGGACAGACGATTTTGGCAGTATGAGCCGAAAAGCGTTGGGAGCACTAACCGAAACGCCATTAACTCCTATATTAAATTAGACACGAAAATTCCAGGTGGAAAGCTGAAAAACAGTTTTCTAACTTGCTCGTGTTTCCAAATTTCTTGGCACCAAACACACAATTTTGACATATTTTGCTCAGCAGACTCTCCTAAATTTGGCCCACTAACTCCTCCTACACCGTTTAAGCTATTGATACCATTCAAACTTTAAAAAAAATTCAGCTTGTTCTGAATTGCGTAGCATCTGAACATATTTTTGATTTTTTTTTTTTTTAATGTTTTTGATATCTAATTTTAAAAGTCATTTTGTGAGGTCCTATTAAATCAAGCCATTTTTGTGCTGATTCAGTAGATTCAGCACAGGGGAGCAGCAATACGCCTTCGCTGCGTCGTGCCTGCCAAATCAAGAGAAGAAGAGCCTGTTGGCATTATTCAGAAGTGTTTGGCCTATTTAAAACCATATTTATGCTTAAAACACTGTTAATGGCTAATGTTAAGGTTGGCTAATGTAAGGCTAACAACGTTAGCAATAGCCAGTCACTAATGCCGGCTCGTTGCCGTTGGTCCATCATAATATATGCCTGTTGCCATTGCTTGGAAGGGTTGATGTTTGCTAATATAGTAGCATTAGGGTTGGTCAATCACTCTGCTACCATGACTGCTAGTAGAGTCAGCCAGACCACAGAGATATAAAGAAACTAGAGTGGACAATCCCGTCGTTTCCGCGGCAGCACGCCGCCGCCATCTTGTGTATGTATATCGGGGCAGACGTTCAATGGAAAATGCAGTATAACTCGCCTAAACCGTGCTCGTATAAAACGAAAACTTGCTCATACAGGACAACAGCTGAAGTTCCGATTTTTCTGTAATGTCTTCCGATTAAATAAACATCGAATATACAGGATTTAAAAAAAATATTTTTTTCAATAAATATTGTTGTTTGATTACAATTCCTTATTCGTGTCCATTTTAAGTATGAAAGGATAAAACAGAACACGGAAAACAAGTCTCTAATTTGTTGACACCCATGTTTAGCCTACTGTTTACATGTGCCTCATTGGACATTTATACATACACAAGATGGCGAAGCTATTCTGCCATTTCCGCTTTTTGGTCCAGCCCACACGTCGTCCATTCTAATTTTCTTATATCTCTGTGAGCCGGACAATCACTGTGCTATCATGGCACTAGCCGTTTAGCTGTCAGGCTAACAGCTAACCGCCAGCTTGTGGTTATAGTAGGCCTAATCAGTTTTCAAGCATGGTTAGTTGATTCAAGACATATGCTTCGTAACTGTATCTTGAAAAGTTAGCGGATAATGTCTAGTGTTTTTAGCGAGCTAGCGACTCAACCTTGAATCTCGTACAAACGTGAATAGGTGAGCAATGCCAGCGTTGCATATTGGGAGAAATTTGCATCGCAATAATATTTACAGGCTTTGACCTGCCTTTTCTTGTTTTGCCAGAGTCAATGAAGGAGACAATTTGATGGGAAAAAACTGAGTTCAGTTTGGGAGAATAGTGCAGCCATTACCAATAGATTGAATGTTAGGTAACGGTTGCTACAACTCCCATGCTAGCCACGGATCAAATTTTTAAGACCATAACTGCCATCCTTGCTAAGCCAGCAGATGTAACTTTTCCATACTCATTGAGTAGTTTAATAGCTAACGTTAGCTAGCTATTGATTATGTCATCTGCAGTGATGGCAATTTCAACACTCAAGTTCAACCCGTTTCGAACACGTTCTATGAACTGTGTGTTAGCGAGCTAACTAGCTAATAATAGCACAGAAATAAAAAGGGAGCCGTGAATAATATCGTACCATGCGTTAAAGATATCATGCAGCTTGCTATCATAAGCTATTTAGCTAGCGAACACACAGTGCACAGAAATGCACAGACAGCTGCGAATAGTAGCATTTCACTACTTGGCCAGGTCAGCGTTGTGCAGTTCGGGACTGGGGGAGACACTGACAATGAGCTATAAGCAACAACAGCTGCAGCAGTCTTCCAATGTGGCTTGCCATGCTTGCTCCTCCATAAAGCTAATTTCTCAGCACGCACTGCATTGACCTGGATATGCACAGAGTGATAGAGAGAGATGCGTCAACCTCATTGACTCCAATTGACCGTTTCTTTACAGCTGGGTTGAAGCGGAGTAGACACGGTCATGCTGCAGCTGAAAAGTCAGAATTCCTTAAACAATCAGCTTTCAGCTTTAAAGTCTTGTGTTTACATTTCAGCAGTTTTTTAACATTTCCAAGCACCTTCAATTTATAAGCCAACCTCTTCAACTTTTCTTGCTGAAGCAAGCACACAAAGGTGGTGTCCCATTAAGGGCATTTTCTGGCCCAAACCACCAATTTGAAAATAATTGTCAGCATTGATAAAACACCTCATGGGGTTCATGAATCCACCAGAGAAACCTGCGATATCAGTTTTCTTTATGACAAAAAATGATATTTTTAACAATTTTTAGTTTTTGGGAGGGGCCACCCATTCTGGGGTCCCACAAAGTGTCACCAATGATTGTAATTATGTGCTTTTCAATGCATGTTGTAGCTGATATTTTTTCCTAATGAATGAAAAAAGAATTTGTTGAAATTGATGTCATACTGCCGAGGTAGGAAGATATTTGTTAAAAAAATATGTTCTGAAATGGAGATTTCCAACGGCCACGTGTGCAAACCGGAACATTTCACAAAGTTCCCGGCCATGACACACTAAGGGAGTTTGCTGAAATTTTCCCGAGGGTTTGGCCAACATTCAATGAAAAAACCAGGATGTGTCGACAGCGGTAACATCTTCATCCGAACACTTGCATCAACCGACCATTGTAAACCCGAAAATGGGGTGTGTTGATACGAAATGGATTGTGTGAGTATGGCTCTCACTTAATTCTTCTAGTTTAAGTTTTTTCAGTAATATAGTTATTAACAATGACCCTTATGATGTTTATGCTTAAAACTATTGCCAATTCTTCGACCTTGAAAAGGAAAAATGATAAATGTCCACACACTGGGTTGTAGCTTGGTTGTATTGTACTGTACTGTCTTGTTTATCTGGCTTTCTTTAAACTATATTACCATCAACCTGCCTTGGGACTCCAGTTGTAAATTAGCAACAGGCTATAATCTGGCATACTTACATGTAAATGTTTATTAATATGCACTGTCCCTATTCTCTTAAGTACAAGCTCAATTCTGAAATAGTTGGGATGAAGTGTAAATTGTGAATAAAATAAAAATGCAATGACTTTCAGATCACGAGCCAATATGGTATTTACAATAGAACATAGATAACATTTCAAATGTTGAAACTGAGACATTTTACATTTTTATCCACAAAATAGCTTATTTCAAATTTTCTGGCTGCAACAGGTCTCAAAAAAGTTGGGGCACAAGCAAAAAAGGGCTGAAAAAGCAATTAATATATAAGAGAATCAGCTGAAAGAACATTTAGCAAGTAATTAAGTTAACTGGCATCAGGTGTGTAACATGATTGGCTATAAAAGGGATGTCTTAGAGAGGCTGAGTCTCTCAGAAGTAAAGATGGCCAGAGGCTCTCCAACCTGTGAAGGCTTGCATAAAAAAATTGTGGAATACTTTAAAAACAATGTTCCTCAACATCAAATTGCAAAGGCTTTGAAGGTCTCATCATCGACAGTGCATAACATCATCAAAAGATTCAGAGAAACTGGAAAAATCTCTGTGCGTAAGGGACAAAGCCGAAGACCTTTACTGGATGAATCAGAGAAGACCGGTAGCTCTGAATAATAAGAGTAAATAGGAAAAGTACGTCGGGTGCTCTTGGAAAAACGGGGGAAAAAATTATTCAAACACGAGAAGGCAATCCAGGCACTCACATGTAAAAATGGAAGGAAAAACTAATTAAAAAGCCTTTATTATAGTGGCTAGAACATTAAAAAGCCAACATGTTTCGACCACAATGGGTCTTCATCAGGGCTTCAAACAGAGACAATAGGTGTGGTCTCACCTATATACCATACACAGCCAATGAGAGAAAGTCATCTGACCCAACACCTGACAGGTAGGTAAGCAGAAACGTATGCATAAAACAACAAATAAATACACATATCCACATACATTGACATGCATACACAATATGCACATACATGTATATTAAAAAAAAAAAAAATCACATATATTCAATAACAGACATATACATAAGTATGATAAAAATAACAATACATGTCCACAGGAAATGAAAGAACTACAGAGAAGAAAGTCCATCTGTGTATACAAATATAACAGGCATCACAAAAAACAAGTAAAATCAAAGTCTTCATTTAGGCCAGGATAGTGCAGCGCGCCTAATCGATGAATCCAGAAAACTTCCCTTTGATTAAGTTTCTGGATTCTGTCACCACCCCTGACCAAAGATCCGATGTGTTCAATACCCTCAATACGCAACAGAGAGTCATTGGCATTGTGAACCTGGCTAAAATGGCCAGGGGTAATCACAGTTCTTAATGCGAATAGCATATTTATGCTCAGCAAGGCGATCCCTCAGGCGTCTTTTAGTGCGGCCGATATAAAAATAACCCTCCACACACGGGCAAGACAGGCGATATATGACAAATGTGGTATTGCAATTAATAAAATCCCTCTGTTTATACACTTTGTTGGTACGACTATCAACAAAACTTTTGGTCTGCAACACATTGTCACAATGGGGGCAATGCATACATTTAAAAGTACCAACTGGTTTCGTCAACCAGGTGCCTTTTTTGTCTGGTGGAAGATAGGAGTGCATAAGTTTATCCCTAAGAGTGGGGGCACATCTAAAGGACACAACCGGAGGTTCAGGAAAAACTCTACTCAGAGGTGCGTCACTCTCAATAGATGGACCAGTTTCTTTTAATGATCCGTTTGATTTTTTCTGCATATGTACTGTAAGTAGTGACAAAAAAAGGACGGGATTAGCGGGACTGTTTACGTCTAGTTTTGTGAAGAAGAGTATCCCGCTGCAGTGACTGTGCCCTGTTCCGTGCCTGTTTGATCAGCTTGGGTTTATAAGCTCTGTCTAAAAACCTACTGGACATGGCATCAGCTTGTTCTGCAAAATCAGAGTCCTGGTCACAAATGCGCCGAAGGCGTTGAAATTGACCAAAAGGAATGTTTTCAATAAGGTGGCGAGGATGAAAAGAGTCAGCCCGCAGGATGGTGTTACGGGAGGAACTTTTTCTAAAAAGGCTAGTATGTATACGTCCCTCAGCCCCCTTAACAATTTTCAAGTCCAAAAAATTTATACTGTGCTGAGAGTAATCAAGAGAGAGTCTTATATTGGGATTAATTGAATTCAGGTATTTATGAAAATCCAGAAGTTGAGTCTCGCTACCATCAAAGATCAATAGTACATCATCAATGTAACAACCGTACCAAGTAATACAATGGTGAAAAGGGTTGACAGGATTCAAAACATATTCCTTTTCCCACAAGCCCAAATATAAACAGGCATAATTGGGAGAAAAAGAAGAACCCATAGGAACGCCAATCTTCTGTACATACACCTCATCCATAAATAAGAAAACATTATTGTGAATAACCCAATCAGTCAATTTCAATAAGAAGTCAAAGGGTAGAGAGTGTCCACTATCGGAGAGATAATGACGTAAGGCATTAAGTCCCCCCTGGTGGTCAATATTTGTATACAAACTATTGAGAGTGACGCACTTCTGAGTAGAGTTTTTCCCTGAACCTCCGGTTATGTCCTTTAGACGTGCCCCCACTCTTAGGGATAAACTTATGCACTCCTATCTTCCACCAGACAAAAAAGGCACCTGGTTGATTTAAACCAGTTGGTACTTTTAAATGTATGCATTGCCCCCATTGTGACAATGTGTTGCAGACCAAAAGTTTTGTTGATAGTCGTACCAACAAAGTGTATAAACAGAGGGATTTTATTAATTGCAATACCACATTTGTCATATATCGCCTGTCTTGCCCGTGTGTGGAGGGTTATTTTTATATCGGCCGCACTAAAAGACGCCTGAGGGATCGCCTTGCTGAGCATAAATACGCTATTCGCATTAAGAACTGTGATTACCCTATGGCGAGGCATTTTAGCCAGGTTCACAATGCCAATGACTCTCTGTTGCGTATTGAGGGTATTGAACACATCGGATATTTGGTCAGGGGTGGTGACAGAATCCAGAAACTTAATCAAAGGGAAGTTTTCTGGATTCATCGATTAGGCGCGCTGCACTATCCTGGCCTAAATGAAGACATTGATTTTACTTGTTTTTTGTGATGCCTGTTATATTTGTATACACAGATGGACTTCCTTCTCTGTAGTTCTTTCATCTCCTGTGGACATGTATTGTTATTTTTATCATACTTATGTATATGTCTGTTATTGAATATATGTGATTTTTTTTTTTTTTTTTTATATACATGTATGTGCATATTGTGTATGCATGTCAATGTATGTGGATATGTGTATTTATTTGTTGTTTTATGCATACGTTTCTGCTTACCTACCTGTCAGGTGTTGGGTCAGATGACTTTCTCTCATTGGCTGTGTATGGTATATAGGTGAGACCACACCTATTGTCTCTGTTTGAAGCCCTGATGAAGACCCATTGTGGTCGAAATATGTTGGCTTTTTAATGTTCTAGCCACTATAATAAAGGCTTTTTAATTACTTTTTCCTTCCATTTTTACATGTGAGTGCCTGGATTGCCTTCTCGTGTTTGAATAACCTTTACTGGATGCCCGTGATCTTCGGGCCCTCAGACGCCAATGCATCACTCACCGGCATGATTCTGTCATTGACATTACTAAATGGGCCCAGGAATACTTCAAGAAACCACTGTCTGTAAACACAGTCCGCCGTGCCATCCACAGATGCCACCTAAAACTCTATCATGCAAAAAGGAAACCATTGTTGAGCATGATCCAGAAGCGCTGCCGTGTTCTGTGGGCCAAGGCTCATTTAAAATGGACTGTAGCAAAGTGGCAAAGTGTCCTGTGGTCAGACGAGTCCAAATTTGACATTCTTGTTGGAAATCATGTGCGTCGTGTCCTCCAGGCTAGAGAGCCAGCATCTCTGATGGTATGGAGATGCATTAGTGCATATGGTGTGGTACACTTGCATGTTTTAAAAAGCACCATGAATGCTGAAAGGTATATGGTTTTAGAGCAACATATGCTCCCTTCCAGATGACATCTATTCCAGGGAAGGCCTTGTGTATTTCAGCAGGACAATGAAAAACCACATACTGCAGCTATTACAACAGCATGGCTTTGTGGTAGAAGAGTCTGTGTGCTGAACTATCCTGCCTTCAGTCCTGATCTTTCACCGATTGAGAACGTTTGGCGCATAATTAAATGAAAAGTCCATCAAAGGAGACCCAAAACTCTCCAGCAGCTGGAAGCCTGTATTGAACAAGAGTGGGATCAAATTCCAATGGCTAAACTCCTCTAAACTTGTCTCCTCAATGCCCAGACGCCTCCACTCTGTGTTAAAAAGAAGAGGGGATGTTACACCATGGTAAACAGGCCCTTGTCCCAACTTTTTTGAGACCTGTAGCAGCCATCAAATTAGAAATGAGCTCATTCTGTAGATAAAATTGTAAAATTTCTCAGTTTCAACACTTGCTATGTTATCTCTGTTCTATTGTGAATAAAATACTGGCTGGTGTGATTTGAAAGTCATTGCGTTTTGATTTTATTCACAATTTACACTTTGTCCCAACTATTTCGGAATTGGGGTTGTAAGAATGAAATTGCAAATAAAATGGGGATTTAATAATCTATGGTATAAAATACCATCTTTACATTTTTGATAATCAACGTCAAACTTCATGTATCCACTTGTATCCTCATAACCTATATGTAAATCTGCTTGCGTACCGGCTCATAACATTATTTCTAATTCAAGTGATTGCAGATTGTGTCTCGACCCCAAATTTTCATTGGGATTTTACTTCTGACTACAGTAGTGAACTAGCAATGACGTAGTCATCCCAGTGCTCTTTTGTTCTTTTAAGTTGGGGGTTATGTTGTATCGTCCCTCCCAGCAGTTTATAAATTGGGCCATACGTAGTCTCTTTTTCAGTCTACTCTTGAACAATGCTTATCACAATGTTTATTTTCCAGATTTTGTCGCCTGTACTCTCTCTGAATTGCTGCAGCATGTTGAGGACCCTGAACAAATGGAAAGTCTGGTAAATTCATTGCAACAAAGGCTTCAAGAAGGTCAGATGAAAGAAATTGAAAGCTTACTGAAAATTTGTGTGCTAAAAAACACTTGTTTTTAACCATGCTGAATTCAAGAAAATGAATGTCAACAAGGTACTGACTGAATTTCTGAAATCCAAAAACCAGGCCATATTTCCCAAAAGGGCTCTTGATCAGTTTTTCATGGGTTCCGCCAAAACAAAGGATGAGTCTGCAGCAACCCAGGATGAGCTCGAGAAGAACGATCGCATGCAGAAATGATGCCGGTTGTGCCCTCTTTAACCAAGGAGGAGAAATTTCATGGAGGACAGGACATGGACACAGACTTAATTCACCTTGGCGGTCAGTCTACTCCTAGTTCTGTTGGACAAAAATTGGCCCTCAATTCTATCACCACCATGCGTGAATCACTGCCTGAGTCCTTTGATAGCGGTTATAATACTTCAAGCCAAAAGTCTTCGCTGAGCGTCCATGGCCCAAAACAAGAAGCTCAATATGAATTACAAACCAGTATGGAGAATCAAACCACAGAATATCAGTCAGACCATAGTGCCACAGCCTCAGTGGTAACACCTGTGGATGTAGCCTCATTTGGCTCCCCTGCAGATGAAATTCCGGCAGTTCCACCTGCTGATGCTCCAAAGCCAGTGATTCTCGTGGGTAAATTCTTGGCAGTTTCCTCCGTAGATGAATTTCGGGCAATTAAACCTATAGATGCTTCCTCAGCTGGTAAGCCTGCAGATTCTGCTGCTGCATTTATGTCTGCTGATGAATTTTCGGCATTCAAACCGGCAGATGCTTCCTCAGTAGCTAAACAGGCAGATACTGCGTGGAACGTTACATCCGCGGGTAAATTCTCAGCGGAGGCTGCCTCAGCAGGAGCTATGGCCATTAATGCTTGCGTACTTGGCAATGGCAATCCTAAGAAACGACGAAACAGATATGCACTTGAACGGACAATTCAGCGGAAAAAACAGAATGCAATTTTACTCAAATGGTTATTGAAAAACATACCCCCTGGAAATTTGGGAACTGACTGGGAGACCAGGAAACCGGAGAAAATGAAAGATTACATCTGAATTTTTCACAATCGTGAACACCCGCGTTACCCTTTATTGCAGGCTGACCTCTGCAAAGTGTTTGTTGACCCCAGAACAAACATGAAAAAAATTATAGAAGTCTTAGGTCTTGCTGCTTTCACAAAGACTGGTGAGTTAAAGGAGGAATACAAATTTAAAGTGTAGTTTCACATGTGGCTGTTGGATATTTCTGAGACGGTGATTCTCTCAGAAAATATTGAGAAGGTTCATGAAAATAAATCTTTTCTAGCAGAGGAAAAACGATTTCAGCAGTATCTTAGCGAGGTTGTAATTCCTCTTTTTGCTCTGTATAAGAAAGTTCAGTATGAATGTGACTTGTGAGTGCCCCCTCATGTAGCAATATACTCCTGTCTCCTATTAATGCAGTTTGCCTCTTTAGAAATTCATTCTTTTAGCACGAATGCAAAGGCATAATATTTTGGTGCAACATTCTTGTTTACATAACCAGCTACTTGTAGAATGTGTATGGGTGAAGTACATTGACTGAATACCAGAGCAAGTGTAGCAAACTTTTGTCTTGGATAGCTTTAATTTAATTGGGCTAGCGCGTCTGAGTTTGGTAATGTATTTATCATGGAGTTGAATAAGCTGAAGGAAAATAAGGGGACTGTTTATCATGCTCGGTCTTTTTACTATCCTCCTCCTCTTGGGTGGATATTTCAGTCTTAGCGCGGCTAGCCACTCCAAGCGCCTACTCGCTGGCATACCGTAAGGTGCTGAGCAAGGGCAATCTTTCCTAATCACCTTGTAAATAAAGCACTCTGTTTCCATAAAAAACTTTTTATGTTTTTAGAGTCATTGGTACAACTAACAAGGGAACAAGTGGAGCCCGAACGCATTCGGTCTTGCCGATCTATCTTCAGTACAGCGAGCAATGACCGGAAGTAGGAGACCGGCTGGGTTCTCATGGTGGCGCGCATCGTTAGAACAGGAATTAGGTGGATTGAATGAAATAGTGCAGTAACCCTTAGTGTGTGTTGTACGTAGGCCCTATAACACCTATTGGAGCGTGCAAAAATGTAATTCTACCAGTTTAAATAAGACATGGAATTTATACGGTACGATTATCGTAAACGCCTTTGTCCGTGTGTAAAAAACGCATGCATACATGTTTGTAATCAGGGTGGGCCGAGTTGTCAGATCTGCACTCGAGCTGACACGGACCACGTTACATCACTGCATTATCAGTTTGAAGCGTGTCGTATTGTGTCAAATGCCTGTGAAAGAAACTGCCAATGACGCCAAGAAATATGCAATGCACTCACATTACCATATTGTATCTATTTTGCTGAGCACTAAACAATGATTTGAAAAAAATCATTGGCATTTATGCAAAGTAGAAATGATCAGTGAAACTGCAGTGAGGGCAATGAGCATGCTTTTGTAACTTTGGGGTGATGGTCAACACAATTAGAATTTCTGACGGTCAGAATCCACAAAATGTTAGGGATCCCCATCGCGGTCTACAGCCCTGTTTATTACGAATCGCGCACCAAATTGCGAACGACCTCATGAACCGGTCACGAGGTACGGCCGCCTGGCGAGGCTTACGACGTGTACGCATACGTCATCAATACATGCCTCGCTCGATACGCGCTTCACAAAATAATTCCTGTATTACTCGGCACACGCCTCGAAGCATCGGCACAGAACGTCACATCACTAGTGATTTGCTTTGATTGGAGTGATAACCTTCAGGATGGCAGAACTCCAGGATCAGGGTTGGACAACCCTTTATTGGAGGGATCGCATCACGTGACCCCACGCCTCGCTAAAGCCAATTACTGAAGCAGATTTGAGAGACATTGCTGCATTTCCTCATTTAGGGGAGTGCTTCGAGAAGTCCGATTGAACAGAGTGTTATTTGCTGAAACAAATGATTTGCCGAAAAATTATGTTTTGTCAAGTTAATCATGTAAATTGAGTTCAAGGTTACCTTTTCTATGCAGATCAAAGTGAAGAATAATGACCCAAAGGCTTCGATCAATCACAGAAATGGGCAGAGTCAAAAAATTACATTGTTTATATACTTTAGGTTGTTCACAGTTATAATGTTCCTATTTCTTTGATGTGAGATCATTCACACGTGAATGTTTCTCTCTCATTACTAGGTCATGTTGAAAAAGGCCTAAAAAGTGTAAATCTTGTATTCCTTTTTTACTGTGACTGTTTAAAAGTTGTTTCATAAGTATTATTAGTTAATAAACATTGGGGTTTCTTAAAAATGCGGTTTTAAGAGACTGTTAATTCATTTCCATATTTTTTTAAACCTGTAATCTGCAGATAGACCAAAGTAACGCTGGAATTTTATGAATTCTAAAGTTATAATGGTCTATCTGCAAAATTGGGTACCCAGAATTCAATGTTGGCAGAATAGGAGTTAGTAAATTAGCCCAGTTTAGTCTCGTCGTATTCTAATTGTTTAGGGCAAAAAAATCTTTTAATTCGGAAAAACCCGAAGGGGATATTTTTAATACCAAATCTTTAATCGCAATTTCCTCGAAAACACAAAAATGGCAGATAGACCTAGTTAACCCTCGGCCGACGATATATATATCGTATCAGTAAAACTACGGTTGTGGAGAGAATAAAAATATATATTTCTGCACGGTCTGCATGGCTTTCACGGTCAACAACGCAACAGGAACGAACTATTTTGGCACATAAATCATCCGCATCCAAATTGATTGAGGTTAAAGCACTACATCCGGCGTTCCCAAACCCGGTCCTGTGTATGCTGGCTTTTGTCCCAACCATAATTGCCATCATAGAACTTTAACGAGCTGTTAATTTGTCCAATTTGGGTGCATTTTGTGTTTAAATGTGTTATTTGCTGTTTTAAGCCAAATTTTAATAGAAATATCCATTTGTGCCATGAAGAATAAAAGACTGAATAAGAGACCCTTGCGTATAAAGTTTTTTTTTTTCTGAGCGGCAAGCAATTTCAGGTAATAACATTTTTAAACGGATCAAATCAGGTACTGAGAAAATCAGTAACCTCCAAATTAGGTTGCTGAAGACAGGTGATTAGAGTTCTTTCAAAATAATGTGCTTGCACTCAATCACAAAAACATAACATAAAACAGGTTTGACTCTGTCATTTGCTTGTTTAGTAAATTGTTAGTTTTTGCAACCATGTGGCCACAGTTTCACCAATTAGGAACCCATTGATTTTTTCCCTCTTTTTATGCAGTTGTTACTCACTCTTCCCACTCTGTCAGTTGACAACCAGCCAATAGGAAGGGTGGAGTCATATAGATACCTCGGTACAATAATTGATAATTAACTCACCTTTCAACCAAATAGTGAAACCATCTTCTCCAAATGTCAGCAGTGCCTCTTTTTCTTAAGGAAACTCTGCAGACTCCAGGTTCATCAGTCAGTTCTTACAGCCTTCTACAGATGCCTTATTGAATCAATAATAACTTTCAACATTACAGCCTGGTTTGGGTCTCTATTCAGTATCCATCGCAATCCACTAAACAAAAGCATTGCAATGAGCAGCAAAATAATTGGAAAGGACATGGACCCACTCATCAGCATTTACAACAGAAGGACTAAATTAAAAGGAATACAAATAGCCTCTGACACCTCCCACGCACAGTACAGCCATTAGTCTCTTATCCTCGGGTCAGAGGTAAGGGTCACTCACATTCAGAACTAAGAGAGCTATGTCAAGTTTTGTGCCCACGTCCATCAGACTAATGAATGGCTGATCTACAGACCTATTTATTTATTTGTACATTTTATATAATTTTGATAATCCTTTGAACTAGTCCCTATTCTTTCACTGATGCGTATCTTTTAACTCACTCACCTGCCTGTGTGATGCATTGTGTTATACTGTCATTTTGTATTGTGCTGTGTTGTCTAGTATGTGTCTGTGATGTCAAGTTTATGCACTGATGCTTTGCACAACTGAAGTTCCTAACGGAATAACTAAGTTCTTTGAATTAAATATATTGCAATGTGGATGCAGAACTTATTCCTCACTGTTTGTATGCAAATCTGTCAAAATACTGTTTGTCAAGAGAGGATAAGTTGCTGCTCTGAACAAAAATGCGCCTAATTAAGACAAATTAACAGCTTGTTAAAATCCTATGATTGCAAACCAAGGTGGAGCAAAAACCAGCATACACAGGGAGGCCCCAGGACCGAGTTTGGGAACCCCTGCACTACATGCTTCATTTTGCCATTACCGGATGTTAAAGCCAACTTACCAAGAGAGAGGGGGGCTTGCTCAGTCTAGATTTTTCTCCACGTCATTGGGCGGGAAGATATGATATTCGAGTACTCCCCGCTGATACTTCAGAATGGATTTGCACAAAAGAAATCTGCGGGCGTTGAATGACACTTTTCTGTACCTAGAGAAGATCCATGCAGGAAGTCTTTCTGTTATTTTCCCCTTGAACAATTAATTAATTCGCTTCAGTTTTAACTAAACTACGATGCAACAACAAAATCGTCTACATTCTGCAATGGATGGGGAAGCAGCCAGGAGTAAGTAGCTAAATTTTTATAAATAGAGGTATAATCTTTTCATGGGATTTTTCTAATCTTCCTGCACGCTTGGGGATGGAAGGCGTTAACTTCTTCACGACTTTGTCTTTTTTATGAATACCTTTGCTTGCTATATTATCTCAGAGCCTCGTGTAGCATTTACGTATTGGCTTGGCTTAGCCTGGTTTGAGACGGGGCAGGGGGTGGAGATCTAAATCCACCAGCAAACAAAGGACACGAAGCAAATCAAGAATAAGCTAGCGTTGTATGTTAGGTGCAGCTTTAAACTGGGAATCAGAACTGCGCAATGACCTTTAATTAGCTAGCTAGCTAGCTTGGGGTGCGTTTCTCAAAAGCTTTCAAAAAGTTCTCAATGTAAGCAGCTTGCACAGTTTTGAATAATAGACCGTAAATGGTTCCAGATATACAAGGTAGCAATAGCGCTTTCACGCAATATACGCTTCATTAGTTCTCTCAGTGTCAAAGTGATGGCTGGACGTAATTGGCAAAGTCACTCTCGTTTCCTTCACTTGTTGAAAACTCGCATGAAAGCTCGCATGAGAGGAAAGCTGTAGCTAGCGAGCGAATGAGGCTATCACTGAACAAATAACATTAGCTCTGGAGAATGAAACGGAAAATACAAGTCAGTGTTCGCATTTGCTGAACTAAGACCATAATGCTGGTTGATAGCAACGCACCTCATTGATAGCACGTTATATTTCAAACTAAAAAAGAAGAAAAAATTAAACTCGACGGTGGCAACAGCCTGGGAATGAAACTAACCGAGTGAGAAAGAAGTGGTGGGATGGTATGCTAGCCATTTTATACCCCGGGTATGCTCTTGGCTGGGGGTATACTTTGGGCTGGTACTTCGCTGGTTTACTGGTTTCCCTGTGGTGACCTTAGTTCATAAACGTGGAGGGTTTCTTATAACGGCAGCCATGGGCAGGAAGCGTAGCTGACTGCAAATGCTGGCGATTGTAATTCTCTCTCTTGTAGCTGATTGGCAAGGCTATCTGCCTGATTCCTGTTGCTTATCGTTGATGGGTGGGGTTTTGTGAAACTGATGCCAGAAATTCTAAATTGCTTTGAAAATCTCCACCTGAGATTCGACATCCCAGGTATTAAATATAGAAAACGTTGTTTGGCAGCGGTTTTGTTTGCCAGGACGAAGGCCATTTTCATGATCTTTCATTCTTTATTTCGGAACCAGGGGGATCCATATCACAATAAATAAATAAAAACACAATATATTTAAAAAAAAAAAAAAAACAGCAGAATAAAAATAAGAAAGAAAAATACAAAGCCTTCCACAATGTTCAATGTCTAGCATACAGACATGTTCTCCAATGGTTCCACAATCTGGACGAAAATCTAACAGAACTGCGTACAGGGTTAGCCAAAACAGTGATTAGATCATTTTCTGACTCAGATGCCCTACACATAAATCTATACATCAGGTTAAGTAGAACAGCAGAGCAGGTAGGTACCCCGACACTAACAAACATATGGCTGCACTGGAGCTTCTTGAGGCTCTCAGCAGTAGCCTCATGCAGACATTATAAGCCACTGTGAATTTCTAATGCTACCTTGTTTATAACGACACCACAGGTAGGCAGTATACAAAGGTGTACAATACACTCTAAAGAGTGAGATCTTCACAGATATGGAGCACATGCTGAACTTACGACACAGCGTGTTTGCTTGAGCATAGAGCTTACGACGCTGCCTGTATATATCTTTATCATCAGACAGGTCATTTGCAATAATATGGCCCAAATATTTAATCTCACTGCACACACTGAGTGCAGTGCCAGACAGATAGAAGTCAGGGAAGGTTGACTGTCTTCTCTACTTCTGACAATCATGATCTTACTCTTTTTAGCATTGCACTTTACATCAAAATCAGCACCATACTGTGTGCAAATTCTCAATAGCTGTTGGAGACCAGCAATATACGGGCTAAAGATGACCAAATCATCTGCGTACATAAGGTGATTACTTAGTGAGACACCAACCCTACAACCTGTACCACATGCATTTAAAATCAAAGACAAATCATTCATATACATATTAAAAAGAAAGGGAGACAGAATTCCGCCCTAGTGAACACCATTGGTCACATGGAAGGGATCAGATGTTGCATTCCCCCATCTCACTCGCATTGTCTGATGTAAGTACCAAAAAAGCAAGATTCTAATTAGAAAACCAGGGACCCCACTTTTAGACAATTTTAAAAATAATTTCTCATGATTTATACTATTGAATGCTGTAGAAGCATCTATGAAGCACATGAACATTGTAGAATTTTGCCTATTATATTTATCCAAAATTTCCTTTAGTGCAAAAATACATAAATCAGTGCCGTGTCTGTCTCCAGCACTTTGGACATGACACTGGCCAAAGCTATTGGCCTGTAATTATCTGAGCTGTTCAGCTTCCCCACTTTATCTTTGATAACTGGCACTAGCACAACAGAAATCATAGAATCAGGTAACACTCCGTGAACAAAAAAACCTGTGTAGCACATAGCCACCAGAGGGCACAGTTTCTTACTGGCGAGCTTAATATGTTCAGCTGTAACACTATCCAGGCCACAGGCCTTATTATCTTTTAACTTCAATATTGCTTCATGAACTTCAGCAGAAGTGACGATAACATCATCATTAAACTCTACATTATCAACTACAAACAGATTACTTTTTACACAGTTTACACAGATCACAGTGCAATTACATAGCTTTTGCTTTTTTAAACCTTGTTAATGTGAAAATCTGCAGAAACCCCCTACATTTATGAACAAAGGTCATTGTACAACAGGAAAACCACTTGATCTGTAACACTAGTTACTCACTTGAAGAATAGTAGGTACCATTACTTGCGACCTAGCTATAATTGGCTATTAAAAGTACATCGCAGCTTGCTAGCTTTTCAACGTTTATTGGTCTGCACTGCACATTTGGGCTACCATACCACTCTAAGTTGCCTTGCCTAAAATTGGCCTCATAGTAATGTTGGATCTATTGGTTCTTTTTATTAAATGCATTTTGGTTCAATTGTTATCTTGTCCCTGTCATGCAGATAAATGTTACAGTCATTTGTTTATCCTTTTTCCAGATTTTCTTTTGAATAGCAGGTATGACCTCATCAAGATGCTGCCAAGAGAGAGCACCCTGATGGCAGCGGACATCTTACTCGGCAAAAAATGTTTTTCTGAGGAGGTTTACACCAACATTCGAGATGAACACTCTGAAACAGAGAGAGTGAGGAAGCTGTTTGATGCTCTGAAACCAGGGAGCTTGCGGTCATACAGTATCTTTTATACGTACCTGAAAAAAGATCAGAAACCCATCTTCGAGGAACTGGGTAAAAGTGCCAGATTTATTTATTTACCGAATAAATGATGATTGTCGTACAGATAATGTTGACATAAATATCATGGGATACATTTTTACTGTTTATTTTTGCGTTAAATAGTATTTTCAGTTGACCATAAATGACTTAAATACAACACAAATGACTTTGCCCTTTCCCTTTTGAAGGCATATTCCTTTTTTTCAGCATGCAAATGTCTAATAGGCAGACAGCATCTAAAATGCAGAAGTGTGAACACATTAATTTAATGGTTAAATTACAGAGTGCTTGCCTTTGCAGTGATTATATGATTATAATATTCTGGCTAACTACAAATTATGACTTTTTTAAATTCAGAAAAACATTCCTGGAGTGACACTGAATCGGAGCCTTTGCGTGAGTACTGATAGTTTTTTTTTTTTTTATGTATTTGCCTTAAAACAAAAGTGTTGTAGTTGCTGTGTACTGGTCTGTACCTGCATTTGAGCCACGCCTTTCCTCTGCTCCAGCAAAGAGGCCGAAGATCAATGAAGAGAGAGTGAAAGAACCTGATAAGCCCCAGGTTCAAGAGAGCAGGGTTGAATCGGACTCTGGGTCCAATCGAAGTGAGCAGTTGTTCTTTTCAGTTCGTTAATTCCCTATGTAGTACTCCCACTGCACCCTCTCCATTCGGGCGGTGCCCTGCACTTTTGCTACGCTTATGTCCCTCATTACAATCAACTTAGCCTGCATCCCCTTCAACCTCTTTCACTTTCCAGCTCCTTTGTGAATATTCCGCGACTGTGTCCTATTAATTCCTGCAGATCTTGCCACTTGAACTTTTGAACCTCTTCCCCACAGTGTAAAATGTGAATTCCTTCCTTTTTTTGTTATTGGAATTTGCTCTCTGATCACTTCTCTTGTTTTTTTTGGCCATGTTCTGACTTGCTCTAACACTAGCATGTCGTATTGACTGTCACTCACATTCACTTCCGCTTGTCTCACCCTTTAAAGTTCATTATACCACGCTCTGCCTGCATGCTCTCGCGCTGCTCTTGCACTCGCCTGCTGTTCATACCACATTCTGCCCCCTCACCCGAGAGACCTGCTCAGTTTGCTTTTATTTGTGGATACCGAATCCTTAATATCTCAACTGACTCATGTGACTGATTCTGAGATTATGTATTATTAGGCCCATTTTTGCTTGTATTCTTATTACAATTTACTTGGAGTTCTTTCACAACTGCCCTCAGTGCACTTCATAAATAAAGCTAACATTGTGTCTCATGTCCGCGTTTTTGCTTACTCAAGAAAAATGCCAATGCAATGTTTATTTTCTAGATTTTGCTGGCTTCACTTTCTCCCAGTTGCTGCAGCATGTTGAGGAGCCTGAGGAAATGGAAAGTCTGGTGGCTTCATTGGAACAAAGGCTTAGAGAAGGACAGATGGAGGAAATTAAAAGCTTGCTGGTGAATCGTGTGCTTAAAAACACTGTCATATTTAACCATGCTGAATTCAAGAAAATGACTGTCAATCATGCTCTGACTGAATTTTTAAAAACCAAGAACCAGGCAATTTTTCCCGTAAAACTTCTTGAGAATTTTTTTTCCGGTTCTGCCAAAAAAAAGGCTGAGGCTTTAGATATCCTGACTGAGCCAGAAAAGAGCGATGGAAACACTGGAATGTTGCTGGATGAGCCTTTTTTGTCCCAGGATGAGAATTTCAATGTAACTCACCCTGGTGCTCAGTCTACTCCTTGTCGTCCCCGTCAGAAATTTCACTCGGGGACGGGCGCCACCATGCCTGAGTCAGTGATTGAGTCTCTTGATGGTGGTTATGAGACTTCAGCCAGAAAGTCTTCCGCTTCGTTTGGGTATTGGTCAGACCACGGTGTGGATGTTGCTATCGGAACTGCTGGCTCAGATATAGATTCAGGTGCTTTCTCAGCTGGTACGCTGACAGATACTTCCTCGATAGTCACATTCTCAAATGAATTTCCAGCAGTAGAACTGGCGGAGTCTGCCTCAGCCAAAACGTCTGCAGAGGAATTTTCGCCAGGTAAACCTGCAGATGCGTCCTCTTTCGTTAAACCCCCAGATGTTGCCTCACAATTTAAGTCTGCAGATGAATTTCCAGCAGTTAAACCCACAGACGTGTCCTCGGCATTCACGTCCACCAACAAGTTTTCGGCAGGTACACCTGCGGGTACATCCCCAGTAGTTACCCCTGCATTTGCAAACTTAGCCGTAAGACCCAATTCTGCAGTTGCAATCTTGTCAGAAAGACCAGTGGAGGCGACCTCAGTAGTTTTATCTGGCGAAGAACATTTGGCAGTAACACAGGCGGATGCTTCATCTGCAATTAAATCTGCAGATATTGGCTCAGCATATAGATCTCTTGATGAATTTTCGGCAGATGGACCCAGAGGTTCATCCTTGGAAGTTAAACCTGCAATTGTTAACTCGTCCCTTAGACCTGCAGGTGAATTTGCGGTGGATGTAAATGACGGCAGGTCCAACCATTGTAATCCTAAGAAACGAGGAAACCGATGCAAAATTGAAAAGACGAAATGGCAGGAAAAACAGTGTGACATTTTGGGCAATTATTTGCGCAAAAATATCAGCACCCAAGAGATTGGAAAACAGGGGAAAATGGAAGATTGCTTTAGAATTATTAACAATCGTGAACACCCGCGTTACCCTGTATTGCAGGCTGACCATTGCAATGTGATTTTCGACCACAAAACGAACGCAAAAAAAATAATAGAGGTTTTAGATGCCTCTGCATTCACAAAGAAAGGAGAGCCAAAAGAGGAGTACAAATTTAGAGCGCAGTTTCACATGTGGCTGTTGGGTATTTCTGAGACGGTGATTCTCTCTGAAAATAAGGAGGATAGTCTTGAAAAAAGACCATTTGAAGTAGAGGAGAAAAGATTTCAGCAGTTCATCAATGAGGTCGTAATTCCTGCTCTTGCTCTCTATAAGAAATTGCAATACAGTATGATTGTGACTTGAGTGCCTTGCGCACATTTATGAGTCATGTGACTCATAAATACTATTAAAGATTCAGTACAATGAAAATTGTTTTTCCAATGTCATCACATTTTTGAACAGAAGGTGTGTTGACATAAAATCACCCAATCCAAACAGTTTTAACTGTTTTAGTTGTCAAAAATTAATTGTAAGGCCCTTTGATTTCCAGGCCCATGGATACCAAAAACATTCAAGCCTTTTTTAATATTCAGTCTAATTCCTGGAGGATGGGAGTCATAGGAAGATACTGCATCAATCCCACTGCTGTTTGTCCTCTGTCATTTGTTGTCAGTGATCACTTGTTAAGCTAATCAGAGGAAGATGGGCAATTCTACTGCAGAAAAGCTACAAATGTGAAAATTCGAATTATCCCTTCTGAAATGGATTTGTATTGGCTCAAAACTAGGGATTCTGTGAAATGCAGAGCAAAAAATCGTTTTTGGATATCTTGATCCGCTTTGTTTTTTTGCTCCAATGAAAACATGCCCACTTTTGTCTGTTTCCATAAAGTCATTTGTGAATTTTTTTCCTTAGCACCATGTACTGTGAAAACACTGGAATTGCTTTTTTAATATGGCTAGTGTAATGGCTTCAAGGCTCGTGCTTTCTTCTGTCATTTGTTGTGGCAACCTTGTTCATGGGTAAATCTCAGCTAATTCATTAACCCTCTGTTAACCAAGTACCTTTCCAACTGTGTAAAAATCATTTCCCTAGGCAAATATGTTGATTATGGGCCAATATTTGGAAAAATAGTTTAAAAAAAAAAAAATTCGACCCTTTGGCCCACCTTTCCAAAATGTAGCAGATCTGCTTCATTGGGTAATAATGCGAATGGAAAAATTAAAGTGACGGACCATTCAAGTTATTCTCAAATGTTTATTTGGCAATAAGAAACAAAACCAGCAGGGTGTCCAGGCTGTTAACCCTTTCACTTTATGTAGCAGATATGCTACGGTGGTTAATAGAGGGTTAATTTAAAATCCTTCAGGAATCTCTTCATTTCTGAAACTATGGAATAGACTATAGCCAAATTCCTATTCTATTATGTCAAGCTTATGAGAAAATGTGGTAACGGAATTACATGGTAATCAAGTTACAGTTCGTACGCACGCTTGTCTTCAGTACAGACTTGTCTTCTCTTGATTTTACAGACTTGCCTTTTCTTGATTATTATTTTTTTTTTTTTTTTTTTTTTTTTAGGTGAATGGTTCTTTTTTCTTTTGGAGTTCTCTGTCAGCACTGCTTAATTTAATTGTTTTAGTTAATTTTACTTAGTCCCAATAGGTGACACTGTTTGACGCTCTGAATGGAGCTTAAATTTCAACCGATCGAACAGTCTGTAAAACTGCCGACTGTTGATTTGACCAAGATTTATTTTACTCGGGTTTAGCCCTAGAATTTGTGCTGTCCACCTGATGTCCACCAATGGAAATTCCGACTGCTCTTGTTGGCATATTGCAATTCTGGTGGTCTCACATTATGAAATTTTTGTTCAATACAGCGTCTGCTGATTATAAAAACAGAGATTATAAAGAACATGAACAGGTTGGAATGAGGATCAGCACCTCCAAATCTGAGGCCGTGGTTCTCTCCCGGAAAAAGGTGGATTGTCCTCTCCAAGTGGGGGGTCAGCTGTTACCAAGTGGAGGAGTTCAAGTATCTTGGGGTCTTGTTCACGAGTGAGGGTAGGACGGAGCGTGAGATTGACAGACGGATCGCTGCAGCGTCTGCTGTGAAGCCGGCGTTGTACCGGTCCGTTGTGGTGAAGAAGGAGCTGAGCATAAAAGCGAAGCTCTCGATTTACTGGTCGATCTACGTTCCAACCCTCACCTATGGTCACGAGCTTTGGGTAGTGACCGAAAAAGAATAAGATCGCGAATAATAAGCGGCGAAATGAGCTTTCTCCGTGGGGTGGCTGGGCTGACCCTTCGAGATAGGGTGAGGAGATCGGACATCCGGGAGCGGCTCAGAGTAGAACCGCTGCTCCTCCACGTCGAGAGGAGTCAGTTGAGGTGGTTCGGGAATCTAGTCCGGATGCCTCCTGGACACCTCCCTTTAGAGGTTTTCCAGGCATGTCCAAAAGGGAGGAGGCCCCAAGGCAGACCCAGGACTCGCTGGAGGGATCATATCTCCCGGCTGGCCTGGGAACAGCTTGGGGTCCCCCAGGTAGAGTTGGAGGAAATGGCTGGGGAGGGGGGCACCTGGGGCTCTCTACTCAGTCTGTTACCCCCGCGACCCAGCCCCCGGATAAGCGAAAGAAAATGGATGGATGGATGGATGGATGAACGGGTTGCTGTCAGCACTGACACGGCCCTCTTATCGATTGCCTCATTTCCTGTTTAGCAGCAAAGGCTGTAACTCTGCAAGGCAATTGCAGATGTGATCAGGGCTTTACTTTTGGAAGTTTGTATAATTGATGCTGTTTGTATGCTTTTTTTATTTGCTCCAAAACAAAAGGTTTTGCCGTTTTAAATCCTTCGTTTGATTTTTAATTTTTGTCTGCTGGTACCAAAGAAAAGATGAGATTAAAAAAAAAAAAATGGAACAAATTGAAATGTTGAATGACGTTTCTGCAAAGGCTATTTCGTTTAAACGAAATAAGTAATTTTTATCATTTTCTATTTTTTGAAATATAGTTCATTACTGTGATTCGCTGACGCAAGCACATAGTCATTTTTGTAAATAAAAAAGAAGTACGTGTGTGAAGTGTGCTGCTTCACTGAGGCAAGCACTCAATTAATGCAAAAGAAGCATTTGTAAACATGTCTCATGAACAGAGCCACGCCCCTCAGCATACTAAGTGTTGGCTATGCTCAGAGGGGGTGCAATTTGTAAATAAAAATTTCTTGCCCTCTCTGCTGTGTTGTGGGTTTTTTTTTTTTTGGTATTATTTTGGTGTTATTAGTAATTAAGTGCATTTTAGTGCAACATTTGCTCTGAATGCTTCTGTTTTATGTGATTTCCGCCAGCTGTTAGCCATGATTTCTGCCATTTCCCCCCTCTATAGGGAATTCTGATCACTTCAACGCAAACCGACAGAAGACTCAGGTGAATCTTGGCCCATTTCCTTGGTGGAAGTCACTGAGGTGGTTGAAAAACTCCGCAGTGGCAAGTCACCGGGAATGGACAAGATTTGATCTGAGATGCTGAAGGTGCTGGATTGTGTTGGGCTGTCATGGTTGACACACCTGTTCAATATAGTGGGGATGTCGGGTACAGTACCCTTGTACTAGCAGATTGGGATAGTGGTACCCATTTTGTAAAAAAGGAACTGGATGGTGTGCTTCAACTACAGGGGGATCTCTCAGCTCAAAATCCAAGGGAATGCTTATGCCGGGGTACTGGAAAGGAGATTTCGCCTGATGGTCAAACCTTGGATCCAGGGCTCTCACTGGTTTTTTTTTTTTGTTTTTTTTTTTTTGAGTCAACGGTCAGTGACTCCTCTGACACTTTTTCAGGTTTCAACCCTCTGAACTCAGGGGTCATAATGTTTATTCACAACTTTTCAGGGGTCAAATATGGACGCACTTATCCCTCTCTCTTCATAAAGATTTCCTCACTTCTACTGCAGTTTGCTTTGCTTTTGCATGTGCTTTGCTTTATAAATTGACCCGGGTACAGCTTCAAGATCTATTCAAGAGCAAGAATGTGACTGACCACTCTGTTTCACTCTGTAGCGGCTAAAACTGAGTTATTGAAGTTGGACTTTGGTTAAGCATTTGTACACTTAAAGATTTAAACAACTCCAGCTACTAACTATTACCAAAATCACTGTTGAGTTTAAACTGTTGTTGTTGAATTAAGGCACTTCTCCTGTCCCACAGTGATGAATCTCTGGATTACTGGGTGATCAGGTGTTCAGATTCAGATAACTTTATTTGTCCCGAAGGGGCCATTTAAAAGGGCATGAGAGTAACAGGCATCTATTAACACTCACAATACAGCAGACAACATTCACCGATAAAAAACACATAAATCAATAGTGCACTATTAGTGCAGGCACTATTAAAATTGTGCGTACATGTAGCAGCAACAGAGCTTATGACCGCTCAGTGTTCAGCATTTAGGAGCCGGAATGCTCTGGGGAGGACGGTTGTCTTCCTGCTCTGCGTCCTGCAGCCTGGACAGCGGAGTCTGTGTCCTGAGGGTAGCCACTCAAACTCATGAAACAGAATATGGGCGGGGTCTTGTCGAATCCTGCGTGGTGATTTCACAGTCTGCTCGTCACATAAGTTGGTAAGAGAACGAACAGGGTGTTCAATGATTTTTGAGCAGACTTTGACCACATTCAGCAGACTGTTTCTGTTCTGCAGAGCGATAGAGTGGAACCAGCAAGTGAAAGAAAAGGTCATTACACTTTCAATGAAAGCATAATAGAATGTGGTAAGAATGTCCTTGTTAGTCCCGAATGATTTCAACTTCCTGAGTAAGTACTGTCTCTGATGGCATTTCTTCAGGATTCCCTCTCTGTTAGAGGAAAACCTCAGCAAATTGTCAAAGATTGTTCCCAGGTATTTATACTCATCCACAATCTCCACTGGCTCCCCCTGTATGATGGTGGGGACTGCCTCAGCCAGCTCTCTCTCTGTTGGGGTAAAAGGTCACTATCATCTTGGTTCTGTTTATGTTAAGCTCAAGGCACAAGTTTTCACTCCACTCCACAAAATTCTGCAGAGCTGAGCTGTGATGTTGTGTGTATGACCAGAGAGCAGAGACAGGAGGTCTGTGTCATCAGCAAATTTCACTGTGACAGTTTGGCTGCACAGATCTGCAATCATCCGTGTAGAGGATGAAGAGCAGAGCAGAGAGGACGCAGCCTTGCGGGGAGCCAGTGGAGGTGAAGAGGATGTCGGACAGGAAGTTGTTCACCAATACTCTCTGTGACCTGTTGGTAAGGAAGTCTATAATCCACAGAGTGAGTTGGTGGTCGATATGGAAGCGTGTGGTAAGCCTCTCAGCTAAAATGTGTGGCTGCATGGTGTTAAAAGCTGATGAGAAGTCTGCATACAGGAGTCTGGTATTGGGAATTTCCAGATGCTTGTGGATGGTATTCAGGATGAATATCTTTGCATCATCGACACCTCTACCAGCTCAGAAGGCAAACTGCAGCGGGTCCATCAATGGGTCAGTAACCTTGGTGATATGATCTTTTATGATCCTCTCCATAACCTTCATTACCAGAGAGGTGAGAGCCAAGGGTCCATGGTCATTCAGGATCTTAGCAGTGTCCTTGTTTAGGAGAGGGCTCACTACAGAGTGTTTCCATATCCTGGGGACTGTGCTGCTAGTCAGGGAGCTCTGGAACAAATGCTGAACCCCCCCCCCCCTACTCAGCACAGTGCCTTAGGGTCTGCTCACAGATGATGTCCGGACCTGGAGCTGTGTTCATTTTAGTCCTTTTAAGGGCACTCACCACCTCTGCTGCGCTGATGGTTAGGACTGGGTCATCAGGTCTAAGAATGGAGATGAGTGATTTTAAGTGGATGTTATTGTCCTTTTCCAATCTGGTGAAAAAAGAATTGAGATCATTGGGGAGTGAAGTGGGGCTGCTGCCTGCAACCTGGATGGGCTTGCGGCTGGTGAAGACAGAGTTTACTGCTGCCTGTTCTTGAGGCCACGTCAAGCTGAGCGGAGGTTCCCTTTTGCAAAGGCCTGCTCCACTTTATTTTTGTATTTCAGCTTGGCGATTTTAATAGCTCGCTTGACCTCTCTTTTGACCTCCTTATTTTCAGCTTCTGAACCAGATAAAAAAAATTCTCTTTTTCTTATTTAGAATGTCTTTCAGATCTTTGGCCACCCAGGGTTTATTGTTGGGGAAAATTATGACCATTTTGATGGGGATGATATTGTCCACACAAAAAGAGATGTATGCTGAGACTGTCTCTGCTTGCTCACTGATATTAGAGGAAGAGGATGTGAGGATATTCCAGTCAGTGGTTTCAAAACACGCTTGCAGCCTATCGATACTGTCCGGTGTCCACTGTTTGATGTCCCTGATGGCTTTCTCTGACCTCTTTACCACAGGTGAGTAGGCAGGAGCAAGCAATATGCTATGGTGGTCAGAAGAGCTGAGAGGGGGGAAGGGGGAATTAGGGACGGAACCATAGCAGTTATCCAGTTTTTTCCCCAGACGGTACAGTTACCATACTGATAAAATCCTTTCACTGATTAGTCAGCTGAACGTTGGTTGAAGTCACCCATGATGAATTTGGGGGCATCTGGAGATAGCAGTTTATATTTATCCAGCATAATTTTGATATGTTCTGTGGCTGCAGATGCATTTGCTCTGGGATGGATATAAACCAAGAAGAAAAAGAGTTGTGGGAATTCCCTGGGAAGGTAGAATGGATGCAGGGAGACGGCCAGGAGTTCGATGTCAGGGTTGCACAGTTTTTCCCTGACAACAACTGTATTGCACCAGCGTAAATTGGCTTGGCTCATAGGTAGACATGGATGTCTCACGGAAAAAGCCACATTTTTGAGTCCGTATCTCACTCTGCCTGAATTGGGAATATTAGGTCAGTAGAACATTAGCTCTTTAGAGTGCCACCCTTAGTCAGATAGCTATCCTCTCAGCATAGTACCAAACTGAACTCTTTATTTTCAATGAAAACTAGCTGTGTGTATCACAATTCAAAAATGATTTCTTTCGTGCATTGCTGGGGATAGCTAGTAATTGCACCCAGTCTACAGCGCCCCCTGGTGGCTACATTTTTCCAACTTTTGATATGGAATTTCATCCACACTAAAAATACTACCATTGAGGTTTTACTCATGCTGTAATGTACTCCAAAGGGACTATTTATCCAGTGAATTTCAGATCTCTGTCTTGCTGGGTAAACACCTCAACATAGGCACAATTTGCTATGAGAAGGTCCGTTTTGAGTTTTCCTCCAACTTTGGCTCTGTCTAGCTTGAAAAGTATAGATACTACCAAAGAAATGCTTGGTATTCCTGAAAATAGAGTTCCAGAAGCATGACAAACAGCATTTACCACCACAGTACTTATCTGGGTTATTGAGAAAATTACCGCAAACATGCACCAAAAATCAAATTGGACCATCTTTGGCCGTCCATTGCTCTAACACTGCAAGATACCAAGGTATTATTCACTGAAAGTGATATTCTTGAGAGTTTACACATAATGAAGCATTCCATATTGGTATATGTCTGGGGTATTATTTTATTCCGATTCCTGCTTTCAATTGTTATTGTTATTTCACAAATAATTCCTGCTCAATAACATACAGTAGTTACCCAGCTTGGCCACTATGTGGTGCTGATGTCTAACCGGACTTGAAGTGTCACAAGCCATGATAAAAGTACAACATTTTTGGTACTGTGTACCCTTAAGTTATGATCGTTGATGTAAAATGTGGTGTCAATAGCTTTTGGAGGACAAAACTGAGCCATTTTAGTGGCCTCATGGTGGCGCTACAGGCAGGCAAAATGAGACCTAAAAATTCGGCTTTTTCCATGAGACACCCATATCTAGCTATGTGCCAAGTTTCATTTAATTCCAGGGAGGTCAACCGCACACCGAATGTCAATCTCTCATGTAATGGCTCTTAATAAAGAGAAAGCAAGAGGAATTTCTCAGATATGGTTTTTCTGATGGGGCCTATTATTGCTCAGGTACAGTTAGGCTGCAGCCCCTCTGTGACCCTGACTAGGAATAATTAGGTGGAGATTCAGGATTGATGGATATTTTGTACTTCGGGGGGTGTCATACTTTATTCCAGGGAGGGACAAAGTTTCAACTAGTTTTCTGTGAGCTTAAGTGCACAGAGTGAATTTCTGGCATTAACTGGCCAAAAACTCCATGTGACTTGTTCTCCGAGGGCCTCATTTATAAACGGTGTGTATGCACAATAACAATGTGTACATCACTTTCTTCGCAGATTTCAGATATATAAAAACAAACTTGACATTTAAAAAACGGAAATTATTAGGATTATGCACATGTCAATAAATTCCAAGTTCATCCAGATTAAATAAAAATTGCATGCAGTTTATCTTACCCATAGGTTTGTAAATTAGGTTATTTTCTATGATATTAAATTTTTATTTTCTTGCGCGTATACATTTTTAAGTATGAAATCCACCCAAATTTTTATAAATAAGGCACCAGATCTGGCTGCTGATTGAAAGGCCACCATTAAATGCCATAAAACAATGAATATAATCACTATCTGGGAACCTGAGCAGTGCTTGTGGTGCAGGACGAGTCTGAGACGGATAGGTTTTCATATCTGATGAATGAGGAACAGATTGTAATTCTTTGGGAAGTTAATGCCAATTCAAAACCACAAGTCACTCTCCCTATGAACCACAAATTCACATTACTGTGTCCCTGAAAACATACACATACAGCACACCTGCTGGTAAGTGGCACCAGTTTTGTTTGTAGTCTGCAGAGTAGACAACAATCTCCCATTGGTGATATTATTATTATTATTATTAGTTGGCAGGCAGGGCTATAAGTATTTAGCTCTTGGTGATTTTACAGAGAGGGTCTACAAAGGGGTGGCTGGGGAGCAGAATTCCTGTTAAAGGAGATCAAGATATTGTGGAAACATCTGCTCTTATTATTTTAATTAGAACAATCAAGCTTTGACTAAAATGGTATACAGTACTATTAATGTAAAAAATCTAATGTGCTTTGGACTCCTACAGATAGGGAGAGATGGAGGAGAGAGGAAAGAGAGCAGGGGATGATGGGACAGAGCTGTCAGTATGGTAAGAAAAAGTAGAGTGCTACAAAGGGGGAAAAAGGATGAAGGGAGAAGAGAAAATAGGAAGATGAGTAATTTTGTCTGAGGACAGACAGCTAAACAAGTGTTAAACAAGGATTGTGAAATTGCGAAAGGGATTGTGGATTGTGCGAGACGGCCTCAAGTCGGGGGGTGAGGTTCTCGGGATTTGGGGCCTGAGGGTTATTTTTTCAACCTTAATCTTACTTATTTTCTATTTTCCCTCTGCTTTTTTATTTTTTCCCTTCCATTTTTCTCAGTCCTCCCCAAATCTACCTCTCTTATCTTATCTGGCTGCCCCTGTCTCTTTGCTCATAAGAAATGAAGGCTACAGGGGCAAGAATATTTACAAACAATAAATGTAGAGATTCTTTCCCATCAAGCCTTGTTAAAATGTTACTTATAGATTGCTTTTAAAAAATTTCAGACATAGTGTGAAAAAAAAAATCCAAAAGGCTGTCAAACATAGATATATCCCTCGCACAGCTCACAAGCATTGATCACAGGGTTGGCGCAGAGTGTTAGAGCAGAGATGCGCATAAAGCATGTAGGTAGGGCCGTGCTCTCCAGGAGCAGGGTTCGCTAAATATTACAGTAACTACACTGGGACTCGAACCACCGACTCTCTGAGTCTCGGGCAAGCCCCTTTTACACCATTGGTTGCCATTTATTTATAACAGTGCAAGCCAAAGTCAACGCGTGAGTTTTTGCAATCAGGAATAATCAGCACACTTCAGCGTCCGCTGGCTAAACGGCGTCCTCTAGCGGATGTAAAGCTTCTGTGCTTAGTGAGGACTAAAACAAAGCGAATCGCGTGTGATCAGCATTTTGTCACACTACTGTTTAACATATAAATTACTATCGAGGAAAATGTTTTATGTTTCATTTTTTAAGCACAATGATAGTGAAGTGGTCGCTTTCATTCATTATCGTGCGAAGCTGATGTTAATTCGTAAGACATTTGAAACCCAAAAGTTCATGTCGGCAGTTAAGTGATGTCTGTTGCGGTTATGAGAATGGCCTATGTATGATTATTGACGAGAGCAGTACCTCGACCACCTGAAACAGCGTCAATGTGGGAGTAGGGAAGCTAAGATTAACTGTAAATGTTTGGGAGAGGTTCAGAGACCACTGAAGCTGTATGTACTCACTATAAAATTGAGGAATTGAGCACTAGAGAAATCAATATCCTCCAGGAGTCTCCAGTAGTTAGCGTTGTTTGCTAATCTTCATTATTTTGAAGTCTCCAAAAATTTTCTGACCTGCAGTCTGGAACCTTTCACCAGGTCCAACAGCCTGGCAGGACTGTACAGCTTCAGAGGTTCACCAAGCAATAGACTTGCCATTGGGCATTTATTGACCTTGATCAATTCAAACTCTGTTTACGGCTCACAAAATGCCTGCCTGATCTTTAAAAGGGTGTTTTCCATTATTTAGCAGAAAATTTTATGCAAAGTCCATTACAGCTGATTAGTCTAAGCAGGAGCCAATCATCCTGGAGCAATATGATGCTACGAGTCTCGACAAACTCACGAGTTTAACCAGCAACCTGCTGAGACCCAGTGAAACCCCTATTCCACCCACCTATAGGTTGCTCTCATTAGCTTGATTACTGCTTCATTTGCAAAGGTTCTGGCAGTTAGGACTGGCAAAGGACATGTGAGGCCTGACTCTTAGCAAGATTTGTTTTATTGATAAATCATCACAACAGATGAGCACTGTGAAGAAAAAAATACATTTTGCTTAATGTTCCCCAAAAGAAAAAAAATGGTTATAGTATTGAGGACAATAAACACACTAAGAGCTACAAGAAAACATATCAATAAGAGCCTAGTAACAACACATATCATTTTTTTTCCCCACTGCACAGAGCTTGTGCAATGTGATTATGGGTAATGTAGTCCAGCAGGCTAGATCAATCCTAGTCCTCCTTACCCAATACTTTCTTCTGTATAATGAATCCGAAGTACCCCCTCTCATGGCCAGTCAGAAAAGCAGTGCATGTGGGGTAAGAACGTAGCTCCTGGATTGCTTGTTGTTTTATTATGATTTTGGAAAAGGTGGCAGCTGTGAGTAGCAACAAACATCAACCACAGAAGCTTGGTGGTGTTCGTTACTCAGTAACTCCGGTGTGTAGCGTGAAAGCAGACCCAGAAAAACCTTTCAGACCTGAGTACAGATAGACTCCCAGCCAGATATATGTGTATGTGTGTGTGTGAGTGTGTGCTGAACCAAGCCCCCACAGTGCTTTGCAGTTCTTTGAAATGCTTCCTTTTTGCTCCATTACCCAGACTACTGATGTCCCGCATATAAAAGCTCCAGCATACAACGCATTTCAGGCTTCTGAACTCAACCCTTGTTTAGACTGAGACGACCTGTACGGTTTCTATCTGTTAGGCAATGTCTGCAGTGAACACGTTTGCAAGAGCACCTGGGAGCACATCGTGTTTCTGAAGCATGTTTGCGTGTGCACAAATGTGAGTGGAGTCCTGTGCATTATTCACAATTATGTTCGATTTAGGTGTGTCTTCATCGATCATTGTAAAATATTCAGGGGAGGAAGGTAACTGACCTGACATGATTTTTCTGGGACTGTGAATTACACATTCTGACTTCTGCATGCTTGCATCACCAAATCAGTGGAGAAAATCACCAATCCCTGCATTCTGACAACTTCTGGGGTCTAACAAAGTACCTCAATCCTCAAGCCCTATGCACCACTTAATACATGTTTCCAAATCATAGTCGACTTTAAAATGAAAAAAATACATGGAACATGTTTAAAAATCAGTCAAAAAAAGAATATCAAGAACCCTTTCCCATTTAATGGCAAACCACAAAAAAAATGTTAAAATCTACTCCTTTTTCACTGTATGCTCAGTTGAAATATCATTAACTATAATCTGTTTATAATTGAAAAGCATCGATGCCGTGTGTATCTTGGCTTATGTGCTGGCCTCAAAAGAATGTACTAAAGGCCTTTTGTAAATTGGCTTGGAGGCTATCCCATTGGAGGCTTTGTGTAACAGGACATTGGAGTCGACAGCAAGAAGCAACACTGTGGGGGCCAGCAGGAAGTATGGGAAAATGAGTTTTTTTTTTGGGATGGAAAAGGGGTATTGCCGCTGGCAGGTGCCAGGCAGACTCAAGAGTTATCAGAGGGGACGTGCTCCTCGAAGCCCTCGCTCTCCCTCACTAGCGCCCTCTCTAGGATGACGCGGCCCTCCTTGTAGCGTTGGCTGTCCTCAGTGGCGAATTCATAGATCCAGCCCAACTTGCTGTTGCAGTTCTTACAGCTGACGTCGCGCACCATGTGCCGGCCTGTCAGCATCACGCGGTCCTGCACATCGCTGTACTGTAGGTTCACCACCTGGCGGCGATATTGAGAGCATGAAACAACCCATAGAACACAAAATGTCCTCGCAATGTTTCCTTGAGGTTACAAGTTTCAACATTGCAGCAACATCATGAGAATAGTTAGTGTTAGCTGGGAAAGTTATGAACAATGATTCTCACTCCTTAAAGGCATTTTTGAAAAAAGAAAGCTTTTGTGTGCGGGGCATGCATCAGGTCACACTGTAGCTTCAGACAGTTTATAGGGGGTGCACAGGGCATGCCTTGTTGAAGAGGAAGGCTCGTCCCGTGGCCCCAGTGAAGCGGGTGGAGATGAGCTCCGAGCGGTTGGTGAGGATGGTGTCACAGTTGGCGCAGGAAAAGAGGCGCGTCCCGCCGATGTGGTCCAGGAAAATCCGCCCCATGGTGGCGTCGTCGGCCGGGACTGACCTACAGAGAGCAGTTAACATGGTGTATGTGATAAATTTGCATCTCATTGAAAAAAAGCAGTAGTAGACTGCTAGACGTTTTCAAAAATTCATATCATTACGAGGTGTGTGAAAATCATACAATTCTAGCACATGGCTGGAGTAGACGTCAAAAAATCATCATTGGAAAGTTGGATTCTGATTTTTAGGCTTAATTATTTGTGATTGTTAGAATTCGTCATTTACATAATGCTAACAAAATGAACTTTGCAGGAGTCTACAGAGAAGAGAGAGTGAAATGATAAATGGATGTTTGCGGTTAGTCACTTAGCTTTAATTAGAGATGGCAATTTCAACACGCAGATTCAAACTGTTTCGAACACGTTCGAAACTTCCGGGTTTGACACAGGTTTACGACTCTGGTTCAAAACTTTGGTCACATGACTAGTGACGTTTTTCCTGCTCCACCCCGGCAATGTTCCATGTGTTTTGTTTCACTTCGAGACATTTTAATAGCCGCAGTAAAAGTTTTTGCCACTAGGCTGTGCACTACTGAAATAAATCTGGTTTCGAAACAATTCGGAACATTTAGAAACAGTTGTTGTTTCAGAGGTTTCAAAACCGTTTCAAAGGTTCGAAATTGCCATCTCTAGCTTTAACCCTCCAAAATTTGTTATTTTAATAACCGACAATTTGTGTCCCTTTGACATTAGACCTCACGATTAGTTTGTATTATAAATTGTGAAATCTGATACCAAATGTGCTATTTTCCAAGTAGTTTAACGCATCTAGGTGTACATACCTGGAAATAAAAGCTGAAATTCTAAACTGTTGTCTAATGTTCATCATCTGATCTCAGCCCCAAATGTATTATGGGTGTTGCAGAAACAACGGAATTTGTCTCCCTGTTCCAATACTTTTGGAGGGGCCACAGATTTCACATATGTGTCAAAACAATCAATCGAGGGTCTTCACAAAGTATTCAGCTTGTTCTGTTAGTTTGAAGGGGGAGGGGTCATTATAGTCTCAGCTACCTTCAGTTGCAGCTGCAGGTTTGTGATTCAAGAGTTACATACAGGCACTAGACTAGACTAGACAGGCACTTTATGGCCAGCAGCCATACCACAACTCAATCTGCTCCAGCCGTGTGACTGAAGCCAAGTGAAGCAGGTGTGGGCTTGGCAAGTACCACCTGGGAAAACTGGAAGAGGTGTTGATGGGCCAGTAGATGGCGATCTTCTGTCTATTGGGATAATCCCCAAATGCCCCAGTGTGGTGATGGGGACATTGTACTGAAGGAGACGCCATCTTTCGGATGAAACGTTAAACCGAGGCGCTGACTCATTGTGGTCATTAAAGATCCCATGACATGCTTCGGCAAGAGAAGGGGGTTCCCTTGTGTTGTTGCTAAAATCTCGCCAGGCACTTTAAACCTGCCACCTAAATCATCCCCCGAACAAATGGCTATGCAATTGTTCTCTCCCTCTCCACCCCAACCTCCACAGCTTCCTCGAAAAAGAGATTTTAATCTCAACGGTACTTCCCTGGTTAAATAAAGGAAAAATAAATAAAAAACTCTTTGCTAGAAAGGTGAATTGATGCCTGACATTAGCAAATACGAAGAAACAAATAAGGTAATCCCATTGATCCAGCACTGAACTGCAGTGTTCAGGCGGCTTATAAAGGATATTTCACATCAAAACTGATGGTCAATTTTAGTTCAGTTTGCTCAAGTATTTTGACAAAGTTTTTGTTTGAGTGACAAGCCGACTAGAAAATTCTTTCCCAAATGTAAAACACTACAACTAAAACAAACCTTTCCTCCCCCTTTCTCTCTCTGACCCCTTTACATGATGATAAAAAACATAAACAGAGTAGAAGTCTATTTCAGTTGCTGACACTCAGAAATGGCTTCTGCAAGTGTCAACGAGGGTGTCCTTCCCTCAGGGAGACTCAGACCGCAGCCCATATATCAGAAGGCATCGGCTTCGAAGGCCTGCGGAAACAGGGAACTACATCCAGCAGTCTGGGTTTAGCGCAGACTGCATGGGCCCCGATAAGCCCGCAAGTGGCCCGAGTGTCCCCGTAACTCAGCAATGCGTGACTTACAGAGGCAGGCAGCAATGCGGAGTTTAAGTACTTCTTGCCGGCAAATTACAGATCATAATGGCAGAGCAGAAGGGTTAGTAAGTCATAGGTCACACATAAAAACGCGAATACACTGTATAAGTCAGCAGTACCGATGGCAAAAGTTTATTTACGAACAACATAATGAAGCAAATGGAAATCGCTCATGACCAGTAATAAAATTAAAAGTGTAAAGATAGACGCGGGAGACCGAGGCATTTTTGACAAAGGCGCATTTCCACATAGGACAAAACTTACATCACCTGAGGTTGGTGCACTACTACGATCACTAAAATACGGCCACACTAGAAACGACAACTAACGTATGCCACTGCCAACGATACGGCGATTTTCGGAGAGAAACAAGGAGATGGGGGCGCTTCTGGTTATGCGCCAACAGCAGAGGCCACTGTGCAAGGACATTGAGAGTTCACGGCTGCGCCAAATCCTCAAGCGACCGAGGCACCAAAAGCCACGCATCAGAAATAAAACAGCGTCGAAAGATGCGGCATTCAAATACGACATATGGCACAAATTCTACTGATAAAATGAAGTAGTCGGTCAATAGGCACAAACGTAGTAGATAGTATTTGGATTGCAATAGGTGATAAAGTGCTTTCTAGACAACAAAAGTGCTCGCATTATTCAGAGATGCTTTGCTGCTGGAGTCCAACGAAGAGATGCGTTCAGCGTAATGACCCATACATTTGAGGGGTTCATCAATTTCTAAGAATACAACTGTTAGTGAGCGAAGGGACAATAGTGAAAACTAGTCAAGGCAAAAACATTCAAATAGCCAAAGTGGATAACTCGGCGAACCGAAATCTCAGGTTTCTCAACGAGCTATTTGGTAGCACGACGCCAGTCGTCAGCTTTGACAGTCTTTGACTTCATTCGACAGGTTGCTAGCCAGCTAAAATCCATACCTAACCGCAGCAATGATCCAATGCACACGTTGCAGGCGAACTATAGAGCCGCTTTCACAATGGACGCGAAACGAATTTTTCGCACAGCAGATTACATTCAAAGTCAATGCAAAGACGCGAATACACGCGTTTCGTTTCGCGTCTGGTGTGAAAGCAGCTTTAACTGTGTTACCGAGTTCCTTCAGCAGTTACCAAGGTAAATGTTAATGGCAATTCCTCGAAGAAGCTAAAATAATGTTATACCCCGAGGAAATGAGAAGAGTTTTATGTCGATTTTGCGCATTGCCGTCAGACAAACAGGGAAGTCTGGATTTAAAAAAAAAAGGCAATAACAAGACAAAGAATGAGAAGACATCATTAACATTGCTCACCACAGTTTTCTCCAGCACGAAGTAGACTGACGTTATGTTAATGAATGAAACGGTCTGATATCACATACAATATGACAATTCAATCAGCGTCAAAGTCTCCCTTCAACTACAAACTTGAGGTTGGTGGAAACAACGTTGGCCATTTGTTGACGGACAACTCGATCCACTCACCTCTCTCCGTCTGTCTGTCCGATCTGGGGCTTCTGTGCTCCGAATTCGCAATAAAGTTTTAATGTCCTGCGCAGAATTATTTTACCTTGTTTCTCGAATTCAGTTTTCCGAAAACTGTCGGGTTTCTCACTCAATTTTCTGTTGAAACGGCAGCGTCGTAGATCATTCGTTGTTTTCTGCCACAGCTGTTCCGCAGCCTGTAACAACATCCGGTATGGTGACGTAGCCCCGTCTCTTCGATCAGCTGATCAAAAAGGACCGAGTGGATTTTCAACACTCTTTAGCTGTGTGTGTTACGGTCGTGAATGCATTTCTCGTTTGATCCCAGCAAATTTTCACGCAGTTTTTTTTTTTTTTTTTTTTTGTATTGAAGCGTCTTTACCCTCATTTCAACTGTAATAACGTAGGCAAATGATCCAGTTTTCTGTGACTTGTCTGGCGTACGCTTAACAGCAAGGCTGGAGTAGCCCCAAGGACGGTAAAGCGATGCTCGGTAGCCCTTCAGACCATCTCCTTAGTACTTCTCATTAATTATGTATGTTTGTTTTTTTTCCGCGGGTCCTGCCACATTGTATTCTCTTTGCAGTTAGCTGTTCTACCTGTTTGGATAGATGAACGACCGAAATGACCAAATCAAATTGACAAAATTTTCGCGTCAAATTCATAAGGGTTGCCATAAGCAAGTAAGGCTCCTTTCATTACAAAATTGTGTTTGTGTAATCTTAAAGTTTTCACATGAGCGTCCGGCAAATTATTCTAAAATCATACTGCAGCACCTTTATAAATGGAAGTTCATGTGCATCTTGACCGTCATGTCACTTACCACAAGAGGGAGCCCACAGGCATACCATTCCCTTCTGCGAAACATTTCCCCATTTTTTTATCCCCCACCACGATGTGGATCGGGGGATATTGGAATAGAGCTCGTCCGTCCGTTCATCTGTCCGTCCGTCCGGGTTCAATGGGGACAAGTTTTCTCGGAAACTATTGCACCTAAGTGAGTGAAATTTTGTATGTGGTCAGTACTAATGACCCTACTGAATGAGTTTGACAATTGATTCCAAGAAATTTATTTTTACAGAGTTATGGCCTTTGACTCTGTTCGTGGACTTAAGTGTATGGGTGTTGCAATGGGGACAAGTTCTCTCAGCAACTATTGCACCTACGTGGATGAAATTTTGTGGGTGACCAGTAATAATGATCCTATTGACTGAGTTCGACAGTTGATTCCCAGAAATTTATTTTTACGGAGTTATGGTCCTTGTTTCTGTTTGTTTACTTGGTGTATGGGATTTGCAATGGGGACAAGTTTTCTCGGCAACTATTGCACCTTCATGGGTGAAATTTTGTGTGTGGCAGTACTAATGACCCTATTGAATGAGTTCGACAGTTGATTCCGAGAAATTTATTTTTACGGAGTTATGGCCCATGACTCTGAAGTTGGTGTATGGGTGTTTAATGGGGACAAGTTTTTTTGGCAATGTGGATGAAATTTTGTGGGTGACCAGTACAGATGACCCTATTGAATGAGTTCGACAATTGATTCCGAGAAATTTATTTTTACGGAGTTATGATCCTTGTTTCTGTTTGTCGACTTTGGGTATGGCATTTGCAATGGGGACAAGTTTTCTCGGCAACTATTCCTTCATTTTATTATCTCCTTGCATATTTTTCAGTGAAAAATGTCATTGCTCTGTGTTTTTTTTTTTTTTGTATGAATATGGAATCTCCCGTGACCATTCTTACCATGGCGGGGGATATTGGTGACAATGTTGCCTTGTTACTCTTGGATAAGGGAAGCTTAAGGAGGAGTGTTGTGATGAGACTCGAGCGTCACTCACTAATCAATCAGTCAATCAATCAATCAAAACATTTGCCTTTAGCACGACCACAGGTGGTAAGATTCACGATCAGCTTATCCAGAAGTTAACGATGGTATCGCCTTGATTCTACCTCGAATTATGTCCGGAGATAAAATGTCCTGTTGCTCTTCCATCTGTCATGCTTTCAATTCCGGAATATCTCAGATGAGTTATTTCTGAAATGTTTACGACATTCTCTGGCTTTGCTTGTACCCTTTGACATTCTTTAATAGGAGTTAACGACCAGGCACTGTCTCCTAGGGAGGTGTGCAACAGCGGGCAAGGATGTGATGCACTTCATAGCTAATCAGAACGTGTTATATGTAGTCATCTGTGTACTGAAGGAGCTGAAGTACAGGATAGTTCATGAGCACTTCAATCCACTTTCCTCCATCTGCCCAAAACCATGCATGTCAGGGTGATTGGAAGCTATTGGTATTAGAGAGTGAGTGAATGAAATGGACTGCTGTTACAAGAATGGATTGTGATCCCTGTTATTGATTGGAAAACGGTCCATTTCTTAGCTCTTGCCCACTGGATGTTTGGATAAGACTTCAACCTCCACACAACCCTGACCTAATGGATTTATAGATCACATCTGGTAATTTGTGCAGGAATTAAAGCTCACTTCAAAATTAATAAATAAATCAAATCCAAAATACGTATGATTTCCTGAAAAAATTTTAACTTTCCACATTAAACTGTATTTAAAAAGGTTATTCCATCGAGCAATGCATGTGTGCTGCAGCAATGTCCTGGTCCACACTCACAAATATGGCGATTTGTGTAGAAATTATGGCCCAGTGCAAAATGAAGACTTCCCATGATCTGAAGTATTTATCATTTAAATTTTACTCTTATTATTAAAATATAATATAGTTAGAATTTTATTTGCATGGGGTCGTTGGACCGAGCAATGGATGTACACTTTTTCACAATGCTTTATTTCACACTCACATAGATGACCAACCACACAAATGAATTGAAGTAACATCCAGTAGAGGCACTTTGAGTGTGCAAACCTCCGCATAGGCAGCACAGTTGAAATCTTGCTGAGTGAACATGACTCATAAGAAATTTAAGGTATCTGCAACATAGGATTTTAAGATGGTTGCTGTGGTGGCCATATTGTTTGACCGATCGCGGTCAAAATCAAAAGGGTCCATCCCTGACGTAATGGCAACTCACCCACAAAATTTCAGAGATACTGTTCGTTACTCTTTGATTTATCTTGCATGCAAATAGACAGATAAATAAACCAAAGCAGGCAAAAACATAACCTCCTTGGCAGGGATAATAATAAAACATATAATTACATAGTAGGTTCAAAAACGGTTGCAGAGAATGTCACTTTATCTGTGGAATGACATGGTTGACATTATGTCAAGTCTTCAATCTGAATGGGTACCACTGGCACCAACCAACTTGTCTGTATAGATAATATGACTCCTCATGGAAGTAGTTGGAGGAATTCTAATTGTCGGGAATCATTATGAGATCCAACAACAAGCCTCAGTACTCAATGAATGATGGTGTTCTTTTCAGAAGGGTAATGAGGCCTAACAAACAACTAAAGCAACTGTGGAGAATCTTTTTTGGCTGGTCAAGTCACTCAGTGGCCTTGAATACAATTGAACATGTATTTCATGTGCTGAAGATAAGACTGAATTAAAACAACCCCAGACACAAAAATTAAATGAGGACATCTGCAATGCAGGGCTGGCTGAGCATCACTGGAGATGAGAACCTGGCACTGGTGATGTCTGCACCTTGCAAACTTCGGCTAGCGGTCAACTGCAAATGATTTACGACAAACTACCAGTAAATGATGACTTTATTTCTGATTGGGTTCATTTGTCCAATTAGTTTTAGTTCCATAAAATGAGGGACTATTACATGTATGAAAAGAATTATAATTGAAAAAAGATCAGAATTTTAGGGATAAGTGCAGGTAAGTACTCTCAAATTAACACAATCTTAGCCTGATATCATTTGTTTAAATGAAAATACAATGTGCTGTAGCACAAAGCCGAAACAAAAAATTGTGGCACTGTTCTGATACCTATGGACTGTATGTGGCACTTTGTCACTTCACCGGGAAAGGTCATCTGCAGTACCTGTCCTTGAGGAGAAAAAGATAGCACTCTTAGGTAATCAAAACCCTGCCTCTTATCTGGTTCTTCTGATATTGCATGTGATCAGACATATCTACAAGTCCACCTTATAAGGGTTTGTCTGTAATAAGTCTGTAACTTGCTGTGTTATATTATCTTAGGACATTGCCTGAGGAAAAAGCCACTGTGCCTGCAAATTCTGTATCTTGGCTAGTCCACCTTGGTTATCGATCCTCAGCTTAAACTGCATCCTACCGAGTGGGGTCCGATTGGACCCCACCTGTTTTCTATCGCACATAACATACACATCACACCCAACTTTAATTTGATTTTTTATGACTTTGTTTGGTAACATATGCTCCTCAGAAAATATATGTCTGTTTAACTCTGTAATGCAGTACTGTGAGTATAAAAAACTTTTTCATCTGGGGTCCAATTGGACCCCAACCAAATATTGTTGATATTTGTGCTTGTGTTCATAATATGTTCATCATAATGTTGTTATTTCAGAGTGAATGATGGCTAACAGAGGTAGATGTGCACGCTACACAGCTGCTGAGGCACGTAGAGCCATTCTGGAGTCAGATGGCGACACGGACATGGAAGACTCGGATGTGTCCGCAGACGCCGAGGACCACATTTCTGAGCCGTCAGACCTCAGTGATACCAAGTCTGTTCCACCAGCAGCAGAGGATGAAAATGAACCTCTTCAAAATGACAGTCAGCCTGTTCTTGATCCTCCTGTAGCCAGAGTTAGTGGGAGAGGCCGAGGTCGCGCTTGTGGCTATGCCGGGGGCTGTGGTCGAGGTCGAGGCCGAGATTGGGGTTAGGGTCAGAACCGCGGACAGAACCAGGATCAAGCACACGATGCAGACTCTTCAGATGAGGAACCTGAGGATAGGCCTGACGATGTTTTAGTTGAACGAAATGGCACTGTCTGGCAGAAAAATCCACCAAATGTTGATAGACGTCAACCTCAAGATATTATCAAGCAGGCCCCTGGCATAACCAGTGCTGCTGACTGTACATCACCTGTTGAAGCCTTCTGTCTCTTCATCACGCCAGCAATGATTGATCTTGTAGTTCTGGAAACCAACTGTGAAGCTCGCCGGCAGATCACTGAATGGAATCATGCCAATCCAGATCAACAAAAGACCTTCGCCGCTGTTGATAGGAATGAACTGAAAGCATTCATTGGACTTTGTATCTTGGCAGGTCTTTATAGGTCAAACCATGAACCGGTGGCATCACTCTGGTCACAGAAGGAAGGCAGGCCTATCTTCAGTGCAACTATGTCACAAACGAGGCTTACAAGCATTCTGAAGTACCTTAGGTTTGACAATCCAGCCACCGGAGCAGAAAGACAGGCAACTGACAAACTGGCCCCATTCCGAGATTTCTGGACCCTGTTTCAGGCACAACTTCCACAATTCTACATACCAGGGACTGATCTTTGTGTCAACGAGGAGTTAGTGGCTTTTCGTGGGAGATGCGGACTTTCGACAGTACATTCTGTCCAAGCCTGCCAAGTATGACATCAAGATATGGTGGTGTTGTGATGCTGATACCAGCTACCCACTGAAAGGTGAGGTGTACCTAGGCAGGAAACCCGGTGAAGCAAGCAATATTGGACAGGGGGCTCGAGTCGTGAAGGAACTAGTGGCACCATGGAGACATAGTGGTCGGAATGTCACAGCAGATAACCTCTTTACTTCTGTTTAGCTGGCTGAAGATCTTCTCACTGATGGACTGACATATGTTTGTACCATTCGCTCCAATAAGCCAGATATTCCTGATGTCATGAGAGCCGCGAACAACCGAGAAGTCCACAGCTCAACATTTGGATTCAGGAATCAGGTTACCATCATCTCCTATGTACTCAAGCCAAACAAAGCAGTCTTGGCACTGTCAACCATGCACCATGACACAAAAGTTGAAGGTGATGATCGGAAACCAGAGATAATACAGCACTACAATGCCACTAAGAGTGGTGTTGACAATCTTGACCATCTGGTGACCATGTACACTTGCAGACGGAAGGTAAACCGATGGCCTGTGGTTTTCTTTGGTAACTGTCTGGATGTCGGTGCTTTTGCTGCATTTGTAACCAGGGTTGCTAAATTCCCTGATTGGAAATCATCTGAGGGTAAACGGAGACGGCGACTCTTTCTGATGGAGGTTGGAGAGAACCTGGTGTTGCCTCACATTCAGGTACGGGCAGCAAATCCCACGTTGCAGGTTCCTAGTCACACAGCCGTGAAGATGGTTGGAGTTGAACTTCCAGGTCCACAACAAAATGACGGACATCAGCCTGACACGAAAAGGAAACGATGCAGTCTGTGTCCACGTCAGATGGATAAAAAAGTTCGCCTCAGCTGCAATTCGTGCAAACAACCCGCGTGTCCTCAGCACAGTGCTCCCCTAATCTCATAAAACCTAGTAACTCACTTTTTCATGAAACTGAGAAAACTGAAAACGACTTAAGTCCTTCAGGATAAACTCGCTGTAAAAAAAAAAAAAAAGAGAGAGAATGGGTATTCTCAATGACGACTGTAGGTACTTTATTTGGTGCTTAGTAACCTAGTAACTGCAAAAATGGGCCTAACTCAATTTCCACCAAAAAGTGAGTTACTAGGTTTTACCAGATTAGGGGAGAGTGTCCAGCAAACAGTCTGTGAACAGTGTCTCTAATATCTGACTTTTGGGTATTAATAACATGTTCAAAATGATTTGTGTACTTTCCTTTGGGCCAGACTGCTCTCTTGGTTGATTCTTATCAAGGTTGACTAAATTTCGCCTCATGTCAAAAATGAAAATGGTTTCGTGCATCGTCACAAATGTTAATTTTGTGAATGTTACCGAAGTCTTGTCCTTAAATGCTGAAAATGTGAGACAATTTCTAAAAAATGTTCTTTGTGTTTTCTAAATAAAGCATTTTGAATTCAAAAAGACTTAAGTTTCCATACAACAATTGATACAAGTAATCAAAATAATGTGGGGTCCGAACAGACCCCACCCGCTATGATTTGTATGTAAAGTATGTTGGTAGGATGAAGGTTAATGGGCGCAACATTAGTGTCTCTCTGTATACTTTCAGCACATATCCCTGGCAAAATTAGCAAACAAATTTAACTGGGGTAACATAATCTATGTGCAAAAGAACGACCAGTAAAATTATTGTTTTAAATCAGGAAGGATGGCTTCTTTGTTTTTCTCTCCTACTTTAGATAATTGGAAGATAGTACAGCTTGTGCTGTTCACACTCTCCTCTCTCTTCATTTCCCTTCTCTCCCAAATCAGCTGCATTCTGTCCTTTTTTCTCTCTTTCTCGCTATAATCATTTGCTTTCTCTCTGTTTTTCTCACAGAGTCTTTACAAGGATGTTTTCCTTCTCGCAGCATGTCACACCAGGATGGAACAATTGTTTTTTATACATTGACTTTGACTGACGAAATAAATAGACTCACAAAAGCTGACAAGATAAATAAACTCATATAACTTGTTTTATGGGCTTTTGACAAAGCATTTAACTTAAAAGCCACAGACAGCGCCCAATGCTGAGAGCTTCAGAGATAATACACATCTGATAAATATGATAGGAGGAACAATCAAAGATAACATGTTCCAAATTAGTTTATGCCAGTGCAGGGATAAGAGATTTGCTCCGTTCATACAGAATTTGGACAGAAATTAAACTTCAAAGAATTAACAGATTGATCTCATAGACTGAATGTTTTCCTATTGGGATGCAGAAGCCACAATTCGCTCTCACATTAAAATTTGTCTGGCTTTGCATTCCTAAGATGTCATTGGGCTGGCCCATTTGACGTAGGTATGTATTGCAGCGGAACAATTTTCAAGCTGAGAGGACAATTCAGCTGACATATTTTATTCTGAGAACTACAGTACTGAGGCTGCAAGAAATCACCATCCAATTGGAAAAATATTTTTTTTAGCCAACCAGCTATAATAATAATAATAATAATAATAATACTGCCAGCCTTAATTTTACTCAGGACAGGGATAAGGCTGAAGTTTCCTCATTCATTATGAGGAGTATATTGATTGTAGGTTCATACGGATGTCATTAATATGAAGATCTGTCCTGATAAAGGATGTCATCTGAATGAATACCATGGCTATTTTTTATAGCCAATTATTTGCTAAGAGACATACATGTTCAAATTCAGCTTTCCACAAAGTACGCTTCCTTAGCCTTGATTACAGCCTGACATATCCTAGGCAGTTTAAGGAGAGAACTTCCTGGTAACTCTTTCCGGGTTTTCAAGAGTTCCTTCATGAGCTCTTTTGAACTCGATGGGCGCACTTCACTGACTGCCCAGTCAAGTTCATCTCACAGCAACTCAAGTTGAATTTCAAGATGAAGAGTTGTTAGTAAGCAACATTTTTAGTCAATGCAAATTACAATCCAGCAACTTGTAGCACAAAGCAGGGGGCTTAAATACACGTCACATGGTTATGAGGAAATAATCATGAAACAAGACACCGCAAAAGCATGGCAAGCACGCAAGACGTAAACCAATCAAAGGTGACGTACGTCTAATAGACACGCAAGGTATTCACATGCGGGTTATGACAAAATATTGATTTCATTCATTTGAAATCGATTATATTACTTCTGTTAAAAAAATAGTCTGTTAGATTCCACAGTTTGAACCACGTCGCGCTGATAGCAACAGTCTGTTCCTCATAGCAGTGGTCTGCTCTTCGGCAGTAATGAACCGTGGAATGCCATAATTGAGCAATTGGATTTGAGGGTTCAACAAAAACGTGATAATTTTTTTTTTTTAAAAAAAGCAGCCCACAATAAACTGACTGGGTTGTTTTTTTTACATTTTGTGGGTTGGTTGGCTCTTGAAATAGCAAAATGTATGAGCACAAGCGCGGAAAAAGAGAGTTTTTCATCATATATCCCCTTTAAAATGGTTTAAAATCAGGTTAAAAGAACAAATTTGATGGCAAAGGTGCATTCAGAAGAACCCATCATAAAGTTTCAATGAGTTTCAGTCCTGCCATAATGGGTTCTCATACTGGGTGTATGATTTCTGTATGTTATTATTATTTTACTGACAGCAGGTAACCTATTCTAAAGAACTGATCATAAAGGATTCTTTGAGGGGTATGCACTTGTATTTTCAGAATGCTTTAATTATCCAGTAATGCAGAACAACTAATGATCTGCTAATTGTGGCGGTATTTAGGCAAATTGTTGTATGTTTAATGGGCAATTAGTCAACAAATAATGGATGAGTGTGAACCAGACCAAGATGAGAAGAGGTCATATTTTGTTTCTGCAACAGCTTGAACAACGCAGATGAACATTTTATTTGCCTTTGACCCTTTTGCGAGAGATCTTAATGCACAGCCCTATATGTGGATCCTGGGAGTGATGCTGTCAAGGTTGGTGTTATCTCATCACGATAATTTTTGATAGCCTGATTCTGAAATCCCATCTTCATAGGTGTACGCCTCCTTTGGTGGTTTTACATGTTGAATATTCTTTAAAAGTCCTCAGATAATGGCCTGACATGGCAAATGTGATCTAACGGAAAATTTAACACGTAGCTAATTGCCTTGCAAATGTAATTTAACAGTGCTTTTCATTGGCACTTAGTTATGAACAATCTAAATGGTCTTTTTCTCTTTCACTCCTATGTCCACACACACACATACACACACACATATACACACTCTCTCTCTCTCTCTCTCTCTCTCTCTCTCTCTCACACTCACACACACACACACACATATTCACCTGCAATCAGATAATTGCTAGCTAAGTGATAGCGGCAGTTCCTGCCCTTGAACAAAAAGCACAGCTGCAGCAACCTACTGCCAGTGCACTTGTACAGCAACCGTGTGCTTGTGTCAGAAGTTAGAACTCAAACTGGAAGTTTAAACCAACTTCTAAGGAGACATACAGCAAGTTAGAGCAAACTCAGTGAGACCAGCTGAGAAACAGAAGAGCATTCTGCAGACTTTGCCACGCTGAGAAGAACATGGTTGCCGGACATTTCATGTACACTGCATGCCTGCTGGCGCTGTTGGCATTTCATACATCTTTACCAGGTTTCTGCACATTTTCCCTCTGCCTTTACCATCAGTGCCACTGTTTTAATGCCCTGTTCTCCAAATGCTTCAAAGTCTATATCTGAAGTAGTCGTATGTATTTTTTCTTAATTGATGACATCATGCTCAGTTAGTTTTGTTGCTGTGTAAATTTATGTAAATTTAAAAAGCAATGTTTTAAGTCGATGAAAGCCTCTGAATCTATAGAATACTGTTTACATGATGTTACTGGCCATATTTCTGGCTATATTTCTGGTATTTTGCAGTGCCTTTATTATGCATTTAATAATTTGATTTATTTTTATTTTTTATCTGACTTTGACCTGAAACTTTGCAGTAGCCACATTTGTTCCACCTATTGTTTTTATGAAAGTATATACTAATGGTGCCTATTCAAAATCTCATGACTTGTGGATGGGTTCAGCATTGAGAAAACCCATTTAAAAATATCAGTTGAGTTTCTGTCATTATTGATATAGCTCTCCAATTTTTTTGTTACAGTAGTTCCTTTGTCATGGTTTTGTTAATTTTATCCATTTCCTTTTCAATCACTGAAACTGCTCTTAAGTGGTTCACACATGCTGCACTCTCTAAAATAAATCGCATCTTGGATAAAGGAATAGTGCTGAAGGCTGCTAAAAATGGGTAAAGCTCAAAAAAGGTAATGCTTTAGTAGTCCTAGTTACAATGGAGTCTGCACTCCATTTGGAGAAGGGTTTTGTGGTTGAGATAAGTTGAACTTTTTGTCCTCATGCATCAGTGGTGGATTAGGGTGTCAGAATAAGGCCTCTTGTGCAAAGGGACACCCTTACTTGAGGTATTTAAGCTTCCAGTGGTATTGGCTTTTTTGCATCAAATTAAGTTTGCAGTTCTGCAGATTGTAATATGTTCTGGGATCAGTTTAGGAATAGGAAATGTTTACCACCTTGATCTTAGTGCCAACTTTCGTCAGCTGACCTAACCAGCACATACTTGTCTCCGCGCATCTCAGGGAAGTAGGAGGGATTCAGTCGGTTGGGCTCGCTTGGTTTTTGCTGAAGAGACTCCTCCTGGTAATCTGGTTGTTATCTGAACAAGCTCATATTGACGTTTCCTCCATCCTCATTCGGTTTGTGCTCGGACTGCGACTGCGGGTGAAAAGAAGAGGCGGCAGGCAGGCGCATGTTTCAGAGAAGAATCGCAAACTCTGGACTCTTCTGAGATGGCATCATGAGTCTTGTATGAGCAAACCTGCACTGAGTTTTCTTAAGAGATATTCCACATTTGGCTGGGATTGGAGATGCCAAATAAAAAAAAAAAAAAAAAAAAAAAAGGCAAAGAAATACATGCATAGCCTTGTTTTTACAAATAGAAATATAAAGACACTATGCCTAGCCAAGCCCCCATACAGTTACAATGTAACTACCATGGATTTACAAAAACTTGAAGGCTGACAAGTTTTAATGGAATAGCTGGGCCATTCTATGCCATGGGTTGTGTACTTTTGGATTACTATGCAACATGCAGTAAACCGTAAATATGATTATATGTGATGGATTCTTTAATAAAAAATTTGTCAGCTTATAGCAGCTTTATTCTGCTGTCTTCCATAGTTTCCCGTGCCTTGCAGTCAGAAGCACCGAATTATGACCTGCCTGCTGTAGAGACGCACCAGGTGAGCTGTTTGTGAGCGTGTGTATTGGAGAGTTATGTTTTAGATGTTTCTCTTGCATTTGCTTAAGTGTGCTTAAGGGCTATGAGCAGTCTCAATTTAGAAAAAGCACTGGCAGTGCAGTTTAGGTTTGGTTTGTTTGGGTGTAAACCTGTATTTATTTACCAGTGAATAAGGAAGAATATGGTGAGCGCTGTATGGATGTGTGGGTCAAGATTCATTCAACCTGTCTTTCAGAAAAACAGCTGGCATGCCCTTCCTTGTCCCCAACCCGCGCCCTTTTCGTCCACTCCTTCCTCTGGTGAGAGTCTTTACCGTTCACTCAGTCCAGAAATAATCTGTGAATTGGTGAATTAGCGATAGTAATCACACCATCGCTATCACAGTGCGAAGAAACTACAGTTGCCGGGCTGACCAGCTAGGCCAAAAAATTTTTTTTGTTCAAAACCATCAGATATGGCCTATATTTTATCAAAATGACCATATTTAGAAGACAGTACCCTCTGCAGAGTAGCAGCCAAGTGGCTATTTATCTGTAGCAAGCTGCTACCACACTGCTGCAAGAAATCCCAACCACCATGTAGTTATGGTAATATCCTTGGTAAAATACTAGCTTTAATATTCATGGTAAAAACCTAAAGTAATAAATGTTTTGATCTTACAATCTCTGATTGTTACATCTTCCTTATCTCCTCCACAGTACACAGTCTAAGGCCCTCAGATATAGCCAGCGTGTCTGCTATTGGCATCCCACTGTCTCAAAGGTACTGGGGTGAGGGGAGCAGCAATGTATGTTTTTTTCTTTTTCTCTCTCTCTCTCTCTCTCTCTCTCTCTGTATTAATTTAATATTAATTCTGCATTTCTTTGGGCAGGAATACAGTTTCCAGGGTGATGAAGAAATTATCTGGTAAGTCTTTTCTAATGTGCTCTAGCAAACTGTTGCAGCACATAGAAATATTAATATTTATATATTTGTACTTGAGCAGAAAAGCTAAGAGTCCGTTCACAAGCACTCACATATGCACGTGCATCAATAAACCGCCAAAATAGCACTACAGTACCCATTACCATATTGTTCCTCTTCTTTTAAGGAACATATTGCAAACTAGCACTGGTGGCATATGTGGTATTTTACATTTTATAACATTTATTCAACCAGGGAGCATATTTCTCTTTTTCAAGGACCCTGGGGGAAATGCTAGGTAGAACTATCGCAAGTGTGGAAGGATATAGAGAAATGGGGTAAAGCCCCTGAATTAACTTTGGGGTTAAGGGCCTTGCACAGAGCATAACAGCTGAGTTCTTCCCAACTTCTTCCCTCTTAATAATGTCAGAATCTTAAGCCCCACCGGGGGTTCGAGCCAGCAACTCTATCATTATCAGCCAAACAACCTACCGGTAGCCTACCCTGCTGAACTGCCCCCATCCTTTTCTTCAGCGGTGTGGAGTGTTGAAAGTCTGCATGCTTAATGATACGACTGCAGAATGTGCGCAGAAAATGTGCTGCACTGTTTGAACTTTGTGTTGTAGGAAGGCCTATCTCTCTGCAGAAAAGTCCTTGTCCTGTCCAAGAAGCAGAGTCATATCAATCCCCAACTCCAGAATAGTATCACCTGAACCATATAGGGACTCTAAGGCCTGCTCATTGCAAACTTGTAGGAGTTCTTCTGCCATCACTCTGTACCCTACAAGAGCACTTAAGCCTTTTCCTGCATCCTAAAAATGTCCCTCAGACCAATGCAAAGAACCATACTCAAGCCTTCAGAACAGATATCCTCAGCCTGACCTATCCCTATTGCCAGCTAAGGCCCTGATTTCAACTAACAGTTCGTGACGCGTTTTTAGAGCCGGTCATAAAAAATTTGAACCAGCTTCGAACTTGCACATCCATGCATGATTTTTAGAGCCGTTTTGCCGAGGCAGATGTGTGGCGTTCCTAGCACAGTTGAAATACTTTCATAGCAGGTTTCTAATACGGACGTTGGATGTAATCAGCGTTCGTAAGCCATTCAAAGACGTTCGCTCGGTGGTTAAGCAGCGGTTCTGCCAAGCCTAGCTCCGTTTAGGGACTTTGAAAGCAAGATATACTCCATTTATATGCATTTAGACATGTTTGTGAGACGGTTGTGCCATGATTAAAGGCGGATGTGCGACGTTTACATGCAGTTCTGCCCAGTTTTCAGGTGTATGTCCCCAGTTTGTGCTGAGGTTATGTCAAGGTTGTGCCATGTTCCTGAGCAGGATTCTTGGTTGGTATAAATACCAGAGCAAATGTAGTGAGAGCTCATTCAGTGAGGCGCTCCTGAGCTATCAACATCTGCAGAGATGCCACACTTACCTCCTGATCAACATCTTCAGGATCTAGATCTCCTCCTTGGACATGAACGTGAAAGGGCTGCACTCGACGTCATCATCCTGTTCCTGCGATGACGCAAGCTCTTTTATAACATATAGCAACCATCTCACAACCAGCTCACATCCGCAAGTAAACATATGGCAACTACGTCAAAATACATCTCCACTGGCTCTAGAATGCCTGTAAACGCCTTAGAAACTTGGCACGATCATGCTCATCTGTCTAAAGACAGGGCACGAAAGGCTCACAACTGCCACTCACAGGGCGTACGGCGCGTGACCACATTTCAGACACTCCGCCGTATCGCACAACCGGCGCTGATTAACTCTCGAACCGTGTGGGTTTGTGAGCCACCTATCACCAAACGCGCAAAGAACCTCAAATGACCACATGCGCCAAGCAGCGTTTCTCCACTGTACACCCAATGGAATATAGATCCGGCCGTAAAATTTTCACCCTAATCAAAAAGTTTGAGCCGGCTTGAATTCACCTTGCGCCTAGCCCCATCGACACATGCCTTTAAACGTACAATGCCGGTCATGGTCAGGTAAGTAACCTGTTTAGAGGTATCTTGCGAAATGGCAGCAAATTGCTCTAAAACCGGCTTGGTGTAAACGAGGCTTTAGGATCCTACAAGTTGTTACCTTAACTACCTAGATTCCTAAAATAAAATAGTTGTCCGGAAAGCCCAATTTATTTTGTTTCAGGAATGCTTTTTGTTCCCAAAAACCTGTCACTTTGTCCCTTTATAACGCGTGGAACTGCCCCTTAGTTTTGGTTCAAGCGCTAGTGGTTTTATGATCATTTAAAGGGCAATTTCTTTGCACTGGGTCCTCTGCTTGTTTATAGTGTTTTGTTTAGAATGTTCTATTTCTCATTTTATCTAGCTGTGATATGGTGGTAATTTTCTAACCGTGGCTGTCCAACCACGTGAATAAATGTAGAGGAAACACTGTAGTTTTGGCTGCCGCTGTGTCTGAGTATGTCAGTTCACCTTAGTATTTTTGTGTGGGCCACTAAATGAATTTTCCAGTAAAGCATGATGAGTCGGGCTGGGGGGTGGGGAGAGCACACAAAGAGCAGCCTAGAGGCCCATGGTCACTTTAATCCGCCTCTGCCTACAAGGGTCGTTTTGCTATGTCTTGGTACCCTACAGTGTTCCCTAGGCCAGCGCTCGGATCCCTGCAAAGGCTTACTGCTTTACTCTTTGCCATATCTTTATTACCCCCAATATTGCAGATGCCTTGTCAAGGTGTACTCTACTTGGAAGTCTCCAGACTGTCGGCTGAAAGCCAGCAATTTCTTTTTTTCAGGAAGAATTTCATAAGAGAATGATAACGACTGATGGTTAGATACTAACAGCACAATGGAATCAGAGGCCCATAAAGCTGATATCTGCACTGAGGATGCAGTGAGATTAAATAATGTAATCTATAGCTTTCAGAAGTGTTGACAGATTCAAATAGCATATTCAGAGAAATGCAGCTAATTTGTTGTATGGAATGGTCAAAAATATTTTTTAATATGTATATTTTGCTCTCATAGTTGGTCGATCATATTTTGCAAATTATTTTCATCTCTTCATCAGGAATAAATGCAATTCCCAGTGTCTGTTTTGTTTTTTAATTTCTTTCTTGTTTTTCACTGTATTTTAGAGCTAATCTCCATGTTCAACCCCAATTTGATCAGCATGCTGCCTGATGTGACCAACACACAACAAAGGTATCACACAGTCTCATTGCACATTCGCTGTGTTTAGCATGTTCGAGCCTCTATGTGTCTTCGCCACCAAGTGTATTTCATGTTTTCGTATGTTTCAGTATATCTCTCCTTGTCTCAATGTTTCTGTCTCTGTTTCAGGAGTCTTTTAGAACAGGCTAATGAGCTGGTCCGCTCTTTCATCTCTCAAAAGGTTTGTTGAATTCACCTGTACATTTTGTTTCACCCTGTGAATGTGTTTCTTCTCAAATCAGTTCCTCCCTGTCAAGGTCATCGTTCCTATTCCAAAGTTCGTTGTGTTCTTCTGTTTCTACATTGGTGGTATCACACATAGAAATTACATTATACTGTATTGATGCAACTTAACTTACGTTGTACAATGGAAGCACTGACTGGGCTATACAATCATAACCATTCTGAAATTGAACTTGGCATAAGGAAATTACAAATATTCACATTAATAGGAAAAGGTCAAGAGCACCCTATCCTTGACTCAAGTATTATTTAGTTATGCAAACAGGGTTCAAAGGTGTGTGGTGTTATGCTAACGCTTGATACCCAGAACGGGAGATATGCTGTATTTTTCCTGTAAATGGCACACTAAAGATATGGTTGTGCTTTGTGAATTGGAGACAGTGGAGACAGATAGTCTGTTCTCTCAGCTTTGTTCTGTCTGTCTGTCTGTCTGTCTGGCTGTATGTCTGTCAGGCTGAAGATTCAGAAGGAGGCTGGAGGCTGGTTTTGGTCTTTGTGCCGGTGGATGACCTATGCGTTTGTTCTGAGCAGGTCTGTAGTCGCAGACGGCCACAGTCACTGGCAGTCTGGTCTGTCCTGCTGGTGCTAATTTTTTAAAATGTATAATCCAAAGGTGCCATCTGAGCATTCTCTTCAATTTACAGTCACTCAAGTCAGAGCGAAGCACCGATGAAAATTCTTGAAATTTTAGCGCATGGATTTTGCTATTTTGTTGGCTTGTAAGCTTTTTAAAATATGTAGTGTCCAAGGAATGACTTGGCAATAATAGTGCTGTTCACCTTTTCTCTGTCACCCATTTTGTTTCTGCCTATATCCCCCCTTCAAAACAGCCAATTTGACATAAAATACAGTTACTGCAGTCAATTGCTAAAGCTCGCAGTAGTTTGAAAACTGCAGAACATGACTTCCAATTCTGGTAATACTACCACTGCCATCACCTTTACTTTTTCATACTACTTCTACTTCTACGTCTACTAATAGTAATAGTAATAATAATAAGAATAGTAATAATAATGACCGCAAGAAGGTTGTGGGTTTGAATCTGGCCTGGGGCCTTTCTGTGTGGAGTTTGCATGTTCTCCCCGTGTTTGCATGGGTTTTCTCCGGGTACTCCGGTTTCCTCCCAAAGTCCAAATACATGCACGCCAGGCTAATTGGAGACTCTAAATTGCCCACAGACATGAGTGCGTGAGTGCATGGAGCAAGAATGGTGTGCGCACCCTGCAATTGATTGACGAGCTGTCCAGGTGTGTCCTTGCCTTTCGCCCATAGTCAGCTGGGAAAGGCTCTAGCTCAACCGCAACCCTAGCGAGGAAGAAGCGGTATAGAAAATGGATGCATGGATAATACTACAACTACTACTACTACTACTACAACTACTACTACTAATAATAATAATACTACTAATAATTGCCCTCCCCTCTCTTTCTCACCCCCCTCCAGACCAGCAGGGTGGTGGCGGCAGCGATGCAGCAGTTAGATGTGACTCTACAGATGCTGCACAGACAGGTGAGCAAAAATAACGGGACGACTGAAGGTGCGAGACCGGGTGCTGCGTGTGTGAGTCTCATGTCTGCACTGCGTCATCAAGCATCCTCTCCTTACCATCAGAACAGTGCCCTCTGCACAGCGCCGTGACAATATGCTGTCTTAACTCAGTCCGTCCCTTTATCGTTTTATCATTTTAATGTCTTTTAAGCTGCTTTCATGCCTTCTCTCATCCCTACTTCACCCTTAGAGTAACATTAACTGATTACATTTTAAACGGGACATTGTTCTCACTCGTTTATACTGTGTGTATGGTTGTATTTGTCTGGCTGTGATGATGGTTTTATTGTTGTAACACTGTTCATGCTGCCCTGTTGGCTTGGTCATTGGTCATGGAAAAGAGATTTTTTTTATCTCAATGAGTCTTTTCCCGGGTTAAATAAAGCATGAAATGAAAAAAAAACTGCTTTAATGGCTCTGATTTTTTCTAATAAGATTATACATAATGGTGAGAATAGAGTCAACTGTTGTTGTCTGTTTGTTTGTGTGTGCCTGCAGTTGCATCGCACTCTGGTCAATGTTGTTGTGTGGGGAGGGCAATCTGAGGTCAAACCTCTTCGTGCAGACAGGTTAGTACACTTCATTGTTTCAGACTAAATCTTTCATAGACACGCACCATACAATTCTAAATTTTATACCACATTTATTAACATGGAAGTAAAATGTATGTGCTGTTACGATATTCAGCATTTGTTTTCTATAACTTACACTCTTAGACAAATTAGGAATAAAAGCAAATGGGTTTATGAAGGTAACAGATACTTGTCAAAGGGGGTTGTACCCCATTGTTGCAAAACATTGTGGTCTTATCCATTGATTGCATAAGTCATGCGCATCATTTATGCTTATAAAAGTTCTTATTAGCACCTAAAAAACAATATTGTAGCTTTCAGGGTTAATTTTTGAAAACTGTCCATTAAAGACAGACAATGCAACTCCCTGGTACCTTTAGTCCAGAGGGTGTACTGTATGTGATGACATCATCAGTTCTGTACTGTCTTAAGTGTGCTGACAGTGTGTGTGTGTGTGTGTGTGTGTGTGTGTTCACAGAGCATGCCTGTGCCAGGACACACACAGTGCAGGTGAACTCAGGATCATGAGAGCTTTAGTCAGCCAAGTTTTACAGGTAGGCCCCCCTCGGCAACTGTGTTGGCGTCTAACCAATGCCAGACATTTTTTTCCCCCTCACTTGCTAATTAGTCTTTCAGCTCTGAGCTGTCTCATATTCAAGGTTATGTACTTTAGTTGAAAAGCAAGGCCTCACCCAGAATTACTTTAAAAAAAATACCCTGGTTTCTGTAAATGGCTTGTGTCTATAACAATGTCAGCCATACAACTTCGATAGGAGTATGTGCTAAATGTCTAGACTACGCAAATCTTAAGGAATTGCTTCGGTAAAAAAATTATCCAGCCATTTAAACTGATTCTATGGCGTCAATAATGTAATCTGTGCGAGATGCTTCATGTTGAATTTCTACGCAGTCTCATCCATAGTCTTTCGTCGGCAGGAGTCTTTAAGTCACCACCTAGTTGAGAGACAATGGTACAGCGACCGAGGTGACTTCACTGTGGTGCTACAGGCCTCTCCCTTGGACACAGACAATGCCTCCATTCTTGTGAGTGACAAGAGCTAAAATCCCTCCAGACATTTGAAAGTGAGATAGTGTGGTGACATTTTAGCTGTCCTTCATGTGTGAATGTAGAATTGAACTCAACAAGGACACGTTTCTGTATTCTGTGTGCAGGAAAAGAGGACATCCTTATCCGGCTTGAGCCCAAAGCACACATCCAGACTGACACTACAGCTCTGGGAAAACATGGTGCGTCTCTCTGAGATTTGCTATCTCAGACACCAGCCGAAAGATAAATGCTCATCAAAAATGTCCACTTTGACACAGTATCTCACTCTGATGCCCTGGTATTTAAAAAACAGAAATGCTGGTATTGTTTTCTTTTTAACAGTCCTCCTTATAACGCGTTAAATGAATGCCGACTCAGACTACACCCATCTTCAAACTCAGCTTTCTTTTTCATTCCAACTACTTACCTGTACTGTTTTGTATGACTGCATTTTAAATTGTTGTGATGCTGTTGTGTTCACTAGAATTGTCCAGAAACACACACCCACGAACATATAGACACCTACATAAATACTCAAAATAGCTTTACTGGTAGTTTTATAGTAGTTTCACTGTAGTTCCACTTTAGTTTGCCCTGATCTCTCTCTCTCTCTCTCTCTCTCTCTCTCTCTCTCTCTCTCTCTCTCTCACACACACACACACACACACACACACACACACACAAACTGCTCAAGTGAAAACGATTGCTATCATAGCTCATGAAAAATAACATACTGGAATGATATTGTGACAGTCTATTAACACTTAAGTTTACAATGGCCTTATTTGAGATCAGTTTCATCGACTGCTTGGTTAGGCCTCTCAAAGTGAGAAAGAATCAAACTCTTATGTACACTTCAAAGAGAAAATCTTACCACGCATTTTAATCTTGTACTTAGATTTAAACGCTTACTTCTATTACTTCTTTTCTGAGGAAAAGAAATTCTGCCCCTTATTTGTAGTAATTTTGACTCATTTCCAGATTGGTCAATTGGGAAAGTGAAATTATCTTACCCCATGGACAAATCTAGAAATAAGTCAAAATTACTACAAATCAGGGACAGTTTTTAAGTTTAAGTACAAGATTAAAATGCAGGGAAAGATTTTGTTTTTGCAGTGTCCGTGAAGGTAATATGGAATAGTTTATGCATTAAATCTTTTTAACCAATCACTTTTAACCTTCAGCTCCAGCCAATCAGAGGTGAGAGTGACTGGGAGCATGATCACAGTATCACCAGTATTCCATGCCCAAGTGAGGTGAGAGAGCCCTCTGGTTCTTTATCGCTTCATTCATCCCCAACACCTTCTCTCCAACATTCACAACTCCACTTCCTTCTTCTCTCTCTCCCTCAGGACCGACTCTTCTTACGGACAGAGAAAAACTCCCCTTTGGTTTCCCTCTATGAGAAGGATCCCACACTTAGCTACCTCAACAACCCTGTGAGATTTCACATTGAATCTCTAAATCTAGAATCATGTGTAGTTATGTGAAAAATTACTGTGGCTTGGCTACTTTTCTGATAACCTTATTTACTTCATTTTGATGACTCTGACTTGTGAGCCCACCTAGCACTTTGTAGCTATAGTAAAGTCTACTGAGGACTTTGGGGATATATGATTTCCCCTGAGATGGTGCAAGTTACCCCTGGGATTTTACACATTATTATTTACATTGATAGATTATGGGAAGTGAACTGGATTGTGAAGACAGAAGCCCCTCCCCCACCCCTCCTACCTCAGGTAAGACCTTCCCATTCACACCCCAGATAAACAGTGATTAGTTTGGCACTAGTGGTCTGTCTGTTGTCTTTTGATTAATCATGCAAGGGGCAAAGCAGTAGAACATTCTACAGTCACAGCAAACTTTTTCCAAGATAGCTTTTATGCCTTTAATGAGTTCGGCCCAAAATGACAATATCGGCATAAGTCATTTGTCCATTATTTATAGTCATATTGGGACTATTAAGTATATTCTATTCATTGGTAAGGATGTTTGGTATTGTTTAGACCTGTAATCATTTAACTTCCTGCTTTTACTTCAATTTCCCATGATGATAATGATAGAGGTTTGTGGGTAATGTAGTTTTATCTCTGTTCCCCATCAGTTCATGCTCTTCGGCCTGCTGATATCAAAGTGGTCGCAGCTTTAGGCGATTCTCTGACGGTAAGTCTTTGCCTGTCTGTCTACCTGCCTGTCTTTTGTGCTAGTTTTTGTGTTTACTTTTTCCACCATCTTTTTTCAACTTTTCTTCCTTGTCTGTCTTGCGTTGTCTGCTACGTAGGCAGCCAATGGGGTTGGTGCGGCTCCGAACAACATATTTGACGTCCTGCGCCAGTACAGGGGTCTGTCCTGGAGGTGAGACCCTTTGGCTTTAAACGCCATTGATGCGCCTGTGTCTGCAGTTCGCAAATGTGTCGTGTGTAGTGTTAGCTGGGCTAGCGTCGAGGCTGACTTATCTTTCCTGTTCTTTTCAGCATCGGTGGAGACGAGAACCTCACTACTGTTACGACACTGCCCAGTGAGTCTTCCAATGTCTTTTCCGCATGGCTGTGCCATTCATGCACTTTCTCTGTGCCATGTAAATAAAATGCATTTGAATGTTGAGTTGAGCAGTTTAACATGGTTTAACCCTGTCTCCTCAGACATCTTCAGGTTATTTAATTCCGCTCTGACTGGATTCTCGGAAGGGATCGGAAAGGAGAACACCCCAAAAGCGTTCCTCAACCAGGCGGTGGCCGGGGCGATCAGCGAGTGAGTCTCCCTGAACCTCTCTCTCCTTCTATCTTTCTCTTCATCTGTTTCCTGAAGTTTTTCTTCCAATTCTTGCACTTCTCTTGGCCCATTGTTTATGTTTATCTGTTAATATTTAATATTTTGTTTACATTTGATACTCATCTGTTTATTTTGCTCTGTTTTCCCCTCCTCTTACTCTCAATGAAATATTATGTGATATGCGTTTAGCAGACACTGTTATCCTGTGCGATGTAAAGTATTATGTTGTGCCTTTTTGTCCATCTACATGTGTCCATATCTGTAAGTCTATCTCTGCATGCCTCAGTCTCTCTGTCTTAATACAACTGAATGTTCATTTTTACTTTGTGGTGAAGATATTTGACCTTACCTTTCAGTGACATGCCTGGCCAAGCACGCCTGTTGGTGGAAAAGATGAAGACTGACTCGGTATGATATTTATAAACACGCCCAAACCCATCCACTCTCGTAAAAACCCACGCAAGTGCCTATTCTCATGCACATGGAGCTGCCCTCTCTCTCTCATTTTTCTGCATGTACTAAAACTTTCTCCTTCATACAGCGAATTAACTTCGAGTCGGACTGGAAGGTGATCACGCTGTTCATTGGAGGAAATGACCTGTGCAGCCACTGCAAAAACACAGTGAGTCTCAGGCCTAAGCCTGGCTGAAACTTACATTACATAACATTACACTATGTTGCGATACTGTACATTACGATATGTTACAATGCTTTATAATCTACTGTACATTATATTGTTACAATACATTGCATGGCATTACATGGTGTTGCCAGACATTGTTACATTGCACTGTTACGGCGCATTATATTATATTATATCATATTATTTTATGGAAGATTTCATTAAATTACACTATAGGACAATACTTTACGCAACATTACATTATTTTGTAAACAGTTATCAAAAGCATCATACAGTATGTGCATACTGATGGTGAACAATGAAAAATGAACAATGAAAAGGCCACCATAATTCTATCATATAGTTGCAGCTACCCATAGATAGCCCTTATTGCTATAACAGTTCTTGCTGTCCACAGCCATGAATGTACAACCCCAATTCCAAAAAAGTTGGGACAAAGTGTAAATTGTGAATAAAATCAAAACACAATGACTTTCAAATCACACCAGACAGTATTTTATTCATAATAGAACAGAGATAACATAGCAAATGTTGAAACTGAGAAATTTTACAATTTTATCCACAAAATGAGCTCATTTCAAATTTGATGGCTGCTATAGGTCTCAAAAAAGTTTGGTCAGGGGCCTGTTTACCATGGTGGAGCATCCCTCTTCTTTTTAACACAGAGTAGAGGCGTCTGGGCATTGAGGAGACAAGTTTCTTGAGTTTAGCCATTGGTATATGATCCCACTCCTGTTTAATACAGGCATCCAGCTGCTGGAGAGTTTTGGGTCTCCTTTGACGGACTTTTTGTTTAATTATGCGCCAGATGTTCTCAATCAGTGAAAGATCAGGACTGCAGGCAGGCCAGTTCAGCACATGGACTCTTCTACTACGAAGCCATGCTGTTGTAATAGCTGCAGTATGTGATTTTGCATTGTCCTGCTGAAATACACAAAGCTTTCCCTGGAATAGATTTCATGTGGAGGGGAGCATATGTTGCTTTAAAACCTTTATATACCTTTCAGCATTCATGGTGCTTTTTAAAACATGCAAGTGTCCCACACGATATGCACTAATGCGTCCCCATACCATCAGAGATGCTGGCTTTTGAACTGAACGCTGATAACAGGAGGGGTGATCTTTCTCCCCTTTAGCCCGGAGGACACGACGCCCATGATTTCCAACAAGAATGTCAAATTTGGACTTGTCTGACCACAGGACACTTTGCCACTTTGCTACAGACCATTTTAAGTGAGCCTTGGCCCACAGAACACGGCAGCACTTCTGGATCATGCTCAACAATGGCTCCCTTCTTGCATGATAGAGTTTTAGGTGGCATCTGTGGATGGCACGGCGGACTGTGTTTACTGACAGTGATTTCTTGAAGTATTTCTAGGCCCATTTAGTAACGTCAATGACAGAATCATGCCGGTGAGTGATGTAGTGGCGTCTGAGGGCCCGAAGATCACGAGCATCCAGTAAAGGTCTTTGGCCTTGTCCCTTACGCACAGAGATTTTTGCAGTTTCTCTGAATCTTTAGACGATGTTATGCACTGTCGATGATGAGACCTTCAAAGCCTTTGCAATTTGATATTGAGGAACATTGTTTTTAAAGTATTCCACAATTTTTTTACACAAACCTTCACAGGTTGGAGAACCTCTGGCCATCTTTACTTCTGAGAGACTCAGCCTCTCTAAGACATCCCTTTTATAGCCAATCATGTTACACACCTGATGCCAGTTAACTTAATTCATTGCTAAATGTTTTTTCAGCTGATTCTCTTATATATAAATTGCTTTTTCAGCCCTTTTTTGCCTGTGTCCCAACTTTTTTGAGACCTGTTGCAGCCAGAAAATTTGAAATAAGCTCATTTTGTGGATAAAAATGTAAAATGTCTCAGTTTCAACATTTGAAATGTTATCTATGTTCTGTTGTAAATAACATATTGGCTCATGTGATCTGAAAGTCATTGCATTTAGATTTTATTCACAAAGTACACTTTGTCCCAAGTATTTTGGAATTGGGTTTTCAGCTAAAGCAGTTCCATCTATCCATATTTGGATATGGGGGAGATTGTGTTTTAGCTGGGTTGTTTCAAGCAGTTGCCTCAATCTCGATTTTCCCCCTCCTGCAGGCGTTTTACTCTGCGGGAAATTTTGTGAACCGCATCCAACAAGCTCTGGACATCTTCCATAACGAGGTGGGAATATTGAGAGCTCGGTCTCTTTTTCCTCTATTGGGAATATTTGCTTTCCACTTGCCCTTATTCTCTTTCTTCTATTAAAAAGTTGCAACATTGCATAGTTGGTCTCGTCTTTCATGTCCTCTCAACTGAACATATACACCAGGTATAGCAGTGGAGAAGACGAGTCATATCTCATTCTACATGAAGTATTGAATGAAGGACAGCTAGGGAATGTTTGAACTTTGTTTTGTTTGTTTTTGTGTCCAATTTATTGTATTTGTCCAAGGGTGTCTGTCTGTTCACCTGCATCAAATGGATGTAGTGATTTTCATCCCCACTAGAGGTCATGGTTGCATCGACTAAAGAGTACAGTCTGTTCGACGTGTGCACGTAGAGTGTTATCCAATGATGTTGGTCCTCATACTGAGACGGAAGTGGCTTGGTAGTGTAGTGGGCAGAGTTGGGTCCAAGTACTTTCAAGTACTTTTGAGAATTGTATGCAAGCATTTTTTTTTTACATACCATAGTGCTTGTATTTGTATCTGAGTACTACCTAATAATGCCTAATAATACCTAATAATAAATACATGTACTTGTATCCAAGTACTTTTCAAGTACTTGACCAATCTCTGTCAGCACTTAGGAGACAGATCGGTCAAGAACTTTGAAAAGTATTTTAATACAAGTACAAGTACTTTAGGCATTAATAGGAAGTGCTCCGATACAAGGGCAAGCACTTTGGTATTTAAAAAAAAATACTTGCATCCAATTCTTGAAAGTATTTGAAAGTACTTGAACCCAACTCAGGTAGTGGGTAACACTGACTGCTACCTCACTGCAAGAAGATTGCACGCTTGTTCACCAATCAGCTATAACATTATGACCACCTGCCTAATATTGTGTAGGGCCCCCTTTTGCTGCCAGAACAGCACTGATTTGTTGGCATGGACTCCACTAGACATCTGAAAATGTGCAGTGGTAACGAGCACCAAAATGTCAGCAGCAGATCCTTTAAGTCCTTTAAGTTGCAAGGTGGAGCCTCCATGGATCGGACTTGTTTGTCCAGCACATCTTACACGTTCCATTGCTTTGAAATCTGTTTGGAGGCCAAGTCAACACCTTGAATTTGTTGTGGTGTTTCTCAAACTGTTCCTGAACCATTTTTGCAATGTTATAGGGTGCATTATACTGCTGAGAGAGGCCGCTGCCATTAAGGAGTATCGCTTCCACGAAGGAGGGTACTTTGTTTGCAGCACCGTTCGGGTAGGTGGTGTGTGTTCAAGTAACATCCACATGAATGGCAGGACCCAAGGTTTCCAGGCTGAACATTGTCCAAAGCATCACACTGCCTCCGCCGGCTTGCCTTCTTCCCATAGTGCATCCGTGCTGCCATGTCTTCCCCAAGGAAGCGATGCACATGCCCCCTGGTCATTCACATGATGTAATGGAAAACGTGATTTATCAGACCAGGCCACCTTCTTCCACTGCTCCATGGTCCAGTTCTGATGCTCATGTGCCCATTGTAGGTGCTTTCGGTGGTGAACGGGGGTCAGCGTGGGCATTCTATCCAGTCTGCGGCTACACATCCCCGTACGCAATAAAAAGCGATGCACTGTGTGTTCTGACACCTTTCTGTCAGAGCCAGCTTGAACTTTTTCGGAAATTTAAGCCACAGCAGCTCTTCTGTTTGATCGGACCACACGGGCCAGCCTTTGCTCCCCACGTTCATCAATGAGCCTTGGCCGCCCATGAATCTGTCAACGATTCGCCGGTTTTCCTTTCTTGGGCCACCTTTGGCAGGTGCTGACCTCCGCAGATCAGGAACACCCCTAAAGTGTCACAGTTTTAGAGATGCTCTGACCCAGTCGTCCAGCCATCACAATTTAGCCTTGTCAAAGTCGCTCACGTCCTCACGCTTGTCCAATTTTCCTGCCTCCAACACATCAACTTCCAGGATAAAATATTCACCTGCTGCCTAATACTTTCCACCCACTGAAAGGTGCCATTTTAATGAGATAATGAATCAATGTTATTCACTTCACCTGCCAGTGGTGATAATGTTATGGCTGATGGGTGTATGTTTACCCCTGTGTTTGTGGGGAATTTGTCTGGGTACTCTACTGTCTTGCCACAATTCAAAGACGTGCATACCAGACGAATTGGTGGCTAAATTGCTCACGGGTATGAGTGTGTGAGTGAAATATGTGTGTGCCCATTGATGGATTGACAAACTATCGAGGATGTGTCCCAGCTTTTTGCCCTATATATCCTCGGATAGGCTACAAGCTCCAACTAGAAGCAATATCGTAGCTTTAGACTTTGCATTATTTGATGGACATTTATGTTACCGGACAAAATTATTATTAGAAGCTAGCGAGAAAACCTCAGGTGTCTGAGATTGAGGTTAGTTACCTTTCATCTTAACTTGGCAACACAAAGCCCGCTCGCTTTACGCCAGGTAGTGCTCAGCTCTCCTGCCCCTGTTCAGGTGCCGCGTGCTCTGGTGAACCTGGTGGAAACGCTGCACATTATCCCTTTACGACGGCTTCACCAAGATCGCAGTCTGAAGTGCCCCACCTGGCTGGTCAAGTGAGTGTCTGCTTTCAATAAATCACCATAAGCTGCAGCTATACTTGTATATTTTGAGCAGATGCAACATAGCTGTTAGGGAACCAACATTGGCAGTATTTTTTATTGTGATGTTTTCCCGAGAGGCTTAAGTTGTGGATTTTTTATATGCTGGGTCTTACTGAACTTATTGTGATGAATGCTATCGCTAGTAACACTGGCTCACTATGCCGTGAGACACTGCAGTGCTCGCCCACCAAGGCAAAAGGAAGTAAATCCATCAGCAGCCATTTTGAGAAAAATGCAAAAGTTTGTTTTTGCTTCTGTTCGACACAAAGAATATCCACTTGCATGTGCCGAATCTCAGTAACTAGGGCGAATTTTGTCATGATTATGCTTCTACTAAATCGAGTACCGCTAGTAGGTGTATGTTATGGTCTCGGATTGAATTTGACAAAAAATGGATTTACTTCCTTTTGCCTTGGCGGGGCAGAGCGTTGTAGGCCTAATTTTTCTATCACCCAAACAGTGCTTTGGTGCATTAATGAATATCATGGGTAGCTGTCGCTAACTGTTTTTCCGTGTTACCTTTATGATCTACAAGTACCATGTCCGCGACAGTTCACACAAGTATCGCTCCAACCTAAATGTAAAACATTACCCTCCCATCTGACTACAGCACTGAGCCTGGCCCGATGTTAGATGTCATGGCGCAGCAGGGTAAAGAAGTTCTTTGGGCATTGTACTTATTACTCAGGCTGTCAGGAGAGGGATTCATATTGTGAGAACAGTTCAGTGAACCACTAACTACAGCATGCATTGGTAATGTTAAACTCATAATGATTCAAAGGAGTCAGAGATAATTAAATCCATGAATTATACATTGCTTAATGTGGCTGAAATATTTTGGGAGCGCGCTGAAATATTAATATGGCTCCCTGGACCAGCGCGCTAACTGGCGCTGCTTTCTGTTTGGATGCTCGTTACTGTTCATTAATTACCAAAACAAGCCTGCCTGAGGCCTTGCTGGTGTGGTGTTGTATGTATAATGCTTTTGAATGACTGAAAGGAATTGAAAAATGTTTTTTTGGATGTAAAAGGTGTCAATGTCCAATCAGGTTTGTGTTGAATAGCAGTTGTAACGGTTGCTAATTCGATACAGCACAGGCAAATTTTCTCTGTCCTTATCTAGGTGATTCTGGTGCTAATTTCGCATTGTCCTACAAGGCTGCCATTTAGCTGACACTTTCATCCAGCAACGTACAGTTGGTATTAGATCGTCAAGGAGCAGGATGGGGTTAGGGGTCATGCTCAAGGACCCAAGCTGCACTGACCTTGGTGTGGTTACCCTAGGGCTTTGGCCACCAGGCCGTGCCCCCGTCAAACATCTTCGCCTCTCAGCTATTGGCCTATGCCCTCCCATACACAAGCACAGCTGCCATGTTAGCATAATTCAGGTCCAAAACCAGACTATGGGGACCATCCATAATCTAGAACCCATGCCTTGCCACACTGAACCACAAAACCGTCTTTGCACTGGGATTCATTCATAAACTGTACAGAAATTATGGAGCAAGTCACTTTATTATGAGTCATTGACTTTCCTTTGGCTTGGTGCTGAGCTTTTTGAGTTCTCTTTGAGTCATACTGGTCCTAATAACTGTACCATGTAGGGCACGAGGTCACTCAAGGAATCAGACACAAAAATTAAATCTTAATGTGGTTTTATGTTCTCATACTTTATGCCTCCATTCCTGTCATCTTTCCCTCAGTATTTTGTGTAACTGCGTCATCCCTCCAAAAGAAGGATCCCACCAGCTCCAGATAATGGACGACCTGAATAGAGAATATCAGGTAGAAGTTTCCTTTGGTTACGACAGGCCAATCAGAATAGAGTGAGAGAGGAGTAACATTATAAAAGAGATTTACGTTACATTGCTATATCTTAGGAGAAATAGCCGCTTTAAAAATATCTCCTCAAACCCAAGAGGAAAATGTCTGCTTTATCCCTATCAGTGCACCAGGGCAAAGACGGTGGCCCCATTCACTGGACTTTGTCTGCAATACAATACGGACTGTCCTGTATCATAACCATTCATTCCACTTCTCCATTGGAATCTCTAGTAACATAAACTATTTTGTCAGAAAACAAGTATTTGAACAGTTTTTTTTTTTTTTTTTTTTTGCATATTATGACGATATATTCAATTTTTTCCATTGTAATTCAATTGGTGAAGATGCCCTCTGTTTGAAATTCCTGTTTAACTATCAGAGCAATTTATAGTTTGATTAAAAGCAAAAATTCTGATGTCGTTCGGCACGGAACCTGCTGGCGCCAGGGATGATGAATTTTTATGAATTTCACTGATCCCTTTTTGGTGAAATACTGAAGACAGAAGTTGGTTCATCTTACTGGGCTCAAGTTAGCAACTGCAGGGCAACTAGCTCGCTGTTTTTTCATATACACCAATCTTGGGATCTGACAAGGAATTTGACATCTCTTGCTTAAGCATCTCGTAAATAGTAAATGGTTTTCCTCTATCTCTTTCTCTCTGTCTCTCTCTGTCTCTCTCTATCTCCCTCTCTCACTCTCTCAGAGGGGACTGCGGGAGCTAATAGAATCCGGTCGCTATGATACGCACTCTAACTTCACAGTGGTGCTGCAGCCCTTCTTCAGAAATGTGGTGATCCCACTGCTGGAGGTGAGACACTACCTCAATCCTTATTCCTCTTGTCATCTAACTAAAATGGAAGAGGTCTCTGTCTGTCTGTCTGCCTTCCTGTCCGTCTGTCCTTCAGTTTTTTTCTATACAATCATTCATCTGATAGACTTCTCACTTCAGGTAAGTCCATACCAATACGTTTGAATTTTTAAAATTTGAAAACTGTTGGAACGTTTTCACCAACCGTCGACTATACTCCGCCATTTTAAACCCCTAAAACAGAGACTTTTGAAAACGCTGCTGACCCCATTTTACTTCGATAACTATGGGATTGCGTTTTAATTTGGATGGAAATGCTGAAAACGCTGTTTCAAAAAGAAAAAAGTATTAGTGTGGACTTAGTCTTAGAGAGTGTATTGCTGAGGACCCAAGGAAGTGCAATCTTCAGCGTGCAGTTTTTTTGGCTGTGTAGTTCTTGAGAAAGCTGCGCACAACAACACCAGAGGCCAAGCAATCCGCCTGCCCATTTTGAACAGGCCCATTTCAAACAGGCATTGGTGCAATTGTTTGTAAAATAACAGTTTTCATGCTTTGTGTGACATCATAGTAAAACGAAAAACTAGACATCCTTCCTATCAGGCCTCTAGGCCGCGTTGATTGAGGAACAGTCATTCCTTTGTGCAGTATAATCAGAATCACTCCTCTCTCTCTCTCTCACTCTCCCTCTCTCTCTGAAAGGACGGTCGCCCCGACCGCTCGTACTTCACCCCAGACTGTTTCCACCTCAGTCAGAAGTCTCACTCCTTGATGGCCCGCGCACTGTGGAACAACATGGTGGGTGTCTTATTTTCGCATGGAAAACCTCATAGTATATCTACTCCCAGCGAATGTTGTGTGTAGGTGACTGCAAACGTCCTGAAACTTGCTTTCTGTTTACATAGAGAGAAATAGAGGTTGTTCCTTTCCAAATATGAGAAATGCACTCCATGTGTACAGTGAGGCAATATTTACTCAGCACTTCTGTTTAAAAGAGCTGTAATTCCAATACCGTTCACTCCATGTGGACAAAAACAGCCTCAAATTAAAGCGCTGGCTGCCATCTTAATCAAGGCTAAATTCATCCTTGTGCATGAAGGAAATGCAACCCTTTGAATCTGTAGTATTGACAAAATTCGGACTTACTCTGTGTTTTTCTAATGTTTGTTTCTGTTTTGCAGATGGAGCCCCTGGGTAATAAATCTGACACGCAAAACTTCAACTCCATCCCGCCCCTCAAATGTCCCTCTAAGGTAATCTCTTTCTGGCAGGCTATTTTATTTGCAGACAGTAGGGTTCAACCAGAGGTCACAGGTGGACTGTGAACCGTACATTAAGCGTTTTAGTCCATACTTGCAGCTGAAGACATTCCCGCTTGTCATTAATCACGAGAGCGTTTGCAAAGGCTTGCTTACCTTACTTTTGGAAGTAAAACATTTGATTCCATACCAAGCAGGGTGTGTTGAGTTATGCATTCAAAGAGCACATCTGGCCCTTATTTAAAAATGATTATGTCTGCGCTCCACTTTATTTTCCTAACAGGAGAACTTAGTATGGACGATGTGCAAAAAACAGACAACAATGCTGTTGCGATCCTCGTCTGGTCCACTGAACACTAGCATTTTGCCCGTATATCGGTGTGGGCATGAGGATAGACTGGAGGTGCACCATGTGATAATAGATCCGACATAAAAGAAAATTGCAAGAAATGTGCAATAAAATAAGAAAAATTGTCAGAAAAATTTCAATAATTAATAGCGCACAAAATCTATTTAAATATTCTGATTGTGTAAATCAGTTAACATGGGTAATTCAAACAAGAAATATCATGTTATTAAAAGATTTATTTCAATGAATTCTCGTATTCAGGCTCAGTATTAAGAAACATTTTAATTAAATGGCTTTGGTAAAAATCTTTATTTTTTAGGATTCACCCTCGATCCAGCACCTGTGGAAAGGCTTTTATTTGATGTATGCAATAACAAAGCTTTTCAGGCCTCCATTTAAAGCAAGCTCTGTAATATACAGTTGGATTCATAAATTGACGCATCACACTCATGGTATCGGTACCTCCTTTCTTTTCTCAGTCCGCACCTTTCCTACGGACATATGAGAACAGCAATTACACATATCAAGGACCTGTCACCCCTCCTCCACCAGTCACGGTAGGCAGAATCATGTCATCGCCTGGACTAATCTGCTGTGACACACTATGTGGCATTGAACTGTATGGAAAAATGTTCTGAGTAATGTGGCTTCTCTCTGTGTCTCTCCAACCCACTGCGGTGTGGATTAGCTTAGAGACAGTGCTACTCCTGTTACCACGGTCTCATCATGTTTACACTAATTATTTGAGCTAATCATGAATTATGAATATCAACATTTCATTTTATTCCAAATTTTTAATACTAGAGTGGCTTAGTTACTTTATGTGAGCACACCTAACCCATGAACTTTTTTTTTATGACATGATTGTACCAACTATTAAAACAAGTCATCGGGCCCAGTTAATGAAAATTGTGAAAACAATGTTGGTGGAGAAGATTCTAGAAGTAATGGTGGAAATAGATTTCCTGCTTCCTTTTGAGCAATGTCTGTCTGTTCATTTTCCACACCAGAACTGGGGCAGCGACCTCTCCTGTGCAGACCGCACTCCCTCCAATCCTGCCCCCACCTCAGGTAAAATTTAGAGATTAATTTGAAAAACGGTGCAGGGTGTCGGAGAGAGAGACGTGGGAGAGAGGGGGTAGAAAGGTTACTTCTCACATTTTTCTGCTGGTCGCTTTTGTATTTGGCTGTGGGTTGTTCTGGCAACACTGGAAGAACAGAGTCATGCGTGGTGAGGTAGAGTTGGTATAGAAGTATGCCAGGAGTTAACCCTTTCGCACCATCAAATTTGAGTCAAATTTGAGCCATGACCACAAATAACAGTTTTCAGCCTGAAATTTGATTGTTTTTTTTTTTTTCTGGAGTGATTGAAATAGATAAAAAACTACACATTTTGGTGTAGCTCTTTCTTGTTATTAGGGCTGTCAGGTCAAATTTGATTCAGATTTATTGAAATAAATTTATACATTTTTCACTGCAGGGTGTCAGATTGAGGAATAGAGTGGTTATGAGGGATTGTGTAATAATGAAACAGTACATTGCCATATCTGTATATTTATTTGATTTGTGCACTGAGAATAGTGCTCAGGGTAGACTGTCTCACTGTTCGGACAATTACCTGTATTCTCATTATACTGCTAGATTTACTGGTGCTCCCACCAAGGCAAGCTGCAGTGGGCCTTTGATGGGTCATAGATGAATCACAAAAGAGTGAATGAGTAACTGTGTATAGGCACAGAATATGGATAGTGCGGGTGGGTTACAATAGGCGTGGCTGGATTTGTGTGTATTAGGGGCACTGTGAGGGGCGATGCTCAATGCAGGCTGTGTTTCAGTTCACAGGTTACGACCAGCAGATATCAAGGTCGTTGCAGCTCTGGGAGACTCTACAACGGTTAGTGTGTGTGAATGCTTGCATATATGTGTGTGTGTGTGTATTCTTGTACTTTCTATATAGGAAGGACTGAAATACGTTATAACCCACAGAGTGGGGACTTTTTTGGAAAGTGTGGACATTTTGGCCAGTCCTCACATCAACGAAGGCAAATTGTAATTTATTACCTAAAGTTAGGATAAGGGTTTGGGTTAGGCATGCATTGATTATGGTTAAGATTAGGGAAAGGCTGTAGAGACACTCAAAGAATGAATGGAGGTCAATGCGATGTCTGTATAAGGATAGGAGTACAAGGATGTGTGTGTGTGTGCGTGTGTGTGTTTGTGTGTATGAGAGAGAGAGAGGGAGAGGCTGCAACCTCAGTCTTTTAAAGGCTATGCCACAGAGATTTTATTTCAATTTTGAATTTTAGGAGAAAATCTGCAGGTAACTGTATCAGCTGCTTGTGATGAGCCAAAAAAAATCACTACATTTCCATACATTATTCATTTTAGCCAGCCCTCCATTTTGTTGTCGTAATGATGAAGAGGCCTGTGTGTCCTTTGTACAAAATGCACTCTGCGTTTATGGATGTATGCTTGTGTCTCTATGTCTGATGTCCTCCCTCTCTATTCAGGCAGGGATGGGGGCAAAGGCTACAAACGTCTTCCAGCTGAGCAAGGAGAACAGAGGAGTATCATGGAGGTCCGAAACTCATTAAAAAAATAATCCTTACTATCACGGCGCGGGCTCGAGCCCCAGTCGTACCAACCGGCAGTGGTCGGCAGCTTTTTCAGAAGTAGCGCACAATTGGCCAATGCGCTACAGGGATGCAAATTGGGAAGGGTCTACCTGGAAGGGTAATATAAGTTGGTTTGTTCATTCCTTGGGCGCCTCCTGTTGGCCGGACGGGTGCTCCTCAGGAAGATTCTGAGCTTGTTCATGTTCGGGTATCCTCCGCGCTCGTTCTGAACTTTCGAGGATTCGACCAATGAGTGTATAAAAAGCAGTGGCTGACAGGCGCATGCTTCGGAGGAGAGCCGCAGGCTGTCTTCACTCTCCTGAATTGGCAACAGGGGGTTGCTTATGCCAGGGCCTTGTACATAGTTCCCCAGTTGGACATTACAGATTCTGGTGGGACTGGAGATGCCAAATTTATTTTAAAAAATAAATAAATAAATAATCCTTATCCCATAAACTGTGGTCATTTCAACACAAACACTTTAAAATGCTGGAGGTGTCCTCCAAAGCATGCCGATGTACTTTAAGTCTTTTGTAGTCGGTTTCTGAGTAACGCCGATTGATCAGCACATTAGTGGTATTAATAATAGCAAACCCACTAAAACATTTGTCTGCCTCTTTGAGAAAAACTACATATCAGCAATGGCTTTTGATAATTTTGAAAGTTTGACACCGTAATTTTGCAGAAAATCCACAGTCTGAGGAATTGCTGGTAGTTGAAAGCTTAATCAAAAAACAATGAATGAATTTGAGGGAGAGTTTGCATACCTTAGGTCGCTAGAGACCTGCAGTATGAATTTCAGGATTAACCCCATAAAACCTACGGACCAATATATGGGTCCTTCAGATGGGTATAAAATGATGTACAAGAGCTGAATATTTGTGTTTGATTTAATGCTGTGGCCATAAAAACATGGCATCCTGGGTTTGAATATGTTTCTCAATACAAGTACAAGTGATGTAACTTCAGTAAAGCGCTGCAACCAGCCGATACAGAATATGTATGTGACATTGTCCTACAATATGAAAAAAATGCTTTTTCTGACTTGGAACCTACATAAGGGAAAACTTTACTGAGAAGTTATATTTAAGGGGTTAAGTGTGTGTATGTATGTGTGTGTGTGTGTAATGTATGAGTGTATGGCCCCATTCCCCAGAATCCTCTCTGTATGTTTGTCTCTATAGCATTGGAGGAGAGATGGCCCTGGAGAACGCCACCACCTTTCCCAGTGAGTATCCCGTTCCAATCCTCCGCTTCTCTTTCTCTTTTCAAATTACAGGTTGTTACATTAATCTCGCAGACACTTTAACTCTTTTCCCCACCTCCCTTTCCCCATGATGACTACAAATGATGACCCTGGCCATATCAGTAAAGACGACATTTGACACCTTGGGGATACCCCTGTTTTCAATCAGTGGGGAGGATTGGGAAAAGGTCCACTGATATACATATAGGTGTCATATGTAGTCATTATGGGGAAAAGAGTTAATCCAGAGTGACACCAAATCAGTACACACTGTAAAGTCTATGAAATAGCCACACAACAGATCTGGCCAAGTACAATTCATGTAGGGTAAAGGTCTCAAACTCAAGGCCTAGAGGGTTAGTGAATCTGCTAGGCTTCAGTTTGCTGCTGCAATCAAGTGCTTCATTTAAGTGATTGACCAGCTGAGGAGTCCACACACTTTGTTTATGAGGCCTCACTTAGCAACTGATAGGATGAAAATCCCCAAAACCGGTAGACACTGCAGCACTCGAGGACTGGACTTTCAGATGTCTGATATTGAGCGACAATTGACTCGGTCACGAACAAGTAATGCGTAGACTATGCAGTAGGCATTGGTCAGCTGTAGCAGAGTAATTCTTAAAACAGGTTAGCAAATTAATTTAAAATTAAAAGCAAGCACTACAAGGCAAGAACTACAAATACCAGAAATACATTTTCTGCTGCTCCAGAACTACACGACTCAGAGGAACATATCTTTTTATCTAGTAGATAGGCAACCTGTGTTGAATTTTTTTTTTAAATATTTGTCCTTGATGAGGACATATTATACAGCTTCCTTGTCCTTCATACCAAAGTTCCCCCTCTGTTTTGCACGTCAGTTGTCTCTTGTAGCAAAAATTACACAGTATTTACTCTTTAGCGAGTTTAACGGGCATATTTGGTGTCATTTTCAGTGTTTTGCCTGATTGGATTTAAGTTGTTTGATTCATTTATTTCTGCTTTACGGTTGTAAGCATAGTATATACTGAAGAATTGCAGACCATCTTAAAGTTTCTTGCATGACAGTACACGGATCTTATTTGGATATTCGCACACGATAGCTTTCGTGATGTTAAGAAATTGTCGTTCTTAATGATGATATAAATCAATGTCTCTTAATATCATGCAGTCAGAGCTATCTTTTGGGAATACATACCTTTTTTATTTTTTATTTTTTATTTATTTCCTTTATTACAGGGAAGTCCCACTGAGACCGAGGTCTCTTTTTCAGGGGAGCCCTGAATACAATAAAAGAAATACAAAGTGGGTAACAGACAGAGCATAGTAAGATTCATACAGTTACATACAACAACTGCAGAATAAAGGAAAACAAACTTTAAAATACAATTAAAATAAATAAAAAAATAATAAAAAAATAATAATAAATAAAACATTCAAGTGCAAGGGACAGAGAACAAGTTCAAGGTTAAAACTAAAGGCAAGTACATCTGGCCTCCTCACGTAACATCTCCCACAGTCGATTCTTGAAGGAATCATAGGGAATGAGACAATCAAGCTTCAGAGAGTCTTGGCATCTATTCCAGACATAAGGCGCAAATGAGCTAAAAGCAGAACAGCCCAAATTTGTCCTAGTCCTGGGTGACTCTAACAAAATCCACCCTTGCGATCTAACATGCTGGCTTCGGATTTTCTGCATACATTCCTGTATAGCTCTGCACAGAGCTGCTTTCATACCCAAAATAAAAACTACAGTATTCATTTCATTTTTTTAGGAGCTTTGTGCTTCGGCCTTTAAAAATGTGTTTAAATATATGTTTGTCGTTCTTAGTCTTTTTAGTGAATGTTGACTCAGTGTCCCTTATTTGCGCAGACATTTTGAAGAAGTTTAGCCCCTCCCTGCATGGCTTCTCCAATGGTGATGAATCTTGGAAGAAAGGCTTCAACATGGCGACCCCGGGAGCTAAAGCCTCGTAAGTGCTGGGCTGTTAGCCATGTGCAGGTCTGTCTCATAGACTGTATAAAAAGATGGACGAAGCAACCGTGACGTCACCCATTGGTTTCAGCATACCATTTAGGAAGCCTCGATTTTGGCAATTTGAACAGTGCCATTTTGTCATTTTGAAACCGGATGTGATTGGTATTGGACGAGAGCATGAATTGAAGATCCAGGGAGGAGTGAGGGGTGTATCTACGGGCGGATCTGACCATATCGGATGAGGACCAGAGGATAGCCATGTCCTCAAAGCATATTCTGGCTTTATCCTTTATTCTATTCTATTTCAGACCATAATTTACGAAAATCAACATCATGATATATCGAAGGAGTATTGAAACTTGAGATAGATACCATAAAATAATGTGGAAAATCATTATTGAAATATAAATCAGGTGGGAAAGTAGGGTCATTTTCTAATAGACATCTATAGCATAGCACTTCTTTCTGCGACCACCGACGTCGCCATCTGCTGGCCATTAGATAGAATGCAGATTTTTGAGATTTCCGCAACGGCCTCACTTTTCAGACCCGGGCGTTGCGACCATCTTTTTATACAGTCTATTGTCTGTCTCTCAGGGTTAATCTCAATTCTCTTGAATTGCGTCCTTGTTTCCCTCACTTGCCTCCTGTCCTTGTGTCATAGTCGCTCAAACCTCAGATGCCTGGAACAACGAAAACGCAGAAATATGTTTTTTTAAAAATGAGACCTCATTTCCTATGAAGCGTCACGTGAAGCGATGTCTGTTTCTGATGACGACTCTCTGCTGGATCTGATGCCAGCATCTGTCATTACCAATTGAATCAATGAGTTTCCTAAGGGCCCGACTCCAATGACTGAGAGGTCTGCATATCTTAAAACGAAGAAGGTAACAATCTTGTAATTTCAGCCTAAAGTATCCAAATTTCACCCTCTTGAAAGGACTTAAAGTATAAATATATAGGTTGTAATATGGGGGTAAAAGAAAAGGTTTTGTATGCTTTGCTGGAAAACAGTGTTCCTTGGAATTGGACTTTGGAAACTCAAGGATTCAATTGACATCATGGCTTTCAACTGAAAATCTTATGGGGAGGCTGCTCTCGTGTATCCTTGCTCCTGGTTCCTCAGAGCCCCCTCAGAAATCCTCGACTTTCCCTCCTCGAAGCAGAAATAAGAGCTTTTGAAATGGCCCGCAAGATGGTTGATCTGGAAAACTTTTGGTTCAAGCGAAGATTGAGGAGCAAAGAGAATTGAGATTTACCCTCCATGTCTTTTTATATATCCCACTTCTCTCATTAATTAATGTGCAAATGTATTTCTCTGTTCCTGAAACTCCACCAGCGTCCCTGATCACATTTGATTCCCTGAGCTATGCAATTCTTGCACACAGAACCGTGACTTTATCATTCCTACAAGGCTGACACTTTTGTTTTTTTTAATCAATCACTCCCTTTTTCCCATATCCCTTTTTTCTCTCCAAGTCAATGGCGTCATAACAGCTCTCTATCGCTCTTTTCCAGAGCTATCCCAGCCCAGGTTAACAATCTGATCAAGGCTATGAAGAAAGATAAGGTGACCCTCGACTAGATCTATGCACTTTGTTTAGCTCTATGGTAGAGTGCTCACTGAAGCTAGAAATGAATGGAAGCTTGTTTCAAGATCTGAACAATTGTTTTTTTTTAAATAAAAGTGTGTCCGCATTAGTATATTGGCTGATTTGTGTATTTCTGTCTCTCTCTGCCTATCTCTCTGTCACACATTTGTAGAAAGTTAATTTTGAAAAGGATTGGAAGGTGGTGACATTATTTGTGGGGGTCAGTGACCTTTGCAGCTTCTGTGTAGATCAGGTGAGTTGCGGGGGGCGTAACACAAAGGTATACACTCTGTGAGCACACTCTTGAACATTTATTCATTTCCAAAAAACGTACACTGATCAGCATGTGGGCATACTGTCAACAGGAAGTGAACAGATTAATATCTGGTGGGCTAATTGGGTCTGGAGACAGTGACAGAGTAAACTGTATAGGTGTGTAAGTGTTTTTCTATACTGTCTATGCAGGACAACTTGTCCCCAAAGAACTATAGTCATCATCTGATGCAGAGCTTGGACCTGCTGTACAAAGAGGTGAGTCACTATGACTGTGCACATTTGTGTGTGTGTGGGCTGATATAGCTATACTTGTGTGAGCCAACTCTTGAGAAAACGCATATGTTGTGAGGACATTTTGGGTCGTTCTCACAGATGATTACGGAGGATTACAGCCAATTAGTTAAAGTTAGAGTTACGGTTACAATCAGGGTTAGGTTATGGTTTGGTATGGTGTTCGAAAAAGGCTGTACAGGATGAATGTAAGTCAATACAATGTCCTTAGCTATACGAATGTGTGTGCGCGTGTGTGTGTGTGTGTGTGTGTGTGTGTGTGTGTGTCTTTTGCATACTGTACCTGTGTATATGTGTGCGCTTGTAAAGGTTGATTAATGGTGTTTTTCTTTGGTAAGGTGCCGCGGGTGTTGGTAAATGTTCTGGAAGTCCTGCAGATAGAGGGCCTGAGAACAGTCCAGCAAGATACACTGAGCTGCTCTATACTCCAGGGGTCTGTTGTCTGTTTATTCTCCATTCTTTTTATAATGTCGACATGTCTCCCTGCCCGCATGCCTGTCTGTCTATCTGTCTCTGTCCCTGCCTGCCTGCATGCCTGTCTGTCTATCTGTCTCTGTCCCTGCCTGCCTGCATGCCTGTCTGTCTATCTGTCTATGTCCCTGCCTGCCTGCATGCCTGTCTGTCTATCTGTCTCTGTCCCTGCCTGCCTGCCTCTCTGTCTGTCGCTGTTCTTGCCTGTCTATCTGTCTCTGTCCCTGCCTGCCTGCCTCTCTGTCTGTCGCTGTTCTTGCCTGTCAGTCTATCTGTCTGTCTGTCTAGCTGTCTTTGTTCCTGCCTGTTTGTCACTATATCTGCACGCTTCTAGTCAACACACTTCCTGAGCCTTTTGTGCCTCTCCTCCTAGTCTAAAATGGTTTTTGTCACTGTGTGGTCCCCAGGTACATGTGTCCATGTATTCTGTTGCCTGAGGAGAACTCTCCTGAGCTGACCGAAATCAAGAGGATCAACAGGGAGTACCAGGTCAGTGGTGATGGAAGTGACTGCTTTTATTGATGACCAGACCTCTGTTACCTGAAATAACGGGATTTGTGGGATGCAAATGTCTTGTAGTGCCAGCAATATTCATTGCAAACCAAAAACGGGTGGTTTGCACATTTAGGATCAGTGGTTTGGCCTTTGTGTTGAGACTTGAAGTTTATCTTCATTCTCTCAAGTTCACTGAATTACCGTATTTGAAGTTACACTTTGTGTAATAAGTTCTTGCCTTTCTGGTAAACTTGAAGTGAGCCAAACTACTTCACCCTTTTAGCATTTTTTTTTTTTTTTTTTTTTTTTTTAACCTACAAAAATAAATGACTTGTTCAGATTTTGTTTTAAGTTTTTTGTCTTTTTTTCAATATGAAGTATATAGTGCACTGTTGGTATTTATGCTCTGTCTTTCAAAAGGAAGCAGAACATGTGTGGTGTGCGATAAACACATCAATTCCACAAACACTCTGAGGCAGATGTCTGGTGTGTGTAAAAAAGCATCCTATCATTTCGATGCGATTATGAACATGCCGTTCCTCCGATGTACTATAACCTGGGTATTGTCCTTCTAAGTTAGTGTTAAATTCTCTCTCTTGCTGTTTTGTGGATTAGGCAGAAACAGAGTACCTGATCTCTTCAGGGCGTTACGACAAACGAGAGGATTTCACTGTGGTCATCCAGCCTTTCTTCAGAAATCCCATCATCCCTATAACGGCGGTAAGTTGGGCCTGTCCCAGACTCTACACAAAGGCCCTGCACCAGGCCAAGCATTCTCAATTTCCCTACACGTCAAAGATTGTGTATGCATACATGGCTATAAATTCATTATAGCTCACATTGACTCTTGGCTTGGTTTGTTAGGATGGGACGCCCGACCAGAGCTTTTTCTCAGTGGACTGTTTCCACTTCAGTGAAAGAACTCATTCAGAGATGGCCATCGCTCTCTGGAACAACATGGTGAGCCTGGTGAAAGGACATGGAGCAATGGGAATGATATTTGGAATATTTTACAAGTGATATTCTGATTATTTTGTGTGAGTGACCATTTAATATGTGGTTTTAGTTGCAGCCAGTGGGCATGAAGCAGGCCTACAACAACTTTACCCACGACCGCAGCAAGATACAGTGTCCAACTGAGGTGAGAATGTGCGCAACAAAAAACCCACACGTTTGCTCATAAAGAACTGAAACCCTGGGTAGTTTTGACTTTGTGCAATTATGTTCCTTTTTCCTTTCTGATACTCTTTCTACCCCCTGCAAACATTATATGATAGAATTCATCCTTCTATTTTGAAATGTTTGGTTTGCAGTGGTGCATTATCAGGAATTAGTCAATATAATCAATGTTAATGTTGTTAATGTCACAGCACTCTGTTTTCAGAGAAATTTAAATGGCTTAACTTCTTTATATAATCTCAAATGGAATTTTGTAAAAAGTAAACTGTCAGAAGTGAAAAGAGAATAATTTACCTTTTTGAATAGTGTCCAAAATTTTGGAATTCTCAAAGAAGCCATATTTTGCAAAGTAAACAGACAAATAAGCTCCTTCTGTTTTCCAACAGCGGAATTAAAGTCAAGCGGTTTTGGGGCTTATTGGGCGAAACGGTTGATGAAAAGCCACCTCAAGTGGAGCACGTCTTTGAGAAGTTAGATAGCTGTTAGACTGCAAATTCAGTATAGTCGTATGACTGCTCTTGTTAAAAAAAATAAATAAATAAATAAAAATTTGAGAATGCTCTGCAAATATGAAGAAAGAAATGGTGATTAGTCTAATGGATTTAAGAATGAGATTTTTGTTTGCAATATAAAGTCTGCTTATTTCTTTATTTAACATATATTGTAAGAAAAATGTGGGTACGTCCAAACTTTTGACTGGTACTGTATATGAAAATGCGTCTCCTGACCCTCTTGTCCTTGTGAATGCGCTCTAACCACGTCTGGTTTGTTGGGTTTTGCTTCTTCCAGGACAATCCCTACATCTTCACTCGGATCAACAGCTTTCCCAGCGTCCCCACTGCTGCCCCTACCACTCCGGCTCCGACACCGAGCACAACGGTTAGCACCGTCGCTACCACTGCAGCCCACGCATCGCTCTGTTCCGAGCCCATGCCAGTGTGGGTAGCCCCAGTGCTCGCGGTGGCTGGCTTACTGATTGGCTGGGGGATCACATGGCTCATCTTTTCTTACCGAGAACGAAGGAATCAGAGGCGAAAGGAGAAGAACGTAACTGAGATGAAAGGAACTGAATTCTAACTAGAATGTTGGAATTATTTGTGGTCTTCAGAAGTGAAAAATCTCAAGGTCAGAAAGTAGAAGTCTGCCATGTTTTTCATACACTCATGAACTCAGCCCAATGATGTCACCGATTTTTTCTACCTCATGGGTAAAGAATTGTGCTAGTTATTAGCAAAGAAATAGGGGCAAAATCGAGACTGGGACTTTAACTTTTTGAACCTGGAGTTTCTTCCTATGGTCTTAGCATGCACACGCATCACGTTTTACACATGCTGATGATAGATTATTTTTTTCTGTTTAACGTCAAGGAGCACAACTTAGACCAAAAGGGCAGGGAAAAGCTAAGACTGATATGTGTTGACCTGGAACAGGCCTCAAAGACCTGACCTCATCATTACAGTTCAAGGTTTACTCGCCTGCTGCAATAATTTAAAGATCTACTTTTTAGTTCCAGATCTAAGATTGTATGTTACACATGATACTTTGAGATAATTAACAGATTTATAGGTTTATACAAGAAGGTATTTATAGAGGAATGCATACTGAGTTATACTCAATATCTAATTCCTGGAGCCTTGTCACAATATTCAAATACGCATTCAAATGTAGCCTCTAGCACAAAAGTCAGTCCATTTTACATACTGGACTGTAAAGTTGTATATAAAACAAATAAACAGGATGAGACCTGTAACTAACTACCCTGCGAAGCAGGTTGCATTTTGCATTCACTTTCCTGTTTTTGTATGTAGCAATTTTTTATGATTAAAATTGTCAACAAATTCCAAATTTATATCCCATGTTCACTTCAAAATCACACCTAGGTTTGGCTAGTGCCTTTTGCCTTAAAAGTCGAATCGCAAGGTGAAAATGACGACTTTTTTTTTTAATTTGTAGCCTACGGTGCAGTCCATTCATATTTCACTTGTGACAAATGTTCTTACTGATTTTTATTATGTTTTTCTTCATATTTTTTCTTTTTTTAAAAAATTATTTTTGCATCTTGGCATTATACTCTAGTACACTGAATTTGAAAACAATATAGCCTATCTGAGGTTGAAGTAAAGACCATCAGATTTCATTGGTGGGTATATACATCAATTCATATGTCTTTCTGCTTACATTCTGCTCTAGGTATTGAGAGTCACTTATGTTTACCCAGTTCTGCCAGTGAAACTGTCACTGAGGGACAGCAGTGGCATCTGAACCAGTGTCTGGAGATCAGTTCACAGCATTGAGAAGTGTTTTTGAACCAGCTGCCAATACTGACACCTGAGCCATTTCAAGCTACCATTAAATGCAAAAGACATGAAGTGAAATTAAGGTACAGACTTATCTATTGCACACTATTAGCTACACACAAAATTATATGATATATTTGATTATATTAATGACCGTAAGCACAAAATTGCAATGAAAAAGCAGCCAAAATGAATTTTCTCTGCAGGATGCCTGCACTCATCCTGAAGCCTGGCCCTCATTAACAGATTTTTAAAATCTTATCCAATGTTTAGATGTACGAGACACCACATATGACGACATGTAATTACACAAAACTATTTCATCTTTAGATGTGAGCAGCATCACATTTCATATTTTTTGGTCCTTTGGTGGGTGGAGAGCACTCACTCAGCAATTTGGACCTCACACCACACCACCTGATATTGGATTGTAAATATTGAATATTTTCAAATTTCCAACTTGAAATCGGTGCAGCCCTGACGGGCTTCTGTGCAGATGAGGTGTTGTCAGATGAGGTTTTGTTTTTAGGACGTCCAACTGGGAGGAGGCTTTGGGGCAGATACAGGACATGCTGGAGGGATTATATCTACCAACTGATCTGGGAACAGGTGGGGATCCCTCAGGAATATTTGGAGGGAATAGCTGGGGAGGGGGATACTTTGCTGAGTCTTCTTGCCACGCGACCCAGCCTTGAATGAGAGGTGGAACATGGATGGATGGATGGATAGATAGATGCACAAAAACAATGTACAACTATGTTGTATATCATACATCATATTGCTGTTTATATTGGAACTTGTATAAGTTTGTGTAGAATACTAGTTGTATGTTGTAATTTACATTAAAATTGTAACTCAGACTAAAAAAACCTCTTGAATGATTATTTGAAAGAATGCATAAACTCCTGAGCATCGTTTTGCACCAGAATGGAGCCTGAAAAGGTTGATTACAAGTTGGAGTGGAACTTGGGATGGGAAATAAATGAGAGATATCGATCCTAGAGTACATCAGAGAGTACAGGGTTCATTGGGATTCAGATGCAATGAAAGATGGGAGTAGCTGGTGACCGAGGACATTTTTGAATAATTAATAAATAGGATTATTGGAGGTCTTTGAATAAGCCTATGCAGACCCATTAGCATCACTCCATAAACAATTGGCGACTGGCATATTTGATTAGAAAATCAGAGTCAGAATGAGAATCGGGTTTATTGGCCAAGTATGTATGCACATACAAGAAATTTGACTCCGGTGGACTTCGTTCTCAGTGTACCAGACATTATACATAACATTAAATACAGAAAACTAAAATTGTAAATTAAATATGTGCAAGCTTTATAAAAGTAAAAGCTAAAAAAATTGGAGGAAAAATTAACAAGAAGTACAAGCCTTAATTCCAATAAAAAGCAGGAAAAATTGAAATATAGACCAAGTATGGTCTAAATTAAGTGTAATTAAACCTACATTTAACCACTGGGTGCATAAATTCATGAATAAAAGATGCAATGGGAACTCGTTCTCAAAAGGAGTGATAATCCTACCAAAAACGAACATTGGGTAACGCTCTATAGCCTACTTCAGCCCGCATCGCAGTAACTTTTCATTGCTTGCGCTCCCCCTGGTGGTAATCGGGAGAAAGGCGATTCTCCTTCACACTTCAGAAGAAAATGGCGGAAGGCGAACTGAATGTTGACAGCATCATCTCTCGACTCTTGGAAGGTACGAAATATTTCGGATTTTGCTCTTATCTGTACTGCGAATGACATTGTATCGTCTCGTGACATTTTAGCAAATTTGCTATTTTGTATTTCAACGACGGATGAAACGATGTAAGACTTTATACGCCGCTGGGAGGTCGGCATATTGTAAGCGTCCCTACTACGCTTAAGCTGCTTTCACACCGGACGCGAAACGAATTTTTCGCGCGACAGATTACATTCAAAGTCAATGCAAAGACGCGAATACACGCGTTTTCGCGTCTTTGCGTTGACTTTGAATGTAATCTGTCGCGCGAAAAATTCGTTTCGCGTCCAGTGTGAAAGCGGCTTTACAGCTAGCTATATAATTAGCCAGGAAAATGTGTAGTGAGTGTCTTGCTAGATAGCCAACGTTTACATTATTTCACCTAAGAGTTCGCTGGCCCTCGCTGCTTTAAAATGCAGAATAAAAAACGAACGGAATCCCATTTCCCGGAGGTCATGGTTTTCCTAACTGCGCAGAATCGCGCCCGATTGTTGTGGGAAGCTAAGTAGCAATGGCTAGCTTGATAGATGTCAGTTCTGCTGTGTGACTGCAGTGATTAGGGGCTTAGCTTTCAAGCTATCTAGCTGGTGTTGTTTGATCGACAAACTGCAGCTAATGTCCTTAATTTTCCGCAGTACGATTGCACTTTGTCGACAAACATTCTTGCCGTTGTCTATGTGAAAGCATTGGTTAGCTAGCCAGCTGCGCGTAGAGAGGTGGGGACTGAAAGTCGAATGTCGCTGGGCGCGCACACACCTCCTCTGCGCGCACACACCCCCTCTGCGCTTGGTTACGCGCTGAACAACAACAGTGATATTGGAATTCTGTGCACGGCAAGATGGGCTGTTGCCTCGGACACTGAGCGTAAGATCGCAAGTGAACGGACTAGGGAACATTGCCTGGCGTCACATCGTCGGCTGTTTTCTGCTTTAGTTGGCTTTAATAATACGAACAATTACAATTATATTGACTGTTAGTCTATCTCATGTTCCTGAGAATGGTTACCTTGCGTTTTTTTTTTAGTTAATAGTTGCCTCGGGTAGCCCACCCACCGTTCCTTCTCAGCAGTGGTCTTGTTCTAGTCTTCTGGGCCTTGCTAATGGACTTGATCAGTTTGACGTAACCAGATGAACTTGGCTGATTTAAAAGGGCAACTACATCAACTGATTGTAAAAGTTATGTCCTTGGATACAATAGCGAAGCATTATAAAATGAGACTTGAACTCTACTTTATTTTTTGGATTTGGTGTAGCAAGTTTGCTGTTGTATTAAGGGTCTAAAGGGGCTGTCGATTTTGGGCACTGCAGTCTGAACAAGAGGGCACTCAGAGAGCGCATACCTCTAGGAGCAGGTTTTCATCCACTAGTACTTATAATCAGCTGCAGAATCTGATCTGCGTATGGATTAGTTGGGAAATTTAATCACCTCTTGCCATTCACTCAGACCAGCTTCCCATACAATTTTGTGGTAATCCATTGAATAGTTTTCGAGTAATCCTGCACCTAAACACACACATGCGGACGCGCGTGCGTGCATACATGCAAGTGATCACAGTACCTCCTGCGGAGATTGTAATGACAGGTAGTTATCTATAGTACAGAGAGGAAAATTAGATAGGCCTGATATCATTCATGTAAATTGAAATTTCTGTCTGAGGGTGTGAGAAACTTGGTGAAATTGGCCCAATCTGACTGTACAAACTAGTCTGGCAAGGTCCTGTGGCTCATCATACTGTATTTGTGTCAGATAATTGCCTGTAATCTCAAGAACAAATGCCCGCAGCTTCCATGTAAAAGTAAAGAACGCTCTTAAATTGCAGCAAAAGAGAGAGATGCGTAAGTGTCAACTTCTGAACCATTGCTATTGAAATGCTCTGCGGTGAATCCTAGACAAGGTCGTGAAACCGTCAAAACAATTACGGTGACTTTCTCCTGTGCGTAGATGCCCTTGCAAATTCATTAATGTCGAACACTGTGACAAACAGGACTAACACTTACGTGAAACAGGCACAATATTTACTAAAGTGGAAGCTAACAGCTATGCTTTGCTCAAATATGACTCAGTATAGTAAGAGATTCCCTGTATTAAGGTTTTGCGGTAGCTTTAACAGCCTTTAACAGCTTGTGTGGTGAACTTGTGCTTACATGAACTGTGATCTCACCACCCTTCGACAAAATCCACATGCCGTTGAATGTGCCAGACTGAGTAGATTCCCTTGCTCGAAAGTGGTTTCTCTGTTGACTAACCCCGTTCAACACCGGCTTTTCGTGTTCAGCAAATAAGTAAAATGGGCACGACTCAGTGCAGTCCTTTACCCTAATTTGTCTCATTTTACTGGAATATTCTTGTACAGGTTTCACATTAATGTCTTTGACTTTGAAATTCTAACCTTTGTTACCATGAAGTGCTGAATGCAGGACATGTTTTAATAGAATTAGTATTTTTTGTCTCTTCCCTTTTGTTTGAATTTGTTGAAGATTATTGTATTAGTATTACTGAATTTCTTGCCCTGTACAAGGGGTGGGGGGGTTGTATGAGGGGCATCCTACAGGGCTACCCCAGTGTGTTGCCTCTTATAATGGGCTGGAATAAATTAGCCATGTCCCGGGATATGTGCTGTATGATGGCTTTTCACGCCCAAGCATTACAAAGTACACCTCATTCAACAGCTAGAGCAGGGCTACCCAACCCTATTCTTGGGTGTGTGCTGTCCTGTAGGGTTTCGCTATAAATCTAACAATGCGCACCTCGCGCAATCGTTATGATCTCATTGGGAGGGTGAGGAAGTAGAATAAGGTGTGAAAACCAAAATGAAGGCTCCACCTGCAGGATCGGTCAATCCCCTGGAAGGGAGTTGGTCGCTGCTGTTCTAAAGCATAGTGAGAGCTGCTTTAATAAGCCTAGTCCCTCAGTGTTTAATCCCCACTGAATGAGACAGGGTGGTTGCTGAGTGGCCAGCTGGTTTAGTGATGCAGGCTGCCAGAGCAGATCCCAGAAGTAGAACTTGGCCTGAATTAGCAGTAGGACCCTCACATTAATTTTTTTTATTTATTGAATTCGGACAGTGCATGTTAATCAACATATCAGCAATATGCGTCAATGTAAATATGCCGAAATTGGCACTTTAGCTAAATTTCATCCATAGTCCTAAGGCAGGTACTTAGAAGGAAAAATAAAAAGAGAGAAAACATGTTTTCCAAATGACTAAACACCTAACTGAACAGCCCGCAAAACAGCACACAGAAATATCATACGAACAGTATTACATAGAAGATTGACTCATTTATAACATTACAACTTACAAAACCAAACTGGTCAGAATGTAAAAAGAGCCTGAATCCCCCGGGAATGGGCACAGGAGGGCAGTTCCATGGTAACGGAATTACAATCAAGAGTAGTTTTCATGTCATTTTTACCTGCCATCTATTACTCTAATGCAGTAGCTAGTTGCCTGTGCTTTTATCAGTTCCACTGGCATGCCTACTGAGCTGTATAACACAGAGTTTGGGGTAATCTATTTTGTAGAAGGCTATACAAAGGTGAAAGTGTCGGTAACGGAATTACAGCAGAAAAAATGCCATTATTTTTGCCTTTACTTTGACAGGCATTTCTCTGAAATCTGGCAATGATAGGCAGTAGGTTTAAGCTTAAGTTGGTGGCCTAGGATGTTGAGCAGGCCATGGTAAGTTTATATTGACTGGTATGTTCACAGATATTTTGTAGGATGCCATTTATGAGAAAGTGACAGTGGTAACGGAATTACAAAATGGTAACGGAATTACATTTTCTACTACTAAATCTACTAAATTTATTATACTCAGAACAACAAAGCAATTGAAAATTGGTATCATAAATGATGTTTGTGTTGCTGACCTCCTGTTGAACCACAATTTTCTGGTCAAAAGGAAGGCAATACATGATATTGATGAAAATAACTAATTTCTTTGGCTACCAATGTATGGAAATGCAGTAAATACCAGGAAATAGCTAAATATATTTTAGGAGTTGTCAGCTTTGGAAAAATAACCTTTGATCCTTGTCCTGGAACCAAAAAATATTACAAAATTCAAATCTAAGTTTTGAGAAGACTGTCAAAGATATTTCAAAGCGGTTTTCAGCGTCTGATTTGGTAATGAGTCCTTTACATGAAAACCTATTAATTTCTAATGTAAAACACTTTTTAAAAATTGCAGTTTTAGCAACTCTCATGTGGAATTGCCCAGGATGGAACAGATTTTATGCATGTGTACATGACTGGTTTGTTTTTAGCCAATGTTTGAGTTTTTTTTTTTTTTTTTTTTTTTTTTAAAGGTTACATAATTCTCACAGTCCCTGATGTGTACTGGTAAGGTGCTCCAGGAATGAGCGCCTCTAACCGACACCGCCATTTGACCAAATTTAGTTTTTACTCCTGGATTAGTGAAGCTTAGGAAGGAATGTTGTGATGAGACTCGAGCGTCACTCACTAATCAATCCATCAATCGATCAATCAATTTGCCGTTAGCACGACCACCCGCGAAAAGATAACTATGATCTCGGCGTGGATGCCCGGTCCCTAATTCACAAACAGCTCATCCAGGAGTTGACGACAGTGTCACTTTGATTTCCCTCCTGAGCGGCAGCAGCAAGCCAACCCCTTGACGGTCACTGAACAGCCCATAAATCCCAACCGGCTCAGTCACCGTCACCGCCATCACCTCATCTCCCGATCCTCGACCTACCCCGAGGGGACGCCACGTTTGGGCGGATTATGACGGTTGATTGAAAAGCACAGTGGAACGCGAGGTCGGGGGTGGGCGGATGGTGGAGGGGTGTTGTAGGGAGGGAAGCGCTTTGATAATCCGGCTCAGACGGCCCCCGACGCTGCCGATCTAATCCGCTGCCCTTCGAGAAAACGGGGAGTTGACGGGAGGGGAGCAGGGCTGAAGGAAGACACTGGAAGAACACTGCGTACCCTCGACCTGTTCCAGCGGGACGGGCAGCACCAGGGCAGTGTGGCTGGAGGAACAGCCCGTCACGGGTCATGCTCACAGACTGTGTAAAAGCTGTGGAGCATTTTACCGCGAGGTCAGCTATTGACTCCGTGCATTGAAGTTCAGTTCTTGGGTGCTGTCATTTTGTTGTATAATTTTGAACCAGAGCGTACGCAGTATAGTACAGCTGCCGAGTCGGAGTTGCTCCGCTAAGCGTGTGAGATGCAGTGACGTAACGTGCTCCAAAAACACTTTTAGCACAGTAGCACTGCAAATCCGCGTAGGGGAGACAATTGGACAAAGAGGAGGGGCCATGGACTGACAGGTTACAAATTTAAGGGAAAAAAACCTGAATAAATGCTTCAATAAACATAATAATGCAGTTGGTTCTGTTCATTTTCCTGTCATGATTTGGGTTCTCATGTCCCCTTAAAGGCCAAATGGTCAATGCAAATCAGTACAGAGTTATTTTGTGTGATCGCCGTTACAATGCCGAAGGTGGATTGCTCAAAAAATTAATGGAGCCCTTAATCACTGTAGTGTAACACCAAGTCAGTTAAACTTCAGGGATGTCAATCTGTCCATTTAGGAAACACAAGTGATTTTGAATCTGTTTCACCTGCTTTGGTGCGAGTGAAATTGACAACTGGTGCAGTGGAGAGGCAAAAGCAAGACAACCCCCGAAAAGGGAAAGGTTGTGCATGTGGTGGCCACAGACAATAGCTTTCTCCTTATCCTTCCAGACAGATTAAGACGGTTTTGTGTTCTGCTAGTGTCCTTGTCACAGCTGGTAGCATGAGGCGGCACCTGCAGCCCAATCAGGTTGCAAAGATAGTCCAGGTCCTCCATTGATGGAATCGCGAAAAGGTTTGCTGAGTCTCCCAGCACAATCTGAAGACCATGGAGAAGATACCTGGAGACCGGTCGTTACACGATGAGAGCTGGACAGGGCCATAGAAGGGCATCAACCCAGCGGCAGGACCAGTATCTGCTCCTATGTGTGAGAAGGAATAGGAAGAGCACTGCCAGAGCCTTCTAAAATGTCCTTAAGCAGGCTACTGGTGTGCATGTTTCTGACCAGACTGTCAGAAACAGACTCCATGAGGGCGGCATGAGGGCCCGACGTCCTCTATTGGGACCTGAGCTCACAGCCCTGCATCGTGCAGCTCGATCGGCATTCACCAGAGAACACAAGAATTAGCAGGTCCGCCATTACTGCCCCATTCTCTTTACAGATGAGAGCAGGTTCACTCTGAGCACACGTCACAGGCGTGAGAGTCTGGGGACACCTTGATAAATGTTATGACACCTGTAACGTCATCCAGCATGATTGATTAGGAAGTGGGTCGGTGATGATGGTCCGTCTGGGGGAGGCGTATCCTTGGAGGGTCGCACAGACCTCCATGTCATGGCCACCGGTACCCTGACTGCTGTTGGGTACCGGGATGAAACCTGTAGAGTGATGGTGCAGTAGCTCCTGGGATCCCCCTGGCGCAGGAAAATGCCCGGCCTGGTGTGGCCAGAGTTTGTAGGCAGTTCCTGGATGACGAAAGAACTGATGCCATTGACTGGCCCTCTAGTTCCCCCGACCTAAATCCAATCGAGCACCGACGTTACGTATTGTTGCATCTGACGCCGCCCATTACCGCCACAAACTGTGCCGGAGCTCGCTGATGCCCTGATCCAGGTCTGGTAGGAGATCCCCCAGGACTCCATCCGCTGACTCATCAGGAGCTGCCCAGATGCTGTCGGTTGTGCATACAGGCACACGGGGGCCATATACACTGCTGAGTCACTTTATGAGTTACTGTGATAAAATTTACACAAGTTGGATAAGCCTGTGATTTTAATTTTTCACTTTCATTTTCGGGGTAATTTTGAATCCAGCCTCCAGTGGGTTGATGATTTTGCTTTACATTGACCATCGTTACTTCATTTTGTTCTTGACAAATTATACAATGTACATCAGTAAATATTTTCAACTTGAGTAATTCGTTCATCAAGATCTGATGTGAGATTTAAGTATTCCCTTAATTTTTTGAGGAGTTTATTTGCCCCCTTCTTGGTTTCTTCTATATTTGTCAAACTGAAATATTTCAGATCATCAAACTAATTTTAATATTGGACAAAGATAACCTGAGCAAATGCTAAATGCAGTTTTTAAATGATGATAACATTTTTCAAAGGAAACAAGCTATATGATCTTACCTGGCCCTGTGTGAAAAAGTAATTGCCCCCTTAGTTACTAAATCAACCAATTAAACAATTTTAGTGGATAATTGGGCTCAAAATCATTATACACACCATAGACATGATCGTAGTCTGCCCTGTTCAATCTAAAAGTCATTTAAATAGAACCAGTTTGGCAAGGTGAAGTAGGCAAAATGCAGCGCTTGATGCCGCAACCTGAGAAATTCAGGAACAGATGAGAAACAAAGTTGTTGACATTTAGCAGTCTGGAAAGGGTTATGAAGCCATTTCTTAGGCAGTGGGACTCCAGCAAACTATGGTTAGAGTCATTATCCACAAAGGGAGAAAACTTTGAACAGTGGTGAACCTTCTCAGGAGAGGCTGGCCTTCAAAAATTCCTCCAAGAGCGCATCGACTACGTATTGAGGAGATCACAAAAAATCCCAGACTAACAACCTCAGTTAAGGTCGGTGATCATATTTCTAGGCAAAAATGGCATCCATGGGAGATCTGCAAGGCAAAAACTACTGCTGACCAAAAAGAACACAAAGGCTTGTCTCATATTTGCCAAAAACATCTTGATGACCCCAAGGACTTTTGTAATAATATTCTATGGACTGATGTGTCTAAAATGGAACTTTTTTGAATACACGGGTCCTGTAAAATCTGACATAAAGCAAACTGTTTTCCACTATAAGGCCATCATTCCAACAGTCAGACACAGTGGTGGTAGTGTGACGGTCTGGGGCTGCTTTGCGGTTTCAGGACCAGGACGGTTCTCCATAATTGATGGAACCAAGAATTATTCTCTCTACCATGAAATCCTGAAGGAGTTTGTCTGGCCATCAGTTCGTGGCCTGAAGCTCAAGTACAGTTGCACAGTGTGCTTTAACAAAATGCAGGGTTAAAAAAATTGAGCAGACATTTCCTTGGTACCAAATTTTGACAAGGCCTCCACCATCATAATAAGCTGAAAATTAAAATATTCTGTTGGGAAAATAGTGTGTTATGTACAGTTTTTTGTTATCAGTGAGGCTTCTGCATACCTGTTTTTATCTCGTGTGAAAAATGGAAGTTACTGGTAACTTGAACATGAAAATTCCAATGAAAAAATCAGCCTTCTTTTTCTAGCATGTACAGAGTCCAGAGATGGGACAAATTAATGGAAAAATCTAAATCAGTCTTTGTATGAAGTTGTGCCTCTAAAAGCTGCCAGATCTGCTTAACTTGCTTTGGCATTTAGGGCCCTATGAAATCCGTTTTATTTTTTTCCAAATTCCATTTTATTTTTTCCCAAATTCTGTTTTTTCCGTTTTAATTTTTTGGAATTCCGTTTTTTACCAATTACACCAATTTTACCATCAGAGAGTGTGTGCTATTTATGTTAATGAATAAAATATTCACTAATTCAATAGAAATAACCTTAAATTAGTTGATACAACCCTCCATTTTCCTCAGCACTTAAAGTCAGAACAAGTACTGCATAATGACGCAATATAACATTGTACTGTGATGAAAGAATTTTTTTTTTTAACTTAAAATAATACTACAAAATAAAATTGTCTCTTTAAAGGAAGTGTAAGCTACAGTCAAAAAGGCAGACAATGGCCGTACTGACATGTATTATTCTGACTGCCCCTTTTTAATCATTAATAATCTTATTGTATATACGTTTTGTATATATATGAATATATGAGAGCAGCAGTCATGACACTCAGTTTCCCCCACGAATCAACAGTTGTCTGATTCCGATGCATCAGCTATATTTAACTCATTTTTTTATTTTTAAGAAACTTTTGTTCAGTAATCCCAATACTGTGTATTCCATCCTAGGACAAATGTTCTACAGTAATGATTAAACATGAACAAACTGACACAAAGATGCATCAGCTATTATTTCACCACTGGGGTGACGACGTAACGTCATAATTTGCATGCACACAATTCACTAAATGGACTGAAAAGAAATATTGTAGGCTATTTAACGGTTATATAAGTTGTTAAGCTAGCATAAGATGACAAATGACGATGTCTAGGACCCTGCAATCCCCGGCATCAGTGGTCTTGTCTACAACAACGAAAAACTTCCCATGGATCTTCTGTAGCACCGAAGAGATGTGTTGCTCGAACACTCAGGGCAGGTGAATTTGACGAAGGCTTCTCACATTTTTGCGTGCATTCGCGTCTTTACATTGACTTTCAATGTAATCTGGACGCGCGAATATTTTGTTTAGCGTTCGGTGGAAAAGTGGCTTTACGAACAGCATTTCAGTCAAATTATGCCAATTTCCGCGAAATTTCGCGTTTATCGATAGATTCCGTTTTTATTGACCAATTCCGTCCACGATTCCGTGATCGCGGAAATCATAGGGCCCTAGGCATAGAGTCTAAACTTTAGTGAAGGGATGGAGTACCTTTCTTCCAAGTAAAATTCCCTAACTTGGTGTTTCCATGATGGTGACAGAGAGTGGTGTCAAGCACTTTGTTCCAAAATCTCCCAAAAAATCGTTCAGCTTGTTACCTAGTAACTGTAAAGGCAGTGGCATAAGCTTATTTTCATAATCATTCAGACAGAGACCTACTAGGCCTTGTGAGGCTTGGGTCACAGTCATCCTGGAAAAGACCACTCCCATCAGTGTCATCATTGATGACAGTGCTGTGAGAAAGGATTTTCCCCCTCCCATTTTCCTCCATTTTTGCTTATTTGTCATATTCAAATATTTCAGATCGTCCAACTAATTTCAATCTGGGACAAAGACACTGAGTTAACACAAAATGCACCTTTTTAATGATCAAATCATTTATTGAAGGTAGAGTAATTCAAAACCCATATCACCCATATAAAAAATAAATTGCTCCCCCAAAACCGAATAACTGGTTGTACCACCCTTGGAGGCAACAAACTGCAACCAAACATTAGTGATAACTACCACTGAGCCTTATATCAATGTGGTGGAATTTTGGCCCTCTCTTTTTTGTTGCAGAAATGCTTTAATTCAGCCGCACAGGGGGGTTTTCCAGTATGAGCTGCCCGTTAAGGGTCATACCACAGCATCTGAATTGCATTCAAGACATAACTTTGGCAAGACCACTCCACAACCTCCAGTTTGTTTCTTCTGAGCCAGAGGTAAACTTGCTTGTGGGCTACGGATCATTGTCCTGCTGCATAACCCAACCCAAAGTAAAGTCTCAGTGTAGCCATCACACCTGTGCTCAAGCCAACAATGCGCTGTCCCTTTCGCCGTGGACAGTGAGCACTCAAACTGACCCCAAAAAAGTGGCCCGGAGGTCAATGACCACTGTGCTGCTGGTCAGCTGTACTCTTAGCTGAACTGAAATGGGATTGCATCGCTGCATGTTTGTCCAAAAACACCATCTGCGATGAAGAGCATTAGTGTTAGTTTAGAATAATTGGCGATTTTAATCATCATTTGTGCTGCTCAGTTTTCCCCTGGCAACTCTCATGCCTCTGATGCGAGACAATAAAACAGCATTATTCTTCCCTCGTATTTCCATGGGGACTATAAGAGTCTGGGCTCCCTCTTAATTGAGGCTGTTTAGACTTGATGACTACAGAGTCACAATGCTGGTGTCTCGTGACTACATCGTCACGACACGAACGTCGTGCAGGGCTGTGCAGGTCTATTCCTGGTGGATCAACGTGTACAGGTTTTCGGTTGCGAACCATTACCTTGGGTCACTTTTAGCTAATTATAGCGGGAGACACTGGTGTTGGCTTACTGGTTGGTTAAGTTATGATCAGACGTTCCGTATGGGGACATAATGCTTGCAGATATGGCCTTAAAAAAACATTTGGACCGAACAGAGGATTCTTTCCTGTATTCTATGTTCGCTCTTGCTGGTGCAACCCCTGAACCCAAAAGGCTTACTATCCAAGCTTAAATCTGTGGCCTTTCGCAAGGCCAGTTCAGAAAGGAACATGGACACAGACATCCCCCGATAGGCTGCTGGAGAAACAAGGAGCTCAGGACTAGACTATCTGGAATGCAGCAGGGGAATTTAAAAGCTACATTTTCTATTGATAAAACTGATGCAATCATTCCTGGGTCCAACACAACCATCTGCCCACTGGCCTGGGGCCAGGTAAAGTTCAGCTCTGGCAAGTAGATTGTCCAATCACTGACCTTATTGAGCCAGTCAATCATTATTTGACCCCCGACAATGCAATCAAAATGTATTGTATTTTGACTTATGTGTATCGCAAGCTAATAGGAAAACAAATCTTAACATTGATCCCTGCCCTCTTGGATATATCAAAGCAGTTTTAATTAAGTGAGTGCTGTCCTTTTTTCTATAAAAAAACCAACAATTTAGAACTAAGTGGACTGCCCTACTGAAGGCTGTATCTGATGGCTAAATATAGGCTACTCTGGCCTTGTCACAAGGTCTTTCTGGCTTAAAGCAGTCCCTCCTGTTTTAAAAATGCCTGATAAAGCCTAGATATTTCGCACAGCATTGCACAACTGCAAAAACTGGTTTGCAGTTTTTGGTGCTTAAAGCTAAAATTAGGACATTTGGAATTATTAGCGCTAAGGGTGAAATAAAACCTGCTAGATTACACACCTTAAATCTCATTACAGGCACATTTAGGAAACACTGCCATGAATACCTGCTTTCTAATCTTGAGGTGTTGTTTTATTTTTTGAGACTGGTTCAGATACCGATTCAGCGTTTTGGTGATTTGTCTTGTCCTGAGTGTGTAAATATCTTACGAGATGTCTGTCTGTCACAGACAATGAGTTTGTACTTGTGACCAATTGTGCTCTTAAGCTGATGCTGTTTTTGGTGTTTCATAATGGTTGTGCTATCATTTTTGACAGGGTTTCCTTGCCACCTTAAATAATAAGCTGTTTTTGTGGTCTTCGGTCCAGCTATTGGGCCGCCTTTAGAAATCTGTCAGCACCCTCATCTTGCATTGGAGACTTGCCTGGCAAAGCTGTTGGTTAGACCGCTTTTTAAGCAGTTAAATGCCTGTAATTAGCATTCTTGTTATTAGAAATCAAGTCAGCTGTTTTGATGTTTTCCTAATGGTGGTTTAGGTACTTCAAAATTAAAGCCATTTTAAAGCCCTATTTTCACGTCTTTGAGAACTGGATGTAATAAGCAGTTACTAATGTGTGCAATGCATTTTGCAGTGGACTCCTCAAGATCCCATGCCTCTGTGACGAAGAGAAGGTGTTTGAATATTACCTCTTCATTCACTTTCATTGCTCCTGCAAATATCGCAAAATATATGATTTGTATACTTCAGGGAACCTAATCAGTACTAGGCATTTGTTATATTTTTTTTTTTTCCTTGAAATGGTCCGTTAAATTTTTACTGAAAAGCGTGTTATTTGTTTGGTCTTGTTTTTATTTCGCTGTGCTGCTCGAAGTCGTGCTATATCAGACTGTAGCTACATAATCTGAAGCCCAGAACTGCTAAGTTTGCTTACTGAGGAACAGATCCGTCCCTGCTTGGTGGTTGGACCAATGACGGAATGTCCAGTGATGCATTAAGGTCTAAGAACTTCCTGTCCGATAGACCTGATCTTCTTGTGTACATAAGTTAAAAATGGCATTTACACTAAAACCAAACACGGTAATGACTAACAGAAACAGAATATCCTGGCATGTTGAAAACATTGTGTTTGAAACGCGGTGTTTATATTTATGCATGTCTGTTGCTTTTTCAATGCTAGTGAATGGGGAGGTAAATTTCAAACTCCTGCTCTTCATCACAGAGACATGATATTTAGGTGAGCCAACTGCAAAATGTATTGTGCACATAGGTAACTGCGTATTAAGCCTTATTTTCGAAGTCGTGACGATATCACTTTAAGTCCACCCCAGTATTTCTTAATAAAATAATGTGGTCCCTTGATATTGACAGTGGGTTGTTTTGATTCAAACATCCAAATAACACAGAATGTGTCACTTAGTTGTCACTTACGTTGTTTTATGTATCAGCATTGCTTTTCAATTTGCTGTGTTTTTGCCAGTTATGTAGCTGTCTATTAGAGATGTGAAACTACTACTCTTTGGGCCTCATGCAGCAACATTCTCTTAAAATTCTCTTACATTCTCTCTTATTTTTTGTGAAGAGGAAGAATAAGAGAGACAACTCCAGATGCACGAAATGTTCTTCCAAAATCCAAATCTGTTCTCAGCCATGTGTGCTGAATGATGAATCCCACTTGATCGTTAATTGGAGACGTGTAGCTGATTGCTTGTGACTAGCATGGATAATTCCCACTAAACACTAAGGGCAGGTGTTGTGCTGTGTGCTAATTGCTGACTCTGGTACAGTAATTGGAGAAATGCCCCTGAAAAAGGTGGTTAAAAGTACCTCAGCAGCAGTGAAATTGAAGTACTGTTAAATTAATCTTAAAGTAAATTTGATCTTCCTGAGTTTCATTGTCTAAATTGGGATCGATTATTCAATCGTCTTTTTTAACCGCAAATTAAATAATCCAATCATCAAAATTCCTCTGAAACATATAATTATCTAAATTAGTTTACATTATACATTTTTTATGTTCCTAAAATATAAAACATATATTTCCCTGCATTGGAAATACAATCTGTGGACTGTGTAAACGGGTCTTATCTTGGTAAGAGTGTTCTTGACCGCTTGTAAAATTTTCTTACCCAAGAGAAGAGCAGAAATACAAAAACACTGTTGAATCTCAGAAATCAATGGGTACTAAAAAAAAAAATAAAGCATTGTGGATACAAACAAAAATTAGAGAAGATGTACACGTCGGTTCTTGCATGAGGCCCCTTGTTCTGTGTCAGTGCTTCGTAGCACTTGTCTGCTCCTTCGGTAAAAATGGGCGACGCTATTGGTGCAGCCATGAGGCTGTCTCGCGGAGGAACTAGGAGAGGACCAATGGGAGCGCAGCAGTGGTGTAATGCATGCGCTCTGTGTGCCCGCAGTGCGAGGATGTCGCCCGGGGAAGATCGTGCAGATGACGGAGGCGGAGGTGCGGGGGCTGTGCATTAAGTCTCGAGAGATCTTCCTGAGCCAGCCAATCCTGCTGGAGCTGGAGGCCCCGCTCAAGATCTGCGGTGAGTTGTCCCGCCCACCCGTCTCTCCTCTCTCCCTGCCTGCTTTATACTTCTCTTTCTCTCCCTCCATCCTTTATACTTCTCTCTCTCCCTCCATCCCTTATACTTCTCTCTCTCTCCCTCCATCCCTTATACTTCTCTCTCTCGCTCTCCCTCTATCCCTTACACTTCTCTCTTTCTCTATCCATTTTCCCTCCATCCCTTACACTTCTCTCGCTCCCTCTCTCCCTCCATCCCTTACACTTCTCTCTCCCTCTCTCCCTCCATCCCTTACACTTCTTTCTCTCTCCTCCTATTCCTTACACTTCTCTTTCTATCCCTCTCTCTGTCCCTGCCTTGCTCTTCTCTTCCTCTTCCTCTATCCCTCTCTCCCTCATCCCTTACACCTCTCTCTCTCCCTCTTTCCCTCTCTCCCTGCCTGCTTTATACTTCTCTCTCCCTCTATCCCTCCATCCCTTACACTTCTCTCTCTCCCTCTCTCCCTCTATCCCTTACACTTGTCTCTCTCCCTCCATCCCTTATACTTCTCTCCCTCTATCCCTCTCGCTGTCCCTGCCTTACATTTCTCTTCCTCTCCCTCTATCCTTCTCCCGTTCCCTACCTTACATTTCTCTTCATGTCTCTGTATTGCCCTTCTCTTTCTCTCCCTCTATCACTCTCTACCTCTGTCCCTCACTCGCCTCTTTCTCTCTTTCTGTCTTTTACTCCCCTCTTTCTCTCCCTCACTCACTCTCCCCTTTCTCTCCATACCTCTTCCCCTTCATATATTATTCCCTTTTTTCCCCCTCTCTTCCCTCTTTTTCTGGAGTGCTGTGGAGAAGTGATAAAACACAACAATAACACAAAATAAAACAGAGACCGACCATAATGCAGTTCACAGAAAATTCACTGTCCATCACAAGAGTACTGTGAAACGGTACAGGAAACAAGACCATAAAAACGATAAGAACACGCGCACCATGCAAACAGGGGCATACAAAGGTGAAAAGGAAATGACACAGGTCCTTTTTTTCCTGCCTCTTGTACTGTCTTTAAGTACTTCCTGTGCCTGCCTCATTCTGACATACTGCAGCTTGGGCTGCATCCTTCGAAGGCTTCATGTTCAGACTGCTACGCCATCGCAAGGTGTTCTGCTGTGAATGCGCTTGCAAATTCAGCTGAGAAATGCAGCCTTCTTCTAGCCTGATTCCAGATGGAATTGTCAACATTGAAACAGAATGTAAACGAACTGACAATTTTGTCTGCTGTCAGGCTAATGAACGCTGCATTTCTCAGCTGTATTCAAAAGCAGGTTCACAACGGAACAGCCTGCGAAAATGTAGCGGCCTAAAAATGCAGCCTTCGAGGGATGCAGCCTACGCTTTGAGAAACGGCCACAATCTCTTTCCCCTCCTCTCGTCTCACTCTTGATTTCCTCCTCTGTGTCTGTCAGTCTCTTAGCATTTGATTTGCTGTCCCACCTGTCAGTCAAACAGAACTGTGCTGTCATCTGATGGTTGGCCTATCACACAGGCACATTGCCCTCCTGTGTCTGCCTCCCTCTCTTATTGGCTGGTGCTTGGGTTCTTTTTGTTTTGACTTCAGGAGCTGGGGCGCTTTAGCGGTGTACTGCAACTTTAATTTTCACCGTGTTCTCTTCGCATTTGAGCTCTCTGAAGATAATGAAGAGAATTTGTAGACCCCCCCCTGATGTCAGCTAGTAGTGATCATTACACCGACATCAAAATATCCAGTTAACAATGTTCTGGTTATCTATTTGTAACCTATTACCTCCACCAAGGAGTTTATGTTTTTGCTAGTGTTGGTCTGTCTGTTTGGTTGTCTGTCTGTTTGTGAACAAGATAACTTGAAAAGGAATGAAAGGATACCTCTGAAATTTTGTGGGTGGGTTACTATTACATCAGGGATGGACCCTATTGATTTTGACAACGATCGGTCAAACGATATGGCCCGCCACGGCAGCCATTTTGAAATCCTGTGACACGCATTAACTGAACTTCGTTCCTGTTGATATCTCTCAAGTTTTGTGGGTTGATTGGTCTCGCATCAGGGACGGAACCTATCAGTTTGGAACGCGCTGCATCAAACAATATGGCCACCATGGGAGTCATCTTGAAATCCTATGTTGCAGATACCTTAAATGTCTTATGAGCCATGTTCACGCAGCAAATTTTTGACTGTGCTGCCTTGGCGGAGGTTTGCACTCCCGGAGTGCCGCTAGTTGTTTGTGCAGTGTGGACTTCCTGTGGTACAACACACGTATTCTAAAGTCTATTGTGGTCTGTCTGTCACTCTTTCTCACACACTGTCTGTGTGTGTGTGTTTGTGTGTGTATGTGCTTATGTATCCCCACAAAGATGACCTAATAGCCTTTTGTTGTGATGCTGCAGTCAGGGCGAACAATGTGCTCTTGTGATGTGAAATTCAGGCGGGGAGCCTGTTTCTGCACTTCGCGTCCGAGACGAGATCGCCGTCTTTTTAGTTTACTTTTTCCTCTGCCCTCTTCTCTGGTTCTCACGCTCCGTCTCTCTCCCTCTCTCCCTCCTTTCTTGGCCGTCTGTCCTCACTGGCTAGCTCACAGTTTGTGGCGAACACTTGTACACACAAAATAAGATTTGACTGTTCCGCCCTCGCTGTTAGAGGAATGCTGTGTTCGTTTACGGGGCTTTGGCCTCTGTGTTTACCTTCTGTCTGATATTAATCATTCGCTTGTGTGTTCTGGTACAGCCGCGTCAGTGTGGAGCGATGAGACTCTGTGTTTTTCATCTGAATTACGTCTCTCACGTAGTCCTGTCCAATCCAGTCTTTGACTGTTGAGGAGAAAAAGGGACCACATCACTGTGACATTGCCCGTTTTTCCACAGCTTTTCGAAGGAGCCTTTTTTGAGAGAGGGAAATACATTTCTGGGTTCCATCTTGTTTTACAAACCAGAGCCAGTCTGCACAGTACAGTCGTTTTCTAAGTGTGCAGAATGCAGTGACGTATCCTCTTGTGATTTTTTCGCAGAAATTCTACCATCTAAATTTCCACTAAGTGTTGTTTTTTAGTGAGCTAAAATGGTTTACATCTTATTTTTACATTAAAGTTACGATTGAATTACACTGAATCTGGGGGCCAGGCCACTGCTGCTTTATTCGCCTGGACCTTGTACCATTTCCCTTATTCACAACCCTGTTTACTCGGCGCAGTTTGTAAACGCCGCTCCTGTTTCGCAGACTCTAGAGAAACTCCTCTTTGACATGCTGAATAGCGCGCGCGCTGGTGTGTGGGTGTGTTTTTAAATAGGACGGAGAGGGTGAATCTCTGCGGAGCGTGTGGACGGGCATGTTGGCGGTGTGTGTGTGTGTGTGTGCGCGCTGAGCTGAGCAGAGGGATTGTGTTGTGGGCAGATCTGTGTGAGTGTGACGGGCAATCAGTGTTTAGCTTTGTAGGTTCCTAACTCTCCCCTCGCTCTCTCTCTCTCTCTCTCTCTCTCTCACTTGCTCCCTCTCTCCCTGTTTTCCCCTCTCTCCCTCCCTCTATCTCCCTGTCTCTCACTCCCTCCTGCTCTCTTCTTTCCTCCCTTTTTCCTCTACCTTTTCCCTCTCTCTTCATCCCTCTCCATCCCTCTCTCCTTCTCTTTCTGTCTGCTTCTCCTTTTATTCTCTTGAAGCAATTTTTTAACATGGTGTTCTACCTCTTTCTTTCTTTCTCTCTCTCTCTCTCCCTCCTTATGCTTCCCTCTCTCCTTGCACACCTTTTGTTTCTCTCTCTCTCTCTCTCTCTCTCTCTCTCTCTCTCTCTCTCTCTCTCTCTCTGGTTGTGGCTCAGTTCTTGTCAAGCGTATCTGTCCTTCCTCCACTAGCACCTTGCCTTCTAAAAACATGGATGGCTGATATGAGTAGAGGAAAGGCTGATATATTTCCTGTTGTACTGGAACACACACTCGCCCTCATTGGTTCATCTGGTTCCATGGCAACATAAAGGAGTGTGTTTAGCTGATTACTCACTCTGTGATACCACCATTGACTGTGCTTCACCCAAAATGGCTGAAGTCACTCAGGTGTAGCCTTGGTTAGTACTTGGAAGGAAGACCTCTGTGGAAAGCTAAGTGGTCTTTGCAGGGCAGTAGATGGTAGTCCTTCCTCTTCTTAGATGAACAGGAGTGTCCCAGTGCAGTGATGGGAACACTGTGCCGTGGGAGACGCTGTCTTTTGGATGAGTCGCTAAACCGACGGTCTGCTAACTGCGGTCGTTCAAGACCCCATCGCACTCGCCTCACCGAGTAGCGGTTTCCCCGCTGGCCTGGGCTTAATTCCCAAACCCGGCTCTTTCAACCTGCCACTTGAAGGTGCTCTGAGCACGACTGGGTGAGGTCACCTCTGTTGACGTTTGAAATATTATCAAACAAAACAGAGAGCTAGCTCGCCCCTGCCTCCTCCTCTCTCCCTCCCTTCCCCTCTCCCCCTCTCGTGCTTCCTGAAACTGTCAAAAAAAAAAGACCCAAACCCCACCCCCCCATCCCTCTTGTCGGTGATTGGCTGGATGGTCCAGGCTGGACCAGGTTGTTTTTATTGCAGTTTTTGGAGCCTAGCCTGTCCACAGGGACGGTTTTTTTTTTTTTTTTTTTACAGCGTATTCAGGGGACAGACAGCTAGCAGTTTGTGAAAAAATATTTGCTGTATGTTACAAAAAATGTTCTATCTTAGAAACCGCATAACAAGACTTGGAGCACCTTTAATCATCCCTCATTTCCTGAGCTAAAAAACGCTGTTCTCCAACTCTCAAACTCAGTTGATGCGTGGACGTGTTCTGGTACAAAATGGCTGCCTAGCATCACCCAGGTGACTGCTACATGTGAATGTTGGTTGAAGCAAACTTTCCCCCTCTTCACTGTAGAATGCTTTGAGTTGCCGACGATTGGCCAGTAGAGTGCGAAATAAATGCTAATGCTAGTATAGAGCTCCCCTTCTCTCCCATTGGGTGGAGTGCAGTGGGTGGGGTTTCAGATAACCGCTGAAGGTGCCTTGGCAAGCCGCTAACATATCTCAGGGTTCCTTCGGACCTGGGATTTACGGGTTCTTTCCGCCATCTCTCCTGGAGGAGTGTAAGTGTGAGAAATGGGCTGGAGATTAGAGGTGACTGAATCTGGGCAGTTTGCTCTATGCTGAACCTCCTGCAGCACTGTACTGTATTACCGCTGGTTATGTAACCTGTTTGGATGCTTTGGAATGATGGTCTTTTTCCTAGCTGCAATACAATAGAAATCTATGCTTGAGCTCTTTTCTTATTTTATGTAAGGCATTACGTAAACACCTGAGTGTGTGTGCTTGTGTGTGTTTGCATGTGTATTTGTTTGTGTTTGTGTGTGTGCGCATATGTAATTGTATGCGTGTGTGTGTGTGTGTGTGTGTGTGTGCGTGCGCACGCGGGTGTTTGTGCATGTGTTTGTGTATTTGTGTGTGCGCAGTTGTATTTCATTGATGGTTTGTGTGTGTGCTCGTTTATTTGTGTGTGTGAGTTTGTGTGTGTATGTATGTGTGTGTAAGCGTACGTGTTTGCTAGCACGTGCAACAGTGAGAGGCATTTTCGGGTTGGATTCTCACTATCCGGTTATCACATCCCCATGGTAACAGCCAGACAATTACATCAGTCACTTCGTCCCAAAGCATTTAGTTGGGAATACTTGTATGGGGACAGTGAAAACAGCCTATTTATGCATGTGTATATATGTGTGTGTATGTGCGCGTGTGTGTGTGCGTGTGTGTGTGTGTGTGTGTGTCTGTACCCAAGCAGGCGCGCGTGTTTGCATGCGGATGAGTGTATGTGCACGTGCATGCATTGGTGTGTGTGTGAGACGGTCTTAAGAATGTGTATAAGTGGTTGTGTGTGTGTGTGTGTGTGTGTGTGTGTGTGTGTGTGTGTGTGTGTGTGTGTGTGTGTGTCACATGCCTCTTTGAGGTGACTCTCCGGGACTCGTTTATCTGAGTCTCTCTTCTGTATTCCTCTGCTGAGTGGATGAGAGAGAGAGTGTGTGACAGACTGAGACGAACAGAAAGACAGTGAGAGAGGGAGCGAATTGGAGAGAGAGAGAAGGCCTGCCTGTTATCTCTCCCTCCCAGCAGTGTGCTGCTGTCGTTCCTGCTCCCTCCCTCACTTTTCTCTTCCCTCTCTCCTCTGTTTGCGTTCTGTCCCCTCATTTTTTGCGCTTGTCGTAGAGATTAATCGCTCCCGTCTTCAGTGAATTACTGCAAGCTCACTGCATTTTCCACAGTCATGACAATGGCTGTTGCTTTCACAGTGCATTAACTTCAATTGTGTTATTATGTTGGTTAATGTAAAATACAAGATACTTGGTGTTTTACATTAACTTTAATAGTGCTATTACTTATTATTATTATTATTATTATTATTATTATTACATGTAATCTTCTTGAACTGTATGTTCAGGGCCAGCATATTAATAAAGCAAAATCGGTTCACATTTTGCGATCGAAGTCGATATTGTTCCAAAATCACTCTCTAATGGGATTTGAATAGAGGTAGCTATGCTAGTTGGTCGGCATTTTGACAGGTTCTGATGTGAAAGGTAAATGAATGTGGTGGTGTGAAAGGAGTTTACATTACCCCCGCTGCTGTTTCCTGCTCTCTCTCCTGTCTTTTGTCTTTCATCTTTCATCTGTCTGCGTTACACCTCTGCTCTCCGTCTCACGCCCTGAATTCCTGTCTCTCACGTCTGTCTCAAGGTATGAAATCCTGGATCAGGTAGTACAAGTCTGGAGTTCTGAGCCGCTTCTTATCACCTGGATTTGTTAGTGTGCGCAGCCATCATGCTTCAGTTATCGCTCTGCAGTTCTTTACCCAAATGGCCATTTTGAGAAACTTATTTTTTTTTTATTCCTTTTTCAGAAACCTGCCAGTCCAACTTTACTGGGTCAGGGGTGCGTTTCCCAAAAGGGTAGTTGCTAACTAAGTTAGCAACTTACATAGTTCGTCCATTCACAGTCAATGGGCCCAACAATGTAAGTTAGCATCTGTGATTTTGGGAAATGCACCCCAGATAGGTATCATGGTGAATGACTGCATGCAGGTGTATTCTGGGATTCATATATAAATTACTCTCTCCACAAAAATATTTTTCGATTCCAGCAAAAATATTTGTTGTCCCCCGCCGCCGCGGTAGCAAGCGGAGCGGGGGACATAGTATTCAGCTCCGTCCGTCCGTCTGTCACGTCCCGTTTGTTGTGAATGCGATATCTCAAGAATGGTTTGACCGATTTCATGTGATACGCCGACCCCAGTCGATTTCCGTGACCTGGCGAGGGACATGGCCACATTTAGTGGCAACACTTGTTTTACATAGTTGCGTACTTGAGAAATACATTTGTGAAAGTTATTTTTTCACATGTGGAATTTTTTACGCATACAGCAATGTTTTTGCATGCATGAAAAATATTTTTGTGGAGGGAGTCATTTATGTATGAATCCCTGAATACATTTGTGAATCCCTCGGCGTGGATTCATTCATTTTGACTCTGATCTGACTCCTAACGTCTCTGCTCTCACACACAGGCGACATACACGGCCAGTACACAGACCTGCTGCGGCTCTTTGAGTACGGCGGCTTCCCTCCTGAGGCCAATTACCTGTTCCTGGGGGATTACGTGGACCGAGGCAAACAGAGCCTGGAGACCATCTGTCTGCTGCTGGCCTACAAGATCAAGTACCCCGAGAACTTCTTCCTCCTGAGGGGCAACCACGAGTGTGCATCCATCAACCGCATCTACGGCTTCTACGACGAGTGTAAGAGTGTACATGTACTGTACACACACACCCACACACACCTACACCACGAGTGTGCATCCGTCGACCGCATCTACGGCTTCTACGACGAGTGTAAGAGTGCACATGTACTGTACCCACACACACGTACACCACGAGTGTGCATCCGTCAACCGCATTTATGGCTTCTACGACGAGTGTAAGAGTGCATATGTACTGTACGCACACACCCACACACACACGTACACCACGAGTGTGCATCCGTCAACCGCATTTATGGCTTCTACGACGATTGTAAGAGTGTATATGTACTGTACACACACACCCACACACGCACACATACACCACGAGTGTGCATCCGTCAACCGCATCTATGGCTTCTACGACGATTGTAAGAGTGTATATGTACTGTACACACACACCCACACACGCACACGTACACCATGAGTGTGCATCCATCAACTGCATCTACGGCTTCTACGATGAGTGTAAGAGTGTATATATACTATATATACATGCACACACACACACACACACACACACACACACACACACTGATGCTATTTAGAACACTGCTCTGCTCGCACAAATTTTTTGGACAAGGTGAATATTTTCAGCTCGAGCAATATGCGAAATTCATGCATTTGCACCATTTGCGAATATATATGAAGATTTCATTTGCAAAAACACGTAAAGGCCATTCTTAAAATGAATAAACCAGCGGCAGTTTGATGAATATTCCTGTGACTACACAATCAAAAAACATCATGTAGGGAAAGTAAAAAATCTTGAGATGTCTTACTGAAATAACACAACACTAATTTGATTGATATTCCCTGGAGTGCACAATTTAAAAACCATGATTTAGGAAAATAAATCAAAATGCACAGAACTGTTTTTGCAAATGAACTCTTAGCACACACATATACACACACACACACACACACACACACACACACACACGAGTGTGCGTCCATCAACCGCATTTATAGCCATTACAACAACTGCATGGCCTAACGTGGAAACGCAGAAGGTGCACACAAACTGCCTCTACCGGCTGTGAAAAACGCACACATGCATGCAGTCAGTTAGTAGTGTGAGATACATACACATGCTAAATCAGGTAGTTGCTAGTCTTGTGAGATGTACACAGATGGCCACACACACACACACACACACACACATGCACGCACAAAATTCCATGTTACTGTGAGTGGTGTACACAAACGCCCACGTCCTTACTCGCACAACATCACCTTGTGCTGTAAGATGTCTGCCAGCACCACACATACTTTCACACTTCAGCTAGTACTTTGAGATATACGCACACACTCAAGCACCCCCATAGAAACACACAGCTTGAGCTAGTACTCTGAGACGTGTTGACTCGCAGTACACAAACTCTAAATTTGCGTGCAGTACGGATCTACCTGTCAAGGAGTACAGTGACAGACACGCCGCAAATTATATTATGTGGCATCGAAAACACACACACACACTCACATACGCACTCACTCAAACTGCCTCAACTAATGAAACCCATAAACAAATGCTCACACACCCACAACTACTAGCACACGCAAACAAACCACACATATGAGATGTACTATACACAAACCACATCAACCGTCAAAGCAATAGAACTTTATCAACAAATGAAATCTCCTTGGTCTAATTAGAGAGGTTCAGTTGAATTGATGTTATGATTGGTCTGTGAACCGTTGCCAAACTCCTTGTCCATTGGGCTCATGTTTGAATGCTGATTGGTGGTTTGTGGGAATACGAGTGGATAGCTTATCCTCCACAATAATGGGTGGACTCACTTGTATAATACCAGTCTGTTTTTTGTCAAATTTAAGTAGTCTGACGTCTGTATGTAAGCTCAGTATATACATGGATAAACAGAGTCAGAAGTTAAACCAGCACATAACCATGCTGTCATACTGCGTGTAAATGTCCCAACTAAGCGTCGCTATTAAACATCCACAAATACATTTTTCATTGGATAGGCCACAGCGACAGTTTGCGTGCTGTGTAAAAAATGATTGATTTACATCGCACAGAATTATGTCCAAAATTCATGAAGAGGCCGTATTTGGCAAAATATATTCACCAAGTATTTCTCTTTTTAAAACTAATGATTAAAATCGGGCTGGATTGGGACTCGTTGAACAAAAAGGGAAAGTACGTAAACTGCGAGTTCCTCGCGTAGATGGGAACTTCTTTAGCCCAACTGCAATAATTATTACAAATAGTGTTTTGTTTAGTGGGTTTACAGTTTAGATACTTTTTGTGTAAAATTGTAGGCGTTTTTTGTGATATTTGGTTGTTTGAGAATTGTGGGTGTGTCGGAATGCTGTATGTCAGCCGGCCGAATCGTTCGTCCCCTCATCTTTCCGCTTCTGTCTCTCAGGCAAGCGCAGGTTCAACATCAAACTGTGGAAGACCTTCACTGACTGCTTCAACTGCCTGCCCATCGCAGCCATCATCGACGAGAAGATCTTCTGCTGCCATGGAGGTGAGTGTGTGTGTGTAGGGGGATAGAATTAGGAGATTAGTGTGACGAGGGTGATCCTTTTGTTAGGGATCGACTTGGGTTCTGACCATTACCTACTTCTTCACCGTTAAAATCTCCCTTTAGCGAGAAAGGAGAGTTAAAATTCTCGCCTTACACAAAAAACAACACTAATACACAACTTTCCCCCTCCTTCCCTCTGAAAATGTGTACAGAGCTGACCAAAGGAATTATACTGTGAGTATGTGATGTTGACCACTCCAGTGAGTCATAATGACTCATTGAAGGAATGTGATTGGTCAGCTAACGCTTCTCTGTCCTCTTAGGCCTATCTCCTGACCTGCAGTCTATGGAGCAAATACGCCGCATAATGCGGCCCACTGATGTCCCTGATACAGGTGTGTGTGTGTGTGTGTGTGTGTGTGTGCGCGTGCGTGTGTTTGTATGTATGTGTATTTGTTTGTGTGTGGGTGTGTGTGTGTGTTTGTATGTATGTGTATTTGTTTGTGTGTGTGTGTCTCTATGTTTATGCGTTTCTGTGTGTGTGTGTGTGTGTGTGTATGTATGTTTGTATGTATGTGTATATGTGTGTGTGTTTGTGTATGTGTATTTGTGTCTGTTTGCCAGTGTTTGTGTCTGTATGTATGCGTGTGTATGTGTCTATATGCATGTGTCTGTTTATCTGTGTATATGTGTGTGTGTCTGTTTGTGTTGGCGTCTATGTAGGCATATTGTGTGTTTGTGTAGTGTGTGTGTGGCTGTATATATGTCTATTTGTCTTTGTGTCTGTGCATGTGTTTTGCGTGTTTGTGTATGTGTATTGGGTGTGTGTGTGTGTATATACAGTATACACATTAACGGTGCATACGCCTGTGGCAGGCTTGCTGTGTGACCTGCTGTGGTCCGACCCGGATAAAGACGTGCAGGGCTGGGGGGAGAACGATCGGGGCGTGTCCTTCACTTTCGGGGCCGATGTGGTCAGCAAGTTTCTCAACCGCCACGACCTGGACCTCATCTGCAGGGCACATCAGGTACCGCGCTGGAGCTGTGAGGCACAGCCGCCATCTTCTCCCTCCCCTCTGATCTCTGGGGCATTTTTCTCCCACTTTTTTCATTGCAAAAACATGAATTACCAAGTGTTTGATTGACCTTAAAATGTTTTGCTCTCCTAAATACATAATATTAGCTTATTTTAAGTTGGTGCTTGCTTGGAAAGTGAAATTTCCTTACCCCATTTAATCAAGAATTCTTTTTTTTTTTTTGTCTTAACCACCAAGTATTGGAAATAAGTCGAAGCCTAAATTGAAGAGCCTAGTGCTAAAAGTACTTAAGTCACATTTTCACACACTGTGATGTGAGGATGAAAAAACACCTTTTATGGTCACCTAATTTCATCTGCTCAAGTTTCTCAAAATGAACTTCATGTGACTTCAGTGCTTTTTGCAATGGGGTCTTCAATTAGCAGATTCTATGAATCTATTATATATTCAGACCCTTTTTTTCTCAAAATAGACATTTTGTGACTTAAGTACTTTTAGATCTAGGGTCTTCAATTCTTGAGACACTTTGTTTTAGGTTGTTGCTATGTGACGGCTTTTCAATGTTTCCTTAACCCCTTTGCACAGAATACAAATAATACCAATTTTTTCCTGTTGTTGCCTGAGCCTATTTAGGCCCTATAATTGAATTTTTGTGTCACAGAGACTGGAAAATTATTCCAGTGAAGCAAGACATCTGGAAATTCAATTACAGAATTATTTCGGGATTAAAACGGACGCCGTCATCTGTATCTGCGCAAAGGGGTTAAGGGCAGTCCATCTAAATTAACGGATAATGCATTTATTTAACATGTGATTGGGTATTAAATTGGCCTTGACTTGGCCATTTCAATGGCTTTTGTGATAATAATCTTTTATGGTACAGATGGGACCAGTCCCTACATCAAAAATTGGTACCTTTAATGAGAGTAAATGAGTTTCTGTGGACAAAGAATCCAAGATATATGCAGTCCGTTTTGTGAATTGATGGAATTGTGGTTTACAGCTGATGCCGTTTGGCATTTGCAGTGTGTGTAGTGAGTATATGTGAAGGAGTTGCGTTGTATTGTGTAAAATTATTTGTGGTAGCACTTACTGCGTGTGCTGTGGCACAGTTGGGCGATGTCTGCAGATTTTAAGGCGGTATTTTGAACAGGTGGTGGAAGACGGTTACGAATTCTTTGCCAAGCGACAGCTGGTGACGCTCTTCTCAGCTCCCAACTACTGCGGGGAGTTCGACAACGCCGGAGGGATGATGAGCGTCGACGAGTCCTTGATGTGCTCCTTCCAGGTAGGCACACACATGCACACACACACGCCGGCAGACACACACACACACACGCTTATATTACTATACTTGCGAGGACATAAATGCTATTCCCTTGACCCAAATCTCAGTCCTTTTCCTAACAGTACCCTTAACCCTAATCTTAACCATGACCCACAAATCCTACAAAGTGACTCAGATTTTAACCTTAATTCCACACTTAACTCTTAAGTAAGGACTAATTCTGATTAGTCCTTAGTACTCCTGACCGTAACAACCCCTGTTGTAACCCTTGAATTAGACCTAACCTTTGGCCCAGAATTTATTATTGCTTAGTCAGGACAAAAAAAAATGTCCTCACACCTCAGTTTTTCTCAGACTTTACCATATATTAGGTCTTTGAATTCGCACAAGTAGCGTAGTTAAAGAACACTCACGTATACTCAAATACACACGGGCACATACTGTACATACATGCATACATGTTTGAAGTCATGTGTGCTCACAGGCTTGCATACATGTGCAGTGTAACCTACAAATTTGGACAGCGACACAATTCTTGCTCTTTATCTCACAAATTGGAGCCAAAAGCAATAAAATTACATTAACCCTTTCACCCCCAGTAGTGCCATATGGCACTCTTGCGTCACTGGCATTTTTTTTCCCGATAGTGCCATATGGCACTCTTTTTGTTATATTTCTTTTAACAATCAGGAATAAGAACAGACGGCCAGAAATTTAGTTAGAATGTCGACAAAGGCCATGGGGAGAAATAGCAGTGAGAACTGGGCTCTGGTGGGGGTGAAAGGGTTAAAATGCAGACCATCAGCTTTTATCCATCGCTGTTTGCATCCATTTCTAGTGAATCGTGTCACACTTGTTATACTTTGTCTTAGTCCGAATACTTTTGGAGGTGACTGTACATACGCACATGGTTTTACTCCCACAGTGCGCTAATAGGATCTGCTGTCTGGTCTCCATACAGTTGGGTAGAATAAGAGGGTAAAAGTTTGGAATGTTTTCGTTTGTCGCCTTCATAAGTGACACTGTGCTGCTGGCGACCTCGTGCATTTTCTCACCAAAGCACTGCGCACACAGACACACTCCGCCAATATCCTACCATCTGCCTCTTCCAGATCTTGAAACCCTCGGAGAAGAAGGCCAAGTACCAGTACGGGGGGGTGAGTTCGGGACGTCCTGTCACCCCGCCCCGCACTGCTCAAGCCCCCAAGAAGAGGTGAATGGCAGGCGTGTCCCGCCGGGCCCCCTCCCCCGCCTTGCCCGACGTACCCCCCCTAACTCGCCCCCCTACCCCCCAAATCTGCCTGTAGGGGACCTCCGGCATCCCCCTCTTCCACACTGACAACTTTCTTATACACGTGTACATATACAATTTGCCGTGACCAATATCTTTATTCTGTTTTTTTTTTTTTTTGTTTTGTTTTTTTTTTTTTTGCTTGTTGGTATATTTGGATATTAATATTATTAGTCGGTCGGCTTTTGTTTTTCTTTCGGGGAGCCGCGTGCCGCTCAGTTTGTGCTATTTTTGAGATGCGGGGATTTGACGTGGACGACTGCGCGAGGGCCGCCCTTGATTGGCCTGGTTACGTTTCCAGTCAGTTGGGACTTCGTTAGAGAGCGCGCACGGTGGAGAGAATGGCAGTTCCTTATTGGACCTGGAGGGGAATGTAATTTAACTTGACTGGACTCGAGCGAATTCCTCCTCACAGAGGAACCCAAATGAACTTATTTCTAGAACCATGAGAAGAGTGATGGCACCAATATTGTTGCTCTTATATACTCCAGGAATGTCCAGTCTTGGCCGCTAAGAGCCAGTGTGGGTACATGTTTTTATTTTAGCCCAGCTCTACAACACCTGAGTCGACGAATTAACTGATCAGGGGCGCGTTTCCCAAAAGCGTAGTTGCTAACTAAGTTAGCAACTTACATAGTTTGTCCATTCACAGTCAACGGGCCCAACTATGTAAGTTAGCATCTCTGTGATTTCGGGAAACGCACCCCAGGGTGATTATTGAAGACCATGAGAAGGCAGAATCAGGTGTATTGGTGTCTGACAATGGCAAAAACCTGCGCCCATTATGGCCCTTTATGGTTAAGATTGGACACCCTTTATATGCACATTCATGCAAAGTTTAGAACCCTTTGCAGTAGTCCGAGCACAAGTTTCTGATCAAAGGACTCTAAATTATAGCACGACTGGTAGTGTTTATGGTGTAGATTTAACACCCATCAGTGTGGGCTCTGAAGACACTTTAGTTCCCCGTAAAGATGGCTCCCTCAGTTGTCCCGTCAAAATCGGCTTCCAGTATGAAGGTCGTATCTGTCGTAGGGAACCATTTGAAGGCGTTCCACTGGATCTCCGAAGGCTACATGGACGGAATGTGCTGCTTTGTAGATGTGTGCGTGAATGTATGCTGATGGCTGGGTGCGTAGGCCAGTTGGCGCGGTCGGAACTGTGAAGGGTTAAAGGTGAACTAAGATGATTGGCTGAGATTGGCCGGCTCTGACCGTCGCTGTCGTACGGCCCCCTGCTTCCTCGTGCAGCTGTAGTGCAGCGACAGGGGGTGAAAGGTTAGCGATGTGTACATACCCATGTCAGAAGGAAGGAGTGCGGTCTTGCTTGAAGCGCTTTAAGTTCTGTGACGCCACCTAGTGGTAACGCTGCATTCATGGACGGCCAGAGCTAATTAAGCTAATAAAAATTTTTTCATGTGCAAGTTGCCACGGTTGTCCTTCCGGCCTGGCCCATCTTGACCAGTAAGGATACCACACACTGCTGTCGGACCACACCAGATTTAGCCAGTCAGACAAGACTGCTTGTGCTGTGGACATTAGAGGACTGTACGCGTACACACAATAATATGTACAAGCAAGAATTCATAGTTTGTCTTTTAATAAAAAAAAAGAAAACAAGAAGAATGTTTTTGATTTGAGTTTTGTTGTTTGCTTGTTAATTTCTTTCATTTCCTAATGTCAGGAAAAAAAACTAAAAGTATTAAAAAAACTGCAGTTTTAAAATTTGTACAAGTTTGTTTCAGACTCTTTGAAGTGAATAAATGGAACAGAGTGTCGTTGAGCCCGTCTCTCTCGTGTGTTTGTGTCATTGTCAAAACAAGTTTCTCAGGGTTTGAGCTGTGATCTCAAACCTGTTCACCCACAACACAATCAAGATAAAAGATCTCCAGATTTCAGATGCATTCAAACTACTTCACATACAGTTATTCAGTCATACATATTTGTTCACTGGTTGTAACACAGACAATAAGCATCTGTGTTCAATGCCCTAATATCAATATACCAGAAGTGGTATATGTGCGACCTGGTAAACTAGCAGCCCCAGGCTACTGATTGGCGTTTCTGGCACTGCTAGCTAAGGCTATCATTTTTTAGCACGTTAGCCTTGTGTTGAGTACAGCAGAATGGCTTTAGTGCAGGGCCGTCCGTACGGACTGGGGGACTCTGCTAGCGTAATATTCATGGCCACGCAGCGTCGCCAGCACCCCTGCAGAGTTCATGCGCTGGACATCTGCCTCGTAACGGTACGCCTTCCCGTGGATGTCGGTCAGCTTGCCTGTGGAGAAAAGGGCACGGAGCTGTTAGAGAGTTCCTAGATGGAGAGAGCTGTGACATTAACGTTCCAGAAAATCTGGTCATGGAGCCATTTTTGTCCATCGCATAATCAAGCACCATCTCAAAGAAGTATTTCCATTCCTTTTCTCTGTTCTCATGTCTGGACATGTTCTGCTCTTATGCTGTCCATACCATTGCAGGCTCATTTATGGTTCCCCCCCCCGAAATTATGTTTCCCTTTCGAGAAAAGGATGATAAAATCCCAACGATTTCCATTGTGCGAAACAACTTGATTTTGCGCAATGTAACAAAATGGCTCCTATCCTTGAGTCGTCGTGACTCCATCTTAGGACTCTAGGCTGTTACGGACACTTTAAGGGATGCATTTCATGGTTAAGAGCACGTCAAATGTTGGATCTAATTTTTTAAATGGTAAAAATTAATCTGTGCACTGGTGGGTCTCGTCTGCTTGGTGTGAAATTCATCATACAGAAAACAGTCGTCCACTTTGCATCATGTTTTTGAGCGGTCTTTGTTGGCCGAACCAAAAGTTAGCATTGTAATTATGATGCCATTTGACATCCTTCATGGTTCACTTCTTGCATTATTGCTGATCACGTAGGATAAAAAGCTTTTGGCGACCAACTGCTAGAGTTACCAAAGGAATGTTACATTATCATGATAACACATTCCCATAATTATAACTAATTATTGTTGTAGTTTTTTTTAAGCAAAAAATGTTACAGATCTGATATTACTGACTTCACACCCATTTATGACTTGGGTCTCAAGTTTAATAAGCGGTAAAATCAGATTCTGAAGGCAGGCCACTTTAAACAGCTTTGATGCCACTTTATGGTGTGCGAGGCATTGAGTTGTGAAACAAAACAGACGTATGGAGTACGCTCAGCCAGAGTGAGCTGTTGCTTGAGGCAGATCCTCACCTCCCACGGCGTGGAGAATGGCTTCAGGCCCGCAGGTATCCCACTTCTTACAGCCCGGACTGGCGAAGACGTAGGCTGAGGCCTTCCCCTCCACCAGCTGGATTATCTACAGACGAAAAGACCACAGCAGCCTGTCATCTGCTGCCCATGATGGCCAAATCAACAAAGCCCCGTTTCCACCAAACAATTTCAGTATTGCACGCTTAGAGCCAGTATGAAGCTTGTACGGATCCTTACCCGAAACCCAGGATCTGGTTTGCATTTCAACCGCATACACAACTTTTAAATATAACTACAGATGTTACTGGATGGTAATAGCCACGCAAGTGGCGGATTTGTCTCTCGCGGCCAATCAACGGACTGCAGTATTTCTAGCCCCACCATTTGGTATCAGATTACTGTGCTTGGTACATCAACAGAAGGGTAACAAAAAACGGAATGGATTTGAATAGTTCTTTGGCACAATTCACAACATTTGACAATGGAAATGCAAATTTAACCATTCTAATGTATAACAGACTGCACTGAACTGGACTGCTTGGTGGAAAAGAGAGTTTACACAAGGAATGTTAGTAATGGCTTACACTTATGTAGTACTTTTCTTTATAATAAAGCACTTAATTTTGAAAGGAAAAAAAAACTCTTCTTGCTCCATTTAGCGCCAGGATACCCTCTGCAGATATGTGTAAATGTACATTTGGTTGTTCAGTCAGCCTGCATGTGATTTTTTGGGGTACCCAAGATATGATCTCAAAACTTCACTCCTTATTTTAGTGAGGCAGGATTATGCGAACCATGGCATTTTGGAGCTGACAAAAACCACCATGTTTCTTTTCTTTTTAAGATGTGTAAAAACAATTTAAACAATCTCACACTTTCCAAAAGTAGGTTGAGATCAACACCTTTTTGCAAATTTCATCAGCTTAAGTTAACACCTCCTCACAGTGGCACAGTTCTCTCCCACACACTGCCTACTGACCTTATTTCCAGCCCCGCCCACCCTGATGACATCATGAGGCTCCATAGCCTGCACGCAGTCGGTCACCAGTTTGTTGCTATGGGAACGGGTCGTCGTGACGATGCGCCGTCCTTCCGGGACCTCCTGCAGCTGGAAGCCGAACGCCCCCAATCCCAAAACTCCCCACAGCGTCCTCCCCAAAGTTGCCCCGGCCCCTGCCTGGAAGAAGGAGACCAATGAGGAAATTTTACTGAACTGCAAACTTATCCATTAAAGTGCCATTTTCCATGGGAATCTACTGCAGCAAATGGAGTGAACAATGTCAGTCCTGCCAAATGCTTGCCTGGCCAAGCAAAGCAGAGGCACGTTATTACTGAATATAAAGGCGTATCAATTACACTGAGACAAAGCAATGAGTATCCATCAATCAAATGGGAAGTTATTACTTTCATATTATCAGGTAGGTAGAGAGCCCACTGCAGCCGGAAATAATTAGAATTGTTCTGCCAAGGCTAAGGAGGGTAAAGCTAACTGGATCACTTGGGCCTCAGATCAGGCTCTTCATTTACTGCCTGGTGATCAGTCATAGTCAGTGGGAGATACGTGCATCCACCAACCGGCGACAGGTCTCTCCTGTAAGTATTCACCTTATTCCGCCCCGCCCACTTTTAATACTTCGCCTTTTCCGCATTTTGTCATCTGACTTCCTCTAAATTCCCGGAAGGCAGTAAAAAGATCTTGGACATCGTTTTCTGGCTCTAATCTAAAATAACCTCTAACAACACATCAAATGTTTTAAAATGTGAGCACACAGGAAACTACATAAAACGATCAGGGTCCGGTTATTGAAAGCTTTGTTAACTTTAACCGGTGGTTAAGTCTATACCGCAGCATCTATATCTCAGAATGAAAGCACAGATGTTTGTATGTTTTGGGTGCATTGCGTGGGTTTCCCCCTGATTAGTTTAAGTAATGTTATATAAGAGCATTCGTGAGGATCTTAGAAAATGGCCATAATGTTAGGTGGTTAGCGCTAACCAGCCGAACTAACGAAGCTTTGAACAACCGGGACCCCAGATGGTCTCATTGTCCCATCCGTCGACAGTGTTAACTTGGGAAGTAGGTCCATCATCATGGCAACCATAAGTTTACCAAAAAGGTGAGAGAAAGAGATGCATTAAAACGAGATGATATGCACAATCTTGTAATCACCCTTGTGTCAATAAGGTGAATATCTGAGGTGTAGCTTGCTCACCTACTAGCACCTGCAGTATCTGTTAACATACAGGAATAATGTGAGCTATTGTAAGACTGTAATGGTGAAACTCATATCTTGTACTCTCTCAGTTATGAAATATGTAGGGTGGCAATGATAGCTAAGGATAAATTACTGTAGTTAGTTTACAGCTTGTTATGGATTTTTAAATGTATCAGGGCACGGATTTCACTATCGCAACGTTAGGTTGCGGTAGCGAAGTTGAAAACATCGCAAACCAGCCAATCTCTTCAACACCCGATGTGTCTTCTTTAACGGAGTTTCGTAGCCGAGCCATTTATCGCGGTAAACGTTCGTCTGACGGCTTTCTGTCCACAAAATGGAAGGAACATGCATATGGGCGCTTTGGTGGACACTTCCGGTTTTGCGCATTCAGCCATAGCCTCAAGTGCTCCTCATCTTTGAGAGGTGGGTGCAAGTTGTAAAATGCCCCACAACACTCCGATGTCTTCACTTTATGGTCATAACATTGTCGCTGTAATTGCAGTCTTCTCTTTATCCAATTACTGTGGCATCCCCTAACTGCACACGTGATAGACATCGTAGTTGTCGGTCCTCGTCTTCACGAACTAGCTTAAGTAGGAGGACCGAAAGTTGGATGACAAAACGAAAGTAATGGCATTGCCCTTGTTGTCATGGGAAATAAGGTGAATTGCTCAGACTGTAGCGTGTAGAACAGACTGACTTCTAACTTTTTGAAGACATGACAAAAAAAATTAGTTATTGCTGTTCATTTTTCATTCCAAGTTGCCTTCACTTCATTCAAAATGTTGGTTGAAATCCCTTCAACTCCTCTTTAACTTTTCACTTAAGTTTTCTCTTAGTGGCTTCAAAGTCAGAAAAAGCATTTTTTTCACATTGTTGGACAATGTCACAATATATATTCTGTATTTTCTGGTTGCAGCACTTCACTGAAGCTACATCACACTTATATTGAGAGAAATATTCAAATCCAGGACGCTGTGTTTTTATGGCCACAGCTATTACATCAGATCGAAAATATCTAGATCTTGGACATCATTTTTTGACATTTCCCTGCCATCAGCAGGAGATATTTGGGATCGTTGGAAACATTGAGATCTCCACTACAAAGTAATATAGGCCTGACATTCCACTGGTTTGAATACAGCAGCTGCATCTGACAGAGACATACATGGGTTCATAAGTTTTATGGGTTAAACTTCAGGTCAAAAGCAACATTACTGAATTTAATGAAAATTTGCATTACCTGGTAGTTGAAGAAGGGCTGGTTAATGACCCCAGCAATGGCAGTCCCTTTGTATGCGATTCCAATCAGCACCGTAACGTGATCCAAGAGCCCTGGAGTCATAGTAAACCAAGTGTAGTTGCTTTGCTGCAGGCAAGATACTTCACGCTGCGCATCACAGTTGCACCCATAAAAGCTAGCCCTACAACGTACTGTTACCCATTTCCTAGCAGTGAAACAAATAGTCCCAAACAAAGTGAAAAGAGCTATGTCACCACTACTGCGCATGCTCAGAACAATGAAAACTGTTCAGCCCAACTAGAAATCAACTTCGCTAATCTTCTTCTTTTGTGATGGTCATTGGCGGTTGGAAAACCAGCTTATATTCTTTGTATCCTTCGGCTAAAGTGCTAAAGTAGCGCTTTGAATCCTCAAATTTCCATAGAAAATTCCGTGATATGAAAAAGCATTATGCCTGAGTAGCGAAAATATGTAAATACAATGCAAAACGATGACAGATTAGCAACGATAGAATCAGATTTTGGCTTGCAGTTGAGAAAATTTGCTTTGATTTCTGGAACAGTTTTCAAGATCTGAGCATGCGCAGTAATCGTGACGCAGCTCCTTTAATGGATGAAATATCTTCAAATGGTTTGAAAAGGAGAAAAGTTTACCAGACCGTGAGCCACTCCCTAACACTGAAACCTACTGTGATCAAGCAGTTCTTCAGACTGTCCTTCATTTTACTGAAAGAATTTACCATTCCAGTTTGTCCACAGGATTAATTCTGAGAACCTTAAGTCCGTAGCAACGCATGTACCTTTAAATTTACTTAGACGCTGAATGCCTTAGTTCAATGTCATCATTGCATATTTAACGATAACCTCACTGTTAATCTCTTTTCAGAACATACTCGCTACACAATCTTCAGTCAAGAAACACAATGTAACCTCTCTTTAACACGCTACAACAATTCTCAGCACGAACAGTTGCTCTGGATAAATAGGTGAGGAGAAGCCAGTTTGCTAGAAAGCTTTAACATACATTTTAAAATGAAGCCAATTATTTTTTCCTGCCTCTAGTACTGAAATTAATTCAGGCACATCTCTTAGTTCCTAGAGGCCTGTAATGCATGTGACTGGACTTTAACCTCTTTAAAAAAGCCTTCCATTCACCCTGTGTTCCTTATACCTTACTGTACTCTCTTTCCGGGCCTTTCCTATTTGCCAGCCTTAACTTATCGCCACGCCCACTCCATGCCCCCTTTGTCTCTTCCTTTACATAACATGACTTAACATTATTTACCAGACTTCTTCCCCCAAAGGGGCTCACAATTGATTTGACTAAGCGATGCTCCCATCGGAGTAATGTTGGGTTATTGGCCCTGGGCACTGAATACCAGTCAAACCAAAACGTAATCTTTTAAGCTACAGGCTGTCCTGTGCCCTGTGGCTAATTTGATTTTATTAAGTTTAACCACTTGTGGCAATGTAGTGCCACTCTTCAAAGCAATGCAGAGATAACGCACCACACATTTGCACACTCATGCCCATGAGCAATTTAGGGTCTCCAATTAGCCTGACATGCATGCCTTTGGACTGCGGGAGGAAACCGGAGTACCCAGAGGAAACCCATGCGAACACAGGGAGAGCATGCAAACTCCATACGGACAGCTGTGTCATAATCGACCTCCCCTCTCCCAGTTCACCACTGAACCATTTCCTCCTTACTGCCTCCTTCGCTTTTTAAGTGTTTTCCAATCATTTATTTTTCACTCCTTAATTTTTTCCTTCCTTTCGCCTGATTCAGAAATTGATCCAGGTTCCATAAATCGATAAAGGAGATTCCAATCCGTTAATTGAGTTATAAGGGAGTAAGGAGTCAGGTCATCACATAGAAAAGACGGGACCGTTCCTGTGCAGACATGCTTTTTCCAGAATGCGTGACACAAAAATGACAGACCAGTGAATCTACCTCTTCCTCCATTTGCTGCGCCTGTAACCGCAAACAACTGAGGTCACTTTGATATGAACTTCGAACGATCAAGCATGTTCCATTTTGCAAAATCACTCCTGTCTTCACTTCCTTTTCTCTCTCATCTCAATGAGTGGAGTGAAGTGTGAGAAAGAGAAGGAAGAGAGAAAGAATTAGTGAGCGGAACAAACCCTTTGCCGAGCACAAGCGCTACACTAACCAACACACGGTCACGATCAGAGTGTACACTCATGGTGACTCTGGTTGTCAGGCAACGCACGGGTAAGGAAGATGCAAGATTGATGAAAGGTCATTCGGTGATGGGTTTGGGGTGCCAGGGTGGAAAAAAAAAATTAACATAATGAGAAATTACAAGAAAGGTCCAAGAGCGAAATTAATTTTGTAGCGTGAGAAAAAAACAGGCCAATAAAATTAGAGCGATGGACACTCGGCTGCATTCAATGCATGAAGAAAAAAAAAAAAAAAAAAAAAAACAACCATTAGAGAAAGCAAACAGGAACTTTGCCTGAAACAAAATGTCTGCTTCACTGAGAAACTGTTGCTAATAGCTGATCGGATTATTACAAACATTAACCCTAACAGCCCTGAAACAAGTCGCCACATGATAGGTTTTCAACAGCTTTGAATCTTATATCTTGCATCACTGAGCAACACTATTCGTATTTAGCGCTCTAAGGGTTAAAGCTTGGAGGGCTGGCTTACCTTCAGTGTACTCTTTAGTGCCATCCAGAGGATCTACCCACACTACAACCTGAGAGAGAGAGATGTAGTACGTATTACAAAGCTTGCATTATGCTGTGTTATATTTTACAGTCTACGCTCTGAAAACCTACCCATAACGTCTGCCTTTCTTTCCAAAACAACAAATGTAAAGTCAAAGTGTGAACTTTTACACACAGCTGGGTACGTGTGTATCGAGAACATAACAGAAAAGCCTCTTTTAGGGGCTCTGCCTCTGTCGTCCTCATTCCACAAATAAAATGGGCTCCTAAATTACTAACACCCCTGACTGGCAATGCACAAACAATACAACAAAACTATCAACAATATAATAACAGAGAAATGGAATATACCAACATGTGTGAGATACTTTATTCATGTTTCCGTGGAAACAACCAAAATCATAAAAATCATCTAATACAAAATGCATTTCAACAAAATCAAGGTTTCATAATAATTGGCACCCTTCATTTAGCACTCAATGCAACCACCTCTGGCAAGGATAACAGCATGGAGTCTTTCCCTCAGTATCCTGGGGGGTGAAATGCAGTTGCATACTCTATCCGAGGTTTTCAAAAGTTCCACATCTTTGGAATTTTTAGTAATTGCCCTGACAGTGCTCAGTGGCACATTAAAACGATTGTGAATCTTCTTGTAGCCATTACCAGATTTATGAAGATCTATGAACACCTGTCTCTTTTGAACTGACAGTTGTTTGGTATTCTTCATGGTTTTGGATGACAAAGGGATATTGCATGTGTGTTACCTCATTTTTATACTCTAACGAAACAGGAAGTGACGCAATGGCTCAATACAGTTCCTTAACACCTAGACAAAACTTATATAAGTGGAATTTAATACCTGGTTTAATTTCGATAAGTGTTATTTATAATAATCTTTAAGGGTGCCATTCATTCTGAAACCTTAATTTGGATGAAATTAATTTTTTAATTAAATCAGTAAATGATTTTAGTTGGTTCCATTGGAACATTAATATCACACAGTATTTCTCACATGTTGTTATTTAGTTTCTCTGTAAATATATTTTTTTAGAATTTTTTAAAGTGTTGTTTGTACATTTCCAGTCAGGGGTGCCAGTAATTTTGGAGCCCACTGTAACCTGTTAGCCATAAAATGGCTGGACACACACCATTCACTTACACACTTATACCTCTGAACCGTTTGATGTCACTTTGGACTGTAGGAGAAATGTGAGGGTATCCGGAGGAAACCCCAACAATCACGAGGAGAACATGCATATCCCACACATGAAAGCCCCAAAACTGATTAGAACCCATAACCTTCTTGCTGTGAGAGGACAGGACTACCTACTGCACCACCATGCTGCCCCCTGTAGACAACAGCGCAACAACATCCTCATTAGCTTCCACCCTCCCACAACCACAGTCACCTCTTCCTCTTTAAGGTTCTTGTATTCATCAGGACAGGGCTTCTGAAGGATCTCCTCCGACAGTCTGGTCTCAATGAGGTCCTCTTCAACATCCTCTTGCGGCAGGTCCTGAGATGAAAAGGGGAAGTTTGCCCAAAAATTAAATTTAAGCATGTTTACATTTAGTCAGAGTAATCATACATCCTGATAGCCTGAAAAATATCAAATTTGAGCCTATCTAGAAGACATTGGCATGACAACTCAACTCAATAGACCCATATCTTTAGCAGAGCTCAACTCGTCAGAAATTTAGGCTACATTCGAAAAAACAGCAGTAATGGCCTCTTTCTGAATATCATGCCATGGTTACTCACTTCATTTGCACACATATCACGTCAACTGAGGCACACTAGTCCAAGGAACAAGGCAGGCACACCCATCGATTAAAAAACACAATGGCTGTTTCTCAATATGCGTTCTTCTCTGTACTTCTGTTCTTGTGAACTTGAGAAACGTCATCCGTCTGAGACCAAGTACTGTCTCAATTCAAAGTTGTCATCTCGACGTGAACGGTTACCAGTCCCGGAACTGTTCTTGACATGCCCATTTTTCCGAGAATGCATCGGATGTTAACTTGTGTGAACTTGACAGCACGCATATCCCAGAATTCTTTTCGGCATCCAAGCGGGACGCCCCTAAGAACGACCAGAGAAGGCCAGGATAAAGCTGCTTCATACGCGAAACGAATTTTTCGCACAACTGATTTACATTCAAAGTCAATGCAAAGACGCGAATACATGCGAAACGCGCGTATTCTTGTCTTTGCATTGACTTTGAATGTAATCTGTCGTTCGAAAAATTTGCTTCGCGTCCAGTGTGGAAGCGGCTTGAGTCTTTTGTTGTTGCAATATTCGTTCGCTATTTCTTGGCTAAATACTCTTCTGGTAATTTTAAGGCGAGGAACTATTATCTGAGTACATTTGGAATATTGGCTGCTTTACGATGTTTTATGTCGAATATGCTCCGTGTTTTCGGAGAAGAGAAACTCCGCAACAGCCAGCGGAACATAGCTAAGCTAAGCACCTTAACTAGCTTACGCTCACAGACCCCTCTTCCCCCACATTACTGGGAAAAAAAAAAGGATGATGGCGGAGGAAGTCGCGGCTCACTGGCTGGCGTATTGCGTAATACCAACGAGAACACATCGTCTCAAACCGTTGACAGCGTTATGAGTGCTCACAGCCTTGGAAGTGCACTCCTCCTAGAACGACTAGCGAGAACGTTCCTCCCAAGAATGCAAGTCCGTTCTCATCATTCTTGGTACTGAGAAACAGCCAATGAGTCACACAAACCTTAACCCACACTGGGCCCTACTGCAGCCAGGTAAGACTGGTCTCTATAGTGTTCCTGTTATAGGAGCAAATGGTCCATCCACGCTGGGAGCACACTGGGATAACTGGGATACATTAGTGTACACCTACCATTTATCAACTTAGGGACAGAAATGCTCCTTGTGGAAAAAGTGTGCCAGAACTCTGGAGGCATGAGCTTGGCCACACAGAGCCTCCGAGTGGGTAACAGCAAAGACATGTGTCTGGAAGCCCTATGGTCAGGTGTTTGAATCCCAACCAGGCCCTTACCAGCTATGGCCGGATATCTGCATGGGCAAGGCAACAATTGGCTCAGCTTCGGTGGGGACAAAAGGGGTGAAGCCCGCCAAAATTCATAAGCAGATCAGATTGTAGGCAGACTTGGGTATCATCCAACGGCATAGGCAGTGCGTGATTGGCGTTGTGACGGCACAGTCTCAAAGAGGCGAGAGCAAGTTGTCACGTTAGTGGAATCACACGCCGCACCATCCTGCTCCTAAGTTGATGGAAGCAGGTCACTGCATACTAAACGGTTCTGCTATGTTCGAAGTGGGGAGAAAAAGGGACCCCCCCCAAAAAAAAGAGATTGGCCGCACAGAAGCTAGAGCTCACCTCCTCTCCAATAATGGTAATCCTGGGGAAGTTTCGTGCCAGAGAAGCACAGATGCTCTTCTGGGCCAGCCGGTCGGCCATCGTCTGCAGGTCATTGGCTCCCGTCTGTGAACAAGCAAACACCAAATCAGTGATCAGTGAAGGCCTCTGCTGGCCCTGACATCACTGAGAAGGGACCATACTGATCCCTCTACAAGCAGACACTGGTCATAGACCTTAACTTAAACCGTCACACTCCTAACAACCCAGAACTTACCACCTTTGCTAAGCCCTGAGCTCCAAATCCACCCTCTAACATCACAGGCATTTACTTGATGTTCTTAAGCAGAGTTAAGTACAACACCAAGGACAGAAATAAACACAAAACCACTGAAAAAACCCAAAAAGAAGTGAGTCCCCAAGAGAGAGAAGTGACCACATAGAAAGGACTGAGACACTGTAGACCCTCTACCCCTGTAGGGCAACCAACCCTAGACCTGGTGGGCTACAGCATTTACATTTTTTTTTTTTTAACCATCCACTTCAGAGCCTGTTAACCAGGTGAGGAGAGTTAACTGTATAATCATCTGCTTTAAGTTATTACAAAAGTCCTGAGTGACAATAAAAACCATCAGACACTATAGCCCTCCAGGAACAGGGTTGGCTGGCCCTGCGGTGGAGTTGCCCTCTTACCTTCTCCACAATACCCAGTTCTCCACTGTGCATCACTTTCCTCACAATACAGCCTGCCTTTTCCGCCACACTAAAAGCCGAAGCCACCAGGCGCATCATCAGAGCTGGGCTCCCGGCCATCGCTGAATCAAGAAGGCAACAGACCAGGAACAGAAAAGCAGGATATGAGCTCAACAACTGAATCACTTCAGCCTGGAGTGACCAAGATGAATTCAAAAATTTGTTCAGCTTGCAAGGTAAATGCTGTACCTTGCCCCTGGAAAAGAGACCAGACCATATGTCACAAATGGACCAATGTCTTCACAGTGTCATCATACAAATTTCATCATTCTCCTATTTTGTAATCATCAATTACTCAATCCAAACAGGAAAAAACACCCTGCTGATGTTCATTAGAAAATGTACAAAAATCCCAATGAAACAGGATTTTCTTGTGGATTTTATTTTGCACAGAGTTAGAAACATGCTCAGCTTGTAAGATAATTTGCGGCCAAAACTAAACATCCGGCTGATCAATGGTAAACGCAGCTACGATTTAATATATAGGCCTACATTTGGAACAGGCTGCAATAACTCAGTTACAAGAATCGGGAGATCAGGCGAATTCACCACATCAAAATGGGTCAAAATTCCCCAATGTGTGGTCGAGAAGGGACACCTTGCTCACATTCGTGACAAGGAATAATCGACAACAACCATAATCGAATTACTCCATAATTACATTTCACGAATCTTCATGGTTGCACAGCGAAAACTATAATACATGCACGCTCATAATGTAATCGCCCATTTCTCAAGATGGGGATGTTACCGCAAACATTGTCACAAAATTTCCACTTTCCGTTAACATTCCTTACATTCCGGGCACACGAGGGTATACCAGATGGGTAAGTCGGGTATACGAGTAGGGAATTTTTTTATGGGTACGAAGAAATTCGGTGACCACGTGCTGTAGCCACGCCTTCCATGGGGCTCTTACCTGAACAGTCAAAATAGTGGTATACTCGTATTTCGCCGGAGGAGCTAGCCAGCGTTTCTCATCCAAACTCAGCAAAGCCGAATTCATATCATAATACAGATTAACAGCACCGCAAGATGAAGGTCTCTTTGGTTCAGCTATGGCTAAATTGATTTGCAAAGTACGCAACTAGTTGACGATTCTTTTTTAGTTAAAGAAACACAAGGATCTCAGTAGGACAAATATGCAATTTACGTTTTACAAATAGCATTTAAAATTACCTGACTTGTCGATGGTCTTGCTCGAAAGCCCAACCTGTCTGAATCAAGAATTGCTTAAATAGCGGAACTCTCAGACGCTGAGCGACAAAATCCGACGGAATCGGTAACTGGACACCAGGGGGAGGGCGGAATGTTGATCTTAACCATATAGATGCCATCTAACATAAAATCTCTTTTTAAACTAAGTTTTTAACCAATTTATAGCTAAATTTTACCATTTGCGGCCTCCCCTCGATACAAATTCTTCATAAAAATTGCCCATACATAGTCCGCCTTTTAAGATGTCATCAGAGACTTTAAGTGTACAAAAAAAACTAAAAAATCCACCCCCCCTTGATAAAAATTTCAGTAAAAACATGCCACATAAGCATTAAAATGGTTAAAAAGACAAACGCATATTGTTTTGTGAACTATTTTGTATTTGAGAAAACAGTGTCCAATGTGATTCGAATGCAAATTCTCACCTTAAATTGTGGAATATTTTAGCACATTTTGGCATCACCACTTAAAAATGAACCTCATGTACGCCTTTCTCAGTGTACCATAAGGCCTGAGACATATTAATGTTATGAAAATGAAAGTGGTCATGTTTGGTATTTTGTTGCATATCTTATGCATGCAAAGACTGATGTAATTCCATGATACTGACGATCTTCCCTGGACTGTTACAATTTACTTAAAAAAAATAGTTGGTGGCCCTGATCCACACACTCACTCGCTGCTCTTTTTCAAGCAACCTCCAGCGTAGGCCCTTTTCACATTAAAGTAATTACTGATTAAATAAAATAATAAACATTGCTACAATGAAGTACGATACAATACTGTACTATTTGCTTTATCTCACCATAGATACTATAGCTGTCTGGTATTGTTAATTAGGAAACAATCTCAAGGTATCACAACTAAGGAACTTATCGTGCATATCAGTGAAGAATTGGGACACTCTTTCCAGCTCAGTGACATGTGGCAAATAACAGGAAGAGAATGTGAACATTTTTTAGCGGAAACAGAGCTTGCATCAGTCCTGCTATTTCATCAAAAGGAGGGGTGGGGGTGGGGGTGGAGGTGGGTGGTTAGGCAATAACACACCACAGTCAGAACCCCCTGCACCAATAAATAGAACCACTTTAAACATATGATAATAACAGAATCAAATCTGTCTTTTTCTCTAGCCAACGCCATATACTACACATTAAAATCAATTAAAAATAAAAATATAAATGCACAGATACGATACAAATGTACATGTTCACACAACAAAAATATATAATAATATTCAAGCATAATAATACAGCATAAATCCAACATAGTCCATAATTTTACCTACCGTCCATGAGTATCTGATACTGTGAACACTCAGGTACTCAATATAACAATGTCCGCAGCTCCTACCCGAACACAGACCAAACAGTTCATTTAATGTATAATCCAGGTGGCAATAGGGAGTAAAGGTCAAATCAGTCTTTTAGCTGTGTATCAGAAAAGTCATATTGAGCGCAATGAGTACAACTGTAAGACATTGGCTGATCATGCAGACTACATTATGGTGTCATCAAATTACTTCTTCTGCCTATGACACACTCAGTTCAGTATTTAACTGCCCTGTACCAACAGACAAGTTCTACTTCAAGCAGTCGAAAAATGAGTAGTCTAGTTACAATCCACAGATACCAGGCATTGATCATTGTCAGGCAGGGCATTTCCTTTGTTCCAGGGCTCCAGAAACATTTGTCCTTGCAATGGTTACAGTTCATCTTAAAATTAATGCGCTGTTGCTATGAATGCACAGCTACGTCCCTAAAACCATTTGCTTCATGATTTACTTTTTTTTTTTGTATTTCAGCAACTGTGGGATATAACAGCAGTAGATCGTAAGATTTTACTATTACTACCCCCAAAAGAAACCAAGATGTTTACCATGTCAAAAAGGAGGTGTGATTGAGACAAAGCTAGCCCATGTAACACTATAGCATCACAACTGTGCTGCTTTAGCAGATCATCACCACAGCTGTGGAATTCGGCCAGCATCTTATAAACCTTTTCTACAAACAGTGTGAATGTTTTGTCTTGATGGAAAGTTTAAGTCATGGAAATGAAGTTACAGGTAATTGTAACTGTGAAACAAAGGTTAAAGTAGTCAGAATAATTGATGCTGTTTTGTTGTGATTGCATCTTGGATGATTCAGTGTGCTTCTTTGATCTTTGGGCATACAACTAGAAAAGTAGAGTGGCTCTAGGAGACATGTCAGCTCAACTCCCCACACAGCCGTTGTTGCAGCTAGCCATCAGATGCATACTTTTTTTTTACCAATTGCTGACAGCTATTATGTTCTGCTTTAATTGTACATTGAATTCATTTTCTGAAGGCACTCCTTTTTCACTCTATAACAAAATACACCTGGAAATTTAAAACCTCAAAATGAACATACCAACACATTCTCCATTGCCAAATACACCAACTGCAGTCAGGAATGCATGTAATTGTATGATTGTGGAGGCACGTCTACATCTGCACAGACAAGTAGTGAGCCGTATAGAGCAACACTACCTGTGTAGACTTTCAGTCTCTTACGCATAACTATCAGTGTGGCGGAAACGTTACGATATTAATATGGAGTCAGGTAACAACAATATTACACTAATCCCGTCCCAGAAGCGCATGGCAAGAGTACATGCATGTTGTCGCCCCTCTAATACTTCTGCTTTTTGGGAGTATCTGACATTATGAATTTTAACCCATGACATGTGAGAATTAATACAACTAGTGTTGTCATTGGCGATAATGACTTTAGCATCAGCTCTGTCTGTTGCTTAAATCTGCATGTACACAATTATCTCAGGGTAAAAGCATTAAATGACTAAATATAATGCATTGCTTCCAGCAATACTTCTGCAAATTATTACCCTCAAATATTTTTTTAAATATATATTATATTGATTACACAATTTTATATAGTCTTCTCTGTAACCTTATCAATGGTTTGCCTTCCCAATTCTGGGCATTAATCAAATCTACATGTTTCTTGCTTTTACCCCTCACTTAATTTAAGTTTTCCCATCATCATATTGCTACTACAGTCTTCTGCCACCACTCTGTTTCCCAGAAAATCAGCACACAAATTTGACATTGTGTCTAAACTAAAAAGATTTGTTCATGCATAATGGAAACATTTAAAATTTTGTCTTCCTTCATTTTGCCATCAGCAGCAGCAGACAGAAAACATAAAGACCAAGACTGCAGCTTCTTAATGTTTGAAAAGATCTGTAAGTTTATTGAACATTTATAAATATACCCAGAGTGTTGACCTGTGATTTTTTTCTTTTGTCAGTACCCTACAGTTACCCGTCATTATAATGGTTGTAATTAAGCATTAATAATAACAATAACAACAACAGAACAACAATAACAATAATAATAATACTTTTAGTAATTTCTCATCTCAGAATTCCCCTCATTCCCATTATGAGCGTGTTTACCATAAACTTAACAGGCCAAAATGCACATTGTCGATAATGAAAAAGTAGCCTTAACAAATTAGCATGGTCTAAAACCTCAGGTGTATCTCTATACTCACATGCACTTGCATGTCATTCATCTGAGGGCCTGACTACGTTGTAATCTATAGGTTGTTCTTTCCACTGTGACAGTATTCCTGTTATAACTTCCATATTCCTAGTGCACATTATACTCTTCATCTTGTTGGCGGTCTGTCTCCAAATCCATTTACAGTCAGCCACAGGTGTAGCCCTCCAATATCAACAAGTGGACCTGTGTGGCCCTTCAACAACTTAGCCTCATACACATCTGCGCATAACAGGCTCTGGCTCGCAGAAAAATTTATTTAAAAAGCAGCCCATTGAATTTAAATTTGCCCCAACACCGATTTTAGCTGGCTGTCCTCAGATGGTACCACTAAAGTTTAATGGTCTCAAATATGGAAGAGTTGACATCTGCCTGATGTCATCAGTCAGACTGTTACCAAAAGTCAGCATGGAGTGGTGCAAACGGAACACTAAATAAGCATTCACATCACACCATTTCTTCCATGTCAAAGCTTGCGACATCCACTTTCAGAGGACGTACTTGTTTGCCTGACTTTAACTTCAGGCTCTGGTATTCATCTGGTTAACTGTTAACCAGCGGTCTGTACCCCATCTCTCCCTCCAGCTGCTCTGCTGTGAGCGTCCCTAATAGAGGCTGGCAGTCCGGATTAAAGACCGAATAGGCGCTGAGCTCTCCGGGCTGTTTTTCGGTGGGCTTTCGTAAACCCTCATAAAGCCAGTAGAAAAGTGAAATTAAGAAAAATGGTAGTCCAAAGCCAAGTTCAGAGAACAGGCCCAGCAGTACGAGCCAAAGCATCAACTTAAGCAGCGTGACGTTTGTCTTTTTCAACCACCGACCAACCGCACTGTCCATGAGCCAGGAAGGCATGGCCTACAAAACAAAAGGGTGAAAGGGTTAAATGCAAACTTTCAGACGCTCATCTCCTCAGCAGACATCAGGAGGAGCAGGACACTTTACCCAGTATTTTTTTTTTTTTACCCCCTCAACTTAAAAAATAAAGCGCAATGCATCAATTTGATATTTAACGAACAGTCGATCGAGCCATATCATATCGACTGAGCTTATCTATTGCTTCAGCAAGCTGCATTTGCTTACTGCTCACCCAGTGGCTTTCTGAGGTCTCAGTCACCGGAGAACTCTCCGCTCTCAGCGGTTCTTCCTGTTTATTCATTTGTGATACTTCGTTGGACAGCTTGCAGCTAATTTCAGCTTGTACTTTTGGCTGATTTCCAGTCGCTTCTGATCCAGCTTCCATGGCTCTCTTTCGAGCCCTGAACTCCGCTAACTTCTGTTCCATTTTACTTCAACTTGCATGGCGAAGTAAACAGGAATTGTGGCGTGGCAATTCATGCGGGGCGGAAGTAGCTACGGACGCTGAGTGCAGCACTAAAGAAGACCGGCACCAATTTCTAATTCTCTTCAATCACACTTGCAGCGTCACCTATTGGCAGCTTCCAATAGTCGCGTATCTGTTTGAGCACTTTAGTCTGACTGGGACCAGGGAAATCAACAATGGTCAAGTATTTATTTTATCACAGAATTAAGAATTTAAATTATGAAACGTAAAACCATGCTCAAATTGAGCGAACGCCTTATTATATAAAACAATGCCGTGTACATTGAATTCCGTTAATTCAATCAAAATAATTTTATCGTATTACGACAGTTATTTGAGTATATAGAGAATATGGGTAAAACGGGTTAATTTCATTTCAAGCTTTGTTGTATCTATCCACAAAACCCAGAGCTTATTCGTTATTCAAAATTATTACCTACATAAATCGCTTAACGGAGATCATCCGGATCTGCAGAGGGCGATAAACCCAAAGAGAGAACAACACACTGGCTCAAGAGCTCGGCATGTGTTTTTCTTATGCTGCAGCTCACGACGGACGTCATCACTGTGAAAGCAAGCAACACTAGAATAGCTCGTTAAAAAACCCACTGACTATTATTTTAACCAAACTCTCCTTGCTTTATGTCATGGATTCAACTGAATAGCAATAAGGTATTCTGTTGTAAGCCTACAATCAGCGTTTGCCGCTAGCTATCTCCCATATCTAGCTCTCTAGCTGTCAGGTTTGACTCGCCCCTGGCTCGACATGTCCTGCTGCCTGCTGGAGTTCTGTCGGGCTCAGGAGCTCCGGACAGTTCGGGAGTTCTTGTTCTCCAGCCTTCGAAGCACGACATCAGAGAATAACATCAAGAACAAGCCAGGTAATGTCAGTCGGTCTGAACAGAGTTTGATGACTTTAGTTGCCTACCTGGAAATGCTTCTGATTTGTAAAGTGAAGTATCTAATGTTCTTCTAGTGGCATTTAATGTCAGTTCGCACTGGACATACCAGGATATTAGCGACATATTTCAACTGCGGGTAGTTTAACTCCTTATGGCTTGGATTGCAATTGCAATGGAAATTGATTTGCCTATTGCTTCCCTTTATTACTGTTATTCTTATGTATGAAAAAGCGATCATCAGCGCGTACTCTGAACTATTTGACGACAACTCAGCTGTTCTTCTGTTTAAGGGGCGTTGTTTTTGCTCGTTGAGTCCCTGCCTACTGTGTCGAATGACCGCACATCGCAGCGATTACTGTACGCTCTCTTCGCCGTCTGGCACGCTGCCTCATATGACCAACGCGGCTATGGTGTAGTAGCTGCAAACAGGAAATATTTGTCTAATTTTGGCTGAATAGATTGATCACACGTTTTGTGTCTGTGTGTCATGGGGATAGAAATGCTATCGGTGCGTTGCATGTAACGTGTTGCAATCTGTAATGAATGAGCATGGAGTAGCACGGGTTCTGGAGGTTGGCTGGGATGAGCGCTGCAGTGGTGGTACTGAGGGTGGGCGGTTGTCTTATATGAGTCATCACAAGAAAGGGCCTCCGATGCATCCGATACACACACTAACTCCAGAACACCTTGAGTGGGCGGCTCTTTGTGTCTGCAATACACTCAGAACGAGTTAATGTTACCGTCGACAGCAAGCATGACCATCGATCGTTAAACTTTAATTGATTGAAAGAATAACTGACCAACTCCTTTTCAGTAGCCCTCTTTGTTCGGGTATTGCTGGATGGTAAAAGAAATCGCCACCATCTTTTCAACTCTTTCCATTCACCATTCCTTTTACGTCATTAACTTGTATTTACATATTATTGTAAACAGTGATCTCACTTGTCACTCTTAAAGGCAGAACGTCTAGGCTCCAAGTCCTGGCCGATGCCTCTCTGTTTTCTGTTTGCATGTCCTTCCCTTGTCTTAGCGGGGCTCTTCCCACAGTCGGAAAACATTTTTTTGGATGTGAGATTGCCCATAGGTATGTGTGGGGTTGTTAATGGTGACTGGTGAGTGTGTTCTCTTTTGGATTTCCGAGCATTCACGTGCAGTGGTTATTCTTGCCTCTCATCGAATGCATTCTGGGACAACCCCAACCCTAACTCTAACGCCCCAAAGCATACTGACCAATCACTACAATCCAGCCTTAATTGGTTTGATTTAGAATTCGTCTCCCAGTAATGCCTTCCCTCTCTGTTTCATGACTGACACTCAGGTGCCACATCTGCTAATGAATTAGTCCCAAACTAAAATAAACATGGTGAGCTTAATGGGGATTTGGGTGCTAAGAATAGGGCCATTCCATATAATATCAAACAAATCTGAAAAAAGTTCCGGCTTGGCTCCTCGGAATCAGCTGATTTTTCTAATACAGTAACTTCAGTATATTTAATAAATCCTTGCCAAATTTTACTTTGATCTTGTGAATATTTTTTGAATTACAAAAGCTGCATGGGTTTTCGTCAAAATTTCGTGCTATTTAACTTCTTTTTTTTTTTTTTTGCATTTCTGAGCCCTCATACCTTCATGTTTGGAAAAAAAAGTGCATTTTAGGAAAACTTCCATTTTGGCGTAACATTGTGACGCCTAGAATGAGCGCACAGTTGATCTAATCGCACTTTTTGACCTCGCTCCAATGTGTCTTTCAGCTCTGAAAATGTCATTTAGGTATCTCTAATAAACATGAAGGTATGAGGACTCCAAAATGCCAAAATAAATGGCGCTAGTTAGGAAGCACAAAATTTCAACCTACCCCTGTGTATTTTTAGAGCCCGTAACTCAAAAAATATTCAAAATATCAAAGTAAAATTTGGCAAGGATTCATTAAATATACTGGAGTTCTTGTACTAGAAAAATCAGCTGATTCCAAGGGGTCACGTGGGGGGCACTTGTTGATTTTATATGGAATGACCCAAACGGAACAGTATCAATCATTACAATCTCTTCGAATTGGGTTATGATTATTTGCACTTCAGACTGGTGATCCAGTGATGCTTCATCTGTGTCTCTGTTTTTGCATCTGATCAGCTGCTACATGCCATTGTATTTCCTCCTTGGCCAGCGTGATTTGAAAGGGACTTTGAAAGTGTTATTGTGGAAGTGACTCTGAAATGCCGTGAGATTTGGGTCTATCTTGTCTGGAGGTTCTTTGTGTTTAATGCCTGTCACTTGAATTTGCCATGAAGTTGATTCAAGGATTTAAAAAAGCATTTTTTCCACAATTACGGACAATGTCACTTACATATTTTGTATCTCCTGGTTGCAGCACTTCACTGCATATATGTCGCACTAACATTGAGTAAAATATTTAAATCTTAGACGCCATGTTTTTATGAATGCAGGATGACATCAAATATAAAATTTCTTGATCTTGTGCTTCACACACTGCCCTGTAATTTAGTGGGACATATTTTGAATCTTTTAAAACCTACAATTTCCAAGTTGAAAGTTAAAATCAGCCTTGAGTTCCTTGGTATGAATGAAGGAGCTGTCTATGATAAACTCGCATATGGGATCAGCAGACTTGAAGTGGTTAAAGAAAAGTTGTGGATAGATCTGCACATTTTTGTGCCATCGGTGCAAAAAAGGGGAGCAACTCAGAGCTATTTTTTGTCTGTGTCTACAGTCTCTAGGCGACTTTTACGAACCGCCTAGATTGGCTTGATTTGTTGTCATTATCTCCTGTCCATCTCTGAGCTTCGTCTCTCTTTGTCACTGTCTCCCTCGTTCTTTCTTTAACTTAAGTTTTAAAACTGAAAGTTTCAATTTATTTGTCTTGATTTTTGTGTGTGTTTTTCATGGTGTTTTTGCTGGTTTTGTTGGTCACTGTGCTCTGTCTCAATAAAGGTGGGTCAAAACTCAACCCTTACACTCTCTCTCGCTCTCTGTCTCTCTCTGTCTCTCTCTCTCTCTCACACACTCCCTCTCTCTTCCCCCTTCTCTCTCTCTCTCTCTATCTCTCTCTCTCTCACACACACTCCCTCTCTTTTCCCCCTGCTCTCTCTCTTCTCCCTGTCTCTCTTTCACAGATGAGGAAGTAAACTGGGAGGAGGCAGACTGGGGTTCTTGGGATGGTTCCGAAGCACAAGATGGCGGCAGTGTCGCGGTACGCTCTTGCACTCCCTGCAGCCCCATTTGTTCACTGTTTTCACTTGATGATAAATCAAGTTGTTTGAGGTGCTCCACCTTGGCACAGCGCTGATTGGTTGTCTGACCCGTGATTAGGCGGAAGAGGACAGTACTCCCTCCTCACAGAGTGGCCCTTGGCTTCAGGACTGCGCGGTGTCCCTGTCTCCCTGCTCGGACCTGCTGGTCATCGCCCGCGAGCAGAAGGCTGCGTTCATGTCGGGTGGGCTTCTTGCGAATACGCGAGCTTGCATACAAGCATTAGACTGCGCTAGAATGTGTGCAATCATACGGACATTTGTCCACACAAGGATGTGTCCACAATAAAAAATGTAGTGTATATATATATATATATATGGATTTTTCAATCAAATACGCAGCATATATATCGTAACGTGTGCATACTAATTCCTATCTAACTCATATGTGGTCGTTAGTGAGTGTGGGCTTGTTTAACCTGCTTTGTGTTTTGGAATTCGTAGCGAAATGGCGGACAGACGAGGCGGGACAAGAAGAGATGACCCTGGAGGTGTCCTGGAGCGGGACTTTGAGCGCTGAGGAGGGGTGAGGCTGCTGTCGGAGAGGAGAGGGTGGGGAGACGATGTCTTAACGGGGATCCGCAAGGGAAAGGGGCGGTTTTAAACAAAAGAAGTGGGGAATAAAGGAGATCTGGAGTGTATACAGCACTGTAGAGCCAGAAGGGACGGTTGGGACCGACAACCTGTGTATCATGGACTTTATATAGAAGTTAGCATATCTATTCTTTTCTTTAGGTTTTAGCTGAATTGCCTGCTGTCATCTTCAGATTTCCTATGTACTTATTCCTGTCAGCTGACGTTGTGTCTATGTTTGTCTTGGCTGTTTTGTAGGGAGTGTGTGACCAGCGTGATCTGTATCCCCCTCGCGAGTCAGAAGAGGTGAGAATTTCCTCTCTGCACCTTCTCGGTGGTGGATTTGCTCATGTTATAATGAATGCCAGTAAGTGTGTGTCCATGGTTGGATGATAAACGCCATAAGCTGATGACTTATGTCTGCCTGGTTTTCATCTGCACAGGAGTTCAACGGGTCGGCCTGACTGGACTTGTGTCGTTGTGGGGTTCACGTCGGGCTATGTGCGATTCTACACCGAGGTGAGGGCCCCGCTTACTCAGTACTACAGTGTGGTGTTTTCTGTGTTGTAGTATGTGATGACTGTTTTGCATTGACTGAGTATTTGTGTGTTTTAATATATGGCGAATGTTGGAATCCTTTGTGACTATGGGATAATGTGTGGTGAGTGTGTTGCATAATCAGTGTTTGATGTTGCTGCTTTCTTTGCTGTAATGTGTGGTTATTGTGTGTAGTAATGTGTAGTGACTATGCAGTGATGTGTGGAGATTATGTATGGTAATGTGTGGTGACTATCCAATAATGTGTGGTGATTGTTCAGTGGTTGGTGCAATAATGTGTGGTAATGCAAGTACATTGTGTGTGGTTATGTGAGGTGATCGTGTACGATGATGAGTGGTAACTGCGCGATAAAGTTTGGTGACTGCAGTAAAATGTGCAGTAATGTGCGGTGATTGTTCTGTGGTAGGAGTGGTAATGTGTGGTAATTATGTGCGGTAATGTGAGAAGATTGTGAGTGGTAATGTGCGGTGATTGTGTGTGGTATTGAGCAGTTACTGTATGCAATAAAGTTTGGTGACTGCAGTAAAATGTGCAGTAATGTGCAGTGATTGTTCTGTGGTAGGAGTGGTAATATGTGGTAATTATGTGTGGTAATGTGAGAAGATTGTGAGTGGTAATGTGAGGTGATTGTGTGTGATATTGAGGGGTTGCTGCAGCAATATGTGCAGTAACGTGTGGTGATTGTGTGTGGTAATGTGAGGAGATCATGTGTAGTAATGTTTTGAGAATATGTGATGTAATGTTTGGTGGATGCAGTAATATGTGCTGTGTTGTGTGGGAATTGTGTGTGGTCATTTGCGGTGACCCTTCAGTAATGTGTACTGAAATGTGTGGTAATTTTGTGTGGCGATGTGTAATGACTGTGCAGTAATATGTAAAGTGGCTGCCCAGTGATCATATGTGGTAATGTGTCTTGGTTATGCAGTAATGTGTGGTGACCGCAGTAATATTTGTGGTAAAGTACGCTGGCTCTCTGGTTATATGTGCAGTGACTGTGCGGCAATATGTGTGGTAATTGCTTTAACATGTGCGGTGATTGTGTTCGGTGATTTTTGGCAGCCTTACAGTAAAATGTGCAGTTTTTTATGATGACCATGCACGAATATTGCTGTTTTGGTGTCGACCATGCTGTAATATGCGCGGTTATGTGTGATGACCATGCAGTAATACGTTCAATGATTGGGTGTATTAATGTGTGGTGACTGCATGTGTTCATGTGCGGTGACTTTGTGTAGTAATGTGCGGTATCTTTCTGTAATAATGCGCTCACTCTGAACTTCTTAGCAGATTCCGCTACTCCTCATCAAGCCTCGGATGTGTGACAGAAAGTAGATATGCTGCTCCGCCTGGCGTTTCTTTGCCGGAAGACCGATTTAAGCAGTTGTTTAAATCCGCGCACCTAAAAATGGAGGCAAAACTGACTTATGCAAGATCTATTTGTGGCGACGCTTCTTCATGTCTTGATACAAGAGGCAACACGATGTTTTCACCAATTTGACATCGAACCCAGCGCTGCTGCCACTGGACGCCGCCATGTTTATCCAGAAAAAAAAGTTCTGGCTAATGGCTTCCGCAGTCACACATCCGAGGTTTGATGAGGAACGAATCGGCCGAGGTTTGCCGTGTGGTAATGTGCGGTGACTATGCTCTGTTGACAGAGCGGAGTGCTCCTCCTGGCTCAGCTGCTACACGAAGATCCTGTCTTACGGCTGAAGTGCAGGACCTATGAGATCCCACGCCATCCTGGAGTCACAGAGCAGGTGCCCCAGCCAACCAGTGCTGCACCCTACATACTACACACTATATACTTGCTATAGGCTACATGCCACACACTGCATACTACGTAATATGTTCAACATACTGCATGTCATATACTACTTGCCACACAAAGTAAACTGCACACTACATACCACTCACTGCATACTACACACTGCATACCACACTCTACATATCTCACACTGCATACTACTCAATACATTCTACATACTACATACCACACAATGCCTGCTCTACATACTACACACCATACAGGATATAAGCCATTAGCCTGGTTCTTATGTGTTAACCCTATTTATGTGCTGTTCTGAATGCAGTATGGCGCAGCGGTTGCTTGATACAGTATGTTAATGATTGAGGCTGTATTGATGGAGCGGGTTTTCTCTGTTAGCATGAGGAGCTGAGTATCCTGTACCCTGCGGCACTGGTCACTATCGATGGATTCAGCCTCTTTCAGTCCTTGAGAGCCTGTAGGAACCAAGTAGCAAGAGGTTTGTCTGCTCGCTTGTACGCGTGTGTGTGTGTTTCTGTGTGAGTTTGTGTGTCTGTGCGTTTCTGTATGTTTGTGCATAAGTACACCTGCATATGTTTCTGTATGTGTGTTGATGTGTGCACTTGCGTGTGTTTGTATGCGTGTATGTGTATGTCTGTTATTCTGCCTTTGTGTATGTGCCTACTTACGTACAAGTGTGATTCTCTTAGTGTGCACTTTCATGTCTTCTGTGTTTGTGTGTGTGTGTTTGCATACGTTTGAGTGCCCATGTGTGTTTTTGTATGCATGAGTTTCTGTTTTACTTTGTGCGTGCGAGAGTGCTTTTTTGTGCATGTGTGTCTGTGTGAGCGTGTGGTCTTGTGTGCGTGTATGAATGTGTACTTGCACCTAAAGGATGTACAGTCATCCTTCGGCTGCCTTCTTGAACTCTCACCTCCCTCCCTCTCCCTATCTCCCTCCCTCTCTCTTTCTCTCTCTCCTTCTCTCTCTCTCTCTCTCACACACTCTCTCTCTCTCTCTCTCTCTCTCTCTCCTCGGTAGCTGCGGCAGCGGGCAGTGACACAGTACAGCCCCCTCCTCTGGCCTATAAGAAGTGGGGCCTGCAGGACATGGACACCATAGTCGACCACAGCAGCGTCGGTGAGAGGGCGAGGGGCGCACTGAGCTGATTGGATGGAGGGAGGGGGAGGAGCAAAATTGAGGAGATGAGGTCATCGGTGTATTGAATTTGCAGTAAATAATGTCTGCCTCTTCCCTCCCAGGCATCATGACCCTGTGTGTGTTCGACCAGATGAAGAACGCCTCCATCCTGGGCGGCTTCCACGCCTCGGTAAAGGGCAGCCCCCCCGCCATGAGCCAGTATATTACGGTCGGCGGTGGCCCCTTCACTGGGTTCTACTATGCCGTGGAGGTCGGTTTTTTTTGTCTGTTCATCCGTTCGTCAGTTGTCTAGCTGCACCATTTTACTTCAGATGGTTGCTGCAGTACAGTGCTTACTGTCGCACCTGTGCGCCATTAGTTCTGAGTCTGACATTGTGTTTGTGATGACTGTTATGTGGACATTTGAATTTAAGTTCAGTGCCTTTCCATTTGTGGAAGTTGTGTTGGTGTTGCTCCAGTGTCAATGTTAGTATATTCTAGTGGTCTCTAACCCTGGTTCTGGACAGCTACCGTCCTGAAGGTTTTCTGTCCAACCAAAGCCAAACGCACCTCATTTCCAGGATCTGGGTGCATCTCAAAGCATAGGCTGCATCCTTCGAAGGCTGCATATTTAAGGGTCGTCACTTATTTCCATCCGCCCAAGCGAACATTTAGGGTTACAGATGAAGTTAGATTTAGGGTTAGGGTTTGGTTTGGGGCTAGGTTTAGGGTTAGGGGTTAGAGTTAAGGTTCGGGTCAGGAAAACCAGTGACAACTCGCTAAAACCAAAGCTGTTTAATTGAGATGAAGTGATGTCATGTCAATTTGGCGGATGGAATTAAGTGACGACCCCGGAAAATGCAGCCTTCAAAGGATGCAGCCTACGCTTTGAGATGCACCCCTTGATGTGCTGTTAATTAGCCTGATCAGGTGCCCTGAATTAGGGTTGGAGGATAAACCTTCAGGATGGTGGCTCTGTAAGGACTGGACAGGAGATTACTGACCTTTTCAGCGTCATGTGGAGAAGCTGATTGTGAAATGGAGTCTCTCTCTTTCTCTCTGTGATTCCAGGGCAGTTCTCAGCCCCTTCTCTCACACGTAGCCCTCGCTGTGGCCAGTAAACTCACTTCGGCTCTCTTCAGCGCAGCCAGGTCTGTGTGTGTGCGTGTCTGCCTGTTGAATGGATGTGTGTGTTCAGTCTGTGACTTTTAGGTGACATTTAAACTGAAAGTCCCTGTTTGAAACGAATACATTTGCGCTGGCGCTTTGACAAGTGGCAGCGGTTAACTTCAGGCAAACAGGACATGACCTTAAAATCCACACATTAAAATATACTTCCCTCTCTCCCCCTCTCCCTCAGTGGCTGGCTGGGCTGGAAGAATAAAAATGAGGAGGAGCCTGCGCAGAAACAGAAGCCAAAGGTGGAGCCGGCCACGCCCCTTGCAGTCAGGTAGCCCCGCCCCCTGCCAGACTCCATTACCTCATCCAACTTTTACCTGATTAATTTAGGTTACTGAAATATGTCTGCCACGATGATTTTAACTTACACGAGAATGTAGGTTTGCTTGTTCCTGTTTTCCGTCAGTAAATTCTGTGCATTGTGCGTAGATGGCTCAACTTTCACCTGACTTGTTTCAATGGAATTTGTTCACCGTGTCATATATACAGCTTTGTAAACTATGGCGTATGTTTGTCTGTCCGATTTTTAAATTTCCAGGATGTGAATATTGGGCTTTTATTTTTTTTTAATATAATGTAAAATGCCATTTCTGGCAGAATGCAGCTTTCAGTGGAGAAATATTCTTTTAATATGTTCTAAAAGCCTAATTAGGAATATTTATCGGAGGTTATTAGAATGTTTAGGACAAAAACCTGCACCCAGTTTGTCCCCAGGATGAGGGTTATGAAGGAGTGAGCTCAGCTTTCTGACACAAATCAGCACCACTGGTAGAATAATCACCATGGTAACCCCTGCCCCCTCGCAGATTTGGCCTTCCTGACTCGCGTCGCCATGGCGAGTCCATCTGTCTGTCACCCTGCTACACGATGGCGGCTGTGACAGACGACTTTGGGCGAGTCACCCTGCTTGACTTGGCGCGAGGCATCGCCATACGAATGTGGAAAGGTACGAGAGAGGGAGAGAATGAGATAAAATAATGAATAGAAGTGATTATCTTGATCTACTGTACAATTCCATTTTCATAGGTAACCCTTTGTAGTATTTGTTTTTTGGAATTATAGGACTCTTTTAGAACTACATTACATTCTACTGGCAGTTAAATTAAGACCATTTTAATTACATATTTGTACTCCTAATTAAAGGATTAAGCAACCATACATTGACATTTTCAAAATTTCTTTCAGTGAAATGAACTATATACCTGGTTGTCTACAGGAGTTTTAGGATTGTGTATTGATAGCCCTGTGTCTAATTGAATGCTGCAACCTTTTCACCCTGCAGTACATTTCTGAAATAATTAGCTTATTAAAAAATATTAAAACCACTATTGCATGAAGAAAGGTGAGATACATTCTCAATGGTACCGTGAAAAATGAAATCTGAACTGTTCCTTATTTAGCCTTTTAATTTTGTTGACATATAAATACGCCTCTTAACAATAAATCCTCTAACTCGGAGATCATTAAATCACAGTCCTTGAGGGCCGAGAAGTGATGGTTTTCTACAGTCCCTGTACCTTGAAGTCGGGTGTAAAGACAGTCTGGCCAATCGGAAGCATGAATTGTTTAGTTAATTAGTTTATTACCTGGGAGAAAAAATCAGGCCTGAATTTGGATTTGAGGGCTGGAGTTGGTAATCCCTGCTCGAACTGATTTTAGTTTTTTCTTTTTTTTATGTTTTGTTTTCCTCCTCATCGTATCTGCCTCTCCACCCCTTTCTCTGTCTTCTCTCCTCTCTCCTCCCTCTGTTTGTTCCTTTTCCTCCCTTCTTCCTCTGTCCTCCCAGGTTACAGAGACGCGCAGCTGGGTTGGGTGCAGGTGTGTGAGGGGCGGGGCGAGGGTGAAACCGTGGCCTCCCCCTCCCTCCCCCGCCGACACGCCCAGTTCCTGGTGATATACGCCCCGCGCCGCGGCATCCTGGAGGTGTGGGGAACCCAGCAGGGGCCTCGAGTCGGGGCATTCACCGTGGGGAAACACTGCCGGTACGAGCGCGTACAGGGGCTAGATAAAATATCGCTAGCACCGCTGAATAATTGCTTTTATTTTGAAGTATCTAAAACATGATTACGAAAGCGTCTATGCTGGCTAATTAGCAGCATTTGCATGCGCTGAAAAAAATGTCTGGCCGCCAGCTGCTCACTAGATAAGTTTTTAAAGAAAGATACGAATACTAACTCAGCCCCAAAGTGGTCATATTGTTTTCTCAATGGCAGAGGAATTGATCTAAAAAATGGCAGCATTATTTAAGTTGGCCTGAGGAACTGCGTCAAAGATTATGACAGTATTTACAAAACTTCAGAAAACGGTAACAGCAAAAACATCCACAAGTCAAAACAGGGACTGATGAACACTTGGTAGGATCTGGTTACTATTTGACCACAGAGCTGCGACTCTAAAAATCACAACAGAATTGATTCAGTAAATATTTGAACCTCAATTAAAATTTACGTCTTGAGCTCTACAAAGTATTTATGGCTTTGTTTTCCTTGATTTGACTGCGCCCTGTGTAGTTTACAGCCTTTACGCGACCTCTCTATCGTGCGCCAGCCCCTGATGCCTTTCTTTAAAGCTGCACCCAGGCGCTAGTGACTACAGTTTAAATCATTCAACTCCGCTCAGTTCAATTTAATGTGCTTTATTGGTTTGGAGTGTATGCAGTAAATAATACTGAAGCATTATACAGTGCTGTCTGATAGCACTTGCACCATGACTCAGTACTCAAAAACCTGCCATTCGGCAGCTCATTTTTTATGGATGTTGGCACTAATGAAAGCTGACTGTTTCCATTTTAACCGGGTGGCCATTTTTTAATTTCAGAATGATTCAATACTGAGCCTTTTGAAAGAAATTGCACCACCCAGATTAAGACTGCATTATATGCTTGACCCCTCAGATGTAAACGCGGCATCCACAAAATACTGAAATTTAATTGCTAAATAATTGTGCAATTGAATTTCCAAATGAGACGAGCGTCTTGCTTCTTTGAAATAATTTTACCAGTCTCTGCGACACAAATACTGAGTCATGAAGCCTGAAATAGGGTAATGGACATCAGGCAATGATTGGGTTTATTTGGCATCTGCATGAATGGGTTTAAAAATGAATTTGAAGAGAAAAAATGAGCATTGTAATATTGTCAGCATTTTTTAAAAATATATTTATAAAACGTACAAGTTGAACTTCACTCACTGCCCCTCAGGTTGTGACATATTCTGCTGCCAGTGGAAGTGGTACAGGGAAGGAAATATGTTTTTACAGCTATGAAATGTGCGTGGAATTTGAATTTGTTCTCTCTCTCTCCCCCTATCTCTATCTCTCTCTCCCTTCCTCCATGTCTCTTCCCTCCCTCTCTCTCTCCCACAGTTTGCTGTACCCAGGTTACAGGCTGATGGGGGTGAACAGTGTGACCAGTCAGGGCTGGCAGCTCCACACGCAGCAGGTGTGTCTGCTGGACCCTGCTACTGGAGTGCTGAGGAGTATCACTGTCCCCTTTCACTTAGCTTTAAGGTACGCATTCACACACACACGCACGCACACACACACAGGCTCTCTCTCTCTCTCTCTCTCTCTCTCTCTCACACACACATATACACACATATGCACAGACTCAAATTCAAATTCAAATTTAAATGCTTTATTGGCATGACATATTCAAGATACATATTGCCAAAGCAACAATCAACAATATTAATATATTAAAACAACAATATTAATTCTGTTAATGGTGGATATAATACTATTGAAATTAATCATACACACATGCGCGTGAGCGCACACACACACACACACACACACACACACACACACACACACACACACACACACACACACACAAACACACACACACATCCTTGTACTTATATCTTTGTGAGGACATTACATTGACTTCCATTCATTCTTCCTGTGTCTCTACAGCCTTTCCCTAATCTTAACAATAAGAAATGTATGCCTAACCCAAACCCTTACCCTAACCTTGACCTATCCCTAATTCTAACCTTACCCCTAACCTTAACTAATAAGTCACAATTAGCCTTTGTAGTTGTGAGGACTGGCCAAAATGTCCTCACTTCCCAAAAAGGTCCCCACTCTGTTGGAAAAAAAACGTTTTTTGGTTCTCACTTTGTAGCAAGTACAAGAACACACACACACACACGCACAGTTTCCAACCCCCTGATGAGAAGACGTTTCTCTCTGCGTTTCAGTGACAAGAAGAGCGAGCGAGCGAAGGACATGCACCTGCTGAGGAAGATGAACGCACTGCTGAGGAGCCAAGAGCTGGAGCCGGGTGAGCCTAAACGTTCTCATAACGTAAACGCTTTAACAACATTGTGAGAACATTTCCTTTGTGCTGCGAGACATGATGAGACCTGTATTAGTCACACTATGTCCCTGATAGAGCACTTCTCCTGGACATCTACAGTCCTGTAAAGTCCTCTGTCCAACCTAAATTCTGCCCCGACCAATCAGCACCTCTTTGATATCACTAGCCTGTGAATGGGGGCTGGATTTAGAATGCTCAGAGCGGTAGATCTCCTGGTATAGGCATGATGTGAATACTTTAGTAGTGGCAGATTAGTATTGCCTTGCTTAAGTAGTTTATAACGTGAAGATCAAAAACCTGTACACCATAGCTGTAGTTTTGGAGGACACTACACCTCACACCTAATTATGCATTATTTAGGTGATTTATTTGGAATATTATGAATAGGTTATCTGGGGAAGCCAGGAAAGAAGTATTTTGGTGATTTTGACACAGGAAGTCCTGCATTGTAGTTTCTGCTTCAAAGAAAATGCCCCTAAAATGGCTGGGCATTGTAATTCTTTATGAGATGTGATAAATACATTATTGTCAGTTATTTGGTGAAATGGACCCATCCGTGTTCCAACTCACTCCTTTAACAGCACAATATGCACCTACTATTAAGCACCGTGTGTTTGGGAAGAATAAACTGACAAGATTTTCTGAACTCTGACCTCTCACCTCTCACCCCGTCCCTCCCACAGACATCCTGGAGAACGAAGCCCTCAGTATCCTCCTGGAAATCAAACACCCTGCTATTAAAAAACAGGTGAGAGACGGGAATATCCTTTGTAATTTATGTAAAGCACAGCATTTACATCAGTGGTCAGACATTTAGTGCACGTAAAACCATGTTCAGAAAACCAGTAACATGATCAACGATTAGTCGTACTCGTTGTTTAGGACCAATCATTGGTTGCGTTACTAGTTTTGTGAGTGCTAAAAGGTTTTTCTCATTTTTAACATCCAAGTGAATCCGGTTCTTGATTTGACAAAATCCAATTGATTGAAATGTTTTTTTATGAAATGAAGGGAATGTCCTGTTTAAACGAATGTGAATCGGCATCTTGCCTGGCTTGTTTCTTCAACTGACTGGTGAAATATTCTGGACATACATAATATAGTTCATCAGGAAGGATGTCCCTCAAAACTTGGCCATGCGCAGCTGTCATTTATGCAATAGCCTCTTAAAGGGACTATGATTAGACAGCTCTGGTATACAGTACCTCAGCCGCCGCGCACTGTTTGCGCATAGACTTTCATCTACACGAGTATGCGAACTCAACAGACTGGCTCATTTAACATTAATGACACCTTGCCTTGTCTTGTTAATGAAATGTCTGTTGGGTTTTCTGCTAAAAAAAACTGCAATAATTCAGCAGTAAAACAGCTGGGACTTGTTACAGCTGTGCTCTTTTCCCCAGCCATTACTCCTGTTGAAAGGGTTAGCTTTCAAAACGCTAACGAAGCTTATGCCTACAATTTTTCCTGTGTTTTGGAGCGTTCAACAGCCATTCCCCAGATAGATAATACAGCTGTCGTTAGACTATTGCTGTCAACTGCTTTTTGTTGACTCTTGGAGCTAAAGACCTATATATTAGACAGTGATGTAAGACCATTATAGTCTCATTCCTTGATCTGTTTTGAGTGTGAGAAAAGTACAGTGTAAATTCAAGGAGCGGTTTGTCTGAGGATGGAGCCTAGCTGTAATGCGAGAATATGACATTGATGCAGCTCTTGACCTGATGATAAATTCTGTTGGACCTGCTGTTTCCTGGTAACCTCATAATTGTCTATGGCATTGTATTTGGGCATGCTGTAAAGGCAAAATGGTGATTTCTCATTGGTCTTGCTTGTTTGCTGACAGGCCCTGGAGTCCTTGTTATCCAATAAGAATGCGCCAGTCTCGTGCCTGACCAACATCACTCGTGCGCTGCTCGATAGCATGAAGGGACAAGGTACTCAACCCTGCTCTACATAACACCTTTTTCTGCCATTTTGGCTCTGATATTCTCCAGGCTTTTAATGTGTGTGCACGCGGACGTTTGTGAGGGTGTGTGTTTATGTATGTGTACGTGTTGTGTATGTACTGTGAGCATCATAACTCATTTGACAGGCCCTTTTTTATAAATAATTCAATTCTGTTTGATCTAGTCAGTCACCTGATCTGAATTTCAATTGAACATGCATTTTACACATTGAAAAGGAGACTGTAGGCAAAAAGTCCCTGAAACAAACTTTCTCTTTGTGTGTGTGTGTGTGTCTATGTATGCGCGCGTGTGTGTGTGTGTGCATGCACGCGCGTGCATGTATGGGTGGGTGGGTGTGTGTGTGTGTGTGTGTGTGTGTACATTTACACTGCAGACCCTGAGGCAGTGGAGGAGAGCCTCCTGCAGCTCTGTTCCTCTCAGCTGAAGCTGCTGTCTCTCTACACTGACCTGCTGGCCCTGCAGGCTGCCGGCACTGACTCCAGCACGGTGAGCACTGCACTGCAGCTCAGCTCGTTATGCCAGCATCCATTCACCATACTAACACAATCAGTGTGTGGCTCTTACCATTACAGAAAGCTACACTAACACCATAACCTATACTCACTATGTTACTGCTAGCATAGTGCCACATACTGGTGCACAATATCAGCAACGTACATCGATGTTGAGCTCTTCGAAATGATGGTTTTGTTAGTATACTGTTGCTGTCCATTTTGCTGAGTAATGTAGCTCTCATACACTGAATATAACACACCGATGGTGTTTGTTACTGTGGGAGGAGTGCCACTGTGTCTGTGTGCGATGAAACTGCTCTTGTGACACATTCAGTCAGAGTGTAAAATCAGCACATTCATTTCAGCTGCCCCTCTCGACTTGGTACGAGTGTAACCCTTACAGCGCTGGAAATAATTGAGACCACTCCATAATTTCTGAAGAACTAAGTCCGATTCTTGAACCGTTGCTGGGACAGGAGAGTTCATATCATTGCAACTTGTCCTTGCAACATTCTAGAACGGTTTTGTCTTTCAGCAAATCTTTGGTTTGAACTGGCCTCCCAGCTGGAAAAACCAGCATGGACCAGCCAGCAACAAAACACAAGATATGCTGGTATGAGGCCCATATACGCCTGTGACCAGCATACCAGCATATGTTGTGTTTTGGTGCTGGTCCACGCTGGTTTTTCCAGCAGGGAAGTGTCCGTTACTTCCACAGTAATGCGAGTCGTTTCTCCCACAGGCCTCTCCTACCAGCATCGACGAACGAATCGACCAGGATGTGGCACGAGTCCAGCCAATGCTGCTTCAGTACAGGGAGCTCATGTCCCGCCCCTCTGTTTCCTTCGCCCAGGACCCCGGGGGCCAACTTCCTGCTCGCAACTTCCTGTCTCAGCTGGAGTGCGAGACTGGGGGGGCTTTGCGGGTGATCAGGGGTCAGGACTCTGACTGGACTCGGCTCGGTGAGACTGGCACCTTCCACAAGATCTTAGACTAATGGGCCTAAAAGCGTAAGGTTGTCCGTACCCTTTAGAGCACATCAACTTGTTTTCCACTGTTGAATATATTACTCCAGCATGATGAAATACAATTTATTAAGCTGCTTAACTAAAATGTCCTTTTGTGTTTGGAAACAAGGATATTAATTTAAAATCCTGCCCTCGGCCTTGATGTATTTTATGCAGTAAAATGTGCAAGGCGCTGTTTAAAGTGTAAGATCACAAATAACTGATTAGACTGTTGGTAAGTGAGCAGTCTAATGTTGAAGTCACAGTCTTTACTGGTAATGCAAACCAATAGAGGCTCTAGATTATTGACATGGAATTTTGAAAAGAACATGAATGAAACCTTCCCCTGATACTGATTCTGAAAATACGAAAGACAAGGAGTGTCAGTAAGTACAATAAAGAAGACCGGAGAGTTTTTTCTCTGGAATACATTTCTACACTCCGCAGTTTGTTGACTTCGGCTCTCAGTTTGTAGTTTTCCCAACTAGCTGAGTGCGTACCTCCTCACTCTTGTGTTTTGTTTTTTTCATGTTTTTACCACAGGAAGCTTTTTCTTCTGGGGCTGCCTGTGTGGAGAGAGCCCCGTACAGAAGGTGTGTGAAACCCTACAGGACGCCGGCATCAGCCCCCAGCAGCTACAGGTGAGGGAGGGACCAAGATTCCACAGAGTTAGGGAGCGTTTGCAAATGCCCGCCTCCGTGGAAATATTGTCACCTAAACTTACTGTTTTGTTAGTGTCATGTAGTGGTGTTATGCTGAATCTCCTCGTCTAATCTCTTTGTCGGTCTGTCTGTGTATCAGTCTCTCCTGTTGAGTGTGTGGCTGCATAGAGAGAGGGAGCTACTGAAGAGACCAGAGGCTGTAAACAACCTGCATTCCATACTGACTGCACTGAGCAGCATGCCAGGTGAGCCTGCCCTGTGTGTGCACCCATCTGCTGTGTTTTAAGAAGTCCTGCCTCTCATAGCTTAGCCCTGTGCTTTGAGATATGTTAGCCCAGGGCTAAGCTAGTGTTGACATTTGCATATACATTCTAGTGTGGGTTACTCTCTTCCTTAGCCCTGGGCTGGCTTATCCAGCTCGGTAGCAGGGTTAGCACTGAGGTTAGCCCCAGGAAAACCCCCAAGCATGGTGCTAATGGCCCTTGTGAATGCATGGCCCCAGGTCAGCAAATGCTCATCTTGGATATGCTAGCTTTAGGTTATCCAAAGTCTGAGGTCTTCTCTCTACAGGAGCTGTGGATGAGTCCTGGGACATGCAGTGTGTCTCCCCCTGGTGGCAGCAGTATCGAACTGCGTGTTTGGAGTCAGAGAATGCTGGCGCCGCCCTGCTAGCTGCACTGGTGGCTCACAGGTCTGCCAAGAACTGCATTTCTGCTCAGGCTGAGAGTAAGGTAAAGGATGCAATTCATGCTAATACATGAGTACATAAAATATAAATATCTAGCTGAAGTATAGCCATAGACTGTATGAAAAAATGGACACAGCACCCGGGTCTGAAAACTTAGACCAATGCGGAAATCTATAAAATTTGCATTCTATTTAATGGCCTGCAGATGACGACGTCAGTGATTGCAGAGAGAAGTTCAATGCTATAGAAGTCTATGAGAAAATGACCCTACTTTCCCACCTGATTTATTATTTCAATAATGATTTTCCGCATTACGTTATGTTATCTATCGCAAGTTTCAAGTCTCCTTCGATATATCATGATGTTCATTTTTGTACATTATGGTCCCAAATAGACTAGAATAAAGGATAAAACTAGAATATGCTTTAGGGGCATGGCTATCCTCTGGTCCTCTTCTGATACAGTCAGATCCATCCGTAGATCCACCCCTCACTCCTCCTTGGATATTCAGTTCACGCTCTCGTCCAATAGGAATCACATCCGGTTTCAAAATGACAAAATGGGCTATTCAAATTGCCAAAATCGAGGCTTCCTAAATGGTTTGCTAAAACCAGTGGGTGATGTCACGGTTGCTTTGTCCATCTTTTTATTCAGTCTATGGGTATAGCGCATAACTGCCCCAGACAGTAGGACTGCTGGTCTGGAGGGTCACTGTGTCTCCTGGGTTCAGCTTTTAGGTGCCCAGTTCAACTGCTTCATCCGTTGGTCAGCCAGAGAACAGGTGTGGATCAAAGGGAATCCATTAATGCATGCAGATACTGTAGCCCTATCTCCCTCCTGATTGTAGTATAAAATCCTAGTTGGTCTCTTTCTTTCTCTCACACCATTTTGGCATTTTAATCTTTTTTTTAATTTATGCAGGTTTTGAATCTGTCAGGTGTTTTTTTTACTGATGGGGTATGTGTTTTGTTTGTCTTTTGCATCAGGTTTGTTTTCTACTTCTGTCTTTGCTTTGATCTTGCTGTGCTTTCTCTCAAGTCCTTAATCACAGGGACTCGAATTAAGGGACATTTAATTTAAAAAGTCTTTATTGCTTTTTCTCTCCCTCCTTTACCTGTCCTCCTATCGCTTCCTCTCTCTCTCTCTCCCCCTCTCTCTCTCCTCTTTCTTGTCGTCTCTGCCCTCTTCTCTTTCCTCTAACTTTCTCTCACTTTTCCCCTCTCCTGCTCTTCACCTTTTTCTCCCTCCTTTGCCCCCTGTTCTTCTCCCTGCCCTCCCCCTCTCTCTCCGTCCCCTTCTCTATCTTTCTCTCAGTTCCAGTCGGAGTGGGAGGCCGTGTCTCTGGAGCTGGAGCAGTGGCTGGTGTGCGTTCGGCAGCTGGAGGACCTGCTGGCCCTGCAAACGCTGCTCTGCCTGCCCAGCCCTCGGGGGTCACCAGGGGGCGCCCCCACGCGCCGCTCAGTCAAAACCCTTTTGGAGAGTGGCAGAGGTACAGAGCCACCAACTTCACCCCTTAAAGGAGCTGCATCATGATTACTGCACATGCTCAGAACTCTGAAAACTAACAAGAAATCAATCCAAGTGAATCAACTCAACTGAAAGTCAAAATCTGATTCCATCATTGCTAATCCGTCTTTGTTTTGCATCATTTGTATATATTTTAATTATTCAGGCATTATGCTTTTTATAGTAAGAGTTTTCTATGGAAATTTGAGGACCAAAGGATATGAATTAGGTAAGCTGGTTTGTCAGACGCCAATAAACATAATCAAAGAGATATAGTTCTTCTTCTATTATGTTTATTGGCAGTTGTAAAACCAGCTTAGTTACATTTTTTTCAAACCCTTTGGCTAAAGCGCTAAAATAGCGCTTTGAATCCTCAAATTTTCATATAAAACTCCTTGATATAAAAGGCCTAATGCTTGAGTAACTAAAATATGTAAATACAATGCAAAATGATGATGGATTAGCGATAGTGGAATCAGATTTTGATTTGCACTCGAGCGAATTCACTTCATTTGATTTCTTATTAGGCTGAACAGTTTTCTTAGTTCTGAGCATGCGTGGTAATTGTGATACAGCTCCTTTCAATCCCCATGGCACTGCTAGAACGGCACAGGTCCTTTAGGACTACAACTAGCTAAATTTGACCTTTTTTTGAAGCTCTGAAGTAGATGAAGCAGCTCATCTGATCAGAGTGAGGTCTATTAGTGTCTGTGAAATGTTACATAATTTCTGCTTGTCGCCTATGAACTCCAAGGCATTGGACTTGAAAATTATCAATTTGAGGTTAAAGTACGGACTCTCGGCTTTTACAGGTGGTGCATCCGTGTTAACCATGTTTGAATTGCAGCCAGTTTTATAGTGTCTTCGTTGATATACCTGCAGTAGCTTCAGAGTTGGTGCAGTTTTCCTCAACCCACCTTCCCCATCTCAGGTGGTGTGGCTGACAGTGTGGCCAAGTGGGTCTTCAGGCAGGACTTCGCTCCTGGGTCACTGAAGAAGGTCCTGCAGAGGAGGCCGGTGGAACAGGAGAAGCAGGAACAGCCAGGAGAACAGGGGGCAGCGGAACGGACAGCAGAACAGCCTGCTGAGGAGAAGACCGAGGGGGATGGCCACTTTCAGAAGGCAGCAGGTCATTTTGCTCACACACACTCATGATTACGGGTTTCAGTGTGTATGTGTGATGGTGCCTGTGCGTGTGTGAAGGAGATGTAATGGCTATTTTTCCATTTAATCCATTTTTTGATTTTATTATATATTTATTCTGTAATGATTTATATGTACTTGAAATTCTTATCCTAGCACAACATGTTATGACTCTGTAGGTACAAAAATGCATACATCTGTTTTCTGAATCACAGATTAAAGCACTGGAGCACACATTGTCACATACAATGCACACTTTTGAAACTGTTTGTGCCTGTGGCATGGCGTGTCTCTATAATTGGTTGGGACAGCATTGCATTAATTTTGGTTTGTTGATTATTTAGTTACGTTGGTGAATGTTTTGATTCTGTCATAAAATGATCTTTTGTTCTCAGGATGCCTTATCTGGGGGTTTGATAACTTTGGCAACGCTGTAGACACTTGGTGACCAACTATTTTCACTGTGACCAAAAACTACATGTCTGGCTGTGTGTGTGTAGTTTACATGTTTTTGTGATATGTACCTTTTTTCAGAGCTGCTAGTCTCTGTGAGACTACGATTCCCAGAATCCCTCTCTCCTGACCTGCTCTTCTCTCACTGCTGCTGGGAATATGTGGTGCAGTGGAACAAAGACCCTGAGGTAGCAAAAGCAGAACCTTCTGCCTGCTACTGCCGCAGTTCATTATTTTTTACTCTCTTATCCAGCTCATGTTTATTGTTTTTCCCATTAAAAATAAAATCCAGACGAGGTTAAAGGATCCGTTTTGCTGGCTAAAGGGCATAAGTGGGGAACCTGAAACAAAAAACTTTAGGGAATTGTTTGGAACATTCATCCCTGAAATACATTGCATTTGCTCCGCCGTATGAAGAAATATCCAGTGTTTACATTTATCATTGAATTTGGAGTGAGGTAGTTTTTTTTTAAATTCTTCTCTGGCAACCTGCTAGATACATTTAATGTGAGGTTGTCGCTCTAGTATTGTCTGTTGTAGTGCGTGCATATCACCGATATCAATAAATCAAGGTTTTCCTCCGTAATATAGTTGACTGCTGCCCTGTTTCAGCTGCCTTTTTCTGGTACACTTTTAAGTTAAGCATGTGTCAAAAGTAATCATGGTAAACGTAGTTCAAATAGGCAAGTAAACTGGTACAGGGTGTGTTCTTGTGGCATAGTGTGGCTCTCAGTCCATCTCTCCATGTGTCTGCCGCTGCAGGAGGGTCGATACTTGTCCTGGGCAGTGGAGCACCTGAATCTGGTCACCAGTCCTCACATCCAGCAAGGTCAGCTTTAGCCACTGTGCAAAACCCAAAAATATATCATTCTCAACTCATATTCCAAGCTAATATTAAAACTTGCTGTCATGGAGTCCACAGGTTTTCTGCTGAATAGGACCAAAAATTTTGCCTACGAGACGGTTTGATCTCTTTCTGTATTTATCAAAAAGGTAATAAAATTTGGCTTGATTTTACTTGTCAAGCAAACAGTGTCAGATAGATTTTGAGTCTTATCTCTTGACTAAAACACTTGGTAAGACTATGGCCCATCACTTCCTTTTTTTCTAATGTAAGCCTTCGCTGTTTGCAGTCTTTAGATTGACTGCTGTCAGATCAATTCAAACCCTGGTGTTTAAACCCCATTATGACTGTGTCAGTCATTTTAATTCAGATCCCAGTATCGCTACCCTATGGTTCACACACAGGTTACTGGAGGGGATAAGGTTGTTCTGGGCTACCGGGTTAGCTCACTCGGTTAAGACGTTGCATTGCAGAGCAGTAGTGACCACCACGGCCCGAACCGATAGCCTTTTGAGAGCAGCGCATAATTGTCCTCACGCAGCTGGGATACAGGAGGGACACAGCTGGTCTGGGTTAGCATTGTTCATTGCTCTAGTGCCTCCTGCTGGCCGGCCAGACACTCGACAGCAAAATTCTAAGCTAGTGCATGCTTGGGTTTCCTCCAGCCTTGTTCTGAGCTTGTGAAGTGTGTAGCAATGAATGTAAAGAAGTGGCGATTGACAGGCACATGCTTTGGAGGAGAACCGCAAACTGCCCTCTCTTTTCCGCGATGGCAGCACGAGTCACATACGTGCACGCTTGTGTTCATAGTTCACCAACTGGACATGCCAGATTTGCGTGGAATTGGAGATGTGAAATATAAATAAATACATAAATAAATAGATTGATAGATAGATAAGATAAATAAGGTTGGTCTGTGTTTGGTTCAGGCATCGCCGTGATGATGTGGAACACGTTCATTGGAAAGCGCTTCTCTGCAGCTGCGTTCCTCATGGAGAAGGTGAGTGGAGTGGGAGGGCGGGGATGTTGGGCAAAACTGGCTGTATTCTGGTCTACCTCACCTGTGTGGTCGCCCACATCTCACCTACACTTCCTCTACAGGTGGGAAAAGCACCGAAGGATCGTCTCTGTCGACGGGTGGGTGAAAGTGTGTGTGCTTTTGTGTGTTTGAATGTGCGTGTGTGCTTGTTTATATTTTGATGTGTGTGCAACTATATGTGTCATGTATGTGTTTGTGACTGTGTTTATTTGTGCTTGTGTATGTTTGCATATGTGTGTGCCTGTATGTGTCATGTGCCCATGTGTTTTAGCGTATGTAAGTACATACATGTGAGTGTATGCATATGTATTTGTGCTTGAGTGCTTGTGCGAGCGTGTATGAGTATGTGTGTGTCTGCGTGTTTTTGTGCCTGTGTGTATGTGTTTGTGTGTACGTTTTTGTGTGTATGATTGTATGTGTGTATATGTGACTGCGTGTTTCTGTGTTTATGCAGGACTTGATGATGGGAGAAAATGCCATGACGTGCTTCCTGGGCTCCTGCAGCCAGCTTCTGCAAATTTTGATGGAGGTGAATAGAGTGACTCTGATTTTCTATTCTTACCGTTTGAACAGTCAATGTAACTTGCATGCTGCCATGAAGAGCGTGCCACCTCAATGCGGGTACTGCAGTCCTGCCCATACAAACAGGAACCCTATAAAACCGCAGCAAACACACACCCCGCGCCAGCAGATGAACACACGCACCACCGGACTACAATGTGATACCCCCGCAAATAAACTGCCCGCACAGCCTGACTGACACACCAAACGGTTTTCACGCCAGCGAGCATCCTGTCAGACGGCCGTTAACACAAACTGCCCGCACACTCAGAACAAACCACAGCAGCAACCATACAAACGCGGACCCTGCCACACTACGGCACTGCCCAAACAAATTTACATCCCACTGAACTGCAGCATTACGCGTACAACCTCACGCCCTGACCGGCCCTCTGCTGCCCCCTCTGGCCAGGCTGACGCCAGCGTGGACGAGGTTCCTCCTCCGGAGCTGTGCGTGGAGGAGGTTTGGGGTGGAGCGGAAGGCCCGGCCTCCATCGCAGAGCTGGCGCTGGAGCAGAAGGGGGTGCATTACCCGCTGGTGCAGCATCACTGCCTGCTGTCCTCCATCTTACACGCCACCATGACCTTCCGCCTGAAAGGGGTGAAGCCCCTGAGCCTGTTCGACAGCAAGGTGAGGGTTCCAGTCTCCACTGTCCGCTGAAATCCTGCTCAGTCTTGTCCTGTTCCAGAATGTTCTTCTTCTGCGACTCGCCTTCCTCTCACTTTCTCTCGCACCTTTTCCTTCCCAGGGGAAGAATGCCTTCTTCAGGGACCTGACATCCATCCAGCTTCTTCCCAGTGGCGATATGGATGCCACTTTGGTGTATCTGAGGCAGGAGGTGAGAGCGCCCCCTGGGTTCTTGACAGGCCACTGCGGGCCGAATTTACAGAGACTCCTAATCCTAGGTTAGTTTGTGACACAGTCTCACGCAGCCTAAACATGGGCTTAATACCACACATGGACCGATTCTGATGCTGGTATCGGATAACTGTCCAATACTCCCTTAGGCAGCTGAATCGAGCATCCGTGACCATGGGCCGATTTGTTATCGGGTACCGTTATTTAAAAAAAAATAACAATTCAGTACAATTATATCAATGTACTTTGACATTTTTTTGACATTTGGAACGCAGTGTTTAAGTGAAGCCTGATGTTGCCTTACGCATAAAAGAATGATTCCACTCTCCACACAGTGAGGCGTTCAGCTGATCAGTTAAACACTGGTATCGGATAAATACTCGGTATCGACCGATACCCAGAAGCCCAGGCTTTGGTGTCAGTAATGAAAAACTCAGATCAGTCCATCCCTACTAAACACTATTTTGAATAGAGATTCGCCGTACAGATTCATTTTAATCCAGGCTGTGGCTTAATTGGTGTCTGTGAAACTGCCAACAATGTTTTGTTTAATATTATAAAGTTTGCTGCATTTTTTTCCAATAAATTTCTTTTCTGTCCCTGTATGTCCTTCTTAACTCCTTTGTGATATTTTATCACTCATTCTGTCTTTTCGTCCGTATTTCCTGCTCTCTGTCTCCCTTTCCCACACTTATCCTGCCTGTGTATTTTTCCCGCTTTCTTCTTCCTCTGCTCTCTCACCCTCTCTTTTCCCCTCTCTTCCTCTATTGCTCACTCTCTTCCTCTCCTGCTCTCATTCCATTCTCCCCTGCTCGTTTTCTCTCCCTGCATCACTCCGCTGCTTGTCGTTGTTCTCCTCAGTTCCTGCTGAAGTTGCTGACCAGCTGGGTTCAGACTCAAGGGGAGACTGTTGACTCGTCCTCCTCTGAACTGGGGCCCATCGATGACTCCTGGCCCTCGCTCTGCTTCGATCTGGGGCCCCTGCTGCAGGTGAACCGTGACCTTCTGCGGAGGCACCTGGTGTGTGAGCTCTACAGCCAGGGCCTGGACCTGCGGGCAGAAGAGGTACCGTGCGCACTTTCTGACAGACTTTGTGACGTCAAGAGAGACACAAAACAAAATGGTGTTAATGAAACTAACATGGCCTCTGTTGTAAGTTTTCCACTATAGTTGCTTGGCTTCTTGCTTAATAGTTTTTGATCTCAGATTGTTCATTTCTGCCTCTGGTGAGTCTTATGCAGTCCCCTCAGCTGAACTGACTCTTTTCCTGTCCCAGGCTATGCTGGAAGTGGAGGACAAGGAGGTCTTGGGCTCTCAAATGCTGGTTCTGACGGGTCAGAGGTTATCCTACTCCCTGCTGCACACTCAGACCAAACCCGGCATGGAGCTTCTGGCCCGATTACCACCAATGCTCTGCACCTGGCTCAAAGCCATGGTGAGAATCCTGGGATCACCACCAATTACACGGCTACATTCGCCAGTGCTGCCTCTGCATTTATTATTACCATCAGTGCTGCTGCCATTGCTAGTCTTACTAGTGGCACTAGTACTTAAGTAATACTGAAGCCTGTTGCCACTGTTACCACTGTTGGTCAGAAAACTACTGCCATTACAACAGCTTCCATGAACTGTGGGTTTGTTTCATGTGGATGACAATTCTGTACCTATGGTGCTCTATTTTAAGTGACCTCAGACAAACATAAGTGGTTGAACCTGTCTGTCTACATCTGGTTCCACCATCTAAAAGATCTTGTACCTCTGTTTGCCTGTAGGCGTGTTTCTATGGTGCCATAGTAAAGCTGACTCTCTCTGTCCCACTTTCCACCTTCTCCAGGACCCCAGCGTCCTGCGCTGTCCCTCCGTCCCCCTGGCCCTCACCAGTCGGCTGGTGAGCCGCACAGTGGAAATGTTGCCCGAGAGCCACTCCCAGTACAATCTGGCCTTACATCTGCTGGAGGCTGTGGACCTATTGGATGGAGACGCCTGACAAAAGGGATGGGGAGAGAAGGAGTGATGAATGAGACTGAAATGGGGCAAAGGATAATGGATACAGAGCAGAGACCTAAGGGGTAGATAGAGCTGGGAGTGGGGAAACACCACGACATGGACTGAGGAGTGTTCATTTTAAATAGGAGTGTATTTGCTTGGCTGTGCACTGGCTTTGCAGCTTCATCCTAATGTACATAACGGCTTCTGAACCAGAACACAGTCATAACGACATGTTGCCAAGACCGCACAAGGAACAGAGGATCTTTTAAAGGCGGGCACAGTTTTAGTCTCCTGTATGTTTCCTAAGTGGCTAGCTGTAGTTTAGCAATGTTCAAGGAAGGTATTTTGTCCTCGTCTTTCACTCTGCAAAGACTAACAATGTATAATATGAATAAAATGAATACCTTATTTTACTTATTTATACACAGTACTGTAATAGCTGTGCCTGTCACCTCCTGTCCACTACAAGGAAGCCTTTAGCAGATGCACTTGTTATCAAATGCGGGCAAAATGTGGAATAAAGCTGAACTTGGTACTGTGTATTGTTACTGATGGAATGTTGAATCTGCTGAAGTTGGAACAAAAGGTTATCCATGGGGGCTGGAATGAAATTTCCAACTTAAACCAATTGGAATTCTAAGCTGGTATTAAATGGTTAAAATTGTGTTTTTGACACCTCTAGCTGGACATAGCTTGTCTGCATTTGGTTGAAGCTGGTCAATAGCTGGACATAGGTGGTCAAAGCTGGTGAAAGGCTGGTTGACCAGCTAAAATGGTCGAAAACGGCTTAAGTCAGCTGGACCAGCTTAGGCTCGTTGAAGCTGGAATTTTAAGTAGTGGAATTCAGGAGTGGCCGTGGTATATCCACTGGGGATTTGTTGAAATGCAATATGAATGTTTTACTTTGGTACAAATGAGCTGTCATAAAGGGCATATTTATTATTTCAAGTTTGAGAAATGGGCTTAATGAGGGATGCCAAAATGTTGCCTGGCTTTCCCTGGGTATATTGTTATCTCCGACTACAGGGTCTGTTCGGTGGAGATGCAGAAATGGATGGGAGGAAATGGGTGCCTTAGAATGGGTGCCTGTTGCCATCAGCCATTCCCCTACTCAATCTGGTCCAGCTGTGTGGCTGAAGCTAAGCAGATGTGGGCTTCGATAGTACTTGGATGGGAGACCACCTGGGAAAACCAAGTTGCTGCTGGAAGAGGTGTTTGTGGGCCAGTAGGTTGCGGTCCTCCCTCTGATGGAATAATCCCCAATACCCCAGAGCACTGATGGGGACACTGTGCTGAAGGAGTCGATGTCTGTCGGATGAGACGTTAAAACTGAGGTCCTGACTCTCTGTGGTCATTGAAGATCCTATGACACTCTTCGACAAGAGTAGGGAGTTCTGCGGTGTCATGGCGAAAATCCCAACCTGGTTCTTTCAACCTGCCACCTAATCATCCCCTGATCTAATTGGCTGTGCAATTTGTCTTCTCCTCCTCCGCCTCAACCCCCCAGGGCTCCCTTGAAAAAGAGATTTCAATCTCAGTGGGACTTCCCTGGTTAAATAAAGGTAAAATTTAAAAATCTTGTTTCTTTGCAGATTACTATTTGTATCGTTTTGATCTTGATGCTACTTGTTGTCACGGAGTTAATGAGTAAATTCCTGCAACACATCAGCCCAGGTCAGTTGATTGGGAGTTCGGTGGAACCCCCAACAGTATCGATTCATAAGCGACGGAGCAGCGAGAATGGCAGCTAATAAAAAAGAAATGCACAGGTGTCGATGGTGTGGACAGGAGGGATGCATTGAGGATGATTGTATAGTGGCAAAAGCATGTTTTCACTGTGGGGGAAGTCATGAGATGGGGTCAGTGCAGTGTGAAAGAAGGAAAATGGAAAGAGAGGTGGAAAGGACAAGAGTACAGGGAACAATATCATATGCAGAAGCAACTAAAAGAGTCGTGAGTAAAAAAAAAATGGTGGGGAAAGAGCAGGCCAGAGTGCAGCCAGTGGAAAAGAAGCAAAAGGAGTTTGAGGAGGACGAAATCAGGATGAACAGAAGAAGTTTTTTAGCGTTCATCTCAATGGTTTTAAATTGTGCTTGTGAGATAGAAAGCAGAACAGAGAGAATTAAGATGGTGGTAGATGCGGCAAGAGAAATTTTGGGTGTAGTAGATGTAAAGAGGGAAGATATACAGAGAATTTTGGAAAGAGGGTTCGGCGGCAGACTGTAGAAAAGTAAGGAGAGACAGAAAGCCTGGGAAATAATTGAAGCAGAGAAGGATACGTGATAGGATTGGTCTTTTTTTTTTATAATTAAAGTAAAACACAGTTAAAATACAGCACGAAATTCAGTACTGTTGGTGACGGCATGCACTAAAGACCAAGTGTCGTCCGTCATGCTACTAAAAGAAGAAGAAGAATGGCAGCTAATTTTGTTGTCTTCGGAAAGTTTAGAGGACGGACAACTACGGATCCTTGTAAGGGGAAAAAAAAAATCATTTTACGGCCACGAACCGCTTTCAAGTTGATATGGGTGTGGGAGGATTTTCCAATATCTCGCAGCAGTCACCCGTCTTAGTGCATATATTTTCATAGTAATATCGGCTAGTTGATAGACTTAGAGCTGCATGTTGGACAAACGTGACGGGGCTGTCTGAGCAACGCGGACAAGTCAGAATTTCTGGATCAAAGGAGGCGCAAGGTAAAGCTAAGATAGCCAACTCGTCACTGTGCTGCTGGAAAAAGCCTTGGCGTGTAGCAGCTAGCTCTATAGCATGTAAGTGATGATGCTTTTCTTCTATTGCTATTGTTTTAGAATCAAACCAGTGTCTTCTACTGTGCAAGATGAACGATAAACTTTGCCAGGCAACCGTGCTAAATATATTCAGGGGATTAGACGGCACAGCGAAGGTTTGTCTGCTATCTTGCTGAAGTTAGCTTGCAGAACCCATTCGAATGAATCAAGTAGCAAGCTGGCTAAATTGATTTTGTCGTCGTTTTTAACAAGGTTACAACCAGCTCAACCACCCTTCTAAATACTTAGATTTTTGTGAGCAAGAATGCTTTGATTGCTGGCATGCCATTCACTGCTGCCTTGGATCATGTTAATTTGAAGGCGCACTCCTCCATATAACGTTACGAGAGATGTCCATTTCTCGCATCCCAGAAAAGCCTATGCCATGACTTCATTGGCTGTGGGGAAAAAAACAGTTTATTCTTGAGTATTATCAAGTCATGCATACCAGAACTAGCCTACACAATTCTTGAATGAACTGTCGATTTTTATCCTCAGTTGTTTAAGTCGTGCAATTGGCCTTTCTGGTATACGACAAATGGATATTTCTGAGGCTAGGTTTTTTTTTTTTTATAGCTTCACATTTTAAAATGCTGTTTTAAAGTGACGGTCTAAACTTTTTCAGTTATCCGTCTCAAGGCCAAGTAATTCGCCGGTCCCTCTGCTGTGACAATGGCTTCAGGTCCTGCGCAGCAGCCGGTCTTGACTGTCGAACAGGCGAGAGGTGAGAGCGGGACAGTGGTTCCTATCCTTGTTCCTGTGGCTTCGCTGTGTATGCAGGTTTTCTTTTTCCTTTTTTTTTTTTTTTTTTTTTTTTTTTTGCGATCTTAGGATTTTAAAAAGCAGTTAGTTCGTCCAAACTGAGCGCATGTCACGTTTAAAGCTGCTATTTAGCGTATTAAGCCACACTTTGACTGAAATATCTGTGTGTGCCTTGAATAATAAAATTCCTTTGAAAATATTATTTGATCATATTGCAATTTCAGGTCACGACACTGTGAAATGGATCAGCTTGGACTCCGAGGAAATTGGCAAGCTCCAAATTAGTGTGCTGAACGCAGGTTTTTAGAGCTCTTTCAAAATTATTGTTTTAAACTGATCAATTCGGGATGTATTGTTTACTTGAACTGATTAATTACTTTTTGTGTTTTTATGCAGTTGTTTCTAGTATATTACAGTGTGAATATGGAATTTTATTCTTCATGGCATGTTTAAATATCTGTCAAAATATCTGTCTGTGGCTTAAGAGGATGAATAACTGCTCTAAACACAGATCCATCTAATTTAGACAAATTAACAGCTTATTACCTCGCCAGGCCTGAGGGAGGAGGGCAAGGGGTATTGTTTTTGGTTCGATTTGTTTGTTTGTATGTTTGTTTGTTAACACTTTACCAGCAAAACTAATGGCCAGATTCAGCCCAAATTGGGTTTAGGGATTGCCACTGACCCAAAATAGATGCCTATTGAATTTCGGAAAAGTAGGTCAAAGTATGTGCGAGGGGCGGGGTTTGTTCTGCCTGGCACCACTTGTTGCAATTTCGATTGGAACAAAAACCAGCATACACGGGGTGGAGGAGCAGGATCAAAGTTGGGAACAACTGCTGCAGACAATGCAACCATGCTTTGGTTTTTTTTCAATGAAAGTTTCTTACATGCAGTATAATGTTTGATTACCACTGATATAGTTTGAATGTTATGTTATTTCTGTGTGTTTTTCAGTAATATTATTGGTTTGCAATTTGCCTAATTGGAAAGCGTAGCATTGAGATCTTTCTCTTTATAATTTCTTTCTAAGTGGTCCTGAGTGAGGTGATTCAAGCATTCTCCGTCCCGGAGAACGCAGCACGGATGGAAGAGGCCAGGGAGAGTGCTTGCAATGATATGGGCAAGATGCTGCAGCTGGTCCTTCCTGTCGCCACGCAGATCCAGCAGGAAGTTGTGAAAGCGTATGGCTTCAACAACGAAGGAGAGGGTGAGGGCTGCATGCTTGCATGAGTTATTAAAATCTTATAATATTGTAAAGGAGGGAGATAGGGTGATAATGAGAGCTTTGAAATTATTCTGCAAAAGGATTATGTGAAGAGCAAATAGGCAAGCATGGAGGTGGCATTATTTTCTGGCCTGCTGAGTTGTCTGAGTTTCTTGTATTTTCATTAAATCCCCCCTTTTTGTTTGTTAAGGTGTCCTCAAATTTGCTCGATTGATCAAGATGTACGAAAGCCAGGATCCAGAGATTGCTGCAATGTCTGCCAAACTCAAGTCCCTCCTACTGCCCCCAATGTCAACACCACCCATCGGGGGAGGGATCACATCGTCTTAGACGCACCTGCCAAAATTGACTTTTGCTTTAGAGGTAAAATTTGAAAGGAGCGATGGGAAAGAATCCGTTGAAGAGGCCATTTGAGAGAGCCTGTCACCACAAATGGTGAACAAATCGACTAAAGATTTTCATGTAAGTATAAAGTTTTAAGACTGACATCCTAGAGATGCATGCGATCAAACATGCAGCCCTGAAAGTGGTTGGAATGTTTTGTCTGTTGCCCTCAAGACAGGAAGTGGACCGGCTTCACATTCCTCCATTATGTCCCAAAGTGAATGGGATCAGTACTGTACCATCAATTCCAATAGCATGAGTTGCTATTTTTTTCCATTTTAAAAAGCTACCATAAATGTGCTTTTTTTCCTGTTCATTTCTTCCTGTTTTAGTGCCTATTTTTAAGTATATTTTATGCTGACGTTAGAGCCAGGTTGGAGCCTTGTTCTGTTAGAAAATGGTTTATTCCACCCGTTTATGTTTTTATTTGAATATATTTATGTGCATATCTTGAATAATAAACCCTACAAAGTAAATAGATCTCAAGTGGCCCTTTTTGTTGTATGAAGGTACCTGTAAATAATTGAGGTCGTCCGAAGGGCAGAGCTATATGGTTAACCCTTGTTTCCTGTCTGCATGTGCATTAGCGTCGGTGTTAGTGTCATGCTTTCTTGCGTGGATGAGATCTTGGCAAGTGCTCGGCACAATGGCTTCATACTTTCAGCGCCATGTGTTTGCACTAATGTCTAGCTGTGCACCATCATGTTTGGTTCCCCTGGGTCAAAGGTCAAGGTCACTGGACGTTAAATGTTTTTTAATTTTGTGCGGACAAAATCTCAGCAACCTCTCAGCACAATGGCTTCATACTTTTGGCATGTGTTTATATTAATGTCTAGTTCTGCATCCATCATGTTGGGTTTACCTGGGTCAAAGGTCACAGGATAAATGCACCCACTTCATTTGACCTTTTTCTTTTTGCTCTGCAAAAACAACTTATTCCAGTTTACATCTAACATGCACTTTGCAAGTAATTAATTCGAAAAGTCCATACTAATACTGACAGAGTCCTTTGCTTTCAGAACAGACTCAGTTCTTCGTGGCGTAGATTCAACGAGATGTTAAAATTATTCCCCCCTGACACTCTGTTCCATGTTGACATGATTGGATGATATAATTTCAGCAGATTTGTTAGCTGTTCATTCACGCTGTGAATCCCCCACTCTAATACATCCTGAAGGTGTTCTATTGGATTCAGATCTCGTCACTGGGGAGACCTTTCAGTTATACTGAGTTCATTGTCCTGTTCATAAAACCTTTTTGAGACAACATTTGCAATAGATGTACATCTCTGATCACACCCACTGCTCACTTAAAGGAAGGGTGTTATGTACCTGAGAATCTGATGGAACCGAAGGTGGGATTTTGGAGTCTGGACCATGCAACACTGATAGTCGGAGTCCCATCTGTTCATTCCCCTCCCTATTTGGTATAGCAGGCAGTTTAATAATTAGCTACCTAACATTAGCTATGAGGGTTGTGCCTGGTATGGTGACATGTTTTGGTAAATAAAGGTGTCTATCAGAAGTTGGATTGAAATCCCTAGAATGAGTCTTGACTAAAGTTGAAATTATGTAAATAAATTTTCCCTGCTAAGTAGCATTACTAGAGGACTTTTCAGTGCACTAATTAACACAGGATGCCAAACTACAAATTGCTCTTTGAGAAATGGCATAAGTTGAGCATTTTCACAGACCTTGTTTTGCTAGATGGATATAGTTACATTGAAGTAAACTTCAATTTTACAAAGAAACTTGTTGATTTATTTTATTGTTCTAATACTTTGGCAGCAGATTACATATTAACATGAGACATTTCACATAAAAATGTGGTGTTTTTTTTCTGAGGATTCCCATTGAAGCCCACTACACCACAGACTTTGGCCTTTGGTAAGACGGTCACCTATCCCCATATGTACACGCGCCCAATATTCATACATAACTCCTTTCATGCACAGACAGAGACTTGATTCAGCGGAAATCCTGAGCAGATCTTTTCAGACCCTCATATTTCTAGTTCCTGATAGGATCCGACAGCATGAACACACTTATTACATTCCTCATGATAAAATTGTTGACCCCGTTTGGGTTGGTATGTGTAAATTTAATGTGTATAAGATATATGAAATGGCTGGATGGACTGAACACACCTGCATACACGTCAAGTGTTCTACCTGAATGAAATTGTCCCCTTCGCCCACAAACTAGTCTTGGCGACATTTCCCTAGTTCCAGTTCATGCTTGTTACTTTCAGTACTGGAAGACTTGTATTGCTACACTGACATGTTAAAAACAATTATTTCTTTCATGTTTAGGAATGTTGGCATTCTGTCGCTTCATTTTTACAGCTCAAACTGGTAAACTGACACTCGGGTGGATGTAACTCAGTCACAGACTTCTGGCCAGTCTGCTTTGGCAATACCTCTTAAATTATGCCAGTCAGTTTAACTCAAAAGTGCATAAATTGCATTTACAAAGTAAAAAAGACACTAATCAAAGAGAAAGAAATTTAAGCCAGTTGAAAACTGATAACTGGCACTGATGTTAATAACTTACCATTACCTCTGGTGTAAATACCCCTAATCCCAGCCCAGGTGAGACAGTCTTGCAGCACGGCATTTTTACTGCTGAAAAGATTCCTCTCTCATTTCCCTTTTGCTTAAGATTCAAGTCATTTTATGTTCACGTGTTATTGCAGAAAAAATTGGAAGCACACAAGTCAACCCTTGACTTTACTTGCTCACGAAAGGTATTTTCACTGCGAGACTTTAATTTGGGAAGTGGAGGATTGAGGATTGAGGATTCTCTGTATCAGCGGGAGGATCTTGACACTAATGGATAACGGGGAGGGAAGGAATGCACCTGCTTCCACAGGCCGGCAGTCTGCTGAGCTAGGCTCACTCTGAATACCATCGCACTCCTGAATTTGACTTGTGCTTTTGGTGCTCCAACAGAGAAACTGGAGCCATCGTCGCCGTGCCGATTTGCTCAGCATATCTGCACCAAGGAGTCTTGACAGATGTGGCATCCTGAGACACTGATGGGCGAAGTCACATCTCGAAATGACGGTAGATGCTCTCCACGTATCCCAGAACCCTTTGCCAGTCTGGCCCTTCCGCTCTCAGCATCTCCTCAACGGTCTGCAAAACAGGCGGGACACATGCAGCTCAAACCACAACAGTCATGTCTTAGCTGAGGCGGAAGGTCCAGGGGTCGGAAAATAACATTTGCTGTGTCTCTTTTTTTCGACCCACAAACTCAACCAGCTGATTTCACAAATCATTTCTACCTCCTGGCAGAAGATCAGCAAATACAAATGATGGAGAAAATCTAAACTTGGAAGGAATGTTTCTATCTTGGCACTCCTGGAAAAGCATTTTACCCTCATTATAAGTATTCACCGATCAGCCACAACATTTAAACCGCAAAATATTGTGTTGGCCTCCTAATGCTGCCAAAACAGCTCCATCAAACTGACATCCTCTTGAATTCTTGAAGACAGGGTTCCTCAGCAGAACATTTCCCAGAGCATTACACTCGCTACTCTGGCTTGTCTTTTTCCCACAGCGCATCCTGGTGCCATTCCTTCCCCAGGTAAATGGTGCGCAAGCACCTGGCCAATGCACATGAGGTGAAATAAAACGACTCTGTCCTTATTCTCCACGATGTGCTACAGTTGCTATTCTGTCAGTTGCCTTCATGGACGCTCGTGCATCAGTGAGTACTGGGCACCCAACACCCTGTCAGCGGTCCATAGTTTCTCCTTCCTTGGACCAATGTTAGTCGGTACTCAGCACTACTGACTAGGAACACAGCTGAAGCCTCGCCCCTTCGAGATGCCTTGATCCACTCATCTGGCCATAACTATTTGGCCCCTATCAAAGTTGAGGTCCCATTTCTCCCACATTAAACATATCTTCCACGAGAACCAACAGTTCACTTTCAAAGGTATGTCTGCAGACCTTGACATGCGTATTATGAGGTGATCGATGTTGTTTTCGTTTGTGAGTGGTTGTATTGTTTTAAATCCCCAGTGTATTTACTAAGCAGACAACCTTACTTGACTTCGATACACTACATTCCAGTTCCTGTTTCAAAGAAATACTTTTTTATTGTTTATTCAACTTTGGAAGATCAACTGAGAACATATTTCTCCTTTTTTAAAGGATATCCTGGCTGTAAATGCCAGGATTGCAAGTAGACAGTGAGAGAACAGAGGTAGAGCAGTATTGGGGTTAAGGGCCTATCAGCAGAGTTCTGCCAAACTTAATCTTTACACATGCAAATCAGAATTCTCAGCCCAACTGCAGGCCTGAATCAGCAACTCTTGTCAACTTGTGAAGTAACCTAATCCACTAGATTTCCCTGCCTCCCGCATTTTTACAGTGAGGATAGAACTTAGTCAAGAGTACAATGAAAGATGGTCACAAGGAATCCAGGATAAGCGATTACTGAAATAAGTCCAGTTCACAAACAACACCTCCACCCTGGCAGCCTTATAATATCTACAAAAGCTACAATATATGTGATGAAAGGGCTCAGTGACTCACCAGTACAGCTGCGATTCCCATGCTCTCCCCAGTTTGAAAGGCCAACCCCAAGTTCTCCTTCTATGTAAAACAGCAAAACACAGTTTATGAACATCTGCATGCAATACAATAAACCAGGGAACACCAATTCTGGACCTCTAATTTAAATCCAGCCCTGGTAATTAAAGGAGCTGTGATACGATCACTGCACATGCTAGAACTTGCATCCTAAGACCGTGAATCTGCTTGACTGCAAGTCATAATCTGATTCCATTCTTGCCAATCCCATCTTTGTTTTGCATTTTATTTATATATTTTTTTTACTCCGGCATTATGCTTTTTATATCAAGGAGCGCTCTATGGAAATTTGAGGATTCAAAGCACTATTTTAAGTTTTAGCCCAGGGATACAAAGAATGTAAGCTGGTTGCCATCACCAATAATCAAAGAAGAAACTTACCCTCTAGATTTTGACTTGCAGTTGAACGGATTTACTTTGCTCAAAGTTGTGAGCATGCGCAATAATTGTGACACAGCTCCTTTAACTAATAAACTGAAGTGCTAATGATTGGCCGGACTGTCTCTATACCGGACTCCCAGGTAAAGGGAGCTTGAAAAACTGGCTGTTTTCAGGCTGTGATTTGATGATACCAGCAGTAAACCCTCATTCGAGATCCCATATCATTCTTGCCTCTATGACTGCTTCATCTGCGCATATACACTTCATCTGCGCATATACATGTTAAGAGGAGTAAATAGCATGAAAATTACATTTATGGTACTTAGATAAGCAAATGTCCATTTATCCCTCTTGGACCGTGCTGATCTTTTGGATAAGAACTGCTGGTGTGACTGAGGGCTTGTGATTGTGTACCGAGTCCCTACCTTGTCATCCTGGTTCAGTGTGCTGTAGGGGATGAGAGTTGGAAGGTAGGTGTGATACACTGCACAGAAGGCTAGCCCATCCACCCAGCTGCTGCTAAAGTTGGTGATATCAATCTTCTGCACAGAGAGAACAGGAGAGCATGCCAACACAGGTAATGAGCACATTGAAACCAAGCAATGGGCTGCTTAATGATCATCCAAGATGCAACATGCAAACTATCCTTAGAGCAGTGGTCGCCAACCCGTTTCCTTGGGTTTTCGCTCAAACCCAAGCAAAGCACACCTTAGTCAACAGTTACCAATCTCACTGCACAGCTAATTACTCAAATCAAGTGTGCCAAATAAGAATTGAAGTGCAGGATGTTAGCTCTCCAGAAACATGGTTGGCAACCACTATTTCAGAACCTGTAATGCATTATGTTATTTTTGATCATACGGCAGCCATGTTTGGCCAGCAAAAGCGTGATGACTGAGCACGCCGAGGGGCGCAGATGGGTGACTTCTTCCCCTGGTCCTCACCTCGTATCCCTGTGTGCGACTTTGGCACCAGCGAAGAAGAGAGTTTCGTTTCGAGCCGCCGTGACGACGCAACAGCGCGCTGAAGCTATCCTGAGGTCTGAGAACGTAAAGAAGAGAAGAGAAGCCCTAATAGTCACTAGCAGATTGGAGGTAGCAGTAATATAGGGAGGGAATGAGGTATCACTGAAATTCCTATATTATGCTGTTTTATTTGCGCGTCATTATATTCTTGGACGTCCAAGAGGAAGGTTTTAATAAGTTCATAAGTTTTTAGCAAAAAAACCTGGTGACAATCAAGGGCCAATTTCTGGGCCATTCTCTGCCAGTCATTCTTTTCCCTCTGAAGAACGGGCCGTGTTGAGTGGGTGTCTTCTATACAGTAATGACCACTGCTCTGATTGGCTGGTGAGCGGAGCTACCGACCCCTTACACAGTCCGTCAATTGATAACGACTAATACTGCAAAATCCCCTGGCTGATCTGGGAAAACATTTTCCTGTAAAATGGGTCCCTTAAATCCAGGGTCTCAAATATGTGCCAGATATGCTTTGTACCAAAACACTGCATTCCTTCATAGCACAGTGTCCCTATTAATGGGCTTTCAGTGTATCACAAAAAATGTCAACTTCCTGTTTTCTGTGGATTAATTTTATCCAGCTGGTGAACTGTTTTTTGAACCTTCATGTATCGGACACCTATCAGAATTAGGTCCTGGTGTTAGGGGTTGTACTATTAAAGCCAACAGAACAATCTCATATGGGTCGTTGTTCACTTTTTTAATTAATGAAAAGGAACTTATCGAATATACTGTGCGATGCAACTTTTCAGCAAATACATGACTAACTCATTGAATAGTGGAAATTGATACAAAAAAAATGTAGTAGAAATTCGACGTACTGCATATGCGAAGAAAGGCTATTAGACGTTACAGGCCTGCGGTGGGGCAGGTGTGTATTTGTCAGTTATTGATTGGTGAATCAATATCTGTTGGAATCCAACAGTACATACATCTGGAATGCCTCCTTGAAAAATCCCGATGAGTGATCAAAAAAAAAAAATCCCAAATATTCTAAAGCTGCTTTCGCACCGGACGCGAAACGAATTTTTTGCACGACAGATTACACTCAAAGTTAATGCAAAGACGCGAATCGACTTCGAAACGCGTGTATCCGCGTCTTTGCATTGATTTTGAATGTAATCTGTCGTGCGAAAAATTCATTTTGCATCCGGTGTGAAAGCAGCTTAAGACAGAAGACTCAGCAGAGTGCCAGTGATCTCTACAGTGACAGTGTGCCAGTAAAGGCTCTGAGATTAGCTGTAAGTAAAAATATGTTTCAGTCCTGCTGTTGTCAACTGGCATCATAAAGTTCTTAACTCAGTGTTTATTTTCATCAAAGTCTTGACTTAAGATTACCCCCTCACGATTTGTCAGAATATACATTTGTATGAACTGATTGAAACCTATTCTATCACTTTTGCAGTCAAATAAAATGTTGAAAACTACCATTATGAATGCCATTGAAAAAAAAAAAAAACAAAAGAAACAAAAGTTCAGAGCCAGTGATGTTGCTTTCCCTGAAGTAAAATGAATTACTAACTGGCAAGGACAGTCAAACAGAAAATATAGAGAGGTTAAGGCAATTGCTGTGGCTTTCAGTTTTCAGTCTAACCCTTGGGAGAAATTGAAAATTATCTTATTTTCCCATTCAGGCTTGTGACTACATCCAGTGACAAAAAGATGGAGAAATAACCTCTTCACCTACTGAAAAAAACTGAAGGAATGGAATATTCACAGAGAAATATATTACCATCCACTCGGAATCTTCATGGCATGTTCAGCATCTAAACAAATCTCATTCTTCTACTGTGAATCTGAATGAATTGTGCTCAACAATAATTACTGCAAAATGAGTCCCTCTATCACAGACATATGAAAACATGCCATGAAAGGAGTGCAGTGTGCCCTCCAGGGATCATGGGAACGAAAGTTAGGTGCAACCATATTGTTTTCCTAAGTGCTGATGGGTGTTGGTATGGAGATCAAGAACAGCTCCATAACGTAAAGGACGTAAAGGAGAGATTTGGGGAAAATGAGTTAATGGACCTTTAATCATCTCAAATATTATCCTGCCAATCAACAGAAGAAAAGGGTTTTTTTGTTGCAGTCAATTCCAATGATTTTATGAGGTGCGATCTGAGCCGAGACAGTGAGGTTCACACACAGAATGAACACTGCTTTTAAAGCAGACTTCAATTCTGAACTGAGCATAACAACCATCAAATACTGCAGGACTCACCTGAAAACACTATCGATCACCGATGACGGGTCGGGGACATGATCTTCCTGTTTGCCTGTCAGACACAACAAATCAAACAGTCACGTTCAAGACACAATCTGTCAACCAATTAAGACAAAAGAAACCAGACAACCAAACATATCAACTGTTTTAATTCATTTGATACTGTTTCGTGAATTCAATACTTGAGGGCAAGTTGAATGTACATGGACTCTCGCTCTCTCATGCAAGCAGTTTGTGAAAATGAATCAAGGCAAATGAATGGCTCTTCTAAACATGCCAGCAGCACTAAAACTTGAAATTTTTATGAGTGAATTCGCTTGTATTCTTTCACAATTGCACACAAACACACTTGAAGAGAAGTTGGACCAGCTATCTTGTCTTCGCAGAATTCGGTCAACCCTCCTTCCACTCGCTGGGTCTTGGCCCTGCAGAGGAGGACACAGGCTTAAAGGGACCTATAGCAAAGCAAAATGCCAATTTTGGTTCAAAATTTTAGCTTTGAGGTAAGAACATGAAGTGGTCCTTCAAATAGTCCATAATATGGAGTCGTGTTCCGAAGGAAACATTTGTCACGAACACTGTCTTCAAGGCTGGAACAGCTATGAGTGTGGTGACTTTCAATGATGGCCAGTGAGGAATTGCCTCCATTCTTATGCAACTTGGCGGCAAACTCAATGAAAGGCTATCACGAAATGGACAGAAAATGTGTGAAACAGAGTGAAAAACGCGCACTAGAACTTGAAAAAAAGAAAGGAATAGATGCTTGACAAGCACGTAAGACTGGGGAAGAAACAGATTATAGAAGAGGGAGTTACTTATGAGGCTGGTGCCTTTTAAGGAGGTAAAAAAAAATCCTAAAAACAAAATACTAAATGTATTCCTCCTGAGAACATTACTGTCAAACTTCGATCACATTATTACTGCCGAACTAAAATCAGGTTTTTCTAAAAATACAGATTTTCATCAAGAAAATACAGATTTCTCAGCAACTGTACATCCAATTAACTTCATATTTTGCAGTTTTCTTCATTTTGTGATGATCTATGTCTGTACACAGCTCTTTTTGCAATATGTACCTCTGAATATGAGTAAATCAAAATATGCATATTTACTTAGCCGTTTCCCGCCAAAATTAATTTAGTGGGGTCAAAATCAATACTATAACATAGAAACCTGGAAAAAAAAGCTCTACAGTAACATTAGGAATGTTTTTTCCTTCACATTACAGCTGAAATTATAACCAAACACTGTTTAGTAATCTCAATAACTGTGTTTCTCTAAGTATCTCTATATTCATTAAACCAGCCGTTATCATGGCAATCACTGATGTGATGCTACAGAAACTCATTGTTTTAAGTTGCAATTTCTAATAGAATTATTTTGATAATAATTCTTAGTTTAAAAAGTGAATGTCTTGGAAAAATGTTTGCTTAACTATAAGTCCCCTTAAAAAACAAGCATGTCATCTTGTGTCTGGTACTTCCAACAGTGTAACTTTCATTTGAAAGTCTGGGCTGGGGGGGTGAGGAGTTTAAGATTCAAAGATAGAAATTGTTATGACTATGTTGCAGGGGAGGGTCTTATCAGTATAATTCAGAGAAATAAGATGCACTTGGCTTCATGCAATAGTGGTATGAGCAGAGCTTCAAATTAATTATAAAAATATTTCAATATAGATGTTATTCGTCAGCTAACGTCATGGACTGAAGCAGTTATCAGCAAATAAAATCCTATTAGAATGTATGTGGCATGTCGGGCACTCATACAAATCTAGTTCTTCAATTAGAAATCAGTAACAGCTGCTCCCCTTGAGAATTATTATAAATTGCCCCCCTCTATAGTCAAAACACCCCAATGGGACAGGATGTGGTCTAACCTTGCTGAGGGGATCTGTTGTGGTTGTCACAGGCTGGGAGCTACCATTCAAGGCAGATGGGGGTTCAGAAGGAAGAGGGAGTCTTGACAGACTTCTGTAAAACAACAAACCAAGATGCAATTCTTGACTATTTTGGGGCTCTGCTTCCAACAGGAATAAATGATAACTCAAGAGTCAACCAAATTTAACCACACAAAATCTTACCTGAAATGGGACAAAGCTTGCAAAGCGGGCGCAGCTTGCAAAGCTAGTTCTGGCAGACAACTTGAGACAAGCCCTCCTTCCCGAAGACACTCCCATGCATATCACAAACTGCTCCACCCCTTTGATAGATGGGCTATATCAGCTGCTCCCCTGCTCTGCCTTTGTGGCATAGCATGGATCTGCCTGCTACTGCACTGCATTGCTCTCTGCTGCTGCATCACACTCGCCAGCAGCTACTTAACATCCCACTTCCACTCCAGCATCCACTTGTAGACTCCCAATCTCCCCCAGAGGAGGGAGGGGCATCATGACACTCCCTGCTCCCTTCTCCTCAAGCTCAGTAAGCCGCAGGGTATATCAGGGTCAGAGCCTTGGCGACAACCTATTATTGTTTCTATTTGTTACTACTGCTAATAACAGTTTACACGTGAGTTGGAAGACAGAATTACATTTGTGGTGATTATGTAAAAGCTTAAAATGACAAAAGGTAAGAGCCGTTCCATGATAAAAAAAAAAAAAAAAAAAAAACTGCTCCATCATATTCCATTTCAACGAAAATAGGTGATTGACTCAAGAGGAGTTGTATGTGAAAGATTAAAGATTTTATCCAAATTATAATGCAAAACACTGGGCATATTGGGGGACTGCGTTATAGTTGAATGATATAATAGAGTCCTTAATCACTTTTCTGCAAATATTTTTGTTTTCAACCACAAAAAGCCCTTTCCCTGACTCCACCACAAGCTCTGATCCTCAGGAGCACAACCCTCCACTAATAGGCCTGTCATCATAGTTAGAGCTGAGCCACTGCTCTTCTGCTAAACCCATCACTGCAGTTTCTCTCCCCTGTGATGATTCCAGCTGTGGAGCGATATATGACCTTCAGGATACCTTAACCCCCAGCTCACCTGGACCTCTCTGACAGCATCACAATCCTCCGAGGGTCCTTCCCAGAGTACACCTCCTCCTTCTTCTTCTCCTCTGCAGACATACACCGCAGGTACCTCTCCACCACCCCTTTTACCCCGCGCTTTGGCTCCTCGGGTTTCTGGACATCCTCCGGGACGCACCGATTGTCCTCACCCTCGGCCTGGGTTTCCGCTTCTCGTCTCGTCCCTGTCCGCGTCCCCTCCCTGTCCCTCAGAACCCTAAGCTCCTCCGTGGCCTGCTGGTGGGCCAGAGTCAGGGCGGTCAGTTTTTGGCAGGTGTCCGTGTATTCGACTCGAAGGGCATCCAGCTCTTCCCTGGCTTTCCTGTGGCTCGGCTCAAGGGAGGACAGTTTTTGGCAGGTGTCCGTGTGCTCAGCTCTAAGGGCTTCCAGCTCCTCCTTGGCCTGCTGGTGGTTCAGCTCAAGGGAGGACAGTTTTTGGCAGGTGTTTGTGTGCTCAACCCTGAGGGCATGTAGCTCCTCCCTGGCTTGCCGGTGGCTCGGTTCCAGGGAGGACAGTTTTTGGCAGGCGTCCGTGTGCTCGGCTCTGAGAGACTCCAGCTCTCCATCAGCCTCCTGCTGCTTGCGAAGCGCGGCAGCCAGCTGCCGTTCAGCGTCCCACTGGGTCTCTCTGAGCCTCCCCAGCTCCTCCTCCGCCTCCACACGCAGTCTGTCCGCAACCGCTACCGCCACCTGGAGGTCTGCCTGGAACTGCAGCCAATCTCTCCGCTCTGTCTACCAGCAAAGAAAGCCGCAGAGTTACTCCAAGGGCCTGTGTTGCTATGGCCGTTAACTCTGCAAAAGCTTTAAGTACAACAAAACCAATAGTTTTTGGCACAGACCAACTAAATACCCAGGCCGATCATGGGCGATGGTATAGGTGAGGGCTATTCAACCGTGTCCAGAAAGGGCCGGTGTGGGTGCAGGCTTTCATTCCAACCAAGCAGCTACACACCTGTTACCACTAATCAACCCCAAGAGTCTTTGCAAAAGAGCTTGATTAGTAGTATCAGGTGTTTAAATGCTTGGTTGGAATGAAAGCCTGCACCCACACCGGCCCTCGCAGGATAATGTTGAATAGCCCTGGTATAGGTTTTGCAGCAGTTCAAATGTTTCAGATGCACAGAAGTTCTTAATAAATCGAAGTGTAAGTATGTAATGTAATGTGGAAAAAAAAAGCCACTAGATGGCAGTATTGACATTTTTTTTTGTTAAGCCCAGTCTGGAGCTAGGTTTTGGGGCATGTCCTGGGCATGCCTCAGAGGGGAATGTCCCAGAGAATTGGAGAAAAGTCTGGAAGGTGGGAGGGGGCTGGAGAAGAGTATATAAGGAGAAAAATTGAGAGAGTGAAAGGGAGTAGGAGAAATTGCAAGGAGAAATTGTGGAAGGATACATTTGACCAGACCTGTCACTCTTTTCAAGACCTGTGAAGCTTTTTGTGGATTTTTGCCTGTGTTGGAGCATTTGCCTGTCCCAGGACATCGCAACATAGCAGCCCCATCTCAATTACCAAGGGACTGTAAATATCTCTTTTTTTTTTTATTTCAATCTTGGTCAGTAGAGTAGATTGTAGATTAGTTCAAAGTGTTTGTTTAATTAAATCTGTTAAAGTTTTAAAATTTTGTCTGTCATCCCTTGCTGTCCGCTACGCCATAACAAATTGGGACCATAACAGTAAAACCAAAAGTCTGAAAACCCAGGTTTAGGGAGTCAAAATTTTCTTCAGTATTGTATAACAATACCCTGGATGAGCAAATTACCTTAATTTTTTCATCCATGGGTTGAATTAATTCCAGACACCAGGTGACTGCATTCATGGGTCGGAGAAATACACATTCCTGGATTTTCTATTTCTGGTACTTGAATTTCCACCTCTGTATCAAACTTAATTAATTTCAGTGTACAATAGAGATCAAATTCTCGCAGATGCAGATAGAAGGGCCCAATTTATGCCGCATGATCTCTGCTACAGTGCTACAATGCAGGGAGAATTAAAATGACTTGCTGCTCATTAGCAAGCAACATGCTTACCTTAACATTTGTCAGCTTGCAATCAATAACTGCTCTCTTCCTTTGTGGCTATGCAGAAGACCTCCTGTTTCCCTCCAGCTAAAAAGGGCTCCATTTTGACCTAACGGATTTTTAATCACTCAAGCTACAAGCACTATCAAAAAGGTTTTTAAAAATGGCCAGTAGAGATGGTCAGCATCATAATGTCCTGTGCCGACGGTGTGTATTTGTTACCAGAGGTTGTTCAGTTGGACCCCAGCATAAGCACACTCCAGTAATGTACGCCGTATGAGCACAATGGAATTTCCAGCAGTCATGTCAAAGATGTGTGTACAATGTTTGACAACTGGGACAAAGCACACCATTTAGGCCTACTGGTTGCTAATGAAGGCCGTTCAGTGTTATTTACAGATGGCTTCAGCTGAGCTGTGTGATACATTGGTAGAGGCATGCCAACTCATGCTGGATTATGCAAAGGCTCTGGCAAATGCCAAGGGTCGCAGACCGGAAACGTCCATCTAAGAAAATGCCTGGTCATCTCTTATCAGTGTGGCCTTCCTTGTAAGCCCACATATGCTTCCATGACTTAGAGCAGTTATTTGAGAGACAAACATGAAACTGAATTCCAAACACTTCTGTACCTCCCTTATGTAAACTGCTCGTGATTCAAAGTTCAGTGAGACAGATTACCCCACCCAGAAGTTGTTCAGTGAACCCTATAGGAGCAAACAGCATACCAGGCAAGCAAACACCATCCCTTGGGAGAAGAAAAGCAAGCACACGAAACAAGTTAAAAATAAGAAAATCTGGATTGTCGCCCAGCAGACTACGTCTGGTATCAGCAATCTTCTGCTGCAGCAAGTAGAGCAAGTACACAGCCATCAGATGATTAGAGAACTTAATCATGATAATTTGTTTGTGCTTCTTCTGAGATTCCTTCAAAAGTGGCTCCAGGAAGCAGTCTTATTGCCTCCCAAAAGGCCCTGCAGTAATGTTTACAGCTTTCTGGTCTAAGATGACAGACTATGCTCTCTCCTAAATTTATATGATACAAAATTCAAATCGTTACCTCAGGGCTCTTGGGTCCATACTTTCCTGATTACCTCTCTCTTAAGAATGCAAAGTTTTGGGGGAAAATCCTAATCAGGTCACACCATTCCATTTCATTAAGTGTCTACTTCACATTGCGCTTTCTAAGGGTTGAAATTTTAGAGGGTACAAACATAAATCACTCTATGTTGACAGTCCATTAAAATATACAGTTGAAATGCTCTCAATGCTTCTGGCATCTTGTTTCCTTCACATTGTCTTAGCAATTAATCAACAGAGGCTATTCTGGGCTACTGGCACTTAATTGCTTTGTTTTCTCAGACAGGAATATATGTGAATTTGGCCATCTTTGTGTTCACACGCTTTATGGTCTGAGTTTTGAAAAAAAGGTCATCTGTGGCTGTGTGTTAGTTCCTGTCACATTTACAGTAAATGGTAGTCATGGAGTTCATAAGCTAGTTAGGGTATTAAGAATGCAAACGCTTCATGGAATTGAATACTGCGATACCATGCCATTTAATGAATGTCTGCTTTATATTTGTAACTGTGGTTTGCTAATGACTTTGTTGTATGACATACTTATCGGTACGTATGATTGTATCTATGACTACATTTTGTTTGACAACGATGGCAAGAGCAAGTATGTCACAACCTGGCTAATTTCTTTAGTTCCAGTATCCTGATTTCCCTGATTTGATGGTCTGAATTTCATTTGACCTGTGAACATTTTCAGTTTTAAGTATATGTGCACCATAGTTCGGGCTCCACCTGAAAGTAGGGTGATTGACAGGAACAGCGGCGGGGAAGAGAGCTCCATCTCACCCAATCTTGAACATTGCAACGGATGGATGTGTACGGCCGCCACACTAAAGCAGTACTTGCCTGCGTAGACGGTCATAAAAACGCATGTGAACAAAGGCTAGAAGGTGAGTATTTCTTGTTAGAAATGAGTATACTTGTGATAATGTCGTAACAAGTGAAATGTATATGGTAGCCCTGAGAGAGAAATAACGTATATTTGGTTTTTCCAAGAAATTGATAAACACATAGATATAAAATCCCTGTGCTCTCGTCCCCACTGTGTGCTTATCCACACATCCGAAAGCTGCACGAAACTGTGGAGTTCCGCGATTTCACTTCAGAGTAGAATAGGCCAGTATTGACACACAGCTGTCAAGGGCATCTAGGGCTCTATCTTTCACACTGCCCTACCCGTTGCCACTACCCGCTACCCGTGAATTACGCATTTAGCAGCTTCCACTATCCCTAAACGGTATCTTGCGGCCACACTACCCGTTATACATTATGCCGAATCCTTTATTTGCGACTGGAGGTGTGCCCGTGGGCGTGTTTATGCGCTTTCCCTAAAATTGCTATCTTGACCACACACGTTAGGGAAAGCGTATAGCGGGTCCTCAAACCACCCGCTACCCATTTGGCAACTGAAGACACGGCTTCTCTCCCCCCTTGTGATCTAACAGCGACAAATGAGCTACATTCAGTTCAGAAAAAATAATTAATTATAATTAGGTCTATGCACTGGCACTCAGCGACGTAACTTTTTTTCCAGCGAGAGCGGCATTTCAGAACTCTTCAGCGAATGATGGTAATTCTGGTGACAGGTACGTGGTTTCGTCCGTTTACATTTTCCAATCGGACAGCTGTCAATTTTTTTTTTTACAGCAAGTTGCTTGACCGTGCTGCAAAAAACAGGTGTGCGTACTTGTCGCCGAAATTACCTTCATTCGCAAAAGAGTTCTGAAATGCCGCTCTCGCTGGAAAAAAAAAAATTACGTTGCTGGGTGCCAGGGCATAGACCTATTTATAATTAAATTATTTTTCTGTACTGAATGTAGCCCATTATTTTGTCGCTGTTAGATCGCATGGGGGAGAGAAGCCGTGTCTTCAATTGCCACTTGAATATTCTTGAATTGGAAAACGTATTAACTCTTTCAACCCCAGATATTCTAGCATCACTATACCCTTCAACCCCACAGCCCTCTGTAGAGGGCTGGTCATTATCTGGACATTGTATCTTACTGTTATCTCTGGAATCCCATTAAGTGTAACCTGATATGTTCCAATCAATTAGTCAGATTGTTTGAATTTTCCCTACAGGAATTTGGGGTTGAAGGGAATATGTTGGTCAGCCCTCTGTAGAGGGCTGTGGGGTTGAAGGAGTTAATAAGGGAAAACCACAGAATTAGCCAGGACTAATTGTAGTCAATAAAGGGAAGGATATTTTCTCCCAAATTTTCAGGTCTAGCGCCGGCCCTGAGTATTATTTCCCAAAGAACGAGAACGCGTGACAAAACTGCGCCTATCCCGTCAGGCAGTGACGGAATTATGTCACCTGGTTGTAAATGATGTGTACACCGCTGCCAGCTGTCCGTATGCCTTGCCCGTTGCAGTTAGGGTTACTGTGGCACTATTTTTCTATGCTAGTGGGTCATTCCAACACCCACTCAGCTCAATTGGAGGCATGACCCAATCATGGTGAAACGATTTTTTTTTTTTTTTTTTTTTTTTTTTTTTTTGAAGTTTCAATCACAAAAGGGGTAGGCTTGATGTTTTTTTTTTTATTACATACCAAACATTAAACAATATGTCAATGTCAAATGATAATAATAATAATAATAATAATAATAAAAAAATACAATTCATGATTAATTTAACAAAAAAAAAATCCTCCCCTGTCTGGATTTGACCTCATGCCCGAGCAATTTAACTTCGTCTTCGGAGAAACGTGGCGACCTTCCTCTCTCCATCACGGGTTTCGGTTTGAGGATTTGGGATAGCGCAGCCTGCGCCGAAAGGCAATGGCACTTAGCACACTGATTGGTTTAACTGGCGTAACGCCCAAACCACGCCTATGCATAATATAACGGGTAGTGCAGGTGTTTTAGGGATATAGGCAGGTGTGCAAGATAGCAACTTTTGCGGGGGAACGCCTCTTACGCAATGCTAAATCCCCAAATAACGGGTTTAGGGACTCTGGCGCAAGATAGGGCCCCTAGTGTTTTAATATCTATGATCTCACCTGCAAGGTGTCCCTTAGGCTCCTCCCTTCCTCCACAAGCTCCGCCCTTTCCACCAGGAGCTGCTCAAGCAGAACTGTGCCCGACAGACAAATAGATTTCATATGAAATGATCAAGCAATGATGTCTCACAGTAATAATCCCAGCCCTTCTCCAGATTTACCATCCCGCAGGTTTTCACTCCAAATATAGTTAGGCGTTTCTGATTCTATGGATCAGAAGCTCAATGAGATCTTTTGGTGTTCAATGAGATGTGTTTTGAGGTGGTTAAAGTGAAAACAATACAAGATGGTAGATCTCCAGGAATGAAGTTGGGGACCACTGTCTTACAGCAAAGTCAGTCAATTCTTGCCCACAAATGAACCAGGTTTGCCATTCTTCCTGGATATTTAAGAAACCAATTGCTATCAATTCACCAGATTGTCTTCACATCTGACTTCCTGGAAGAGTATGGGTAAACACCACCATGTTTTGAGGAAATGGGTCCTACAGCAATATACATTCTCCAGAATGTCCTTCCTATCCTTTACAGAAGGCTTTTACATGGCAGAATACTGCTTAGTCAACAGATAGAGCACATTTTGAAGCTGACATTTCCTCTACTCAATACGATCACCTCTGTGAATCACATGATGGTTCCTCATTTTTATTCATTTCTGTGTTTTTACATTTACAGAACATATATCCTGACCATAACTTTGGCTAAGGCTGGAGAGGATAGGGGCACACCCGTGTGTGTCTAATCATCCACACAATGCTGTCACAGGAAACGGTAGCACACTTACCAGTAGAGCACACTGGCACATGCTCAGGACTGGAGTCTGGGGAAGCCGGGTGCTGCTCTTGTAGCTCCATTGGATATAGTCTGGTACTGTTGCCCACCTCATCCGCCGTCGACTGATCCAACCCGCTGTCCTTCTCCAGCCACGCGGGGGTGAGGCACAGTGATGGAGTTACGGGGGTGCCCACATCCCGCCCACAGTCCACATCACTTCCTGTGCTGTCCAGTGATTTGCAGCCTTTGGGTCCAAACATGGCCCAATCTGGGGTCTTGTGAAGCAAAGACTCTGGGTTGGTGCCCTCTTGGGACACTACTGCTCCCAAACCTGCAGACACTAAGCTAACCGGCAAGTCCGAGTCAGCGGCCTGGCCCAGCTCTGTCTTAGGTAAGCACGGTTCCATGGGCGTAGTAGGTGGCGTGTGAAACAAGTCCAGGTGTGATCCTGTAGAGAGAAGAGCTGCAGGGAAATCAATCAGTCAACAAGTCATTAAATATTCATTGTTCCAGTCAGGCAATTCATTGTGCAGGGAAGTCCTACATCATGATACCAAAAAAAGAATTCTGGAGAGAAAGCCCTGCTTTTGCAAAATTTGTGCGCCGTTCGCCAGCTCATTATGTCCTTGAAACAGCCACGCAGCAGTCTGCCCTACTTTACAATACTGCTCCCTCTAAAGCGAATTTGAGTTTTGTTCAAGTGTAGTCTGGTGTTTGTTTCTTTCCCATCGTAAAGTCAATGATAAAAAAAAGGCTCAATCCCATCACTCCAGCTACATTATCTTGACTTGAACTTTAAATGAGTTAATTCTGACTATCTGTCTAAACATTCGTGCTCAGATAAGCACACAGGCACACACACACACACACCATTCTTCAGATTATGCAGCACATTGAATTTCTCTCCCTGCCCTTGTTGTAGACTGTAGAGCAGTGCTGACTCACCACTGAGAGGCGGGCAGCAGGGCTGATATATTGCAGAGGATGAGCTGCATGTGTCTGCAGATTGCTGTGGATGCAACACCCTGCCTCGCCTGCGGTAAAGGGTTCCTTTGAAAAAATACTAAAGGTTGAAGCATGTCACGAAGCCTCTGGACGTGTAAGCCTGTGTCTCCCGGGATTTACAAGGGGTGGTCAAATCACTGCCGACACTGCCATAAATACTGGCTTTGTGATGCTACCGTCTTTGTCGAGACTGGTCTAGCTATGGATTTGTTCAATTCTGTGATGATTTTCAGAGCTGCAGTTTGGCTGTAAGTAGCGACTATCCCGCTATGTGTCTGCCTGACCTTGTTGGTCTACTGCCCTCTGGCATACATCATAATTTTTGACTGGTCCCCTTGCCACCCTTGCCATTTTTGAGACAGACGCACCTGCGATTTGGGCACCAACTATTTGAGCGTTTTGGAACTCTGTTAGTATTCACATCTTGTCTGGAAACTTACTTAGCAAAGTTCCACTTGTTCGACCTCTTCTTAGCAGACACATACAGCTAATCACCTGCATTGATGTTTTTTTAAGTTAGGCATAGATATTTCAATGTTAAATTCATTTCTCTTGGGTGTTTCTAAATTTTTGTCCACCTCCAACATTTGAAGGGGATGCATCAGGTCTTTGCACTGAGCAGAAATTTCAACAAAGACAGACAACTGATTGAAAATGTAAGAAACCAAGCAAGCTTGTAGCTTGTAATCAAGGAGAAAGGCCATTTTGCTTCTGAGAGTGTAAAGAGGTTTGAAGTAAATTACCTGTAGGCCCAAGGCCATCCTTGCTGGTGAGATTACCCATAATACAGTGGGGCCAGGCCCTCAGATCACCTCGATGTCCCAGTGTTCTTCACTCTCCCTTCAACTGCCAACCTCTCCACCCTGACAGTCTGGCCAACGGCTGACACTCCTGTAGATGTAAACACAGAGGAAACCAGCCATCAATGAGTGACCAAGCATCTGTTCATGCCATGTTTTGCTTCTGATCTTCCAGTGTTGGCACCACACCATAAATTACATTAATTTTGTAGTGGTTGACCATTTTGTTTGAATCTTTGCAATTTTAGGGCCTACAGATTTTATTGAACAAGACTTAGTCATAACCTAATAAATGGCTGGACCGTTAATGGTTTATGTGAGAAATTGTGCGCAATGAGCCACGCCTAATAGGGAAAATGCACTCAGCTGGCTGAGCAGTGTTGTAACTTTGTCACTCACTCGCTTGCTTGATTGCCCACTCACTCACTCACTCACTCACTCACCTATGATCATCTGTGGATGTAGGGCTGGACCATGCCAGTCCAGCCAAAACTGAGGGGTCTACTGCAATATAATTACAGAAGGCCCAGAATTCCTGGCAGTGGCCCAGCCTATTATTCATCTTATCCTGTGCTCCTGAATTTCACAGATTTTGCCTCTAAGGATGAAATTACTCATTTTGGACAAAATGCAGCATCAAAATCAATGGTTTAAATTTTATCCAGCTTCTCTGAGCAAAGGGTGAAGATTTCATGCCCAATAGAAGAGGGAAAAGAGATCTGTCCTCAAATGAGAATGATAAACTGACAGGCGGACATTATTATGACAGGAACTTGAACCGCACATTCCTAAATGTCCGTAGTTAAGACTGCCATGGAATAATTGCTGGTTTTTCAATATTCATATGAAAGTGCACAAGTGCAAATCCAGTGGCATGAAATGAATTACACCGATTAAAATGAAGACCACAATGGAAAAATAATCAGTCACATTTTCACGTTGTGGAGAAATGAATTAAAAAATTTAAAACAATCTTAGAAACAAAGCACTGAAAAAAATATGCAAAAATATAAAAAAATATAAATTATTATAATAATATATATTATTATATATCATTATAAATATTATAATAATATATTATATATAAAATATACAAAAATGTAAAATTGGACTCTGGTCATTTTTACTTTGTCGTCTTCAAATGTTTACTCCTAATAAATAAATAAATAAATAAATAATAGCTGTTCATAATCATGCTTAAGGGATGCATTATTCCCAGAGTGCCTAGATTCATCAAATTTTGACCTCATCTTTTTCTCAGAATATTTGACAGAACAGTGGGCAGCACATGTTGATGGGACCTATCCAAGGGTCAGCACTTTTTGTGTACAAGGTCATACACAATCCATACGTTAAGGCAGACTACAGGGACAGGATCTTGGGGTCCTGTTTTCCAGGTTTAACTACTCAATTGTACAAGCGATCCCTTCAAATCTGTGTAAGCATGGCTTATTGTAAAATCACACTTACCTTATTAAGCCCTTTTTGCTCTTTAGTGTCAAAGCTAAAATATTTCAGAGTTATTCTGCTTCCCTGGAATTAACAGCAGCAGCAACAATCACATGATTTTAAGTAACTGGAGACTGGTTAAGCTAAAAAGTTTGATTCCAAAGAAAAGCACTGTTTGACAAAGGTGTTTATATTTTGTTTGAACTGACCATGACACGTGGCACTACAAATTCCTTTTTAGTTTTGTGTGTGTGTGTGTGTGTGTGTGTGTGTTTGTATACAAACAGCATTTATGAGATTTCAGCATATCTGAATGCAGATCCACAGCTGTGAGCTTCCATTCCTGAACTCAAACTTAAATCTTTGCTCAAATTCTAAACCGCACATGGAACAAGATTAAAATCCATGTAAGTCAGCAGTCCACGTCAAATGCCCGTTTTGACATTTAAAGGCAAAGAGACTGAATATTGTCAGTAATAATTCACTCTATGGAATATTCTGTGGGACAAACAAACGGGAATCCGCCGCCCTTACCCCCTCACTGCCGATGAAAGCACATTAATGTTTTGGAGAATAAATGGTTTCATGCTTTTTAGTTGGACGTGGGAAGGCAGAAGTTGCGTCGTTCGACTTTCTTGACTCGTTCATTCTGAGCAAACTTAATGCGTGCCGACTGAAATTTGAGCCCAACCTTCATTTTTGATTGTATTAATGAGGTACAACGATTTTGTTACGATTTTTTTTTTTTTTTGATACCGGCAGGCAATGCCGGACAGACAAACATGCTAAACAGATGAACAATTTCCTGATAGCCAATTGGCACATCTGTCATATGAATGGCTTGGCTCATCACCTCGTGAAGTGAGTACAGAACATATGGACTCAAATGTTGAGGCTCACATCGATCACTCCTGACACGTAGCCTATATACAAAACATTTATGATATACGGTAGGTCGATCCACTCAAAACTGATCAATTTTTTTTTTTTTTTGCATTCATTCAGCAAAAATGTTTGCAACACACAAATAGGCTATATTTTCTTGATGAAATTGCACCTTTATTTTAGAGGACTTAGTAAGTTTCAGTCCATTGCATTAGAGCATCGTGCATGCTCGAATACGGAATCAAGGTAGACTATTCTGCGGGGAAATAATCAAAAAGTCCATCTGTAACTCATATAAATCAAGAGCTAAAACACTCACCATGCTACACACAAGGAGTCCGTAATCACAGAAGAAACTGGCCCAAGTGGCAAACCAAATACCCAGAAAAACTACCCCGACGAACCTTTTCTATGACGATTGTGCTTCCCCGCTCGTCTCGTTTCTGGGATGCGTAGATTCCTGTTAAAATAGTCCGACTGTGGCAGTCCTTTACTCCTCTGCATGGAATACGACTAATCTTCCACCCCACCTGCTGTTATGTTTTGAGATATGGATGAGATTGTATCTTCAACTTCATGCGTATATTTTAAGCTTGACTGGACATGGGACGAAGGAAGCCAGCAGTCGCAGAACTCGTCCCAAGCGAGGTTCCAGCTCCTCTGCGCTCTCAATGCGGCAGTAAGGTGCTTACCGATAAGACAACCCTAAAATAATTCCGCTCGCTCCGAAACAGAGCGCTAGATTTTTTTTTTTTCAAAAGCAACATAAGACTTCTCCTTATTTTATTAATGGTATCGCTTTAGTTCAAGAATGTGCAATGATTGTTTATGTGTAATACGAGTGAATGGCTGGTTGGTTTCCAGAAACTGCCCTTGTCAGCTGCCTCATAGAGGAGGAAGAAAAGAAACGAATGAGCTTTTTTAACTCTCCACGATTAAGTCCATAGAATGGCATCTCAATTTGCTAGCTCCACGTATGCGCCAGCTGGTTGCCGATGAATGATTTCTTTAGAAAAAAAAATTGTGAAGTTTTAAGCATTGTGTTGTAGCGGTGATGTTGCGTTTGACTAAGTAGGCCACCTGCCAAAATTAAGGGGGGATGTCAGGTAAAATAGCCGGTAGACTATAATCAGTTTCAAAATCCAGGATGACAGTAATTAGAACGCGCAAGAACATTATAAATGCCCTACACTCTAAGAAAAAAAAGGTTCTTGGAGGGTGCTCGTTGGCACCGAAAAGGTTCGCACTTAGGAATGGTTCCCTTTAGAACCTTCAGATGGAGCTGAAACCTATAGGGTGCCCGTCTGCACCCTTGAATCTCTCACTCAACCGCAATACCGATCATTAATTGACACTTCGGGCCTATTTTGTATAGAACTTCTTGTATAACATATTTTTTTTTATTGAACCAAATTAGTAGAATGCAACGCTGCCGCATTTTTGAACTGTCTTATTCTAATAAAATAAACTGGGACATAAAAATTACAACTGATATACAATTAACGACTTATCGATCAGAGTACTCCTCGAAAAATACAACCAATGGCAGCGCGACACTTGCACGAACGAGGACAATCGACGTGGACAATAACTGGCGTTCGTCGCGTTCAAGCTGGCTTTGTTCATCAAGCTATATACGCTAACTCACTTTGTTACTTGGCTGCCGACATCCCGCAACGAGAAGATCGTTTAAATACTAAAATGGATTTGTTTTCCCAATTCTTCTCATCATATATTTTATGCAGCTGCTTTGATATCTGGTTTATAAACAAGTGCATTTACTTTACATGAAATTCAGATGTCTTATTTTCAATTTGTTCCCAGTGTCAGTATGGAGGAGCCCACAGAGGATGAATGCACATTAAAAAAAAAAAAGTCTTCATATATGCTAAACTGGGCAGCAATGTGATTGTCATTGACATGCACTTGTTTACCCCTTTTAAGTGTAAGACAACATGTAAGGACACGCCTCCTGTCAGCCAGCTCATCAATCCATTAGACCCCCGAGCGCACTTCTAATCATTATCATCTGTCATTAGTCAATCAGCCTGCACACCTGTTTGTTGTTCCCTCTGAGTGGTAGCAGAGGGATATATATATACACCATGTCCCAAAAGTTCATGCACCACAGAAAAAGTCAACTCAGATTGTGAATATTCAACAGAATGCATTTATTCAAAAGTCAGCATCTTACTCCCTCCCCCCCTGAATCTTAATTACTGCCCTCCGCCGGTGGGGCATAGAATGCACTAAGTTGTTTAGAATGGAAGGCTCGAAGTTTCCCCACTCTCGCACAGCCCTCGCATTGAGCTGCTTCATGGTGGTAGGGGGTGGGCTGTGGAAGACCCAACTGTTCAGGATACCCCAGGTTGAGGTCCGGAGAGTTGGGTGGCCATTTCTCTTTGCGCAGAAAGCCAGGAAGATTCTCAGAACACCACTACTGAGTTGCACGAGCAGTATGTGCGGGGGCACCATCTTGCATGAAGACCATTTCCGCATGCCTGTTGAACATCTTCCTAGCAGTGACACAGCCTGATTTCTATTTTCTGGTATCGGAAGAAGCACTGGCTGGAGAATGTTCTTGACATAATACTCAGCATTGATGGTGGTGCCCTGGGGTACAACATGCAACTCCAACAGCCCTGAAGATGACAACGCAGCCCAGACCATGCAATGGGCGCTGAACTTGACTTGTTCAGAAGGTAGCACTTTCTTTCAATCGTCGGTGTAGATGCGGTCGTTTTGGCTGTTGGGAGTTGGAAATAAGTAGAGCGCGCACTCAGAGAAAACCCAGTTTTCCCAGTGTCTTGGGGTCATTGTGGCATACTTCTTTGTAAAAGCCAGCCGCTTCTGCTTTTGCAGTTTGGTAACTGTCTTCTGTATGCTCTCAGACCCAGTTTCTCAGTCAGAAAACGATGGATGGTACTCTTAGAGACTGCTTCCCCAAGATTCTTCAGTCTTCGACTGAGTCTGTGGCAGGATTGGTGTCTCTTTCCCTTGGCCTTTTGGATGAGGTCCTTGGCCCTGGAACTCAACACTGAGGGGCGACCTGCACGGGGCTCTTCTTCAAGGGAGTCACAACTCTGGTGTCTCTGCCACCACTTCTTCACCCATCGTATGCTTCTGCCAAGGTCCTGAGCTCCTCCCTGCAAGTTTTCCCTGCCCTGCGCAAGGCAATGGCTTGAGCACGGACCTGAGGCTCTGAAAGAGCACCCTTTCCAGGTTTTTGTTTGGCCATCGTGGCAGCACTACCAAAAAAGTTCTCTCAGTGACAGTTCTCTCTTGGTTCCTTGGTCAACCAAGAAATTTATAGGCCTCTTGCAAACAGATGAACTAATTAAACAACCTCACAACACCTGGCTGACCAGGTGCAACCCATTTTGGAGACAGACATGTTGCCCATTGGGGTGCATGAACTTTTGGGACACGGTGTATATGAGCCCTGTGCGAAGGCTCTTTGTGACGTCTCTTAAATGCCATGCAGTAACGGTGCTGTAGGTCTTTTATTAGACAGTTTGGCGTGTTTCGCGTATACTACATTATAAACTAAGAGCCGCTTACTTTAAAGCAGCCCTTTCATTTTCTTGTTTAAAGGAACCTCGTTCTGTTTTCTTTGATTATGTAATACTTACTGTACTGCTGTATTGCCATCTATCTTCGTGGAACCTCAGTTCCTTTTTGTTTCATACTGATTGCAATGCTGATGCCCGCTGCACTGCTATGCGGGCATAATATAAGCACAAATCAATCCTTGCATCTGAGTCCATACCGCTTCCTGCCCTCCTTACCAGTCACTGCACAGGACACGAGACGTTACACAATGATTGATACATATGTGGAAGCTAAGGATTATGTTGGGTGTGTGTATATGTGGGTTTGCTTATGTGTCCGTGCACATGGGTGTTTTAACCACAGTAAGAGTCTGTAAGGGTGGAAATAGTACACCCTCTCTGCAAGCTGCAAGCGCCTTTTGGGTGCTTAAAAAAAGTATAGGTGAGAACCTTTAGAAGTGCAGACAAGCACCCATTAGAAAATGTGCGTATGTGCACCCTGTGAAATAGTGATAAAAAGAACCTTAAAAAACCGCTTGCATTCACCCTAAACGGAGGTGCGTGTGGTCAGCCCTAATAAGGGTCCTCATCTGCACCTTTTAGGGTTCTTGCGTTACCCCTTAATAGAGGTGCTCGTTAGCACCTTTTAGGGTTGTCGCGTTCACCCCATGCAAGGGTGCTCATTAACACTTTTTTGGGGTGCTTATGTTCACCCCTTTTTAGGGTGTTCATGAGCACCGTTTAGGGTGCGTGTGTCCACCCCTTTTTAGGGTGCTCGTAAGCTCCTTTAAAAAGGCGCTGCTATTGTAGCAAATGTGCGCACCCGTAAAAGGTGCTGAAACGAACCTTTTTTTCTTAGTGTTTAGATTTAAAGCATCAAATTTTGCGTGGGGCTGGGGTTATGTGTGAGAATCGCAAAAGGGTCCCCTCAACGCGCAACCATTATACACCGCCTTCTGAATTTAAATAAGCAAATACTCAAAAACCTATGATAGAATCGTTCTTGCAGTGATGAATATGTTCCAGCTGGATATAATTATTTTAATCCTGACTGAGTCAGTGCATAACTTCTCATTTCTTAAACAATCTTGTCGGAAGAGAATAAATAATACGATTTATTTATAATGCACTTTACATTGAGATTTCCTTTAAAGTGCTACAGGTTAAAAGCATAAAATCGAGATATATACACATACTCAGCGCCATTAAAAACGCACAGGTGAGGTATGTCATGTATATGCGGCAAATTGAAGAATCGATTGATTTTTATTGCTTTTCCAGTGAGGCACTAGAGGAAATAAAGAAAAGCGCGTGGACGCACACCACGTGCACGCGCCAAGCACTTCAGTAATAACAAACATTGAGCTATTTGTGATGTGTACAGTGACACTTGACTTGTTCTTTTTGGTGTGGTCAATAGCCTACATAAAGCCAACAAAAAAAATCGAAAAATGCTACTGCATCAAGAAAATGGAACGGCTTGTGACACAGGAGAGAGAAAAAGAGCCTTTGGCATGTTACGGGCAGATCTCAGCCGCCGAGAGGTGGTGCGTCATTTGCACTGTCACCTTTCAACAATCAGTCGGCTGTCTATCCGAGAATAGAGCACAGGCACTGTCACTGACCGACCCCGCTTAGGGCAGCCACAAGTGACGATGGCAGCTCAAGAGCGCCACATCTGGTTACAGCCTGTGCGTGATAGATTCCAGACAGCAACCAAAACTGATCATGAGATGAGGGGTCCGAGACGATTGAGGGTGAGCGCAAGTACCGTTTAACGCCGTCTACGTGAGCAACACATGCGTGCACACGGCCCCTACAGACAACCCATTTTTTGCCCATCAACAGGAGTAGCAACTCTTCACTTCTGACTGTGGGCACCTGCCTCTGTATAATTTTTTTGGCACTTTATTTCCCTGTTTCTGTCTGAGAATGGAAAACAGGGACTGTTGCTGACCGACCACGGTAAGGGCAGCCATGCGTAAATGGGCAAAAACTGGGTTTTCTGTAGGGCCCGTGTGCATGCATGTGTAGGGAAACCTTATATTCAATCCTGGTGGAAATGGGAAGCCAATGAAGTGAGTGGAGAATGGGGGTGATACGTTCATATTTCCGCACTCTCATCAGAATCCTTGCTGCAGAGTTTTGGATGTATTGAAGCCTCTGCAGACTCTTGCTAGGGATCCCGATGAGAAGTGCATTGCAGTACTCCAGTCTGGAGGAGATGAAGGCGTGGATCAGCTTTTCAGCATCTGGGAGGGAGAGAATGCGGCGCAGTTAGGCAATGTTACCGAGGTGGAAAAAGGAGATCTTGCAGAGGTGGTTGATGTGTGACTCAAAGATGAGTTGAGAGTCCATTTTTACCCCAAGGTTGTTGATTGAGGAGGAGAGGGGGATGTTGTGACCAGAGAAAGAGATGCTTCTTATGGGTGATGACTGAGTCTGATGAGGAGTGTCAATCATAATGGCTTCAGTTTTTTGAGCTGTTGAGTTGGAGGAAGTTGTGCTCCATCCACACCTTTATCTCCTCCAGACAGGTGGAGAGTTTTGACAAGGATGATGGTGATGATGATGATGATGCCAATGATGATGACGAAGGTGGGGCTGCAGCTGTGGCTTTGACATAGAGCTGTGTGTCATCAGCATAGCAATGGAAAGAAATTCCATGGCGGCTGATGACGTGTCCCAGGGGGATGAGGTAGAGGATGAAGAGGAGGGGGCCAAGGACTGACCCCTGGGGGACCCCGCAGATGACTGTATGTGGTTTGGATGTGGAGTAACCAAGGGAGATGTATTCTGTTCGGTTTATTAGATTTGACTTGAACCAGTTGAGGGCAGTGCCAGTGAGTCCAATAGTGAGGTGAAGCCAGTTTAGCAGAATGTCATGGTCAACTGTATCAAATGCAGCAGATAGGTCCAGAAGAATGAGGAGGGAGAGAGAACCGGCATCGGATGCCATCAGGAGGTTGATTGTGACTCTGACAAGGGCTGTTTCTGTGCTGTGGGCAGATGGAAACCCGACTGGAATTTTTCAAAGAGGTTGTTATGTTTGAGGTGGTCCTGCAGGTGGATGGCAACTGCTCTCCAGTATTTTGGACAGGAATGGTAGATTGGAGATGAGCATCACTACTAGCACCCAAAAGCCGAGAAAGTGCACCTTTTTCCAAGAAAATCCTGTAAAAACTTAGAATACACTGAGGTTTACTGAAGATTTGAGGCCAACTCTGTTAACCTCGAAAAAATGTTATCGAGGTATCCCGAAGTCTGTCCAATTTACTGAAGAATGGACAACACCTCAGTAAACCTTGGTTAAATTTTCCCAAAACACATCAAGCTTTCTCTGGCCCATCGAAGCTCAGAGACTACATCGGTATTCCTCGGGAAAATTTCACGGAGGTAGACCGAAGTTTGTCTGCTAGGCCTATGCCCACACCAGAACAAAGGGGAGGTGTGAAGACAATCAAAACACACTGTATGTGTGTGATTATGTGCCTAATTTTCCCCACTTTGCCCACCCACACTTTTCTTACTCTCGATGTTCACTTTCTCTCAAGGTGCCCTCTTTTAAAAATTACGCTGTGTATCTAAATTGTTTGTAACTTGGTGCTTTTGCAGATTGAATATATTCTGAATACTGAACATTGTTGTTCTTACTATAATGGTGGTGGTTTGCCCTTTACCAATTCCTGTATGCAGCACAGACAGAGCAGGCTGAACTAAGCCTGTACTTCATCTGGACTGCATCTAGGGCCTGGCTTAATTACACTGTAACCTCATTGAACAGGCAGTGCTGGTAATTTGCATAATTAATTAGTGTTTGGACTGCAGTACTGGTGGGAGGTCTTTAATGAGGCATGCGTTTTGACTGTCTTCACACCTCCCCTTTGTTCTGGTGTGAGCATAGGCCTACCAGACAAACTTCGGTCTACCTTGGTGAAATTTTCCCGAGGAATACCGATGTGGTCTCTGAGCTTCAGTGGGCCAGACAATCCTCGGTGTGTCTTGGGAAAATTCAAATCTTCAGTAAACCTCGGTGTATTCTAAGTTCTTGCAGGACTTTCTCAGAAATAGGTGCACTTTTGTTTTTAGGTGCTAGTAGTGCCTGTAGTTTGCTAAGACATCAGATTTAGTGTGGGCTTTTTTTTTTAGGAGTGGGCTGATTATGGCATTTTTTAAAACAGGGGGGACATGACCAGTTTGGAGGGAGTGCTTGATGACAGAGGTGATCAGGGGACCTAAGTCAGCAATATGTGTTTTTACCAGGGAGGTTGGGAGAGGGTCCAAGGCACAGGCGGAGGGTTTCATTTTCCTGATGATATCCTGAACCTCTCCCTGGGTGATTTCAGGAAAGCGGTTTAAGGGGTGGGAGATGGTATATGTTGGAGGAGCAGTTTGGGTGGAAGGACCAGTGAGGGCAGAGCGAATCTGTGCAATTTTTGACTTAAAGAAAGTCATGAAATTATTGCACTGTTCTTTTGTGGGGCTTGTCTAAGGGGGAGATTGTGACTTGAGAAGACAGTTTACAGTGGATAAGAGCTGTTTGGAGTTTCCAGGACTGTGTCTGATGGCATTTGAGTAAAACTGTGACCGAGCATCTTTGAGGGTCTTTGCATAGGCCTTTTAGTGCTCCCCGTACATTTGTTGATGCACAGTGAGGCCAGAGGCCTTGTAGCGCCGCTCAAGGACCCGCCCTGCTGCCTTCATCTTCTGTAGCTCACCTGTGAACCAGGGCACTGAGCGGGTGAAGGTGACTGTTCTGGTTTTAAAGAAAACCAGACCTCCAGGGGGCTGCTCAGTTGGCTGTTAGAATAGTCCACGGCTTCCTCAGCTGAAGAAAATTTAATTGAAAGATGCTGAAGATCTGCTGTTAAGAGTTCAGTGTTTATGTTTTTTATATTTCTGAAACTGATTTGGCGTTTAGGCTTAGTGGGGCCAGAGGGGGATGGCAGCTCCATGAATATCGCTCTATGATCAGACACAACCAGGTCATAAACCTGCAGGTTGGCGAGAGGGGCAGAGTTTGTGATGACTAGGTCCAGAGTGTGCCCCCTGGTGTGTGTAGGGACGTCTACAAGCTGCCTTAAATTGAAACAGTCCAATAGTTGAAGGAATTCAGCTGCAACGCGGCAGGAGGGGGTGTTCACGTGGATGTTCATGTCTCCTAAAATAATGACATCAGCAGAGGATGTACAGAAGGTTGAGAGAAGATTTGACATCTCTGGAATAAAGGAGGAGTTTGGTTTAGTTGGTCGGTAAATGAGTAAAACCAGCATGGGGGAGGGGGGGCTTACATTTAAATACAAGGCATTCAAATGAAGACAGTTCAGGTAGGGTCAACGGGGATAAATCCTGATCGCCGCGATAGATAACTGCCAGGCCGCCACCACGATCTGTGCTGCGAGTTTTCTGGACAGCTCTCATTTAGAGAGGTAAAAGTATCTGGTTGGTGCCAGGTCTCCGTAATGCAAATAAAATCCAGACATTTATCAAGGATGTGGTCATACAGGAGGCAAGATTTGTTTGTGAGTGATTGGGCATTTAACAGTTCCATTTTGATGCTTGATGAAGCAAGAAGCAACAAATCTCTGTACTGGCCGTAGTAGACTGGAGTCCAGTCCACGTTTTCCATCCTGCTCTCTGAAAGGTGTTGCCACGAAGATGCCCAGGCTACTTGTTCAGTAGGAGGAAGTGCTCTGATGACCCGTTTGAGGAGCGCCAGTTCGTATGGCTGACCAGAGAGCCGGGATGGCATGACTCGAGTAGACAAACTTTCTGCGGGAGCTTCTGTGAGTGTAGCGCGGTCGGCGAAGAAGTCCCAGTCCCTTATAGTTGAGATGCACGAAGGGGTGGTGAAATTGTTGAGATTCATCAGCTGGTTGGCGGAGTAACTCAAAATAGTGATGCCGGCGACAGGCATTAAGCCAGCCAGTTGTTGTTAGCCGCGTAGCCGTAGTGCTACAAGGACCTCCAGCACAGAGCGGTAGCGGCCATGAGCAGATCCCAGGCAGCACAGGTGGATATCTCGCGGTCGCAGCAGCAGTGATGGGCAGATCCAAGGAGCTTCCGAGCAACAGGTAGGCAACGGCTAGACTTGACAGAATCTGTACTGTAGCTGACGACTATCCAAAAAGGTCTACTGAACCGTGACATGGATAGTAAGGGAGACAAGATTGTTTGTTTAAACAAATCTTGACATTTAGCTGGCGTCTCCAATTCTTAGATAAAACCGTCTAATCGGTTAACATTGAACAAGCAAGAAGATGTGTACCATGGTTGTGAAAAAGCTGTTACTGTGTTTTAAGGGGACAAATTAGTGACTTCCATCAAGCACAGGAAATAGCTTAAATCACAGGAATTGGGTCTTGAACTGTCCAACCATTTATTAAAACCTGGAAGGATAGTCATCATAGTGAAGTGTCATCATAAAAAATCAACAGTAGGAATCATGACTGATTAATCATGAAGGTAAGAGCATTTCCACATGCACGATGCCACAAGAATTCGGAGATTGGGACTAAACTGCTGCGTGGCCACAAGAAAGTCACTCATTAGTGAGACGAATTGGGGGAAAAAAAAAAAAAAAACAAGTTCATTTTACAAAGGAGCATAACGATCACACTGAAGATCGATGAAATAAGGTCATGTGGTCTGAATCCGGATTTACCCTATTCCACAGCGATGGGCACATCTGGGTAAGAAAGGAAGCCCATGAAACCATGCACCCATCATGTATACTGCCCGATGTACAAGCCTCTGGAGGCAGTGCAATGATCTGGGGTTGCTTCAACTGGTCAGGTCTAGGCTCAGCACTATTTAGCAGCAATAAAATGAATTCAGCAGACGACCTGAATATACGGAATGACCAGGAACCCATCAATGGACTTTTTAATTCTTGATGACACAGGCATATTCCAGGATGCCAAAGCCAAGATTTGTCAGGCTCCAATTGAGAAAGAGTGGTTCATCGTGTAGAGGTATCATTTTCACACATGAATTGGTCACCTCAAAGCTTGAGCCTTGACCAATAGAAAAGCTTTGGGATAACCTGGAGAAGGCTTAACGGAGTGGTTTGACTCACGCATCGTCTAAACTATAACTTGGCCTAAAACCAATGCAAATCTGGTCGGAAATAAATGTAACATTGTATAAGATTGTGAAAACAATACCACAAAGAAAGTGCACCGTGATCAAAGCTAAAGGTGCCCCGACAAAATATGGTGTGCCACTTTTTTTTTGACGGGTAGTGTGTGCATGTGTGTATTTGTGTGCGTGCATATATATATATGTATGATTGTGGACTTTCCCTAAATGGTGTTTTTTGATTGAGTAGTCAAAAGAATATTCATCAAACTGCTGTTGGTTTATTCATTTAAGAATATTAAAGTTAATTTTGAGCAACAAAGGCACACAAAATGCCAAAGGGACACTCGTATTGGCTAAAAATGTTGCTTGCTAACAAAAGAACATTCAATGCATATTCCTCCTTTGCCTGGATTAGAGTCCCACAGACATGGATTGATAGCGTTGCCAATCATAACTTTTTTTTGTAAAACTTGTTGGTCAAACTGATTGCACTTTGTTGTTCACAAACCTTAACACCAGCATACTTCGACCTCTGGGCAAAGACTGGTTGGTCAGAACTTTGTGCTTCAGCAGGACAATGACCCCAAGCACTCCACCAGGCTGTGCCAAAGATACAGTATCTTGACAAAAAGGAAGAAGCAGGAGTGCTTCAGAAGATGGTGTGGCCCCCACAGTCACCAGATTTGTCACCCTTTGCGTTGCTGCGGGATTTTTCCTGTTTCTACTTAAGATACGTGTTTCTGTTTTATTCCGTTTTTTGTTGTTGCTGAAAAAAAGTTAAGAAAAAACCAATCAAATTCCAAAAAATGCAGGGTGTTGGTAATATTTTGGCCTGCAGCATATGTATATGTATCTGTGTGTGTGTGTGTGTGTGTGTGTGTGTGTGTGTAGTGATTTTTTTGGACGGGGACATGTCTGCTCATAATGCGTCTCATGCTACAAACTTAAAAAAAAGTTTGTTTTTTTTTGTGATACCGTGTCACAGTATTTCAGGGAGCCTGCATATCCTCACAGCCTGTCGCTGAATGGTGTTTCAATTCCCTGCTGTTGTTCATTCAGGCTGCCTTGTGGCCTTGTGTTGTCGTTCTGCTTTCTTTCTCCTTGTATCAAAGGGAGGTGGGTCATTACATGATGACAATTCCTTTGACAGGTCAAGTGGTCGTTCATTAGGATCACACCACTGCTTTGCAGTAGCCCTACACCATCTCTCAGTTTCCCTTTTTCTCACATCCAGCAATGGTGGATCACCAGGTAATGGTGGTAGAAGTTCATTTGTAACGTTGATGCGTTGTGTTGATTTGTACAATCCAGGATTGAATTCCTTTGCAGTAGGGGTTTAGGCATTGACAGGTTGCTGGTTCCATTTTTCTCTTTCCAAATAGGAGTTCATGCCATCTGAGGGTGTTCGAGAACCTTCCACATCTGAGGCCTGGAACACTGCCAGCTTAGCAGCAGATGCAGCCAATTCAATTTCTTTGCTGAGCTACTCCTTTTTTCTTCTTAGTTTCTGTTCCATTTCTTCAAGAGCATGTCTCTCCTTTAAGGCTGCAGCACGAGCAGTAAGTGCAGCTCGTTCTGCTATAGCCTTTATCTTTGCTGAGCAGGTGGTGCTTAATTTGCTACTACCCATCTTTCGACTTGAACATTTACTAGCAACATTAGAAATACTGTCGTCTGGATTTACCTCGTCTTCAGAGCCTTGATGTACAACATTGAACGCATTATAGGGCACAGACATTTCCTTAACAAAACCAGTTTGATGAGTATTACCCAGCACATTAGCAGATGAATCAGAATCAGCATTTGACCCATTTTGGTTCGACGTACACAGATAATTTTGTAGCCATGCCACTTTGTTGTTAGTCATTCAAAACACGATCACTTACATTAACATTGGCACCTTTGTTTTCTACAACACCACTCTGATGTACATCACCAGAGCCGTTATCAGTGGGATTTACATTGGCTGTATTATTGTGAACAATTAACTCCTCAACAGAACCAAAATTACTGGGCACATTAACAATTGAATTTATACCCCTGCTTTCACTGTCATTGCAAGACACTCACAATTTTGTTTCATCAATACATGCGTCATTAGCCAACATCTTTGCTTTAAACCATATTACTGTACATGTCTTTGTCTTTCATCAGGTGGCTGTAATTCTAAAAGTGATTCATGGGTACAGTTTACTTCATTGCACAATTCAATCAATTCTTTAAGAGCACTCTCTACCTGTGTTTTTTCATTCTTTAACGTAAGACCATGCATCGATTTTCTTAAAACGCCTGCTTTGTTCAATTTGGCGTTTCTATCAGCTTGTAATTTGTCCAATTTCTCTGCAAGTGCGCTTTGCAGTGAGCTTAATCACCTGTTTTTGAGTCTGTTTCAACACTACCAGTCACATCTGTTACATTACGCAGAAGGACACCAATAGCGAGACTTGAATCCAACAATGACATTTATTAAACACAGAATATACATGAACAGGAACATGAAACACGCAGCATGGAACAGGCTTGGAGACATGGTATGGGGACATGGCATGGTGACAGAACGTGACAAGGAAACACAACGGACAGACATGGCATGAGAACGCACAGAACAAGACATGGAAACAGGTATGGACAAGGAAATGGAAGAGACATGAAAACACACGGGAAGACACAGCATGAAAACACAAGGGAACACAGACATGGAAACAACAGACCAACATGGCATGAAAACACAAGGCATGGCATGGAGACAAACATCACAGCGGACAGACGTGGCATTAGGACAACACAACGGACCGACTGCCAACTGGAATGCCTCCATAGAATATAAAGGTACATGGCTTGAAGAGGGGACGGGAAACACCTGGGGAGGACAGGGAGGAAACAAAGCATGAGCGGGAGACATTGGACAAAGGCTTAATGACATAACAAGCCCATTAAGAAAATGGGTGTGCTCAGCTAAGTACCAATAAAGTAAGCAGATTGAAGGAATCTGAAATAGAAACGAAGTGGGAAATCGTGACAACTAACACCCTAACTAAATTAGTAATGTTAGTAAAAGTGCCTATCTAAGAAAAACACCCCCCGTGAATGTTAGTAACTGGTAGTAACTAAAAACCATTAATTGACATTAAGCTTTGACAGACCCAAAACCAGAACAGTGCTGAAGGAATAAGGAAATACGGCAGCCAACCAATAGTGAAGAAGCAGTGCGTGCATGAGAGAATACGAGACGTGGACCAGAACGCAGACTTGAGGACGATTCCATTGGCAGTGCAGGACATTACCCAGAACGTGAACATAACATCAAGTTTACTAGCAGTTTGCACATCAGTCCCTGCAACATTAATTGACTCATTGTCCACATTGCACATCTCCATGATAATCAGTTTGATCAAATGATAGTCCAATTATGCAAACGACGCAAGCAGTTCAAAGTCCTTGCGAACCCACCAATGCATTGGTTTTACCCGTTAAATTAAGTGTACACACAGTGAATTGCCATTAAAACAAATGTAGCGCTACACCCGGGTTACCTCCGTATGTTGGGCGCCATGTTGCAGTCCTGGCTTAGGCAAAGAGATGCTCCACAATTTGCCTCAGCTCCAGTCTCTACCTCCGGCTCCGTCCCCAAACAGCTCAGTCGATTTTCAAACGTGCCTTGATTCCGTCGATTTCATCAGGATGAACGGCAAGGTTTCGACTATTGTAGGAGCACAGTCAACAACTGGGCTACTGTGATGCTTAACCCCAGGAATGACCTGGTTGACGCACTAAGATGTAATTTGCGAGTTACCAGCCTGTTGCATAAGGAATCCACAGACGTCTTTGTTGTGTTAAAGAGAAAGGGCATTACCTTTATTAATGTGTCCAAAAAAGCCCATCAAATCCACCACCGAACCACATGGCAAACTTCGCTGTAGCGGTCTAAACTTTTTGCCCTTCCGGGGTCAACACCGAACCACAACAATTAGTTTCCTGCCTAAATACCTGAAAGCACCTGTACAGGTAATGGCACCACCCAGTGTACAAACTGACCACTACACCTTGGCTGTAGCAGCACATTTGGCTGCTACAGTATCTATCCAGCAGTTCAAAAACTAGAGTGCCAAGGGCCCTGAAGGTTACCGGCAGTTACAGCCCCAACAGGAGAAAAGTAACTAGCATCCGTCCGCGGATTCAACAGGAAGCCAACACAAATTCCTGCGAAAGCAACACGTTGTCTCCACGATACTGGCGTTAAAAAGCTCCAGCTCGGACATTAAACAGGTTTAATTTTTTCGCAAATTTCGGCGGTGATGGCAAATGGTCCCGTACCACTGCGAATCAATTCACGGTGTATACGCGCTTCCCTGCGAAACAAGAGAACTGTTTCATTCCCACACTTCCGCGGGCCAACGCAGCTCAGTGAGAAAGGGGTTTTAGTTACCATTATCGGGCAACTCGACAGAGCGGGCACACTTTTTCATGAGTGACAGACAGCAACATTTTTTTTGTCATGTTTCTGCCATTTAGCAAAAATATAATCTTTCAGAAGTCTAGATCATGAAATCCAATTAGATTTTTTCCTTACCTGGACTTTCACTGTCATCTGCTGTCAATTTGTGAAGTGCACCATCTTCCCAATTCACTTCTGGTTCTTGCTCTTCTTTCAGATAATAATTTTTTTTACACAATACTGCCACCGAGTGGGTCTAATCGGTGTTATTCTCTCTATTCCATGATGCTAATAGGAACAAACATCCAAAAATGGATTTTGACCGGTTTTTACTGCCGCTATTGATCGGGAAAAAAAGGTCAACCTTGCGGATACAATGCCCCTTAAAATTTTAATTCCATATGGGTGGTTGACGTGACGCTCCATTTGTGTGTTCATAGTGACAAATATAAATAAAAATTTATAATATTTCATTAAAATATCTGTTTTTATTTACAGTTTAATCTTCCAGAACTGATACATCTGTAATTAATGAGCATTATAATTCAAATATGTAAATATTTTGTTTTGAACATGACATTTATGCACTGGCGTGACTGGCCGGGGTAGCATTGCTTATCTTAAAACTACTGGAATTAAATAAGTCTAAATACATTAAAATACTTGAATAGATGTTATAGTAGTGTTAACTTAATGAAACTAAAGGTTATAAGTCTTAAGGTCCCCATTTAGAATAATTATGACACATTACATTTTGTCCGCAAAACTGGTGTCCACCTGGTGTGACGCCATTCTGTAGATACAAAACGGGCATTAATTTGGGCACCCTGTTACTGAGAGGGACCCTTCTTCATCCAGGAAGTACAGTAGACATCACTGGAGCACATGGACTGTACACAAGGTGAGTTCTGTCTCAAATATTTTCATAATAATGCTATTTCCGTGCACTGTTGGAAATTGGATCCATTACGCAGTCCTTTGGTCTGACGTAATTTAAGTATTGATCTGAAATTTTTCATCAATTCATATTGATTGACTATTGAAAATAATGTAAACCTTAACACTGTTAGTCAGGATTGAAGGCTGTCTCTCATATAGCTAGGCCGCAAACTGGCCTTGATCTTGAAAACATCCACTGGTGTGACAGCACTGTCCTGTAGTGCGACATGAAGTCAGCGTCACACTGGTGGAAATGACTGTCACACCAGTGGACATAGACTCTATCAAGGGGTACAAAACCATCACTCTCTCTCTCCTAACCTCCCCCCAACCTCCCTCCTTCCCCCTCCTCCCTCCTAACCTCCCCCCAAACTCCCTCCCTCCCTCTCCCCCCTAACCTCCCTCCTAACCTCTCCCCAACCTCCCTCCCTCCCCCTCCTCCCTCCTAACCTCCCCCACTGCTCTCTCCCTCCCCCCAACCTCCATCCCTCCCCTCCCTCCCCCCAACCTCCCTCCCCCTCCCCCACTGATTGGACAAACAGAAGAGTATACAAGCCTTTGCGTATCAGCAAGGTAGGTTGTATCCTCTCAACGTTGCTCAGGATTGTGCAGCTGAAAATGATGCGATTTATAGAAAAAAAAAAGACTTCCAAAACCAGTTACATTAACAGGACTTAAATGAGGTAAGGATATAGTCAATGGTAATTATTCCTGATGAAACAGGACTGGAGGGTTCCTTCTACCAGATACATCTGTTGTATGGTTATCAAAGTCCACCGTCTTTGTCTTTAAGTTGGGAAGACCTGTTTTGCATCTATTCATACAGCACCACTCACTACATTGCATTAATATTAAAGTCATTACAAAGTAAGTTGTGCTATCACATGCTAACTGTACTTAATTTGAAGAGAAAACTGTCACCTATTTGGGCAAGAAGGTTTGTGGTGGCCATGGGTGTTCTGAGTGCACAAAAGTTACAATTAATAGTTGAACAGTTGCTTCCCTTTTACTGCAAATATGAATAAAAAGCAGGTTGATAAGTTATTATATAAAGCTAGCCCCAGCTCTCTTTGAATGTCTTTGGGTACACTGTCTTAAGTTGCATAATAAATAAACACTCTGATCAAACAAGTTGATTTGGACTGGAAAGTAATTTTATTACTAAAAAAGCAGATTTCCAAATGGGTTTCCCCATGAATTTTTTTCAACTCAATTAAATTCAGTTCCATTTTATTTGTATAGTGCTTTTCAGTGGCCTGTTACAAAGACAGTTTCCAGAGTAAATAACCTGGCCTAATCCCCAAAATAGCAAATGAGGCAAAAAACCTCCCAGTAGGGAGAGAAATCCTCAAACAGTGGTGAGAAAAAACTCCCCAGTGGGAAGAAATCTCAGGAGCAACCTGGCTATAGTGGGGGAGCCCACCCTCCGCTGGCAAGCTGATTGTAATGAAATTGGATTAAAGTCTGACAAAGCAATCAGAACAGTTTTCCACTTTGCCTTGAAGAGCATCACTGGCATCAATTTTAAATTAAATATACAGTGATCAATTATCAATCATTAATTGAAATAAGCTACTCAAAAGAAGGGTCAAAGGCATTAAGATTACCCAGGTTTCCTTTTCATTTCAATTTCAATTTTATTTGTATAGTGCTTTTCACAGAGAGACTGTCACAAAGACGCTTTACAGTGAGAAAATAGATAAATAAACAAAATGGACAGTGCCCAGCCTAATCCCCAAGCTTGGCAATGTGTTTATACGGTAAAAGAAAGACCGAAGAGGACTAAAAACCCCGGTGAACATCAATATTTATTGGCTAGAAGACTGTATGAAAGGCAAGCGACCAAGTATGAAACCAACCCAGGTTATAGCTTTCTAGGTAATTTGATAATATTCTTAGCGTTGAAAAGCTTGCTAAAGTTTGTTAGCTAAATCAGCTTCAGAAAAACCAGGCGAGAGTAGCACAGTCCTTGAAAACAACTCCGTTTTACTTTGTATATCATACAATTTTACTTAGCAAGCTCATTATTTAGCACTAAAGTTTATTTTACTTTGCTCCCAGGAGAACCAAACCTCAAAAACACCAAAAAACCCCCCCGTCGCTTTTGTTTGACCAGATCAGCGACTTAATTTGGCTATTTGCTAACCAAGTTGTTACAAGGGGGAAAAAAGGGGAAAATAAGGGAAGTTTCTCCCTGCCCCTAACGCGACAAAGGTTATACCTCAGGAGCAAATTGTCTTACCTCTTTTAATGTTTGAACTTTTGCACACAAATTATTTTCAGAAAAACCCGTTTAAACAAGAGTAAATCTTCTGCTACAATCCCTGCGCCCCTCTCTCTGTCGCAACTCGAGCAGAATGATCACCAAGAAACAGTGCTACAGCACCGCCAAGAGGTCAACAAGAGCAACAGCAGCCAAGCCAAGCCAAGTTGGGTGGCTACAATGGATCTCCGCCTCCGCATCCGCGTCCATAGACACTTTCTTGTGGATGCTCTAGAGGCTGGAATTTTTAACCGATTACTTTCATATATGGTATGGATATGTGTTGCACTTCACTTATGATACCTAGCGACTTTGGTTGCCATGGCGACAGCATTGGCTGAATAATATGGAAATTATTGGCAAAACATAGAGATTTCCTTGTGGATGCAGTATAGGCTGCAATTTTCACCCGATTACATTCATATTTGGTATGGACGTGCTATACTTCACTTATGACACCTATCGATTGCGGTTGCCATGGCGACAGTATTGGCCCAATAATGCGTAAAAAGGGGGAGAAGCAGGCTTTCGGGGGCTACACCCATGCGGTTGCAGCCGACCGGACTGTTTAGTTTTTAACAGCACATGGTTGCCCTGCCAACTTTTTGCTCACTTATTGCAATTATTATTATTACAGCTGTTATTTGCCTGAAGCATAGCCTATCATTTGCTATTTAAAGAATAAACATTATTTATTTGAGACAGTTTTTTGATAGCCCATTCATACTGCGCCTAGTATTTCGGGTCTGGCCTAAAGTCATTTTATACTACCCCACCCAGGTTGCGTGTGAGACTGATGAAGTTGCCGCGGTGCCCTATTGCTCCCATCATGTGTGCATCGTGCATGCGCGAAATTTCGGAAGGTTTTGCATATATGCTTGTCTATGTGTGGTTACAAAATACGGTATTTACGGGTAGGCCGATGTAGCGGTACAAAGTACGTCACATTGTGCGCGAAATTCAACCTTTCTTTGAACATTACATGAAAATATATTACATGGCACTATCTATACGAATACCATCTTTTCTCGATTAATTGAACATCGCCTGACTGTGCAAAATCACCTACATATTGATACTTGCCATGTTTGCAGCTCACTTTGGACATTCCGGTTTACGGGCCACTGAATCTAGAGCGGTCTCAACGCTGCTGTCGCTGAACTGCTTCTGAAGCGGTGCTCTAACTTTAGCCCTAAAATTTTAAGCTGGTTTCATGACCCTTTAATACTGGGATTTACAGCGCTCTTGGGTGCCACCCCAGCGCCACCTCTGAAGCGCTGTAACTCCCAGTTTGAAAGCGGTATCGGTACCAGAGATGTGCCGTCGGAAGGCAACATGTTAGGCACGATTCCCACAGTGTGAGAGTAATCTGTTTGTTGACTTGACAATTTACATTTAGGTAGCATTAATGCATTCGTGAAATACTTAGGAAAGGGTACATATTTCTGTCTGCATGGCTGACTGCTCTAAAACCAGTTGCCATCAATGCTGATTGGAAAAAACACTACTACGGTAGATGGCATTCACAAATATTCTTGACCCTTCTTTTGAGTAGAATAGATTAAAGTTAAACAATTTACAAACCCCAATTCCAATGAAGTTGGGACGTTGTGTAAAACGTGAATAAAAACAGACTACAATGATTTGCAAATCCTTTTCGACCTATTGGTTAATTGGAAGCAGATGAGTGCCATGATTAGGTATAAAAGGAGCATCCCCGAAAGGCTCAGTCGTTCACAAGCAAGGATGGGGCGAGGTTCACCACTTTGTGAGCAACTGCGTGAGCAAATAGTCCAACAGTTTAAGAACAACATTTCTCAGCATACAATTGCAAGGAATTTAGGGATTTCATCATCTACAGTCCATAATCGTCATCTCCGTCTGTCTCAGAAGACAATGGACTGCGCCGGAAATGTCAGTTCGCTGCGGAGCAGCATCGACTGTGACTGTAAAGCCCAATTCTGGAAAGGCAAACTTTGCCACAGTTGCTGCAAGTATAAGGTGTTGGTTTCAAGGGTGCTGAAGCCGCCCTCGCTCTCTGTCGCTCCCTTTTGTCGTGCCACTGCTCTTCCCTCCTGGCCTCTGCTCTCCTCACGCCTGTGCGCACCATGTGGCGCCAGTTGCTGCGGTCAGCTGCGGCTGCTTCCCAGGAGTCCGGGTTGATTTCGGCGGACTTCATGTCTCTTTTGCAAACGTCCTTGTAGCGCAGCATGGGGGGACCAATGGGCCTAGAGCCTGACGTCAGCTCACCGTAGAGGACATCCTTCGGCAGGCGGCCGTCTTCCATGCGCCGAACGTGGCCAAGCCAACGCAGGCGTCACTGGGAGAGGATTGCGAACATGCTTGAGATGCTCGCACGCTCAAGGACGTCCTTGTTGGGCACTCTGTCCTGCCATGAGATGCCAAGGATGCGTCACAGGCAGCGCAGGTGGAAACTGTTGAGGCGGCGTTCCTGTCGAACGCACGCTGTCAAGGTTTCACTGCCGTACAGTAGGGTGCTCAGCACATAGGTGTTGTACGCCGCAATCTTGGTATTTGTTGCGTTTCATGATTAACAACTTGCGGTGTGAGGGTGTACATACCCTGAAGTTTTTCTGCTTGCCGCATGTGGAATATCTAACACTGCTGTGCCGTCCGTTCTGGCTCCCAAGGGAGTTCACAGCTCTCATTATCACCGCTGTGTACATAACTGCATGGTCACATTAGCACCCTCGAAAACAGTCATCCTGAGGTTGCTTTCATTGTACTCAGAGATTTTAATCAGGCAAAACTCACAAAAGTGCTGCCGAAGTACCATCAACACATAGCTGTTAGCACACAGAAGACGAACACACCTGATCACTGTTACACCCCCTTCCGGAATGCATACAAAGCCCTCCTCCGCCCACCGTTCGGCAAATCGGATCACTGCTCCATCCTGCTCCTGCCCCCATATAGGCAGAAGCTGAAACAAGCACCACCTTCTGTCAGGACTGTTCACTGTTGGACGCACCAATCGGAGTCAGTGCTTCAGGACTGTTTTGATCATGTTGACTGGGGCATGTTCCGTGCAGCGTCTAATGACAACATTGACGAGTACACGTGCGCCGTCACGGGATTCATATGGAAGTGCATTGGAGATGTGGTCCAATCAAAGAAGATCCGTGTGTATCCAAACGAGAAACCGTGGATTAACAATGATGTGCAAAAGGGACTTTTATAGATATCTACAACTTAGGAACCATTTCAATAGAAACATTAAATCTCATATCACTACTGAAATGGGCCTCATCAATATTTTTATTGATGCATATAAGGGTAACATTCACAAGAAAGTTGTATCAAAAATATACTCATGCCTACAGTTGTCTAAGAATCTGTCAACTGAATACGTGAAAAAGAAATGGGAGAAAGAAGCAAATATAATTCTGACTGATGACGAGTGGTTAAATATCTGTAAAACCCAGTCTACCACCTCCAATTCTGATTTATGGAGAGAATTCTCTTGGAAGAATATAATAAGATATTTTGTTACTCCTAAAATATTGTCAGAATGGTGGACCAGAGTCTGGTTGCTGTTGGAGGCAGTGTGGTAACCTGCTTGCTGATCATTTTCATATATTCTGGGATTGCCAAATTATTCAACATTAAAAACAGACATCATTCTGTAAAGGATATTACCATGTGGGCTCAGGAACACTTCGAAAAATCATTGTCAGTTAACAAAGTTTGTCGCTACATCGACAAGTGCGAGTAAAAACTCTACCATGCAAAGTGAAGGCCATATATCAACAACACCCAGAAACACCGCCGGCTTCTCTGTTGAGCAACTGAAGCCGTACATCAAGAATTCCACCAACAAAGCTTCTACAATTAGTGTCCTCAGTTCCCAAACGCTTATTGAGTGTTGTTAAAAGGAAAAGTGATGTAACACAGTGGTAAACATGCCCGTGTCCCAGCTTTTTTGGAATGTGTTGCAGGCATCAAATTCAAAATGAGAGAATATTTCCAAAAAACCAGTAAAGTTTATCAGTTTGAACATTAAATATCTTGTCTTAGTAGCGTACTCAACTGAATATAGGTCAAATTAGGATTTGTAAATCATTGCATTCTGTTTTTATTCACGTTTTACACAATGTCCCAACTTCATTGGAATTGTGGTTTGTATTACTTGATCAGTAAAATTGCTTTTAAATGACTTATTTCATAAAACTATCTGGAAACTGAGAAAAACAAATGCTTTTAAAATCGCTTGTCACTGAAATCATTTACCGAGTAACAAAATATTCACAAAGGCTTTGCCTTAATTAGAAATCCGTGGAGTTGAAGAAGCCAGATTACTGAACCTGGGCGAGTAACTGACTTTCCTCCTGCTCAGCCGAAAGCATCACCAGAGTCTTTTCGGCGCAGCTCCTGTGGTAAAAAAATGAGATATATTTATCAGCCTGGGTTATATTGGATTGTCCTTGCTCCTTCATGCCTCAGCTCAAAGCAAACTCTAAGTCACAGGTGTCACAGATTCGTGGCAGATGTAGAGAGGCGGACCCTATATGTTTTCAGGTTGATCATTCATATGCCACGCATTCAAGACAAAATAAGAACGTTAGTGGTTTCCTTTGCTAAACGATATCTGGGGTAAACAGCAGAAGGTCCTTAAAACCAAATATGATGGATTACGAGCCTTTAATTGAAGGACAGCAGCAATCAATTCCCAGAGTCCGGTGGAAGGAAAGAAACGAATGTAATATGAGTGATTGAAGTGAGGCCACAGACAGGCTGGTAAAGAGGCTCCGCCCACCTGACTCTCTCTGAGGCGTCCTGGGTTAAGCGGCTAACTGTGGAAAGGAAGTGCTCTAGCATTTCCTGTTCTATGCCGAGCAAAGGCTGGGTTCCAACAGTCTCCACAAGAGCAAGCAAGTGTGCTGCAATGCTTTCCCGGACGGCCACTTCATGATCACTGTCTCCCTGGACTACCTCTCTCTGGTCAAGGTTTTGCTCGCTCTGGTCACTGGAGAGGAACAGATTTGTTATTGGCACCAACAAGCTAAAATACAGCCCTCTGGCCTACAAACTTCTACTTACGCTTCCAGCCCTCCATCCCGCCAAAAAACCTTAAGTTTATTACACTTCGCAGGGGCCAATAGCAATAAGGGGTCCTAGTTCACTAACATGATTGAGGATGTTGTTGAGATGTTCACCTGAATTCAATGCAGATTTTTCATCTGACTCGTGCTCCGTGGCAGTGGCAATAATCTTCCGTGTGCATTTACTGTGTGACGCTTTGGAAAAAAGCTTCTGCCAAATGAGTGCCATGACAGACCCCGTCCCTGGCTCCACAGGGCCCCGCCCACATTAACTAGACCTGCCCTTGATTCCACACCCATCAGGCCCCCATTGACCAGACCCCTTGCTCATGGCCCGCCCCTGGCTCCGCCCACCTCAGTCCGCTGAGCAGGGCCTCCATGCAGCGCAACGGGCTGCAGTTCTCAATCATGTGACCCAAGGCGAAGGTGGCGGCTTGATGGACGAAGTTGTTGATCGAGGCGGATTTTTGGAGCAGCACCTCAGCAACCCAATCCAACTCTGGTTCCATGTGCGTCTTGAGATGAATGAATAGTTCTGCAAGCGTCCACATCGCCACTCGGGACACCGTCCATCGCTGGTACTTTACCTGAATGCAAATGCCAACAGACGTGTGTTCAAGACAGCAAATGTTGGCTAACACTCACTAACATATTAAAGGACGTATCTGCCTGCCAGGAATACTCTGAACACAAGGGCTGCGTCCAAATAGACTTTTTTGCCCAGGAAAGTTCCTAACTCCTAAAAAAATGATCCGGAAATAATTACGAGGCGGCCATTATAAGTGTATTCGAGTTCTTTAACTCATTCCGTACGGAATACTTTTATATGTATGGAATACTTTTTCCGAAAATCACACAATATAAACACACGTTTAGTTAAACATCTGTATTTTCAAAATAAAGGTTTGTAGCAGGTTCAAATGCAAATGTCAAACTAGCAGTGTCATTTTTGGGTATTTGTAACGTCATTCCAATTGTCATTTTGGTTGCCTGCTACGTGATGCTGAGCAGCTCCTCGACTAGGTGCTCGACCACGACCTGTCCTGGCTCGGCCACGGCCCCTCCCCTCCTGTGGTTGAAGTACAGGTGGCCCATCACCGCGATCGTCAACTGATTTCGTGTTTTTTATCGAACTGCGAATGGTCGAGGTCGCTATTACTGCTGCCAGATTGGTCAGATTGACGCGATACTCATGTATTATGCATGTTTTCAACGGAACTCCGAATGACGTCATCCACGCCGCTGGCACCAGCTTACCGTAGGGAATGGTAGAATTCGCCTTTTACGCCTTTCCTTTACCTTATGGCGTTTTCCACAAAGTTTAAAGAAAAGTGGTTAGGAATTAGTGCATAGGACATAATTTTTTGCCTATTCGGATGCAGCCTAGGAGTTGCTTGGCTGTTGTGATGCGCTGCACTTCCTGGCAATACTAAGCAGTCAATACCCATTATGAGGACTTAGAAACCTCACTGACCACTATCCAATGAGCCACAGAAATGTTTTGACATCATTTTTGATTCATGACACACCAAAACATTAAAACACACAGAATAAAAGTTCAGGGGTCCTGACCCACGGAGCATTTTCACTGAGTTACAGGACCATAATTTTTGTGGTAAAACGCACAGCAGCTCTTAGTGCAAAAGTCCAAGTTCTAGAGTTGGGATTAGTCCATGTTTAACTTGGTGTTGAGTCCTGCTAACTCAGTAAACCGTCTTTGTGGAACAGGCTCCAGACAGATAAACAGGCTTACCTGCGCTATGATTGCTTGGCAGACCTCCTGTCTTTTTGGGATGAGGACTCCTGGCTGACTGCGAGCCATCTGAATGATTAATTCCAGCCCTTTTATCTTCATCTTCCTACATTGTAAGGAAGACCAATCACAATATGCCTCTGTATGGTACAATCCAAAAACTGAACGCCCAAACTTTGGGCAAGTCAGAATCTGCACCTATGGTAAACCATCCAGAATGTGTCTTATTCTAGACCAATTATTATCCACCCCCATTGTAAATTAATGAGACTTTGTCTTTACTCAAATCCAATTCGGCCCCTCAGCTGGACCAATCAGAATATGACTTTTGTTGATCAAACAAGGCATATGTTGTGGCCCCTGACAGCATAGGGGATATGGGCATTTCTACTGAAAAGGGCAAAATTACAGTAAAGACGGTCACGCCATTTTTCCACAATGGTAAATTGCCCCTTCTCTTTTTTGCGGGGTAACAAATATTGTATTTGTATTCATGGGCAATTTGGATACGATGGTTAATGCAATGACTTTGAGAGCCACGGTCAGAAATGTCATGCAAATGTCCATACCGTAATCATGTAAAACTTACATATATATAAACTCATGTAAAAAGCTAATATCAAGTGGGGTTGAAGATAAAACTCCATCAGTTGCTAATTCAACCTCAGTTCCGGAAAAATACTTTTATAGTCCCACAAAATTACTGAAAAATGGCCATTAACTCAGAAAAAAAAGGTTTAACACTTTCACCATAGAGCAAAAAGGGCTGTCACCCAAGTAAAAGTCTGCCTGTCTTAACCGTAATCAATACCTAAGCAAGCCAATTTCTTCAGTAAGGTCGTCAGCCACTAGATGTCAGAGAAGACCATGTGTCCCAGCACTGCCAGGGTGACCATTTTTTAATTCTGTTGAGAGAAGTATCAGCGTCCGCTCCCCGGTATGTAAACAAACTATAACTTGTCACACAAATTGTATGTCTTTACTGTAATGTTAAAAAGTGGTAATAGTAGACAGTGCTTCTTAATGAGGTTGTGATTAATCTGAAGCATGTTTAGAGAGGTAGAAATTTAGGGTATTCCCCAACCTCAATATGGTTTCAAATTTCCATGGCTGTGCTCAACATATCTTTACTGGCGTCTTTACCATAATCTTTTTAATATTAAATAATCATTGCATGATTACGGTAAGGACATAATCGCTGTTAATGGGAATTCATAGAACCAATGTGAAAATTCTTAAAACCAATGATAACCCAGCTTTGCCACTTTATGAAGGTGTTGTGTATATCAAGACCTTTGTGAATCAGGAAAAAAAAACAGGATCCTTGGTACTTGTTCTGGAGGACATGTCTTTACCCGAATTGTGCCCTTTTCAGTAGAAATGTCCATATCAGTTTAAGCCCCCGAGCAAAAGCTCCCCCAAAAGAAAGCCTAGCTACAGCACCGCCCCAGAAAGCCTTATGAAATTACAAACTGAACCCAGTTTTATCTTATATATGCTCTGACTGCCTATATTTACTCAATAATAGTTAAAAATTCACAACTGTTTTTCATGTGGTCAGTAATAAACTTAACAACACAACTCATTACTTAATATTTTAATATTTTTCCGCAGTATTTAACTATAATTGGTCACGAGTGAAAAAATCTAATGGCAAAACTTCAAGGTGATATTGCCAACATATCAGGCAATATGGTGAACTCAGGTGTTCCAGGAAATGAATCAATTAATTAATTTATTGTTAATAATCATACAAAGCCCAAATAAATCCAGTTCTCAGGCTTGATAAGATCTGAGGAAATATAAAACTTGAAAATCATGATTAAAGAGGTTTTTTAGTTATCACGTTGACATGAAGGATTTGCGGTGCACGTGGACGTGACGGCGATGATGATTCCATCTCGACAAAACATAGTTTTGCCAACATACCATCAGCAGCCACACTGAACTACTAAGAATACAATGCTTGGTCAGTCAGAATAGGCTGCAACCATAGACTGTATAAAAAGATGGATGAAGCTACCGTGATGTCACCCATTGGTTTCAGCATACCATAAAGGAAGCCTCGATTTTGGCAATTTGAATTGCGCCATATAGTCATTTTGAAACCGGATGTGATTTATATTGGACGAGAGCGTGTACTGAAGATCCGGGGAGGACCGTGGCTCTGGATCTGACCGTATCGGACGAGGACCAGAGGATAGCCACGCCCCTAAAGCATATTCCGGCTTTATCCTTTATTCTAGTCTATATGGGACCATAATTTACAAAAATGAACATCATGATATATCGAAGGAGACTTGAAAATTGCTATAGCTACCATAAAATAATGTGAAAAATCATTATTTAAATGAAAAATCAGGCGGGAAAGCAGGGTCATTTTCTCATAGACTTCTATAGTATTGAACTTCTTTGTGCAACCACCGACGTCGCCATCTGCTGGCCATTAAATAGAATGCCATTTTACGGTACTTCCGCATGGGCTTCATTTTTCAGACCAGGGTGCTGCGTCCATCTTTTTATAAAGTCTATGGCTACAACAGGATTTCCCCCATTTTTAGGCCAATCAGAATCTTTTATACTGGACCAATCAGAATCTGCCCAACACGCAACCAGTCGAAATCAACCCACATCATGGCCCCTAGGCTCCTATGGTGGATTTTCGCTAACAAAGACCAGGGGCCTCATTTATAAACAATGCATGGGCACAGAGAAATTGCACATCCCTCTTACCTTACAGATTTATTTAGACAAACCTGACATTAAAAAACACGGTTCATGAATAGGACTGTGCGCATATGGAAAAATGTCAACTTGTTCCTGACTAAATAAGTAAAAATTTCATGCAATTTAGATTACCTTATGGTTTTATAAAATAGGATACATTTTACCTTTTTCTTTGTGCATTTGCAATAATTCTGTATGAAATGTATACAATTTTTTAACTATAAATGACACCCTAAGATTGAAATACCAGGAAGCACAATAATAATCACTCCAAATCACTGTTGACTGTAAAACTGCATTTTCCAAACAATTTATATATGCAGTATTTGCACTAAATCGTTGTATATTCTGTTTCTCTCTGGGAGTTTGACGTCTTGGAAATTTGACAGTGGAGCTCATAATAAGCATTACAACATCTGAAAGTCCTGCTCACTGCCATATAGAAAGCGAGATGTCTGCAAACTGCAACATTCATTCGGTTCATTGGTTCTTGCTATAAGTGATGAGCATAAGAGTCTCCCTACCCTTCATCAGAGTTCAGATACACGAAGCCGTCCTCCAGTGAATGTTGCAGTTTGGCGTCCGATGGCAGCTCCTCTGGAGAGTCATCTAAGCGGCGAGTAACATGAAACGAGACGGAACATACACTGCATCACTTTGTGCTGCCTCCTCGTGTTCCTCGGAAGTTCCCAGTTGTAAATTGGTTATTAATCATTACAGTTTTGATGGGCCTTTTGTATGAGTACTTTGAAATATAATATTTCCCACAGCACAAGACTGTAGCATTAAACAAATCCCTCTGTGCTATTTGGCACATAAATACTTCTTGTCAATTAATTAATTGCGGATTGTATTCTGCTTATTGCACATTCATTTTTCAGCTTATTTCTCATGTTGAGCAGTTCCTAATGCAAAATACATTCCTGTCTGGCTGTTAATCTAGCAGTGATGAGATCCATCTGCTTTTTGGCGACTGGCAATTTAACTAACAGTGACGAGATCTATACGCTTACAGGTCATTAGACTTTGAACTAACGGTGACGAGATCTATCTACTGGCCACTGCCTGGCCATTTACTTAAAAGTGATGAGATCTATCTGCTTATAGCAGAATGGCCATTTAACTAACGGTGACATAATGTATCTGCTTATTGGTGACAGGCTATTTAACTAACGGTGCTGAGATCTATCTGCTTATAGTTCATCTAGTTTTCAGGACCATCTGCTCCTTGTATTATTATTTTGTTTTTGTGCGTGGTTCGGGATGCAAATCTTCATATGTGTTGATAACAGAAGAAGTCCTAAGATTAACCTCCATCCTTACACCCAGAGATGGATCCGTTATGGTGAAGCCTATCGTTACACATGACACTTTACTTGAAAAAGAAGCATGTAATGCATTCAAGCTAGGACAGACTCACCTGATTTCTCTTGCGCTTTTAGAGTGTGTTTTGTCCACGTGCGGCTCAATATCTTCCTCTTCTTCTCTGCTCTCGTCTCTGAGGGACACGCCTCCTTCTTCACTGCTGTTGTCTGTGTGTCGTACGCAGTCTTCTCTGCAAAGGCAGGAAGGGGGCAGGGGGGCAGCCTCATCTCCTCTTGGGGTTGTGATACCGTGCTGCTGTCCGGTGCGGCTGTATGCTCCTCCTGTTCCCAATCCAGACCTTTATTGGTAATGACCTGGCCTTCCTCATTTAGGTTCACTCTACTTCGGGCATGAAGCCTCGGGGGCTTGGTAGTTTTTGCTGGCTCCAAAACGATGAAAAAAGAAACTGGGAGCAGGGAGCAGGAATTAACAAAATGCGTACTGTCCCTCCTGTCCACCGGGGGCAGACTGCAAGGCTGGTCTTCAGCTCTTTCCTGACTTGGAGCCGTCTGGAGCTGGGGCTGCTGGCTCTGCTCTGAGCTGTTTGATAGCAGGCTGCGGTCGCAGGATCCTGGTGCTACTGATGCAATAGCTGTGGGCTCGGCTGACTTGGCTGTGATTTTTTCCTATATTCAGAATTACACATTTTGAAGTGCAAGGGATCATTCTCATATTTGTATTAATGAATGAAAATGATTATCAGTGCTCAGGTTACTTTTGAGGGTCTGTGGAATAATTCATGAGAATAGTGATTGACCTTTCAGACCACAGATCAGCACTGGGCCCAGATTTTCATTTAATAATACTGTTTTTTGATAAGTAGGCAAAAAATAGCTTGTTTTGGACGTGAGCTTATGAACCATAGACTCGTGGGAAATATAGCAGTTCATCTACATTTTAAAAATTAAGCTTCTTCAGGTTGCAAACTCACCTCCATTTTCTCCGAGAGTAAATCAATTTTCTCGGACATGGCAGCTAGTTTCCCCTGAAATTCTGTTTTTTCCTGCATTTAAATGGAAAAAAGAAACATTTAAGAGAGAACAAGAGAGCACACAGACAGACCATACCTCAGCCAAGGCCCAACAGTCCCCACAAGCCTGGGAAACATACGAATAGCGCTGGTAGCCCTCATTCAGGAGGATTCGCTGGAATTTTAGTATCTTAGAACTGTGTATTTCTCAAATTAGAAACTAGACTTATGTCGATGGCGTGCCATCGCAAATCTCCGCGCTCCGCAACGAATGTTATGGGAGTAGTAGTAATGAGTCAGAGGGCAATTCACTGAACTGGCATTCTGCTGTACAAATGATAATCTGCTTGTTGCAGTGACAAAGCACTGATACTGATCAGAGTTACAGCAATGTGATATAGTTGGTTAGTTGGATAGAATACTTTTTGAGTGTCTGCTGAGGGCATAAATTACTCTTCATTTTGAAATGAGAGTATTATGAAAGGAAAGGACGGACGGTACAGCGATTGGCACACCTGATGCCATTTGACCTAGAAAACGGAGAAAATTAGATCAAATCAAAAACCCGTCTGATATGTGATGAAGGGTCATCTCATGCACCTCCCATGAAAATTTGAGCGTCCTAGCTTAATGCATAAGGTAGATATGGCCATTTTTCTTTTTTCACAAAAGCCCCCTAGTGGCCAAAATATTAATCACAGGACAACAATTTTTGGCATGCAAGTTGCTGCCACCAAGATACATATCCACACCAATTTACAGCCTTCTATGTTGAGTAATAACAAAACGTGCTATCCTTTTCAACGATAGGCACACCTGACACCATTTGACCTAGAAAACGGTCAAAACGAGGTCAAATTGAAAACCCGTGTGAAATGTGATGAAGGGTCATCCTATGCACCTCCCATAAAAATTTGAGCATCCGAGCTCAATGCATAAGGAACTTATTGCCATTTTTCAATTTTCACAAAAAGGCCCCTGGTGGCCAGAAGAGGAAATGAATTTAAATTCTAAACGCGTTGTGCACCCGTCTGGGTCACTACCTTACACACTTCAAAGCACTCACCAAAGTTTCAGGTTGACTGGTCTAACGGCCTGAGAGGAGTTACTGGGTTGGACGGACAGACGGACAGACAGACGCCGAACTGTATTACAAGATCTCCTCGCTTTTTCAGAAGCGCGGAGATAAAAAAAAAATGTCAAAAACGGCCCCATCCCTCAATGATGAAGAATCCTCTGAAAGATTTCTTGTTGGAGCCATTTATATTCCCCTTTTAGTAAGGTTTATTTTCCATTATTTATTTTTGGTAACTTGGGGGAGTATTGGACGGGGTGAGGCACACATGGTTTTAAATATATCCACAGGTGATTCAATTGATTAGGACAAGGTCTGCATGGCGGGGGAGGCACAGTTCTTACTGTAGCCATGAGAAATCCACTCCGATAACGCACCGCACGGCAAACCTTTTAATAATACCACAGCGCTTGATTGAATTTAACCTGCACGGGTGAAGTATCCGATTTCATATGAACTTTGATTTTTTTTTTTTTTTTTTTTGGTAATAAACAGGAAAGCCACCCAAACAGAGCTTATTGGCCGGACAATGGGATTCTTGTGCTACATGTTGAGAGCACTTTGCCATCCACACTGAGGCTTACAGCGTAGCTTACACATTTCTGGGATCAGAATTTGATCCAGATTGCACCCAGAATGAAAAAACTTTGAAGTTCTGCCAGAAACACCACAGGCAAAAAATTCATAAAAATCTGTCCATAACTTTTTCCAAAATGTTGTTAACAGAGTAACAAACATACCCACAAAATGAAGGAAAAACATGACTGCCTTACCAGAGGTAAAAAAAAAAAACACTCATTTTGCATGACTTCACAAATTCTATTAGAAGCCAGTTTCTCAGATTTTTGCTTTTGTGTAGTTGCATTTGGATAATTTAGAGAAAAGCTAACAATGTTTTTCCATTATGTGAAGCAATTTATGGGTTTCATCCAGGCCACAAATCCTGTGTAGTTGTGCCATTATGTATGTCAGATAGTTATTTCATTAAATTGAGATACTAAAACATAAATTCACAGGAAATATAGCTACGTGCTCATCTACATTTTCAGAATAAAGTTTCCACAGACTGTTAACATACCTTCATTTTCTCCAGAACTAGTAAATCAATTTTCTCGGACATGGCCGATAGTTTCTGCTCCAATTCCGCATTTTCCTGCATTTAGATGGAAAACAGGAACATTTAAGAGAGAACAAGTGCACACAGAGAGCACATACCTCAGCTAAGGCCCGACAGTCCCTCACATACAGTAGGAAAAAATGAAAATATTAGAGAGAAAAATATCTCTCGTTTCGTATGAGTTCACAGATTCTAATGGTGGCCAATGTGTTGGATTCCTATTCTAACCTACATTGGAATGATTTCAAGAATAACTGATAATTCTGCGATGTGCTATCGTGCTATTTCGTGCACATTTAAAATGAGCTATTTTATTTAGCTGTGCTATTTTGTGTGATCATTATTTTGTTTAATTAGCCTGTTTAGGATTTGAGAAACTGATGCACACACATGAAAAATAAAATGTATCAGTTGAATATCTTAAGAATTCAATTTCTACTGACAGTAAAACTTACCGCTGCTTTCTCCTTAGCAAGTACACTAACTACGGTCTCCAGTTTCCTCTCAAATTCTGCGATTTCCTGGTTATAGAGGGAAAGAAAAATTACCATTTCAAACGTGAAAACAGGTCACTCATCTTGCATTAATAATGATGCACATTATGATGTACAACCCCAATTCCGAAATACTTGGGACAAAGTGTAAATTGTGAATAAAATCAAAATGCAATGACTTTCAGATCACAAGCCAATATGTTATTTACAATATCAATCAATCCTTTATTTTACCAGATAAAACCAATTGAGAGCAAAGTCTCTATTTCAATGGTAATCTGGCAGAACGTAGCAAGTCCCACATTAGCATTACATAAACACAACACAGTTCAAGACAATATCGACAAAACAGTACAGTACAATACAAAAACAAGGGACAGAATAGAGACTACCATCTGACAGGACAAAACTAAATTTACAATAAAAATAATAATAATAAATTATATCATAAGATCTAAAAATGGCTCAATATAAAAACAGTAGAAAAATATATCTAAACAGTACGACAGGAGCAGCTAATGGGAAAGGCCTCAGATAGAACATATTTCAAATGTTGAAACTGAGACATTTAACATTTTTATCCACAAAATGAGCTTATTTCAAATTTTCTGGCTGCAACAGGTCTCAAAAAAGTTGGGACACAGGCAAAAAAAGAGCTGAGAAAGCAATTAATATACAAGAGAATCACCTGAAAGAACATTTAGCAAGTAATTAAGTTAACTGGCACGTTCCCCTAAAGCCTGCGAGGGTTTACGGCTGCCCCACCGTCAAATCGTCAAGTGATTGAAGCCTCTCCCGCAGACATTTTGAGCCATTTATGAATACTCAGCCGTAAATAACGCACGGAGGTGGTTACAGCATAAGGGTTCATAAAGCGTGGATTAAGTGCACCCGAGTTTGCGCATTTTTAGAACTGGGCAGTCCTCCACACATACTCGGTGCGTAAAAGCCACTCAAAAGCGCATGCGTGGGCACTGGGACAAGGCCGCTATCACAGAAAAGTCAATCTGCAGAAGTAATTGTTTGATCGTAAATCAGGCGAATGGAAACTAAAGTTATCAAGCATGATACAGAACTCTAAAAGAAATTTCTAAATCAGAAATGGATTCAGCTAATTAGGCCACCAAGTGCCAACGTACTGCAGTTATCAGCAGAAGATGCCTTTGCCTCTCCGAAATTAGTCTGCAGGTATTTATGATCATACTAAGAAAGTATAGCGCAAAGTTTACACCTTAAGGTCGATCGATGATAGCTTGGGCTGTGAGTGTACAAGGGCATGCGTGTTCCATTTCAATGCCCCGCCCACTTTGCCTCTGCCCTCCATGTGATGTATATGCTATGTAATACCAAGGCCTGAGGGGAACTGACTGAAGGCATGTAAAATAACTATTGAAATGCATCCATAGACCCATGATAAATGGAGCTATTGGTCTACATTTTCAGAAAAAAAAAAAAAAAAAACTCCACAGACTGTGAACTTACCTCTGTTACCTCTAGGACTAGTAAATCCATTTTCTCTGACATGGCAGCTAGTTTCTGCTCACATTGTGCATTTTTCTGTAATTAGATGGAAAAAATGAACATTTGAGACAGAAAAAAAGTCTCATTTGGTATGAGTTTACAGATGCAAATGGCACCCAGTTGGATTCCTGCTGCTAACCACATTAGCATGATTTCAAGAATAACTGATAATTCTGCTATATGGAGCAATTTATGGGCATCATCCTGGCCAGTTTCTTCGCATATTTAGCTTTTTCCTGGTTATGAGATGGAAAGAAAAATTTCCATTTCAAATGTAAAAATTGGTCACGCATTTTGCATTTATAGGGGAGACCAGGGTTACTTCGGCCACGGGGTTAGGTTTGTCACCCCAGTGTTTTTCATTGTAAACGCACTGACAGGAAAACTAAAATGTACAAATTACGTGACATCCCAGCGACGTCATCCCTTGGAAAGAAGAAGGACTTATAGTGTCATGTAAGTGTTTTCTGCCTAAATAACTAAGTTTTGACCCAAATTGTATACTTTAAGTTTCTGAAAGAAATGCGTCTAGCTTCTTTGAAGACAAAGATTTCCACGGTGTTTTTACTGTTTCATAAACGTATATAACTAGAGTTATTAAAAATAGGACCAAGGGTCCTGTAGCTTACCGGCAAGCAGTCTTACAGCGATGATACAAGTTATGAAAATTTCATGTGAAGTTTGACATTTGAATCAATGAAAATCAATGTCATGGTCACTAAATAAAAGTTCACATACATTTATAAGACCTTCTGTAATACAATCCTAAGCTCTGAAGCAGTTTTGGTGATACAAGTCATTATAATATGTCAACAATATGTATTCAATATGTCAATTGTGAACTTTAAAGGTCACAGAATGCCAAGTTGCGGTCAGCAAAAGGACCTCATACATGACTTTCTAAATGTCTCTATACAAACCTTGGCTCAATCTGTGACCATTTTGGTGATACAAGTCATTGTAATTTCACTGTCGAGTTTGACCCTCAAGGGTCATTGACAGTCAAGTTGAATGTCACCAAATGAAAGTTCATATGTGACTTCCTAGAAGTCAGTAACACAAACCTAGGCTCCATCTGTGACCATTTTAGTGATACAAGTCATTGAATTTTCACTAGGTCACATTTGACCTTTGAAGGTCAATACAAAGGTCACCAAATGAAAGTTCATATATGACTTCCTATATGTCTCTACTACAAACCTAGACTCCATCTGTGACTGTTTTGGCAAGACAAGTCATTGAAATTGTATTATGTCAAGTTTGACCTTCAAATGTCATCAACAGTCAAGCTGAATGTCACCAAATGAAAGTTCATATGTGACTTCCTATGTCAGTAACACAAACCTAGGCTCCATTTGTGACCTTTTCAGTGACAGAAGTCATTGAATTTTCTCTCGGTCAAGTTAGACCTTCGAAGGTCAATATGAAGGTCACCTAATGAAAGTTCATACATGACTTCCTATGCGTCTCCAACACAAACCTACACTCAATCTGTCACGATTTTTTCTGATATAAGTCATCGAAATTTCACTGTATAGTTTGGCTGTTCAAGGTCACTAAAGGTCAAGTTCAAGGTCACCCAATGAAACTTCATACATGACTTCCTATATGGCCACAATACAAACCTGTGCTCTATCTGTAATAGTTTTGGTGGTAGAAGTCATTGAAATTTCACTACGTGGAGTTTGACCTTCGAAGGTCACCGAAGGTCAAGTTCAATGTCACCAAATGACAGTTCATGTATGACTTCCTATACATCTCCAATAAAAACTGAAACTATCTGTAACCATTTTGCTGATATGTCATTGAAATTTTACTGTGAAGTCTGGGCATTCAAGGTCACTGAAGGTCAAGTTCAATGTCACCAAATGAAACTTCATACATGACTTCCTATATGCCCGCAAAACAAACCTAAGCCCTACCTGTAATAGTTTTGGTGATAGAAGTCATTGAAATTTCACTATGCGAAGTTTGACCTTTGAAGGTCGCCAAAGGTCAAGTTCAAGGCCACCAAATTAAAGTTCTTACATGACTTCCTATATGTGTTCAATGCACATATGTTCCCAATCTTCAATATTTTCAAGCCTAGAAACCTTTAAAAATTGTAACATTTTGCTTGACCTCAAGTTTGACCTTTCAAGGTCATCTGAGGTCAACTTTAACACAGCCAAAATATAGGTCATATATGACTTCCTATATGTCAGTAATACAAATTTAATCTCGATCTGCAACCATTTGGCCTCCACAGGCCATCTTGCATATTCATAAAGTACAGCGCCCCCAATAGATCCACTTCCGTCAATTCAATCAAAATGGCGCTCCCACTGTAAGTTGGCGGTACCAAGGTAAGTTGATTGCCTGATTTAGAAAAAAATTAATCTTGCGGTTTTTGAGAAATGATTTTTTTTAAATTTCTCAGTCCTATCTTTAACACTGGAGCCAAAATTTCAAGGGCCCATAAAATGGACAAAAATGATTCAATCAAAAATCCGAAAAAAAGTCTGGAGATATGGCCTAGTAGTATGTCATGGCAAATTTACACAAAAATTCATCAGGCCAAAAAAAATGATAAAAAATGTTCCGGATGACGGACGACGGACGCCGGATGACGGATGCCACACCAAGACAATAGCTTATCGGCCCATAAGGCTGGTAAGCTAACAACCCATAAGATAAAGGCCTGCTGCGATCATGAGATTAGAGATGTGGCCTGAATTCCAAAATGGGAGCACGGGGCTACACTGGCCAAGCAGCATGGGGTTAGTTCGTCAGGGTGCTGAGGTTGCCCCGCTTGTAGGTCCTGTGTTAGGCCTATATTAAAATATTCCAAAGTCAAATATAGGAGCCGATTTATTGTTTTTCAGACCCCTATACTGTCTTAATAATTCTAATATTTGCATTTATTTTATGTTTATGATAGAGGACCTATTAGGGCCTTTGTTTGGAGGACACAAGTATGAATGTGTAAGGGTTTGCTCCTTGCAGCCCCTCCCCTTTCTCATTCTTTCACCTCCACCTTAATGGGCCACAGGTGGGGGTGGAGGTGGAGGTGTTGGCAGAGTACTGAGGGTTGGCAGGTGCCAGCCTTGGGGCCTCTGCTTTTCATTCCATTCCTTTGTCAGTGGGAATGTTTGCTGCTCCTCTTTGGTGCCTTGGTCCTTACTCATCATCCAAAGGTGGAGAGGAGTGGGTCCAATGCTTCTCATGCAAAGGGTGGGCACATGAGGACTGTGCAAATGTCGGTGGGCTTGCCTACATATGTCATAACTGCAACTCTGATGGTGATTATGCATAAATCATAGCTTGTGTTGGTTTGTTGTAAAAATAAAACAGTTCTCACCATTTCTGTTATGAGAATATTGAACGGTCTTTCTCAGCTTCAGCTGATTGCCAACTATGACGATTTTACCCCACCCACCTGACGAAGTAACCCCGGGTATGGGGTTACTTCGGCATGTTTGTGATACATCGAAAATTGAATATTGTGACACAAATATATGTTATATTGACATTGTATCAATACATATTTTGTAGGCGACATTCTGCACTACACATATACCACAAAGGTATTTCTCTAAGTTTTAGCAACAAAGAGCTATGAAGCCAAATACAAAATCATGACGAGGTATCCCCGGTTTCCCCTAATGCGGCACATTATATTTTACATTACAATCGCTGTAGGGATTGTAGGCCTATGATCATGAAATTACTCGACTATATCAGGTATGCATTCATAAATTTGAATTTAGACCAGGCGCCACAAACTCAAAGAAAACAGGAGCACTGTCTTTGTCGGCAGGGTACCATTGTCGCAACTGATTTTAAGTCAGGCGAACAAAGAATCCACACGACATTTCATGGCCATGGCTGGATAACATTTTTGCTAGACACATGTAAAATATTGCCTGTTGAATGATGTTACATTTTAAGAAAAATTTTTAAGGCAAATAAATAATTATGGCACAAATATGCTCTTTCTTTCTTTTAAGTTCTTTCGGCTTTCATTAACTTACTTTAGAGCGTTTTCTCATCGTGAGAAAACTTCTGCTCAGTGTCTGTCCCATATCTGTGATTTCCTGCATTAAGTCAAAGCAAATGGATCATTTCAAACAAAATCAGGCTAGCATTAAAATATTTAACGTTATATTCGTCAAGATCGGGGATGCCACTTCCTTAAAATATTACATGAGGCTGGATCTGGTACAGTGCACAAGCAAAGAAACTGAATCTAATTTTGCTAGCTCGTAAACACTGAAATATCCCATTGTCTGCTGGTCTCAAGTGATCATTTTCTTCCGAGCGATACAGAAAAACTGATAATTGCCACTGTGTTTTGGCTCAAAGAAGTATAAACATTATTGCTACATGCTTTACTGTTCATATGATCGCAAAGTCTCGGGATTCCATGGATGAGCTTATGCGATTTGAGTTTTTGAACCGTGACAGTAAATAGAGCGTTGATTAGCATGAAGTGTCAAGGTGTGCTGGAGACGTGCGGTAATGCAACGGTTCAGTTTTACCTTTCTTGTCCTCTCGAATTTCAGTCATACGAGATTCTGCTTCTTCGAGGCAAAAATAGCCTACATATATTGAACTGACATTCGGTGTGACGACATAAAACGCAGTCCCATGAGGCTTACATGCCGTCATAATAGACTCTTTCCCCAGAGCTGAATAGAGTACTAAAGTGATGACGTCACCGCTACTTAACTTCTGGTGTCGGAAAAGCAAGATCCCTATGGGAATTTATGATGGGGTTTGGACACTCTCTGGCATTGCTCGAACTCGTATTCATTCGAAGAGCCGCCTCGCTCCGAGATTAGCCAACAGGGTATACAGATTCAAATGATCACATCAAATTCGTTGTTTATTGCCAAAAATTATATGCTTTTGCACTTGTAGTCCACTTCTCCGAACTACATATCCGCTGCACAAGTGGGCGAGTACCCCGTGATTTGTTCCAAGACAATGAGGTACCTCAGTTTCAGCCAACGTTCATAACTTACCACTACGGTAGCCCAGCAGTGCCCTACATTGCCGTATGTCCGTGCACCCGTTCCCACATAGCGGGCTACTATTACCTAGCTACATACCTAGAAATGAAAGTATCACAATGAATAGTTATTTCGCCGTTTAGCTAGCTAGCATTAAGCAACGCGAGCGAACCACCAAGCTAGCGAGCTTATTACATCTTGTGCACATAGCTAAACCGATAGAAACAGTGAATGGTACCGTTACTTACTGTTATTTAGCAAGCTAGCGAGTATTATTATTCAATTAACTATCACTAGCTTAGCTAGCTAGTTCGCTAGCCTAGCTAGCGAGCTGGCTAAGTGAATAAAAGCAGCGAAGAGCCATTATTTGGCTACTTAGCTAGCGTTGAGCTGCGAGCATTTCACAAGCTGGCATTTAACTAAATGCGCCAAATATGAAGTTAGACAACTACCGAAGTCGGTAAACTAGCTCGCTGGCTAAGTTAGCCTGCTGACAGCTCGTTCGCTGTCAGTTATGCTTTGACAAGGCTGATAAGCTCGTTCGCTGACTACCGAGTTTTTAAGCAAACAAACGTTGACCAAAGATGCCTGGCTATTAATGTAAATTGGCGCTAATTGTAAAACTTGATATCTAACAAGGAAAGCGTAACCAAGAAGAACACAGAGTGGCTAACTAATAAGCAAACAATCGGCTACAACGAGGTGCTGGAAAATTCGAGACGTGAGACTTCTGACCATTGACTGTGTAAACCGCGTACTGAACACCGTCAGCCCGGGAATTAGGACGATCATGGGACGTGTAGTTTTTCGGCTACAAAGAGGATTAGCATGGTGGCGAAAAATTAAAATGATTTGAAATATAGCTGATTCCGGTCAAGAAAAATTATATTTGTTTTTAGTCGGAAATATAATGCAAAATCTCGAAAAAGATGGAGGCTTGAAAACAACGGGAAGTGATTCAAAAGTGAACTGAAAAAAACAGTCTATGGGTAAAATGAATGGGAAATTTTACTTCCGACACCAGCGTGATGTCATCACTTTAGTACTCTCTTCGCTGGATCTTTGTATACTTCATGCCGATATTCCATTTAACAACGACTGCACTCAGAAGCCAAATCTGGCTATTTATCATAATGGCGGTAAGATCATGCCAATAACAATCAGCTTACCAACAGTATATTTTACCGCTGCCCAGACAGCCTTAATATCAAATGCTGTAATTTCACGCATCACTGTAAGGTACCCTTTTGTCTACATATATCAGTCAGTTTGTGGTAGCTAAAGACATTTAATATTTCTCCTTAAGAAATGTAGATGTTTTAACGTTTGTGAAATAAATAAAAATTGAGATATGCTGTAGTATTGATTATTTTGTACACATGAGTAGGGGTATAATCTGGCATAGAAGGGTATGAAACAATTGCCTATCTTAGAATATGCCCTAGGTATATGAACTCAACAAGCCTAGAACATACCTTGGGTAAGAAACAGGCTGGCCCACTAAAACCCTCAGCCTGAATGTGTGGAGTACAATAAAAGGGGGTATAAAATGTCTAGCCCAGAAGATGATGTGGTAAAAAACTATGCTGACCCACTTTTATCTTAAACAAACATTGTTTTGCTCTTTGTTCATAATCAGGATAGCTTCACAGTACATTGGACAGGGGATTGTACATACCACCATTAATATACTACTCAAAATTTGATAGGGATCGTAGGAATTTTTTTGTGAAATGACATGCAAATTTGGTAACTGCCACTGATGAACAATATATTGGATAAATGACATGCAGTCAGACACAAAACACATTTGCAAGTGCATTTCATGACATTAAATGAGCGTGCAGCCTCACATTTTGGCTTTGACTAACACTTCACCATTTCAACTCAGACATGTGTGTTGCTTGTTGGTGAAAATTTGGAAGTTCCCAAATTTTTTGCATTACATTTAGCAATAACAATGTCTCCTCAACGTCTTAGACGTCGATTGACTTCAGAGCAATTGGGAAGATGCATCGAATGCTTGACTCTGGCTTCTCACAACGTCACGTTGCTAATGCACTTAACGTCAGCCAAAGCATTGTGAACAGAGCGTGGAACCGGCATCAAACGTTTGGTACAGCAGCACACCGTCATGGGGGTGGTCGTCAGAGATCGACTACACAACGACAAGACCACTTTCTCACACTTCAGGCACGACGTCATCCTTTCTGGACAGCCACCACCCTACGAAATGACCTTCATAACGCCTCGGGGGTCAGGGTATCCACTCAGACGATATGGAATCGTCTTCATACTGCCGGCCTCAACTCAAGAAGGCCATGTATTCGAATCCCACTGACCGTGCGTCATAGGCATGACCGTTTGGATTGGGCTCACGATCATGTCACATGGACACACAGCGATTGGGCTCTAGTTCTCTTTACTGATGAGTCCCGATATTGCTTGGACTTTACTGACAGGAGGCAACGGGTGTGGCGAAGACAACGTGAGCGATTTAATGATGCCTACATCAACGAACACGACCGTTATGGTGGCGGATCAATTATGGTCTGGGGAGGAATAAGCAGGAACGGCAGAACGGACCTGCATGTCATGGGGAGAGGGACGATGACAGGGGTACGGTACAGGGATGAGATCCTCAATGTGTACGTACGACCATACGCTGGTGCTGTTGGCCCTGATTTCATCTTGATGGATGATAACGCCCGTCCCCATCGTGCTAGGGTGGTGGATCAATTCCTAGAGCAGGAGACAATTGTCCGCATGGACTGGCCCGCGCGTTCGCCGGACCTAAACCCTATCGAGCATGTGTGGAACATGCTGCAGGTCGCCATTTCCGGTCATAGGGCACAACCCACAACTCTAGAAGAGCTCGGAAATGCCCTTGTTGAAGAATGGAACAACATTCCAAGTGCGAGCATCCGGGTTCTGATTGACAGTATGACCCGACGTTGTCAAGCCGTCATTCAATCTAGGGGAGGCCATACCCGTTATTGACATTAACTGTGGTAATGAAACATCAAACGAACACTGTCTGTTTTCACTTTACATGTCAGAGGTGAAACCATGAAGTGTTTGTGAAAGCCGAAAGTGTGAGGCTGCACGCTCATTTAATGTCATTAAATGCACTTGCAAATGTGTTTTGTGTCTGACTGCATGTCATTTATCCAATATATTGTTCATCAGTGGCAGTTACCAAATTTGCATGTCATTTCACAAAAAAATTCCTATGATCCCTATCAAATTTTGAGTATACACTATAAACTTGGTGCCCAAATCCTTCCTCAGCAGGGAGAAAATTCAGCAACCATAAAGTTAGTGTTACACAGTGTATCACTTGCAATTTACCAAGTCTTTTTGTCTACTTGAAAATGTATTACTACATGTAAACTCCTCGACAACAGTCTTAGGAATACCATAGCAAAGTGTGAGTTGACCCTTACAATGTACTTCAACATAGCATCGTCAGCACAAGTGAAGCAAGTCTAGCCATTTAAAATATGTGATCTTTTGACTACCATCAATTGATGTTATAGTTATAGTGAAAGTTTAGAAAATAACTTGCACTGGAACATAATCTAGACCAGGGGTTCCCAAACTCAGTCCTGGGGCCTCCCTGTGCATGCTGGTTTTTGCTCCACCCTGGTTTGCTATCCTAGGATTTTAGAAAGATGTTAATTTGTCTTAATTAGGTGCATTTTTGTTCAGAGCAGCAATTTGACCTCTCTTGACAAACAGTATTTTGACAGATATGCATACAAACAGTGAGGAATAAATTCTGCATCCACATTGCAATATATGAGTAACAACTGCATAAAAAGAGGGAAAAATGAACCCAATCAAAGGAAAAAAATCTATGGGTTCCTAATTGGTGAAACTGTGGGCACATGGTTGCAAAAACTAACAATTTACTAAACAAGTGAATAACAGAGTCAAACCTGTTTTATGTTATGTTTTTGTGATTGAGTACAAGCAAATTATTTTGAAAGAATTCTTATCACCTGTCTTCAGCAACCTAATTTGGAGGTTACTGATTTTCTCAGTACCTGATTTGATCTGTTTAAAAATGTTATTACCTGAAATTGCTTGCCACACAGAAAAAAAAACCTTGATATGCAAGGGTCTTTTGTTTGGTCTTTCATTCTTCATGGCACAAATGGATATTTCTATTAAAATTTGGCTTAAAACAGCAAATAACATATTTAAACACAAAATGCACCCAATTTGGACAAATTAACAGCTTGTTAAAGTCCTATGATGGCAATTTTGGGTGGGACAAAAACCAGCACACACAGGGAGACCCCAGGACCGAGTTTGGGAACCCCTGATCTTGACTATTAAATTAGAGTCAGGGGGTATAATCTGGCCTGCGGGGGTATATTTTGGCCTAGGCACTCCACTGGCTGCCAAATACCGCATTGATTTAAGGTTTTACTTTTTGCTTTTAAGGCACTTCATGGTCTTGCACCACAATACATTAGTGATCTTCTTATCCCATATTCTGCTCCAAGGTCCCTCAGTTCATCAAACCAGCTTTTATTTTCAGTTCCGCGATCACGGTTGAAGCTTAAAGGTGATCGGGCCTTTCCTGTTGCTGCACCCAGGCTTTGGAACAGCCTCCCCTTCGCGATCAGATCATCTCCCACTCTAGATATTTTAAAATTTCGTTTAAAATCTAATTTTTATGCCTTAACTTTTCAGACCGTTTGATTTTAATTTTCTGTGCTATTTTATCTATTTTTCGTACTGTGCTTGTTCAGCCTCTTTTATTTGTCTTCTCTTATTTGTATTTTTTGTGTATGTTGAACTGTGCAGCACTTTGGATCAACTTTGTTGTGTTTAAATGTGCTACAGAAATAAAGTTGACTTGACTTGACTATACGCCAGGTATAATCCGGTTTAGGCCAGAATATACCCTGAGTATACCCGGGTATATCCTGGTCAGGGGTATATTGCGGCCTGCTACACCGGCTCTAAAGTTGAGACCAGTCTGTCCGTCGGTCTGTCCACAAAAAATTGGTTAATTGCATGGAGGCTGAAATTTGGTATGAATGTCAAGTGTGTTTGTTAAGGTGAGTGTTTGTGTTCATGCCAACTGTGAAAGAGGGGGATGTTGCAGTAGGAGTGGCCTACAACATGCACACACTCCCACACACACACACACACACACACACAAACAAGCACACTCACACTCATATATATACACACAGAATTTTGCCACGTACAGTTTTGTAACTCATGGACTGTGTGTCGCAGGCTCTTGTTGGACGCATCATTGAAGTCAGTGGAGTTATTTTTTTTATTGGTGGCGGTTGTCCAACCCCTAAACTTTATCCATGCCCTCTGTCATAACTGATGGCCAGTTTGTCGTAGATTTTGCGGGCGGAGTCATTGCCCTTTGCCAAAAGTTCCAAGTTCATTGGTGCGCGTTTGCCCCGCACCTTACATGTTAGCCTCACCCTCTTAATTCATGTAATGTTTCTCCTTTACACTTGTGGGAAGCATCATTGGGCTCAGCCAGAGTTCCTGTTTCAAAGGCGCGACTTAACCCGCCCCTTATACGTTGACCACGCCCCCGTTCATAACTTATCAACCATTTGTTTTAGTACTTGGGGGAGTCATCATTGGACAAAGCAGAGTTCATACTATGGAAGCATATAGGCACTTTTATAGGCAATTGGCAATTCAATTGGCAAAATGGCAATTCAATTGGTAAAACGGGAATTCAATGTTTAATTTTGTCATGTAATTTGAAAATGTATTTGGCAATTGACAATTTAATGTACAAAGTGACAATGCAATCTTCAGTACAGTTTTGATAATTTCAATGAAAATCAGGAATTAAAATTGAATTAATCAAATGTCATATTGCCATGGCATTCTTGCGCCTTTATTCAAATGGCAATTCATTTGGCAAAATGGCAATTCAATATTTAATTTAATCATGCAATTTAAAAATGCATTTGGCAATTGACAATTCAATTTGCAAAGTGACAATGAAATCCTCACTTCCCTTTGTGTGTTTAAGGTTTTAAAGTACAACAGCGCCCCCGTGTATTGCATGGCATTTTACCACACACTTCATCTGCACCAAAATTCAACTGAGCGTGCAAATTGTCAGTTCTCTCATCAAGGCGGGTCTTCTTTAACAACGTCACTTCTGTGACTGCCTGGTATTGGCTATTCCCCTCGTGGACACGCCCCTCTCAACAGGACTGACTGACCTGGCAAAACCACAACCTAATTCAACATGGCGGGGTGTAGTGCTAGACGCAGCAAAACCGGGGATAAAAACACATCATTACCAGCAAAGAAAATGCACTACTGTAGTCCGAGTGAAGCACTGGAACGTCGGGCCCATACCGAGCCGTCACCAACGGGAGTTTCACCACCGCGGAGCGAGCACCGACGGCGCCGGAATGAGTGGAGGGGCTAGCCCAGCGGAGAGGCTAGCTGGGTGGAGACGATAGTCCAGCTGCCATTGCAACAACATTAGGGACTTTAAGCAACGGTGGATTTTGCGACTGCTACGGCACGCGGAAATAAATCTCTCCTGACACTGGTGCCGTAGCCGTCAAATCCAGTTGGGACTTTAAGCAACAGTGGATTTTGATCAACATTTGTTAGCAAAGTAGTTAGTTCAGTGTTAACTGTAATTGTAACTGTAACATACTGTGAGCACTTATTTGTCCCACTCCCACTGGCAAAAGGGGCAGATGACATAGCTTCAGGGGAAACGAGAAACTGTTAATATTAGATTCGATTATTCAAATTTACTGTCATTCTGCCAAGTATAAGTACAGAGCATAACAAAAAGAAATGTGCATCTTTTTAAAAAACTTTATTTCGAACAATTCAATTCAAAAAAGACAGAATTTGACAATTTAAGGGGAGGAGAAACCTTTTGGAAAGAAAAAAATTGTCATTTTTGGATAAAAATCATTCATACTTGGTGTATTGACAGTATATGACCTGAAATACACAAAATATGAATTTGACCTAATTTGCATAATTAGGTCACGTGATTCAAGATGGCCGCCACCCCGATTTCACATTATTTCTTTGCCTTATATCTCAGGACTGAAGCAAGATATTTGAATCAGGTTTTTTTCATTAGATTTAGTTATGTTTACACCTTCTTCTGAACTAGAATAAAGCATTTACACATAATACTAGAGATTTAGTGGGGTAAAAGAGGATTTTGCCATTTTTCGCCCCCTCGATATGAAATATAAATCACCATAACTCACAGAACCAAAGTGCTAAACCAAAACTTTTAGTTCAGTAGACTTCCTGATATGTACACAGACTTCTGTCAAAATTTCATGAGAAAAGCTCCACAAATAAGTGAGATATAGTGCCTTAAATGATAGCAATCGGTGCAAAAATCAGGTTTTGAGAAAATCCAGGTTAAAGTCAAAGTACACCTACAAATCATTGTAACAGTCAACTTAGAACATTAAAATGCCCCTGAAGCATAAACCTCTCCCTCCTGCTCCCTCTGATTGTCCTGTTCTTGAGCAGATTGAAGTGATTTGCTCTTTCTTTTGGCTTTTTCAGAGTCTAGGTTGGCCTTCTCTGCCCCCCTAATGCGTGACGCATCCACCTGCTCTTAATTATGAATGATTAAACTTTTAATTAAGACCAAAATAAAAATTTTGATAACAATGGTGAAAAACCATAATTTTTTGGCTTTCTCCTCCCCTTAAGCACACGTCTAAGAGTGTCAGTGGATGGTAAAGTGCATGGGAGTGTGCATATACAGCGCCCTCCATAATTATTGGCACCTCTGGTTAAGATGTGTTCTTTAGCTTCTAATAAATTCAGTTTTTTTCTAAATAATATAGGACCACAATGAAAAAAAGAGGAAAATCCAACCTTTAATTCAAGTGCATTTATTCAGTGGGAAAAAAATCCCACATTAAGAAATAATTCTTTTACATCAAATCATGTGTGCCACAATAATTAGCACCCCTAATGTTAATACTTTGTACAACCCCCTTTTGCCAACAAAACATCACCTAATCTTCTCCTATAATGTTTCACAAGATGGGAGAATACAGAAAGAGGGATCTTCGACCATTCCTCTTTGCACAATCTCTCTAAATCATCCAGCGACCTGGGTCCTCTCCTCTGCACTCTCCTCTTCAGCTCACTCCACAGGTTTTCAATGAGGTTGAGGTCTGGGGACTGAGATGGCCATGGGAGGAGCTTGATTCTGTGTCTGGTGAACCATTTCTGTGTAGATTTGGCCACATGTTTAGGGTCATTATCTTGCTGAAAGACCCAGTGACGACCCATCTTCAGCTTTCGGGCAAAGGCCACCAGATTTTGATTTAAAATGTCCTGGTATTTCAAAGCGTTCATGATGCCTTGCACCCTAACAAGGTTCCCAGGGCCTCTGGAAGAGAAACAGGCCCACAGCATCACCGATCCTCCCCCATACTTCACAGTGGGCATGAGGTGCTTTTCTGCATACTCATCTTTTGTGTTCCGCCAGATCCACTTAGAGTGTTTGTTGCCAAAAAGCACTATCTTGGTCTCATCTGACCAAAGCACACGGTCCCAGTTGAAGTCCCAGTACCACTTAACGAAATCCAGACGTTTGCATTTATGATTGTGAGTGAGAAAAGGTTTTTTCCGTGCATGCCTCCCAAACAGCTTGTTGGCATGTAGATAGCGCCTGATGGTTGTTTTGGAGACTTTGTGACCCCAAGATGCTACCATTTGTTGCAAGTCTTTAACAGTGAGCTTTGGAGACTTTTTTTTATTTCTCTTACCATCCTCCTCACTGTGCGTGGTGGCAAAATAACCTTGCGTCCTCGTCCAGGCTTGTTTACCACTGTTCCAGTTGTTTTAAACTTCTTAATGATTCCTCTGACAGTAGATATGGGCAGGTGCAGGCGAGTGGCTATTTTCTTGTAGCCATTGCCTGACTTAGAAAGTCGACACACATCTGCCTTACTTGAATGGTGTTCCTTTGTCTTTCCCATGTTGAAGAGTGGATAAGAGAAATGGCCTCTGTGTCACGTCATATTTATACCCCAGGGAAACAGGAAGTGATGAATTACTAATTAAATGTTCCTAGATACTCTGATCAACTTTGTAAACTACTATAGAAATGACAGAAATACTTCAATTACATTTATTTCCTAGGAATTGTTATGGGTGCCAATAATTGTGGAACAGGTGATTTTATGAAAAATAATTATTTCTTAGTCAGGGATCTTTTTTCTCCCTTAAAATTCACTTGAGTTGAAGGTTACATTTTTCTACAATTTTCAGTGTGAGAGTATGCTTCTGCAATAAAAATTGAATTTATTTTAAGGCTTTTAACACATCTTAACCAGGGGTGCCAATAATTATAGAGGGCGCTGTATGTACAGCATATGTGTGCTATATATGCACAGCAGTAAAGACTATTGTACATGGGAGCAAATATAGATATTTATAGGGTATACGGAGAAATTATGTACCGTATGCAATGCATGGATGAGGGGAGAATATAGCCTACAGCAGAAAATAGTTCACTATGGTTTTATGCAGTGGAATACATATAATATCCTGTATCTGTGGGAAAGGTTCGCTGAAACACGTAATGTATAGCGTCACTATCAATTGTAGAACACTTTTCATTTCAGAATTAAAATGAAAATAATTTAATTCAATCACCTGAACCACACGTTGTAGTGATTACGTGAGATTGGTTCTTTCCCCATAGTAGATAAGCCTGCTACGGCAAGCAACGCTGGCATACTGGCTTAAAGCTGCAGTTGGTAAGTCTTATAAAAGTAACTTTTTGTCATTTTTGCTAAAACTATCACTCTGTACAGACAGTATTACATAAAAAGTACTCTGTAATTAAAAAAAGGCTCCTTTAAACCCACCTACTGCAATTTAGCAGAATCGTTCGGACCGACCAAAAAGAACCAATCAGAGCCAGGATGGTGTCTGACAGCCGTTAAACAGTGCACATGCACGCGCTGCGGACAGCCTCCTCCCCCTTCCTCCTCAGTTCACGCCAGTGCTCAGTCAAGCTCAAATCTCCGAGAGAGGGTTCAGGAGCTTAGAGAAACTAATGGCGCAACAACAGCCATCAGCGAGGAAAAAAATACAGATACCTCCGTTACCAACAACAGCATACACAGCTAAGACAAGTAAGAAGAGGAAGCCAGAAGAAAAAAAGCTCAGAAGAAAGAATTAGACAAAGCCCGGGATAAAACCAGAGTGAACATCGGAGTGGCTTTTCAGAGGTGGAGGGAACTCCGTCATCTGGAAGGATTAAAAACCGACGCAGAGTTGGCAACTTTTCTGCTTGACAGGTAAACCCCTGCTTTATTCGTTGGTTCATTTTTGCTCCGCAATGCTCTGCAAATAAGCGAATTGGCGTCGCTCACATGCACAGCTGCTACTTACCCCAGCCCTAACCGGCATCAATTCATTTTCGCTCTGCAAATAAGCGAGTGAACGTCGCTTACAAGCACAGTCGCTGTTCGAATAAGTTGCAGTACTCCGTAGTGCATGTGATGTTGCAGTCGAGCTAACGTTAGCTTGTTTCCAATGCTAGGGATAACGTTACTGGCGTTGTTTTATTAGAAAGTAGCAGAAAATATCTTTATGAAGTGACCTGGCAGTCTTATCGGTTGTGCTGTCCTCATAAATATGTGTAACGTTTCTGTGCTCTCACAGCTAAATGCTGTCATACATGGTTTACTGGCCATTCAGCAGGACTCACGACAGTTTCTGTACTCGAAAAAACAGGTAACTTACTGAAATAAGCGTGTGTCGGGTTTTTACTGAATACATAGGGCTGTAGATAACTTTTCATGTCGACATGATTTATTTCTGCTCGTTTGTTGGCCAGCAATGTTGACTGTTCACAACAGTAATGTCTAGCCTCGGCAACTTGGCCGTTTTCATAATGTGAAATTGCAAAATCTCGCCACAGTCACATGCATAACAGCTCGCGTGCCTTCGCGTGCACGGCAGCTTCCTCTGGGGGAGGGTCTTAGGGCAGGAGTGCAGTGGAAAGGGAGGGGGAGGGATCTGAAAGTTTTGTTTTTTCAAATTTTCATGCTAAGTCCTCTCTCTCCTCATAATTACCAACTGCAGCTTTAAGTCTCGGTCAGCAGAGCGCAGATCTACAGTATTACTGGGTGCCGAAGCCGTTGCAAAATCCGCCATTGCTTAAAGTCCCTATTGTGAAGAAGAAGAGGTGGCTGAGACATAAAGTAGAAGGACTTTGACCAGACATCGACCCGCGTAGGCTACACATCCATGAGGTTTTTCTAACCGCGGAGGGAAGGAGAGTGACAGCGGGTGCTGCTGTGCTTCTGCTGGACAAGTGAGTAACATCAGCTCAGCTGTGCTTCACATAAACTAGGCTATAACTTTACCTGCCCGGAGCATTCAGCTCTCTGTGTAGTTTGTCAGGATGTACTGTTGTAGTGATGTGTACAGTAGGAGAGATGCTGAAGCTCAGCACGTTAGCAGTGCGCTAATCCACAATCTAAACTTATAGCTGATGTTAACTGCTTGACTTGGAGTGTAGTTCTTGTTGTGTATCTGGTTACTGTCTGCAGAGGGACAGGTGAGACGGAGTGGACAGCCCCGCTTCGAGCTGTCGTCGGCGATGGTTAGAGCCTGAAACAGTGAATGTGCTACGTAAACTAGGCCAGTGGTTCTCAACCTTTTTGGGTTCCTGGACCCCCTGCATATTTTTGATCAACACTGAGGACCCCCGCCCCCCCGACCTGGGGGAATGGGGAACCAATTTTGGAAAAAAAGCAGAAACTGCATTTTAAATTGCATTATTGCATATTTATTCACTCTCTTGGAGGCAAATGTGAGCTTTCAACTGTAGCTTCCGGAAATGCATAACAAAACAGCATATTTATTCAGTAGCTTCCAGAAATATGTACCAGTAACAAAACAGCATATTTATGCAGTGGCTTCTGGGACATATGTAACAAAACAGCATGTGTATTTGGGACGTACTGCATGTAACAAAACAGTGGTACGCATGTGATTTTGCACTCCCCTTTACTCAGATAATTTTCAAGTAAAGAAAACAGCAGTCTCGTCTACTGCCGATTGGTGTTTAGTGCTTAGATGCTGCTGCAGGGGTGCAGGTTTCATGGTGTGGTTAGAGAGTACCTCTTCACATAAGAAACGCAGAGGCTGAGGACGGTCAGGATCAGTTGCTGTAAATCTTGTATTCTTCTTTATAAAGGCTCTTTTTGCTGTTTGTTTTCGTTTTCTTTTCCGGTGGCCCAGAGTCTGTTTCATCTGAAACAGACTTTTTTTTTTTTTTTTTTTTTTATTGGAGCCATTTCTCCATGTTTTCACATTAAAACGTCTTCTTCCTCTTCTTCTTCATGTAACTGTGATTGTGGTCTTCTTCTTTGTTTGTAACGTGAGCTTAATCTCAAGTGCGAACCCAAACCAGACTCAGTGACCCAAACCTTGCAAGTAAGTGAGTTTTCCCACAGCACCTTCCTGCAGATGTTTCACAATAAAAGCATAATTAAGAAATGAATGGTGTTTGCCCACTGAAATGCTAGGGGGCTTATCATTTGGAAAGGGTGCAGATTGAGTTAAATTGTATTATCAGCGTAATGCAGTAACTTTAACAATGCAAACGGAAGCGGATCAAGGCCTCGTAGTAAAATATGAGGAATTATACATGTGAAAAAGATGGAATTGGAGAAAGAAGCCCTATTTCTTTCTGCAGTTCAGGTAAATAAAGGCTCGGTCACATTTGAGTAAAATAATGCTATGTCTGTACGGGTCAAAGAATCTTTTGAAAAAGATATTTTATTTTCATGGATCCCTTGCAATTACATCACGGACCGCTAGAGGTCCACGGACCCCTGGTTGAGAAACACTGAACTAGGCTATAACTTTACCTGCCCGGAGCATTCAGCTCACTGTGCAGTTTGTCAGGATGTACTGTTGTAGTGATGTGTACAGTAGGAGAGATGCTGAAGCTCAGCACGTTAGCAGTGCGCTAATCCACAATCTAAAGTTATAGCTGACGTTAGCTGCTTAGCTCGGAGTGTAGTTTCTTGTTGTGTATCTGGTGACTGTCTGCAGAGGGACAGGTGAGGCGGAGAATACAGCCCCGCGTCGAGCTGTCGTCGGCGATGGTTAGAGCCAGAAACAGTGAATGTGCTTCGTAAACGATAACTTCACCTGCCCGGAACATTTAGCTCATTGAGTTGTTTATCAGGATGCACTGCTGTAGTGGTAAGCCTCTGCACGTTAGCTGCACGTTTGCATTGTGCTAATTCACAATCTAAATTTATAGTTGACATTAGCTGCTAGTTTTGTATCTGGTGACTGCAGAGGAACAATTGAGGCTTGGCTCGAGTCTCTACAAAAACAAAAATAAAAAAAGCACATATTTGCTCCACGCAGATATTTCAATCCACCTTTATATTAATGTTTTACATTGCACATTCCTTTAGCCACCATGGTCTTCTCAAATTTCCACTGACAATGACAGGCGACTAACAGTTTGTCTGCATTTATTCTTTAGGGTACTCCCAGGGCACAAAACTTTTGTCACAGCAGCTCCAGAGACCTCACAGCCTCTCATCCTGTAGCCCTGCTCATCTGAGCTGAACCATGCCCTGCCCAGCACTCCCCTGGATTCTTCTCTAGACCTGCTCAATTCCAGCTCCTGCTCCCCACAGCATTCCCATGTGCTTGGCCCGGCCCATAATCCAGCCTGTCCAGCTCATCATCACCTTTTTCCCCAGCTCAACATCACATTTCTACTTGCCTCAATAAATGTCTTTTCCTTCAGCCTCTCTGTGTCCCACACTTACTGTAACTTGCTCCAGGTAACAACTGATAACCGAAATGTGTAAGACAGTTTACAATTATGTTTGAATGTGTCAGTTACTCTGGAATGATAAATTGAATCAAATTGAAAAATGTTATTACCATCATCCATGTATTATGTTACATTTTCTGCAGGCAGTATATGAAATATGAAATCTACAGTATTTATAACATTAGGGAAATACTGTGAAATTGTCTACACTCTATACTTTGATCTGGATGTAGCCCGAGTACTGGCCCTGCAGGTCTGGGTGACAGATCCTCCACACACACTACTCTTATGTCTTTGTCAAGTGCTCCATGTTGGAGAAAATCTGCCTTCATCTCTGGCAGAAACACCAGGTTGGTGACTCTGGACATGGTGAGGTGTGGCTGTATGGTCTCCAGGTGATGAGGACAGTAGGCTGAACATCACGCTTGGGTCTTTTATCTGACAGTGTGCAGCAGCTGTCTTAAGGTTCAGGTCCTGATTTATCAGAATAAAAAAACAGAAAATTAATAACACTTGATTTGTGGTCATAAGCAACACTTTATTATAACCAGAATTTCACATTATAGCTTTGTAGAGCCAGTGTCCATTCAGAGGTAATACTGTTACACTGATGTAATCTGGCCGCATTTCACAGCATACGGGTGTTTATGTAGCAAATCTATGAACTACTACAAGCAAGCTGGTCAACATATTTACTCAGCTACAAGTCCCTGAGCCTGCAGCATCTGCTCAACTTTAGGGACACATGATAACGTAACATTCTCCCTACCGTCTTTGTGCTTTGTTTTTTTTGTTTTTGTAAAGACTCGAGCCAAGCCTCACTTGTTCCTTTGCAGTCACCAGATACACAACTAGCAGCTAATGTCAGCTATAAATTTAGGTTGTGAATTAGCACAATGCAAACGTTAACTGTGAAGCTAACGTGCAGAGCTTATCACAACAGCAGTGCATCCTGATAAACAACTCAATGAGCTGAATGTTCCGGGCAGGTGAAGTTATCGTTTACGTAGCACATTCACTGTTTCAGGCTCTAACCATCGCCGACGACAGCTCGAAGAGGGGCTGTCCACTCCGTCTCACCTGTCCCTCTGCAGACAGTCACCGGATACACAACAAGAACTACACTCCAAGTTAAGCAGCTAACGTCAGCTATAAGTTTAGATTGTGGATTAGCGCACTGCTAACGTGCTGAGCTTCAGCATCTCTCCTACTGTACACATCACTACAACAGTACATCCTGACAAACTACACAGAGAGCTGAATGCTCCGGGCAGGTAAAGTTATAGCCTAGTTTATGTGAAGCACAGCTGAGCTGATGTTACTCACTTGTCCAGCAGAAGCACAGCAGCACCCACTGTCACTCTCCTTCCCTCCGCGGTTAGAAAAACCTCACGGATGTGTAGCCTACGTGGGTCGATGTCTGCACTCAAAAAAAAAAAGAAACCCTATGAAATGTTAGATTTTCTTAATAATGTTATGTCAACTGGTTCCACAAAACTGAGTTAAGTACATTCCACTCAATGCAATTAATTTAACTGGCCTAAAATGTGAGAAGTCAAATAAAGGTTATGCAAAGCCATTGTGTGGAACCAGTTGACATAACATTATTAAGTAAATCTAACATTTCATAGGGTTTCATTTTTTTGAGTGTGGTCAAGGTTCTTCTACTTTATATCTCAGCCACCTTTCCTTCTTCACAATGTCATTGTGACGGCAGCTTGACTGTCGTCTCCACCCGGCTAGCCTCTTCGCTGGGCTAGCCCCTCTGCTCGTTCCCGGCGCCGTCGGTGCTCGCTCTGCGGTGGTGAAACTCCCGTTGGTGACGGCTCGGTATGGGCCCAACGTTCCAGTGCTTCACTCGGACTACAGTAGTGCATTTTCTTTGCTGGTAATGATATTTTTTTATCCCCGGTTTTGCTGCATCTGGCATTACACCCCGCCATGTTGAAGGAGGTTGTGGTTTTGCCAGGTCAGTCAGTCCTATTGAGAGGGGCGTGTCCACGGCAGCCAATACTAGGCAGTCACAGAAGTGACGTTGTTAAAGAAGACCCGCCTTGATGAGAGAACTGACAGTTTGCATGCTCAGTTGAATTTTGGTGCAGATGAAGTGTGTGGCAAAATGCCATGCAATACACGGGGGCGCTGTTGTACTTTAAAACCTTAAACACACAAAGGGAAGTGAGGATTTCATTGTCACTTTGCAAATTGAATTGTCAATTGCCAAATGCATTTTCGAATTGCATGATGAAATTAAATATTGAATTGTCATTTTGCCAATTGAATTGCCATATTGCCAAATTAATTGCCATTTGAATAAAGGTGCAAGAATGCCATGGCAATATGACATTCGATTAATTCAATTTTAATTCCTAATTTTCATTGAAATTATCAAAACTGCACTGAAGATTGCATTGTCACTTTGTACATTAAATTGTCAATTGCCAAATACATTTTCAAATTACATGACAAAATTAGACATTGAATTGCCATTTTACCAATTGAATTGCCAATTGCCTGTAAAAGTGCACATATGCTTCCATATCACTCTTCGCTGTTGATGGTTTACCTTGCTCCCCCATCCTTTAGCAACGCCCCCTTTCATAATTTACGAACCATTTAACACAAGGTGTGGTCCAACTGATGCGGAGATGGCAGCGACGGAAATTTTGGCCTCCAAAGAACCACATGTTCGCATAATATATTAGTTTCTTATTGGTCAGTTTTGTCATGAGGCTCTTTGAAGGCAAAAACCACCTGCGTTGCCAGAGCCGCGTAAATCCAACTTCCCCTGTAGACTCATTAAATTTGGCAGTGGTTCCCCACCCCCTATATGTCATAGGCCCCGTTTCATAACTCATGAACCTTCGTCATAGGGAATTGCGCAGATGCTTGAATGTGTGTAGTTATAGCCATTGCAAATTTGCGTTTGTTTTTTTGTGGTGCAGTATAGGTTGCTGGAATAACATTTGGACTTGCAGTAGTTTTGAAGGGCTGTTTCATGCCTTTTAGTGGAATATGAGAGGCTAAATAGGCCTAGATGAAAATAAAACACTAATAATAATAAAGCATTAAAAACACTGGTTATGTATCACATTTCAATGTTTTTTAATTTGTTAATTTGGATTTGGTGTCCAGTCTTGGTGTCTGATCAATGCAAAGCTACACCTTGTTGCATTTAGAATCAACTGAAGAAGTCAAACTAAATGCCAGACGGTATAGCTTTGCCTCATAATGTAACCTATGACGTAGACTACTGTATTCAATATTATGCGTTTGACTGCACCAAATTTTGAGGGAAGCTGCCATGATAAGGTTATTATCGAATCATTTTAATCTTGGATTTGTCCACACAGGCTGAGCCAGTGACACCAAACTACTCTGACTGAGTTGATTGAAAATAATTTAATGTACTTTAAGTTGGCATCTGGATAAGACGTGGCAGCATTTCTGGCATAAAACGTGTTAAATTGCCACAACCAAGGTGTCCTACATTTTTAAACTTTGAAGTGGAGTACTTTCACATCCACTAGGTGGCACAGTTAAACAATATTTCAAGCGGGGATTGTGACACTATCCTTGGGATACAGTGATGTCTTCAACAACATTTTACTCCGTGTTCCCATTGAAGCAGGCACGCAGATTCTAATCTGCTTCCCGCCCATTTAAGCCCATAGAGCATTAGAATCTGCGGGCATTCTTAAGTGGAATCACAGGTTAAGAAAACTCTTTGATCACATCCTCACAATATTTATTCAGAAATGTTTGTATTCTTGAGTTAATTTTTCTTTTGCTAAATGTTGTCTGCCAAATTAAATAAATAATAATTCATGTCATAATCTCCCTCTTTCTTTTGTATGGAAACAGCTGTGCTGCACACTTTGGAATTTTGGATAAATGGTTTATGAAATAGCTTTCTGCTATAGTCTGCTTTGCATGCTGATATCAGAGCCAGGTTAGCAGTGAGGGATGAACACATGCATTCACCACCATCTTTTAAAAAGACTCTGCAAAGTTCTGGTTTCACGGGATGTCAACCCAGCTGAGTGGTTTCGGCCCCTTCCTGTCTGACCAGCCAACACTGAATTCCAGTGGCTTTAAATCTCTGATTGTCGGTCCTGCTCAGTTGCATTGGAATCTCCTGTGCACCACTGGCTTTGGAGTGGATTGAAACCTGGGATTACATAAAAGACTGACTCACTTCCTATCTCTATTCGCTTCTCCTAGGTGTTCATAAACAAAACAATCTTGTAATGTTACAGATATGATATACAGTATTTAAATGCAGTTAAAGTCTTGTACGTGTTGGAAGTATACTGTGTTTTACACACACACACACACACACACACACGCACATGCATATATAGACACCTAAAAAAAAAACTACTTAGCACTCTCATCTCCTTTGAGTACCTACTGAAGCACATTATTATTCTATATGTGGTGTCACGTTCCAGACCAGTGAATGAAGTGCAGAGGCAGAGTACAATCCAATAGTAAGGTTTATTGACAACAGTACAGTAATATTTGGGGGCAGAACCTAAGAAAAAGTGGTGGGGATGGAACTTCAGAGGAAGAGAGCACTTTTCAGTACTGATGTCATACGTTAAGCTGGGCTGCCAATTGTTGGTCAATGGCTTTCAGGATACAATTGTGAATAAAATGAAAATGCAATGACTTTCAGATCACATGAGCCAATACGTTATTTACAATAGAACATAGATAACATTTCAAGTGTTGAAACTGAGACATTTTACATTTTCATCCACAAAATGAGCTTATTTCAAATTTTCTGGCTGCAACAGGTCTCAAAAAAGTTGGGACACAGGCAAAAAAAGGGCTGAAAATCAGCTGAAAGAACATTTAGCAAGTAATTAAGTTAACTGGCATCAGGTGTGTGACATGATTGGCTATAAAAGGGATGTCTTAGAGAGGCTGAGTCTCTCAGAAGTAAAGATGGCCAGATGCTCTCCAACCTGTGAAGGCTTGCGTAAAAAAAATGCGGAATACTTTAAAAACAATGTTCCTCAACGTCAAATTGCAAAGGATTTGAAGGTCTCATCATCGAGAATGCATAACATCATCAAAAGATTCAGAGAAACTGCAAAAGTCTCTGTGCGCAAGGGACAAGGCCGAAGACCTTTACTGGATGCCCATGATCTTTGGGCCTCAGACGCCACTGCATCACTCACCGGCATGATTCTATCATTGACATTACTAAATGGGCCCAGGAATACTTCAAAAAACCACTGTCAGTAAACACAGTCCACCGTGCCAACCACAGATGCCACCTAAAACTCTATCATGCAAAATGGAAGCCATTGTTGAGCATGATCCAGAAGCGCTGCCGTGTTCTGTGGGCCAAGGCTCATTTAAAATGGACTGTAGCAAAGTGGCAAAGTGTCCTGTAGTCATACGAGTCCAAATTTGACCACTGCAAAAAATGTTAAGATAAAAATTAGGTAAGATATTTACTTATTTTAAACTTAAAAACACTTTTCTATCACATTTTTTTTAGTAAGACAAAAAAAAATTTTAAGACTTAAATAGTAACTTGTTTTAAGTTTTTTTTTTCTTAAAACAAGTTACTATATGACTTGACAAGTGAAATTTACTTACCCCACTGGCAAGCTAGTAAAAATTACCTCAAAACAAGAACATTTTTTTTGTCTTACTAAGAAAAATGGTGATAGAAATAAGTGTTTTAAATCTTAAAATAACTAAGTTCATCTTACCTAGTATTTTTATTTTATCATTTTTTGCAGTGACATTCTTGTTGGAAATCATAAGTGTCGTGTCCTCCGGGCTAAAGAGGAGAAAGACCACCCCTCCTGTTATCAGTATTCAGTTCAAAAGCCAGCATCTCTGATGGTATGGGGATGCATTAGTGCATATGGTGTGGGACACTTGCATGTTTTAAAAAGAACCATGAATGCTAAAAGGTATATAAAGGTTTTAGAGCAATATATGCTCCCCTCCAGACGACATCTATTCCAGGGAAGGCCTTGTGTATTTCAGCAGGGCAATGCAAAACCATATACTGCAGCTATTACAACAGCATGGCTTCGTAGTAGAAGAGTCCGTGTGCTGAACTGGCCTGCCTGCAGTCCTGATCTTTTACCAATTGAGAACATTTGGTGCATAAATAAATGAAAAGTCCTTCAAAGGAGACCCAAAACTCTTCATCAGCTGGAAGCCTGTATTAATCAAGAGTGGGATCAAATTCCAATGGCTAAACTCAAGAAACTTGTTTCCTCAATGCCCTGACGCCTCCACTCTGTGTTAAAAAGAAGAGGAGATGCTACACCATGGTAAACAGGCCCCTGTTCCAACTTTTTTGAGACCTGTAGCAGCTGTCAAATTTTAAATGAGCTCAAAACATCAGCATGAACATCAGCAATCCAATTTTCTTTCCATTTAATCCAGTGAATTCTTTTTTTTTACCATTATATTAAGGTTATTTCATAATGGTTGAATTCCTGAAGAAACTGAATTAATGCCCAAAACCTTTTTGCTTAATTTCAATATTTCAAACGATGTTTCTGTTTGGCTATGTACAATTTCCTTAGGTTTTGATTCGAGTATAGGCTTTTTAGTCCCATATATTCATTTTCTCCATAGTAACCATTTCAATTTGCACCCAGTCTTTATTGTTCATTGTTGGATTGAACCACTGCCTTATTTGTTGACACCCAAATACAAGTAATAATGATAGAAGTTGGGCAGTTGGAGGCCCCCTTTCTGATTGGAGCTAGATAGTCGCAATTATGAGCATCTGGTCTTCTTATCCTGCCATATAAACCTAGCAATAGTCTTATGTAGACAGTCAAACCAATTCTCAGAGATAACTAATGGTTGCATTCTTAAAATATAATTACAGCAAATTGCTGTGATTAAAGATTATGTTACACTTAATAATGACAGAGAATTTCAACTATTAACAATTACATAACACTTGATAAAAATGAAGAGTTTCCACAAGGAAAACTGACTGCTTCTAAGCAAAAATAGCAAATTTCAATCTGGCAACTTGCAACTCATGGCAGGGGGTTTAAATACATGTCACAGGGCCATTAGAAAATGACCATGAAATGAGACACAGCCAGGGAGTGGGAAACCACACAAGACAGAAACCAATCAAAGGTGACAAACAGTACTTCTAATTGACATGCAAGTTGCTGAATAGGAGGGGAAAGGCATTCACCCCAGGATTTTGGCAATGCACAACATATCTATAATGTAGTGATAAGTTTGGAACACTGAGACTTCATTTTCTTTTACAACTCGAATATTGTCATCAACTGTTGATATTACAGATTAATAATATTTAGAATGCTTTCAATCAACAATTAGTCATTAAACTGGAATAGGTACTAATATCATTCATGCATGGTTCTACATATAATTTCTTTAATGAACATGTTTATATATAATAAATAATAATAATTAGTTGCCTCCAGAAATCCAAAATAACAGTGTCTGGCACATGCATGCAATCATTAAGTTTTTATCCTGTTCTTTTCTGCACTGTTCTTTTCTGCCTCTGTGATAGTAATTTTGGCTGTTCTAAAATTATTTTAAGAAACATTATATGAAATATTATTATTATACAAAGTATAATATTTGAATTTAATTTAAACTATTAAATTATCTTAAATCCGATTCATAAATTAAGAAGTAGTCGTAAAACCATTTTTTTTTTTTGAACTCATGAATTAATTTCAGTTAATTTGACTGAACAGAAAATGAATTCAGCACTCTACCGGTTACTGCTCTAGTTCTGTTGGTTCTGCTGGCAGTCATAACTGCTGTTTCCCCCACCCAATAGCACGTAACAAATTGGATTTTTTTTTTTTTGTTTTGCTTGTAAAAGTGAACTACTTGTTCTCAAAGAGAACATCTTTGTACAAATTTTTGTGAATTTATAACTTAAAAAATGTTTTGTTACTTTCAGAGATTACGTATTCACAAAAGCAAACTAGAGGCACTAGTAGAGTGCGAACCTCCGCCAAGGCAGCACAATCCAAATCTTCGTGAGTGGGAGCAAAGTTCAGTGATCGCGTGTCATACAATTTCAAGATGGCTGCATTGGTGGCCATATTGTTTCACTGATCACGGTGAAAATCAATAGGGTCCATCCTTGATGTAATAGCAATGCACCCACAAAATTTCAGACAAATCCATGCATTACTATTTGAGTTATGTTGTTTACAGACAGACAGACAGGGGCGAAAACATAACCTCCACCCCAACTTCGTTGGCGGAGGTAAAAAGAAAGGGAGTGCGCTCAGTCAATGCAAATGCTAACCATCAGCCCCTCTCAAATTTTCTCTTTAATGGCATTCCTCGTGCAGTCCTACTTGCAATTTCAGAAGGTCTAGGAGCATACCCCTGAGCAAAGGAGGGCAGAAAAAACTGCCTCGACTTGACAGAGAGGAGAATTGAAAGTGTAGGCCTAATCGGGTAAGAAAACCTCATCAGGGAAAACAAACAGCTCTGACCATCAAAACAAAAGAGAGAAAAACAGAGGCTTGAGGTCCCGGGGGAATGTATTCCAGAAGATCACTCACACACTTAATCCGAACCTGTTGCTGTCCTAACCCTCTGATGCACGGCATGGGAGCCAACAACAGTAGCCTACAAATACCCTGCTAAATGACGATAATGTAATATTTCAAAAGTGACTCAGCTTCATGAAGTAAGAAAGAAGTATTAATGTAATTATTTCTTTAAAAAAAAATGTCATTAGATTAATATCTTAAACCCGGAATAATAAACTACGTTGTTTCCAGCGAATTGCCCACCAAACTTTTTTTTATACTTGTATCGTAAATGGGTGCAGGTCATTTTTGTTGTGTATTATACAGAAATGAATATCGATGGCCTCATGCAAGAAGGGCGTAAGTGACACTTTGGTCAAAAATGACTTTTTTGGCTGTTTTGGAATAACTGAGACTAGCCCATCTGACCAAGTCTGGAGTTTCAATTCCTATCCTAAAAGGGTTAAAATGCCTTTTTAACATTGGTGCAGCTATGATCGAAATGGTCATCTTCGCCCATGCTAAATGGGCTTAAGTGCATTTTGCTAATTATCTCCCAAACTACGAAGAGTCATGAAAATGTTTAGTAGGCATCCCAACAGGTTGCCAAGTACTATACTTCTATCATGGATAGTTCCGCATAAAGCTAACAGGTGGTGCTGTGGCAGTTTTTTGGCTCTCCAGTAAAATTTGTAAAATGTCACTTGCGCCCTTCTTGCATGAGGCCATCAATGTGTTGTACACCAGTGGGTTAACCTGAGAGACTGTCTGCTAGTCATTGACAGCCAAAAAACTACACTTCACTGGGGGTTAGCAGCTCCAGGATATGGTGTATCTTTACTTGGTCTCTGAATCACAGTTCTACACCTCGCAGGCTGTGTGTAGCCTCACAGCTGTGAATGACTTAGGCCTCTTATCCGCTTTCATACAGTGACTCAGGTGTGGAAGAGCTGCTGCCCCAGCGGTAGTAACTGGGCTTTGAGCCAAACAGCGATGGGGGATGGAATTTCAGATGCTTCAAAAGGTACCTCAATAAAATTCACACACACAAACACACACACACACACACACACACACACACACACACACAGAGAAGGTCCCCATGAGGCATGGTTTCTCAGACTTTACTATCTTTCTGAGGCATTTTGGTCCCCAGCACAATATAAAAACAAACACACACACACACACACATACACACACACGCACACGCACACACACATGCTCACACATGTTGGAGTTTCATGTCTTGTTGGGACATTCCATAGACTAGCATTCATTCTCTAGCCCCTTTCCCTGACCTTAACCCTCAACAGTACACACGTAACCCTAACTCTAACCTTTACGTAACCCTAACCTTATCCCAACCCAAACCTTAACCCCTAACCATAAAATAGCTCAATTTCCCTATGGGAACCTGAAAATGTCCCAATAAGGATAAAGACATTTTGTCCTCATAAGGGTAGGTAAACACACGCCACACATATACACACAAAAGGCAGTAAGGGTGCAAAACTTACCAAGATCCAGTCAAGTTATTTTTGAAACTTCCACTAACTGACTCCCAGCTCCCCACCAGTATTAACTTTGCATTTACAATCAAAACGTATAACATGTGTGAGAACAACCAATCAATGAGCCGCACATTGCTGTATTTGTGTTTTTGGAGCTTGTAACATCAGTTTCCCCATCTCACTCCCTGTATCTAAGGTCAACAACATCATTTTCTTCAGGCAAACACCTCCACTTCAGCTGGTTAGTGACACAGAAATATATGAAAATTAAGCCGACGAAACACAGGCCAACAGCCGTGGGAAGGTATGTCCTTCTGTTAGCTATCGCCTTCAGCACTAACAGTGATTGGATTGTTCGAAGTGCGCAGTGATCTGTCTAAATCTGTATCCTGTCATGCCAATCCTCAGAGACAAAACAGACAGGCTAACTCATAATTTGACAAATGCATAAGATGCATTTAGATCAACAGGTGTTCACATAAGTGGGTGAGTCTCCTTCAGGCTGATAATCCATGTTCGCAGTTACATAATATTTAAGATGTGGTATGTATATTTATAAGCAATTCAGTGACCGTAACTGCTCTCAGTTAGCAAATTCAAAAACTAATTGACCAAAAAGGGTGTCTAACTACAGTGCATTTTGTACAGTACAGCATGGCAAGGGTAGAGTGCAGAATATTTCTACTGACTTTGAGTGCTGTGGATTGTTCAGAAATATTGTGACCTCAGCCCCTGCTACACTTAAAAAATAATTTACTGAGTTTATCTAAGGCTTTATAAGTAAATGATGGAGATACTGTTTTCTTTTTACCACTGCTAAGGAGTTTATATTCTGGCCGGCGCTGGTTTGTCTGTCTGTCTGTTTGTGTACAAGATAACTCAAAAAGTAATGAACAGATCTCTCTGGCATTTTGTGGAGGGGTTGCGATTACATCAGGGATGGACCCTATTGATTTTGACTGTGATCAGTCAAACAATATGGCCACCACGACAGCCATCTTGAAATCCTAATACTCGCAATAACTGAACTTTACTCCTGATGACATCACTCACATTCTGTGGGTTGATTGGTCTCACATCAGGGACGGAACCTATCATTTTAGAATGTCCTGCATTAAACAGTATGGCCATCATGGGAGCCATCTTGAAATCCTATGTTGCAGATACCTTAAATTTCTTTTGAGCCAATGTCCACTCAGCAAGATTTTCACTGTGCTTACTTGGCGGAGGTTTGCACTCTCGGGGTACCTCTAGTTGTCATCCTTTAGCAATAACAGGCACGTAAGATCGGTTTTAAGCATGCCACTGTACAGTCTGATTTGGCCACCTCGAATGACAGAATCATTATCACAGTGTCCGCTGTAACATTTACAATGCAACATGCTTTTTTTGTTGTATGCCAATAGTGTAACATTAACTCCAGCGAAAATGCTGCTAGCTGTACACAATGCTTCTTATGTTGGAAATTAAAGGGCTGCGCATAGCTTCAGGTATTGGAGGTATCCGGGTGCCATTCTTCAAAGCTGTAATAGCACCTTTGTAGTCTCCATGGTTACCTTGTGTCAGTCAAAACTCCTCTGGCTCTGCAGTGAAGCTCCCAAGTGCTCTGGATGTGTGAATGGATGTCAGACAAATCCACCCTGGGGGGTGGATATACAGTGTCTCTTCAGTTGCATAAGCCATTGGATTGGCCTACTGCAGTGGGGAATTATAACATAGCAGACTAGCAAGGGCATTATAACTTAGCGGAAGCAGACTTGCAGGGGCCAGAGAATGCAGGGAATTGTGCCTGTATAAGACAAAGAGTGAACCATACTTCCCAACAGCAAGACATCAAAATGGATGGTCATGTCCAAATGAGATCTTGGAACTGTTGAGAATCTTTTCTGTCCATTGATACCTTCAATATTTTTATACTGGCTAGCATGATATGAAGAGTTTGTTTTCCGAAATGCAATATATCCATTTTACTCATTTTGAGTAAATCAGCTTTTTCTATGTTGTAGCCTATTGCATTTTATAGAAAAACACAAATGTTGACCATGAAAAAAATACACCTTATAGTATGAATTTCAAAAAACAAATTTTTTGTGCCATGTGGAAGAAGCACAGGGCTATCGCTCTATGGTATTATCTCAATTTTGGTAATTTTGGCACTAGTGCAGTCTGGAAACAAAATCTTCATATGTTAATGAAATGTCTTTTCTTCAGTGTTGTAATATTGGCACTGCATTGGAGCGACAGTGTTTCGTGATAGCTAGGATCCTCTGCAAATCATGTCTGCACATTGGCAAGCCCAGTAATTAACAGACAGAATGTTTCAGAACAGCTACGAAAAACAAACAAATTTTGCAGAGCAACAAACAACAGCACAAAGCAGACAAATATTACAGTAACGCTGTCAAAGTTGCTAGCTCAAGGGCAAGACTCAACCGGGATTTGTGCAGAACAACCCACACACTAATCTAGTGCCTCCTAGAGTGACTTATTAGCAGCACGATATAGATGTTTCACTCAAATACGTAGGACTCGTGCCTGCCATGTGTTGGTCAGAAAATGAACACCCTTCACCATACTGACCAACAATCTGGAAACAAGCGCTTGACGCTTTTCTTGAGAGAAAAGAAAAGCTTGCCTTAAAATGGAAAGTGGATGGTAGCCTTGGCAACAATACAAACCGACAGAATAAACTGTGCAAATCACAGGATTCACATTTACCTCTGAAGGCGATTTCTAATGTTTGAGTCTTGTCTTGTTTAAACCATTCCTTTTGAAAAATGCATAAATAACCGTCCTTTGACCTCTGAGTAGCAGGTAAAAATTGACTACACTGAGCTTTCAGCATCTTTATCTCTTTTCTCAATAGGACCCCCCCCCCCTTCTCATAATGACTACAAATGACAACCCTGGCCATATCTGAAAACGACATTTGATGCCTTGGGGATTCTCCCATTTTCAATCAATGGGGAGGCTAGGAAAAAAGATCCATTATAGGCGTCATATGAATTTATTTTGGAGAAAAGAGTTAAGGCGTCATATGTAGTCATTATGGGGAAAAGAGTTGAACAAATTTTTTCATGAATTTTTTTTTCCTAGTCTCATGCAATACTTGAGGGAACAGTTCTCTGAAGTCTGAATATCTGTAAAATGAATGTCTGCGAAGTCAGTTTTTAAGATTACATTACATCTGTGTGTCAGAGAGTGTCGAGTGCATGTGAGCATGTGTGCAGCACTGCATGTGTGTGTGTGTGTGTGTGTGCTTGAGCATGTGTGTGTGTGTTTGTGTGTGTGGTGACCACGGTGATCCAAGTCTGCCTGTCACCAAGACAACACTGATCAAACTAGCCTGAAATGGCCATTTCTGTTTCTGCTGTAAGTTTCTAAGTATTTGTGGATGCTGCGTGGCTTACAGTTTGGATCAGAGCTGTGTGCCAGACCCAGCACTAAGAACTTCAGAACCGCGGACCTAGGAACTTGATGGCACTGAAATCTATACTTATTTTGGTCACAATTTAGATGAAGTGTAACTCATAAAGGCTTTATACAGCATATACAACTACAATTCCAAAATAGTTGGGACGAAGTGTAAATTGTGAATAAAATCAAAATGCAATGACTTTCAGATCACGAGTCAATATGTTATTCACAATAGAACATAGATAACATTTCAAATGTTGAAACTGAGACATTTTACATTTTTAACCACAGAATGAGCTTATTTCAAATTTTCTGGCTGCAACAGGTCTCAAAAAAGTTGGGACACAGGCAAAAAAGGGCTGAAAAAGCAATTAATATGTAAGAGAATCAGCGGAAAGAACATTTAGCAAGTAATTAAGTTAACTGGCATCAGGTGTGTAACATGATTGGCTATAAAAGGGATGTCTTAGAGAGGCTGAGTCTCTCAGAAGTAAAGATGGCCAGAGGCTCTCCAACCTGTGAAGGCTTGCATAAAAAAATTGTGGAATACTTTAAAAACAATGTTCCTCAACGTCAAATTGCGAAGGCTTTGAAGGTCTCATCATTGACAGTGCATAACATCATCAAAAGATTCAGAGAAACTGGAAAAATCTCTATGCGTAAGGGTCAAGGCCGAAGACCTTTACTGGATGCCCGTGATCTTCGGGCCCTCAGACACCACGGTATCACTCACCGGCATGATTCTGTCATTGATATTACTAAATGGGCCCAGGAATACTTCAAGAAACCACTGTCTGTAAACACAGTCCGCCGTGCCATCCACAGATGCCACCGAAAACTCTATCATGCAAAAAGGAAGCCATTGTTGAGCATGATCCAGAGGTGCCGCCGTGTTCTGTGGGCCAAGGCTCATTTAAAATGAACTGTAGCAAAGTGGCAAAGTGTCCTGTGGTCAGACGAGTCCAAATTTGACATTCTTGTTGGAAATCATGGGTGTCGTGTCCTCTGGGCTTAAGAGGAGAAAGACCACTCCTCCTGTTATCAGCGTTCAGTTCAAAATCCAGCATCTCTGATGGAATGGGGATGCATTAGTGCATATGGTGTGGGACACTTGCATGTTTTAAAAAGCACCATGAATGCTGAAAGGTATATAAAGGTTTTAGAGCAACATATGCTCCCCTCCAGATGACATCTATTCCAGGGAGGGCCTTGTGTATTTCAGCAGGGCAATGCAGAACCACATACTGCAGCTATTACAACAGCATGGCTTCGTAGTAGAAGAGTCCATGTGCTGAACTGGCCTGCCTGCAGTCCTGATCTTTCACTGATTGAGAACATTTGGCGCATAAATAAATGAAAAGTCCGTCAAAGGAGACCCAAAACTCTCCAGCAGCTAGAAGCCTGTATTAAACAAGAGTGGGATCAAATTCCAATGGCTAAACTCAAGAAACTTGTCTCCTCAATGCCCAGACGCCTCCACTCTGTGTTAAAAAGAAGAGGGGATGCTACACCATGGTAAACGACCCCTGTCCCAACTTTTTTAAGACCTGTAGCAGCCTTCAAATTTGAAATGAGCTCATTTTGTGGATAAAATTTTAAAAGTTCTCAGTTTCAACATTTGCTATGTTATCTCTGTTCTATTATGAATAAAATACTGGCTGGTGTGATTTGAAAGTCATTGCGTTTTGATTTCATTCACAATTTACACTTTGTCCCAACTATTTTGGAATTGGGGTTGTATAATGCCTTCATAAAGGAGACATAATGCCTTCATAAATTACATAAGCAAATGCCATGCTATGTAAAGGGTGAAATAACAAATCCTTATTCAACATGTGATGACAGATGTGACAATGACAATGTCACTTTGGTGACAGTATCACCCTTAATAGCATTTAGCCACTAGCTAAGTGACTTTGTCAGCTATATCACATCTGGCATCGCATGCTGAATAAGGAGGTGTTATTTCACCCTTTACAAAGCATGCCATTTGTTTATGTATGATATATGAAGACATTATGTCTCATTTATGATGGCATTATACATGCTGTATAAAACCTTTATGAGCAACCCTTCATCTAAAGTGTGACCCTTACTTTTGACAAAATCGATCCTCAGTGTATGTTGTGAACTGAAACAGGGTGCTAAAGGCCCAGGTAGACTGAAATGCATAATCTCCCCCATTGTGGATGAGGAGTGCTTCGGTGCTCTAACAGTATACTCAATTTTTGTGTTAATGGCTGTGTGTCTACGCGGATGTAGTAAACGCAGGAGTGTTAGGATTGCATTGTGGCAATTGTGTTCTGTAGAGTGCCATGATTGCCAAGCATGTGCATTCGTGGTACGCAGAATCATGCAAAGAATTTACAAAATCCAGGCTGGCAGAGGAAAACTCATTTAGATTGATGAAATAATCACTTCCCCTAATCACAACCTTCTGAAATGTTAATATGTCTCATTTTCTTGTGATGTTAATTTGCAAGAAGGGCTCACAGCTAAAAGTTATTTACTGCAGGTAACCGACTAATGTTAGCATAATAGCAAATATCAGGAACATTTTATCAGCCAATCATGTAGCGCTTCTTTCATGAATATTACATTGACAAAATACAATAATGTAAATGCTATATTATTGAAATGTTATATTACACCATTTCATCTTCTCTTGCCATCCTGCATTTTGGACATTGGCATCCATGTGCTCACAAAATCTGAGCTGAATGCAAACAGTCCACACAGACTCCACACAGACTCTGACAAAATTTACATCAGATGCACTATCCACAACGTAATAAACCAGGGCCTTGACTTGAGCCATCATGCAAAGAACATGATCAGAACCCAGATTTTGCATTTTTGTATATTTTATATATTATATAAAATTATAATATTAATAATTATGTATAATAATATATATATTTTTTATATATTTTATATTTTTTGCATATTTTTTCAGTGCTTTGTTTCTAAGATTGTTTTTAATTTTTAATTCATCATTTCTCCACAACATGAAAATGTGACTGATTATTTTTCCATTGTGGTCTTCAACTATATGCAAAGCAATCAGTCTTTTTCATTTGATAAATCAGATGATGAAAATCATGAGAAGAAAAGACATGATGGAAAAATACACACAATTATATTAAGTAATGATTTACAGTGAAAATATAATAAATAACCATCAGAAGACTCTAAATTCCCCATTTTGAAGAGTTATGAAATAAATGCCATTCTGTGTGAATGTCTAATGAAAAAGGATGCTTAGGGATTGATGGTCGACATTAAGGCACATACAATAAAGTCTTTGAAAGGACCAAATGTATTTTAAGTAAGGATGAACTCACTGGTGTCGGAGGTGTAACCGCTACCTCTAGTATCACAGCATAGTCTGCTTCCTCGTGGGTTTGAGCAAAATGCAGGAATGTTACAATGTTCACAGTAGCTTACTGTCAACATTACTGCTGATATTGTGCACAGTCATTGCGTTGAAGAAATTACACCCACCACCAAGCGCGTGGGCAGCCAATCGTGAGGAGATAAAGGCGTTTACCTGGCACTCAGAGAGTTGGTCCTTCCCACCCACAAGAAGATCTCTGCGGCCCCTTTAACCCCCACAATGCTCCACCATGGGACTGGCCCCTGCAAACTCCAAATGCCTGTAATGACGGTAATATGAGTTTTACTGTGAAGCTATCCACATTTCAAACCAAGAGCTTCCAGCAGATTCCACACATCTTTTGGCCCAAACCCATCTCAAACAAATGCCCGTTTAAATGTTGTAGAACCTAATGCATGACTACCACCTTAATGAGGAGGAGCTGGAGGCGAATTGACCCCATAATCCGCCAAGAAGCCTCCATCACCAAAAGCACCCTGCATTGGACTTCGGAACGAGCGCGAAGGAGGGGCTGTCAGAAGATAACGTGGTGACAGACGGTGGAGAGAGAGATGAAGCAGATGGGAAGACCTGGAGCAGCATTCGCGTCATGGCGCTGGACCAGCAAAGGTGGAGGGACTAGGTTGCCACCCTACGCTTCACCTGGAGTAATGTGTACGAGCAAGTGAGCGAGTGAGTTTCACAAGCTAGTCTTTCTAGAAAGTGCCAGACAAGGTACAGTCGCTTTTGAACACTACAGCGCACGTCGTCAGCTTCAGTTGGAACATCACACCCTGTGACAGTCTATCAAGCCGCTGGGAAGCTTGAGAAATGCGCGACAACAGCCGCGTGGGCTGCTTTCTTCTCGACGCTTCCCCCCCCTACACCGTGTGACCCTGGCCCCAGCTCAGAGAAAGTGCCGGAGATAACAGACATGTCACCATGCTGTTTGCAGCCACATCTGTGTGGGTGCGAGTGAGTTATCATTCTACCGGTTACTCTGCAAACCATGAAAGCTCATTCATACTTTCAAATTATCAGACTTTCAATCGTCTACTGCCTCTCTACCTCTCCCTCCCAGTTGACGATTAAATGACTTTTACGCCTTCCGTTTCTGCTGACGAAAAGTAGCAATAGATTTGAAGACCTCAATGGAAAAATGATCAGTCACATTTTCACGTTGAGGAGAAATGATGAATTAAAAATTCAAAATGATCTTAGAAACAAAGCACTGAAAAAATATGCAAAAAATACAAAATATATAGAATATTATAAAAATATATAATATTATTATATATTATAATGATATATAATATATAAAATGTACAAAAGTGCAAAATTTGGACTCTGATCGTTTTTCCTTCGTGGTCTTCATTTGCAAGGATCATAACATGTTTGGCAGTCAGTGATTTGAGGTGAGTGATCAGACACAAAATGGCTGCCGTGCTTCATACAGGTGAATGCTGTGCAGCTTTGATGGTTTAGGTGGGTGATCAGCCGTGTCAGTGAAGGACTTTAAGCTCACCGCATGACCAGTGATTATTCTTATCGTACCCCGTGTAAAATGGCTGCCTGGTAGGTATGCATAAGTATGTCTGTGTGTCTGCTTCTGCATATACATGGGTTAACGCATACATGCATTTTTAGTGCACGGATGCTTGTTTGTGTGAGTGAGTGGCATCTGTTCGTATCCTGATCCTTAATCCTGGCAGAAAAATGAAGTTGAATCTATTGGACCTTTCCCAGACCGCATGTCGCGGTGCTGAAAGTCCTCGGCCCTGAACGCCTGTTCATCTTGCCCTTCTTTTGGCGAATAAAAACCAAGGGTAACGAAATACCCAAGACCACTCCAATCCATAACCTGGTAAAGCCTGGCTGATATCAAAGGACAATTCAGCTGATTTTGGGCCCTATTCCCCCTTTTTGATAACCTTAAACAAAGCCAGATTTTTTAAATGGATCTAAAGATTATGTTGCCCATGTGTGAGGTGCTTTAAGTGAGTATCTGCCATCACCCGGCCTGCTCAGAAACCCATGGGGGCCGCACCAATTTTAAGTCGGAAATATTAAACATGATCAATAATTATGATCAGATATTGGGTGGTGTGGGGTCCAAATCATTAAGAGTGAGTTCTCTCCACAAACCTGGGGACCAAAAAAAACCATGAAATATGTGATTTCATATTGTTATAAGTGGGGTCTTTTACAACTAAACATCAGTTAAGATTTCAAAAATCTGTTGGCGTGGGCCAGGCTAAAGACAACAATCTTGCCCAGACACATAGCCAAAGGACGTCCAGTGTACGGGCAGCCACTTCAGGTGTTTATTCTTTTGAGACCATAACTCAACTAAGAATTATTTTGAGCTGGAATGAGCTCTTTTCAAAGTTACACAAAGGATACAATGGTCTGTTCCACATGTGCAATTCCTGCTTCCCACTAGAATTGGTGAGGCGAAGCTCTTAAAAACAAACAGCTTTGTTTGGCTGGGAAAGCAAGCACCATATGGATGGCTATGCTCTAGAGATGGGACCATGGGAGAAGTCTAAAGATGTGTCACAATGTTTCATTATTCACTGATTTTGATTAGATAGAAAAAGGGGCCACTAGACAATTTAAATGACAGTAAATGTTTATTAGGCCGTGCTGTCAGTCAGGAAATTACATCAAGCCAATGAATGTACTTGTGACAAGATACAGAATGCAGTGGGCTGGCAGTTAAAAAGTCAAGGGAGATTGCACTATGATAAGCGCAAGAGGACACATGGGGGTTCGTGATTAGCCTCATTAATGCCTTTCAAAATCAATCTCAGAGAGCTTTAAAAATAAGCTGTTTCAGTAAATAAGTCAAACACCACTAGACTCTGTGTTTCAAGCGTTTAGTGCTGGAAGGATGTAAGTGATATTTTTGGCTAAAACTCTTATTATATATCAAAGGAGATCTATCTAGTGGTACAAAGACATGAACAATCCTTAACTGAAATGAATCGTTAGTAAGAACCCAAAGACTAAGGCTTGCTTTACTTTGTTGCAAAAAGGCTTATCCCTCAGCCTCCCGTGTACTGAGCGATGCATTATGGGTTTAGCTGCAGGACACACTAAAATGGCTGACCAAACATTAAAAAAGTCAATACATACAGCCATTCAAGTTTTAGTTTTTTTTCTCTCCAGTTAAATTTAAAAATGGCACTTATACCAATATAAAGCCCTCAATTATTATTATTATTGTTATTATTTTTTTAAATTTATTAAATTTTTTATCATTATTAAAGCCATGGCATAGCTTTGTGGAGACAGAAGTCTGACACTATTCTCTTCCTTGAACATGCAGTGAGTCATGCCCTCTGATAACCATGGAGATGCAGCGGTTACATTCATTCATCCACTCTAATGGTTTAAGCACTTAGAGGGAAAAAAACATTCTGTTCCATATCTCCAGCCCCTTTCGTATGACATTTTACAGCAAATAATCATCCGGTATACAGACATTTTTCGACTGATCGTCATGAAATCCCACAGGCTAAAACATTATTGTTAAAACAAAACAACCTTCCCAGTGAAATTATATTCAAAATTTGACCTGCAATACACAAGACAGAAAGCAGCTGCAAGCATGCGTCTGGGAAAGGTCTACTTGACTTGTGTTTGGGGAACATTAGTCTACCAGAAATACAAAGTGCCTCGGGCATCGAATGCAAAAGCTGAATTGAACATATTATCAAATGCTACAGTTACATGAGCTTTCAGAAGGACATTTTGATTGGAGTCCATGGCTTGTTGCTATGGAAACAAAATTTAAATGGGCAAAAAACACAGTATTCCCTGTGTTGCCACATGAATGTACAAAGATCCAATGAAAAGGTTAATAAATGGTCATTTGACACATATTTGTACAAATACCAAGACTTAATATATTAGTTATATAGATTTTCTCACAATCGATTAAAGCTATGAATTTCACTGTAACTGCAACATTACCCAGCTGTAATGCAGGATGAGTGGCAGATGTGCAAAATGGAATATAAAGGGGGGACTTTTTAAGAACCACAAACTTTTCTTTAACAAGGAGTGAGGAAACTTGCCCTGATTGTGAATGTATACAATTTTAGGGTTGCAAAGATGATAGAACAGAAGAGGCCATTTTGATTCTAAGCTCTCAGGGCAGGGAATTCTTGTGGTAGCCAATGCTGTGGCATACACGTTTCATGATGCGTAATTATTATGGTTGTTGAAGTAGCTGACATGCAGGCAATTTCAACCCCTGTCAATATTAGCATGGCAGTCCTAGAATCCTGTAGAAGATTAAAATGTCTTAAATTTACCACCTGGGTTGAAATTCTGTGACTCCTGGGCCAGGCTTTTTTTTTTTTTTTTTTTTGTACTTATTCTTCCAGATATTGTTAGCCTCACAGTCATATTTTTGCCAAATTGAGATATGGGCTGCCTCTTCTTTTGTGTCGGTGAAAATGTGTTTTTCCTTTTTCTCAAAACCTTTAAAAAAGAAAAATATAATCCATTCTTTTAAGTAATAATAAAAAGCTTAAAAAATTAGATAGGCAATTACGCTATGAAGCTAACAATATAATGTGTTTCCATAACAGGACAGTGTTTAGGTTTGAGCCCTCCAATATTTCAGGAGTCCTCTAGCTTTAATATGACAAAGCTTGACTATGGGTAAGTAAATTCAGTGCTAGTACACTAGTAGGCAGACTACGACTTGGACCTCTGTGCACAGGAAATGCTTTATATGACACTTGGAGTTATGAAGTTTACTCATTTAGTCAAAAAAAAATCACCCCTATGTTCTCACGCCTAAACAGGAAAATCATGCAAACTGCAGAAAAACTGAATAGCCTCTTAGCTCAGGACCATAAGCACACTGTGTCTTGAGTCTAGGTGCAAGTCTGCAAGAAAAGGCTGGGAATGTTAACCAAAGATAATATGACATTGATTATGTTAAGTGAAGCTCAGGCAAAAGTTCAGTCAGGGAGGCTCTCCTTTCACACGCTACAGCCAGTAGTTTATTTTCACTCCTCTCACGCATGCTTTCTCGCATAATTTCATGATGCGATCATGTGGGGCAGCCAGTTGAGAAATCAGCAGTCGTATCAGCTGATCACATCAATCCGATACCACTGCGACACATCAACGTTGTTAGCTATCACTTTTTGCCGCTGTCTCTTTAGATATGATTCTCTCTTTGCCGTTTGTACGTTCATGCTTCTGTTAAGCGCGCCCTCCATCTCCCCATCACCACCCAGTCTTCGCAGGTTCATCAGCTTCATCATTCATCATCATCATCATCATCAACCGATCAGTCAGTAGAGTCATCAGCCATCAGCACCATCGGCATCCAGCATCCGATGAGGGATTAAGCCTGCTGCTACTCAGGGTAGATGCTCCTCAATTCCATAATCTCCCTGTTGAGTCCAAACGCCAAAGACTTAGTCAAGGCTGTCATCACATCCATTAAATTGTTCACTCTGTAATCTGTACAAATTACCTTTACACAATTCCTTGATCTGTCCTGATGGAAAAAGCTTGTTTTATGAAATTGTGATTACATTAAAAAAAAACTTGTTTGTTAAAATTCCATCTTTATCACTTTATTTGGTTTGCTCTAAAACATAAGCACCAGATAAATAAATATTTCATGCTTCAACACCGTGCACACTTTATCAACTCCCATTCCTATTATACATTGGTGGAAAACTGCAGACTTCAACTCCTCCTCCTAAGATATATTGACAATAAAGCTACATGCTGAGCAGAAGTTTCTCGCGGTCGTTTTTTTTCCCCCAGTATATGTGGATTGACTACCATATGTCAGAAACACTCCTTTTATGCCCAGATACTACACTTCATCTTCCACAAAACATGATCAGATTTTCTGGTCAATTGCCTTGCCCTTGTTTAACGGGGGAACTGCAGACCATGGACCACATTTGGAAAACCACATTATATCAAATCTTGTTTTCAGTAGACTCAAAGAACTGTCAAATTTCTTAAGGAGGAGCAAAGCCACTAGCTATGCTGACAGCAGTATATCTGACGGTTTATCTTTCAAAAACGGACACTGGAGGAGGTATCTACTGTATTCTCTAACCCATCTTCCAATGAAAATTATTTATCAAATCCTTTTGGTAGCCCTCCTCTGGTTTTCAAAAATAAGTAAGTAAGTAAGTAAGTAAATAAATAAATAAGACGCAGGGAAGCCGCGGGTTCATTGTCTCATATCTCCCCCAAACCCTCAGAGCCACTGGACATCACTTTGGACAGTAGAGTTCCTGCATGGTAAGACAGAATGCGTGAGGCTGCGCACAAATGCCAAATTTATGTCAAGGATTTGCTCAAAAGCCGAACCGCTTTGTTTCCACAAGCTATAACTGGACGTGGATTGAAAGGAAACTACAAATAAATAAATAATATACGGAGAGTGTGGCAATCCAGGTAAGTTTTTTTGACACCCGGTGCCTTCATGTCAGCGATGACCTTGGGACAACAACGGCCCATTTTTTGAGTTTACTAGTGAAAATAACCCTCTAAATTACCGCGATTCAGCAGGAAATTTGATTAAAGTTTATGGAGTGATCCTATCATTGGGCGCATTTAAACATAGCCTTTCTTAGGCATGTAGAAAAGCAATTAACAATCAGGGTGCTAAGATTACCTTGTGGGTCTTTTTGACGCTATGTCACAAGTAAAGTTTACTACATCCATCCTCTTCTTCAGCAGGGTCGCGGGGGTGCTGGAGTCTATCGCAGCTGACTATGGGCGAAAGGCACGGACCCATCCTTGACAGCGCGCCAATCCATCGCAGGGCGCACACACCACACTTAGACAAAAAAAAAAAAAAGAAAAAAATATTGAGAATATGCAGTCTCCCCGAACAGCGAAGGAAGTTGGAAAACAGTTATTCATCAGTTAATTGACGAGTGACAGGATATTTCAACATGGACTATTAATGCAATGTCAAAATTAATTGGGTTTTATTGTGAACCAATAAAACAGCACATCAGGATACAAGGATTGAAACTATTTATTAATGGATTATATTAAAGCGTTACAACAGAGAGCGAACCACGCGTTTCGCATGTTGCTTCATCAGATTCACGATCCATCAATGAAGAGTTGCAATCGTACAATCCTGATGGGCGCTGGAAGTCTGTCTTTGATTCACTGTGATTTATCCTGAACCAGCCGGCACCCAGGATAGAAGTAGTTCTGAGCGTGGGGTATCTTTAATTTTTATAGAAGTTTTTTTTCTCAGCCTGTCCATTCATTTCTGTCCTTGTGGACATGGGGTTTGTGAAATAAATAGACAAAATGAAGACTATAAAACAGATAATGCAACATGTTGTGTCTTGGCACAAAGGCAAAAGAAAGCGGTCAGAAACGAACCGCTCAGGCAGACACGCACGGAAAGGTTGTCCGTGTTGTATTGCTCCAGATGGAAATACTCTGCGAATAAATTGCATTGATATTAATTTCTCCAACCATTTTCAGGCAAATAGTTATTATACAGACAGAGTAAAATGATTTGCAGCTGTGGTAAATAATAAAGAACACAACTCACTAGCCATCAAGTTTTATGTCGCGGTCTGCGAGTCAGTAGACTTGAATTTTCCATGCTGTTCAAAATTTTCTAGACACTTTCATCATACCTATGGGGAACTGTGACCGTGGGAAATACAGCATTGTGGAGTGAGACAGTGGACCTTATCAAAATGGCGGGCACTCGTACAGTTCCAAGATGCTTGCTTTCTTGACATGCGCAAACTAAGGCAATTGCGAGAAGCCCCGCATGGCACCCGCGACGATAATATCTGGCGGCGTTTCAGCGGCTGCACCTGTGGAAACCAATTTAAGCATGACGCTGTCCCGTACCGCCGCTGGTAACCTCAACATGTAAAGGAATGAGGGAATTGCCTAGAATGTCAGCGCTGATTAAGGTACTTTTCAAAGCGTGTCAACGTAATTCATTATTTTACTACCCTTCTGTGCATTAAATCCCTATCTGGAAGAAAACTCTCGTGGGTGGGTACGGTCGTGCACATTCAGTCTAATGACAATTCATTCATGCTGACTTAACGCGATTTTGATGTGTACCTCGTTTCCTAGCAGGATGACAGTTGGATTCTAGTGTAATGTACCGGGTACACGAAAGAAAGAAATAAGAATGACAGATGTTGGCATTTGCTTGCATTCTCGCTGAACTGTTAGAAATACATTAATCAGTCAGTCTTGGGGTGTGCGCTGTCAATAAGCTACATTGCACAACACAGCGATGCAGTGTCATAAAGCAACGGTCAAGCTTGTTCGAGGTTGGCACGGTAGTGCGCATTAGTACGAATTTACAGTATTTACATTTTATTGTGCCAAGAAATGAGACAATTGGCTGTAGTTTGACCTTTTGCTTTTTTCTCCTCAAGGTTATTGTTCTCTGTGCAATTTCGTCCGTTTCAGTATAAGTTCTAAGTCCTGAATGTTTCACTTTTTTTTGCGCAATAATCCGTAAACTGCCAAAGTTGCTCTTGGTATTGTTTTGACATTTGCTGTCTGCTGTCGCAGAAATATGTATCTTAAATATTGGAGTCTAACATACCTTCAAGAGACATGACGCGGATGCGCAATTTTTGTCGCAATCTTATAACTTAAAAGCAAATTAACTCTTTTGTTTTTGACTTTTTCCTGGATCTAAAGCTGATGAGATTGTTTTAGAATTTAGTTCAGTTCAGTATTATGCTTTCTTGTATTGAACTTGTGGCCTCGAGCTGGTGACACCGTCGAATAATTTATTCATATAAGATATTTCTGCACTGTCATTACATTATTCAATAGTCTTACATGACTTGGGCCACCAGTTTATCTCTACCATACAACCCGCTGGGATTTAAACTTGCATTTCGATGGTTATCCTCCAGGGGTCCTCTTAGGCACTCAATTGGCGTAGTGATAGTAAGTTAATATTCATACAATTGAGCGTTTAATTGAGACATTTTGCTTTTGAGCTTGTCAGAATTAACCATCATTGTAGCTTAAAGAAAAAATCATTTATATAAAGTGGGGTTTACGACCTTACTCGATAAGAGCCTGTGTGGGTGCAGATTTTCCCTCTCAGTCGGCAGTTTGTCACTTGATTCTACACAAGGTTATACAATATGCACTGTGCCCACAATATTAAGTAATCAAACTGAGATTAACACGTGTGACTCCGGTAATCTTCTTGTCAGTCATTTTCTGTGCCTAATTAGTGGAAATTACTTTATCACCTGAGGTTACTGAGGTGGTGCAAATGAGATAATAGAGCGGCTTGACAAGAATGCGGAAATGCTCTCTGGCTTGCTGAAGACTGACACAACAAGAACACAAGGGGTGGCCTCCTGATGGCCCTTGAAATGTCCAATGATAATGTCATAAATTGGGCAAAACGCGGTGTTTGGTGAATAGCATTATTCATAAAGTACTGTAAATTTTTTGATTATGTAACGTATAGGCCAGCATTTTTGATTGAATGAGTTCTGTTGGAGTTATTCCCCGAAAATGGGGAAAAAAATTACGAAGTTGGGGTTGGCTCAGAAAAAAAAAAAAAAAAAAAACAAAACAAAACAAAAAAAAAAAAAAAACTAAACACATTTGTGGGGGCTCAGATATGAGAGTGTTAGGTTAGGTTATGCTTTTATTGAGGTAGAGAAAATAAAGGATCTGAGTTTTCAGCAGAACCAACGTTAGTTGTGCTGCCCGCCTTTTTGAAGGATTATGTTAGTAATTCTGCAGTTTGAATATGACTGCTCCATGCTGTGTCCACATCTATGGATAAAGTGGACATTCTGTGGTAATAGCAATGACTGATATTTGTCAGGTCTTGTTAGCAGTTGATGATTAATGGCTGCAGTGATGAAAGATGGCCAGGCTGTTGGTGCTGTTCCCTTTGTGTTGTCTGTCGGGCTCGCCTGTGTCCTTGTTATTTCTTCTCCTTGCTTGTTATAAAATGTCGCTTTAGTGGAAGCCAATCCTTTCTAGTGATTGCAGTCAACAAACTATCAAACATCTATTGAGCAAAGATCTATAGTGTCCATGTATGCGGGCTGTTTTAGCTGTATTCAATGAATCCTCATTTAAGTGGTCATTCTGGCATAAACTATTCAGTATATATTTCATTTAGTTATTCGTTTTAAGACAGAATTTGTTCATCTGATTTTTATGTGTAGTGTTGTTGTAGTTATAACATTTGCTTGAATGTTTTTTACAGATGACTAACAACACAGATATTTGATATATAAGTGTGAAAAAATGTCAGCATTTTTTGAAAATATATTTTTATTCAATTCAATTTATTTGTGTAGCGCTTTTCACAGATAGACTGTCACAAAGACGCTTTACAGTGAGAGATTAAATAAATGAAATATTTTAAAGCAAAAAAAGGTGAAGAGTATGATGTAAAGTTTCAGCCTTTTCTGGATTTATCATTAATTTCATGCATATAGTACAGAGCTTCTCAGTTGATTGCAATTTGACATATTCACATAATGGGCTTTGATTGCTGCTTTACATATATGCAAATTTCAATGGCTTGGCAATGGTGAGTGTTGGCCATTGTTTGTTGGCTGCCATTGTGTTGCTGATTTGAATAAATCAAAAGTCTGATGGTTTTTTTTTTTTTACGTCAACCCAAATCATTACTGTTGGGTAAAGGCATGTTGATCTACTGCTGTGCTATTTCAACCTTGAATATCTGGAGAAAAGTCAATTTATGTTGATCAGAGCGTGCATTGTGATCAAAGTCACAAAAGACTCGTATCACTAATCAGTAAAATTAATGTTGACTGTTTCTTATTGTATATTTTGAAATATAGACTACACTTTTATGAAAAATGCAGGAAATAATGTGAAATTCCAAAGGTCTTCTCTGTATAACAGCAAAGCAAAATTGGCACAGATTCAGCATGCAGTCTACATTGATAAGCTAAAACATTAGAACCACAGGAATTTTCTTGTAATAATGGCACGTGTCAAGGTCTGCTGACAGACCTTTGTTGGTAAGTGAGCAGTCCGTTCGCATGATTGACGTGTTGGGTGCGGGAGAAATGGGACCTTAGCAAGTTCGACAAGGGCCAAATCATTACGGCAAGAGGAGGGTTAAGAGCATTTTCACACCGGCTAGACTTCTGGGGTGCTCTCAGTCAGCTGAGGTGAGTACCAGCTGACATTGGTCTCAGGAGGGATGAAGCACAAACTAGCAACAGGGAGGTGGGTGCCTAAGGCTCATCTATGCGTAAGGGAGACAATGGATATCTCGTGTGGCTCAAATGGAATGAAGGGCTGCTATGGCTCAACTCACAGAAAATTATAGTTATATATATGAGAGGAATGTGTCACGACACACAATGCATTGCACCCTGATACGTATAGCGCTTTCTAGCTGCAGACCAGTCAGTGTGCCCATTCTAACCCCGGTTCACCATCGAAAGCGCCCACAATGGGCACGTGAACGTTGGATCTGGACCTCGGAGCGACTGAGTTAGGTGGCCTTGCTTAGTGAACCCTGTTTTCTTTTACATCGTGTGCATTGGCCGGGTACATGTGCACCATTGACCTAGAGACGAGATGGCACTAGGAAGCACTGCGGGAAGTCGACGAGCTGGTGGAGATAGTGTGATTTTCAGGGAAATGTTCTTCTGGGAAAACCTTAGTCCTGGAAATCAAGTGGACCTCAGTGTAATGGTGTTGTTTTGGTGGCATGAGGGGGACGTACTCAATATTAGGCTGGTGATTTTAATGTAGCGGCTGATTGGTGCAAGAAGGTTATCTGTGATCTCTGAAAGCCATCCTAATTTTGCTATCAACAGTGGAAACGCCTCTTTTTCTTTTTAAGTATGTTTTACAGTAGTGTTTCCGCATTTTGTCAATGAACACGTTCGCATTTCCAGAAACCTGGAAATGTGTTGTGACACCAAAACAGGAAGTAAGCTACGTTTGGTGCGATGCTAGCAGTGACAGAGATGAGAAGGGAATATGAAAGTGGTATCTGTACCGAAAATGAGGCCAGCGGAGCTGTTTAGTTCCTTTGTTCTAGACTCCCCCACTGTGCACTCAATTCAGTCATTTGAATGGATGGTAATGGAAGGTTTGCTGTGATGCTTTGAGCTCAGATAAGCCCACCCCTGCATTAATGAGTGACATGAGTCCCTTTCCTCCCAAATGAAAGGGTACAAAGGAAAGATGTTAAATGTATGTATTTTCTTTGCTTTGTCGCTCAACAATCGATGACACACAAAAATGTCATTTCAGTATTCATTTCTTTTGAAATTATAGCAGGAGAAGGTACCAGAGCAGGCTGTTATTAATATTGCTATTGACCTCTTGCAGGTTGTAGAAAAGATCTTCTCAATGAACTTGCTTTAATTTTTCTTTTCGGCACTCTGATTGTGTTAATTTTCTCACCATTCAGACAGCTTTCTTGAAAACAGTTTTTTTATCAGTAACTTGCCCAAATATTATTAGTTTTGAAAATGGACTACAGAACCAAATGTGTGTTAATACCGGCTCATCGAACATGTCGCTCCAAAATCATGGACATTAATATTGAATTGTTACACCCTGTGCTGCTTTAACAAGCCCAGTCTCATCCCAACTTGTCATATAGTGACATTATTTAACGCCAGTTCAAAACGAACCCTACCCCCTAACCACTAACCCTTAACTTGAACCCTTACCCTAAATGTCAAATAAAGATGCCAAAATCCTCTTTTTTCGTCATATATCAACGCTTGGTCAGGTAGCGTCACTATCTGACGATTCAGGATGAGAATTTGTTGCTTTAACAGCCTCCAGTCTTCTGTGGATGCTTTCCTCTAGATGTTTGAAGATTTCTGCTTCTTCTGCTTTAGCATTACTGAGCTGTGGATGACCACAGCTATTCGTCGTAGTTAGAGAGAAAAGAGGAATCATTATAAGATGTACATAAAGGATAACAATGAGAACACTAAGGCTGAATACTGTAAACTGCAGGCTGTGGTCAAAAAGGAGCTGAGGAATGCTAGAAGACTGTATGAAAGGCAAATTGCAGAAGGGGAAAAACTAATCCTAAGTGCTTCTTTCAATACTGTAGCAGAAAAAGGAAAGTTAAAGAGGAGGTTAAGTGCATAAAGAATAAATATGGATCGCTGCTATATGATAACAAGGATATTGCGGATACCTTAAACATTTACTTTGTTGAGAATTTTACCTCGGAGAAGGTTTTTATTCGGCCAGAGGGCATGTCCAATGCTCAAGATTATGTAGCGGAAATTGAGGTTAAGGATAATGAAGTATTAGGCAAGTTGCATAAACTAAAGGCAGGTAAGGCCGCGGGTCCTGATGGCTTATATCCTAGAGTGCTCACAGAAGTTATTGAGATCATCATTAAACCGCTCTCAGCTATCTTCAGACGGTCTTTAGAAACTGGAGAAATACCAAATGATTGGAAGCAGGGCAATATAATACCAATATATAAGAAAAAGGACCGTACTGAGCCAGGAAATTACGGTCCAGTCAGTTTAACTAGCACTGCATGCAAAATATTGGAATCTATCATAAAAGACGAGCTGGAATTATTTCTTGAACGTAATAATATCTTGAGGGATAGCCAACATGGTGTCCGTAAGGGAAGGTCATGCCTGACAAACCTTCTGGAATTTTTTGAAGAGGCCACCAAGACTTATGATCAGAGCAGGGCTTATGACATCATATACTTGGATTTTCAGAAAGCACTTGACACAATACCGCATAAGAGACTAATTTTTAAAATGAGCTCCATTGGAGTTGGAGAAGGTATTCTGGGGTGGATTCAAAACTGGTTACAGGACAGAACACAAAGACTGGCGGTCAGTGGAACCTCATCAGAGCTAGGTATGGTGGGGAGTGGCGTCCCTCAGGGATCAATGTTGGGACCCCTGCTGTTCCTCATCTACATTAATGACCTTGATAGGAATATTGAGAGCAAATTGGTTAAATTTGCAGATGATACTCAATTGGGAGGTTTGGCAAATAGTTTAGAGTCCACTAAAGTGATTCAGGATGATTTGGATAGAATCCAGAATTGGGCAGAAATGTGGCAAATGAAATTTAATGTAACAAAATGTAAAGTTGTACATGTAGGTAATAAAAACATTAGACAGGATTACTTAATGGGAGGTTTAAAACTGGAATGTGCTCCACATGAAAAAGATCTGGGAATGATTGTTGACCAAACCCTCACAGGTTCTAGCCATTGTGCCGTAGCAGTTAAAAAAGCCAATCGGATACATTGCCAAAAGTATCGAGTGCAAATCCAAGGAGGTCATACTTCTCTTGCACAACACATTTGTCAGACCACATCTGGAGTATTGTGTACAGTTCTGGGGTCCATACTTTAAGAAAGATATAGAGGCTCTAGAAAAAAGTTCAGAGAAGAGCCACTAAGCTAATTCCAGGTATAAAAGATGAAAGCTATGAGAAGAGGCTGAAGATCCTTAATATTTTTAGTCTTAGGAAAAGGAGACTTAGGGGTGATCTGATTGAAGTCTTTAAATATGTTAAAGGGATTAACAAAGTGAATTATGTTGGATTCCTTCGGCCAAGTTTTGTTAGTAGAACTCGGGGTCACAAATGGAAGTTGACCAAGGGTAAATTTAGCACTGATATTAGGAAATATTTTTTCACTCAAAGAGTAATTTCGATGTGGAATAGCTTGCCTGACCATATTGTTGAGGCAGAAACCTTGGGAATTTTCAAGAGCAGGCTTGACTTAAAGCTAGATACCATTGAGTCATTGAGTATCTGAAGTGATATATTCACAATAGAAAAAAAAAGAAGAAAAAAAAAAACTGGCGTGCCTAGTTGGGCTGAATGGCCTGTTCTCGCCACTCATGTTGTGTTATGTTTTGTTAGGTCAGGCTGTTATTTTGGACAAGTAAGCCTGGAATAATATGTTGTCTCTTTTTGTTCCAAACTGAGCAGAGGTTTTCTTGAAATGAGAATTTTTTTGCTGCATTTTTTTCTCTTCTCTCAATCAAAATGCTTTGCTCAATCATTCTAATCTGTATTTGTGGTATTTGTTTCAGTCGTAATCTTAACAGTTATGTGAGCGATGTCATTGCTAAATTTCGGCAATGAGCGCTACCTCCACTCTGCATCACTACTTCCTCCAACTCACACTGTGTGACATTGATTCTAGATACGCCTTTAGTTGCTGGGGTGTTTCAAGAAAACTTGCCATCAGCGTCAACCAGAGGGAAGAATTTCAACCATCATGAAAATGCTCATAATCGTTCAAATTTTTAACTTGGTACCAAGGAATTAACAAACAAACAATGGTTTTCAAATACTCTTCTTTATTTAAAAATGGTGGGAGTTCAAAAAATTAAATTTGCCACACTTATGTACGGGACAAACCCGAAAAGTATCCCTGTGATGGTGATGAAAGTAGTGAAACCTGTCCTCATAACCAACTGCAATCTGTGCATCAGATCTGCCAGGCTCTGTCTATTGAGTATTAACCAACAATTTTCAGAATTTGTTCAACTGCAGTGGCTTGCTTACTTTTGAGTATATCAATCTTCGAGATCAGGCAATAATCATTCATCCTAATTTTTGAAAGAGCCAATAAATAGCTTTGAAAAATTAATTGATTTGTTCAGACATATGTGTCTATTCAAAGTAGAAAGAGTGTTGCCCCTGTACTGCCAGTTGCAGAAAGCACTTTTTGATTTACTCAACCATTACCCATGAGGTTATGTATGGGACATGGGCAGAAAGGTGTAATAAAAGGTGGATTAGATATACAGTTTTCATAATATGTAATTAGTAGACAAAATTTTAGAAATCTACACATTTATGCAAAAGCTGAATGTTTGAATTATAGTGATTGAATACATTTCCAGTTATCTGTATAGACTGTAAAGACCTATCGGGTGAATCACAATCAAGGTCTACACAGGGGGTCAATTATGATGAATATTGACACTTTTCCGATCCTAATAAAACTTTGTCATAAGAAACTTGATGATTTTAGGATTCAAAATCGGAAATAGTTTTGCACAAGAATATCTAGGTGAAATTTTATGTGATTTCAAAGTTTTTAATGGTCGAGGGGGTACGTACATTACAGTACATAGTCATAAGCCTCTTATGTTCAACATATTTTGTGTTATGAGACATAAACTCCGCAAATATGCCTTTAAAATTTGCAAAAACACTCTTTAGGAAGAAATGAGAAGAATGGTGTTGTTGTTCTGAACTGTACTTTTGATTTAGCGGCCGTCATCATACATGTGTTGAAAATGACCTTGATTTTAAATACAGTATTCACATATCATTACACAGAAAAAATAGATGCTTCTTGAGAATCTGTATTGATATCTTGATCATGACACCTTGAATGTTATTGAATTAATCAAAAGTTAGTTAGTTGAAGCTTGCCAAACTTAATAAGTATTTTTCTAGCGAAAATAAAATTCCTTCAGAGGGTACATACTCCACGCATACCAGTATTGCCCACATATTCTAAAACAATGCAAAATGTAACACGTATACAACCAAACATACATTCTGAAACAAATTAACAACACGGGACTTCGATTATCAAATTTTTAATGGCTATCATTCTAACATTGGTACTCTTGTATACTATCAGAAGCATAAATTCCAATAACTTATCCTGTTCTAAAGTTTTGCTTAAAGTAGAAAACATCCTTGACACTTAGCTATTGCTATTGTAATACATTGCAATCAGATGTATGACACTCAGTATGCTTAATCATAGACACATCCTTAAAGTGCTAAATTCTTAAAACATTATAACATTTTATCCAATCCATTTAATCTTCAATGTAGTGTACATACCCCCACTTGCTATTTTACAAAATTGATCGAACATTAACATTTGTTTGTGTTTTCTGGACACTTCAATGTGTATCTGGTTTGTAACTGGCAAAATTACGTTCACGGGCTCAATATTGAGCATTTTTTATTTCTAAAATACTATGAAACCAACAAAATTTATGGACTCGAGTTTATAATGTTCAACAGTTCATAATATTTGCAATATAAAGTGTGTTTCAGAGTCCTTTAGGCCATATTTTTGAATATTGCACAAAAAATAAAAATTTCAACCATGAATTACACATTTTCCCATTAAGATTTTGGACCTACATGTGGTTATAACAGGGGTAGGTACACTACAATGGGGTACGTACGCTACATAAGATCATTTGTGTCTAAATCTCTGGGATCATGTGAATGATCAAATCTTCAATTATTATTCTTTTAAAGGCAAAGAAAACACTTGGTACAACTTTACATGAGGTGAAAAAGTAATAACTCCAGAGTTCAAAAAACCCAACCAATAATTTTTGCGATTTTTTTGGAGCGAATAATTCGCTATCAAACACGGCTAAATTCCAGTTCAAGAGTTCCGCCATTTGTCATGGCTGTGCTGCGATGCTGATGTCAGTGGTTCCAGTAGCGTAGGGATTGCGTAGTGGGAACCGGTGCCAGGACAGAGCCCTCGAGCTGTCACTTTCAGATCGATTGGAACACCCAAACGCCGCACATTGAGGCATGTTGACACCGTATCCATAAATTTCCGTTCATGGGATGATAACCTTTGCAAGACTGACGGCAAATTTCTATCACAGCGACGTCAAACAACAAAATATTTTCGGACATTTCAATACTTTTTTGTTACATGTCAACTGTGCGATGGGCTTATGTGTCGTCACACCGACCTCCGGGCAGAAGATTTCAGAATTTCTGATTGGTTGAAATTTGTTCTCACAATAACAATGGTGGCGCCCACTGCTTTTTCCATAATGCCGTTCTTCGAGAGTTTCGGCCTTTTTTACACAGCGAAAAAAAATCGCAAAAAATATTCGTCAGCTGTTTTGAGGTCTACAAGGACTATTCTCTCAGATAAAAATTACTTTCACTGTATGTTTTCTTTGCCTTTAAACAACCATAGTTACTCACGGGGCATTATCACATTAATCATACTATTGATGGCTTGGAAATTCAGAAGGGGGTCCATACTCTACAGATTTCTCACAAATTTTGACCACTTTTACTGATAGGAGGCTTTCATGAAACCAGAGAGAACAGCAGTATTTACACATTTTGTTATTTTTGGGCCTGTTATAGTATATTACTAAGGAAAATAGATGGTATAAGACAAGTATTGTATCAGTATGCCCCATTAAATATGATGAGGTTAAGCGGAGGCTTTCACAACAGAAAGACATTTTTCCAAGGATGGTGTAACATCCAGTGGCTCCATCACTGCTTGAACCCGGGCTAATCTGAAAATGACTTGAAAGACCATTAGATACACAGATTTTGTTTATTCATGTAAAATTTTGATATTTAATAAGATAATAGCAATAAAAATATGTAAAATTTAAATGGTCATTCATAATGCGAAAATTCAGGTAGATTTAGTATCATTAAACAGCCACCATTTTGTTCAGAATGGAGATATTTGAGTATTTTTTATTAATTTTGCTGAACAAGAATACCCTGGTGGATATAAAGCCAACCCAATTCAAGTGAAGATACATCAAGATATTTTCATTGTTATGTAACAGTGTAGTTTTTCATGATTGACTTTGATTGTGATTTACCCATATGGCTTCACAAATAGATTTCAAATCCCTGGCTTTAATCTATAAACTGCCTGTGGATAACTCAAGTTAGCTTAGAAATGCTAAAGGAAGATGGTAAATATTTTGTCTCTAGGACTAGTGGTCTTGCAATACAAAAAGGAATGCTTTTACGTACATAAAAATGGTGTTGTCCCGAAAATAACCCGTGGCTGATGAGAGTTATGTATGGGACACTAATTCATTGTCATTGCCCAGTTTTTCTAATGATAGAGTTTTCATTGAACTTTCCTAGTAGTATTCCATGACCAACACAACAGCTTGGCATAGGCATGATTTCAGCAGTGTACTGAAGATATTATGTGAAAATTAGTATACCAGTGCACATTTCTGAAAAACTGGGTCAGGCAATTAGCACCAGAGCTATTAAGAATGTATGTCCTCTCAAAGATGGGTTATGTATGGGACATTCACACCTTGATGTGGCTGTAGCTTTCTTGTTGCTACATTTCAACACCTATGCATGTTTCCTTCGGCAGCCCAGTTTCTAAGATCACATGGAGTGTTTAATGAAGTCTATTATCACCTTATTCACCCGTTTTGCTTACAAAATGTGGCTCTGAAGTCAGGGGAAATAATTAGTTATGTACGGGACAGTGCAGAAGCCTCCCCATAAATGGTTGGTATTCAGGCATCAGACCCCAGATCTGAACTGGACACGTTTCTTTCAATTGTGAATGGGTAGTAATGTATTTTAGGCCAGAAGGACCCAGGAAGACCTCCATATTTACTCAGTTACACAGTCCATATCAAAGAACACTGTAATCATGGTTAGGTGTTACGAAAATGCCTTTTTAAAAAAAATGTACTGTGATGACATAAACCCATGTAAGAGTGAATGAATGGTGCAACACGTAAACCTTTAGCCACAGAATACAAAATTAGGCATTTCACAACCCAATGTTTGATGAATAAGCTACAGTGAAGGATTCAATTTTACGTTCCTCTCCTGGTTGACGCAAAAATGGTTATGTACGGGACACAAAATGAGCGATTTTGAAAAACTGAGCCAACAAATTTGTGTTTCTCATGGATGCATATCCTAGGCAAAAAAGGGCAATGGAATATTAAGTCATTATACTTCAACCTATCGGAGATTGACCCCTGTTACAGGCATTTTTAGCAAAATGGCAAGTTTTCTTGAAACACCCCAGCTGTGTTAGTAGGTAAGCGCATGTGAGTGTCATTTTTTTTACCTTTCCCTTACATGTTCATAAAGATTTATATTCATTATTGAGCTGGTAATTATGACATTTAGCATTTTGCTCTCAAGTGGATAATTTGCGGGCACTTTTCATGAAGGACCCGTTGCTTGTTTACTAGATGGCTGGCTGGGCTAAGGTCGCTAGCCTCCTCACTAGCTGCTAGCGCTTTGTGGTTGCATCCTAGAACACTGAAAGGAGCTGGGAAGCTATATTTAACTCGCAAATTGCAGTTCAGTCTAATTTGTGCATTCAAGCATTGGTCTCTCATCTTTCTTCTGAGCATTTGCATATTGACAGACTCCGTTACAATTTCACCGAAACATCAAGCGAAGGTCTTCATTCCTGGTCCTGGGGAGTTGCAGTGTCTGCTGGTTTTTGTTTTTGCCTAATATCAACAGTCAAGGTTGACCAAGTAACCAGGTGAGGAACAGATATAACATACTGCTTTTTTTGATCATTTAAATTCTGAACAATGACAAACACCAGCAAACACTGCTTCTCTTCAGGACCGCGAGTGAAGATCACTGACATGCAGCGTTTTCCATTTTGAGATCGTGGTGACCTTTTATGTTTTGATCAGGTCAAGAGAGAGTATTTTCAAAATGTATTAGGATAGTGAAAGCCTGTGCTTCTCAAAGATTTTTGTAATCTCGAGGCGACATACAATAGAGATCTTGGATACATGCTATTCTGAGATGCACCCTTTTACAACCCAAAAACTCTTTTGGTTATTGCTTTTTTTTTTATCTTTGTCATTGTTTTCTGATGCATTTGTCGACACCAGTTGTTCTGTTGTCTCATTTGCTTATGAACTTTGGTGACAGCATTGTACTTGTGCTGATGTGACTGTGTGACTGCTGGCGTGGTATCTCCTGGACACAGTGCTGTTTCTCCCTCTCCACCCACTGATTCGGCACTCGCAGAGCCGTGAACTGTGCCATTGTACTTCCTAACACTGTCTATCTCTTCTCCTCAGGTGTTGCCAAGGATACTGCAGACGTACTGCTGCATATTACCTGACTCCAACACAGGTAACAGGCAACCATGTTACAAATTGAATAAGATGCATAGAGAATAAAGAATAAAACAATAAGGGTTAAAATAAATGGCACCTAATCCCCCCCCCCTTGACCAGCCCATTAGGTGTCAAGTCCTTGTCTTGTTTCTTATTTTTGCATTTTGTGGACTCACTGAAGAAGGGTTTGCTGAATGCTGTCCTATCTGGAGTTGTACAGAATGCCTAAATTACATGCATCATAGGTTTTTTGAATGTGGATCTTCAGTCAAATATATTGAAATTAAGTCAAAAGTGTCATAATTAAATTGGGCAAAATTGAATCAAATTTTAGCCAGATCTGATTGGATAATAGTCTGTTATCATTTCAGTGATTTTTTTTTTGTTATGTGTGGGTTCTGATGTCTGGTTAAACCTTGGTTAAACGCAAGTCCTTTAGATATTTCTACATCAGCAATCAGAAGCTATATTCGTTTGAATTGTAAGGAAAAATGATAAAATTGCAGTTTATGAATTGAACGACATTCATTGTATTCAAGGTACTTTAACTTCCATCACTTTATATTATTGCAGCATGATTTTTAAAATGCTAGTATTGAGATGCTGGCTCGAGTAATGGATTGACGGTGTGTATGCAATGATTAAATGCAAGTTCTGGGGAAACACACTTTGTTGTTATACTTATTGCATGTTAGATTGAATGTGCAGTGCAATTAATTAATTTCATAGGTTTGTCGATAGCAGGTAGCCCACATTTGATTTTTGTGGTGGGAGAGGGAGATTAGATAGGACTTAGCCTAATTTTTTGTTTTAAATAAGGTGTACTCCGGACCATTTTTAAACTCAACTTGACAAATGCTGTCTGAAGACGGCAGCTGGGTATAACCCCAAAGTTATAGCATTCTCCCCATTACAAAAATGCATAGTTTGGCTCAGTGGTAGTGTTATAAGAAAGGGTATGGAGTGGTCAGCATCAATATCAGCCTTTCTTTGTAGCACCAGAAACGATCACAAGAATTAGCGTCAATCAAAAAAATTATTGCTTGCGTTGAGTTATTGCATTTGGTAATGTGACCTGGTGGTGGCACTACAGGAAAGATTATGTAATAACCCAAAATAGTAGGGTTTGTCCTCCATGCACCAGGGACAAACACAAGGTGTCTGATATTAATGACCAAAACGGAGCTGTATTCTTTGACACACCCCTTAACGCGCTGTCTAGCCCATTTTGATGCAAACGCCTTTATTGCACGCCACAAAACTACCAAAATGGACGGGCAATAAATGTGCAATGGATGAAATAGTGGATAACATTACCGCCACGTGTGCTTTTGCTTGTGAAGGCATGAAACTTGAGCCCAAGAAATTTCACTTTAGTCCAATGAAAACCGTTCCAGTTATCGTACTAACATGAGGGATTGGCAAGGGTGGCATCCTAGTAGGTGAATCTGTAATGTCCTTAAAACCTCCGTTTCGGGAATATAAATACAGTGCTTAAATGCTTGATGTAGTATTGCACCTCTGTAATTGTAATAAGTGGATGCTCAGGTTTGCAAATGGCACTATTTTCGGTGCTCTGTTGTAAAATGAGGCGATTTGTGAAGGCTGTCCATTTCTGGGTTTGGCTATTAATCTGCTCTCTCCCAGTGGGAAGCCACTTTTCATGGGGCTCTGCCATGCTTATCAAGCCCTAAGAGGCCTTTTCTGGGAGCTTCAGCATATTGTCATTCAGTGTGGTTTCATTTCATAAATGTATGGTCCAGGGTGTGAAAAATAACCTTTGGACTGGAGACCTGATCTGTGGATTTCTTCAAAAGAAAAATGAGAAAAATGATCTTTGTCTACAAGTTCATTGCGATCTTGTCTTAAACTTGAGTGATCAATTTAGTTTCTATTGCTGAGTGTCACATTTCATGGGTACGAATGCACATTGTGCCCCACCTGTTTATTTTGTTTATTTGCTGTTAATGTAGGTCTACTACAATTCCATTCTGAATTGCATATTTTAAGTGTCCCTCTAGTGCACTTTTACAATGATATATATCGAGTTGCCTTCTGGAGTGTTACTTGAGACTGGGGAACACGTTGAGTCCATTGAGAGGACATTTAACTGCTTCAGAACACTAGAGCCAATTGCTGCTTGGCTCATGAATGTCAACGCTCTTTATTGCAGAAGTAGCTTTAATGATAACAAGCAGCTGAGTGTACGCTGGTCTTGCGTTTTGCATTCCCATGTCTTGTTTGCAGTGAGTGCTGGTGGCTTGGGGAATGGTCTTGAGTGGGCATGTGTGTTCGCATACAGATGACAATGTGACCTTTTGGAATGAATTAGTGCCATTACATCTATAACGCTCACCCTTATAGGATGTGTCTGAAGGCGTCAGTGTAGTACAAGGTAATGGTTAGTTTCTGACCTGGCCCTGTTTTCGGCTGTATTGCTTGGGTTTATTAGCTTTGCAGGGACAGTGATATGTTGTTGTCGTAGTTAGAAGCCTTGACTTTGTGTGTGTGTGTGTGTGTGTGTGTGTGTGTATATATATATATATATATATATATATATATATATATATATATATATATATATATCAGTGGCGGCTGATGAACTGGCGATAGGGGAGGCTCAAAACAATCCCTTAAAATTAATGATTGGTCGCAACCTGTTTTCAATCATTCATTTACAGAAACTTCGATAACTCTCAACATTATCAGATGTGGCCAGTTTTTATTTTTAACGCTTACTGATTACGACTCCGGACTTCTCACGCTTTCTTTATTCAGGGATTGGAAGCAATGCATTTGTCTCATGATTGTTTAAATTAAATAAGATAATTTGAAACGTCTTTATGCAATTCCATTGCTTCCAACCCCTCCAGTCCACAAGGACTTCAATTCCGCACGAGAATCTCTTTCATACGCGTTGATTGAATAATTGCTGACTACAGCAGGGGAACATAAATATGCCACTTAAACTCACCCCGAATGCGTGAGAGTTGACAGGTATGCGTTATAAATGAAAACTGGCCACACCTGATAATGTTGAGAGTTTTCGGAGTTTCTGTAATGGTAATTTAAATGAAAGATTGAAAACAGGTCGTGACCAATCATTAATTTTAAGGGATTGTTTTGAGCCTCCCCTATCACCAGTTCACCAGCCGCCACTGATATATATATATATATATATATATATATATGCTCCTTAGTGGTGTATATGCTCCCTAGTCTGTAGTCAGTCTGTATTTTTGAACTTTGGATCAAAGCTTCTTCCAGTTGGGCTTGTATCCATATATTACAATTAATGAGTGATGTATTTTATGCTAAAGCCATTCTCAGTTAGATGGTCTGCTAAGCACTTCATTAATAATAGGAATAATGACAGTGGTATCAGGAATGTAAGCCTACACACATCTTGCCTCTGATGTTCTTGTTCTTCCTGAATTTCTGAATTACACCATGAGGTGGCGGTGTGTTGCTGCGTGTGGTGAAGCAGTTGAAACCGTTTCCGTCGTGGAAAAATGAACGGTGATTGCCCGTAAGCAAGGCAACAGTTACATCAGATATTTTTCTCGGAATGTGAGGAACTCTTAAGATGAACGAAAACTGAAGAGGTAAATATGTGAATTACCCTCATATTTTTATCGCACCCCATGTTGCCATCCAAAAATGTGTTGACAAAACAGACCTCTTCTATAGAGGACAATTGAGAGCATTAACTCCATGAAGTGGTACTTCAGGCCTATTTTAGATTTTATTGGATATCCCAAATATGTCCTGCTGAATTACATGGAAATGTGTATAAAATGTAGTCCAAGGTCTGAATATTTTTCATTTGATGTAATGCTTTTGCCATAAAAGATGATATCCTGGGTTTGAAAGCTTTTCTCAATATAAGTATGATGTAGCTTCAGTGAAGTGCTGCAACCAGCAGATATAGAACATATATGTGACATTTTTCCACAATATGAAAAAAAGTTATTTTTTGACTTTGAACTCATTTAAGGGAAAACTTAAGTAGAACATTCAAGTTTAAGGGGTTAAAACATTTAAATCATATAGCACTAGTCAAAAGGGTTAAAATTTGGGCATATATTGAGGTAGGTGGATTGTATGGAACAAGAGTAGATGTTTGGATTGATGTAGCTAAACTGGGAATACATCCAGGACACTTGAGAGCTTCTGACACTGTGCTAAGTGCTGTGGGACTGTAATGTCCTCAGTCATAGTAAACTATAATGTCTCGCTTGATAAACTGCATCTCATCCCGGCAGTCGGGAATCTTTTTCCTGGCATGAGGCAACTGCTTCTTATATGGCTAACAGTCTGTCTTTGTCGTAAACCTCATTGATGGTTGCAGATGCGATAAATGTAATGTTGATATTCACTCTGCATCCAATACTTTCACAAGCATATATAATGAGTTGTCTTCTGTAGTGTCACATGGTGAGACTGCGGAACATGTTGAATGGTGTCTTTGAACATTCATTGATACACAATATTTCAATATCTGTTGAGTCCTTTGTTTGGTGGTTGGGGACAGATTTGCAGTTGGGGTGCAGTCTGCACACTGAAATGACCATTCAAAAACGGTTGGCTGTTAAGCATTTTTGATCAATTTTGAGGATATCTGGGGACCATAGAGCTGTTAAAGATCCATATGATTGTGCTGCAAATCAAACATCTATTTGTGGTGGGGTTTGTGCTTCCAGTTTGTGAGCACCAGCTTGTTTGGCCAGAATGTCATTGCACTTGTTATGGGTCATAATTTCTTTGACCTTAAGAAGAACCCATACCCAGGAAGTCAAAACAAGCCCCTGGCATAAAAGGTACTTGGCCGTACTTCACTATAGGAATTATGCTCTTCTCCAAAGTAGCACCGTCGCTTCAAACGAGCCTTAATACCTTGATACATTGCCTTTTTTCAGACTAAATTAAATAAATCTAATATTTGGCTGCGTCTTGAAATGCTTCAACTGCATCAAGTTGATGACCACCTGACACCACCAAACATTTGGTATCTTCTTTGGAAATGCCTTCAATTATTTAAAATATTCTAGCAATTATAATGAAGTTACAAATGACACCTCAAAACGTTAGGTATCTTTTTTGAAAATATATTTTTTAAAAATAATTAACTAACTTTTTCAAGATTGTGAAGGGCCACAAGACAGTTTAACTGGTATTTAATGTTTATTAGCCTGTACTATTAGTCAAGAAAGTAAGCCAATAAATGTACTTGATGTAACAGGTTGACAGCGAAAATATTTGGAGACATTGCTCAATAGTAAGAAGCCAAACCACTGAATTACTGAACACGACTAAACATCAAACGGAGTGGAAAATCAAGAGTCAGGCAGCCTTACCCAGAATTTTGTACCCACCACTATATGGCTATAGGGTAACACTGTATGCCCCTGCCATATAGGAAGGGGCATACAGTGTTACCCCTGTCTGTCCATACGTCAGTCCGTGCGTACAGCACTGTATATGGGATTTTGTCTATCTGCTTCTCCTCAGAAACTCAACATGCTTTGGTAAATGCTTTCTACGTAGATCAAAGGTGTGCATCTCATATTTTCTCTGACAAAATTGGATAATTTCAATTTTAGGGGCTTCACAAACTCTCAGTGGTGGGGGCATCTGTGTCCATGGACACAAATTTTCTTGTTTCTTGGATCTTTTTGGATTGGTCTTTTCTCGGTAGCCACGAAATTTCTGAATACACAGTTCTCTAACATACATAGCAACTTTAAATTCAAGCTTATTAAAGATTAATGCTGAAGGACACACTCTACTTTTCTTAAAAGTTATTTTTTTCCTTTTGCTTCTACAGTGACTATAATATTACTTTTGCGAATACTACGACTGCTAGAACAGATAATACTAACTGCTGCTAATGCAACAAGAGAGAATCAACTTGGATGCAAGAAAGCATCGAGTTGGACATGTCGCCCTCAATTCGTGATTTTCAACTTATCAATTAAGAAACCTTCAGGGAAGAATTTAAATGTTTTAATGGTTATAGCTGTTTTTAAATTTAGTGTTGTGATTTTATTTGATTTTCCCAAACTTGATGGCCTGCCATTTTTCTGTCTTGTTGCAATTAATCCCTAGTACACTGGCTGAAGTAAATGTTATGACTTTGCATAAGCTTATTGAAATGATGCCATGGTGAATGCATGCCATGATCAAAGCTAAAAGTAGTCCAACCAAATATCAGAGTGTATGACCTTTTTCTGTCCGGGCAGTCTATATTTGTTTGTGCTGCTGTCTTGGCCAGGTATCTCACATGAAAGAGATGCAATATCTCTAGGGACTCTCTGGTTAAATAAAGGTCCAATAAATAATAAAACTACCTCTGCTAATACTGCTACTGCTGTGAATACTGCTTCTGTTTACTCTGTCACTGCTGCTTTTGCTACTACCCCAAATCAGAAAAAGTTGGGACCGTATGGCAATTGCGAATTAACCCATTTAAACCGGGACAGCATGTGCGCATTTTAAGAACGTGTCGGTGCCGACACAGATATGCGCGTAATTTTGAAAGTACCGTAATTACTGTAAGTTTTCCGCAATAGAAAAAAATTCCAACTGTTCCTGAAAGCTGAGAAGTTGTGCTTCAGCCCAAATACAGGTTACTATGGTAAACATGGCAGCATGATTCTCTGCTGGGATTTTTGCATTAGGCCCTAAAGGGTTAATAAAGAAAGCCGTGATTTGTAATTTTTTTTCACTTATGTTTCATCATAGATAGTCTGAACACAGTATATTTCATGTTTTGTGAGGTCAGTGTCATTTCTTTTTTAAATTAATATCCATTCCTGTGATTCAGGCCATGTATACCTTGAGAAAAAAGTTGGGACGGAAGGGAAATTATGCTATATTGAAGTGTAGGATTGAATAATGATGTGAGTTGAATCAGGTGGTGTCAACAGGTGATTGTAGTCATGATTTGGGGGAAAAGCAACACCCAGGAAAAGCCAAGTCCTTCAGCAGCAATCATGGGCCCAGGATCATCACTTTGCCAAGAAATGCATGAGAAAATTATTGAACTGTTAAAGAACAATGTTGCACAAAGAAAAATAGGATGAGTTTTGAATATTCCATCCTCTGCTGTGCATAATGTATGTAAAAGATTCTAGGAATCTGGAGGAACTTCAGTGCACAAAGGGCAGGGGCGCAAAGTTAAACTGAATGCCTGTGATCTGCGATTTTAGAGACGGCTCTGTATCAAGAACCAACATTCATCTATAGCTGGTACAACAAATACAAATCTTTTGTACAAAATTTGGCAAGTCTTTTTCAAGCACTGCAATACGGAGCTGCATCCATAAATGCCGCTTAAAACTTTGCTGTGCTAAAAGGAAACGTTACATTAACTGTGTCCAGAAGCATCATCGACTTCTCTGGGCTTGGAGGCATCTGGGATGGACCCTGCCTCAGTGGGAACATGCACTGTGGTCAGACGAGTCAATATTTCTGGTCTTCATGGAAGAAATGGACGCCTTGTGCTCTGGAGTAAGGATGAAAAGGACCATCCAGAATGTTACCAGCAACCAGAAACCAGGGTCGGTCATGGTATGGGGGTATGTCAGTGCCCTGGGCAAAGGTAACTTGCGCTTCTGTGATGGCATCATCAATGCAGTAAAGCACAGAGATTTTAGAGCAGCATATGTTGCTTTCTAAATGGTGCCTCTACCAGGGACAACCATGCATATTTCAACATGACAATGCAAAACCACATACTGCACACTTTACAAAGGTCTGGCTGAGGAAGAAGGGGGTTTGGGTGCTGGACTGGCCTGTCTGCAGTCCTGACCTGTCCCCAATAGGGAATGTGTGGCTCATTTTGAAACGCAAGATGCGGCAAGGAAGACCTTGCACTGTTGCACACCTTAAGACTTGTTTACAGGAAGAATGGGATAAAATTCCACCTAAAACACTTCATCACTTGGTCTCTTCAGTACCTAAACGTCTTTTAAGTGCTATGAACAGAAAAGGGAATGTTTCAGAGAGGTAGATGCCTCAAAGGGATGTCCCAACTTTTTTTGAAATGTGTTGCAAGAATCCAATTTGATATATATATTTATTTTGAGCAAAATAGTAAAATTCATGAAAAAACACCAAATAATGTGTGGCTATCATGTTTCCAGTGTAATTCACGTGGAAGGTGATTTACAATTACTGTTTTCAGTTCTAATTTTAATGTGATATGCTGTTCCAACTTTTTCTGATTTGGGGTTCTAACTCAACTGCTTCTACTGCTAACACAACTGTTAATGTTGCTACTACCACTGTTACTACTGCTAATACTACTACCACTTCCACTAATACTACTGCTACCACTGCTAATACTACTGCTACTTTTGCTAACTGCGATTACTAACACCACCACTACTACTACTACTACTACTACTACTACTACTACTACTACTACTACTACTACTAATAAAACAAAATAGTAATAAATAATCCATTTAGGTTTGTCTCCTTGGCTTATCTAAAGGACCGTGGTGTGTACATGGGCAGACAGTGCCCATCCCTTCCTCAGCTGGAGCGCGTGTTCATTTGCATGCTCTGGGCTCCTCCCACAAATTCATGTATTCCTTTACACTAATGCGATTTTAAAGGTTTCAAACGGAACCAAATCAACGCGCTTTTAATTATGTCTCTCTCAATTGCCTGCTTGTGCACTTAGTTATCCTACAGGAAAGAAAGCCTCTGGAGAGAATATAATTGTCCAGCAATGTTTCACGTCCGTAAGCAGGGAGGGAAACCTTGTTTTTCTGTGAAATGGCTATGTGAAAACACACCTCGTTCAAATAAGGGAGGAGTAACAAAACCATATGACAGTACTGAAATTAGCCTCTTCAGTTCAGTTTGGCCCGTTTCAAACCATATTTTAGGATCACATACAAACAAATGGGCTTTTTACTTCAAATTTGCTCACTGACCTATTGTTTTCAAAACATGCAGCTCAAAATGTTATGTTCTTATTAAAAGCCATCCAGCCCATTTTATGTGATTACTTTAAAAGGCAAACAGATTTGGAAATGCTTTTCTCTGACATCAAGTTTTGTTTTGATTTATACATGTTGAGTGACAGCGTGTACTTTATAGCTGAAATCTGAACACTGTTTCAAAGTGACTGTCCTCATTCTAGAAACTGCATGTATTAGGTCTTATTATTGGAAATGATGTTTTATTCAAACACCTGGAAATTACATCAATAAGTTCTGTTTGCCATATTATCTAGACCCAAGGGGTACTGCCTGTGAGTCTGTTTGTCAATTTGTGACTGACTGAGTGACTGACTGATATTCCTTGTTAAAACGTGCATATGCGGTACAATACCAGCTTGCACCTCTAGAGCTACGCTGAGTTTGTTTGCTGCCTAAGCTAATAAGAAATGCATAGACCAGTCCCTGTTAGTGTACAACACAGTGGTCCACATATGACATTGTTGCTGAGTTTCTTTGTACCTGTTCAGGAAATGGCTGCTATTTAATATTAAGCATTTTTGTCTCCCAATGCAGTTCTGTTTTAACATCCTCAATGGATTGCTTGTCTTTTCACGTCTGATTGGGAATCAAGGCAGAGTTTGAGTGCTTAATATATAGCTAGTAGACTGCCTAGTTAAGGAAGAATTGACTCAAATCATTCTGCTTGAAAAGCTAGCAAGTCAGAAAAAATATAATTCAGCTAAATAAGCTGACAGAATTCACTAATTATTTAGCTGTTATGCGTGCCTTAAAAAGTTAAATGCATGATCCTTGGAGAAAGCTATTTGCAGTTTTGTAGCTGGCTAAATGGTAGTAAACCTCGTTAAGGATGATACTATGACAAATGACTTTATTAATATTTTACATTCCTTTTCATTTTTTCCTACAATCAATACTTTCACTCGAGTTACAGAGTCTAGTAGGACAATAATCGACAATATCCTCACAAATTCTCACAAAGCTTGTATAGATTCTGATATAATATTCTCAGATCTAACAGATCATTATCCTATTGTTTTATTCACTAATCTTGGTAAGAAAGCTGATGATTCCCCCACTAAAACTAAAGTGAAGGTTTTAACTGAAAAATCTTTACAAAAACTATGTGTAAACCTGCAAACTAAAATGTGGGATTCTGTCTATAATTGCAATGATCCGAATACTGCATATAATGTACTAATTAATGAAATCACCGATTCTATGGATTGTACTATACCTGTAAGACTTATAAAGCAAAGTGCCTTTAGACAGAAATCTTGGTTCACAAAGGGTATTTTAAAATCTATCAATAAAAAGAATAAATTATACAAGCGATTTGCTAAAAACCCTAGTAATGCAAATAAAGAAATGTATACAAAGTATAGAAATAAACTTACACGAGTAATACGCATGCATAAGCGAAGGTACTATACTGAATGCATTAAAGTTTGTCGGGGTGACCAAAAGAAATCCTGGCAGGTTCTAAATGAAATCCTCTGTCGTAAGCATAAAAATACTACTCTCCCTGACACCAAAATCAAGGGAAACTCCAAAAATGCTGAAAATACCACTGGAAATGCTACCAACAATGTTGAACTCGCCAATAGATTTAATTATCATTTTGCTTCTATTGGAAAAAACCTCTCGCAAAAAATCAACCACACAATGCCACATTTAGACAATACCTCAAAGGCAATTATCCGAACTCTCTTTTCCTTAGGCCAACTGATAGAGACGAAGTGTTGGAAATTGTTATGAAAATGAAGAGCTCACACACAGCTGGTGTAGACAACATTTGTAATAAAATTCTTAAAGCTATAATAAGCGAAATTCTGGAGCCGCTGGTCTACTCTATCAATCTGTCCTTACTCTGTGGAGTTGTGCCTGATATGTCAAAAATTGCAAGAATCGTACCAGTGTTTAAGTTAGGGGATAAAAATGACTTGCATAATTATAGACCCATATCTATTTTACCTGTCTTGTCCAAGGTATTGGAGAGAGTTGTTTATAGTAGACTGAGTGATTTTTTAGAAAAATTTTAAATCCTATCTCCGCAACAGTATGGCTTTAGGAAAGAGAGCTCCACCTCAATGGCGATTTTGAATCTGTTGGAAAAAAAATGTATGATTGTATTGATAAAGGTGAGTTAGGCATTGGAGTTTTCCTTGATTTGTCAAAGGCTTTTGATATGATAGATTTTGAAATTCTTTTAAATAAGCTTCAATATTATGGTGTCAGAGGTACTGCCCTCAGTTGGTTTCGTAGCTACATGTTTGGGAGGAAACAATGTGTCTCTATATTCAATCACAAATCTGAATGTAGAACAGTAGAATATGGTGTCCCCCAGGGATCTATCCTCGGACCGTTCCTCTTTATTTTATATATGAATGATTTTATACATTGTTCTAACATCCTACACAAAGTTCTGTTCGCAGATGATACTAATTCATTTTTATCACACAAGAACATACATGATCTGCAAAAGAATCTCAATGATGAATTGATCAAGGTGGATACATGGTTAAAATGCAATAATAGTCACTAAATATAAATAAGACAAACTTCATAATTTTTCATTCAAACAGAAATCGAAGCAACCTTGAACTTATGGATATTAAAATAAATTACAGTCCTATTGAGAGAGTGAAGTCCACTAGATTCCTGGGAGTTCATATGGACGAGTTCGTAAATTTCAGGGGCCATATTGATGTATTAACTAAGAAACTATCAAAATATATTGGATTATTTTTCAAGTTGAGGCATTTTTTTACCCGGTGAAGCTCTTGTAACATTATATCGGTCATTATTTGAGCCTCATCTTAATTATTGCAATATTATTTGGTGCAATACATTTCCCAGCCACCTAGGGAAATTGATAATTCTGAAGAAGAAAATTATTCAAGCTATGTCTTGGGCTAAATTTGACGCTCCCTCTGACCCGCTTTTTCATCGTTATGGCCTTTTGAAAATTACTGAACTTAATACCTTTTTTAATGCTTGTACTATGTTCTGTGTTGTTAATAAGCTTAATGAAAGACTTTGTGACCTGATTCCAATTTCCTTTCCTCCGCATTCATATCAGACTAGGAAGAAGCATTTTATTAAGGGAAAACACCGGAAACTCAAATGTACCAGCCTCAGTATTGCTTGTAAAGGTCCACAGGTATGGAACAATCTTGATAAAGACTTGCAAATGTCCCCATCTATACTTGTTTTTAAAAATAGACTAAGGAGGCATCTGTAGCTGAAATATTCTCAGTCAGGATTCTGATATGGTAATCTCTCTTTCTTACATTGTGGCTTAATTCTTCTTGGACTGTTGGTGACGTGACCACTTGGACCTTGTTTGTTAGGAGCAGGGCTTAGGTTAGGTTAGCCTTGGTTAGGGTATCTCTTGTATGGGTGTATTTGGCTGAGAGTGTTATGTGTATTTGTATGTGTATATATGCGAATATGTATTTTTCTGTTTTTTTTGGGGGGGGGGTTGGATTATATTTAATCATACATGTATTTATTTTGTGCCTGGGCCCCTCTTAATAAGCTTCTTTTAGGGTGTCCCATTTCACATAAGATAACTAAAAAATGAGTATGTTGTACATGATTTTAACTGATGTGTGAATAAAGAACTGAATAAAGAACTGAACTGTAGTCTATTTAAACTGGCTAACTGATTGAATATAATCAGGCAACCTTTTAGTTGAGGAGTCATCAAGTGAGTGGAAAACGGTGAAAACATAGAATGTAGCTGAATGTGCCTCGGTCAAGATTTATTTGCAACATTATGAAGCATGTGCCAGAAAGTTAAATGCTTGATCTGGCGAGAATGAGCCAGGGAACTTGCAGAAATGGGATTCAAACTAGCTAAATGATGGCACAGGATTGGTTAACTTTATATTTTGGGGATTGTGAACCATCTGGAAACAGTGTTTGGCATTAAAGTTACCCAGACAGCTGGCCACTCCGATTCATATCTGCACAAGCTCCTGCTGATTTGGTGGCACAAAGCTGGCTGCTATCTGGATATATGGGGAAGTCATAAACATCAGAAAATGCTCCACACACATTAGAAAATCCTGCATACTGACATGGTTGGCCAGTTTATTACCTCTTATTTTTTCTGAATACAATCTACCTGAGTAGCATTTTTTAAAACGCAATGTAAGCTGGAGGTTGTGGTTTCAGAACAGTCAGCCTTTCTAACACAAATTTGCGCCATTTTATGTGCATGTCATTAATTCAGTGATGCTAACTAAACTTAAATTGCCCAGTTTTCCTTCCTATTACTCCTTCCAGTAATGCTGAGTGATAGTTGACTTTATTTCTATGTCGCATACTGCTTGGTTATCACTGCTTGGCAATATCCGTCTCAGCTTAATTGAATTACTTTGAAAATTTCAAAATGCTTACGTTAACAAATTTTGATTGTTTATGAAATAAAAAATTGTCAAAGCTCGCTTCCATGAGGCTGTTCTCAACAAACAGATCCCAGGCAATGAACTTAGCATTTAATATTTTTTGCGGCTATAGCAAAGTTTGAGCTGCATGCACAGTTTACATTATGTTAATTCTAATGTTGGTTAGCAAAGATAATGTTGTTTTTTTTTCTTTAATAATTGTTAACATCACCAAGTGATACACTTAGATGGTTGGGTTGGTAATCCATAGGTTTATCTATATTTCTCCTTGTCGCATTTAGAGCAGCTTGAAATATGACCGATGCGTTTTGATTGTAGCCAAAGCTATAGGATACCTTAAAAACAAGTGCAGTTTGCGGAATTCCCGGCATCATTTGCTTCTGTTATCGGGTTGAAAAATGTCTCATTTTCCAGAAAAATTTTAATCCCGAGTACTAGTCACTAGAATTTATAGTAAATCTATGTTTATCATCATTTTTCAAGTTTCATAAGAAGCCTTCTTAATAGTTTTGTTAAAACCATTTTTGCTGGGGACTTTAATTGTGGCAAATAGCAGTTTGATTGTTCCAGTGAATTACAGCCTTATATACTGTATGACATAGCATTTTTTTCATAGAATGATGCCTGGGTTGTGGGATAGTTGTATTTCTCCTTATCAGCTGAGCTGTCTGGATTTAAGGTGATGCTTTTCTTGGCTCCACCTTCAACGGGGACACACTAACATGTATTCCTATACCTCCTGTCTTACTGAACAGCTGAGTGCAGTTAGTGGTGCCGGATTCAGAACTATCAAGAACTTTAGTCTTTTTCAGCTGCACTGCACCTTCCAAATGAATAAAAGTAAAGCTTGTACGCCCGGATTAATAGTTCTAGAAGTCAGGAAGGAGCGGCGCCTTTTAATCACACACACGCCTCTGAGCATTTTGCTGATTTTGTTTTGACTGGTCCAAGACAATCTCTCATCCAGCTAATGCCCGAGAGCTTTGTTTCTGAAACTTGCTGTATGGTATTGCCATTGACTGCAAGGCAAAACTGAAGTTTTTCTTTACCTGTGTTATTGGAACTTAAAATAATGCTCTTTGACAGTTTGATAATAATGCTCTTTGTACAATTTTGTTTTCTGTAATCCAATCGTAAACTAAATCCAATTCACTTTTACGGTGGTTATTTTGCTCTGCCAAGTTGTTAGATGCCATAGATAATGTAGAATCAACAGCGAATGTGGCCACTCTGCAATTAGAATGGACAATGTGAATAATTTTGTGAATATAGAGTACAGAAGGGGGCCCAGACTACTCCCAGAGGAGCACCACACCCAAGCCCAATTTGTCAAACTATGATTGATGAACGCAACATTTAAAACGCAGTATGTGTTTATGCCATGCATCGATACGGGCTTTCACATGTTCATACTTGAGGACATCGAGAGCTGACTCGTTGCACAATTTTGGCTGGCAGTTTCTGACACTGTATTCAGTATATTGGTGCATTGTGCTGCATATGATGAATGTGTCATTCCGAACACAGCCGCTGAGTCAGGTTCCTTACTATTCCTTACTTCACAGCGTTAAAAAGTTGCTTTTTAAATAAATTTAGCCATTCAAATAGTGCTATCACCAATTACTCACTTTAGAAACTGGAATATGTGTTTAATGAGCTAACCAAGGTGAGATAAGGTGCTGAATTTATGCTTTAAAGTTCAATGACTTTGCATTACCATAGATGATATATGTGTAACACCCTGGGATGAAATATATAAATACTGCGTGATACGACACAAATTATTGGTGCCGCCAAATTTTGTTACTGAGCCACTTAATATTTGGATAACAGTGTATTCAGCTGCTGCTGTAGTACAAGAGCCACCAGTGGGAAAACAGCCCTGGAAGATGGTGCACCTAATTTATCAAACTAGATTGATGAATGTACAATTTAAATACAGTATGTGTTTATTCCCATGCATTGATATGCGCTTTCGCAAGTTCATACATGACCATGTGGTTATAGCAAGCCAAGCATAGCACAATTATGGTCTGAATTTTCTAACTCAGTCTATATTCCCTCAGAGGCTTCAATTTCTGAATGCTGTATTTTCAGAATATGCCTTTGGCCTAATGTAGTTAGAAAAATTTGCCTGTACTCTACATAATGCTTATAGACCAAGATTTCCACATTTTCTCTGATTTACTGGACCCACAGGCTCAGGCTTAAACCTGTGCCATCACCTGTTTCTTGTTTAGCCAGTATGCCTTTTGGGTATCAAAAATTTTTACACATAATGGTTTTCATTGCATCTCTGCAAGGAGAAGCCATCACGTCATTGTCAATGATTAACGAGATGGTTAATCTGTGAATGGCAATATTTTGAAAATTGAATTCATATCCCTATCTGAGTGAAGGTTTTCAAAGTTATTGTGAATGGCTATAACCTCTTTAATTTAAAAATCTGTCAAATGTGGTTTTTAATTTGTCAGATACCATCTCTGGCCACATCACATAAGTCTCTTTGCAGATATTTGGCCTATATGTGCGCTCATTTCTGCCGTTTCTGCAGATTTCTGAGAGCTTTTTCTAGAAATAAGTTGCGCTTGACTATGGTGGAGGAGCTATGACTAGACTAGTGAATGGATGTTGGATATGAGTGATAACATCCCTCATTATTATTTTTTCATGTCGAAGAGCTAACAGGTCAAGAAATCCTTACAATGAGCAGAATAGTTTGAAATATTTATAATTAAAATGATAATGGGAGCAGTTGTAAAACCAGTATCTGTTTACTGAAAAACTGAAATGGCCAAGAGCTGAGTTGCATACAGAGTTGCATGGAACGCTTCAGTGCTTTCTTTTTTTTTTTTGTGGCTAATGATGGCTTTTTCTTGTTAATGAAAGTATTGAGGACTAATGGCTTAGTGCCATCAAAGTTAACTGTGTGTAGGTTTTGGAGTTGGATCAAGGGAGTATGTGCTGCCATCAGGGTGCTTTGGCTACGTGCTCGCTGAATACATGCATCTATTTTTTTAGAAAGCAGGTAGTGACTAAGCCTGTTGACACCCAATGAGCAGTTATTGATTGACCTTTCTCCTGCCCCTCAAGTTGGCTCTTTTGAGTTCAGGCTTGTTTTTCTGTAAACTCAGTAAATTCAGAAGCAGTTTTTTTCTCGTCTGAAGCAGAAGTATGTAACCCTGATTTTGGAGAGCTCCTGCGACTGCTAGCTTTCATTTCCACCTTAATATCAGCAACCAGCCTATTTTTTGATGCTAAATTTGAGTTACGAAATGAAACATGAAATACAGTGTGAGTCCATTGAAAGAAACCAAGCAAGGTGAGTTCTATGGGTGTTAAATGCCATAAATGACCAAACGAGTGCCAAGTTATCGCTACCTCAGAATTCAGCAGTTCTTGTGGCTCTCCAGGCCTGGAGTTGTAGACCTTAGATGTATTTGGAGAACGAATGCATTAAAAAAGAACTGATGGACTGAAGTAATGTTGCTCTTTATGTCAGAGATGGTCATATATTGTTAACAAGTGATCATTTTATAGCCCATTAAATTCAGACATTGTTTTTTCAGTTTTTTTCCACTTTAATGAATGAGTGATGAAAAAAATACATATGCTGTCATAGTGTCTCATGTGATCTTAAAGAAGAAAAAAAATCACAAATATGGTTGTACTTTAAAACATATCTTTTGCACTGCTCATTGCATTGCAGAGGGATATGGGTAATGGCCCTTGTAATGATACTTGTTTATCAAGCTGCTTGGAAACCATGGAAACTGCGTTAAGCTCCGAATCGGTCTATCGTTTTGTTTTGTGTGACACTTTTTGTCGTAGATGCGGAATGGCTTGAATCTCTTCACTTTAAACCCAAAGGAGTTGGTTTTCAAATGTAATGTAACATGAGCAAGGCTCAAATCTACAGTACATAGCATCATATCATTATCACAAGGCTATGCCCATTCCTGTTTGTTGGTGTATCGTGAATGTTGGCTGGTATTTACTGAGCACCGTGGCCTGTGATTCTGACCTCTTTAATGGGGCATTTATGGTTTATGACTTGAAACTCTAGCTCTGTCAAATACCTCACATTTGTTCCTTAGCCTTGGGAGGTGTACTATAAGCAAGCTCAACATAGCCAGGCTTTCCTTGCGTGAGCTGGCTTGACAAACCCTAAACTTGCAATCAGATACGCTGCGAGTTACCATGGCAGTTTAAAAGAGAGCCACCTTTGTGAAATTGAACCCTGGCTTTAGGATCAGCATCAAGGTTGGGGTCAGTTCCGGAATGGGAATTAGAGATGGAATTGATAAATCAGGGATGGTATTGGAATTGGAATATATTATTTGGAATTGACGTGGAATCGGAATTGATGAAAAGGAATTGACCTCAACCGTGTTCAACTTCGCTCACTATCCTACTGATCTAGCTTCATAGTACACCCCTCTGCTGTTGCTGACTTGATCTGCGTTGTGTTGCGTATGAATGGAGACTTCGAAAGAAACCGCGCTCTCCGTTCTGCTCTGAAGTTCATTAAGCAGAATGTCACAAATCCAAACCCAAAAATAAGCCCCACGTCTGAATTCAAAATCATTCCTGAGGCGCAGTGTCTGTGTCCAAAATCACTCACTGCTCACTATATAGTGCACTATATAGTGGGTTCGCCATTTTTTAGTGCTGTCCGAATTGTTAGTAAGAATTATTGTCCCCTATATAGTGAACTCATTACATCCCACAATCCATCACGAAATGTATTGATCAACTGATGGTCACTAACTCAGCAATATGTCCCATCATGCACTGCACTCAAACTGAAGAGCAGCTGCAATGACGTCATTAACAGTGCCGACAAAACGAGCCAGGTAGTGTCCGAAAGCATTTCCTCCCTCTGCCCATGAGCTCAGTATATAGTCACTACATATGAGTCCCCTTATAGTGAGTAGGGAATAGTGAATGAGTGAGTGATTTCGGACACAGCCAGCGTCTCAAATCTGAACATGATTACTGGCACGATTGAAGCACAATACACATAAAATAGATGGATGTTTTTCCTGTGGAGTCTGTCTAAATCCATTCAAGATAGACTTGCGTAAATGAAAATAGAAACACTTCTCAATTACGTTCTTTGAAAAGTTGATAGTTTTTTAGTACCTAGTTTGCAGTTAAGTCGTATGGATGTTCAGAAGCGGCTCAGGGGTTTTCGGGAGGCCAGAACCCCCCCGCCCCCAGCCCGATATTCACTCAAGAGTTCATGCTCCTGCATTTTCTGCAGCACAGCCTGCACCAGACGAATACAAATGATGTGTAAATGAAGCCCAAATTTAAAAAAAAAAAAGTTAAATGCTGCCATGGTTTTACTTCTCTCTCTCTATGAAAAAAACAACTCCCTTCTCAACGAGAGAGGAGCTGTTTGAAGTCGGACCAAATAAAAAGTCTGGAAGGCGATGAAGCAGAGAGATGCGAGATGGACTCCTGTGGGTGTAGTAGCTCTGTGCTTGGATTTGAGTGATGGATCAGGCCTGGATAGTTGTGGTTCAGGAAGATACATCATATCAGTGCTAGCCGCCGTGCATTAGGAGTAATGGAATGGTGATGTGTTTGTGTGGTGAAGCGCTGTGCATGGCTTGTGTGCTCCTAATTCTATACCACAGTTTTTCTTGTATATTTGCTGCATCACTTAAAGCAGCTGGCCACACCCTGGTGTTTGTCAGATGGACTGAACAAGAACTGCAGTCCATCTCTGCAGTTCCGTACTTTCATTTTGATGCTGGAGTCAAGGTAAACTGTACTGGCATACAATACTAGATTCCATCTTCTGTGTATTTTTAGTGTGCCCTGCGCTAGCTTGAACATTAGCACGCAGCCTTAAACTCATTTTACGCTCATTTGCTTTGAAACTTCAGTCTTCTCATTTGTCTCTGCTTGATATTACTCGCACAAAACCAATGGCTTTAGCACTTCTTGCTAAGGGTTTCTGTCTTATCACCTTGCCTCAATGTCAGAGTGAGCCACATCGGTAGGCCATTAGCTTGCTGGAGGATCTTGTTATAGGATGTGACATTCCCAGGACTTCCTGTACGTGCTGTGGTTGAGTATCTCTGGGATACTGATTTGACCTTGTGGTGGTTACAGTGGAATGGAGATGAGGGGAGAACTGAGCGGGACTACTCATGATCCCGCTAAATCGCCGTACCCTGCTTACTGAGGGGACTGCATGGGGCTGTTTGGAATTGCTTGATTCCAGTCAGAGGTGACCTTGTTTGTTTGAAGATGCTAATTTTGTACATTTAATTAATTGCATGATTTGCTTAATTTGTCCCATAGACTCTAGAGAGCTGTGCATTCATTTGTTTCTTGTGCAGTTGGCTGTGTTGGACATGGTGTGTGTGTGTGTGTGTGTTGGGGGGGGGGGTTCATGACTGTTTGCTGGTTTGATGAATATTTCTCATCATTATCACCTCTTGTGTATTCAGTGTAGAAAGCCGTGAGGTTAAACAAGATTGCTATCCTATTAAGCTGCGATCTTGGTGCTGGTACTCCGGAGATAAGTTGGGTAAGTGGTCAGCTGTTCACAGATTAGATATGAAAACAGATGAAGAAGCCAGACGGGTGTAAGGTCACCCTTTACAGATTATACCTTTGCTAAGCAATTCGGCCCAGCCAAACCATCTACACGAATGATTTAAATGATAACTATAACGATAATTGAAAGCGCATCCACAATGAGGAAAATTAGCATTCTGTTAAATATCTCTTGCCTATGCAGGGCTTGACATTGCCATTTGCCCGCTGGCCCGACCTTTTGTGAAGATCGGGGGCCAGTTAATCATGTGTGTTGATTGCTTGACCGGGCCGCTGAAACATAACTTGTTTGTTAAATTTTTTACCTGTTTTCCTGCTCTCCTATCACAAAAATACATCGGAATGTCAGGAAATTTCTCCATTCTGCTGCTGCTACCTTTGTTCGTACCATGTGACCTGGCATACATTCCTGCCGCGGATCGCACCAGCAGGGCGTAGAAAAGTAGATCACTACTCTTAGGTGTAGGTCTTAGCTACGTCCGACTTTGTGATTTGAATTTACACTAAGGGTACCAAGCCTGACAGAATGTAGTTGTATATGCGCCTGGTCTTATGGTACTTCTCCCCCTGAATACACGCGAAGTAAAGATAGTTGCCGAGCAATACTCTTTATTTAGAGTGCACTTTGTTCAAACAAGCTAGCTAACAAGTTATGTAGCTAACCTATAGGTACAAAACATTTACTAAGTCATATTATGAAGTTCTAATCAATGAAAATGTGTTGAATGCAGTATTTATTATTTATTTAGCTTTATCAAGTGTATTAATTAATTTATTAATTATATTATTATATTATATTAGTTTATTTATTTATTACCTGTATATTTTATGATAGTTTTATTAAGTTTTAATATTGCTGTTAAGGTCAAAAATATGTAACCCTTTGTTAAAGCGGAATATTTAAAGAAGTCTGGAAATAATTTTACTTTCTTTATACAGTTAAAGTTGAGATGTATTTATCTCTCCAGCATTTGCATGTTTTTAAATTCAACTCAACATGCAGTGTGAACCATAATTGTACTGTTTTTGTATAAAATTGCACTAGAAGTTAAGTCAATAAAAAAAAAAGATTAAATCAGTTTTTATGGTTAATTTATGATATTTTTTGTTATACTTACGAGGACGTATTTTATGCTCCCCTCACACTGTGGTGCGAACTTGGGTTATGTGGATGCTGTGCACGAACCAGAGTGCAGTGCATGGATTTAAGAAACAACTTTTTCTTCAAACCATGTCTGGATTATGTACCATCACCATAAAAGAAAACGTTTCTTAAAATCTCAAATCTTCTTAAAAATTTTGAAATCTTCCTGCAATTTCGCAGCTGCTATGCTACGGAGTGGAGGTTATACTGGTATAGGTGAATATACGGTGTATATAAGGCTAAGGGATCATGCATTGTGGTAAGGTCTTGCTGAATACTTAATGCTGAATACTTCATGCAGAAGTTAGGAAACTTGAAATAAGAAAACAGTGAACACCAAGAGTCATGATATCTTATTTTTTTCAGGCAATTTACATGGTCAAATCCCCCTCTCAAAAAAAACTGTTAATTTCAGCCTCAAAGTTCACCAGTTTGCACCAAGTTGCATCATTTAAAATAAAATCCCAGGGGGCACGCCCCCGGACCCCCCTAAAGTGCTGTGTGTGGGCGCTGCTTCTGATGCGTCAGCAGCTTCATGCACGCCCAAAACATCAGGGCCAGTAGAAATTTTTTCAGGGCCAGCAAGTTTTTCAAACCACTGGCTCTGTGGGCAAAAAAGCTTAATGTCAAGGCCTGCCATGTCCTCTGCAAAATGGATTTTTGTGATTGTAGTTTTAAGCCTGCTTCGCCTTCCGGCCAATCGGGCTTATGCTGTGATTAGATGCCTTCGTGGTGGTGTTTTTCCGTCAGTGCATCTGTAAACTTTTTGCCTCGTCAGCGCTTTAGCGCCTTCAGTTTTTCACGGATCCTTTTCATATTTCATACGCGTGTATATGGGATGAAAATCTAGTCCGAGTTCGATTTTGGCCATGTTTGGGCAAGCGGGCGCAGTGACTTTGCCGCTAGTTTTTTCGTTTAGTTTGTCTGCTGCCAGGTGTACATTTAACTGGCAGCTGTGCCCTAGTGATCTTATCACACCTCAGTATGCTGATATTTCTTTAATACAGTTCAATAACTCGACCAGTAAATGGCTTTCATAACTGATATTTGAAAAAGTGCATTAGAAAATGACTGTAAATAATGTTTTTGTTTGTGAAGAACTGATGTCCTAGAAAGCTAGTTGGTTGACGCTAAATTAAATGTTGCACTCTTTTGATTTCACTGCAGAAACTGGGGAACATGTCTTGGGAATTTGGACATGAGTCATTTTTAATACATCTTCTTGGCAGCTGTTGAAACTATTTGGCTCATAATTAAAATCTTATACCAGGCGATTGAGGTGACAGCCTCAGGCGAGATTTCCTTATTCATTGTTTTTGATAAATGTCTAACTGGGTGAACACAAGCTATCGCTGTCAAGCATCATAAAATAGATATTGTTGCAAGGAAATGATTCTGCAGATTCTGTCGCTCTAAGCTTTTCTCTCTCCGCGCTATAGTGCAAAAGGAAAACTGTGTGTGAAAGCTTGTTGACATTTAACTGGTTTGTGTTGATAAAAAAGCTCTCCATACATTGTGACTGTTGGTCGGGGAAAATTGCAGGTTTGAACTCTATGACCTTTAATTGGTTTCCTTAATCTTCAGTATTTGACTTGGGCTGACACTGCTCTCTGTTCTTGTTTGCTGAGGACTTTGAGGTATGATGTCTCATGCATGCAATCACGGTGACCACTCAGCAATTTGTCTGAATCTTAATTTTTGCAAAAGGCAAATTACAATTGACTTTAAAACATCAATTTCATATTTGCATGCAGATTGTTTACACTCCATAAATTGTGAATAAATTCAAGGTTCCATCGATTAGCTAACTTGCGTATTTTTGGACTCAGTCTGTGTGGGAGAACATTATAACAATTATGCACACTGTCTCATTGCTCAACACGTCCATGTGTCAAGGGTTCCACATTTTGTGTTGCTTTTAATTCGAACATTGTGTCATCTCATTAACTGTTTTACTGAAGTCAACAAAAAATGCTGCAGCGTGTTAAAATAGTGATAACACAAATGGTACGTTTTTGATGAACAAAGAATTTTTGAGAATGACATTGTCATTGGCTTTGTCAGATTGCGCTGGGCTTAGACGATGGAGTACAGAATAACAGTCAACAGTAAGTGGGTTAGTGGTACAGATGAAATGTCATCCATTGGATGCTTTGTTGTACGCTAAATGTCTGAAAGTCACTGAAGACTGCAAATAAAGATGCCGTTGTGAATGATAGGGCTATATCTGTGCTAACTTCTCATTCTCAATGTTGTCATTCAACTTCTCTGGAAGATGTCATGTCAGATTATTTCTGAACTTTATCAAATAAATGCAGCAGACAGGCGATCATTATCACTGTTGCCTCTTCACAAGAAGTTGGGGTTCAAATCTTGCCCGGGGCCTTTCTGTGTAGAGCCTGCATGCTCTACCTGTGTTCACGAGTGTGTCCTCCTGGTACTCTGGTTTCCTTCCTAAATTATCCATGCATGCCATGAAGAACAAAAATTCTGCAATTCTATATCATTATATATTGGAAACAATTGGATAAAAAGAGGGAAAAATGTAATCGATCAAATTATCAGTAGGTTCTACATTGGTGAAACCATGGGTGCGCACTGCTGAAAATTAACCATTTATTAGACAAGCAAATAATAAATAGTCTAGCCTGTTTCTGTTTTCTAAAAAAAAATGGGACCATAATATTTGTACTGACAGACACTGCCAGCATGAAAAAGCATCATTTTTCACTCATTGTAGTTTGCGAGCATGCATGTCTACTGCTTGAAGAAACAGGAAGGTCACAACACTCTGGTTTGAAGCACGTCCTTTTTGTTGTAATAGTGACTGAATTTCATTGATTAAACCAAATGTATTAAACCAACAACGCTCCCATAACAAATTTTCAACCGTTTCTGATAAGCACAGCTGAGTCAGTCTATGTTTAGTGGTTGTCACTGCTTGCAAGTTTTTTTGGCTCCCAACCTATACGGTCTGTCGTAAATATTGAAGTTCTTCGGCTGTGCAAAATCTAAAAGTGTGATTGGCTGACAGCATTTTTGACATTGACTTGCCACCATATATAGCATATCAGATATTCCCATCATAAGGTGCACCATCTTCTTTTCATATTCACATCATCTCTGATATTGCTGTGAAGTTCATACTAAGCTGCCGACTGTGTCGCTCAGAGTTGGGCAAGGAGGGTCGTATCTGTTTCTGGTTTCTTGCCAATTTCTGGCTTTAACCCCAGAAATTGCTCCTACTGATATTTTTGCTACATTTCTTGATAAACACTTGAAAGAAAGCTGCATATTATTGTTGTCTGTGAAACATTTGTAATGATCTAATGTACAAGTAAGCCAATGTTGATGTTAATGTCCCATTAGCTCATTTAGCTTGGGTATTTGGTGGAAATGGGGTAGCTCATGGGACATACCTGTTCATACACACCATCCCCTTGCAGACTGGAATTTCTCAACCTTATTGAGGACAATAGCTAGAGCCTGGTTCTGTGATTTTAAATTTAGCCATGACATTCTTGTGTGAACGGCCATCAATCCGTGCTACATGGCATGTTGTATACGCGCACTGTGTGAGATACTCTGTACATATTAACCAGCTACCCATTGTCCCTGTAGCACTTTGTAGTAACTCAAGTGATGGCAGTGGTGCCTACTGCTTGAAAGCTGTTATTGGACCCAGTGTTGTTAGGGTGGTCCTTCTGTCCCTTAGAGCAGAGCACTTCGCCTTTATTGCTTTTGTCGATTTCTCGGATAAGAGTGTTTGCAACGTCAATAATTCAATGTAATGAAATAGGAAGCACAGTCACACACGAGCGCGTGTGTGAGTAGGAATTCCCTGATTGCCTTCTCGTTTCTAATGGGATGTACACAAACAGAAATCTTCTACATGCTCTGGCAGCCTGTCTCTGATTTATGGTGAGAAATCTTTGTTTTTGTTGTTTCCGCTGTAAGGGGTGAGAGTCGAGGTGTGTTTGGGACTATGTAAAAGTTGCCTAAATTTTCATTGTCAATAGTAAACATGGAAAAGCAAGTAGACAGCTTTGAAAGAGTGTGTGAAGAATATTATTTTTTGCATAGTATCTTTTGACATGAATAATTTTGGATGTAGTGCTTCATGGGATGTAGAAATGCATATCACAACCACGCCCGATAAATAGAAATATAAAACTTCTTTTGGTTTTGATGGAGTGATTTCTTTGTCTACGAACAAAATGCTGTCAAATAGCAGGACTATTATCGAGGTATAAATTGGCTGCAGTGGACTTAATGGCCTAAAATATGCAGTACATTGTAGGAAGGATGGTGCTTGATGATTTAAGAGCTGCCTAAAACAATATACATTTTAAAACTGTATGGTATGAAAACTTTGGCTACATCTCAGGTAATGACGTGATACCATTATGGGTAGATGAAATGGAGGGGACTTGAATATATTCGTACAGTTGTTATGGTTGGTGCCACCTGTTCCCTGGGTCAGGACTTTGTGTACGATTCTTCCGTTATCCTTTGCAAACCACATCTTTTTTATGTTTTGAGATGTGTCGTATTAAGCACCGTTCACACCTAATCGATTTGTTGCTTGCTGAAGTTGCTGGTGGAGCATTCTCAAAAAGAGCTACTTATGGTTGCTTAAGTGATGTTTGCACAAATTGTCTTCTATGTCGTGCCTAGCAGAGAAAAAAAAACGGTTGGCATGATAATGCGCTAAACAAAATAAGATCATAGCAAATTTATTCAAAATTAAAGTGTACAAATGTTTCATCTGCAGTACTCCATAGCCACACCGAAGCATTCATGGAATGACACTGCTATCAGCGAGTTGGCCATTTTATAGAGCATTTGAGGCTGTAAATATACTTATAAATAGAGCTTGGAGGTCCGTAGTTTCTTATGATATAGAGCGGTTGGATATCCCTTGTATAAGCCTCTCTATATTTTCCTTCATGCTGGAAAAGTACTGGAATATAAAAACTTTACTTGTTTCACAGTAGGAAACATTCACTCTCAGCGCCCACTCTGTTTCACACCCATTGATATTTGCCTGACTAAAATTGCTTGCGATCTGCATGAAGTTAAACTTCGCCCAACTTTTTTGCATTGCTTGGCCCCGCCCACTTTCAGTCACCAACCATTATCGCTTCGCATTGTTGCAATTAGCTCAAGTCTCATTTAAAATCAATGCCAGCATTTCATTGTTGTCGCTGGACGTCGCTGCAGTGTGAATGCCCCGATATACAGCAGTTTATATATATATATATATATATATATATATGGGCAGTAATGCAATCTCTTTTGGCTTTGGCTCTCCACTACTCAGGCTAATTGCAATAAAACAGTGAATATAAGGTTAAAGACCAGTTCACACAGTCAGCTTTTGAAGCTATTTGCTCCCATATCAGGTGATCGGATGTACATCAGGCAGTGCTCAGTCTGTAGACCACCCATAAGGACTAGGGAATAGTTTTTTGCAATACTGACAGTGGTTGCCTTGATCACAGATGTCTTGTGTAGCTCCAATAGTGGACACTGGGCTTGAGAACTGGCGAGTGCATTCACAGCCAGGGGTTTATTAATTAGCGAGGCTGAACTGTGATCTGAATAAAAATGTCGTGATGTCTGCCTGATGCTAATCTTGACCTGCAAGTTTCATGATATTGTTCTCCTGCACTTTTAGGTGAAGTCAGTGACTTGCAGCAGGCACAGGTGCAGCCAACATGTATTGGGTTAAAAGGAAAAATCTTTATCCGGTCATCACTCTTTTTTAATCATGAGCCCCGTGGAGATAATTCGCTACCACTGGCTGTAAAGATTCTAAACAAACGGTCGGCTATCGCAGCGAAATCCGCTCTGGTTATCAACTGAGCTGTTCTTGTTAGCTATTGACCTCTCTCCACTTCCACTTGATGAATGTTTACCCTAAATGTATGTGTAATTGTGTGTGTGGGGGAGGGATTACAGTTTAGTTTGGCCTTATTGAATACCTTCAGGGCATCACATGAAACGCTCTGTTGATTGAGACCGTTGGTAGCTTGTGAGCCGTATATTGATCCAGCGTATTTGTTTTAGGGAAGGTATTTCTGAGGAACATAAATCATGTTTGGCCTGCAGGGGCTGTGTTTAACTTTGATGCGCTGCGAGAGACACTGGCTGACAAATGTACTGTTTTCAGCTCACAAGTTCATTTTTACGAGGCTTTGGTCCAGATCCATAATCGAGTGCCTAATTCATGAGATTTTAAAGACAGTATTCATGAAAGCAAAGAGTAAGGCGTTTCTCAGTAGTTAGCCAGTTTTAAATTTGGAAGATTAAATCCCACCATAGGAAGTCATATTACTCCCGAAACACTGAATGTTTAATACATTCAAGAGCTATGAATTCCCTTTTCTCCTCAGTCATTAGCATGTCAAGAGCAATACCCTCCACACTAGGCCTAGTATTGTATTTTGATTGACAGATACGCCATCGAGTGAGTACATCGCTGATGGTAACTATCGCGTGTACATTGTGTCGCAAAGTTCACTGTCAAAGCTGCAGATTTTATTTCAGCTCTTAAACCTCTGATAAAAATAACTCTTAGTGTTTCCTATTATTCTGGCTATCCTGTAGCTCAGTGCTATAGTGCATTTTATCAGAAAAATGGCTAAACGAATACAGGTTGCAAGCGCAGTTAACATGAGAACTTTATATTTAGATTGACTAAATATGAATTATGAACATTTGTTAATTTATAATGTGGCACTTTGCTGATAATGGGGGGGGGGGTTGTAATAATTAATGTGATTCAGATTCAGCTCGACGGTCTGAAAATAAAACATGATAATGAGCCTTCGTCTTTTTCCTATTCCAGTCCGCTTGAGACAGCTGTTCGTACAGTAGGGCTGCTCTCACTGTTTGAGAGACGGAAAGTGAATGAGAACGAGGGATAAGGAGAGTGAGAGAGAGAAGGAGAGATATGGAGGGAGGAGAGAGAGAGACGGCGAGCGCTCTTATCCACCGCTGCCTCAGCTCGCTCAGCGGTGCGATGACCCGGCGAACGAACACGCAGCCACAGGTTGATACCTGTGCGGCGCAACAGAGTCTCCTCCAGCGTGTGACTCCGGCTCCGTACGGTGGGAGAAGCCTCTGCCGTCGATGCCGCTGCTCGCGCGAGGCACAGGAAGTTGCCCATGTTCGGTCAGCCGAGGCAGTGACATCATCATCAGAGATTCGCGCTGATTTAAGAGAACCCCACTACCTCCTCCCCTCCCTTCCCCTCCCCTCCCGGCTCCCTACAAGGCCAACCCCCCCATACCTGACGGCCGAACGGCGGACCTCAGAAACGACAGGGCGAATAAAATAAAGACGTTTATAGCCTTGTGTTAGAGACTGAGGGAGAGAGAGAGGGAGGCTGTGAGATGAGATGGAGTGAGGAGATTGTAACAGTGAGGGAAAGAGGGAGAGAGAAAAGGGATGATATTGAGGTGAGAGATGAGATACTGATGAGAGCGAAGAAATCTTAAGAGAAAGAGGAGAGATATTGAGAGAGAGCGAGAGACAGCAGGAGAGAGAAATATAGAGAGGGAGCAGGAGAGAGGGAGAGAGCAGGAGAGAGAGAGATTTTAAGAGAAAGAGAGATTGAGAGTAGAGAGAGTGAGTGAGAGAAGAGATATTGAGAGGAGAGAGGGAGAGAGGGAGTGAGGAGATATTGAGAGGAGAGAGGGAGAGAAAAGGGAGAGAGGAGATATTGAGAGGAGAGAGAGAGGGAGTGAGGAGATATTGAGAGGAGAGAGATAGCAAGAGAGAGGGAGAGAAGAGAGGAGATATTGAGGAGAGAGAGAGGGAGAGAGGGAGTGAGAGAGGAGATATTGAGATATTGAGAGGAGAGAGTGAGTGAGTGAGGGAGTGAGAGAGAGAGAGAGAGAGAGACGCACAGCAGGGGAGGGAGGCTCGAGGAAGATCCCGCTCCAGAACAGAACTCCAGCTCCGTGTTTTGCGGGAGCCCTGGTCCCCCTCACTGCTGCAGTGGAGACTCACACACACGGAGCCGGAGAGACACGCCGCGGAGCGCGGAGCAGCGCTGCCTGTATCCCACTCATCTCCTCATAGGGTCCTGGATAAACACAGAACATAAACGAAAAGAATTAACGTGGGAGAGAAAAAAAGGAAGAGAGACACACCTATCCTTCCTTTCTTTTAAAATTCATAACTAAAGAACCGTCGCCCGCTCCGTCTGCCCGTCTCGCCGTTATTTTGAGCTTTTCTGTCGCTGTGTGAAGAGGAAGCCTATGCGTTCAGATGTCTGCTGTGCATAGACACCCTGCAAGGTAAGAATTCGGTGATTTATGGCATTCTGCCTTTCATCGCGTCTCTCTGTTAAACAGCTGTTTATTCTTCTTCTCTTACCTTGTCATGGGGGGTGGCAGGGGGGGGGGTGGGGAGGGATTCCTGACAGAACGGCACAGGAGACGAGTACATGTTTTTGGAGCGTCCGAAAAATCCCAGCGCCTTCAACAGTATTTGACACAGGAGTTGAGCAGCAGATGCGAAGGGAGCTGGGGCAGGTGAACTAAGTCCAATGCAGCACCTTTGACTGGCATTACAGTGTCGGCTCGCATTCGAATTAGAGGCAGTGAGACGTCTCTGATAATTACAGGTATCTGCAAACCCGGAGAGCGAAGTTGGCTGGGAAGAATCTGGTCACCATAGGCTGCCTGTGTGAAGGAAGTGGCTGATTTCGCAGAGGATGTTAGCAACATCTGTATATATTCCATCCATCGCATATAACGCCCCCCCAAAAACACACACACACACACACACATACTCACACACGCGCACCTTCCACTCACTGAATGAACACATCTCTGGTTCGATCTGTGCAATTAAAAGAATTAAGCTGTTAGCGAGAGGGAAGGTTGCCTAGCAATAATCCCATCGAAGGGCTCGTTGATGAAAGCGGGGGGAAATGAGATTTTCTGGTTCAGTGGCCGTCGGAAGGGCACACCGAGCACGCCGTTAAGCCGCCGACATGAATGCCGCACTCCGGTCCCGTGAGAAAGTGCAAAGCCTGTGTATATGTGTGTGTGTGTGTGTGTGTGTGTGTGTGTGTGTGTATGTGTGCAGGCATGTGTGTGCACATGTGCGCGTGCCTCACCGAACCCAGTCTCTCTGCATTCGTCACGAAGGAGGTTGCACACATGTGCCGAACGGGGCGCAGAAAGCCCTTCCCCTTCGATCGCTCTGTCATGTGGAAAGCGTGCCCTCTGTCCAGGCCTCACGTCCGATTGAAGAAGATTCATCGCACTCGCTAAACGATAAGCCCCCAGCGCCACCGCGACCGCCTCCACCCGTCCTTCGGTCGCCCACAGCTGTAAATGAATGCCTTCGCCCGCTGCGTTTCGTCGAGTGGCGCGGCGAAAACGCGGCGGTCTTGGGAACGTCAGCTGCTGTGCAACATCATTATCTGCGCACATGCCTTCGACATGCATATGCCCACGCACGCGTGCACACTCTCACACGCACTGCTTTCCGGATTCTTCTAGAGAGGAGCAGGAGGGGCAGGGGTGCCTCTGTTCCTCTGCCAAAAAACCCCCCCCCCCACACACACACACACACACACACACACACACACGAAAACCCCTGCGCGGTCGCCAGATATGAAAACGCGCTAGCACTAACAGAACACGCGCGGCTGCGCTCTGTGCTCCCAGAGACTCTTCGAGGCTGGGTTTATCTGAGATGGCTGTTGGCTGTCCTCACAAGCCTCTTGCTTTCCTCTGACAGGCTGCAACTGAGCGTGCTCGGCATTTTGTGGTTGCGAGCCTTATGACTCGCATACTGCACACTGCAAACTGCACCAGTATATACTGGATATTACACACTGCATATCATAGTATACAGTGTAGTAGCTGTTATGTGACAGTGACCATGCCATGTACAAGTACTGTACAGTCACATGACTGCCAGGTTAAACCAGTGACATAAGCATTCACTGTTAGGCATTGTGGAATGCAGTGTACCACAAGAACAACTCTGGATGTATACTGTGAATTTAGGCTGGTGTAGTCAGCCATTAAGGTGTCTTTGGCATCGTGGACAATATAATGATGGTCACAGACTTTCATTCGTTAGCTGCTTTTGGCCACAATCACTTTGGTGATTCCAAATACGGCCTATGTCTGCTTATGCATTCTAATAAGAGCTTCTCCTATACATCAATCAATCAAGTGCAGAGTGATGTATTCATGCACAGTGAAATGTCAGTCTTGAACTAGCCATTCTGGCACATATACTGAGCCAATACGGACCATATGCATTCTGTTATTTAAACTCAGAACATTTAAGATGTGCAGGCTGTGGTGTATCAGCCCTATAGGTGGCGCCTTGCAGGTATCCAGTTGCAGTGCTTTTGGTTCCTCATTTTGGTGCTTCATGCAGGAACACCTGTTTTGTATACTTTTTTTTTTTTTTTTGGGTGACATATGGGGACCAGATGCCCAGGACACTGACATTAATAAAAACCATTTCCAAGTTTCCCGGAGATGTCCCTGTTTAGTGTTGGGCGTTATAATGCCTGTAACCTGTTGCAATCCTTGAAGTTCTGCCTAGAGTTTTGGAATACGTAGGGTTATGTGACACAAGGATGAGTGTTTGGAGACCTGTGCGGCTAGTATGTGAGTGAATGAGTCCCTATTTGGTTAAGGGCTATGCGACAGAATGCGTTAGCATGACAATTTCATTCATGCACTGAACATGTTAAGGTTGTAGTTTTTTGGCGTTTTGTCTGCATCATCGTGGTAAATATCACAGTAAATATTCTGATATGCACACATTTCACACATATATCCAGAGACGCACTGGAAAAACCTCACACTATCAGCTTGTGCAGTCATCTGCTGTGGTGGTAGCCAACACCCAGAGTGAAATGGGTCCTGAAAAACAAAGCAGTTTAACCTGTTAACTGTCACTGGGCCCTAATTAGGGCCTGTGGAATTTTCAAACTAATTTTGAATCCTTCATTTGTAAACTATAACTTAAATCCTCAACCAATCCAGGCAAACGATATACCATTTGAAAGCTTAGACGCTCAGGGTTTCACTTCTACCCACCTTTTTGCCCTATGTCAGTCATAAAAAATGCAATAAAACAATTTCTCAGAATAGACACCACATACTTGAGTGCAATGAAACTTGTCAGTCCTCATCATCAAAGTTGTGTTGTGATGGTCAAACCATGTATTATACGTTCCATTTGGTCTTGTTCGAAAGCTAAGAACCTGTGCAATCAAGATATCCACATTGTTTGTCCCAAAATTGAAGATTAAGCCGTATATTTTATGTAAACAGCAACAAGAGACACGCAGTATTTTGTGTAATAGAACCATTATATGTGGGAGCAGTGAGCATTTGAAATTGGTATGCCAATCCAGGCCAAATGTGAGAAAATGCAGGTGACAGTTAAGAGGTTAACCCAATTGGCGTCTACCTTGACGTCGAAGACTCTAGGTTTAGATAAATGGTTTTGCCTCTGAATATTATCGTGGGAAACCACATCGGCTACAAGAGATGTTATTAGGGCTCGTATTGGCGGAAATGACATATGGATGTGACGCGCTGTCTTTACCACGTCAATACTCAAATGGCTCTATTTTGATAGCGTCTACATTGCATTACTATTATTCTGCAGACGTTTTTATCTAAACCCTAGTTTCAGTTGATTTAGCCCTTGTTTGGTCAATGTGGCTAAAGCAGGGGAATAAACCCGTTAAAAATGACAAGTAGGTAATCAAGAAAACGTAAAACATTGTTATTGTAGCCCCTGGACGAAGTCGGGGGGCTACTATGGATTCAGGCTTGTCGTCTCCGCCGCCGCCTCTGTGTCCGCATCCATGGGCACTTCCTTGTGGATGCTGTACAGGCTGTAATTTTTGACCAATTACTTTCATATTTGGTATGGACATGTGTTATACTTCAGTTATGACACCTATCGATTTTCTTTTCCATAGCCAAAGCATTGGCCGAGTCATGCGCAAAAAAAGGGAGAAGCGGGCTTTCGGGGGCTACACCCATGCGGTCACGGCCGACCGGACTGTCTAGTTATTCCAGGATTGTAGTTGTGGTTGGTAAAAAACCACTATACATAGTGAGCCCCAGGACTGACATTGAAAACCACTCAATGAGGCAGGTTTCTCTTGAAAAGTGTGAAGTTTTAGGGCTTTGCTCTGGGGTCACCGTAGCTGCTGTGATTTTACTGAGGTAATGCTGGGGCTTGAACTAGTGACCTTCTGATTCTGTTAAACACCTGATCCCATTTGGTATCAGGCCACAGTAAAGAAGTTTGACAAGGTCATCTTGATTTTCTCTTTGCTTGTTCGCGAGCGACACTCTATGAAGGTGTCAGTTGATGCTGAGGACGCTATGCTCTTGAACCTCAGTCAAAACCCTACTTCCTGCCGTTAGCATTCGAAATGACTGCAGCGAGCCGCACCGCGAGAGGCCAGGGCCAATCGAGAGGCAAACGTTTACAGCGGGCCAAGTTCCCCTGGCTAGCTGTCTGCTGAGGCTGTGAAGTAGTCCCAGAGCACTGGGAGATGCTTGTGAAAATCTATTCAGGGGTCATACTGCTCCACACGAGGTGACTGCCGGCACATTCTTCAGTATCGCTGCACTTTGGCCTCTTGCCTCACGGCCAAAAACGGCATTTAAAGCGTCTTAAATCTGCACCTAAAAATATGCAGAAAGCAGGTGTTCCTCTATTGGTTCACATTAATGCATTTATAGCTAATATAAGTAGTTCTTTCGTGAAGCAGGTCATGCTAATTACTTTAGACAACAGCACATTTGAATTTTTTAGGCGTACTTTGGCCAGATGATGAATGGGCTTGTGACATTCTGGAAGAAAAACGATTATACCTAAGAGAACGCCTGATTAATTACATTAACAATTAGCAATCATATATTCCGTATACAACGGGAAGTTATGGCAGAATGAACACATCCCATAAACTTAATTAATTAAAATGTCAGAGTTCCTTTAGGAATATATTGCGTTGATTGTGAGGTCGGTCCCTGATGAATAGTTGTGATTCGCTAATGAATCTGCCCGTGCAGTATTCATTCTTTCTGCTAGTTAGCGGAGTGAAAGTGTGATTTTATATTTCTGGCTGTGGGAGTGCAGTAAAGCTATCAGGACAGTCTGTCCTCAGACTACTATTTTTTTTTACATGCAAGACATTAGTCATTTTCAGTGGAAACAGGGATGTCAGCCTGCATTGATTTTTTTTTTTTAACTCCACAGGGGAATTAATTGTTTCTGTCGTGAATCTGCTGTGCGACTGGTCATAATGCCATGTAACATGAAAATTGGTGGGCAGGTGGTGTACATCTTTTGCTGTGTTCTCTCATCGAGTGCCCTCATTATGTGATTAACTACAGTATAAGCCTTGCGAAGTTTTCATATTTGGGCAAGCTTACTCTCCGGTTCTGATGGGTGGTGTACGTCAGGGCTGCCTACCCATGTTCCTGCAGAGATTTTCCCAGCTTGGGTTTCATTCTTGCTGCAGGAAAAAAAAAAATCTGTTTTTAACAAGTGATCTACCCCTGTTATGAGACTTAAGTATTCCTCCTTCCAAATAAATCTTTACCATGTTTTAAGTACGTTCTTGCTTGCTGAGTGCACTCAACTTACCCTGTGGTATATCTTGAAATGAGTCAAGATCATTTAATCTTAATTAGCTGATAGTTCAACTTCGTAACAAGTTTCACACAAAATTATTTATTTCAATTGATTTAATTTTGGTTTTTGTTGTGTTTCTATGCTTATTAGGCATATCTGAGTCTACTAATTACCTGCTCAATGAGATCTCTATTTATTAAAGTGGTGTGCTTTGTTAGGGCCAGAGTGAAATCTTATTGGACCATAGATATTTCAGAACAGGACTGGACAGCCCTGGCGTAGTTATTCATGAGAGAAGTCAAATGAAACAAGCCTAATGGAATGTTATTTTAATGGTTTCTCCACAAAATACACTGCAGTCTTTGGTATTTAAACAGCGAAACTGCATAAGAAGGACTGTAGAGTTTCTATGTTATGGGAAAAAAAAACAAAAAATGAAAACTGAGTGTGGCTATATTTGTTTTAACATCCAATTCAGAGCCAAAATGCAAACATAGTATCACTGTCCAACTATTTACAGAGCCCTTTGTATTTATTTTGTGATTATGGCAAGACTAGCTAATGGTCCCACATGGCTACCTGGGTGAACCTGACCCAGTTTGCTTCATGAAGTTGGACATAAATTATATTGCTATATGCAAATATAATGACCATATAAGCCCATTATGAATTTCATATCTTGGTATATATCACAAGAGCTTTTAAATATTACTCTATATATATATAATTTTAGTTTTATTTTTTTTATATGTATTGTACAAGCCTCATTTGGGATTGTTTAACTTCTTGTATGCAATTATATTATTATTATTATTATTATTATTATTAGTATTAGTATTAGTATTTTTGACTCTTGTATTACTCCCCTGTGATTTTGACTCGGATTAGGTCAGTCAGATAATGGATTTTTGATGTACAACTCAGAACGTACTCCTTGGACCATACAGTGATCTGCCAGTCATCAGCACAATCATGGTAAACTTTTTATAACCGCACAGTTCTTAAGCTGTGAAGCGCATGTTATTTTTATCTGGTGGTGTTTGGGTTGAGGTTTGGAGTAGAAGGACCGTGTTAATCCTCAGGTATACAGTATAATGTAGGGGGTTTGTTAATCTTTGAGTGCGAGTACTGTAAGGGATCGAGGGAGTGAATAATTAATTGGTTTTTCCTATTTAAAAAAATCCACCTCCTGGTTCAGTTTCTCTCTGTCTCTTAATGAGGTTTGCATTCTGCCATTCTCTGACAGTATGCATTGCAGGCAATGCCGAGCTGTTCTCCATCCTGTTGCCATGGAGATGTACAGGAGCTGTAGTGCATTTTGTGCGAGCGCGCACACACGCTTACACACACACACACACACACACACACACACACACGCATGTGCGTACATACATGCACTCTCACAAATGCACACGACCCTCTGCATGCTGATGCCTTTTGGACTGCAGGCCAGATCGCCGTATTGGCATGTGTGGGTGCAGGGGTTGCGTAACTGTGCGTGTGTGTGCATGTGTGTGCGCCCGTGCATGTGCACACTCGAGTGGGTGGACAGCAAGTCTGACGTTCGGTTTGCATCTGTGGTGATCAACATTCTGATTCTGATTTTCAGGACCTATTAGGATAAAATGTTTCGGGTGCCATGTATTTCCAATGAGCGCTGGATATTTTGCTGCTTTGCTATGCGTCTCAATTATGGCTTTGCAGATTCAACCCTAAAATATATCCATCTCTCCATCCATACATCCATCTATCCAGCCAACTTACTGTATTTGTAGTCAGGGTCACTCAGAGAGTGGATCTCATCCCAGCAGCCAACGGGAACGAGGGAGGAACAGACCCTGGACAGTTTGCCAGTCCACTGCTAGGATAACAGAGCACTCGCTCTCATTCTCATGCCTAATGGCAGTTTAGAGTCTTCTCTTAGCCTGACATGCAGGTCTTCAGTTAGCCTGACATGCAGGTCTTCGGAGCTGTGGAAGGAAACTGGAACAAACCCATCCCCATGAGGAGAGCGTTCAAACTCGGGGGCCCCAGGCCGGATTCAAACCCCCAGCCCTCTCGCTGAGAGGCAACAACACCACCCACCACATCGCCATGCGCCATGTGACTATTAATAGGACGGCAATGGACAGATGACACACAGCCTTCTGTGAAAGAGTCACCGCTTGCCTGCCCGCTGAGGCCAGAATTTCGCGGGGAAGTTGAAGAGAATAAATTAGTGAATCACGGCATGATTACGAATGCGCTCCGGAGCTTAGTTTTGCGGGCTGCATTAATTCAGGTTGTTATGATATTGTTCCAGGAAAAGGGCCGATCTTGTCGGGTGGCCGTTAGAGTTCACTCAAGCTTCGGGACATTGATTTAAATGGTAGGCTTTGTGTAACCACTGAAAAATGACCACACTGAGAATGTTTTAAGGTGAAATTGGGTGAGTAGCTGCTAATGAGAAACATCTTTGGACTCACAGACCAAGGGTGCTAGTTCAAGCTCCAGGGTTACCAGATCAATGCTGCTGTTGGCTGTTTGGGTGGACATTGCTTTGGGGGTGATTCAACTCTATGATTTAGTCAACTGTTAGTAGCTTTGGATAAAAGTGTCTGTTAAATAACTGGAATGAATTAACTTCTATCTTCGAGTTTCGGTCATTGATTTGAGTGTAAGCCAGGGCAGAGGACATTGTACCTTTAGACTTACTCCACTGTGGGTGTCACTATCTTTGCTAATTCTCTGTTAATTGTTAGGACCACTTCTACGTGCTACGCGAATTCCGACCCTTGCTCAAAGTCAGTCGAATTGATTAAGCAATTCATTCTGTTTGCTTCGCCTTCAGCTCGATATCGCTCTTTAAAACCCTGCACAAAGGCATGAAGCTAGTTTCTCCGCTCAGAAACCCGAGCTTTCAATCACACAATAAGCAAACACTGGAAATCCTCTCAATTTTTTTATATTGGTTTTTATGCCTTTTCAAATACCAGACTGGAATTTTTCAATAGCTTGAGTACACATATTTGGCTTGTGTTTCTGATTCGAACAAAAAAATCAAGTTGTGGTCGTTAAGCCATGCAATATTAAGGATAAACTTTGGCAAAAACTATTTGATAAATATACATGTAGCGATATTTGGAAGACGAGTAATTATTTGAGCTGAATCATTTCAGTAATTCACTTGACTGGGTCTCTATCATGAGCTCATTAAATGTGGATTTGAATAGCAGCAGGCAACATGAATTTTATCAATGTATTGCATGAACATGGTCTGGGATGTAATTCAATTATTTAATTCAGGGCAGGCATTTTACAATTACAGTTGATTGCTTTACTTTAAGATCTAAATCGCTATATCAAAAAGTCACAATTGCTTCCTGTATTTTCCCTGGTGTTGCACACTCACACGTATTGGATGTGTGTGCTGTATACTGCAAAACCTATAAAGGGACATAACTCTAACTCGCTCATTGATTGTTCTAGCCATGAGACATCCAAATAAATGACGAATTAATTGTTTCTTAGAATTCACTGTTTTGTGGTATCACGCATTTGTTCCTTTCAGTGGATTTTGGTTATAGCTTAGTGGAAAACAAAAGCTTCTAATGGTCTGTTTTTACCTCTTTCTGTTTGTAATTGCATAAACACCACAAATAGTCCGTGGTATCTTCATCGAAATGTCATCTGTCTGTCTGTTACTGTTCATCTCATATCTTATCCAAATATCACCTGTCTATCTGTCTATCAGTGACTGTTCATCTCATCATCAATAAATAAGTTGGTATCATGTGTGATTGTGCTGGATTTATAAACAGTTTTGTTGTAAATGCTACTCTGATGTAATCGGGGGCAGATCCTGGTGCCTCGATCGATACCTGTGCTCGATATCGAAAGTAGCAGATACCCATTTCTGATGCTAAACTGATGTATGCTTCAAAGCTGATAAGCTTTAGTTTGGTCAAACTGGTCTGAGAAATATGACATTTGTCAATTCTTTATCGCAGACCTTTCGAATGTACAGGGGCAGTAAATCAATTGCTGTATCAGGAGTGTGTGATAACAATGTGACTTCATGCATTAAGGTACTCTGAAAGGGAAACGGAATGGATTCCAGTCTGTGTCTCTAAGCAGGCCGCAGGTGGCCTATCTGTGTCCGATATCTGGCATTGGAAACACTGAGCGAACGGACAAGGCAGTCCTGCCACCCTGGCGTTCACAAGAGAGAACGCAGGACCTCTGCAATGCTATGCTAATGTGTTAGCGGTGTTGCTTTAATGTTACACAGCAGAGTTATGCTGGCTCACTCCACCTCGGTGTGCCTTGACCGTACTGCTCCAATTCTTCATTATGCCAGTTAAAGCTGTGGATGAGGGCTCCATATGGGCAGTAATAATTTCTCATTAGCAAGTTCACTTAAGACGCAAGGTCATCGTTACAGTCTTTAGCGGTTATTTGCTGCTGAGGCATCTGTTTGTATCGTGAGGCAAAAAAAAAACCAAGAAAGTTCTGCTGAAGACCAAATGAAGCAATCACGTTTATTGATATTTCAGGATTTGAAAAAAAAAAAACCATTTAAAATGTTTACTGCTTAAATAATACTCTAATACTCTCTTCATGTTAAAATAAAATGTTTTCTATTATCGTAGATTATTAGGTAATATTTTACCTTTATGTTAAAGGCTTACAAGATTGTCTTTTTTTTTTTTTTTTTCGTAAATGGCCTGTCTGTCAGCCTATTAGAGAATGCTTTTCTGCAGGATTCTCGCAAATTAGGATATCTTTTATCTTTAATTTATTATCTGGAAAAGTCCAATTTGTTATTCCTTTAAAGACAATTTATTAAAATTCAATAGGCCTTTAGATGAGCCAAGATTCAAAGCTGACAGCTGTTGCACCACAGATTTTTTTTTTTTTGAATAATTGCTTCATATCTGTTGTTGTGTGATGATTATCAAAGGTGTGTTATGAAATTATACCACAGTATACCGCGATAAAATGTGAAAACAATATTTTCAAGAGGAAGAAAGTTGTGTGCACTCATTTACATGTTTATTCTATAAACATTTGTGCATATAAAATTACTGCAGGTATACAGGATATCTTTAACCAACATTTGCAGTCCATTTGTGTGCCTTCGTACATTTTAAGAAGGCCGGCATGACTTGGTTAGCATGTGAGAAAGCAGAGAGGCTGGGGGATCACGAGTTAAGTTGCCCCCTCTGCAGGTGAAAAGGCAGTGCGAACTCTGTTTTTTCACTTCTATAAACCATAACATAGAGCTGAAATAGTGATTGTTCGCACACCTAGTGAATTTGAGAAACTTGGCAGCCACTAACCAAATAAGAATGACAGATTTTGCTTCAAAGGGTGGCAAGCAATATTGATCAGAAATTTACCTTTCTCCGTATGATGCAAATATATTCGCCAGCCAACAGTCAGGTTTAGTACTGTGATTTTAAACAGTCAGGCTTAGTACCTACCATGGTTTCAAACAGTTAGGTTTAGTACTGTGATTTTAAACAGTCAGGCTTAGTACCTACCATGGTTTCAAACAGTCAGGTTTAGTACCATGATTTTAAACAGACAGGTTTAGTGCTATGATTTTAAACATTTAAAGAAGTTGTAACATCTCTGCCATAATCCACTATGTCAGTCCTTCTCTGTCTTCATAAAAAAGTGATGCATTTGAATTCCAGTTTTGACCCAATACATTTCATCAGCAGTCTGAAGATTGCTTAGACAGATGGTGATGGTTGACAGAAATTATAGATGTTACTTGTATTTACGGTTGCTTAGTGACTGTTACCTAGGCGATACCATTGGAAAAGGAATGTTCTCAATCGGACATAGTTTAGTGTGGCTGTCCTTACGTACTTATGAATGCATGCTTCTTGGGTTTGGTGCGCCATGAGGGGAGCACATGTCTATTAAGCTGCTTTCACACCGGACGCGAAACGAATTTGTCGCACGACAGATTACATTCATAGTCAATGCAAAGACGCGAATGTCTTTGCATTGACTTTGAATGTAATCTGTCGTGCGAAAAATTCGTTTCGCGTCCGGTGTGAAAGCGGCTTTAGGCGTGAGCTCTTTATTCTTGTCTCCATTTTCCTCTGCTCGATTTCATTAGTTCCTGGAAATGAGTGGCAGATGCTGGCTGCAGCATCAAGTTGTGGTTGCTAAACTGGACTGCACCTCCCTCTCTCGGGGTAAGGTACTTAGCCTGAATTGCCTCTGTGAAGCATCCAGTTGAATTGATGGATAATGCGTGAAGGCTTTGTAAGTTTCCCTGGGTAAGTGCGTTCTAATGAAGTCGTGTGCTGTGCATTCAGCTCTTATATATTTAATTTCACTTTGGTCGTTTGATTCACCTCTTTGCTCTTGATGTAAATGGATGCTCTTCCTTTGCTCTGCTCCCTCTGCTGCTGTTTTCGATTGTTGCGGTTACCATTAGCGCCTCTGAATTTTCTACTTGTCCCATTCCTTGTGCTTCACATACTCGCAGCACTTGTGAGCCCAGTGCTAATCTCCATGACTTGTTGGAACTGAAGAGTTTGTTTCCAAAACACAATAAGTGCCAAAATTACAGAAATTGAGGTAATACCATAGAGCGATAGCCGTGTACTTCTTACACATGGTGCAAAAATCAGTTTCTACAACTTCATACTACAAACATATAAGGTGTATTTTTTTCATGGTCAAAGTTTGTGTTTTTCTATAAAATGTAATAGGCACGAACATAGAAAAAGCTGATTTACTCAAAATGAGTAAAATGGATATATTGCATTTTGAAAACAAACTCTAAGGGCCCTATCTTACGCCAGAGTCCCTAAACCCGTTATTTGGGGATTTAGCATTGCGTAAGAGGCGTTCCCCCGCGAAAGTTGCTATCTTGCACACCTGCCTATATCCCTAAAACACCTGCGCTACCCGTTATATTATGCATAGGCGTGGTTTGGGCGTTACACCAGTTAAACCAATCAGTGTGCCAGGTGCTATTGCCTTTAGGAGCAGGCTGCGCTATCCCAAATCCTCAAACCGAAACCCGTGATGGAGAGAGCAAGGTCGCCACGTTTCTCCGAAGACGAAGTTAAATTGCTCATGCATGAGGTCAAATCCAGACAGGGGAGGATCTGTTTTTGTTAAGTTAATCATGGATTGTACTATTTTATTATTATTATTATTATTATTATTATTATTATTATTATTATTATTATTATTATTATTTGACATTGACATATTGTTTAATGTTTGGTATGTAATAAAAAAACAACACTTTTGTGATGGAAACTTCAAAGAAAAAAAGAAAAAGAAAAAAATGCGTTTCGCCATGCACTTCCAACTCCCTCTCCCGCCTGAAATGAAGCATAGAACAAAATCCCATTTTAGAAAAATAAAATTATGTCTATGCACTGGCACTCAGCGACGTAACTTTTTTACCAGCGAGAGCGGCATTTCAGAACTCTTCAGCGAATGAAGGTAATTCTGGGGACAAGTACGTGGTTTCGTCCGTTTACATTTTCCAATCGGACAGCTGACTATTTTTTTACAGCAAGTTGCATGACCGTGCTGCAAAAACAGGTGTACATACTTGTCGCCGAAATTACCTTCATTCGCAAAAGAGTTCTGAAATGCCGCTCTCGCTGGAAAAAAAATTACCGTTGCTGAGTGCCAGTGCATAGGCCTATTAATGATTAAATTATTTTTCTGTACTGAATGTAGCCCATTATTTTGTCGCTGTTGGATCGCATGGGGGAGAGAAGCCGTGTCTTCAATTGCCACTTGATTATTCTTGAATTGGAAAACATGTTAATAAAGGAAAACCAAATGGGTAGCGGGTGGTTTGAGGACCCGCTATACGCTTTCCCTAACATGTGTGGTCAAGATAGCAATTGTAGGGAAAGCGAATAAACACGCCCACGGGCACACCTCCAGGCGCAAATAAGGGAGTCAGCATAATGCATAGCGGGTAGTGTGGCCGCAAGATACCGTTTAGGGATAGTGGAAGCTGCTAAATGCGTAATTCACGGGTGGCGGGTAGTGGCAACGGGTAGGGCAGTGTGAAAGATAGAGCCCTAAAACTATTCTTGAAGCAGTTTTTTTTTTTTTTTTTTAAACAAGCAATTGTCTCCTAAATAAAAGTATGCCTCGGGATTTTCTGTGCTTAAAATATGGCGTTTGTGGTCCTAAACCCCAGCATAAACTGTACTTTGTCATCCAATACTGATTCTACTGCCCTTGCCTTTGTTGCATCTCAATTCTGCCTGGTATCTGAATTATTCCATTGTAATTTTGAATCACCAGTGGTGACACCAGTGACATCAGCAAACTGATGACCACCTGATGCTGCTGTCGCATGTTTAGCAATTGGCGACGGAGGCTTCGAATTGGGGCCAAGAAGTCTCCAACCGCTACTTATTTGTGCTGTGTTTATGGAACATTAGCTAAATCTGGGATGTGTAACCCAGAACACTTTCGCAGAATTAGTTTCTGCACCCAGCCGCAAACTGCAGCCAAAAGCACCAGCTGCCACCGATAGATGGTCCGGGGGTAATTGGTATTGGCTGGTCCCCAGCTCCACATCTGTGGACCAGAAGTGGTCCTGAAATCTCGCCGAGCGGGAAACATAAGGGGTAATTCTAAATCTTGATGAACAAGTGCGTTTTGCTTTAAAAATCTGCTGCCACAGGGACCTCCGAGTGGTGAAGATATTTGTCTGGGAGCCCTGTGGTTGGGTGTTCAAATCCCAGCAACGCCAGAACCAAAGGCGAGGAGACAATTGGCTCAGCCTCACCTGGGATGCCAGTGGTTCAGCCAGTCAAAATTCATTAGTCTCATTGCTCTCTAGCGGCCACTCCTGGTCGGCTGGGAGTATGTAGCCGTATGAGCAAATTGTACGCTGACCGTGCTATCCTCTGACGGCCGAAGCAGTGTGTGATTGGCAGTGCGACTGCATAGTATGAAAGAAGCGGGGAAAGTTGTCATGCAAGTCGTGCCACAGCCTTCGTCCTCCTGAGTGGATGGGAGCAGATCGTGGCGGTGGACTGAACAGTTTGGCTGCATTCGGAGTGGGGAAAAACCCCCCTTAAGAAATTGTCGCTTCATTGCTTCATTATCACAAAACCGGTCACATCTGTGTATTCCCAGCCTCCCTCTCCATCAGCTGCAGAGGTGGCTGGAATGCCTAAAATAGAACCTTTTGTTGGCGCCAAGAGCCGGCAAACTCGACTGTTGCTCCAACGCTTCCTCGAACCTCCCCCCGGCTCTGGGCACCAGCAATTCTTTTGGCTCCAACCCGCGGTTATCTGGTCCATTGGCTGATATGACCAGCTGTAGCCATAGGCTGCACTGGAGGATGTGCTTGTCAGTGTAGAGGACATAAAAAAAGATATGGGTGCTTCGAGATGGAGACTCCGTGTTCTGGAGGGCCCTGCAGCCACCTGGGGGATTAGATGAAGGGAGAAATAGGAGCTTCATTGTAGTTGGAGGTGACCGCTTTTAGTTTGCAGCTTTCTAGAGCATTCCATGGACTGAGTGTCATGGGGAAAACAAAATGGCGGAGGCTAGAATGGCAACTTGGTTCTGATGTTTTGGATGTACTCATACACTTGGCTACGTGTGGTAGGTGCGAACGGAAATGGTAGGTGGAAATTGTGGCTCCAGCCTCAGGAAAGTATAAGATTATTTAGTTGTATGACCTCCTGTGTACTGACTGACTGACTTATGAGGGTGAGTGTTACAATTCATTTCCATAAAACTTTGCTTTCTCCTTTATTTCTTTACGGAATAATGAAGCAGTATCTCAATTTATGCTCTCCGTAGCATTTGTTAAACCAGTTTCTCAGTCTCTCAAATGCAAACTGTGTGGTGAAAGTCAACTGCTGTGGTGTTTGCTCAGAAGGAAGCGCACCATGGAACCAAGGGAGGAGGTGGAAACTAATCAACACATTTTTCTAACATGTATTCATGACCTGACATGTTTTAAGTATTATCAAGTTCACCTCAGTGTTATTATGTTAAACTGTTAGCTAACAACAAGCTTGTAACACACACACTAGCAAGAAAAAATAATTAAGCATGGTATTATTAGTACCCACCCAACATTGTACATTTCTGTTTGTTTTGATACATTTACATACAGTATTTGTTGTATTGTAAAGCTGTATTTGCCACTTAATGGTGGAACATATTTGTTGCAGCCATATGTTATACAGCTGTTACATCAGATGATTGAAATCCTGTGCTAACATATCACTAAGTGAGAATCATATGTATTTGTTTAGAAGGAAGCAATACATCACATGCACAATGCCTTACATTTTCCCACAGATCAATAAGTAGTGCTCTGTTGCTAGCCTCGTTTAAACCAACAGAAGTGCTGGCGAAGTGAGTTTTGCAGCGACACGGGTCACGTACGGTCGGCCCTCTGCTGCACATCACTATCGATTGCATGTTTGATCTGGCGGTGGAATTAAATTGCCCGCTGGAATCGTCCCAACGAGAGATGCTAGTACGCGCCGCCGCTTTCCGTGTGGTCGGGGACAAAGGTCGTTCAGCTGGTCGTAATAGAGAGGGTCGGCGGTGATTACAGCTCCTGCCATGCTTGAGATGTGGACTCGTACAGCAGACGGGGGTCCTGGGGAGAGCAGTGTGTTGCAGGGGGAGTTGGGACTGCTCTTCGGCCTGGGACTAGGGCGCTTATCGACACAGCCTCTCTCTGGGTGCTGAGAGTCTGGTGATAGATGTTCCACTGGGAAAGGAGTCCACTCAAGCGTAAAGCAGGCCATTAGTAATGCAGTCCTCATCTGTGCACTTTTCTCTGAGGAGAGCTGTGCACACATTCCCCTCCGAATTTTTCTACCACTGTTTTCTCTCACTCTGTTGTTTTCTCTCCCTCTTTTTCGCTCCTCCCTCCTCTCCTCCCCCCTCCCTGCCTCCCCAATTCAGTTGATAATCGCTTGCCGACGATAGATATGCTCACTGCTGAAATCAGTGTCAATGTATAGACGTTTGGCGCGCATGTATCTGTTATAACCAATTATGTTTCGACTGCGTTTGCGTGAAGTCCTTGGTTGTCTTATGTTCCAAGTGACATGGTTTTCAAACAGAGATCCATGGACCTACACTGGGTACAGCATGGCCACCTGCCACCAGAAATGACCATAACTGGATTACCAACCAGGGAATCCATTATGTTATTGTTTGTACAAGTTTTACTGGAAATGGAAGCTAGTGAATTATTAGTATTATTGTTATTGAATAATTTATTCACTCACTTTTGCATTTGCCCCAGTACTATTATTTATACTATTGACTTGCTGTTTTGTAATTGGCTTATAATCGCTGCTTTCCAAAATTATTTCCATGATTCTATGTCTATGATTCACCTTTAAAAGCTTTTTTTAATTAATGATATTCTTTATATTGCTGTGTTTTTATGCATACTGCTTAGTGCACTATGTAGAAGGTTTTTTTTTTGTCATTTAAATCTGCCCAGCCCTTTGCAGGTTTAGAAGAAATATTGCACTGAAATTCAGTTTTTTTTTTTTTATTTTGACTCGGCTCAGAAATGTGTCCAGCTCAGTTTTTGGGGTGACAGACTTTCCTGCCACTTACTTGTTCTCCCCATGTGACTCCTTCTGTGACTCCATAATCCACGCTCCATCTGGGACCCTTTTCCTAGTCTAAATACTGCAAATAAAAATTACAAATAGAAGAGGGTGGACTGTCCACTCTTCTTTTTATAGACTAAAGAATAAATTCTAATTTATGTTGTCTCTAATCTCTTTGCATTGCCTTAATCAGTCTTTCAAACGACTACTCTTTAGCAAGCTTTGATTAAGGCGACGTCGACAAAAAGCTGGTGCTGAATACTGCAGAAGAAGATTCTGAATGCCAGATTCAGCTTTGAGAACGTCACTGTTTTTTATATGAAGAGACAAAAAGACGGAAAACGGTCTTTATACACATCCCTATTATTTGTGACGGCTTTTATTGCCAGTGGTAATGGTCGATTCCTGGTCTGTTGGACGATTTACTTGCGCCAGTGGATGCTGTTGATAATGGTGAGCGCTAGAGATTTTTTGCTCTCGGTGTCTTCCATCGACATGCTAGATCCTGTGAGTTGCCGGGCAACCAGTTACAGTATTAAAAAGAAGGAAACCCACGTACAAGGAAAGACACCATGAAGCTTCAGTGCTAGCTAAATTCTCTGATCTCCCCTCTGTGGGAGTTTACATCCTGGATAAATTATTCATCTTCTTCGGTGCTGTTGTGCTTAGGTAATTATTTTTGGGGTGCATTTCAGCTCTACTTTTTAATGTAAATCCTTCAGTGGCCCCAGGCTCATTTTCACACTGTGGTGGCTCGGAAGTGGGTGGAATTGTGTCGTAGTAAATAATAGAGAATACAGTTTTACCTTTTAAAATGAAATGCTCGAGTCCAAAGTTGTCAGCACGGTATTGCGGCACTTCCAAATCATGGTTTATCATCCTCTGTTCATTTTTTGGTGTGTACACATTGCAGAGTTTACATATTCTTTTTGTGGTCGGAAAACCATGCCAGTTTCACAATCATTGCCAGAGTAATGTTAATTATCTCTGTAAATTTTTCCATGTGAAGACTCTGTCAGCCGTGATTGTGTGAATGGGCACCCTCATCGTGTTACCTCAGCAGTAGCTGAGCTATTAGCATTTTCTGTGACACATCCAGACGTATTCAGCCCCCTTTTTTTTTAGGTCTTGACTGTGGGAATAGGAGGGCTAGGGAGCCACCAATGATGTTTGAATAATTAAAAAAAAAGAAGTTTATATTGCCAGGTCCGTAAGTCTTTGGACAATGACGCTATTTTCATCATGGCTCTATGCGCCATCACAATGGATTTGAAATGAATTATTCAAACCTTTCTTGAAAGGTAGACTTTTAACTTTAATTTAAGGTTTCACAAAAAATATTGCAGCTATTTTTATACCTAACCTCTCACTCATTTTAGGGGCTCAAAAGTAGTTAGATATACTAACTTTATAATCATACATATACTGTAATTTTTCATGCTTGTTTGCAAATCCTTTGCAGGCAATGACTGCCTGAAGTCTGCAACCTACTGACACCAACTGAGGCTGGGTTTCTTCGCTGGTACTGATCTTCCAGATTTTCACTGTGGCTTTCTTCAGTTCCGGCTTGTTCCTTGGCCATATTGTCTTCAGCATGTTACATGCATTCTCAATTGGACTCAGATCAGGTGACTGACTTGGCTTTTTTTGAACATCCCAGTTTCTTGCCTTAAAAAATTGTTGGTTTGCTTCAAGACATGTCCATCTTCTTCTGTTCTTTGATGCAGTCTAAATAGTTTTGAAACATTCAGCTGAATTTGAGCGGGTAATATGACCCCATACAATTTAGAACTTGTTGTTGTGCTTTTGTCAGTTGTCAATAAATCCAAGGGAACCAGTTTCACTGATAGCCATACATGCCCACGCATGACCACACTTAACAAACGAGGTCGTATGTCATGGATCATGAGCAGTTCATTCCCTCCTCCATGCTATTCTTTACCCATCATTCTGGCCTTAGGTGGCAAACTCACTGATTATGAGTCTTACTAATGATTTAAGTCTTGCGGTACAGAGATGTGCCTGCATCCTGGAGAGTGTTCTTGATCAGGCCAGTTGTTTTTAAGGGGTTTTTTACTTCTACTGCAAAATAATTATATCATCCAACTGAGTTGTTATCCTTGATCTCCCTGGCCTTTTGCTGTTCCTGAGCTCACCAGTGCATTTTTTCCTTTTTAACATTGCAGCAATTAGTTGATTTGGTCCATTTTTTAAAATTTCTTTTATGGTTTGGTTACACACTGAACAAAAATATAAATGCCATAGCTTAGTCCTTTCAATATTCTGCATAATTATTTCTGAGGTTTGCTTATTAGGGTTTATTTATGTGACTAAGGTTGTGTGTTACTGGTCTGTGAGCATTTCAGTCACCTTCTCCATATCATTGTCAAGTTCATGCCCTTTGTCAGTGTTGGCCTGTCAGACAGGTGGGCCCTGATCTAGAGCTACTGAAATCAGGTACGGTCAACCCAGGCACATCCTGTACTCAATAAAATAAAAGGCCGCCTCAAAAGTCCCAGTTCTGCCACTGTTCGAAATGCCATAGATGACTGGAGCCATCATGGAGGCTGCCATTGGCATGCTCAATGCAGAAATGTTTCTCAGCCCTTTCTGTGGCAAGGGCTCTTAATGTCCATGTTTCAACAAGAAGTCGCACAAGACAGCTTTTTGAGGAATTAGGCACGACAGCAGACCTTGCCCACTTGCATGATGACCGTGTGTGACGACCCCTGCCCTAGACCGCAGTATCCAGACTCTCCATCTCTGTGACCATCTGAGACCAGCGACGGCCACTGCAAATGAAACAGTTGGTCCCCACAATCACTGCATGTTTGCCTAAACCATAAAAAGTCATCTCCAGGATGTCATATCTCTGTGCGTTTCGCTCTCCGTGGATTGGACCTCACCTCAACCCGACAAAAAAAATGGTTCGACTGATTGAATAGACACGTATGATGGCCGGCGGCACAATGGAGGACTGTTTTCTTTACAGACGAGTCACGTTTCCAACTTCACAGAGTGGATGGAAGCGAGATTGAACTGCTGACATCAATGTGGTGTGTATGGTGAAATATGGAGGTGGAATGCTGGTTTGGGTGGGAAAATCCCATGGACATTGCACCCAACTGCATTTCATTAACAGCATCTTGAATGCAATGTGATATCAGGATGAGGTGCTGCAGCCTATCATCCTACCATTCGTCCATCAAAACAATAAACTCCAGCTTGACCATGCCAGACCCACATCACCTGTGTATGCAGAGTTTTTGAGCCTGAAAACATTTGTATGCTTGAATGGCTGGCTTATTCCTCGGATTGGTCCCCCGTCCAGCATCTTTGGGATGTCCTCAACCAACGAGTTTGTCGTTGGTTCACATTATGACTCTACAAAGCTCTTGAAGAGAAGTGGGAACATGTCCCCCAAGTCACCATTGACCATTTGTTACAGTCTATACAGCAGAGTTGTGTAGCAGTGCAGCAGGCCAAAGGCAAACGTGCCCAATTTTGATTTGTGAAATTTTGACAATAGACCCCATCCCCTTTATCATCATGCCGTCTTGAGATTCTTGTTTGTCTGTTTCGATCATTGATCAAAATGTTTTGCAATATGGTCATACAGTCTGTCAACACTCAATGAAGGTGCAGTGTGTTTCTGAACATGGTCATATTTCTCGCAATAAGAAGTATTGCGTTTAAATTTTTGCTCAGTGTAGATTTTTCAGACTAATGATGACCTGCTTCATTAGCGGCAATGGCTCTTTGGAATTCATTTTGAAAATTAACAGCGAATGCGAGCGCCACACTTGAAATCAACGCATGACCTTATATTTGCTTACATGTAACCTGGGTTCAAGCCTGGGTATGGAAGAGCTGTGCAGACAGTAGTTTGAATAATTTTGGTCTCCAGGAAAAAAGGAGGTCCAAAGAGGTGCAATTCCTGCGCCGTTCCTCCGATTTGGATGTAAATACCCTAAAATTGAAGCTGAAAGTCTGCTCATGTTTATTATTTAATTTTATCTCCAATATACTATGATAGACCATTAAAATAACAATAAGTTTGTCAATATTCAAAGATATGATACCGATTTTAAGTTATTTGAGGTTAAAAAACCAAAGCAGCACAGCTGAATTATGTCAATGTATTATATCCAGGTCTGTATCTTGGTCCATTCCTGGTGTCAAGAGGTGCCATGATTACGGTCTGAGATGGACACAGATTAGATGTCATTTTATGGGCATAAAACATTGTTAATCATGTCATTGCTTTGCCGAGGATGAAATTGATGATGAAAGATAGCTTTGGGACGTCAAGTAATGGAGATTGAGTGTGAAGGCTTGTGTTTTTGCTTTGGCTCAAGCCTGTAAATTAATTCATTAAATAAGATTTTATGTGACTATTTTGGTGTTTATAACAGGAAATTGGTCTTTGGGGAGTCATTAAACTAGTAAATTTCCTTCAGCGGATTGACCTTGATGCTAAGATGTGACTGATTTTTCCACTGAAGCTGTGTCAAACCAATAAATGCTATTTTTTGCATCATGGTGATAAAAGTATTTGAATGCATCCCCTTTTCCCATTGTGTTTACATCACATTTTATGTCAGGTGTCTGTGTATCTTTGTGATGTGTAAACCTAGTGTTATTTTCCCAAAAACCTAAAGGTTGTGGCTACTGCTCATGAATCATGCCTGCAGTTCTTATTACCGTTTTGCTGAAGCAATTCAGGTTAAGTTGTTCTGTCAAGTGTACAGTAGCCCAGCTGGGAATAGAACGTGTTACTTTATGCTTGCAAGGCCAGTTCCTCCACCACTCCTTACATGCTTATCCTATAATTCTTTATGGGTCATTTAAGATGTATGATACATCAATATGTGCAAAAGTTTTAGACACCCTATATTTTTTAAAATTTAAATCTGCTTTAGATGTTTACTTTTTGTTTTCCACATTAGACATTGCTGAATATAAAAAGTAAATTTGAAATTCCAAATGCTAATTTAAAGAGAAGTTTTATAAATGAATGCTTGTATTTCATTTAAAGAACAGTCGATATAGCCTTGATTTTCCAGATTGTCCCAGATTTTTTGGCAAAAAACCAAATATTGGTTTCGTAGAGATTTTCTTGTGAATGCTTACAGGCCACAAATTTCAACTGATTCCTTTGATATTGGGTATGGGCATAGGTTGTGGTTAGGTCACAAACCTATTGATTTTGGTTGCCATGTCAACAGAATTGGCTAAAGAAAGCACAATTTCATGCTGAAAATGAGCCCTTTCTGTGCACGGCTTTTCAACGCTCTAGAGGTCAGAGTTTTCAAGGTATCACAAGCAGCCCCTCGGAGGCTACATCCACGCGGTCGCGGGCGACAGGACTGTCTAGTTCTGCGTGGTATATTGCATTGCTGATCAGATTGATTCATTATGCACCATTACACTGTATGCGTCTGTTTTATCGAAAAAATGATCAGTCTTCGCTCAGACAGAAAACCAGACCAGTGGCTTACGTCATCTTTAGTTGTATAAAAGCAGTTCTAATATTGTTCTACATAACAAATCATATAAAATTCATATCAGGAAGGCTTTTATACTATTTTCAACATGCATTAATGAGGCCTGACTCAATGAGGCTGGCTAAATTCCTGATTGGAAAGACTGGGTAAAAATCTGTTATTTAAATTGCATTATTATAATGCAAAATCAGTTTCACTGAGATGAAGTATTTTTCCAGGCTCCTAAAGCCAGGGCTTAAACAGGATTTTCACATAACTTGACGAAAGGGTCACATTTTGGTAAAATATGCTACCCGCCCCTTTCTCGCTTCGGTCCGGCGGCCCATTCAGTTCAACTCCAGTTTTATTTGTTTAGGAATTTTACAGAGGACGGATATAGGTATTTTAAAGAAAATGAGACAAGTGTTCTAGCTGCTACTGCCGTGTAGTACCTAAACTAGTCTTTCTACTGGTTGAAGCTGAAGCCGAAGTTGGCACTCGCCCAGTGCAGATTTGTCTCTGGTCTGTTAGGCCAATCCGTACTCGAGAACAGCAGCTTAAATACATGAGCCAATCTCCAGCCCTGCTGTAATCGTACTGTTTTCTATTTCGTCTTTCTGCTCGGCTATGTATAGATTTCATTAAATCTGGTGACTGCATCTTTTGGTGAAATAGCCTGCAAAACTGAGCCCAAACATTAAATTACATTACATTACATGTAAATGAATTAAACGGGATATTTCATGGATTAACAAATAAACACCCACCACTTGTTCATTATAACATGCGCTCAGGTTAGACTACCATCACCTCAGGGGAAATTCTCGGGCTCATGTAGAATATGAGGTCACGAACAAAGACACGCTGACCAGGGTCCCGTTTCACAAACGCGCAGTTGCTAACTAAGTTTGCAACTTGCATAGTTCGTCCATTCACAGTCAATGGGTCCAACTATGTAAGTTAGCATCTGTGATTTTGGGAAACGCACCCCAGATTGGCTTTTACAGGGCAGTTTGTTGATGAGGTTGATCACTATCTTACCAAACTTGAATTTCTTCTATTCCTTGTCATTGTGCCTTATGCCCTGTCATTTTTGCACTCATGGCATTTTGTTTCATTTTGCAATCAAATGGTGCATCCTTTCCGCTGCTCATGTTTGGTTGCTATTGGACATTTTTCATTATTCCTCTGAAACCCCTGCAAACCGTGGCTTCACCCCCGCAGGCGGTTACAAGTCATTGTGGCAGACTTCGCTTTGAAATCTTCAACATTTTTGTTCAGCCAATTACACCAGCTGTGCTGATCTTCAAGTCTGAAATGTGCGGCCTTTTTTCCGACGATGATAGTCTCTTGATCCCTTCCTTGTTAATCCTGCGTGCCTGTCGAACCCTCATAATTTCTGACAAGTTTTTAAATTTTTGATTTGTTTCCGTTATTAGCTCTTTCAGTTTCGGTTAGTTTTTTATTCTTTGCTCTGCGGCATACTCTGAAACTGCCTTATGATGGGTCCTTGAAGAAGAATCAGAATTAAGCCCCAAGATTCTCATTGGAGTTTTAGACTGACGGGACCTCCTATAAATCTCAGTGAAATCTTTTATCTCCTGGATTTTGTGGGGCTCCACAGGTTTCCCATTAAACCCGTCAAATTTTGTACTCCTAACTTCAGTTTCACACACAGCTTGGGAAATTATTGCTGAGCTTCACACACAGTTTTTTTTTGCTTTGTATCTGTACGCAGATTTTCTTTACAACTACAAATCCTTTCTACACATTCACAAACTTAAATTTTTCATGCAAATTATTTTCACAGCTTTACCCAGGTTGAGGGGATAGGGTTTTCATTATTATGGCTTTTGATCGCCTTGTATTGAGTTATGGTATTATAGATTTGCAGAATTTATAGAATTGAATTCCTTAGCAACATTCAATAAATGGTGGAATTCTATCTAATCTTATTGTTTTTGTATTATCACATGTGCCTCCCCAACCCCCCAACCACCCTGTCAATTATTTTGGTGTTAATCGTTGATTCCTATTGGATAGAGTCTGTCATGACATTGCCTCTCCTGTCCTGACTCTGATGGTTGTACCCCTTGAGTTATTTGGGCTTTTCCCATGCAGTTCAGTAATAAATGATGACTGTGGACAATATAATGTAGGTTACAGAGTACATATTGAGTAAAAGAGCCACTCTATCACACTATGGAGGATCATTCTCTTAAGATGATTTGAATCTATAGATCTCTGTGGGGCAGTATGACCTAGTTGCCCTTTAAAACAGTCTCACTAAACCATTGTTATTCCGGACTGTTCTGGCAGGTTTTTAACTTTGAAAGAGGGGATAGGGTTTTCATTGTTTATGCAAATGGCATTCAGAGGTCCCTGGCTGTAAAGTTTAATCACAATTACTGTTGTAAAATCAATGCTCTGGGTCGCCATGAGGTACAAACTAGCTTGCAAGTGAAGTCTTTGAAAAGGATTTCACTGTTTTAACCACAGTGTTCTCTCAAGTCAAAAGTCACCTCGGCTACCAATTTATCTGTTGAGTGCTGAAAAAAAAGAAATTGAGAAAGTATTTAACTAAAAATGTTTTTTTCTTTGCAAGTCTCTTATTTTTCATGGTACTTAAAACCATTGGCACTTTTGAACTTGACAGTATCCTTTGGGAAGTAAAACCCATCAGATTAATTTTGAGAATATTAGTGACAGTATTGCGCAGCCAAGATGGAAAATAAGTTTGATAGATAAACTTATCTGAATAACTAGGGTTTTGAGTTCATTTGTTCCAAAAATGTACAAAAAAAAAAATTCCGATAATATCTATGTGTTTTGAGTGGCATCTTAATGGCCTTTAATGAATTTGATGAATTTCAAATGCAGAACTGGCTGGTTTTGGAAGTGGATAAGGTTCATTGAAAGCGAATAAATGCTTAAAAAAGAGGTATTTCCACAAAGTAATGCGGGTAAAATGTTTGTGGTGGTTAGATAGATATCCCTTATACTATGAAAGTTTAGTTTTTCGACAGCTGGCTGTTGAGCAGATGTAGGCTTGGGCGATTCGGAAATGCGCACGAGTGTCTCAATAAAGCATTGTGGCAACTTACTTTTCTTTGTTTGTTTTATTGTGAACAGAAAACAAACAGCTTTCAGATGGAGCTGTCCTCAGTGGCCAAAACGTTTGTCTTCTGTTCCCAATATAGCAAACAAAGAGAAGCAAGTTACCACAATGCTTTATTGACACACTCGTGAGCCCACGTCCGTACAGCCCAAGTTTTGTGAGCTGCCTGATATGGTTTTATGAGCCTATGTAAGCATATCTGTAGTTTGTTTTTAATCTGCTCTTGTTCATATAGTGTTATGAGCCAATGGCTATTTCATTGTATTAATATTTACAGCACTATAAAAAGGTCAGCACCATTTACAGTTACTTTATTATACTGTATTTACAGTGTTGCACTGATTTTACTTCGAGCTGAGGATTGCCTGATTAAGACCAGTATTTCAGTCACCAAGACTCTCGTAAGGTATTTTTAACTCTCAAACCAACGGTTTGCAGTTTATACGGTCACCCGATGTGCATCAAGAATGGCGCAATTTGGCAAATTCATGTCAAATTTTTTGGACAATGACATGTTAATCATCACTTTTTTCTTGCTTACCATGGCAGCACTTCTAGTTTAATTACATACCATGCTGCTGTAGTCTGTTAATTCTGAAAGTGATGATTATAGGGAATTGTATTATTGGTAAATTGTGCTTTATTGCAGAGGCCACATGAATGCATGCAGTACAGGTTTGTTTATTTGCTATGATATGAATGTGCTGCTGGTCTTATGACTGGAGCAACCGTGATCCATTTACTACTCCCTATTTCTGTTCTCATCCTATTTTTTATTGAATGGTGAGCACTTTGAGCTGCTGAATGTGAGAACTTTAAAAGTGGAAATAAATAATGAAAGATTGTCATTGTGCGTTTGCTTGTGTTTTCCGGTAGTATAACACAATGGTAGACCATGCTGTTTGAATTGCCTAAACAGAACCCTAGGTATTGTGGCTCCCATTGTGGCTGGCTTGTCAACCCTTGGCCGTCCCATTTTCCTCAGTAGGAATAATGGTGCTACCAAAATAGTGCGACCAAAATTATTTCCATTTGGAAGTTTGGCGGACTATTTACACCAGTGTTTGAATGGTTTGCTTTACAGTTGTGGCCGCCTGTCACTATGCACATGCACATTATGCTACTTTGTCCCATTAAAACAAGGCAAATACAATTTTTACCCCCTTAAACTCTATAACTTTTCACAGAAATTTTCCCTTAAATCGGTTCAAAGTCAGAAAAATCATTTTCTCTTTATTTTGTATTGTAGGACAATGTCACATACGTATTCTACATCTGCTGGTTGTAGCGCTTCACTGAAGCCACATCACACTTGTATTGAGAGAAATGTTCTGACCCAGGATGCCATGTTTTTATGGCCACAGCACTACATCAAATGGAAAATATCTAGATTTTGTCCATCATTTTATACACATTTCCCTGAAATGCAGCAAAACATATTTGGGATTGTTGGAAACCTTGGGCTCTCCTCTTGTATTTGCGTTTGGCCTGAAGTTCCGCTGGTTTGAATACAGCTGCTGCATTTGATGGACTTGTACATAGGTCTGTAGGTTTTATGGGGATAAAAAGCGTTTCATGTAAAGAAACAGCCATGATTTTGGTGGGCAAATTATTCAGACTAATCATTAAGAACAGTGTCTACGGTGTTGTTATCTATTATTGTTAAAGCATTTTTTTTCCGTCTGAGACCTTCAAAAGTACAGTCATTCACCTTATCCCCGGGGCTCAAATATTCAACTTAAGGCTTGAGGAGCATGACCTTGATGCAATGCATACAGTGTCAAAAGTTATGACAACAGATGCCAAATGGCAAAAACAGAACTGCAGCCCAAGTCAAAACTCTCCGACAAATGGACAATTGGTAAGATAGTCGTGAATAACCTCAGAAGAAGAGCCTTAAAAATCACCACAAAATTGATTCAATTCATATCTGTACCAGTCTGAAAAACAGTATACTGTGAGCTTCATGAAGCTGCAATTTACCACGTCTTGTATCTCAGTCACAAGAACTGACCTGCATCAAGTGACAAGATATTAAAAGATTACAAGATATTTTGGAACTTCTGAGACAGCGTTTATAGTCAGTAGGAGTTTATCGATTTTATCGAGGTGGAGGACCAGGAAGATATTACTCCAGCAGAATTTTAGATTCTGGTAGGTATTCCTTCACAGTTATCAATAATAACTAGTACAAGCCGTGTTGGAAGCCCAAAATATTCTCAATGTATATAAAAAACACTTAACTAAATATACTGCTGTCCCCTTATTCCTGTATATTTACCGAGCACAGGAGGTAATCCTGTGACATAACCACAGACTTCAGAGTAACAGTCCTGAGCACTTAGGCTTAGAAAAGGCCTTTGGGGATCAGGTACAGTCGAACAGGGCTTACGTACCCACCGAAGCAGCACGAATGAGTGGACGAACGCTAAGTTAGCACATGCTGGTAGCTGTTGAGCCGTGCGTATTGCTGAAGTGCTGGCAACCAACAGGCGTGTTTTTCACAGGGGTTTTTATAGACCCAGAATTCGTCTCTTGGGGTTTCCTGTTTGTTCCATCAGCTTTATAGTGCAGCGGCGTTAATGCAAGGCGAGGGACTGACTGCGCTAGGAGGCTCGCGCACGGGAAAATATTTTTCTTTCTGGAGTGAGAGACTGTGGGGGAGATGTGGTAGGAGAGATAGGAGGAAGGGCTCCTCGGCACCTAACAGAATGGCGGGGGGGGGGGGGGTTGGTTGGGAGGTGCAGGGTAGAGAGATGTGAGGAAGAGGAGGAACGAAATTTCCGAGGCAAAGCTTTCCCTCGTACATTCTTTTAATTACATAACAATGTCGGGTTGCAGTGAAGGAATTAGAATTGAAGGTACAGGAAGGGACCCCGCAGGTGTACCTTGGGGGGGGACCACATTAAAAAAGCATTGAAATTAGCCACTTTCGTGTATCAGTTTTTTCTTCAGTTCATGCGACTTCGATGGGTACGTCACGAAATATGCCATAATTTGGTTTAATGTTTACTTTGTAAACCCAATATAACATTGGCCCATTATTTATCAATGTTACTTTCTGCGTTGTTGCAATATCTTGTTTTTCTGTTTCATGATCGACTCAGTCAGATTACCTTCTAATTACTTAACTTTTATGGTTTTTTTGCCGTTGTGTTATTTTTCACACAGAGAAGCAATTTCAGTAACCTTCCCACCTACTTTGAAGATGTGGCATTGGCTAGCTGAAAAACCTGCCATTTGACACGCACAGTTTTTCACAAGTGCATTATTATAAATCCCCTCACGCATAAGCAGTGAATATTTTAGGGTCTACAAGGAAACCTAATTATGTACTGGCAGTGGAAACGAGCAGAGGAAGTTTTTTGAGAAACTACCTGAAATTCTACAATCAGTATATCATTTGCAAAACTTTCAGTGGTGCACTGAAACAGATAGTGCTGTTTGGTATGAGGAACTTTGATTTATAAATATGAGGACAAATAGCTGTGCAGGGTTTACCGCTGCCTTTCACCAATTAAATGCTGAAAAGGGCTCTAGTTCCCCTGCGACTCTAGCTAGGGATTAGCAGGTAAGAAAATGGATTTTTGGATGGATGGATTGATGAATGGATTAATGGATGAATGGAAACAAGCACCTGTAGTTCTCTTTTATACAGTGTTGCAGAATCACTATTCCTCTGAAGCAGTCATACACATTTTACTTTTGAAAGTAACCAGTATAATGCTTAGCTCAGTGACTGGAATTCTGACTACGGTCTGTCATTGGAACAACTTAAATGAAAGAACAATCTGTGTCATAAGTGTGCATTATATAGATATAATGTACTAACCTTTTCTTATCTGTGGGGTACATATGAGGTGCTTGATAGCTCCGTAGTGGGGAATCCATTGAACACTCAAGAAGGATATGATACTGCCTTATATATGTCAGTGCATAATGGAAGACATTTTTTTCTTTTGCATGACTGCGGTAGCAGATTAATAATCCTGCCTCTACAGTCGTTCGCACCTCATTGAGCTGAACAGAAATTAAATGGGCTCTCTTTGAAATGATTTCCCTGAATAGTGGCCAGTTTAGCAGCTTTAGGGACACGTGAAACCTTGCTGTCTAGCTTTACAACTGGAGCCAAGATGGAGACGAACGCCAACTGTCAGTGCCGCTTTCATGATCATGGGGGTTTTCGACTGAAAAGGGGAAAGGAGGGCGTGTTGGTGCACCTGCTCGCCAGTTTGACTCACCCAAGAAACCAAGGAGGCTGCAGTGTACATGCGCCAGCCAATTGCCTCGCTCTCTGCATGTGTGGTGAGGGAATACTTGATGGGTGTTCTATGCCAGTAAGATTGTGATTGACAGGTAGGGCCGTCTGCCTTTCTTGAATCAGCATATGGCTCTTGCAGTTGCCTTTACTGAAACGGGGAATCATTTCTGGAGACGGCAAGTCTCATGGATGGATCACTCGAGAAATGGATCTGAGTGGCTCCTTAAATCGTCGAATAGGCCTTTGTCAATGTCGGATTGAGAAGAAACAAAATAGTTCATGCTAGGACAGATTGGAAAGTGGTCTGCGGAGTTTTAACCGAAGGAAGTAAATCAGTATGTTTGAACGTTCTTTGAAGACTTGACTTTGAATTCAGCTGCTTTGTTTTAGAGTTTTAATGAGCCAGCAGTTGGCAGAAGCTCATCTACAGTCTACCAAAGGGCTTTGAAATGTTACAAACCTCAAGGTCACTGAAGGCTGCAAGGTGCCATCCTCAATTCGATCGATATTGCAAATCAGTGACAATAAATCAACATTCCGGCTCCTAACGCTCTCAATCGGGACTTAAAATGTAGGTTGGCTTGTTAGTATTTCAATGTGCCGACGACAGCTGAAACTTCCTCTGGCGGGTCTAAACTGGCTTTGAAAAGCTGTATCTTTCAAGGTAATTGGACACATTGTGGCATAGTTATTGACTGGTATATTGCATCACATAAAATTGATGGTTTTATAATGATATAAAGATTGATTTATTGTGATTTTATTGTTGTAAAGGATTGTGTAAAACCACCCCTGCAGTACTGTTAATTTAAACTGTTCTTATTTTAGCAAGCATATATACAGTAGGGGAAATGTTGTGGAATGTATGATTATGATGTGTGTAGATTTCCAGTTGGCATTCCTTATCTTTTGGAGCAGGTCATGATGGTACAGTAGGTAGCCCTGTTGCCTCAAGTCAAAGCAAGAGGGTTGTGGGTTCGAAGACGGTGTGGGCATTTCTGTGTGAGGTTCTCCTTAAGTGCTCTTGTGTGGGTTGTCTCCCTCAGTCTAAGGACATGAATGATAGGCTAAAAGGAGACTCTAAATTGGCCATTGGTATGAGGGTGTGAGTGGATGGTGTGTGTGGATGGGTGTGCCCTGCGATGGATTGGTAAACTGTCCAGGGTGCATTCCTGCCTCTGTCTAATTGGATTCCGACCTCTACACATCCACCCCGATGATCCTAACCAGGAAGAAGTGGATTGGATAATCAACGCTTCAAATCAAATTTTGGAGCCTACTATTTGTCCTCTTGGCCCAATCTTATACTAGGTTTTGACCTGGTATAATACTGGACCAAAGAGGACATACAAAGGGCTCCAAAATTACCGGCACCCTTTACTGGCAATGCACAAAAATTCTAAAAAATATAGAGAAACTCTAAATGACAACATGTGAAAAATACTGCACGATATAATTGTTCCAAGGAAACCATTCAAAATCATTTACTGATTTATTTCAAAATTAGTTTCCTCCAAATCAAGGTTTCATAATTCAAGGCACCCTTAAAGATTATTGTAAAGATCATCAACCAAAATTAAACCAGGCATTAAATTCCACTTATTTAAGTTTTATCTAAGTGTTAAGGAACTATATTGAGCCATTCCTTCACTTCCTGTTTCACTAGGGTATAAAAATGAGGTAAAACGCGTGCAATTTCCCTTTGTCATCCAACATCATGAAGAAAACAAAACAACTGTCAATTCAAAAGGGACAGATAGTCATAGACCTTCATAAATCTGGTAATGGCTACAAGAAGATTCACAAATGATTGAATATGCCACTGGACACGGTCAGGGCAATTATTTAAACATTTCTAAAGATAAGGAACTGTTGAAAACCTCAAGGGTAGAGGACACAACTGCATTTGGCCCCCCTGGATACTGAGGATGATGATGAGAGAAGCAACAAAATCCCCAAGAATCACTGTGAAGGAACTGCAGGCCTTGGTGGCATCTTGGGGTCACCAGGTTTCAAAAAGCAGCATCAAGCGCCACCTCCACAACCACAGGCTCTTTGGAAGGGTTGCCTGAAGAAAGCATTTTCTGACCGTAAGACGCAGAAGCAAGCACTTGAAGTTTTCTAAACATCATTGAAATCATGACTGGAACAAGCTGCTTTGGTCAGATGAGACCAAATTGCACGATTTGGTCAGATACAGCATCGGCATGTTTGGCGTTGAAACAGAGATGCATACAAGGAGAAGCACCTCATACCCATGGTGAAATATGATGGTGGGTCAGTCTTGGTCTGGGGCTGTTTTAATTCAGGAGGTCCAGGGACTCTGGTTAAGATTAATGGCATGATGAATTCCACCAAATATCAGAATATTTTGGCTGAAAATCTGGTTGCCTCCGCCAGAAGGCTGGCACTTGGCCCTAGGTGGACTTTCCAACAATACAATGACGCAAAGCGTAACTCAAGATTCACACAGAAATGGTTCTGTGACAAAAAAAATCAACGTTCTGCAATGGCCATCTCAGTTGCTAAACTTCAATCCAATTGAAACCCTGTGGGGTGAGTTGAAGAGGGCAGTTGAAAAACGCGAACCCATGAATGTGAAGGATCTGCTCAGAGGAGTGGTGCAAAATACCCCCAAATGTGTGCTTTAACCTTCTCAAAAATTACATGAAAAAACTCCATGCTGTTATACCTGCCAGAGGTGATTGCACTAAGTCAGGGCTATTCAACATTATCCTGCAAGGGCCGGTGTGGGTGCAGGCTTTCATTCCAACCAAGCACTGACACACCTGATGCTACTAATCAAGCTCATTAGCAAAGACTCTTGGGGTTGATTAGTGGTAACAGGTGTGTAAGTGCTGGGTTGGAATGAAAGCCTGCACCCACACCGGCCCTTGCAGGATGATGTTGAATTGCCCTGCACTAAGTGCTAAATGAATGGTGCCAATGATTATGAAACCTTGATTTTGTTGAAATTTGTTTTGTATTAAATGATTGCTATGATTTTGGTTATTTCCATCAAAACATTAAAAAAGTAAAGTATTTCAGTATATTCTGTTTCTCTATAATTATATTGTTGGTATTTTTTTTTTGTGTGTGTGTGTGTGTGTGTTGTTTGTGCATTCCCAGTCAGGGGGCCAGGATTTTGGAGCCCGCTGCATTTCATGAGTTTCTCGGCTCGGACTGTGAATTTTATTTTGAAATTTGTACTATCATTCAAACTTGTTGAAAAAGTTTTAAATGGTGATCATAACTTGGGCTACCTGTAAAGTAGCTTGAGTCTAGGTCTACTGTTTCGTCTATCTGTCAATCTATCATCTCTGTTGAGAATTGGAAATTACCCCGAAGCCTCTGGATATCGTATCGTGAAAACGAGGCTACACATGAGGTAATTACCTGTTTCCATCTAGGTCAAGGGTAGTCGAGTGTACGCCATCTTGGAGTCTAGGGCTAGTTCAAATTCAAAATGTCTAGTCTGCAAGAGACTGTCGTGATTGCATGTGCCTTTACGCTCATCAGGACAGAAGGGCAGATGAGGTTACGCATACTAAAGTTTTCAGGTTTCAGCACAGCTGAATATAACCTATAGTCGTTTTGAAAGTCCAGAAAAAATTTATGGTGAAGTGCTCACCATTCTGACTATAGCGTTATGTAATGTTGGCAGCGAAGAAAACGTTGGGAAGTAAAATCAGTTCACTAGTCAAGGGAGATTCAGTAACATCAGGCCACTTTAGTTAGCTACAGTGTCACAGCTAAAGTCAAAACATGCGACAGCTATAATTTATTGCAGTCGAATGTGCAAACACGCACATGGATAGCCTGAATCTTTCATAAATACTGGTCCTCCAAAATGCTTTTTTGCCGTGTTTCCCCCTGTGATTTTTATTTTATTTTATTTTTTTTTTACCTCATCCTCACTGTGCTGAGGGATGGTTGCCACGGCAACAGCCAACCACCCTGCTTCTTTAAATGTTGGGGCTGACAGTTTCCTGTTCCACTCTTCTACCTGCGCACCATTATACAGTGACCTGACTGACTCTACACCTACTTCCGCAGCACGGCCGGGATTTACTGTAGATCCGCGAGCAGTCTAAGGGCTCTGGCTTCTGCTTGGATAGTTTAATAGCCCGCAGTGCCACATTTATTTCATTTAAACGAGGGCCGTACAGTGTATGCTGTCGCTCAGTAATAGAATAATGCTTAATGCACATTTCCTCCATGGCTGCAGACTGCACAGATTGAATTTGACGGCATGGATTTTTTTTGTATTTCTGTAATCACTTTACGGGGGTGCCTGGCTTTGTGGTCCGACTAGCCATATCGCTTTGCTGTCGGTCCGAGGTCTGGGTTCAGCTAATTTAAAACAGCTTGCGGTTGTGACTGCAGGGCTTGGATTGCAAATTCTCAGATCTAATTCCAGTAGACCAGGTGAAATGTGATAGTCAGTTTTTTCTACCGTAGTTTTACTCCTACTTGCCATTGCATCATGCGGCTACATAAATGAATTGCTTTTTATTACCCGCGCGGAAAACAATTTTCCAAAGAGTTATATAGTTGTTGTGTCTGTCCGTCCTTCTGTCTGTGCATATGTGTCCGTAACAAACTTACAAAATGCTCATGTGTGATGCAATACCTGTTTGCCAAGGCATCTTATCTTTTCTATATGTTATTAGCGAGAATTCTCAGTGTGAGAATACTACAAATTTGTCTTGCGATGGACAATCATTTTTAACCCCTTAAGTCCCAAGTGCAATGAGATGTTACCTCACTGAAATGAGGCACGAGTGCCGTGCAGAGCTCTGGGGAATCAATGTTATTTTAATACGAACAAAAACAAGGACTTAATAATGAGGCAATGGAGAGTTTGCGACACAGTAATGACCTGTGGCTATCGTACAGGCTTTTAAGTGTGCATTTTTGTAGGAAGCCCTCTCTTGTTCCCTTGCGAAAAACATGCATCACTTCTGCTTTCCCTCCTGCTCTGTACTCTGGAGTCATTAACAGGCAGGCCGGGCTCTCGTGTCTCTTCGCAGTCATTGATTGATGGGCCTGCGGAAGATTAGAGATAAGACTGCGGACTGATGGGGCGATGGAGAGATGTGCTAAAGGTGTAAGGAGCTGAAGCTGTCTGTTGGAGCCCTGTCATGGAACTAGGCCTTACGAGCCTTGTTTGGAGGGACGGTGATGAGACCGGACGTCCACACAAGGGCCGAGTCAAATTCTACAGCATGACTCGCAATTTAAAGACAGCTAGCTGGCAGGATGGACTCTTAGAGATGTGAGGCATGACGTGTGGCCATATACATTCAATTCGATTCAATTTAATTCCCCTCAGTCTTGGGCGGTTCAGTTTGATTCTAGTTAATTCAATTCAAATGAGCTCTATTAGCTCGGCAAGTCTGCTCTTTGATTGCCTGTGCATAATCTGACTTAGAAAAATGCTAACGTAGGCAATAGCTAATTGAATTCCAAGACCTGACGCAATAAAGAAAGATGTAAAAAGCTACATCTGAAAAAGTATCGATTTAAATGGTTAGCTGTGGACCATACTCTTAGTATTACATCTTTCATTATTTTTTAATGCTTGAATGTTCAGGTTTTTTGCACTGGCAGCTAATCATCCTAATAGTTGCAACTCTAATCTTACATCGCTCTGTCAATATGTTGCATTTGGTTTTAGATAGATTTCTCTCTCTCGCTCCGTGAGCTCGACTGCATGATGTACTCAAAGCTTTCTAGCAGTCGAAAGCTCTGTGATGGCAGACGATGGTGCTGCTTTTAAGATGCGTCCTCTTTCTGTTTAGCTGATTTGCATCTGGCTTGATTACCAAATCTAATTGCAATCCAGATTCGTCTGTGCGACTGAGTCACTGGGGCTGGTTGGAGAAACAAATCCAATCGTTTTCTGAAATGCCAGTCTGTTGGATTTCATTTGGAGCACAATTACACACTTGAATACCTCTCTCAGTCGCTCATTTTTACTCTCTCTATAAATAAATAGATATGTGTATACGCATAGCACGCATATATGCGCAGAGATTATGAGCTGCGTATTTGTATGGAGGAATATTCTGCATACCCCGTGAGATAGATGCTAAAGATGCAGATGGACTGGACGCTAATTAACTAGCGCTGTGCAATTCTCAGATCTTCAGTGTGAAACAGGGCCAGAGATGCTATGAATTTGTCGAAATGGTTTTTCACAGGAAATTATGAAAATGATGGTGAATGGTCTGTCTCGAATAAACCAATGTATATCTTTTAGCAATGGCAGAATCACAGTGATGATGAAAAAATGCTTAATTTTGAGCAAGTAATCACTCGATATACTTTATGTATGGATTTAAATATGAAAGACTTTATATGCTGGTTTCACCATACCCTGACTGATCAGGAAATAATGCCTGTTCCCTAATTAAGCAACCGTATAGCCATTGCATTCTCATTATTATTGATAAAGATTTATGCACATTTTAAGTGCGCACAGATTTATGTACGCTGATGAGGACATTGGTTATCTTAATATGCAACATATATGTATAATATGTAAAATGCAAAACTCAAATTGGTGCAGAGCCCTCCCGACAATTTGGAAAAACTTGTTTTTTTCACGCTTTGAACGGACTGAGCATATATATCCATTCTAGACACGCCAATATTTAAATGCTCTTCATTTGCTCATCACAGAGCTGTTGGCTTATCTTTGGCAGAGTCCCCCCCGCCCCAACTGATCCAGCCCCGTCTCTCACTGCACTGGAGGGCTTGCAGAAAGCTGGACTCCTTGCTGGAGAAATGACCCGTCCACATGCAAATATGACCATTAGCACAAACGTTCCCCGGGGGGCGGGGGTTGTGCTAAATCGCCTTGAGACATTTAACTCGGACCTGCCATGGCATTTTCGCCTCCGCGCTTTGTTTCTCTGGCTCCTTTGATGGGAGCAGGGTGCCAGACTCCTGGCGTAATTTCGGTCAAGCGGAAGGAAATGAATGGTGGTTGCACTACCAGCGGGATGGGGCTATCTCATCTTAAGTGGCAACCCTCCAAAATCAATGCAAGGCGCAGGTGACTTTTTGGATTAAAAAATGCCCCTAAATCGAGCCAGTTTGTGAGGCTACTTGTCCAATTCACTGGGCTCATGATCACATTTAATCAGTGTATCAGCATTTTGACATGCCTTGCAAACTAGCTAGGTGTCTTCAGTTGGCTCCCTCCACGAATACATGTTCATGATGCGAATGCTATACTGTATTAGCCTAGCGTTTTCATATGCCCTTACATTCCACAGCCCCGTCACGCCAGTACAGTATGATATGATACGCTAATATAACAATAATACAACAACAATACAACTGGCTCGTATTCCAAATGCCATCACGTTCACAGTCACGATTCGGTTCCTACAGAGAATCCTGTCACAGCTGACCAAATTACACGGCATTTAAAATGCGCAGAAAAAAAATGTTGGTACAAATGTCAGGAGGGAGGCAGTCGTGTCACAATGAAGCCATGACGCAGAGCGCTGTCATATTGGCATCGAGAGCTGGGGCAGGCAGACTCCCTGTTCGGTATAGCGGGGGTGCGGGTGAGCAGCATGTGATGTAATTGGATGACTGGTTCAGCCTTTAAACTCTGTGATTTCCTAGAGGGAGAAAGTGGGGATAAGCTCACTGTGAACAACTGAACAACTGCAGAGGCTGTAGGTCTCTCCCTGAAATAGCGTGGAGGGTTGGGTTTGTTAGACACTGACTAAGCTTACTCCTGGACTAAATTCAGTTTTATTGAAAGAATCTCTTCAAATTTGGTTTTAGTTCAGGACTAAGCTTAGTGCAGGGTTGGGTAACCCTGATCCTGGGATGCTAGTGCCGTTTCAGGTTTTTGTTTGGTCGGTCCGAGCCTGACCTCTTGGTTTGATGGATGGTCACAGATATGTGCATGAATTTCTGAATTCTGAGTGGTGAAACTTTGAAAGCAGTTAATCAGATTAATGAAAATCAAATTAATTAAAATCAATCCAGTTATGCAGGTTTCGGTTTAGACAGGACAAAATCCAGAAACGGAGTAGTACTCTGGGAAAAGGGCTGCCCACCCTGGATTAATTTGTGTGTGTATATGAAACTGGAAAGGAAACTAGTGAATTTCAGATCATTTTCATGGCAAGCTGTGGACTTCATATTTCTGTCCTGTATTTTTTTGTATTTCGGTTTTCTCTTCGGCAGTATGCAGCTGGTCGTGTCTTCTTCCGTCTGGACTCCGTTTAAAGGTTATCCTTTCCTGGCCAGAACAAGACATTGGCTGAGGTTCAGTGAACATTTTCCTTCAAACTTAGCGATGATTAACCGTTAGCATTTTTTTTTTGGATTCACTAGCATGGCCATGTTAATTTTGATGTTCTCGTTGTTTGCCAAACTGCATGTGAAGAAAACTATCACACTTGTAGTTATATCCGGGGTAAAAGTTAAGACCAATTAGTTGAATTCAAGCCATTGTTTTTTATTTCTGGCAGCGTGGTTTTAACAGTTTGTCATTTTGTCACAAAAATGGAACCACTTCCAGACGTATAAATAAATGAACGCTTTATTCCTGTAATCTTGGACAGTTGAAAACTTATCAGAACTTGAGGCTTAACCTGCCTATTCGAAACATGGCTTCCCCTGTTCTGGAGCAGTTGACGGCACAGTACCACACGGTGATAATCATTGTTTCAATTGGATAAGCACTTCAAACTCACATCCTGTTTAAAGACATTTAATCAAATCGCTGCTGGTTTCAACTTTTGGTTCTCTGCAAAATGATTCAATACTTTGGCTTTTTTTTTTTTACCGAGATGGTAGAGCTGCCTTTTTTCATATCGTAGGTTTTTGTCATGTCCCCATCTTTCCATACATTTAATTGCCCTGCAGAAATATGCAACTGCATGTTGTTTCTATGGGAACTCTGAATTGCCTAGCAACCTAAACGTAGGGCTCTTTCGTGGGCTGTTTGATATTGTAACGTACTGTCCAGCAAATTATGAAAACATAAAAAATGAAGGCTTTAGTATTTTCCTTGAGGATTTTGGACATGGCGAGTGACACTGCTCTTGCTTTTAGTCGTACCTAACCTTTGAAAATTGAGGGGCTTTTATGAATAAAACGCCTTTGAGAAAAAGCTCAGATCTCGGGTCATTTTCGCCTTTATGCTCATGGTATATAGACAGTGGAAATGTGACCATAGATCAGTAATTTTGTCACTAGAACCTTTTCGAATGCAAATGGGCCAGTGACTTGTGTTAGCTATAATATTTGTTTTTTTTTTTGTGAGGCATCCCTTTCTCTTTTTCTTTCTCTTTCTGTGTCACTCGCTCCCATTCTCTTAGTTTCTCTGGCTTTCCCTCTCTCCGACTCACCCTTTCTTTCTGTTTTGCTCTTTCCCCTCTCCATTTCTCTGTTTCCCTTTCTCCTACTGTATTAGTCCCACTACCTCTCTCTCTCTCTCTCTTTCTCTCTCTCTCACACTCTCAGATACGGTTATGGGGAATCTGCTATTGGACACTGGGATATTGCCAAGGGTGCTGTGTTTCTGTATGTACTGACCGTGTGGTCAGAATCAAGTTGGAACTGGAGTCCTCTGTTGGTTCCTCTGGGCTTTAGCAGGCGTTCAGAAGCATGCTAAAGATCCGCTGGCAGCAGAGACGACAGACTCGGCCAGCCGAACTCAGTACGCTTACGCTCCCTGTTTACCGCACCGCTGGGATTTGCCTCTGACAGCTGCAGCACTTTGTGAAAGTTTCTCCACAGTAGGGGAAGGCGGCCCCTGGTGCAGCACAGTCTCAGCGCCCGCCAACCTGCCCTGATCACCCCTTTGCTTTGTTCACTGGTGAATGTGGTGCGGGCTTCTGGCCCATTATTCATTAATTGCAGTCTAATGTTAGGTTAGTCTGGCATTTGGGGTGTTCCAGTTTCCTGCGTGGGCCCGGTACCAGCGCTTATGGATTGGCGAAAAGGCGCAGGAGGACTTAAAAACCGCTCCCGGCGAGAAAGGAGTGCGCCTCATCTCCTTTGTGGCTTGTTCAGCCAGGACCCTGTTTCAGAATGAGGGAGGTTTGAGTGAAGGGGGGGTAGCGGTCCTGCCCATGAAGTGAGAGCCCGCGGGGAGACTGTCTGCCAGAGCACATGGCGGCCATTGCAGTGAATGTGGCTTCCGGAGATATACTTCGTATTACGGCTTGCTTTCCCAAGATAGCGCGGTGACTGTTCAAATTAATTTCTGCAGCAGTCTGAATGCTCTGTTTTAAACTTTCTGTGCATACCAACTAGGCGATTTGAGCAAGTTGCTATTCACTGAGCACGTCGCATCAGCCAGGCCTCTTCCATCGCTTCTTCGCCGTCATCTTGAATGTACTATGCGTGTTTGTCCGCGTTGTGTGTGCAAAAGGTTTCATGATCTCCCCAAAGGAAGGTTCTAGATCTGGGGTGGCTAACCCTTGTCCCCGAAAACCGCAGTGTCTGCTGAATTCTGTTGTTACTGCGAACCTAATTGTATCCCCAGAACTGAGTTTTCAGAGAAATTATAGATTCAGCTTGGATGCTGTCACTGCCGCCAAAGATCTCTTACGTTCGTTCAGTAACTAGATCAGTTTTTATGGGAATGGCGTAAAATTTCTTGTGTTCATTCCTGGTGCCTAGAGAACCAATTCAGTTTTTTTGTAGACCCCTTGACTGTTCTTGTAGCACCACCCCCAGGTCAAACTTTACATTTCTAAATGTGATAGCTCAAATAGTTTTGATAGGAGTTATGACTCACTTGTGATTGGAGCATAAAAGAAGACCTGTTACTGATGCTGGTCACCCTATGACCTTCACTGTAAGGTCATCTCCAGGCCAAACTTTTAATTTTTGAAACTGTAGTGACTCAAATCTGCTTTCAACATTCCTGCTGAAGAGCAAGTTATTGATTGTGGTAGTGTGTGTTGTTTTTACGTAGCACCACCATTTTGCCAAATTGATCATATCCACATGCAACAGCTGAAACAGTTTTGATGGGATTCATGACAAACCCTCTGTATTTGTTCATTGAGTTTGGATGTGATGTTGGTGACCATTTGACCCTCCTTGTAGCGCCACCACCAGGCCAAATTTTTCAATTAAAAAAAAATGCAGTTATTTATGGGTATTTAAAAAAATCTGCTTTCAACATTTCTGGCGCATAAAGAAAGAACGTAATTCAATTTTATCTATTTATTAATTTTACTGTCACTTCACCATCAGGTGAAACTACATTTCCAAAAGTTTTAAAAGTTCAATTGTTTTAATCAGAAATGAGACAAATTTTGTTGTGAACATCTTGGTGCGTTAAAGAGAAATCCTATGATACAGGTGACACTATGACTGTTCATAAGACCACCTTTAGGCCACACTTAACTTCTTTGAAAATGCAATGAGTCAAATAGTTCTTATGGGAATCAAGTAAAATTTGCTGTGAACTTTCCTCGAGCCTAGAGTAGTTCCTCTGTTGATTTTTCGGGCCTTATTCTATTTCTTCTAGCGCCACCACATGGCCAAACTATGCACTTTGCCTATGGGCAGAATGCTGTCATTTCGGGGATATACCCCGTTGTGGTCCACCATCAGTTTTTGCCCAGTAGTTGATCATTGGAAGCAGTATATTACACGGTTGACTTGCCTCATCTGGTCTCTTGGCTCTAAAGTGAACTCAAAAATTGGCACATGCTGTGGCTTTCCAGGACCAAGATCTAGATTATGTCTCTATTCCAAACTATTTGGAACGTCGGAACAGATTTATTGGGCAAAGTGCCCAGGAGGGTATAAGCCTTACTTAGTCAACGCTCCTCAGGAGCTATGGTGCAGAACTGGCTACCCGGCAAAAATCATCCTATATTTTAGCTCGGATAATGTGAGAGATGAATTGCTGTAGTCAATGGAGTGAAAAAAGGAAAGCGAATCATCAGGCTCTGTGCGTCCCCCTCATCAACGTGCCGGGTTGTCAAGGGATACGCTTCAGATAATTGTGTCTTTTTTCAATTGAAGAGCCCATTTCCTTCTCTCTTAGCGCATTAGAGGATGTACATGTTCACATGCATTTGTATGTGTATAAAAATCAGGTTGATTATGGTGACAGTGACTGGGCTGCCCAAGGTTTGATTTATATCTGTATAACTGCATTGCAAGTAGCCTTCCTCTGGGAGCCATTTTATTTGATTCGATTTCTCTGAGAATGACACAGCGAATCGACAGTAATGAGGCTTGATGGAGAACAACAAACTGAAAGTTCTTCTAAATAACTTCTGTGGGCCTCAAAAGATCGTTTGTGACTGGATTTTTTTGAAGGAACAGAAAAGTTCTTGCTAGTTTTATTTATTTATTCGTTTTAAACTGTGTGCAACTTTGAACATCCAGGCATTTCTCTGTAGAGCGGTTTCCATGGCGACACGCTGACAACTTCAGCCTGTGTTCTGATTCAGGGTGAAGCTCATTGGTGAGCTCTCCAGACCTCAGCCACCCACACCTTTTTTTCAGCTCTCACTGTACAATCGACATCATCGCTCCTTTAGTGCACGCCATTGGCCCATTGCCTTTGCCGGAAAGCTTCAGAATCGCCGGAATTCGCTTCACCGTCTCCATGGAGATGCGTTGGCTTTAACCCTTTGAGTCTCAAGCTTCGTCTGATGTTACCCCCTCACAAAATCCATTTTTGCTGATATTGACGGTATGACAACCGATTTGATGGGGCTGAAAGAGCGGTAGGTCCGGAATTTGGTCCATGGAGCACTCCTGGGATTTTTTTCTGCTTTCAGGCAAGAGTGCCATATGTACTTTGGGGATTTAAAGGGTTAAGAAATATAAGGGCCCTCGGAGTCTTATCCCCGGTGCTAGAGGGTGCAGCAGATGTTTCCTCCTCGACCCCGCGCTGTTTAATAAGGGCTGGGGTTGGGCACCGCTGATTTAAAAACTCATCACGAGGGAGAGAGGGTCTTATTTTCGAATTTCAGCGAGGATGGCTGCCTCGCTGTGTCATATCCATTTAACACCGCTCAGGGTTCACAGCGTCTGCGGAACGCACCCCGGGGGCGTGCGGGAGAGATGGATGCAGTAGCACACGCAGATGGCGTGCGGCTTATTTCCCTCGCAAACACTCGAGACTCCTCGCCCGCCATCTCTCCAACTGAGAAGTCCTTGAGAGGAACGCTTCTCATAATGTTTTCCTCCCGTCCATTAAATAAAAAATGGTACTCTCACAGAAGGTTTCACTCAAATAAATCTTTGCGTCTTATGGCGTGTCCTTCTGACTAAGCCCCGAAATCCTTCTCCAGTGGTGTGATTGTGTTCAGAGCCTCGATCCCATAGAGGTAGAGACCTCAGTACCTGAGTCACATATAGCAGGTACCTCCCACGTGCCGAGGCTGTTTCAGGAAGGAAGTCAGTTGGGTGTTCGATGTTATCACCGCGGAATTACAGCTATCCTTAGACCTGAATCACAGGGACTCCTTCACGCCAGCTGTTTAACGCCAGGCATTTAATGTTTGGATGGCTCAGGACTTTAAAGAGTTTGCAGTATATAGAATATATATATATTCAGTATATATATGCAGTATATATATAGAGTTGATTCATTGGATTTTTTTTTTTTTTGCAGTATTCCACATTAAATATTGGAGTTTTTAATTGAATTTGAAAAGAATTGATCGATATGAAAATACAGTTCTGCTCCATAATTTGGAAATCTTGGCCCTTTCTGCACATGCCCCACCCCCTCCCCATACACAGACTTAATACACAACATTCAATGGAGTCCTCAGTTAGGGACGGGGTGAAGGGGTATACAAAGCGCTACAAAATCCTAATGGTGAGACAGATTTGAATGGCCATACTGGCAGAATGGCGGGCAGTGCTGATATTAAACGTTGACGTTTGCTGTCATGTGCTAGACGTGAGCAGATTTTAGTGACATTGTTTCATGTCAAGGTTTTGAAACCCTTGTGAACGCTTGCAGAGGATTTACAGCAGGGCAGCCCAACCCTTTTCCTCCAGATATAGGCCTTATCATGCTGTAGGTTTTTCGCTCAAACAAAGCATATCTCATCCTACCGTGAGAGTTCGGCTGTTAATTGGCAGAGTTACGGTTGGAATGAAGATCTGGTAGATGGTAGATCAGCAGGGTTTGCAGTCCTGATTTTCAGTACATACTCTACATGTTAAGGGCTACTGCAGTTCGGATTTTTTTTAACACTGCAGTTGTGTACTGGCTAAACATAGCAATTATGCAGTGGTCGATCTGCATCTATTTAGGACTATATTATGACGTCATTTAGACCTACCCTGCATTAGAGAAGTTCCGTATGGGGGATACTGAAATCTGGCCCTCAATTCCAAATCTGTCCTGGTAATTTTACTGAACAATTTGTGCTGATTGGCCAGAATGTCCACACACCTGATTTCCAGGTAACAGGAGGGTAGCAGACCAGTGGCAGATGTCAGCCCCTGGGGACTATAATGTTTAGTATGGGCAAGCTGCACAGATCATGAAGTGTCGGCGGAAAAAGGAGATAATATTGCACTTATTATGGTTCTATCTTCATCTAATTGCATTGCGATATCTATTTTGTCTTAAAATAAATATATATATATATATATATATATATATATATATATATATATATATATATATTTGTACAAAGCATTCTCATGCAGTTTTGCTAGTTTAATTTCCATATGGTGTGAATAAAACAGTCTCCTGGAAATGAAGTTGCTGTACGTGGCGAAAATGTGCCACAGGGTCTTTATTGCGGAGCGCTGCACAGCAGGCAGATAATGGGTTTCTGTTCTGCTGTCGGGGCTGCATGGCGGCTCCATGGGTAGCGCTGTTGCCGCACAGCAAGAAAGTTTGGGTTGAAATGCGAGCTGGGGCCTTTTTGTGTCGAGTGTTAGCGTGGGTTTACTCTGGGGTCTTGTTCCCCGACTCGCGGCTCTCGAGGGTTTCCACCATCCCTTTAGCCGTGAGTCATGTGAGATGACTGTCTGGCTAATCAATAGCAGTAATTAATCACATAATTGCCTGGAAAGAAAGAAAGAAAGCCAGGGCTGGATTTGGATTCAGGGGCCAGATTTGGGGGCCCCCACTCTCAGTGCTCTGGTTTCCTCCCGCACTTTAAAGGCATCCGTGCCAGGCTCATTGCAGACTCTACATTGTCCATAGATTTGGGCGTGTGAGTGAATGGTGTGTGTGATCCTGACTTTGGATTGGCCGGACTGATCAGGTGGTGTTCTCGTCTCTTGGCCATTTGCATGCTGGGATAGGTTCCAAACACTGTGTCACCCTCAGCAGCAGTAGTAGGGTCAGATAGTGTATAGCCTGGCTGCGGACTGGGTGAATACCCCGACAGCTGTCAGAAATCCCATATTTCCCAGTAGCGCTGGGCAATAAGGAGTAAATCAAATATCACATAATTTTTGACCAAGTACGTCAATATCAATACTGTGGCGATATTGTCGGGATAACTATTGGTGCTTTCACAGAATATTTACACAATGCTATTTTGTATTTTAATAATGTGAACGTGATGGCCAAGCAGGTACAGCCAGCAGCTAGAACAGCCTAATAAGAGCAAACTACAATCATTCACTATAATACAGCCTTTACAACCAGAAAGGACATCACTTATTTCATGTCACGATATTATAATATCCAATGTCTCAGACAATATCTCATCTTGAATCACGATATCGCTAATGTTGATACATTGCCCAGCCCTATTTCTCATCTGATTAGAGACAAACAGGGGGTTGTTTAAGAAGCTGTACTGAAATTGTTGCTCAAAATTTGTGGTTAAGGGTGCGCAAAGTTCTTCCTTACCGATCCGACCACTCACGAGATTCGGAAATGATTGCCCCATAAACAAAAATATATTTATTCTGCACCGAGCTTCCATCTACTTTGGCATCGGTGTTACATTTTCACAGTTCTCTGACATAAATTAAATTTGTCCATAATCAAGCCAACCACATACAAATGAACTGAATTAGCCAAGAGGCTGAATTTTTACAGCTGTATATTTTTGAGGTCACTGGGAGGACCAGCAAATCCCGTATTGAAAAGGAGTGATATCTCGATGATAACTTCTTTTCGGTCACAAAGCCTTTACCACAGAATCAGTTGCTCATGATGATATGCAATATCAATGAAAGAATTGCGGTAAACCTGTACAGATCCTCCAAATCTCATCTCATCCCTGCAAGGTATTTTTTATATATTTTGTTTCAGTCGCTTGCTTGGTCTCATGTTTGCCGCGACAGTTTTAGGCCCCTCCCCCTTCCCCCGATAGCTTATATGTGCATTTTCGTCTTTACACTCGGCTGTTGTGGCAGCAGCTGGGTTGTTGTGTCACAACAGGAGGCGTTAGCGGAGAATGGCTGCGGCCCGGCCGTTATTACCGTGATCATCTGAGGGAGAGTGCACAGCCGTGGCGCCGATGGTCGTCTCAGCGTAGTGGGAATAGCGCTGGGAGTGTGGGAGTGAGTGTGGGAGACTTGGTCCATGGCGAATGCAAATTCTGGCACAGAGCAGCTCTCATTTCCATTGTATCTGGATCAGTCAGAAGGTATTTCGCCTGGATTCTGGTTACATAACACGTTCTCTCTCTCTCAAAAAAAATGGGGAAGATAAAAAAATACTGCAAAAAGAAGCCGTGCTGCGCAATCGCTGAATCCCTCTTGGGTTTCTAGTGCATGCTGTTTGTGTGTGCAAGCATGCGTGTGTGTGTTTGTGTGTGCGTGTGTGTGCTCTTGTGTGTGCCTTTCTGCTGTGTGTGTGGGTGTCTGTTAGTGTGTTTGTGTGTATGTATGTGTATTTGTATGTGCCTTTGCATGTGTTTGTGTGCACATGATTATGCGTGGTTGTGTGTTGTGTGTTTGTGTGCATGTGTGTGTGCTTGTTTGTGTTTGTGTGTGTGTGTGCCTTTGTACTTTATGTGTGTGCATGTGCATGTATGTGTGTTTGCGCGTGCTCATGCATGCGTGTGCGGTTGTCCATGTGTTTGTTTATATATGCATGTGCCTGCGTGTGCATTTGTGTGTGCACGTACTGTATGTGTTCATGCATGTGCGTGTTTTCATGTGTCTGTATGTGCAGCTTTGCATATCTGTGTTTGTGTTTATGTTGCTGGATCTGTATTTTGTTTGAATAGAAAATCTGATTTTATGCGGCTACGCTGCCAGTTTGCCATTGTAGTTGGATTTAATCTTTTTTCTAGCATAAGTAGAGTAAAATATTGCATTGTCTCAGATCTTGCCCTTACTTTAGTTAAGCATCCTAAAATATTTTTCTCTGCTTCATCTTTCTCGGGTCATGTGACTGAAAAGGAGGCAACCGCCCCACTTATCTTCAGATTCACTTCCACTGGCTAAAATTACATTATCTATAGTAGCTCCAATCATTCCTCCACAATAGGACTCCACAATATTCAGTCAAAGCAGCTAAGTAAGTTCCAATTGAAGGTATAAAATCATGGTTTCAAACAGAGGAAATGAACGTGATTAATGGGTTTAGTAAGTCGTCTCTGCAGCCGGTCTGCTCTATGTGGTCTGAGCAGATATTGAATGTGTGGATATTGAATGAGAGCCACCCACATGCAGCAGGTCTTTCTTCCGCACGAGGGATATGTGCGAGCAGTGGGTATCGTAGGCCCAGCCGCTCAACCATTCAGTTAGACAGCGTGAAGCGATTAAGCCCAGTCCACAACCAAGAACCTTAGCGGGCCGAATACACCGTAGGCGAATACGCTAGTTAGTTATGAGCGGAATACTCGATAGGAGAATTCGCAAGTGTGTTATTCATTTTCAATTAATGGTGGACGACGAGCAAATTTCTGCCAGGTCTACCTTGGCGTAGCGGCAAGCAAAGCTTATTGTCGTGAAAACTGCCAAGCTGATGTACGACTCATGCACTCACAAGGCAAGTGGCGGAAATCGCTGGAGTAGAGGTCAGCTCAACTTTCAACTGTTCGCTGCGGTGCCATCGCGGGAGATACGATATGGAAGATGGTCTCTCACACGGGAGGCGAAGCGATACGCAGATATCGACCGCTTTTTTGCTTATGTACTCGACCCATAAGTGCAAAGATATCCATAACAATGTCAGAATCCACGCCGATAATCGATAACATTCTTTAGTCTCTGGTCTGCATCATCTGGCCATTTTTAAGATGAGGTCCTAAAAATCTGGAGGCATTTTGATTGGATATCCATGTGTATGTTCACACTGCTGAAAAAAAAAAAAAAAAAACTGCTCTGAAAGTATATCATTTGTCACTGTCGCCATAGCTATTGTTGTAATGTGGTTTTGGCCTCCCTCTCGAGTTGAATGATTTTTTTTAACAATGTGTTCATAGGTTATTGGTTTGGATAGGCTTTTAAGGAATGGGGAACTGGAGACGATTTCCTCAAATGATTCTCTCAGGCGCTACCACAGTGCGGGACAACGATCAATTAGAGCCTCCCGTTTTATTTTTAACGTCGTGATTCACGGGGTGCGAAGCTGGTCCACCGCTTGCTTCTTCCCTCCAGCATTTGGTAGCATAGCAGGGACGGGGGAGGAAGAGCTGGCAGATGCCATGTTACGTAACCGTCTTCAAGGAAGCAGAGGCTGTCCGCTCTTGAAGTTCTTCTGGGTGGTGGTGGTGGTCGGGGTGGTGGTGCGATGCGCAAACGTGCTTTTAATAGCCCGTTCATTCACAGCTTCGCCACTCACTCAGGCCCAGATTTGGGTCTTCCTTCGAGAGATTCGAGTTCCTAAGTTTCTCGTGGAATTTTCCGTAGGGCGTACTGCATTGCATTAAATTTCTCTGAAATTTACAGTCCAGTATCTCTTGCTCATGAGTCCTTGCATACGGCGTGTGGGTTGCTTCGGTGCGTCAAAGACAGACACCTGTGGTCAGATATTATGAAATTAGACATCTGCTCCCTGAAGTCGATTATTCTTTAGGTAATTTGGAGAACAGCCCCTGCAGAATAAGCAAACAACAATGTTAATTTGATAGACATGGCCTGTCTTATTGTAGTTTTCCCCCTGGCCGAAATATTCTGGATTTATAAGCCTCATCTATTGCTTTAACTGCTCCATAGATCCAAGAAAGAGCAGATTAGAGAGCATTTCATTCTTCATGGGACCACATCAATTACATTGTGCAGTCATGCAGTTTGATGGCTTAACTCCTCATATATCTGGTACAGGCAATTTGTTAGTATCTGAGTCTACTGTCGCTTTAGATAAGAAAGAGAGATAGAAAAAGATAAACTTTGGTAAACCCTTTGGGGTTTGCTCTGTACATTTGACCCATACTAGTTTTTTAGGAGCAGTAGGCTGCCACAATGCAGGTCCTAACTCCTAATTATTAGTCTAAAGCCAGGCTTTTGATTGGTGCAATGGTGGGAGTGTTCCTATAGTGCATGTCTTTAAGAACTTTCAAAACCCAGACGTACTGTATATGGAAAGAACATGGAACCTCCTTAGTGCGAGCCAGTAGTGCTAACCACTGCACCACCAGCCCCATCACTCAATTCAACCCTTTCTACCCTCAGTGAAATTACTTTCCCTTTTTTTCACATTTGTCACATTGTGTTCATTCGTGCATCAGTGCCAATAGGTGTTACTCTTCCCTCTGGAGCTAATAGAAGCTTAGCTCTCCAGCACAATTATGGAGGCACTGTGGTGTGGAAGATGTTGCTTAAAATATTCACTGGCGCTCTTGACTCAATTTAATCATTAAAAATCACCTTTGTTGAGAACGTAGTGATGACCAAAGGTCCACCAAAAATTGTACACTCTATTTCTTTCTAATTATCCACATCTGATTAGCTATACAATGCAGTGCTTATTTGCATTCTTGTCCATATGGATCACCTAAAGTTATCACTTCTATGATTAATTGAGTTCTCACTTTAAGCACTTGGTTAAATAAATCACGTAGATACCAAAAAAAAAAAAAACTGGTATTTTGGTCAGTTCCTGAGCATTCACTGAACCTAAACTGTTTAAGTTTGCATATGCCTAACCTGAATCAAAGTGGGAGTCAGAAAATGAATTATAATTTTAAATTAGAAAATTTAATACATTTGCTTGCCTAATATTTATAGGTAAGCCAATTACATTGTCCATTATTACATTTTTGCTGAGAAAGTCAAACATTTTACTGCAAGGAAAAATTGATTTCTGAAATATATTTAGCTAATTAGTCTGTTATGCTGGATTAAATTTTGACTTAACTTGGATTTATGAGCTATCGACAATGTTCAATATGTTGTGTATGTGCCTGCGCAGCCAAAAGTATGTGGACACCCTGTTGTTTGGGGCTGTTTTTAGTGGTTCTGACCTGGTGTCTCCGTTGCACCAAAGGAACATCTTGACCTGATAGATATTTCCATTAATTTTGTACAGCTTTTTTTTTCTTTTTTTCTTAGCATAGAATGAGGTCCCTTCATGGTTTATTGAAATTGAAATTGAGGAATTAAATTTCTGAGCCTCATTGAAATGTTCTGGGATCAGTTGTAAAGCCATCAATGAGCCAGGACTCACCGCCCAACATGAGCCTCATAAATATCTCTAAGGCTGAAAGGGAATTGGGTCCCTTCAGGACTATTCAGACATCAAGGGACTGGAGGTTCTTACTGCATGTGCGCACGCGTATATGTGTGTATGTCTGTGTGTGTGTATATATATATATATATATCTGTTGAACGAGATGTTTTAAAGATATACTAAGTTAGATTTTCCTGAAAAACAAAAAATAGTAAGACTCATGTTGTGCCTCTAATGTCGTTGAGCTGTGGAGGAGGGGCCAGCTTTGGATGTTGTGTTTCGAAACTGCAACCAACAAATTTTACTCAGTATTCCTTTAAGGACAAGTGTTTGCCTACTTTTGGCCATGTAGCGTATATTCATTCAATGCGTGTTATGCCTTATTGTCTGAGAACTTCTCTCGCAGCAGTACTGTTATCTTTGAAGATACTGATAAACTAGAGTATATGCATGCATCATTTCCTTTGCTTGGATTGAATAATCTTGTGATTAAATTCCTTGGAATTCTCATAGAGTAGTTGCTGCGCTAAGTTGTACAGAAAAAAGCCTCCATTTTGCAGTGAAATATATGACCACCCTATTAGTTTTCTTTACCACATAACAGCTTTAAAAATTAAATTTGAACACTGATAACAACTAGCGTTTTCCTGCATATATGGACAGCATTTTCTTTTTAAATGTGATTCTATTGTCCATCTTTAAACAGGCGTTATAGTTTTACATTTGGAAATGTAAAACAATTTAAATGCGTTAAGAAAAACAAACAACAGAAATAAATGAGGCTGTTGGATGGCTAATTTAATAATGGGTCAGCTGTTGTTCGTATTGTATGGGCCTCAAAGGCTTGGCTTCTGCTGACTGCAGAGTTTAGCACTACAGAGCATCTTGGAATTTTCTTTTGTATTTTGCGAGGTGTAGGAGGGTACATTCGGATAGCAATTTCATATCCATTACTACTGTGTGACCCTAGATGGTTGATTGGAACGGATATATAGTGGCGGCTGGTGAACTGGCGATAGGGGAGGCTCAAAACAATCCCTTAAAATTAATGAATGGTCACAACCTGTTTTCAATCATTCATTTAAATGACCATTTCAGAAACTCCGATAACTCTCAACATTATCAGATGTGGCCAGTTTTCATTTATAATGCATACTGATTACCACTCCGGACTTCTCACGCTTTTCTGTATTTCGGGATTGGAAGCAATGCGGGTGTTTCACGATCGTTTAAATGAAATAAGATCATTTTATACATCTTTATGCAATTCCATTGCTTCCAACCCCTCCAGTGCACAAGGACTTCAATTCCGCGCATGGATCTCTTACATACGCGTTGATTGAATAATTGCTGACTACAGCAGAGGAACGTAAATATGCCACTTAAACTCACACCGAATGCGTGAGAGTTGACAGGTATGTGTTATAAATGAAAACTGGCGACATCTGATAATGTTGAGAGTTTTTGGAGTTTCTGTAAGGGTAATTTAAATGAATGATTGAAAACAGGTCATGACCAATCATTAATTTTAAGGGATTGTTTTCAGCCTCCCCTATCGCCAGTTCACCAGCCGTCACACACACACACACACACATACACACAGTGCTTAACAAATGAGCCCCTAAGAGCCATACTGGGCCAACCCATGCTGGGGAACTTCTGAGAAAATGGGACTTAAAGTTGCCAGCCTCCTGTGTCATCTAGAGTATCTGGGAACTAGAAACACTGCTTATGTTATAAACCCAAGATATGTAAAATTACGTTATGCACTTTTTATGTCGGTTTTGGATGCCCTTCTGTTTCATTTAAAGTGAAAGGTATCTCCTTCTGAAGCAGAACCATCACCTTCTGATTCATTTGGGACAAACTCTGGGTCTCCATTATCTTCCACTTCACCATCATCATCAATCATAGCAAGCAGTTCCTCATTAGTGAGATACCGAGCCGCCATGTTCACATTGAATAATGGAAAAGTTGTGGGATGGTCCACTATGGCTAAGGCAGTGCAGTGCATATGTACAGTGGCAGAGAGGACGTTTGCTTGTTTGAACAATCCATGTGGGTAGATTGGGTTGGCTCATTTAGGAAACGTAGATCTCAGTTTTCTGCACATGCTGACTACCTCAACTCAATTTCGCTAAAAGTGCGGGATGGCCCGGTATGGTTCTTAGGGGCTCAAATTTAATAGACCACCTGTCATAAAAAAAGAGAAAACAGGAATATTCAAGAAATTTGTCTAAAACTTGTTTAAAACTAAAAAACATTTTGTTATTTCTTTGGCAAATGACAAACTGAAACCACTAAATAGTCCTTATTCACACATAAAAACAAACAAAAAAAAATACTATATTTTGTATGGCCTCCTTCGGCCCTGATACACTGTAAACCCTGATAGTGTGGTGAACCGATTACCACAAAAAAATTGAGTATGTCAACTTAATGATCTTGTGTTCACAGCACTTAAACTATAAAAAAACTTTACCTTATTTTCTTTAAGTTCTTTCCACACAACGCAATTAAGTTGGCCTACGCAATTTTTTTGAGGAAATCGGTTTCCACAAAACATTTGAGTTCACCACACTATCAGGGTTTACAGTGTAACCGCTTGCCTTCTTGCATTCAACCTCTAAAACTAATTTTTATGTTAAGGAATGCAAGAAAATAACTGTTATTTGGCATTCTAATCAAAAAATAATAATGCTCGTAATTATTTTTTTCTGCTTTTTTGTAAAACGGTAAATTCAAAAATTCATAGATAACAGCAAGAATTATGTTTTAGCATTAAAAATATAATTTCGGTTAAAGAGCTTGCGCATACCGGTGGATTAACCATTACAGAAACATAAAATTTTTTTGGTAATTACCAACACTGTTAACCCTTAACGGGGGGGCGGTCTGTCTGTCCATTAGTTTGGACATTATACTTGTGGGATGCACACTGCCATCCAGTATTTTGGACATTATGCATGCGGAGTGACAGGAATAATGTGAAGTTGAAGAAACCTGGTCATTGAAATGCATGATGATCTACCTGTATTCTGGACATTGCTTATTTGAGCTGTTTACTCGGCATGTATAATATCCAATATTTTTCATAGAGCATAGACTCAGATGTATTCCAACAAATAGACATGCATTACATAGGTTATGTGTTTTCAGTTTGTGCTATATAATGTATTTCCATCCCCCAACAGAAAAAAGTCTGATCAAAACTTGATATAAGACTATTTCTGACTTTCGTCAACTTACCTCTTACTTGTGGATGCAGCCATTGTGATTGTTTGTGGTAAATCATGTGACTAATCAGAGAGGCACCTGTTGAGGAAATTTTCATCTGGAAATGTCCAGTAAAATGTTCATTTTCTGTTTTCAGGGTGTCTATGAGCCTAGAGAAAATAAACCCCACTTATGTCCAAAATATTGGACAACATGCAACAAAGGGTTAATTTAGGGCAGCTGTGGCCTCTATATATATATGTTATATTGAAGGTCTTCCTCTGACCCTACTGTGTCTGAATCTGTATCTGCATTTACAGTGTGAGAAGGTCTCGCTCGAAGCACCATCATTGGTGGCTAGGCTGGCTTACTCAGTAGAGGCATCATTTGCAGTTTAAGAGCGAGCGCTGCCATCAAGAAACAAAAATGACTAAAACTGCAATGACTTAAAATGGAGGCGTTTGCCTAATGATAGAGATTTTAATTATTTGCTTTTAAATGCCGATGTATTCTTTTTAGCATTTAATATTATCATGGCCAATACCAATTACAGTAAATTAACTCTGGTAAAAATGTAACCATTAAGGGTTTGGCTGATTGAGTGGTGAGGTGTGAGTTTATCACACATCAATTTTGGAAAAATATTTGAGCTGTGATTCTCATGGAGAAAATCAGATTGAATGTCTAAAATACACAGCTTTGTTAAAAAAGATAATAATTTAAAATGCAGGACACCATCTGTGTGGGATGGGAGACAAAAGGTTATTTATCTGAATTGTAATTCACTCGCCTGTAACATTTTTTTTTTTCAGTTTGTGCTGGATGGTAAATTCACAGATGCCCACCTGGTGCTGTTTTGCAGTTATTTAGAAGGTATGCTGTTTAAGGACCATCCAAGAATGGTGATGCAATATATGACAAAGTTGTTACTGGCCTGGCTTCAAGTGGTCTCACACGGCCGGTGAATGGAACTTGCCACCTTCATCCTTGCACAGCTGTTTATAACGTTCCAGACTCAGAGCGTCAGCAGCCCTGCACATGTGGAACAACCATGTTTCACTGTCAATTCGTCATAAACTTGGCTGTATGAATACATATGAAAATATTAATATATTCTAAAGAAAAGCGCCTGTAATTCTGCATCCGACTGCAGTAATTAGCCTTAGCCTACTGTCAAGTTCAGCTGAAGCTTTTTGATAATAATAATTAGAATTTTTATCAAGCTTAATGATTACTAAAGAAGGTTCAGGCAGTCCTGGTTTTAATCCCTGGGCCTATAATCGGACCGATGACGATGACCAGAAATGTTACCGGCCTCTTTTTAAGGCTCAAAACTCAATAAATGCCATCAAATGTGGTGAGCCAGATCTCACGGTATTTTGTGTGTGTACTGTCCCCCATTTTATGAGGAGCATACTGTTGATCAATGACTGGGTGAAGACGACTGCTGCACTTCCCTAGTGACGGGGGGATTTTTTCCCGCGTCATGCATGACGATAACTGTCAGGCTTCGCAGCACCAAAGATGGACTGAATCTCAGTAAGCTGTGAAAGCGGGTCTGTTTGTTTCTGTGGACATTCTGTCTCCTGCACCAATAATGGGCCCAGGCACTAAGGCTTACTTTTTGTAGTAAATTGAAAATTACACATTAGACTGCTTGCAATGGGTGCACATTACTAGGACGAACAGGGAATCAGATTTGCGAAGATTCTACCTTACTTGTTTATGCTATGAATAGTAATAATTTGAATTGTGTGCATTGATCATCAGAGATATTACATTATTATAAGGCACCAGGAGCATTTGACACTCCACTCAAACTTACATCCCTCTCCTCTACAACTTTTCCTGTGAAATAAATTTTAACTTTGAGATACATCTAAGGTTTTGTGTTTTGACACTTGGACGCAAGGATGACAGGTTTGCCATGGCCAGTGTAAGGTGAGATGGATCGTCTCGGATACCGAGTGATAGACAATCTTTCTGTGGTCCTCTTTGTCTGCCTAAATAGTTTCATTTTCACCGATGATGGAACTCCAGTTTGCCCTGTGATTTAAGGAAAATTCTACCAAAGGATTGCCTGCGGTACTGCATGTTCATCAGTTACATTCAATACAATGCACTGCGCTCCAATGTTACTGATCAAAAATAGCTGGTTAGAATCCCCGTCCGCCCCAGAAAAACCCTCCCTCCTCTGATTTTTTCTTAATTTATATTTTGTCTCTGTCCATGCAGCCAATGATCTGTTTGGCTATCAGTCACTGTGCCATTTATGGGTCAGGTAGATTTGATTTTTTTTTTTTTCGTGAATTCATGTACTTTTGATTTGGATTTTTTGAACTATTTGGATCTCAAACTCTTATCACAATAAAATAAAAAAAAAAAAAAACCCTCCAACCTGGCACTGAACATTAAAATGTGAAGGATGCTAATCAACTAATTTCTTTTCATAGGGCCTTATTGGTCCATGGTACGATATGTTGTATGTTATTACAGTTGTGCTCAAAAGTTTGCATACCCTAGCTGAATTTGTGAAATATTGCCATTTATTTTGAAAATATGACTCATCATGCAAAAAACTTGTATTTTATATAAGGATAGTGATCACGTGAAGTCATTTATCATCACATAGGTGTTTGGCTCCTTTTTAAATCATAATGATAACTGAAATTACCCAAACGGCCCTGATCATATGTTTAGATACCCTTGAATGTTTGACCGTGTTATACGGACACAAGGTGACACACTCAGGTTTAAACGACTATCATGGGTTAATTTTACATACCTTTTCAAATTGGAATTAGTGTCTGTGTATAGTCATTGAGTGTATTAGCTCCCGAGTGGATGCACTGATCTGGCTAGACACTGAGCCATGGGGAGCGGAAAAGAAGTGCCTTAGGACCTTTGTAACAAGGTAGTTCAACTTTTTAAAGATGGAAAAGGATATAAAAAGATATCCGAAGACTTGAAAATGCCAGTCAGTACTGTTCCGTCCATGATTAATAGGTGGACAATTAGGGGATATGTTGATACCAAGGCAACATTAGGTAGGCCAAGAAAGATTTCAGCCCAAACTGCCAGGAGAATTGTTTTGGACACAAAGAAAAATCCACAAGCTACCTCAAGAGAAATACAGGATGCTCTGGAAAAAGATTGCGTGGTTGTTTCAAGGAGCACAATAAGGAGTTACTTATCAACAATGGTCGAGTTGCTTGAAGGAAGCCATTATTGCATCAGACAACACCTTACCTCTCCTCACAACTTTTGGAATACTGTCATTTGGAGTGACGAGACCAAAATAGAACTTTATGGTCACAACAATAAGTGCTATGTTTAGAGAGGTCTATGGTGAAAACTGTACCATTCCCTCTGTAAAGCATGGTGGCTCTCTGATGTTTTGGGGTTGTGTGAGCTCTAAAGGCACAGGGAATCTTGTGAAAATGTATGGCAAGATGAATGCAGCATGCGATCAGAAAACACTGGCAGAAAATTTGCACTCTTCAGCTGGAAAGCTCTGCATAAGACGCACTTGGACTTTCCAGCATGACAGTGATCCAAAGCACAAGGCCAGGTCAACCCTCCAGTGGTTACAGAAGAGAAAGGTGAAGGTTCTGGAGTGGCCATCCCAGTCTTCTGACCTCAATATCATTGAGTCGCTTTGTGGAGATCTCAAATGTGCAGTTCATGCAAGACGACCAAAGAATTTGCAGGAGCTGAAGGCATTTTGCAAGGAAGAATGGGCAGCTGTACCACCTGAGAGAATTAGGGGCCTCATTGACCACTATAAAAACAGACTGCACACTGTTATTGATGTTAAAGGGGGCAGTACAGAGTATTAAGTACTGAGGGTATGCACACATTTTAACAGGGCTCATTTAATTATTTTTCCCTGATTGCCATGCTGTATTTGATGATTCTGCCATTATACATGACCTACAGTTGGATATTAATCCAATAAGAAATAAAAGACATCTGTATTGCCTGGCCATTCATGTTTTTAGGTCACCTGAGATGAAGTCTCAAAGTGACCTATTCTCATCGCCTTTTGCCCGTCGTCGTCCGTTGTGCGTCGTCCTTCGTGCGTTGTGCGTCGGGCATCCGTAAACAATTTACATTTTCGACTTCTTCTCAGAAACCGCTGCACCAAAATTATGGATTATATGGTGCCCACCCCCAGGGGCTCTGAGGGGCGGGGCTAAAACTGGTCAATACATTTTCCACTTCTTCTCAGAAACCGCTGATCCAATTTCAATAAAATTTTGCAGGAACCTTCCTTGGTCAAATATGCATCAAAATTGTGAATTATATGGTGCCCACCCCCAGGGGCTCTGAGGGGCGGGGCTAAAACTGGTCAATACATTTTCCACTTCTTCTCAGAAACCGCTGATCCGATTTCAATAAAATTTTGCAGGAACCACCCTTGGTCAAATATGCACCAAAATTGTGAGTTAAATGGTGCCCATCCCCAGGTGCTCTGAGGGGCGGGGCTAATTGGCTGAAATTTTAAAAATCTTCTTCTCCAGACCCAGATATGCTGGAAAACAATACTTTTCATAGATGGAAGGCTCTTGAGGTGCCTTATCAAAATTGTGAACTTCATGACCCTCGAGCTCCATGTTTGCCCCTGGGGAGGGGGTGAAATTTACTATGGTTTATGTAGGAAAATGATACTTTTGGGTATTTTTTCTTCATTTTCCACTGGAAATCATTCAAACTTGATTGGCATTATAACCATGAGATGACAGTTTGATACAATGACATTTTTGACCCTGTCTCTTCCCCAGGGGCTGAGGGGTGGGGCCCAAAGGGGGTCATATTGCCAAAAATTTCAACAATCTTCTTCTCCAGACCGAGATAGGCTGGAAACTAATACTCTTCATAGATGGAAGGGTTTTGAGGTGCTTTATCAAAATTCTTCATTTCATGCCCCCCAGGCTCCAGGTTTGCCCCTGGGGAGGGGGTGAAGTTTGCTATACTTTATATGGGAAAATGATACTTTTGGGTATATTTGGTTCATTCACATCAATAACATCAGTTTTTATACAACTCAGGTGACCGTTAAGGCCCATGGGCCTCTTGTCTTTAAAAAAATGATACCTTTTTTACAAATTCAGCCAGGATATGCCAACTTTTGAGCACAACTGTATATATTTGTTGTGATATAATTATACAGATGACCTTCAGTGGTGTCTACAGTTTTGGGATGGGATTATAATTTGTTTTTTAATGCGCCTCTTGTTTCTTCAGTTGTAGAACCAACCTGCATGGTGTTTTTACTGAGCATAGCCCCCTTTGAAGAGGTCAGTCTCAGCTCATGTTTAATACATACCTGCAATATGTTGCTGCCTTCTTTGAGGCTAACTTCAACAATTTTAATCTTGCTCTACTGAGACCAGTGCTTTGTAGGATGCATGACGGCACTCAGTCATGCCTATGCTACACCGTCAGCCACAACATTAAAACCACCTGCTTAATATGCTGACGGTCCCCCATGTGGCACTAAAGCAAACCTGTCAAACTGTCGACCAGTTGAATTCCTGAACATCCAGTCAGAACTTTTCAGAGAGCATCACTCTCTCAACCAGCTTGTCTTCCTCACCTCGTGAATCCTGGTGCCACCCCTTCTCCAGGTAAGCAGGGCACACGTACCTAGTCGACACGCGATGGAAAATAAAACAGGACCAACTGGACCAAGTGACCTTCAATTGCTCCAAGGTCCAGTTCCGGTCGCTCACATGTCAATTGAAGGCATTTTTGGCAGCGGGTCCCATGGTGTGTAGCTACAAACCCGCAACATAGCAGGCTCTGACGCATTGTCTGTTGTGAACTTGTGACTCATTCCTCCCATAACCATCTTTAAAACTTCATGCCACTTTTGCCTCAGTAGCCCTTCTGTCAGTGTGGACCAGACGGGATAGCCTTCACTGCTCATGTGCATCGATGAGCCTTGGGCCCTGTCACCGGTTCATGCTTTGTCCCTCCTTGGACCGTTGTCAGTGGGTATTCATCACTGCCGACTGGGAGAGCCCAAGTGGTCTTGCCGCATCGATGATGCTCTGACCCATTCATCTGGCCATACTGGTTTGACCCTTCTCATAGTCATTCAAGTCCCATTTCTCCCACATTCAATACATTGAATGTGTTTGCTTACCGTTTAAGGAAGGTCTGTCTGCAAAACCTTGGCATTTGCCATTGTTATGAGATAATCAGTGTTACTTGCTTCATCTGTGAATGGTCAAAATGTTTTGGCTCAACGGTGTGTCACGTTATTAGGTACAATGAAAACATTCCTATTTCAGATCCCCAGAATTTTTAGAGTGGGACTACTGGTACTGCTTTTGGGATCATTAGCAGAACCAGTTTGAACTGGATATTTGAATACCTTGGTGTAAACATGAATGTTTAATTCTAGGTTTTATGGTTGTGTCTCTGGGGTGCATCTGTCATTAATGTGGTCATAAGTGTAGTTGTTGTGTAGTCATCAGCTGTAACTGGTGCCCCAGCTGAGTTCAAAAGCTAGTAGCATGTTTATTGCCCACCAGTCACCGTCACCGAGAGGGTTTGTGGTTTACTACCCAATGTCAGCAGTGAATAAAATTTCCGTAGGTTATCAAAGTTTCTTGGCAGTACTGCTCCTTTGAAGTCCTACAATTTCTCCTGGCCTTGCCATAATTGAATGTCTTTTTCATTGTTAAAATCCAACTAGAAGAAACTATGACCATGAAGCTTAATTAGGTGTTTGATGGGATTAAATTGACCATCAAGTGAAACAGATTCATGTATTCATTGTTAATTCAAGCAGAGCAATGTCACTTCGTAATAACGTTGCCCTTTTCTTGCCACGTGCCGAAGCTGAGAATCTAATCAATTTGCTTCACAAGAAAAGGGATTGAGCAGGTTTTTATGACTGAATAGAAGCCGTAACCATTGAACTGTAAGCGAGGGATCGGTACAGACGTGCCGTCTTCGGAGAGGCCAGTGTTAGAGATTCTTCTTCTCCTCTTTCCATCCTCTTTCATGCCTATAAATTGCATTCCTTGAAGAGATTACAGATTAAATACAATAACCGATTTGTTTGTATTTCCACTCTATTTGCCACGTTTACTGTGAATAGCTTTTTAAATATCTTGTCTCAAGGACGATTATTTGGGAGCGCTCTTACAATTTAAGGCAATCCACACCCCAGGGCTCCTTGGAGTGGAATTATAGATGGGATTCATAACGACATGATTATAATTTTAATTGACTTGCGTCTGTACCGAAAAAAGGAACGGAAAGTTCCAGAGTGGGGAAATGCTGGTAAAAGATTTTGATTCCAAATATGTTGCTTAAGTATGATAGAATTATTCTGTTGAAGAAAAACATCAGTGAAAAGTGGCATAAAGTAGCATCCCATCTCACTTGAGAATTTGGAAACTCATGGTATTTACTGGAAGCTATGAGAGCCTTGTGCAGTAAGCAGCACGGACTCAGTTGGGTTCTGGTGTTCATTTTCCTGCAACTAAAGTGTACTTGACTCTTTGGATGCCTAAATATTATCTAGCATTATATTTAGCCTGCTCTTGAAAACAACTGGATCTTATCCTCCACAACATTTTCTGGCAAAGTGAGACCACTCTCCGTGTGATAAAACAATGCTTCCCAATGTGTTAACTTCCATGTATGACCCCCAGTTCTGCAAATAGAACCTTACCTAAATAACTTGTTGTACTCAACCTTGTTAGCACCTTTTACGTATTGAAAGGTGTCAGTGAGATCACCCTTCATGTCACCCAAAAGTGTCCTTTTACTACGATTGAAGAAATAAAAATTCCAAGGTATTTTGGCGTTATACCAGGAATTCATTTGGTGCCTCTTCCTTGAACCTTTTTCATGTGGAGGGAAAATTCTTGGTAGTGATTTGCCTCAGTCGATGGTGTTGTAAGTCAGCACAGGAGAAGTGACCCACCTTTAGTTCACTGTTTGCTACTGGTGTTTGTTCCCTCTCTTTCTCATTCCATTGGCCTCATGTATCTCTGACTCTTGCTTGCCTCTGGCACATTCTGTTGCCTTGGAAACCGCAAAGCTCTTCTTGAATGCTGCGCTGCATTGCCTCATGTGAGGCTGTTTGTGGAAAAACAAGCGAGCGAGAGGTGCATAGAAGGAGAGAGAAAGAGAGTGGATGGAGAGAATAATCGTGTGTGTGTATTAGAGATGTGCGTAGCGAGAGAAAAGCTTGTGCGGTGAAGTAGGGCAGGATGGAGATGGAAAATTAGGGACGTCGAGAGTGAGGACTGAGAGAATAAGGTGCCGATTATCATGGCACTCTCGAGAAAGTGACTAAATGTCTGCCAAGACTGGCGGCGGACCAGCGAGGCCCTGAACGCCACCTGCCTTTCAATTTTTCTTCCTTGTAAATAGAAATATGGATTATGCTGTCACTCTCTCTGCATATTGAAATGTCCTATAGCCAGTCAATCTCTCGGCTAATTCGCTGCTTTGCTGAACCACTCCACTGAGTGGGAGTGAGTGGAGTACTATAAGGTAATCAAATCCCTCTCATTACACACACACACACAGAGACACACATTCACGTACATGCAGTCTACCGGTACCGGCCTATACCGCCAACAAACTAGCAATCGCACGTGATGAAATGCTAAATTCTAAGCAGTTACAACATACACATTCTTTCTCATGGATGAGGTAGGTACAATGTGTCCTGGTTTAAATATGTGGAAAAATTGCAGTTATTGTATTGCCTTGCAAATCCTATTTGGCCTTAGATGAATAAAATGGGCTACTATTCCATGCAATCCCTGCATATGGGCTTAGGAATTATTGGCTCCACTGACTGGAAATGCACTAAAAATGCTGTAAAAATATGAACATAATAAAAATGGCAGCATGTGAGAAATACTGTGCTATGTTAAATTTTCAGTGGAATCCACCAAAATTAATTATTCTTTTAATTAAAATCTATTTCCTCAAACCTCAGGTTTCACAATTAATAACACCACTTAAAGATTATTGAAAATAAGGTCTACCAAATTTCTGCCAAATTTAAACTGGAAATGAACTTTAATCAAAATTCATCTGGGTTTTTAAGGACAAGTTTATTTATTTATTTAATCATTTATTTATTTATTTAGTGCATTCACAGCATGCTTAGACAAATACCTCTGGAATGTAGCGTGATTGCTTCAATAGCGGAAAGTTCAAAACTACTGATTCTGCCAAAGCAACTCGTTTGTTAGACTGCACTTTAGTTTGCTAATGTGAGCTGTCTCTCCATCATACCTTAGTAAGCAAAATAGCTAATCTTATCTTACAGTAAAATTAGGGTTATAAAGTGGATTCTTAATTAGCTAGCTAAGTAAGCTAGCCAATGTTTTATCATGGTAATTTATAAAACTGTGCTGTGCTAGTCAATGTAATAATTCAGCGAGTGACCTAGAAAACACTAGCTTTATCTAACAAATTTCATCTGTTTCCTCATGTAGTTGAGGAAAAACTGCCTGATAGCTGGCGCCAATTGTTAGATCAACTGCAAAATGTTATCAATCATTGATAGCTTGGAGTTAATATTAGCCAGTTTGGACTTGCCGTTGCTAATATTATATCAGTTATCACCAGCACCCTCACTTCTGCACCTTTTGCTAGGGTATATGAGGCTGCAGGCATGCAAAACCCATTAGTCATCTAGCACCATGAAGAAAACAAAAGATCTGGCTGTTAAAAAGAGACTGATGGTGGTCGGCCATCATAAGTCTGAAATTGGAATCACAAGAAGGTCTACAAAAACAAAACAAAAAAACATACCACTGAGCACTCTCAGGGCAATTATACAACATTTTAAAAAATTGGAATATTTGAAAACCTGACGGATAGAGGATGCAAATGCATTTTGCCTACCAAAGATCAGGATGAGGATGATGAGGAAAACAACAACAACAAAGAAAATCTCAAGAATCGTTGTGAAAGAATAGCTGAACTTGGTGGCGTCTTGGGTTCACCTGGTTTCAAAAAGCTTCATCAGTCACCATTTCCTTTGGAAGGGTTGCAAGATGAAAGACTTTTTTGAGCCCAAGACGCAGAATCAAGTGCTTGCATTTTACTATAGGTCATTGAAATGAAATGGATGAAGGTGCCATGGTCAGTTGAGACCAAAATTGAACATTGATATGGCATTAGCATGCTTGTCATTGAAACAGACATGCTTCCAAGGAAATATGGTGGCGGATCAGTGATGTTTTGGGGCTGTTTTAATTCTAGAGGTTCAGGGGTAAGTGAAAAAACTAATGGCGTCATGGATCTGCCAAGTGTCGGTTAATTTTGGCTGACAACCTGATTGCTTCTGGCAGAAGGCTGAGACTTGGCCTTACCTTGATATTCCCGCAAGACAATAATCCAAAGCGCATTTCAAAGGCCACAGCGGCAAAATAATCAATATTTTGAAATGGCCATCTCAGTCACCAGACCTCAATCCAGTTGAAAACCTGGGGGCTGAACTGAAGAGTGCAGTTGATAAGCACAAAGTGCAAGAATGTGACTGGTCCTGAAATGATCCGCATTAAGGAATGGTCCAAAATCCCTGCGAATATGTGCTTTAACCCTCGTCCAACCAAGGGTTTTTCTACTGCAACCCCGACCTGATTATTTCGAAATTAAGTGATAAACATCATCTTGTTTGGTATCAGTGTACAGCTACAGATGTCCTCTCTTCAAATCAAGTACAAATAAAATACATTTCAACATTATGATGTCATAGTGATGTCATAACTAGCATCATATTAGAAAAAAACATCAAAATGACAAAAATCCATGTTTTTTTAAATATTTTTATTAGTTTTAGCTGAAAATAAGTAATTTTCTGTAACCTCTAGAACTACTGATACTACAGTTAATATTTTAGTATTATTATAAATGTTATAAACTCATGAGTAACATAAATTTGACATTACTATGATGTCATAAATAACTCATTTTGGGAAAAACACACACAAAAGGAAAACAAATAGTTTTCTGAACATTTTTCACATTTTCATTACTTTATTTTTCCCTATGATAGAACAAGGCTTATAATATCAGTAATATGTCTGGTACATATCGAGGGCTGACTGCAATAAACAGTTATGTCCAATATATAACATCTGGACATAACTGTTTATTGCAGTCAGCCCTCGATATGTTCTCTTTCAAAACAAGAATCAAACATCACAAACTTCAGCACTGTGACATCACAATGACATCATTATAGATGTCATATCTGAAAAAAATACAAAAACACACTTGCATAAAAGGTTTGTCTATGAATTATGAGAACAACTTTATGAACAATTCTATGAACTTGTATAATAGTAGGCATATAGCACAGTATAAAAATGGTATACAGTACAGTAACCAGTCAAACACACAAGTAAAAGTATGTCGGTCATGCACTTCTAATGAAGATCACTTCAAGGTTACTGGTCACTGCTGGTCATTGTAATTCCAAGATTTACTAATACAAGGACAAGCTACATCAGTAAATCAATGAAGATGACAATCAGTGTGGTCTACAAAGTTCATTGAGCATGAAACATAATAATAGCATACTATTTGCAACTAATTTGTAAGCATATTTTGTATCAAAAACAGGCAAAAATTGACGCTGGTGGCAACCACCCCCCCTGCCCTTCGACTTTCACGGCCTACCCTTCCCCCGGGGGGTGAGGTACCCTGATCGTTTTTTCATGAAAATGAGCACAAAGGATGAATAAACAACTACCTAGAAGCATTAGATCACATCTGTTAACGTTTTTGTGCGACAGGAAAAAATCTGTTGGGGGGGTTGGTAACCACCCCCGGTCGGACAAGGGTTAACCTTGTCAAACTGATCAGAAGAAGACTCCTTGCTGACCATCCTTGCCAGAGGTGGTTGCACTCAGTACTAAACCAGAGATGCCAATAATTAGGAAGCCTTAACTTTGGTGAGCTTGTTTATTCATGAAATAATGCACTATGATTTTGGTTGGTTCCATTAGATAAATATCCCACAACATAAATAAACTACTATATTTTTTTCACAACTTGGCATGTTGAGTTGAGATCTCTGAACTGTTATTAATATGATTTTTTAAAATAGTATATTTTTAGTGCATTTTCAGTCAGGGGTACCAGTTATTCTGAAACCCACAGCAGTTATCTGAAACATGAAAATCAAACTCTTTGTGGGCAGCACTGTATATATGAGTTTTCAAATTTAGTCGAAGTAATAGCAGTAGTACATGAATTACTGTATATATTACACTGACACAAGTAATGAATCCGGCCAGTCCAGCAGAAATGATTCATTCTTCTTATATCCTATGTAAATTGTACACAGGTGTAAATTGGTATGCTTGAAGAATACCATTGACAGGAGTGTAAATTGGTCTTGGTTCTGCACCCACTATTTTTCAGCTTTAGTAGTGAGTGGACTTTTAGTCATTCTTTTGCCTAGGACAGCTGTAAAAACTGTCCATCTTATTGAGTAATTTAATCTAATTATGAGTCTTAACTTCTTTTTTCTTTGTGAGAAATAGAAAATAGTAGCTTAAGTTACCAGGTAATTAACAAGAGAATCTTTCTGATCCCAGTGGCAAATTTAGACATGAGTCAGAACTGCCTCACCTCATTGGCTAAATTTTTGTCCTACCGAGAAAAAGGATCATAAAAATAAGTGGTTTGAGTCTAAACACTAGATTAGAATGCTTCATTATTTTTACTTATTTTTCATTTTTTGAAGTGTAGGAATCACATTTTCCTGTTTTTTTTTTTTTTTTTTTGCCAAGCAGCTCCCCTGGGATCTGGATAGTTCCGCTGCCAATCATTTTAGAGATATAAGCACAATTAGTCGGGGGAGGCGGGGGGTGGGGGGGGGGGGACAAGCATAATTAAAGAACTGTAATTGCAACACATCGTGCATTGATTGTGAAGCGATATCTCATTGAAATATACGGATTCGACATCACAGAACTGCAAGTGCACAATACACCGTTCATCATGTAATCGCTTACGCTATTATATCGAAATCCATACATTAAGGAGGTCTAATCGCGGTGGAAAAACATCAGCCTTTGAAAAAATGAAAGGATCTACGCATTTAAGAAACTCTCATATGAGCAAATGTCAAGATGTGCTTTTGTTAGATGTGTTTTTAAACAGGATCCATGCGAACATCCCTGAAAAAATCCCATTATGCTGCACTGAGATTTCGTCCTTTGTTGCCATGACAACCGTGCATTTTATTTCTGTCTCTTTTGATGCATTGCTCGGGATCACAGTCCTTGAGCATTATATAAGTGCTGAAATATTCATAATGGGGGGGGTTTCCTGCGGTTGAGCTCGTACGTGTATTTAAGAAATTATTTATAGTTTTTAGAGGAACATTTTGTTTGGTATTTATGGCTCGGAAACGGAGGATGAGCGCCTCCGTCCGCTAATCCGCTATGGTGCGGAATTTCAGTGGGATCAGCTCTATTTAAAGGCGATTTCTGTCCATTGAGAAGATTTTTGTGTTACTCAAGGGAAAGGGTTGCTTCTCTTAGAAGACGGAATCGTCCAAGGCTTATAATGCCAGGGGTGATCTTTCCTTGCCCTGGTTTTCAAAATAAAATGATCTCATGAAATTTGCAATACTGCCATTAATAGTTTTTTTCTTGTAAACAATTTGTTTATTTATTTTTGATTTTTGATATTTTATGGGTGAGGTATTAATTATATATTTCCTAAATTGAATTACTTGAGTCTGGACCAGTTGGCATATGGAAGTCATCGCAGGAGGCTGTTTAATATGCCATGCTCCTGAGTCACTTTTGTAATTTGAGTACATTTTGAGTATGGTTCCTATATCTTTGATGTTACTGCAATGATTTCCTGCTTTTCACTCAGTAGTGTTTTAGGATTCCACTCCAGTAGTTATCAGTGTGCGGCAATCTTGCATGTCGAGGGGGTTGGGGCTTGATTGATATAGATTTTCATGGTCCACATTAAATTAACCTCTGATATTTGCTTGAATTTCCCCATAAATAGGTTCAAAGATAGAAACATTCTTCTCTGCATCGTAGGCCCATGTTCACATGCATATTCTCTATCTGCTGGCTGTAGCGCTTCACTGAAGCTACAATGCACTAATATCGAGGGAAGATTTCAAACCCTGGACACCATGTTTTCATAGCCATTGCGTTAAATCAAATGGAAAATATCGAGGCCCTCTGCATCATTTTATACACATTTTCATATAATTCATTAGGACATATTTGGGATCTCCTCTAGAGGTTCAAATAGACCCAAAGTTGCACAGGTTTGAACAAAGCAGCTTCACTAGACAAACCCACATATGGGATCTGCAGAGTTGAAGAGGTTACGATTTTCGGAGGTGTGTCGGCGTGAAGTGTGAAATCTGTTCGTCTCTTGCTGCCGCTGACTGACAGGTGCAACCTCTACCCCCACCCAGTGTCGCACTCACAGTTTTTCTGGCATGGAAGTAGGCCACGTGTTTGTGTGAAAATACTGTTAATGAGTCACTGCTGCTTCTCTTGGGCAATGTTGTACTGCTTTTGACTGTGGGAAAACAAAGGTGCGGAGAAACAGAGGAAATGAGATTGATCACACTTGAAGGGCCTGATACAGTAAGTCCTGTAGCATGTGCAAAAACCTTCAGGCACATCAAAGCCAATAACGTGGTCAGCCATTGTATTTGTTTTCTGCTAATAATTGAGCATGTAATGCGTTTTGTGCTTGCTTGAAAGATTTTGGATGTGCTGAAGGTCATGGTGAATCTGGCCCTGAACCTGGTTCACTGTTGGACTACTTAAGTTCTTATAGCTGACTTTTGAGTTCTTGAGGCCTTGCATAAGTCACAAATTTTAGGTTTTCGAGCGTTCTCACCACAGCTGTCCCCTGACTGCTGGCATTTCACAGGGGCCCTGGAGATGATGGTCCATAGTCAATAAAAGATATTTAAGTGGTACTGCTGTTCCGGGATCAGTTTTGTCTGTGGAATGGTAGGTTATGGTACACTGCAAATTGATTGTAAGTCAGCATTCCGTCTCTGAGTGGTTACATGCATGTGACCTGATGTCATTGTTCAGAACCTCTCAAAGTGAAGCCTTGGTGTTAATGTATGAGCGTAGCTGCCGTCACGTGTATAAATCAAGCAAACCAGCAGTTATTTTTTTGCTTGAGAAAAAGATTTTACAAGAGGAGTAACATCTTACGTGACTAGGTGTAAAAATATAACCCCCGCTTCCAACCACCACCCTATCACAGAGAGGAGAAACATCACTGTGTGAGAAAGATACTGATGCAGCTGATGTTGTGGAACTGAATGATGAAGTCAATAGCCTTTAATATAAGTTATTTTAGTAGTCAAATTGTGAGGAAATGATGTGAGCAGAATTTACTGACTAAAGAGACTGCTGATGTCTCTAGCTCCCCTACTATCAGAAAAAGAGCCCCAAGAATGGGCAACTGCAAATTTACACCAGAACAAAGTGGGCTGTTCTTTACAGTACAGAGTACATATTGATTGAACATGGAAAAATGAATGGAGGGGGAAACCAGTGAATGACATACAGGGGGATTTGGAGGGAAATTCAAATGATAACAATGGAAGGGGTGACGGGGGAAGCGAGGTACGCATACAGAATTGGGGGGAGGTTAAGAATGCTTTCGTCCTCTATGCTGAGAAGGGTCTGTTTTGCCATTTCGTTGTCAGTCCAGTCTTAAAGACTATGTGTAGGCAGGGATGATTGAAAGTGTCAGGACTTGATCGTGTCTCAGTAAAGCTGTGCCACTCTGTGAAAAGGGACCTCTCTATGTCCTTACTCTAATACAGCGTAAGGCGTAGGGTCTCTCGTGAACATAGAAAAGAAAATATACAGTGACGGCAGTTTTGTGGCTGCTAAATAAGTGCCATTGGAGACTTACCTGGTTGACAGAACAGTATTTCATAATAAGTAGGCTGGGGCTGTTCCTATGTTTCAGAATGCATGGGAGCCAGCATAGTCACTATTACAGCCTTAATTAACCATGGTGCCATACCACATGTTCTCCATCTATCAGCAATTCATATTTACGTATGTCTCCACAGTATTCACAATGGACGAACAGTCATTTTGAGTGGCTCTGAAGCACACGGTTTATTTTCAAAGTATCAAAAGGACTGTTGGGCAATTCCAGCTGAAGTGTATCATGACCACTGAAAATTCAAACATGAAGTAGCAATACAACTTATGTATGGCTGTATTGTCAGTATATCCAGGTGTATGGTTCAGAAGAAATTGAAGGTCTGAGGCAAACCAATTTTTTTTTGTAACGCATATTAAATAAAATTTTGACATCATTCACATACTGAAGTTGTGAAGAGACTACTTGGTTGGTCGAATTATGAAAAAAAAGTTACTGGTTGTTCTGAGAACTAAGTGCCACGAGTGTGACATTTTTCTGGGGGGAGGGAGAGGAAACTGAGTGGGTGGAGGATGGTTGCAGATTGGGGCCTTAGAAATTGGAAATCATGAAGGCCTCTTGAATAGAAATGGCTGACATGGCTTAAACATTGTGAACGATCAGTAAAATGCAGTATGGTGAGCCTCCAGATACTTGAAACCTCTTGTAACGTGAGTAATGTAACGTGAATAACAGAACTTTTTTGTTTTAAGGGCCCGTCACAGAAAATTACTGTTGCACTAACTTGAAATCCTGGTTGTGTTAGAATTTTCCGCCAAAAAGGTTCAAATATATATAATCCAATTTATTCTGTCATGCATCATTGGTCAAGAAGATTGGACCAAACTTAAGTGAAAAAAGCCATGTTACTTTTGAGTAACGTGAGTAATGCTTGAAAAAAATCCAGTCTCCCTGCATAATCATTTAGGGGTTCATTCCGGGTTTTCTCCAGTAAAGTTGACTATGGTCGGAGGTCGCTACAATGTAGAAGTTTTAAGTTTTGTCCATTGAATAAGTAGTGAAACAATTTTATACTATAGCCTAATGCAGTAAATGTAACGCGAGTAATGCTGGAATTGCCTTATTGCTTGAAATCCCATGTTTAATTGTTTGCATTGACATTTGGAGGCACTATTCATTTACTGAATGGCTGTTGAATGACTCAGGTTTTCTCAGAACTCCTGCAATTATTCTTTTTAATATTCCTCCTGAGTTTTATTTTCTCCCAGTTGATGTATATCTGGGCATAGCTGCTCATGAAGGCAGTTTGTTTTGCCTGTGACAAATGAATTGCATAAATGTGACAGAGTAATTTACAGTTGTCCTATAGCACTTCTTTGTAAAGTATTCTCATTTTCTTGCCTCCTGTGATTTTTACACTGCCATTATTGAACTTCATTCGACTCGGCGACTTAGTATTTTGGTATTTTGTGGACTTTTCTTGACATACAAAGCATGTATTTGGGCAGCTGATATGGTTGGAAATGCTCTTATATTATGGAATTAATCACATAATGTTCAGCAACCCACAGTAATGTGGTTGATGCAGGTTTTTACTTGTTTTCTCCTTTTAAGTAAAGGGAAACATTTGCCTGAAATCCACCAGGCCTTGTTGCATAAATCACCATTTACCTGAAAACATGTTCAAAACCAAGTCCAAACTTCAAAAAATTGTGCTGGGAATGCTTTATTCTCTGCCTTTGTTGATTGTCTCTATACGCAAATATGGCCAGTGAGAAAAAAGTTATTAAAAATAGTTGGACTTTGCAGAATTTGCACACCGCTGCATTTCATCACTAACACAGGAAAAAGGCAAACATAAAGCCCAAGTGATTAAAAAGTTCTGAATTTGCTTGTTTTACATTTGCCCATTTCTACCTTGGGAGTTTCTTCATCAGAGGAAATTTTAGGATTAATGCAATATTTACATCGCTGTATTTTATCTCTAAAACCTGAGAAAGTTAAGCACAAAAATGCCCGGTGACTTATCTATTCTGAGTTTACTCCTGTGTTTTTCATTCCATTTTCCTTTGTTTGTCCTCCCTTCACAGACCAGTTGTACTCATGGTCGCCATCTCCTCCGCACTTCGATGAAGACAGTTACTCCCCTCCACCCAGGAACATGAAGGGCTTATCTGGCGGCCGCTCCCAGCACCATCTCCCAGCGGGGCACACCTGCAGCCTGGCCGAGTGCGAACATCCACACGAGCACCACATCCACCATGACACGCGCCACTCGTACCTGCTCAGCCCCACCGAGAGCTGCCCGATGGACTACCACCACCGCTACTCGCCCCGCAGCTCCATCCACTCCGACTGCATGATGATGCCCGTGGGCGTGCCTGGCGGCGGGGGCGGGGCCGGGGGCGGGGCCGACCACGTGTCCAGCAGCACCTTCCCCAGGATGCACTACAGCTCGCAGTACTACGACACGGCCTCGCGCGACGACTGCGCGGCTGCCTCCGTCTCCACCGTCGCCGTCGCCGCCGCCTCCTCCTCTTCCTCGCACCACGGCGGCGGCGGTGGCGGCGGTGGAGGCAAAAGCAACCGCATCCCCGCCAATCTGCTGGAGCAGTTCGAGAAGCAGATGCCGCTGCATCGCGACGGCTTCCACACGCTGCAGTACCAGCGTGCCTCGGCCACCGCCGCCGCGACCGCCGAGCAGCGCAGTGAGAGCCCCGGCCGCATCCGCCACCTGGTCCACTCGGTGCAGAAGCTCTTCACCAAATCCCACTCGCTGGAGGGCTCGTCCAAGATGAACGGCACCAAGGGGGAGGGCGGCGGGGGCGGCGGGGGCCACCACCATCACCACGGCCACGGGCATCACTCCAAACACGGCAGCAAGCGAAGCAAGAGCAAGGAGCGCAAGCACCGCTCCGGCGTGGGCGGCTGGTGGAGCTCCGACGACAACCTGGACAGCGACAGCACCTACCGCACGCCCAGCGTCATGAGCCGCCACCATCCGGACCACGTCGGCCACTGCTACCCCGAGCCCTTGCCGGGCCACCATTTCGGCGACCTCACCCTCAAGACCTCCAAGAGCAACAATGACGTCAAGTGCTCGGCCTGCGAGGGCCTGGCCATGGGCCCCGAGGGGAAGTTCATGAAGAGGAGCTCGTGGTCCACGCTCACTGTCAGCCAGGCCAAGGAGGCCTACCGCAAGTCCTCCCTCAACCTGGAGAAACCCATGATGCACCAGGACCTGAAGCCATCCCAGAGGCCTTGTCACTACCTGCAGGTGAGTCCACTGTAATTCTTGAGCCTTGTGCTCGTACTTTGATTGAATTCAACTTTGGGTTTACTTCTGAAGGGCTTTTTTAAGAAGACTCTCACAAAGATATTTTGAAGTGTATCAGAAGAGCCAAAACCAGGCCTGAACCTCAAATTTCCACGTACATGAAGTAAAAAGTTCCAAATCGGAGAAAATGTCAGGGAGGACCTTGCTTTAAAGGGAAATGGGACATCCTCCACTTGCTAGCAAGGTGGAATAGGTAAAATGAATCTTATGTAAATGTCATAAGAGACTCTATTGCAATTCAAATGAACAGTTTGCTCTTTGGTAATGTACTAGCTGGAAAGGTAGGAAATCTGAATGAGGGCAAATATAGTGCACTGTTCAGAGTGGCTTAGTGATGCGTTTGTAGCTCTTTGATGTGTCAATACAGATTCAGGCATACCTGAGCATTGCACACACGGACTGCAGTGTCGAAAGCGCCTTGCGATTTCTCCGAGTCAAATAAACTTTGGCTGTGCTTGGCGTAGTGAACTGCCTCAAACAGTCCCAGAGCCACAACCTTCAGAGATGGGAGTCCTTTTTACAGAACATCTGTGACGCGCTCCTAACGAATTTTGCTCCAAAAAGGCTTGATAAATTTGGTTAAGAGAGTTGGTGCCCTGTTTATTCCATTCTGATGCATTTTCTTTGGATGTACGGCCCTTTGTTAGATAACGAGACATTTTGTTCTGGCGAGCGCTGCCACTCTCTGCCGATTCTCTCTGCTCTCTCGTTTTTGGCCTTGAATACTGAGCAGAGCCAGCGCCTCTCTTGGATCACTCTGTCCTAGACCTCTGCTTGCGTATGCAGGAGAAGGCATAGAAGGCTCGCTTACGGCAGCCTGTAGCCTTATGCAGTGGTCACCAACCTCGTTCCTGGAGATCTACCATCCAGTGGGTTTTCACGACTCAAATTCACGATTCTTTGCACCTGACTCACAAATTATTGGCTCAACGCAGATCTTCTGCTGAGTGAAAACAAACAGGAAGGTTAAACTTCAGGAAGAGGTTGGTGATCATTATCCTAGTTGCTTGGGACTGGAGAGCTGGTATAGCCTCAGTGAGTTCAGTGCAACTGTTGTGTCCTTTAGCAAGGCCCTTAACCCCAGATTGCTCTGAGGAAGATTGACCTGTGCTCAATTTATTAACTCTGGGTAAAAGCTTCTGCTATAAATGCCTGTAACATGATAATGTTACTTCTTGTGCTTTAGAATTTGCTTTGATTGCTAATTATTTGTATCTGCACTGTGATTTCACATACCAACATTGCAAAGTGAAACATTGCCTTCATGCCTTCCCCCTGGCATTGTTATTAGTGAGAGCTCAAACGACACATAGGACACAGTGTTAGTTGGGATAAAATAACGGACAGATTTGTCATTGGTCAGTCTAGGCATTATTGAACCAGAAACGGAACAATAACTCCTGTTGAACTGAACCGTGGAAGGTTTTTGCGAGATTACATCAGTCTGTTCGATTCTTCCCCTACCTCCCAGCATACACACACACTACCACAATGCCCCCTGCCCACCCTACACACACACACACACACACACACACGCTGTTTGATCTACGTTGATTCTCTGGTTCTTGTACTTTCTGCAAGTTAGTTGAATTCTTCTTATGGGGAAACTGATGGAGCTTTTGGAGACTGCGGTCGATCCAAATGCTGTGTAGTCAAAGCAGGGCAAGCTCTGAGATAAGATACTGCAAGCACTGTCTATAACTGTACATCTAATGGATGATGAAGGGTTCATGGCTTACTCTCCAGCTAAATCCCCACAGGTGCCTCACGGTGCGATGAAAAGTGGAATGTGTGCATGTATCTTGTGCAGAATACACTCCATGAGCCACCAGCCATAAACAATGTGATATCTGGCAGTGTACTCATGCGTGACTGTGTTACCTACTGACACAGTTTGTACCCACAGCTCAAATCTCAAAACAAGTGCACTCTCAGTACCTTAGGGGTCTGACACGGTTTTTTGATCAAGTCATCTCTTCATCATATCTGCTGACTACTTTCTTTAGGTCATGTGGCCTTTTGCTGGTGTCATCGTCAATGTTTAGTCATAAGAACACGAAAGAACAGGACAGACTGCCTGTCTGGGGTAGTCATTGTCTTTGTCTGTAGTAGTAACACTACGTTTGGCTGTTATACAGAAATGCCGTTTAACAATGTTTGCCTATCCGGAAGGAGACCCTAGACATAATTACATGATGTGAATTAGAACGAGGTCTTGTAAATCCAGCAGAATTCTTGATTAATTAGAATTTGGATCATGACCCCCGATTTGCTTTTTTGTTGAACATTCCAATTACATGTACACTACCGCTCAAAAGTTTAGGATCACTTGGAAATTTTCTTGTTTTCCATGGAAACACACATGAAATTAGTCTGAATAGGAAATATAGCAAATGAACAGAACATGCTGACATTGTCTGAGTTAGAAATAATGATTTTAATGGAAAATGATGAATATGTACTTCAAACTTTGCCTTCATCAAAAAAAAAACCCACCTTGACTGTTGATACTGAAACTGGTGTTTGACGGGAACTATTTAGCGCAGCTGCTAGTTGACAACCTGTGAGGCGTCTTTGTCTTAAACTACACACTCTCAGATATTTGTCTTCTTGCACAGTTGTGCATCGGGGCCTCCACTTTTTTTTTTTCTGTCCTTGTTAGTGCCAGTTTGTGCTGCTCTCTGAAGGGAGTAGTTGACAGCATGGTAAGAGATTTTAAGTTTTCCATTTCTCGCATTGAATAGCCTTCTTTTCTAAGCACAACAATAGACTGATGGGTCTCTAAAGGAAGTTCTTTCTTTCTGGCCATTTTGAGCCTGTAAACAAACAAACAACTGCTGATGCTTCAGGTACTAAACCAACCTCAAGAATGCCATGCTCCCTTTTGCGCTCCCTTGTTAGTTCAATGGTTTTCAGCTGTGCAACACATTTGCAGAAGGGTTTTATAAAATGCTTAACTTGGATTAGCAGCCATACCAGGGGACTGATGCAGAGGACTGACAATTGCTGATAATAGGCCTCTATGCAAAAATGTAGATCATTCTTTGAAAATCATCTGATTAATTTTAATCGTTTGTGAAATGGATAAAAATGTTTGTGAAATGGAAAAAAAATGTTCGTGAAATGCATGAAAATGTATTTTTCTTTGGAAAACAAAGAAATTTGCAAGTGATCCCAAACTTTTGAGAGGTAGTGTATAAAATTGGAGAAAATTGACATTCAATGACATAAAGTGCCACTCAACATTAATTTGAAATAAAATGCCATTCAACATTAATTTGAGGTTATTTAAATGTTGTATCTATATTAGGAGGGTTTGGAATTACTGCCCATTATATACCTAGTCTTCCATTACACTAGGACTGATGTAGTCAGTTTATTACCCACATGATGATATGTATTTTCCACTTTTCTCTGATTCATAATTGAACAACAACAGTTTGTTTTGTTGGGGAAGTGCAATAGATCCATTTCCAATCTTGGAGTGACTAAACTCTTTAAAAAGAAATAGAATAAAGTTAATTATTAATATCTGTCACTTAAATTATGCATTTCTTAATCCCCCGGAAGAAGTGCTTTAAGTTTTAAAAATTAAAATCTTGAAGAAGTGAGAAAATTTCAACCAAAATTACAGCTGCTGTACAGAATTGGGATGGAGTCAGGCAGTGGTAAAGTGGAGAAACAAGTGGAAGATGACGATGAAAAATTAGATGACAAGAGGAGGAAGGCGATTTGTGTATAACATCTAAAATGGGAATTCTGAGGAAGAAAACTTTGGTGCTTAAGCAATTGCAATCATAGTAGAACATTCATCAGTTAGTTACAGCATAATAAATCCCACATGTCAAATGGAAACCCTGCAACTGAATCTTTAAAGCACCACTGAGGGATTGAACCTTTGGTGCTACATGCAGGTTCCGGGCAGAATTCACCATCTGGGCAGAAACGGGTAGCGATGGATCTCAAATTTGGTCTTGGGGCATCCCTGTATTTGCTGGTTTTATGTTCCAATCACAAGTGCAATCGCAGGTTTTTAACAAGCTGTTAATTTGTCTTGAGTAGGTGCATTAATGTTTAGTGCTGTTATTTATCCTTCATTGTTTAGAGCTGTTATATAACTCATTCCCCACCACTAGTGAGATTTTCTGTCAATAATGACAGGAGGCTTCCCCTGCCATTGACGTGACATTCTGGTAATCAACGTTTTCTCTGCGATACGGTGGGCGGCGCAGTTTCAGATCTTCTGACAAAAATAGGTATCGAAAGATCAATGAATATTATCAAAAATGGTGGCAGTGGCTGGCAACTTAAAAAAAAAATACACTGGCACGGAAAGTGCTAAGTCACATTTTGAAAGATATCTATGCATGCCAAGAAGAAGAAATATTCCATATCTACATTACGATGGAAGTAATTGCATAAAAAGAGGAAAAAAATAACTAATCAAAGCAAACAATCAATAGGTTCTGAATCGCTTAACTGTGGGCACATGGTTGTGAAAACTAACAATTTATTAGGCATGCAAATGATTGTCACACCTGTTTTGTGTCAAGTTTATATTATAAAGTTTGAGCTAATTATTTCAAAGAACTCTAAACATCTGTGTTCAGCAACCTAATTAGGAGCTTACTGTTTTATTTAGTTATATTTCCTCTGTTTAAAAATTTTGTTACCTGAAATTGCTTGCAATGTAAAAAAACAAACACAATATGTTCAAGGGTCTTTTATTCTTCATGGCACTCATTGTCAATATGTTGCTTAAGCTGATAAATAACTGCTTAAATCATGAAAGAAACCTAATTAGGACGAATTAATGGCTTATTGAAATCCTAAGATTGCAACTGTTGTTAGGACAAAAACCTGCATGCAGTGCTGTGAAAAAAGTATTTGCCTCATAAAAATGTTTTATAGCAATTATGAGTCCAGTCTTTGCATTCTTCTTGATTAGCAGTGGTTTTCACCTTGCAGCATAAGGATGCCATTTTTGCTCAATCTCTTTTTTATTGTGGAATCGAGAACTCTGACCTTAAAGCTGCAGCAGGTAACGTATAAAAATAACTTTATTTCATATTTGCTCGAACTGTCACTCTGTACCGACATTACGGTAGTGCATGAGGCAGGCAATCTTTAAAAAAAAAAGAAAAAAAAAGGTACATTTGGCTCCTCTCTGTGCTTCTAATGCCATTTGCAGGAATCCACTGTGCCCGAGCAAAATTTACCAGTCAGAGCTAGGAGGAGTTTCTAACACAGTGTCAGTCACTTTTTGTTCACATGCTGTTCAGACTCTCCACACATGCCCTCTCTCGTGCCTGGCTTCTGGAGGAGCTTAAATGGCAGAGAAAAAAACTGCCTGAAATTAAGCAAACGGTCAAAGACCTGAAGAATATCAGATGTAAATGAAGGATATAAACCACGAACTACAAAAAATCAGAGTTAACATCAACTGATAGAGAAGCTTTTTCAATATGGTAATAGTTAAGTTACTGGGCCTGAAATTTTTTTTTAGCTGGAACAGCTGCAGAGCTGGCAACATTTCTTGCGGACAGGTAATTACCTCTGCTTGATTTCACTTTGATTTGATATCTAAAAAGTGCAAGCATATTGCTGAGATTGCTACGGTTAGGGAGCTTGTCAATATACTGAACGCATTCAAATTTGAACAAGTGTTCAAAAATGAACAAGTCTCCGTTTGTGTTCAGCTAAAAAACGAATGGCAGAGTGTTCAAAAATGAACGAGCATGCGTTCATTTTGCGTTCAAAAATGAACAAGCATGCGTTAATTTTTGACCGGACGGCATCCAAAAACGAACGCAGCTACCCTCTCTCGCGTTACAAAATGAATCTGCTCTCCACTTTACAAAATTTACACCAACAAGCCTAAATATATATGTACTACTCAAAATTCGATAGGGATCATATCAATTTTTTTGTGAAATGACATGCAAATTTGGTAACTGCCACTGATGAACAATATATTGGATAAATGACATGCAGTCAGACACAAAACACATTTGCAAGTGCATTTAATGACATTAAATGAGCGTGCAGGCTCACACTTTTGGCTTTCACGAACACTTCATGGTTTCACCTCTGACATGTAAGGTGAAAACAGACAGTGTTCGTTTGATGTTTCATTACCACAGTTAATGTCAATAACAGGTATGGCCTCCCTTAGCTTGAATGACGGCTTGACAACGTCGGGTCATACTGTCAATCAGAACCCGGATGCTTGCAATTGGAATGTTGTTCCATTCTTCAACAAGGGCATTTCCGAGCTCTTCTAGAGTTGTGGGTTGTGCCCAACGACTGGAAATGGTGACCTGCAGCATGTTCCACACATGCTCGTTAGGGTTTAGGTCCGGCAAACGCGCGGGCCAGTCCATGCGGACAGTTGTCTCCTGCTCTAGGAATTGATTCACCACCCTAGCACTATGAGGACAGGCATTATCATCCATCAAGATAAAATCAGGGCCAACAGCACCAGCGTATGGTCTTAGGTACACATTGAGGATCTCATCCCTGTACCGTACCCCTGTCATCGTCCCTCTCCCCATGACATGCAGGTCCGTTCTGCCGTTCCTGCTTATTCCTCCCCAGACCATAATTGATCCGCCACCATAACGGTCGTGTTCGTTGATGTAGGCATCATTAAATCGCTCACGTTGTCTTCGCCACACCCGTTGCCTCCTGTCAGTAAAGTCCAAGCAATATCGGGACTCATCAGTAAAGAGAACTGGAGCCCAATCGTTGTGTGTCCATGTGACATGATCGCGAGCCCAATCCAAACGGTCACGCCTATGACGCACGGTCAGTGGGATTCGAACACATGGCCTTCTTGAGTTGAGGCCGGCAGTATGAAGACGATTCCGTATCGTCTGAGTGGATACCCTGACCCCCGAGGCATTATGAAGGTCATTTCGTAGGGTGGTGGCTGTCCAGAAAGGATGACGTCGTGCCTGAAGTGTGAGAAAGTGGTCTTGTCGTTGTGTAGTCGATCTCTGACGACCACCCCCATGACGGTGTGCTGCTGTACCAAACGTTTGATGCCAGTTCCACGGTCTGTTCACAACGCTTTGGCTGACGTTAAGTGCATTAGCAACGTGACGTTGTGAGAAGCCAGAGTCAAGCATTCCGATGCATCTTCCCAATTGCTCTGAAGTCAATCGACGTCTAAGACGTTGAGGAGACATTGTTATTGCTAAATGTAATGCAAAAAATTTGGGAACTTCCAAATTTTCACCAACAAGCAACACACACGTCTCAGTTGAAATGGTGAAGTGTTAGTCAAAGCCAAAATGTGTGGCTGCACGCTCATTTAATGTCATGAAATGCACGTGCAAATGTGTTTTGTGTCTGACTGCATGTCATTTATCCAATATATTGTTCATCAGTGGCAGTTACCAAATTTGCATGTCATTTCACAAAAAAATTCCTATGATCCCTATCAAATTTTGAGTAGTATATATATTTATATATATATTTAATTCCCCGTCTCCCATCCTGCAGAATTTAGAAGTATATTGTAAGGTATGTGCCAGACAGTTTTCACGTTGACTAAAAAATCCTACCAAATCTCCAGTTTCGAGATTATATCTTTACCGATCGTCAATCTTCCGCTATACGCTTACACTTTTCATCGAGTTCGATAAGATGCTTTAACACATTCCACACTCAAGACTGGAGATAAATTGTGATTCTCTGGTACCGGGGTACATTCAGTCAGCCAAAACATTCAAATGTTGCTGTGTGAATACTTTACTGGAATGAACATCGCTGCCGTGTGGTGTCAGTATGCCACTTTTTCCTTCTTATACAAAAAAGCATTTTAGAATTCCAAATCATGATGTGACCGCTAGGCAATTTGTATGCAAAAGATTGTAAATAAATTAAATTAAATACGTTAAAATTATAGTTTACGCATTGTATCACATCATCTGCGCGACAGCCCAAGTTTTATTCTATTAGTCTGTGAGTATAAGAACTAGGATAACTTAGTCCCGCTCATATCAAATTGCAAAATTATCCGCGATATTAATCCTTTTTTGTTAAACCTGTGAACGCGCAAGCCAAAAAAAAAATGCCACACTTTACCGCCCACTACGTACATGATGAGTTCTGCAATGATATTCAGATTTTGTTCCATTGATTGTCGCAGATTTTGTGGGCTACCGTTTGTCATATCATATATTGTTCTAATTTATTGTACAGCAGTGGCGGGCGGTGAACAGACATCAAGGAGGGCGATAAACATGTCTTTGAACTGCTTATTAGTTGATCTGTTTTAAGTCAATTTCCCTGGTAAAAGACACTTGAACTCTCCCCTCTCAGGTGTAGCTAATTGTCTTCGTTAAGACGAGAAATCAAACGCACCAGTTGAACACAAAAAAGAGCGCATTTTAATCTTTTTCAATTAAACAATCATTACGCACAGGTTTGACGACTTGCTTAGGATGTGACAAAATTTAACGCGGAAAATCCATAGTGGTTTTTTCGTGAAGAGTTGCCATTTAGGCATGTGAATTAAACATTTTATAGAATTTATTAACTAGCCTAAACATTTCATTATAAGGGAAACTAACATGTTGACCAAGAACAATGATTGAAATCGGGTCACAAATCTCATCCGTTTCAAGAGATGTTTTCTGCCCCCCAGTTTTCTGTCCACCGCCCGTCACTGTTGTACAATATTTTTTCAGATTGAAGTCACAACACATGAAACCGCCGCTCTGTGGGAGCTGCCGACGGCAAGATCTAGACAAGCAGATGAGCAAAGTAAAACCTCTGCATGTGCACAGTATTATAAAATCAGCATGTCTGAATGTTAATAAATATTTATCCCCCCCCCCCTTTATGAATATAACCCTTATTATAAGGGTGTTATCAGTTCAATTAATGAATAAGCCTGATTACAAGATAAATGACTAAGTAGCCTAGTCTTGTTATGCCATGGAGATTAGCTGGTTCAGGGATACGAGATCACGGAGCGAGACCTGAATTCATGCGACATGCTGGAATACCGGTGACAAGACTTTTGGATGATGCGCACGATTAATTCTTAATTTTTTCAGTCGACTAAGTTTAATATGTTTTTGTTTAGATAACCGGAATATGTTTTTTTTCAGAGAACAGGAGTAGGTCGCACATAATCCCATTCCTGAAGCGTCACCTAAATTGGCAAATGATCTTTAGCAGGCGGATTATACCCAGTATATGTAAAAAAAAAAAAAAAAAAAAACTAACAATGACAATGAGAACAATTTCACTTTAAGGAACTCAGAATTTAAAATAGGCCTGTACAAGCGTTTATATAATCCGTCATCCATATTCAGTCGTCATTCACAAAAGAATATCCGCGCCCATAATCTAAAAGCTCACTTCACACATAGATGAACACATTAGGCCTTGGGCAGGCATCGGGAAATGAACGCATCAGAAAATGAACGGAAAGGTGTTCATCATCGAACGCAGTGACCAGGTTTGCAGCCTCGAACGCATCCAAAACTGAACAGGCGTCCGTTCAAAAATGAACGCGTTCACTGTTCAGAATATTGACAAGCTCCCTTACTGCAACGCTCCGTCGCCCTTATCTTATGGTTATGTTATGATGCAGTCAGGCTAACATTAGCTTGTTTCCAATGCTAAGGCTACTGGTTAGTTGTTTAATAACAGAGTGGCTGGAATTGTCTTCATGAAGCATAGCTCCCAAGTGGCCCACATCTGGCGGGTCCGACCCGTATTTGAATGGCAAAACCCACGGACCCGCAAGCAAATGAGAAAACCCGCAATTTGCGCATTGAGGGATTTACGCGTTATTTCTCCACCCAAGTGTAATAATGTGTTATGAATCAACGAAATTAAATGTAAATTCCACCTCCTGGTCAATAAAATGATAAGGAAATCAATTGTTTTTACCCCCGCCGTTGAGAAAGAAAAAAAAAAAAAGAAAAATGAAACAGAATCTCTCAACCCTCCCCCGCCCCCGGCTCAATGAAATTAAACGCTGTCGTTATGGACCAGCATTTCAGTCCTCCAGACTTGGGAGGTATGTGAAGTGCTCAGGCAGCATTATGGGTTTGGAGTTTGTCCTGATATTTATGTGTGCCTCTCGGCTAAATGTTCTCATCATCAGTGTTTAACTGCTCAGTTAGTGCCATTATATACCACAGTTTCTGTTATCAAACACTTAAGCACTACAATCAGTGCTTATTATCTAGTTGTTTTGCAGCATGAAGTTTGCTGTTGATTACGTTTTATAGCAAAATAACATGAAGTTTGCTGTTGATTACGTTTTGTAGCAAAAATATTAATTTTAGGGCTGACCCCATTTAGTCACCTGGTTGATTGTTTGGTTTGTGGACTGTTGGTTGACCAGGATTTGTTTCGGTCCAGCTATCGCAAATAAGCTCTATCCATGGAATAATGCATTCTGGGATGCTGCGGCATATGGCAGTGACAATGCTTCACTCTTAACAAGGCCAGTGTTCTCTTTAGATAAGTTATATTTGGCAATTAAGGTAATATGAGTGTTGTTAAAGAATCAGTGAAAGTAATAAAGGAAACATTTAAAGTAATTGTTTTTTTAACATGTGTAACACCCGCTTTTATGCCTAAATTGGATCCTTCTTGTAGGCATGCAAATGTGCAATTAAATTGAAACCTAAGATTTGCCCTAGACTATACCGTTAAGATTAGTGATGTGGGCATACTTTAATTGCTCATTTCCATATAACCTTGCAACCTTATGTTAAAGAAAAAATGTGGACATGGCAGCATTTTGTTTCTGTGGCAGACTATCGAAAAAACTGGAATGACTTTGCACGCAACGTTTCACTTACCTCAGTTCAACGATGAACACGACATTCCACCTGAAAACAGTAAATCAGCCTACTTTATGTTCTTTTTGTGCATGTAGGGGTTTCATGATCTTTATTGGTAAAAATTTAACATTGCGTTGTTACATGTTAGCTATTAGTAATGCGTACTGAGTTTTTTTTTTTATTGCCGACTTAATATGAAACTGTATGTGATGCATCTTTATTACATTGCGGGTACCACTGCAACTATTGTTTAACTCTAAGCACACTTCAACTGGTTTACTTGGTACTGCAGTTTCGTTTAATGAAGAAAAACGAGTTATTTGTTGAGGTAGTCCATTGGAATAGTCTGTAACGTCAGCAGTTTTATTTAAACTCAAATTAAAAACTAGGAATTGAACCATAAACAATTAACAGCCTAAATGAAGAAAACCTTTTGATCCAACTCCATTCTTTATTTCATGTTATTTCTACTTTCCATCTATTTTAGAGACATTATTAGAATCCATGAGAATTTCAGACTTCCAGATTTTCATAGTCACGATAAAAAATTTTTGGCAAAGAGATTCAAAATCTCAATGAGACCAACCAGGTATTTTAAATTAAACATGGCCTATGCATTACAATTTTACAATGCGGTATGCTTTGATCAAATAGAAGCATCTGCCTATTGTGCATTCATACTTCAACTTCTCAAGTGTAACGACAGTATCTGCAAGGGCAGCATAAGGAGGAGGCTCTGAACGGAGTTTAAAAATTTTGACCAATCGAAAAGTCGGAAAAAATGGCCGACTGGTTGACCAAGATTTGTTTTGGTTCGGGACAGCCTTAATTCCTGCTTTTCAGATAATGTATCTCTTATAAGTTTATATTTTTAGACTTTACGTGTCTGGTTTATACAACAAATATAAATAGCAGCTCCGTAGAAATTTCGAGATTGCTTTCCACCGACATAGTGAGAAGTAGTGTTATGGTTGCTCATTGTTGAAAATACTCAGAAAATATTCCCTCTGCTACGCATGTGGCAAGTTCTTTGCAAAGACGGACAAAAAGCACAGTTCGGATGATTGCACCCCTGCAAAGGAAGCCTATTGTGGTTCCTTCGGAATGCTAGTCCAAGACAAACATTGGGCACCACATGTTATCTGTGACTACTGCCGCCGTACTCTTGAAGATTGGTTGGGCAATGCATTTTGCTAATAGTGTTAACATCAATTAAAATTATATGTAGCAGGATTCATTTGATTTAAAAGCAGGTAAGTGTGAAAAACCCTTAAATTAATAAGCAAAAATCAATAAATCGATCTCTTGAACTCAGAACCGAAGTCTGAACTTGATGACTGCTCATCTTTACTTATTTATGCCCTAAAAAAATCAGAAAATAATACTTTTAAATCATGGACAAATTTTGCGTTACACGGTTAAATGCTGCCAAAAACCAGCACATGATGCCACAATCTAAAAAAATTCAACAACAGATGAGAAACAAAGTTGATGACTTCTATCAACCTGGAAATGATTACAAATGGAGAAAACTTGAAGAAGTGGCAAACTTTCCCAGTAATGTCCAGCTTACTAAAATTACTCAGAAACACATCAATTTCTTATCCAAGAGGTCGCAAAAGAATCCAAACTAAAAGCTGAAGAACCGCAATCCCTTGCCTCGGTTAGAGCAGCAGAAGGTATAACTGAAAAGAAGCCTTTGCCTCAGAATTTGCAAGCTTACGACCTCCCTACTCCTCCCTCTTCGCCGCAGTTCAGTTCCACCTCCAAAGGCTCCAAAGGCTGGCAGCAGAGCTGCCCGGCCCCTAATTATTTGGTCCTTCCAACTTTTTTTTCTTTTATAATGGCCCTTGTTTGCACTTTGTGATTATCTGTTGCCATTTCTCTGTGTATAGGGTCATTTAACATTTTAAAATCCTTTCCGCTAAAATTAAGTTTGATGAATAAGAATGAGAGAGGGCAGCCTAGTGCTAATAATTAAACACGGATAGTTCACCCACAATAAATAGCACTACAGGTAAGAAAAATGTATTTTTTGACTTTTGGGTAAAGGTGTCCCTTTAATATATTCACATATATTTCCATGCAAATGTATTTTTGTATCGTCATGAGAAGTAGTGCTGCTGCAGACTGTTTTAGATATTATAGTGAACTCTATCACAGCTTTGTAAAGACAAAAACGCCCGCTTTTTCGACACATTGAACTACTTGAGTCAATGGTGTGCTTTCTGATGAATGATGGTGATAGAGTTGCCTTTTATGACTGCCTATTCATTTTATCACCCAACCAGTGAACCCAACATACCAGTGGTGACCATTAAATGAATGGTTCAAAATCTCCGTAAATCCAAACCTCAAAATCTGTTATGGTGCTTGCAGTGCGATACTTTTACTCAGTTAGCAATCCTCTAATTGTGATGTATTTTGCAGGGAGAGATGTTTACTGTGCAAATTTCCTCAGAATAACCTGGGATGGAGAAGAAGATATTGACTTTGTGATAAAGCATTGAGATTTGCCTGCAGAATTTTATGTCAGTCTATTATTCGGCAAAATAATGTTTTATAATATTTTCAAGTGAATGTTTCAAACTGCTGTTTGTCATCTCTTCAGCCAAATGGAAATTCAAGCTGTCCATTCTGCTACTTATTTATGCTACTGCTCTATTTTTTTTTTAATAATCATTTCTAAAATGGGTTAAAATGTCTACAGCTGGACTGCCATAACTGATGAATGATAATAATTATTGTCGTATTTATGAAACATAGTAATTAGTGGGGTGGTGAGTTGATTCTCGCCAGGTATCCACAAATACCTTCATTTTAGCTAATCAAATATCTTGTGTATTTAATTGTCGTATCAACGTTGAGATCACACAAAACATCTGATCTACCAATGAAACTAACATTCATTTGATTTTACATCGTGCGTGACTTGCTTTTGTCTACTGTTGTGGTCTTCCCCAGAAGTTATCTTCAAATACATTAGTTTTTAATTAATTTAAAACAATGATGCTCTATCATCATCATCATCCTATTTACATTGAGAACAGACAAAACATCTGATCTGCCTGTCAAAATTCATGTAGATCAAAAGTACTTTTTTTTACTTTGACTGTGCAATGTTACATTCCTGGGTATATCATCCTGCTCTTAAATTGCAGGAGAACTCCGTAACTTTTGTTACGATGACAATTGACAATCGACTCCAGAAGTTCAGGATGTCAAAAGAGAAAGTATTTCAATCGTGACGAAGCAGTGAAATGATTCACATTAATCGTGTCACAATCTGCTACAGCAACACTGCTCCTCATGGTGACATAAAACACAGTCGGATAGGATTATGCACACAAATTCTAACATTATTAGCAGTAGGCTTCCCTGTCTCCTCATTGGAAAGGACTTGGATGTTTTCAAAGACCCCATAAACCCATCTGGCCCGCTTTTTGTTTGACTCCACTCAGGTAAAAGACTTATGAGAAAACATCAAGAGCAGCACACTTCAGAAATAGCACACGCCCTGAGGCTATCCTTTCTTTATATGCTTCACAGATAAAGGGCAGAAATTCATGACTTTTGACTGTGCAATAATATCAATATTTTACAGGAGCTCTTGGTCAACATTTGCACTTTACAAACCAGGCCCATGAAACAGGATTAATGCTTGACTGTAGCTTGTATTTTTGTACTTATACACCAAACGTGTAACAATTTTGATCTATCTTGAGATTTTCAAATGTTTATGTGTGGATTTATTTATTGTAAGTGCATGATTTAAGTCCATGTTCTGCCTTTAAAGGAGTTGGTTTCATAAAACAGCTATTACTAATTACATGAACACACTGAGATTAACACCTGTCAGCTCCTGAGTTTATGTGGCAAAGAAGAATTGAACAGAACTTTGCTTTATATATTTACCAATGAACATTCACACTAGTTAATCCATGATATGATTGTCTGGCTCTGGCTTTGGAATTTTTTTTCCCCACCACTGTTGTTTCTAGGCTTGTATGTGTGGTAGCTCAAGGAGGGATAAGACATGATGCTCCTTGTGACAAATGCTTTGTGAAATGTGCTCTGTAGCCTAGCGCTCCGTGATTTGATTTGATTTGATTTGATCTTCAGATGGGAATAATGCATGTTGTCTTCTGCTCTCATCAGAGATGACTGGTTGGCTGTGATTTACTCTGTGAGAAGTCAGGAAAATATTTTGATGCCCTCATAACTTTCGGAGTATTCTAATCATTGGATAATTTATTATTCGCAAAAAAAGTTTTTGCTCTCTTGTCTCCTTTCTTGTAACCTTTTCTTACATTACAGTCAGGTAGTTGCCGTGGATGTTCGCTGGCATCTTACAGAAGTTGCACAACCACAAAGCAGGAGAAAATTTTACATCCATATGTCATGATCACTCTGCCTTTGCCACAGTCAATTAAACACTGACAGGAGCTGGCACAGACATTTATTAGGCCTATTAGAAATATGGTGACCTTCATTTAGTATTTAATTAATGTTGGCAACCTTTACATTCTAGCTGCATTGTTTAATTTTAAAAAGATGGCATAGCACTGCAATTCTGCCCTTATATACTATTGTTTCCAAAGGTGGAGACATTTTATAGCTACCCAACGAAGCCTTAAAAATGATGGTGTACATTTTATTAAAATATGTTTTCAGAACCACGCATCCTTGAACAACCACCGGAGAATAACTACGTATGTTAAACATTCAATGAAAAGTGAGAAGGACGGGAAAATAACAATTGGATGTTAGCGCTAGGATACGGCCAATGGTGAGCATTGTTGAGTGCGCAAATCTGCAGCTATTCATTTGGAAAACATGGGTAGGGACTGACAGGGAGCGGCGGGTTACCGTGGGAGGAGGAAAAAAAAAAAAAAAACAACGAGGAATTCTGGAAAATCAGCAGCCTCTCCAGCCGCTGCTCTCGGCTTCCCGGGGAAGTCATTATGCTAATGGGTCCCAATTAGTTCCCACGGCTCCCGCGGCTTGGCAATTGGAGCCTGATTGCGCCGCCAAAGGTGACGCTGAAGGCGTGGTGAAGTGGTGAAGTGCTAAACTGAGCGAGAGGCGAAAGCCATCGTGAAACCCTGCCCAAATGGCAACCCCCACTGTGCCCCCCCTCCACCCTCCTCTGGGTGTGAAAAAGTCACCTTTATTTCCACATTGAGCAAAAACTGTGCACGTTGTATAGAATACCCTATACCCCATGTGCTGCCTTACAGACACTAGGAAATTAGCGCAGAGCCAAAATGACGTATACACGAATAAAACCTGTCCTTCAGAAGGAATTTTCGAAGAGAGGTGAGGCAAATTGAGGATCGTTCAATTGTGAACGCGCGTTCATGCGTTTAAACACGCATAAAAGGACTTGATTCAAGGAGAGCGGATAATTGCAGACATTTAAATTTTGATTCACATCCGCTGAAACAGGATGACGATAAATCAGAGGTGAAATCTTTTTCTTTGACGGGAAAATGTAAAATTGTTTACATATTATTAATTTTATGGAATACTCTAGTGTATTTTAAGGTGTTTTTGTTTTTTAGAATTGCCTACATTGAGGAAAAGGAGGATTTTCATTGCAGTGTTGATTCCATACAGAATGCCTTCGTGTACCTTGAGATTGCAATTCTGTATTGACTGTAAATACATGTTGGCTCGGTGGAAGCATATCTGCGCTGTAAAAAATGAAGAACAAGTCCGTCTTACCAAGCATTTTAATCTTGTATTAAGACTTAAAACTCTTATTTCTATTCCCTCTTTTTTCAGTAAGATAAAAATTAGCTAATGAGCTGAGATAATGTGACTTATTTCTAGGTTTGCCAATGGAATAAAAAATAAGAATAAGATCATAGTTTCTACTTTACTGCGAAAAACTGGTATGTGGAGTCTCATGATGAGATAAAAAGGCTTCTTAAGACAGACACTTTTTGCTGTGTCGTTGAAATGTGAGGCCCGTTGTGGTGTTTATGGTGAGAGAGGAGATGTGCGAGAGGCTGGAGTTTATGAGCTCCACATATGCAGTCACTGAAGCAATGCTATGCTAATTGTCCCAATGCATTGTGTGCTGGGAAGAGCGACACACTCTCATTGTGTCTGTGTTTGACACTCTGCGTTATGGGGGCTGATTAGGATAATGGGCTCCGACACAGCCAGGCCGCCTGTACAGGGGGCAAGCGCGGACATCTGGGGACATCGCTTGCCAGGGTAATTTTAATAAATAAGCTGTCAGGACGCACGCCTGCCTAGCACATGTGTTGTGCATGTTTCCGCTGCAGAAATAGTCTGGAGAAATGCATTCATCTTCGGTATCTCCAGTCGGGCAGAGGTCGACCCAAGGTCATGCGATGTCAGAAATGTATGCGTGAGCGAACAAGTAAATGATGACATTGGCATGCGATCCTTCTCACTTTGGGAATGCTGTGATCCTTGTCAATGCTGCTTCTATCCCAGCATGCTGTTCACTGTATCCATGGAGTGTGTGATGGGTACAGATGCGGGTATCTTCGTGTGGCAAGGCGTGCGACAAGGACCTTAACGATGCTCCAGAAAATCTGTCCCGTGTCCAATGATTCTGCCTCAGCGGGCTAAAGATGCTACATGATAATAAATTAAATCTGTATTGTCGACTTAAGCTTGTTTTGTTCTGTTTTTGCATAGCTGGAAACATCGTTTCATTCATCCTATGACAAGTATTGAAAGCAGAATGCAAGGATCAGCATAGCATGCTGGTTCATTTTTGCTGACAGGGCTTTCCACCTAGATAGCGCTAGCCAAATTATTATAACAGAGACTGATGTAGTTGAAGAGGACCTGTCCTTATCTTTATATACTCAGCAGGGAAATGTTTGATGTAGATGAATATCTTCAGTTGATTGCAGGTACAGGAACGCTTATGGAGGAAATTAAACTGTAGTAAAGGAGGCCATCTTACCAACCGTCTGTCAAGCGCTGGCTGCAGACCGTTATGGATATTGTATATCTGTAGCTGTCTTCTGCCAGAATCAATATAAACCCAGACTTGAGGCCATTCTCATGGGGAGACTCCATTACCCTAATTAAGGACCTTATGATACACCAGTTTGAAGAAACAGTAAAAAATGATGTGCTTTGCAGTCTGTGAGAATTCGGTCAGCGGACATTAGGACAATTTTGCTTCAGTGTGTTGAACTCCAGGGCATTGGATTTGAAAGCTATGAATACTAGGAAGTAGTAGGGACTGAGTTTTTATTTTCAGGTATTTGCATTTGTATTGTTGGAATGTCTACCTATTTCATATAGTGTCATCATCCAAATAGTTATGGAATGATCTGTTTTGCGTATAATTTATTTTGATCTGATTTATCTGAGGGCTCCATGTGTGTTCAGGGTGTGGGGCGGGGGTTGTTTTGGGTACTTTTAGGGCTTGTGTAGGATGGGGTCCATACTGGGGATATATGGCAAATATCACTCCATTTGGAGTAATCCCCATAATGTAATGTAAATGATGGCAGCTGCCTGTACTGGAATTTGTAGGTTTCGACACTGGTGTACCCTATATGCTCTCGTGTGAATTTTTTTTTTTTTTTTTTTTTTTGACACAGCCTCAAGTTATCTATCCCATGGGGGGGTGGGGGGCTATTAACCCCATTAAGCCATTTGACTTGTACTTGGGTCTGTTAAATGTAGCTTCTGTATTCAAGCCTGTGGAATTTCAGGCCAATTTTTAAATTCTAGTGGAGTTGCCGAAGTTTCCATTGATCCCAAATATGTCCTGCTGGTTTGTACGTAAAAAGGTGTATAATATGAAGAACAAGATCTATGTATTTTTCAGTTGATGTAATGCTGTGGCCTTAAAAACACGGGATCCTGGGTTAGAATATTTCCTCTCAATATTCGTGTGATGTAGCTTCAGTGACGCGCGGCAACCAGCATTCAGAATATGTATGTGACATTGTCCTACAATATGAAAAAAAGCTTTTTTCGACTATGAAACTACTCAAGGGAAAACCCAAGTGAGAAGTTAGAGTGTATGGGGTTAAGGCCTAGGTGCCTCCTCTCTTTGATATGTTTCTTCATTCAGGCAGCTCCTGGGTTTGTCAAAACATGGGCTACAATGCGCTGCGAACAGCGCGGAGCCTCTCTAAATCGAAACGGCTCATTTTTCCTCGAGTGGCTCGGGTGTCGCTGCGTGTGGAGTGTTTCCCTATCCGCCCCCTGCTGTCCCAGAATGCACAGAACCAAAAACGCAATTATTCAGTGATGCAAAATGGGCTGCACTCAGCCAATATATGGGAGCAGAGTAGCAGAAGGCGGGAGCGATGTCGCATGCATAAAGGGCTTCTAAATCTAATACATGACCTGTGCAATAAAATTGCAAAATGCTACAGATAAAAGAACGGGTGATTCATAAACATTGTATTTCAGCTGCCTTCGCTCTGTCCTTTTGCATGTACCGACGCTGTTATATGTTGTATAATGTAAAGCCCTGTTATCACGCATGAAATGCACACTCAGTATTCTCAGTCATTGAATTTTGTGATATTTTGAGATTGCACTAGTCAGTCTTTTTGTCTTGACCAATGAATGCAGAATATATGTGGAATTGGTTCTGCTGAGGTATTGGCCTCTGTCTCTGCGCTCTGTTGGCTAAGCTAAAACGGCTTTCCCTTACCCTCTCAGCATTTGAATGCACATTTGAATTCTGATCCATTTGTGCCCAGAATACTGATACAGATGCTAAGTATTCTATTTCTCTCCCGAGAGCGTGGATTTGATTCTATTCAGGTGCATTTTTGGTGAAAATAATTCTGCTGTCACTCCCTTTATTGTTCCTTCTCTTGTACCGATGTGTCATTTTTATGAAAAAAATGATATTTCGTTTTGGAACATTAGGCCGACTGCTTTCTCAACTGAACATTTGGTCATTCCTATTTTTGGCAGCCCTGTTTTTTTTTCTGAAAAGGAAAAAAGTGAATTCCATGGCAGCAACTTATTCCTCACCGCAAAAAAAAAAAAACGACCTCGCTTACATCTTAAGCAGCCAGCACATTGTTTGTGCCTAATGCAAATGTGAGCACCAGCATTTCCACCTCGGCGTCACATCCGAACTCGTACGCAGCTTAACCTGTAACCCCTCGTCATTACATAAATTTGCTTTTTCAAACAATTTCCTCAAAACACGCGCACAAATTTTTCGCAGCACGTAACTATTATGACTAACGGGTTACAGAAATACACATGACTGTAATTGAATCCACCTTATTACTGAAAACTACTTTCGCTGCAATTACACAGGATTCATAAAGGCTAGGTCTTGTTTATGCCTGTGTAATGCTCGCCGAGCACAGCCGTGGATGATTATTTTCGATAATGATATTTCTAGTAGCGCATTATTTTTTGGATTCTATACTTACAGATACTGCAAGTTCCAGTCTCTTATATGACTGTGGCATTGATGGAGGCCCTCCTGCCCTTCCCCTTCAGTCAGAATGAGGCTTTTGTCATTTCAAGTGTGACAGGGAGGGTCTCTGATCCTGGTGCAACAGCCTGTCGCTGAATTACCGAGATGCTGTAGGTGCAGGATCAGTACTTCTTCTTCTTCCGCCATCTGCCCCGCTACTTCAGGCAGGCTATGTAGCTTCAGGTTACGCTTTCTCGGTCCAGGAAATAACTCGCTCTCACACATCAGGTGGGTGTGGGAGGATTATTTAAGTTGAAGGCTCAGGGCAGCGAGGGGGTGTGGGAGAGGAGAGGAGAGGAGAGGAGAGGGCAGAACGAGGGAAGTGCCGGCTGAGAGGAGAGCACAGGACTGGATGTGGTGCTTTAGCCGACAAAGCATCGCTTCTCAGAGTATATTCATAATAATAATTGGCGGTAGTTGTAGTTTTCCAGTCCTCAAAGGTTTTAACATTTGCTTTTTAACTGGGTCACTCAGGTTAATGGCCTTCTCTTTTTGAGCCGTGAAGTTTTATGACTGCAGCAAGTCACAGGCTATGATTCGATAAGCATTGTACCTTGACTAACAACTGAGGTGCCTAGAAGGACTTAAGTTACATTTCAGCACACCATGAGGTAAGGACAGGAACACGTCTTTTAAAGGTACCTAAATCCACTGCCTCAGCTTTATCAATATGGACATTCTGTGACCCACCAAGTACTTTAGGCACTGGGGTTTTCAACTGTTAGCAATGCTTTCTGCTCTTTTCAAGCAGTTGTTTTTGCAAATGTTCACGAGAACGGTCTCTTGAAACTGAGTTTGCTGAGGCAAATTGTAGTTCTGGGTTTTACATTTGTGTTGGAGGGCAAATGTTGACTGAATGGAGCACACTGACTCACCATAAAATAACTCTGCAGGGTCGGACAGTTCATAATCTACAGCATCTCAGACAGTACATTCTCTACACAGAGACAACGTGTCCTCCTTTTCACTTCTACCTTGACTGGCACAGGGTTACATGAAAGTTCATCATACTTGAGTGATGATCAAAATCACTGTTAGATTGCATATGGAGAGAAACCGTGTCTTCAGTTGCCAATTATGATAATTGGAAAACGGGTCAATAAAGGAAAATGATTGAGAACTTGCCAGGACTAATTCTTGTCATAAAGGGACGTGTCTGTGCCCCCCCAATTCCCTGTTCTAGTGCCGGGCCTGGGCACTGATATCCATCCATGTCCCCTCTCAAGCTACAAATTAAAATTTTTTTCTCCCCCCCTCTTCAGTTTGAAGATGTAAGCCAAGAAGCAAAGGCCTCAGCCGGGAAGTGGGCTTCTGTATTTGTCAATCACTCCTGCAGTATGCTTTTGTATGCCTGTGGAGTTTACTCACACTGACTGCATTGATGACGGAAAGTTCAAAGCTACTGTTTTGACCAAAGCCAAAAATGGCGTGCACTTTCGAACTGCTAGAGCTCATGAAGACTGCAGAGGAGAAGAAAGCATTGAGGAAAGAATTGGACAAAGATACTGTATGTTCCCCTGGCTAGCGAGCCTTTAAACTGCTACTCATTTCTTTGGCTGTGCTTTAGTTTGCTAATATTAGTTCTCACTCTATCCAACTCTTGTTAGCATATTTGCCCGTATAACCTTACATTAGGGTAAGAAAGTGGGTTGTGAGTTAGGTAGCTAAGTAGGCTAGCCAATGTAACAGCATGTTAATTTATAAAATGATGCTGCGCTAACCAATGTCATAGCGAAGTGAGTGACTCCATAAACATAAACATAGCTAACAAAGTTCATCTGCCCCCCCCATAGTGGGGATTGGCTCTCCAGTGGTTGGCGAAAGCAGCGTTAGATCTACAGCATAATGTGATCAGTGTTGGCTGGGAGCTAATGTTAGCCAGTTTGGGCTTGCTACTTTGGGCACCCTCACTACTACTTTGCTGAAATCAACTGTAAGTCTGCACATGACCACAGTAAACTGCTATGTTCATTGTCAATGGCAAAATTTATGAATACACTCTTAAGTTACAATTACAAAAAAACCAACAGAATTCATTCCTATTTGTAAAAACGCTACTTGGCAGAATGTGTCTGCTTAAAAGAGGTCTAACCAGCCACATTCATTGGAACAGTCTTTAAATCTTGATGAGGATACTAATAAAGTTGCTGCCAACGTTGCCAAATAGGTGCTTGAATTGCAGGTGTGTTGTTTTTCTTAATTACCACAAAATTATTTAAGGTGAGATGGACAAAAGTGCCAAAAATTCTGAAATTTTTTTGTGCAATTGAGTGAACAAAAAACTCATTAGGATGAGTACCTGTTGAAGATTATAGTTCATATTCAAAGTTCCTTCCATTACACATTGCAGTTGATTTTTGCTTACTTCCATATGTTGACAAACATGGGCATACATTATACATATTACCGTAACTTTATGACCTTAAAACATGATTTTTTTATTGTGCTCACTTTTAAAACTGAGGACAAATAATCCCTGGTTAATTATCGTTAAATGGGGCAGAGAATGTAATGGCGACTAATAGCATCAAACTGTCTCGTCAGCAGGCTCTAATTGGATACTGTGTTATTTCTGAGCCATAACGAATAGGCTGTATTTTGCCATTTTGGATTATATAATCCAGTGAATATTATAAGGTACTCCTCGCGCAATCAACCAACCTGATGTGCTTTGCAAGATTATGATTAGAATGTAAATTGGCTAAATGTGCAGACTTGAAGAGTAAGATCATAATTACAGGTAAGTCTTAAGTATGACCTCAGAAGTCAAATTAATTTGCTGGTAACTTTTTATCTCTGCAGAGAAGAATTCAACTAGCTTTGGTCAGGAATATTTTCAATATATGGGCCAAAAGCCCCCCCCAATGTCATGAAAATTTAAACCTGACAATGTTTCAGTGTTCACGGCTCGGTGCTTCCTCCTTACCCCCAGCTCATGTTGAAAGTGACAAGGTTAAAGATTAATCAAAGTCTGTCAGTTACTGAATTGCACACTAAGAATGGCGATGAGCTGGTGGCAAATCTTATTACAGCAATAAATTAAAATGTCATAAATATTTAGATGCTGCTGTTCCTCTAGTTCGCAGACAGGCTTCTAACATACTTTAAAGACATGCACAAAGCGCAACTGGTGCCTATCCAAATGCAAAAGAGTTAGAATGTGGTTAGAATGTGGTTTCCTTTAACAACTCCTTCTCCATAGTTTTTTTTGCCCATTATGTGACACCTATTTAAACTTTAACTCTCTCTGACTGGAGTCAAGTTTCTCCATCAGCTGAGCAGTTACACTACAGGCCAAGCAAGATCAAATTTGTACAAAAAAAGATCATAGTTTCATTGGCATACTTTGCAACAAAATAAACATGATTATTATATAAAGAGTCACTAATCAGAATACAATTTTACTCAAATTATCAGGCCCACATTACTAGGCCCATGGTCCTAGTGCCGCTGGATTGCCCGTTGGCATCCGGTGGGTTGTAAACCATGACATAAAGTGAATAATGTAAACTGTGATTTGTTTTTCACTTTTTTCACTGAAGTTGTGATGCTTGCAAATCTTCTCAGCCCAAAAACTAAGCCCCTCCTTTCTTTTGTTAACATTTATTCAGCAATGGTCTGGTAACATCAATGTATACAGTACCTAAAGGAAAATAGAGGAAAATGGTGCGTATCAATGAAAGAAAAGTCTAATCATGCAGTAAATACATCCCAAAATCCATAGATTTCATACTGGTTTTTAAGAAAGGCATTGTGAACAGAAACTTGAAGTTGCTTCCAAATTTTTGACCTGTATTGGCCTTGCTTCCAAACTTCTGGCCTGTATTGTATGTCCTCCTATCTTCTTCTTTTTATTTTTCTTCTTCTTTTTTCTTCCTCTACTTCTCCTTTTTCTTATTCTTCTATCTTCTTCAGCACCATTTTCTCATTCATTTTCCTCTTGTTCTTTTTTGTTCATTTTCATATTCTGTATTCTGTTTGTTAGCTGGGTGTTTTTCTCAGGTATTTTGTCTCAGGACAAGGCAACTGACTGGTTCGTCTGCGAAACGGCCGGTGGGACCCTCACCTGTTAAGGGGACAGCCTATGCAAGACTGACTTAGAAATGCAGTTACTATGACCAGCAAAACTTGTTTCAGTTAGATTGAAAAAGCAATTTCAAGATTAATTTTTTTAGTACAACATCTGCAAATATTGTTACAGACCTCTCATGCGGTATTTGCTGTCGCTGCCTACACGTGGAGTATATATTTCTTGTTCTTCTCAGTGGCGTAGCCAGAACTGAAAATTGGGTGTGCCAGGAACATCCCTTTACAACGTCTATTAGTCCTGACTTGTTCGCAATCATCTTTCCTAATGAATTATACATTCACTCCGAAAACAATCCACACTATCAGGTGTTGCTAGTTCTCTTCGTGAAGGTAAGATGACAATCATTCGTTTGGACGCGGTTGAACAATTATTGCTCCTGACTTGTTCTCAATCATTTTCCTTAATTAAAACCTTTTACAATTATAACAATACACTATTGGCAATTATAGACACAGCGTTTTTCTTTATGCGATCCAAGTGTGACAAAATAATAGGCTAAACTCAGTTCAGAAAAATAATTTACTCGTAGCCGCACGCTTTACGAAACTGCCCTGGATCTTCCGCGCTACATTTTTTGGCACATCAGGCGATCAAACATGCTCTTCATGATCGCTTGCATTGTTGGAATTTAATCAAAGATGAAAATGAGAAACACCTGTACGCAATTTTGAGTATCGCTGATTGAAAGGCAAAAAAAAAAAAAAGCACATCCAAACAAATGGTTTCCATCTTTCACGAGGAGAATTTGCAACACCTGATAGAGAGGAGTGTTTTCAGAGTGAATGCATAGTTCATTAGGAACGATGATTGCGAACAAGTCAGGACTAATAGAAGTTGTAAAAGGATGTTCCTGGCACGCCCGATTTTCAGTTCTGGCTACGCCACTGGTTCTTCTTTGGTTTCTATGGCTGCAGCCGACAGTTACCTTAATCCCCCTGATATGAATCCAGAGGCGTACAAATGGAAACAGCATTCAGAGACCTGGCATGTATCTTCATTCAGAATGTTTAGGAGCATGCATGTCCAACCCCAATTCTGAAATAGTTGGAAAAAAGTGTAAATTATGAATAAAATCAAAACGCAATGACTTTCAAATCACACCATCAGAGATGCTGGCTTTTGAACTGAACGCTGATAACAGGAGGGGCAGTCTTTCTCCTCTTTAGCCTGGAGGACACGACGCCCATGATTTCCAACAAGTCAAATTTGGACTCGTCTTACCACAGGACACTTTGTCACTTTGCTACAGTCCATTTTAAATGAGCCTTGGCCCATAGAACATGGTGGCCCTTCTGGATCATGCTCAACAATGGCTTCCTTTTTGCATGATAGAGTTTTAGGTGGCATCTGTGGATGGCATGGTGGACTGTGTTTACAGACAGTGGTTTCTTGAAGTATTCCTGGGCCCATACAGTAATGTCAATGACAGAATCATGCCGGTGAGTGATGCAGTGGCGTCTGAGGGCCCGAAGATCACGGGCATCCAGTAAAGGTCTTTCGCCTTGTCCCTTACGCACAGAGATTTTTCCAGTTTCTGTGAATCTTTTGATGATGTTATGCACTGTCGATGATGAGACCTTCAAAGCCTTTGCGATTTGACATTGAGGAACATTCTTTTTAAAGTATTCCACAATTTTTTTACGCAAGCCTTCACAGGTTGGAGAGCCTCTGGCCATCTTTACTTCTGAGAGACTCAGCCTCTCTAAGACATCCCTTTTATAGCCAATCATGTAACACACCTGATGCCAGTTAACTTAATTACCTGCTAAATGTTCTTTCAGCTGATTCTCTTATATATTAATTGCTCTTTCAGCCCTTTTTTTCCCTGTGTCCCAACTTTTTTGAGACCTGTTGCAGCCAGAAAATTTGAAATAAGCTCATTTTGTGGATAAAACTGTAAAATGTCTCAGTTTCAACATTTGAAATGTTATCTATGTTCTATTGTAAATAACATATTGGCTCATATGATCTGAAAGTCATTGCATTTTGATTTTATTCACAATTTACACTTCGTCCCAACTATTTCGGAATTGGGGTTGTAGATAAGCTCTCCCAGCAATATGTACAGCAACATGTCGTAGCATGTACACATTGAATACGTAAACATATGAACGAAAACGCATTGAGCGAGAAAAAAAAAAATTAAATGGCCACAATTAACGTACTAGTTTATGAATTTTAGGGGGTGCAATGTCAGTCGCTTTGACTGACTGAGAGAGTCAGGCTGATAATGAGCATTACTTCCTCCAAAGTACAATGAAGAGATTCATATTGTCAACTGTGACACCAAAGGAGAAATGTCGAGAAGGCAGGAATGCGGAGCAGAATGAAGGCTCCTGGGGCTCTGTGCGATTTGCGGGGAAAATGCCTAATTAGTCTGTCCTGAGGCAGATAAGAGAGCGCCGGAGTTCAGCGGTTGGTGCAGGGATTGCTACGCTCCTGCAACTCTGCCCAGGAAATCACATCCATGCTCAGATTCCGCTCTCGTCATAATGTGGGTAATTGGGCCCTAATGTGCTTGCGCATAAACAAGTGGTTGTGACAGACACCGTGGTAAAATTTAGCAGTTAATTTCAAAGGCGCCATGGGTCTTCCTCTTGGGGTAGTTAATGCATGGAGTGCAAAATATGACATGCTTCTTGCTCAATTCAGTATGCAATTTTGCTACATTCACACTTGAAGCTGTCAGTGTTGACTAATCCAGCTTTTTAAGTTTGCTTTTGGGATTCAGTTTATGGCAAGATATGGCAAGTAGTGTGCTTGCCGTGTGATGTTAGGACATTTTAATCGGGATGTAATGTACTGCAGGGATGTTTTGGTCTAACAAGGAGACATCAACTTCAAGTTTCAAGAAACAAGCAGCTAGAACTGTTTGAATCACGCAACAGAGTTTTGGAATTGTCCTGTAGGAATGATGGTTTGGAATTTCCCAGTGATCTTAACAGAGGGAAGGATTTACCAAACTTAAACAGTACATATTCATACTGGGCACTTTATATTACTTCATGCTTTTATACAAATTTTTGCTGGTTTACTTATTTAACAGAAAAAAAAGCATCTAAGTTTGTAAATTAAATGTGGCAGAGCATGAATGTTTTATATAACTTTTATTGTGGTTTATTTTTCAATGTAGCCAACAGAATTCGCTTCTCCTGAGATGTAATTTTAAAACTGAATTTATGTCAGCCCATGATTATTTTTTTAAAGTAAATTCTAAAATGTATTTTCAGAATGTATTGGGAAGATGTATTTGCAATGTATAAATACGTTTTAAAATAAATTTTTCAAATTTCAACCATTCTCATTTTTTTTTTGCAAATCCCTGTTGAGACAAATCTGTCGGCGCCGAGCTAAATATGCAAGTAGAAACTCAGGCCACAGCTACCTGCCAATATACATGTAAAATGTGACCTGTTGTAGTCTAAGATTTAACAACATCTCTAGAACAGTATTTGTGAACGCCTCATTTAAAAATTGACATGCCATGACACTTGGACTTTTTTTTTTTACTTTTTGCAATAGTTTGTTGTATGTACCAATAAAGTATTTGATGTCAAAAAATTGAAGTGATTCACGCATTAGTTTCGAAGGAATCATGTAAGAGGTTAAGCACTATATCAGATCAATGAAAAAGTGCCAAACTTTAACTGCCTTTATGTCAAAATCACAAAGTGTCACAAAATGTCAGTTTTTACTTGGTGTTCACATATTTGTTCGGTATTCTACATAAAACTAAGTAGCTGAAATTTCCTGTTACTCTCTATTTGGGGTATCAGAATTGATGTATTGCCAATGAAGTTATTAAAGCCTCATTCCGTAATGTTTTACTGTCAAAACACCATGTTTGGCACCATATCTTGGATGGTGAATTTTGAAAAAGCAATCGCCTTAATCAAAAAAAAAATTAAGTTTGATATGTTCTCATTATTACCATTGGCTGTCTCTGTGCAGATGTATTTCTCCATGATACGCTGCTTCTATCGCCAAGAAAAAAATAAGCACTGAGGGGGTTGTAATAGCTCCATTTGGAATGGAACTCTGGTTATTTGAATGTAAAAACACCAGTTGCCTCAGATGAGCCAAATTTACCAAAACATCTAAATGAAGGATAGGCACTAATGAAAATATGACCATTATGTAACATTCTGCAGACGTTGAGTGAGATTTGTTCGCGCCCAGTATTATGGACATGTGCTTACCTTTTCACTGGCAGTTGTACATACGCATTTTAATGACGATGTTTTGATGGCCAGCCAGCCGTTCTGTTTTTCCCTCATTCTGCTATGGAGGGTTGAGGACCATCTGTGTGCTTGCTCAGATGCACATAAGAGAAATAAACTGTTAGTATCCTGGTTCTGATATACCGTGAAAAACAAAATCACTCTTGTAAAAAAAAAAAAAAAATACACACTTAACATATGTGTATTTTTTGAAATCCTGTTTTTTAAAAACAGTTTTAACACCCTATGAGGAGATAAAAAAAGAAAAACTTGTTGTATTCAACATTATTCATTGTTGATGAATACTGTTTGTTCTGCTAACCAGGTTATATTAATCTATGGGCTTCTGCGACTGGGCATTAAAGGTTTCAAAATTTAGCAGAATCAATTCAGTAAGCAAACTCATGTCATACACCAGAAGACTTTGAAAAGACTTTGAAAACACTAATGTCTGACACCATCTCACATCTAAGATAATGCATTATAAAGTCACTGAGTTTTTATTCACAGACTATTAGATTTTGTAAGGTTTGGGGAAGTTATTGAACTTGAAGATTCGCATGAGCCAAGACTAAATACCTCCTATAATATTTAACATGTTTGGTTTTATCCAAAAGTCAAAGACGAGAAAAAGCCCGAGTCGGACTGATTTTATGACCGACTTACACCAAACGATGGAGATGACAGAGCAACTTGAGCGAAGTTCTGAAGATTTTATTCTAATATTGGAAATTAGTCTGTGACAGTGAAAATGCTTCAAAAAGTCGTTTGATGAAAGGCCGGGATTAGAAGCGTTCTTTAAAACTCTGTGAATCACTTCACCATTCAAACCCCCTAAATTAGTTTCTGCTCTCAGTAGTTGGCTCCACCGAAGAAATAGAAAAAAAAAAAACATTTTAACAATGCAGTGCGTCATTCCTTCTGGTGTGAGCAAACCCTTACTATACACAGCTTTCCCAACGAAAGAACATACACCCCCCGTGTTACTGGGGACGGGAAGCAATAAAATGTAACCTCTTACTTACTTTACCCCCTTTTATTGTGCATAATCGGCCCATTTTGTTTGCAGCTGTGTTATCAATTTGTAATGTATATAGCATTTCAGTAAATGCAGTCGCAAGTCCAGTTTATCTGCTCAGTCTTCTGAATGTGGCCAATTTAAAAGGCTGTTTGTCAGCAGAATGGGTCCGGCAGAAGCAGTGATGCAATTGATACAACTGCCAGGGCAGACAGTGCTAATGTTACCGGCTGGCCTCTGCAACTGATGTAAAACAGTTCTCGCAGTTCTAGTGCCGTTCAGTGAGTTGAGGCCTGCGATGCGGATATGCATGTTTTTTTTTTTTGTGCTTTTTTCATTTTTTATTTCTTAAAAATGAAAAAGGTGTATTTTAACATTAATAAAGGACTCTTCTCTGTTATACTACATACAGTAAGAAATTACTTTTGGTATTTCATGTATCATGTGGTTTACTTTGACTCTAACATGCATTATGAACAGTTGCTAATTATTTTTTCCTTTACATAGTATACCTAAATAGGTATTATTTGCTTCATTTTGAAGCTTATAGTTGATTGCCCATTATATATGCAATGTAGCTATATGATGTATAGGTTTTTGTTTGTATTTATTGTTACATATCTTTAATTTGGGAGTTCAATCTTTATTCTGATCTAGCTGCTTTAGGGAATAAATTTTCTTCTGGGATTCATGAAAGTACTATATAATTTTGTCTGTCTGTCTGTCTGTCTGTCTGTCTGTCTGTTTATCAATCTATTAAAGTGCGCCAATTAAGTGACTTTTCATTGGTCATTCCTGTATTCTTGGAGTCTACTAAAAAAAGTTTTAAATGCATCATTGTTAAAATAACCAAAAAACAAAAAATTGTTTTTGTCATGTTGGCCAACGCTGCAGTACCTGTCTGTGAAACATTCCGTGGAGGTCTTGCCCCCGCCCTCCCGATTACTCCAATGTGCTGTGATTGGCCAACTTGATCACTCACTCGTGATTGGTACAACGTTTGCGCATGTGTCGGAAATGTCATGCCCCTTACCATTAATGGATTTCCGCTCCAGAGTGTCAATGACCTTTAGAAACAAATACCAGTGTAGCCTTGTGGGCAAAACCCGCTTGATTCAAGGGCCTGCCAAACTATCTGCTCGGTGTGAAAATTCAATTGGTGACATCACCAATTGATGAAAAAAATGGCCAGAAGCTATTGGGGCATTTCAGTCAGCTTTGGAGCAGTGAGTTTTGTGGCAGAGCGCTTCTTCTGGAGGTGACTTTGAGTTGTTTTCGGACACAGACCTTTTAAATGCGCATAAAAACGATATAATTCACACTATGACATTAAAATAATGAAAAATCATAATAGGTGCTCTTTAATCAATTAATCATCTTGTCCAGTGATGCCTGCCTCAGCGGCCTACAGCTGAACCGTCTGCACAGACGTGAAGGTGAGTCTGACTGTTTTTCTGCTTCTCCGATGCAGGTGCCTCAGGACGAGTGGGGGGGATACCCGGGGATCGACCGGGACGAGGAGATCCCCTGTCGGAGGATGCGCAGCAGCAGTTACGTCAAAGCCATGGGGGATGACGAGAGCGGGGAGTCGGACAGCAGCCCGAAAAGCTCGCCCCAAAAAACCGTCCGCCCCGATGCACTCGTGCTAAAGCCCGTCATGCCAAGGCCCCATATAGATCCCCAAAGGTAGGTTTGTGGGTGACGTCAGCTAATGGAGCTGCTGGTCCTCAACAGGAGTCTATTTGGTCCAGGTTTGCCTCCGGAATTACACCAATCAGATAATGAGCTTTCTTTATAAGGGTGCTGTTTATACTGTCATGACGTCACAAAATGGAGTATTACCAAATTTTGTTGGCATATTTTCAAAGATATATTTGATAACTCGGCAGAAATGAGGGCAATTTTTACGTGATTGTTAAGTATAATTTACAATTAAAGTTTATTAAAGTATATATATGGTACCTGAACAAGCCTGTGCGCAATATTCCATCTGCCACCTTTGCAGTTGAATCATACTGGCAGGTGCACAATTGGATGCGCCTCTAATGAAGTCCCAGACGAATAAATGCCACCCCATTAAAGTTACTCTGAGGTTTATTATATCGCACCTCTTCTCCATTAGCTGAGTCCAGTATAGTCTGAGGTGTTCATACTGAGCAAACCACAACAGCAAAATGGGAATCAGTTCTGTGCATGTACTTGTTAGCTAATTAGATTTTTTAAGATAAAATAAATATTTAACTTTTCCATAAATTTGAATACTTTTAAAAAAATAAATTCCAATTGTTTTTGCTTACTCTCTGTCTCCTATATTATGGCCAACTCTTTGAATCCCCAAAACTGTATAACTTTCATACAGAGATTGGCGGGAGATTTTAGCACATTGCAGGAAGTATGAGTTTGATTTACCAAGTATGGGCATGGCAGATGGAGGCTGGTAATTGGAAGTCTTGCTTTCTTGTGAAGTTATAACCATCAGAAATGGGCACATTTTTATGGCAGACTTTGCCATTCTTACAACAAGTGAACACTTGAATCCACTGACAAAGTATTTTTGTAAAATTTAGTTGCAGGAGGTAAAATTCCTCCCCGGGTATTTTTTATCCATTTGCCTGGGTTTTCTAGCTCAGTTATTCATCCAGATGCTAGAACAGTTGGGTAAAATCAGCTGGCTGAATTAATGCGTGGTGGAAACGAATGGCTGAACTTCAACTGGGCTGCTTAACTTTATACCTCTGCTATATTGCACAAAGTAACTCATTAATTAGATGAATACAAATAAGAATTTTGCTCTTCCATGGATTCATTAAATAGGTTTGAGGAATAGTCAGACTTAAAGGAGCTGCGTCACGATGACTGCGCATTCTTATAACTTTGAATAAAAGTGAATCCGCTCAACTGCAAATCGATATCTAGGTCTTTTTCTTCTTCTATGATTATTGGTGATGGCAACCATGCAGCTTACATTCTTTGAATCCCTTGGCTAAAGCTTAAAATAGCGCTTTGAATCCTCAAATTTCCATAGAAAGCTCCTTAATATAAAAAGCTTTATACCAGAATAACTAAAATATATAAATACAATGCAAAGCGAAGATGGATTGGCAAGGATGCAATCGGATTGTGATTTGCAGTCGAGCAGATTCACTTTCTTGGGATGTTCGTTCTGAGCATGCACAGTAATCATGACACAGCTTCTTTAATTGCTAGCAACTTTTTCTGTTTCATTATACATGGATTGTGTTTACTGGTTGGGAGTATGCTTTGAGGGGATTACTGTATCAGTAATGTAGCAGTTTGACAGTTTGTTTCTCTGCTTCTTGAAGATACCTCAAATTTCAGGCTTGAATGTTTTTCTTTTTGGGAAAACTCTCGAAACTGCCTGTCAGGGAATTCCTTAGGTTAGGAACACCAGATCAGCTCTATTTTATTCATTGGTATCTGGCGTGTTGCATTTTTTTCATTTTTTTCATGTTAGTCTAGGTCCAGCCGATATTTCACTCACTTTGCCATATCGCCCTAGCCTCATTTTTGTGACAGTGCAGTCTTTGAAAATAATTAGTAGATGTAAAGCATAATTTTATACGTCCATTATTTGATTACTGCTTGGACACAACAGGAGCACAATGTTACTGTTGCACTGTAACATTTTTATTAAGCAGTTTTGATCATAAAGTTGCAAAATTATAGCTTAATAAACTGTAATTGTTTTTGCGTATCATCTGCTTCAGGTAAATTATAGCTGTGTGATTTCACAGGATGTGGAACCTTTTAACTCAGCTTTATCTATAACTGCATGGCAGTCTCGTAGACATTTACTGTCCATTCCCGAAGAATGCAGACAATAACATTGGGTTTTCTTCTTTCATCTGTATTGCAGCACATTGTATACCTTTTGAAAGGAATGCATTTGGTATTGTAGCAGATATTGACAGCTTTTTCATGCGGGTTGTCACAGGCATATTGTATGAACCAAATGGGTGTTGCAGTCGTAGGGCTGGGCGATATTGATTGTGTGATACAAGATATCATCTGGGATTTTGAATATTGTAATTTCATGATATGACAAAAGTGTATGTTGTCTTTTTTTGGTTTCAAAGGCTGCATTACTGTAAAGGAATGCAGTTCTCTGCACTTGTTCTAACTGTTGCCTATACCTACCAGGTCAGCGTATCCAACTAATGACTGTTTATCAAAAAATGCATTGAAAAAATATTCTGTGAATTTACCAACAGTTGTCTCGACAATATTGCTGCAATATTGATATAGAATTATTCAGTAAAAAATATAGTGATATTTGATTTTTGTCCACATCGCCTAGCCCCAGAGTTACTGTCTGAGTGCTTGCAGTTTGTACTGTACATACTCAATGTGAAACAAAAAATAAATAAATAAATTAACTGACAGAAACTGAAACCAACTGTAGAACTAGACAGGGAAATGGCAATGAAATGGTAAAATGATGGATTCTGCTATAGAAAATCAGCCCCACTCAGCCCAAAGAAGAACAGCTACTCTGTTTTAGGGCCACTGTTTCAGCAGGTAATGCCTGTATCCGGGGAGAAAAGCTATTCAATCAATGCTAGTTATTTAGGCAGCTTAAACAAACTTTGTTCCATCCAGTGATAAATCAAAATTGCACACAGCCATGCCCATTAATCACAACGCAACACAGGGCAATTACTCACTACATTCGTATTTGTTATAAATGCTCATTACCAAGTGCACCGGTTCAAAGATGCATGCTAATTCCCTCATTCATAACAATGCCATTGACAGAAAAAGAGCTGGCTTTGCAGACACAAATTAAGCAAAGTCCTGGTGTAAAGAGAAACCAACAAAAAAATGAGGAAAAAATTTCGGTTTGCCTGAATCAATTTTTCTCCTCAGTGGGTTGGTCAGTCAATCTGAAACTGCACATTTTGGTTAAACATTGACATAGGCAGGGAGTGAAGAAGAAATTTTCCATTTTCCCGAATTTAAACTGTTCAGGACCAAATGTAATAAGTTTACAAGCACTTTTGGGGTCCAGGTCTGCCTGGATTTGTGGCACGCTGATCCCTAAAAGTCTGCACATCGCTGTGGCACGCGCATGGCCGGGCGTGGAGTAGTTTTTTTATGAATAACTGAGTTGAGTCTGGGACTCTGACCCAAAGACACTTTACTGCAATCAGGTTTCTGGGAACCAACATGCATTTTCATGCCCTCATGTAAAATTAATCATCGCGGCTAATGAGGCGGTGGGCATGGAAATCTGCACGTGTGATCACACACTGACAGCGCGGTCGCTGCATGCTTGTGCTCAGAATGACACTCTCTCCAGCACAGGGGATCTCATTGGTGGTCTAATGATTGAGTTCATGTTTGACGAGTAATTAATCAATCTGGACATCTGTTGTGTCTCGTCTGCCTATATCTCGCATAAGTAATGAGACATTTCACTTTGCTCATATCAGTTGACTCATCCAGAATTGACCTTGTCGCAGGGCTGGTATTCGTCAGCGCGTATGTTTCATGAATGTGCTCGATATTATGTCTCATCTGCCTCTCATCTGTGCCTCCGTCAATGACATAGAAGCCATATCCGTTTTCTTCATAATCTAGATTTTGCATGAAAGACCATTGCACGGCTAGTACAAAGGTTGCGCAGAATTAGCATTTTCCTGCCTTGCCAATGCCTGCTTGGGCCTTTGGCTATTGAAGTATCAATATGTTTTGTTCATTTAAATGTCTACAGGATGTGCTGTTGACTTTTTGAAATATGGGTCTATGGAGAGTCACAGTGTGGCGAAAATTGTGTGCGCCTTCGTTATTATTTTAGCTCCGATTTCAACGGTTCAGTGTTTTTGAAAAAAAAAAAGATTGGGTTTTTGTAAATTGGCAGAAATAAGATCCATGATTTAATGAATGCGTGGAAAGTGTTACCATTTTGTTTATTGTGATAATGTGATTTATCATATACTTCCTTATAAATACGCCGAATCTGCCCATGTGATACGAGCGTGAGGCACGAGGCTGTATCAGCCCTCCGGGCAAAAATTCTGTATCATCCATATCTGCCCGCTGGGCAAAATCCCGTATCAGTGGCACCAACCATTGCCATAGCAGCAGTCAAGAGCGTAGTTGGCAACACATCGCTTCAGACGCTGATTAGACACAGTCATGGCAGAGAGACTTATGAATTCTTCAGCAGCTGAAATTTCTGAACTGGACTACGTTATAGGAAAGGAACTTGATACAGAATTATTTGTAAACAGCATGCGTAATGCCGCGTTTTACAGCAATATTCATGCGAAGGGCTGTAGTAAAACGTTTCATGCGTAAGCTATCATACGAAAATTTATCACCTTAATGGAGAAAATCATGTTTACATGCTAGCTAGCTAATTAGCCATTTCATTGATTTGAAAACACCGTTGACTAAAAGCAAATGCTAGCGCTACTGGCCTGTAATGATGACAATAATAACCTGAAATAAATGCTTTGGATAAAATGCATCGTAAATTATGGTCAAAATCAGTATATGATAAATAGAACATCATAGGGGCATTTTCATATCACACCGTGTATTAACCCTCAACCAGTATCAGCCCTCAAGCTAAAGCTCTCGGGCTGATACTGGGGTCTCAGGTTGATACAGCGTGTAATATGAAAATGCCCATATGATATTCTCAATGGAATATTCCAAACTTTTTCAGAAATAAAAAGTTTGATACCCAAAAAGGTGAATGATGCTATCGACATGCTGAGGCTGAAGCAATAAGGAACTACATCACCCGCTGATCTCAGATCATCAGCTTATTCAAACGTTGTCCATGCTTGTAGTTCAATTATTGTTCATGACATCATTTCATTAGCAAAATGCGCCCTTTTGATGGACACAGAGTGTTTCTTTTTCTAGTGGTTGTAAGGTAATGCGCATGTGCAGCATGTCACTAAGCAAAACGTACACCATCTCAGGTGACATATTTACTCAGGGACCTTTTTTTCACCGATTTTTCGAAATTCAGTTCATTTCCATAGACACTGGACCGTTGGAACCAGATGTGGAAAAATGCAAACAAAGCCGCGTACAAATTTGACAATAGGGCCGTGACTCTCTATCAGTGTATTAGCTGACACCCTGCTGTGAATGAAACAGCGGTGAACAGATTTGTTAACTTGGTAACACAATCGAGACAGGTCTCATGAACTGATGTAGCTGCCAACATGAGTTATCTACAAATATTTCAAGCATGAAAAATTAAGTAATGTATTGCTTGCAAGTCATTTGCTGTTTTTTTTCTAAAAATTGTTCATAATTACAATATTGATTGGCTTTTAACACATCAGGAATGTATGATATGCTGGCAAAGCATGGATGAATTTATTACTAATGGTCATTCAACATCATTAGCTGTTTTTTTTTTTTCTAGTAATTATGCATAACTCCAACATTGGTTGACTTTTAACATATTATGAATTTATGATATGCAGGCTACCTTGTCAGTACGTAGTATTCAACCACTGAATTAGGTGATATCAGTCTGGGGTGCGATAATTTTAAACTTACCATTTTCCTCAGCACTGAAGACTAACTTTGGGCACAGTTTTAAGCTTGTTCATCTTTTATGTTTCTTAGGTGGACTGACGCTCATGTTTGCTTTGATAGGCAGTGGCCCAGTGTAGATATGTGTGAATTGGCCGCCAACTTAACCCCTGTGAATGTTGTTTTGCCACAGCATGGCAAAATAATCATCTCCTTTGCACTATGTATTGGTCTATTGCTGTATCTCATTTGCTGGTCAGCATTTAAGCTACATGAATTTGTGATCTTTTCTGATGTGACCATGCACATAAAGGGACACTATGCCAATTTTAAACCTTGTCTCCACCTATCTGAGTTTAGGGTTATTTTGCGAAAAACTTTTTTTTTGTATATCTCTGGGAATCAGCTGCAAAATCTGTTGTACTTACCCCTCCAGAGTCATCGTTTGACATGCTCAGTGACCTAGTTGGAGGTAAGGAAGAACGACAAGCCATTTTAGCATGTACTTCCAGACCCTGGCTCAGGGTAGCCAGGGTTCAATCCTTCAATGCCACTCGAAAACATAACTTTTTGTTTTCTTTGCTAGTATTGCAACCTTATGAAAGAGTGTAAGAGCCATGCATAAGGAAAAAGGGTGGATTTTTTATTTTAAATTTCAAGAATAAGTCAAAATGTCAGGAAAAAAGTCCTTCCAGTTTCAGTGCCAGCCATAAGAAAAAACAAATAAAAAGAGGAAGATTTTTTTTTTATTTCTGGAATGAAGTCAAAATGTTGAAAATGAAGTTGAACTACCGTTTTGTGAATAAAGGCAAAATTTACACTTTAATCTTGACATTTCTTCAACTTTATTCTTGAAATGCAAAAAAAATAAAAAATCTTCCTCCGCTTGTTTATTTTTTTTTTAATGCCTGGCCATATTACTCTGTCGTACAAACTAGCTATGAATCCAACAGTGGACATGGCACTCCTTTTTTTTTATTTTTATTTTTTTAATTTGGCATCTCTAATCCCACCCGAATCTGGAATGCCCAATTGGGGAACGATGTGCAGAGCTTGCTCATATGAACCCCTTGTTGCCAAGTCAGGAGAGTGAAGACAGTTTGCGGCTCTCCTCCGAAGCACGCGCCTGTCAGCCACTGCTTCTTATACTCTCATGGTTGAATCCTCGCAAGTTCAGGATGAGGGCGGAGGATACCCGAACATGAACACGCTTAGAATCTTCCTGACGAGCGCCCGACTGGCCAACAGGAGGCGCTTAAGAAACAAACAAAGCAACCATTTTATATAACCCTGCCCGGCAGACCCTTCCCAATTTGCATCCCTGTAGCACAATGCCCAATTGTGGGCTACTCTGAAAAAGCTGCCGACCACTGCCAGTTGGTGCGACCGGGGCTCGAACCTGCACCGTGATAGTCACTTCTGCTTTGCAATCCGGTACTTTAACCGAGTGAGCTCGTGGACATGGCACTCCTAAATATAAGTGCAGAGGATGCTTGGGACAAAGATACATTTTATAGAAAGCTGACTAGTTAACATACCTTCTATAATGTTACCTTTCGATCAGCAAGAGAAGGTTTCCGTTCATTTGTGGTTGTAGTGGACTGGAGCATGCTAGCAAGTAGCTATTCCAGCTATTCCAGCAATGTTTAGCACTGTCAGCTTCATTTCTGCCAAGTAATGTTGACTTTTGCTCACAGTTATGGCAAGAGTTGATGGAGATAGCCCACAAGTAGCAAATTTTGCCAGATATGATTTTGGCACACAGTTTTGTGATCATTCCATTGACATAAGTAAACAACTACATGGCTGGCTTACTCACCTGTGACTCCATCAGTGGTCCTCTCTTCTCCAGCCTGGTTTTGAAGGTAAAGTGAATCTTGATTGATGTTTAGCCGCGGGTTCTGCCCATTACATTGGCAGGGCCAGACTATTCAGCTCGTCCGGGAGCTGAATCCGGGACCACTCGCACCCCAAGCGAGAATCATACCCCTAGAACCGGAGACAGCTTAATTGGAGACCGTTAATTGCATGGGTCAAAAATGGATGGTGTGTCTGCATTGTTCAGGATTCGTTTTGGAGGACAACCCAGTAATTCCAGTTGGAGAACTGTCTTGCAGTCCTCAAAAAGAAACTTCAGACTCTTGCATTCCTATATTTATTTACTTGCACATCTACTTGATATGTCATGTTCGTAATGGCTTGTTGCTATTCTATCGCCTGGTACTGCATTTGCAGATGAGGAGCGAAATATTTTGCCTCTAGATTTTGCTTTCTTGTATCCCATACACCCGGGCACAGAAAAAAATATCATCACAACCAGTCCTCTGCTTAGTAATAGGAGTGATGTTCCGTCTATGATAGCTGTATGTCACTGATCTACATGCTGCTGAAGGCCTGTCTGACACAGTGAGCTAGCGCAATGCATTGTGGTAGTTGTCTTTACAGCAAATGCAGTCAGAGGCCATGGGGTGATAAATATGCAAATAACTCAAGCTGTGGTGAGAAAAATATGTATGATATGTGCGCAACCAATTTATACAGAGCCTGCACTTTGAAAGTATGTATGGTTTAATCATTGGCAAATTGCCCCTTTAAGTTCTGAAATAAATTGAAATAGAAATTCAGTGGGTCATATTTTCATTTTGTGTCTAGAAATCTTGCGGCAATGACTGTGCCTGTTATCTGGCGGATTGCTCTGAAATTCTGGCTCAAAACAGCCAGAGTCAATCAACCTGTTTGCAGTTCTATTGTAGATACTGAACCTAATATGCGTGCACTGTATGCATTTTATTTATTTATTTTTTTAATGGAGGTGCTTGAATATTTTTTGCATATTTTTTGAAAATGTTTAATGAATGTGCCTTTAAAATATAAAACAATTGGTTTGGTTTTCAACATTGTGTAGATTATGAATATTTTTACTGCAATTACAGTCAGGAATGCTGATCATTCTTGAGCCAACTTTATGTTTTATTTGCAAAACAACATGGAAACCAAACAACAACAACAATATTAATAAGAGTTATATTATTATTATTATTATTATTATTGTTATTAGTATTGTGCATTTTATGTCAGGGGTGCCAACAATTCTGGAGCCCACTGCATATTACCTCTCTCTCAGATGGGTTAGGCGAGAAAGAGGCAATGCGTTGACGTCAGCTATTTTTTCAGTGTCATGTTTAAGATTAGAATGCAGTGCAAGTAGTTTACCCAAGTAAGAGAGCCAAAACGAATAAATGGAGAAGAAAGTATTGATAAAGTGTCATCTTTTGCCCAAAGGAGCTTAGGCCTGCTTAATCAGGGTATAACATGATGTGTTAGCAGAAATTAAGATGAGAATATTTATCTCTAGAATTCATTTAAAAGTACTTTAGATATGTGGTTATGTGGTTTCTGTGGTCTCCACAATGCTCCATTGTATGCATTTGGTCCACAGATTATTAGACTTCTTTTTGTACATGACACTTGTAGCTGAATCATCAATTGCAGAAGGGCATGGCGAAATGCTTTGAAACTTTTGTTAACATTAGATTCTCTGCTGACGAATAGAAATCATGAAACTGTCAGAACTGCTGTTTTTTTTATTTTTTTTTAAATTTATTCGAGTGAATTAGAATGTTTTGAGAACCGTCCATTAAATTGAGACATTGGCAGCTGAATGAGTTAGGTAACTGCCAAGTGATGAACATTATTGTTGTTGCTTATTGGTCAGACAAAGTTAATATTAAACCTTTACTGAAGCAGTTGGACACGATAAATTGCCTACAGGTGAATTGAAATCACAAAACTGTTAATACTGCTATTTTTTAACATTACTTTAATTGAATTCCTTCAGCCAAGTTTTGTTAGTTGAACTCGGGGTCACAAATGGAAGTTGACCAAGGGTAAATTTAGCACTGAGATTTGGAAATATTTTTTCACCCAAAGAGTAATCTCGATGTGGAATAGCTTGCCTGACCTTATTGTTGAGACAGAAACCTTTTCAAGAGCAGGCTTGACTTAAAGCTAGATAGCATTGAGTCATTGAGTATCTGAAGTGATATACTCGCAATAGTAAAAAGAAACTGGCAGCCTAGTTGGGCTGAATGGCTTGTTCTCGCCACTCATGTTATGTTATATTATGTTATGCAGTTATGTTATGTTATGAAGAGGTATCCATCAAACTGAGATGTTAGCAAAATTATGAGTTTGGTAGCAAGCGATAAAGATTATTGTTTTTGTCACTAGGTTGGATGATGTTAATACGGAACTGTTATTAGAGCAGCTGGATTTAATGAGTATGTATTAAATGTATGCTATTACTCCACATCAGGATGTATCAATAACTCTGCTTTCAGTGTAAACTTCTGCTACCAAATCCCATGCTTTTATTTGTGTTTAGCAGATGGTAGCTGAACATATCCCCATTATACCAACCCACATTCTCATTAGTGGTCCGCAATTCATGTATCCTTGGGAAAGATCTCCCGCTTTTATTGTTGCATCAAATCTGTGCATGGCTCATATTTCAGTATTAGAAAAAGTTGATGGCGCTTTCAGTGGTTACAATGGTAACTGGGAGTCTTTCAAACCATGTTTCCCTTGGAAACCAGAGCTTATTTTCTGGAGATGGAGGGCGTTGTTGGAGACAACTCAAACTTAAAATTATGTAATATAAGACGGCGTCAGTTGTGAAGAAAGCAAGTGCCTTTTTTTTATCTCATGAAATTTGCATATCTGAAACTTGAAGAGGGGGAGGGGAAACCAGGCTATGTGTTTCATTCAACTAATAGTATTCTTCTGATGTACTGTGGAGCTAGAACCTTCCCTGATCATAAGTGAATCCGGGCCGGATAAGCCCCAAATCTGGCCCCAAATCAGCTGGAATCAGTACCAGCCTGGCCCACACTCGCTGGTTTTCTGGATTTTAGTGGAATATTTTTGCCTAAAAGTGAGAAAAATGGCACTATTCACAACATTTCGACTGCAGAGTCTAAAAAACAGAAAAAACTAATACTGAAGGTGGGACACAAAACTTGCCATTTAAAGACAAATTAATATTAATGAAATTCACAGTTGTTGAATCCGGTGTATGCATTACGGTTATGCTGTGCTGTATGAATTACGGCACACATAACTCAAAGTTTATTTATGAAGATGCTGTCTTAGATGTTTTTGTTGGGGAGTTGACCTTCTTGTTCTTGTCTGTCCCCATCTCTCTCTCTCTCTCTCTCTCTCTCTCCATTCAGTCAGGGCTACCACTTGCAAACCACAAGAGACATGCGCCCCCATACAAGCGTCACGTTGGACCCTGCCACCAACTTTAACCCCCCGCAGTTCCGCTCCCGGAACCAGAGTTACATGCGTGCGGTCAGCACCCTCAGTCAGGCAAGCTGCATCAGTCAGGTGAGTCCGGGCCCGAACCTTCCGCACGCAAAGGGCCAGCTGGAGCGGGGCGGAGGGAGAGAGGACAGGAAGAGAATTGGTGCCATTTGGGTCGGAGAGGCGGAGCAAGTCATCATGAGAGGAGAATGACCATAGATATAGAATCACTAGATTTGGCAGGGGTTGAAAGTTATGTGCGTTTAACCCTTTCACTCCCAAGGGTCCCGAAAGGAACCCCCATGTGACCGTCAAAAAATCCTTAGGGTGCCAAAAGGCACTCCATGCACTTTAACTCATAAGATGTTTGGAAAATGAGTAGAAATATTAGCCATTGTATATCACCCAATGAAAGGAGATTTTTATGTGCACAACACAGACTTTTTTTATTGTTAAGCTTTAAATGTCTTTGTTTTTGAGATATACTCATTTCAGAAGGGGTCTCTGAAAAACCACCATTTCTCGTCCAATTCCCTTGGGCAATAACAGTCAAACCAAGGGGGACCTTGGGAGTGACAAAGTTAAGGTACCTTCCCAGTGCACTGCCATGAATGGATTCATACTTAACACTCAAGTTAATTTTAACACTCTCACTTTTAAATACACAGAATAGTTGGCTGTTCTTAAGATTCTTGTAATCAAATGTATTGACAGCATGAATGCATAGCCTGTTGTCAATGGGATGTGCTAACTAGTAATTCTATATCTATGACTTCTGAAGGTGTGCCTACTCCTGGGTGTCTGTTCAAGGTTAGTGGTGAATGAGCTTTAAATGTGGACATTTTGTTTTACTCTCAGCCTGGTGCAGTGCCAGCGAAATGGACAGTTTGTTAGGAGTGAAGTTGTGGTTTTTGGTTTCAGCCTAGGCTATTAAACACGGTGTCTCACACAATTTGAACCACAGTGTAGGCTGCCTAAAATATTGGATAAAATACGTCCTTAATATATCTGATAAAATAGATCCTTAAACATCCAGAGGTTTTCACACAATGCATGTGTGTGAGCGAATACAATCTTCACAATGACATCTTGACAGAATATGAAACTCTCAAAACATTATTTTTGAGGTTTGAGGCACATTTTGACTTTCAGATTTTGATTTTCAGTTCTGCACAGTACCAGTTAAAAGTTTGAGTGCACGTTACTCATGTTTTAGTTTGCTTTTTCCAGTGAAATTAAAGGCAGTATAACATTTGTAAATGACCTCAAATGGTGCAAGGTAGGAAATCTATAGATGTCAAAAAGGATATTTTTCTTCAGGTGACAGTATATTAAAATTTGAAATTCATTAAAGCACCATATTTTGCCAAGTAAAGAGATGAATGTTTTTCTATGAAGAAGAGAAGTAAAATCAGGCTAGTTTGGAACAAAGGTCAAAATACAGCTGCTAGTACAGCACATGTATGCAAACTACTTTACTGTTGTGGACTTCCCTAAACCATGAAATTGCCCTTGTGAAAAAAAAGCATTTAAAACATAATTATGCCCCACATTTATTACTGCAAATGGCAGCTACTTTTTTTTAAACCTGTGAATAATTTAAAAGTGTATGCTAACTTTTCACTGGTAATGTACAGTTGTGCTCAAAAGTTTGCATACCCTGGCTGAATTTGTAAAATTTTCTAAAGAAAACATGAATAAATGATAAATGACTTCACATGATCACTATCTGTAAATAAAAGACAAGTTTTTCTTTGCATTATGAGTTATATTTTCAAAATAAATCGCAATATTTCACATCTTCAGCTAGGGTATGCAAACTTTGGAGCACAACTGTATATTTGTGTGTATTTTAATGAAAATATTGTAAATTGATGGAATAAGTGTCATTAAAGAAGTACAGCATTATCCTAAAGTTTAAAAAATCTTTAATTGCAGAACTGGCTGATATGATTGGAGTTTTGAAAATGTAGGCCTTTATTTCAACTTTGCACTAATTTTGTGGCTTAACTGCTGGCTCACATAAGACCAGAAGATTATTATACTAAATTTATCTGCAGTTAATTCGGACCTCAAATCTATTTGGGAAGTGGTGGATAAAGCATTTTATTCATACATTGCTTAATAAATAGTTTTCCAAAATTGTTGTTTTTAAGAACAGGCATAGCTAACATGCATAATCTGAAAAGATATTAAATGGTTCAATAACCTGATCTATTTATTAATAACCATAATAATAACAGGCGTCGATGGGTATGAAAATTGGTTTATTTATTTGTTTTATTTTACATTGTCCATGTTGCACATTTATGTTTGGAGTACGGAGACTGTTGATTAATTTTTATGAACTATCAAATACCTTTCCTATATAACGCTAACTGTGTAGACATCATGCTGGATGTTTTTTTAATTGTTTTTTTTTAATACTCTGTCATACACTGTAGGATTCAACCCACATTTACACACACATAAACATACACACACAAAATATTATTTGAAATATGCCACATTTTGTAAGTTAGCCTTGTCGATATCTGTCCAGTTTGGCCAGTGAGGGAATGGTTTTTCTAATTGGGGATCTGAAGGAATGATATTTCTAATGGGGGTTCAGCTTCGCAGTATCATCTGAAATTGTGCACATTGTTGGATTTCTCTCTTAAAAGTTCTTTATTTGTAAAATGCTTGATAGTCTGGGAATGCTGTAGTGATGTGCCAGGGTTCGAATCTCGAATCATTTCTTAAAACATTTGCTTTCCCCTTTTGCCTATAGAAATAAATTCAGCTGTGATGACAGCCAGTGGGATTGTTCATCTTTAAATGGTCCACCAGATTTATACGATGCCTACTTGTGTTCATTGCTTCTTTCTGTTTCTGTTGACAACAAAGATTTTCCTGAGAAAGTTGAAAGATTGGATGGTATATATTTTATTCTAACACTCCTTCATATTCACTGTACAAAGGGGAAGAGTCAAAATGAGAAAGAGAAGGGAAGAGGAAAAATTAAGGACTGCTATTCCTGTTTTTGTCTCTCAGGTGAGTGAGACTGAGATCAATGGGCAGTTTGAATCAGTTTGCGAGTCCGTTTTTAGCGAAGTAGAATCCCAGGCTATGGATGCCTTGGACCTCCCTGGCTGCTTTCGTACTCGGAGCCACAGTTACCTGCGAGCTATTCAGGCTGGTTATTCCCAAGACGATGACTGCATACCTTCAATGACATCCTCCACTGTCACCTCAACTCTCAGATCCACAACAGGTAACAGTATTCTTTAAAAAAGAGAAATTAGAGCGAGGGCTTAGAACACATACTTTCATACATACATACTTTTCATGGGAACGTGCGTAACATGCATATACATATGTACAGTGGGGTACCCTTGCGCTTGAGAAACGTTAGAGTGAATGTTCTTTTTTGGTCCTCTTCTGAGTTGTTTATTTTTCGCCTCAGTATTTCAGAAAGATTTGCTTGCCATTTCTTTATTTCCTTTTCTTTATTTGATTCGATTCATTTTAATTATTTATTTTTTTGCACGATCCACGCATCAGTCTTTGGGTGCCCAGCTGGCCGATAGTGGCAAAATGGGACTGTAGACAGAGGGCCAGTAACTGAGAATGGGGCCATTTTGTTACCCACTGAACACTGCAGGTATACCACACTGCATGCAAGAGAGGAACAGGATCTGTTCTGAGCATGCCTGGAGACAATGGCTGGAAAAAGGCAAATTCTCTGAAACTGTTTCTGTAATGTATGTTACAGCTTTTTCAGTGTCTGGTTTGGCTCAATATGATGTTTAGCTGTAGTGCTGGGGGAATTTGTATGGGATGGAGAGGACAGATGCGGTGAGATGATTCCATATAGGGTTAACCTTCGCGGAGTTCTTAGTTGGCCGTAGATTTCCACTTGAGGAGTTTTGAAGGCTTTTCTTTTGCTACATTTTGTCCAAACACCTGTAACTCATGTTGACTTATAAGTCTGCAGAACAGAGGACTGGGGATAGCAAAAAAAAAAAAAAACAAACAAAAATATGCAATCAACATACGGTAAGTTGACGCATTAGCTACTGGTAAACTAGCTACTGGTTGCACAAAGTGCCTTAAGCCCTTTCATTAAAACTATTTGTATTGTGTTGCTTAATGCTTGAATGGGAGAATCTCACCTACTATGAAAAATATACACAGGAAATGCACATTTTATTTTGTGGCTTTTCGTGACCTACTCTAGTTTTCCTTTACTTAAAACTGATTGTTTATGTCATTTAATTCCCAGACATATCCATTTGGGAAACACATAAAATTCATGTAGTGTCACTTAGACTAGATAAATCGAGAAACTAATAGCTGTGAAAAAAATTTTTGACAAACGATGTTTCTTAAGTTTGGGAAACTGCGTTAGCTATGATTTTTGGGGGTACTGTTGTTCAGATCATGAAGAGAATTTGATCTTTTTAACTAGTGCATTGATATTCGCTGGTGGAAGTCTACGTGTTGGTCATGAGTACAGTGTAAACATAAATATATATGCATCAAAAGTGCAATTTTTTTCTCAACAGAGTTCTCCCCTGGCTTGCTCGACACATTACATTTGAATTAATACACAACTTTGTTTCTAGTGCCTAAGGTTCTTTGTGCAAACAAAAACCCCATAATGTGAATTTTCTAGTGTATTTGGTGAATGCCTCAGAGTAAAGCTATGAACCCTATTGAAATTATGTTGTCATATGTCACAAATGTAAAATTATTGCATTCTGATTTTTTTTTTCCCCCAACGTGAAAATACTTGAAAATTGTGAGTTGTTTTTTCTTATGTGAGTTGTTTTTTTATTTTTTGGTTTGTTTTTGAATCTGGAGTTCTATCTTGTTTTTTTTGTAGTCCACAATTGGGTTTTCTTGATTAGATTCCCACTCAGCCCGTCTGAAACTCAGAGACTGAAGGACTGTGGATCAAGGGGTGTTCTCCAATCCCACCGTCTTACCTGCTGACTTCTTTCACCCAATGGGCGCAAAGCCAAATTTGGCTTTATACCGTTTGTGTGTCGGTTACCCTTGGTGTTCCGGTGTTTGTATGTCCTGTTCCACTGGGGTGTTGCGGACAATGCATCTGCTATCCACTCAGGAATTAAATTAGCCATTGGGAGCCTTTTCTACGACTTCACTGTTAAGTCCTTCAAAAGTACCCATGAACATTTTTTCTTATGTTAAATAATTCAAACTCATGCAGTTTTATCAGTTGCGAACAAAGGAAAAGAACATCAGCCTTTGATAAACCAGGAGAACGCTGACTAAGACCTGTGGCTCTGACAGTAGCATAGACCAAAAGCAAACAATGGAAAAAAAAACTGTTTACACAGAACAAAAAGTGGCTAATGGCAAAGGATGGCGAAACCATCGATGACCAAAAAAAGGAAATAAAAAACTATCTCAGTTGTCACCTCGGCCCCAAAGTTAAAATGCACTCCACTGACATGTTAAGGCGAGACAGATCAGAAATAATAATGCTTCACAAAAACCGAAAGCGGAGGCCTGCTGGCATTTCAGTCGGGGGATCGTCCTCCCCCCCTTTCACCAGTCAACTCTCGAAGAAATACCGGGGGGACAGAGCAGCTGGAGACCTCATTGGTGCCTGGGACAGGTATTTTAATTTCAACACGCATACATATATTTATGTATATATGTGTGTGTTTGCACTGCCTTCTCAACAGTGATAGGTCCATTTTTGTTACCTCCACAAACTCAATACAGCACAGTAGTGAAGCTGCATCACTAATTATATTTGATCTTTGGGACTTTCACATATTGGCCCCTATTCATATACCAATTTGAGGACTGCAACGGATGCTTTTTTTTTTGTTATCTTGAAGTACTCACAAACTCCATGTCCCATGTGCCTTTGTTATGTGCTTCATTGTAACCAAACTAGTCAATTTGACTTTTGTATAACTGGGTTTAATTTAGTGTTAAGAAACTTTTGTTAACTATACAATGTCTGCGGTAGTATTATGGATAGGGGCAATATGGAGGTCAGTATTAAGCACTTGTTGGTATATTCTGTTCTCGTAATGTTACGGCAGAATTTTTACCACGCACACATTCAGCCGTAATCGCTGTGGCATTTTGAAAATATTACGGACTTTCTTTTTCCCCCTCCCCTCTTTGAATAATCCAAGCATTATAACACCGGGATCTTTGAAAGTCACACGTGACTTTTTGTACCTGTGACGCAAGGGACCGATTTGAAGCGATCCTTGGTGTGGAGGTAATCAGCCATCTTTGACTGTGGGATTGCAGCCCCTCCCTGGTGCAGCCCTAATTGGAGGAGTCAGGCAGGGGGGAGGGGCCTATGGTTAGCTCCGCCCCCGGACACTCCTCTCTGTCCGGTCCCTGCATGTTGTCGACCTCACATTTGTTCAATAGGGTTCATATCTGCTTCTCGGCCAAAAAAAAAAGTGAATAGTTGTGATGACTTTCTTCTTTTCATTTGCACAAAAAGGAGCTGTGATGTCACATGAAAAAATTATTTTTTTATTTTTAGTTTTTATGCTGTCGATAAAGTTGTGGGTATTAATTTTGTTTCAGAGGGTGTTTATTTTAAAACGCTACATGGCGATGAACTGCTTAAAAGGCTACGGGGAGGATTTCCAGTGGACCGGCAGTGATTTTGTGCAGTGAAAAGAGCGAAAGGCATCTAAAGGTGGATGTGTGTTAAACAGTGAGAAGGCAGTGTAAACACCGCAAAAAACCAACGGTATGTGAGTCAAAACTAACACTGGGGTGGCGTGATTGATTGGATAAGTGAGCTCTGTAGCAGAGGGCTTCAAAACAAAGGAAAAAATTTTAGTAGAACTACAGGTCTTTAACTTTTTATTGGCATATAATGGATCTAAATGCCTTTGCTAAGCTGAAGTCGGCTCCTTAATTTATTGGACATTGTATCGTTATGGGAGGTAAAGTTTACAGCAAGATTAGAGTGATGAAGTGAATAGAAACCAGGTTTGACAACTTTTCAAAAGGTGTGTTTGTGAATGATTAAAGAATCGGTCAGTTTTACCAATTCTGGAGTTGCAAGCATTGCAACCTCAGAAGGCCCGTAAGCTCTTTAGCGGCTGCCTGTGCGGAGTAAAGGCCTGTAATAGTTGAAACACAGTTGAAATATACTATATTGACATGTTGCTGTAATCTTCAAAGACTGCTCCAACCCACACTGAATACAGAAATTTTTGCCCTATATTGGTAATTTAAACCATGAAACACAGTGTTGACTGTGTATAGAACAGTAAGAAAAACAATCTAGTTGATTCAATAAATTGTATCTTAAAACATATCATTAAAGTGAGGATTATTGTTTCATGATAATTCAGTCAATCCACCATTTACTAACCGGCTTATTCCGGATTGGAATTGCAAGAGAGTCAATCAGTCAATCCTGGTACCCATTTGGGCAGAAGGCAGCAACAAACCCTAAAAAGTTGGCTGTTCATTGCAGGACACAAGCATCAATCGCTCACATAATCTTGTCCAGGGGCATGCTAGACTCTGACCTGTATGTCTTTAGACAGTGGCTGGGGTTTAACCGTACTTACTGCGAGTCAAGGGAGATGATTATGCAGTGACAGCAGTAAGTACGAGGACAAGTGTTTTACTCTGTAGGTGCATGAATGAAGTAATACATAATCTAATCAGTCGTATTGTGTTTAGTATGGGTGAGCTGAGGAACGTGCATTGCGGTTTTATGGAGCTCTTCAGTGAGAATGTGGCGGCATTGCCACTGCAAAAAGACTGTTTTTTTTGACTCGCATACTGTTGGTACTTATGTTAGAGGCAAAACAGAGCACTCAGGTCTTCCAGTGAGTGCGCTTTCAGTCTTGCCACCTGTGGTCCTAACTGTGACTATCCATCTCACTCACTGACTCTCCAGCTGTTCCCGTCTGAACTTGCGCCCATATCCATATTTAAATTTGTCTTCTTCCAGAGGGATATGATATGCTGGAAGGTACGTCATTGCTAAACGATGACAATATAGAAGACGATGACGCGGAGAGCTCCCTGGCCTACCACGAGCTGGACCGGCTGCACATGGACGACGTGACGCGAAGCCAGCACAGCACTAGCTCCACCGTCACGGCAGTGTCCGTACCCCCCGCGTCCCCGCGCGCTTTCCGGGTCCCTGTCACCAGCGCGCCGGCCCCCGAACCCCCCGTGCCCCAGGCCATCCAGGCCTTCAAAGAGTCGGCCAACATGGTGGCGGCCTTCAACATGCAGTGGAAGGACGAGATCTCGGCTATGCGCTACGAGCTAGCCGAGCTTCGACGAGACGTCTGTGGGGAGCTCAAGACCTTCAACAGCAACTTCTTTAACTTCACGCAGTGCTACAGCACGTGGTCCTTGAGGAGGGACGCCGGGACCGGCGACGGCGACTCGGGGGGTCAGGCGGACCGCGTATCCGTCGGCACCCAGGCCGGGACCAGCGGCCCCGTCAGGCAGAACACGGTGGACCGGGCGGTCATGTGCCAGCCGGAGTCGTCGCCGTCGCCCATCGCCATGTTGGAAATGATGGACCCGCCACGGATCGAGATCACGGAGGACACGGGCACGCCGGAGGGCACGGTGGGGTCCGACAGCCCCTCCAGCTCCCGGCCCTCAGAGGACTCCACATGGGACTCCCGGAAACGGAGGGGCAGGCGGCGTTCGGGAGGCAGGAGGAGTGCTAGTTTGGAACTATGGAGCAGAAAGTACACCAGTGGGCCCATGTCATACCTGTCACTGTCATTTTAATCCATTCATGCTATTCGCTTTAGGATTCGGGGTGGTGGGTGGGGGGTGTTGGGGGGGGGGCGGATTTCTACTCGCAGGTGGGTTCCGAGGTTTGCATAACAACACCAGAAAAGAGGTTGCGGAACAGTCAAAAATAGAACGCCCATGTACTCTGAACAGACACAGCAAATATCAGGCTATAATTTAATGGTAGTTGTTGTCACCGTAACCTTCAGTCGATGGGAATGTGTTAGGTAGATCTGACTGAAGGCAAACTTCTGTTTACCCTAAAATTGAAAAGTGAGAGGTCATGATGGTTCTAAGTTCTAACTCTGGCCCCATCATATCAACCCCTAAGCGTACTGCTGCTTCCTGGGTCTACAGCATTCCATTGGCGGCTCAAACTAGAGGATACCCGTGACCTTATGGGTGCAGAAATGATTGTACCTGAAAACTGTGCTCATTATTTAGACAAGGCATAGAGCGGTCTTAAGTAGAGCTGAACCGGTTTTGCGGAAGCTCTGTGAGGCTCTGCCCAGCCTTATACGCACCATTCCCTCGCTAAATCCACCTACTCATTTCAAGAATACATTAAGACCGCTATCACAGTATACTTCCGAATTACAGCGTAGCTGTTTCTCTTCATTTGTCTGCTTTTAATTCTGCAAAGAGATATGACACGCGAAAGTTGTGGGTGAATGTATTAAAAGAATTTGCCTTATTCAGAGTTTTAAACAACACCAATTGATGAATTGTATTTTTTTAAGAACTAGAAGGTGTAAAGAATAACAGGGCACGAAAGTTGGGACATTCTGAGCAAAATTGGGGGAAATCACCTATATCCCCGTGAAGTAAGGTGCGTTATCTGCAGTTGTACTGTTTCTTTTGGAACTTACATTATGTTTGAACCTGAGCTCCCGTGGTGGAAAGTCTCAGTGAAATGTCCTTGTTAACTGAAGTTGATACTGTGAAATTCCTTAAATCATCTCTAATTTTTGTAGTCTTCACAAATGAAAACTTTAGGGAAGTTCAAGCAGAACAAATCTCACAAATAATCCTTCCAGACTCCAGATAAATATCTATTATAACATCTATATTTTGCTATTTATAGTATTGTATTGTATCTTCAGAATGAAATATTTTTAAACTTGTTTCCAGCGATCAAAGTGAGACACCAGAATCTAAAGTTTAACTGGCGACAAATGCAACTGAGAAACTCAGGTTGTAAATGACTGAAAACAAGACTGACATGGTGCCGTAGTATCAAGATTTCTTACATTGCAAGTGTACTATTCCCTCTTAATTGCACATGCTGAATGATTATGTAGCACTTTGCATTCTAAAGCCATGATTGCACGTATTGAAAAACTAGAAATAAGGAAATAATTTCAAGGAAGGAAGAAATAATTCTGATAACTCAGAATGTCTTTCTGGGTGCAACTTTTCTTTGCTGCACACCTGATGGTTTTGAGCACAGATGAGTCACTGGGTGAAGTTTTTACTGTTTTAACCAAGCTGCAAAATTGAGTTTATTTTTTAGTATTTTATGTCTATTTGTCTTATCGACATTCATTCAATTTGCGCCACCACAAATACTTATTCCTTTGGCAAAAATAATTAAAAAATTGCCAACTATGTGCACTCCCTTAGATGACTACATGGGGCAATCCTTGTCAACTCAACATATCCCTCTGCTATCACAGAAGGATATAGAACATGCTCAAGTAGAACCTTGGCTATCTTTCTAATGGAGCTCAGCCTTACCGCGTCAGTGCAGCTTGGAAGCTGCGTTTATTCAGTACAATATGAATTTGTGAAACAATCCCTGGAGACACTTGGACTATCAACGTAAACACATCAACCTATAGTTGCCGACCTCGCAGGCGACCAGCTGGCGTGCACATGGATTTGATCTGTTCCCATTTACTTTAGCACTTTAGCAGTCAAACAATTGATTTTCTCAGTGGTTGTACGATTGGCAGAATAACTGTCCAAAATGTATTTAGATAGAATTATTGTTAATTGAATCACAAAGTATTGAATCATTTTGTAATCCTAATGGATGATAACGTAAAATGCCTTTCAAAGATTCTGGACTCAAAGTTTCCATGGCGTGGAACAGATTGTGTAAATTTGCTTGCTAGGCTTAGACCCTTTTCATTCTGATATGGAAAGCTTTTAGATGTTCTGTTCAATGCGCGTTTGATGTTTCCAGTTTTAATTTATGCTTTTTAATCTTTACACTGTAACTCGATAAATTGCCATCTTAAAATATTGTATATCTGCCACAATTTTTTATCAATTCTTCAAAATTTGTGATGAAATAAATTCTGCATTGAGAGATGGCATTCAAAAAAAGTTGAACTCGAGGGCACTCAGTGAGCGCATACCTCCGCCAGCAGGCTTTGATCATAGACTGTATATAAAGAAGGATGACAAGTTTCCACTTCCTCATGCTGTACAAAAATTGAGCCTAAATATCCATCAGGGGGATGCTGCCATCTTGCACATTTGGAGTCACAGTCTGCACAGTAGTGGTCGTGGGGTTTAGCTGCAGTATTGAGGTCTGACCTATACACCTACCCTACTCAGTCACAGTCACGTCCCCTGAATGTTTTACGTAGCCAAACTGGTTGCTGCAGTGTTAGCGGTAAATTCTGCTTGTTACACACGGACAATAGACTGGTTCTACTATGGCTGAAAGCTTGTTAAATGGTTCAGTAGTGAGGATTTTTTCCAAGGAGAGTTGTATGAGGCTGAAACACATTTTCTCCTTTGCTTGTCCCTGGCAGTATATTGCTTACCTCCCATGCTAATGTCCGGTGCTCCTGCCTGCTTGTACAAACTCGTGCTGACAGCTATCTGCTTGCTTGATAGCTAATACTAGGCACCTCATACAACCCCACTTAAAAAAATCAGACCCAGCCCTTCAAAATTAGGTAGCTAAATATAATCTATGAGTAAATAGACTCCCCTCATATATGAGTTTTAATGTTACTTCTAACTTAATTACTTACCTTACTGGCTAGCTTTCTAGGTGACCTGTTTCTGAAACTCAACTTACAAACATAGTTAGCTAGGTAGCTAATGGTTTTTAGCTAGCTAGCAAGATTCGGTGATTGATAACTTAGCAACAGAAATTGATGGTAAAAGCTCTTTGCTTTGAACGTAGCATCGCTGCTAATTGTACATTGCACTATGTTCAGAGAAAAGAGATTTTTAATTTTGATTTCTGTTGCTATCTATGGTGACCTGTCACAGAATCTTGCTAAACCACTGAGCTTGCTAGCTAGCTAACTGGTTTTATTTTTCAGCTGTAGCACCGCTGCTAGAAGTACATGGCTCTATGTTCATGGCAAAAATATTTCTTCTGTCCTTATTTGTTAACCTATAGTTATTTTGAAAGTCTATAACAGAAACCATTTATGGAAAAAAAATTACTTATATGCACTTTTTTTGAGGTCCATGTCCCATCCACTAACATGGAGGGGGCGGGCTTATAACTTATACTGTAGCCAGTGACTGGTGAACAAGATTTTTTTGGCATCACCTCTGAGGAGGTGTTGGGTCGTTCATTATTATATACAGTCAATAGTTTTTGATCCACCTGAGTTATAATCTGCTGTGGAATCTGGATCTTTGTCTGGATTGATCTGGAAATTTGATCATCACTCCCCAGTTGTGGATTAAGCAATTTGGGGACCCAAGGCAAACACAGGCAATGGGCCCTCCGCATCCGTTGTTCTCCACTTTTTTGAATCCTTATTCTTCAAAGAAAGTTCTTCTTGGAACGTCTTCTCTTCACTGGTCTTCTAAGAGCGGTTTTTCTTTATTTTTATTGTTTAATTTATTTGAAGGTGCTATGTGTATCTTGCATAAATTTCTTGTCATTGCTGACACCAACGGTGGCCCTCAAGTAAACTGAGGTCAACATTCTGCTGCTCGCGCTCTAGACTGATGTGATGCATGAGGTAACTAACTTAGCTAGCTAAGTTACTGTGTTACTGGACTTTGACTAACACATTTTTTTAAATTGGATTTATTTAGTGTAATATAGGTAGCAACCAAATATGGTTAAGTGACGGTAAAGTAATCCATACTCGAGAGTTGTTACCGTGGCATGATGATACATTGATTGCATTTATGAAATACATCGGTGTTAGTTACAACCAGCTTCAGCAATTCCTATTTGTCAAACATTGACGCAAACTTTTATCAAGAGGCTCAGCGATGTCAGAGCATCACTGTATTTTCTGGATGACAACCCTAGCAGGTTATGTCCTAGATGGAGTATTATTTATAAGATGTGTTGCTACGCTTCGTTATTAACGTTATCTTTGTTTGCTTAATCCATGCGTTAATTTTTCACCATCATCGAATTGACCTTTTAATTGTTAGTGAACGTTACTGTACAGAATGGGTCTGACAGTAGGTTGAGACGACAGGAACTTATTCTGATACTCACCAGTTATGAACAGACGACAGTATAGGAAGAGGAACATTAACAGTATCGCTAAAAACCTTTTACTCACCTCCGACTTCTTCCTTTTTTCAGAACTGCTTGGGTAGATTCACTTAATTTCTATTTTCATTCAACCTCGTCTTTGTTTACACTCTGAATCACTTCTGTAGATGCGAGAATGGAATAGTCCATTGTAGTGGGGACTGGGGGGGCGCTGAGACACTAGTTACTCATGAATTATACGCAAATGATGCCAGTTAAGCCTATAGATTTTTATAATGGTACGATTTATTAGTGAAAAGTAAAAAAAAAAACTTAACGTTAAGTTTATTAGGTGTTTTATGGGGCCTCTGGTAGTTAGAGGCCCAAGGCAATTGCCAACCTTTGCCCAATGATAATGACCGCCTCTACCTCTTCCGATTCATACGGGCCAACATCCCATGAAATTTTGCGGAAAACTGTTCAATAGTTTTTGAATAATCCTGCTGACAAACACACACACACACACACACACACACACTCACGTGATCACAATACCTCCTGGCGGAGGTAATAATTATTCAGATTATTGCCGTCCTCACAATCTCTCACTGTGGTGTGGTTATCTCTGTCATTTTCTCTTCTTTGTCATTATAGGCCACATATTGGTCTTGATTATTCAATAACTAAATTGCTTGTTAATCAGGCTGAGTAAATGGGAACAGTTGGAGTGTAATCATGCGTTAAAAGTTGAGGTTGCTGCTACCTTATCATACCTCCAACTACAGGTCGATTATGATATTAATTATGATAAAGAGTAATTACATGGTTGTAATGTGGCTGTAATGCCCAATGGAGTCATGAAACATTGGGTTAAAAAGCAAATAAAATCATAAATTTGTCCAAATCTGTACTTTCTTGTCTCGTGGGGAATTACCATAGTTTTCACAGTTTATCAATTGCTTTGAGTGGCAAAGGATACTTTTATCTGTCTTGAACTCTTTCTGTCCTCCACTAATGACTCTTATGCCCCGGGGAAATGTTTGCTGACAATCTTTAGGTCTAATCAGTAGTGAAATTCTACTGCAAATCTTAAAGTTGCAGAACTCAGAAAGGTTTACTGCAATACAGATGAAACCTCTTTGAATGAATTTTCTTGAATCTGTTTCTATGAAAAAGAATAAACACATCTGTTTACTGCATTCTGTGTCGTCCTCAAAATGCTGTCCTTTTGGCAGTGTTTTTCCTAGTTCATGCACTGCAAATGTATTGCCAGAGGATTGTCAAGTGAGGTTTTTTTCTTCGGTTTTTCTGCAACCGAGCAGAATCTGCTCGACGGCCCAGTTTCAAAAACTTAAGCTCATTTAATAAACACGTTTCAGTGGAGTTGAAACTGACATTGACTATTGTTGAATTTGGATTATAAGAAACCGGAAATTCAGATGAATCAGATTGTTTTCAGGCTGGTGTAAAAATCAGTGGCTGGAGAATATTCTCCTTTGGAACCTTTTTGATAAGCATTCAGGATTGACTTAAGAAAAAAATCAATCATCAGGGAATCATATCTTTTGCTCACTGTGTGATTGTACTCACGGGATGATGTTACTGATTCTAGAATTTTATGATGCATTTTAATTATGGGTTTAGAATTGGTTATGAAGGAAATGCAGCATGTGTAATTAATCTGAGGGGATTTGAAATTTGACATAAAGGAATGATTAAAAAGGCAAGGTAACACTCACAAATTTAATAATATACAAAAAGAAAAGCTTAAGAATAGCATATCATGAAATTTTTACAACTATAAAGTTTCGAAAGACTTACACAATCATGATCACATCATAAATATGTATATGTATTATTTTGTATAGATGATTATGTATTCTGCAATTGTGAATTAAGTTTGTCTCCATGTTAGTCTCAAAGCTGACGCATGAGTAAACTCATTAATATAAGGGAGCATCTCATGTCATGCTCGATTGGTGTCATTCCAAACTCCCTAGAATGTTGCTGTGTACCTATAACCATACATTTATCATCAGTCTCTTTTCTGCCGATGTCTGAGGCATATTATCTGTCCTCTGTGTTCGCCTCATTATGTCTGAGAAACACAGTTTCACTCTTGCTTGAAACTGGACAGCGTGAACATCTAAGGACATTCTCTCTCCTACCTCATCTTTTCATTCGATGCATGACACATTCTGAATGTACTGGCACCGCCTTCACTAGTGACGCCCGAGTGAGACTTCATGAACCTCTTTGTTATGTGGAGCTTTCATAATTTTGTCAAATCATCGGCTGGTCTTTGTTCCACGGTAATGCTTCGATTGACTCAGATCAGTCATTTCATTACCGCCATTGCCCTTAACCATTTTTTCAGCCCCTGTTGTCGCATAATCCTGCACGGCTGACCGATGTCGCTGCAGCGGCCAACTAACTCCCGAGACAAAGTTCCATGCCCCTTCACTCTGAGTGCCTGACGGTGTTGACTGTGATTGTCCGTTCGCTACTGTCTCTCTGACCGTTCATTCCACGTGTCCTCTGTGGGAATGTCGACAGATGTGAGATTTGTGGAAAAATCCTGCAAATTGAAAATACCCGTATATCCAAAGACTTTTACAACAATGAACACTTAAAACATACTGGTTTGTCTCTGGTAAGCCCGAGAAAGAAGATATGTTTTGCACGAACAATTTTGGAGAAACCAATGGCTATTTAGATTGATCACTACGACATGCGTGCTCAAAGGAATTGCTGCTCTGGTATTCGCTCAGACCTGCATTGCTCCTCCCAACCTCTACATTCCTGGTAGCTAAATGGTGTCGTATACAACCTTTTCTAGGTGAAAGCATCCATTAACTGGTAGGACATGGGCCTTGAGTGGTGCTTGGGGCGCAGAATTACCGAATCCTGCAGGCAAGTGGACGCCAATTCAGAGAGCGAAGCTACGTTGAAGCGGTGCCACCAAAAGCCACCCTGATCATTTGCCGACAGCATTGTCTCGCGCTGTTTGTTCCGTAGTGTTGCGCCTGGATTCATTTGGCCCAAGGGTCTCTTGTGTGAGCTTCCAACAGGGTTTTTTGTTCAGCTATTTCCACAAGCAATACGCCTCCCACTAAATGTTCAAAGTGGCTTTTTTTTTGCCGGGAACGCAATCCTGTTTGACAAAAAGGTGGAGTGTTCTCTGAACGTTCCCTTGCTTCACACGTCAGCCTTAAGTTGAGCCCATGTCAGAAATTACGACACTGATGGACAGGTGAAGGAATCAGAGAACTAAAGCTCTAATACTGAAGATGGATCTTACAATATCATAAAACAGGGATATGTTCCTCGTAGAAAAAAAAACAATCTTGGAAACTTACCTTTTTTTCCTCCTTATTTTTGGGATGACAAATGACCATGCTTATTCAAACGCTGAAGTATTTCCCTCCTGTCCCTTTACTGAGGTTTGTGAAATGGGGGCCCTCTTTGGGAGGGGAGAACCCAAACAATCTATCGGTGCTGAATCCGGAGAGGCAGAGTTCAATTAACAATGTCCCTACATTGCATACATCATTCTATGCAAGTTATTATTTTTTTATTTTATTTTTTTTTTTTTTCTTGCATTTTCGTTGAAAACTTGTTTGTCTTGCTTTTTTTATTACTCCGTACTCAAGTGCACTACAGTTACATGCTTTGGAAACTGACAGAGCCAGATCGGCCTCGGAGACACCAGTACTGGATGGTTTAAATTCGGAGATTGTGTTGGGTCAATATTTACATTTGTTTTGTTTCATTGTCCTAAAATCATAAGTGTTTTTTGTAATGGCAAGCTTGTTTGCTAAGAAACTTTTTTTTTTTTTTCTGAATGCAAGTTGGGTAATCTAAATTGAGAACTTCCAATTGGGGTAACACCTTCCAATTGTCGTGACAGGGGGTAATACTGTAATTGCTTGGGAATGAAGGTGTGATAATGCAGTGTTGTATAAAGGCATTATTAATCTATCTTATGATGAAATTGGTTGACTACATCAGGTGCAGAGTTCTTTTAAAGAAATGAATGGATACATTAATAAATAAAGAAAATAAATACATTTATGTTGTATTGCACTCTCAAACAACCATTGCATTTAATTACCCTTCTGAAAAGTAGCATTCATTTTAAACATTTCCCTGATATGATATTTTGTTTTTGACAGAAATGCTCCTGCATTCGTCACTGTGCATTTCTCATGGTGGCCATTTATTTATTTATTTATTTTCTTACTTATTTATTGTGGTATCAAATGCTACTACTAATGCTATGTTCAAATCGGAAATTTTGAAGAATAAAAAAGTGTCGTAAAAAGCTGTGCACACGAGTTGGAGAGTGGAATGCCCTGCCTTGAAGGAGGTTTTGTGGTCGTGGAAGCTTGCATGGAATATCAGGTCTGCTTTCACAGGCTATTTTTTATATTATGACACCTTGATAGCCACCTAGGTGGCTGTTCGGCCCACTGTTGGTGCAGACCGATGATACCAGTGTTTTTTTCTGTGCAGCGCTACTGGGCATTGGGCGGTATATTGTGAAGAACCAGCCTTCAGTCGAAAATCAAGCAATGATAACCTTTAACCCCTGCGACCCTTTTGGCTTGCAGTGCATTTAGCTTTATAAGCTATCACTAAGCTTGAAGTGTATTGTTATAAACACAACCTGTACAAGACCCGGCTGACCTTTTGTGTTGACATTAACATTCGTAAACGTCTGTGGCATTTCATAACAGGGCTACTGACTGGAATCAGTGAGGCACTGGCTGTTGGGATTCTTGAAGTTTGGCGTTTCTTGCCCGCAGTGTCCAATCTTATAAAATGTGGGTGTCGGCTTTTGCTTTAACTTAGCCCAATTCTACCGATTAACAAATTGTGATCTTCGGTTGAGAATTATTAAGTAGAATTAAGTGCTGTAGGGCTGAGCTGTCCAAAAAACATGCACCCACACAGGCCCTGTTATGAGCAATTGTGCTAAGCGTGTTTATGCAGCTTGTTTATGAATGGTTATGTCTGGTTATGGAGGTGTTGTACAGGCAGATTGCTTTGAGTTTTAATAATACATTTCAACATTTCAAGAAAAAATCAACTGTTTGGGAGATATTCGAAATTTCAGTTAAGCATTTTAATTACTTTGATTTTTATGGCTTTGTTTAGCGGCCTTTGGGTTTTTTTTTTTTTAATAAGGAAGTTTGCAGCCTCTCTGATCTTAATGCTAACTGTAATGCCTAACTGTGATAGTATTGGTTGTTTTGAATTTCAGTATGCCTTATGTATTTTGTCACCACCCAAAAATTATGAACATGTTTAAGTGGGGATTGTTTTGAATTGTTTATTAGCAGAATTCCTATAGGGATCATAGCTTTACTCTGGCTGAGGAAAGGAACATTGTTGGTTAAATTCTCCCAAAAAAAAAAAAAGATAGTTAAACATTACTGTAGATGTCAATGATTTTGAGAACAGGCAATTTATGCAATTGTGTGTTTAAAAATACTTATGAAATAATAAAGGACGCTCAAAAGCACTAGTAATTCCATTCATTAAGCATGACATGGGCAACCTATACAATTTAAATTTCTTTATGGAATGCTCCTCTGTATACATAACACACAGCATGGGCATAGCACATTATTTTTTATTGATCCTCTCTTAATGCCTTCTCTTTGTACTAAGCTATAACCCTTTCTCCATTTTAGGCGCCCGTAGCTTAGCTGGGGGGCGTAGACTGTACGGTAGGTCTGGTAGGGCTCCATTTTCTTAAAACATTTTTTTTCTGTTGTTACATATCTGTTTTCAGTCATGCTGTCCTTGTCTAGTACTACTACTGGGATCGGAATACTCGCAGGCTTTTGTGAAAAGAATAGAAAAAAACAAGAATAAATTGGACTAACGGTATTGGAGTATATACAGTATTATGTTGAGAATGCGTGGCTACGTCTAAGAAAATGGTAAATCAAAAAAAAAAACTTCATTGATGAGACAAGCAATTTTCATTGCTTTCGAATGAAATTTTGTTCTTTCTAAATAGATTATTGATGTTTTAAATCTTATTGGCCTGTGACGCATTGCCAGTAGAGAGAAACAAAACCTTTCTTTGTTTAGGTAATCTGGCTAAAGACTGAAAAACAACGATTTTTGGTGTTCTTTCTTTGGATTGGACCAGACACCAGATTGCTAATAAAACTTTTGTAAAAATCCATTGATATACAGAAAATTCTCACCAATTCTGAACTTTCATTTTTCTGGGCGCAAACGCTGTGCTTATACTGTAGTTCTTTATTCCTACAATATCGTTTGAAAAGAGAAATAAATATCGTTAAATTCTGGGCAATTAGTTGGTCTATGTTCAGTGTGATACATGGTGTCTGTACTTCAGCACATTGAGTTTGGCAATAACAATTAAGACGAGTGCAAGCTGTCAGCTTTAATTTTATGGTATTTATATCCATATTGGCAATCTGTGTAGGACTTATGGCCATTTTTATTGTAATATGTATATAATTCCCATTTTAGGGGACTAAATTGATCTTTATGTAATTAGTTAGTCTCACTAGAAGCCATCATATTTGGTACTTTCTGTAAGTGCTTCATATTTGATACCTGAAGTCTGTGGCCCGTATACATAGCCAGATGCTTGATGTCTTCTGTGTTGATGCTCTGCCAAGCCTGTACTGCAGTTGATGCTCCAGTTTAGTTCATGGGCTTTTTGCCTTCTGTCTTCTCTTCAGCCAGTGAAACCACGTCCAGTTAGATTCCAATTGAATTACTGGCTTGGGTCATGAAGGAAAGTGCACTTTATCACCCTGATAAACTCTTTTTTTTTTTTTTTTGACTGGGCATTATGTGTGCAGCCTGCTGCCATACTGCAAAGCCCTATCTAATGGGTGTTGAGGCATTTGAATCTGGAATGATGTGTATGTACTCTTCACAGCTCATCCTGTCTCTGCTGTCAGCAGTCTCATCATCAGTGATAGAACATGAGCCAGTCGCCTTGGCAGCTATCATACCCAAGGCATAAAACGTCACCATAGTGTTTCACCAATGAGAGGGGACTGCTTTGGGCTTAGGTCTCTTTCTCCATAGTCCTCTGTTCCGTCACTTTGGAAGAAGTGGTTCCCACTGTTCAATGTATTCCTTCGTGCAGATATACAATACATTTTAATACCTGTTTATAAATGGAGGCATCTCTGTTTGTCTGTATGTATGTCCTTCGATTTTCTCAATAATCCAATGGACTTCAAACCTGGCGGACGTATTGCTGAGGACCTACAGAAGTACAACGTCGAGTATGAAGTTGTTTGGCTGTACGATTTTCAAAAAATATCAAGGAAACTGCACGCAGAAATCCCACACAAGCAGCAATTGTGGTGGTTGACCTATCGGCCTGTTTTGGGGCGCGTTTCCCAAAAGCGTAGTTGCTAACTAAGTTAGCAACTTACATAGTTCATCCATTCACAGTCAATGGGCCCAACTATGTAAGTTAGCATCGGTGATTTCGGGTAACGCACCCCTGAACGGGCACTGCGTAAGTCCATTCTTGATTCTAGGATTCTTGGAGTTGTTATTGGCATTTATTTCTATAATAACTGTAGTTGTGCCGATGAAGCAATCACAAGACTCTGAAATAACTGAAATGGTCGAAGACATACCAAGGCTTGGCCTCGTAAAATCCACTGTTAGGGACATCATTGAGAAGAATGAGAGCACAGTGACCTCAGTAATCGCAAAGATCGATCTGAGTGCATTGCAGAAAAGAGCTATGGATGTGTCTGTAGTTTTTCGAGGAAGATATGAGACTTCAGAAATAGAGCTGCAAAAGCTAACCTGCAAGATGCAAACCATGAGTTTGTTTGAAAAAAAAAAAAATTGAACTAGATTCACTTTGCTTATGGAGTTCTTAAAGGAGCATGTGGAGAAGACATGGACATGGGCTGTGTGCACGAATGAGACCAAAACTCTATTTCAGGGGTAAGCGCAGAGTGTGAAGATCAGTATGGAAATTTGCAGCATCAGAAGCACCCTGCCTCATCTATGGGACGTGTTGGGTGGGGTTGTTGTGATTTGGTCAGATATGGTTGGCACAGCTACTGGCTAACTTGCCTTCACTGATGTTGAAACTACTGATGGCTGCAGAATGAGTTGTGAAACGTAGAAGGGCAAGTTATCTTTTTATATCTGCTTCACAAAGGATTTCCAGTATCAAGACAATGCCAAACACTACTACCGTTAAAAGTAGCAACTGTAATGGGGAATATCCTTGATCCTTGGCCAAGGTCATCCACCAAATTGGAATCCTCCGAAAAATTTGCATCATACACTGCCTGTCCAAAACAAAGTTGCCGTTTGGATATGAATAAACAAATACTATGATTGGATCATTATTGCAGCGATGAATATCTTTCAGCTGATAATAATTATTTAAATCCTAGCTGATGAAGTGCATAGCTTCTCATTTTTTAAAAAATAATTTAGGAAGACATATCCCTTGGTTGCGAAAAAGATGTTACAGTATTTCAGAAGGAGCAAATTATTGGCCAGCATCAAGTAAAGTAAACAAGGAATGAGGAAAACAAGCATGAGGAATCATTTTCACACACGAATTTGCCATCTCAAAGACCTGACCTTGACCACATTGAAAGTTATTGGGATGTGCTGGAGAAGACTGTGGAGTGGTTTAACTGTCTCATTGTCGAGACAAGATCTTGAGTCAAAAATTAAGGCAACTCTGATTGAAAATAAATGTTCTGACATCGCATATGGTTATCAAAACAGACAAAATGAATTAGCCCTGTAATCAGAGCCAGAGGGGTTCCAACTGAATATTTGAGTGTGCACCTTTTTTTGGCCAGGCAGTGTGTAAACAGGTGATGAAAATGGCTGCCATACAGGTCTGCCAGAGCATCACCAGAGAAGATACTCAGCATCTGGTGTTATCTAGACCACGACCTTAATGAAAAACACATGCAGCGAAATAATTAACACGCAAACTTTCGTATGTGGCATTAGCATTCTATGCCTCCAACGTCATGGTGCCATGCAGGGGAATCAAGCAATGTGTAAAATGTCCTGCCATTTCTTTATGGTGTTACCAAAGTGTAAAATACCCTTAACTGAAAGCTGAGAATGTGCACTTTAACCTCATGAGAATTCTATAAATCTACGATTGTGCAGTACAGAACCAAATCATAAAAGAAAAAAATTGTTTGAAATTTGTTTGTCAAACATTATATAAAGCTGTTCATGGAATGCATTGAATCGATTTTTTAACAAAATTAAAGCAAACCATGATGTTTTATTTATGTTTGTATGTTTTTCTCTATATTAAAGCAAAACTTCCGAAATTATTATTATTATTATTATTATTATTTATATTTCAAATCATTCATTTTGTTTTTTGTTTGTTTTTCTTTTCCTATGTTTTGTTGTTTGTAGTTGCTAATCCTATATGATGAAATACTTAAAAAGTCTATATAGTGTTATCGTCAGGAGTGAGCGTAAGGAAATGAGTCAAGATTGAGTCATGACAAATAAACTGTGTATGTGTTTGTGTCTGCAGGTCAAAGCAACACTCACAATCCAAAGTTCATTTGTCTTGCATAGAGTAATTGAATGTCTAAACATTAATCATCCATTAGTCAGAAAATACATTTATTTGCCTTTTAAGCATTACAAACCAAAAATGGCAAATTCACATTGATTAGAATTTGTAGTGATTTCAAATCGAAGTATACCATATTTTACCTCTTAATGGTCTGGCATAACCAGCGCTTTTTAAATGGTGATATTTTAATGCCTTTGCAAGGCCGTAGCTAACACCTTTCATTCTCACAACATGTTGTTACAGAGTTGACCCATTTCTGACCTGTCAAGTGAATGTAACGTCTTGTGTTAGCTTGGACTTAACAGTACATAATTGCGAGGAGTGGACATCTTTTGAATTATTTATATTATCTTTCTTGACTGATCTCCCCACCAAGAAAATAACTCAGCGATAAATTACTGAGAAAAATGGAAATGCTTGATGAAGTCGATCATCCTCTTCTATTCCATAAGTTTTTCTGTTTAGTTTGGTTGCATTCACTCTGTTTGATGTGCGGAATTCCGCATGTCAAAGATTCGACCACTCATTCATGGGGGCATCACCACTGTATGTATATATGTGTGTATGGCCAATCAGAAATTGTGTTTTATTCTTTTTTCAAAACTCCCAATGAGGCATGCACTGTTAGCAAATCCCCAGATTCTACAGACACCACCAGATATTCTGCTCCATGTTTGTTCAACTCAGAGTTCCATCTCTGAACTTTTGAAGACATACTCTATCCTTGAAGCTCAGCAACTGAGCATCTCTCCAAGGTTCATGAATTGGCTTGGCCAAAGACCAAAAGGTCACTATGGACGACTTGTCCTCGGGCATGCTTTTTTCATGAATGTTAGTCGGCTATGATATAGCTCTGGAAACTCAATGTCAGAAGCATATCTGGTGCTCACTAGCTGGTTTGACTGTGGAATCTGAGGCGGCATGCTCCGTGTGGCTTTTGAAGGAAGATGACCAGTTTGTTGATTGAGAGGGTTGGCCTCTTCAGAGCCTGCAAAACTCGGTGGACCGAAGAAGTCCAGGCGGGTGTGCTCTGAGATTTAATCCATGACCTTCCATGCACATTACATTATATCATTTCATTATACCCCTCTCATTGCTGTCTGGACTCCCTTTGTCCGTCATCGGAGGAAAAACTTTTGACTAGGAACGCCAACTGGGGACAGCACAAAGGCGCCTGAATTTCATTGTAACCTTTCTATTAAGTACCAGTGCCTTTCATTGCTCATAGAACCCGCACTGTACCTACTTCCAATGTCATGACATGGTACCCAAAGTAAGTATGTTTCAGTACTGGGCTTCAATGTGAATGTCTTCAATTGGTGCCATTTTTATTCCTGTTTATTCCAAACAGCCAAGCCCTGTGTCCCCCCCTCACAAATGCACTATATCCTGTTCCTCTGTCCCTATCTTCAAGTCTTTACCCTCGTCTATAAGACTAGGCCCCTCCAAGACAACCCATCTTTAACCCGCTGATCCTTCTCCTGTCATGTGTCCTGCTGAGAGATTTGTTTTGTCAGTTTTCCACTATCTTTGGCGTGTCACAATGAGTAACTAAAGTGTGAGTGTGAAAGCGTCACACAAACGCAATGAAGCAGGGTGGTATTAGCGCGGAATGTGAAAGCCTTTGTATAATTCTGAAATTGAACGATTAACTTTCTGTTGAATTACCATAGTTCTGTAAAGGTCGAGATAAATTTTGCTCATTATAGGTAATACATTCAACCTTGCAACTTGTAAATGGCAAGTACACTTGTGAATTAGTGTGTTATGTGAAATAAGATTGAGAATGTTTTAAGCTGCTGCCCTGCTTCTTGCAGAAGTTGAGCCTTCTGGCTTTAGATCTCATCCCTAACGTACACAGGAGCTAAATTTGCTGACTGACGTGTCTTTGATGCTTAGCGAAGTCTTAAACCATGTCAGCTGACGAAGGCTTCAGGCTCTGTTGTCAGCATATGTTATGATAAGCCATTTATGTTCACAGTGTAGGAGCCACCTTATGGCTGTGGTATTTTCATTCATATCTTAATTATGGGCTTGATTGTGGGCTCAATCCTCATGGCGTTTTCATTCCTGAGACGGTGGCTCTCTCTTCTGTTTGGATACGAAGGGCTAATGGTGCTATTCCCACAAAGTGTTGTTAGGGATCCCACCAACAAATCAACCCATGACAGTTCTGAGCTCCAATCGATTATTGCACATTTTTACTTGGGAATATATTCCTCCTTGAAAAAAAAAAAAAAACAATCAGCTGCTTAATTTATTTTGAAAGATTCACTTTTCTGAGGGATAGAGACAACAGTTACGTGTGTATGTATGAGTGTGTTTGAACATTAATGTGAATTTTATGTGAATGTTAGCATGCTTGCAAGTTGTTTTCTCGCTGTTGACACTGTAATAACCAATGTTTACGTATCCTAATCCATTCCACCATATCTGCTGACTGACAGGTGCTACAAACTGATCATCAGTGCATTCCTCTTTGCACTGCTCACAAAAGCTTCTTGGGCTTTTCCCAACCATTTTGGATATATTAATCAATTAGTTCCTCATCTGAACATCCGACTACTGAATGTACAGATGTACCTACTTTGCCCTCTTCTAATAGTCACACTTGGTAAATATTGGCTTAACGGCTACGGAAAAAATAGGGTTGTAGTTGATCCTCTAAATCTTTTATTCAAATATTGAGAAAAATGCTACTGTGATTTTAAAGAAAATGATTAAAGGGAAAACTTATTTCAATGAATATTTTTCACAAAAACAAGTACCGCAATTATTGGCACTCCCAGAAAATCTTATGATAAAATGTGATTTAAGTGTATTTCAATTCTTATTTACATTTCAAGTTTTCCATAATGATTAGGAAAATTTAAAATGTCCCCCATGACTTCCTGTTTCCCTGAGGTATAAATATGAGACACACAGGCCAGTTTCCCTCCATCTTTGGCCACAGTGAAGACAAAAGAATGCAGGAATGATGCATGACAGGAATTTGTTGGACTTCATAACTTGGGGAATGGCTGTAAGAAAACAGCAAAAATGTTGAAGATGCCTGTCGTGACCATCTGGGAAATAATACGAAGTTTGGGGCATATGACAATACGACTGAAGTGGAGAAGAAATTCCTTGAATTGCAACTGAGAATTGCTGACATTCATTATGTCCTGGGATCAGAAAGTTTCCAAACTACAACCAGTCTGCATCCACACTACGGCAAGTTGATGGAGTTGGTTGCCAGAAAAAAATCAGTCATGCACCTATGGTTTGCTAAATGGCACTTGAACTTCCTGTGGGACAAAGTGCTATAGTGAGAGGAGACTGAAATGGTGGTCTTTGGCAATAAACCCTAGAGGTGGCTTTAGAGTAAAAACATAAATGGCCGTTCCATTAAGAACCACATCCTCACTGTAAAGTGATGGATTTTTGATTTTATGGGGCTGCTTTTCTTCCAAAAGCCCTGGACTACTTGTTAGGATTCATGCAACCATGAATCTCACCAAGAGTCAGGTATATTAAGTGAAAACTTGACTGCCTCTGTCAGGAAGTTTAAACTGGGCTGTAGCTGGACCTCCAACAGGACTGTGATCCAGAGCATGCAGTGAAGTCAGCATAAAAATGTTTCACCGACGATACAATCAAGGTTTCGCCATGGCCATTTCAGTCCCTTATTCTGAAACCACAAGAAAACCTGTGGGATGAGTGGAGAAGGAGAGTCCATGAACATGGACCTACACATTTGACGGATCTGGAGAGATTCTGCATCAAGGAATGGTCTCCGATCCTCTGCTGTGTATTCTCCAAACTCAGCGCATACTCAGACTCAGAACTGTGATCTTGCAAAAGGTAGGCTGAACTGACTATTAAATGAATGGGATTCAACAATTGCGGCACATGTTATGAAAATATTTCTTTCATCAGAAATATATATATATTTTTTCATTCTTTCAATCTCTGTATTTAAATTAAAATCTATTTTTGCTCTTATTTTGAATTGAAAATTAAGAGAATGAACATTATTTATAATCAGTTGTCCATATTTGCCAAGGGTGCCAATATATGAGAATAGGGCACTGTAGGTTCTAAGGCCTAAATTCATTGAAGTTTATTTATTTTTAAATACACACTGTGTAAAATTTGTTGGGCCAAAAAAAAAAAAAAAAAAAATAAGATCATGGAGGGAATCCACTTTTCATGGATCAGTCAGTGTTACAGATTTTAAAATCAGTTTACCATACACTCAGGTCCATGATTATTTGGGAAATTTTACAATGTACTTCATTTTGCCACTGTTCACCACCACGGATTTCAAATGAAACAATCAAAAGGTGCTTGTAATGTTGACTTTTAGTTTTAATTCAGCTAAATTATTTTAATACTAGAGGGGACTCAGAGAGCGCATACCTCCATCAACTGGTTTTGATCACAGACTGTAGATAAAGATTGGTTACGCGTTTCCACTTCCTTATGCTATACAAAAAATGGAGCCAAAATATCCATTATACGAACATTGCCGTCTTGCATATTTGGAGCCACAGTCTTCACAGTACTGATCTTGGGGTTGAGCCAGGGTATCAAGGTCCGCCCATAGACCCATACTGCTCAGTCACAATCACATCCCCCGAACTTTTTACGAAGCCTAACTAGCTGCTTCAGAGGCCGTTCTACCATGACAGAAAGCTGGTTAAATGATTTGCTTTGTTCAGATCTTTTCCAAGTAGAATTGCAAGAGGCTAAAACAAGTTTGCCGCTTTCCTCTTCCTTAGCATTATATTGCTTAGCTCCCATGCCGAAGTGTGGTGCTCCTGCTTTCATTTACCAGCATGTACTGACTGCTATCTGCTTGCTTGGTAGCTAATACATTAACTAACTACCTCATACAACCCCACGTCAAAAAACTCAACCCAACACTTCAAAATAGTTAAATACAATCTATAGGTAAATTGACTCCCCACTATCTTGTGTTTAAACCTAAGTTCTGACTACCTAGCTAGCTAGCTAACTAGGTGACCTACTACTGAAAGTGAATTTACTTATGAAAATTAGCTAGCTGGCTAACAAGCAAGATTCGATAATAGGTGACTTTAGACAGCAATGAAATCGATGGTAAAAAGCTTTTTACTTTGAACATAGCATAGCTGCTAACAGTACATTATGCTACTTTCAGAGAAAAGAGATTTTTTACCACCAATTTCTGTTGCTGTCTATGGTGACCTGTTACAGAATCCTGCGAAACTATTTGCCGTGCTAGCTGGCTAACTGGTTCTATTTTTCAGCAGTAGCTCTGCTGCTAACAGTACATGGCACTATGTTCAGAGCAAAGACCTTTCGACAGTCAATTTTCATTGGATTTCCAAAATAAATATGGGTTATGAGAGAAACCATTTTCAAAAAAAAATTACTTGACCCATGGCCTACTTCAATTTTTTTGTGAGGTCCATGTCTTCGGGAGTTGATTAATTTCACTTGGCCTCATTGTCTATGGTGATTAGGAGTTGGGCGAAACCTATAGATATATGTGTACTGACTTTTGCTATTTTATCTTAATGAAGATCTTTGTGATCAAAATGTTGATGTCTTGGCAATGAACCTTTGGGGAGCCAGTCACAGTGTGCAGACTTTATTATATTACTATGTTCCATCCACGAACATACTGTAGAGGAGGCAGGCTTATAACCTGTACTGCAACCAGCCACTAGGCAATCAAGATGTTTTGGCCTCACTTTTAGGGAGCTGTTAGGTCATCCATCTGTGTATACAGTCAATGGTTTTGATCCTCTGGCACTTAAAATCAGCTACAGAATCCAGATCTGTATCCAGATTCATCTGGAAATATAATCAACTCTTCCCAGTCATACAATCCAACTTCCAGCAGAATTTCGCATACATGCACACGTGCAAGTGATCACAATACCACATGGCGGAGGTGAATATAAAAATATTATAGCTGTTCTCAGACATTGCCCCCCGCCCCCGGGAAACTAACAAACATCGCTGGAGGCCAAGCCTTCTGTGCAGTTTACTTCAGTTTCTGTTTGCATTTAACCTATGTTTTGCCTTCTGCAAGTAAAATGCATTGGATTTGGCCATTGTAGGACATTCCACCTCTTTTTCTTTTCACAGTAAGTTCATTGTTCGTGGTCACTCCCCATCTGCACTATGAAGCTTTGTCCAATGAGTTTTGAAGTATTTGGCTGAATCTGAGCTGATAAAATTGCCCTCTGCAATTCAGAATTATTCCTACTGCTTTTGGCAACAGTAAAAGCAAGAGAAGTCCAGGCGAGTACATCATTAGCAAATAGAAGGAAACCAGTTTCATTGGCAGCCATACATGCCCACGCCATTACACTGCCATCAGTACACTTCACAGATAAGATGGTATGTCTAGGATCATGAACAGTTCCTTCCCTCCTCTACACTTTTCTATTTTTTCTATTCACGTCGTTATGATAACTGATTGTCCAATTTCTTTGGTGTCCCTTTAAGGGGGGGCCACATATAAGAAGTGCTGTATTTCCAACACAGTTCCTCCAATTTGGATATAAACACCCTTACTTTGTTAATGTCAGAATGTTTATGGACCTGACTGTATGTTTATCCAACAAAAGTTGCATTTTTTTTTTAATGTTGGATCATGAACAGAATTTTTTCTTCAATAGTAAGCCTGGATCAGGCAGAAGTGGCAAGGTTTGGATTAGGAGAGAATATCCTTGATAAACAGGACATTTATTATGGTGATTTGTTCTTTGTCTCATTTGTACATTTGCTATCACGATAGACTCTTGATCATGAGTGGTAGAAATGCACTAGTGATTATGACACGATTGTTTTAGCTAAAAACAAAAAAAAAACAAGCATGCTTGTTATTGGGCACATCAGGAGATTTCATGACCTTTTCATCATCTGCTTTGGTCAAAATTAATTATTCTTACTATTATGTGGACTGCTCTTTACATGTGAATGCAAATTGAACATTGTAAACAGAGTATAAAACATTTAAGGGTGGCATACCGTGGCAAGGGACTGAATTCATTTTCAAGCAAAAAATTTTGTAATGAAACCAGATTTTTTTGAGGTTTGCACTTATGAACTAAAGCTACGTCTTCCATAATTACTATGCTCAACTGACTTAAAGCAATAAAATGCAATGTCCTTGACATTTTGGTCAAAGCAGCCAATAAGCTGCTTATTAGGTCAGTGATTCACTACCTAAAATAAATGCACATGTTCTTATGCTGTTCTACTGGTTGTCTCAAAAATGGTCTGAAGAGAATGTGAAGGTTTATTCTGGTTGGCATAGTCCTGTAATATCTGAACCATGTGATCCCCTGATGTAGCCCATCATTACACATTATGTGTCTGTGAGCACAGTACACATGCATGCCATAAATCATTTATTAAATGTTTTGGTTCTAACAAGGTGTTTCATCATACGCTATTAACATTCTGCATAAAGGCACAGACCCTGGAAATATGCTCTATCATTAATATGGTATGATACAAAGTGAGCTGTGAACTCAACTGTTTAATTTTTATTCGGCTTGGCACCTCCGTGAAAACATTTTGTTTCCATTGCTCCTTTGTTCTGAAGCTTGGCTTCAGTGATTATAATCTTTTCATCATGCATTCATGTTGGGAGCCTTCCTCCTGTGTACATATTTCAGCGTCCTCAGTTCCCCTCTTCGCTGTAGAAAAACGCTGCAGAGTTTTCCTGTCACTGGCACTGAATCCATCATCCATGCATCACTGACCGATTGTCCAGGACGTCACGGTCCGAATGACTGCCGTAGTCCTTCTCACAGACATCAAAAAGCCGTTTCAGTTTGGAGGTGGCATTCAGACAGTTAGAACCGGATCGCTGCAGTCCCTGTTCCCTTGGCGTGCTGTGAGGAAGGATAATGGTGCTGAGCTGTCACTCAGAACTGTTGCCTTAGCGATGCCATGAGTTCTGAAGCGAATGGTGTGAATTGAAAGGTCAGAGTTCGGAGGAACAAAGGGGGTCAAAGAGGAATGTTTGAGAAAACTATCTCTCCATTTCAAAATCAGGAAATGTTGGACTTTGGAAAGTGCTTTATTATTGGCCTATATTTACCAGCTAGTCTATTGTTAACCCTGGAATGCATTGTCAAACGTTCATACTACATACCTCAGGTCTTTGGAGACAGTTACCTACGTACCACAGGCTCAGCTACGCATTGAATTGATACTGCTAGTCAACTTTTCAAGACAAGTTATTCATAATAGTAAGCCCACTAAATTAAATAATATACTTATAGTGAAAAACCAACTAATTATTGCTTTCAACAATTTTTTAATTTTGATGTAACTACTTTGTAAAAAAAAAAATCTGAGGAGTTTCTAAACATTTCGGGCACAATTTAAAAATGAAAAAGAATTAACTAGAGGGTGTGTATGCATATGTTGAGTCGGTAAAGACCAATTTTATGCATTTAAGGGTTTGTGTTCTTCACAATAAATTGACGGATGTGTTATATAAGTTGTATTTTTTGTGACCCATATTTTTAGTTGTTCCAGTAGGTTCTGCATGCTTTTGTTGTATGTCACCTTGGATAAACGCATCCAGAAGTCATTATGCACAATTATGAAATCTAATGTACTATGCCCATAATGGAAGAAGTTACAAAACTGGGTTTTACTGTAATGCAGTTAGCTCTGTTTTAAGATGAGGATGTTAGCTAGCAAAACATCAGATGATCGGCATGTGCACATTATTTTAGACACACAGCCAACATAAAATAGAAATACTTGTACATGCAATGTCTTGAGGACTTTGAAGTGTGGCACTTCCGACATATTGTTTTTCGACTGGCTTAAGTTTAGAATGGCACTTTCAATCTGAATCTCTAAATCAGAAGAAGACCCAGTCAGGGTTGACTTTGACATTACATCATCGTTGTGGATGCATTGTCACTGTGGTGGTAGATTGGGCTGTGATGAATGGATTTATCAGTGCCCTATTACTATTACTTTCAGCCTAACACCCACCTCACTCGCTTTTCTTTTTTATTTTAATCCATTGGTCCTTGCATCCCTTGTCATGTTAGACATGCTGTATGTATATGCCATAGTGTCACATTGTACATTGATGGGTTCATCCATCCATAAATTTATCAATTTTAATGCCTGTATGGCTATTTTGTGATTGGGTGTGTGCTTGAAGTGTCAAAAATTAGGACATGGAATGTGTCATCTCTGCGGCTGTAGCAGGAATGGGATTTCTTGCCATAAAAAATGATGATGCTCTGTTTGTTTTTGCAACTTAGAAAAATGATGTGGGGGTACTGGCGTCTGTTTGAGTTGCGCTGCTTTGCTGCCTGCCTGTGCTACTAATCATGTTCAGACTGTCAGATCACAGGCAGTACCTCACCGGACAGTTTTCCTGATTTCTTAATGACTATGACGTGAATGGTAATGACTCAACATACGGAAGAGACTTTTGACTGAGGGCAGTTACCGCATAAAAATGAGGATTCCATTGTATCTTGTGTGTCTCTTTGTCTGTTCTCTGTTTGCTGGGTGAAAAGCTGTTAAAAATGTCACTTCGATGCTATTTGCATTTGCTGGAGCGATCCAGTTGATACTGAATTTTGGGGTGTGCGGGTGGACTGGAAATATGCGTCAGAGGCCTGTTTTTGCTAACGAACATCGCCCACTCTTTTTAGGAATCCAGTTTCGCCTTCCCACTTCCTGCAGCATAGACCGGACACAACAGCAGCCCCCAGGTAACTTCGTCTGAAACACAAAAGGCAGGCGGAGGGTCAAGGGTATATAGTGGTTGATAACTGAATATCTGTCTCCTAACGCTCCCCCAACAAAAAATACATAAATAAATAAAAAGAGACCATAGTACAACCAAAAAACTTAAGTTATGGAGTTGGTACGTTATGGAAAATACAGATGAAATCACAAAAGGAGTGCCTTGAATAGTTCATTCACCCTCAACTGTATTGAAAACACTTAAAATAACACATAATTTAACTGCCTGAAATTTATTTTGGTGATAGGCCTACAGGTAGACTGGAAAATTCTAAATTTCCAAGTCTCTAAAGCAGTGAAAGTTTTTTTTAATTTTTGGGCTGGGCCGAGCAGCGCCCCGGCCCCTAGAAACGCGAATGTCACTGAGTGAGTGAGTGCTTGAGTGATCAATTTCAACGATTGGCTGGCCGGCGGGGAAGAAGTTCAGCGATTGGTTGGCCGGCTGGGAAGAACTACAACGATTGGTTGGTCGACGATTGGCTGGCTGGCAGTTCAGCGATTGGCCGGCCGGTGGGGAAGAATTTCAACGATTGGTTGGCTGACGATTCGCTGGCTGGCTGGCCGGGCGTTCACGTCGGTACGGTGGTGGTGGCGCCAGCACTATTATGTTTCAGTATTTTCAAGAATACCGGTATAGTGCCCAGACTGGTTTCCAAATTAACTTATACCCTTGCTCGTTCATGAGTTGGTTCGCTTGAACGGAAGCAGTTGTGGTGGCCGCTTTGATTGTATCTATGACAGCGACTGTAACCGACACCAATGAAAACAATAAATTTAAGAAAATATTAAGTTCAAAAGATCGCCCCAAGCTGGAATCGACACCCCGTAATTGAAGTAGCTACTTCTCCACTTCATTGTTGTACCCACTACGCCAACATAACACGACCAGTAGTTGAATCCAGTCTAGGAATAACTGCAATAATCAGGCAAATGTACTGTTAAATTTAAACACATTATTGTATATATACAATGTTCACAATGTGCAATTTTTGATGCCAATGAATGTTTCTTGGCGGTATTGGTCGCCATTTTTTCAAAAATTAATGCGTATTTTCTTCTAATGGACAACAAAAGGTGGATTAAATATTCATATAGCGGATGTATATGATGTGCTTGCCCTAGCTAGCATCCCGGTCTTTTAAAAAGTTCCATTCGATTTTGTTGCATTACGAGCACAATCCGACCATTATTAGGCTAATCTTCTTTCACGCTAGATTGCTTTGGTTTGTTTCAGTCCTCCATGCTTGTTTTCTCTGGTACTGGTTGCGAGATTCCATAGAGATAAAGGAATGTAACACAACGTACTAATCTAGCGTGAAAGAATCATAAAAATGGTCGGAATGCGTTTTTAATTTCCCTATTCGATCTCACAACCGATACACAGTTAACAAGCATGGAGGACGGTATCGGTTGCGAGGTTGAATAAGGAAATTAAAAACACGTTCCGACCATTGTTAAGATTCTTTCACGCTAGATTGGCACGATTTGTTACATTCCTCTATCTCCCTTTTGAATTTCCCAGCCGGTAACAGGATTATTTCCTTAATCTTCCTATTGAATCTCGCAACCGATACGAGAGAACACAGGTACAATGAAGCGACTTGGGATACATTATTATCAGACGTACAGTACTTAAGTAGTTTTTTGGAGGATTTGTACTTTCCTTGAGTTCTTATTTAAACCGGTACTTTTTTTTTTTTAACCATACTACATTTAAAAGATAAAAAGTATAGGCTACTTTTACTTCATTACTTTGACACTGGCCACTTTGTTACTCATTACAAATTAAAATATGAATGTAATTCATCATTTAAGGATTATCCGGATTTGGCGTGTTCGAGAAGAAGAACGGTGCTCGGCAGGGAATGTTTGTGCAGATGTGTCCGCCAGCAGACATGGTGCTGCAAATTTATGCACGCAGTTACAATATTCTATCACTAGATGGCACACCCGGATCAGTTATTCAATATTCACAAGCAAGCCGAGCTCGAACATGGTTTAGAATATGGACAAGTTCACTCCAATCCCTGTTTTTCAGGAGTTGCCTGAATAAAACTCCTCAGCTAAGCCTGATGTGCAAACTGCTTAATATACTTGCCCATGGTATCTATCCAGCAGTTCAAAAAAAATTTTCTCTTGCTACAGAAATAATCGTTGTCCTCTGCAGCAACCACTTCAGCTACGGTGAGCCAATGGTATCCCAATTACTAGTAAAGAACAATCAGTTTTCTGAAGCAAAAATTCGACATGGTATTGATACTATGTAATTCTACTGTTAATTATAGTCAATTATAGTGGTTTTTAAACTGCCAGTAAACTCAAAGAAGAAGAAGAAGTATATAAAGGGGAGACTGCCAGTTTGTTTTTTGAATACTGTATTTTTCATTCACCTGAAAATTGATTAAAGAGCGCAAGGAGAGAACAAAGAGTGGTTGCTTTGCTTCTTTCTATTCGTACTATGAAAAATACTTTGTACTTGTACTCCACTTTTGATACTCAAGTATTTTTTTTCACAAAATACTTTTGGTACTAAAGTACATTTAATGTGACCTACTTTAAGACTTTTACTCAAGTAATTTTCTTATGGGTGTTGCTCTTTTCATTTTTCTAATTTTTTTTCAAAAGATGTTTATGACAATGCTATTTGCCAAAAATAAATTTGAAATTGTTGAATGAAATCTAATGTAAGCTCCTTTAATGTCATGGATCCCACCTAATCTCACACTCTCCCATCCTCCCCACCCACTTTATAAATAAATCATCAGCTCCTGCTCATTACTAAACTTGCACTTCATATAACTGCGTGAGCTTTGCCTCATTTAGCACCCTTTTCTAGGGCCCACATTCTCATACAGCATTTGGCTGCCCAGCCGTATACTATGTTGCTCCTAGTCTTGTTTCTTCTTTTGTATGGCCTTTACTGGTGCCCGAGGTAGAGGTAGTATACGAACAGATTGGCCTAACTCACTGTTCATCTCTTAGCTAGTCTATTGACAAAAGTAAAAAATGTGTGGCTCCGTCGGGTTATGGCATGCAATCCAAATGTCCGAATGAGTCATCTCTCATTCGCCTCATGTTCTGCCATCGTGCAGACAAAGTTCAGGCATCATTAGATTGCTACATTTCGCTCTTGGAGCTACTACTTACAAGATAAACCTCTAACCTCAAAACTACGGGCAAACGAAGATTGATAAACTAATTGAAGTTGAGTTTATGTACATAATGCTAAGTTTGGAATCATTTGGAAGCCATGCAGTATTTAGATTGAATTTGTACTTTGCTACACATGCAGTGCCACTTACATAGCTAGAATATTATGCTACAGTATACACAGTGTTGTGATTCGGTGCTCAGGTATTCAAGGTAGCTTACGTTGATGAAAAAAAAAACAATTCAGTTTAGGTGGCTCTTTATTTTAACTATATAACATTTCTCTTGATCAATAAAAACCTATTAATCAAGTAAAAATACATTAAAAATTTGTAAAGTTAAAGGGATAGTTCACCCAAAAATGAAAATTCACTCATCATCGACTCACCCCAAGGCTAATCGAAGGGTCCATGAATTTCGTTCGTTCTCAAGACACTTTTGGAGTTACAAAGAAAAATGGCTTTGAAGACAAATCCAAATCAACTGAAGTCATTGGTGACCACTCTTTCAAGCGTAAAAAAACAACATTTAAAAAACACAAAATGCCTCCATACTGCTCGTGCGGCGTAATCCAAGTGTCTGTAAGATCCGACATTCAAATGTGACTCGCAAAGACGTCTTTTCACCATGTTTTTAGCCTAAATGTCTAATGTAGCCACTTAGCTCGGAGCCCTGTTTATTTTCATGGAAGAAGTTGACCTCACTATGATGGCCAACTAGGGTAAATAAGCTGCAATAGCCCTAACCATCTCCAATTGGAGAAACGCGCTGCAGTTTTGAATGTTAGTATTCACTGACGGAAGAGCTTATTTACCCTTACAGACTGACAGTAAGGAATATCCGGTCCACCCCTCCCACATACGCTCACTGATTACAATCAGCAAGCACGCACGAAAGACGAGGTCCCTTAGGCGATCACCTATAGCCTGAATAAAAAGACAACTTTCTGTGGCTACCAAGGAAAAAGGCACCAATGATTTAAAAGTTAAAAATTTAAAGATTATAAGTTTATCATGTGTGGTTTTCAGAAAAATGTATTCACAAATTTAGCGTGTGTCTTTTTCAGTGGTTCCCGATGGAGAGATTTCTTTTTGCCTCCAATGGCATCTCAAGACTTACAAGATCACGGGTAACTGCTGAGCACATGTCAGCGTGCAGCCCAGCTCTGTTTCCGGGGGCCTGATCTCAATGCGCCAATGGAGAAATAAAGCAGAGACACAATAGAATTGTTCTTCCTATACTGCCAGATGTTAGCCTACCACATTTCCGCATAAATCGAAAGGGCAATGGCTTCATATTATCGCCTGAAGCATTGGATCGTTCTGCAGCTGCACTTTTTAGCCCGCTTGGCCTCTTGGCCAATCGGACTTATGCTGTGGTTAGATGCCTTCGTGGTAGTCTGCGTACATCAGTAAACTTTCTGCCTTGTCAGCGCTCTAGCCCCTTCAGTTTTTCACGGATCCTTTCCATATTTTATATGCACATATATGGGATGAAAATCTAGGCCAATTTCGATTTTGGCCATGTTTGGCTAATTGGGCGCTGTGGCTTTGCCACTATTTTCAATGGCTTAATATCATTGGCTCTTGACGGCTATGCCATTTACCGTTTCATTTTTTAAAATGTTGACAAGACAATTTACGAGAGAACTTTGAGATTTTTCTATCTAACACAGGAACTACAGTGAGGTGTATCTACCTTTGCTTGACCTGCCTGATGGGATTTACTAAATCAATTGCATCCCGGGGCCTTTTTTTTAGACAAACTACAACCCCTGGCAAAAATTATGGAATCACCACACTTTCAGGAATCACTCAACGTTGAGGAAAAAAGTTATGGAATCACCTTGTAATTGGCATTTCTAAAAGAAATACCAGCACAAATCTGAATAGGCAAATAAAAAGAAAGTCTGCACTTGCAGAACTTACAAGTCATTGGACTTGGCTGATTGAGGGGAAGCATGGCAGCAACTAGAGACCTGGAAATTGAAACGGTGGAAAGGATTGGTAGAGGGAAATTCAACATGGAAAGTGGCAAATGATATTGGTTGATCTCAGTCAGCTGTGTCAAAAATTTAGTGCAAGTATAAACAAAATAGGAAGGACTTGAGAGGAAAAGATATGGGTAGACCACAGAAGACTTCAGTGTCAGACAAAAAACTCAAAGCAATATGCCCTGAAAATAGTAAATGCGCAATGAAACAAATGGAAAAACAAATGGACGGAAACAGGAGTCAATGTTTGTGACAGAACTGTAAGCAATCAGCTGAATGAAATGGAATTTACATACAGAAAAGCCCAACAAAAACCGGCTCTAGCACCAAAACCAAAGAAAGCAAGGCTACAGTGGGCTAAGGAGAAGCGATCATGCCGCATGGATGATTGGAGGAAAGTGATACTCAGTGATGAATCACGAATTTGCATTGACAAAGGTAATGAGGCTGAAACTTTCTGGTGTCGTACTAACATGTTCTAACATCAAAAGATGTGTTGCTTTACTGTTTTCAATATAGTATCGGGTGAAAGGACTTTTTAAATCAGTCCTTCTTGACTTAATGTACATATTCCATGATGTGCCAACTTTTTTTGGAATTTGGGTCGCACATCCATTAAAAAATTGCAATTGCACTTTGCTTTGTAATTCTTCACGAATGTCATTTTACAACAGTACCAATGTACTATTTAGCTTCAAAAGTATTTCATGAAATGACTAGAACAGAAAATGCTTCTCAGTTGATATTTCAATTATGAAGATTTATTTATTGCTTAAATTTGCCTCAGTTGTTTGCTATGCTGGCACTCAGTTAAACTTATATTAAACATTTGCAATAAAGGTTTATTATTAATTTAAAAATGGAAATAAAAATACATTAGCTACTTATGAGTAAATATATGTTGTACTTAAATGTTAAAGTAAATACACTGAACAAAAATATGAACGTACGAACCAAAAATGCTGAGTTAAATTGGCCTATAATGAAATATGCCCACAAATAGTTTTTATTGGTGTACTGAATGATTTGTTTTGCTGAATTCTGGTGACCCACTTCTCATTGACCACTCCCTGTGAGATTACTCACTTATTGAGTTATTCCACCCCTGAGCTGCATGGAGCATAACATTGAGTTGGTCAGTCAGCGTGACCAATACACAGGCAGTCCTTGCACCAGGGTTAATAAAAGGCCACTGCAAAATGTGCACTTTTGTCACAAGTCACAATGCCACAGATGTCACAAGTCATGAGGGAGCGTGCCATTGGCATGCTGAATGCTGGGGTATCTGTGACAGCCGTGTCAACACACTTGAATGTGCGTCATTCCACCATCAGCCGGTTGAGAAGTCAATTCAGAGAGACTGGCAGCACTGTGAATCGTCCACATGCCCCAGGACCATGTGTAACCACGCCCACACAGGATCGGTACATGCGGCTCCAGCACCTCCGTGATCGGCTCAGACCAGCCACCAGGACAGCTGACGAGCCTGTCGGAGGATATCAGCTCAGACTGTCCAAAACCGCCTGAGGGAGGCAGACCTCCGAGCCCGCCGACCGCACTGAGGTCTCGACCTGACCGCCGTCCTTCATCGGTACAGACTCGACTAGGCCAACCGTAACCTTCGCTGGACATTTGCACGGTGGAGGACGGTGTTATTCAACGATGAATCGCAATTCCAACTGTACCGCACTGATGGCAGACAACGCGTGTGGCGAAGTGTGAGCGAGCGTTACGCTGATGCCAGCTCCGAGTTGCACTGCAGGAGGAATGGGACAACATTCCACAGGCCACTATTGACAACCTCGTGAACTCCATGCACCGGAGGTGTACCGCTTTACGTGATGCCAATGGTGGACACACTCGTTACTGAGTGCTGTGAACTCTGCCCGCCGACCCCTGTTGGGTTCAGGCTGTGATAACTCATGAATTGTATACAGTAAATTGTTAGTTATGTTTCTGCTGCTTGAATATTAAGGCAAGAATAAAATAATAATTGTTTTGTTGAAATATTTCCCGATTGATAAAAAAAAATTCGAAAAAAATCACTTCGTGCATTTATATTTTTGTTCAGTGTAAATTGCTGATCTTAAATTACAGACTACATCTGCTGGCTTGTCGTATTTATGACTATTAATAAGGTTTTATACCTGATTCCTACTCAGCTGCATGTTTTCTAAACTACTGATTCAGGGTAAATGGGTTGCTGCTGTCAGTAGTGTGCGATGACCAAGAGGCAAGTTTATAAACCACTGCAAGGCCGACAAACCACGCCTTCTCAAATTTATTCCTACACATTATTTTGAATCTTCAGTTCAGTGCCCTGCAGAAATTCACCTGGACTTGAGTAGAACTTGAAAACTCTAAGGTTGTCAATCAGATTTCAACACACAGCAATAGTTCTGTTCACTGCACCAAAGAGTTGATAAACACTGAAAGGGACAATGCTTATGGTGAAAATGTCCAGATTGAGGAAAATGCTCACAGTTCAACCCAATCAACATAATCTGAGATCCATCCAGGCATATGTTTGTCTGTCTTTGTTCTGCCTAACTGCAATGGTAACTGAAGATGTGCACTCTGGCTGTACAGCTCAGCTGTACCGGTCCGTACACCATACGCTCGGTCTCTAGCATTTCAGCAGATAACTGACATACTTTCCATGGGAAAAGCCAGATATGGAGAAAACTGATGAAGAGTTCTATATATAAAAGACAACCCTGCAACTGCCACTTTACTCAACCAGTTGCGTTTTTAAACACAAGGCATGGCAGCATGAGTAAAACCACATTAAGCTGAAATGGCAGCCACTCCATACTACTCGGTACAACATATTCAATTCTGTTTCCAGACAGAGGCAGGTTTAACTTTGTCATTTTTCTCTGGCTCTGTGACACAACCAAATTCAGACACTAAGAATGAGCAATATCTAAACTTTGGATCAGAAAAATAGGGATAGAAACAGGTCTGGTTTGTGGAAAGCTTTGTTTTAGCCCACCTTTAAGATATTTGATTCTACATGTCAAGGTGTTGATGAATTCTATGATAGGTTAGCGCCAAAGGTACGCTGAAAAAAAAACATGAATTTGCAATGATACATAGATTAGGGCAAGGGACTATAAACAATTCAGCCTAAATCAGTGGTTAAATCTTTTATTTTATTTTTTTTCCCAGTATTTTTTCCAAGACCAGAGGTCTTGGAACTTCAAGTCTGCCCCAGAAAATCAGTGATAGTGAAACTTGTCTGAGTTACCAAAGGTCTTGGGATTTGTCACTGCTCAGTAATCAGAGGTCTTAGGACTTGCTGTCTGATGTCTTTGGGCTCAGATTCTACTTATGAAACTCAGAGACCTTCTGCCAACTGGCACCAAGTTCTGAAGTAAGTGCTGACTTCAGTTCCCAAGTATGTATTTTCAATGCCTAGAACAGACTTGGAAAGAGCTTGAATGGAATATGCAGGTCTGGCAAAGTCACAATAGTTAATTCGCTGACCTAATTACCAGTTTATGAACACATCTAAAGACTGTAGCGTAAATAAGATCACATAAATAACAACTTAGCTAATAGCTGCAAAGTGCATTATATGATGATCCTATTAGGCACTGGTCATTATACAAGGACTACTGTAAAGCAAAGTCTGTTATGCTGGACTTCCAATACATGCCATCTTGCAAAAGCCTTTTACCCTCCAAAATTTGCAAAGTTTGTCCAAATAAGGTTTTGTCAAGAACAGTGTTGTAACCCGTCTTCCCAATGCCAAGAGAACCCCTCCTGCTTGGGAAGACAAACTGCATAATACAAACCCCAATTCCAATGAAGTTGGGACATTGCATTAAACGTGAATAAAAACAGAATACAATGATTTGCAAATCCTTTTCGACCTATATTCAATTGAGTACACTACAAAGACAAGATATTTAATGTTCAAACTGAAAAACTTTATTGTTTTTTTGGAAATATTCACTCTTTTTGAATTTGATGCCTGCAACACGTTCCAAAAAAGCTGGGACAGGGGCATGTCTACCACTGTGTTACATCGCCTTTCCTTCTAACTACACTCAATAAGCATTTGGGAACTGAGGACACTAATTGTAGAAGCTTTGTATGTGGAATTCTTTCCTATTCTTGCTTGATGTACAACAGTCCGGGGTCTCTGTTGTCATATTTTGTGCTTCATAATGCGCCACACATTTTCAATGGGAGACAGGTCTGGACTGCAGGCAGGCCAGTCTATTACCCGCACTCTTTTACGATGAAGCCACACTGTTGCAACACGTGTAGAATGTGGCTTGGCATTGCTGAAATAAGCAGGGACGTCCCTGAAAAAGACGTTGCTTGGATGGCAGCATATGTTGCTCCAAAACCTGTATGTACCTTTCAGCATTAATGATGCCTTCACAAATGTGCAGGTTACCCATGCCATGGGCATTAACACATCCTCATGCCATCACAGATGCTGGCTTTTGAACTTTGCGCTGATAACAATCTGGATGGTCCTTTTCCTCTTTAGCCCGGAGGACACGACGTCCATGATTTCCAAAAACAATTTGAAATGTGGACTTGTCAGACCACAGCACACTTTTCCACTTTGCGTCAGTCCATCTCAGATGAGTTTGGGCCCAGAGAAGTCGTCAGCATTTCTGGGTGTTGTTGATATATGGCTTTCGCTTTGCATGGTAGACTTTTAACTTGCACTTGTAGATGTAGCGACAAACCACGCCCCATCCTTGCTTGTGAATGACTGAGCCTTTCGCGGATGCTCCTTTTATACCAAATCATGACACTCACCTGTTTCCAATTAACCTGTTCACCTGTGGAATGTTCCAAACAGGTGGTTTTTTGAGCATTCCTCAACTTTCCCAGTCTTTTTTTTTTGCCTCTGTCCCAGCTTTTTTTGGAATGCAGGCATCAAATTCAAAATGAGTGAATATTTCCAAAAAAAAACAAAGTTTTTCAGTTTTAACGTTAAATATCTTGTCTTTGTGGTGTACTCAGTTGAATGTAGGTTGAAAAGGATTTGCAAATCACTGTATTCTGTTTTTATTCACATTTTACACATCCCAACTTCATTGGAATTGGGGTTTGTGCATAGGCATACAAATGTGTGGATAATTCATTGTCATCTGACCGCAGTCTTTATTCCATCATATTAGTATCTAGTTTCCCCCCCACTTGTCCATTATTATCTCCCCAGTATATGATGCAGGGGGATATAGGTATCACTCAGTCTCTCTGTCCGTCTGTTTGTATATCTGTCTGTATCCCTGTAAACATTTTTGTCCGAAGCATACCTTGAAAACCATTTGATATTTTTTCGTAAAAGTTGGTGGGAACATCAGTCAGATGCATAGTGCTAGAATCAATCACATCAACTGACCACTAGGTGGTGCTGTATCGACACACTCAGCGGATAACTTTTGAACTGAACCGTAGGTAGCAGAAAGAAAAATATTTATTTGCCGGATTCCGTGGGTCCAAATGAATCTATCATTAGTAAGCCATGCCCATTTGTGTTTGGGTAGATTTTCTGCCATGTCGAAGTTTTTGTAAAACTTTTGAAATCGATCTGCTCTTTGACAGTTTGATTAATTAGCGCAAATTTGTTACACAGTATCGCCAGACAAACATCTTTGATTGTTGTATAAACAAAGTTGCTACATTAAAAGATGTGGCTGCAGTCAGTCAGTGAATTTTTTGGTCGTGGTCACTAATGATCTAATGAACTATTCCTCCTGAATGCGAAGTCCGATCACCACCAAATTTGCGATCCCTCATCCTCCGGCCATTAGACTCATGTATACCAAATTTGGTGTAATTTCCATCCATAGGTGGCATTATAGCAAACAAATACTCATAACTCCAAAGCCGATTGCTCAATCAACTCTTGCTGGACAAAATGTCTTGGGCCTGAGGTTGCAGAACTTTACTCAGTCTCCGCATAGAGTTGACCTCAAATCTCTGAGATCGCACTCCACAGAGTTTTACTCACGGTCCGAGGTTACAAGTGTTTTTCGATCAATTCCGCTGAACAAGACTCAGTGTTGAGCCTGCGCCTCTTGAGGGCACTCAGCGACGGTAAATTTACACCCTGAGAGCGGCATTTCAGAACTTTTCGGCTGATAAAGGCCATTTTGGTCTAAAGAACATGGTGTTGTTTTGTTTGCCTTTTCCAATTTAATGGCTGTCTAATTCTTTACGGCGAGACACTGTGACCATGCTGCAAAAACATCCAAACGATGCCTCTTCAAACACAATTAACACCTAAACTACATCTCCCAGCATGCACTTGGTCCTCAGAGGTTCCAGTGGTGCTTCAAAAGGGCCTATGGATCTGCCTCGTCCACCACTCATGATGAAAATTGCCTGAGTTGGGGTCTAAGCGGGCTCCGGACCATGCTGTTATTTCATGCTCAAGCTGAATACAAAAACGAACTCACAAATTTTTATAACCTTGGCATTGTGAGTCTGGGTCTGGAGTGAAAATGAAAGCTTAATTGAGCACAAAATCGTGCTCTAAAAAATTGTATAACTTTGGGCCTAGAAACACAAGGTGATTGTTCAAACAAGATGGCTGCCATCAGCCAATCTTTTTTCTGCAGCTGTTGTACTCATTGAGCTGTCATGGAATTTACTTGGATTGTTTGGGATGTGTGAAAGAACAATTACTCTGATTGGCTAGATAGAGAGCCAAAACATATTTTGGGCTTAAATTCTTGAGCTGTTTTGCCTACACTCATTTTTTTTTTTCTACTGATTCCCTGGCTCTGACTGAAAAAAAAAAAAATCATAGACCAAATTGATGCATCAGTTTGGATTTTCTGCCTTTTTGAATTTTTTGTAAAACCTTTAAAATTGATCACCTCCGAGACAGTTTGTCTGATTTGTACAAAATCCGTTACATGACATCATAATATGGGGTAAGGTTACTGTCAAAAGTTTCGTGCGTGTACACATAAAAATCGTGCACGTATTAAAAATGTGTGCGTGTTAGTCCATAGTTGTGCATAAATAAAAAATTTGTAAACTCTTGTTTAAGTCAAATCACGCATAGATTATGCAGTGTAAATTCTCTGTGAGAATACAACTCATAAAGTTACAACTTCACTAAATTACAAGTACGGATTGCAGTTTACGGACGTCGAATCTGAATAGAGTGAAATAACTGTCAAAACTACGTCACGAGGTCACGGGCATTATGTATCGAGTGGAAGATATCATCGATTCTACAAACTGCGCATGTGTCAGAAATTCGACCGTGGGTTCAATTCAATGAGTGTATATCAATGAGTGTATATAGAACGTGTCTGTTCTATTCTCTAGCTAGCTGGCATTGGTTTATGTGATCTGTTGTGGGTATTGTGCGGAGAAATAATGATTCCATTAAAGTTAATTGTTTGAAATATCATGTGGCATGCTGGTTATCAATCAACCCAGCTATGCTTGCCATCGCGTGCTGATCGTGCCAGTAAACCTTTGAAACGGTTATAATATCAAAATTGATTAAATCCACGCGTTGGCTTTTAGCTAGCTAGCATGATTACAAACACTCCCACCAAATTAGCTTGCTACCTAGGACAGCTAAAACCCGTCTCTCCGCAGCATACCCATTTCAGAATGAGTCCGATCTGCTGCCAACATTGCCTGCTACTCGCCATTGATCGTTCGCGATGAAGATGCCAATGCATCACACTGCTTGCTCCAATAATGCTTGAAAGACACACATGCCACTTAGCTAGCGGTATAAGAACATTGATCAATAATTTAAAATAGATCGCTCAAAAATGTAAATGAGCATCAGGTTAGATGCTGAACGAGCGTGGCTGAGTAACTTAGCCAGCCAGCTAACGTTTATGGTCGCTTCGCGTTGAGCTATAGCCTGTACGATAGCTGATTTCTACTTGAAGCACCAATGGAGCCCCAATTAGCTAACATGAGCTGGTCAAATGCGTGAACGCAGTGCAGCCATTATTAACCATGAACATTATCACCGTCCCCAACGTTTTCAATCTATTGCCTTTTTGTTAAAGGTGGCAGGAAGAGTGAGATAATGAATGCGCCGGTCGAGAAAATGAGCAAAATTCTCTTAACTGTATTGGACTGATTTTGACAAGGTGGTCCAACCTGACTGGAAACGGGGCCATAGTGTTGCCTACACCGATGAGCTGAAGCCTTTATTATCAGCATAATGTGTGCGAAAATTCCTTAGTGCAATAATTTGTCCATTTTAATATTTAATATGAATGTTAATTTTAATAAATCGGCATAAGCCCGTTTTCAGATACACCGTCTGGGCGTAAAAAGATTTGGGTTGATGCTGCAAAATAAAAAGGCGGAAGTATCTTTCACCTCCAAACTTAACCATGACTGCAACCTGAGATGTCAATAACTAATGCTCCTGTATCATGAACAGCATGTGGAATCATGCAGCATACGTGATAATTCCTCCAAACTTGAAAGAACCAACCCCTATAGTATTTGAAACGAAAATTCTCATAGGAAAGAAGAAAATCAAAAATCACTGTACAGGGGCAGAAAGATCAGAAATCCACCAGCAAACATTGTGAATTCTAAGGCACGAAGGAGGCCTTCATAACAAGCTGATGAAAGCACGTTAGCTACAGCTTTAAACTGGCAATCAGGACTGCACAGTGACCTTTAACTAGCTAGCTAGCTTAGGAAACGTTTCTCGAAGGCCTCCACCGCTGTTAACCATGTCACTAACATTATGTCAGCAACTTACATAGTTTAAACTTACAGACTGTAAATGGTTCCACAATGCAAGGTAGCAATAGTGTTTTTCACAGACATTAATGGTTCCAGCTGTGGAAAAGCCCAGCTACCAAACGGAAAATACAAGGCAGCGTTCGCATTTGCTGAACTCCAAGACCATAGTGCTGGTTGATAGCAATGCACGTCGCTGATATGAGAGAACAACACGTTATACTTCAAACCAAACGTCCAGAAAAATGTAAACCGACAGTGACAACAGTCTGTGAGAATTAAACGAACCGAGTGAGAAACTAGTGGGATGGAATGCTAGCCAGCTTTTCCGCAGGGGTAAGGGCAAGCTCCAGAGAGCTAGACTGATGGTTTGAATTCAGTTTGGTGCGCTACATTACAAGGGAATAAATATCTCGCTAACGTTAAAGTTAAATTCACTACCAATTTGAAGTGTGACATGACCACAGTAACGCGTTCGTGTTGTGATCCTCATTCCAACCGATTGGAAAAACGTACAGAGGCTTTCCCTGTTAACGGTTGGTTACGTACCCATTAGGCTAGCTAGGACACCACAAGCATCCTTAGATATGATTAATACCATGCCCATTGGCACAAAACCGCTTTACGGCCATGTTCCCTGTGGGCTATTCACCAGTACCACGCGTTTGACCATTCAGAGTCAGATGTGAGGCATATATTGACCAATCAGTGCCTTAATCGTTGATTAAAAACAACTCCTTATAACTTCGTTCTCGAAAAGTGTCAACCAAAATTGCGCCTCGATTCATTTTTTAATTTGTATTTCAGTACTACTTAAGAAGGAAATTCGATTGTATGCTCTTTAAATAACAATAAAATGACAGGAATTTTTCCATTATAGTCAATGGGAAATTGAGAGGTGCGGTGCACTGGACGCCATATTGGTTTCTTCAACTTTTCGCTCCGACAGCCTCTCCGGTTCTATATACACTCATTGAATTGAACCCACGGTCGAATTTCTGACACATGCGCAGTTTGTAGAATCGATGTTATCTTCCACTCGATACATAATGCCCGTGACCTCGTGACGTAGTTTTGACAGTCAGTTCACGCTATTCAGATTTCGTATTCATTCTGAAGAAAGGGACGTCCGTAAACTGCAATCCTTATTTGTAATTTAGTGAAGTTGTAACTTTATGAGTTGTATTCTCACAGAGAATTTATACACTGCATAATCTATGCGTGATTTGACTTAAACAAGAGTTTACAAAATTTTTATTTATGCAGAACTATGGACTAACACGCACACATTTTTAATACGTGCACGATTTTTATGTGTACACGCACGAAACTTTTGACAGTAACCTTACCCCATATCTTAAGACCAGTATCTTTAATCTTTACAGAATATGGCTACGTTAAAAATAAACCAATAAATTTTGTTGGCTTGGCCTCAATTGAATTAATGGGGCGTAACTCCTGAATGCAGTGTCCAGTCATCACTAAACATCAGAATTTGCATCTATTGGACACAAAGCTGCAGTTTACCTAATTTGGTGGTAATTGGTCAGTTGATGGTGCTTTAAGATGCAACAATGCAACATTGCCTATTTATCACATAACTGTAGTACTTTCCCCACAACCCAGCTCATGGGATATCCTTGATATTACCCAAGGTACATATCACTTTTACGAAAATTTCATTGGCTGAGAGCATGGGAAAAAAATCGCTCCACATTATGTCACACTCTTAATATTTGGCCAAACTGAATACCAAGTATAACATTGGTTAAATCTATATGTTTCCGCACTGTAGCAAGCTAGCGAAGTGCCACTGATGCGAATAAGTTCTTGTTACTTAGCTAGCTGGCTAGTGTGCATACAGTACTTTTTCATAACCATTATGCAACATTAATTTGTTGGCTAGCGAGCTAACGTTAACCAGCTACTAAATTTACAAACTGTTGCTAGTTCAACCGCGAATGTCTGTGACTCAGTGACTGGCTGAGTCAGTAGATCGAATGAGTTAGCTCAATGTTGACATGCAATGGGCACTAACGGAAATTACATTTGAAGAGTTCATTTGAAAAAACAGATAAAGGCCATTCTTTAAATGAATAAACCAACCGCAGTTTGATGAATATTCCTTTGACTAATCAATCAAAACACAATGTGGGAAAAGTAAAAATTTTAAGGTATCTTACTGAAATAACCTAGCGCTAATTTGATCGATATTTACTAGAGTGCATAATTAAAAAACATGATTTAGGAAAATAAATCAAAATGCAAATAACTGTTTTTGCAAATTAGCATGAAAAGTCACGTCAGATCAGTCATCAGATTCGACTGCTAGTCAATAAATTTCATTTATGCATTAGAAATTCATCACTATAAATATGTCTAGTTACAAATATCGGACGATTGCAAGTACATTAACGATCTGAAAGTGCTAGGAAACAGGGAAATCAGGCATTTTGCACCGGGCATCAAGTTTACTTATGTATCCAGCAAAAATTTGGCCACATCTTCATCGGAAATATCTCAAAACCTGGCTTAAAAAGTTTGCCAGTGATCACTTTGGCCTATTATATTTATCCTCGTCTTCAATCGATCTTCTTCCTGGCCTATTCTAGCACTTTTACGGGCCGAATCAGTCAGGTATTTCTTTGGCTGCAGCATTTTGTTGTTGGCCAACTTGTCTTCATTTCTGCGTCCACCATGCACATCCGCTTTCGCGTGACATCATTTTTGCATACTCGTGAATACTAATGAGGATTTCAAATGGCACGGGGAGTTTTTGCGGGTCGCAAAAACTATTTTCACATTCAATATTCAGGGGATTTCAAGCGTTCTCGGAGAAAACATTTATTTATTCCCGTTTGTTTTGGTCATATCTATTAAAAAATAAAAAAAGAACACTGGTTACCTTAAACTTTCATATGACACGCGCACTCCTTTAACATCCTCTATATCTCTTCACTCATTTGACCCAAAAGGTTTTAGTTTTGCATGTTGTATCTCTTAGTATGCTTCCAATAGTCCTTCCATTGTGCAAGAGAACTCTTTGAAACAATGGCTGCCATTAACTAGTCAGATAGCAGCTGTTAATTCACAGGTTTAGCAGAGACAAATCAACATGAAACTTGCAGGGCAATGCATACCATGAATTATGTGCCATGAATTGTAAATTGTTTTAAGAATTTACAAAATGCGAGTCTTAACTGCTTCAAAATTGTTGCTTTTGTCTCATGTTGCTTTGATCCGGTTAATTATTGCTTGGGGTTATTTTTTTCATTTTTATTTTTCCTGTTTTTTCTGGAAACATGAATGTGAAGCAGGGGCTAGGGAAATATGCTATCCCCTCAAATCCAATCAAATTAAATTTTATTTGTTGAGCGCATTTCAAAAACACTTTTTACTATGTGCTTCACTGTTAAAAAACCCTGACCTGAACCCCCTCAAAAGCAAGCCTATGGTGGCAGTGGCAAAAAAAAAAAAAAAAACTCCCTATGAGAACGGATGGGAAGAAACTTTGGTAGGAATCAGGCTTAAGAGGGGAAGCCCATCCTCCTCTGACTAGCTCAGGGTGTGTGCTTGCAATGATTAATATGATCAATTATTCAGAAAAAATTCAGTCCTGGGTAGGCTGTCAGACTAGGTGAGGCCATAGACTGGGTGGTGTTGATAATGTAGACCGGCAACGAACTGAGGTGGTGCCATAGACCGGACGTTGTCGATGGTGAAGAGTGGGCAGCATTTTGGTGTCAAACTGGGGTGTGGTGCCGTGGGTTGGACATTGTAGATGGTATAGACCGGACAGCAACTAAGGCAGAAGGTCGGATGGTGACAATGGCAGAGACTGGGCAGCAGCATGCTCAGGGACTTGGGCCAGAGCCTTGCCATAGACATTGAGAGACAGTGCAAAATGAGGGAGTTAGTAGAGGGCAGTGGGTAGTGGCTGTGGCAGATTAGGTGTTCCATAAACTGCTGACCCCAGTAGGAGCTTACTATGGCTGCATAGCTAATGGGACAGCAGTAGAACGTCAGTGTAGTCATGAGAGAGGCAAGAAATCTACCTGCTTCTCAAGAGCCACCTCCAAAGTAAAGGAGTGACACCTGTTAAGAATTGACAGTAAGGAAAGGTTTCCACCTCAGAAGACTATGACTGCAGGTACCCTCCACCCCTGTCTCCAGACAATAACTGAATATAAGCCCAATCAAAAAGGTGAATTTTTAGTCTAGCCTTAAATATTGTGACCATGTCTGACTCCCTTATGAATTTTGGTGGACTGTTCCTCAGAAATGGAGCTCAGTATGAGACGGCTCTACCACCTGTTAAATTTTTAGCTATTCTTGGAATTACCAGATAGCCTGCTGCTTGAGAATGGAGTGTTCTTGTAGGCATGATTCAGTTTCATCCCCTAACTACATGTTTCTAGGTGAAAAAAAATCTACTTTTGAGATATTTTTAATATGGTCATCAAAAGTTATGCCTGGGTCAAGAGTAATGCCAAGATCATTCACAGTCATATTTTCTGCCATTGCACAATCATCAAAATTTACGGAAAGAGAAGACAGTTTCTCGCTTGTAGGGCTGAAAACCTACATTTAAGTCTCGTCTGAATATAGTGGTTGGAAATTAAAAAAAAAAAAAAAAGCCTAAGACCTTGATGTATACGGCACATGCTTGAAGTTCCACAAGCTGTAGTGCTTCATTAGGTTTCATAGAAATTTATAGCTGTATATCTTCTGCATAACAATGGAATTTTATACCATGATTTTCTATGATAATACCAAGGGCCAACATATACAGTGAAAAAAGTACTGGTCCTAGTACAGGTCCTTGAGGAAGACCATGTTTCATCTTTGAGTAGTCTGATAATTCTTCATTTAATTGAACAAGCTAGTTCCTATCATGCAGGTATAATCTTAACTTAGATGGTGCTTATCCATGAAATCTAATACAGCGCTGAAGTCTGTCAAATAAAATCTCATGGTCGATAGTTTCAAAAAGCTGCACTTAGGTCACTAAGAACAAGAACAGGCAGAAAGTTACGGTCTGATAACAGAAACAGATCACTGACAACCTTAACAAGTGCAGCTTCATTGTTATAACATAGCCTGAAACCAGACTGGAAAGTTTCTTACATATTGTTGACACAGGTATAGGCACCAACCAGGTAACTTTGCAACTACTGTTTTTAAAGGATGGCTCTTTTAAGCTCAAAAACGCTGTTAATATGAAAATATAACACCAATGTTGATAGAAAATGCTTATACTTTGCATGTTACAAAATTGCAATATTTTTAATAATTTTTCAAAATTTGTTTATTTTTCTGATTTCTGCAATACTCGGTTCCGCCCCTAAAAGAAACAAGTTCAGCACATGCGTGGTTATGTGACTCTGTGACTCATTAATCTGATCTCTGCGCCTGATCGCCACATCCGATCATACATTCTTGATTCGTTTTGTACAGTATTGCTTGAATTGTTTACATCATAAAAAGATGGGTTGTATTCCCAATTTGTTTGAAAATCTGCACTGTATTTCCCAAAGCTCTTTGGCTCTGATGTAGCCATACCTGTAAAGTGTATAAATGGGCTACTTCATGGATGTAGCAGTGGACGGAGATGAAATGATTTGATATTTTTTGATGAAGTCATTATTATTATTATTATTATTATTATTATTATTATTATTCTTCAAAGTTTTTTATTCAATAAAACATCTAAAAACAAAAATGGCAGTTGGAAGACTGATACAGTTTAGAAGGGCAACTGTGTTGAAAAAGGAAAAAAAAAGACTGAACAAATCAAATATGTTAAAAAAACAAGGAAATTAACCAAAAGAAATGATGAATTGTCCCTATTTCCCGCAAAACATGTCAATGCTAACCAGTTATTATTTCCCAATCTTTGTCCCAAATCTTCATCACAGTGAGCGTCAGGCAATTTGCCAGCATCGTCTTGAGCTGTTTCCCGAGCTCCCCCCGCAGGCGCCTCCGCTACAGGCTCGCACATATGCGGGCGAGCTCCTCTGTCGGCCGGACAGCTGCGGCCGCACCTTCACCCTCAGCTTCATCTCCTGACTGTTCAAAATCAGTGTCATTCTCACTGTCTGGGTCTATCTCACTCGAAAGCGGCGATTCAACATCCGTATCCATATTCTCAATTTCTCGGATGATAATCTTAGAGAAACCATCAAAGTTTTTGAATTATTTCACAGAATTGTAGCCTTCGCTTTGCAGTTAGCGTAGGAAAAGAAAAGGCCAAGCTGGATATACGTATACACCGGCGCAACCGATATACTTGTTTCCAGGATTTTCTTACTTTTTTTTCTTCCCCAGCACAAACCATCACACACATCAACATGACAAATCAGGGGCAGGTTGTGATACAAGCGTAATAAAACAACTGCTCTAACATCTATGTATATAGCAACTTTTCGGAAAGATTTTGTCTTCACATTTGAGTATACTGAGATAAAAGTGAAATTTAGTGGGTAAAATATGTAAAAGAATTCAATTTCTTTCTAGAGCCTTTTAAACTAATGTGTAAATAAGGAGGTATTTAAATCTTATAATATGAAAACGTATTCAAAGTTGTTACTCGCGTGTTGAAAACAGGGTAAATTTACATAGGACCTACTATTGCTCTGAAATTGCATATAGATTGAAATATGGTTCTGCAGGGGGGTTCTGGTCAATACGTCACAAAGCTTCGACCAATCAAAGCCAAATTTTTGTGGGTGTTCCCAGCTTACTTGGTTTTTTGTAAATTTTCTTGGAAACTATATATAAAATGAAAAATCATTGTTAGATCTGAAATTGGACATGAATAAAGTGTGGATTTAAACCAAATGTCTGTTTTAAAAGAGCCAACCTTTAAGTTTTTAATAGAAAGGGAGATTAGAGATGGGCCTATCATTTTTTATATTATCTAGATTAAGAGTAGGTTTCTTCAGTAAAGGCTTAATAGCAGCCAATTTTAGATTATCTGGTGCATATACTGTTCCTAGGGATGAATCTATGATTTTTAGCATGTGTTGGCTTGGCACTGGTAAGAGTTCTTTCAATTTTGCTGAAATAGAATCAAGCAGGCAGGTAGTTGGCGTTGAGAACATTACCAGTTCAGTGAGTTCGTCAGTTGCAATGGGGACAAACAGGCTAGTTCCATTTCTGATCACTGTGAACAAGCAGTACTCTGTTCAAGAAATGTGGGCATGATGCCTGGAGGTGCGGCCAACTGGGAGATCTTGTCTTTAATACCTTCAGTCCTCTCATTAAAGAAAGCCATGAAATAATTGCTACTGCAGTTATTAGGATACTTAATTCAGAGTGATTGCTTATAGTTAGTTTTACTGCACGCTTGAACAGGAATTTAGGTTGTATTCATTCTGCTCAATCAGGTCATGAAAGTGGGAAGATCTAGGAGATTTAAGGGCCTGCTTATGCTATAGAATGCTATCTCTCTATGTTAGGTCAACTAACTCCAATTTCTGTCATGTATGCTCTAGTTTTCTTGGAGAGCTTTAGGGCTTGGATGGTTTAATTTTACCAAGAAACGTGATTCCTCCAATGGCATTTCTTCTGTAGTGGTATGACTGCATTGAGGGTAACTCTTAGCGTATCACTGAACTGGTCATGCTGTTGGTCTCGTAATATTTCATTAGTACTTTCTTCGCCAGGAAGGAGCGACTATGGGAGCGTACTCATAAATTCAGGAACGACAGCAGAGTTTAGCTTCCTGCTGTAGTAAAATGAAGGTCCCAGCATGAAATTAGTCGCTTCCTGAATTTCAAACATAATAAAGAAGTGATCTGATAATGCAGGATTGTGGGGTGAGACAGTCAGATTCGGGACCGTAACACCATGATGGAACTATTCGGTCCAGGAATGTTCAGTACAAAGCCAGCAGAGTCCATAACAAATGCAAAAGCCGTTCTGAGGTGATCGCCATCTCTATCTATGTGTTCATTAAAATCACCTACAACCACAACCTTATTAGCTGTGACAGGAAAGGATTATAGAAACCCACCAAACTCTGTCAGAAAACCAGTATACGGCCCAGGTGGCAGATACACAGACACCAAAGCAAAAGACTGTCTATTACTCGGTGCTTTATCTATGACAGTCTGCGCAAAGTTCATATCCAGGACTTCAAATGATGAAAACCAGATTCCAGGTGTAAGCGTTAAACTCAGAGTTGACTGATGGCTCTTGTTATTACAACCATTGTTATTCTGAACATCCCCACTTAGTTTCATGGTGTCCTCTCAGTCTTTTTTGTTTGTACTGAATTAAGCAAGATTTAAGTCTGACCCAAGGGTACCTGCTGTGGTATTTTCAGCATCAAAACAGAGGACACCCTCGCCATCTTTTTTGGCCCATGGGGCATTCTGGCTCTTTCAATCTAAGGGATTTGTGTGGGTTGTCCTTTTCTCATTAGACAGGCACAAGACTATCCCATTTCCTGAGGGTTGCCGCTGTCCTATTGTTATGTTTTCCGCTGCCTGTTTACTGCAGACATCGTCTTCCTCAGAAATAGTGCTAATCTTTTGCTTTCAACCTCGGTGTAATTTGGCTTACTTCACTCATAGTCAATGCAGGAAGCTATATCGAGGTTTCTTGCTATGTTTTGTCCCAGATTTCTTCTCATTGTGCATATGTCACAAAGTTGATTTCAGACTGTAGGCTGATGTAGGCTGCACTGCACTTATATCATTCCATCCTACACGCAACCATCCAAGAATGCTGATAAAAATTAAACTTGTGTATGTACTCTGCAGTTTCTCTTTAATTATAGCCTGATTAAGAACAGAAGTACTGGGTGCAATTCCAGCAACCACAGCCATGTCTGTTTGTGTATGAAGCATGTCACGCATTTAATGTAAGTCGCGCACTTGTTTGTGACATCTTGGGTGGAACACACTAACCACTGTGTGAATCAAGCTGGACTGGGGCACCATCAGACCTGTCAAAAATGTACCAGCTTTCAAGGTTGATCGATTTGTGCCTCTTGAATTAATTGTGTTACATGGGTGCCGGAGCACACATCTCTCATATATCATTAACATTAGATGATTGAAGATCAGGGTTCCTTCAGCTTTGATTAGTTTTATGGCTACTGTGCAGCGCTTTACCTGTTGGCTTTCTTCTGAAAACATTGAACGTTCCTTTGCAGAGTAATTGAGAGTGCTCCATGGATAAACAGTCAAAACCAGGGCTGTAACCATATCGAAAACCCTTGAGTTGGGCTCTTATCATGAATAGCTGTGGTTAAATATTCAGTAAATGGATCATTCGATGGACGTGACTGATGTTAGTTTTCCTGGGTGAAGATGCTTCCAAAGGAAAATCAATACCAGAAAATAAATAGACATTTGACCGTGAACCCATGGGAGAGAGTTTCGCCTGGCTGACATACTGGTTTACAGTGAGTAAATGGTCTGTATAATCTCAAGTCTGTACATGTGGTATTTTCCTGCTCTGAGAGTATTTTAAAGGCCATAAGCCATCCTGATGTGTGCGCAGTGGTTGGCCTTTGTAAGTGGACCATTTTTCCACGTGAACGCTTTTTAGCCGGAACTGGCCATTACAGGTGTCATATAAATAACATTTGCCCACCTCAGCTGCATGATTTTGTTTTTTCTTTTTTTTTTTTTTTCTCGTGAAATGGAAGTAAAGGCTGTTTCAGGGGAAGTGGTTTCTTATTAGTTCTTATGATTAACATGCAGTATTTGTCATTGTGCAATTTTATAATTGACTAATTTAGGGTTTTGTGACCTGTACTGCCTGTGTATCGGAGTGGGCTATTTTTAACATGTAGCTACCCCTGAGCTAGTTAGTTTTCTGTTGACTGCAGTCTCATTTACATAGTCTGTCATTCCTCAATCACCCACATATTGTTTAATTTTAGCACGAGGCACAGGAAAAAATCTGTTAGCATCGTGAGCTGTGCTGTTTGTTCCAGTGATGTATGCGAGAACAGGCACTCGGTATGCGTCTTTGATGTATGGTTTAGCTGTGTGGTCTCCAAATGGGCAAATGCAGGTGTGACCGATGCTGCAGAAAGCACTGAGGTTTACAGGAGGTGCTGCAATTGTTCAGAACAGCTTTTCCACCTTTGGATTTGCTGCTTCTGTTTTTCCCAGCTGCGATGAATAATAATGCTTCAAAAAGGTATTTCAGGTGCAGTAATACTCAGGAGAAGCTTAACCGCCTCCTTATGTGACGCTACTGTTTATGCTAGGTGTGATGAATGATAATGATGCTAAACAGCAGAGATCATTGGCAAGTCCTTTAGAGCTTGTATTGCAGGCCACTATTTTCACTTTTTAATGAATGAAATAAATGATAATAGCAAAGTGCTAGTCCCAAAAGAAGCAGACTTTTATGTTAAAGTATACCTCCATTTTATATCTGGAATTAAAGTCCCTGGAAACTGCAATCATCGATTCCCTTTTATCTATCTTTTTTGGACCTTGAGGGCATACAGTATACATACACATAGTATGAGAAGATGTCTACTGTTCCCTAAAATTCGTATCAAAAGATTCTCCTTTCCCAGTGGCTGGATTTAAATTGGGCACGAACTTTTTCGTCCCAAGGCGACATCACGTCGTATTCAAATAATCCACCTAATTTCATTGGATAAGAGTTAATATAGAGTTAATATAAATCTCCCCCGCCCTCTCTAACGATCACTGTGGTGATGCCCATACTGTCAGGGAGAAAGCTGAAATGACTTCATTCTGCTGTTTTTGTCACAAATTATCATATGTATGTTTTTTTTTTCATTCAAATGTTTGCGGATGCTTCAGCACAAAGTCAATTTTGAAATATGACATCAATTTTAAAGATTGATTTTATGTTCCAACGGAGTTGAACATTCTCACTAGTACCGAATGTAATCAATACCTCGGGGGAACAATCCTGTGAATATTCATTGTTTGTGTCTAGAGGGCAAGACATAAAACTTTGGAAAAGAAATTTTCTTCAGTTTTTATTCCTTATCAGAGCAAAAAAAAAAAACTACTCTGAAATAACAAGGCCAAGAATATGACTGCAGGCAATGCACTAACATTTTAATATTCTGTTGATGACGAATAAGGAGAACATATTTGTATATCTTGCAGAGACTAATTAACATGAGAAACAATTAGATAATGAGCCTCTTCTAATAGCTGCCTTTAATATTTTTATTGTCCTTTTATTTTCCGTAATGATCATCAGCTACTGAGCATATTTTAATGCTGTAGATACAGTACTAGTTCACACTATGGAATTTATCGGTCTGCGGTCTATAAACATTTTTATGGTTAATGCATAAAAAATAAAGGGAATATATAAGAAATGTAGTTTCTCTGCAAAAGAGAAACAAAGAGATAATTAACATTAATGAACACAATCTATCTGCAGTCATCTTTCTATGAGATCAGCCTGTCAGATCTTACTGTTGGAAATCTGACGGTCAGCTCGGATGCGTATTTCTTGTCCAGAATTTCTATACATAAAATAAAAATATCCATTCAAAGAAAAACAGTTCAGCCCATTGCTATGACATGCTTGTGACCCTGAAGAAAAGATAGAAAGACAAAATTGAGCAAGTGAAAATACAGAACAAGTCTCAGTGAATAAGATTAGTGAATAAGAACTAACTCAGTCCCTGGCACTTCTGTGCAGTTACTTCTAAATTTAACACAGTGCTTAGTCACAGAGTTTGATTTTCTATCCAGTGATTCATCAACCGCCCCTGAACATTGTGTGTGCAGCAAGTGTCATTTAACCATTTTAGTATGCTTAAACCAAATTTTATGTAAAAATGTTTTATTAAATAAAACAAGAGATTGGCAATTGCGATGTTCTGCTCTAAGGAGAGTGAATCATTGTCACCTTCAATTTACTGAGTGTGTGTTTTGTGTGTGCATGGAATATCCGAGATAATTTTGATTAATTGGTTAAAATACCTACAATTGATGATTTGCTCATAGCTTTTGCTAAACATTTGGTTTTCCTTTAGCTTGTGAGTCAATTTCTAAAGAAAGGCTTGCATTTGATCTGCCTTCCATCGCCCCAACATCCTGTCCAGACCTTAACAACTCCATACAGGTATTTAGGGATTGAGTCTTTGCCAGCTGTTAGCATCCATTTTGTTCAAAGCTGTATAGTAAGCTTGCAGTCATGGAAAAACACCAATAGGATAAGATGGGTGCCAGCATAGCCCAACCATGACGCGTGATGTATTTTGCAGAAGTTCACAAAATTAAATGGATATGGTGCAGTCAGTTTCTGTTTTACTGCACCTACTTGCCACGGGTTTTGAAGTAATACTTTCCTGCTAAATGTAATCAAGTGTTTCGCCAGACCTCGATAAAAATTGTGAATAATTGGGCTTTAAAGATGTAACGCGAAAGGGAAGTGTGATGGAGCATCGTGAATGCTTCTTGTAAAGCTTAATCGACTTTGCAGGCTCAGCTTTTTCAAGCCGTGGGCTTGTATGAATAACAGTAGTTTTATAATTGAAAAAGTTGACATCTGTGATTGCACTGATATCCCGTCTCGACTTGCAAAGTAATACATCCACCAGCGCTAAACTAACTTTCGCCACTCCGTACACCGTATATGTGTTTCTAGAATGCCCACTGTGTGAAAATTAATGTTTAGTCTGGCAGTGGGTCTTCCATAGGTCCGCCCATTTGAGTTGTCATCCCGTTTTCCTCTCGGTTTGTTAACAGCTGTGACGTACACGCCCAGTTATAAGAAGACCCCTCCCCCCGTTCCGCCCCGCACAGCCTCCAAGCCGCTCATATCGGTGACGGCCCAAAGCAGCACAGAGTCCACACAAGATGCCTACCACGACGGGCGCCACCCGCGCGGAGGGCTCCTGTGGGCCCAGGACGGGCTCGGCCGGGCACTCTACAACTCCACCGACAGCCTGGACAGCGCCCAGGCGGCGACGCTCGCCATGGAGACGGCGGCGAGTCGACGGCACGCGTCCACCGGCAGCCACAGTTCGGTGCAGACATGCGACAAGGCCGTGCTGGTGTCCAAGGCCGAGGAGTACCTGAAGACGCCGCGGTCCTCCATCGGGATACAGGTACCATCCTGCCCCCATTCCCATCGATACTCAAATCTCACCAACCATACCCTCTCCACCCTGCTCCCCCAGCCACACCCCCCTTTCCCTGCCCCGCCCACCCACGCCGCCCACTTCACCCATACACCTCTGCTACCCCGCACATACGTCCTGCCCCTCCTCCCATACTCCCTCCCACCCCTTCCACCCATACACACCCCCCCCGAGCCCCACCCATACCTCCCGCCCTGCCCCGCCCACCAATACTCCTCCTGCCTGCCTTCACCTGCACACCTCCACCCCCTCACCCACAGCCCCCCCTCCCCTCATACCTTCCCAGCCCGCCTTTTCCACCGACTCCAAAAATAGCCGCCCATGAGTCACCCTCCTGTGCCGGCTCCAGTCGCCCCGCGCACGCACCCCCGCTGATTAGCATTCGTTTCACGATGCCGCGGCCCGGCCGAAAAGGCCCTCTCTGCCCGGTGCAATAAGGATAAATGATGCCATCTCCCAGCAGCCTTCTGCTGTCAAGCAATGTCACACAGGCTGCTTAGCATGATACACAACACGGGCACTGCACACCGCGCACCGCGTACGCTATATATGGCAGATAAATGCTATTCTGGGACAGTGCGGCGACACCAAAGGGGGGGATGTTTGAAACAATACACCTCGTGCCCGCAAGGATTTGGCTTGTATGCTTATAAATGCCCTTTAATTCGATCTGACTCTCTGCATTTTATTTTTATGCTCAAGGCTTTTCTTTCATAATCCAGTGCGGAGAAGGAAACAGGTAAAAAGACAAAAAATTTGTTGCCCTGCGAATAGTTTTGAATTAAATGGAAAAACGTGTGGCAGGAGTGTGTGTGCATGCGTGTTCATGAGATGTGTAGGATATCATCTTAAAGACAGAAGGCTTTTTACCCACTCCACTGTCTCCTTATGGTAAGCCTGTGGTTAAGTGGTTATATTGCGTGAAGGGTCGTTCAATGCACATCCCTCAGTCAGTTCAGAGAGGTGAAGGAGAATTCTGCATCTCTAGCCTGAATGAAACTGGGGACTTAATTGCATTGGCATATACAGACAGTGAGCGGTGACAGCTAGTTCTGGTCCACAGCACTCGTGAGCAGACCGTTAATAGGTGACTGGGAAAGGCCAGTGTTGTTCTGAATGGATTTTTAAACCTGTTAGCTACAATTTAGCTAATATCTGGCGCGTGTACTCGGTCACTGCCATCAACGCCGCCATCTTTGTTTCATATTTTGTCTCCTTCCCCCGTAGCATGATCATACCTTTCCCTCTGTCTATTTATCACCATTGTAATCACAGTTATTTTCTTCTTCATTGCACATACAGTTTGCGCTTATCTTTTATATTTTATAACAGTCCATCAAAATGACTTCTTTTCGCTTTCGTTATCTTCATCATCACATTCATCCTCTTCTCCATCAGCTGCATCATCGGGTTTGGCACTGTGTGAAGTACCTGTGTGGAGTGATGAATTCCTGGACTGTGTCTCTAGAACGGCGCGCCAGAGCAGTCCCGCAGACCTTTAATGGTGCTCTAAGATTTGCCTCATTGCGATTGATCCCTCGGTCACACTTTAAATGAAGTGTTGCTCATAAAGGCTTTATACTGCCTTCAGAAATGAGACATAATGTCTTCATAAATCATACATAAGCAAATGTCTTGCTTTGTAAAGGGTGAAGTAACACATCCTTATTCAGCGTGTGATGACAGATGTGACAATGACAGTGTCACTTAGATGGCAATGTCACCCTTTATAGCATTTAGCCACTAGCTAAGTGACATTGCCAGTTATATCACATCTGGCATCACATGCTAAGTAAGGATGTGTTATTTTACCCTTTACAAAGCATGACATTTGCTTATGTATGCTTTGTGAAAACATTATATTTCATTTATAAAAGCATTATACATGCTGTATAAAAACTTTATGAGCAACACTTCATCTAAAGTGTGACCGGTCCCTCTTATTTTTTCTTCTATTTTTTTCGATAAGGTCTTTACTAACTCATAATGGCCGTCCAACAGTAATGTAAAGACATGGATGCATTATTCTACTTCTTTATCTCAGCAACATACTGGGAGAATTATAAAGTAAAGTGGGACTTTGATATTAAAACATCTTTGGCCTTGAGTTTCCATGTAGGGTTAGGACTAATGCTGCAGGAAGAAATCTAACTAAACTGATTATATTTTGATGTTGAAATGAGACCATAAACATTCAGTTGCTTCCTGAAGGGGTACATGAATAATGAATGAAGGTCTAGCCTAATGTCAGCTTATATCCAGAAAATTGGCTAAACTTAATGTACAATGGCCTCTAATAATGTAAACTAATTTTCAGATTGCGTCTGGAAATTTACATCTCCAGTTCAGACTTGGTTGTCGGATACGGCTCCCTCTCGATATTCTGCTGTGAAATCCGTCAAACCCCTGCCTTCAGTTAGAACACTGTCAGCTCTGAACTGGAAAAAAAAAAAAGATTTTTGACCTCTTTCCCGCTCTTTGTTTGCAATCCTCCGCAATCAGTCTTGAAGCACTACTACATAGGGTGCTTTTCATTATTAAATGCTGTTGTTTCGTACCAGGTTTGTTGAGATAAATCAAGCGGCTGTTCTTTTGTTTATGTCTTTATAAAATGCGCGGCGGTCCGTACCGGCTGAGGATTTGGGAGCTCTTGGGAGGTCTGTTTATCAGACTGTGGTGTTGTTTGTGTCGCTCAGGTGGAAACTGCCACCGACTCGGAGCCCGAAGGCAAAGGACTGCGAGAATATCACTCTGTGGGGATACAAGTGGAGGATGAGAAGCGGTGCGTACTTTCACTAACGTTCAAAAGTTTTGAATAACTTCATAATGTGTATGTTTTTGAGAGAAATTGATGTTTTTATTCACGGAAATTGCTTTAATTTAATGAAGAAATGTAGCCAGGATATTGATAATGTTTGAAATTACTGCTTTTATTGAAAATCGTTTTTTTCTTTCCTTTAAAATCATAAAAATTGAGCAAGAGTAATTCCAAACCTCAGAGAGGCAGTGCGTACTGTACTGTAAGAAAGGCAGGCGTCCCATGAACGTGGAAAATCACTAAGGCATTAAATGTCTGCTAAAAGTTCTTATTGGTATTTAGTTTTCCGAGAACAATTTGGACGACTTCAGCAAAATATGATAGCCTGAAGACGCATAAACTCTGAATGCCAATATACAACCCCAATTCCGAAATAGTTGGGACGAAGTGTAAATTGTGAATAAAATCAAAATGCAATGACTTTCAGATCACATGAGCCAATATGTTATTTACAATAGAACATAGATAACATTTCAAATGTTGAAACTGAGACATTTTACATTTTTATCCACAAAATGAGCTTATTTCAAATTTTCTGGCTGCAACGGGTCTCAAAAAAGTTGGGACACAAGCAAAAAAAGGGCTGAAAAAGCAATTAATATATAAGAGAATCAGCTGAAAGAACATTTAGCAAGTAATTACATTAACTGGCATCAGTTCTGTAACATGATTGGCTATAAAAGGAGAGGCTGAGTCTCTCTGAAGTAAAGATGGCCAGAGGCTCTCCAACCCGTGAAGGCTTGCATAAAAAAAATTGTGGAATACTTTAAAAACAATGTTCCTCAACGTCAAATTGCAAAGGCTTTGAAGGTCTCATCATCGACAGTGCATAACATCATCAAAAGATTCAGAGAAACTGGAAAAATCTCTGTGCATAAGGGACAAGGCTGAAGACCTTTACTGGATACCCGTGATCTTCGGGCCCTCAGAAACCACTGCATCACTCACCGGCATGATTATGACATTGACATTACTAAATGGGCCCAGGAATTCTTAAAGAAACCACTGTCAGTAAACACAGTCCGCCGTGCCATCCACAGATGCCACCTAAAACTCTATCATGCAAAAAGGAAGCCATTGTTGAGCATGATCCAGAAGCGCCGCCGTGTTCTGTGGGCCAAGGCTCATTTAAAATGGACTGTAGCAAAGTGGCAAAGTGTCCTGTGGTCAGATGAGTCCGAATTTGACATTCTTGTTGGAAATCATGGGCGTTGTGTCCTCCGGGCTAAAGAGGAGAAAGCCTCCACTCTGTGCTAAAAAGAAGAGGGGATGCTACACCATGGTAAACAGGCCCTTGTCCCAACTTTTTTGAGACCTGTAGCAGCCATCAAATTTGAAATGAGCTCATTTTGTGGATAAAATTGTAAAATTTCTCAGTTTCAACATTTGCTATGCTATCTCTGTTCTATTGTGAATAAAATACTGGCTGGTGTGATTTAAAAGTCATTGCGTTTTGATTTTATTTTCAATTTACACCTTGTCCCAACTATTTCAGAATTGGGGTTGTACAACGTATTCTCTTTAGTTCTGTGTCTTGTGTCAGTTAAATTGATTGAATTTCTTTGAAAATTATTTAGCTACTACAGTTAACCCCATAAGTGTCTGTCAAATGCAGCTGCTGTATTCAAACCTATTGAAGTTGAGGCATATTTTAAATTCAAGAGGAGATCCCAAGGTTTCCAAATTTCCCAAATATGTCCTGCTGAATAACGGGGAAATGTGTATAAAATGATGCACAAGATGTAGATAGTTTCCATTTGATGTACTGCTGTGGTCATAAAAACGTAGCATCCTGGGTTTGAATATTTCTCTCAATATAAGTGTGATGTAGCTGCAGTGAAGTGCTGCAACCAGCAGATATAAAACTAAAGCAAAGAATTGGAGTTTAAGGGGTTAACTGTAGCATTTCTTCTGACAGGTCTCGTTAAATATCTTGCAAAATACAAATAAGTTCATTGATAGTTTGTCCTATTATCTGAAAATCAGTAGTTTGTTTCCCCTGGGTTTTACATTTAAAATGATCTTTTCTTGTTTTCGTCATGTCTGTGCATGTTTCTTTGAATGTGTGTGTTTTTGTATCTCTTCTCTTATGTTGCGTGTGAGCTTGTTTCTGTCTTTACATGTGTTTGTGTGCGCATGTGTCCCTGTGTGTGTGCTTCACTGTGTTCTTGTCTGCACACATGTACCTGTGTGTGTACACCTTTGTGTGAATGAGATTGCATATTCACGTTTGCACCTTTTTGCGCGCGTGTGTGTGGGCTTGTGACTGTGCCTGTGTTTGTACATGTGCATCTTTGTGCTGTGCATTAAAGGGCGTCTAAAGTCGATTCTCAGACGGGACGTTGAACGTCCAATGTTCACAAACAAATTGCTTGCTTTTGTTGACATCTTGCATTGTCACATGACCAATTTCATTCATATTAAGTAATGTTTTGTGTGCATGCGTAGATAATCCTTCTATTTCATTTGCGCGGGTGCGGCTCGCTGATTGGCCGATAAACAAAAACAATGGGAATTGACTTTAGATGCCCTTTAATATGTTCCTGTGTGTGTGTGTGCTTGTCTGTCTGTCTGTGTACATGTGCATTTGTGCACTAAGTTGAGTACCCGTATATGCATTTAGTGAGCTTAAATTAATTGTATCAATTATGTTCTTGTGTATTTGTGTGTGTCTCTGTGTGTGTGTTTCCGCCTCCATCAGGCACGGCCGGTTCAAGCGCTCAAACAGCGTGACAACGGCGGTGCAGGCTGACATGGAGCTGGAGGGCTTCCCCACCATGGAGGACAAGGGCCTGCAGTTCGGCGGCTCCTTCCAGCGGCACTCGGAACCCAGCACGCCCACGCAGTACGGTGCCGTGCGTACCGTCCGCACCCAGGGCCTCTTCAGCTACCGCGAGGACTACCGCGTGTCCAGTGGCCCGTCCAGCCCGCAGCAGCCTGAACCCTGGCTGGTGGAGCCGGCCCACGAGGCCCCTGAGACGGGCCGGGTCTCCCCCCTCCGCCGGGACGGCAGCTGGTTCATGCAGCTGCTCCACAACGAGACCAAGAGGATGGAGGGCTGGTGCAAGGAGATGGAGAGAGAGGCGGAGGAGCACGACCTGTCGGAGGAGAGTGAGTTTTCCTGTTTCGCCGCTATGCTGCTTCGCGCTACCTTTTTTGTCCCCTGCCACCGCGATGCACGGAGCAGGGGGATATAGTATTCAGCTCCATCCATTTGTTCATTTCACAAACAGGGATTTTGATTTGTTCAGAGTTGATTTTGGTAACCTTGAGGTCATTTTCAAGGTCACTGGGCAATTACATAGATTTTGCCTTTGTAAACCTTGTTTACGAAATATCTTAAGAACCAGTTGACCAATTTTGCTCATATTTAGCACCAACATATACAAGCGGTGGAGGACACAGTCACGTTAGTGACAATTGTTGTTTTTTGCGGGGGGAAACCACAGATGGCATGGCGACCTGGAGCGGTTAGCGTGTTGCGCAGCGACCAGTACCCCAGCTTGCTAACAAAGTGGAAGTGCACAGTGAAAGATTACAGAAATAAACCTCTTCTGAAGCAGCATGCTGAGCCCTTGCCTGTGTAGGCTAAACTGAAGAGCCTAGTGCTAAAAGTAATTAAGTTGCATTTTCACTCATTTTGAGGTAAGGATGGGGAAACGTCTTTCGTGGTTACCTAAGTTCATTTTCTCAATTTTTCTCAAAATGAGCATTGTCTGACTTTAGTACTTTTAGTGCTGGGATCTTCAAATCTATGAATTTGATCTCATTATATTCTCTATTAGAGCTTTATTGGCTTGTTTTCACCACAGAGACATGACCATACTCTATAAGAAGAAAATGAATGCCGAAGTCTTCATCCTACAGGCATGACATGTAAAGATAATACCTACAAAATGATAATATAGCAGAATTAGCGTACGGCAGACCAGATGCTTTTTAAACAGCATGTGGTATCATTTGAGCATACAAAACTGAGTGTTGTTTTTAAACCCAGTGCTGTAGGTGCTTTAGCTGGCTCTGAGGGTGAGAAATGTTGTGTCAATTAATTAGCTGGCTTGTTAATTAGTAAGCCCAGTGAAAACATCCCTCATAATACTCACACTCATACTGAAATTAGAATTTATTTTTTATGTGTGAAAAGACCACGATTGATTCACGACTCTTTCACACCACCTGGTGTCCCTCCACAGTCAAGGCAGTTATACAGGCCGCCATGTTTCACTGCAAATTAACAGATGAATGGCTATCGATTCGAGGGATGACAAATTAAGACACCACAGTATGCACCCTTCAGTGAATTGAAACAGCAATGTCAAGTGTCAGTTTTACTGCCTGCAATAAAAATGCAGCCTTACAAGTCTGCAGTGCAGTGACGTATGGTGAAACGCAGTCGTCGGCACTGACGGAGCCCAGCAACAACGAGGAACCCTGCCTTTTCATTTCTGTTGCACTGACAAGGCAAATTGTGCATGAAAAAGCAACCATTGCCATGTCTAAACTATGTTTTAGGCTTCATTTGTTTGTGGTGGAGGCTGCATTTATAGTACTTTGGTGCCAGTAATCTGTTGACCGTGCATTAACGCAGTATATTCACGACTTTGAATATAGGGCTTAATATGCTACTACCAATGAGCACATTTTGCAGTTTACTCATTAAGGTTCCTCGCCACTGTGATGAAGCAGAGGTGTTAGAAATTTACCTCCTCATTAATTTGCATTACGCAAAGGAATATCACAGAATATACGATTTGTATACTTAAAAGAACGTAATTTATTCAATTTATTCATATTATTGTAATATGATTTTTTTTACTCCGAATGGTCTGTTAAATTTTTCCTGAAAAGTGTTTTATTAGTTTGGACTTATTTTTATTTCACCTTGCTGCTCAAAGTTGTGCTAACAAACTGTAACTGCATAATCTCACCCTAGAACTGCTAAGTGGTTTGCTAACTTTGGAACAGACCCGATCCCGCTAGGTGGTCGGACCAATGCAAGAAAATCTAATGGGGCATTGAGGTCATGATTGAACCCAAGGGACTTCCTGTTTCAAAAACTGGTTCTACTTCTGTTTAGAATGGTATCAAAATGATAATTACACAAAAATCGAGAAAGGAAACGACTAACAGACACAGACCCTTTTATTTTTAAGTGTATAAATTTCATAGTTATTTGGAAACTTCAGGTTTGAAACACGTTTATATTTATTTGACTCTGTTGCTTTTTCAATGTAAGTGAATGGGGAGGTAAATTTCAAACAACTTTTCTTCGCCACAGAGGCAAGGAATCTTGGTGAGCTGATTGCAAAATGTTTTGCGCGCACAGCTAACTTAATCTTATTTTTTATGTTCAAAATCATGAATATATTGCTGTTAGAACATCTAAATGCATTTTGCCACCCGCTGTAACTGTTGTTTATTGACTAATTGTGAGCTTTTTTCATTTTTAATTGAAAGTGTAATTATCACAAGCTGCACAGATCATTATGTTGCATTCATAATCAGCTTATCTTGACTCCATGATTTCCTGTGAATATTTACTATGAGCACCATAATTCATTGGACTGTGACCCATTTTATTTTGGTTCCATACATTGAGCTTTGAGGGATACTTAGCCAAGGAGGTTGAAGTGCAGAATGTCAGCTTTCGTCTACGCTGGGTTAATTGCACAGAAATGTCTGTACCTGTCATTCACTGACCCCCCCATTTTTGGACGCATCAAATAATTTTTGACTGTATAACAGAGTAGAAAGAAGTAATCATTTTCACATTTTATTGCATGCGTATTACTTCTGCCTGCATGCAATGACTGCTTGAAGTGTGTGGACCTCTACAGCAGCCATATTAAGTTCCTGCTTGTTTTGGGGACTTATCAACTTCAGTCTCCTCTTCAGCATGATATATGGGTCTTCAGTTGGCATCGGATCAAGTGATTGACTCAACGAGCAGGACCAAAATAGAAAAAAATCTGTCCCTGTCCAATTAATTATGGTGCTCTCTGTATGTAACAGTCTGATGTCCCGTGTGGAGTCGATCTCAGTCATGTATGTGTGGTGTTCAGGGAAGGATAGTCAGCGCAGAAGCTGTGCTGTGTTACAGAAAGGCATCAGCAGTGACCTGGTTGTGTCTCTCTCAGTCTTAGGGAAGATCCGAAGTGCAGTGGGCAGTGCTCAGCTCCTGATGTCACAGAAATTCCAGCAATTCTACTGGCTGTGTCAGCAGAACCTGGTAAGTATCATTCCCCTGTGTGTGTGTGTGTGTCTGTGTGTCTGTGTGTCTGTGTCTGTGTGCTTGCATGCATTAGTGTGTATGCATGTGAGTGGCTTGCCTTTTCTCTGCTTTAGTTTGTGTGTGTAGGCATGCAGGGATATGTGTGTGTGGCGCATTTGCATGCATGCACGCGTGTGCACGCGCGTGTGTGTGTGTGCGTGTGTGTCTGTGTGTGTGTGGGGGGGGTTGTGTTTGTGTACATTGGTGTGTATTTGTGTGAGTGGCATACCTTTTTTTGTCTGTTTGTGTTTGCATGTGTAGTCATTTGTGTGCGCGGGTGTGTGTGTGTGTGTGCGTGCTTGTGCGTATGTCGTGTGTGTGTGTGTGTATATATGTGTTTTACAGTTGTATTTGTGTGCCTTTGCTTGTACGTGTCTGGGCAGTAACCTTCACAGAGAATAAAGTGAATCAGACATCAGACATTGATAGGGATCTGCCTGTGCCAGTAAGAACAATAAGGACAGAAGCTGCTCGTCTGTCTACGGTTATGCGTGCAGAGCTGAGGCCAGAGTACAGAGAGCCCTGCGCATCTGCAGCAGCTATTATTAAACTCCTGCTATCAAACACAGTCAGAGAGGAGCTCACTGTCACACAACATCTATTCCCATTCATTCTGACCAGTCAATATGCTTCAGTGTGTTCTTTCCTATTTCTGTTGTCGCGATATCTAATATACTGTAGCTACTGTCAGAACAGGGTAACAAATAGGCGGTAACACTGATTGAAACTGTCTTTTCATGTTTATGAAATGCATTTGTGGAGATCTTTCATTATATCCGTCTTTTGCATGATTTTATGCGGCGAGAGTTTCTTCTGTGGGCCAGAAATTGACCTTTCATCTTCACGTACTGCTTTGTATGGCATACTTTTCTCTGAATGTCAAATCAAGGAAATTTTTTGGAAAGTCTGCTCTTTGGCAGCCAGGAGAGCAGCTTAGCCACTTTATAGCAATATTTATGCATTTTGCACAGGAGTGCTCGACCTTGTCCTGATCTCCGAGAGCTTTTTTATTAGGAAGATGTCTGTTTTGTCTCCTCCCTCCAAGTAACTTCAGACATTCACTTCAGCTCATGGATTTCAGTGTGCTGGTGCATCAGGGCTGCGATTCATTTGATTTGTCCTTAGCTTTGACCTGTTTGTTAGTGCAAGTTAAAGACAAGTTGACTGAATTCACCTGATAAAACAACACCTTATTTTCTACCCACAGGTTGATGAGTTAATTTTAAATGTGCAGTTTAACGGTTCCGTATCATGAGGAGTAAGTTAACACTTGTCCTTTCATGTATACTTAGGTCCTCCATCTACACAACAATGAATGCCCTTGTGCTCTTATCGACATCACAAGCGGATCATTTGTGTAGCAGAGTCCAGTGAACCAGGTTTTGGCGTCTCCCATATTTTTTTCTAAGTTGCATGGCGATGAGGCAGCCAATCAGAACAGAGTCTCACTCTCATTTGCATAGATTCAATGCCCACTCAAAACAGGGAATAATTTATGAGGTGAGAGACACAGAGGCTGGAAACTGTCTACAAATTGATGTGTTTTTTTTGCCTCAAGCTTCAAAACCGTGGGATTTTTCTGAATTTTTTTACAAATCAGTAATATAAGGGACTCTTGAAGTTCTTCCATTTTCCTCTCAGCGAAAGTTAAGAAGTGTTGACTCAATCCTGGCTTTGCTCTCGGGAGAGAATATTTTCCTTGGAGAGTGAGGGACTCGACAAAGTGTGATCTGACGGCCTTAATTAGAGTTTCACTGAGGCATGTGTGCTTATTATATGCTGTCTAGCCGTCCTCATAGATTATACATTCACTTAACTGAAGTTTCTTTATATCGATTACCCAGGGCGAATTACCTAAGGCGATATTGAATAACAGTACCGGAAATCAATGCTTCACTTTGCGCACTCAGCTTTTCTGTCTGCTCTTTGGTTTCCAGGTTTCTAATCTGTGAATTCATGACCAGGTTTTTCAATGCGCTTCAGAGTCAATGCTGCTTCTCCACAAAACATTAAATAGCATAGCATAGCATAGCATAACATGACATGACATGACATAAGTGGCGAGAGCAGGCCATTCAGCCCAACTAGGCCTGCCATTTTCCTATTACTAAAGTGAATCTAACACTTGAGATATTTAAGGACTAGGTGGAATGTAGCGCTGTATCAATCCTGGTCTTGAAAAACCCCCCTGAGTTTCTCCCTCTACGATACAGCCAGGCAAGCTACTCCACACTGAGATCACTCTCTGCGTGAAAAAATATTTCCTGATATCAGTGCTAAATTTGCCCTTGACGAACATCCATAACTCATTCAGTGTTCTGAAATTTTTGAGGTGACATTGTTTTATATGTATTTCTGTGCATTAAAATTTATGTGGATGATTGAAATTTCTTCAACAGGTATATTAAAATAGAATTAAAACAAGATTTAAAAAAAAAAAACGTTAAAAGTTGGTGTTTAAGAACCAGCAAACGTTTTCGAACATGTGTTCATCGTCAGGTTGCAATGTGGATGATTCCATATAGACTTTTTTTTTTTTTTTAATATCCCGCCACCACCAGTTATATAATTGTGTACGAGTCCTCGTACATCACCCGACAAAACAAAACACACACACACAAAAAATTAAATAAATGAATGAATAAAAATAGCAATACAATACAATAATAATTACATTCACAATGCTTTACTACCTTTTGCATTAGTCGTTATTAGCTCACCTATTCCATCCCTCATTATTCCCAACCTTCACTCTCCCTTACTTTATCCCATCTTTTGGCATAAATTTCAAGTCCTGTCTCATGGGCCGTCACACACTCAATTCTACTGTAATACTTGACAAAATTTTTGAATTTCTCAATTCTTAATGCCTCCACAGATGTCAACCCGAAAATAAATATTTTTGCTAAATATGTAATTATATTACAGATTAGGTGTGTTCCTTTTGTTACATCACCCAGTAACACTTTAAATAAATCTAACTGCATACTATTGTACTGAGATCCAGATCCAGATCCAGATCCAGCCTTGTACCTTTATCTGAAATAAGGCTATTATAGGACAGTACCAAAATAAATGGTCTAGTGACTCCACTTCTTCCTGACAGAATCGACAAAGGGGTGATGACTCTATTCCCCATATATTTAGCATCTTTTTAGTTGCTAAAAACTTATATATTAACTTATATTGAAAATATCTAATCTTTGGATCAAGTGATGTACTGTAAAGGATTTTGAAAACTTGGTTCCATGGGATTGGTGTATCTAACATGTTTTCCCAACTGTCTAGAATCCTGTATGGTACAGCGACTAAGTTCTTTATTCTTAAAAAAAATGTGTATATATGTTTATTGATCTTTATTCTATTTAACCAATTTGCCATTTTCATATGAGGTCTACAGACAAAATGCCCTCCTGTTCCTTTAATAATTTTTGATTTCCAAGCACTTGGTAAAGCTCCAATAAGTTGATTATATTGTTGGAATGTACAGACTGTTCCATAAAAACTAGTTAATTGTTTGTAGGACATGAGTTTATTATCCTCATTCGCTATATCCCTTATAAAAATAATACCTATATCAAACATGCGTTTCCAAAAAATCATCATTCTATCAGCAAGTATATTAGAATTTAACCATATTATTTGTTGTAGAACTTGTTCTGCATTTTCTGGTGGGTGAAACTGAAATTGTAACCAACTTTGTAGCGCTTCTTCCAAAAAAGTGGAGACACCAAAAAACATGTCATTAATTAATGCAAAATGCATGGGTTTAATTTGCAAAAATGGAGAGAAGCCTTTATCAAGCATTGGATGGACACTTTTAAGTAATTTGCTAGAAAACCAGTTTGGATTGAAGTAGAATTTTGGAATCAGGGAAGCCTTCAGTGAAAAATTGAAAGCTTTTATTTTTAAGAGTTTTAGCCCACCAGATACATAATCATTATAGAGATATGTACGTTTAACTTTATCAGGTTTATCATTCCATATAAATTTGAATATCTTCTGTTCATATATTTTGAAGAATGATTCTTTAGGGGTTGGTAATGCCATAAGTAAGTATGTAAACTGGGATACAACTAATGAGTTAATTAAAGTTATTTTGCCATAAATGGTCAGATGTTTCCCTTTCCAGGGCAGCAGAATTTTTTCGATTTTACTCAATTTCTTATTAAAATTAATCATTGAAATTTCGCTCATATTTTCTGGGATGTGTATACCAAGTACATTGACCGATCCATCTGTCCAATGAATTGGTAAATTACATGGAAGAGTGAAATTTCTATTTTTCAGTATTATTTGTACTTATTTTTATAGCGAGTATTTCTATTGCCATAATAAATAAATACGGTGATAACGGGCAGCCCTGTTTTACCCCCCGTGAAAGGGAGAAGGGTTTTGAAATATAACCATTATTTATAATTTTGGAGATTGAATTATTGTACATAACTTCAACCCACTGTATTAGAGACTCACCAAAATTAAAAAATTCTAAACATTGATTAATGAAATCCCATTTCATTTTAAAAACTAACCCTGGTTTCTTTATTTTATCATGATGTTCTATAATTTCGAGTAATTGTCTTATATTATTTGCAATATTTCGTCCTTGTATAAAACCAGACTGGTCATGGTGTATAATATCAGGTAGAACATTTTTTTATACGCAATGCTATGCATTTAGCTAATATTTTTGCATCATAACACTGAAGAGTTAGTGGTCTCCAGTTGTTTAAGTGAACCGGATCTTTATAGCGGCCACTAGCTTCTTGTTTTAAGAGCAGAGAGATTACACTTTCCTGCTGAGTCCCTGTGAGAATACCTTTGTCATATGAAAAATTAAAACTTGTAAGAAGGGGGGTTTTAATCTGTTCGTGGAAAGTTTGGTACACTTCTATTGGAACACCATCCAATCCTGCGCTTTCCCCTTTTGAAAGGACATAATTGAATAGTAGAGTTCAGTTTCTGTATAGACTTTGTAAATGCTTTGTCCCATCTTATTTTTTGGGCTTGTTATGTGGGCCGAAGAGAGGCATATTATACTCTTAGGTGTTTTTGGTGCATTAAGTGTGCGAAATACTGGAAGATGTTTCAGCCGAATACTGAGGGAATGCCTGGTTAATGGTATGAAGAAGAAGACCATTAACCTGGGTGTTCATCATGTCATTGTGAACAGATGAGACCCAAACACACCATGTTTTTTGCACAACTCCCTTTGTTTACTCCATAGAGATAAAGGGAATGAGCTACAAAGCTGAGATCACAAAGACAAAAAAAAAATCATAAAATAACGGTAATGACTGAGAGTAAAGTATGAGAATAAACAGCCGCTCAGTTCTAAAGAGACATTATATGCCTATGTCCACTGTGCCATTGCATTGCTCTCGCAGTGCCCGCGCCGTTATCACACTGTGAACATGCTGGGCAGATTGCAATGGGCAGAAGGTAGCACTTTAACTCAGGTTGAACCTGTGGAGAGCTGACTGTTGAGGATTAGGGTAATGTCCGGTTTCATGCTGCAATGGACGACACCTTCAGGTCAGGATCTCCTCCAAGCCGGTGCGCTTTTAAATTATCTCTAATTTATGGTCTTTCTCACTCTGTGGACAAGGAATGTTTAAAGACATCTGTCTTTACACTAGCAAGTCGTTTATTGTGAATATTACCGTGTCTGTGGGGTGTCGTTCCTCATGAAAATGAACTGAATTCAAACTACCACCTTATGTGGCCAGTCTCCACCCTGCATAATGGCATCAATGTTTATCCATTTTTTAGATGGATTTATGCACTCATTATTACACGTGGAAGGCTGTCGTTACATGACAGTTTTCCAGTGAGAGAGAATTTTATTCATTCTTTAGGACTTTGTAATGAACAGAGTAGACAATGGGGCTCGTAAGTATTTAGTTCCACGATTTTTACCTCCACCGAGGAGGTTATGTTTCAGTTGCCATTGTTTTGTTTGTTCGTCACTTGCTGAAATCGGCAAGTATATCAGTCGGTTGCGTTAGATGTCTGTTTGTCTGTCAGTTTGTTAGTTACGCACCCTTCTGACATTTGTCCTGCACCAATCTTGACAAAACTTGGAGACATGTTAGCATAGGTTACTCGACACAAACCTGTACTTTTTTAAGTTTCTATGTCAAAGGTCAAGGTCACACAAATGGTCGAAAACACATTTTGACCCAAAACTTTGTTTCTAATTAAGCTGATTGAAACCAATTGAAACTAATGCCATTCTTTTTGTCTGCTCAATGGGGTTCTAGTGGTTAGGGGTTGTGATGACGTCACTTTGTTGTAGGTACTTTTTTCAATTTCTGACAAAATTATTTTTTTTGATTCTGCACATTAGACAATATGATATATCTTTTCACCTTTTTAAATTTTGATTTCAGCAAGTCGTCATTTCTAAGAATGACCTTTCATTTGTTTTTTAGCAGGATTACTCAAAAAGTTATGAATGGATTTCGATGGCATTTTGTGTGGGAGTCGGGGATGGTACAAGGAACAATCATGATCCAGGAATTTATTAAAGGATTCTTTACGATAGTTTGATAGGCATGGCGGAGGTTTGCGCTCTCCGAGAGCTTCTAGTTAAGAGCTGTAATCAGGGTTGGGTTCAATTACTTCTTTCAATTACAATTACAGTAATTGTAATCAATTACTTTTGTAATTGTAATTTCATTTTAATAGAATGTTTTTTTCGAAAAGTTATTGTAATTGCAATTGAACATTCTGTCGAGTAAGTAATTGTAATTATAATTGTAATTGAAAAAAGTAATTGAACCCAACCCTGGCTGTAATTATACCTTTGCCAGGGGGTAATATGTCTTCATTGGCAACTGTTTGTTTGTTTGTCAGTTAACGGGATTTCTCATAAAGTTCTGGACGGATGTCAATGAAATTTTGTGTATTGATAGATACTGTGCTATGGAGAAAGTGATTAAATTTTGGTGACGATCCAACTCATATTTTTGATCCAGGATTTGAAAGAATTTCTATACTCGTAAATACAGCACTGTGGAGCACCGGTGTCACATGATGCTAACACCCACTTCAGCTGTCAGATAACTTTTTGGTACAAATACTTTATGCTTGGATACATTCGAATCCAACTCCCTCTGCCAATGAATTTCACAACAGCAGAGGTCATGCACTCTCTGAGCGCCTTCCAGTTCTCAAATGATTCACTCCGTGTGAGGACAGTGAGCAGTAATTTGCAGATAATTACACCAATATCAAGTGAACGGTGTGTGAATTGTAGCCCTATAAGGCTGTGTCACTGAAAAAATGCTTCACTATATTTTATACTCATTGCACAGGATATGTTCACTGGTCTCCCCAGAAAATAACTCTGCTGTCCTCAGAGCCTAGAGGTGTAATGTCAGGTGCACAAGTTGGGAAAAAAAAGAATTCTGCCTGCTCACAGCTCATAAACCTGAAGATAAGGTTGTGAAGCAACAGAACTTTTTCTGGAAAAACATTCACTTTGCAACATTGCTTCTTGTATAGTCTAATGTGGCGCAATCATTTAATACCGTCTCATAGGTCTTTTTAAACCTTTCTTAAATTAATTAAAGACCCTTGGAAACAAGTTTATGTTTAAATGTAATGTAAATTGTTAAAACTAGTATTTAAAAATCTAAGTATTGCCTATTATAAATAAGTAGTAGCCCCTGTTCATTTCTCATGATGCTTGTAATATATGCAAGGCTATTACCTTGTGCACTTTGAATGCTTATAGCTATGATACATGATGAATATAAGCAATCCTGGGTGGAGTGGGGTTTGAAGTTTTGGGGCCCTATCTTACGTCAGAGTCCCTAAACCGGTTATTTGGGGATTTAGCATTGCGTAAGAGGCGTTCCCCTGCAAAAGTTGCAATCTTGCACACCTTCCTTTATCCCTAAAACACCTGCGCTACCCGTTATATTATGCATAGGCGTGGTTTGGGCGTTACGCCAGTTAAACCATCAGTGTGCCAGGTGCCATTGCCTTTAGGAGCAGGTTGCACTATCCCAAATCCTCAAACCGAAACCCGTGATGGAGAGAGGAAGGTCGCCATGTTTCTCCGAAGACGAAGTTAAATTGCTCATGCATGAGGTCAAATCCAGACAGGGGAGGATCTGTTTTTGTTAAGTTAATCATGAATTGTATTATTATTATTATTATTATTATTATTATTATTATTTGACATTGACATATTGTTTAATGTTTGGTATGTAATAATAAAACAAAAACATCAAGCCTACCCCTTTTGTGATGGAAACTTCAAAAAAAAAGAAAAAGAAAAAAATGCGTTTCGCCATGCACTTCCAACTCCCTCTGCCGTCTGAAATGAAGCATAGAACAAAATCCAATTTTTGAAAATACCCACAGCCAAATAAATGCCTACATTGACTGCAACCATTTACACTTTTTTTCTTCATAAAGCGACTTAATAATAAATAAATATTAAATGAATATTTAATAAAACGCTATAAGAATTACATGTATTATTACATTATTAGTAGCCTTTTGATTGCACAAATTACTTACCAGGCAGGCTGCAGGTGACATGACTAGCGATGTCGCAGCTCCGCTGCCAGCTGGTCCCTCATTGCCCCTGCTACGGCTGGCACTATATCAGCATTTGGAGTCGGCACCTGCACTTCAGCTTGCCGCCTTCTATAGTCCGGTAATAATCTATCCTCAAACTCCAGCATCATTCCATGGCGTAGGGCAATGTTATGCAGCACACAACATGCCACAAAGAAATATGCTTCTTTCTGAGGACCATACTGTAAGACCCCACCTGACATGTCCAAGCAGCGGAACCGCATTTTGAGCACGCCAAATGTTCGCTCAATGACACCTCGTGCGCGCGAGTGTTTTCTATTGAAAGCGAACTCACGCACACTTGTTGGCGTAATGTATGGCACCATGCACCACGTCTTTAATGGATAGCCATTGTCACCCAACAGCCACCCATCCAGAGGAGGTTCCCTCTGGAAGACTGCAGGAATGACCGACTGTTCCATTATAAAAGCGCCGTGGCTACGTCCAGGATGATTTGCGTATACATTCAAGATATAACCCCATGCATCGCAAATCACCTGGACGTTGATGGAATGGGTTCCCTTACGATTCACATAGGCGCCACTGTTCAGAGCCGGAGCCCGAATCAGAACGTGTGTGCAGTCGACGGCACCCAGAACCCTAGGGAACCCATATCTTGCCAAAAAATCCCGCTTTACCCTGCATTGTCTCTCGGGTGTCACAGGGATGCCAGTGATGTACCTACTGGCATGTCGGACTATGCTGGCAGTGACTGCAGTTATAGCCAAGCTTACGGCAGATTGGGTCATGCCTCCAATTGAGCTGAGTGGGTATTGGAATGACCCACTAGCACAGAAAAATAGTGCCACAGTAACCCTAACAGCAATGGACAAGGCAAATGGACAGCTGGCAGCGGTGTATACATCATCTGCAACCAGGTGACATAATTCTGTCACTGCCTGACGGGAGAGGCGCAGTTTTGTCTCGCATTCTCGTTCTGTGGGAAATAATACTTGTATTGTATTATTATAATTTTAGAATATTACATATAGGCCTAATACATATCATTAATATATATTATATATAATAATTATATATTATTATAAAAGCGGAAAAAATGATTGATACAAAAAACAAACAATATAGACTTATCTGAAAGGCCCAGGTAGCTGGTGTGCTGGCAGTACACGCGTTCTGGGCGTCTTCTATTATTTAACTGGCGATCAAGGCGATTTAGTACTATCTCTGCCATTTTCTCAGGGGTTCAACTGAGGCTAAAGCAAGGTGGCTTTTTATAGGCGAGTTAATTCGGGAAGTGGAGCCGCATGTGCACGCCCACATGTGTCCAAGTGACGCCAAGCATTGAAGCCGCCTGGGCACGCTCTTGTAAAAAGCCCAAATGGGTAGCGGGTGGTTTGAGGACCCGCTATACGCTTTCCCTAACGTGTGTGGTCAAGATAGCAATTGTAGGGAAAGCGCATAAACACGCCCACGGGCACACCTCCAGGCGCAAATAAAGGATTCGGTATAATGTATAGCGGGTAGTGTGGCCGCAAGATACCGTTTAGGGATAGTGGAAGCTGCTGAATGTGTAATTCACGGGTAGCGGGTAGTGGCAACGGGTAGGGTAGTGTAAAAGATAGAGCCCTAAGTGTGTAAAACATTTGACAACATGCTGTAATTCCATTTTCTCATGGTTGATTATTTTGATATGTATTTTATGATTCACTCTGTTCAGATTTATTTACCTGAGGTCTTCCTGATATTTTTAGCCTCTGTAAAGACCATAAACGCAGCTTGAAGCCCATGTAAGTGGCTGAGGACTGGCACAGTTTGTCTGGAGTTCAATTATTAATAGGCTTCTTACAGCTTAGAATTCAGTCGTTTTTATTTATTTATTTATTTTTTGTTTCTCCCTTGCTGTCAGAGATTTGTGGACTGGCTCAGAGACATAACTTTCAAGGTCTCACATGGAGTTTTTGGGGGCACATGCTCCAAATGCAAAGCACACTTGAGTAAAAGGATAAATAACCGAAGCGAAGTGATATTTTGCTGTTGTTGAATGGGGTAATAATTCACAAGTTGGCATAGACTATATGTGTATGTGCCAAATTATATGCTCTACATCGTTCAAGTGTTACTTTTTACCCACTCAAAGCTTTTTCCTCTGTGAAGTAAATGACCGCTGTTTTCGTTTCCGCCTATGCCACATATTTAAGCAATAATCAACGACATGCTGGTCATTATACAAAAATTACTGTGCACCTAAGTGGTGTTTTGCAGTGGGGTCTTAACAATTTAGGTGTGCAGTTATTTTCATGTAATTACTGGCTCAGAGTTCTTTATTGTACTTATACCATGGTTACCACACACAGATGCATAGCACAAGATTTAATTTTTGTGTTTTCATCCACAAATTGCGTTTATTTGCCGATGATTTGCTTCGGTCACGATTAACTTATGTTGCTTCGAAATTTCCATGTTGCCAACATTTTCATTGCTATGTGCAGGAGTGCGGTCATTAGTTCTGTTTCGTTTTGTTGCTATACAACAGCTGCGATTACTTATTCTACAGCGTCATGGTTTCATTCGGACAGTCGTTGCGGCATTGTGTTTTTTCCGATTTGTCATAATAATAATACTCAAAGGCATTAATAGTTACATCGGAGAACTCAAACATGCTGTCTGTTTCTATTTTAAACTTAACTTCCAATGTTCATAATTTTGTAACACAGTGTTAGTGAAAGTTAGCCTGGAATTAAAAAAATGATGAATTGATGCAAAGTGTCAAAAGACTCTCATGTTTTCCCACTCAAAAAAATGAAACCCTATGAAATGTTAGATTTACTTAATAATGTTAATGTCAACTGGTTCCACAAAACTGAGTTAAGTACATTCCACTCAATGAAATTAATTAAACTGGCCAAAAAATGTTAGAAGTCAAATAAAGGTTACCATTATTAAGTAAATCTAACATGTCATAGGGTTTCATTTTTTTGAGTGTACTTTGTGGGTGTGCAGTTAAGAAAATAATGCACACTCTTAGATCGTCCTTTAATTAGCCATAATTGAGTATTCAACAGACCCATTATATAAATCTCTTTAATATTGTGGAGGGGTTGTATTTTTTCTAGTGAATTCTTTGATTATTTTCCATGTAAGTTGCCCCTGCGCCAACCTTTTAGCTCACTTGGAGCTACGGTGCTGTGGGCTTATGTTGTGGCTTGGTTGTCCATCCTTTGTCTCTGTTGTTTGTTGTCATCTGTAAACATCAACTTCTCCAAAATTGTTGGGCCAGTGAAGTGGAAACTTTGCACAAATTTTCCAGTCAATGAGTGCACAAAACTTTGAGCAAATTTTCATGATCCTATTTCCATGATGGTCATCACTGCAGCCATATTGAGGATGTCATTTTGACCTATTTGCCAATCATTTCCGCAGTGATTCAGCTGAAATTTGGTGCGTAGGTTTGAAGTTGCATGACTGAACATAGGTGTGAAGGGTTTTCTGTACTTCACATTTTGACTTTGATTTAACCTCTAACATCAGACCATGCTCCTAAATTTCATGAATAGCATAAAAAAAAAAAATTTTCGACACAATTTGACTGATCAAGCTGAAACAGAGGTATGTTCCTACCAATGAGTAGACCAAGTTTACATATATCATTGCAACCCATTTTCAAATATGGCTACCATGCTAACCATCTTCAAAATGCCATTTGCCATTTTGACCTATTTGCCAATCATTTCTGCAGCAATTTAGCTAAAATTTGGTATGAGGGTACTAAGCAGCATGCCGCAACACAGGTATTATGGGTTTTTCTGTGTGGTGTATTTTGACCTTGATTTGACCTCTGACATCTTGCCACACCCATACATTTCTTAAAGCTTAAAAAAGTTTCTTCTCCGAAACTACTGGTGTGATGAAGCTGAAACTTTGCAGACTTTTTCTGACAAATGAGTACACCAGAGTTCACAAAAATTTTTGCAATCCTTTTTCAAATATGTTTGCCGCAGCAGCCATCTTGAAAATGCTGTTTTGACCCAGTTGTCAATTTCTGCAGCATTACCGCTGAAATTTTGCAAGTAGGTATTAAAGCAACACGACTCAACGTTGTATTCAGAGTTTTTCTGCATAGTGCATTTTGACCTTGATTTGACCTTTGACGTCAGGTCATGCCCTTAAATTTCATTAATAGCAGTAAAGATCTTCTCTGAAACCCAATATACAAGGAAGCTGAAACTTTGTAGACTCCTTCTACCAGCGTGGACTCAGTTTAGAAAGTTGTCAATATTTGTCAACAGACACCCTATCATTATCTTGAGAAGTTTCTGACTTAAAATATATATTTTTAAGCCCCATATTTGCAAATTCAATGCCACCTATTACCTATATAATGGTATTATATTAATACACTGGAGAATATGCTTGCATTATAAGTCGTTTCCAGGGTATTCTTGCAGGGTCCTATGAACAAGATAGGGTTCAAGAATATTGTATTTTGTGTGTTTTATATTGTATTTTCTGACTGAAAATATGATATTATTAAACCTATGTTTGCAAATTCAGTACCACTTCTTGGTAATGGAATTATATTAACACAAGAGGGAATATTTGTATACATTAAAAGTATGCTCCTTTACACCAGAGATTATGTACATAGCAATTATTTTTGATGGTTTAGTGTTCAGGTGAGCTTCAGTGCCTGTGGCACTATTTTTTGAGTTTGTTGCAATCATCAAATTTTCTCTATTTGATCTGGAAAAAATATACCATTAATTGAACTATTTTAATTTGATTTTATTGTGGTATGTTTCCTGAAGCCAGACTGTTCAGCTATTGAACAGAAATTGATTTGTGTCATATCTGTAATTTGTTTATTTGCTACAACATAAAAAAGCTGGATGAATGTCTTCTGAGAGTGTTGATTCCATAATTTTTGCCAACGGTTGTATACCTGCATATCGTCATGCAAAAATGGTTTCAGAACGTGAAATATGGGAGACATCTAGTGGCTCAATGAAAAATATTCTAGAAATGGAAAATGGAAAATAAGTACTGTATATTATTCAAAAATCTTATAGGCACCTATCAGTCCATAATAAAATAAGAGGAATTTTTGTAGTGAATATCAAACCCTTTGAAGCCTACCTTTTTTAAATTTTGTCTTTTCATTTGTTAAATAACAGACAAACTGTATGGATGAGATAAGGCCTCATCCTCTAGTTATCCGCTCGGCTTATAATGCGGGGGAATATTGTCATGGGTGAGGTTGTCTGTCCGGCCGTCTGTCCACCCGTCTGCCTGTGAACATTTCGTTTCTGGAGCATAACTTGAAAACCGCTCAATATTTTCCCACAAAGCTTGGTGTGCACATTAATCATGACCTCACGTGGTGCCTTTTGCCAATCCGAAGTTGATGACGTGGGGCCGGGGCGATATGCCATTTCCTGATGGCTCTTGTTACTGGAAATGTGCTCATGTAGTACTTTGTGGCTACAACACAAACTACAGTAAATGATGCCAAACATAAAGGATTTTTTTCCCCCTTTATGTCAGGTATGCCAGTGACCTGGTGGCTTTTATCAGATTAATGCATAGATTTGTTTATTTGGCCCCCAGGACCCCAGCGCTATGCCCAGGCCCACCTCTCAGGATCTGGCAGGGTTTTGGGATCTGTTACAGCTGTCCATTGACGACGTGACGGCCAAGTTCGATGAGCTGCAGCAGATCAAGAGCAATGACTGGAGGCCCGTGGAGAGCCCAGAGAAGAAGGTGTGTACTGCTGATGATTATGTACTGTATATGTATTGATGATGGTTGCGCACTATCGTTTCACCAGCCAGCAATTTGGGTAATCTAGCATTGCTCATCCAGCTGAAATACACAATATTCAAAAATATGAGACAACAATTAGGGGATTGGATTGTTATTGATAAATTTGAGCTGCCGGTTCACTCTCCTTCACTAGATATCATTAGTCATAAGCAGAAAATTCATTGTTATTATACATTCTCAGAAATTCCTGAAATGAACTCCAAAATCTGTTTGAGAACTATTTACAAGCGTATTTCAAACTCAACTCATTCCCTACGGAATACTTTTATGTAAAATTGTCGCGTTTGTACGGAATACTTCTCCCGAAAATTACACAATATAAACAGACGTTTAGTTAAACGTCTGTATTTTCAAAATAAAGGTTTTTAGCGGGTTCAAATGCTAATATCAAACTAGCAGTGTCATTTTGGGTATTTGTAACATCATTCCAATTGTCATTTTGGTTGCCTGCTACGTGACGCTGAGCAGCTCCTTGACTAGGCGCTCGACCACGACCTGTCCTGGCTCGGCCACGGCCCCTCCCCTCCTGTGGTTGAAGTATAGGTGGCCCATCACTGCGATCATCAACGGATTTCCTGTTTTCATCGTACTGCGAATGGTCGAGGTCGCTATTACTGCTGTCAGATTGGTCAGATAGACACGATACTCATGTATACTCATTATGCATGTTTTTAACGGAACTCCGAATGACGTCATCCACGCCGCTGGCACCGGCTTACCGTAGAGAATGGTAGAATTCGCCACGCCATTGGCAGCGGCTTGCCGTAAGGAAATGAGTTAATGATAATAATCGGTTTTGTTTGCATTGAACATGTCTTATACTTCTATATTTCTTATGGTCTTTACATGGCACACAGCATAATAAAACAAGGTGGTACAAACACCATGATAAAACTAAGGGAGCAAAGAATAAAACTAATGACAGAAAAAGCATTAAAAGACAATAACTGACATTCATAAAATATAAGAGGCAGAGGAAGATTGATACTACTCTCTTAAGAAGTGAGTGTTTAGTTGTGGTTTGAATTCAGTAATTCAGGGCTTGTCTGAAGACTTTGAGGTAATGGATTCCAAAGTTTGGGAGCCTTAGCACTGCCACTGATGCTGGAGATCCTGAATCTGTGGACATCAAGTGAACTGGAAGCACAGGACTTAAGTGCACAGACAGCATATGGTTGTAAGAGCTCCATGAGGTATTGAGGGGCAAGATTTTGGAGGGCCAAGATTTTTGAATGTTAAGAGAAGTATTTTTTGATTAATTCTGGATGATACGGGAAGCCAGTGCAATTTATTGAGGTTAGAGGAAATGTAGGCAGAGCGGCAGGTGTGAGTAAATACTCTAACAGCAGAAATGTGAACATACTGTAGCTTTGTAATGATTTTAGAAGGCAAACCCATAAAGCGACATTTACAGTGATCACGGTGAGAGCAGATGAAGGCGTCTTTTGGGGAGAGGATGTGGTGGCAGCCTGCAGTGTCCCAGAGATTTGAATGCAGATTTGACCAGCGCATTGATATAATTTTCAAATATAAATGATAGACCAAACATGACACCCAAGTTTCAGGCAGTTTGTACGAGTGTTTATTGATGAGTGTTTTGGGACCAACCAGCTGCACTTAAGTTTTATCCATGTTAAATCAAAGAAAGAAGGAGCTCATTCAGAGTTTTATATCACTGTTATAAGCTGTTAATTATTGGGGTAGTAAAGATCAATTTGAACTAGAAATTATGTAAATCTGAGTGTCGTCTGCATAACAATGAAATCTGAGGCCACGTCAATGGATAATGTTTCCAAGAGGAAGCATGTAAGTTATAAATAGAAAAGACCCAAGAACAGACCCCTGGGGAACACCCTGAGTAAGTGGAGCTGTTGGTTATTTGTTATTTTTGATTGATGTGTTGTAATATCTGTCTCAAAGATATCAGGTGAAAGATATCAGGTGCTGGGAACTCGAATCCACAGCCAGACAGAGGTCATTAACAACCCTGAGCAGGGCAGTCTCAGTGCTGCAGAGTGAATGGAACCTGACTGAAAGGGCACATGAAAGTTTTTAAGCGTTTAGATGGGCTCAAAACTGGGAGGTCACTTTTTTTTTTTTTTTTTAAACTTTGGCAAAAGATGTTTGATTTGAACAAGTTGATAGTTAGCCAGTACGAGGGGATCAGATTCTGTTTTTTTTTTTAAGAATTGGAGTAATAACAGCAGTTTTTAAATCTGAGTCGAGACCAGAAATAAGGCTTCTATTTATCAGGTGGGAAATAAGGGCAGAGATTTCAGATTAACAGGCTTGAACAGTGGGGAAAGAATGGTTTGAGTAGCCAGAATAAAATTTGCAAAAGAGGGATGGAGGAAAAATGTTGGTAGATAGAATCAATTTTTGTTAAAAATAAGAATAAATAAAGTAATTAATTAATTAAAAAATCATAACAGAGCTTCATACTTCATCTTATCCTGACACACCTGATGCAGCAGCTAGCGAGGGATGGAGGAATTTGTTTATTGTTTTTGGTGGTAAACAATGTGTGGAAGTATGTGGCCTGTAGGTAACATAAGCACGATACTGAATAGAACTTCAAACCTTTGTTTGTGGAGTAAGAGCTACAAGTTTGTGTTCACTGTCTCCACAACCTAACAGCTGATGACCAATTCATGACAATTCATGGTTTTAAACTCTTAGTCGGTCATGAACCTCAGTGAAATGCTTACACTCCATATTGCATGTTATTGGTATTTACTAGTGGGTGGTTAGACTAATGACGTTAAAATGTATGTCATGAGCAGAGGTTTGAAAATATTCTGAAGCTCTGTTAACCCCATAAATGCTGTTCCTTTCCTAATGTTTTTCTTATTTTTTCCACCATGTGAAGGAGAGGAAGTGGCCACCTCCTGTACCAAAGAGGCCGCCTAGAGGCAGGGGCGGGGTGATGCGGGAGCGATCTTTAGACCTCCAGGACAGGCAACGACAGGAGGCTAGGCGACGGCTAATGGCGGCCAAGAGGGCTGCCTCCTTCCGACAGAACTCAGCGACGGAGAGGGCGGACAGCATTGAGATATACATCCCCGAGGCTCAAACACGGCTTTGAGAGCAAGGAACCCCCTCCCCTTGTCCTCCTTGCCCCCCTCTGACATCACTCTTATTCTCCTTTTTTGTGCGCTTCTTTTGTGTTTATTCGACTCCAGCAGTGAGGCTTCTTATACCCGGCACTCCTCCATATTTGATAAAACGCCACCTACACCGCCTCCTTCCCTTTCGTTCGTCCATTAATCTGCCCCCTCTTGAGTATATATATATCAGTCAATATTGAGTATTCTCCTCACCTAGGAAGCAAAATGCTAATTTACAAGAGAGGCCCCACCGTTGGTGAGCTGATGTCTGGCCATGGAAGTCCTAAACGATCCCTGAGGCTTTAGATCAGCCATTTTGTTTAAGAATCCAGAGGGGGGGGTTTGGTCAGAGGCGATCACAAAGTGCAACTTTTCCTCGAGAATTTCACCAGCAACAGTGGCCTCAGACAAAAAAAAAAAAATAAATAAATACCCAGAGGAACTTGGCGCTCCATTTGAGGCCTGAGCAGTTGCACATAGGGGATTCCACGGCCTCCTAGGTTTTTGAAATCAGTATCGTCTGCGAAACGAATTCAGGTTTTCTGGCCTTGAGCTCCACAGACGAGAGTTCCTGAACTGAAAATAAAGAGTCTTGCACAACTCGAGTAACCCTTTTAATCAGAAAAAAAAGTGCTGAAAAAAAATACCTCAAGTGTGCGCCAGGGTTGGGGCGTCGACTCCGAGGTGAGCTCGGTAATGGCTGCTGCCTTAGTTGCTGGGAAACGTGCTAGCGGCCATGATTGGCTCGCTTGACCAAGAGATGAGATGTGAGCAAAGACTGAGTAAAATGTGCCAACAATTTAGATAACAACCTCTCTCCCCATTCTCAGTGACTTGCGGTGAAATATTTATTATTCTTTCCATAGATTTAAGCATTGGTCCATTGCCGTAAGAGAAGCCTATGTTTTGAGAAAACAAGGATCTGTGGGCATGGACGAAAGATAACAAATAATATATATAAATATATAATTTATAGTACATATAATAATGCATTTTTGCACCTCAAATAATATTCCTGTTTGTATTTCCAAGGGAAATGTAAGCAATGAAGCTCACTTACTATTGTTGCAATTGAATTGCAAGAGTTAACAGGAAGGTTTTTATTTGGTCATGGATTTGTACCTCATGTTGCCAAATACCAACCCCTCATGACAACACAGTCATAACATCACAATCTCTCTAATGGTGTAAAAACACTTGTACCGTCTCTCTCAGATTAACAGAACCCTTCTCAACGTCACATTTGGCGTACCGAACCGCTGAACGCCCACCTTACAGTTTCGGACCCTTCAAGTCAACGATAAACCTAACTCACTTCCAGTAAATGACACGGTAATTCCCAGCTTGGTTGCAATGCTGTCGGCAGGAACTTGAAGATAAAATCTGCTGTCTGACCAGTAAGGATAAACATTAAAAAAAAAAAAAAAAAAGTGACCGATATTTCAGTACTTCCAGGGACTGGACATTGAATGCTCATTATGGGAAGTCATGGTGTATATGGCTTTTGGGTGATGAAGATGTGCTAGCTGAAAATGAATGGGCTCCCTAAATAGATTTTTTTCTCATGTTTATTGTCGAGGTTTGAGGAGCAAGAATGGAGAGGTGGATCGCTCCAGTTTTGAATTGTGTTGTGTTTGCGATATGGGGGTTGGACTTGGATAAATTGGAGCACAGCGATTGGGCCACATTCCTTGAATCTGCTCTCCCACTGTTCAAGCAGTGGGAGACAGAAGCCCCTGCTCCAGAGAGTAGGAAGCCCTGTACCAAGCAGCATAAGATGCCGTTCCCAAAGCAGTCTCTCCAACAGTCTGGTTCCCAAACCCACCTGTGTCCCTCTGAGAGGTTTTGTAATGAAATCCCACCATTCTCCGGACAAGCGTCTGATTCAATTCCATCCGGTTCCCCACATGGACTGAGATCCTGTCCAACACTATGCTGAAAAATCCATGGTCCAGTTCTGCATCATCACCTGCAGCCCTTGATCCAATCTCTCATACTGCACAGTACGTCATGTGATCCAGTCCCACAGTATACTCACAAGCCTGTTCGTGTCACCGGACGCGGGTGTCAACAGACTCCTAATGTGCACAGCTGTTAATCACAGGAGTTTTATAAAGACATTCCACACATACAATACTTTTGAAGTTTCAAAAAAAAGAAGTATTTACATTTATTCCAGTGTTGTTGAACTCTGGGTCATGACTTGTATAGGTGCAAACAACATTTTTAAGCTATTCAATTATAAATTATAAATGGTGCTGCTATTAGGATCCTATCCTTGAACTAGTCTGAGGCATACAAGAGCCTGAGCCACACATTAACTTTTTAAGGGTATCTCAACGCATCTCTAATTAAATTTGCAAGAAAATTCAGTGGTTATGTTTAACTTTGTAAAAGTGCAGCTGATCATTTTAATAAAGTTTTTTTTTTAACTCGGCAGTAAAGAAGAGGGAAATGTATGGATATCAAATTAGCGATGGAGGAAACGAGGAATTTCAGGGCCCGTACAAACCATCTGTGTTTCGACAGGCAGCGGCAATGCTGACAGCTTTACGAGCTTCCCCGTCAATACGTCATGGCAACAGTCGTCAGGGAGATTGCGGGGTCACTGTAGGGCGTGATCCGTGGTGAGCAAAGGCCCAGATGCCCCACTGTCAAGATCATGGCTTCTTTTCCCAAGAACCACAGCGGTCGCTCAGGCGGTACGAGCCAATAAACAGCGAAAAAAATATAACAGCCCTCATTTTTTTTTTGTGTGTGTGTGTCGTTGTCGTACCATTTTTAGCTGTCCAAATTCATTCAAACAAATCATACAATCAATAATAAAAACTGCACTTATCGAGAAATGGAGATATTATAATGAAATATATTCAGATGAGCTATTATATTTTTTATTCATGTATTTATTTTTTAATGCTGGCATACGCAGAAAAGGTTACTGCAGTGGTAGGGGAGGAGATGGGAGGTGCTCCTGGACGGAGGGCTTCCCAGTGCTTGTGTGTATCTGCACTGTACGAATGTTATGAAATCCTGGCTGGACATGAGCGGGACAGGGGTGTCCTAATCAGCCAGTTATTTGGGCTGCGTTAAGCGACACTGGTGTCAATTTAACAGGCTTCAAGATGTGACCTGACTCGTGGCAGTTTTAGCGTGAGTGAGGGAGGATTCTCGGAGTGCTTTCTGCCAAAGACGGTCATTAAAGATCCTCTATCATATCACTGGGTGCACAGCTAATTAGCCATTGTAAGCCATTTTAAAATCTGTCTTTGTGACATCACATGGGGAAGTAACCTCCCAGAGGCAAGAAGGATTGATCAGCTTCAGCCAACCAGTTTATCAGTCCCTTCATTATTCTGGGTTGTCCTTCCCCCTTATGATGTCACAAAGGACAGATTTTGAAATGGATTATGATGGCTAATTAGCTATGTGCCTGGTGAAATGTTAGAGGACCTCTAAAGCACACATTTCAGTTAACTCCTCCAAGCAGTTTCAACCTTAGAAATGGCAGTCAGTGTTCCTGTGGACACTGCAAATATTTACAGTTGATGGAATTAGCCAAACTCATCTCCTCTCAGTTATGCCTCAGAGTGTCGTACTGGGTATTTGTCTCATTATATGTGGTTTTGTAGTGCTCTCAGCAACTTCAGCGGCCACGCATTATATTTGTTAGCATAAAGAATCCATGGCGTTCTTGTTGAGCAATGGAGTTTCTGCACGTCGCGCAGAGAGCCAGTTTCCATCAAGACCGTCGGACGAAATGCATTTGAAATATTTGCGGATAGATTTCTACAGGCCAGCGCTATCTGCCTGTTACAAACTGGAGCCCATGATTAAGTGTCCGAGTACAGCGCACTTGTTTCTACTAGCCGTGAAAGCATTGGCTGGTATTGTTTTCACCTTCAGTATGTGTGTGTATTTGTGTGTGTCACCCGTTGTAGGGGGAACTATGACAGAAGCGGTTTTGAGTACTTTGCCAGGTGTTTATATTTCTGTCTCCCTGTGGACAGATTTTGGTACTATGATAGTATCACAACTGCACAAGACACAGTCGCAAGGTTCAGTGTTGTTGGGTTCAAAATGAAGGTAGAGTTCAAAGGGGGGTGTGGTCTGAGCAAGGGCACTGGAAATAGGGGGTTGGGAAGAGTGGCTGATGTGATCCCATCACGAGATGTTTGCTAGTTTCAGTTTAGAATTAAATCCATAAATCCATCTTCCAGTGACGAAGTCCTCACCATGTTCCCATCAGCTTTTCAGCTTTACACATTTTTATAGACCGAGCCGCTAATCAAAACATGAATCCCTTACGAGAAAGTAATATATTGTAGACATTATTTTCATGTATTACTATTTTGTTAAAAATGTAACATCGTCATATATGTAATTGTATAGTTAAGTGAAAAATTGCAATATATTTCAAAGAAGTTGCATGAAAATGCAATTGTATAATGCAAAATACACATTACATTGCTGATTTTGTTGAAAATAACATGGAATATTTGAAAGTCATAGTTTTTTTTTCTTAACGTTTTTTTAAAACTGTTCACTTATATTACTTTTCTTAAGGGATAACTATGCAGTGCGTTCTAAATTTTTGAGCAGTGATCAGTTTGGGAGTATTGATATGATACTACACAGTGCAGTGTTATACCCAATACATAATGCCGTGTGCGCGTTTTTTTTTTTTTTTTTTTTTTTTAATTGTTGTTTTCATAAGCTTGTGCTTTTGTATGTAAAGTAACTATTTCATTGATCGGGAATATTCTATAGGTGCCTTAAAATCAAACCCTGAAGACGTACATCGCAATGTCTTAAGTTTGTGTCTATGTGGCGGGAATTTTAGAAGTTGGAGAGCACTTGGTCGTCCGTTATGTACATTCAACTTTTGTTTTGCTTATTTGATATATCATGACAAAGGGCTGAAGTTAAATACGCTATAACTGAGCCTTTTTATTAGCTCCTATATTATTTGTTCCTGCCACTTTTTTTCTCTTGATCCAATACTAGTTGTATTGTGAATTTTGTTGACATAGTAATGTTTGGACACAATTCAATCTTACCTTTTACTATGATGAAGAATTGCAAAAAATAAATGAATTGAATAATGCTGAATATAATTTTTGGTGAAAATCCTCTTCAGAGATTCCCTGAAATTTACAACTACTGGACCCTGTTAAAAGAGCTACATACTTATTGCCAATATGCAAGTTGTTTTTATTGTGCTGAGACAGAATGGTTGGTCGTAAAGGGTCTTCAGTGAAAAGTAAGAAGAGGAACTGTGTAATGTGTGTGACTCCATTCATGCAATGGCCATGAATTTCGAGCTTGCCAACTATTTAGCTACTGACTTATTTATTTTGGAGGCGGGCTCATTTTAACGTGGTGGAGTAGTAGCTGTCACTTTACTGCTTTCGATTCATTAATATTTATTTATTTTACTAGTTACCAGATTAGAAGTAGTGGAAACTTCTAAGAGGGGATGAGAAGGAGTGCAATTTTATGCCAGCGGTGAAAGTTTTTCACTTATAAGACTGCATTTTGGCTATACCATGTCATAATTGGTTACGACAAGAACGAATTCAGTTGACATTCTGTTACTTCTCTTTGGATATAAGCGACTGCCAAAACTTGAATTAAGTCTTATATCTGCGCCAGTATTACCTGCCACAAGTGCAATAGTTTCCCATGGCTTGCTGGCGCAATTGGCAGGTAAATATCCATTTACCTCAGGGCCAGTGTGTGTAATAGGCTGAAGGAGAGTCTATCAGTGCAATCAATAAAATGCCACCGGGGCACTTTGTGAGGCCAGAGCACAGTGCCATTCCCTACAGGAGAAACGTCCTGCTGTCTTCAGGCTGCCCTATGGGTCGCAGCCTGCTGCCTCAAGACACTGCTATTTCAGTGCGACAGTGTTAATAATGGTATGTCATGGATAGCATGCCCATAGCGACTTCAGCCAAGGGACATTTTTGTCAGTGCCAAACATTAAACTCACTTATTCTCTTTCATTCTGCCCGGCATGAAGATACAATGATTTATTTGCGTCACACGTTCCTACCACATCCGGTTTTTGCTTGGGGAGAGAGAGTCCTGGTCCAGCAGTCCCAAGCTAACAGATAGAAGAAATGTTTTAAGTATCACCTTTGGAAATCTGTTTCCTACCCTGGAAATCGCGTGAGCTTCTCATCGCTTGGAAATCCAAGGCACTCCTCCCTATTAGAGTTGATTACGTAGAATCAGCTTGGGAAGCATTTGGGAGCCGTTTGTGTGATTAGACACAAGGACTTGCCCATCCATTCTTGTGGTTCTGTGCGATTGATTTTCACTGGTATTGGGGCAATTTTTTCACTTCAATTTTTGAAAATTGTAACATGTCTCGGCACCTTGCACAGCACTTTGAACTGTGTCTGCTCAATTGCCTAGTGATTCTCAGAGGACAAATGTATTGTGCTGTGCTGATGTCTGTTTTGACCAGTCACCGTCCTGAGCACAAGCAGTGGAAATGACCCTAAATTGTCCTTTGGCTACTCTGAATTTCTGCAAACTCTAAATTATTTGTGCAGTATTAATGCAGTAAATCAGTTGGAGAGTCACTTTCAGTTTCACATATCATGAAAATATAATTTTGCACCTGGTAATAAGAGATGCACCATTAACTAAAGCCAACATGTGGATTGCCTCTGACAATATTGATATTAATATAGGATTGCTCTGTTAGGACAATCAGCACGCACAAGCAATTTTAAAATGCTTTGCCATTTTATTCCACAGGATGGTGCCATTTTTATTATATTTTAAGTCTGATCATGCGAATCATGCTTTTTTTGTGTGGTACACTGCCACTATGTTGTTGTTTTCTCTTTTTCGTCAGTTAATCACGCTGATTGAGAATGTTTTTTTCCCTCTTTATTTTCTGACAAGGTCTCTTCTTACGAAATTTTTGATTGAATGGCGATTTGAAATGCTTGTAAAAGAAATTCTGTCATTTGTAAATGTTATTTAGGGATGTTTTCTGCTCCGAAATGCATCATTTACATTTGAAATTGAAAAGTTGGGTGGTTTTCGGTCCTCACCGACGGTTAAGTCTTGCTGTGGAGAGAATCTACTTGGACTGTTCGCCGAATATTTTGTCAATACCAGGCAGGTCGATGAAATGTTTCCTTTTAGCAATAAATTCAGACGTCTGACCCACAGTAAACTATTATTGGCTGTATATTACCTTTATAGCAGGGGGTCTTGGTGTATAGGACATGGTTCAATCCTATTCGTCTGTGGTTTGGCTTTTGAAGTACACGTTTATGGCTTTTTTTCCCCCATTACATTACATTGCGAAACATTTGACACGAAAATATTTGAATACCATCCCTCAGTTCGAAACATTGACGCAGGATGGTTGAATTTTGTCCTTGGTGTCTGTCGCACTCCCTGGCAATTACCAAACTTGAAATTAAAATTCAGGGCGACGATATTTCTGGACATGCCGTTGATATTCATTTCATCTCATCTGCCTATATCGATCAGCACTATCATCTAGGAAAGAGAATTTAAAAAAATCTTTTCATTATTATACGATTTAAAAGGAAGAGAGCCTTGTGTATCCGTTTATTTTTGATAGCAGCCTGTTGGTGGAGAAAGCATCATGTGTCTCGTGGATAGATTTACATAAATCCTATGGGTCATGGAATCTGGAACAAAAATCGGGTAGTGAAAGGGTAGATGTTTAGCTTAAAGTATTTTTAATTCTTAAATATCATATCAATAATGAGGATGAATATAATGCCAAATATTCATTATTTGTAAAGAAATATACATATATAAATATATAAATATAATTATGCTTCATTTAAATGGAACTATTTTCAGCTCCTATCCAAGGCTCAGTTGTTTCTGCTTTTTTTCATTTGGGGTTATTTTATATGCTCTTATTATAGCATGCAAAATATTATATATTGAATGTATTATTTGTTGTCTCATTGCTTTTTTGATCTTGCCGCCTTCTAAAAATTGTTTTGTATTTGTATGTTAATTTATTAAACTTATTTATATGTTTATTCTTATGTGCATTTATTTATTTTTTAAAAAGGTAAAAAAAAATTTCCTCCATGAATATTATTTCATTCAATTTATGCTATAGAAATGTGCTTTGGTATTTTTGCCCGCTTCTTTTTTGAATCTGCCTCTTAAAACATTTAGGTATTGCTAATTATCATCAGATGTAAATAGTTCTGCAATTAAACTTTTTTGAAGAAAACAACTCAAATGTATGTTATTTGGAGCCAAATCATTCCTTTGTGGGTTTCAGATTCATGTCTTACTGTCCCAAAGGGGTAGTGAGCCACTATTGAAGCTGTGTTATAGTATTTTCCCATCTGAACCTTAATACTATTTACTACTTGGTGAAACAAGATTCGCACATAATCGCATTCGCTAGTCCAGGTCATGTCACATTAGCATGTCGACAGCCAGGCACCAACATCGCTTCACTTAAATACCAAACTACGCAAAACATAGCCCTTACCTCGATGTCGGTCAAACATGTCTACTTATATCAATTTGCTCAATTCTGATGATGGTGATGTTTTTGTTGGAAATTTTTCCCTCCAAACATCGGAGTAAAGAAGTCAAGAGAATGCTGAGTCATGTTAGCGAGTGAACACTGATCGATGAGGATCAGCGACGAGGAGCCTTCATGAACAAGGCTTCTTACAGTCTGTTGACTCAACACGGGCCAGAGAGCGAGCAGTGAGCGTCAGTACTGATCAATACACCCCTTTAGCTCCAGAGCCGTGTGGGCAGATCGCTTTTCAGCTTGACAAGGCTTTTTATTTCTGACAGCAGAGTGACAAACCATTGACCTCTGTACTCCGCAATGCTTAATTTACAGTATTGTGACCATTAAAAACCAAAAGGTATGGACTTTCCCTGACAATAGAGCTGACATTCCAACTTCAGAATATCCTGTGTTTGTTTGTAGGTGGGTAAAGACATGAGTGGGAAGATGGATTACTGGGACTTACAAAAATGTGTCCTGGATAAAGCTGAATGATATAGGAATGCCTTTCGCTCATATATTAAATTATTTTTAACTTTATCAAAAAATATGACACTGTCCGTAAGTATTTGAAGAGTGAAGCGGTTGTCGTTTTCTTGCCCTGTTTTCCAGCACATTTGAGAAATAGGAGGCCAATGTAGAGACTACCTCTGCCCCAGGATTTATGGACTACTCTTTAAATTTGAATGTGAATATATGTGTGTGGTGTGCGCACACAATCATTAATGTAGTTAACATATGTGTGTCTGTGGTTGACCTTGGCTGTGATGACACATTAATATAATAGAGTAGTTTGTCAATACATACTTGTTTACAGACCTTTCCGACTAGCTCTGACCAGCTCGGCCCCCCCTTAGTTACTGTTGCTAAGACCCACAACTATGCTGGGGTGCGTTTCCTGAAATCACAGATGCTAACTTGCATAGTTGGGCCCATTGACTGTGAATGGACGAACTATGTAAGTTGCTAACTTAGTTAGCAACTACATTTTTTGGAAACGCACCCCTGCTCAGTTCCACGTTGACAACAGAACAGCAGAAGTTTGAGCATCACTCTCTTGCGCGTAAACTGCAATATTTTTGGGAATATTTTGTACCAAATGCGTCCAACTTGTCCGGCAAAGTCTTCCAGAGAAGCCTTAACTATTTCACGCACGGATATACCTATGACATCAAATTTTTTAATGGAATGGGTGAAGATACGAGAGTAACCTCGAAGTGCTGGTGATCAATGCAGAAAAGCCGAGCACCCAATAAATAGCACATTAAAATCAAACCAGGCAAAATAGAGGAATAGTACTGCACATGTAAAGCAGGGTTAGTAGTTTTCATACGTTTGTTGCAATCACTTAGCCAAAAATAACACTGGATCCAGTATGCTGTCTAATGTCAGTTGGCCATGAGTCAGGCAATACACTAGCTAGACTTTGTAATCTATGTTATAATAGCCAAGTGGCCTCTGTGTATGTGCGTGCGTGTGTGCATGTGTGTGTGTGTGTCCGGCCACTCAGTGCTAGACTCCACCGGGCGCGTATCTGCAGCATAGCGGGAGCGACGCTGTTTGGCTCTGTCTTATTGGCGACTGTATCCGGCCAATCGGTGCTAGACACTGCCGGGCGCGTATCTGCAGCATAATGTGAGCGACGCTATTATAATATAGACATGCAGGGGGGATTCCCCCTTTGTCCTCTCCTGGGGATTCCCCCTGTATGTCCTCTCCTGGGGATTCCCCCTTTTGAACCCAAGCCAATTCATCCACAGGAGTCCCGAATCCCGAAAAACAGATGCCAGGCCGCAAGAGAAAGTAGCACGTAATCTGCAGCATAACGTGAGCAACGCTATTATGCTCCGTCTTGCAGGCGACTTTGTGTTCCACTGAGCGCGGAATATCAGCGCAGCGTATTCCCCTTGATGGTTACTTAGTTTAAGTTACTATAAAAACATCGGTCGCGTGACAGCCACGTTGGTGTTTATGGAAACATCATAGCAACACCATAGCAACGTGATGACATCATAGAGGTGCACGTGATGACATCATAACGCTGCACGAAGTCGCAATGCAGCTACCCCTTAAACTAATCATAATCAAGTTATTAATCTAATGTTTGTTATGTCGGCGTTTTCCTCCAAACCAATTTTGATGACAAGCTAACTTTACTCATTTCGGCTAAGTGACTGACACTCTGAATCCGATTGTCGCTAGTTAGCTGGCTAGCTATCTGGCCAGTTTTTCTCACGTTAAAGTTTCTGAGCAGATTACATCATGCCATTACAAAATCCTTCACCATTTGGCCACGTTTTATATTATCTAGTGTTGCGAATGCCTGTGCTGGGTGGCATGAAGGAATCATGTTCTAAGCAGAATAGCGACTTGTTTGAAGCTACATCTGGTATTATGTGCAGGAGTCCACTGGGGAAAAACAATACTATGTTAATGTGTAGATCAATGATGACGTTGGTGTAATTCTGTCTTCTCAGCAAAAACATATGCATAGATTGTTGGTAACTAACTAATGAAGGCAAAATGGCAAAAAAAAAAAAAAAAAAATCACTTGCTTACCTTTAAGCAAACAGCCTTGTTTGTTGATCTAATTCACATTGAGTTGCGTATGAAGCGTTCCACATGCCTTAATCCATCGCAAACATTTTTCCAACTACATTTTGGCTTTAGAAAAGGATTAATTGAGCTCTCTGTAGCCAGGCCGGGTATCTTTCATCAGTATTACATGTTCCCCGAGCACATCTAAGAAAATAGTCAGACACCTTGCCCTTTCCACACAGCTAATAACTGCATGTCACGAGGGACAATATGGTGGTGCTGTCGGGGGAGGCAGGACCTTAGTAAGATAAGGCAATCTGATTTGTAGTTATTCTACTCTTGATTGATGGGTTGGAAAGGTCCATTACGTCCAGGCTTAGGGTGCTTTCACACTAGGGACTCGGGCACGGATCCGAGAACACTTGACCCCAAACTCCAGTTCATTTGGTAAGTATGAACACAAACGTACCGTGCTCGGCACGGTACCCGAGTACGGTTGGAGGAAGTGGACTCGGGTACGATTCATCCATACTTGGGCACGGTTCATTCGTACTCGTACCAAATGTGAAAGCAACCGTACTTGAGCACGGAAGATTACTGTTATGTGTTACGGCTCTCTTTGTTCTAACAAATGCAGCGGCGAAAAGATATCTCCATTCAAATGAAGAAATTCAATGCTTGCTCGAAATGTAGGCGGATGATAACATACAATCACAGCTGGATACTACATGCAAATACTCGGAGATTTATGGAATAATTTGTAAGTAGTTACATTCGTGTGGTTATAACAGAATAAAAGATCAGTGCCGTGACAAACTAAAGAGAATGCAGCTGCGATATTTCAAAGTGCGGGATGCGGTGCGAAAGTCTGGCAGCTCAAGTTATGAGATAGATTAATTTTCGTGGTATGAGGCTGTGGACAGCATAATCGTCTAAAAACGCAAGGGCGAAAGAATTCCGTATGCAACATCCACCAATATCAAATGTACTCGGTACATTATTGGGTACCCAGAGAGAGATTCGGATGTGTAAAAATATGAAGCATTCAGTCAAGAAAATTTCGAGTTTAATTTTTCGTGCTGATATACGTGGTAATCCATGTTACAGATGACACACCAGGTTGCTATAGGGCACGTGCAGCATATGCATTCGCGATATTAACATTTGCTATTAATATTCTAAACCCCCTTGTCAATAAAACCCCCCAAAATAAACTGGCGCCTCCTTTTCATTCCCCATTAAAAACCACCTAGGTGCATACTGCAACGCGCTGTATCGGAATTTTGACATGTATGCAAGTGTACTCAGGTATGGTACGATATTACTAGTGTGAAAGCTGACCAGCGGGGGGAGAGGGGAGGGGGGATAATCGTACTGTGGCACGGTACGGAACAATCGTACCTAGTGTGAAAGCACCCTTAGAATGAAGTCCAGCCTATACAGTGTACTCACACACAATGCTAATGCAAAATAACTACTGGCCAATTAATTCTGTAAAATGTTTTGGCAGTTAAAAGTTGTTAGCATGTGTAGTTTGAATGGCTGCACCCCATAACTAACCAGTTACCAAAATTAATTTCCATTTGTTAATTTACGGTTTCTGTTATTGAATCTGTATTGCAATAACACGGTGCAGAATCTTGTTTAATCAACAGAGTGTGCTATAACACAGGCAGTTAGGCTTTCTCTGCCTGCAGTGGGATATTCAGCTGAGTAGAGCATTGGAGGACAGGGTCACGATACCCTCACAGAACTACAGAAGGCAACAATGGTTGCCATGGCAATGATCAATCATTGCTGCACTGTGAGAAATTCACCAGACTTAATTGTCACAACAGGGATCCTGCTGGTCCATATGAGTCATCAGTAACACACTTCCAACCAATGTTCACTGCCTGTATTTAGTCTATTATTCCCCCAAGGAAAAAACCATTAAATATAAAATATATCTAGATTCTACAGATATGAAAATGTGTAAAAGATGAATTTACATACAGCGAAAGGTCTTATTTGACGGTTTGACATGAATCGTCTGCTCGTATCCTATTGCTTCAAGCAGATGCATCCAACTTCCTTTGTATATTTGCTCATCATCTCGCGTCTGGAGTAAATTCAACTCTGGTCATTGCTGACCCATATAAACTCTGCAAGAGTTAATTTAACATGGTCTGAGTGAGTGTTTTGAGATCCTGAGTCTTTTAAAATCAGTGTAGTAAGCACAAAGGGAATATTTTATGGCAATGCAGCATATGGTAACATCACCAATAGGGTTGAAGGCTGAGTTTAATTACATTTTGGATTCAGATACTGTTAGTGCAATAATATCTGCATAACTTATACATTTTGGTTTATGCATATGTGCAGAATATCGTAAATTGAATTAGGATAGCGGTTACAGTTGTTGCAGTGGCAATGTTAATTACATTTTACATAATCAGAAGTATTTCCATTCTCAACGGAATCTGGTATAATGAAGATACTCCAGCACATTGCTCGCTGCTGTTGTAAATGCTACACTAAGCTGATGAGGCTAGAAAAGACAGTATAATTACATTCTTTACTTCCCGGAATGACCACGAGGCACAAATGTCTACCGACATGTTAGCTTGTTTTGCTTATGACCGACCAATGATTGTATTCTGAAGTGGAATAAATATATTTAGTTAGAAACTTTGTGTCTCAAAACAAAACTCAAAATTGCTGAAGTTTTTAACTCTGAAAACCCGTAGGCATGAACCTGAACTATCGAAATATCAAGGATTATGATGCAAAAACATCAACATTTTAATTGGCTGATTTTATGGAAATTCTACTTCAACCATATTTTCAGAGCTGAACATCATTCACTCTCCCAATAGACTGGTTTTCACTGTATTTCTTAGTGTGAGCAGGTTGCTTTGTTGTGCTGTCAGTACTTTGTAGGTGGCTCAGAAAAGTGCCAGTTAGCTTTTTTTTGGGGGGTGGGTGGGGGGTCATTGGGGAAGGGTGTCCCCACTCCCCCACAACCTACACTCCCCATCCTTCCACCCAAAAAGGCACAGCATGAGAACGTGTTCCTAATGTGGAACAGGACATTTTTCACTCCGCTAGCGAGGGATGAAAAGGAATTCTGTGGAGGGCTTCCGAACGACTCGCCATTTTCTATCTCAATTTGCAGGTTTGTGGTGGGGGGGGGGGGTGTGGGATGAGGGAGAGGGGGAGATCAGGGGAATGAACAGGTCTTCTGTTCGGACCACGATGCAGACCTCCACCGTGATCCAATCCCATTGCCCAAAGCATAATTAGCACGTGGAGCACGTCTGCGTGATGGAATGGGGAAGCCTTTCTGCTGCAGAAAGACTGGCACAGCTTCAATGGGAACTTCTCGGAAATACTAGGGCTGCCATTTTTGTCATGCCGGGACAGTGTCCATTGCGCAGACAGGCTCATTCGTAGCCCGAGAAACAGACCAAATCTAATTTCATTAGTATTTTTCCTGTAGAAATGAGGTCAGCAGTAATTGAATCTTGCTTGTTGATTCAAGATGAGTTAACAGAACACGACTCACCTGTGCAGATGAATATACAATATATGCAATGAGCTCCATAGTGCTTGGGACAGACTTTTTTTTTTGTAATTTGTAATAAAGCTACTTACATGTGAATAAAGCACAGATTGTTTGCGGTCATATATACAAATTTCCCTTGCATCAGTTGGGCATCTTATTTCAGGTTCTAGTCTTGATTGGATTTAGCTGCAGTAGGGAGCTCACAGCTATGCAAGTCACCCGGGTTAGTCCTGAACACAGCGGAGGAATGTTCCGGCATCAGGACATAAATGTTCTGCCACGCGTTTCCTCTGCCAGTTGAACACAGCCAGTTGATTTCACTCATTCTTTCCACCTTGCGTTTGAAGAATTGTGTTATTCAGTTGTTAGCAGGCATTTAATTTTACTTTTTGAGCTTTTCTGCACAAGTTTCATTGAGCGTTCATCATTTCTAATCAAAAATTCTTTCAGATGAATTCCCTGACTTGTACCATTGTAGCTGACCAAAGTAGACTACATAATGTCATTGTAGTTACACATCTAGGTTCTGTTTTTGACTCCTGCTCATTACGTATTACGACATGCACCATCTCCTGAAACTGGCTCATGTGTAATTACATGAGCAGTGGTTGGTATAAATGAGCTATTTTAGTGTTTTCAACCACTCTGAATTTCAGGACACCATATCATTAAATGGAGGCAGTTGCTCCCCCTAGTCAACCATTTCTTGTATTTCTTCTTTTTAAATGAAACTGAAGTACGCTGACTTAAGTCACAGTTGGATTTTGACCATTTCACACACTGTTATAAACTTGCACCTTTTTTGTCAGTTAATTTAACTGGCACCTTTTTTGCCAGTTATTTAAACTGTAATTTTACCATAAGTTTACAACAGAGTTCCGTGTATGTTAAGTCTGAATCACAGTTAAATGCACGCAGGACTCCACTTACAATTAAAATAACCAAATAACCCAATGCCTTAATGTAACTGTTAATTTCAGTCAGTTTATAACAGTGCAAAACTGCTCAGCAGGTTTTGCAGTGTGAGCTCATCCCGATGCTATTGTGCGGAACCGGGACCCTCTATGGCCTCATGTAAATCCACCCTCTACAATGTCCAAAAAAAGAAGAGAAAAGTTTCCAAAAGGCTTCCCTGTGTTTCCTCAGAGGAACCCTTTCTTGGTTAATGGTTCTGAGAGTCTGAGCACTTTCGCGCTTTTTTCACCGAGGAGAAACTGTTCAGTAAAAACCCCGATGGGGTGAATCCAAGAAAAAACTTTCTCATGAAATATTCTCTCATCTCCGGCTCCCATTGCATGGCATATGCAGAAATTTGATTCAACACTGCTGTTTTAATTCAACCATTCACTGAAAATAAATGGCTTGTAAAATTTACTACAAGTACGGCTTTGTAATACTATTTTTACTGCTAATACTATTTTTACTACTACCTTTCCTGCTACTACTACTACAAACGTAATTCTATTTCTTCTACTACCTCTACTACTACTACTACTATTACTACAACTGCTACCACTAAAAAAGCTGCTTCTACTACTGATACAAATAGAACTGGTTGTAATCAAGAATGATCTTAGTTTGTGCCCACTTATACACATTCACATTGAAGCCTCATTTCAGTGCAAGAAAATGTGTTTTTTTTTTCTTTGTCTTTGAAATCTGTGCCAGCTAACTCACCGATTTTAAAACCTTAGGAGACCACAAACATGAGGACGGTTTCAGATGATTTTTAACATTATAATCCTCCCAGTGCACACACTTAACGACACGGCCAGACCACTAGACCACACACTTATTCTAACGATTTCACAGCGGTGATTCTATGGACATGGGATGTCGCATGTCTTGCGTGATCAAACGCGAGTAGAGAGGAAAAATAAATATCAACAGGACAATCGCCGTTGTCAGCTGGCTACCCTGGCTTCTGCTGCGAAAAATAAAAAAGAGAAAAAGAATATGGGTGAAATCCTGGCTGAGAAGACGGAGATATTAAAGTCCGAAACTGCCGGTTGGTGACCCTTCCCGGTTTGTTTGCTCTCATTGGCTATTACAGGTATTTTCGTCGGAGGCAGCCCTATCTAGAATAGTAATTATAAAAAGTTTGATATTCATGACTCGAGATCGGGGAGGCTCCGACTTGACCGGGAGCAGACAAATAATCCTGTTGGTGCTACACACTTGTGGTTTATTTGAATGAATAATCGGTTGCGACAAGCTTCGAATCGGGCCACGCCCTACGGTCATTGGGGGGGGAAATCGGGCCCAAAATCAGGCCTAAATTCGGGCCTAATACCATCTAGTGTCTGGCCAAACTAAACTGGAAAGAGGAAAATTCATAATGCTCGTGGAATGTGGGTTTTCTAGAATTTATTTCATTACTTCAACAAAATCCCACCTGAACGTTGAACTGTTCCCATGTCACTATCTTTTCCACAAACCGAGCCCTGTATGCTTCATCCACTCACCGAGTCCAAAATATTTATTCCATTTCTACTCCCTTGTGTCCAAAATTTAAGAAGCAAGTCCTGATAATAACTCTGTTTCGTCCATGCACCGTCCTCCATGGATTTAGGAGAGAACAGAGAAACATATGTGAAACTGCTTGCCCGTCCACCGCAGTTGACCAGCTGAGCCGTGTAGTTATTGCAGTTATTGCGCTGTTTATATGAAGTTATCATACTTTAGCTGAAGCTTTTGTCAAAAACGGTTTGGAGCCATTTATACTAAGCACTGCCCAGTTCTTATACTCCCCTCCTTGGGGCACATAATGGTAAGGGCCTTACTCCTGGACCCAACAGCTGGAATTATCTTATCATGGCTACCAACTAGTGGGACTTGAATCAGCAGCAGTCTTTCTCAGACACCCTGACTTTGAGACCGCAGACATCCCATAGACTTGAATAAACAGCATTCCGTGGACATCCAGTACAGGTACAGTCCAGAATCTTCGATCTGTCTTCCCTTGGCAGGTACATACTGCTTGCAATTGTGAGCATTGGGATAGTTGAGACTCACTTGTCACACCCAGACTGTGCCTCCTCATAATTCCCTTTTTCATGTATTTTTTTCATATGAGACATCAGAGTTAGCAAAGCCGCACCTGGTGCAGATGATACTTCACCACGTGCGGGTGATTTTGTGTTAGTTTTCATATTGTAGGTGATGCCTTATCAAACGTTCTGAATAAAAATACTGATTTGCTACAATACTTGAGGCAGTCAGAGGAAAATATTCAGAAAATATGTTAAACGGGAAAATATTCAGAGTGCTATCCAAATTATCTCACCAACGTCACTCTGAATGCTTGCTGCAGGGCATCAGCACAACAATCAACAAGCCAAAAACCACCTCATATGGCCTCGTCCGAAAAGTGTCTATTCTGTTTCCCTTCTCCACCAAGGGTTGAGCCTCTGATATGTCAGACTCCTGAGCCCAGACCTATTTCAAATCTCTTGCTCTTGGCTCATTGTCCACTTAAGCTCGTACTTTAGGCTTTAGGTGGACATGTTCATTTATTGCGGCAGTTAATTTGCCCCCCCAACCTCCACCCCCCTCAACCCTCAGTCATTCGAGGGGAGTCTGAATGGAGGAGCTCGTGGAGGGAGGGAATGAAAGGGGTCTTTGTGACTGATTGGCTGCTGAGCAGGCAGGAACCCTGGGAAAGGCGCCTGACGTTTCGTTACATAACACCTCTGCCTCCCCGAAGCTTAACCTCAAAGGAGAGTTCGCTGTCTCCATCCAGCTCTGCTCGTTGAGTAAATCTACACCCACCATTTTATCTGTTTGTCTGAAAGCAGGGGCATTGTCTCTTTCCCGCTGACGGTTTTTTTTAAATTTTTTTATTTTACTGCTGTTTTAATCTTGACTGCCACCAAGAGGGACTGGCTTACTTCTTCTGAAATGATCCTCCCTTTTGGCTTGATAACCTCTATATTTCACTTGATGAACTGTATCTGTCGACAGGGAGATAATGCGGATCTGGAATTAATGATCTCACCGGGGACTAACTGCTGAGCTGACAAGCAGGAAATGGTGCCTTATTGTGAAACACTAAATTAGGGGTTGCATAATAAACAGTGCAGAAACATTTGAATAGACGTTCACAATGGTTCAAAAGCAGCAGGCTCCACGCTCAGTACAGCCTTGACTCATATTTTAGGCAGGTGAATATGGTCACATGGGATTATATTGTGTTGAAAAACAGAAATCAAGGCTTTCACAAGATAAACAAACCTTTTGCACTGGCACAAATGGATAAGTATATTTGTGTGAGTTGTGTTATTGTATCCTGCCATTTTCTCCACTTGGGTTTTTTCCATGATTATTATTGTTTTCATTGTTATATAAAGATGAGTTAGCCGAGGTCATGCTTTATCTTCAAGTATTATTTGTACGATAAATAAAGGTTTAAATAATAATAATTCTCAGCAGCCATTATTTGTTAATATTGATTTGAGCTTCTCATTCATCTGATCCACCATACTGCATCAGTTGTTCATTGTGAGATCAGTGGGTTGTTTTCCAGCTACAGCTTAAGTCATATCAGTGCCTTTGATTTTATTTCTCTGCCGGGTACTTACAGCAAATAGCTATGTAATGGCTCGGTGTACTGTTCATGGCTATATATTTAAACCCATAAACTTTATTATCGCTGAATAAATGACATAGGACCTGCACACCTTGCCTGAGAATTCAGAGGCAAGAAGATTGTTGGCCTTTGCTTGAACACACACCAGAGCAAAGGATACAACACCCTGCATGTTGAAAAAAAAGATTCTGCTGATTTCCCAAGAAGGCCTCATATTACCTAATTTGAGAATGTTGATTTTAACCATTTGTTGCATGTTGTCCAATATTTTGGACATAACCTAAGTGGGGTTTATTTTCTCTGAGCTCATAGATACCCTGAAAACACCACATGTACATTTTACTGGACATTTCCAGATAAAATTTCCTCAATAGGTGCCTCTCTGATTAGTCACATGATTTACCACAAACAATCACAATGGCTGCATCCACAAGTAAGAGGTAAGTTGACGAAAGTCAGAAATCTTATATTGTTCAAGTTTGATCAGACTTTTTTCTGTTGGGGGTTGGAAATACATTATATAGCACAAACTGAAAACACATAACCTATGTAATGCACGTCTATTTGTTGGAATGCATCTGAGTCTATGCTCTATCAAAAAAATTGGACATTATGCATGCTGAGTAAACAGCTCAAATGAGCAATGTCCAGAATACAAGTAGATCATCATGCATTTCAATGACCAGGTTTCTTCAACTTCGCATTATTTCTGTCACTCCGCATGCATAATGTCCAAAATACTGGATGGCAGTGTGCATCCCACAAGCGTAATGTCCAAAATAATGGACAGACAGACCACCCACTTGCCCCCCCCCCCCCACACACACACACAAAATATTGCACCAAATCCCAACAAATGGTCCAAGGCATTTGTATGTACTCTATGAATCAAAGGGTTAAAATGTGTGTAAAAAGTTTTTATCACATACAGTTTTTTTCACTAAATAGGAATGAAGATTTTCCTTATTAAATCGTAGATATTGGCTTTTATGCACTGATCAAAATGGCAACAAATGCTGTTTGGGTTTTGTGAAACACCCACAGATGTTGCAGAAAACATCTGGATTGTTTAGGCATTTTCTTCTGTCAGTGGCCATATTACTAAGCCTGAAATCAAGATTAGGCAAAAAAATAATGTCTTTAGAATCATTCATACATGTGAAAATCAGCGGAGAATTGAACAAATAGTTCTCACCTGCCTCAGAGGAAGATGGGAATCATGTCTTTGTGGCAGCTTTTCTGGTGATTAAGGGATGCACTCAAAAAAATGAAATGTTAGATTTTGTTAGATTTACTTAATAATGTTATGTCAACTGGTTCCGCGCAATTGTTTTGCGTAACCTTTATTAGACTTCTAACATTTTTGGCCAGTTTAATTAATTGCATTGAGTGGAATGTACTTAACTCAGTTTTGTGGGACCAGTTGACATAACATTATTAAGTAAATCTAACATTTCTAACATTTCATTTTTTTTGAGTGTGATACAAGACTTCTTAAGACTTCTTACAAGTGGTTGGCGAAAGTGACAATGCTATGAAATGCACATCATTCGTTATGAGAAAATGTGACATGCTAAAGCAATACAGGCACTATTTTTGAAATCAGCGCCCCAAAATTAGTAAGAAACAAGTTAGGTTTTATTCAACAAAACTGAGGCAGGGAGGCAATATCAATATTCTTCTGTGTTGTTTAATGGTCATTGGGGCTTTGAAAGATGCACTTCTATTTAGATTTTTTGTTATGTGAACTGACTGCTGATGTTAGACCTTACAAAAATAATCCATGTGACAGGGAATTCTCAAGGTTCTTTAATATTCTCAACAAAGGAATTGCAATGCATGGACACACATACACTCATCGTCCCAAAGGGTTTTTCAAGGCTTGATTTCATTTTTGTTCTTTCCACTTGCAAGATTGCTATGAAGCCTTGTTTTCATTTGCTAGCGCAAATAAAATAAATCTCTTTCAAAATGACAGATTCTTCCATGATATTTTGCTTCAGATTCAGTCTTTGCTGTGGCAGCACAGTGAATTAATTTCTTTTGTTTTAAAGAGGAGAAACTTTTCAAAGAAACTCCATAGCTGACATTTTTTTCAGAAGTTCACTTGGACTGAGTGAATTTTAGTCAGTGATGTAATTTCCTGCATCATTTGCTCTTGATTAAGACAGCCTGGCATCGCTCCACGACCTGAAGGCTCATGATATGCAGAACTGGAGGAACTCCCTAGAACATTTGGAATTTTTCTTCTGGCAGAGGTCTTACCTATGATCTAATGAAGAAATGGAGGATACTGGAGCTGTGTTGGTGGTGCAGATTTCTGCCATGCCGTCAGTAATGCAAACAAGGGGATTCAAGAGAGGGTGATAAACCTGCTGGAGATACTCATTAGGAGAAGAAAACTATTCATTCCTGTGTCCTCAATAAACATAAACCTGCCTTGAGTTTTGCTTCAAAATCAGTATATTTCCTTGTGCCTTTTTTCAAATAATTAAATTCTTTTTGAAAAAGAATCTTTCTTATTTAGAGCAGACATCCAGTTAACCTGTAGTGCTACGAAACATGAACTTAAATCAGTCATTTGTGTTGAAAGTTTTTGTATTTAAGGACAAGTTTACATTTTGGTGAGATGGCTATTCATACCCTGTGTTGGGTGTGGTCCTGTGGCCTGAAGATCCAAAACTCTTGCCCTGCGGCCTTGTAGATTCAGGATGTGGTTCAGAGATATATTTGAACGACTTTCCTCTCTTAAAGTACTTGTCTACACCAGACCTTTTATGACCCAAGTGCTGACAGAGTATATTTACAGACACATTTCCTTGTTCCTTTTAGGATGTAAACGACTAACATTCGCATTTTCATACGGTAAATAATAGAATTTTTTTATGGTGCGAAATAGCCATACTTTTCCACAATATGTGAATAGAGCTGATGATTATCAATAGTAGGAAATGGACATGAAGTCAGCTGGACCGAATATCTGCTGCAAAGGAAGTAGACTGTAACAAGGCTTCCTCTTTCCATGCTTTGTATGGGCTGTATTGAGACAATCTCTCTGGCACCACGTGCAGCACACAGTCAATGTCGCTCACATAATGGAAGTAGCATTTCATATTTTCCTTTTTCCATCCTTTATAGTGTTACCTTATTGACTTCCTGAACCTGAGAGTTGAAGAACATCAGTCTTTTGCATGGAAACCATGCAAGTTATGATTTAATTTCAAAATGTTCCAGAATGCAATGTTGACAACAAAATATATTGTTTTACAATAATACAAAACCCAAAACCAGTGAAGTTGGCACGTTATGTAAATCGTAGATAAAAACAGAATACAATGATTTGCAAATCCTTTTCAACTTATATTCAATTGAATACACTGCAAAGACAAGATGTTTAATGTTCAAACTGAGAAACTTTATTTTTTTTTTTGCAAATAATCATTAACTTAGAATTTAAAGGCAGCAACACATTGCAAAAAAGTTGGCACAGGGGCCTTTTTACCACTGTGTTACATCACCTTTCCTTTTAACGACACTCAGTAAACGTTTGGGAACTGAGGAGACCAATTTTTGAAGCTTTTCAGGTGGAACTCTTTCCCATTCTTGCTTGATGTACAGCTTAAGTTGTTCAACAGTCCGGGGTCTCCGTTGTCGTATTTTTACGCTTCATAATGCGCCACACATTTTCAATGGGAGACAGGTCTGGACTACAGGCAGGCCAGTCTAGTACCGCACTCTTTTACTGCGGAGCCATGCTGTTGTAACACGCGTGCAGAATGTGGCTTGGCATTGTCTTGCTGAAATAAGCAGGGGCGTCCATGAAAAAGACGTTGCTTGGATGGCAACATATGTTGCTCCAAAACCTGTATGTACCTTTCAGCATTAATGGTGCCTTCACATATGTGTAAGTTGCCCATGCCTTGGGCACTAATACACCCCATACCATCACAGATGCTGGCTTTTGAAGCCTATAACAGTCCGGATACGGAGGACACGGCGTCCACAGTTTCAAAAACAATTTGAAATGTGGACTCGTCAGACCACAGAACACTTTTTCCACTTTGCATCAGTCCATCTTAGATAAGCTTGGGCCCAGCGAAGCCGGCGGCGTTTCTGGGTGCTGTTGATAAAATTGTAGAGTTTTAACTTGCACTTGCAGATGTAGCGACGAACTGTAGTTACTGACAGTGGTTTTCTGAAGTGTTCCTGAGCCCATGTGGTGATGTCCTTTACACACTGATGTCGGTTTTTGATGCAGTACCGCCTGAGGGATCGAAGGTCACGGGCATTCAATGTTGGTTTTCGGCCTTGTTTCGTGCAGTGATTTCTCCAGATTCTCTGAACCTTTTGACGATATTGTTATATGATGAAATCCCTAAATTTCTTGCAATAGCTTGTTGAGGAATGTTGTTTTTAAACTGTTCGACAATCAGATTTGTTCACTAAGTGGTGACCCTCGCCCCATCCTTGTTTTGAATGAAGCATTTCAGGGAAGCTGCTTTTATACCCAATCATGGCACCCACCTGTTCCCAATTAGCCCGTTCACCTGTGGGATGTTCCAAATAAGTGTTTGATGAGCATTCCTCAACTCTTCAGTCTTTTTTGCCACTTTGCCAGCTTTTTTTTGAAACATGTTGCAGGCATCAAATTCCAAATGAGCTAATATTTGCAAAAAATTACAAAGTTTACCTGTTCAACATTAAGTAACTTGTCTTTGCAGTGTATTCAATTAAATATAGGTTGAAAAGGATTTGCAAATCATTGTATTCTGTTTTTATTTACGATTTACACAACGTGCCAACTTCACTGGTTTGTAAATAACACTATTTATGACTGTCATGTAGATCATAAATCTACATCTATCATCAGGTCATAAAAAACTGATCGGTCATTCATATTGGACCAGTTCACACTGAAAAAAACTAAAATAAAATCCCAGTCTTATTACAATTTACAGAAATAACAGGTACAATGAAGTAGCCCAGTACCATATATTTTAAAAAATACTGTACATTCCTTGAGCTGCTCTTTCTATTAGAGGAATAATTCATGCAATAATTCCGCTGCTAATGGCTAAAACCAAACGTTTGAGTGAAAGAGAACTTTCACCCAAAACTAACATTATATAAAAGAATTGCCCGCATGGAGTCCAGATATTATGATTTTGTTTTTATATTGTTTTAAAAATGCTGCAGTCATGTTTGTTTGGTAATGTAGCAGAGCATTTGTTGTATTGGTGTATACAATTCTTCATAGATCATTAAATTACTGGTGTGTTCTGTTGTTTGGTGTCAGAATACTTATGGAAAAGCATACAATTCAGGTCTTCATAGAAAGCTTTTTCAATGACCTCTTGCGGTTAAAAAGCTATTGGACATTTTCCATTGCTGTTAACGGCAAAACGGCCAGTTTCGTGAGTGTTTCAATCCAGATGCTTGACGATGTATTATTCAGTTCAGCTTTGTCTTAAAATGACCAAAAAAATATATATAATAATAATCATAATAATTTTGTAACACCTTTTTTGTAAGATTCTTTCATTTGCAATTTACTTCAGACGAAAGTTGTCTTTCACATTAAACATTGTGCTCACTTATTTCAAGACACTTTCATCATCCTTTGGTCAAAAATAATTTAAAAAAATGCACAGAGCTTTGTGGCAGTGCACTTGAAAAAACAATAAAAATACTTTTTGCATGTTGAATGATTATGATGGTACCTAGTGTGACATCCAAAAACTGAGGAAGTCAAGAAAAGAAGGTTTTCATAAACTGTTTGCTATTTTTCATCCTGGGCCCCTTTGAACAATTAGTAGTGTTTATTTGGAGGCGGTCGCCTTTGGCAAGCGAAGAGGGAAGAGCGGAAAGCCGCCTGCGGTCTGACCCATGTCTCAGTACGCGTGCTGACCTAACCCTACAGCTGCTGCTGGGGTCCACTGGTGATCTCATCCCATGGAAAATTTAGGAGGAAAAATATGCTTTGGCTAATGAAGTTTCCTTCGTCCTGGCCCACCTCTGTCAACCCCCCCCCCCTTTCCTTCTCATGGGGGGGGGGCTCCTTGTCCTCGGTGAGTGAAATTGTGGCCAGAATCATCTTATTTGAACCTGCTCATGTGGAAATGTGAAGGCCGGCTCCCTGCTTTACACCCCCCCCCCCACAGCAACCACCCTTTCAAGCTCTTCCCCCTCGAGGAGGCATTGTCTGTAAGAAAACTTTAAATCCTAAAGACACGTGTCTGAATGGCGAGGGTTTTACATTCCTCAGGATTCTGGTCATTTTTCAGCTCAATTACTTTTCTGTATCTTTGGAAAATTTCAAATATTGAAGCATCACTAAGACCCAAAGTATTGTTGGCTTTAATGCCATCCATCGCATTGAATTCTCCCTCACAATTCATATTCAATGTATTGTAAAAATCAGCTGCATAAGTCCTTTAAGTTCAATGGCACAAATAAATAATGTTGCATGGGTATAAACAATTTTAAAATAATAATTGTACAGCTTGTACAAAAAAGTTGTGTAAATAAAAGAGAATCCTTCTTCTGTGGCTTAATGTACTATGGCCCAGCAATCATCGTTCTGCTAAAGCAGCAAATTGATCATTTAACAGTGATAGCATTATTCATTTAGAATAATTTGAGATATTTATCAGGTTAATGAAACTAACCAAGATGTTCTGGATGATTTGCCACTATATGCAAGTGCATTTTACGACAGTCTACGTGATTAGCCCAAGTACTGGCAGTTGATGCGAGACATTTTGTAAGTATATAGCATTGTGTGACATCTCTACCGACCTCTGATGAATGCAAAACTAAGAATAAGGAAAAAACAACATAACCTCACGACAAAATGACAATTTTAGGTTGTTCCTTCTCTGCCCTTTCATACGACAAATTTGACCATTTCTGATACCACCTAAGGAGTGTTTTTTCAATTACCATTTAACAATGGGAATGCATCTTCCAAAACAAATGGTCAGGGTAAACATTGTGGTTTTGTTTAAAGTCACTTCTTCCCAAAGGTTAAGGCTGAGGTTAGGGTTCAGAGTTTAGGTAAGGTGATTGTGGTTTTTAAAAGACAGTTGTGGCTCGCAGTTTGAAATATTAAACCTGCAGAAGAAGAAATCGAACACCAGCCTCCTGCTGGGAAGTCTGCCATTTTGTTGTCCTGACCACCAGCACAGACCTCCTCCCTTGGAATATTCTCGTTATTTAAGGATCGCATTCCCTCCTTTGCTCCTCTGTCACGAAAATGCTCATCCCGACTCATCATACAGTGACGCTAGCTGACGAAGCGTTGATATATGACGAAAATAGCAGCCTTTGCCGTTCGTATTTGACGCCATTGCTGAATCGAACCCTACCCCTTAACCTCTAACCCTTACCTGATCTCTAATCCTAAACGTCAAATAAGGAAGCCAAAAGGCTCTATTTTTGTCATCTATCAACGCTTGGTCAGCTAGCGTCACTATATGATTAGTGGGGATGAGAATGTGTTGCTATGAAAGCAGCTATGTATGTTGCTAACATAGTTAGCCACTAAGCATTAGGGAAACATACCCCTGGTAATTTTCTTGCGAGAAGAGGCTCATTTAGATATTTAAAATTATAAAAGCAAATTGAAACTTACAAGCGCTGATAGTGTATGCATTACATTCTGCCAGAGTGGACTTGCAATACAATTAATTGAATGGTTGGATTTTGAATGCATAGTGTTCACTCGGTTTATACATGGTACTGTGTGCAAACAGAGCTGCATTCTATCACAGATGGTATTTCAGAAAGAAGGACCACCCTTTTTCAAATTAAATCTTTGAAAATTCAAAATAATTTGGGTAATTTGAGTCTTGTGTTTCCATTTAAAGACTATTCTTTGCCAGTTTTTCATGCTAAGTCTCCACCTAGAAAATCATATTGATTGACACTGAAGGCCTGCCATAGTTCAATACAAGTATGCATTCTTGGACTAATTCAGAAGCAAACTCCCACAATCCCTCAACATACTACAGAAAAAGTCTTGATCTTCACCCAGAAGTCAAAGTAAATGTGGTCCAGGTTTAGGCACCACCAAATTTACTTAGTAAACTTTGGCAGGAAACACTGAGATAGCATTGTGTTGCATGCTTTGCTGTACTTTATTTATTTACATTTCAGGAATGAGTGCTCTGGCGACCCACCCACCACAGGAAGACAAATCTCCAAAGTTCTAGGAAGCAGTGATATGATGTTGACCTGAAAGAAAAAGCTTTGCCCTTTAGAAGTTAATTGGTGTATGTTCCATTTCCTGTGTTGAAACATACATCACATAAATGAAAAGTTGACGAAACTTAAGAAAAAAAGGAAACTGCTGCAAAGCATTTTTGAGTTTGCTTAAGTTTAAGTCCCAGTAGTTGCGCAAACTCATTTTTGATAAAACTTGGAATTTGAAGTTGAGCAAACTTTGAAATGTTTTGCAGCTGGCTGTCCTACTTTTTCAATTTTAGTCAGCCTTTTTATTTTTTACAGTGTATATAGTTGCAAAAGGAGTGGTCTTCAATCAGTAAAATCATCCTCGTCAATTTCTAATGCTTCTGACAGATCCTGCTTCTAAATGCTCTGCTGGGTTCTGTCGTAGAACCGAGAGATTACGACAAATAGTCTTTTATCAAGTTTATTGTACTGTTACAATTGTGAACAAATGGTGAATCATACCAATGAAAACCAACTGCTGAAGTCTGTGGCTCTGTCTGGTACCAGCATGGCAAGAGGCCCTAAAGATGGAGGCCCAGAGATTTAAACTGAAACAAGGTGGGCTGTTCTTAACTGTAAGGATTGAACTCATTGGATACAAAAGGACAAATGGCAGAGAAAACCAATGAATGATCAACAGAGGGGGGGTGGAGGGACATTCAAAAGATAACAATGGGAGAGGATTGGTTGAATAGCCAGGTACAGACAGAATGATGGGTAAGGGGGAGGAGAAGAGTGCCTTCTTCTACCACAGTTCCATAGTCAATGAGCACATCTCCCAGCTACAAAAGCAGTGCCAGTCTTGTTTCATATATCCAGGGAATAGGACTTAGTGGAACTGTGGAGTGGAGTCTAAAATTCAGAGGGACACAGATTCCACAAGCACACATCGCTGTATTCACTTGGACACAAAAGCCAGAGGCATGAAATAATACAGCCCCTCAAAAGCAGGAGCACAGACATCAGACCAGTTTCCCTGGTCAATTTCTTCACCACATTTACAGTGAGCCGAAAATATAAAACTGGTCCAAGATCTGAACTCTTACTCAGATAAGTTTGAAGAATAGGTGTAATTGTGTGGCTCAGAGCAAAAACGGCGCATGCCATAATTTTAGATAACATTGTTTTTTGCTGGAATCATACTCTTACTCCCATTAGCTACATGCCCATGAAATACCTAAGCTATGTGGCTTACGCCAAAGCCTCTATATCGTATGTTGTAAACACTGTCAATGAGTCTTTGTTACTGACTCCGTGCATTAATGGCTTATGCCACAAGCCACGGTTGGCATTTAAACTTTTCGACCAATCAGATCCAGTGGCGGGTCTAGGACTGGGAATTGGAGTGGCACAGATATGTCCCTTTTAGTCCTGGCAAGTTCTCAATCATTTTCCTTTATTGGCGCGTTTTCCAATTATCGTAATTGGCAACTGAAGACACGGTTTCTCTCCATACGCAATCTACCAGCGATGACGTCATGAGCTAAATTCAGTAGGCTACAGTGGCGAAGCCAGAACTGAGAATTGGGTGCACAAAACATCCTTTTAAAACAATTATTAGTCCTGACCTGTTCTCAGTCATTTTCATAATTAACAAAAGGTTCACTCCGAGAGCACTCCACTCTTAACAGGTGCTGGTTGTTCTCCCCAATTAGGTAAGATGACAATCATTCATCTGGACACGTATTTGCTGTATTTAAATCAACGTTATTCTAAATTGCATACCTGTCGACTCTCAAGCAAATAGCTTGAGCCGCATGCTTTTTATAGTCTATTTAACTGCCGAGTGCCACTTTTTTTTTAATCAACCCACGCAATACCGAGAGTGAAAGGCAATATTTCATTGGAACGCGGACCAGTTCAATCAACGCAAAGCATTGGCCTATTAATAAGTAGCTAAAGTATTTTTCTGTACTGAATTTAGCCCATGATTTCATCGCTGTTAGATTGCATATGGAGAGAAACTGTCTTCAGTGCCAATTACGATAATTGGAAAACGCGTCAATAAAGGAAAATGACTGAGAACTTGCCAGGAATAAAAGGGACGTGTCTGTGCCACTCCAATTCCTAGTTCTAGACCCCCACTGATCAGATCACTCCTTAGTCCACAGTGCAAGATAGTATATGGTAGTTAAGGAAATAGTAGAAATATTAAATAAATAGTTATTTAAGTATGTGATGTTTTCGTTGCTGTTAAATCATTCTTAGAGTTTAGTGCTTTTTCGCCATTCTGATCATTGATTACTACCTCTAAAATATATATATACAGTCGCGCCAAAAATTATTCATACCCCTACCAAATTTTGTTTTTTTTTTGAGATATTTTTTGACAAATCAAATTTATTCTTGCACAAATGACACAGTAAGTTGACATAAGGCTGTAAGAAGTACATTAAACAATTTTTCAAGAAATACAATACTTTTTGGCATTTTATTTGACAGATTTAAAAAAAAAATGCCATGTCCAGAATTATTCATACCCTTCTCTCAGTAATTGATGGCAAAGCCTTTATTCACGATTACAGCCTCCAAATGCGTCCTGTGGTTTCTACAAGTCTGCATGGGGATTTTGGCCCACTCCTCTTTAATGAACATCTCCAGGTCCTTAAGGTTTGAGGGTCTCCTTGCCATGACCTTGGTCTTCAGTTCCCTCCACAGATTTGATTGAGGTCGGTGCTCTGGCTTGGCCACTCCAAAATGTTCACTTTGTTGTCCACTAACCATTTCTTGACAGATTTGGCTGTGTATTTAGGATCATGATCCTGTTGGAAGATCCATTCCTTCCCAAGACCAAGTTCTTCGGCAGATTGCTTAATGTTTTCACTGAGGATCTGGATATACTGGTCCTATTTCATGATGCCATTAACTTTAACAAGGTGTCGGGCCCATTAGCTGAAAAAGCAACCCCAGAGAATGATACTCCCGCCACCTTGTTTGACTGTTGGGACCATGTTTTTCAGGTTGAACGCTTCACCTTTCTTACGCCAAACAAAAGCTCCATCTCTGTGCCTAAACAGCTCCATCTTTGTTTCATCCACCCATAACATTTACAGCCAGAAGCTTGTTTCTTCATCCAGGTGAGCTTTTGCAGGCTAGACGAGCTCTTGTGTGTCTGGGTTGGAGAAGTGTAAGTGGCGTGAGAAAGGTGAAGTGTTCAACCTGAAAAACACAGTCCCAACGGTCAAATACAGTGGCGGGAGTCTCATTCTCTGGGGTTGCTTTTCAGCTAATGGGCCCAGAAACCTTGTTAAAGTTAATGGCATCATGAAACAGGACCAGTATATCCAGATCCTCAGTGAAAACATTAAGCAATCTGCCGAAGAACTTGGTCTTGGGAAGGAATGGATCTTCCAACAGGATCATGATCCTAAATACACATATGGCCATATTAGCCAGCTAATGCAGGGAATATCCTGTAAATTCTATATGGTAAGTACTCCACACTGTAAACAGATGGTTATGTCTCTAGTTATTCCAACGACAAAGACAAAATTGTCCAAATTGTCCAAAGACAATTTTTTTATTTTATTTTGTTTTTGTATGTTCCCAAATGAAAAGCTTTTAACAAAAACAATTTATCGCCAAATTCATGCATGAGGCCTCATTTGAAAGGCATCCTTCAATTTATGAACATATACTCATGCAGCATGTGGCTAAATCAAGCTGCAATACACAAGCTACGCTACAGAGGGACAAACATGAAAGTTTTTCTTTTTTTTTTGCTGGATCTGTTGACAATCCGGTGAATTTTTATCAGGTTCGATTGTCAATTCTAATCGAATTTTCAGTCTTCGCTACGAAATGGAAGATGAGACGTTGATTCGACTTTATTTTGCTGACTTGATGACATAACACAATGAGATGATAAAACATTCAATCGTTTCTTACAGTGTGGATGATGTCTCTTGCGCACTGCCACTACTGTGAGTTTTTATACAGGTCAAGTGTTCAAGAATATCCAATATCCATTCGATCCAGAGAGGGGTGCGTGGCAGGGACCTCCGGAAGTGCTTGTGAGTTGGGTATTCATTGGACCACACTCTCTCCTTTCTTTTAACTGATATATAAATAGGGATCGGGTTTGCTTTCAATATCTTTTATATACCATCTGACCTCTATATCTCATCCCTCTGTAAAACTGAGACAGATGTAGCTTATTATAATTCACTCAACCCAAGCCTGATGCAAGTTGGAGGCACTGGCATTCACATGCTGATAAGCTTAATTAATGTAATCACTCAGATCTCCGCTTCCTGCCAGGGATCAAAGACTGTTGTGTCCCCATGGTCACTGCCACAGACAAGCAGAGTGCTCATCGCTCATTACACGGAAAGTCTCATAAGTAACCAGGCATTCAAGACCCTGGCCGCAGAGACTGGACAATATATATCTCCTCACCATTCCACAGACAGTTTGAAACATATACTTTCCATGATCTCTTTACATCCTATTCATTTATAGTAACATTGTTTGACAAGTTCATGCTGGAAACATTTGGTTCATTAGATAAGGTCCATGAGTCAGGGTCAATTTCCACCCTATTTTAAGGTACTGACTCACATAAAAGATCATTTTCCTCATGTCAAATATAAAATGGATTCTGGGAGATGATTTTTTGTAAAGGCAATACCGACCTTCCACTTTAACTAGGCCTGAACAGGCTGTAACAAAGTTACAACACAGTGGCAAACCCAGATGATCAAAGAATGCAAAGAGCATCATTCCACCTGCATAATTACATTTCCATGACATTATACATATGGACCAAAAAAAAAAAAAAAAAGTGTCACGCCCAAAATGGCAAAAGCTTTTAAAGGTCGTCACAGGTGGATAAATTTGCAAGAATTAACCAAGTGAAGTAGCTATTTTACTGAGTCAATGTTGTTCCACTCAATGTTGATGGTGGTTGATGAGTAGGGGAAAAAAGCTTTCTGATGAATTTTTGTTTAATGTAAAAACAAATATTCACCTCAGGCTACAAATCTGGACTCTGACCGGGCCAAATCATGAACCTGATGCACTTGTTCCCAAGAAACTTATTACTCAACAAATGGCAGTACAGATGTTCTCAGGAGTGCATGCTAATTCTTGCTAAATTTCTGATTAATAATTTGGTATTAAGATGATTAACAGCATAATATTTTGCCATGTTGGGCTTAAACCTTTTTTTTTTTTTTTTTTGCCTCGGTGTGTACATACAAGTAGAGCGTGTCCTCAAAGTAGATACCTTTTACATTGAATGCTTTTATCCAACAATGTATCAGTTTAAAATGCTACAGGAGTAAAATAGCTGGCTTCATTGTCTGACCTGTGTTCATCTCCATTAATTTTATCTTTAAAAGAAAAAAACTCTATATGACACTTATACCCTGGACTCAGAAGTTAAGCAACACCAGTAATGCGAGTGTGCTTGTACCACAGCATGATGCAGAATAGAAAAGTTTGCCTAAAATCTAAATACTCTGACCCCAATTCACAATCAATAGCAAAAACAAGAAATACTGAATGAAACTTTGTTATGACATTCCCTACATATTCAATAGTCCTGTTGTCAACAATAAAATTAAGCGCCAAGAGAAGCCAGTTGGTCCTGCAAGGAATTGTAAGTAATCCTGTACTCCTATTGCCAGTTTTATTACCTTCCTCATGCTGCGCATCACTTCAGAGCTGAAAGAAGTGGGTCTGCGAACACATTTAGCAGATCCCCAGTTTGGCCACAAGCCATTGGCTGTATTTTCCTATTTCATCAGGGTCTGAAGCGGAGCCAAGTGGGACTGGGTTTCCCTACATTGCCTGCCCTCCCCTTTTACCCTCAGCTAGGTGAGGACAAAGGGGTCCCTATGGCAGTAGGAACTTTCAAGGCCTCATGCAGCAGCCGTCTCTTGCAGTGCCTGTCCAAAATTCTAAAAGTAATCTTTAAAATGAAAGCGCTTCCAAAGAGCGCTTTATAGGAACAGAGTTTGAAACAAATGTCGGACACTCTAATACAGGGATCGTGAAATCATAGTCCTCAAGTGTCTAGTCGCTGGTTTTCTATCCCATTACCTGGTAGCCAGGTATGAAGCCAGTCTGGCCAATCTGTAGAACTTCCCATTCAGTTAATTGCCAGGGAGAGAAAATCAGGGGTAGGTTCAAGATTGGGGGTTCTTGCTAGAGCTCGAGGGTTCTTTCCTCTTGAATGATTAATCCAGAGAATCTTTATATAGAGAGAACTCCCACTCTCAGAACTCCCTGTTTTATGGGAGGCGCTGGAGAGATAGTCCAGAATGAATGGAACCCTATGGAGCTGCAGCCCAAAAAATGGTGCGTGCATGGGGATTTTTTTTTCTGCCAATTTTCATTATGCATTCGATATAAGGGGTTGAGAAAATACAGATATTTCCAGTTTTAGATTTTTTAATCTTAATTTTTATATTTCTATTTTATATTTTTTTTGACTCGTACAGTACTTCAGTATTTTAGTGAGGCCCATGTCCCATCAACTAACAAGGAAGGGGCTGATTTGTAACTTGTACTGTAGCCAGCCACTAGATGGCGATCAAGATGGCCTCAAGCTGTTGTCGTCCTGCAACAGATTGGCGAGCTGTCCAGGTTTGGTCTCTGCCTTTCGCTAATAGTCTGCCTGGATAGGCTCCAGCTCCCCCATGACCCTAGTTAGGAAGAAGCAGTAAAGAAAATGGATGTTTGGCTTTTAAGTTGTCCATCTTTATATACAGTCAATGGTTTAGCCTCACTCACTCCCATTCATTGAGGACTATCTTGTGAGTGTCCTGTGGGTGAATAGCTGCCAATTTTGAGGCAGTAACATTAACAGGGAGTGGACAGGCTCTTTGTAGAGGGGCAGCAATTGAGGAGTCCACTTGCAAAGCCTTCTAAGTCAAGTTGGTCCATTTTTTAGAAAAATCTGATTTTTTGATAGGCATAGAAATTACCTTCCATAGATACCAATTTTCACTATACTGAAACCATTAGCCTTGCAGACATAATCCATGAGGCAATTCATTATTTTTTTTAAGAAATGACTTTGATTTTGCAACACAAAGTTTTGACTTAGCAGGTTTTGAAAGTGGAGTGGAAATTTAGCAGGTTCAGACAGTGTTTAAACCAGCCCCATTGCTCAATAGGTGAAGATATTTGACTCAGGACCCACTCAACATGCAAGAAATGCATTTTAAGACATACAAGGATATCATTTGAACTCATAATAGTGTTCCTTACCTTTCAAGTGTGAGGAGCTTCCTTTTTGAACCCTTAAGAGGAGACTTGTTTGCATTTTCTGCAATCAAAACGAAACTTGAGTCTGCATCCCCCATCTTGAGTTAGAGAAAACAAAAGCTGAACAGGCTATAAAAGCTCGACTGTGATTGGTTCCTTCTAACGAATGAAAACGGAATCACATCTCCACATTGGCTGATGACTTAGCAGAATTTGACAGTTTTCTTCCTTGACTTGGCGGGTTTTGACAGGGTTAAACTTTTTCTGTTACAATTTATAACATGATTTAGTAGGTTTTGAAAGTGGAGCTATCAGTGGGACATGCGCAGATGCCTGAAAGAGAGGCTAAGGGAGATAACTCATTTATTTTCAAAACTTGACTTAGCAGGTTTTGCAAGTGGACTCCTCAATTAAACTATGTTGGTCTAGCATAGATGAGCAAGAACGGCTGCGCGCAGCCTCACCTCGCTTTTCAAGATGGCATCCAACATTTTCAACATCAGTAGACAGTTCTGTACAGTTCTTCTATAGAATTTGACGCAAACCCTGGTTGGCAGCCATGTTATTAAATGTGTGAGATTCGCGGTCATTCAAAACTTGGGTGTCTTAACCTCACGAGACCGAACATTAGACCCTTTGGCCTCGAACATGCTGGGGCACATTATTTGTGTGAACTGTAGATGGTTGTCCAATAGAATTTGACGCAAACCCTAGTAGGCAGCTATGTTGGAAAACGTGCGAGCACTTGCAAGCTGTTCAAGACTCCGGCTACTTTTCCTCACGAGACCCAGCGTGTGACCTTTTTGGTCTTGAACATGCCCCAGCTTTACTGGTATTTATTATAGGGGTATATTTAAATTGCAGTGATCTCTTTTAAAAGGTTATAAAGGAAACAATTTTGAGTCTGAAGAATATTGTGGAGCTTGAAGACCTCGAGGAGCAAATCTGAATTCAAGTAATTATTCAGCTGGAAACTACAGTAACTATAAAACTATATTTGTGTGCATAGTAATTCAAGCAAAGCGAGAACATTGAGATCCATCTTTTGCCAATGGGTTTCAGGTTTCATTGGTGAATAAACATGAGAAAGAGCAGAGCACTCCCATCATTTGTTTGCTTAGCAAAGGCTCTGGGCAGATTTGTGATCTTAAATCTCATGCAAAAAGGTGATGTCACTGGTGGGTAAAAAAAAAAAAGTACAACTTAATGAAATAAATTGCCAATAAACATAAGTAAAAATATAGACACCGACTATACTGTCAATCTCATAAATCCGCTACATTAAATTATGAACAGCAGGAAAATTGACATATTTAATGAACTGTTTCTGTGAAATTCGCAGAGCTCGATTTCAGAGTTGAGGTCCGACGAGCATCTCTGTTATTGGTCCTCTTCCATAGATGTTCCACTAGGCTATCTACTTCCTTATTGCGATGATTCAGTGAAGACATCTAACTCGACCTGCAGCAATTGGTGCATGAGTCATACAGATTCTGGTGCCAAACACCCAGCAGAGGCAGGAAGCTCCAAAGTTGACATAAAATACAGGGTCGGCTCTGAGTTATAATCCAGGTCTCCAGGCCAATGTGTGTAATCAGGTTTCTGTGTCATTTGCATCCACAGGTTGAGTCAGACTCTGCAGTTTGTACTCTGTTCAGTGCTTCACCCTTAACCTACAATGGGGCTTAAAAGTTTGACTCAGTGATTTTCTCATTGGTTAACAGAAGAAGCTTCATGTCACAGTAAGACAATGACCCCAAGGATAATTCCAAAATCTGCAGGAACTTCCTGGAAAGTAAATTGCCAAACATGGACAGGCTGGCTCAATCTTTTGATTTAAATCACACAGAGCTATCTTAAGATCACAGGGATTGTGAAAAGAGCACCCATCTTTAAAATATTTCGGAAATTAGCCTGCAACCAGATTAAAATGACTGGTGGGTCTTTGCTGTTGCAATTTTCAGAACAGAGCAGGTCATCAGATGATCATCCTTGAGCCATAATGGGTTCTGAGTGGACAGACTTGTCTTTGATAAGTGTGAAGTGAGGTCTTTCATACATCCATCATCTAATCCATTTAGTCACAGTTTGGGTTAATTCTTTAAATTACAACTTTTCACTTAAGTTTTCCCTTAAGTAGATTCAAAGTCAGTAAAAGCAGTTTTGGTCACACTTTCGATGAGATGTTGCTCATAAAGGCTTTATACAGCATGTACAATGCCTTTATAAATGAGACATAATATCTTTATAAATCATACATAAGCAAATGTCTTGCTTTGTAAAGGGTGAAATAACACATCCTTATTCAGCATGTGATGCCAGATGTGACAATGACAATGTCACTTAGATGGCAATGTCACCTTTTATAGCATTTAGCCACTAACTAAGTGACACTGTCAGTTATATCACATCTGGCATCACATGCTGAATAAGGATGTGTTATTTCACCCTTTAAAAAGCATGACATTTGCTTATGTATGATTCATGAAGACATTATGTCTCATTTATGAAGGCATTATACATGCAGTACAGAGCCTTTATGAGCAACACTTCATCTGAAGTGTGACCACAGTTTTATCTTATTGCAGAACAATGTCATATACATAGTCTATATCTGCTGGTTGCAGCGCTTCACTAAATCTTCACCACACATGTATTGAGATAAATATTCAAACCCAAGAAGCCATATTTTTATGGCCATGAGCGTTGCATCAAATGAAAAATATTAAGAACTTGCACTTCATTTTATACACATTTCCCAGTAATTCAGCAGGATATATTTGGGATTATAGGAAATCTAAGGATCTCCAATAGAATAAAAAAAAAGGCCTGAAGTTCCACAGGTTTCGCAGCAGCTGCATCGGATGGACCCAAATATATTGTAGGTCTGTAGGTTTGATGGGGTTAAAGGGGGGAAACTTTGGCCCATCCCAGCATTCATGGGGCAAAAGTTGGGACCCTGGACATTTAGTCCACCCAGCATGGGGAAAACTCATTTACTCACATACTTACGCCAACAAACAGGTGACAAATCAACATAAACAGTCTTAGTAAGGTGTTTGGCCGTCACAAGCTGCCAGATTGGTGTCAACATGCTTTGGCATAGACTACAAATGTAAGACTTTACTGAGGGATGGAGCACCTTTCTTCTGTGAGATATTCCCTTGTTTTGAGTTTTGATGATGGTGATGGAGAGAGCTGTCCAACACATTGTCCCAAAATTTCTCAAGTGAGTTCAGCTGGCTTGATATCTGGTGACTAAGAAGATTGTGGCATATCCTGAGGTTAATTTTCATGCTCATAAAAATATTCAGTGACCCCTTGTGCCCTGTGGGGCTTGGGCCATTGAAATCCTAGAGGATACCACTGTCATCATGAAATGAATGTTTCATCATTGGATGTAAAGGTGATCTCACAAAACAGCTGCACTGATTTCCAGCGATAATTTCACCTTGAAGGGGATGAGTGGACCCGAATCACGCCAGGAACATGAACGGAAGCCGTGGACCCGCATCACGCCAGGAACATGAACAGAAATATCTGATTCATTCTGTTTGTCTGCGCATTTATTCAGTTTTTTTTTCATTTTGTTGCCCATCTGTTTATGGGAAATTTAAAGTCTCAAATTGGCCCAACATCTATGTCTTTGAACTGGAGTTCAGAGTATCTAGAGGAGGAAACTAGAGTACCTTGAGGAAACCCCACATGAACATCGGGGAGAACAAGTGAACTCCGCACAGAAAGACCCCAGGCTGGATCTGAACTGATGACCTCTTGCTGTGAGGCTCCACCACTACCCACTATGCTATGATGCAGTCCGTGTGGTTAGTTTGCATAATATCTAACAAATGAAGTAATCTGTTGCTCTTGCCACGCTAAATTGTGCAAGAGACCAGATGTGCAGCTAGATGACCTTTCCCCAGCATGTGTAAAATGATTAGCATAAATCCATGAGCTTTATTTTTCCAATGCTGTAATCTCCCTAGGTCATGGTTTACTCCCTCTTGATGCAGAGTTTGATTTGTGCAATCAGAAGAAATGTGGTTTTTCCATATTTTTTTGGAAAACACAAGCATTTGTGTTTCTTCACTCTGTGCACAGGCATTCATTGGAACATCTACTGAACAATGAGAAACATATCTATCTGCCTTTAATTTATCTTGAATTTGTAATAATCAAGTGATGGTCATTTGGGTTAAGGTTAACCCATTGATGACCAAATTCCCTTTCAAAGTAAAAGTTGCATTTTATCGTCGGTCATGGTGTACAATGAAGGTGTAATGCTTCAATTCTGGAGAAAAATTATTATTTTGTCATCCAGGACCCCAAATATGCATATCCCATTACAAATGTACACAGATAGTTGAAAGCATAAGAAACATCATTCTGAGAAAAAACATACTTAGATAAAACTATAATCTCCAGTTTTTGTCCTTAGTGTCGCATAAAAATGTTTCTCAGAAAAAAAATGGCACACTCTCTTTTTAGAGCATCGCATAGTGCTGTTACAGATTCGAGAAATTAATGCAAATGGCGGCCCTCGTCACTGCTGTAAAGAGAGATTACTCTCACAAGCACTTTTCCTGGATGCGAGTTACTTCCCTTGATTAACCTACAGCAGCTTAGACACAGAAATGCAGTCACTTGAGTTACAGAGGTTAAAATGTGCTGCGTCCAAAAAATGGGAGTGTTCATTAATGGGTTAAACATGTTCTTAAACAGTTCAGACCAAGACCTTAAGTACAGACCTTAAGTACAAAATACAAAAGTGTTTTCAATGAATATTTTCAATCATTGCGCTTGAAATATATTGGAAAAAATATATATATAATTCAGTGGTGGGCGGTGGACAGAGAACAAGGAGGGCGATAAACATGTCTTTAAACTGCTTATTAGTCTTGATCTGTTTTCAGTCAATTTCCCTGGTAAAAGACACTTGAACTCTCCCCTCTCAGGTGTAGCTAATTGTCTTCGTAAAGACGAGAAATCAAACGCACCAATTGAACGCAAAAAAGAGCGCATTCAATCTTTTTCAATTAAACAATCATTACACACAGGTTTGACGACTTGCTTAGGATGTGACAAAATTTAACGCGGAAAATCCACAGTGGTTTTTTCGTGAAGAGTTGCCTATTAAGGCATGTGAATTAAACATTTTATAGAATTTATTATTCACTCGCCTAAACATTTCATAATAAGGGAAACTAACATGTTGACCAAGAACAATGATTGAAATCGGGTCACTAATCTCATCCGTTTCAAGGGATGTTTTCCGCCCACTGCCCGCCACTGATATAATTCAAAAACTGATCTGAGCATTGAATCATCAACAAAGTCCAAATGGTAAATTTTTTGAAAGTGCATTAATCTATATTTGACAAGCAAAAAGTAGTGTTTTGTTACCTATTGAAGTGCTCACCTAGGCAAGAAATAAATAAATATTTAAAAAAAAAAGAATTCTAAGATATTTATGACAGTGGCGGAGCTAGTGGGGGGGCAAAGACATGTCCCTTTATGACAACAATGAGTCCTGGCTAGTTCTCAATCATTTTCCTTTATCGACGCGCTTTCCAATTATCATAATTGGCAACTGAAGACACGGTTTCTCTCCATATGCGATCTAACAGCGATTAAATCTTGGGCTAAATTCAGTACAGTGGCTGAGCCAGAACAGAGAATTGGGTTGCACAAAACATCCAAAATAATAATAAATCCTGACCTGTTCTTAGTCATCTTCATGATTAACAAAAGGTTCACTCCGAGAGCGCTCCACACTTAACAGGTGCTGCTTGTTCTCCCCGATTAGGTAAGATGACAATCATTCATCTGGACGCATATTTGCTGTATTTAAATCAACGTTATTCAAAATTGCATAGCCTACCGGTCGACTCTCACGCAAATGGCTTGAGCCGCACGCTTTTTATAACCTATTTAACTGCCGAGTGCCACATTTTTTTTTTTTTTTAAATCAACCCACGAAATACCGAGAGTGAACATCCGCGTTTCATTGGAACACGGACAAGTTCAATGAACGCGAGGCATTGGCCAATTAATAAGTAAATTATTTTTCTGTACTGAATTTAGCTCATGATTTCATCGCTGTTAGATCGCATATGGAGAGAAACCGTGTCTTCAGTTGCCAATTACGATAATTGGAAAACGCGTCAATAAAGGAAAATGATTGAGAACTGGCCAGGACTAAAAGGGACATGTCTTTACCCGCCTCCCCACTATCTCCGGCACTGATTTATAATCAAGAATAAAATATCCAAATATACAGAATATTTAGATTTATGTAATTATTATCTTTCAAATTTGCAAAGACATTGTAATCGAATTCAGAAAACCTACCTCATTCGTTTCAAATTTTTCCACATCCACTTCAACATACACGCTAATTAATAAGGCTAAACCTCGTTGTCACAATACATTGTCATAAAGTCTCAAAAATAATGACAATTAACATAGCAATAATAACTAATAACTGATAAAATAGCAAATGCATTCAATCAATTTAAGCAATCGATAAAACACTAGCAGTTCACAAAAACTCCGTTTTTAAAAATCAAGAAAGAACGCTGCATTTAGACAGGCTGCATCCGCTTCAGTGTGTAGGGTTAATAAAAGGGGGTGTGGTTTGCGTCCAAAAGCTGTTCCTGCCCCTACTGTAAAACAAAAATATTGGCCGCGAATTGAGTTGCGGATAACAGATGATGCGTTTGTCTTTAAACTTCGGTTAAAACACTAGAGTTTAAGCCCATCCCTTCGACGTCTCCTCTCAAAGGAAAAGAAAAAAAAAAAAAAAACGGCCGCAACTACTTCAAGTGATTTACGGATCAAGCTGGCTGCTCCTTAAGACTTTGTGACCTGATGTGGATTGATTTACAGTAAACTGACCCAAATATTGAACAATCTGAAACCGTGAATACCATAAGAATTCGTCTGGAAATGTCAACTGAATAATAGCAAAAGCCTATTGTGATGAAAAAAATCACCCGGAGCTAGTTCAATTTGCGAGTGACAGGCTTTTCGTGGAAATTCGACGCTGGGGGAAAAAAGCACCAGAATATACCTTACAAAATGGCTCTGGAAATTCTTAATTTTTCTGGCTGCTGCATCGAAACTGCAAATATTCGCAATCGCTTACATGATTAATATTTGTGTGGGAGATCGTCGAGATGTTTTGATCATACTGACGACATCAGTCATCTTGCACGTACGTATATATCACCGTCGCCTTTCTTCATCTTTTCATTGGTACATTATAATTTAACACTCTTGTTATTGTGGATGGTAAGGAATGTGTCATGTACCTTCTATAGACAAAAAAGCAACAGTTTCTCGAAATAGAGCATACCTTTGCCTCATCACTGCATGAAACTATTAATAATTATGTATGGGACTGGTTTTAGTATTCTTATATCAGCACTAGACACTGGAGAGCGGGATTTGACATCATCCTATCCCCTCCATAATACCGAAGTAATCCTTAAAACTCGCAGTGAGCATATTCTCCAGACATGCGCAGTAGGCCTCATTCTCCTGCAGATTCGCAATTAAACACGGAGTTGATCCTGAAAAATCCATTATATCGTCTGATTTTTTTTTTCCCCCGTCGAGTACACAGATCTCAATGATCCTTAAAAAAATAAAATAAATAAATGATGCCAATAGGGAGCACTAATGTTGATGCATTTTATTTTTCAATATTTAATGCAAGAATTTCACAGGGGAGAATAAATATTAATCTCATTTCCAAGTGTATAAAGTGGGAACAGAAAAGATAATGCGGATTTGATAGCAAGGGCTGCTGCTCTGAAACGTCGGAATCCCCCATGGCGACCGTGTGCTGGAGTATGAGCGCCCCCTATGCGTTTTTCTCACGTACGGCCCTGTCATTGTTTATCCAGTGAAACCCCTCTTACTTATGATCTCTATGAGGAATGTGTATTGCGGAAATAAAATTGCCTATTGAATTGAAATATCTTTTATTCTTACTCATTTTGCTAATTTCATATGTGATTTATTTAGGTTTTTTTGTGCATAGGCCTATTGGAGATACTACAATAAATCATGCTTAGAATAATTTTGGCGTTTATAGTTCATATAAATTAGGCTAAATTTAAAACTGAGCTTCGCTGGATTACTGGATTAGCCTAAATGTCTTAATTTACATTTTTATATTTGTAATCCACATAGCTACTGCACTGAGCAATTAATTGCCTATTTAATTATGCTAAATGAATTTTCTTTGTCTTGGACAGATTCCACGAAAACGAATGGATTCCAAAGATTCATTTGAGTGAAGAAACGAAAGTATCAGAGCCTATACTTCTGAAAACAACAGAGTGAAATTAGACTGTGGGATGTATACACAGAAACGTGCTATTGGAACACTTCCTCCTGCCAAATGAGACCCGAATTTAACCAAGAGAAGTCGCCGATTTGCGAGAGCTTAATCTTATTAACAAGCGTTTGGACCATCTTTCATTGGATGTTGGAGACTTCATTCAAGGCAGCCATCGAAACACAATAAACAACAAACAGTAAACATATGCCGTTGCACTAACACAGTGACTCGAATTCATTTCAATGTAAATGCAATGAACCAAGAAAAGGAACTTCCTCTCATAAAATGAATAGTAGAGTAACAATCTGAGAATACAAAAAAGTTGCCATCCACTCCCCAAACGTAATTGTGAACTTTGATGAAATTAGGCTATGGATGACAGAACACCGTGCGTCCCGGAGTTGGCAGCTGATGCAGAGTTTGATTTCCCTGCTTTTCGCACCGACTCCTCACAAGCCTCTGGGGGAAAGGATATTTTGAGCAAACCTCCATTGGTGAAACATACAGATTCTCAGCCAGACACTGGGAAATCAAATAGGGATTGGTACCCGGAAAGTATAAACCCAGAAAATAAACAGTATGGGGGCGCGACAGACTCCATGACGAAGGGGCGCCACGGTTATTTTGGCACGAATGACTGCGCTGGAGGAGGAGATGCTGTGATTGTTAATACAGATGACGCACCTATTGCGACTGATAGATGGGTACGCGAAAATACCCAACAACCTAGTACTTTCCAGTTGCTTACGGTTGCGCAAACCACTGAGGAAAACAAACCCACTAGCGACAGAGTGACGAAGCAGATCAACGGTGCGCAGGAGAATATTCCATGTAGCCTGCGTTCTTCCCTCCGTTTATCTGGCGAATCCAAAGCGGAAGGACAGTCTGGAGAGGCATTTTCCGTATTCAAAGAGAGCCAAATAGTGAGAAGTAAGTGTCAGATTAATACTGCCTCTTCCGTGTTGGAGGAGGAGGGGACCGCTGCGCCTGTCACTTATTGTATCTCAGCGGGACCGCTGCCAACGCATGAGCGCAGTCATTTAGTCACTGCCGGACACACGTTTCAACAGAGAGAATACGAGACAAACACAGAACGGGAAAATTCGGGACTGCAGTGGATGCAGGAACGACGAGACAGCGGAGACGGTCTGAGAACTATTAGCTGTTTAAAAGAAGACCCAGATTTAGTGATTGAAGTATCTGGAAAGAAAATCCACGCGCACAAATCCGTTTTAGCGGAAAAAAGTGACTATTTCAAGGCGCGGCAATCTAGAGACATTCTAAAGATTAAAGGGATCAGTCACAGTACGTTAAATGTGCTGATAAATTATCTGTATTCGTCTCGAATGCAGGTGAACAAACAGAATGTTGTAGAGGTCATCACCGGTGCTAAAATCTTGCAAATCCCGTGTGCGGTTCAAGCTGCAATGGATACAATGTCCGACCAGATCACGGCTGAGAACTGCTATGAGCTTCTGACAATAGCCAAAAAGCAGAGGCTAAGTGAACTGAAAGAGACCGCGTATAAATTCATGAGCGACAACTTTTTGCAGATAATGAAGGACCCTGCAGTATACGGGCGTTTGACGGGAGCGGAGAGAGATCTTATTCTTAAAGGTAGAATGGAGGGCAAGAAGTCGCTAATGGTGGCGGAAATACACGACGCAAATGTCCGTGTCGGAAGCAGACCTCCGAGCCGAGACAGTAGTCGCCCTCAGAGTCCCTTATCTTTCGCTACTATCGAAGAAAACCATATGATCTATTTTTACAACGAGTCTAAAAAGGAATGGAAATCACTGACTCGGATGCCAGACGAGGTAAACACAAAGGGGTGTGGAATATGCACCATGTACAATTACCTATTCGTAGCAGGTGGAATAAGGGGATATGGCGACAAAAGCAAGCTCTCTGACAAGGTGTTCTGTTACAACCCTGTCACTGACAGCTGGAGTGAAATCCGGCCATTGAACCAACCACGGTCTCAGCTGAAGCTGGTTTCCCTGGAAGGTTATCTCTACGCGATTGGAGGGGAGTGTCTCTTCACCGTGGAAAAATATGACCCTAGGCTGGACAGATGGACCCCCGTGGCCCCACTACCTAAAGGGGCGTTTGCTGTTGCTCACGAGGCGACAATCTGCAATGGTGAACTGTATGTGTCCGGTGGATCTCTCTTTTATCGCCTACTCAAGTACGATCCAAAGAAGGACGAATGGCAAGAATGTCCCTATAATAACAGCAGGAAGAAATCAACGGACATGGTGGCGTTTAAAAATTTCATATACAGGTTTGACGTTAACCGTGAACAGGGTGTCAGTGTGTTTAAATATAATACCGTGGTAAAAATGTGGTACGACTGCGCATCTCTGCAACAGACTAATCCTTTGCCTTTTAGATGTGCGGTTATTGGCAACAACATTTACTGTGTGAACAAATCCCAGGTCCTGCAGTTTATTGTGGAGGAGGAAAAGTCACGGTTTGGGCCAGAACCACTGAAAGCTCCTTTCGAAGCAAAAGGCGTCCTCTTTCCCTTCGTATTGAGCCTGCCAGAGAAGGCCGAGATAAGCGCGTGAAGAAGTTTGAAGCTTGGAGTTTGTCCAAACATTGAGCTCGGTAGATAAGGATTTTAATGGAGACTGATAAAAGTACAGCACAACTTGGTAAAAACTTGGTGAATTTTTTGCCTTATTCTTATGTGTTCGAGAACTTTGCCGTTTAGACTGTTACTTTCTCCCTTGCATGGTTGTCACTATCGCAGGGCATAGCCTAGGCCCACATTTTGAGTAATTACTGTGACATCATGTACCGAGCATGACAATACTGCAAGTCGTTATGCAAGAAGTTAGATCATTGCTAATGATTTGGATGAAGCCTGTTTTCAAGAGAATGAGTTCATTTGCAGAATCTTCTTGTTATCCAAGCATTTAGGTCAGAAAAAAAGTGTCATGCTGTAATATGCACAGAGATATACTGCTTTGCAAAAGCATAAAAGCTATGCCAGTCATCAGAACTATATAAAATCAATATTCTAAATTTCTTATTGAGAAAAACTGCACTCGTCAACACACCACCACTTATAGAAGCAATCTATTAATACTGCCTTAATGCCAACATTGATACTACTGTGGTTTTTATTTCACTGATGTCAAATGAGGGCAACATCTTGAACTAATTTATTTTGATTTTGTGTGCATCATTTGTGGAACTGAGTCATAAAACGTCTAATAATGGCTTTGCCATGCCTTTGAGGAAACTAAAATAGACCAATTTGGAAAAAAGTTCTGACAGCTATACATCTTTTAGGGCCGATGAATCATATCGACAAAATTTAAAAACAGGCCCATCCAAAAAACAGCCGCGAATGTACCATGGGCAATTGGAAATCAGGAAGGATGTGCTTTCTATATGTCATGAGAAGGCCTCGGCTATTGCAGTTTCCAAAGCACAGAATGAAAGCTGCAGCATCATTGGTTAATATCCTGACCACCCTTGTACCTGCGTCAGAATTGTCTGAGAACTGATCAACAAATTAGCCCCTGGCTGCATAATGTATTGTGAGTCTCAGACAGCACTTGCCTGGAATGAAGTCAGGTTCTCAGAGCATCGTGACCCACTGTCTCAGGGCTGTCTGGCCTAGTTCACTGAGATCTGCCCTCCTGTTGGTTTCCATTTCAACCATAACTGATTCTAACAATCCTCTAACTTGATTCTGCCAGTTAGAAGCTCAACAAGAACACAAGCTGTTAAATGAGGTATGCTTTGTTTGGACTGAAGTGAAACCCTATAGGATCGCCAGAGAACTGGGTTGGGCGACGCTGCTCTATTATGCTTCATTCATTTCAAGGTCATTTTCGGCATTTCTGGAGCTCTGTTAGTCTTTAATTGTGACCCACCCTTCCTGTGGGCTGTTTGAGATATTGAGAAACAGGATTTATCAATCCTGCATAATCACTGTGGAAATTTCAACAGCTACTGTCATTGTGTAACTTCCTATTTTTCAAAGCAAGAACAACTTTGCCCTCTCCATTTCACAGTCCTTTCTGCCCAGCTGAAAGTTCAGGAATAGTAAGCTATTTATATGTCCTATGGAAAACATTCGGTTTGGTAATAAGCGTAGGACTCTGTGATGGCAGTCATTGAAAATGCAATTCTGTCCATGTCACCCCCTTGCCTAATAGCTTCCCTTTTTGGTCGCATGCTATGGTCAGGATTGCATTGCTGTCTTGCAGTGGTTTTAATTTGTAAACCTGATGCAAGAGCTGCCCATCCCTTTCCCCGGAGAGCTATTGTCATCTAAGTTTTAATTTCAATGGTAATTTGGCAGAAGTTTCTATTTATTTTATGTTCAGCAAAATCTCTTGGTTGTTGAGTAAGGTTTGCTTAGTTACGGTCGGAATGGATACCTTCTGGACAGAATGTAAATCCCAGGAACACGGTTGAATTTAACTGTTCTATGATATTTGCTGTCATGTTGGAGGTTTAATTCCCACTGTGTCCATCTGCTAAATGGAACTGTGTACCAGCGAAGTACAATTGTTACTTTGTGAACTCTCCAATACTGGAAGTCAGTGTTATGATAAACGGCCTTTTAAGTGCTGATGTGGATTTTTCTTTGTTACAGTATCATTATGTTTAATTATTTTGCTTTTCTACACTGCCCTGTTCAGAAGCTGGGGTTGCACTTGTTTTGTCTTTGAAGTTGAACCAATAGTACACACGCAGGTGATAATGTGTCAAGCAAAGCATTCTGGCTTAAAAGCGTGGAATCACAGCTTTTCTAATCATGCAAGAAAAGACAGGTCTTTTATGCAATTATGACTTGATGGACTGTAAGGGATTTGGTATTGAGAGTTTGCTTACACATTAATACATGCTTAAAACCAGTATACTGTAGCTATATCGCCAATCTGAGCAGGCCAGGCTGTTAGCTAACACACTGATGCAAGGCTTTCAAGCTGTTAAATGGTGTATTACTGTCAAAATGAAGTCCTGCAATAAAAGAGTTATCGGAACCCAACTCCTTCTGCTTGTCCGTCGTGTACTCGGAAATGTGACCACATCTGTTCAAACCACTGAACAGCGGACATAATCGCTTGCAGAACTGATTGCATTAATTTCTCGGCTTTGCTCTCCTTGTTTTGCGTGCTCAACGTTATTATTGATCTCTCGCTTTAGTTGAATAGACAAGTAAAGAGACTACTCCCCTCTGAGACTGAAATGAATTTTTAAACAACGAGCTAAGTGACCCCATATGTCACTTGTCTCACATTATCGCAGATGGGTGAACACAAGAACGTTCCGAAGGTGGAAATATATTGAAGGACGATTAGCCTATCGTAAAATACAACGTAGAGACAAAAATCTGCGTAATAAAGAGCGATATATGTGTTTCATTGTCAAGGAACAAGGGCTTATTTGTGTAAAGGTAAATATTATCAGTAAAGTACATGTGTTGTGACATTAAAACTATGTTCCCCGATGGACTGTCAATGGAGTTTTTACTGCGCTAGACATTTCCCTCTACTACGCGCGTCGGTGTAAAAACCCTCTCGGGTTTCCAAGCTAAACACTGAGCGCATTCTTTCACAATAGACTCAGTGTAGTTTCAGGGAGTGGGTGGAGGTCAGCTTTGAACATTTCTTTCATAAAGAAAACTGCTAGTGCACTGGTGATGTATTTAGCTTGCATATCTCACGATAAAAGAACATTAGAACTCAGAAGATTTTGAAATGTGTGGTGGGACAGCAATGAGTCCCCTGTCCCTATCATAATCAAAAGTGCGGCTATATTTTTCATTTTCATTTAATGTTTATTGAACTTTAAATTTTCCAATGGACACAGCAAAGGCTCAGCTGCTTAGTTTGCACGAGGTGTAATTTCCTCCTGAGGGTTTTCAAATCATGTTTTACCAACATTGAGTAAAAATATTATACAATTAACCCTTATAAACATGAAAAGTTGTATAAAAGGTGGGTATGAAAGATAAAGAGGGAACCTTTGGAACAGGACAAATATGTGCAGTCATGAAACTTACCAAACACATTGAAAATGTATAGAAATAGAACTATATTTAGCAGACTGCCCCCAAATGATCCCCAGATCAATAATTAATTAATATATGAAAAAGGTTTAACCCTTTCATAAGCTTTACACGAGCACCTGTGTGAGATGCCTGTCATTGTCAACAGTACGTTCCGCTTCTAGGATGTCTGCCAGACTGTCACGGTTGCGGAAAAATCAAGGGCTTGACTTTTTAGCACGAAGTTAGTGATTTCACTTGTTTGATCAGAATAGCCTATAAAAACACCCTAGAGGCTTTCAAACATCTACAGATGAACATCGCAGAAAAAAACAGCCTGGTGTATGATTTTAAAAGAACAAGGAACAAAAAAATAAAAAAATAAAAATAAAGTAAAATAACCTTTGTTGGCCCGTGCTTTGACTCGGAGACATAAATCAAAGTCGATTGCGCAAATCCGTACACACAAGCGGTTCTCAGAAATTGGGTTTTAAGAATCAAATGGCAATCTGCAGATGTTATTAGAAGTTTCCAGAGTCGTTGTAATGAGATCACGAGTGCATGGCACTGTTCTGAATATGACACTAAGTACATTTTACCGCATTAATAAGCCCGAGTCAGCATTTGTTTCACTTCTAATCACTGAGCTGAGTTTGTGGCATGGATCCGCACTGATGGATATTCAGCATTATTGTGCGTGGATTTTAGCCTGACTTAGGTCGTCGCCTCCCACCAAGCAAGAATACGTCCAAACGACGTATCTTTTTGAGACTTTCCACAAACGTGTAAATGACGTCTCCCAAGGAGCCAGAATGAAAGTTTTTATGACGTCTTAGACATCCTCTGGACGTCCCGTATTAACATCCAGAGAACCTCTGCACAAGGGTAAAAAATAGTTCAAATGAGGTCGTTCTGGGCGTCTTTTCAACGTCAACTGCACACTTATTTTAGAGATACTTGACGAAAAAAAAAAATGTAGTTTCTGTCTCCTCTGTCAATCTACCTTGCGATGCCTCCCTCTCTCTGCTTTATTAGCTCTTCGATGTCGCTCTTGAGCAATTGCGACGACAAGCAAAGCTCCTTTTCGCGGTAATGAGGGAATTCGAAACTCCAAACTGTTATTCTCTGGGATGCAGTCGCCACCGATTGCGCCACGAAGTTAGGTTAACAACGATGTATTTCCCGACAACTACTTTCCACGGGTCATTAAACGAACTTTGAACTTTCGCGCCGAAGCGCTACGGGACGAATAGCCGCTTCCTTGTTTGTTTGTTAGTAATAACCCTTCAAAAGCTCGCCAAACTCGATTACTACAGCAAGTTCAAAGACTGGGGCAGATAATAAAATGAAATCTCTTATTGGCCCAGTTGTGGGGAAAATAGCGGAAGTGCTTCTCTTATCCGCCTGGCCGTGGTGCCAATAGCAGAACTGCTTCTCTTGTTGGCACCGCAGATAGCCGATCTCTTTCCCCCAATGAACCCCGCTGCGGGGCGATTCGCCACTTTCAACAAACAAACAAAAAACACGACTATGATGACATTAAAACACAAAATTTCATGTTAATAATTTTCTTAATTGTTTTATTTTCCCAACACTATAACACTATTAAGTCCAGTATACATTATTTTTTATATTATGGTTACAAGTTGTAATGACTTCGTTTAATGACCCGTGTAAAGTAGTAGTTAGGAAAGACATCTTAGCTCAGCATTGCCTTTCACTTAACTTCGTGGTGCAGTCGGTAACGTGTGTAGCCTAGTGAATACCAGTTCAGAAGATCGGATATTGCCACTACCGCAACAGTCGGAGGCATCGCAAGGTAGGTGGAGGGACAAAACAGAAACAATAAATTTTGTTTTCGTCAAGAATCTCTAAAATAAGTGTGCAGTTGACGTTGAAAAGACGCCCAGAACAACCTTATTTGAAATAATTTTTAACCTAGTGCAGAGGTCTGGTGGACGTTAATACGGGACGTCCAGAGGATGTCAAGACGTCATAAAAACTTTCATTCTAGCTCCTCAGGGGACGTCATTTAGACGCTTGTGGAAGACCTCGAAAAGACGTTGTTTGGACGTACGCTTGCTCGGTGGGCTGCTGCTCCAGTAGCTACATATCAAGGGCAGAGATGGTGACTCTACTGCATACGTACACAGCAGACCCACAGCATGGTACCTTAACCCTTAAATGTATGGGTTTTGCCAAGCAGCCCAGAGTACCCCAAATCTTTTGAGACTGTTACATACAAATAAAAGATTGAGCAGCATATTAAAGTTTTCAAGCTTTTCAGAACTGGTATTAACAATGATTTAAACCCAAAAACCCCTCTCGAATCTACTAGAAAAAAAAAAAACATTAGACTAACTGCGGCATTCAGTGATTCAATGGCCTGAGGAATACTTGGTAGTTAAGGGCCAATTTAAAAAATTAATTAATTAGGAGGATGTATATTTATTTCAGACTGCTCAAGGCCGGAGGTATGTATTTAAATGTCAGCTACAGATGGGACAATTAACTTTATTCCAAGTGCTTTTTTTTAATTTATTTTTTATTTTTTTGCAACTTACAGTAGACAACTAATGAAATTGTGTGTATTCAGGAGCATGGCATAGTTTGGCCAGCAAAGCATTCCCATTGTAAGGTCGAGAAACAGATCTGCCCCTTACCATAGCAACTACAGCTGCTCTTCCATGACTTCTTGCAGTGTGTGTCTTGGGGGGTCTGATTCTTACTCTTCTCCATCTTGTGTTTATGTTTTTATTGAGCTATTTGTAAAGCACTTTGAGTTTTATTTCTTTAAAAGCGCAGTATAAATAAACTGATGAGTGGAGAAAATTGCCATGAGCCTACAATGATGAAAGAAGACTGGCAGGAAATGAAAGAGGTAGGCTGTGAATTTTGAAGACATCCATGAACCCTTCGAAGAGACAAAAGTGACACATCACTAAACAGAGGGAAGCTTCAACAATAGAATAGAATGGAGCACTGTGTCCGACCATTTAATGGAGTTCCCACAGCTGAACTGATGCAGCATTTTAAAAATGGATTCCACAAAGCTCTACTTTCATTCCTGCTATTTCGGGGGACTTTCACCAGGTATCTGCTATACTGTTACTAAAGCATCTTTTGTGAGTGCTGACAATTTCTGTGTAAAGTGTTATACAAATAAAATTGAATTTTCAGGGCAGTACAAAGTCATGATGTTGCAATAAGTGCAGAACTTTAGAGGACATTAAACTCCCTCTTTAGAAGGTGTTTGGTCAGATATGAGCAAAACATTTGGGCTACAGCCTCAGACCCAAGCCACCTGCCACAACAAGTTAACTAACATGCATCATATCGATTTATAAACATAATCTTGTTCAATTGTAGTTGCTGGAAAGATGTGCTAATTCATCTGCAATCATGGCGCAGTCCTCATGGCTTATACCTCGCTTCTGCTAGAATATTATGTCTCAGTAGCTCAAATGTAGAGCACAGCCCTGACATTTCTTGAGAAATATTATTTTAGGATTTAGTGTCATCTACTGGTGTAATAGCGGTAGAGCAATTCTGGTCCAATTGAAAAAAATACTGCCATCAGAAGTGAATAAGGAGAGACATCCATCCATTACCCAACTTCCTGGGGTACATCTGAATTCTCTTTTTTTCATCTTTCTCGCTCCTCAATTCTCGCTTGAACAGGGAGTTTCTCCGGACCTGTTTTCTTGCGGGCCGTCTCAAAGCTCTTATTTCTGCTGCGAGGAGGGAACTCTGAGGAGCCATGAGCGAGGATACATGAGAGCAGCCCTCCCAGAAAGCTTTGAGCTGAAAACGATGATGTCAGCTACAGCTGCAGATCCAGCTGTGCTACATCACCAGAAACGCCCATTGCTTCATTTTTTGCTTCAGAGGAACGAACGTCTAATTTCTCTAAAAGCTTACTTCTTCGTTTCTTCTCTCGTCACATGATTTTCTTGTGAGAAAAAGATGCTAGTGAGGTACGAGGATGCAATTTCAGGTAATTGAGATGAACCCCTGGTTATGGACCCTGGAGCAGGTCCCACATATAATGTATGAAAGGCAGGAAGCCACTGTGGACAGCTCAGCTATCCATTGCTGGGATCGCACAAGATTTTCACGTATTCTTAACCAAAGGGCAATTAAGAGTCATAAATTAGCCTTGAATGCATGTGCTTGGACTGCGGGAGGAAACCAGAGTGCCCTAAAGAAACTCGCTTGAACACAGAGAGAACATGCAAAGTATACACACACAGGCCCAAGGTTAGTTTTCAAGGCACAAACTTGCTGCCGTGAGGCAAGAGTACTACGCACAATGCCATTTTACTGGCCAGCAGAATCTGCACCTTTTAAAGGAACCAAAATAAGCTCCTAATTGAATTTAAACACGTACAAGCAAAACAAAATTAAAAACTTGATTATCCTGAAGACTATGGAGAATAAATCAATGCATTTAAATTATTTAACTCTGATATTAAAAATACATTGTACAAAGAAATATAAGTAATGCATAAAGCATCAATTGATTTTTACAGTTTGACGAGTTACCCAGACATTTGAGCCCTGGATGTATCTGAATGTGAACACACGATCATGTTTATGACAATTTGAAATTTTATTTTCATTACAGTGATAAGGTATGATGTACCAAGGATATCATTTTTCCTCAGTCTTAAAGGAGCAGTATGTAAGAAATGTATGTTGATTAATCATGAAATGGCCCTGATATATCATCAGACATTAAGGAATGATGTTAATTTCAAATACTTATATCACTGACAACAGTAGTCCAGCCAGAGTATTCTCATTATAAAAGCGAAGGTGCAGCCCACAAGTAATGTTGATGTTGTCATTTTGTGTTGTGGCCCATTGCGCCACGCCTCCACCTATCTCTCAATCACGAAGTCAGTAGGATTTTGGCATCCAGGTTGCCAGTTACCACTGGGCTGCAGCTACCAGCGTTTTGGAGTACAAATGTCTGACGTTACTAAACCTAAAAGGCCTCATTATGATTCCGAAATACGTTGTGACAAAGTCAGAAACAAAACAAGGATGTGTATAGGACATGCCTTTGAAAGATGGAGATGGCTGAAAGCGGAGAAGATGTTGAAAACCGACGCCGAAGTTGCTAATTTTCTCCTGGACAGGTAAGATTCAGCTAAGTTTGGCTAACGTCATTCTATTTAATGTAGGCACGGACATTTCAAATATTCTCTACAGTTGAATAACGTTATGTATGTTCGTTCATGGTACGTTAGCGCGTATGCAGGTGGGTCATTGAATTGACTTGGTAACAAATTGTTTGAGAAATAAAAACCCTAGTGGGGACTTGAACCTCCAGACTCCCAGGTAATAGTCAAACGCACTGACCACATCACCAAAGAGCCAGGCTTATTAGCAAGGTAGCCAGGGTGTACACTTATTAGGAGGCATTCTCGTGACAGGACCCTTCAACTGTCACAATTATCAATGCATTATTTGAGTCCGTTTCTCTGGCATTATGCTGAGACGCTGTGGAAACCATTCCAACATTAGCACAGCCATTATGGCAATATGAAATGTAATTGAGACAGTACACTGGTCAAATGAGTCCTCATTCATTCTAACGCATATTTTAGTATGGACTTTAGTGGACTATACACACAGAAGAGTGACGAGCAAGGTGACCAGTATGACCATTGCTAAAGTTAGTTAGTCATTAGTCTCGATCTTTTCTGAACTGAACTGAACACCATCCTGTGAGAGCAAATCACTGGTGATATTGAAACGTAGCCATGGTAGCTCCTTGTAGTAGACTAATAAGCTGCTTAGTTGCCCAGCTCGTGATCTTAAGTAGCTAATTAGTTGAATCAGGTGTGCTGAATAGGAGGCAGAGCAGAAACAAGAGGATGGTAGCCCTCCAGGAAAGGGTTGGTGACCCCTGTAGTAGAAGTTCTTGCTGGATCCGGCAACTTAGCTGCCAACCTCTCGTCTGGTGGAGAGGGGGAGGGGATACTGCGCTCTGCACTATTTTGAATGTGATTGCAGTACCAGTTTTGGCCACAAACTTACATACAGCTCCTTTAAATTCAATGACAAAAACACTTAACAGACTGCAAGATGTTTATGTGTTGAATTTGATATTCAAGTCCATTACAGTGAATAATTATGTTTTCACGCCGCACCATGGACTAAAATATAAACTGCCATTTTGTGCTTTGTCCCAGTGGGAAATACAGGAAGAGCACAGGAAATGATGTGTACACTCCTGATTGGGATGAAACTTCAACAATTCTTGTCCTTGATGAAAAAATGAGGCATTTATACATTCAGTAAAGTGCATTGAGCAGATTTTACACAGTTATTTGATTTCTGTCTTTGTGTATTTTGCTGTCTGTTGTTGAAAAGATTGCATTCCTTGGCCCTAAAATGAACTCCACTGAAAACAATCGTTCCTTGTTCATAAACTACAGATTGGTAAAAGTAAGGGCATGTCATAATTACAGATGAAGCCATCAATCACACAACATTACTTATGTTCAGGATGAATGCTAGATGCTAAATGATAATCCGGCCTCACCAATCGATGCTTCTGTGGGCCTCCTGGAGACATTAATTTTGGGATTGAATCCAGAGTCCCGCCTGGAATAGTTGCTCCTCTTTCTCATGCACCATAGGTCTCTCAGGATCTGGCAGATATGCCTCCTGAACTTGACTCCGATGAAGGCGTACAGCACGGGGTTGAGGCAGCTGTGCAGGTAGGCCAGCGTCTCCGTGATGGTTAGAGTCATTTTTATGGCGTCTTCTTCGTCACACTCCCGCTGCTCAAACAGGACCACCGTTTCGTACAGGAGGGTGATGTTGTACGGCAGGTGACAGGCGACGAAGACCACCACCACGGCTATGACGATGCGCATGGCCTTGTGCCTCTGGAAGTTGCGGGCGCGCAGGAGTCTGATGATGATGCTAGCGTAGCAGAAGCCCATCACCAGCAGGGGGAGCAAGAAGCCAACAGAGACCTGCAAGCTTGGAACCAGGACCTTAACCAGCTGAGCTTTCTCCTTCCCCTCAAACCTGAAGTAACACACTTTCTGGCTGTCAAAAATATCCTTGTTAGCGCTAATCTCAGTGCGGTTGAGGTTGAAGTCAAAGTATTCCTGATTGTGGTTGTATGTCTCATAGTAGACAAAAGTAGGGGTGGACAAGCACAAGGCTAGCACCCAGATAATGACACAAATCACCCGGCTGTATACTACAGTTCGCAAGCGATTCCTGAAAGACCTCTGGGCCTGGACGATGGCGATGTAGCGGTCGGCACTGATGCAGGCCAGCAGCAACATCCCGCTGTAAAGGTTGACGCTGTAGATGCCTCGTAGCAGCTTACAAGCCCATGTGCCCATGGCCCAGTTGTACTGTTCATTGTAGATGAACATTGGGAGAGCCACGGCAAGGAGCACATCGGAGAATGCCACATTGAGAAGGTACACATCCGTCATTGACTTGGCCCTCTTGTAAAAACCATATATGAGGATCACTAGGAGATTTCCCAGCAGACCTGCAATGCAAATGGCGGTATGCACAAACGGCCTGACAACCTGTTCCAATTTGTGATTATTCACTGTCTCACAAGGCTCCAGAAAGTCCTCGTATGCATAAAATTTGTCCTCGTATTCATAGTCTTCCAGGTATTCGCTGTAGTTTGTCATACCATCTCCACCATAGTCAGCCATTGGAACTCCACTGTAATTTGCCATTTGATGCCAATACTCCATTCTCATCATGAAATATCTATGGGGATAAAAGAACCAGTGTTGCATGATCGCTCATCGTATGAAATGGATCCAAAAACAATCATCCAGTTCAACAAAGCTAAAAAAATACCAGCAGCTAGATTGTCTCCTGTATCTGCATTTCCTCCATTCAACTTGATTTGCAAAACTACAAAAAGAACCAGCTTTCTGTGGAGATATGGCAGTCCATTGCTGCATTGAGTGATCGAGGCCATTCCATTCGTGTGATTGTCAAGCACTGAAGACTGCACAGCTGCATTTTTTCAATGTGCCAACTTGGATCAAACTAGTACAGAATGTGGACAAGGGGACCTTATATTACAGCTGAGCAAAAGGTCAAGTACATCAGAGTTTTAGTCTGAGAGAAACAGGTGGCCCTCTTGTAATGGTAAGTAAAAAACATGACAATGAAAGTCATTATGGGAAATTATGTCACAAAATTTCATTAATCAATCTTTTATTTACTGACTGAAAAAAAAAAAAAACTTACCAGTGCCCAGTGGTCTAAATTTTAGCTCACAGACTCTCCAGTTGTTGAAGAAGCCATCCCAGACCGTCACACTCAAGTCTGTTGTGTGAATAGCCATGCACTGGGACAAAACTCTTAACTTGCCTGTAAGGCAGAGCTGCTGTAATGCGATCTGACTCTGTTTTCAGGACTGGAATGTATTCAGACAGGTCTGTCTGCACTCATGCGAGTGTTCATGTGCGTATGCACATAGACATTTTTTTGTCCCTTGTCCTTCCTCCTGCATATTTCTCGGAAGATTTTTTTTTTTTTTTTAGTTTCTTAATGAGACCTCCCCTTGTTCTCTTTACCTGTGTGATGTCATTGCCAGTGCATTTGGCCAGAAAAAAAATTCCAAAGTTTTTAATTCAATAGGTTCTCACTCCAGTCACTAAACTTTTCGTGCTGAAAGAAAACTTAAAGTTCAGTCAGGTAAACTCATGCATTAAGATTGAACAAATTTATTGACATGTAGATGTACTGACATTTGAGTTTGGCGGAAGGTTCTGCTCTGGAGGTACTCTCTACCATAGCATAGCAAGAACATACTAAACAACAACAAAATGAGGTAGGGAGCAGAACTTAAGAATCCCCCCACTGTCAGACAGAGCAGAGCCAAACAGGTGGAGGCTGGGATGGAGGTGGCAAGCAAAACACATTTCTCACCTTGCACGTGAGGCATCAGATTGAGCAGCAAAGGTGTTCATGCTGATTGTGCTTAAATAGACCAACGTAATAGGTTCTTTGCAGTTGCCGCTCTGCGATTGGAGTATTCTCGCTGATGCAGACAACCGCATAAGTGATGTAGAATGACCAGAGTTCCCTGCCTGAACTAGTTACACTTATATGTGGTGAGTGAGAGGCACAGATTGCAGGCCTCTCCAGGTTTGGGCTGATTTTGGGCCCGAATCGGCTCATTTACAGCCTGCTTTGCTTTTTGTGGTTTATACAGGTGTGCTGATTGTAGAAAAAGGGTACGCATAAGTCACAGAACACAGTGGATGACACTGGTCCAGTGTAGGACCACACTGTACTTAATTTATTCAACATTGGACATTATTGCATATTAACCTCTTTAACTCTGTTTTTCACCTAAGTTTTGCCTTAAGTTCAATTTTAGAAAAAGTTTTTTTTCCATGTTGCAGTACAATGTCGCATACATATTCTGTGTGCTGGTTGCAGCGCTTCACTGAAGCTACATCACACTTGTACTGAGTGACATATTCAAACCCAGGTTGTCATGTTTATATGGCCGCAGCTTTACATCAAACAGAAAATATCTCGATCTTGCGCATCATTTTATACACATTTTCCTGAAATTCAGTCGGGATCTTGGGAAAATTTTGGATCTTCACCACAATCTAAAATGGGCCTAAAGTTCCGCAGGTTTGAATAAAGTAGCTGCACTGCCCAAACCTTCATATCAGATCGCAGCTTTGAAGAGATAAAGTAAATTGAGCCATAATTCCAACCAACCACTATCCAACATTTTTGGAAAGGCCTAGTGTTCTGGTTGGGCCATATATCTAGATTATTCCAGCATGGTGTGTGTAGTTATTGTACTTTTAAAGTGCAATAATTTTGCCTTTATTAATCCATCCATTCATTCATTATCTGTACTACTTCTTCCTCACTAGGGTGGCGGGGGATCTGGAACTAATCCCAGCTGACTATGGGTGAAAGGCAGGACCACACCTTGGACAGCTCGCCAATCCATCGCAGGGCGCACACACCATTCACACACCGTTCACTCTCTCACTCATACCTACAAGCAATTTAGAGTCTCCAATTAGCCTGACATGCATGTCTTTTGTCTGGTGGAGCAAACCGGAGTACCTGGAGGAAACCCACATGAACACGGGGAGAACATGCAAACTCCACACAGAAAGGCCCCAGGCCGGTTTCAAACCCACGAACTGTCTCGCTGTTGCTCATTTCCATTCTGGTTTGTACCATTAATTTGGTGAAATTTGATCAAACCGTTGACACCAAAGACTCCATATGATATGAAATATTCTTATTTATGTACTGTATATCCAGAATATACAATCTTATCCAGATACTTCCTTGGCTGGCGTATTGTCATAATACTGTATTTAATTGTCCATATTGTGAAACAGACACATTTTCCCCAATTGGTTTGTTTCACATTCTGCTGTGATACTGCGTTGGGAGCAAGGTAACAGCAGTTTGCACTGACATTTAACTATGATAAAACATGTGACATCGCATCTCAGTTAGCAATGCTGATCTTGCATGCTGTCAAAGGCAAGCAGGAGAGTGTTGGAGTTTCACCCAGAAAATACAAAAAAAAAAACACGCTAAATCATTCCTACAATGAACTCGCGACCTCTGCCTTTACACATGATTCATGTTGTTTCGGCTGCATTCAGCAATCTGACAGGTGTTTGGAAATTTTCTGGATTTTTTGTGCCAAGGGGTGGGTGTGACTACAGAGTTGGCTGAGATTGGACAGCAGAATTGGACTGCAGATAAACTGAAAAAACTAGACGGGTGTCATAGTGAGTCATAGAATAACTGGAATTACGTTAATTCGCCAGCAGCAGATGTCATTAAAGACAGCTATATTAAAATAATACAGATGAAAACCAGTTTCAAATATTACAATAAAGATGAGTAAGAGTGGGTGAAAGATGAAACTTTCTTTGCATGCAGACCACATAAGGCAAAAAAAAAAAAAAAAAAAAAAATCCTGGATATACCTTTAGCGGATGGAATATAATGCATGCTTTTTTGTGCTAGTAGGTGAATACAATGTGTCAGCTGGTGGCGGCTTGTCCTGATGAACAATAAAGGAATAAAGTTCATAAAGAAATGCAGTTTTTAAGCTTTGAGGACATCTACTGGTGGTTTGGTGATAAAACAGTTTTAATCCACGACAGAAAAAAAAAAAAAGATAATCGCAAAATTAGTCAATTCGACTGGACACAGCAGGATTGGCCAGCAGGGATGCTGCAGGCTGGCCTTTTCAGATTCACTTGTCGGCCCCGCCATGTTCATTAATTGATTCTAAAGACGGCTCTAGAGACAGGCCGTTATCCTTATGGTAAGCATGCGCAAATACAACATTTACCGTATTTTACGTTTGTTTTAAAGAAACTAATTGTCAGAAATATCAGACACTTCTGCTACAAGTTCTTAGCTTGCTCACTTGCCAATTGTGCGGATTCCAAAATTAATTTTTCAAATTAATTGAATTAAATTTCACATGTAATATAGCCAATATTTGGTTTAAATCTATATTAAATAATTCAGAAAACACAGGCCTCGCCATTAATAACTCGCATTTATAACCCGCCAACCAGAATTGTTCTTATTGTCATATTACCAACAATACAAAAGCAAACTGAAGGGGATAGTACCCCTGGCAGAAAGTAAAAACGAGATCTTGAACAGGGTCTATTCCATAAGATGAACTTGTAATTTCAACCAAAACTGAAATATCCTCAGTCTCAACTCAGTGAAAAAAGACAACTAATATGTTTTAAGTATCACAACCTTTCAGTAGTTCAGTCTTTACGGGGATATAGTCACACTGTATGTGGCCTATTTCAAGGTCTCGGTCTCAGTGTCAATATGTCTGTATAAAGTCCGCCTTTCATCGGCGAATTAAATATTGGGCAAGATTTTTGATCTGAATCACCTTTATTTAATCCTGGACTGAATTTAAATGGGTTTTAACGAGTCATAGTTTTAATTATTCAGTCTGGACAAAGGGCGAACAAACCCTAAATTGTCTGGTTTGCATTTGTTACGTTAGCTTACGTTAGCTAGCTGGCTTGCTAGCTAACTTGCTAGTTTTAATGTTTGAATTTGGCGCGAGCTAGCCAGCCAACTCACTATTTTGCATGTTGCTTGCTCATGACCTGAAAATTACTTTGATGTGCTAACGTTATCATCTGATTCGAAGACAGCATTTGAATACTGGGAAATATCGTCAAGTGCTTGTTCACTAGCTAGAGACACAATTTTTTAAAGTGACCGCTGTCCTTCCCCAAGTTGGCTGACCGAACCAGGCAATGGAGTGCTCTCTTACGGATGCAAGTAAACAACCATCCACATCTCCGCTGGATCATCAGGAGAGCGATAAACAGGGCGTGCACACTCCATGTCCTACGACGGTACCCGTGTTTGTAGGGAATGAATGGTTATGTTTTGTGTCTTACAAAATTGACACTTTAAGTGAGGATATAATCGTCAAGTTATGCTCAGACTTTTATGCAAAAGAGGAGATCGAAGCTGCAAAAATACTGCTTTATGATTTGTGTGACAGCAGTTAAGTTGTGTTACCGAGGTTCATTACACGTAAAGGTGCTAATAAGAGGCAAATGGACATATCTGACATTCTTAAAGTGTTCCATGAGATCGGGAGTGAAATTCCAGCCTTTGTTGCCCAGAACTTTGCTAATGTCCCTCCAGTGACCTTTGACTGTTTTGACTTGTCTGCTATCATTCAGGATATGGAATTAATGAAGACAGAGCTTTGAATGCTCCAGGAATTAAGGGAGATCTCTTCCCAAGTCCTGGAAGCTATTAGGAAAGAGAATACTGTCCACAAGGTGATTGAGGACAGTGAGGTCCCTCAAAGTAGAGCTGAGCCTGAAGTGGTCTATGATCAGTTACATCCTGAGGCGGTTATGGCCTGTGCTCCCCAGTCCTCGAGTGATGACAGTATTGGTCATAAATGACACTCCTCACCCGGTCCATTCTGATGTTGGTGCTGCTGGGAACCAGTCTGACGTTGTGGTTGACGCTTTGGACACTGCAGCTTCTCAAGATAACGATGCCACTCATGATGGAGAGTTACCCCCTGAGACGTCAGTGGGCAGGCTGTCCTCCACGGCGGTAGCTTCTACTGAAGCTGATGGTGCTCAGGCAGGTTTCCGCACTGTTGTGTATAAGCGTAGCAGACAGGCTCGGAACCTTGTGCATCGATCTGGCCTTAAGTCTGCGCGGCCTGAGTCTCAGGCACAGCCAAGTCTTCAAGCAAAGGCTCATCAGCAGAACCGACAAGCAGTTGTTATCAGTTCCAGTGCTCACGCTTCTTGTGACAGGATCAAAGCTGCACCCAAATCTAACACGCAGGACTCATATAAGCAGGCCTCTGGTGGCCTTTTTGTATCAAGACTGGCTCCTCAGACAACTGTTACGGCTTTGTGTCATCATATCAAAGAAAGATGCAGTATGAATGTTAAGTGCATACCCGTTAAGTCCCGCTTTGAATCGTACAGTTCCTTTAAAGTAATAATATCTCCAGCTCAGGCCACCAAATTACTTAAACCTTCTGTGTGGCCTGATGGTGTCCTTGTAAGGGAGTATTATGATTAATACAGTTGATGTATCTATGATTTTCTTTCCACCTCGTTAAATATTATTGGTAGTATGATAGTTGACTTTACAAAGTAATGGACTCGTTTTAATTGTAAAAATGCAAAAACATCTCTTCATTGTATTAGGAGTTTGTGTGAATCAAATATGCTATTGCATTACAGGAGATGTGGTTAGCCCATGAAGAATTATGTATACTTAAAAACTTGCATGCTGATTTTTTACACTGATGGTGTATCAGGTGTGGACAGTGGGGATGGATTACATGTTGGTCGCCTGTTTGGTGGTGTTGCTATTTTATGGAGAAAAACATATGGCACTGGTGCTAAAGTGATAAAATGTGATGATAATCGTACAATGTCCATCAAGCTTAATAATGGTGCACGCAAATTATTGATTATTAATGTAAATCTCCCTTGTGATGACAGCTCCCAAAACAGTTCTAACTATGAGTCATTAAATGTATTATCTAGGCTTTATACAGTCTATCATCCAGGATTGTGATACTTCTAGTGTTCTTGTTATTGGTGATTGGAATGTCAATATGAATGGTAATTTTTGGTACAGAGTTGAGAAATTTTTGTGAAGAATGTAATTACAGAATTTCTGATGTTGACATCTTAGGTAGAGACAGTGGTGCTTTCACTTTTTACAGTGATGTGCATCAATCTACATCATGGTTAGATCACTGTGTTGCTACCCTACAAGCTCCAGATTGTGTCTCTAGCATTGGTATTTGGTATGACATACAGTCATCTGATCATTTTCCTCTTGCAGTCAGTTTTGACATGAGCTTTAGTCCTTGTTTTAATCATCAGAGTACTGAGCCTAATTCACAAAATATTTGAGGCTTAAGGCCTCAGAACGGGAGCGTAAGATGTATACATCCTTGTGTAATCAACTATTAAGTGACACTGTAATGCCGCACGATGTATTATTGTGCAACGACCCTTTCTGTTCAAGTGCACTTCATAGCAGGCAAATTGAATGGTTTTATGAAGAAATTATTGATAAACTCATTTATGGTTCCTCGAGTACCATCCCCTGTGACGTATCTCAGGATGACAAAAAACAAGCATTGTATACCTGGTTGGAACGAGTATGTAAAGGAGGCTCATGATGCGTCTCGTGATGCCTTTCAGGTATAGGTCAGTGTGAATATGCCAAGGCAAGGTGGTGTCTTTGACTTGATGAGAACAACTAGAGCGAGGTTTAAGTATACTTTGAGAGCTTGTAGAAAGCAGGAGGCTACTGCTAGAGCAGATGCATTTGCTAAGAACCTTCTGAACAAAGACTATGTTCAGTTTTGGAAAGATGTTGGCTCAGCAAAGTAATAAGAAGCTACCACTAGCTGAAACAGCAGCAGGAATACAGTAGCAGGGTCAGAGTAATATTGCTGATATGTGGCATGAGTACTATGCAGAGTTATTCAATAGTGTTAATTCTGCCTGATCCAAATATAAAGTATTGTCGGCAATTGAACGGGTAAATGTTGATTCAAATCTTTTAAAAGAAATTTGTGATGCTATTACCAAACTTGATTGTGGTAAATCCTGTGGTCTTGATGGTCTGTCTGTGGAGCACATCAAGTTTCTGGGGGAAAAATCTCTGTGTTACTCGCCGCCTTGTTCAGTGCTTGCCTCACTCATGGTGTTTTACCTCCGAATATGGTAAAGATAGTGTTGATTCCCATATTGAAAGACAAAACTGGTGATGTATGTGACAAAAGTAATTACAGACCAATAGCCTTGGCCTCAGTGGTGTCTAAGGTACTGGAACTGGTATTACTCTCAAGATGTGAAGAATTCTTAACTTCTTCCGATTATCAATTTGGTTTTAAGTCTGAACATGCTACTGATTTATGTATCTATACTTTACGTGAGATGGTTGATTACTATAAATCTCGTTCCAGTCCAGTATATTTATGTTTTATGGATGCCTCTAAGGCCTTTGACCATGTCAATCACTGGACCCTTTTTAAGAAGCTCCTTGATCGAGGAATCCCTCACATATATGTACAAATCTTTATTTTGTGGTATACTTGTCAGCAAGGTTGTGTCAAGTGGGATGCCCATGTGAGTGATGTATTTCCTATCAATAATGATGGCATTCTATCGCCTAGATTTTTTACTGTATATATTGATGATATCAGTGTGAACTTATGAAGCTTAGTGAAAGTTCAGTTAGGAAGACTCTCTCGCGCACTTCAACTCCGTTTATTTTTCTTTTCATTCACTCGCATGCTCACTCATAAATCTCTGCAGTCAATCTCTGTGGCCGTCAATTGAGCAGTCAGCTGGTGTAGCAGCTGATCTCTTCTATCCAACCGTGGCACACCACAGTCGCATTGCTAGCCAATCGTTATGTTGCTGTCTTTTTAAAAAATGTCATTTTTCTCTGCCCTTGTTCGTTCATGCTGCCGTTCGCTGACCCTCCTCCTCCCCAACGCCACCCTGCTCCATCAGACCTTCCGTACTGCTGCTCCAGCTCTGTCAGCCTTCAGCCACCACTGCCACCAGTGTCTGGACTCTTCGGGGGATTTTCCAGCTGCTGCTCTGAGCCGTGCTCCTGCTCTACAAGTCTTCCCGAAGAGTCCAAGCGCCAAAGATTTGTCTGATTTAAGCATGTTAATTCTGACTGCTGTCTTCCTGCTGTCCTGATCCTCTCATCCCTAATTTACCATCAACTAATTAGCCAGCCAGCAGAGGATGGGCTTCCCCACAATAGCCAGGTTCCTCCTGAGATTTCTTCTCACTGAGGAGTTCTTTCTCACCACTGTTCAAGGCTTTTTCTCCCTACAGGGAGTTTTTTGCCTGCTATTTGGGGAGTAGGGATTAGTCTGGGCTCTGCCCTTTTCTCTCTGTAAAGCGTCTTTGTGACAGCCTGTCTATGAAAACCGCTATATAAATAAAATTGAATTGAATTGAATTCTACTTATGCTCAACGCATAATAAATTTTTCCCAATTTCACTCAAGTCTCTCCTGATTGAAGTGTAATAGTAAAATTGGATGTATGATTGGTTACAGAATTATAAATCATCTGTCTTATGCGGATGATCTCATTCTAATGTGTCCTTCTATTAAGGATTTATAGAAACTTGTAACAATTTGTTCTGTGTTGGTGATGAACATGATATTCTTTTTAACAAATCTAAGACTGTCTGCATGTCTGTGTTACCTAAGAGCAAAACCATGTTAAACTCACCAAAGGTCTATTTGTGCAACAATGATTTGAATTTTGTCTCCAGTTGTAAGTATTTAGGAATGATAACCTTGAGCAGTTCCTCAGATGATGATGACATATCTAGGCTACTATGGTCTTTCTATGTGAGAGGTAACTATATCATGAGAAACTTTAGTGAATGTTCAGCAGAAGTTAAGAGGACACTGTTTAATGCTTTTTGTACTAACATGCATAGTGCACATCTATAGTTTAACTATACGAAAGCATCTATACAAAAAATAATTGTTGCTTATAATAATTGTTTTGGATGCATTTTTCATCTACATAGGTCGTGCAGTGCAAGTGGTATGTTCACCTTTGACTCAGTCTGTAGTTTTGGTGAGCTGTGGCAAAAGGCCATTTTTAGATTTAGAAATAGACTTCTAAACTGTGACAATTGTTTGGTCTATCATATTTTAGGTAAGGTAATGTACAGGTCCAGCTTATGGAGACACTGGGCCTCCGTTTTATACCCCTATTCCTCAACTCAATGTTTTTAAGTGTAAGAAAAAGGGATTGTGATATTTATTTTATTTATTATAGTTTTCTCTTATTATTCTTGTATGTTCCAATTAACAGTGTATGTCAATGTTTTTTATATGGGTTATGAGCCTGCAATAAAGATATCTATCTATATCTATCTATCTCTAATAGACTTAAGACAATTTAAGTGTTGAAATTAATCAGTTGAAATAAAAAAATCTTCTTTGATATTTTTAGACTTCATTATGACATGTAAAAGTCACAAGAATGAAATCAAGCACATTCTTCAAACAGATTGATAGAAGTTGATTTAACACACCTTTGCTAATGGCTACGTAGAAAAGTAGTTGGGCACTCTATCGAGCATGTATAGCTCCACCAAAATGACAAAAAAAAAAAGTTTTAAAACTGTATATTTTCATTGAGTATTCCCCATTCTACAAACTCACTAATTTCTACTTGTGATGAAAATTTAATTCCTCTCAGTAAAATTTTGTTCCCTCTGGAGGGCTATAGAACCCATTGCTCTAAGAAAAAGGAAAAACTTGCTACTTCTGACGTCAGAGGGCGAATCTTTGACAAGAGGCAATCCTAAAAACTGTCAATATTTTGTGATAGTATAAATCAGGAAGTTAGATATTGGATTGATTTGACTTCTAACATTGACAGCAAGTCAAAATGACTTAGTTTTTAAGAAATCACAGAAAAATGATGTAACGTCTTTAAGTTGTTAGGCCTGCATCATAATGGTGCGTCATAACAAAAAATAAAATAAATCACTTCCAGAACTTAATATTGCCACCCACGGTTATGTTTAGTACAAAATGGCCATGTAATTTTTGAAATATTTTTGTTCACAAACAGACAGCCAACCAACCAATCAAACAAACTAACAAACACAGGCAATTACAGTGGGTGCAAAAAATTTGGGCACCTCTGGTTTAAATGTCTGTTACAATTAATCTCCAAGTGATTGAAAGCAAAACTGAACACTAAATGCTACAAAGTTAAACATGACGCATTTCATCACATTTTAAAGCAAGAATAATGTTTATTTTTAATTTTTTAAAGTTTCAAAATAATAAATCAAGGAAAAAGGCCTTGTACAAAAGTTTGGGAACCCTGTCAGCTAGTACTCTGTAACTCCTCATCGGGCAGCTATAACAGCTTGCAAACGCTTCCTGTAGCCAGCTAAGAGTCTTTCAGTTGGACCAGGGTTGGGTTCAATTACTTTTTTCAATTACAATTGATTGTAATTGTAATTACACTTACAATTACAATTACTTTCTGAACAGAATGTTCCATTACAATTACAATTACTTTTCAATAAAAAATACAGTTAAAATTAAATTACAATTACGAAAGCAATTGATTACAATTACTGTAATTGTAATTGAAAAAAGTGATTGAACCCAACCCTGAGTTGGACAGTCTTTGGAATTTTTCTCCATTCTTCCTGACAGAACACCTCTTGCTCAGAAATATTCTTTGTCCTTCTTGCATGCACGCCATGTTTGAGGTCTCTCCACAGATTTTCAATGATATTCAAGTCTGGGGACTGTGATGGCCATTCCAAAACCTTCATCCATCTTTCCTGGAGGTACTGCATGGTGGATTTTGAGGTATGCTTTGGGTCATTGTCTTGCTGGAATACCCAACAGTTCTTCATCTTCAATTTCTGGACTGAACTTTGAACATTAGCCTCTAGAATGTCTTGATATGTGGTGGAATTCATTCTTCCTTCCACCTGCACAATATTGCCTGTGCCCTGAGCTGCTACACAACCCCAAAGCATAATGGATCCACCTCCATGCTTAACAGTTGGCAACGTGTTCTTCTCTACAGATGCTTCACCCTTTTTTCTCCAAACATACCTTCTTTGGTTGTGGCCAAAAAGTTCAATTTTGGTTTCGTCAGTCCAAATCACATTGTTCCAATTGGCTTGAGGTTTCTGAGGTTCTCTTTTGCATACTTCAGACGCTTAATTTTGTGTTGAGGTTGTAGGAAAGGCTTCTTTCTTGCAACTTTGCCATGTGGGTCTTTGTTGTGTAAGGTATGCTGTATTGTTGTCCCGTGAACAACTGGACCTGTGTCTGCTACTCTTTTTTTGCAGCTCTTTTGCAGTGATGTGTGGGTTCTTCTGAGCATTTCTCACCAGATCTCGGGCCATTCTATTTGAAATTTTTCTTGGTCTTCCAGATCTTGCCTTGACTTCAATTTTACATTTATTTTCCATTTTCTTATGATGGTTCTGACAGTAGTAATTAATAGTTTGAAATGTTGCAAGAGTTTTTTGTAGCCCTCTCCTTATTGGTAGAAGTGAATTATCTTGATTTTGACATCCTTGGACAACTGTTTAGAGGAGCACATGATTTTTAACACCAAATACAACAGCCACCACAGTCAGATACTATAGAGGGCATGGAGTTACTTCAGAATATATAGCTCAGCCCTGAAATTATATTCACCCGACTCATTGAAGCCCTAACGAGTAAATCAACTGGATGTGGGCCTTAGTAATCATCTTCTTAAAAGGTAACAAAGAATAATCCAAGAGGGTTCCCGAACTTTTGCACAGGGCCCTTTTGCCTTTCTTATCATTTAAAAACCCAGAAAAATTTAAATAAAAAGAAACCTTGCTTTTAAATTTGCAGAAAGGTGTCATGTTTAACTTTATAGCATTTAGCGCTCAGGTTTGCTTTCAATGACTTGCAGATTAATTGTAACAGACATTTAAACCAGGGGTGCCCAAATTTTTACACCCCACTGTATGTACATAAGCCCTATCCACCTTAACAGGTGGGGCAAATAATCACATTGTGCACATGCAGTCTAGAAATAAGGACCCATCGAGCATATCTTCAATCATGTGAACTTGGTTCTCTGATGTCTAGAAAAGGGCTTTTTTTTCTGACAAAAAAAAAAGGCTGGTAGGGTGTGAGGGAGTGCTGGGATATACAGGTTAGTGAATAAGATCCTTGTCAACTTGATCTGCAATCGTGGGAACTTGGTTCTTTGATGTCTACCAGAGTATTAATCTGTTTAAACTGAATTTCACACTTCTCTAATTTAAATAATTCCTGCGAGATGGTTTAAAGTGGATAAACGGCTTGAGTTAAGAGGACCGCATATATTGTTGTTTTTGTCATTTTCAAAATTCAAGAAATATTTAATATTCATAAAGTTTTTTCTTCACTTACTTTCAAAATATGTTTTTGTTATTTTCATGAATATGCTGTATGAGGATATTTATATCTAAACACAGAGATGGGACATAAACATTGATCAACCATCTACTTGATCTGAATGAGAGATGTAACAATAATGTTGTAAATTCACCTCATATAATACATTTTATGTTATCACATTCTACACTGTACAGAACTGTGCTAAAAATTTTAGGAACATTTAACAGAATTCCGGGAGGCGAAGATACTTCTAAAAATCTTTAAATTAAAGGTGTCTAAATATTGAAAAACATACTATGAACTAAAGTGCTGCGAACTGTTAAAAACTAACTCAAATCAGTAATCAGTGTGAGTACCCTTTGACTAAAAAGAGAATATGCCCCAGTTCCTCAGCAGACTCTCGGTCTCATTGGCGTCTGTCTCTCAAGATGTTCCCCGACAGCCTTGATGATGTTAAGATCAGGGCTCTGTTATGGCTATATTACTTGTATCAACTGTATTTAGTGAGAGACAAAGTTCTCATGTCAGATTTTTCTATTGTTTTTGTTAACATTCAATGCTTCAAATGTGCTATTTTATCTACAACACCACAAATATGGAAGACAAAAATAAATATCCAACATCAAATTAAAATTTTAAAAAATCTTGGGTGCCTAAGATTTTTGCACAGTACTGTTATGTTTGACACTAAATTCATATTGTAATATGATACTTAAGTGTCTTTATTATTGGGTTTGCAAAGTGAAGACTCACTTTAGCAGGGTGCTCTCGATAGTCTGCGGGATGGTAGGCTGAAAAGCAAGGTTTATGTCCTCATTCCCATTTGTTCTTATTTGACATACATTTCTGTATGCAACTTTAACTGTTAATATGGCAGCCAAGACCTTCCAAGTCTGGCTAATAGCTTCACCTTACCTCTGGTGTTTTTTGTGTGAATTCTGCAAGAAGCTATTTTACAATACACTACAGGAATTGCGCATCACCCAATTGGCCACTTCAGCTGCTGCAGACAAAAAAGAACATCTCTCTTTAGCAAAGCTTCGAATGAAGAGAGATCTCTCTGTGATGTAGATAATGTGTTCAAGACGTTACTTAACATGCAATTTGGAGAAGGTTTTGGGGCCTCTCGATACGGCATTTGCAAAATTGAATCTCAAAGCCACTTGCTATCAGTTTTTTCCCCAGGGGTGGAAGACATACTGGAGATGCACCAATATGAGAATTCACTTTGTTAGGAACCATGGACATTATAGTCCACGATCCAATGACTTCTGTACTCTGACTGTCCCTCGTGTCCTCACAGAACTGGGGAAAAAGGCATTTAGTTATGCTGCTCCCTCTGCATGGAACTCCCTGCAAGCTGAATTAAAATTGTCAGACCTGATCCCTCTTGACAGCTTTGTTGAAATTCTTAGAACCAAGGACCTCGAAATCATTGGGCTTTGTCACTGTTTTTAAATCAGATGGTACACTTCTTTAATCTATTTCTAATATTTTTATTCTTTATTTTTGTTGTACGAATGTTATTTGTGTTGTTGTGTTGTGTACTGTAAAATTCTGCTGCCTCTTGGCCAGGTCGCTTTTGAAAAAGAGATTCTATATCTCAATAAGCTCAATAAATAATAATGGCCACTAGCTTGCAATTTTTGTGCAGCAGGACAGGAAGATTTCTGTGTTGATAATGTGTTTGCTGTAAAGAATTCTTTTGATATTTTTTACATTCTGACACACTGTCTTGATGGTGAAGTTGTTCAAGCCATCCGAGTAATATCAAAACTCAGCTTTGTCTGGCCAAAATGTAAAGAGGCTGTATTTACAAGAAGCACCAGTCAAGTGGAAATGGCCTTTCTAAATGCATCGGATTAAGGGAAACTTGAGAGACATAGACACATACTGGTATTCAGTGAGCCACATCCTTCAGGAAAGGAAGTACTGGGTATGTTATTGTCAGATAAGTCAGCACCGACTTATAGATAGCAAAGCCAGAAAGATGTGAGGAACTGAAGATAACTGACAGACCTACATTAAAGTATAAATTGCTCCCTGACCCGAGCACAGACCCAAGATAACTTGATTTTACCCCATCTTGCTCTGCTGGGCATCTTGTTTGAAGTGCCCTGACTGAGTAATCAAATCAAATGCTACCACCAAAACCAAACCTAGGACATATCATGGAAGATTGGAGTAGAACCGCGATTTAAGAGTCATGAAAAAGGCTTAAAAACCCAAGCGATCATTAGCTTTGCCCAGCCAAACAGTAGGCAACAGTAGCTGTGTACTTCGGTGAAATGGCACCTATATTTTACAATTTGCAGATGCTCATCATTACATTTTTTCATATTATCTATTTATTAATTTTTAGATGCCGTGAATGTGCAGTGCAGAGAGCAGGACATGCACTACAGCATGACTCGAGGATCCAGGAGCAACTAACCGTCCTTAATCATAATGCTACACAGTCAGCCAGTACATATCATTATTTGATGCATGAGGAGGATTGAAACGCAAAAAAGTGGACATCAATTGTTCTGTAAATAATATTCCCTCTCGTATATTAGCCTTCCCATAATTTTACCTTTTGCTTTGTTTTAAATGTTAAATGAATCAAAATACTTTTTGACAATTTTATAGACTCTAATTGCTTGCAAAATTAAGCCCAAAAATGTAAAATATTCTTTAAATTGGCATTTATTACCATAGCAATGTTCACAAACACATCAAAATTACAACCTGTCATCAGTCTGAATACTAATTAAGGTGCACAGTCATATATTTCATAAAGTTATTTTTTTTTTTAGGTAAACATTTTAAAGAGTCTATCATATGGACAATTGAAAATATACCACATACTGAATATATCACGATCAGATTATTAAAGTTTTTCAGGCATACTGTAATAAATTCAACCATCTACAATAAGCCATCTACATACAAATTATTGGTCTTGTTTATGCCCACTCATGAATCATATTTTGTTGACATTGTTTAACTGCGTATTTGCTAAGTTAGACTTTCGTAAATCTTGAGACCCTTACCAGTATCTACAAAGTTGATATAACTATTAATAATCATGAGTTTGGTTGAGTATGGATGATGAACATGTGTTAAGTTGGTTTCATTGACTCTTTCAATCTGCATGTGACATTTTGAAATCTGCATACTGTCATTTAACGGTCTACCATAAAAAATGATTCCTTGACCCCATGTTCAACCAACCCCGCAGAAATAGATGCAGGATTTATTCCTTTTGGAGTCGCAGCGCTATTGTTCACTTGCACTTGAAAAAGAAAAATGCACAACTGGACAACAATAATGCAAACCAAAGAACAAAACAGTGCAATGCCCCCGTTTTTTTTTTAAAGACAGAACTCCCACTATTCAGTAGATTGTACTACTGGCTCAGCGGACTCCTATTTTCAACAGAAAGTACAGTAAGTGGACAAAATACTGGAAGCACCCTTGAAAAATGGTTTGAACGAACAAATTCCAAATTTGGCCAAACAGTTGGTTGCCCGAATTATGCCATTCACAAAAATGGCAAAATTATTTAAAGTGGAAAGGGGAAATGTGTCAGAATTGTAAGAACATATGTAAAAAAATAAATAAATAAACAGCAAAAGAAAAAATGAACCATGGCTGCGATTAAAACTCTTGTTCAGTGACTAAGTAGACTAGTGGCTGATAACAGAACAACAGCTCTAAAAATCACCTGAAATGTTGAATCAGTTAATATCTGAACCAGCGACAACAAAAAAGAGTACATTGTGGGCTTAACAAAGCGGATATTACTATTGATGGCCGTATTTCTAACGATTAGACCTCCCCCTGTAAGTGTACATTGACAGTCATACTCTTGGGTACTTTTTACTGTCTGGCACTTATAGTTTTTAAACATATGCACCTGCACTTGTCAATACGTGATTGCTGCGAATTAGTACATTGTCCCTATGAATGTAAACTTTTCCACTTAACCTTACAAGGGATGATATGGAGATATTTCAATGTTTCCATGCCCCAAGCTCCCATAAGCAGTTTCAAAGGCACTGATGTATGTTGTTCTTGGTGAAATTCTTGATGGGATAACAAAGGCTAATTAGCTTTCGCAAATCTCATCTTGAAAAAAAATAGACTATCTGTTTGGCTTCCTACCAAACATTAATTGATAAAATTAGAAAAATAAACATAAACACAATCACAACTTTTTGGACTGAACGGTGTTTGTTCCTTTGTCACAATTAATCTTTGACCTCATAAACAGTCACACAGTTATGCTTGACAAATTCCATTTGTGAATAAAATTCAACGTACAACATGAATGTTCTTGCATTAAAAAAAACTGGCAAAATGTTAAATGAATCCAGGCAAACATATTGAGCAAGTTCGATATGTCTTTAAGAAAATGAATGGCCACATTTGTGTAATTACGCGGTTACACAATTGTTCCAAAGTTTGGCCCAATTAAAGATCCACCTCACATGGTAAAAGAGGATGCATTTTCATTAGTGGAACCTTCTGTTGACCTCCTTGAGATATAGAATTCAGACGTGACGCGAGACACGCGTCTAGAGGAAATGTACCTCTTTCCAATGCACCACAAGTCCTGTAGGATTTTCAAGAAGTGGTTCCTGAACTTGACTCCGATGAAGGCGTACAGCACGGGGTTGAGGCAGCTGTGCAGGTAGGCCAGCGTCTCCGTGATGGTCAGAGTCATTTTTATGGCGTCCTCTTTAGCACACTCCCTCTGCTCAAACAGGACCACCGTTTCGTACAGGAGGGTGACGTTGTACGGCAGGTGACAGGCGACGAAGACCACCACCACGGCCATGACGACACGCACGGCCTTGTGCCGCTGAAAGTTGCGGGCGCGCAGGAGTGTGACGATGATGCTAGCGTAGCAGAAGCCCATCACCAGCAGGGGGAGCAAGAAGCCAACCGATACCTGCAAACTAGGAACCAAGACCTTAACCAGCTGAGCCGTGTCGTTACTCTTGAACCTGAAGAAGCATGATTTCGGCTTGACCTCGCTTGCACTGATCTCGGTGAAGTTGAAGTTGCCTTGAAAGTCATGGTTACTCTCGTAGGTCTCATAGTAGACAAAGGTAGGGGTTGACAAGGCGAGGGCTAGCGCCCAGACTACAGCACAGACCACCCGGCTGTACATGAGGGCTCGGGAACGGATTCTGAAAGACCTCCGGGCCTGGACGATGGCGATGTAGCGGTCGGCACTGATGCAGGCCAGCAGCAACATCCCGCTGTAAAGGTTGACGCTGTAGATGCCTCGTAGCAGCTTACAAGCCCATGTGCCCATGGCCCAGTTGTACTGTTCATTGTAGATGATTATTGGGAGAGCCACAACAAAAGGAGCACATCGGAGAATGCCACATTGAGAAGGTACACATCCGTCATCGACTTGGCCCGCTTGTAAAATGCATACGTGATAATCACCAAGATATTCCCCAGCAGACCAGCGATACAAATTGCAGAATGCACAAACGGTCTGACAACCTGCTCCAATTTATGGTTATTTGTCGTTTCACACAACTCTTCAATGTCGTCATATGAAAAATCTATGTTTTCGTAGATAGTTTCGTTGTAAGTTCCGTCTCCTTCGTAATCAGCCATTCCAGCTCCACTGTAATTTGCGGTTTCATAAAAGACAATACTCCTTTTTAGCAAGGAAATTCTGTGAAGACAAAAAGAAAAAAAAACAGTTGATCAGATAAACAGACACCCATTACATTCAGCATAGCAGAAAATGGTGCTGGTATCAAATGAAGCTTAAAAATGTATTTCTTTTCATAGCAAAATCTAGAACACTGGCATTTCTAAAGCAACATTTTTGGATTTTAAATGGCCAAAAAAATCTTTTTAGAAATTTTGCAAATGGTGTTTTGATTAATGAAGCCTACGTTATGTGTGAGATTGCCAAGAAACTTTAGTTTTCATTGGAACACATAAACTATTGACTGGGTCTGTGGTGTTTGTCGCATGTAAGTTGAGGACAACTCATGGTATGTGGGTGACAGCCCACACCTAGCAGAGGGGCGTGAGAGACGACCTCTGTGAACAGGTGAGGATGATGTAAATGGTCAAAGTTTCTATACCCATAGCAAAGTAGGGTGGGGATCAGACCATCGGTTCCCACCTGGGTGGCTGGTAACCACTACAGGATTCGGGGATCGCTATTGACTGTGTCACCTGCCGGTCGGGTCGCAGAGGGCAGTAAGACCACAGAGAGGGCGGCCGCCGCGCTCGGCTCAATGTACGGTCAGGCCACCACAAGCCAAAAGCGAATGCGTTAGTAGGCGAGTGGTGCTTCTGTGATCGGTGAGCTTTGAAAAGAAGACACCGGGAAGCAGAAGGCAGAGTTCTCAACCTGGGGGAGCCCAGGCGAAGATCTCTGTGGGAAGGGATCTAGCCTGGAACTACGCCCTGGGAGAGGGAGGATCGAAGGATCTAAGTGGGGCAGACAATGCTTTGCCATTTTTTGACCATGATTGATGTGAGGCCATGATTGGGATGGCCTCAATGGGAGGAATGTTGAGAATTATATTTCAATATTTCTCATCATATTCATCAGTAAATCAATTACCATAATTAATAATCATAATCAGTAACCATATTATGTAAGCAGCAGTAACACACATACACAGGCACAGGCACACGCACACAGACACATGCACACACACACAGACACACACACATACAAGCAGTTCACACACGCATGAGCAGTGCACACACGCATAAGCAGTTGGCTTCTGTAGCTTTGATGGACATCTGTCCAGTTGATTCCGGCAATATCTGTTCAGTCATCAGCATTATTCACCATCATTCATCAGAAATCATATAGTTATGCATGATGCCCCAGTATTACACTGGAAGAGGGTTGTTATCTTTTGGTTGCAGTTTTCAAGGTAAGTTGGCAGTGTTTTGGTTTGCCTGTCTCTGGGGCGACCTGTGACCCAACTAAAGTCCTCTTTTAGCCTTGAAGTTGTTATGTTGCGAAGCATGCCAACTAATGATAAAAGAGAAAAACAAGTAACCTGCAGACACCACATGATTGTACCACTAAAAAACAAATAAGCAACAGACATTACGTTATTGAACCATTGTAGCGTGAGAGGGCGGAAAAACCCTATTTGGAAGATATTTCCTGTGATGAAGGTATAAAAACTGGGCGTGAAAAGCAGAATGTCAGTTCTTCTTGCGCAAAAAAGAACTCGGCTTTATATTCATCAATATGCCTCAATAAAGCCTAATTTTCTGAAGAATCTGTCTCTCTCCAGTTGCTTGAGGATGGGGGAACCTCATAATGTGAAAATATTTCTGAATGAAAACCACGACGGGTCTTGAAGAGATGTGGAGGATCATATCTATACAACCGGACGAGTGCAGAGTCCTGAGTTTAAGAAAGGAAAACCTTTCAGGTCCTAATTTAGTAGCTTCAGTGAGCAGTCCTGTCCAATCATCAGCAACTGTAGCAGAAAAGACAACTCCCAGATATTGGCCACAGAGGCTTTAATAACTGTTTTTTGATGAGCACAAAAGAACTACAAAAATAGTTTATGAACCCTGACATTCTGAAAATAAACCTCTTTATTTCAAATGAACCCGTGTTCTTCTTTCCATTGCTGAAGTATCTGTCCAACTGTCACATTGTCTGAAACCTCCTTTTTGAGTTGTTGAACGGTTGACGCATTTTGTGTGAAACTGCGCCGGTCACAATATCATTCAGATTTGAGAAAAGTTTGCTGGGACCCATGGCACGCATTGATGTGATGCATCGGTGAAGTGATTTTCATGCTGCATATTCTAGAGAGTTGCAACTTAGTTCCCAAATGTGGTCTTGAGGCCTCCAGGTGCATGAAGATTTCTGTTGCAACCAGAACTTACCAATGCATTTCATATAGAGTAACATCCTGGTGTATATATTATTTTGTTGTATTTGAAAATCATACGAAAGCGATAACTGCCTGTGCCTGATCCAATTAAAGACTTTGGTGAACCAATGAGTGCTGAATTGGTGTAAGCATGGACTCCTGGCCACCCATACTAATCCCCCCGAACGTCAGGAAGAATTCAAAATCAACTCAGATGGTTACAAGCCAAACCTTCAAGAATGAAAATGAATTATTATGATGAATTGGAAATTTCACAAACCAAGTTGCTTCAGTATCAACTATTGGTTAAAGGGCTTCATGGATTTATGAATATGAATATGACCATTGAAATGAAGGATCCTGGATCTTTATGTCGTATGTGGAAAATGGGCCATATTGTATTGTATTTGTATTGTGTTTGATCTGAACCCCCCAACTTCCTTGTCTCTTTAGATTTGTTTCTTGTATTGTACCTGGTGGCAGTGTACACTACTGGTTTATGTAAGAGTTTGGTATAGCCTAATATTGTTTAACAGTTTGTATTGGTAGTTTGTCAATGCTTTTTCTCTTGCCATATATTTGAATACAAAAAATATCAACAAAAAAGGAAGCAACCTAATTAGTATGACAAGACCATTGTCAATCATCAGATAAAAAAAAGAACTCACCACTTTTTATGTATTTGTTTAAGGGCATAAGCACAATAAAAATTATAGCTGCTGGGCAGCAATGGTTGGGGCCGGGCAATTTTAGACAAAATTAGGCAATTCTGAGCAACAAGCAGAATGTAGGAAGATGAAAAAAAAGGTGGCATTATAATGTGCATTTTACATCACTTGAGGCTTGAACTCACAATTTCTGGCACAAAAGACTACGCTTTATCTCACAGAGCTAATTGGCAAATGGAAATGTCACATGTAGCTTCACAAATTGACTAAGCCAGTCACCTGTGTGCAAGACAGCAGCTGTTAGCATGTAAAGGTAGATTTCAAACGGCTGTCAAAAATTCAGTTATTAAGACAAAAATCCGAAAATACACAAATTGCATCTAGACAGCATGGAGATGTTGGTAACAATGATTTATTGGCTCCATAAGTGAAAAACTGATGTTTAAAAATGCCATTTTTGCATTGACTCCAATTGTTCTCATGAGAGCGAAATTCAAAATACTGTAAAAAATTCAGTTTTTGAGATAAAATTCTGATATTTTCCAAACATCATCTACCATGACTCCAAAATTTTGTCATTTTTTTAATGAACATTGAAAATGTATTTAGCAAGAATTTGCAAGTATATGTTTACAATACCGTTTACAGTCAAATATTTTGATGCACTGTAGGCTCAATATTCGATGAATCAAAAATCTGTGTGGACTTTTTGTGTAGGACAGTCTGTAACAATGCTCTGCAACAAGTTTGGTGTCAATCGAGCAAAAATTGTGGGAGGAGATAGGTTTATAATTTGCAACAGGTTTAAATGTACAAAAGTTTCTTCAGTATTGGAACTAAATTTTGGTGAAAGTTGCAAATCTGTAGCACATATGGTTGATTTGTTGTGAATTTTCAAAATTTTGAACTTAAAAGACTTGCTGTAGCGCCACCATCCGGACTATTGGCCTATTTTTGCTGCTGAGGCAATCTGGCATGGGACTGGACCTTTGTGCAAAGTTTAGTGATTTTTTGCGCATGGGAAGTAGGATTTCCTTGGAGGAAGAAGAAGAAAGAAGAACATGCTGTATAACAATAGGGTCCTGGCAGCTTAGGCTGCCCGGCCCCTAATTAGAAAGCACATGCAGAGTGCACATATCCGCCAATGCATTTATGACTGTACTACCATCTACTGAATTAAAATGTATGGCATGTAATCCAAACTTGCAATCCCACAATGGTGAGGAATCCTCTAAAAAACATTTCTGGATCTTGATGGTGATGCAGAACACCTCAGAAATCTTATGGATTGTTTCTTGTGCCATGGCTCACACTTCCACAAAATAACATTTAAATTGACTGAGAAATTTGAAAGATATTGTCTGGACAAACAGACAAATATACAAACATGGGTCATAACCTCAATTCAACTCTGTCAGAGGAGGTAAGAAAAGTTTTATCTTTCATGAGATGCTTTGCTATTTTTTACATGATATACCAAATATTGCCCCAGAACAAAAATAGCACACAATTCATAAAACATTATCAGCTTGTTAAAGGTTAGCATCACACAGTTGGTTGAGACAAAAGCCTGCATACTCAGGGAGGCACTTAGACCAAGTTTTGGCTTTGGTTCTGTAATTTTAAAAAATGTTACATTCCTATTCGGTTAGCTAGTTGTTGACTTTAAATTGTCAATGTGTTGGAGAAGCACGCTTTGTGAGTAGCTTACACAGTAAGAGTGGAGATGCCCAAACTAGCAGCGATTTTCAGGACAAAACGATAATCAACGCTGTCATCCCACTGATTTAATCCCTCCCTTAGCAATACTATTATGTAATTTATCTTCATATGATTGAAATTCTATGCAATATTTACCATTAATTTAGCGCTTTATTATGCATACTGTTGCACCAAATCCCAAAGTAAGGAGGTAAAGGTGTAATAAAGTGTTAGTGCTGGAGAAAACACAGCAGTATATTTGAGATGTCGGGGACAAGATGAACAACGAAGACCTTATATTGGCTGACGCTTGTTGTTAGTTGATTTTTAAGACCAATTTGCGGTTGAGGATATATTTAGGGGCGTTGGACTTTAAACACCTCTTTCCACTTCACGGCACACACACAGACGTGTGTCTCACCTTCCTCTCGAGCATGCTTTGTTTCTATGAAATACGGCTTAGATAGGGACCTCAGAACAACGCCCTATCCAAGCAGAGGGAGACAGAGGACAATAATAACAGTGAACAATAGAGAAACACGATTGTGTGGCATGTACGTATGTTCTGCATGTCACTGTGTGCGTTGGGAGTCCAAACCTCTCCCTCGTAACTTCTCGAGAGATGGTGACCTTTCCCAAATTGCAGAAGTAATGCTATTGTAAATAACTTAAGGAAGTGCTTATTAAAATAACATTAATTAAAGTATTAACGTTTTCTTAAAATGAACAAAATTCGAGCTTCTGCGTTACTCCAAATATATTTTTCATTTGAAAATTGATGGTATTGCCATAGACATTGTATTAGGTGATCTTACAATATGCTGTATGCAAAATAAGAGTAAAAAGTGACAATAGTTTTCTCACCCCAAAAGTGAATAGACAATTGTCCTTAAGGGATAAAGTACAACAGTCCTTTGTGGAGTTGCATTTGCCCTTCTTGGGAAGTGAAAGTTCTAAACCATACCAAAATAAATACCACTGGAAAAAAATGTTTTGGTTCTGCAATCCAAAGGATGAATTTTCATTCTGGTAAATGTGGTGTCTACATGTGAATGTACAGACAAGTGATTCTGGTATGAGACAGTATTTTAAGTACATATGTTTCAATGAAGCAGACTGATATATACAAACACAATGTCCTCTGCTTACTCTTCGTAATTTACAAATACACAAATAAATCCATTATCAAACAAATAAAAAAAAAACCTTAAAGTACATTTCTTCCACAGAAGTCTATCAAAAAATAAAGACTGAAGCGCACAGCGGCAGATTCAGTTAAAGGTGCTCAAGAGAACAGAACAGCATAAAAACAGATGAGCACTATATTTCCCAGATTACCAATAAAAGCCTGTGAACACATAGTGCTATCATTTAATGCTAATGAAAAATGGCTCATAACATTAATTTCTCTGCAAATTTTATTTTCGCTTTTCGAAAAGCGTATATTCTACCTTTGTACATGGGTAAAACCCTCTGCAAAAGACTGATAGTACAATTTTATCATTAATAATCAGATTATAGCTCTGTTTAGAGGAATCCATTTCATGATTTACTGCATGAATAAAACTTACCAATGCGATGTGGTTTAGGGTTGCAATGTAGGACTCCAGATGCTGGGTGAAGCCTTGTTCACATAGGGTCCACCCAGTTGCATGCACAGGGAAACAGTGGGGTCTTACCCTTGGAATGTACGCATTGATTGTACGGCAGAGGAGCAACCTATCTGGTTCAGTCTTGAAGCTGAAATGTCACAGCGGGTTACATCTGGGCCCATGCAATTGTATGTGTACGTGTCTGCGTGTGCAGAGGCTATTTTTTTTTTTTTTTTTTGTCAGTTGCCCCTCCTTCGTCACACAGCGATAGTTCTCATTTTTATCTCGACATCTCTTTATTCTCAGATCTCAGTACCTGCGTAATGTCACAGCCAACATTAGAGATCAAATGCTTTTTTTTTTTGGTATGATTCTTGATATTATTCACTGTCATTTTCTGCCATGGGACTTTGCTGGCAGTTCTTATTAGACCCAACACACCATCTCCCCTACAGTTAATATATTCAAAATGTATGTGCACAGAATTCAGATTACAGTCTGTTCATACACATTTATATCAACATAGTCATGCAAAAACACACCAATTCAAACACACACACACACAAACACACAAAACCTGTTCTCGAGTCACCCCAAACGCTCTCCGCTACCACTCAAAACAAAACTTTTATCCGTATGTAGCGTAATTTGCAAAGCCTGTCACACAAAGGGAACCCTTGATGTTGTATGAGTTGCAATAAGTGTAGTTTCACTGGGTGCGCTATTTGTAGAGGAGAAGGTGATGGCTAAATTTAAAAAGGGGAAAAAAATCTGTGACTATGCACGTACAATGACGAACACATGGCCTTAGTGTTCCATGATTAATGCACATATATGAGGAGAGCAGATTAACCTTCTCAGGGCTTCTATAGCAGGAAAAACATGGCAGTGCTGCACTATAAAAAACACACATACATACGCACACACATACAAACAACAGTGTGGCAAAGTGAGTGCAACAAAAAAATCTAGACAAAAAGAAAAACCGCACTTAGGAAGTCATTTATGTGAAGGCTAAACTCTCGCACGCTACCTCAGTCTGGTCTGTATGCGGCAAAAAAAGAGAAAAATATGCCACAGAAGTAAGGATGTGCATTCGTACACCATGCACCTGTACAAAAAAAAAAAAAAAAAAACCAGAAACATCCATATACTGCAGCATAAAATTACATGCTACAGCCTTCAGCCTTACATATTGCTTTACAACAAGAATGGTTTCATAATGTTTTGGTACTTGTGGTCATGTGAGCTAACTGGGAATCTGCCAAAGCCACACATGCCACATGTGTGCAGCTGAAATGAAGAGGTGCGTAGCTCCGTCTGGGTCAGCGGTGACACGCAAACTACTTTGTGGGATTCAAGCCTAAGGCTGTTCAAGTCAAAGAAAAAAGAATGACTGCAATAGTTTCATTATCAAAGAACAAGCTGAATGATGCCCCAATATACCAGAAAGAGCATTCAGTTTTAACAACAGAAGTAGCTTTTTCTTGTGGCGCAAGAAGCAGTGATGAAACATCAAAACATCGTGCTGCAAGCTAGTTCGGGTTGCATTCCAGTAACTTAATAGTGAGAAACGACAACCCCCAGTCAGTAGCTTTTTTGTTTGCATGGAGTAGTTGGAGTGGTGTGACACGCAGCGCCAACGAGCATTTTACGTACATTATGTGTTGGCCCCCTTCTTCTTCTCCACCTGTGTTCACTCATGCCTGCCGTTTCTCCATACATGTATGTAAATTAGCTCTTCATTGTTTTGGCATTGTTTTTTCATCCATCTCCCTTCCTCATCTTCTCTTTCGGATTCTTACTGCATCCACTCTTCTTTATTTCCTTTTGTTTCCTCTTGCTCATGCATATGTCTGGTCTTTGGACTCCACAAATCCTATCCCATTCAACTGCCCCTATTTTCAATGTACTAATTAACAACTATATGCTTGATGTGGATGGTAAGCAAGCAAGAAGCCCTCACCGCCTGTAAAAAAAACCAACAAAAAACAACAAAACAAAATACATTAATAGTACGACGAGGAAACACCAAATAAATAGGAACGAACTAACCTTTAAAAAATGGATACCTATTTATAAACGAGGGAAGTTTCAGCAATGTTCGTTTTAATTCCATGAACAGTCATTCATACATGCCTTCAACCTCCTGATAAAACAAATATGCAGAACACATGCCCACTAAACTTTCACACCTCAACATTTACCAGAGTAAAAATACAGAGGGTTCTCTCCCGTTTGAAACTCTAACATCATCTGACCTTTTTCCCACCTTGTTCTCATATCATATCATTAAAAAAAAAAAAAAAAAAAAACGCACTCCAGCTTTTGATCAATAAGATCACTCGAGCGTACAGCATACTTCACAAATGAAATATACTTCAAAATTAGTACCTCTAGGTCTACTGAGGTTTTAAAATTGGAAATTTTAAAATAAAATTGGTGGCCATATGCCACGAGAGCAGATTTTTTTTTGACTTGTCATGTTGTCATTGTCAATCGAGGGACCTCACTTTTTGTGCAAGACTTGTTTCCCTCTTTGTCCAAATTATGCTAAAATATAAAACATAATAAAATACAGTAAACTGCTACAAGATCCTGCCATTACAAGTGGTTTAATTTCAAAGATATTATGTAAAAATGATATAATCTTGTACGCCTATAAGATATCTGGAACCCATTCAGTGACTACAGAAGATCAGTCATACAGACAGACAGCAAAGAAAACAGTCTTTCCATTGCAGAAAAGACAAAAAAATGTTGACAGTATGTTGACCATGGGTTCTCAACAGAGCAACTTGAACCCACATGTTAATCTCACAATTCATAGCTTGATTTTCACCCTCCAATTTGACAGATAATCAGAATGCATCTAGAAACTGAAGACCTAGTTGCAAGAAGTGCCCAAGTCACAAAAAAAAAAAAAACACACTTTTGAGATTTTGGGGGTCAAAGTTTTCAAAACATGTTGCAAGTAATTTTTTTTTTATGGTAACATACTGTGTAGTCCATTGCTGTTTCCAGGGGCTATTGAGAGCTGACAGACCTCTTTTGTGGAAAGCTACTCATGTATTGCGAAGTTAATAAGAGAATTAGTTTTGGACTTAAGTAGTTGTTTCTGCTAAATACCTGGACTTCAGGACATTTACCACTAAATGACTGGACTTGTGTACTTTTAACAGATGAAGCAAACTTTCTAGCCTCCATGGTTGCCTTTTTCAATACTAGTCATGTGACATATCCTAGGACTTTGATTGGACAGTCATGAACTTTATGAACTTGGGTATTTCTTGCACTAAAGTTTACTGAATTTGACAATGGCAACACACCAATACACAGGACTTGACTTCTTCTTCTTCCTTTTCTTCTTCTTCGGTAACAGAGGATGCTCTGGACATTGTGGCTTTTAATACTCAAATCAGCTAATTTTTTTTTTTTTTTTTCAAAATGAAACATAAGTTCTTTCGGCATGCAGGTTTTCAATTTCTAGTCAAGTCTGAGTCAGTACATTATTTTGAGGCATGAACTTGATGATATTTAAGGTTCTTGTACAGTATGTGTAGCTGAATTAACACAGGAGATTTTGTTGTGCACAACCAGTCAATCCAAGGAAGCAAAGCTGGAGATCCCATCAGGGCAGAATGGAGAAAAATTTCCACACAGAACCACAGTTAAGCACAATTACAACATTTGTTATTTTTCACAAATACACATTTTCTAACCTGTGAAAGGGAACGAGAATTCAGAAATGAGCATACTAGCATGAATCAAACCTAAAAATGAAAGAGACAGAGACTATCATGGGGAGCTCCCTTTTGCCCAAAATCCCAGACAGAGAAAAGGACGACTACGGCTATGCCTTATATAACCCGCTCTAAAGAGCTGCCACTGCTTCTCCTTATCGCTAACTGCACAGAAAACCACACGCCATCACCGTGCACCAAATTCAATAAACACCTATTCCGCTGTGGTTTTCATATTACTCAGAGAAAAATTCTCATTCTCAGAACATCAAAAAACTGAGCTTTAACGAGATTTGGCAGTAAATTGATACAAGTTCGCTCAAAAATCTACATCTCAAAAAACTGCCACCAGGTTACAATGCAGTAAAATGACACGATGGACTCATTTGTTGAATCTATGACAATGTCAAAATTTGTGTTTAAAGATACCCTGTCATGTCATCAGGCGAAAAATCAATTAGGCAGTAGTAGCCATTTCAAAATCTGATCCTTTTGTCACATCACATGGGAGAGTGACTGCCCAGACAAAAGAAGTATTGATCAACCAGTTTACCATTTCCCTCTCCATACTAGGTGGTCTCTCCCCTTGTGATGTCACAAAGGACAGATTTTGAAATGGTCCATAATTGCTAATAGACTGTGACATGACAGGGATCCTTTAACTCAGTGGTTCTCTACCTCGGTCCTGGCAGCCCACTGTGTACGCTTGTTTTTGTTCTGACCACAATTGCGATCTTAGGATTTTAACAAGCTGTTGATTTGCCGAAATTAGGTGCATTTATGTTTAGAGCAGTTATTCGTCCTCTTAAGCAACATTTGACAAACCTACACATGCCATGGAGAGTTAAAATTTCATATCCACAATGAGATATGTTAGAAACCAGTATAAATAACTGCAGAGGGAAATTTGACCGAACCCTTAATCAACTTAAACAATCAGGTTCCTCCTTGGTGAAACTGTCAACACATGGTCGCAAAAACCAGCAATTTATTTGGCAAGTCACACCTGTTTCGTTTCATGTTCATTTTATTAAGTTCAGACAAATTATGTTGAAATAATTCAAAACACCTGTGTTCAGCAACCCAATTTGGAGCTTATTGATTTTCTCAGTCTAATTTGATCTGTTTAGAAATGTTTTTACCTGAAAATCCTCACAATATGGAAAAATAAGCATAATATGTTTGAGGGTTTTTATTCTCCATGGCACAATGGATACGTCCATAAAAATGCGGCTAAAGGTGGTAAATAACTGCTCTAAACATGGATTGCAGCTAATTAACCCTTTAAGGCCTAATGCAAAAATCCCAGCTGCCAATCATGCTGCCATGTTTACCATAGTAACCTGTATTTGGGCTGAAGCACAGCTTCTCAGCTTTCAGGAACAGTTGGAATTTTCTTCCATTGCGCAAAACTTACAGTAATTACGGTACTTTCAAAATTACGCGCATATCTGTGTCGGCAACGACGCGTTCTTAAAATGCGCACATGCTGTCCCGGTTTAAATGGGTTAAGACAAATCGACACCTTGTTAAAATCCTAAGATTGCAATTGTGGTTGGAACAAAAACCAGCATACACAGTGGGGAGCCGGGAACGAGTTTGAGAACCATTGCTTTAACTAAAAGCAGTAAACACCAGCATTACGTGACATCTATTGGAGTGAATGATCAGCCCTACAACTTGCATTAAAAAGACCATTGCAGATACTCTATATAGCCACAAGTGTGCGGACACTTCACTGAATCCGAATTTCTATATAATTTACATTTTTTGAATTATCAAGATCTAACATTTTGTCTGACTCTGGAATTAATTAGTCAGTGTGGAGGGGGGAGCTTATACAGAAATCACAACAATTTCCACATCATGGAGCAGAATTGTATAATCCCAATTCCGAAATAGTTGGGACAAAGTGTAAGTTGTGAATAAAATCAAAACGCAATTACTTTCAAATCACACTAGCCAGTATTTTATTCACAGTAGAACAGAGATGATGTACCAAATGTTGAAACTGAGAAATTTCACAATTTTATCCACAAAATGAGCTCATTTCAAATTTGATGGCTGCTACAGGTCTCAAAAAAGTTGGGACAGGTGCCTGTTTACCATGGTGTAGCATCCCCTCTTCGTTTTAACACAGAGTGGAGGCGTCTGGGCATTGAGGAGATAAGTTTCTTGAGTTTAGCCATTGGAATTTGATCCCACTCTTGTTTAATACAGGCTTCCAGCTGCTGGAGAGTTTTGGGTCTCCTTTGACGGACTTTTTGTTTAATTATGCACCAAATGTTCTCAATCGGTGAAAGATCAAGACTGCAGGCAGGCCAGTTCAGCACACGAACTCTTCTGGCTGGCTTTTGAACTGAATGCTGATAACAGGAGGGGTGGTCATTCTCCTCTTTAGCCTAGAGGACACAACGCCCATGATTCCAACAAGAATGTCAAATTTGGACTTGTCTGACCACAGGACACTTTGCCATTTTGCTACAGTCCATTTTAAATGAGCCTTGGCCCACAGAACACGGCGGCGCTTCTGGATCATGCACAACAATAGCTTCCTTTTTGCATGATAGAGTTTTAGGTGGCATCTGTGGATGGCACAGCAGACTGTGTTTACAGCCAATGGTTTCTTGAAGTATTCCTGGGCCCATTTAGTACTGTCAATGACAGAATCATGCCGGTGAGTGATGCAGTGGCGTCTGAGGGCCCGAAGATCACGGGTATCCAGTAAAGGTCTTTGGCCTTGTCCCTTACTCACAGAGATTTTTCCAGTTTCTTTGAATCTTTTGATGATGTTATGCACTGTCGATGATGAGACCTTGAAGTTCATTCTTAATTTTCTAATTTTGATTTTATTTAATTTAGTTTGATCTTAGTTTTTCAATTTGATAATTGCAAATACCTCACCTTTTCTATTCTATTTTGTTCTTTTGCTACTGTACAGTTTTTTGACTTATATTTTATATCATATGTTATTCTATTGCTCTTAATGCATGTTATTTTACTTTTGTACTGCCCCTGTAATGCTGCAACACTTGAATTTCCCCTCTGGGGATCAATAAAGGTCTATCTTATCTCATCTTCTTATCTTAAAGCCTTTGCAATTTGACATTGAAGAACATTGTTTTTAAAGTATACCACAATTTTTTATTACACAAGCCTTCACAGGTTGGAGAGCCTCTGGCCATCTTTACTTCTGAGAGACTCGGCCTCTCTAAGACATCCCTCTTATAGCCAATCATGTTACACACTTGATGCCAGTTAACTTAATTATCGGCTAAATGTTCTTTCAGCTGATTCTCTTATATCTAAATTGCTTTTCAGCCCTTTTTTGCCTGTGTCCTAACTTTTTTTGAGACCTGTTGCAGCCAGAAAATTTGAAATAAGCTCATTTTGCAGATAAAAATGTAAAATGTCTCAGTTTCAACATTTGAAATGTTATCTGAGTTCCATTGTAAATAACATATTGGCTCATGTGATCTAAAAGTCATTGCATCTTGATTTTATTCACAATTTTCACTTTGTCCCAACTATTTCAGAATTGGGGTTGTATGAAAATGCCCTAAAATAACAGGTGAAAGTCTGTCTTATCAGTCCATAGTGACAAACTCATTCCAAATTCAATCACAATGCCAGATATGTGCAATTTTAAAATGCCCGTTTTGCATCCTTCTCAATTAGGTTTCACTGAAGTGTCCAAACACCTTTGGCTGAATAGCACCCGCAGGCAAAACATTCTTCTTTGGCATATGATGGCACAATTTCATTAGTGGGGTCATGTGCTGACTACTAAAACCACCTCTGCCAGCAGAGTTCCAAAACCTGCATGCAGAAAGGGACATCGTAATCTGGCCCATGAGGTCTTTAAAAATGTTAAAAGGATTGACAGTAATCTCAGTGTGGAATAGCTTGCCTGACCATATTGTTGAGGCAGAAACCTTGGGAATTTTCAAGAGCAGGCTTGATTTAGTGCTAGATACCATTTAGTCATCGAGTATCTGAAGTGTTACATCCACTTTAGGAATAGGAAAATGGTGAGCCTAGTTGGACTGAACAGCCTGTTCCCACCACTCATGTTATGTTTTGTTATATTAATATTTCTGCCATGTTCTTTTGTCCAAAAGTCCATCGTCTATCTTTGCAAATGACTGGCCAGATATTGCAGTGCTCTAGGTTTAAATGAGACTTTAATTAGAGCGTGTTCATCCCAGCAGCGTAATTGGTTCCAGCGTCAGATACGAATATTGTATTACTGTTTTCAATTGAATGCAATGACATTCCATAAATTGCATGTCCATGTAACAATTTATACATTTGCTCTACTATTCAATTTCATGGAATACATGCACTGTGAAGTAGAACATATGTTTTAGAAGGTGTTCCAAATCTCACATAAACCCTGTATGAATACCTCAGAGAAACAGAGATCAGTTCAGACCATTTGCACATTGGAGTGCACTTGGATGCTTAATGGTCAAATGAAGACCATGTTCTAAAAGCCATTAAAAAGTCAAGAAGAATTAGGCTCAAGTCTTCCTCGCAAATCTGATAAAGAGTAGTCTATTTTTTCAGGAAAAAAAATAATCCTTGCATTACCTTCATTGATGAATTCTCTTTAAGCAATACTGAAATGTGGCAACTAAAAGAGGGGAAAAAAACTTAAGAGGGTACAGCACTCAAAATATTCTCAATATTCCCAAAATATTTCTTACAGCGTAGATGCACCTTCGTGGATGCACTTGACAGTGAATACCAGTCATTGGTAACTACAGTCAACTGAAGAATTCACGTGAGAACATTTGCCAATTTAGAAACTTCCATAGAATTCAAAGAAAAAGCAAAACTATAATCTAATCAAGATGTAACCTTTATTTATTGGACACATACCATCAGAGTGACTCACGATTGAATAGTCGAAGCAGGGGTTAATTCCCCCGGAACAGTGAGGGCGACAGTTGCACTGACCGTACTGTGGCTCTACTGTTGGTTCAATAGCTAACCTTTCAGTTCCCAACCAAGCCCATTAGCTTCTATGCTAACAGGCTAACGTCAACGGCAGCTATATGTTTATTTTTCAACGCTACCATAAATACAGCCTGAATCTACATTTCTCTAACAGCACTTGCATCAACAGATAGGAGTAAAGAGTCGATAAAACACATTCGTTTTTCTCAATTTCCAACTTTATTTTCATCCCACGCACACATTTAAATAAATTCAATATAAAATTCTCTGCCTCGGCTCAGTCATAAGGGCAATGGCGTTTCATGTCACATCCTCCATATAGTCCGCTCCTTGGCTGAGCTGGGACGTGCTGAGGTCCAGAGTGATGTCATCAAGCTGAGGTGAAGAGAGGGGGAGGGGCAGAGGAAGATTTAGACGGGGGGGGGGTGCACTGAATGAAATGAAACTGATGACAGCTGCTAACTGGCATAGCTACACCCCGCTAAAGCTTTGATGTCCCACACTGATGTTACCAATGAGACAGCACAGCCTCTCCGCTGTTCCCTCCTTCACAATCCCAGCTCTAACACTTTCTAGAACGTTCTGGGAGATTCTGTGTGCGAGAGCCTTGAGAAAGATCCTATGCTACGTGCTTCGCTGCGGTCTCGCAATCTGATTTCTCAGCCGAACGTCCTAATTTTGGTTTGACCTCATTTGCAACGGTATCGGTTCCAGCTCTTTGATGCTCGTGCAGCGCTGAGCACGGCCAAGTGCAACAGAGCATAGTTTGATTAAAAGATAACCAAGGAAGTCAAAAGCTCAGAACTGAATGAGACTCTTCATTACTCCTGACGGTAAAAACCACCTGCAGAGAGCCTGATCATGTATACAGCTACTTGTCATCCAAGAAGCCCATATTACTAATATATTTTTTTGCAGAAAGACAACTTCGATGACCATCTGAGCCATGATTAACATATTCTTTTTTAAAAATTATACAAGACACACTTAACCCCATGCCTCAAACAAAACTTCACCTCTCCGTGAACTTTCTAAACCAACATTGTACTTTTCGTCTTTAGTCCATCATGGGTTAGGACCCCTCTCGAGTGAGTGTCAGAAAGGCTTCTTCCTTGCACTCCATGGTGTGAATAGAAGCTAATGATTGTTCTTGCGCCCCTGTGCCTGCACTGTAGCCAGCTTGTTATTGTAGCTTGTGGCTACAGCTGTCTAATCGAGGAGGAAATCAGTGTTGTTAATCAGGACTACTTAACTGACTGAGCCAGTGTAATAACAGTCGCAACCCTGGGAGGATTTTAAAAGAGAGTAGGTGGCAGTGTGTGATGGGCACCTTATCGCTTCCGTCGGGGCCTTCTATGGAGACCTCCTCGATCTCTTCTCCGATGCTCAGCTCGCTTCTAGAATTATCCGACCGGTGGCTGGCGCTAGGGGCGACAGAGGAGTAAGCACAAGGTTTTCTGCTTTACACGTAACACTGGTCAATTCAAGGCTTGGGGGTAACATGCCGTGTGTGTTTGTGTGTATGCATGCGTGCATATGTGCATTTACTGTGTGTGCGTATTGCATGTCTGTAATGTGTGTATCGTGTGTGTAATGCACAAGCATGCGTGTACATCCTTCTGTGTGAGCCCAGTGTGCTCTTTTTTTTGCATCTGAATAAATCATCCTGATTCAGAAGCGGGCATACCTGTTAAAATCATCGTCATAGTCATTCTCTTCGTCTGTACATGAAAACCAGCAAAAAAAAACGTAAATTAAAAACAATCTCATATTCATATCACCCATATGTACTCTGTAGACCGGCAAAACTGGGGGAAAATTAGCTTAAAAAATAAATAAATAAACTAACACGTAAATTCTAATTGCTTGTCTAAAAAAAACAACGATGGCGACTTTGTAAGACCGAAATAAATGAAGACCGTTAAACACAGCGTATGTCGGCAGCACACAGAAAATTACAGGGAGAATGTTCCCACTTCCCAGCATTACACCCTTCACACTTCAACACTGACGGTCAGAGACAGAGAGTGGGCAGAGAGCCCTCAGAACCCCAGTAATTCTGTGCTCACTGACACACACATACGTGTGTATGCACACAGAAACGCACACACAACAGCACAGCACACAAGCACTCACATACACGCAAACATTCACACAAATACACGCACTCAAACACACATACATTCACAAACACACACCTGACCCAAGGGCACCGTCTCTACCGCTTGCAGCCTTGGAGTCTCTGAACCCTTTGTCTTTGTGATTACCTGTAAGAGAGGAGATGGGGAGAACACCAGCTCAGCGTGGACACACGCAGCCCTTCAATACTCCCAACACCATGGCATACAGAGCCTAAAGGAGGGCTCCTTAAATCACGGCCCTGCTGGTTTTTCACCCTCTCTTTACCTGAGAGTCAGGAGGGATGACAGCCTGGCCAATCAGCAGCAATAATCATTCACTTAGTTGCCGGGAAGGTTAGAAAACTGAGGCTGAAAATTGTTTACCGTTTTTCCGGTCGCTGGAGTCTGTCGAATGCGGCTCCGCCCCCTTCAGTCGGGGGCTGTCTGTCGGAGGGGGTGGGGAGGCGCCAGAGGGTTTGCAGGGGTCCGTCCGCCTGAAACAGAGCGCAGAAACGAGGCATCGCAGTCAAGGCCGGCAGTGCGGAGAGAGAGCATCAGCGAAGGTGGCTTTTCCCTAACTATAGTGCTGCGCCACTCTAGTGCACCGTTTACGGGAGGTCAGGTGTAATGTTCCGAAATCCTTTCATAAAGGCTTAAAGTTTAAATGAACCTTAAAAAAAAACTTGCATAAATCCTTTAATGCGCCTCATACTTTTTTTGAGCCGTGTGACATTCTGTACACTTGTTAAGCGCCTGGGCAAAATGGTCCACCATTTTGGATCTGGATACCCGTCTAAAATAATCATACAGTTTCGAATTTATTAGGAATCACAAAACATTTTTTATGAAGAATTCATTTGGGTGCTCTCCACAGACGCTGACTTTACAAAATAAAAAAAAACCATGGAAGCGCATCAAAGCGTTCTGAAAAAGCCACTAGACTACGACTGTACGGGATCACAGGCCCAAAAACTCATTACAAAGCCTTCTGGGGTAACAACAAAATGTCGCGCAGCTAAAGCAGCCTAGAATCACTCCCTTGACAGCGCTTTGCGAGAGATAAAGTACAAATCCGTCCTTCTGTCCCCCAAAATTAACGGCGCAGGCTCCAACACACAGCTGACAACGTGACTACTGAGCAAGAGCCACCCAGCATTTAAAACAGACAAAAATACTACAACCCAGATAGCACAAACACATAATTAAAAGCACGCTCACTAAGACTTCACATCGCACAGCTGTTGAACCTAGTCTGTGGTCAGTACATGATCGGCATCCTTAAACGATTGGGAAGGGGTTTCGACGGGCCACATTTTGATTGTGGCAAGTTTTAAAACACTCATTCCGAACTTGGCTTGCATAGCCTAAGATGTATATTCGCGAAAATGTATTTTTTTTCCAGTGTTTCAAGAATGCACTTGCAACAAATTCTCCAAAATTGCATGTTTAATTTGCTGTATTATTGTTTTCATTTTAGCATACATACGCATCACTTCTGAGTAGATAGCCAACTTGCTGGCTAGCTACGTCAATTGATTAAATGTAATGAACGTTAAAGCGAGCAAGCAAATTTGCTCACTAACATTAGCAGAAATTCTAAATTCCAATGACCGAGTATTAAGCAGCTCATGCAGCTGCACTTTCAGTGCCTGACTAACAGAGCATAACAATCAAAACGCACGACGCCACAAACTGCCACGATGCGACAGGAGTATACCATTACCTAAATCCAATCGTTCAGTGATGCGGATGGAATACCAACATCATAACTAACAAATGGTGCACAGGCTTACAGGAGCATAGCGTAGGACACAACAGACAGGACTGCAGGACAGCTATAGCAGAGGACACAGCATTCTACACTAACATTCTTTCCAAGGAGCACAACTTAAAAAACTTAAGGGACACTACTGCACCCAAACAAGCAGAGACTGGGCTCCCCCACCATAGCCAATTTCCTCCTAAAATGTTTTCACATTGGAAAGTTTTGTTTCACCACTTTCTCACTATTTGAGGAACTGACACCAGGTAACTGCTCCACTGACACTCTGGAACGTTTCTTCTTTAAAGAGCACCATACAATTGAAATACTATGGAAGTGAATTCAATTAGTACTTGTGCTCCTAATTCTCCCCCCGTTAACAGGCAGTGATATTCAGGAGAGTCCTAGGAGGGTTTGGGGACTGTATAGCAGGGGTATGGTGAGGGAGGAGGAGGAGCTGAGGGACCCAGGCTCACCTCCCATCAGGCTCAGGGCTGCAGCCTCCCCCGTTATCACTGTCTGAAAAGGGGTCGTCCGCGTCTGTGTCACTGTTTATGGCAGAGAGACTGAGCCCAGAAGCACCAGAGAGAGGGGGAGGGAGGGAGAGAGAGAGAGAGAGAGAGAGAGAGAGAGAGAGACCATGCATATAGGACAGCAAAGACAGACACATATACACGCACCTAGACTACACAGACATGGATGCCAGCATGCACGCACACACACACAGAAACATGCACACAGAAAAGAGCAGAAGACTAAACTATCCCAAATTCTGGTCCTACAATGCAGATTACACCTAAGCTCTTTGACTATAGTGCGCTGCATACGTCTTGCTGGCCACAATACAGATTACTCCTGCTCTCTTTGGCTAAGGTGGGCCAACACTCCTTCCTGAGTATGATAAATATAACACACGATCTCAGACTAAAGTGGGCTGTCCACTTCTTCCTGGCCATGATATAGATTACATATGCTTTCGCTGGCCAAGGTGGGCCGAGCACTCCTTCCTAGCTATGATACAGATCACACAAAGTGGGCTGTACACTTCTTCCTGGCCATAATACATACTACTCATGCTCTCTGGCTAAGGTGGGCGGAGGACTTCTTCCTGGCTAATATACAAATATCACATGCTCTCTGACTAAACTGAGCCATACACTTCTTCCAGGCAATTATACAGATATTACCCACACACTCTCAGACTGAGGTGGGCCGGACACTTCAAACTGTCAATGATACATATTACACACGCTGTCTCTGCGGAGGTGGGCAGAGCACTCCTTCCTGGCAATGATGTGGATTACTCAAATGCTCCCTGACAGAGATGGGCTGTACACTTCTTCCCATGATGCAGATGAATCAAGTGCTCTCTGATTGAGGTGGACCATACCCTTCTTCCCAAGATACATATTACACATGATCTCTCTCTCTGACTGAGGTGGACCATACCCTTCTTCCCAAGATACATATTACACATGATCTCTCTCACTGACTGAAGTGGGCCATACACTTCTTCCCAAAATGCAGATTACTCAAGTGCTCTCCAACTGAGGTGGGCCATACACCTCTTCCCATGAAGCAGATGAATCAAGTGATCTCTGACAGTGGTGGGCCGTACGCTTCGTCCCATGATGCAGATGAATCAAGTGCTCTCTGACTGAGGTGGGCCGTACACTTCTTCCCAAGATACATATTGCACATAATCTCTCTCTCTGACTGAGGTGGGCCATACACTTCTTCCAATGATAAAGATTACATACGTGCTCTCTGACTGAGGTGGGCTGGACACTTCTTCCCAAGATACATGCTACACACAATATCTCTCTCTGATGAAGGTGGGCCGTGCACTTCTTCCGATGATAAAGATTACACATGCTCTCTCAGACTGAGGTGGGCCGTAAAATTGTTCCCATGATAAATATTACACACGGTCTCTCTGACTGAGGTGGGCCGTACACTTCTTCCCATGATAAACATTACACAAGCTCTCTCAGACTGAGGTGGGCCGTACACTCGTTCCCATGATAAAGATTACACAAGCTCTCTCTGACTGAGGTGGGCCGTACACCTCTTCCCATGATAAACATTACACAAGCTCTCTCAGACTGAGGTGGGCCGTACACTCGTTCCCATGATAAAGATTACACAAGCTCTCTCTGACTGAGGTGGGCCGTACACCTCTTCCCATGATAAACATTACACAAGCTCTCTCAGACTGAGGTGGGCCGTACACTTGTTCCCATGATAAAGATTACACACGCTCTCTCTGACTGAGGTGGGCCGTACACTTCTTCCCATGATAAAGATTACACACTCAGACCAAGCTGGGCCGTACACTTCTTCCCATGATAAAGATTACACACGCTCTCTCAGACTGAGGTGAGCCGTACACTTGTTCCCATGTTAAAGATTACGCACGCTCTCTCAGACTGAGGTGGGCCGTACACTTCTTCCCATGATAATGATTTCACATTCTCTCTCTGACTAAGGTGGGCCGCACACTTCTTCCCATGACGAATATTACACATGCTCTCTCAGACTGAGGTGGACCGCACACTTCTTCCCATGATGAATATTACACGCGCTCTCTCTGACTGAGGTGGGCCGCACACTTACTCATTGAGGCTACTGCTCTTCCTCAGGGGAGGGAGGGACCCTCGCGAGAGGCTGCTCTCCTTCATCGACCTGCCCGCCCTAAGCGATGGGAGCAGGCGCAGATGCAAGGAAGACAGACACACAGTGAAGGACAAAGACAGAAGAGAAGAGGGACACAAGCAGGAGTGAGCACACAGTAGCCTTGCCCCTCACCAGTGAAAATAACATGCACCGTTATTCACAGAGTACAAAAGCGTCCACCCAGAAGCACGAGAGAAAACAACATAATAGGAAGAATAAGGAACAATAACACATCAGTGATGAATGACTCATTTACACTCACCAACTACAGATATGGAAGCCCATAGTGGACAATATTCAAATGAAAATGAAATCCCACTATTGCATTATAATTTTCCACTTATGAATGAGTTATTTGAGACAATATTGAATTGAAAATGCATTAGTCCAATTATCACTTTCATTTTCACATACACATATGGGAAATCTATGACTATATTGATAATGAAAAGCTGTTTAACATTTCATTTTCAAAGTCATGCTCCGCAATACAGTGGACAATATTCAAATGCAATAAGCAAAACAGCACCCCCAGCCTATTGCATTTACATTTGCATGTCAACACGCTCTTTTAGGGTCAACATGAAAATGCAAATGCTATTTTCTGACTATTTGAAAATGATACATGATAAATGATAATGATATAATAATGATGACGACATTTGACATTTCATTTTCAAAGACTTATCCTGCAATACAGGGGACAATATTCAAATGCAGTAAGGGAAAAAGCGCCTCCCAGTCCATTGCATTTTCAAATACATGTCACCACGCTCTTTTTGGGACACAATGAAACTTAAAATGCAATCTGTTAGCGTCTCATCAAGGCGGGTCTTCCGCTGGGACGTCACTCATTAGGGGCGCGAACGGAAACCATGTTCCTCATTTGCATACCAACCAATCAGCTTCTGGGTAGTGCTTGTATGCACGGAGGCTTACTGATAATGTCATGAAGGCTAGGCTGCTATGTATTGTGTGCCATCGCGCATTAGGCTACGTTGCACTTTGGATGTAGCCATCTCAGCAGCTAGTATGCTAGCTAACGTTAACTAAGGAAAATATTTGTAAATGATCGTCACATCCCTGCTGAAAAATCCAGTGAATACCATTAGAAAAAAACCATTAGGAACCATTAGGTTTCTAATGGTCTAATGGGAATTGGAACCCCATTAGGAACCATTAGAAGAAACCATTAGGAACCTACTGGTCCCATTAGGATATAAAACCATTAGAGACCTACTGGTCCCCTTAGAATGTAATACCATTAGAGACCTACTGGTCCCATTAAAATGTAATACCATTAGAAAGCTACTGGTTCCATTAGAATGTAATACCATTAGAAAGCTACTGGTTCCATTAGGAGCCAAAACCATTAGAAAACTGGTCCCATTAGGATCTAAAACTATTAGAAAAACATACTGAGAAACCTACAGCTGCAACAGAAATTATAGCAGAGTCATAACACTGGGCACCAGAGACATGTCTATACATATGTGTAATTGTGTACGTATTCGGATACTTTCCCCTCCGAATTGGGAACAGGACATATGGGGTGTGACAACTCATTGCAGTTTGTGATTTTAATTACATTTTTTCAGAACATGAACCATCAAACCATCAGGTTGTGTTCTTTTCCCTCCTCTTGGATGGATGAGTCATGAACAATGACTTAATCACAAAAGGCCAAATATGATTTAATCACAAATTTAATCGCAAAAGGCCAAAGGTGATCTTGGAATGTATTAAATGAAATCACTGAACACTGCAATCTACAAACATACTGTATAGCCTACATGTAATGGCCGAGGAAGTAGGGAGGCCAAATGCAGCAGTGTGAGAGAGCGAGACAAGCAAACCCACAGAGAGAAATATAAACGAGGCAATAGAAACAGCTCTCGCGCTTCCAAAAGGACGCCCAGCAATCCGAACCAGGAAGCAAAGCAAGAGAGGAAAAACAAACAGGGAGAGAGAAAGGGAAATAACTCGAGAACCGAGAAAGACAAAGCACCATAAATTGGTGCGACACCAAAGAAAGAGAGGGAAGGAATCAAAAAGGAAATTTCCCTGAAGAAATACAAATCGCAAATATACCGCGAAGGCTTACGCCACAAATCCCTTACTAGAGATAACTTCTGGCTGCAGTGAAAACTGAAATCAGACACTCCAGCAAAGGAGGCGTGGCGGACATCCAGCTTATATAGACTTAGGTGAAAGCGCCGCCCACGCATGATGAACCAGCTAGGAAAAGAATCCGATAGAGAAGGAATTCGATATCGTCCCGGGACGAGAGCCACAAAGGAAAGTCCTTCACACACGCACACCACCTAAACCATGACACCACACAAGGACCCACTAGAAATCACACAGATGTGATCGCCAAAGAAGGCTATAACATCTGTGTTCCTCCATCACATTAGGAACCATTAGAGACCATTACACCCTGTAGTGACCACTAGACCACTGTACAGTGACCATTAAGACTGGTATAGAAATGCCTGTAGGAACCATTAAGACTTCTGTAGGAACCATTAGACTCCTGTAGGAACCATTAGACTCCTGTGGGAACCATTAGTAGGTACCAGTTAAAGTCCTGTAGATTTGTGTAGGAGATAATAGAATCCCATTAGAAAAACAAACCGAACCATTAGGAAAACATAAGTAGCCATTAGAAACCATTACAAAACCACCAGGAACCATTAGAAACCAATAGAATATGCCTAATGGTTGCCTAATGGTTTCTCTGACTTTTTTTCAGCAGGGATTAAGGCGATATGATTTGATTTTTGCCCCAACTCAATGAACTGAGCTAGCTGCAATATGCATGAACTTATCCGAGGCTTCGCGGCAGAAGTGCGCTTGCAGATTTCAGAGACGTTAGCTAGCTTGCTAGTGAGTCTAAAAGCAATCGCTTAGGTACAGCCAACTAGCTATGATGCCAACTGGAGAAGCTCTTACAGCCCTGATTTGTCACTTTCAACGCCATCTCACACACACAACCTCTTTCACCATTGATCAGCAGCTTCTTTTCCCTAAAGAACAAACTAACAGTTCAGCCTGAGACATGTTATTTCATAGCTAGTTAAAGCAGCATTATCCTTCCATGCGTGCTATAGTGTATTACATTACTCCAGATTAAACGCTATCCGTCTTCCCACCCTGCTGACGCTAGTTAGGGGAAATGTTTGTCATCATTTTTATTCTTAATCACTGTGATTCGGTTTTTGCCCTAGCTTCACAAGCTAGCTAGCTGACAGCGATTTTCCAGGTATCTATCCTACGATAAATACCTCGTGTTCGAAAAAAACTGTAGGTTTATCTCCTAATTGTGTCCCAAAAAGAGCGTGGTGACATGTATTTGAAAATGCAATGGACTGGGAGGCGCTGTTTCCCTTACTGCATTTGAATATTGTCCCATGTATTGCAGGATAAGTCTTTGAAAATGAAATGTCAAATATCATCATCATTATTATATTATTATTATTTCCAAGAGATTAGAACACAGCATTTGCATTTTCATGTTGACCCTAAAAGAGCGTGTTGACATGTAAATGTAAATGCAATAGGCTAGGGGTGCTGTTTTGCTTATTGCATTTGAATATTGTCCACTGTATTGCGGAGCATGACTTTGAAAATGAAATGTCAAACAGCTTTTCATTATCATTTGAATATAGTCATAGATTTCCCATATGTGTATGTGAAAATGAAAGTGATAATTGGATTAATGCATTTTCAATTTCATATTGTCTCAAATAACTCAATCATAAGTGGAAAATTATAATGCAATAGTGGTATTACATTTTCATTTGAATATTGTCCACTATGGGCTTCCACATACAGAGGACTTCGAAAAGATGTTTCTTTCACCTTTGACCTCTTGTATTCTTATTTTTTGCACCATTACACTTCTACCAGGATTTAGAACGATGCCCACGCTTGAGCACCCTTTCTAGCATATGTGCACTCCACTTGCGCTTGTGGTGTGGGTACAGAAAAAAAAAAAAAAAAAAAAAAAACATTAATTTCAATTGAACCCATGGCCTTAAAAAAAAAAACTAAAATTTAATGTACTTACTCCTTGTGACTATTGTTCTGTTCAGAGGGGCTTGCCTCTGAATGACTTTTGTCAGCTTTGGAGGGATTACTACTCCCAAATGCAGCAATAATGAGGAGAGAGAAAAAATGCTTTATTGTGACAACACTTGTGTAAATACTTGTATCTTTAAATTCAGTTTAAACATCTAAATCAAAATCCACATTCTCATTTTATTCAGGTGGCTCCTTATTTTTAAAATGAGCTCCATTGGAGTTACAGGTATTCTGGAGTGGATTCAAAACTGGTAACAGGACAAAACACAAAGAGTAGTGGTCAGTGGAACCCCATCTGAGCTAGGTATGGTGGGGAGTGGGGTCCCTCAGGGATCAGTGTTGGGACCCCTGCTGTTCCTCATCTACATTAATGACCTTGATAGGAATATTGAGAGCGAATTGGTTAAATTTGCAGATGATACTAAATTGGGAGGTTTGGCAAATAGTTCAGAGTCCACTAAAGTGATTCAGGATGATTTGGATAGAATCCAGAATTGGGCAGAAATGTGGCAAATTAAATTTAATGTAGCAAATGTAAAGCTTTATATGTAGGTAATAAAAACATTAGACAGGATTACTTCATGGGAGGTTTAAAACTGGAATGTGCCCCACATGATAAAGATCTGGGAGAGACTGTTGAACAAACCCTCACAGGTTCTAGCCATTGTGCCGTAGCAGTTAAAAAAGCCAATCGGATGCTAGGATACATTGCTAAAAGTACTGAGTACAAATCCAAGGAGGTCATACTTCACTTGTACAACACATTCGTCAGACCACATCTGGAGTATTGTGTACAGTTCTGGGGTCCATACTTTAAGAAATATATAGAGGCTCTAGAAAAAGTTCATTGAAGAGCCACTAAGCTAATTCCAGGTATAATAGAGAAAGCTATGAGAAGAGGCTGAAGATCCTTAATCTCTTTAGTCTTAGGAAAAGGAGACTTAGGAGTGATCTGATTGAGGTCTTTAAATGTGTTAAAGGGATTAACAAAGTGAATTATGTTGGATTCCTTCAACCAAGTTTTGTTAGTAGAACTCGGAGTCACAAATGGAAGTTGACCAAGGGTAAATTTAGCACTGACATTAAGAAATATTTTTTCACCCAAAGAGTAATTTTGATGTGGAACAGCTTGCCTGACCAAATTGTTGAGGCAGAAACCTTGGGAATTTTCAAGAGCAGGCTTGATTTAAAGCTAGATACCATTGAGTCATTGAGTATCTGAAGTTATATATTCACAATAAAAAAAAAAAAAAAACTGGCATGCCTAGTTGGGCTGAATGGCCTGTTCTCGCTTCTCATGTTATGTTATGTTATGTTATGTTATGTCCAAGGATTCCCATGTTTCCTGTCGACATTTCCTGGAGATCTTGTGCTTCGTGAAGTTCTTAAAAAAAAACAAAAAAACAAATAAAGGAGAGGGGTTCCAGTTATTTGAGAGACCCGTCTGTTGCTTACCAGCCAAAGGTCTTTTTTGTTATGGGGAGGGGGTCATCAAAAAAGGAGTCCCCCTCATCCTCGTCTTCCTCAACATCCAGGTCCATGCTCTTCCTCAATGGGGACGAGGTTTCGTTGAGATCGCTCTGTTTAGGCTCTTGGGAGGACACCTGTGATTGGGCCTTGCTTTTCATGGAGCCAAAGGTCACGCTGGTGTCACTGTGGCTGACCTCGACTGCCTATATAAATGTGGACACACCAACCATTGAGAAGAACTCTGATAATCCAAAAGCACTTGGGAAGCCCAACATCTCCACAGGCCTTCAACATTACCTGCCAATGCAAAATGCATGCTTCTGATGAAAATGAATGGCCTAAAATAGCATTGGGAGGATTGAATAACTGAGAATGCACCAGAGCGAAAAATGGAACACTTACTGGCAAAGTTTCAGTTAGAGCATTCGAGCATGCCAATTTCAAGACAGTATCAGACATACCCAAGAAAGAAACTGATAGTAACTAAATGATGGAGCTCATGCTACCTCCTGATAGCCTTCATCACAGTGGATGGGCACATTCCCCAGTGACCACACCCTAGCCCCGCACTTCTACCGGAACCAAACATCTACTCAAAAGCTTTTACAACGGCCAAGCGTAAATCCACAACAATACTGGGATACAACGGCACCAAATTCCAACTGCGGCAAACAGATTTAATTATAGTCTCCACATTCCTTCAGAATGCAGTGAAAGGAATTTAGGCTATAATCCTCACAGATGTAACCGAATACAAATTATCCATATTTGCATATAAATATGTCATACATACACATACAGACAAAAAACTGACAAAGCACCAACATCTACTGTGGTACTATAGGGAACATCTATGGTGGCATGGTAAGGTGCCAAAGAAGTGCAAGACAACAAAGCAAGGTCTATAAGAGTACCTATAATAAAGAATTTTTCAAGTAGCTCTCACCGAGAGAACACAGGTTTGTCCAAATGTACAGTATACAAGTTTTAGGTTCTTTCCCAAAAGCGCCAAAAATAAGTCATTGAGAACCAAATTGCAGCAGTAAGCTTTTGTGCCACCAAAGAGAAAATTGTCTAGGCCTGTCATTCTGTTAAAAGCCACAATTAAAGTAATGGACCCTAAAACTCTATCCTAGAGAAGAGGACCAACCTTGTAAAATTGTAACCAACCAATTAGAAATGGGGAATACATCCGTCCCTAGACTTGCATTTGTCAACAAAAAATTTCCCCAAGATGACTGAAAAATAGCCGCAAAGCGGGCATTACCCCTTGGCCCCTGGATTGTTTGGAATGAAAATAAATTGACACAGTCGTTTTCAAGTTATCCTGCGGAACGCAAAATTTAGGATGGCGGCAGTCGCGGCCATACTGGACATCCAAGCGCTGTCAAAATCGATAGGCTTCTGTAGGTACACAAGACCAAGCAACACAGCAAAAATGGCGTTGATTGACGAGGGCGTTTTCAAGTTATAGTGCGGAATACAAAGTTTACGGGACAGACGGACGGACATCACATGTGACGACAATAGCCCTCTGCCCCTCAGTCTTGGCTGAGGGGTAAAAATGTTTGTGGTTGCATAAATAATTATTTTTTGTAACCTGTCAACAGATCGAACAACAGGAGAAAAATTCTCGCTGAAATCAGCTCAGGCTTTGTCTCAATGATGCCATTTTGTTTTAAACCCTGTATGAGCTCTGGCTTTATGATGCAAGCACCCCTCATGTATGACGTGCATTTACCTTTGTGCCACCTTTCTCCTCTTCCTCGCCGTGTTTAAGAAATCCTTTATATCGGGGTATCTGAGCACAAGAACACAGAGTCATGAGCGTCCAAATCCACTCGCAACTCAGTAACCTCACTTGGTAGCCCCACTAGGAAGCAAATGCTAACTAGCACATTAGCGTGGGGTCCATTATGGGCATATATACAAGTTTGATCTCTCAAACTGAACCAAACATATTCTCCTCGCATCTGTGGAGGGCCATTTTCCCAGAAATAGGACAACGCAAACAAACAGGAAACAAAAATCAGTAAAACCACTGACCTCGTCATCCTTCACAAGGACAGCATAAAAAGGAAAAAAAAAAATGGCTCCTTATGTTTTTCCAAACTAAACTTGATTGTTTTAAGTGGAAAGATCAAGCTAAGATAGAAGAAAGCAGAGATAGCTGGTTAGCAGAAGTTTAACCATACTGCTAAACCTGAGAGCCATGATGGTCCTCAACCAATACATGATAAGAATCATATTGAATCACAGCTAATCACTGACAAAAGCAGAATGCTTTGGGCATTTTGAGGATACTATAGGGCAGGGGTCACCAACCCTGTTCCTGGATAGCTACCATCCTGTAGGTTTCTGCTCTATCTCCAATTTGGCACACCTGATTCAACTAATTAGCTACTTAATTGCCCAGCTCTTTATCTTGTTAAGTAGCTAATTAGTTGAATCAGGAGTGCTGAATAGGAGGTAGAGCAGAAACCTACAGAATGGTAGCTCTCCAGGAACAGGGTTGGTGACCCCTGATCTATAGGGTATCCTAAACACTTATTATTGCTAAGAAAAAAAAAAACATTCAAAAGATGAAAATATGAACAAACAGGCACTTCAAATGTAACAAAATCAACATCTAGGATGCCTAACAATGAAGATGAAGTTAAACTCGTATAGAACGTCTTCACAAGCAACAGCCACCATTAAGCCTTCATTTAGGTCAAATCAATGCAACATCCTCACATGCTGCCTCAACCAATCAGCAGTCATCTTCAAGGGCTGTAAGTTAAGCTAAATAAGCAGGCTGTGCAGTCATTGCATTATACAAGCAAACCTACCTTACTGGAAGGTGATGTGCATATTTTCTCCTCAGAAAATTTACTTGGAGTTTGAGGGATGTCACTGGCATCACTGCAGACCTTTGTTAGAAGAAGAGAATAACAAAGCATTTTAAATTCAATAATGCGTGAAATGTCACCAACCGCAATAATGATTCGCGGAGTAACAGTGAAAATGATAGCGTAAATGAATGAGCAGATACTCACCACGCTTCTGCACTGAATAAACAAGCGTTTATACATCCCCAGAAATTCTTGGAAGTCAATGGCTGTACACATCAATCACACAACAGAGGGAAACAAAGAAAGAACAAAGCTGTTGAGGAGTTACCACAACATTCAAGTAGCTGGGTGGTAAACAAACATTAGTAGCAACAGAAACCAAGGCCATTTTTTGAACGACTGTAAAAAGAAGACCAAGTCTTTTCAAGAGAGAATCCTTTTTGCTTTTTAAACAGTATCACACCATAATTATTCAAAGTAAAGCTAAGAACAGAATAACCAAGCATGTAAATGAACTTACAGTTACTGAAGTCCTTGTCTGCAGCTCTGAATTCATCCGTAAGGTATCGCTCAAGCATATTCCTTTAAAATGAAATACACAGTAATTGCTCATCAGAGTGTAACAATATAGCTGGTTACCAATACAATCCCTCAAATATTAAAACCATGCAGATAATTTGCTGACAGATTGCACAAGCCCCATACTGTCAGTGCAAGCTATATTATAAAATATTACACAACACGTGACAGGAAGAGACTAGGGCAATAATGGTGCCTGAAAGGTCACTCATGTTATAACAATAATTTAAATACATAGAATGGACATGCACATATTAAGTGGAGGAAATTCAATGGGTTCACAGTCTTTATGTAATTATAATAGCTCAGTGTTTAGGTCTGAGACAAAATGACAATCCATTCCAATTTTTCCTGAATACCAACGGAGGAAAAACAGAGGAGGAGCAGACAGATCGCACGCACTTGTGGAAACCGGGAAAAAGATCGGAGAACAGCGTCCTCATCTCATCTTTGCTGATACAGCCACTTTTGCCCTAAAACCGGATAAATCGCAGTTTGAAGACGTGTTCAAACACGAGCAGCAACACAGAACCATGATTAACGCAGCCAATATTGTCAAAAATGGCGAAACTTAACCGATAGCAGGCAGTCAGTTTGTCGCGAAAAGCACTACTATAGGCATAAATTATAAAAAAGCAGCTAGACCATGCTTTTGCTACCCCACATTGTAAACAGGAAATCAAAACAACATTTGTGCAACAAAACCAAAACTAGTTACGGGAAGTCCGCTAATTAACATAATAATAAAGCAAAAAAAGTAATGTTCCAGCCAAAATAGTCAGTACGGCCACATAGAACAGCATCACTTCAATGGTGATGGGTGATTCCATCAGTGCCACAATCCATCGCGTCTTTGGCACGTGTCACAGGAAAAGCATATTAACTCGGCGATTCAGTTATCTGTTCTTATAGCTCAGTACATCTCATTTTGCTATCAAGCCATGTCTGTTTTTTAATGACAAATGCAGAAGCTGGACTGATAGACACAGAAGTCCTGGATGAATAACTAATGCAAACAAATCACCTTGTCATAGAAGTCAAATTTCCTCCGTACGTCGGCAATCTGCCTGGGAGATAACTCCTGAACAAACACACACATTTCCGCATCATCATTTAACATGCCTCAAGTATGGTTTAGTGTTCCTGCACAGTCAACATTATTTTATATTCCAACATGCATTGAACCCAATATACAGTATTCAACGTCACAGTCCCATTTATATCAACATGTACACACAGCTCTTTAGGCTCTGACCAAAAAAAATAAACTAAGCTAAGCAAATAACTAAATTAATAAATAAATTAATAATAATAAAAAAGCACACATTAGTCTCAGTCACTCTGGGTTTTTTAAATGCATTTATGGCCAAGACATCTACAGTACATTAATTTAAATGAGAATCGTTTGACAAGCGTTTTGAGATTTTCATAAACAGGAAAAAAAGGTTTCTGGACCACTCAGTAACATATCAGTGGTTCTCAACCATACTTAGGAAGGGCCAGCGCTTGTGCAGGCTTTCAATCCAAGCAAGCACCTGAATCACACCTGATTCACCCCTGAATCACACCTGAATCTACCAATCAAGGTCTTTGTTAGAGACTCCAGGGACCTACTAGTGCAATCAGGAGAGTAACTGAATGCTGGAATGAAAGCCTGCTCCCACGCCGGCCCTTTCAAGACAAGGCTGAGAACTGTTAAGTATATATTACAGAAACTTGGTATTACGCAACTTAGGAGTTATGCACCAACTGCTTTACAGGAATGAATCCATCTTATCTTATAGGTCTTAATATGCCAGTATTAATAAGAGCCCCCATCCACGCAGCCTGAAAACCCTTAACCTTATAAAATGTTACATGCCGTAAATAATCAGGCTATTATTCATTCTAAAAATAATCATTATTCGTCACAAAAGGTCATTTACTTTTTAGATCACAGTTCTCATTTATCTCACAGAATAAGACCAAGTGAAAGGAAATAATTGACTAACAGTACAGCAACTGAAACCAAATTGGCAATGAAACAAGTCTGAAAAAGTAGGACAAACTTGTTTTGAACAAACCCGCGATGAACAGGAAAGCCTTTTTTTTCTGGCGAACGGAACATCTCAAAATTACCGTTGTTTTATCTGTTTATGACCCAAATAGCAGGAACAGCTACACAGATATACAAGATGTACTAAATAACTAATACTGACAAACCAACATTTTTTAAATGGAATTCTGATTTAGACATGTAGAAATTTGCCACGTCATGCGTTAAATTAAACATGCATACAGAATGTTGCGCACCTATACAAATTGAATATGTAGGGTTCCAGCCACTAAAACAAAATCTTTGGTGCGTTTGGTGCATTTGTGGACAAGTGTGTTAGCAATGACAGGGGAATTTATGAGCCTCTACCTTGGGAATGGACACGGCTCGTTCTCCCTTGAAGAAGGAACCCCCAGAAAGCCACACAGAGTATCCGCCAAGATGAAGGGAAGGAAAGCAAAATGACATTCAAAGGTTATGCAGCAGCTTCACATCATAGGATGCACATCAATTTAAAATTTATTTTAACTGTTGGGCCAGGCCATGCAGTAACAGAGTTACAAAATCGGTGTATTTTGTATCATAGCTCCAAAACTAAGCAAGATAGAGTTACAATTTAAATGGCTTTGTGTAGGTCTTCCCTAGTACTTCAAACGACAAAATGGTTAATGTTGTTCATTTGATTTATTTTGGGTGAAAACGGCAAATAACTGGCCGGTAACGGAGTTACAAATTTGTAGCTATTAGTTATTTTCTTGTTTGAAGTACTGGGGAAGACCTACACAAAGCCATTTAAATTGTAACTATTTCTTACTTAGTTTTGGAGCTATGATACAAAATACACCAATTTTTTTACTCCGTCACCACGTGACCTGGCCCTGTAGAAAATCTGCTTATTCTTAGAGGCCCCAACGATACGTTAAGCTGTAAACTACTAAAACACGAATGCTATTCATGGCCAGAGGATTTCTGAGAAACATAGCAAGTGCTTGAAAGCCTAAACTTACTTCTGAGCGATTTACTGCAGCATTGTGTTGAAATGACACAATTAACAATCATCAATTATCTCACAGAGAATACGCATGAAATATTACGCATTCAGATCTTTTGCGCATAATAGCTATGAACAAAATAATTCTCGCATGTAAAATAATAATGTTTATGTTCAATGTATCCATCTTCAACCCATGTCTGCATTCGATAGCTTGAGTAGAGATGCCCTGTGGATGATAGGGAGAATGAATGGGGAATAAATTCCCTCTAAACCAGTGTTTTCTAACTGGTAAATTGCTCATATTATGTGGTGACACTGGAAAATGATGCCCGATAGCCATTGATGGCATGACCGGATTAGGCCATGAGAGGCCATTGGGCACCATTTTCCAGTGTCGCCACATATTATGAGCAACTTACCAATTAGAAAACACTGGCTTAGAGGGAATTTCACATGCCACCCCCACGGTTTTGAATTTTTTTTTTATGGTTTTGTCAAAAACTATGTTAATGTATTTAATCTGATCTACACATCTCCAGTGTGACTCTTTACAAGACCACTGAATTTAAATAACAAGTTTACAATTGCCTCAGTAACCAAGTGGCATAAATACACTGTCTTCATCTGAGAATTCATTCATTGAGTGCAAAAAAAACCCTAGGATGTAAAATATAACAAGTGTTGCCATTAAACGAGGCCATGTCCCCCGCCAGCTCATGGAAATCGACTGGGGTCGGCGTATCACACTAATACACATTGAAGCCAAAGATGAATGAAATCGGTCAAACCATTCTTGAGATATCGCGTTCACAACAAACGGGACGTGACGGACGGAGCTGAATACTATGTCCCCCACTCCGCTCGCTACCGCGGTAGCAGGGCCAACAACTAACTTAAATATAATCCCATTAAACACTACAACTAATCATTCAAAGCATGGCTTGAGCTTAGAAGTGTAGATGTTGGTATGTTTCAGGCAATGGTAAGCGCCATGAATAAGTGCTTCTCAGCCGAAGCGCTCAGTACTGTCAACAGCCCAGGGACTTAGCTGCAAATGAGTCGATGCATTTAAAGGCTTAAAGACAGTGGTAAAAGATTAATACATGGATATGAGAGCTAGCTGAGAGCTTGTGAGCACCACTGAGGTGACCAGGCTGCAGGAGACTGTAGCACAGTGGGTAACGGCCTGGGCCCCATTTCACAAAGCAGGATTATTGAGCTGGCCGATTATCTGGAAGATGGACTAAAGTAAGAGGAGCTTCACTCAGCACAGTTATCCAGCCAACTCCATGAGCCTGCTTTGTGAAATAACCCTCTGACCTCGCGTCTGCTAAAACACTTTACTAGGGGTGGACAAATATAGACAGGGAGAGACGCAGTGTTTGGTTCATGTTGTTACAAAGCACTTCATTCATGAATTAAAGAAGGTCACATAGTCATCTTACCTCACTCGATTTCTAGAGTGAAATGTGGGTGGTGAAAAAACCAGCATACCTTGCAGCTCCCCGAGCCCTGGGGCCCGTTCCACAAAGCAGGATTGCCGAGTTAACAAGACAACTGCTTGAAGTAAAACCCAGAACAGTGCTTTTAATTTCAGTTCATGTTCCAGATTTGAGAACTTTCCAGGTTTTACTCAGTGTATCAACCAGCTAACAGTAATCCTGCTTTGTGGAACAGGCCCCAGTTTTAGCCACTGCAGAACGCAGCCATAACACTGGGCTGTACCTTTTACGTCCACCGGAGGCATTACTGAGCAACACAGTCGGCAATGCTGCAAATATTGCAGCAGTTTTTTCCAAAACAGCCAAACAGTGTCATGTGTAAACAGAAGAGCTTGTCTACATTGCATGAAAGGACAGTAATTGTGCAGTAAGGCCAAAGGCACAGCAGTGTCACCTCTGAGAACACTGTGGGCTTGTCTTTGTGCCGACTCCTCTTGATGAGCTCCAGGAGCAGCGGCGACCCTCGGTTACCCTCCTGCTCTGTGATGCCCAGCTCGCGGGCCACGGTCTCGCGGCTCTCCAGGCCATTCAGCTGCGCGGGAGGATGGATTTGTGAGCACAAGGCGCGCACGTGAATGCAGAAATGGTCACATGCACTCAGGGCTAATTCAAACACAGAACAAACTGCCTGCGGCGCGTTGCCCATGTTCCACTTCCTCAGTGCGAGTTTCATATATTAAGCACAGGTGTCAGGAGAACAATCACATTACTGACGTGACATCTGGCACTGAGGTAAAGAGGTTACCCCCAAAATGTCACTTCTAGAGCCCAAGGCAAACAGCTGTTTGACTGCTTATGGTAACCAAGTAACCAACTGCTTGTAAATTTTTGCAAAAAATAAATGCAAGTGAATAATTTTGGCAAAAATCATTTGGTTAAAAAAAAAAAAAAAACTCTAAGGACTTTTGTCCAAGTCTTTGACTGTCTGTGCATTGCACATGGCACATGTACAAAGCAATTCCTAAAAACATGAAATAAAACATCCTATGAAATGAAGTTTAATTATTTCTTGATTAGTCAACAAACTCCTTTTTTATGTTTTTAGGATTATTTAGATTTAAATGCACATCAAGACCGATTTCTACTGATGATTGAGGCCAACAATTACATTAGTATCTAGCATGAACTCGTCATCTCTTTTCACTTATAGCTGAAATAGTTACCGTTTAAAAACTACACTAAGTTTACAGGTGACAATAGCAGAAAGTGAGCACTGACATACACAAACATGCAGGTTCATTCAAGCACATGTCAGTTTGATCTTTTGCAACATGATAAGTACATTAGCAACACCACTGTGTGTAATCATCACTATATACCAGTATGAAACACTGGGGAAACCCGTGCCTTGCTGAATATTTGTGCTGGGTTTCGCCCACCATAGAATGCCAGCTGAGTGACCAAATCACACCTCAGTAAGGCACGAGGAATCCTCAGCTTCTTAGGATGTACAGCAAGAAAGGCATACTCACAGAGTTTATTTCTGGCTGAAAGACAGCAAGCGTGAAGTCTAAATTAAACACCTGCAGGAAGTCTGTGATCAGACTGGCCACCAAGCGTCCTAAACAGGAAATAAACACACTAATTTTATTTGACAGAAATCCTCATTCAAGCAATATTCAGTACATGTATACGGGGTATTGCTGAAACAAGTACAGAATAGAGGTCAGATACATTTAAGTAAACTACCACCGATCAACAGCGCCTTGATGTAAATATGGACAAAGTCAGTAAAGTTACAGCCAGCCACACAAGATGCAAGGTGTGGTTGAAAGAAATATGGCGCTGAAGTAGGGTTGAGAGATATGGACAATATCAAATATCACAATATTTTGGACTGAGTACCTTGGAATTGATATAGTGGGGATGAGCATTGATGCTGTCACAACATATTTATGCCATCAGATTTTTGATAAATCGCCATTAGTAGTGGGGATATGATGACAAAGCAAGTACAGTCAACAGCTTGAACAGTCTAATAAAGAGACCAGCATCCCTATATTGTAAAGTAGGCTTCAAAAACAGAAGAGACAACAATTTTTCCATATTACTACAATACAATATCAAAAAATTCCAGACAATATCATGATATTGACGTAATAATGATATACAGCCCAGCCCAACAATGAATAACAATGTCAGTAAGTGCAGAGTTTAAGTGTTGTATGAAGATGCTGTACAAGATCAACACAAAAAGGTTGTAAGATCACAATATTAATCAGTGACTCCGGATAAACAAGCAAAAGAGTGATATTACAGTCAAAGCACGGTCTGAAGGGAAGTGCCTTCTCACAGTAGAAATTTGGCAGTGGAACATCATGACTGGTCATGCCACAATGCATTCCGAATAGCCTATGTTATTGAATGGTAAATCTAAACAATTCACCTGCCATCTAATCTTGCAACAGGCAAAGAAACTTGATGAGATTCTGGCAATTCTTACCATCTTTAGTATTAAGACACTTCTTTAGACTTTCATTCACAAGTGGAGTCTTATTCTGCAAGGTATAAAAGGGGGACATTGCATAATTAGGCTACATTGATTTTTACATTGTTTACACACTACCTTCATAAAGAAAGTCTTTCAACTAGAAAATAGTATCACACACTTTTTTTGTTGTTCACTACCTACTGCAGATATTGTGAATATCCATAATAAGCATCATATTCTACCTCTACTTTGTCCTGTTCCTCCAATGCTAGAAACACAGCCGCACGCAGCTCAGCCTAGAGAGGAAAATATACGTTAGACACTGAAGTTAAACACTGATGGTAAAAATACCAATTTTCACAATTGTAACAGCAACTGCAGTATAAGCGATTCAAGAAAACTGCACGGGGCAGAACCCTAAAACAGTGCCTCTTAATAGTGGGGCTGTGAGACGGTAGGACATCACTGGAGACCCCAAAAAAAAAATATAAAAAAAAAAAAAAAAAATCAAAATACAACTCTTTCTTGTTTTCAGGAACACAAAGCAAGCCATTTATTGTACATTAAATATGATGTTTCTGCTGTTAACTCACACTGATGTTCGTCGTACAACATGAAAAGTGACCTGCATAAGAATTTTTACTTTAAATATTTTTGGGTTATTATAGCCTACAGGCAATTTGAAATGCCATCGCTCTTTCTGCAATAAATGAAATACCGTTAATTACGACAGAAAACTGGGAAAAAAATCTTCTCTCAGCCGTAACGAGTGTGCACAGACTGACTGAATGAATGAATGATGACGGGGACTGATTACTGTCTATGGCAATGACAGACCGCAACACCCTAGCCGCAGCTGACAGCGTTAGCTAGCTACAGTGAGCACTGCAGGAGTGATGGACTCCTGAAACATTTTCTCAACACATGACGAGCTTATCTGTAGCGTACCGTTATTTAGTCTATGATGGCTAACTGGCCGGGTCATTAAAGCAAATGAAAAATTAGAACGCCAGTGCTAGCTAACGCTGTTAATAACTATCTAGCTAGCCATCGAGGCAATATGCCATTAGCAAACTAGCTAGCTACTGCTAATACTACACTAACTTAGAATACGTGTAGTTTTAATATACTCAGCCATCTAGCCAACTGACAGCTTCTTGCAGCTATTTATAAATTAGCTAACAATCACAACGTTAGCCAACTAAAACGGCTAGCCAAAGTATACTGTAGCAGTGACATCTGACAGTAGACTAGCAGCTGAGCTAAATAGCTAAATAACATAACTCGGGACAAAGTTAGCTGGCAAGCCAAGATAACGTTACATGAAACGTTAGTGATACTTGCAATATTCGCAAGTTTGCAATTTGATGTATAACGTAGTAGCATAAACGCAACTATAATTTTTTCCAAACATAACCGTTTAAAACCGTGTTGACTGAAGTCTGAGCAATGCAATCGCTAAGCTACTGAGCTAACGTTCTCGCACTATTTTTATAGCAAACGTTAGCTACTTAACTTCACTCCGGTGGCCTACTCAGCCAGCTAGCTAGCTGGCTAACGCCAACAAAATCAAACCAGTGTTGGTACAAGTCACTCATGAATCGAAAGTTAAAAGGAGATCCACAACTTATAATGTTATGTCAGCGAATGAGGTGGTCACCTTGATTTTGTTGAGAACCCCGTTGTTTTCTAAGTTTTGAATCAGAAGATCACGTAGCTCCGTATCTTCTTCTGTTGCAGACATCTTCACCAGGACAACCAAACAAACCCCCGCCGCTGTCAACTTGTGACTCGTCACCGACCGCAGGTTTGTTTGTACTGGAATCTCTCTGTCCAAGGACTCTAGTGTTGGAGTAGGTTTTCTGCACACGCAAACTGCAGTGCCCTTGTATTTTATTCACCCCGCCCGCAACAACGAAAGTTGTGGAAGGGTGTATGTTTTTATTATATTTTAGTACAGTGTTAGACTCAGGGAAGTCTTACTTACATATTCATCTTCAAGATATTCACCTCGAAGAAGTTTGCATCATTTTCAATTTTAATATAAAGGGCAAGTGGGTCTTCCTAAATCTTACCACGCATTTCTGGGGGGAATTCAATGAGAGTACGTATGAAATATGTCAATGAAAGATGATTTCGAGTCAAACTTTGGTTTGGATTATTTATTTATTTATTTTTCCCCAGCAGTGCCTTATTTTTCCATTCAGGTCATTGAATGGGATAGTCAACCCTGACCCATAAGAAATAACATGAGCATATGATGAATGTATTTTCGAAATTATATTAAGTCAAATGGCTTCAGTCGAAAACCCTCTGTTTCAGGACTGGACTGTTACTGAGGAGAGCATTCCATTGCCACGACTGGTTGGTTAATTGGATTCAGTAAAATTATTTTGTATTTTGTATTCTGTTTGGGGATGCTTTAGGGTTATTTGGGATGCATGTTCATATATGTATTACAGAATCATTACTGTCATTTTATTGTCCATTTATTAAAAGAAAAAAGATGGCTCCATTAAATAAGGAAACTGCATGATGCTGCACCACAGTAGTAAGCCATTTTTTAAATCTACTGCAGGAGTCTTTTTAAATCCTTGAACCCAGCCTTTGATCCAATTGAGAAAGCTATTATCCTGCATGTATTGTAAAGTGCAATTAAAAAAAAAAATATTTCAAATGGTTATTATGAAAGATACAAAAAGAACACATTTTGTGGCAACACAATTTTTCTTTATTCAGAATAAGATGTGTCGACATCCAGCATGACAAAAATTGTACAAATTGCACCATTTAAAAATGAAATATCACAGCAACTTGTGATCTCACACAGTTATAGCAAAATTAAATTGTCAACAAATCCATGCCATGTAGTACAAAAATAAACTAAACTTCAGTTCCACAGAGAAAGCGAAAAAGAGAACACAATAGTTCGTACAAAATACTGTCATCATACATGAGTACTTAAATTAACTTAAAAATGTATAAGGTAGAATAAATAAACTCTGATGAATTCACAATTATTTATATGAAAATTATTCAGCATTCTAATATGTGACACCTTTAGTGATCCTTACAGTATGTTGTCACAGAAAACTTTGATTTGATATTACAGTATGTACCAATAGTAGACAAGCAGCGAGTTTTTGTGCTTAAAATCCCCGTTTTTCTTTGTAGCGATAACAATAATTGATTAAAAAACTGATACTACTGTAGCTAATACTCTACTGAAAGCATTACTATATTGGCGTTAAGCTACGGACACAATGCTCTGGAGAAAGGCATGAGGAGTCATGAAAAATGCATGGGACCCTAAAGGGAGGACAGCTAGGGAGGGTACTACATAACATGGGATAGGGTGTGTGACAAGCACCTTAGCGCTAGCTTTCGAAAAAGGCAATTCTGAACATGGCAGCAACAGCTAACAGCACAACATAAATGTGGGCCATGCAGACAAGTGACTGCATTACCTCAGATTCCACATCAGAGTTATTTGTTTTTTTTTTTTTTTTTTTTTTTGCCACTATCTGTGTCTGTTGGAGTGGCTTCTTTGCATTTTTTTAAAAATACATTTGACATATTGTTTTCATAATTGTACAATGATTAGATATAAAGTGCTGTTGGGAATACTTCTCATCATAAATATTAAAATCCAGATCATTGTCTGTCATCAGTATAATACGTACACTTATTGATCTAATTTTAATCATTTCATTTTTGATTTGCGGTCCCTGTAGATTCCGTCAGTACTATTGTTTTGTTCCCTACATTAATTTTTGTGGTTATTGTTCCCATTGGGAGTCAAAGGGTTCTGGTCATCTGGAAATTGCACACTTCCACTCGTTAGGGTATAGCTACAGGACAAGTGCAAATAGTCTACTGGCACATATGTGGGGACAATGACCCTGTAAGTCCCACTGACTGATTACCTTCTACATTTATTTAAGCCTCACAAAATCCCTTCCCGTCCTTTGAGAATATTTTAATACCTCTCAAGTTTCTGTAAAAGCATCAAAACATGGAAACAAAGGTGTTTCTGTGCAAAGTTTTACATGAAGAAACCAACTCAAAAAGAATCCTTCATTTCTAAACTGAACGTCTATGCTTCAATTTTAAAATGTCATTGTATTAAAAGATTTATATAAAAATTAATATTTTACATATAGTAAAAAGATTCATTTGTTTCCCACTATGCTTATAAATAAGAAATTGCATATACCCAAACAGTTTATGTAGATTGCATCCCTTATCTATTATAATGTGACTGAATTGTGACTGATCATATATTGCTGATATGTTTTCTGACTTTAACTACTGAAATTTTTTTTTTAATCGAAAAGAATAAAGGCTAATGCTAATGTCCTCTAGATTATCTATTGCCATTTGACAGCACCTTTCTCACTTGCTGAATGACAATGGGTATTCAACAACACAGAATGATAAAATTGATTTCTTTTTTCCTAGTCATAAAATAGTCCTCTCTAGAAATTGGGATTTCCACCGGTTTCCGTGTCATGATGTTTACAATAAAACCATCAAACGTCAAGTCACTTTCTTTACACACTCAGTTCAACATGTTTTTAAAGCCCCACCCACCATTGTCAACCACTTTTTTAACAAAAGACAAAATTTGCAAACATAGTTAAAAAATAAAGCAATTTACATCCAAGTCATTGCCATTAAACAATCTGCACACAAACATTTTAAAATTCCATAAAATACTCCAACGAGGAGACAAGATGATTAAAAAGTGGCTGCTGCATTTTTCCTCTCAATTATATTCTTTTTTTTTTCCCAGGTCAGCGCATGAATCTAAAATGCTTTGTCAATAAGCATTAAAAACAACTTATGTCCTACGTTATATTGTAAAAATGTGTATGCATTAGCAGCTATAAACATCACATTATGTTAGCTCATATGAAAATGTACAAAACATGAATGTTTTCAAAAACTATTATGCAGTCGAGTATTTTTAAAGCAAGATCCAAAAAAAAATTCTGAAGTTTTTTTTTTGATGCATAACACGTTTCTTTTTCTTTTTTTTTAAATAACGTACATGAATATTTAACACTGTTGGATAAAGTACAGCAGCGGTACTGACGGACGTCTCCTTCGTGATTAACCTTCAGCTACTGTACCGCCGTTTTCGTCGAGCCACTCTTCCAGCTACTAGCTGGGAAAAGGGAAGTGGGACGGGGGAAGGGTCTAGACTTGTATTCCCTGCACCGCCTGCTTTATGCTCTCCAGGAGGACCTTGTTCTCCGGGCTCTGGTACTGCTCCTGGTGCGTATACATGTCAGTCAAAGTGTTCACGTAAGTGTCAAAGTTCTGTTCGTTCATCGGCTCCTGTGGAACAGGATGTCAGAATTAGGGTAAACAGAAATAAAGGCATTTGATATTAAGCAGAACAGACCAGGCAATACTAAACAAGTGCTTAACATATTAACAAAAAATGTTTATTGATAAAATACTAGGCATATAGTAATGAGCCATAAATCTGATTAAAGTTACACGTCAGTCCACTTTGACATCAGTAATTTGCACTAAAAGGGAAAACAGTAGCACCAGGGAGGTCGATTCAGGGAAGGGTGAACTTGACAATCCAATGTCATGCAATGAAACACTCAGGAAAGAATGGATTTAAAACTGTCGTAGCACGTCAGATTGGGGCGTGACAGCTAGATACTACTAATTTCACTATTTCGCTCAATATTTTGTAGCTATGTTTTTTAAAGAGTTGTAATCTTTATCTTTGGAAAAGTATTTGACTTTTTCAATTCATCTGTCTGTTATCAGCTAGCTCCTATATATCCTGACTTGACTATTATTGAAACTGTTTTGGTTGGAATATACAAAATGTTATGATTTCACATTTTATCCCTTTGTAGCACTACTCTTTTCGTCTTTGCCTATTGGGGATGGTGGCTTGGTTTGGTTTCTTTAGTGACCATGATTCAACAAAGGGTTAACATGTGTTGTAATGGTAAGTGCTGGCAATTTCCCCACAGGACAAAACAACTGACTGCCTTAGCCATGTGATTGGGGAGAGGACCCAGTTTGGAGAGATAAGGATTCTATTATGTGATGTCATGTGATGATTGAGAAACATGAGTTGGCCATAAAAATGCAAGCAGAACAGTATTTGCGTGTGTTTCCGAATATATCTGTTCGCATCTGTTTTGTGCTTATTCTGTAAGGCACTCAATGTTGACATTCAGTGCTCTTCAAAGAAAATGACAAAGCAAATGATTAAATTATATAGCATCAGTTTTCCGGATTCTTTGAACAATTTTGAGAAGCCTACTTGTTTAGTGCTTTGTGTGTGGTTATTAGTTTCTTCTGGATTGTCCATGCAAACCATTAGAGGATTAAATTGAATACATTTAAACCTCAATTCAAGGAAGGTGTATCATGATTTCTGGGCATGCTCAGAACTGTTCAAGAAGGAGTATTCTTCTTCTATGATCATCACTGGCAGTTGGCAAACCAGCTTACATCCTTCATATCCCTAGGCTGAAGCGCAAAAATAGCGCTTTGAATCCTTGAACTACTTTAGAAAACGCATTGATATAAAAAGCATAACACCTGAGTAACTAAAATATGTAAATACAATGCAAAACAATGAAGGATTAGCAATGATGGAATCAGATTTTGACTTGCAGTCCAGTGGATGCACTCAGTTTGATTTCTTGTTGGGCTGAACCGTTTTCAAAGTTCTGAGCATGCTCAGAAATCGCGACACAGCTCCTTTCAGTCTCCAAAGAGAGATCTCCTATGCCTTTCTTTTTATCTTGCTGAACAAACATTCCAACTACCTCATGCATAACTCTAATATTTATATTACTTTTAGTTTAATATATAGAGAGGATATTCATATTCATGTCATCATAAGAGCATGCGTACACTAGTTTGCTTTTTGGATATTCTCTTCCCTCTCTTGTATAAAGGATTAAGTTGCCTTCAGTTAACTTCAGGAGAGTGGTTCATAACAGTTCTGTCTTTCTCAATACACACTGCATCATTCTTTTGCAGGAAAAGAAAGGCGCGTTCTGGCCTACACATTATCTGGCATCTTGCAATGAACACCTTATGCACTCAATATGGTTTCTGAATATTACTGCAATATTTTACTGATATCAACTGTACACATGCAATAATTCTCACTCATTTTTATGTATCATGCAATGCTGTGCACATTGATAAAATAGTTGCAAATAAACATGTTCCAGTCTGGAACACTAGGGGGTGCTGCAGGCTCTTTCAGCCAAGAGATATAAATTTAGAGAAGCCATGTTGTTATCGAGCCATGGTAGATGAGCGCTGGTGCTGGCCTATATTAGGAATTAGTGCACTTTATGACACAAGCATAAAACTTACAGGAATATAATACATTCCTTGGGGATTATTTTTAGGATTAGAGGTATTCTCAGTTTTACCTTGGACGGCTGAACTGATTTTGCCATGGCTGTGCATCTGCTGTACTGTTATGCTTTAAAGTTCCTCTGTAAAAAGCGCTGTACAAATTAAGATTAATTGAATTTAATTGAATTGAGGACAACAAAGGGTTCGTGCGCAAACCCATGTTGCATTCGATGTTTATTGTTATGTTGATTAGATGATTAGGTTAATGATTAGTTAATCCTATATTGATATACACAGCATGCTTTCTACAGGAAGCAGTTTCTCATCGAAGCCTATCTCAGGGAACTAATATGTTCTTCAGTTTGTACCAAAAATGATCATGGTTGTGGTATTTGCCTGAATGTGAACATGCTACTCACTGAACACAAAAAAGAGTTTTCGTTTGTGTTCCAGTTTTCAAGACAGACCTTGACGTCCCAACTGCTAAAACTGAGATTTATCATTAATCACGATAGCTGCAGCTTTTGTGATGCTGAAATCGAAACTACGATCTGCTTTTCTGCTGTATGCATTCTGTGACATTTTGGGTTGATTTGCGGGTCTGATTCCCTATCAAAGTTTGCTCCTCTCATAGGAGAAAGCAATGTGTTTAGTATTCGGGACACTAAAGGCCCTATTTTGACAACCTACATGCAGTCAGAAAACACAAGTGCTAATTGTATAACAGATCAAAATTGGGTGTGTCGAACTCTGCTCCGGTAATTTTGTGATAGGAGGTGATAGTGCAGCCGTGGTGCTGTTGTCAAAAAGGTTGGGCTATGGCAAATTAATTACCTGTAGGTGTGGTAAGGGCCAATCAGTTATTAAATTATAAGACCAATCACTGTTATTCCCCTTAAAAACAGTGCGTTAGTGCCATAGCGAACTGGCAATTTTCGTCAGGCAAAAAACAAGCACCTAACTTGCTTTACTGTTGCGGTCTTCTGAGAACTGCACTTCAATGTAGTAATTCTTGGAGAGGCATTTAGCGGGATAAAGATCACTAAGTAATGCATTTTGTTGGAAAATATGTGGGCGATTTAAACCGTACAAAAAATGGCACTCCTGGAATTAAAAGAAGGGTGAGACTTCAGTTAATTATTTATATTTCCCTGACATAAAGAAAATATTTGAATGTATGAAAATGCCCCATCACCGTCTCCTTCCCATTAGACTCAACCACCATTTTTGTGTATTGTATATAAGGTACATACATAACAAAATTGAAAATGGGAAGGAAATTATACGGAAATTATATATATTATTATACAGCTCCGCTGGCTGTGACTCCGCTTAAACTACCATAAAGCGACGGCATTTGCATTGAAAGGTTGGATGAGTAAGATAAAAAGCAAACGAGGTCTGTGACATGAAAATTGCACAGCGCCAGCTTTATGCATTGAGACATCCCCATTTGTGCTGTCCAACCCCTTGAGATGCAAACGCTTTAAAATTTGCAACTGCCTAACTGGACAAAAGCAGTAAATATGGCGTTTGCGACAGATTAAATTGTCCATAACGTTACAGCCACAATCATTTCCGTTTGTAAAGGCACAAAAATAGAGCCCTGAGAGTGACTTGGTATTGAACATCCTGATACTCATGGTGAAGTTTTTCATCTACTCGTCCAAATGGAGGAAAATGAAACACCTTTTTGTTACTTTTAGTCCTTACAGGCAATTATCCCAGTTCTTTAAAACTAATGGGGGACAACTGAGCAAAGCCTCTCCTCAGAATATATGAATAGCTTAAAATATATAATGACCTCTAGAGCAAGTGTGGAAGAGTACACATTATTATTATTATTATTATTATTATTATTATTATTAATAAGAATAATAATTTGCTTCTTTTTTATAATTTTATTTATTATTTTCTATTTTTTATAATTCATGTTACATTATTATTTGATTCAATTAAAGTTATCTTTCTTATCTGGCATGCCTTTTATGTTAAGTTATGTTAATAATTATGATTGTGAATGTATCATGTTTAATTAATTGAAAGAAAAAAGATTTGAGTTCTCTTTGCTGTCTTCTCAGGGGATCACAATGAAATTTGTGCATTATTTTGCCATATCTTGGCTGATTGGCACATCCGCAATCTACTCAACACAGTGCATTTGCCATTGGTTCAAACCGGAAGACTACAATGTGTATATCTACATGGGCCACAGCCATGACTAGGCCTACATGAATAGACAAATATGACATTTTCCATGTCCAGGGTAACAACACAGCACCTTGTATCATGTGATTAGCTATTATCCAATCACTGAGCAGATAGATTTGAACTGGGTCGACCGATCTCTCGACATTTATGGCTCTGTTTCAGTTCTAATTATTGTCTCTGCCTCAGCAACTCAAAGGACAGCACGGAGGTGGTCTGCACAAATCTGAGAACAAATTTCATGCCGGCTAATTCCAAAGTAGATCTTTGCATATAAAAATTGCAGCCGTCCTGAAAGCATTTTCCTGTCTGCAGCAACCTTATGCTAGATACATTTTAATACTTTCATCATATAGTATTAATTTGAATGTGTTTACTGGAAGTTTCCAAGTTATTCTAGTGTGCTCAGTGGGCTCATGCTCACAATAATGCACACATAATTAATTTTCTGGGCTTATTAATTTAAAAACATGAATATAACACACAAAAAGTTCTGATTTCAATGCAGTTTTGAGCATAACATAAACTTGAAAATATTTTGCGATACTCAACATGAATAGAACTCAAATATAGAAAAACACTAAAACAAGTTTACAACGAAGGTTGTTACAGAGCACTTACTGATAGAAAATGCTATTATCGTTGAAGTGAAAACATTGCCAACAGTATCTTTTTTCCTCTTTTATATCAGACAAAATCTTTTTGTAATTATGAGATTTTTTGTGTCTTTATTTTATCGGCTTTGAGGCTTCCTCTGAGACCCTGGTCCAACTAGCGCATAGATACCCTGTTCCTCAAACCATCGCAGGAGAACTGCTGGTTTTCCACCCTCTCGTTATCTGGGAGTTAGTTACGAAGGCAGTAACACTATTTTTTCTGCAAAAGTACCTGGCAGGAAAGAAAACCAGGACTTTATATAGAATTCAAGCACCAGATTTGGAGATCCTTAAGGTAAAGGACCTGTGTTCTCACTGATGTTCACCTGTGCTAGGCAGACACTACAGTGTGCAAAATGGGGGGGGGGGGGGGAAGGAGAATGGTTTCAAAGGAATAAATGAAAGAAGCACAAGATGGGGACTCAGACTATGGAAACGATGGTCTTACTGTCTGATGCGTCTGTAAACAGCAGTGATTTCTAATGGGGGCGTCTTTGTGTTGCAGCAGCTTCTATGGGGAGAGGTGTAAAGAAAGTTCTATTAGCCTGTTGTACAAAAGGCTCGATTTACACCAGGAAGTGAGGTGGGGTGGAACAAAAGCCATGCACAGAGAGATTGGTGAACTTCGCCTGTGCTTGTTTTGGCTTGAACGCAACAGAAAACATGATAAATGACAGCTAAATCATATTTTTTTTTTTAAGAAACATCTTTTCGTGTTGAGTTCAGAGCACACAGACACAGAAGCATAGCTTGTTTTCTTTGGGACAATGTTGTGCAGATTCTGCTGTCATTGATCTTGATAGTCCTTAGATTACTTTATATTAAGAACAAAATGGCCGCCAATTCAGTTTGAAGTCTGCACAGCATTTTTTTTCCAGAATAAAAACAGGCCCCCTTGTTTCAGTCGGGTCACAAGATGGTTTGTTCGTTGTCACGTGAACACAAATATTCTGATCCGTAGCATGGGTAAATTAATTGGACAACACGTGATCGCGTGACAACAGGACATCTGCATTACTCTCTTTTGGAAATCAGATTCTGGAGATATTTTTTTACTTTGGTGAGGTCATCTTCAATTTTAATGCAGACCGTCAAAGTAAAGTAAGTAAGTAAGCTGAGCAAACAACACAATACAGAGACAAATAAAATGAATAAAGAAGAAGCAAATGGAGAAAGCCTGGCTGTGCCACTGTAATAGCCGCTGCGAGTGAACATAGCTCATAACACATTCAGCAATAACGACCAGGGCCTTTTTCTGTGCTGTACTTCTGAGCTCAATCCAGGACAGCAAACACTGGTGGACAAACATGATGATACCCAAGATTCTCCAACAGAGAATTACACAAAACAGTCAGCTTTATACGATGAAGAACTAAAATCTGACTGACGAGAAATGAGTAGCCGAGTGTATGTAGCATGGAGCTAACTAGCAATATACCGGCTGCTGTTGGGGATAGCATGTAGCCTAGTGGCTACGGCTTTTGACCGGGACACCGAGTTCAGCCTCAACGTTGCGGCAATAAGACCAGTACAGCTGTTGAGCCCTTGATCAAGGCCAATAACCCTGCATCTCTGCAGGAGGGATTGGTCAGTGCTTAATTTAATCAACTGTTTGTCGCCTGGGATAAAAGCATCAGCTAAATCACTATATTGTACCCTAATGACCAAGAGAGGTAATGACAAGGGAGAGCTGAACGATTGAGAAATTTTGAAGGTAAGTATACTGCAACTGCCTGAACTCGGACCTACAGAAAAGGGAAGTTTGCACACCAGGCGACGTCCAGCGGCAGTGTAGGGGACTGCGTATTGTGTGGTAGCGGCAACTATCAGTAGCAGTTCATATATAACAGTCTCATAGTTTACCACAAAAAAAATATTTCCAATATTTAATGCACTGCATTATATTCTTTTCCCCATTTGTTAGCCTTGTGCTGAAAATAATTTCAATCTTTTAATGTACCAAAAACATTCCAAATATCAGCAAATATGACATATTATTACGCTGACCTTGAATGTGTCTGTTTTTTCGCAGACTTTATCAAAATACAGAAGAATTTTTTGATCAGAGAGCGATGAGGTACTTCTCACTAAGCTTAAACATGAAGGGGAAAGAGACTGAATTTTATGAATATTTTGTAGTTGATTCCTTAGTTCTGAAAGCCCAAATGCCCCCTCCCCCTGACGCCCCCTCCTGCTTCCCTATAGCTACGCCCAGCATGCGCATCCATTAACAGCCTTACAGGGGGCATTGCATTAGCCCTGGTGCCTTTGAAGCAACACTCCTAAAACATTTCATTTTTCACCACCCCCGCAACCATTATACTCCAGCTTGGCTGTAAATAGAATCTCAAATCTCTCTCCCTCAAAAAATACATATCAGCAACTTAGTGAAGTCACGAGAACACATTGTTGTCACAGTTTGCTGTAACCTCAGACGCCATTTTGAAAACACCTTTTTTGGGCAGCTGGGCAGCCCATTGAGTCACTGTGTCTGGTTTCTCTTACCATGTGCGGGAGCTGGATATTGGCTAAACTGTTTATTAGGGACTGGCTGAGGTTGGCCAGCTCGTGTAGTAGGGAATCATTCTGCTGTTCAATCACCTTGTTCTCCTCCTCTATAGACTTCAGATTAGTCTCCATTGTGGTGATCTGTGGGAGTTGCAAACACAAGGCCATTATCTGCGTGGACAAAGATGCAGCCAAGCAGAAAACAGTACTCCTTTAGTACTCCTTTTTTCAGGAATAAGTAAAAAGCTATACAGTATAAATATACTGTAGAAGACATTGTCAGTTAGCCCCTACACTGCACATATACACATGCAACACACACATATCGGTTTTACACAATAATAATAATACTAATGATAATAATAATAATAATCATCATCATCATGCATTGTACATATCAATCCACAAATATGTGAATAATAGAGAAATAGTTACATAAACAATTCGCAACTTTAGGATTACAGGATTTTAACTGACATTTTGGTCAAAATTGAGTTAACTATTGCAAATAATTGGTAATAAATAGTTCTATTTAATGATTAAATATCGGAATTCAATTCATTTGTTAAACTGGGTTCAGATCAGAATTACAAAGTTCCAGTTGCCTAAGTGTACGCTGAGCGGCCAAACTTCGCAAGCAAATTCCTCAAAATTTTGTAAATGTTAGTTAGAACCCTCTAATTCTAAGGTCACAAATTAAAGTTTTGAACTTTGTTAACAGATGCAATAGGCTAGGCATTCAATGCAGATCTTACAATATTAACAGATACTCATGATAATCGTACTATGATGAAAACATTTTTCCCATCAGATTCAGCATGCCAGCATTTTACAAAAACATCCGTTCAATAAAGGTCTCACCTGTGTTCTAAGTTTAATCATATCTGATTCGACTTGTGTGTTTGATTCATTTAAATCCTTGATTTCTTCATCCAGCTGTTTAATTTCCTCATCATTTTCTATCCCTACAAAACAAATAAGAAGCAAGAAAGCCATCTCATAAATCAAAACAGTAACATATACTATAGACTTACTAATCTTTAACAAAGCATAACTGTCTACTGTGTGGCCTGATGCTAATGTATTTATATCAACAAAACATGGGCAATTTGTACTGTATAAAATTTCACAAGACTACTGGAACACAGACAGAATCGCCTATTAGTCCCCACCGCAGTAACTAACCTGCCAATGAGAAGAAAATTTGGACAGTATTATATCGTCCACCTAATTATCAAAATATTATCTATCTATTCATTTTTTTCAATGTTACTAATTGGTGAAACTTTAGACTTATGGTTGTAAAAACTAACAATTTATTAGGCAAGTAAGTTTGTCATGGTTTGTGTCATGTTTATGTTTTTAAGTTTAAGTGAATTATTTTGAAAGAACTCTAATCACCTGTGTTCAGCAACCTAATTTGGAGCTTGCTAATGTCCTCGGAGTCAAATCTGATCTGTTGAACAACGCTGTTCCCTGAAATTGCTTCCAATGTAAAAAAATGAACATAATATGTACAAGCGTCTTTGATTCTTCGTGCCAGACATGAATATTTCTGTCAAAATGTGGCTTAAGACAAAAAAATAACTGCTTTAAATTGTATGAGGTACACCTAATTTGGGAAAATTAACAGTTAATTAAAACCTTACAAATGCAATTATGGTTGGGACAAAAACCAAAAATACAAGGGGGCTCCAGCGCCATGGTGTAACAACACAACCAAATAAATCATGAGATCAAGCAAAGGCAAATGTGGCCATCTGTACAATAGTAGAAATGTGGAAATAACAGACTGGTAAGTGCTTCAAATGTGGTGAGTATTAACAGATATGATGCAGTGTGAAGACTTGTAGATGGAGGAATTGCAGTAGAGCCATAATGATGTTGTTTATGGATTATTTGGCCTTCCTGTTTGGCCTTTCTCTTAACAAGGACATTCATGTTAGCTGCTTTCAGTGTGTGATTGGTGGAAGGTCGACAGTATGAACTCATGTGCATATTTTTAGATAGCTCATGTGCACAATGAAGTGGAACAAAGTGGTTTTAAAGTCTATACTCTTTCTTACTTTGAATATGCTATTGATTGGCAGGCAGTCAACACCACCACCATTACATATGGGTCTCTGCAGAGCTGGTTAGGCCACATGCAGATATATGATTGGTTTTATTGTCTTTTCTCCACCAGAGACAGTAGAGCCAATTATCGAATGCAGCTGCAGCATTGTATATGCGTGATTGCGACACAGCGGGCGATTACGAACGGAGGAACGCGATTCGTTCTCGCGCAGATGTAAGCTACATATGGAGAGCCATGATTGGCTGCAGAGAATCCCTGCATGGCACGAATATGATTAACACTCGGAGAAGTATAATTGCGGCCATTTTGAGAGTGAGAGGCAAGCGGGAGAGGTGATTACCTTTGCTCGCCCGCTGCTTTATCGTTAGCATTTCCACTCCTGACAGCCTGGCTTTCTTCATGGCTGATGTGGCGCGAGGACAACCAGACAGACTTGGGGAAAAAAGTCAGAGAAGAATTCACTTATAGTACCTTCAACGAAATGTATGTGTACACAATCATACCAGAATGCTTATCCAAATAAACTACAGGCCTCAAGTTTGGAAGCAAGGCCAATACAGGTCAAAAGCATTCTTCCCTAAGGACCCTAAGCATTCTTCCAAGCTCTGTCAGGGTTACCAAGACAAAAAGAAGAGGAAGTTGTTCTTCGAAAAGATGGTTTGGCCCCCTAAATCTCCAGACCTCTCCAATTGAGCTTGTGTGGGACGAATTGGATTGATCTATCAGAAAAGTGCGTCCTACGAATCAGCAGTCTATCACTGATGAACTTAAGAAAGCTTGAAATGCAATTCTTGGCACATACCTTAAAAAACCTGTGGAACGAATGCCTCGTATATGCCATGCTGTTATTAAAGCAAGAGGAGGTCACTTTGAAGAAAGCAAAGTCTATGCAAAAAAAAAGGAAAGACCTGATCATTTGAGTAAAAATGTATTCTGATAAGTGACTCTTTATATAATAATCATGTTTATTTTGTTGAAAAGTATGCCAATGAAACTATGATCTTTTTTGTACAAATCTGATCTGGCTTCCAAACTTTTGGCTTGTAGTGTACATACTCCAAATTCCTTCCTCTCTGTAACACTTCACAATAAGGTTAATAGTATTAAGCATTAACTACCAATTAATTAACAGTTAACTAATGCATCAGAGACCTAAATAAGCATTTGGTAACCATAACTTACCATTTATTCATGCTCTTTGACATCCTTATAATGAAGTTGAAAACATCCTTTCAGTATCCCTAAAGTAACACCTCAAACTATCAAACTATTCAATAATGTATTAATTAATACCTCAGTTAACATGAACACCATTAGTAAATGATAAGTAGACACATTAGTTTACTGTTAATTAACTGACAGTGAATGCTTCTTACTGCATTAGCTAATGTTAATTAATGTACCCTTATTGTAAAGTGTTACCTTTCTCTCGTTTTCACACACACACAGGCATGCTCACAAGCAGAGGGCCGTAAATGTTTGAGCAGAGGCACAACTTTAAAGCACAATAATTGCTACACAGTTCATTGATGCACATGTTCTCTTTACATTGACAGTCTGCCATATAATTTTTGGGTATTTACGTTTATATGAAGAGAACCGTATGGACAGAGAGAAAAAAATGCATTCAAACACTTACCTGCCTCACCGTACATACTCTTACAAAAGAATGCTGGGTCTTACACATTAACTTATCACATATTCTCATGTGCTCAGAAAAGCACTAACACTTGAAAGTTTGAAATTATGTGTTGTTGCAAATCTAGCTGTTTTATTCACTCAAAGTGTTTGTATGGAGTAAATGACATGACGCTAAAATGTATTTTATCTCTTTCCCTAATAATGACTAAATATGACACCAAAGTGCATGACAACTTTTAACTTCCATTGTACTACTGTGTTATTTCAGTTTTGCTTCAATAACTCTCTTCCCCCTAATGTCTACACATGACGCCTCTATGAATATCAACGGACCTTCTGCCTAGCCTCCCCTAGGGTTGTCATTTGTCGTCATTATGAGGAAAGGGAGGGGGGAGTTTATGGGGACAAGAGTTAAAAGCTTTACTTAGCATTTCACTTATTTGGGGCCCATTTAAAAAAGAGAAGGTATTTGACAAAGTTATCTATTTGAATAATTTCTCTTCAAAGAATCCAACATGAGGTTTAATCTCTGAAGTCAATAAAAATTTGAGGCATTTAGGGTATTAATTTTAGTAAAGCATCATTCTCAATGCATCTCCAAGTGAATGGAAGTATTTCCCGTAGATGTGCCTTTAAAGATGGGCATATTTCATGAATTTAACAATCCAGGTGATCCCACAACAGATCTATGGAGTTTAAATCAGGAGATTGACCTGGCCACTCCATATTTTATAATTTCCTTTCCAGAATTTCTCTGCAGAGTTTAGAAATATGTTTGTGGTCATTGTCTTGCTTGAAGTTTCTTCCAATTTAAATGGTGTGAAAATCACTAGTAATTCTAACCTTTTGAGTGGTAGTGTAAACATACAAGGAATTAACAACCACATGACTTCTGCTTTGTAATTTCATAGTTTATTACACGCATTACACATGAATTAAGTGCGTCAGAGGCCTGGTGGCAATTATATCCCTTCACCTTCAATGTAAAAATGGTTGCCCCTTTCATTAAGTCAGCATGATTTCATGTCAGTTCAATGCAAAATTACAATTTTTTAAAACAATGACAGATTTGAAGTTGAATGACTTCACTTTCTTTTCCTAACAACATAAAACGTTGACATCATGGAAGGCACCACCATTTTTTACTGTTATGCCATTAGCTCTAAAGAGTAAGGCAATGGACTGATCAGGTCATGGACTGTGCAAAAGTCCAGGTAACTGAACAGTGCAATTCGGATATATTAAGTAATTCGTTAATTAATTATCATAATTATTGTGATTAATTAATTTTATATTGTAAGGTTTTAACCCAACTTTGTTCTGTTTCCATTTCATATTGTGGGATATAGAGGTTTTTTGTCCTTGTTCCAATTTTATTTTTTAATTTCTAATTTTTTTTTACTTAACATATGTACTGTATGTGGCTCAACGGGACATGTGTAAGTTGATGCAGCGGCGCCTGTTGAGACCAAGAAGCATTTTCCTGACTCAGTACATCTCATCTCATAACATCACACAATACTCCGTTGTAAGAAGTGAAGAAGAGAACTGCTGACCTTCGGTGTGTCAGGAAGCTTCCGCTGACATGCCCAGACCCGTCACATCCCGGCGTCGGGCAGGACATACCGTCGGTCTTGCCTGACTTCCAGGAGAACTGCGAGCCGTTCATGTAGCCGTCCTTCTGCCGTTTGGCCGCCAGGGGGCAGCCCGACGCGCTGCGATGAGACGCATACTTCCCTGTCACGTGACCCTGCCCATCACAGCCAGGCACGGGACACCTGCGAGCAGAGGAGAAGTAGGACGACCATGCAGGGTAACCATTGTGCTTGTGTGCGTGGATAAGCATGAAAATATGATTATGTCAAAGGAGGCTTCCTTGCACACTTGACATTACTGTGGCACCAGACTTACTTACTTAATCCAAAACTGCCATGGCCCCATGTCCAAAAGAGTTAACTTATATGCCTGAAACTGCTGGGTCCCATAACAAAGAGACTTTGCTTACATAGCCAAAATTACTGTGGCCCAACATGTAAAAGCATTCACTTCTATGCTCAATACTACTGTGGCTTCATGTCCAAATGAGTTTACTTACATAATCAAAACTAATGTGGCCTTAAAAGTGTTTTTCACTCCTGAAAAGCATTTCCAAAATGCACTAGTAAAAGATCAGAAACATGTTTATAACCCGAGACTTAACACTTTAAAACAGGCACATTGTTCTCAACATGCTGTAAAAGAAATGTCCTATATTTGGGTGGGCAGTAGGTCGTTGGCAGTATATTTAGAAGACAGTACAAACTCTATTTCGAGATCACAGCAGTTAGCCTGTTTCGGACATGCCCTTTGACTGTCGGCCAAGTTGTGCTTCCCAGGAAATCAGCAATTGGCCACTAATGCTTGATGAGGTACCTGATTGGCTCCTGGTCTTCCTTGTCTTCTTTGCTGTGCGCTATCTTTACACCACTCTTCTTAGCTCGAGGACAGCCTGATAGACTTCAGAGAAAAAACATCAGTTAATCTATTTAAACCACTGTCATTGATGCTGCACCACAATGAATCTTTACACACCATTGTGTTTTTATTAGTCCTGGGCCTAGCCATTCATTTTCATGATTTTTTGGTGAGGACTTTTTGGATTTTACAGCCATCGACAAATATCATTTGTGGGTCAGCAATACATGGATGAAAATATGCTGGGTTATGGCAAGATAATATAAAGGTTACCTCAAAAATCAGATATTTTTCTTTCTGCCACTTAATTAAAATGCTAGTAAAAAATGTTCAACAGTCACTTAATGCTGTTAAAGCCTGGAATAACTAAACAAATGCCATCAGTAGACACCAGTGTATATCCCCAAAAAAGTAATATTTTCCCCATTGGCAAAATTCATAATTTGACCTAGAGGTGGTGCTACAGGAAAGGGTACAGGGTCCATAAAATTCAACAGGGGTACTACTTTAGACTCCAGGAATGCTCACAGCAAATTTTACCAGATTCTCAAGAGAATTATTTCACTTATTACATTTTTAATAAAGTTCAGTTTGGCCAAAGGGTGGTGCTACTGGAACGTTCAAAGTATCGCCAAAACAATAGGATTGCTCTATTATGCACCAGGCATTCACAACAAAGTTAATCTGATTCCTTTTAGAACAGCTAGACTTACAGCATTTGAAATGTTACATTTGGTCAGGTCGTGGCACTTGAAAACATTACAGAGCCACCGCAATAAACAACTTCCTCCAGGAATATTATAGGCAGATGTGATTGCCATTAAAGCTGTTTGAGTTACCGGAATTTTTAAAAATTAAAAATTTGGCCTAGTGGCAGCGCTGTAGCACTGGTTAAATGGTGACCAATATCAATAACAGCCCTTCTAGATGCATCAGAAATGATCAAAAGAAGTGTGTCAAGATACCCATCAAATTGTTTGAGTCGCTGCATTTATAAATATCAAATTTGACCCCTGTGGTGGCCCAACAGGAGAGGTTGTATAGTTATACAAAACAATAGGGTTCATCCTCCATGCATAAGGAATGAACACAAAAAGTTTCATGCAATTCCCATGAAAACTAATCTAGTCATGGTAGTGGTGGTGTCCAAGGTGAATCCATAATATCCCCAAAAACTATTTTTATGTTGTAAAGCGCTCTCTACCATCCTATGCCTTTTGTTAGTGAAATATCCAATAGCTAGTTAAATATACTAGAGGAAATATATATTGTAGCAATTGAAATTAATACCAGCATACAAAGAGGATACAACGTAAGCACTGCTGTATAAGGAATTACATCCTTTGACTCACTGGTGGAGCCTCATTGCCATTGAGTGCATTTACCTCCTATGTGAGGCGTAGTTTCCAGTGATATGTCCTGAACCATCACAACCAGGGGTTGGACACCTAGGAAAAAGAGCAGGGTAGCAAAACTATGTTAGAATGGACAAGAGAAACTTGGAGCAGGGTTTAGGAGGACAAAAACGATCATTGTTCCCCTGGACTAAAGTAATTCAGCTTAAAAAAAATGAAGAGTGCCTTACTTGAGGTCTTGGGAGTTGGAGGGAATCACGCTCCGCATGCTTTTGTCTGCCAGAGGGCAGCCAGACAGACTGTAAAATGCATCACAGAGAAATTTTAGTATCAGTAATAACACAAGAGGTAGGGCAATAGAAGCATGACTGTGCACAAAGAGACACAGCCTGCAAATGCAGGCAGGCAATGGCAAAGCAATGCTTGCGGTAGCAATGGCAGAAGGACAGCATAAACCAAAAACAGCCAATTTTAACCCATATGTTTTCTTATAGTTAGACTTGAGTTTTTATTTTTTCTGCTATTTTGAAAAATACAACAAAAGAATTGCCAATTAGTTGAGAATGAGATTTGCTTCTCTCAAGATTTCCCAGCGGGGTGAAAGAGCTTCATTGTCAAGAAAAAAGTAACATAAAACAAGCCAATGTTCTGGAGTTGAGAGATTTAAAAATATATTTTCAGTCTTATTATGAGATTAAAGCACTTGTTAAAATAGATATTTTGCAGTTAGGTACTCTTGTATCAAAATGAAGTGGAACTCCTTTTGTAACCCAGCTCCACTCCAAATAGTCTGAGGCTTATTCTGAACATATGTTCTAAGACTCAGAGATGAGTCTTCTGTTCATGATTTGCAAGAATGGGGCGGTTGTTCCAAAGCCGTTTTTTTTCACGGAACTCTTAGCTGCGTTTTGAGGGAGGTGACCAAGGTCATCTGGAAACTGCCAGGAGGAAATAAATTAATTTGGAGGAAATGAGGTCACACCTTCTGTGAGAAGCATAATCCCCGGTTACATGACCACTTCCATCACACCCTGGTTTAGGACATCTGTCACAAAAAAAAAAAAAAAAAGCCGAAAAAGAGTGAGCAAGTGAGTGTGTGTTGAGAAATTTTTGCTACCACTCATCCTATATTATTTACCAAATATCTAATATTCTAAAGACCTTGTATGTACAGCATGTTGTGTATATGGTGCATAGTTTTGAAAAATATAACTCAAAATTAAAAATGAAATTTCTATACTGTACAGTGAGCGCCATTATAATTCACTGAAAAGTGACGCATTCTATATTTTTGTTCTGTAGGCTAGCACTTTGAGTTTGAAAGCGTATAATGAAATTGAAGAGGAAGAGCAGACTGTCAGGTTTAATTTGAGGGTGTTTTCAGCCATATCGGATGAACTGTCTAGAAATGAAAGCGCCTTGTCAGCATAGTCCCCCCATTTTTACACATAAAAAATATTGGATAGTTCAACATAATGCAGAAAAAACTGATGGTTTTCTTACATTTAGTCTCATATTGTTCGCGTGCAATGAGCACTTGAAGTCCGTGACACATAGACATCACCAGATCCTGGGTAACAACTCTGATGATGCTCTGTCAGGCTATCTGCAGCTATGTTCCGTTCCTGCTAGTTTTGGGGGACATTTTGTGCTAAGTATCTTCTTCATTACGTAAAATGCATGTTCAGCTGGACTCAGACCCATTGAGTGAATCAGCCCACTGAACCAGAATAACAAAATATATGTCACTGTCCATTGAATTACGGAGCTCACTGTATGTGATGTTCACCCTGTCCAATTACACTGGCTGTTACTCACCCGATTCTCATATTTCACAATCCATACCTCTGACATAATGACAGGAAATGTGTACAGCTAAATAGCTTATAGGTTACATTGATTACAGGCAAATACTTGTGAATTTTGACTATAATTATTATTATTATGATTATTATTAAAGGTACATATAAGTAAGTAATATTTTAATGCCGCATCATTGTTGTTTTTTCCTTTTTTACTTTTAAACAACAATGAAAAACTGAAATATAGCAAGTTAATATATTATTTAGTCAGAGAATCACTAACATTGGACATGAAGGTCTGGAGTTCAGAAAGCAAAGGTCCTGCTATAATTCACTTCCACTCAGAGGTTTAGTTTGGGATAATGCAGGATGACATGTTGCATTGTAAAACCAGTGGCATTGTCAGAATTGAAAATAGGTGGGCGCAGAACATCCCTTTAAACACACCACAAGCCTTGATTTGTTCTTTATCTTCTTTTTATTATCTAAAAGTTTGTTCCGAAAACACTCAAAACTATCAGGTGTTGCCTCTCCTCCTTGTTAAGGTTCCCTTACCTGGTAATACGAGAAATACTATCAGCATTTGGATGCGCAATTTGGCTCATTTCAATCAGTGTTACTCAAAATTGTGTTATTTCAAACCTTTGTTTCCTTTGATTGAATTTAAACAATCATGTAGTGCAGGTAAGATTATCTGCAATGCAGGATATGCCAAGTTCCAGAGTAGTTTACCTTTTTTCATATAGCATACCTTGTGAGTAAATTATTTTTCTGAACTGAAGTTTACCTATTATTTCATCACCCTCACATTGCATTAAGGAAAAAGCCCTCTTTAATTGCCACTGGATTACTCTTATAATTGGAAAACATGTTAATAAAGGGAATGATTGAGAACAGGTCAGGAATTACAGTATAATCGGTTTAAAAGGAAGTATCTTGCCACCCTATTTTCAGCTGCTGCTTCCACTCATGAACACCCATGGGTGATTTAGCTAATCGCTTCTTCCTTGTGGATGACAAATGGCGGTAACTAAAAGGCCATCCTCGGTCGGACAGAAGTTCTGCCAAAGGCGATTGGTGAAATACGTCCTAGGAAGCCATTTTTGCACTTCTTTGGATTGGAATATTTGCCTAGTTGCCTCAATAAATGTAGTCTCTCGACATAAAATAAATTAATACAACAGAAATTTCAGGACACAGAGATGAAGATTGCTATCCACCAAACACCTACTGGCCCGTTATTTCTCTGTGTCAATACTGGGTCGTACGCCTGTCCTTTCTGGTCTGACCTTTCAGTGGCAACCACAAAAAATTGAAAAACCTGGTGCTATAAGTACTGAAGTCACAAAATATCCATTTTGAGAAAACTGAGAAAATTGACTTGGGTAACCATAAAAAACATTTCCCCATCCTTACCTCACATTGTGTGAAAATGTGACTATAAGTGGGTAACATGAAAAACTCTCAGTTTTTGTGCATACTTTTCAGTATCTGGAGTGCTTATCAACTGTGAAGTAACACAATCCAGTCATTTTTCTGTGGGCTACCTTTTTTAATAAAACATGGCATTCGGGATGGCAACCGGATTTGGCTCCGCTTCCTACGTCACATGCACGCTTGTGAGAATTGTTCCACCCCCCATCTGAATATCTCCACCCAATATTTATTTTTTATGTCAACATCCCAGCTTCAAGCAGCAAAAGCCCATGACTAGCTAGCTATATGTGTACCATCCACTTTTTGTCTGACTGTGTTACACTACTAACCTTGATCAGAGCAATGCAGGTCAGGCAACAAAACTGATATTACACGGGACCTATTGTGCTTTTCGGAAGTTACAAAGAAGCTGAGGTTTCAAATTATTTTCAAGGAGAATCTGTAGCTAGCTAGCGGGGTAATTCCAATTTCTGTTAACAGCCAAACTGAATTCCAAGTGTAAGCTTAATTAAATGTGTTTGGCTTGGTTGTTGATGTAAGTAGCTAGCTAGCTCACAGTGCTACCCTCACAACTAACTTAGCAGGCTAGCGTCCACACATTACCTCTCCACAATCATTGTGTGGTTATTAGCTTGCCAGCTAGCGACCTAGCTAGGTACTTAATAGTCCATGAATTTAGAATTTAGTTGCTCGTTCAGTATGAGGCAATACATAAGATTTGTTGATAGGATCAAATAGAATGGGTGACTGTTTTTCTTTTTTTTTTTAATTTGGCATCTCCAATCCCACCCGAATCTGGAATGCCCAATTGGTGAACTATGTACAAGGCTTGCTCGTATGTGACCCCTTGCTGCTAATTCAGGGGAGTGTAGACAGTTCGCGGCTCTCCTCCGAAGCACACGCCTGTCAGCCACTGCTTCTTATACACTCATTGGTTGAATCTTCGCAAGTTCAGAATGAGGGCGGAGGATACCCGGACATGAACAGACTTAGAATCTTCCTGACGAGCGCCTGTCTGGCCAACAGGAGGCGCTTGAGCAACGAACAAGGCAACTATTATTTTCCCTTCCCGGCAGTCCCTTCCCAATTTGCAACCCTGTAGCGCAATAGCCAATTGTGCGCTACTCTGAAAATGCTGCCGACCACTGCCGGCTAGAACGAAGCGGGGATCGAACCCGCGACGTGATAGTCACTTCTGCTTCGCAACGCGATGCTTTACCGAGTGAGCTATCCGGCAGCCGGGGGTGACTCTTTTTAATCAAATTCAGTTTTTAATGGAGTAGCTAGTGCAGTGCATGTTAGCTAATGGTTGCTACTACAAAGACACTAAGTACTGATCATTCGTAGTGTTAGAGACTGAAAAACAAGTGTAGTAAAACTATCATGATAACTGCATGCCACACTTCTGAGAATTAACGTCAATGCTTGCTAGACTTCAGATGTTAGTTACCTTTCCATAATCATTGTGTAGTTTAATGGATAGCTAGCAAGCTACTTATTCAGTCATCAGTATATCGACACTTGCCAGTGGCTGGGGGATTATGAAATCATTGCTCTCAGCTGACCAGGTGACTGAATGCTGGCCAATTGGAACAAAACTCTAAGAGGGGACACCACTCAGAACAGCCCGTTTTTCAGGAGTTGGGAATAACAGGAGTCAAATTGCCAAGAAATCGCAGATTTTTTTTTTTTTTGCTAAAAAGTTTCTAAAATTCCATTTTGGACATCCAAGAATATTCTAACTTGAAAAAAATTACATAATAGGTCCCCTTTAGGTAATTTTAACTCTAGGCTCTTTAATTGAGTTAAACGGAATTTCCAGGTGGTTTGAACAAACTACTGGCTTGGACTGTTGAACCTGGACTTTTAAGCTATAGCTAACTCTGCTAAGCACAGCCAGGAGACGAGGGCACAGAAGCAGAGGAGCTTATGTCTGAAGAGAAGATGGCTGGGCTGTAAGCAGCAGCAGATAGCAGCATGAAGGTGGAAAAATTTCAGCTCCTGAGAAGCAGAGGGATAAAAGAGAAGAGAAAACGGGGGAGGGATGAAGCCTCTTCATCGTTTGCGCTCACGTTATCAGCTCCTTCTTTGCCTCCTTGCAAGGGGCGAACTTAGTCTTGGGGCTGGGCACGGTCACGTCGCCGGGATACTGTCGCTCCTCCAGAATGTCTTGGAAAGGATCCAAATCGTCAGGCTGCAGTAGAGAGAGAGAGAGAGAGAGAGAGAGAGAGAAGGAGGAAGGGAATGAGGGAGGTGAAAATGGCCTCTGTTGGCGGTGGCATCAACAGCTGAGGCGCAGTGTGGTGCCGCCGATCACCGAGATGAACGCAATCTAAACGCGGTTTTTCAATAGATTACAACACATTTACTCATACGCGAGGAAGCATAGGTGTGGTCATAGAACCAGCAGGGGTGAAGAAGCAAAAATAAACTACAGCTGAGCAAAACCATTAGCTCACGAGCCTTGCTCTTATACTGGAGTTAGCCATGAAATTTATTCTCCTCTGAAGGAACAGCTATCTAAATACAGAGACAAATAAGAATGGCGAAGTTGATTTGGAACATAAAAATGGAGGCTAGTTTCTATGGTCTTGGGCATCTCTGCCTTGAAAGTGGAGAGAGAATTACGACAAGGTTACAAATCCAGCAAAGAACACCCTTAAGCCCAGTGTTTTCCAACCTTAACAGTTCCCCACTACCCACTAGATGTCGCTGTGGTGAAACGAAAAATTCTCAGCAGAACTCATTGCAGTCGATGAACATCCCACATGCAGTGATGCCCACAAAGAGAGATTTTGTTTAAAAATAATCACTGAGGCGCCTTGCTGTAAGACGTGATAAACTGCCCACAGCCGACCTCCACGTGGCAGGCTTAATGAAATTTTGACAGTGATGCATCTTCAATAGACCTTGCTTCACTTCATGGTGCATTTTAACGCTTCTTAAAGGCTATTTCCTCCAGTTAGCCAAAAACATGACCATGGTCATGTAATCAAGATTGTTTGTATCTTGTATTTTGCACAATATGACTGGGGGCCCGGGTTCCGTTCAACAAAGCAGGATCACTGAGTCAGGTGCCTGGATAACTGCCTGACAGTAAAGTAACGATCTAAAGAAAAAAAGACAGCTTTTCTAGGTTTTCGGCAGCACAGTTATCCAGCTAACTAAGTAATTACTACAGTGAGGAAAAGCTAGTACTGCTCTGCATCTGGAATGTCGTGGAACAGGACGATGAAGCCCAAAGTCTTATCCCATTTATTTATGGTAGTCAAATTTTCGGGAAACAATAGTTACAAAGTGACTGCTGATGCCTGCGGCTCCCCAGGTACCAGAACAGAGGCCAGAGAATAACTAGCAAATTTATACTGAAACAAAGTAGGCTGCCCTTTACAGTACAGAGTCCATGCTGACTGGACACAGAGAAGTGAATGGAGGGGTAAACCAATGAATGACCTACAGGGGGTTTTAGAGGGAAATTCAGATGATAACAATGTGTGAGGGGGGGAGGTAGTCGGGAAAGACAGGTACAATAAGGGGAAGGACGAGAGGTGAGGAACGATTCCTTCTTCCAGAGAATCATGGACTGAACTACAGAGAGCTGCTCTGGGAATAACTCAGCACAGTTATCCAGCTAACTCAGCAATCGCGCTATGCGAGATCCCGGTCGGTGCAAGTGAGCGCAGCAGCACCTCCTTGAGGTCGTCCTCGTCGACGCGCTTGATCTTGGTGTAGTCGACAGGCAGGTCCCAGCAGTCGGCCTCGCTCAGCTGGTAGCAGCGGCTGTTCATGAGGGCCTGGCGCTGGGGGGACATGGGCTCTAGCGGGGTCAGAACCGCGCAGCTGCTCTCGTGTCCGTCACGCGGCCGGCTCATGCTGAGGTCCAGAGTGCCATTCTCATTCACGTCTGAGTCAGGGCCCTGAAAGAGAGAGGGAGAGGAGGAGAGAGAGCGAGAGAGAAGGATCATTCCATTTGAATATCGTTCACCTATTCCTCCCTCTTCCTCCTTCGTTTTCTTGCTCTAAGCTTCACCCAGTGGGAAGCAAGAAATAACAGTGAAGATGAGGATTGTAATAATTCAAAATTGGGGGCACTGAATGCCCATGCACCTTTAAGGACGGACACCTAAAGCGATGTCAGTTACAGGCGTGGCCGAGAGGTATATCCACTGGCCTATCATTTGTACATCCATCATGCAATTAAAAAAGAAAAAAAAAAAACACTTCCAGAAATGATGGTCTCAGCTTTCTATCCAGGTTCACAACACCTCAGGGGAAACTTCAAATTCTGATCTCTAAACCCATCTAATGGATTGGAATATCCTTAATGATAGCGGACTTCGATCGATCGCCTGGTCTGGCGCAAGGATGGAAGGATGGGAGATGTGAAAAATAAGCTCTTGTAGAAGTGGAGGAAAAGAGAGAGAGAGAGGGAGAGAGAGAGAAGAGACAGAATGATAGCGAGGAGTATCGACAGGCAGCGATATAGGAAAGCAAGTAGACTGTTGGAAGGAGAGATAGAGGGGGTGATGTAGGGAAGACAGAGATGGGAGAGATGGAATAAAGGGAAGGTGAGAGAGAGAGGAGGAAGCAGGAAAAGGAGAGAGATAGAGAAAAGAGGAGAGAGACATATTACACAGATGTCCTGCACTACAACTTTTCCACATCATATATTCACCACACAGCCCTGTCTGAATAATGTCCAGCTTCTCGCTGTCCTAATGCGAAGCTCTGTGTCCCACGACTGGTTTTACCCACCTTCACTGTGTGTGAAAGAGTGCGCTTCCATAGGTACGAAAGAGTTAAACTCTCTAACCGCAAAAACGCAGAGGAAACACCAGAGCGAACAGCGCTGCAACAGGGTTGGGCTAGACGAGCCCTTAGCGGCATTAGCCGAGGGCTGTTTTTCGCTGTACAGCGCCGGGCAGACGCGCGGCGTACACTAACGGGCAGATAGGGGCGTCAGGCGTGGAGGCGGCGGCCTCCTCTGTTAGCGACGCGGCGTCGCAGGGAAGCGGGGCTACACTGCAGCACGGCTCTGTCTGCGCCGAGCCGCCTTCGCTGTCCTTAAACGAGGTCATTCTCCTCTCCTCTCCGCAGTGGGGAAGGGGGGGGGGCAGAGCCGAGCCTGGAATGATCATCGATCCACCCCTTGCTACCCCCCCCCTCCAGCCCCCCCCCCCTCCACTCCCCCCCCCCCCCCCGCCCAACAGCCACCTCCCTCAGGGGGCTCGGCTGTCTTTATGCCTCAGGCTGCCTGCTGTTCGCTCCCCCGCCCCCAACCCCAACCATACCCCCCCACCCTTCTCTTCCCCACTGGGATCTCTGTACCCGTGCCTTCTCTTCCCTTCTCCTCTCTCCTCAGGGAGGAACGTCGGGCTCTCTACCTCCGCTCGACAGGGAGAGAGAGATAGGAGAGAGAGAGGGAGGCAGAGACAGAGGGAGGGAAAAGGGGGAGAGGAAGAAAGCGAGGGAGGGAGAGAATTAGAGAGAGGGGGAGTGAAAGTGAGAGAGAGAAGCAGCGAGGGGGAGAGAGACAGAGAGAGGGAGATAGAGAGAGAGAGAAAGAGAGAGGGAGAGACAGAGAGAGAGAGGGAGAGAGAGAGGCGGATTCTGCTGCAGTACGCATGATTTAATCATTCGCCACCTCCCTGGCAGAGATTTACCTGGAAGTATCGGTTAATGGCAGCTCTTGGGGAAGACGTATTATAGGGAGGTATCTGGTATCTGCTAAAAAAAAAAAAAAAAAAAAAAAAAAAAAAAAGCTCTGCTCCTTACTGTTAAAATCCATATTTGCTGTGACCTGATTTAGAATAAAATAGACAAACAAACTAATTTAAATGCTTTATGTACTGCTTTTCTGGTGACTCTCATTAGCTTTCCGGCTGGCAATACAAAAATAACTATACATATCGATACAAGTAAGGTGTCCAAATTATGTTTCAGAGCTTAGCGTTATCATACAATGTTATGTCCTTTGTGTATTCCTCCTTCAATGGGTGAAGCTTCTGTAATGAGCAATTTCTAAAAATACAGCACCGTTTCCTGTTAACGGCATACCAGCGACAAGCAGGGACCTACATTGATCTAAGTAATATATCCAAAGGAAATGACTATGTAATTGGCTATGCCTTACGTAAGGAATTTCTCAGGTAACACCAGTTTAGAACAAGACAAAACTGGCTTTAAGGGAGTCTTAAACCAGCTAGCAGAGACGTAGCATCTGAGGTATGAAACCCCTTAATTAACATCAACTTTAATCCCATGATTGCTCTCAAGTTGTTCCCATTTCCAGTCAAATAATTTATTTCCTATATCATCAACACCAATACGTGGCCTATTAACCCTTTGTTACTTAGTATCCAAGATTAGTATATATACTGTATTATGATCATTTTCTTCTGTGGTTAGTGAGAAGTGTCTTTACAACACTTAATGTACATTATTCTGGACATTTGCAGTTCTGTTTCCAGCACAGATATGGCATTGTGATCCGTAGGCTGTTTTGCAGATAACGTTACTGCATAGGAAGTTGAAAATTGATCAAATCTTCTGTTACGAAGTTATGAACTATTTATATAGATTGCTATGAAACATATCAGCTTAGTCGTGTATGCTTATTCACTAAAGTAAACCTATTTTATGCTCTGTCCAAAAATATTGGACGTTATGTATATTGAGCAAGTCGCTGAAAATTGTTATGTCCAAAATAATGGACATAATGAACAAAAACAGCCTAACTAATTTTTCAGAGAGTAGCCAATCCAGAATATGTTGCCCCTGTCCGTGGAACAAAGTTTCATTCAGCTAGAGGTGTCAGTCGTAATGCTGGATATGACCTTGTTGATCACTTCCCTCTCAGAAGTAAGCAACTGCAGTATGGTCATCGTTGAAACTTTGATGATTGCAGAAGAAAGTCTATGTATCTGTGTTGAAAGTGTGAAGTGTACCAGTGCCTCAATAGCAGAAATGATGGCGACGACAGTGTTCATGCATTTCATCATAACTCGTAAATGAAGTGCATTCTGTGAACACTGCTGTACGTACAGTAAAAACCATCAAGACTCAAGTAACGTTACTTTCTAGCAAATAAACATGGACGTAATTACTAATCAATTTCACACCTTTCCAGTCATTCTGTTGAGCCGAGTGCACTTATGTCCAAAATATTGGACCCCCCCCACTTGCCTGCTCCCCAGGGGTGTAAATTCAGGGTCAGAAAGTAAAAGTCCTGCCAAGCTTTTCTCCCTCCCACAGAATGAACTGATCACTCATATTGGCTCTATCTCCTGTCCGAAGTAAATCCAGGTGGTTGGAATAAAGTTCTGGGGAGGATTTTTACTTTCTGAACCCAGAATTTACACCTCTGCTGCTCCCAGAAGCAAAACTGTTGTAATTCCCTCCCTAATTAACCCAAAACAATGCTAGATATCAAATTTTAACATGGTAGTATGATTTCCTCAAACTTCATGCAACTAAGGGTTAATAATACTTAAAAAATGATAATGACAAAGGGATTGCCTATTTGCTACACTTAAATAATGGAAGTAATTTTGTAAGGAGGGCAATAATGCGACTAAATGAAAAAACTCCAAAATTTTCTTTGACTTCCATCTCTTGTTTCAGTATTTTTTCAGCAATTATAAGATGGCACTTGATTTCTTAAGAATGTTAAATACATTCAAAAGAATACATATGTAGGAGGAAGAAATCTAAGACATATCAAACCATACCAAACATTTGGGCAGGTGGCTTTAATTACGATAAGCCTTGCAAACAAATTTGTGCATAATTGAAAAACATATTGACGGTTTCCGTCATCATCTATGTGAATAGGAAAATGCCTCATAATTTAGTGGTGCAATGTACAATAGTGCTATGAAATCTAAATTGGCCAGCCATTCTACCAATTAGTCTTAGCAACTGAGCAAATCAATGTTTGGTTGCTAATCAGGCAAAGAAAACTGTGACAGCTTTAGCGTAATTATGCGCTGAAAGGTGAGGTTTCCGCAGGCCTTTTATTTCGCCAAAGGCACGCCGCTGCTTGCTAGCAATTTAAAACGCGTATAAGCAAGGGAAAACGTGACAGAGACCCATGTGTGAGATAGCTGTAAAGTTGGCATTCGGCACAATGAAGAAAGAAACATGAAAATGTGGCTAAAATGTTGTCACAGTGACGTTGCAACAATATAATAACATACCATTATGAAACCCTGATGCCAAGTTCTTGCAAAAAGTTCCACTGCTGCGTTCTAACAAGATACCCCACATTTAAAGCCATAGATGATTTCTGGAATGTTTAGCGAGCCAAAACCACCACCCCAAAAAAAAACGTATTTTAATCATCCAGTAGATAATTATAATACTCAATGATGAAAATCACTTCTAATCCTGGAGACCTATTCAGTAAAACAAAGCACTTATTTAGACGGGGCAGATTGATCAGTTGATCGGCAGTTGGATAAAGCTTGCCTTTCGTGACAGAAAAATGATTAATGCACTTCACCGTAATAAAATAAAGACATTTAAGCGCACTGATGTGATGTATTGACAGAATATTCAGAGGATATGCATCTTACCTGACAGGCCTCACTCATTATAATCTCTCTCTCCCTCCCTCCCTTCTTCCCTCCCCATCTCTCTCCCTCCCTCCCTTCTTCCCTCCCCATCTCTCTCTCCCACCCTCCCTCTCTATTTTTTCTCTCTCTCTCTCTTGCTGTCCTGAAGCAGCAGCACCAGACTGTAGGGTTATTTCACCAAAAGAAATGAAGTTTCTCACTGCAGTGTTCGCTCCCAAACCTCCCCTCGCTAACTCAGACCCCCCCACACACACAATGTTCCCTGCTATCAGCCTCTGGGGTCCAAAAGCCCACCATTATAATTGAATGGACCCAAGTCTGGCTGGTGAGGATATGGATTTGTGCACTGCACCATGCTGGCTGCAGACCCTGAGGGATTGTAGCTTACATAAGTGATAGCGCCGTCGAACAGAGGGAGAACATGAAAAATCAGCCTCTCGCGGCAAATACGGAAAAAATCGGTCCGCGCCCGCAATACTCTGGGCGACCGGATGTCACTTTTTTTTTTTGCGGGAAAATCCACATTTCAGCCTTTTTTTTCCACAGATCCCAACTTATTCAGAGGGAATTTTGATTTGTCCCAACTTTTAGTTTTACAATACGTCAATGCGTTTTCTGCCAGGAATTGCCATTACTGTGTGTTTGTGAATTATTATGTACACGGCCCACCAGCAGTCTGGCCTCTTTGTCATATATTGTTACTTCACAATTATTCACCAGACATTTTTTTTTCCAAAATTACTTACAGTTGTTTAGGCTAAGCAGGGGCCAATGTCCAGAGGGGCAATGCGGGCTTAAGGGCTTTGCTCGAGGGCCCGACAGCTGCACTTACATTATCGTGGTTGCACTAATGCTTGAACCGCCAACTGTTGTGTCACATTTAAAATCTTACCCACCACGCTTATGTAATAAAAATGGCCAGATATTTCCCTAATTTCCCTACTCCTATTGAGGTGATTGCTCTGAAATAACTGCTTTCAATGATGCAAAACCACCTGGTGCAGTATGGGAAATTGAGGCACTAAAGCAAAGAAAGAACTACAAATTTTTTAAAAATACAACTAAATGTCAGCATAGTCGCTGCAGTCGGCTCAGGAGACTCAAGCCAAACTGCATATATTGTTAATCCTCAGAGGAGGCAAAAAAATGGGACTGGGCTCTTCTAATCTTGAAAACGTATACCTTACCACGTACAATATACGGCTCTATGAAAAATTTGAGCGTTACATTTTGGGGCAAGCTTACCCTTTTAAAATCTCAGTCCTCTCCCTCAACCGCATATCCAAATGACAGTGCCTTCATTTGGCATTTACAGTGTAATTCCGGCCTTTTTTCATGCCTTTCTTTAAAGGCAGCTGTTGAGACTGAAGCTGGAGGGGAGGGCTGTGTCGAGCTCCCCTTCTCTTCGCTGGCCTTTCGCATTCAGAGCAGAACCATCTGCAGTCACTGCCTCAGAGGTGCGAGTGTAGGCCGGCTGCTCTAGAAATTTCTGCGAGAACATCCACCCCGCCCTTGCCTCCCCTCCCACGGCTTGACAGGAGGTGGCCTATTAACACCCTTCATCTGGCACCTGTTCCATTATATGCTAATTTTTTTTTTTTTTTTTTTGCTGCAACTTTGCATAGAGCATTTAGGACACAAAGTTTGCGCATCATTATTCACGAGCCGTACGCGGCATCGTAAAATAATAGCCCAGCAGAGTCCCACGAGCAGCGAGCCAGCGGATAAGATTAGAATTCAGCTCCTTCGCTGAAACCCTACGTTCCCTCAGATTGGTCTGTCATTGGACTTGACGGGATGCGTATGCTCGTCGTGCGTGAGACCCTCGGCAGAATCGGCGAAATCTGCGGGCGCGGACGGCGGACCGGATCAGAAACGGCAATCAAATCGCGCGAAGACGCGGAGACAGATAATGAGGCCGTCACCTTCGAGCGCAAGGACCGTTGCATGTCTCGCGCAACCCTAGTCATCTGAAGACCCTTCTCACCCACACGGCATGTCATCAGCTTTCCTGCCAATAGAAAGCAAGTGCCTTTCCCACCATCCCGCTACAGAGAGAGGCGGACTATGTCTCAAACGGAAAGGTATGAAAACTTCAAGGTACGTCCAATTACGAAGCTAGCATATAGCGATGCCAGCTAAGGTGGCTTCATTTGAACGACTCTGACGGTAGCATCCAGATGTATCCTTATACGGGTAGGATATGTTATATTTCTCAGCATACATGGCAGAAAATAACTGTCAAAATGGAAGACAGCCAGTACGATGAGCTTATATGCAAATGTCAGCGATATTATTCAGTACACTGTCTATTAAAATTTGGAAGGAAAATGATTTAGGGATTGTTGCATGTAACTGCTATATTTGGCTTTAGGATAGGTCACTGACTTATTACACCTTAAATTTCAAAAATATTTTATATTTATTATGGTAATAATAAAGTATATTTTTAAACTTTTATAGTCCAGCTAGTTTGACAACTAAGCTAGTAGTCCAGATACAGTAGTCTAGTCTATATAGCAACATTATGTTAAACGCTTCATTATATTTGATTAAACATGTGAATTAAAATCATAAAAGTGATGCCCATGGTGTCCATTTTTTTCCCAGCATGAACCGAGCGCACATTTTTTTCATAGATGAGCCAAGGGCAAGTCATGAAATATTTATGAGGTGCAACCCAGAATACTGCTTCTTGATTGGCTGAGCTGCCCGATTCATGAATATTCATCACCCATGAGCTGGGCACCGTAGTGGCACGTCATCCACTTCAAAGCTCAGTGTCTTGCTTCAGCCAATCGTTCGTCGCGTTATTAATGAATATTCATGACTTGCCAACAACTCACCTACGAAATGAAATTTCACAGCTGAGAATAAAAAAATTGAGGGAATAGCGGTTGAGAGGGCTGCATGATGGATGTAAACGAATGGGCTGGCCACAGATAATTCCGAAGCTCATCGTGCTAACGTGCTAATCGCCTTAGAGGGCTGTCTCAGTGCTGCTTCGTGATCAGGCAGGCCCGGAAGAGCTGCCTTCGAAGGACAGTGAGTAATCAGTCAGAGAGGCTGCAGGCAGCCACCTTCTGTTCGAGACACAGCCGCCATGTTCTGAGAACCTCGCTGAAAATTCCAGTTTATGCTGATGAAGCTGGTTTATGATACTGTTCACCAGCTGAGCACCCTACAGTAGGTTAGTCCACCTGTATGGCCACGATCATGATCTAAAAAGCAAATTTTCCAGTATTAATTGATCTTTCAAAAAATATAAGTCCAAAAGGCAATAGTTAATTCTTTATTGAGCATTTTACTGCAAATCAGCTTTACCTGCTTTAACTGGCATTAACCAGCCACAGACCAGCAATGACTAGCAATGACCAGCCATAACTAACTGAACAGCACATATAAAATAATCATAGGATCCCTGCTGGATTTTTCATCAGGGAACATGTATCCGTGCCATAAGCCCAACAAGGGGAAAAAAATTGTACCGTTTGTGATTTCAACTGATTTAAATTTGTTAGGTCAACTTAAAATTTTCACATTTCAATTTGTCAATTCAAACAATAAATTTTCACATAGAAATTAGTCAATTCAACTTATAATGGTCATATTTCTGATTATCACATCAAATTAAAATTTTCATATTTCAATTTGTCAATTCAGCTGAAAATTGACATATCTCGATTTGTCAATTCAACTTAACACCGTCATAGTTCAATACTTCCATCAAACACAAAAAGGCCATTTTCTTGGCAAAATTGAGGATTTTTAAGCTGGTTTGACCTGAATTTTGTCGACATGAGAACCATGTCGAAATGAGACGAGACACAGGTGTATTTTTAGAGACTGGAGAGGGAGGAGGGAAGGAAAGACCCGAGGGCGTTACCGGAGAGCAGAGGTCCTGGGGCTTGCCGGCCAGGCTCTGGGGCATCTCGCGGCAGCGCGTGGACAGGTTGAGGATGGCGGTGGCGGCCATGTGGGCGGCCTCCATGTCGTGGGTGTAGTCGAAGCTGCTGCGGCTGCAGGTGCTGCTGGCGCTACTCAGGCTGCTGCTGCTGGGGGCGTAGCTGCTGGAGCTGCTGCTGCCCGGGCTGGAGGTCTTACAGTAGCGCTTCACTGTGATGGTACAGACGCACGCGCGCACCCACACACACCCGCACACAGGTATTCCCATGCCAAAAAAAGAAAAACACACACATGCACGCACTCGTACATGCGTAAACATGTGTAAACGCAAGCAGACACACACACACAAACACACAGATAGATACTCTCATACAAAATACAGACGGAAGCACAAATTCGGACACACATGCACACATGCGCATGCACATATGCATGCAAAGGCATACACTCACATGCACACGTAACATAAACACACAAACACATATATGGAAACCCATGCACGCATAGAAACACACACCCAAACAAAAAACGCACACACCCATAAAAAAACATATACACATGCACGTGTACACACACACAAGCACAGACAAGCGCACACACGCGCGCACTCGCACATTCACATACATCAATACAAATAACACACAGATGGAAACACGGAAGCATACTCATGCATGCATGCACATGTATGTGCATAAGCACACATATGCATGTGCAAGCATGCACAAACATACACACGCACCCATATGGGCACACCCACACACGCACACACACACACAGGCATACACACACACAAGGAGATGCACAGACATATATACACACATGCAGGCATAAGCCCCACACACACACACACACACACACACATGCACATGTGCACACAGACACACACGTACACACACATGCACAAACATATACATGCAGATGCAATTGTGCATGAAGGCATGCACATGCATGCATTCACAAATGACGCGCAAACATGCAGACACATGCATGCATGCATGCACACACAAACATGTAAAGACACGAGCACACACACACATACACACACACGCACACACACACACACACCCGCACCAAGAGATATCAATGCAGACTACTTCCACCAACATGGTATCCAAGGCACTAATGCACACAAAACAAAATGGATTGGTTCAAGAATATGAAGTTTGATATAAAAATAGACATATGGACAGCCTAGCACAAAGGAACGCTAGCAGACATTAAGATGCTGACACCAAGAATAACCTCAATAAATAAACAGTTTAGATAGACTTAGATTCTGCTGTATCTAAGGTCTTGTCCGCATGTACGCGGGTATTTTTGAAAAGTAGCTTTTCCTAAGCATTTTGGCCAGTCGTCCACACGCAAACTGCATTTTAGGTCACTTAACCCTTTGAAGTGCAGTTTTTTTTTTGCAAATTTCCTTCCAAACTAAAATGTTAACAGTTCTTGAACCACTTTGACAACAGACATAATCATGGTCTCATTTGAAAGGTGAAACTCAGTAGAGTGCTCTCAGATAGTCAGAATTGCTAAGAACGTTCCCCATATTCAGTAACAACACTGCAAATATTTTTGATCAGTCAGAAAAAAGATTTTATGTTTTCTTCTGCCCCTCTGGCCCTATGACCAAGCCTTGCCAGCCTAGAAAAATAATACAGCCACAGCAAGGGTTGTTATGACACAATTTTAAATACAATTTTTGCTGTTGTATTTGCATCATAAAATGGCTCATGCAGTAAGAATGCTGAGTCCTAAAATGTTTGAACAATACATAGTTTTACAGCATAACACCATATTTGGCAGCATGAAAATGCACTTATGCCTAGCGGCCCGCTCTCGGGTCAGTGCCCGCAAAAGTATTAACTGAGATTTTTAAAATTCCTCCGAAAATGGAGATTTTTTAAAACTCTGATTTCTGTGCATCCGTGTGGACACGTAAAACGGAGAATTTCGGTGACAATGATATCACAGTTCAATTCACTCATGTCCACTGTTGCTTTGTGTTGCTTCTCCAGTCTTAGATTTAAGCTAATACGGACTTCATCGCCGGCTACTGGCTCAGCACGCTTAATTGGGCATTGAAATCATTTTTGTGTTCTCTTGTATAGAGAAATGTTCTTTAAAATGAAATTGTAAGGGCTCACTTTTTTTCAAACGGAGGGGGAAAATATCATTTTAAGAAGATATCTGTATTAGTGTGGACTAGGCCTAAAAAATGAGTAAATACTACAAGGACAAGTGCCTGGTTCAACTTCATGAACACAGTATAAGTAACATACTGTGCAGGCACACTGAGACTGGCAGAGACAGAGCAATGGAGATACAGCATCCACGTGACACTCGTTAAGCCGGGCGAACGGTTGGATGGCAAGCGCGGAGGATGTGCGAGTGTGATTTCGGGTGAGAGCGAGAGAGAGAGAGAGGCGAGTCTTGTGACAAAGAGCCGCAGCTGGGAGATTGCACACTGCGCGCTGAGAGTCAGGATTTCAAGCCTATGCTGAATTCTAGCTCTGCGAAACACATTTCTCTTTTTCAATGCAGTAGACTTGCGAGGAGAGATCGCCTTGGGATTTTCACTAATCCAGTTTTGGCTGAGAGTGCGGGGGGAGAGAGGAGCTCGTTTGTTTCGTACCGTCGTATCCTTTGGGAGAAGTGTCTCTTCCTTGGAGCCTGGGCGCGATGGCGCGTTTCCCGTAGACCTGGTGGTGGCCGTCGTAGCCGCTGTTGTAGTCGAAGGAGGTCTTGGAGTACTTCTCCAGCTCCTTGGCCAGGTTGGACCGCGGGGTGCTGGTGGGAACGTTGTTTTTGTAACCATACTGTGGGATCTCCAGTTGTTTCACAAAGCACATGGGCCTGGAACACAACCACCGCCGGCTTGAGAGTGGTCTGACTACCGCAGTCCTTGAACCCAACCACTAGGGGCGCTCTTTACGAGATCGCACACGTACTGAAGCTGCATTCGAATGGTCAGAAATACGTCCTATCATCTTGTCCCAAACCATTTTTCCTTAACCGCGATAGAAAATGTAATGAGGTTAAGGAAAGATATAAAGGATAAGGTTTTTAAAAAATACAACAACGGCGCAAAGAGAATCTGACTGCACTAATACCAGACAAAGTCATCATTCGCCCCTTGCCCGTCATCGTTTGTTTTCGTGAATGGCCGGATGGATCGTGCGTCGCCTTAAATCTTGTTGCTGCAAAGAATTGTGGGACGGGATTATCTACTTTTTTTCAAAAAGGATGGTCCAGTGCACCCCGTGCTAAAGGAGCTAGATAAGGAAGCAGTGATGCACCCTTCCTTGCATTTAGACAATTTGAACAACACCTATCATGGCTGCCACGTAAATACAACTGGGTCACCTCTAAGGAGTTAGGAACTTTCCAAAGCAAAGAGGACTCTTCAAACGCAGCCTAGGTCTCGCTTTCTATGGAATTGTGTGGAGATATTACAGAATGCCTAGTTTCACTCAGAAACAACTGAGACAATTAATTAAATAGAGCTATATCACTAGTAGTCATTTATCACAATACATGAATTAATAATTTTTTTTTCATGAAATATACACTGAAGTCCCAACGTATTTTGACAAGGACGTAGCTTTTACAGTTTTTTTCAATTGCGACATGGTTTACTCTGTGTGAACGTAAATACCCTCAAATTTACATCCAAAAATCTCATATTCGAAAACGTTCAAATTCATACCAAATGAAACACGTGGGAGTTCCAACGCTTTAAAATTCAGACGCTGTCCAAAAGCTGAGGAACCTAACCGTAATAAGGAATTTTTTTGGCTGCAGAATATAAGGAAGAAAGCGTCGTAGACAGTGAGGAAGCCCTGTACCTCAGCACGCGGTCTGAAGCCTGGTTGGACTTGGGCCCATCGCTGCTCTGGTGCTTCTCCTGAACCTTGGCCATCTTCTCGGCGGCAGCGATGGGACACCCGGAGAGGCTGAAATAGAATTAGCGCTAGCATTAGCATTAGCCCCGAGGGGAGGTCAAAGGAACAGAGAGCGAATTATTCTGCGAAATCCTCCAGCATCGACGTCTTTCTCTCCCACCATGCACAAATTTTATTTTGTGTTTAATTAATTCAACGGCTGGAGGATATCTGATCACATTTTACCCTCAAAGATTCAGCAAAACTCTAATTAACACCATTTTATTTACAGGACTCATTATACGCACTGTGCTTCAGTCAAATGTACCCAGATCAACCGCTCACACTGAGATGTGATAAATTCACACGTTTACAGGACGGTTGTTGCTTCACTGTAATAAGTGATGCTCACGTAATAGTACAATTGGAGCGATATAAATTTGAACTGGTGCGATATAAAGCAGCAAATTTCCTCTCCCTCCAAACTCAGAGTGAAAAGCTGTATACTGTTCTTCCTGCCATAAGGAAACTTAACAACAACTCAAGGGTGATGCTATAGAATTTGCAGACGATATTAATTCCCATGCATTGCCAGCCTTGAGATCCATGTCCACACAAACATACACACGCATTCGCACTCATATATCCTCCACAGCACGAGCTAACATCGAGCTTTACAGAGATAACGTAGCGCTAACGTCTGAGTAAATTACATTTTACTACCGAAAAGCATTTTGACCGTTTCAAACTCGCATTTGTTCAGAACGCTGAGAGCTCGTTTGCTTTGAATGGGAGTTACGCTTGTCGGACTGTGCTTTTATTTAGACGGTCTTTAATTAGAAAGCGAGGCACGTGCACGGAGATATGAAGGAGGGAGTTTCTGGATGACTGGATATGGGGAGTGCTGTCAGAGACGGTATCGCGGACCGCTCGGTCGAGAGAGAGAGAGAGAGAGAGAGAGAGAAAGAGAGCCACTGCAGCTCCACAGGGTGAGGGAACATCACGAAATTCACTCCTTATCTTCTCTTCCCCGTCTCTCTTTATTCCACCCTTCTCTCTCCCCCTATTTTTCCGATATCCATTAATAATCCCTCACTCTACATCTCCCTCTCAGCCGCACTCGACTCTCGCTCTCCTTTAAATTCACTCGCTTCCTTCCTCTCTCTTTCCGCATCTCTCTCTCTCTCTCTTTCACTCTCGCACTCAGTTTCTCACATACAGCACACACTGTATAGCTGGGCTTTCTGCTAGCGCTGCCACACACAAAGAGCACATGAAAAATGAATTGGCCCGGCCCAGAATGCAACACACAAACACACTACATGAAAGAGCCACAGGATCTGGCACCGCACGACAAGCTGACACGGGGACCGCTGTCAGTATGATGTGTTTCCATGACAACTGCCAGGGAAAAAAAGGCGAAACATATGTATTTTTTTTGTTTTGTTTTCCCTCCCTGCTACATTTTCCCTCTTCTTGTCACTCGTGACAACCGCACGGCGAGCCTGGATCCCATTGGGGTTGTTCCGTATATCATGGCCTGCAGCGACTGTGGGCGGAGAGGTATATTTGTGTGTGCTAGTGTTCCTGTGTGACTGAGAATGTATGTGAGATTACATACATGTGATTCTTCACGTCTGTATACGCTTACTGTACATACATGAGTACGGCTCTCTGTGTGTGCAGGTAGTATGTCAGTGTGCGAGTGCGCATGTGTTCCAGCAAACATGAATAACTATTTGTCATTTTTCTGCAAATGTACAGCAAGTGCGTGCATGTGTGTTTTGATGTCTGAGCTTGTGTGCGTAAAATATGCGACCTCATGTTTTTGAGTGGGTCTGTTTGTCAGTATAAACGCCTGTGTGTGTGTGATCGTTTAATCTGGCATATGTGTGTGTTTGCGTATGTTCTCAAGTAGGTGCGTGTGCATGCCCATGTTGAGGTGTGTGCTCGGGCGTATTTGAGCGTGCTTGTGAGCGTGTGCGCCAGCATTAGTTGGTAGATTTATGCTTACCTCCTGCCTGTGCGTATATATGTGTGTGTGTATGTGTGTGTGAGATGCATAGGAAGGCGCTCCAGCAGGCGCCTCTATTGCTGCTGTTCACGACACCTCTACTGCTACGCCGAGGGAGTGCTGATAACTGGCAGTGGTGCCACACAGCATCTGCTGCGCCCAGAAACACAGGCATGCACCCCCGCGCTCCTCCTGTTTCCGTAACCACACCCACAGCTTTTCTGTACCGCACAGGATGTGCCGTCTCTGCCCAGGGCAATGGGCATAAATTAGCATCTGAGCTAAAGCTAGTAAGACATACCCAATGAGCTAATAAGCTAATGCCTGTACAGAGAGTTTTACGCTGCTTCTTGTTAAACAGCGTAAATAAAAAATTAAATTGGATGCTCAAACAATTGGGGTGAACACTGGATTGGCAAAGCAGTGCCAGTTAGGGTCTCACTGTCCCTGTGGTCAGCAGTTGCCTACTGTCATTGAACTCTGTCTTGTACCCAGCGTTGGCTGCTGAGTTTATAATGGGGGAAGGACAAAAAAAATCCCTTTCAACTGCTGATTAGTCTTTGCCCAATTTCATTTATTAACAATTAACTCTAAAAACTTTCAATACTATCTGGTGTAGCCAGTTCTCCACGTTATGGCAAGACAATAAAAAAAATTCTCTACTTGTTCGCAAAATTCTGCACTATATACTCAATGTTATTCAAAATTGTAGATAAGTGTAGCTAATAATTCTCATTCTAAGAATCGAGCAGAACTAGCCTGTATTGAACGATATTTCAAGTTATCTTTTCTGTAAAGCATTGGCTACCTTGAGATCAAAACATTTTTCTGAATTGCATTCATTTTTGAATCGCCCTAATATTGCATTCGGAAAGAAGCTAAGTCATTACCTGCCAAGTGTTTGTTCTAATGATCAGAAAGACTTTAAATAATAGAAAACAATTGAAAATGAGTCAAGACTAATCATCAGTTACAGCAGTGTTTTTGTGCTGCCCCTATTTTCAGCCAAGCGTTCGCCTCAGATAGAATGTCAACAATTACACTAAAAATAGCCAATGAGATGAGCATGAGTATATTATATGAATTTCAATATCATATGCTGCATTTAGACACCGCTAACTAAAAGTGCTTCAGTCAATACGATGAAATCACAAAAATCTGTTGTATTAGAAGTACATAGCTCTAGCACAAAATGGCAGTTTTGGTCCCTTGCGATTCAAAATGAATATCTCCACAAATTCAGTTAATTTTTCTTCTTAAGATGTACAAATAAAACTTGTTTGAGCTGGCTGTGGGCAAATTCACATTCATCCAATGGCAGGCGAACGATCTCGGATCTCTTTTAAATAAAAATAACATGAATATAAGTTGTCATCTGAGTCGACAGTTGGAGATGCCTACATGCATTACAATTTGTTATTGTACTCTGATCAAATTACCATCATTAAAAGAACTATTTATTTGAAAGCGCTTTAAATGTCCCATATTATACAATTTATTAAGACAATTCCCTAGAGTCAGCAAAACAAGGTAATGAAGCTTGCAACAAAAAAAGGCAAAAAAAAAAAAAAACCAAATCAGCGTTTGCATGAGGCTCTGTGATTAGTAGTCTCATCACAATGCAAAATTAAAAATGGCTGCCAAAACCGAAACATGTCTATACTGGGCAGTGCTATGCAAATGACTCCCCTTGTGACATTGAAAAGGGCGCAGACTGAAAACGGGTCATTCAGAACATGATTTCTTCGGAAGGGCTTCACAGCAATAGCCCTGAGACAGTCTAGTTTCTTGTGTTGTCACATGTCAGGGTAGGGGGTGTACCAGAGTATATGTCCACATGCAAAGAAAAATGTGATTTTCATAACAGGGCACCTCTAAGATTTTCCTGCCCCTGTTTTTATGAAAGGATGACACTTTTCCCCCCAAACACCACAGAACAATGACAGAAATAAAACTCAAAATACTCAAAGGCAAAACAAAATGGCTGCAAAGAAAGGGGTGCCAGGCGAGGTGGAGGAAGGAGGAGGGGTCCCCGGAGCGGGGCCAAGCGGCACTTACCTCCGGTGGGAGTTCCTGTTGCTATTGACGTGGCCACGTCCCGTGCAGCCAGGTGTGGGACACTTAAGAACATTTTCATACATTGCAAGGACTTGACAGACAGAAGAGGTGAGAGACAGGGAAGGTTAGGCGGCCCCAGTACACCAGAACGATCTCCATTAGTTTGCGAACGCCGAGAATGGCGGACATTTTAGAGAAGCATGCACCCATGCAGAGGACAGCATGCAGCCATGCAGGGGCGGGGCACATGCTATATTCGCAGGGAACAGGTAAGCGGGGGTTGAAGTAGCCAACGGTCAACGAGAGGATTAATTACAACCTGCCTGGTGTTGCTTAATCAACCAGGTTTTACATTGTTTCCTGGAATTAGGAGTGAGGAGGGCCACTTTAGCAGGCGAGCTCACTTCTAATGTGTCAAAGGTGGCCTCTCCACCCAAAATTATCTCCATTTATCAGAAAAGTCTGCTTTTATATAAAAATTTACCAGCAGGTACAGCTGGTAATGACCCTTCCTCAGTTTGGTTACAGTGTGGAAATCTCATTTGAAGTTTTTGTGTAGGTGAAATTAGAAGATTCAGTGTGCACACTGGTCTGTGAACAACTGAGTAAATGTTGGAGGAAAGGGTGGTTAGAGTACAGTCATTGGCTACTCAAAGTTATTAGCGTCGTGTTTAGATTTATGAACATTTCAGAGTTCAGAATAACCCCATTACATTCAGGATTTTTTTGAGGTTATGCAGTTATCCAGTGACAACGCCTCATGTCACCACCTCTTTCCGTCTCATTAATGAATACTACTCTAACCCAAATAATACTATGGATACATCACTCACTCACAGTCGTAAAACTAAAGCTGCAACCCTAAATTCCGCACTCAAATTTGATTCAAATTGACTTCATGATGAATTAAGCTTGATCGTTCTGAATTTGCAGTGAATAATTTTCTCTTTTTGCACTCATCATACTATTTATGTTTGTTATATTCAGTGCTTGCCCTCAGGCTAAATAACTTGAAATGTACAGATACTTATTAGACCAGCACAAATTAAACCTTAACTTCTAGGAACGATGAAAAACATGTGGAAATCTCACAAATTAAGCTCCATTCAAGATGAAACCCAAGATACAGTTGCTATCAACATGGCATTCAAATTAAAGTCATAAGACTGATTAATTTGATAGGTTTTTTCCAGCAAAAAAATATAGACTGAGAAACAACTGGTGTTTCTGGAAGTTGTTGCTGCTTGAGAGTATAATTCTAGGTAACCATGACAATACTAAAATGCCTATCATTTTATGTACAATGAATTCCAGAGCAAACTGTATGGTCCTATCACCAAGGTGCACGTAGTCTTGAAATGTCATTGCGGGGTGCATTTAAAGTTATTATTCATCCAGAAAAAAGTGGTCTTTTGCCGCAAAAGTCTCGAAAACTACGAAATTACACTAAAACTGCACCATAATTACACAGTGTTGTAACAAATGCAGTAAGTGCAGTTTCGAGTAGGCTGCTGTGTTCTCGTCACTCAAAATACTTTAGCCAGGTTGGAACAGTGTGAAAGTGTTAATGTGCTGGACAGAATGACACAGAAGAACCTGTCAAGGGGAATGACGCTGAGGCAGAGTCAGAACAAGAAGAATTTCATGCAAAGGTGCAAAATCCAAGTTTATAAAGTAAAATTCGTCACTGCAATTTGGTTCCAAACGCCAGGATTTACTCGGATGGAACTGATTGGCGAGATCAGCTGGTTGGCTCCAAGGGCAGAGGTAACACATAGCTGAACACAATAAAAACCCTGAATTTTGCGCATCTGACTCAAAACATTCATGCAGACATGCAAACAAACATGCAGAAAAGAGCCCCCCGCAGTGAACACAGGCTCTCACCAGAAGCCATGCAGGTGAACACAAGGAAGAGAGCATTGGGCGGAGGAGAGCAGGAAGGCCCAGAGCGGGGTCACATGGGAATCCACGATACGCTCAATACGCAAATGCACTGTCACCGAACTCGAATACGATACTCTCACTGGGCTTACTTTCGGGAGGCACCCTGTCTTTGTGGGGACAGCCAGACAAGCTCCTGTGGTGGGGGTACAGGCCAGTCACGTGACCCGAGCCGTCGCAACCTGGGGTCGGACACTTGCTCTCTTTCTTCTCGCTTCGTGAAGAATCTGCGGATTGAGAGGTTTCACACATTTTGTTCGTACGCCAACTATGCCAAGAAACATATGTCCCAGAACAGAACCAATGTAGACCAATAGGCTACTTGAAGCCTGTCTCAGGCTAGCATGTTAGATGAGATATGGTTCACCTTTGACCTTAACTGATGAAATTAAGGTTAAGTACACATAAAAAGGAGGATCCCACTGATTGGAAAAGGGAAAGCCAAAAAGGAAAGTCTATAAGCAGATAAATGTCTTCTTGCAGAAGCTGCAGTAGATTATTAGGAACTCTCATTTAAATCATTTAGGTGACGCTTATTTAAATATCCAGTTCAGTGAAAGCACTGCATTGTATAAATGCAGGAATAAGCTAGCGTGGGCACAGAGGCCATACATTTCACGCACATCTTCCATGTAAATATTCATCAGTGGGCGATAACGTGGGAGAGCATTCAAAAATACGATGCTAAAGTCAGGGAAGAAAAAGGTTGCACTGTAAGATGGATGATGGTGCATTATTTATGGAAAAAACTAACTGATGGAGATATTAGCTTCGCAGCTGTGCTCAAGCATGTTACAAACTATGCTCAAAACTCCGGAATTCGACTTTGTGGAATAATAAGTTTTATTTGCGATCATTTCAGTGAAAAGGGAAAACTTATAAATCGCCATCGTAACACAAACTTGACAGGTTAGAAGAAATTTCAAATTCCACCTGCAGTAACTGCAATCAGCCTTTTTGGAGTTACAACCAATAAATTTTCAAAAACCACCAGAAGGCATAATGAAGTGCAGGATTGGGCAACAAATTTATAGCAGTTAAAAAGGCTATATATTCAAAGTTGAAGGGTTATTTTGTATGTAAGGAGAAAACTTTTGTCTACCCAGCTGTATAATGTGATGCAATGACACGAGTTCCCACATCGTGAATGCCACAATTTTTTCAGACTTTTCCATCCTTGTGGGGTCTTTGAGTCCCCACAGGACATTTCTTTAGTCCCCACAAGTATAGTAAACATGCACACATATAAAAATACAACCAAGGGAGGTAAAAGATTATGACCATCTGCCTAATTTACTGCAGGTCCGTAAAATTGACATCCATGTGAATGCTCGGACCCAAGGTTTCCCAGCAGAACATTTCCAAGAGCAGCACACTGCCTCCACCAGCTTGTCTTCTTTGCACGTTTATTCTCTACCATCACTTTGCCGTTTAAACAGCACCTGGTTGATACTCATGATGTTCAAGAGAAGGGGACTCAGTAGATTAGGCCATCTTCTTCCATTGCTCTAAGGGCCAGTTATGACGCTCCCATGCCCATTGTAGGAGCGTTCGATGGTGGACAGCGGTAACAATGGGTGCTACAAAGCCCAATACGCAGCAGGGAGCGAAGTACGACGTGCTCTGACACATTCCTTCCATGATCATGATTAAAATTTTTTTACGAATGTGCTGCGGTAGCCCTTCTGTCGGTTTGGACCGGACAGGATAGCCTTTGTTGCCCTCGTAAATAAATGCGCATTAGGCACCCTACACCCTGTTGTCGGTTCGAGGTTTGTCCTGCAATGGGCCACTGTCGGTACTTTCACCACCGCTGACCGGGAACACCATACAAGCCTTGCTGCTTCGGAGATGCTCCAACCCACTCTTCTGGCCATAAAGATTTAGCCCCCGTCAAAGCTGCTCAGGTCCGACCTCTTTTGCACCAATTACGTTGACTACAAGACCTGTGTTTGCGTGGCCTCTATGGTCAGTTTACAGACCTTGAAAGGTGTCGTTGTAACACGATAATCAACTTAATTCTTTTCATCTGTGACCGGTCATACTGTTTTTGGCTCATCCGTTCATATTGCAATACTGTATTTTTTATATATTCAATTTGGTCATATATTGATGTGAAGTCATATTTATGATTTTTGAAGAGATGCTAATTGCCACAAGATGTTGGGAGATATGAAAACATGCAAGCAGTTGAAAAAAATCGCTAATGAAACGCTCTCCTTGAAGGATTGAACCCAAAGGCCTGTGAAAATGTTTGGCTCCCTGCCATGACGTCGTTTGTGCTTACTTTCAGAAATGAATTATAATTAAAGTTAATATTAGCCTTGAGGTTAGTTATTTAATTTCTGAGTGCCCTAAAAATGAATCGATCACTTTTTGATTTTTGACCAGCAAATGTTGTTAAGCTCAGGGAATTTACATTCACATTGGCTTGCAGTCCTCCTCAAGACAAATTGGACAACTCTTGGATAAAAATTTTAAAACAGAACCAGAGTGCAACGAGGATAACAATGACGACATGTAAAAAAGCCCCATCATAACTATGTGATATGCAAGAAACTGTCCTTGAGTTCTAGCTTCAAGTCTCACAGCTGGACAGATGATGACCTTTTACAACACAAAAACGAGTCCCAGGAAAAAAAATTGTAAACAAGACTATCATTTCATATCAATAATAATTTGTGTTCAATATTGTAAATCTTTAAACAAAATATTGCCAGAACAAGAACAATAGATACACATTAAGTGACACAAAAGTCTCAGGATCAAAAGGCAAAAATACCAAATCAAGTGAAATGCTATGTGTAATACAGAAAAAAGTGTTTTAATTGGCTCAGGAAAAATTTCATACAGACAATTAAAGCTACTACAGATGGTCTCAAAGACTCAGATTAAGCTCAGATTATTGATCATAGAGAATCTACAATCAATATTATTAGTCTAGCCCCATAAACCCTTAAGGACCCTTATATGAGTTTGCCAAATGCAGCTGCTGTATTCAAACCTCAGGCCTATTTTAAATGCTAGTGGATATCTCAAGGTTTCCAAAAGTCCAAAATATGGCCCACTGAATTAAAGGGAACTGTGTATAAAATGATGATCAAGATATTTTCTATTTGATGCAATGTTTTGGCCATAAAAACATGGCATCTTGGGTTTAAGTATTTATCTCAATTAAAGTGTTATGTAGATTCAGTGAAGTGCTGCAACCAACAGATACAGAGCATGCATATGATATCCATCCATAATAAATACCGCTTCTTCCTCAGTAGGGTCGTGGTTGAGCTATAGTCTATACCAGCTGACTATGGGCAAAAGGCAGGAACCCACCTGGACGGCTCGCCAATCCATTGCATGGTGCACTTACCATTCACAGACCATTTAATCACACACTCATATCTACGGGCAATTTAGAGTCTCTAATTAGCGTGACATGCGTGCACTGTAGGAGGAAACCCATACAAACACGGGGAGAATATGCAAACTCCACACAGAAAGGCCCCAAGCCGGATTCGAACCTACATCCAACTTGCTGTGAGGCGGTAGAGCAACTCACTGAGCCGCTGTGCTGCCTTGTGTCCAACAAGCTGAGAAAAAATGTTTTTTTATGACTTTTAACCCATTTGAGTGAAAATTTCAGAAAAAAATTTAGTTTATGGGGCTTGAGACTTATGGGGCTTAAAACTTTATCAATCTTTAAAATTTCATTTTCAGTTCATTTCAGCTTTAAATCCTGCGCAATTTCATATAACAAGGCCTATTCATTTGACGTGTAATTTATAACAATACAGGTAGATTTATAAAAATGTCAAATTTGTAATTTTTGATTTTTCGCGTATAGAGAATGAATACTTCAATTTAAATGTTGAAAAAATTGAGAATTTTTTTTTTCTGAACAGAGTGGAAAAATCAACAGCAATAAAAAAAAAAAATCAAATGAGCACAATATTTAAAAAATTGGCATGTTTTACATTAAAAAATGAAAACGCTGAAGTAAAAATTGTGGTGGAAAGGCAGACCATCGAAGGAAAGGTAAAAAGTCAGCAAATGCGGCTAATGTAACCCAACACCAGTATCTTACAAAAACTTATGTCCACTTAAAAACAGGCACTGAAATTATACCCGAATGCACTGTCGATAATTGATGTAGGCTAACTTTGCCTCTTATAGCCAACATCAAGCCCCGTAGTTTGGCTGTCCTCCATGATATCAGTATTTGGTCATTTACCTTACCCGAGCCACTTGGCTATTTTTTCATCTATTGTGTATAAAATAATGATATGTTTGGTAAAAGGAAAATTAATTATGTTGAGTACAAGTAAAGGGTCCAGTAAGTTTTCTGAGCCCACATTTCTCTTATTTTTAGATAATAGATAAGGCTCTCCAAGGCTAGTTTCCATTTTTAGGCTCTCCCGCGTTATCATTTTAAAGAATTACCCCGCAACTGTAAGTGGATAAATCAAGATTCCTTGCATGTATAGAGTCACACTAGGCTCTCTCACACAATTGCTTCTAATAGATAAGTCTCAAGCAGCTTTCCCCAGGTTTCAGAAGCGAGATGCTATCCCAACGCCACTGCAGCTCATCGATCATTATTAGAAATTAGATTGACGCATTAGCCGCCCTCGCACCAAGTGCAGTACGCGCCGGTGAGCCACGCTCGTGAGATCATCGCGCCGGCAATTAATCTTCATGCAAGCCAGCAATGACAATATTTATATTTCCCTGATTTCATTTAGCGTAATATCAGTTTTTCATTCTTGTGGATGATACAGTGGTGGTTCTTTATTTACGCTGCATTTATTTTCCTCCGTTGCAGAAAAGCCAGCGCTTTTATCTTTGACTACAGTTGATTTATTCAGACTAAGTGAAGGCAGAAGGTGCTTCAGATTAGAGGCCATTTTAAATGCTGCACAGCTGAGGTAACTACAGGAAAAACCGCGGTAATAAGAAACTATGTAAAAAAGAAAAAAAGCTGAGAAAATGCGTGAGCCAGAGGCGGATCCGCTCAGCCAAAACATAATGATTTAATTTGACTGTTAGCGGGAAATATGGATTGGAGGGGTTTTCATGGTTATCGATTTCCAAACCATCTTCCCCTGCTTAAGTCTCGGTGACCGTGGTGATGTCTTAGTAGGCCCTCCTGGATTTAAAAATAGGCAGCGGAGAGCGGGCGTGACCTGAATCCTGAGGATGGGATTTTGCTGTCCTAACAGGCCCTACGGATTTCCATTAGTTATGCCTGAGAGGCCCAGCCTCTGATGTTGATGCGCTGGCCTATTTCGACAACATAAGCCTCTGCTGCTACTGCCGAGATGTGAATTATTCAAATTGGCTGAAAAAGCCTGTCCCGGGGTCATTGAGGGGTTCTCCGAGAGCCACGTGCCATTGGCCAAATGTCTATTTTATCTCCGCCAACGTCGCAGAAAACTGGTGAAATGGAGGCTTTCCCGTATTCCTGTCACGCATCCATATGAAGATGTGGACAATATGCACAGGGTATGAAACAGTAGCTCAGCGTATCATGTACAGATAAAAATGCTACATTTGTTTAATTACATTTTTGGGGCTTTGAAACAAGAAGAGCTGTAATTTGTCAAATCAATTTCGCTTTTGCAAAATAGGGGACTATTCATAGCTGTAATTTCAACATGGCAGACCCAATACTTATGTTAATGATGATAATACGGTTCAAATTAGAGCTGAAAGTTTGCAGTGTAATGTTATTTGATTTTCTCGAGTGTTTGGACAGGCTGCAATTCCTGCATTAGAAAACAGAAACAGTGTCGCTGTCCTAATATTTTTGTACCGTCACAACAACCTTTGGTTTCAGAATCTGTAGTAGATTTGAAAACAATATTAGTGAATTTGAAAATCGTCGTCAGCTTTATTAATGGACGCGAGGTTAAAGTCAGCTTTATTTTGCCAGCATGGGCATCCATATTCTATGAAGTACATAGGAATCACAGCCTAAGTACTTATGGACAGCATTGCATCTGTGAGTATACATGTGTTTACATGTGAGAGGGTTTACCTTTAGGATAGTATGGCCTCTTAGCGCCATCATGGTGAGGTCGTGCTTTCCGCTCGTCCGCCGCGCAGCTCTGCCGGGGACTGTGCTCCCTCCGCAAGCCCTGCTCCACCCCCATCCGGTCTCTCATCACCTTGGCCCTCTCTGACTCCAGGGCGATGGCCTTCTCCAGCAGGGTCAGGTTGCCCTTGGCCATGTCGAAAGCCTCGTCGGAGCGGTCCGAGGCCACCGAGGCGGTATCCTCGTCCCCGTCGTGGCCGCCGCTTTCCTGGCCGTGGCCGATGGTGGAGTAGCCTTTGGAGTCGGGGCTAAGCTGCTCTTCCAGCCTCATCAGGTTGACCATGTCGGAGTAGTTCCGCTCCAGGGTGCGGCCTTCCTCCTGCAGCTCCTGCTGGCAGCTAGGATAGATCGGGGTGGGGTGGTGGGGCAGCTCGGACGGGTGCTGGTGGGGGTGCGGGGTGGAGTATGGGTGCCCTCCTCGCTCTGGAGGCTGGGCTTCGCTCAGCTTGCGCGCGAGGTCGTAGCACTGGCTCCTCAAGCACTCGAGGCTGCTCAGGCACACCTCCTCCTCCGTCTCTGCCGGCCGCCCGTTGCTGGCCTGGTGGCCGCCGGCCACGCCGTCCGGGACGCCTCCGCCCGCCTCCGTCTCGTAGCCCCGTCCGTCGAGGTCTTCGGACATCAGGGCTCCGTGCCCCTGCGCCAGGAGCTTGAGCGAGTCGACCGTCTCTCGCACCACGTCGCTGTCCACATCCAGGCTGAGTTCGCCCTTCCTCTGGCCCTTGTCATCCTCCTCGTCTTCCTCCTCGTCCTCGTCATCTTCGCCGGCGCTGTTGGAGGAGTTGCTGTTCATCTCCGACTCAGTCATGGCCTGGTAGGCCGCGTCCTCCGCGATCTTGCCTAGGTTCAGCAGCGACTTGGCCACCAGCTCGTCATAGTTCTCGTACTCTTCGCTGTTGTTGTCCTTTTCCATTGGCTGACCGGCTTTGGCGTACCCGCCGTTCAGCTGATTGTTCTCTGTTAGAGTACAAGGGAAACACCCGTTATTTACACAGTTTATTAAGCCAGAAAAATGTGATAATCATTTATCATGCCAGGAAAATGTGATAATCATTTATTGTTCCAGAAAACAGTGATAATCCACCAATTATATAACACGCTTGTCCTTGGTCAGGGTAGTGAAAGACCTAGAGCTTATCCCAGCATCAATTGGCTGAGAGACAGGAATTCACCCAGGATAGGCCACCTATACATTGCACACACACACACACACACACACACACACAAGCACACACTAACATGCTGAAACCTTTCGGTCATTTGGCATCTCCAGTAAGCCTAACATGCATGTCACTGTATTCAGAGGGAAAAAACTGTAGTATGTAGAGAGAACTCACATGGGCGCTGGGATATTCTCCACACGGTCTACCTACAGCACTACTGTGCCGCCCAAACGTGATCAATGTGGGTTATCAATATTAGCTCCATCAACAATGAAATCCACACACACAGTGCTTTCGTGACACTAATAAAAGAGGGTTTCCGTCAGTCTGCAGGGTACAGAACATGCTGCACACCGTATAAAGACAAAGTTGCTCCAGGTATAAAAAAAAACACGTGCGGAATAGAGAGAATGACAGCACCGCAATATTATTCAGAGAAAGAAAGGGCTCAAATGAGCTGAACTTCATGGACAGTTTATTTCCCCAATGATATCTCTACCCATGTGTCTCTGAATAAGAAATTAAATGTCAGGACTCTCCAAGTCACAATAGCTGAAATATATCTACCAAGCTCGTGATAGGACTTACAATAAAACAGGTGCTCATCATTGTAAAATGTGGCAAGCAATTATTATTGCAGAGATTTGCATACAAATTTTAAGGGCACGTTTAGTGGACCATGAAATACAAAACAGTTACATGATTTTCATCGTTCATCAACAATCAGGATCATTGTTGAGCCATTAAATGTGTTTGATAAGGTGTAAATTGCATAAACTATGTGACCTAATAACATTAGAACACTAACAGGACACTTAAAACTTACTTCGGTGTGTTTACTATTTTGATAGCAAGAAGCCAATTTATTAGTAATAGCAGCTACTGCACAAATCAGGTCCATGTGTCATCAGCTCAGTGAAATGGAAGCCTCAGTGTTATCAGAAAGGCCGGAACATTCTGAACACTGAAAATTGATTCTACTCTTTTTTTTCCTTTTTAAAAGGACCTTATTTATAAGATTGCTGAGGTTGAAAAATGGTCAAAAATTAAGAACACGCTAAGACCGTCCTGTAGCTGATAATAAGTGTTGAAGTAAGAAACTTGTATTGAGAAAATAGGATGGAAATACTGGTCACTAAAGTGTTATGTTCATGAGAGTGCTTTATTAGTTGCTTAAAATGCTAATTACACACAAAAAAAATACAATGCCTATAGCCATTATCGAAGTGAAAGACATCTTCTGCACAAAAACAATGTTTTAACAATAAAATTAACAATAAAATAATTACTCATATAAAGTCCAGTTTGTATTATGAAATTGATATTTTGCTTTTTTTCTTATCAAAGCATGAGCTTCATCCGTGGCTTTAGACTTTTTGGCTTTTCGAGCAGACGCACAGAGAAAAGGCTGGCATTAAAGAGGACCAGACAAAGCTGGGTAAGAATGCAGTGTATTTCAGACTGGGTGTGTGTGTGTGTGTGTTGGGAAAAGGGACAATGTTTGCATTTTTTTTCTTAGTTGTACAGTACTTCAAATAACAAGAATTGAAAGTCACCACCTTTCTATCCTACAAAAATGTTTGGCCAATAAGGGGCCAAGGAATGCTTTGACAGTCATGACAGTAACACTGACTGACAATAACTTAACCAAAGTGTATATAAGCTTAACTCATTTTATACTAAATTTGCTAGCCTGAATTGGTTAATGCACAAGTTAGTGCACCCCCTCCTTTACTATGTTCGTTGTCTAGCAATGGGAGATTCTTTTTTTTTTCTCCCGTTGTTAGTTTCTTTACTACAAAGTTTGCGTGAGGTAATCATGAGTTGTCCTTCGTATTCATTGTAATGAGCAGACATTTACCTTAGCGCAGGTACTACCATTATTTGCAGTATGTTGCTCCTTTTAAACTTCTGGGGTCTGAAAAGTTTGCCGTTGATCTGATCATTTCACATGGGCAGCATGTTTAGCGAACTCATTTATGTTTTAGCTTATGTAAGCCTAGCAGGCATTATTTTTAGATACCTATGCATGTTCAACTGGTTACTTAACACAACAATCACGTTTGTTGGGTTACACAGCAGAGCATTTGCTGTATTGATGGATACAATTCTTCACAGATCATTACAGTGTCAGTGTCTTCGGCAGTAGGGTGTCAGAACATTCACGAGAAAGTCTACACTACGAGTCTTCAGCCGGAGCTTTTTTTTTTAAACCTCCTGGCGTAAAAGAGCCATAGTACATTCGACGTTGCTGTTCAAGGGAAAATAGCAGATTCCATTAGTGTTTTGATCCGGATGTTTAACGATGAATTCTTCAGTTCATCTATGTCTTAAAATGACCAAAAACATATTTTATAACACCTAAAGGGCAGTTCTTTCATTAGCAGTTCACATCAAAAGAGGATTGTCTTTCATGTTCATGAAAAATTATATTTTTCAACAGATTTCTGAACTGAAAAAACTTAAGAATTATGAATACTGTATGTGTATATATTTCTATCTAAAAAAGTGTGTAGCTGATGACTGTCCATTCCTAATGAACAGCATGTCAACCAGCCAGCAAAGTAACCATTACTAAAATCCGAAATAATTTCTCATCATTATTTTGCAGTCTCCAATGGTTTGACATGATTTCAGAATGCAGCGTTTTCTATCATGTGCTAACAAGCTAGGTTTTGAGAGCGAAGTAGCTTGCAACAGCTCCCTGCGACATAACATTATTCCCTGGAGACTGTGTGAAGAACAGCACCTCCAAAAAGCATCTGACTTTTATCCAAGCTGAGCTTTACTGAAACATATGCTTGTCACCTATTAGTATGGAAGTTACATTGGAAAAAAAAAAAAGAAGCAAACTGAGTTTTTATTAAATCTAGACAGTACTCTTGGGTCTGATACCTGATTCATTTTAGTACAGTACACACAATTGTTCTAAATCCACATGCATTGGCCATAATGCATAAAATATTATTTTCTGTCAGGCAAACAGTTGGTGGGTCCGTTGGGTCCTTCACCTGTAGTTGCTGTAGATTTGACAAATTCTGTGACCAGCGTGCATCTTAAGTTCTACAAACAGCAAGGAACCTTCCCTGATAATGGACTTGATCTGCATATAGTTTGGCTGTAGCCATGATGAGGAGCTTCCAAATGATCAATTTTATACAGGAAAAGGGGCAATTGGCTCCTTCGTTGCTTCTTTCCAGTAAAAAATCTTAGGATCAACCTTGGAAGATTGTTTATGGACCACAAATTGTTGCAACTATAAGACTGGATATGCCATTCGTTGCAGTTTTCTTGCCATATTAATCGTGTCATTATCAGCCTTCATCGAGCTCATGATGCATTGAAGGAAAGAAATCTAATTTTGCTCAACCGTGTGTCAAGGTAATTTCAAAATTTCCCCAGCAAATTTCTCTTGACCTGAGTAAAGTTTTCTATCGAAGTCAAGGAAAAGTGGAGAGGAAAGGAAAAAGTCCGTCTGTTTAAGAGAATTCGGATGCCCTTCGTATTTTCCTTTCACAGTCCATTGTACATGCGCAGTCACACGCTTACGCTCATACACACTGAATGTCAATTCAAGATTAAAGAGGCTTTGATTTTACAGAATTGAAAGACAAGAGAATAGAAAAAGTAATCAAAGTGATCTTAGAATCAACGGATGCGTAATTTTCCGCATTAATTAAAGGCATCAAATTGATTTAGCTTCCAAAACATGGAAGACTTGATTTACATAATGAAATATAACAATACATACAAAAAATACGTGCTGTTCATCAAATAAGATAAAATGGCCAATAATAAGCCATTAATTGCCAATTTTTTTCGATGAATATTCCAAAACAAAACACCCATTTCAAAATAGCAAAGAGCAAACGACATCTGTGGATGATTAGATCTTGCCATCTAAATGAGGGCTGGTCAGAAATATGATATTACATGGAGCACAAGGAAAAGACATATGGTGCAGTAATCGACTTGAGGTTTCCTAAACTCACCCGAATTACACCTCAAGAGAGAGAAATCATACACATTGAACTCTCCCCAATTAATAAATATCAAATGTAAATAAATACCAGGTGTGATTATTCTACAAGCGCAAAAAAAAAAAAACAAACGCCACCATGGACACACGTCAACCTGGAGAGGGTTATAATTTCCAAAGGATGAGAGAGGAAGATGAACACCTCTGTCACTTGAGATACACCAGCAAATGCTCAATGAAGACAAAGGTGATGACGGGGAGATCTGCGTACTGTATATTCAAAGTAGGGAGAGAAACATATCAGGTCAACTTAGGACTGGATGACATAGACAAAATCGAATATCACAACATCTTTGCCGAAAAACCTCAACGTCAATATTCCAATGACACTGTAGGGAAAACTAATGGAGCTCTCACAGAAAATAAACACAGTTGCCATTTCAACAGTCATTAGTAATGTGGATATGATGACCTATGGGGAACAGGCAACAGCTAGAACCATCTAATAAGTGCAGAAACTGCACTCCTAAACTGTAATGCAGCCTTTAAAACCAGATAAGACAACCCTCATGCCATATCACAATATTATGATATCCAAAATCCCAGACGATATCTAACATTATGTCACAATATGGATATATTTTCAATATAATATTGATATATTGCCCGGCTTTACACTCAGTTTTCTTGTAATTGAACAAGGTGACCAGTTAACCAAACCAACATCACTTTATCTGCCAACCTCAACTCTTCAGAGCAAATAAATCACTATTTATCACTACGAGGTTGGGCGCCTCATCCCTCATGAATTTCTTTGTACAAAATTTTGCTATTGTTCAAATGGACAGTTCCCGTAAGACTTTATTTTTGCAAAAAATATGGTAGTATGGTGTTTCTATGGTGAATTTGGGGCTTAAACACATAATGCCTGAGAGACCTGATGTCCACCATCATAAGGAAAGTTTTATTGATACCAATATTGTGGTGCCTATGTGAATAATGTAACCATTTAGCATACGAAAAGCACAGAAAGCAACTCTACAGAATGTACTGTATGCAATGCAATAGGGTTGGACGATACAGCCTAAAATTTATAACACAATATATTCTGTATTTTGGATGGTAATATTATATATCACAGTGTATATTTTTACTCCACATTTTGAGACGATATGCCTTAAAATGACTATCCAATAAGAAAAGAGGTACTGGCTCGAAAGGGTCATTTGAAAATCAACTGGCCTGAACCAAGCTTGGTGCCAGTGGCTTCTACTTAATATCAAGCCATGTGGTCTTCTCAAAAACTTTTTGCACTGATGTTCAAATATAAAAGCCAAATCTCTTCTTCCCGTCGTTAGGGAAAGTATTCCTATCATGGCACATACATCGTATTTCTCGCCGTATATTGTTTATATTGATATACCACCCACTGCCGCAAAGCAATGTCTATTCTCTCCCTGGTTTGCTACTCGCATCTGGTCTGGCATGCATCATAACACCATTTGACGCTCCTACTAGTGGCCAAACATCCAATCTGTCTTACATTTCAAAGAATCAATCCAATCTGCTTTGCGCTCAAAGCATGAGCTTCATCTGTGGCTATATACTTTTTGGCTTTTCGAGCAGACGCACAGAGAAAAGGCTGGCATTGGAGAGACCAGACAAAGCTGGTAAGGATGCTGTGTATTTCAAACTGAGTGCGTGTGTGTGTGTGTGTGTGTGTGTGTGTGTGTGTGTGTGTGGCAAAAGGGACAATGTCTGCAGCCTTAATTGTAATTCTATGGTTGTTGCGAGGCGGATGCATCTAATAATTTATTTAAATAAGTGTAATATGCCAGGAATAATGTGTCTCAATAGGAGGGTATCTGGAGGAAAATGCATTATTGCCTGCAGCTAACAATGTCTCTGCCTTGGGGGACCAACACAGTTTCGCCGAATCAGCAATCATTTGAAGAAGCCATTGTCTTCACAGGGGTTCCCACTGGTGAAGCCAAGGATGCTTTATGTCTGATACTGAGATGACATTGAAGGTCACAGGAAAATTATTCCAGAAGCACCTCAGGCCCCTCAAACTATCTTTAGAAGTGGCTCCAGTTTCAGGGGGATTTGTTTTCTGTCTTATATTCGACGCTCAGCACCATCAAAAAATTCCTGGGTAGGCGCTCGGCTGCCTTTGCCGCAGCTCCGAACGAAAAACAAAAAAATAAATACACCCGTAAACAGGTGGATAAAACAGATCGTGCGGGGAGCACGCTGTCAAAACGATGCTAAGAATGATAAAACGATAAAACAGAGCAAACAACATTTTCCCTGGAGAAACTGTAATTCCTTGTTGTTTGTTCGCTTCATCTTATCATTGGCAACAATGCTACTGTACTGTCTCACACGGAGCTTACTCTACCTCCTGGGCGGCGAAGAAAGAATTCTTTCGCGGCTTATGCTTACGAGTAACTGAGGTTGAACACCTCGTTTCATAGAACATTTGAGCCCGAAAACATAAAACTGCCATCTACTGATATATATTTCAGAATGAGAGATGATCTCGGCTTCTCATTCGGGGTGGAAGAAGGTTGAGGTGTCAGGACTGAGATATGTGACACCACGTAAAATCAGAAAACCATAGAAGAAGGTCAAGCTCAAGCAGATGTTCAAGGAGATGAAGCTTTCGGGCAAGGGCTGGGACGTGGTCTTACCGTGGGTGAGGTCACGCTCGTCGCGATCTTCTTCCTCATCTTCGTCGTCTTCTTCCTCCTCCTCCTCTTCCTCCTCCTCATCCTCGTCCCCGTCCTCGACGTCTTCCTCGTCTTCTATGCCGTCTTCCACGGTTTCCCCCTCTCCCCTCTCCACTTCTCCCTCGTCCTCTTCTTCGCCCTGTTCCTCGTTGTCCTCCGAATAATCTTCCTCGTCATCTTCTTCGACCTCCTCCTCTTCCTCTCCTTCTTCCTCTTCTTCTTCCTCGATGTCTTCCTGCTCTTTCTCGTCAACCTCCTCCGTGCCGTCAGAGTCGTAGCACTCGTCCATGGAGGAGTTGTCCAGGCGCGTCAGAAAGGTCCTTCTCTTCGGAGCTGGTTCCTGCGGCTGTTTATCTTGCGTTTTCCTCTTCTTGGCCAAAGGGCAGCCGTAGACACTGTGGAGACAACACAAAAAAAGGGGGAATTTTGCATGGCTTCACTAGCGAACAAGCTAGCACATTTACACGCAGTGAAATTGTCAGTGTTCATTCACTCAAACTGACTTTACAAGTCCAACAAGGATGAAATGTACTCTGAGTAAAATGGACCCTGTCAGAGTTCATTTAAGACTGAACTTTTCTCGTCCAATCTCTGTCCAGATCATCGCTTTTACAAGGCCCACTTGAGCATGCCATGCTGGAAGCAGGCCTGCACTGAATGTATTCCGGCAAGGTGAAGTAACTCAAAATAATGAACTAAACCTCACCGCTCCTCTTGCGAGCGTCAACCGAAGAAGGCAAATCAACGTTTACTTTGCCAAACTAATTAGTACTACTATTGTAATCAGTACCTATTGTGCAATTGTGTTTTAATTGCTGCAAAACAGCCTCAACAATTATGTGTACTTCCAATATGGATTTTTTGCAATTCTTCATTGTATGTGAATTTGTGGGGCTTGATTGCTGCAAGGGTAATTGAACTGTTCTTTGTGGCCAGGAAAGGAAAGTGTATGAATCAAAGGCAATAGTTAGCTAATGGAACTTAGCAGGAAAGTACACCTCAGGAACTAGATGTGATCTGACATAGTTTTGTTCCCATGGGGACGGCAGGGCATAGAGAAGCAATACATGCCGGATGAATTTAAAAATCTAACCCTCAATGTTGTTCCAATAGTTTATTTATTTATTTACATACTGGGAATGATCAGGGCTGGATACCCTTGGGATACTTCCTTGAATAATTGATACATTAAGTTATGAAATTTTCAGTTGACTTGAATGACCAAAGGCATTGTTTATAATAATTTCTGTGCTGAACTCAATTATGTAAGGTCAATTTTTAATTAAATTAGAACAGAATTTCAGTAATAAAGACATTGAATACAAATTAACCCCATCCTCTACTCAACAGTATCATTTACCACAAACAAGTAAAATATGCACATATACGTATACAAATAGTTTATATTAAAAATGATATTCATTTCCATAATCTGTTATACAGAGGATTATCCTGTTACCAGTCCAATATAAATATCATACCCATGAACAAACATATTCTACGGAAGAAACATGCAAAGAACTGTGCTGTTTATAGTATTGTAGATAGGGTTCTATCCTTTTAAATATTTCTTAGAAAATGGGTAATCCTGTGGCAATGTAAATTATTACAGTCCATCTGAGTAATGTGCTTTCTCATGCATCTTGCCAGTAGGAAGAAAAGAGGAAATGGAATCAATAATTGCCTAATACTTTGATTACTGAAGCATATATATGTTTGCCATAGGGGTACATTTTTGCTCGCATAAAAGCCAACAATTTCATTTTTATGGCCCAAAAATATATAAAGATGAACGATTGAAGAGAACAAGCACAGGAGAACTGCCGTGCAAGGTGCAGCTAGTCAGACCTCCTATGACCAAACACGTGCTAATTACCATTTAAATTAATCAGAATCACTTGAGTTGATGCATTTGTAACCTTGGTTTACATACTTCAAGGTTATATTTCCTGTTGCTGATACTTTGTCCACCCTCAGTATATTGATAAATACAGCTCCATCACGATGCCCTGCGGTAAAAACCATAACCAGAGAAACACCACAGAAATTCTGATCAAAGAAATCCATAATGTTGCAGCAAATTTGAAAGCTTTCTTGTGACTAATAAAACAGAATAAAATAAAAAGGGTTTACTATGCTAGAAACATGATGGCGGCATTGCACTTTCAGGGTTGACACTCATAAGATTACGCAAACTTCACCGTTGAGCATTTCAAAATGAAGAAAAATTAGAAACAGTCTTTTCAATTGTCATTCTTGAGGCCTCCAAAGAAAAAAAAATCAGATGTCCTAATGGAGATAAGTCCAGATCCCTCTTCTCACAGCAAGAGAGATGGCATTAGCCAGCAGTCCCATGAGGTGATCCGAGCAAAATTAGAGAGAATATGAGATCACCGGTGATACGGTTTGGTGTCAAACAGAAACCCAAAGGACTGCACTGCTTGATGCAACCACGTCTACCTTATTTAGGAAAGCCACCGATCATCAAGAGCATCATTAGATCATCTCCTTGAAGGCAAGAGGAACTTGAGGGAAAATTCCATTTGGACACATGAATAAAGCAGATTATAGTTTTATATTATTTTTCCTGCCGAAATAATTGGAATGAAATATGACCTTTGACTGCTCATCAGTTGCAAGAGTCTTTTTGGAAAGCAAATGCGACACCAGCGAACTGGCGTCTGACATATTTCAGGGGTATATTGATTTTTTTTGTGGTAATGCTCGGATATTTGGCTGCACACCAGCTTGTTTGGTTGCTGACAGCATGGTCTACGTGCAGCGCAAATGTAGCCCGCTACAGAAGAGTTCAAGTTCAATATGTTGTGCCAATTCTATTGCTAAAAACTATTCTCCGCAAATGTCTGTGTAAGTATGTAGTATGTATGTTGGTATGTATGTGGAATGAAGTCTGCAAGTATTTATATAATTTTGTTTTGGCTTCGTAATGCAAAAAATCTCATTTGCATACATTTTATATGAAGTTAACGTAGGCACAGTCAGCTAAAATTTGCATTTAAATCATAATTAATCATGTAGAAAATATAGCAACTCCATTTTTAAACTGTCAGCCCGCACAATATACAGTACAAGTCAAGATGGCTAACGGGCATTGCTAAAATGCAAAAAGCTCTTGCTTGACTCTACCCTTTCAGGACTTCCGTTCCTTCTTAGCATAAATAGCTTAACCCACCAGAGGGACACAAACAAAGTCAATTCCAAGGCAACAACATGAGGCTGACCTGGCACCTACGCATGACCTCATCAACCCGAGCCCACTCAGAAGCTATTGTGGGCCGACAGTAGATCGGCATCATAACCCTTGTCCCCTCCCCTGGCAAGGCCACCTCATGATCAACACCGCGTGAGACCGAATATTCGAGAGATGCATCAAAGAGACACAGATTCAGTGGCCTCCAAGGGTCAGGGGCTAGTCTGTGCAGGTGGGGAGCAAACAAGCGAGGTGGTTCTCGTGTGAATATCCTCAGAAATAACCCAGTAGAACAACCTGTCACTAGTCGAAATGGTATTACGACCCCAATTCCGAAATAGTTGGGACAAAGTGTAAATTGTGAATAAAATCAAAATGCAATGACTTTCAGATCACGAGCCAATATGTTATTTACAATAGAACATAGATAACATTTCAAATGTTGAAACTGAGACATTTTACATTTTTATCCACAAAATGAGCTTATTTCAAATTTTCTGGCTGCAACAGGTCTCAAAAAAGTTGGGACACAGGCAAAAAAGCGCTGAAAAAGCAATTAATATACAGTATAAGAGAATAAGCTGAAAGAACATTCAACAAGAAATTAAGTTAACTGGCACCAGGTGTGTAACATGATTGGCTATAAAAGGGATGTCTTAGAGAGACTGAGTCTCTCAGAAGTAAAGATGGCCAGAGGCTCTCCAACCTGTGAAGTCTTGCATAAAAAAATTGCAGAATACTTTAAAAACAGTGTTCCTCAACGTCAAGTTGCAAAGGCTTTGAAGGTCCCATCATCAACAGTGCATAACATCATCAAAAGATTCAGAGAAACTGGAAAAATCTCTGTGCTTAAGGAACAAGGCCGAAGACTTTTACTGGATGCCTGTGATCTTCGGGCCCTCAGACGCCACTGCATCACTCACCGGCATGATTCTGTCATTGACATCACTAAATGGGCCCAGGAATACTTCAAGAAACCACTGTCTGTAAACACAGTCCGCCGTGCCATCCACAGATGCCACCTAAAACTCTATTATGCAAAAAGGAAGCCATTGTTAAGCATGATCCAGAAGCGCCGCCGTGTTCTGTGGGCCAAGGCTCATTTAAAATGAACTGTAGCAAAGTGGCAAAGCGCCCTGTGGTCAGACGAGTCCAAATTTGACATTCTTGTTGGAAATCATGGTCGTCGTGTCCTCCGGGCTAAAGAGGAGAATGACCACCTCTCCTGTTATCAGCATTCAGTTCGAAAGCCAGCATCTCTTATGGTATGGGGATGCATTAGTGCATATGGTGTGGGACACTTGCATGTTTTAAAAAGCACCATGAATGTTGAAAGCTATATAAAGGTTTTAGAGCAACATATGCTGCCCTCCAGACGACATCTATTCCAGCGAAGGCCTTGTGTATTTCAGCAGGATAATGCAAAACCACATACTGCAGCTATTACAACAGCATGACTTCGTAGTAGAAGAGTCTGTGTGCTGAACTGGCCTGCCTGCCATCCTGATCTTTCACCAATTGAGAACATTTGGCCCAAAATTAAACGAAAAGTCCGTCAAAGGAGACCCAAAACTCTCCAGCAGCTGGAGGCCTGTATTAAACAAGAGTGGGATCAAATTCCAATGGCTGAACTCAAGAAACTTGTCTCCTCAATGCCCAGACGCCTCCACTCTGTGTTAAAAAGAAGAGGGGATGCTACACCATGGTAAACAGGCCCCTGTCCCAACTTTTTTGAGACCTGTAGCAACCATCAAATTTGATTTGAGCTCATTTTCTGGATAAAATTGTAAAATTTCTCAGATTCAACATTTGCTATGTTATCTCTGTTCCATTGTGAATAACATACTGGCTGGTGTGATTTGAAAGTCATTGCATTTTGATTTTATTCATAATATGCACTTTGTCCCAACTATTTCGGAATTGGGGTTGTAGAAGAGTGACTACCAAGTAGTGGTCGCCAACCCTGTTCCTAAAAATTTACCATCCTGTTGGTTTTTCAATGCAACCATCGTCCGGCACACATGACCCAACAAATTTAGCGATAGGACAGAGTCCCCAGCTTTCATGCCAGGTGTCTTTAGCCAGGGTTGGAGTGAAAACGTACAGGATGCTAGATCACCAGGAACAGGGTTGGTGACTGCTGCTTATAGGCGACGAATGCAGGATTCTGCAAATGAATATTTGCTCTTGCATTTTAGGCTTGGCGTCTTTCCGAAATAGATGTAACACCTTTATGTATTTGTTATTTATCGGCCATTTGTATTTGAGATTTGTATTGGAGGACCTGGCTGGATGCTGGCTCACACAGGAGATAATGAAAATGATACAACGATGATGCAATGATTATAAATTGTGTACTTGCATTGTGATCGCATTTAAAATGCTGTCCTTTTAATCAAAGCGCTCGTATACTACAGGCCCCGCTCCAAGAGCAAATACAGTATTACTGCTGGTAGGCACCTAATCTCACCGTTATTGGGCGATTGAATGGGCACTGTCATCAGTCTCACAGGTATAGGATAGTAGGCCCTACTGTACCCACTATAGGCTGAATAGGTTATTGATTGATATGAGATAGTAGGACTCTTATCGTCCAACGAATGTCCCATAGGTGTCACAACCCTCCTGTGAATGCCTTCTGCATCTCCTTCCAATCAGCAAATTGTATGCATATTATGAGTAATGTCTATTTTAACTGGTTTGTATCACCCATGCTCCCTAATCCCCCTCTTTGTCTTGTTTTATGCTTAACCACACCCCTTGTATCTGTGACGTATTTATACCCCCTCTTTTGAGTTGCAAGTTGCTGGATTGTAATTTGCTATAAGCGCTTATAATCGGTCCGCACTTACTAATAAAACTATTTGTCTTACGAAAGTAAAATGAAATCTTTAATGGTTGTACTTTACGAACATTCCTTCCTTGTGTAGTTAGTAGAAACAAACTCCCAAGCCTTTCTCATGGTCTGCAGGATTGGGACAGCGTTCATGTTGATTTTTTCCCAGCTGTTCCTCTGTCTAGTTTATTAGGAACAAGCCCTAAATCCTTCTACGTTTATCAGGATGGGAACTGCTTTCCTCATAAGCTTCTCCATCCTGCCTTCAGACAGTTCGCCTCTGTTGAAGCTTGCACTCTACCTGACTGTCATCCCGGAAAGCCACTGGCTGGACATTGGTAACGCCTACGCTGCTTTGCCCATGACATCTGAACTGAACTGTGCTATTCTCCTCTGCGCTCCATCCCACTGTCAATAAACCGAACTATTGGATTGTACTCTGCCACCGCACTTGATTCCTGGTCTGGATCATGACTGCAGGACTGCTGTATAATGTTTTAAAATGTCTCCGCCATAGTTAATGTCCAATTACAGTTAGGGCTATGATTACAGTCTGGTCAGGGTTAAGGCTATGGTTATGTCCCAGTTAGGGTTGGGGTTAGGTAAAGGTAAGGGCTATGGATCCAGTCTGGTTAAGGTTAGGGTAAAGGTAAGGGTACAGTGATCATGGCTGTTGAAAAGACACTGGACTTGCAGATGCAAAATGTTAATTTGTGGATGCCGAAATTGAATAGCGGTGGACCCACCACCCTAACCTCCTCCCTCTGTGGGCCTGCTGTGATCATAATTACTATGACCACCAAAGGACATCTGTCACTCAAACATAAATTTATTATCAATGCTATTAATCAATGATAACGACCTACTCAACCCATTAGCAGGTACAGATGAGCCTGACTACTCCATACCCACAGGACTGATGATGACGCCTATTCAACGGACTGAAAACAGTGAAATCGGCAGTGGTATCATTCATTAGAACTTCTCCAAGACAGGAATTCAACAACTGGAGTCAATCTGGGATTGCACCAGCTGAGGCAGTGATGCTGGTATTGCTTTCTCTATGACAGTCCTCATTATAACGCGGTATAATGTTCTTGCCATCATGTTGTGGTTATATGGCAAAATCATTAGATCATCGTCCAAATGATTCTGGAGCATATGTAAAAACTTTCCTGCAAACTTCAGTCAAAATTCAGTGAAATATAAACCTGAAGTAGATCTGGGACAAAAAGCAGGTGTCATACTGACCAGTCAGCAAAAATCTTTGTTCAATCAACGGCGGCTAGTAATGATACTCCACAAAACATGAATCTCAAATCTAGCCGACTGATAGCCAGATGAATTTCTGTTTTTCTTAAAGATACCATTTGAGCTAACCTGCAAGCCAACAGCATTTTTCTCCTATCGCCTTAGAGTCTTCCTGCCTGTCAGCTAATGCATCTCGTAGAAACAAAGCCTTTCCATTGAATACCATGGTATTCTTGCAAATGAAAGCATCTTATATATGACCTTGAGTCTTTCTGTGCTTTTTGTTCACTGTGTATTCAGAATAAAATGTCTAGCATAAGGCATGAATATGAAAATTAGACCTCATCGTTCATACTGTGGACGAGTATAATTATGATGTCGTGGGAGAGTGAAGGTCTGTAGCAGGGCGTTTTAGGGCGTTCATGATTACACATATTTTCGCGTTTTGCCAACTGATTTTATATTTCTTGATTTTTATTTTTTTTTGCAATTGCATATATGGCATAAATAACTACCCTAAAGTGCCATTAATTTCAGGATCAACTAAACTACAAACAACAGTACAATTTAATCCACTGATCTCTTTAAAATCCGGCCTATGCTAAGCCGTGTCGCATTTGACAAATAGAATGTGCTAATGTAGAGGCTAAAATTGATTGTAGAATTGATGAGGGTTTCGATGTTAAACCCTGCCAAATAATTAATTGCATTTTAATGAGTCGCTGCAACTCGAAATCCTTGACAATAATGAGCACCAGCGTCGGCGAGGACAGTGTCACACATCGCTTCATTACTTATGATATTAAAAGCCTGTCAACAGCCAGCCCTAGTCCATCTTGAACACCGCGCGATATTAGTGTCCATACTGCTCCACAGCATAAGCATCGAGAAGGGGAGGAGGGAAGAGTGCGTTTGGGGGAAAGAGAGGGTGTTTCGGGGAGCAGTGGCAGTACGGAGAACAGTTTTTCACGTTCACAAGCCAGTTGTCATGGGAGCGCACGGCTCGCTGTGCCCTATCCGGCAGCAGTATCTACAGGCACGCGGTCTCCATGGTGATATCAGCCACGGAACCCAACAGGGATTTGCCATCCCTGCAGGCAGACAGAGAGCGAGTGAGAGAGAGAGAGAGAGAGAGAGAAAGAGAGAGTGCGGTGCGATTTTTGAAACCCGACAGACTTCCCAGCGAAAAGCAGAACAAAGGATCTGCCGGTATTCTCCAGAATTGTGCAGGCTTAGAGCGTGCTGGGATTTCTGCACTCAGTAAATCCGTGCCATGCCTTATATCTTGGGTATATGAGTGACCAGGCGAGTGAACCACATTACTTCATATGACTATTATTATTATTATTAATAACAATAATAATCATCATCATATTATTATTAATAATAATAATAATACCAAAAGCTCTTAAAAAATAAAAACAAATGCAAATGAAGCCGTCCTCATTCTCTGTTGGTAGTACCATTTATGCTCACCACCAGCTCCAACACTACTGACTGAACACACCAGTGGCCAAAAGACCAGAACAAAGTTCACGTTCTCCAATGAACATCAAGTAGGAATAATTGTTAACAATAACAATGCAATGACCAATGTTTTGCACATTAAATGAAACAATGCATTCAAGTGTTTTAAATGAATACAGCATTCTGGTGTAGAACTGAGCTGAACAAGAGTTGTTCTGATTTACCGTCCCGTATAATTGAAAAGAACGCAGCTGCAGCAGCAAGGAATTGTGGGAGAGAGTGTTAGAGTCACAGACAAGGAGAGAATAGCAACAGAGAGTGGGAGAGGTATAGCCACAGAGAGAAAGAGAGGCATAGGGAGAGAACTGAGAGATGGAGAGACAGAGAGAGAGAAACACTGACACATGAAATAACTGAGGAGACCAAAAGAGAGAGGGAGACAGAGAATACAGATGAATATTTTTTCAGATGTAGATTTTTATTTAGACCATTTGAGCGAGAAGGGGGTGAGAGAGGGAATGGTAGAGCAAGAGAGACGAAACAGAGAGAAGAGAGGAAGGGATAAGCGAGAGAGAGGCAGAGAGGGGAGAGACAGGGGTAAGAGATAAGAGAGAAAAGGGAATAAGGGATAATGGAGAGAGAGAGAGGCAGAGAGTGAGAAAGAGAGGAGAAGGAGATAAGAGAGAGAAGAAGGGAAAGAGAGATAGAGAGCGCTTGATCCACTCCACACAATAAGCCCCGGATGCTTGAGACAGACTTGTGACCGATAATAGCCCTCTGATTGGTGTAACAGCACCGCCCAGTGCAGGAGAGGAATTCATGACAACATGGCACCACACGAGCTGACTATTCCCTTGAAAAATAAATACACATGAACCACAGATACCTTTATCTGCCTGACATTAGGCATAATGTCATAGACATAGACATTCGATGTACGTAAGTACAGTCTGTATATTCCTACATAACTCTATTTTCATATTGAGTCGCCAATATCAGCTCATCAGATAAACTGGGAGATGATATTCCTGATAACATGTTCTCGATCGTTTCGACCAGACATTGATTTATGGCCTTGGTGCAGGTGATGGAAGGTCAGGAGAGCGTGGGTATATAAATACTGCATACTAACACAGAATCAAATTTTCACAACAAGCGTATGGGCTCACCAGATAGATTCAAAATTTCGAAGCTGATAAAATGTACTCGATCGGTTTGATGAGACGGTGATGTGGGGCTGTGGTGTCGGTGGCAGGGGGCCAGGAAAGGGCGGAGCGGCGAAGTCGTTCCCGTTTTGATTAACGCGGCCTTATCAGGCTCTGCAGCAGGGTGCCGGCTCAGCGGAGCGCGCTTTAGAGCCGAAGCTCCGTCTCTCGAAGGAAAGGTGCACAACCGCCATACGCCGCAGCGCACTGCCTCTGGCTCCAGCTCTGCTAGCTCCACCCCCGAATACCCACCGAACCCTCCCCCTCCTCCCCAAAACACCCCCCCCTCCTCGCTCGCCGCTCGCACCTGGCTGGCTGCCCATGCTTTTAGTGAGCGCTATCTGCCAAAGCCATGAATAATACAGCCCCCGGGCTGTCGCCGGAATCCGAATGAGGCGCACATCAGTGAGAAAGCACTCGACTTTAGCTCCGGAACACGCCGCCGCGCAGACAAGCCATTATTCACCCACCTCCTACCACCCCCCCCAGTCGACTCTCGGAGGTATGCGGCGGCAATCAAACTCACGCCGGGCCGCAAGAGGAAGAGCGTGTACATACAAGAGTGCGGACATCACTTTTGTATAAAGACACTGTAGTTCATTTTATGCGTGTGGACAGTTTACCACAGAAGAAGAAAAAAATTTGTAGTTTTTTTTCTGTCTCGCCATATGAATGGGTCGATTGGCTAGCTAGAATCATTATACTGCAGTGTGATCCTTGATGTGGATAGGGCCGTATTATTGTAATTTGAAATGTTATTTTTAAGAGGTTCTCTTGAAATTAATTCCACGTTGATTTGATTCACTATAATCCAGGCCGTGCCTGATTAAATATCTTTGTAGCTTTTTGAATTTTTTCTTTCCATTTTTTATTTCCCCCGTCTCTATTCAGGCAGCAATAAGAAGAGCTACCTTTTATGTATCGAACTGTGAAATTTGCAGAGTGTCAGAATGAATTCGGCATTGAAACATGATGCAACACATTGACTGAAACCAGAGGAAAGTTCTGGGGCAACCTAAAGAACGTCAGACAAGAAGTACACACAAGCTTGAGACTAAATTCCTCCTTTATCTGCCAGGGTAGTAGGGGACCTTGTAAATGCCAGCCGCCTGCCGTCCAGTAAAACCTCATCCAAAGTATCAACTGTGTTAGAACTGGACTCTTGGGATGGGTGATCATTTTTCCTAAAGCGCAGAGTTACAATCCGTAATCCACCTCTATGAAGCGATGAGCTGAATACTGATGGAGCGTGTCACCATTTTATAGCCTTCAGAATTCATGGCAGCCATGTTACACACAAGACGACTAATATGACCCGTGTAATTAAAATGGGTAGCGGTATTCCTGAAGCTGAAGGTAACCCTACAAATAAAGAAATTAAATTAACAAATGTAAAGCATTGCATGAGAGAGAGGGCCCATCACTTACAGGTCTTTAGAATGGTCTGGACATCATGTCGTGGATCAAAAACTTACAATAAGGGCAATGATTACTCAAGTCCAATTTTTATCAAGTACTTTGAGAACTCTTCAGGATTCCTAGAGAGAGGAAATTAGTAATAAGTCGGCATCGCATGCAATGACAAGGTGTTAAAATTGAAGAGTCAAGGGCTAGAAGTACTTAAGTCAGGTTTTTACCCACCGTGGGTTAAGGATGGGAAATCATCTTTTACAGTTACCAGAGTTGATTTTCTCTATTTTCTCACAATGGACATTTTCTGCTGTAAGTCCTTTAACCACTGGGGTCTTCATTTAGCAGATTTTATGGATGTATTATATATTCAGTCACTTCTTTCTCAAAACGGACGTTTTGTGACTTAACCCTCGTCCAACCAAGGGGGGGGGATTTTTTCCTGTCACACAAAAACGTTAACAGATATGATCTAATGCTTCTAGGTAATTGTTCATTCATCCTTTGCGCTTATTTTCATGAAAAAACGATGGGGGTACCTCAACCCCCCGGGGGTAGGGTAGGCCGTCAAAGTTGAAGGGTAGGGGGGGTGGTTGCCACCAGCGTCAATTTTTGCCTGTTTTTGATACAAAATGTGCTTACAAATTAGTTGCAGATTGTGTGCTATTATTATGTTTCATGCTCAATGAACTTTGTGGACCACATTGATTGTCATCCTTATTGATTTATTGATGTCGCTTGTCCTTGTATTAGTAAATCTTGGAATTACAATGACCAGCAGTGACCAGTAACCTTGAAGTGATCTTCACCTAATAATATTAGAAGTGCATAACCGACATACTTTTACTTGTGTGTTTGACTGGTTACTGTACTGTATACTATTTTTATACCGTGCTATAGGCCTACTATTATACAAGTTCATAGAATTGTTCATAAAGTTGTTCTCATAATTCATAGATAAACCTTTTATGCAAGTGTGTAACATTTTGATGTAACACTGATACCAAACAAGATGATGTTTATCGCTTAATTTCGAAATAATTGGGGGGGGTGGTTACCACCCCCCCCCCCCCTTGGTCAGGGTTGTAGTAGAAGAACCCTTGGTTGGACGAGGGTTAAGTGCTTTTAAGTACTTTTAGCACCAGGCTTTCAATTGCATGATGTACAGTGTTTACGGTGAAAATTCTTTCCCCTTGCCACTTCATACCTGAATAATTCTATGTCCACAGATTTGAGTATGTTTAATTGATGAACCATCTTGTTTATGACCCAAAAGATTTTTTGTCCATGGTCAGGTACTGTGGATTTGCGTCAAGTTCCTGTCCCGATGCACAATATCAGTCCACCAGTTCTGGGTGATGGAAATGGGTAGCTGTAAATTTCATGGGCAAGGTTATTCCTCCTTGAAGGTCACTGGAGAGTCTATATTTTTTACAGTTGCATCAGACAATGCAGATGACATCTGGATAAGTTTTCCACTGGTGTGTTTAACCAGTAATGTGGGCACTGGAGGTGAGTATCGGTACTATCAGCACAGCATGAGGACAGTTTCATTGCTGAAGTGCAAAGCTCTGTTACTTGATGTTCTGTGTATCAAAAAAAATATGTTCCTGGGCAATAAGATTTTCTTGTCTCCAGGAATTCTTGGTTTAGCCAAGTACCAACCATGTTGTAAAAAAAAAAAAAAAAAAACCAAGTTTCTGGGCTATAAGATTTTCTTGTTTCAAGGGTTTCTTGGTTCTACTAAGTACCAACCTTGTTCTAACCCAATAGTAACTGATGTGTTCCTGGAGATTTAGTATCTTGTATGTTTTCATCCCAACACCAGCAAAATGCAGCTCATTCAACAGCTATAGATACCTCTTTGGGCCACTAATTAGTACAGCCAGGTTTGTCAAATTAGAGTCAAAGTGAAAACCGATAGGATTGCGGATCCCCAGGAACAAGGATGCATACCGCAGCTAGAATCGAAAAAAAAAAATCGTGCTGCAAAAGTAAAACATTCGAAAAAGAACATCAGAAATTTGATAACTATGTATATCCATGCTGGTTTTTGCACCATTGTCTAATATTCTTTTTTTTTTTTTTTTTTTTTACCCAGCCCCAATTTTTTACTGTCACACTATAAATTGCAATATTTTACCGTGGTACAGTTTGAGAAATTTAAATCATTTCAAATATAAAATTTATTAAAATACCACACGCTTAAAGGAAAGCTGGGACAGTGGGAACCGAAATCTTCAGTGTTCCCTGACATGAAGCAGAGGTACGCGACAGACAGCTTTCTGCTTCAAATCCCAGGAGCTGACATTTAAACCTTGAAGTTTACATCAATAAAATATCACGCTGAGGAGAAGGGAACTGTTTGAAAATGTATATTTCCCCGAAAAATCATACGGCAGCCTTATATTTAAATGCTAATGCTGATGCACTGGTTCTTTCCCAGACAATTGTCAGTGTACGACATGTAAGCAAAGGTGAGGACTCCTGCTGCCATGTCAGTGAGGAATAAGTGGACTGTTTGACAGACAGCTGACACAGATAATGACCCAACATACTTGATTTCTGTCATGGTTCCCACTATAACCTGTAGCAGTCTGGACTAGCCTATGTGCTCTTTCCTGCCATATCACTTTCCCTGTCTAACCCAATAATGTCTGCAATTCATCACTGTGATGTCCCTTTTCAGAGCCAGTGGTCAAAAAAGGGTTAATTCATATGGGCCTAACCTACTGTATTTCTGGTACATGCCGTTTAAAGGGATGTATTCATCACATGACATGAAAATAGATGCTCTTTTCAATCATTTTAAAAGGAAATAGTGGCAAGGGACCAGTACTGATTCAACCTGGCTTCTGCAAGCTGGATTTCATGGTTCGGCAGCTCGACGGGGCAGACATCCAAATAGAAGCAGATCCTATAAAAAAATCTCTTAAATCACCCTGAAGACAAAACTGCACATAAAAATTGATTTTTCTTCTTTTTTTTACATCGCCTATAAAATCCCTCATTGTAAATGCCCATTCTAATTCCGCTTATAGACAAAAAAGAAATTCATGAACAATATTCATAAGTTCATGACCAAATCACCTGTATGTAAGGTTTAACTTAAAATGTATGTTTGATTAAGACAAGTCAAGAATGAAGCTATTATATTTTGGTTACTTAATGCCAACAGGCTTGTATCAGCCAATATTTTATGTAATAAATCATTGGTAAGGCCAGAGACTCACTTCTGACAAAGTCCAAACGTTTAAAATCAGGAAATCCCCTAATATTTATCATAATGCAGTTTACTATTTACATACTGTCTGTTTTAATGATTCAGTACAAGTCAATGTGCTTTATTGCAGTCCGATCACTTCAGTCGCTTTTGCTACCTGTGCTTTTGAGTTCTTTTCAAATCCATGCTAATAAAATTTGAACTACCACAGAATATCCAGAACACAACAGGGATGTGAGAACAGAACACCCGATGAAAACCTCAGTTTTAAATCCAGAAACCAAATTCTGGGTATCCGTGCCAAAGTATTTTTTTGAATAACTACAGGGGAAAATAGCCGAAAATACATTCCAGAAATGCAATAAATGAATTTATATTCATTATTTATATTCTATATGCTCAGTCTGGAACCGTTCCTCGACAAGCTTTTGGAAGCGTAGCGGCAATAATAGAATCGCACTTACGTATCCAGATGCATTAAAAGCCTTTGTTAATCACCATGCGGCTGAAATAACAGGATATCACCGGCGCATTTGTGCCAAACCTGCGAGAGAATAATTAACATACTAACGACGGCACCTTCTCATGGCTGCTGTCCGACAGTCAGAACGCGTCTATAAGTATGCAAATGAGGGCGGCGCGATCGAGTGTGGAATTATCTAGCAAGTGCGGCCGAGAAGACCTCGCTCGTTGATAGATTGTGCCCTTGTGTTCGTTTCGTCGGTTTTTCTTTTTTAACGTCTTGCGAGGCGACGCTCGGTCAAGACTGTAAGTAAAGTCGGGTACAGGCATCATCTGTTGGCGTTTAATGGGGGAACTGCCACGTGGACACGTCCATTCTTACTGCGGAAAGTTTTTTTTCCTCTTCTTTTTTGTGGGAGGGGAAAAAGGGATATAGGTGAGTACAATAAGCTATATCATCCATGTCAAATTTTCTGAAACTGGACAGGTCTGGTCAGTTATGGCTTGTTAGTTGCTGGTTTAGGCCCATGCATAGGTTATGCATTTTCTTACATGACATGGTATGGTCCATTTGCATGAACATAATCATTGTGCTTGCAGATAACTGGACAATGGGGCAATAAAGCTGTGGTGCAAGCAACTGTTTGCAACTGCGTAGATCCTTCAACACAATCAGTGAGAAAATATTAATGGCTGTCATTTCCAGCTAACTCAAGAATCAGCTCTCCCGGAGTGGCTAACATTGTGCCGCTCTCATATCTGACAACCAATGGAAGTATTTGGCTGTCATTAAAGTAGAGCATTTAAACATCCCTCAATCTGTCATTTGTTAGGATAGCATCAATTACAAAAAAAGAATAATTTCCCCTTTTCTGCTGCAGTGACTTGACACTTCCTAAGTGTGCGTTGGCATTTTCATTCTCTTGCGAGAGGAACAACAAATAAACAATCCATTGTAATGACTTACTTCATGAAGACATGACTGGCATTTGGGTTGAAGCGAACACTCCGCTCAACCTTCGTAAAATGGAGATGCACTGGTGTTCTGTGACTTCAGGAATAAATTGCCAGAATAATTTATAAATATGCGAGGCATTACTCTAGTTGCCTAACAGCGACAGACCAAAGGTTGAGGAGCATGCTTTCAATAAAACAGCAATAGCATCTAAATGCAACTGGTTTGCAAGTCTCATTCAAATGGCAATGAGTGTTGTTTATTAGTGTCAAAGAGATGCAGATCCCCACTGTTGTGACCTACGTAAGCACGTCTGAGTCACTAACGGCGAGTTTAAAGTATGCTTTTACCTTCTGTGTCGCGCATATTTCCCGCTGACATGTCCACTGCCGTCACAGCCTGGTGTAGGGCAGCTGCAACGATAAGATACAGGGATCAGCGATCAGACAGATAGCATTTCACATCCTTCTTCCAACCTCTCGCTACAGCAGGACTGGAACTTTCCCAGAATATGAAGATGCCCAGATTGGACACTCATAGTATTTAAGGACTTTTACGTTTAGCTGGTGCATTATACGAGATGACGAGGAAGCTGACACATGTTGACGCTTTCCTTGAGTTTGCATATGGAGGATGGACAAAAAATCAGAAGCATCCATGAAAAATGGCTTTAAACTTTGAAATCTCTTAACTGCAATTTTAAAAGAATTTACAGGAAGTTCCGGTTAATTTAAATGCTGATTGGCTAATTGGCATGAGCTTGCTCAAAAGAGGATTGACGAACTGCATGCTGCTGGGTAAGTCTGCAGAGCAAGATGTGGATACTAGCAGAGTGAAGGGGCTGAAGGGGCCAGTCGATGTGGTTGGTGCTGGAATTAATCAGTCATAGAAACAGCAACGTTACTGAAGGTGACAAGGGGAAATGAGGCAAAAATTACGACAAATGTATCCCAAGCACCAAAAAACAACAGAAAAAAAGACCTGTGGCTCTAAGTCAAAACCCTCCGACTCCGACATACGGACACTTCACAGGATAGATACTGCTAACCATGGAAAACGGCTCTAAAAATCACAGAATTGACCCAGTCCATGTCTGCACCGGTCTCAACGACAACGTTACATCATGAGCTTCACAGTGGTGGTATTTATGGCTGTGTGTCCGATGATTTGACCACCCCCCTGTACAAGTTTCGCATATATCACGTCCTCTTCGTAGCCCTGATCACAGTCAGCAGTATTGCAGGTGCAAGAAAACTGGGTCACACTACAGAAAGTAGTCCAGTAAAGGACTGTAGTCAGTGCTGTTAAACGGCTGTAATATTGTGCAGGAGTTCCAGTATCCTGGCCAGACAGGAAAGTTGAGGCATAAAACATGAGAAATGAACGCAGTGGAGTTGAGAGGGGGTGGGGTGAGTGAAGGAAGGGGGGGTAGTTGTACTAGAAACACCATTTCACATGTACATCACTCAGCGTTGAGTGGAATGTATTGTACCCATTAGAAACCGAGACTCTTGACCGCATGATAATGTGGTCTAAACATCTACTGACCTGAACTGCTCCTGTACCGCTGGCTCTGTGGACACTGTGAAGGAGAGAGTGAGAGAGGGAGAGAGAGAGAGAGGGGGGGGGGGGATAGAGTGGATATGTTGGAGAGGAACAATTTCTCATTATACCACAGATTCATTTCTGATCTGCTTCATGATTCACAAAAATTGCACTGATATTTAGAATTGCATTTCTTCAAAATATTCCCAGCTCCAACAATGCTTTCTTTTTATAATAACACTGCAAGTATTTTTCCCCCACATTTTCCTAATCTGGCAGCAATGCTGCTGGCAGCTTATCAGGGCCAGGATGGCTGGGGTAGAGAGAGGGGGGTTCTTGGCAAATGAGTGACACCCCAGGAGATTCAGACAGAAGCGAGAGACATACCCCTGACACCCTTGGAGCGCGTGCGGTGACGCTTCTCGTCTGCATCCACCTCCATCTGGGGGGAGAGATTTGCAGGGAGTCAATGTCCATATCCCACAAATCCACACAGGCTCTCACATTCTCAGTCTCTCAGCTGCAGTATATCCCCCTCTCCCTCTCCATCTTTCTCTCTGTCTGTAGCTGTCTAATCTTCAGACTCCTGCAGGGACAGCCAATAGCCAATTGCAGTGGTTCCCAAACCTGTCCTTGGGGCACACCAGCCAGACCAGATTTTTTTTTTTTTTTTTTTTGCATTCCGCCTGAAGCACACCTGATGCGAATCACGGGCTTGATTAATTGCATCAGGTGTGTTAAAGTGGAACACAACAAACCCATACCCAGATCTGGCTGTTGTGAAAACCACTGACCTATAGCTAAGTAATAGCCCATAGCTGTGTAGCTGCGGTGTTTTTTTAATGCTTTTTTTTTTATTTTCCCCCCTTTTTTCCCCACCCTGAACACAGCCAAACTGTTTAGCCCACCAGAAAGCGACCTGCTCCCATCGACTCAGGAGGAAGATGCCGTGGCACGTCATTCCTCCGACTCGCGTGACGACTAACCCTCACTTCTTTACACTATACAGTTGCACCACCAATTACACACTGCCTATGCCGTCAGAAGATCACGTAGTTTGTACAGCTACATATGCCTGGCTGACCAGAAGTGGTCGCTACAGAGTGATGAAGTAACAAATTTTAACTGATTTAACCCCTATTATCCCTGGTGAGGCTACGCCAATTGATGCCTTGCCCATGAAAACCTCTGGCCATAGCCAGTAATGGTGTGGCTGGGATTCGAACACCTGACCAGACAAACGTCTTCACAGTGAGCCACCCGGAAGCCCCGTGGCTGCGGTGTTTATCTGAGGCTCAGAAGGGTGATGGTAGAAACATGTTTGTAGCTGCAATAACATCTCCTGCTGGTCCAATGAGCAATCTTCCTAACCCCTCATTGCTACCTGGGGCTGGTAGGCCTCTACTTCCATTAATCAACTTTAAGTTGCTTTGGATAAAAGAATTTGCTAAATGACTGCAATAACAATAATAACACCTATGTCTGTGCACTCCAGTAGGATGTAGTTTGCGCTGGATGTTAGACTCCCATGTTGCTGTATGCTTTTACATGTCACTTAATCACATCAGCAATTGTTTCTAATTTCAACTCAGAATGGTTGATACACATGGTGGTAACATTAAAGAGACATCAGATGCTCTTATCATATTGCTGGATCTGTTTTGGACTATTTACGCATACAAGGCTTTGCATTACAGGTCTGTTACAACCGGCAATAGCATAGAGTGAATGCAAGCAACAACATTTTAGATCCAGTCCACATACACACATCTCTGGTAAGTGTAACAATGTTACATTCAAAAATGCAAAGCGTATCATTTTTCATGCTACATTTACTACTACTGAATATATTGATAAATGTATTTTGTTGATTAAGTCCACTTGGCTGTACTGGCTATATATTGATCAGGTGAATTTGGCGTGCGTTCATTGAATTTGATATTTACAATTGGCCAAGATGCTCAACTGAATTTCCACTCGATTCAATAAAATGCACTAAGCCAAGTTATGGGATATACAATTCATTCCAATGACTTTTTTTAGATTCAGTCAAATAAACCACACATCTTAATAATGTATGGCCAGAAAATGTTTCTGTTTGTTGCTGAACTAACCAACGAGACTCGAATTATCATTGTGTTAAAACCACTTCTCATTCACGCTAGCCTTTGACAAATTACAACACTTTATTCCAGAGAACCAACGCAGACTATATCTCAAATGGTCCAAAAGAGACTGTCCATATGATCTGATACCATTCTATCAGTGTTTCAGAATAGGGTGAAGTCAAATCTATTCAAACTATGATGTCCTGTTACTCAACAGAAAAAGGCTTTTGTGACATCAGTACGCTGGAGGCTGGACTAATTTAGTGTAGCAAGTGTTTTTCACACTGATACATGCTTCATGGTCATAGACAGCAATACTCATGACCGGCCATTCGCGGTGTCGGTGTCTGTCAAGGGAAACGTCTAGAACCGCGAGAGGTGTCCTTAATTTCCGCCTTATCACCATTCCGATTGTTTTGCGTGACTCAAACTGGCGGCGTCGGGAAAGAGCTCGCTGTTTCACCTCGGATAATATAAACCGCAATCCGTTCCTTTCTTCTCAGCATCCCGCTGAATTTCCCCAGGAGCGTAAAATTGCACAAGCCCCAGACTTCCCGCTGCCTTTGGTGTTACTGCCGTCACAGAAGTATATACCGCTACATTCACGCAGGCTTCAGAAGGCGGTCTCCCAGCGTGAGTTGCCATTCCCATGTGGGGTGAGTAAGACCAGGAGGAGAGCAGATATGGACAGCTTATCATCAGTGGATTTCCATGAGTAATTTCAATAATTCTGCCAAACACAGGAGGAAGTCTACCACCCACTGATAGCTGAAGAAAAGATGTAATACTCTTTTATCCTGTAAAGCCACATTTTCTTTTGACGTATACAGTGCCCTGAGATGCGCATCTTCACTACAGTTGTGTTGCAGTAAGGCTGCATGCTAGAAAAAAGAATGCAAATGTACACGGTTGTAAAAGTGGATGGCTTTCACATGATTTATGTAATGTTTAAACCAACTGAAAGAAGGATTATACGATTTATAATGTAACGTTAAGTATTATCAGGATGTTTATGTGAAACATTGATGTTCCTTTATTTGAATAATGCCAGTTGTTGGCCCAAAAACAAATTATTTGCCCCCAAAATTTTAGGTTACAATAATATTTTCTGCACATACAGTGCAGCTATTGTGCCTAAATTAAATATTTCAGGTATTAACAAAATTATATAACCAGTCAAGAATTTTGCAAACGATTAAACTAATAATGCTCAAAATGGTTGACAGACAAAAGATGGACACATTAAGGGTATCAGCTGACATGTATATCATAGTTAGTAACCAGAAAAAAGATAGTGACTCATAAACTTATAGGACTTAATTTGATCATAGAATAATACAACCTTGGCATAGGGATCTCACCTTTGTATTGGCTTACAGTTAGGACACTAGACAAATGCTGGTTAAATGTGCAAGCGGCAAGTAGATTTGCTTCACTCACCGGCCAAAGAAACAAAGGTAATCGATTAAGTAACTTGTAAAATTTGAACATTCACCAGCCATTTGGCCAGTGGACAAAAAAGTTAATTATACACCCAGCTTACAGTGCAAGGACTAAAGCTATTACATTATGTTCTGTCTTGTTTTATGCTAAACCAGTCATGTGATGTTGTCCTTGTGGTTTCCTGCCCCAAAAATGCTAGGGACAGTCTTCTTTAGCACAGAGCTAAGTTACTCAGCCAGTCAAATACCACCCATATCTTGAAAAGAGCAGCATTTCTTAACCGAAATGCAACCAGAATAAAAAAAGTCAGTTGCTGTCAGATTTGCTGCTGTTAATTTCACCTTTTCATATATCATGTACCTGCTGCTCAGGCACCAGCTTTGCGTATTTTTAATTGGTTCTGCCCTTGAAATACCTTCAGGACGTGTGCCGTATTAAAATACAATTGCAGACAAATTTGTGGAAACTTTATTAGTGCTAAAATGGCAAACAACAAAGAAGACCGGAAGATTTACAAAGGGGAATAATTACCACGGATAAGTGCTAAGAGCAGCCAAATCTGAGCTTCGGTGTGCACTGACAGAAGTCACCCAAAGTTTATTATATTATTTCAGTAAAATATTATTTTCAAACAACGGTGAAAAATCGAAGCCTTTGCTGGAATGTTTTCAGCGTCAGTTCAAGGGGGTGTCACTTTGAATCCCCCCCCCAGCAAAAATCAGGGAGCATATGGCTCCCATGGTACTGACACAGGCAATGGCATTCTTATATGTACGAAACAGTGGGGAGCTGTAAGAAATGCATATGCATGATCTCATTTAACTGTTGTAAGCCTCGCTATGAGTCATTTAGTGACATTAAGTGCGGCTGGGAGCCTCTCGGTCCGTATCCAGATAATTTATTTAGCATTAGTGCGAGGAAGAGAGAGGAACGAATGTTATTAAGATCGAAAAGGATTTTCCGAGTGACTCCAGATCAGTTTTGAGATGTTTAATTCTGCAGTTAGGTTTAGCACCAGTACTGAATGAACTGGTGCCAGATCAGTCCTAAACGATGCAGGGCTAGCTCTCTGAGGAGAGAGGTTCATATTGTGGCAGGCCGTACCTGGGATTGTCAGGGAGGGGCTGTGATTTCTCTGGTCCAGATCTCTTCCTCCTCCTTGCTCCTTGGTTCAAAATGGCAGCTATTACTCCACAGTGATTGATTCACAGCCTCTCTTCCAAATTCATTTTCTGTAAAATTACAATACATAAATCAATTAAATGAAAATAACCTAAGCTGTGTCTGCACAACGTTGACTGCATTACGTCTTTGAAAGCACTTTTGATTTCCCAGATATATGCTGCCCTGTCTACTCTATGGCAAGCCATTAAATAGAATAGAATTGATTGGTTCTTCAGATTATTTGTGTTCAATTTCATTCAAAAATGCCTCAAGAACTGTATTAGCCGCCAGGATATCTCAATAGTCAAATCAGCTAAAATCCCATGTCAAGTCTGGGGGAAATTAAATGATTCAGAAACATTTTCTGCAAGGTAACATCAAAGGTGCTGTTCCACCGTCTTATAGAGGACCTAGACTCTTATCATATCAGGGATAAAGCAAGGATATTGTGGCTGAAAAAATGATTACAATTTAAAAAAGAGGGAGAAATGATCAGCCTTATGCCTACTCGAAGGACATGTAATGTAAATTTAAGTATGGTTTAAGACTGTTCAACTCACTGAGAACATGCAGATTATTTGAGAGAACGCTAATCTCCGCTGTGCTGGCACAAGAAAACTACCAGTCACTGGGAACATGCTGTATGGAAAGCACGCAAATTAGTTCAGTGAGAGCAAGACTCGAGATGGAAGAGTGGGTGTGGTGTGCGACTCCCCCGCTAAAATGAGAATAGAGTGGATTAGTTGGCTACACGTAATACCGAGCATTGCGCCAAGAAGTCTGCTCACATTCGTGATATTCCATGGACTGTCATACCTTACTGCTTCAAGGAAGCTGAGCGTTTAGTTATTCATGTTTAATTAATTGCAACTGAATTCGAGATGTGCATATGCGTTGAAATACTCTTAAGATGGGACTTAAGTGCATTCAAATGAATAGGATGTATACATTTATGCATCAGTTTGCCCATTTATCTGACAAACAGTCATTTGATGCGCTTAACAATACATCGGTTTGATCCTCGTCGACAGAAAACATTGAACGGAGGTTATTGAGCCATCCCTCGCTCGCTCATTCTCGCTCCCTCTCTGTTGAGCGTTGTCTTCGATGATGCTAATTAAAAGCAGTGTACGGAGACAACAGTCAAAGTGTTAATGGGGCAGCAGCGGAGTGTGTCGGAAGAACGACAGCCCCGTGGGGTATATCGCCAGGTTGCTTAAGTTGTAATCGGAGCCACGCTTCTGTCGGAAAATAGGAAAGAGCTACCGTAAATCTCCTAAGAGACTATTCTGAAATCAAAAAACCGTAAAGTCCTGTGAAGCCACTGGGATGTAGCGGAGGTTTGTGGCGGGGCATGAATGTGAAGGGGAAACAGTGTTCTGATTTTCTTTAGTGAAGAGATTCATTCCTGCTTAACGTATGAATGTGAATTTTGTCCCTGCGTAGTTTGTCCATTAACACTGTGATTATTTGCAGGTTGTTTTGCGGGAGTCCATTTTGCTAATTATCGCTTTCTCACCGCCTTCTTGAGCTGTGACAGACCTACGCATTCCAAAGAAGAGTTTCCCTTTTGTGATTTTTAAAAAATTTTAATGAGTGGTTGCAAATAATTTTTATGCATCGTAATCAGGAGCTGTTCCAATGACGTGGCACTGAGACTCTTGAATCTCATTTGCAATACTCTGCATTATCCCTTTATTGCCCCCTAAAGTCATGCATTATTATTGGCTCATGTAACTGTTGGTAATATTGTGACTCTCAATTACTGAATCTGTGACACCCTTGGCTGTTTGAAGAATACCCAGGTAACCCTCTAATTGTAACAGGCCAACCTAGTCTGTGGCCCTCACTCAAGTAAGAGAAGAAACCAATTTGCTTTCCTCAGCTATAGCTGGTCTGTCCTGTTCAATCTCCGCTGCTTCATATTCGTCTCCTCCGTACGGCACTAAATTTGGCATCTGAGTGGGTAGAGGGCGAGCGTCTGTCTGTCAGCACCAAGACGAACGTCAGAGCGAGATCTCGCTCCGTTCTCCCTCCGCACCGCAGATACTGTCGCGGTGCCTTGCTGGATCCGAGGTAAAGCTCCTATTGAGAAGCAAGCGCGTCGTCTTTGTCTCCCACAGACGCTGCCTGATCTTCCAAGCTTCATTTCTGAGTCACTGCCGAAGCTTCTGCTTTTCTATTCAGAGCTGGAGTCCAAAACCCCAGGGAGAAGAGAGGCTCTTTTAAACGTGCGAAGCATTTCAAATTCCTAGTGCACTTCCCCAGTCCAACCCTGATGCAATATTGCTCAGAACACACTGGCATGCGTACAAAAGGAACCTCGGGCCGTTTTAAATATATTTTCCTGGTCCGAGGCGAAAAACGCAGTCCCAGAGGAAGAGAAATCTTTCTCAGAGCCCGTGTTTATTGTCTGGCGGCGGTCTCGCAATTGTGCGCGGCGTCACTGGCGAGCGTAAACAAAACGCTTTCGCCGCGCTTCCCATGGCATTGTGGGAAGTATAACTGCATTGCCGAGGACCTGAAGCGCGCGCCGCATTGTGATTCCGCCGTGACGGTCGGATGGAAACCCGAGGGAAAGGAGTAGAAAAAAAAAATGGATAATAGTTTGACAAATTCATCCTTTTTTATCCTCGCACACTCTACAGACGCGGCCATCCTCCACCACCCCCCGCCCCCCCTCCATGCCTCGACCGCCACACCTTGTCCTGGAGTCCCCCCATCTCATGGCAAATCGCAGCTCCGTGGATCCCAGCTGATCGCTGACCCGTCGTGATGCAAAGGCGGTGATGTCATTACTCGTTTATGTAACCGGGATGGTTGAGATGAGGATGTTCCCAGCTTCCCTGCCCCGGGAGGGGAGGACCGACAGCCAATCAGCTGCGGTCGACCTGGTTTCTCCTGCTCGCTCAGACTCCGATGTTGCTGAACCCCTAACCACGTGGTGCGGAGAGGGACAGAGAGGATCAATATATGCAAGACTTTGAACCACCTGACTTCACTATCCTCATTCTTGGCCATGTGACCCTCAGCTGGTCATGGCAGTAGGCCTGTCAATTTTTGAGGGATCTGTCTCTTTGTGAAGTCAAAAGTTGGCAGAACAATCAAAACTGGACTTCAATGACGACCAAAACATCGGGGGCCTGATTTTATGAGACCTTTATCACGTGCAATACATTTTTACCTCACTCAAAGCCAGTAATACCTCACCAAAACTGGTCACATGGCCAATGATTGGAGCAAAAAAAATAACCTGGCCAATTATGGACCAAATTACTGTGCTGCATGCAATAAAAGACTTAACATAAGCAAAAAGTCTTAGTAAGTCAGACTCTTAAAAAATCAGAGCGTGGAATAAAGCAACCTGAATTGAAATTGTTTGTCTCGCAGGCTTTGAACAGTCTATACCACTGATTGGAACAATTGAACAAATTGCGATGGAACATGGCAGGTGTCAGGCCAAAGCTAAGATCAAACATGAGTCAGCAATGACTGATTTGACTTTTTGCTCAGTAACCTGCATAAGGCCAGTCCTCTCCGAAATTACAGGATTCAGATATATCAGCATGATAAAGAACCAAATACAACTATTTTAAACGTTAGCGTTGGCCACACGTTTGGATTTCGTGAGAATGAATTTTCTTTTCCAAATCATTTTGTTCCTAAAGGCAGCACATGGGAGCATCCCCGTCAGAAATTTTGAGCTGGGAGCACAGACCCAGGGTTAGCTTACTCCTCGACTAAAGAGAAATTTTTATGGACAATCTCCACTGAGAACTCAGTGTATTTCAAGGACTAGATTTAATCTGCGCCTTTGAAACTGGCCCCTCATAGTCTGAACACAGGAACCCAGACACCTTTACTGTCTACCATCCATCTTCTGCTCCGAATGCATAGTCTTCCTCCACCTCCACCTTTATGGGTGTCTGAGGGTGTGACCTTGCAGGAGTTTGACCCATCTGCAGCTACAGTCAGTGGGCGTCAAACCCAACAGCACGAAGCAGACAAGAGCGCTCAGGGTTGTGTGCCAATCAACTCCCGGTACAGAGGGCGAGAGCCATTCATCTCTCCCTCGGCCATCAGAGCGAGACGTCAGGACCTTAATTGCCTGCCCGATGCAGAGCCGAATCTCTGAAAGCCCTATTATGTATTACACTGTTCACCTCCCCCGCCCGCCCCCCATCATCCCCCCCCATCCCCCCCCCACCACCAACCTCACACCAGACCAGCTTTGTAACACCGAGCTGCAGAAAATTAGGAGGGCATGGCGCAGCAAGCAAACACAGAGAGAGTGATGGAGCAAGACCGCGGCGAGAGAACAATGCGTTTGTTCGGGCGTGCGCTGACGCCGGACCTTTTCGGATTCGAGCTCGCGTCCGGTTTGTGTCCCGCGAGCAGTGCATCTCAGGGTAGTCAATGAATTAAGATTGGCCGTAGGTCATGTGACAATTTTATATCAGTACGGCAGTTCTCCACATGTTATTAGAAAAGGATGGGCTTTGGTTAATTTGCTTTTAATGTTAGTAACCTGCAAATGCCTGAAGCTCAGTTTGAATTTACATCATATCTCTATAAGTAAAAGAAAGCACACATGATGGCTGAATCCAGTGGGATCCTGCTTTTAACATGAAAAGTTTAACAAGGTTTTCTGCTACACGTCAACATAAACTTTGTCATACAGGTTTTCTAGATATTGTATTAGCAGGCCTCTTGTTTAAATAAACATGACATGGCTGCCCTTCCTGCTAGCACGGAGAGGGGGATTTTTGGGCTACTTATAGCACTGGGTGCAACAAAATAGGAATTGCACTTTGGTACTTTGAGACCAACATCCTCCGAGCGAATGTACTCTTCTCGATTGAGGATTCTGATTAAAATTTGCAACTGCTCTCTTTCTGCTGGCGAACGACGTAGCCATCTGTGGTGAAAGCTAAGAAAAGGACGTAGAAGTTCTCACAAACCATGTCAGATACAGTTTAGAATTGAGTCAGGAGACACATCAGCAAGGGCAACTGAGCCATTAGACTCTTTATACGGTGAGGGCTGCAGGAGCCCAGCAATGGTGAGGGAGGCCTCTGGCTGGGGAGAGAACTTTGGCAGAGCCTCCACTTTGGCGTTTGGCCCAGTTTCAATAAATCACTGGTCTTATGGCTGCCAATAATTTAGCCTCATGAATAAATGCAGGGCCTTGAGCAGCTATGCGTGTTAGCGCCTAGACAAAACTCGCTCACATCAGTGTGCCAGGGCACACAGAGTAATTCCAGCCATAACGCATTCAAAATTAACGTGCACTCTATCACTCTGCAGTGTTCTTCGTATAGGTCCTTTCAATGTCGAAAAATTTGTTGTACGATGTACAGCGTATGAGCATGAAACTTTTTAGCTTTGAGCTAATGGTCATCAGTAAAAGTATATATGTATTATCTTGAAAATGAATGAATAACTTGACGAGATAACAAGGAAATTGAATTATAATCTCTTTTGCTGTTGCTGAAGAGTGATTCAGAGAAGCTTGGAAGACTCATTCACACATGGTCAAATATTGTGAAATGGGTGTTGACAGGAAATGCAGTGACTCTGAGGGAGGTCAAAGGCTAATCCGTTGTCTCAAAATTAATACAGTCATGAAGTGAGAAGTTCCTGACAAATATGGACAGAATGCTGCTATCACAAGGTTGAGGCCCATTTTGAGTGCTTTTCATTATTTCTTTTGATATCAGTGAACCAGCCCTGCTCCTATACATAAACCAGGTTGTAGGTCCTCACTCAAACCCTAACAAGCCCAGATCTTTATATTACTGGATACTTCGCTGAGCTTCTGCTGAATGGAGCCAAGTCATGCCAAATCTGGATTGAAATGAGAACCTCCAGTTCGCTAGATATCCAGAACAGGGTTCATTACCACGGCTGTTGACTATTTTCATTGGGGGCTTATTGTACTTTTTTCCAATTGAAAGGCTAGAAACTAAAGGAAGTACTCATTCTCATTGCATTCGGCTGAATGCCAATTCAGTCCTGTTTTGGCCGCAAGTTTATTGCTGAATGAAAATGAATAGTAACAACAGCAGGGGGTCCTATACAGTTTGTTTTTGTCTTTACCCTTTGTTGACCATGTAATCGCCTGTTTAAATTGCTTAATGAAAGAACTGTGCATACATAAGACCTTCCCCGAATGACAATGTTAAAAATTCAAACGGTGAACCAAATTAGCAATTCCCTGGATTTGTTCAGCATTTGAAAATTTGTATTGTTTTTTTTTTTTTTTTAGAACAGTGAATATTTCTTACTAACAGAAATATAGACTTTAAACACTGCTCAAAAAAGAGGGAGCTGGAAATGCAATGGCCTATCTTTTGTTGTATTAAATTTTAGAATGAGGATTATCTGAAATAATTCATGCGGTTTTAAAGCTTGGATTGTAAGCTCGTAAGGGGCATGGGAATCTGCTGTATGGTCAGAGGTGGTCAAGCAGGAGAGTGGTAATGAGATTAGAGAGTTGGGGATCTGGTTGGGAGGCTAATGGGAGGGATGTGGGGCTGGTGTTTAGTGTGGGCGTGCAGGTTGGGTGCCTAGCTTTAATGTGTGTATCAGTCAATATCCAGCTGAGAAACAGTTGAAAGTGTAATCGGTAAACCTAGCAAGGCCCGCCCATAATGACTCCGGAAGACGTTGTAGATTTAAGTGGGAAACACGAAAGCCAAAGCAAAAAAAGAATTATTATAATAATTTTGAATTTCCACGCAAATCCCGACATACTGTGAATAAACGCCAGCAGGTGGAAGAGTCAGTATCATTTAACCGAAGAGCTTCTGAAGAATTAAGCCTTAGTGACTGCTCATTTAAACCATCGAATAAAGCGGCTTATTCTCGGCGTTCAGCATTTCCGGAACCTACTCCATTTGCATGTTTGGGCAGTAAATGCGGTTTTCAGCTGTTTTTTTTTCCTGCTCTCAGTGTTGTGGCATTACCCCCTTTATCATTCAGTCACATTATTCCCTCGTACTTTACTGCAATCATCATCCATCATTGATAGTCCTTCATGTTTATTCAAATAGGATCTCCTCCACCCAAAGGGCGTGGGGAAAAGACGCTCGCCATGCACGCTCGCCGTGCACGCTCGCTGTCCTGCACGATACATCACTGTCCACTGCTGTGAGCCAGGCAAACAATAGGATGATCACATCCATTTTCATCTTAGATTCTAAAATTGAAAGACTAAAATTATATTTGACGGGCGTTCAGAGCTTTGTCTGTCTCAGTATGCGTGCATGAGAGTGGGAATGAACGGGTGAGAGAGAGAGGCAGGAGATAAAAGAATGGGCCTTTCTGTGTCAGTGTGTGTGTGTGTGTGTGTGCATGTGTGCATGTGTGTGTGCGTGTGTGTGTGTGTGTGTGCTTGAATGGATGTTCGCCAGTGAAATTAGCTTTTTTATTTACCCGCTGTTGCTTTATACTTTCTGGAATTGTAAGTATGAGAGTCAATGTGCGCCGATGTGTGTATGTGTATATATTCAATGGGTTCCAAAATTACTGGCACCCCTGACTGGCAATGCACAAACAATGCAAAAAATATATAAACAATATAATTGTAGAGAAACGGAATATACCAACATGTGTGAAATGCTTTACTGTATGAATGTTCTGATTGAAACCGCCTAAATCATAACAATCATTTAATGCAATATAAATTTCAATTAAAGGTTCAAGGTTTCATAGTTATTACCGCCCCTCATTTAGTACTTCGTGCAACCACCTCTGGCAAGTATAGCAGCATGGAGTCTTTTCTTGTATTTTCTGTATTGCAGAACGTTGATTTTTTTTTGTCACACAACCATTTCTGTGTTGATCTTGAGGTATGCTTTGGGTCATTGTCTTGTTGGAAAGTCCACCTACGGCCAAGTTTCAGCCCTCTGGTGGAGGCAACTACATTCTCAGCCAAAATATCCTGACACTGGGTGGAATTCATTATGCCATTTATCTTTACCAGTGCCCCTGGACCTCTTGAATTACAACAGCCCCAAAAAATTACTGACCAACCATCATATTTCACCGTTGAGTGTGAGGTGCTTCTCATTGTATGCATCTCTATTTCCACGCCAAACATGCCGATGCTGTATCTGATTGAAATGTGCAATTTCGGTCTCATCTTACCAAAGCACCTTGGTCCATTCATAATTCAAATGACGTTTGGCAAACTCCTAGCGCTTGCTTCTGTGCCTTCTAGTCAGAAAAGACTTTCTTCTGGTAACCCTTTCAAAGAGCCTGTGGTTGTGGAGGTGGCACTTGACGGTGCCTTTTAAAACCTGGTGACCCCAAGATGCCACCAAGGCCTGCGATTCCTTCACAGTCATTCTTGGGGATTTTTTTTTTTTGCTTCTCTCACCATCCTCCTCAGTATCCTGGGGGGCAGAATGCAGTTGCATCCTCTACGCTTGAGGTTTTCAACAATGCCATATCTTTGGAATTTTTTAAATTGCCCTGACAGAGCTCAGTGGCATAGTGGTATATTTAATCATTTGTGAATCTTCTTGTAGCCATTATCAGATTTATAAGGGTCTACAAGTGTCTCTTTTGAACTGACAGTTGTTTTGTTTTCTTCATGATGTTGGATGACAAAGGGATGTATCATGTGTCACCTCATTTTTATACCCTAGTGAAGCAGGAAGTGATGTAATGGCTTAATATAGTTCTTTGACACTTAGATAAAACTTAAAGTGGAATTTAATTCCCGGTTTAATTTTGGTAGATGCTATTTATAATAATCTTTAAGGGTGCCATTAATTGTGAAAGCCTTGATTTGGAGGAAATTGATTTTTAATTAAATCAGTAAATGATTTTGGTTGGTTCCATTGGAACATTAATATCGTATAGTATTTCTCACATGTTGTTATTTAGAGTTCCTCAATAAATTATATTTTTTTCAAATTTTTTGAAGTATTATTTGTGCATCGCCAGTCTATTGTTTGTGCATTGCCAGGCAGGGGTGCCAGTAATTTTGACGCCCACTGTATATGTATGTATGTATGTCTGTGTTTGTGTGTGAGTGTGTTTATGCATATGCATGTAAGTATGTGGGTGTATTCGAGTGTATGCATGTAAGTATGTTATGCTTATTTGTGATTGTGAGTATGTGTGTATGAGTATGTGAGTTTGTGTATGTGTGCATGTGTGTATGTCAATATGACTCTGTCAGTGTGTGTATGTATGTACCCATGTAAGTTTGAGTGTGTGTATATATGGATGTGTGTGTTTGTATATGTGTGTGCGTGTGTGTGTGTGTGTGTGTGTGTGTGTGCACGCATGCGCATACGTGTGTGTGTGTAAATTCACTGTTAAAGCTGCTTTTTCACTTTTCCACTGTTGCTTTAGAGTTTCTGTAATTGCTGCCATGTGGGCGTCTCGCATGACCTCACATGTACAGTATGACCGGCATAATCGTATGCTGCCCACTGTCCCCGGGGACCTGGCAACCAGCACAAAAACTGCTCAGCCAGTCTACAGCCTACTCAAGGGAGGAAAAACTCTACAAAATATTCCTTTATTATTATTATTATCATTATTATTATTAGTGGTAGGGGTAGCAGTTGTAGCCAGTGTTAAAGCAATACAGTTATAACATTAGTATATACTGTATTAATGTATATCATTAGTTCGTGCCATTGTTCTTGATGATTGTATGTTCTATGACACATTTCAATAATTAGGATTAATACACCATTCACATTTTAAATGTCCTCAGATGTCTTTTGTAATTGTCCCTCTGATTATCATGAAGTTTTGTAGAAAATATGAAACAAAACACCATGACCTGCATAGGGTCAACAATAAAGTTCAGATGAACAAATTTCAGGCATCGATAAGCATTCTGGTTCCTTCAACAAAAGGAACAGGAAATAAGAAAAGGTCTGTTGGCCCAGCAGTCCATAGTCTGGGCGCAGTGAAACATATTCAAGTATTTGTTATTTAATTTATCTCTGTTACCACTTTGAGCTGAAGTCAGAAGACATTAGGAGACCAAGTCTTCCTTAAAATGATGGAATCCACATTGCAAAATTGGCTTTATCTTCAATATATGCACATCTATGTATACCATAAAGACAATCATCTTTTAGGGATTGTAATAATCTTTGGTCTCACAAAAACTATGGCAATATAGCATAGGATGAATTTATTGCCTTAAACGAACCACCTCTGCAAGATGTGGTGTATGACAATGAATACAGGTAGATAAATGCAATCGCAGGAGACAGAATTTGCGATGTCCTGGCAAATAGTGGATGATCTAGACTTTTTCGATATTGTTCAATAATGACATTAGCCTTACATTTCTAGAAAGAAATTATGATTAGTATCTTTGCATAGCAGCCTATTTATGGAATGGATTAAAGCAGGATGCCATGCTAATATGAAGATAGAGGTGCTATGTAAGCCTCAAAGAGTATAGCTAGCTGATGTGTTTTTTAATTTTTTTTAACCCAACGGGGGATTAACTGGCTGAGTTGTTAACTCGACTGGTCATTGACAAGCACAATTATTATGACGATGTTTTCTCCATCATCGTTTGTGGTCGTCTGTTGTCCGTAAACAACTCAACCCGTAACCTCTAGCAACCACAAATATCAATTAAATTTGACAAAATTTGGTATGCAACATCTTTCCCACATGAAGTAGTTTGGGATTGAATTTCAGCACCGAATCCCCAAAAGTTGACGTGGCAGGGTGTCCAAATTAAAAAATTGAAGTTGTCCTTTTTCATACTTTTCTAATATCGACAAAGAGCAGAAACTTGGTGTCTAAGTAGTGTACAACATGTCTCAACTGAACGATGACAGGTTTTGCAACTTCTGAAAAATTGCCGTTTTGTGACTTCTGACGTTCCATCTGTCATGAACACCTGTTTGAATGAGCCCTAACCTCTACCGGTCACATTGATCATTTTTGATGAAACTTTGCATACAACATTATTAGGACATAAATTGGATTAATATTTCATTTCAGCCTTGTATCCCTCTCCCAAATGGGTGTGGTAGGGTGGCAGACCAGTTGAGTTTCAGGTTCATTTGAAGCTCTTGTTGTACAGGTGCAGAGTTTGTGAAGCCAAGGCAATGGTGGATTCCTAGGGGTCCACAAACCAAAGGTAACAAATCATGGCAAATTGATTTGAAAACTCAATAAAGCAGTATATTTCAAGAAAATGACACAATTTCAGGATGGATACAGCATAGCACCTGTTACTGCAAAGCTGCAGGACAAATTATATGTTTCTGTGCGGTTGGAAACCATAACCATGACCATAACCATAACAATAACAATAAGTAATCCTGACACATAACAATTGTCTTGCAGTGTTTCACACACAGGCTAATAAATGGCACAAAAGAATATTGCTTTTAAATTGGCCTTGCACCGTGAAGCCACTGGAACCTCATTTCAGTTGTCATTCTAACTGACTGTTGTGTCCCCCAGTGAATTTCCCATACATTCCCATGTCTGCCCAAAGGTCACTATTCTTGGCATTTCATGACTTAGTTCATAATCTTATAATCTGCATTTCCCGCTGCTCCTTCCCCCTCTATTTCTCTCTACGGGTCGTCTGCCTGTGGAGTCAACCCCCCCCATCCCCCTCCCCCCACCTCCGACACAACTACCCCCCAGGGAAAGCCATTCTCCCCTTCTGTACCGCACAGCGGGAGTCAATTATCCCATTCCACCAGCATTGCGCCTACCTCTCTCAACACCAGCTATTTCCAGCTGCCACCGATCCATTCAAATTTCGCACAATTTTGATGAAAGACCTTTGTGGTGCTGCCCTTCTGTTGCGATCTGCGGAAATCCAGCTCTCGTCTTTCATCGGTACAATCGACGGAATGCTTTCCTTGCGTTTAAAAAAAAAAAAGAAAGATTTCATTCATGATGTGACCCATTACAATAACTGAACAATCGAGGCTGTAGCTTTGTGGTCCCTTGTCAAGGACATTTTGAAAACGGCTTTAAACAAAGGGTGGCCTTGCTTGATATAATGTCGAAATTGAACAGAAGGCAACGGGTAGCGTGGGGTTCAAAATTATGCATAATTATGCATAATTCTCATAAATCAAGATTGGTTTCTCTCTCCGCTGCGTCCTGTAGGTGGAGGGAACAACGCTGATAGAGTCTAGTTTTTTTCTTATTGTATGAGGCTGTCTCTAACATATATGAATACAATTTTGTATAGAAATGTTTCTCTTCTTCTCAAGGTTTATGTGAGGAGCAGAAGCTAGGTTTTGCATTGCTAATGGTGGGGGAATGCACTGGTTTATGTAATGCCTCCAAACGTCCTCATCTGTTTATTTTTCTGTATATTCAGTGACGCCCTTATATTGTTAAACAAATATCTACGTGTCTTCATCGTAATCGTGGGTTTCAGTGCACAATATTATTTGTTGTCTTGTAACCACAAATTTGCTTAGTTTTCTTTGTTTAAAGGCAGACAGTGCGGCTTTGTTTTCACACTGTGCCTCATTGCATTCTAACCCCTCTCCGCTGCCTGCCTTCCCCGGCCTCAATTACCCGCGCCGCGGCAAGGAAGGAGTTAATAATTTCACGCATGTCAAGGGCTTCTGGAGAGCCATTAAGCAGCCCAATTAATGAGCGTGAAAAAAAAATTCAAAGGAAGGGGGAAAAAAATACAAAGTCGCTCATCATTTGTGCCAGTGCCAAGCTTCCAGGGATGAATTTGGATGAAAGTTAGACGCCTTCCTCATTCAGTCATTAAAAGACCCACGAAAGCCCCGTTTTGACCTTTTCTCCGATCATCGGCTCGTGAAATGAACACGGCCGCTGCCCCGTTCCACCCTCGCACTGAGAGAGTCGAATCTCCTTCGTCCAGAGGTCTCACCGGAGGCTGTCATCACAGCAGAAATCTGCAGACGGTGGAGCTCATTGGCTCTCTGCCATAGCCATTTCAATCACTCTTCACACCTCGCTGGAAATTCGCAGCCTCTTCCCGCAAAATCCTCCTCTCCGAATATTATCATCTGCAACCAGCGTGACGGCTAATCAGCAATGCAAAGTAATTTTTTTTCTGGAGGAGCTCATCTGCATACTTAAACGTACACCTGCAAGGACAGCTAATGCCGGCTCGCCATGCCTAAGCGAGGGCTAAGTGACATCAGTACATAACAAATTTTGGGACCAAAAAGAGCCCCATGGGATCCAGTCAACATCGCTTCTTATATCTCGCTAAACAAATGCACAATATTTTGGTGAACACTGAACGCAGGGTAATTGACATTTTTATATTAACATTAAACGCATTCCCATTTGCATTCACAGTGAAGGACAAATTGCAATTTATTTAAGCGGTGAATATGCATGAGATTCTGAAGAGGAGTATAGGTTCCAGAATGAAAATTATTATTTTTTTCATTATAATCTGGATACAAGCACTGTTTAAAACAATATGCAAGTTTAATTATCATTTTGAAAGCCAGGCAAAACTATCGGACTGGGAATCACTGGCCAAACATCTAGTCCTGACACACTATTCCAGAAGGACATAACAGTGAGAACTGTCGCATTTAAAAATAGTTAAAAATACAAGGAGCTCTATGTACTGCAACTCAACACTCAATGAGGAACAGGCGAAAGTATTATGAATAAAACATCTGATTTTGGAGGTGTGTGGGCAGCTGGTAACTTGAGGTGGTCATTAAATGCACAGCGGGAAATGCAGGGTACGGCTGCTGCCGCATCTTCGTTAGCATTAGCACGTGCAGCCAAGGGAATTCAATCTGACATTTGGCTGTGCAACATTATCAAAATAAGAGCTGATGGATTTTTGTTTGAAAATTAAAATAACAAAAAGGTGTTTTCCATGGGAAAAGATCCCACCATTAGGTTCACGCGGGGGCTGAGGGGGGAAAAAAAAGCAGGAGCTAAGAGAATTGCATTGGAGGTGGGAGGATGATGATTATTAAACCTCATGATCACCATAAACAGGGAATGGGAAATGAATGCCACAGCTGCTGCGACTAGCTCCGATACGCAGATACCTACCAAGAGTGATTAACGTTATTGTTGTTATTTCAGAACCAGCCAGGAAGACGAAGCGCACTACTGTGGAGGATGTGTTCAGTGGCTGCTTTAATCGGTCGCCACGGCAGCATCGTTTTATCTGAGGAGCGCTGAGAATCAGGGGCGCAAAGGTTCAGGGGTTTTGATGAAGCACCACAGGCAACACGAGGGAGATGCCTTAAAACATAGTTCTCGCTGAATGCACATCCTGGACTGGCAGGAATTAGCTTTACGAGACAGCTAGCCTCTGCAAGCTTCACTGGAATTAGCCTTATCAAATCCACAAGGGCGCAAAGTGTAGCGTAGAGTGACGTGATTGCTAGAAAAATGGTTTTCAACACCGAAGTCATGGATTCCCTGGAAGGACAACACAGTTACACCCATGAGATAGATCCAGGAATTGCATCACTTCCTGCCATAGGAAGACTGAAAGCTCTGTCAGTTTCCTTGTATGAGAATTTCTCCTAAATTCCAACTATATTTACTTATGAGTGACAAATCAACGGTTTTCCCCATAGACTTTCACCACCCGCTCCCCATAATGGCTACAAATGACGACCCTGGTCATATCAATGAAAACTACATTTGACACCTTGGGGGATACCCCTGTTCTCAATCAAATGGGGAGGCTAGGGAAAAGGTTAATTGATAAATATTTAGGTGACACATGTAGTCATTATGGGGAAAAGAGTTAAGGCAGCATGTGTAGTAATTATGGGGAAAAGTGTTAATGAAAAAAATCAACCTGAACAATTTAAGTAATTTGTTGGGCCTCCACAATTGGCCAGATCAGCTTCAGCACACCTTGACGTTGCATATTTGGGTCCGCAAGTGTCCAACTTTACTAGAGGGATGGAGCACCTTTTATCGAAGAGGCATTCCATCATTTGGTGTCTTGAAGATGGTGATAAAGAGCATTCTCTAGCATGTGGTTCCAGAATTTCCCTTATGAGTTCACTTGGTTTAAGATCTGCAAGGCAGTGGCGTATGCCTTAGATCGTTTTCATAATCATTCAGTGACCCCTTGTGCCCTATGAGGCTTGGGCCATTGTCATCCTGGAAGAGACCACTCCCATCATGGTCGGAATGCTTCATCATGGGATGTAAAGGTGATCACACAAGATAACTTTGCATTGATTTGTAGAGATCCTTCTGCCTTTTAGGGGATGAGTGGAGCCAAATCATACCAGGAAAATGAATACAAGCATCTGCATTTGTTATGTTTGTGCATTTATTCAGGTCTTTTTCTTTCATTTTTCACCCTTCTGTTCGTGGCAGGATTTCTCAATGAAAGCAAAACAAAATGCATTTTTTGGATTTCATGATATGCTATTGTACGTGGGTCAAATTAAATTATGAATTTGCATTATATTTCTTATTTGACACACTTGAAAGTGACACATCTTGCATTGATAGCAAGTTCTGCATGATCTTAGATTTTAGTTGGGATTTCCAGTAACCTTAAAACTCACATTTTTTCCTAGGATTAGTAATTCCAAAGTCTGTTATAGCAAGTATTTTAATCTTAAATTGAATGATGAAGAACATATTCACCAATCCCATTAGAAAATCTTGAAATTTTTAACATATAAATGGCATTAATTTGTCTTAGTCACTTCTATCGTGGTTGACATAAGATCAAAAGTAATTGACATAAGTTAAATTATCAGGCTTTTTTTTTTTTTTGCAGTACTTGCTTTTGTTGTTGTGCAGAAGAAATAGGACTCATCTCATTTGATCTCCCCACTGACTTTCAGTGGGAGCTTCCATCTTACTCCATATAAGGCAATTCCTTGGTCAATCCATATGGATTTGATTACAGCACTCATAAAGGGAAGTACTGTAGGACTGGCAAGTGGTATTTTCTACAGCCATCAAATGGTTTGTGGCTTGAATTGAATTAAGGATGGAGTATAGCTGCATGGTGATCCCAAATATGCAACTGTACACCACCACTATTATATAAGCACTGGATGCAGGGTTCTTGTTTAGTAATTCATAGACAAATTGGTAAGTCAGTTTGCGAGTGGAGTGAAAATTTGATTAAAGCAACAGTTTGGAATATTACGATCAAAATATTCTTTTTCATACATTATCAGTCAGTGTTTGGATGGATGTTGATGTAGGAAGATGTTTGATGGCAGTCTGTTTATGCACAACATAAAAACATGGGTTGAGTGTGCTTTGGTTGAATGTGCATTGCACATTAAGGGTTGAATGAGCATTGACCAATCAGCAGCATATTATCATAAACGTTTTCAACCCCAACTCCCTCTAGAGGTAATGCTGGCACTACAGAATTTAAATGTTATAATGCTGACATTACCACTAGGGGGAATTGGGGTTGAAGATGTGAAATAATCGATTGTACTTGGTTGACGCTCAACTCTTATTGTTATATTGCAACCCCATTTCCAGAAAAGTTGGGATGCTGTGGAAAATGTAAATAAAAACAATGCAACAATTTGCAAATCATTTAAACTCTATGTTTAATTGAAAATAGTGCAAGACAACATATCAGAAGTTGAAACTGAGAAATTTTACAGTTTCTTGAAAAATATATGCTCATTTAGAATTTGATGATGGCAACAGATTTCAAAAAAGTTGGTATAGGGGCATGTTTACCACTGTGTTGCATCACCTCCTCTTTTAACAACACTCTGTAAAGGTTGGGAACTGATACTGACTGCTATAGTTTTAAAAGCAAAATGTTTTCCCATTCTTGCTTAATGAGGGATTACAGCTGCTTTACACATCGAGGCCTCCTTTGTCATATTTTAATCCCCCGCCACAAAGTGGATCGGGGGATATTGGAATGGTGCTTGTCCATCTGTCCGTCCGTCCGTCTGTCCGGGTTCAATGGGGACAAGTTCTCTCGGCAACTATTGCACCTACGTGGATGAAGTTCTGTGGGTGACCAGCACTAATGATCCTATTGAATGAGTTCGACAGTTGATTCCGAGAAATTTATTTTTACGGAGTTATGGTCCTTGTTTCTGTTCGTCGACTTGGTGTATGGGATTCGCAATGGGGGCAAGTTTTCTCGGAAACTATTGCACCTACGTGAATGAAATTTTGTATGTGGCCAGTACTGATGACCCTACTGAATGAGTTCGACAATTGATTCCGAGAAATTCATTTTTTCAGAGTTATGACCCTTGACTCTGTTCGTGGACTTAAGTGTATGGGTGTTGCAATGGGGACAAGTTCTCTCGGCAACTATTGCACCTACATGGATGAAATTCTGTGGGTGACCAGTACTAATGATCCTATTGAATGAGTTCGACAGTTGATTCCGTGATATTTATTTTTATGGAGTTATGGTCCTTATTTCTGTTCGTCGACTCGGTGTATGGGATTTGCAATGGGGACAAGTTTTCTCGGCAATTATTGCACCTTCATGGGTGAAATTTTGTGTGTGGCCAGTACTAATGACCCTATTGCATGAGTTCGACAATTGATTCCGAGAAATTTTTTTTTACGGAATTATGGCCCTCGACTCTGAACTTGGTGTATGGATGTTTCATGGGGACAAGTTTTCCCAATTCCCCCATGACCATTCTTACCGTAGTGGGGGATATTGGTAACAATGTTGCCTTGTTTGTTTCATAATACGCTAAATATTTTCAGTGGGTGACAGGTCTGGACTACAGGCAAGCCAGTTTAACATCCAGACTCTTTTACTACGAAGGCATGTTGTTGAAATCCATGTGGAATGTGGGGTTTGGCATTATCTTCCTGAAATAACCAAGGCCTTCCCTGAAAAATACGCCAGGATGGCAGTATATGTCGCTCCAAAACATGTATACATTGTTCATCATTAATGGTCACTTCACAGATGTGCAAGTTACCCATGTCATGTGCTCTAATGCACCCCCATTCAATCATGGATGCTGGCTTTTGACCTGTGCACTAATAACAAGCGGCAAAGGAGGCGACATCCATGATTTCCGAAAAAAATATTTCAAGTTTTGATTGGTCAGACCATAGGATAGTTTTCCACTTCGCCTTAATCGATCTTAAATAAGCTTGGGCCCAGAGAAGGTGGCAGTGTTTCTGGATGTTGTTTATATTTGGTTTTGTGTTTATATGGCACAATTTTATTTTGCATTTGTGGATGGAGCTAGGAACTATTTTCACTGACAATAGTTTTCAGAAGTGTTCCTGAGCCGATGCCGTGTTTTTCTTTACTATGGAACTCTGTCTGGTTTTAATGCAGTGCCGCCTGAGGGCCTGCAGATCTTGGCCATTCAATACTGGTTCTCCGCCCTGCCTTGTGACTACAGAGATAAATTCGGATTCTATTAATACTTTAATGATATTGTGTACCGTAGATGATGAAATCAAGAGATTTTTTTTCAATTTTACGCTGAGAAACGGTATTCCTAAATTGTTGAACTATTTGTCCACACATTCTTTCACAGAGTAGTGAAGCCCTCGCCACCTTTACTTCTGAAAGACTCAGCCTCTCTGGGATGCTCTTTTTATTCCCAGTCATGTTGCTGACCTGTTGCCAATTAACCTAATTAGCAGTGAGATGTTCATGCAGATGTATTTTTTTAACATCATACAATTTTTCCAGTCTTTCGTTGCCCCATCCCAACTTTTCTGACACGTGTTGCAGGCATCAAATTCAAAATGAGCAAATACTTTCAAAAAAACAATGAAATTTCTCAGTTTCAACATTTTATATGTTGTCTTTGTACTATTTTCAATTAAGATCAAGGTTTAAAAGATTTGCAAATCATTGCATTCTATTTTTATTTGCATTTCACACAGCATCCCAACTATACTGGAAATGCGGTTGTACATTAATATTTATCAAGATTCTCCCGAAAAATGTAAAAAATAATTTGACTAACCCAGATGAAAGAAGATAAATGGTCTCCATACCACTAACAGAGTAATCATTGATTTATATCTCTTTCAAAGTGAGGCTTTGTGTGATCACCCATAAGACTGAACATGTCTGGAAAATATGGGTAGATATGTAGATAACCTCTCACCTAACAAGCGGCTAACATAGTAAAAATCGGCAAATGTTGCTCAGGCCCGCTGAACATTTGCAGGCCTTTCTGTAAAATCAATAAACAGCAAGAGGCTATGCGAATCAATACAGCTGCATGTCTAAATCACACATTTTGACCTAACCAGCAAAAATGTACTATTTGTCTCAAGTTCTACATACATCTTTTAACATATATCGTGACCTAAAAAAAAAAAAAAAAAAAAACCAATGCTGGTAGTCACAATGCGTATTTTCTAAATGTTTTCCCTTGAAAATGTCTGTTTTCAGCAGGCGTTATATGGAGAATTGTGTTCTTTGTTTGCTGGGAAAAAAAAAAAAAAACAGTGGAAGCAGTCAGTGGCTTTGACACTGCACCACCAATTTGCTGTTTACAGTTCTGAGTTGTGCTCTCCCTTGATACCAGAATTCAGTGCGCACTTTGTGAGTAGCATCGCAGGTGGGTGCCTAATCTCTCTCGGTATCTGTAAAAACTGACTGTGCCATATGCGCTGCCTAGTGCTGCCTGGCCTGTTGCTGTCGCCCGCACTTTGTATTTTTTTTTTTCCATTTATTTATTTATTTTTGCATATGGAAACAACATAGTATGTTGGGGACCAGGAATTGTATAGCAAATGGAGGAGAATAACAGTCCGTTCCTTTTTGAGTGAAGACAAGCATACAAATATGATGGTACATCCAACTCAGGTTAATTTGAATTCTGTGAATGGGTTTCCTAATGTGATATCAAGCCCGGTAATATGATGCCCTTTATGCCTAAGTGCAGTCACTGGTTCCATAGATGTTTCCTTTTGTCCAATGTGCCCAATCCAGAGCACTTACAGGATTGTGTTACTTAAAGTTGGCAGTGGGGGGAGTTTATTTTCCTTTTCAAATGTATTCAAGGGCATTATATGAAATGGTGCTGAGCTATTTTCTGATACCATCAAGACCCTTTATAAATGGTAAACAGCATGATATCGCTAATGGTGAAGGATGTCAGTGCTGCACTTTAGAAATCCACAAAATAGCAAAAAATTAGGGGTATTTTTTTATTACAGAGGCTGTATGTTCCTTGGAATTAATTATAGTTTTGTGTAAGAATAAGATTTGGGTTAAAGGAACTTAGATGCAGAAAAGCACCAAATATAATGGCAGAGTTTTTTTTTTTTTTTGTAAACTGAACACAAAAGGTAAGGGCCAATTTTGCTTCTCTCGGGGTGAAATAAATGCTTAAATTACATGATCTGTGTGTTTCTGAAGGAGAAATAACTATAATTCACCAAGACAAAAGAACAGAAAATCTGCTCCTATTGAAGTGGGTAATTTATTTGTTAAACACATAATAACGAAAGGCTTTGGAAGACAAATACATGCTGCATATGATGGCGCATATCATATGAAAATGATATATGAATAGTCTGTACATAAATACACTGCAACACAAATATAGTTGTTCTAGTTCTTAAAATATGCATGAATCCTCTGCACCTCTATATGTTTTCTCTCTGACAGGCAATGTCCAAGCATATTTGTCAACATTCAGTACGTATCAGGTGGGTATTTCACATTGCAGAATGATTGAGTTAGCTGGGCAAGTTCTCTGAGCATAGACCTATCTAATCTGAAACATGAACTGGCATATGAAGAGCTGTTGGGCGCTTAACTCTGCGCGGTCATTCAGCAAATTGGTAATTCTTTTTCGTGCAATACTCTCCAGTTCCCAACTTCCTATTCAATTCAGATATTCAAAAAGCACACGGAGACCACCCCCACAATCATCACCTGTGCACCCCCACGCACCATTAATGTAGACTGCATACATCTGCTTAACCAGCAGGGGTCAGTAGTGGGCAGAGAGACACTGGTAATTCTAGTTAGCCATGGTCCTATCCTCCCAGAGTGATGCTTCTGTCAATTATGCAGCTCTCAACATGGCTGCCCGCCATCCATACACTGGTGAAGTGCCTTAATGGGGTGAACCCCCAGAAGCCCCAATCAAGAGTTTTGCATATATGACTGGTGTTGTTGTATTTGCATGTAAGTTCAGCACTACTTTTTCTTCTTTGATAATTACTGTTTGAAAATGATTTCCTGTTTGCCAGTCTGGACTATAGCAAAGTAGACAACGCAGCCAGATAGAAATGAGGTCAAGACCATTATATGTCAGCAGCCCAACTGGAGAAGCAGTTAAACATTCTACTGCATTTCAAAAACTTGGACATTAGATAAACACCACAGACGGCACAGAGGCTGCAGAACTATATAAACATGTTAAAAAAAATAAAATAAAAATAAGCACAGCCACAAAATTTAAAGATTTACAATTAATGTCTGTAGTTTGTTATGAGGAGTACTCAGAGAAGTTTGGGAGGTAGAATAGGCAGAGAGAGAGAGGCAGCGAGGGAGAGAAAGAGAGAGAGATAGAATGGGTTGGACTGAACAAAGATGCAGTCCTCCAGGAATGGGTAGAAGGAGATGGAGAGAAGCATGAGAAGAGTTATGAGAGGAAGAAGAAGGGCACAGATGGAAAGAAGCGAAAGCTCATTGGGAGAGGAAGAGAGGACTGTATCTAGGGCAGCAGATGCACCTGGTTGGGCCGGAGAGAGTAGGCATGGACACAAACCATGAGACTAGCGGCAAAGTCACTAGGGGTTTAGGTTGCCATACGGAAACTCAAAGTACGAAGCCTGGAGCCTCAAACTGACTGGAAAACTAGTTTTCGTTCTTGTACTTTTTTCACTTGTAACTTTGTCCATTGTATGCACTAACTTGTCCACAGTTTATTTATTTACCTACTTGCTTATTTACTTATTTATTTTACCTCTGATAGATTATATTCCTACTTTAAGCTGCACGACTATCAGGATAATATGAGTATCATTATGTCTGGCTACTTTGCAGCATCTTTTCGAAATGAGGATTTTTTTTCATGTGTTCACTTATTTTTCATCAGGATTCCACATGATTTGGCTGTCTGCTGGTCACATTTTTTTTGATCAGAGTTGTTCTTATGTTCTCACTCTTTGGGGCTCCCCCTGGCTCTCAGAACCACTAGCTGGACCTCATCCACGATAGAGCACCAGCCAAAACACTTTAAATATGCCCTTGTGTACACCGTACTGCCCAAGTGGGTGTAATAATGTATGTGTCACTTCTCTCATTCCACTTCAGAGGTGAAAGGGTTCAATCTTCTGAGCCTACATTAAAGGACTTGCTGCTTATTATGGATCCTCATTACTTCAATAATGGTGCTGATGTTTATGCCATTACAATCCTTCTGTTTTAGCTTTCTTTCAGATCGAGGCAGACAAATGTGGTTCTGCAAGCAAGCTGCTTATTGTGTGAAAGTATTCTAGGAGAACAATGCATGATAGAACAAAAAATTCCATCATTTTTCTTCAACTGCAGGCCAGCATTCATAGAACAGCTTCGATTGGAGTGCGCCTGGGCAGCTGTTTCATCTTATAGGCTGTAGAGAGGACTCTTGTCCCGAGGTTACTGTCTGAGAGAGAAACTCGTTTTTGAGCTCCCATCATTGAGATTTCTTTGAACACGTTTTGAAATAGGTATTGACTGTAAATTTGTTTTTCTGTGAACTGCCAGACTGTGCCCATCTCTCAATGTTGAGGATACAAAGATGGGTTTAAGAGATCAATACATTGCTACAACTTGTCTGGTCAGTCCAAAGATTGCCCCTCGCACAGATTCTTCGTACAAAAGCAGCCCTGTCCACAGTCTCTCAATCAACAAGAGAGCCATTGTGGGCAGGCAGTGTCTTTCTTTCTTCCTATGGGTTGATGTGTATGCGTTGACAAGTATGTGGTCGAAGCTGATGCAAACAGACTGATTTACCAATTAAAATACCTTCTGGTTCTAAATGCTGTAATGTCTGCTGCCTAAAGAATGAGAGTTCTATGCGCAATACGTGGGCTACGTAACAGTGCTCTTGGAGAGCCAAATGCTGGATTTCCAGCTCTCTTGAAATCACTACCGCTCTCGGAACTGTGAGGAATCCTAAATTGGGTCAATCAAGACTAAGATTAGTTGAATAAGATGGTTAAGTGGCTAGTTGGCTCTTGATTTTTGTAGACGCTGCAGCCAGTATTACAGACCAAGGCCGGGGTGGGTTAGGCAAGTGCGATTTTGAATGAATGCCATTCGGAATGCACAATGTTGCAAATTTATAGAATTATCGGAAAATCATCTTGAAAAAAATACCAGATACCCTTGAACAGGCAGTGTACACAAACGCTTATCTGAAAAATGCAACGTTTTATTCTCAATTTCCAAAAAAAATTAAGAGCGCGGAAAGCACCCTCAGCTGAAGTCAAGAGAACCAATAGATTGATCTTAACCAAGATCAAAACTCATGCAGGGCTCAATGATTCTGCTCTCTGGGCAGAAATATACTGTCCATTGTTGTGTCGACATTGTTGAAGAAAAACACTGTCCACTGTTGTGTTGACATTGTTACTGTCCATAAATTGGTCCATTATTGTTGCGTGAATAATCACACCCATAATTCACTGCTTATGAACGAAAGTGTTTGATGTTATGTGCCATCTTAAAATGTTTTATGCACATCTGAGTCTATTTCCAGTGGTATTCGACGGGATTGTCTGAAGTACCATGTGACAGATTGGCGGGGGAGAGTTGTTGGCTTTTGTCCTGCCATTCGGAGGCTAAACTGAGCCAGTCTCTCATCCTAACTGGGCCACGGCAGGCTCTGAAACGGATCATCGCGCTCTTCGTATTCGTGGCCAGCCATGTGACTGGCAGTTAGTCTGGATGCTTCTTAAAGGAGCCCTGGGTGGAAAGATGCATGACTGAAGAAAGAGTTGGCAACAGCTTTAATGCTCACTGCTGTTTTTCAGAGAGCTTCCTTTCTTCTGTTCCTTAGAATTGATGTTTGAAAATATCCACTTTTCGCATGGTCTTTTTCAATATTTCTGTCTTCGTTGTGCTTTTGCAATGTGGACTCTGAGTGCATGCTTCACTGTTCCTGAAACATTCATACATCACAAAATGGGTCATTTCAGCCCATGACAGCTATTCTTGCAAATTTTAGCAACAAACTAGCTGTAAAACAGAGAATGGCTACGAAACCCTCCGGTTCCTCTTTCCACTAATTTTCTTTTGCAACATCTGGCTTGCTATCTTTCCTAACACTTTTTCCCTCAACCAAATGACACATGAACATGCTGCTAAGGGATTGACATTCACCGGGTTCTAGTTACAATTCACTGCAGAAGTTAAGGTTGATATTTCATTAACCTGCGTTAAAATGAAATGGAGACGCATCAGGTTTTCATTAGAGAGGATGAAATGTGCTATTCTCGGCTGAATTTCTGCACAAGCAGAAGTTTGGAAGTTGTCAACAGATTCTGAAAAGCTACCTTCAAACTGTATGTGATATCAATGAAGATATTCTGCAAACCCTGTGAAGGTTTCCGGGGCTTAATTTTCCTGAGCTCAACGGCAAATATTTACTTCAGGAGACATTGTTTCTCTGAGATTTATGCAGTGAGAGCCACAGCATTTACCGGTGCTACTGTGCAAGTTCATTTTCACCTCCAGCACAGGAATAATATTTAGAGATGGGTTTCAAATGTCAAAATACATCCAATTCATGGTGATACCATGAGGCACCGGGATAATATATGATGATCTGCATCGTCATCTGCGGAAGCAGTGATAAAATGTTCCTATCTACAACCCACCATCTGATTTTCAGGATTGTGACAAATTTGAATTCCTATTTGTTTCCCTGCCATTTGGAAAGCTTGACCATATCTGTTGCCACCTCCGTGTAATGAAGCTGATTAATTTTTTAAATGAATGTTATCATTAATTCCAGAATATACAGCATGTAAAGGGAAAAAAAGAAAGTTGTCCCATCGCAAACTTGTGAATGTAGATGGGATGTGGAATACCAAATATCTTCCCCTCTTGCAGGCCTCGACTTGGAAGAAATGGAAGGGTGAGAATCAACACCTTTAATACACGCATTTCATCTCTGTACCCCCCTCCGCCCCAACCTGACCCCCAGCCTTTGCCCATAACCCCTCTGGCGTATACACTATATTTAGCCTCATCAGTCACGACAGGTCTGTCATGACTAGACCGCGCGCGTTATCTTGTGGTTGGGGAACAGAAGAGAGACCCAAATCCCTTGTGCTCAGGTTAGGGTGTGAAGCATGGCTGGCTTTTTTTGTTATGATCTAGAATCAGTCGCACAGCTTGCAGAATATTTCTGGAAAACAAAATAATAAAAATGCACAAGACAGAGCGCCCACCCCACACAGCACAGTGTAAAAAGTCTGAACACTTACTGCCATGCTGATGGTCAGACTAAACTGCCTGTAATTCTCATTTTAAGCAATTTTCTTCAAGTGGAAACGCTGGCTCGTTTGTCATTGGTTATTGTTGTAACATGTCAGATAAAACTCATTCACCATGTGTGCACCTGAAGGACCATCATTACGTCCCATAGGGCTCACTGTAATACAGGACAGCATGCAGGAATCAGATGGGTGCCTTATTTCTACTTATTCACAGTAAGAACTTCGGATGCCTTCAGAGAATTAGTTGGCATTACCAAATGAACCACTTATGAGTCTAGTTCTGTGATTTTAATCCATTAGTTTTCACAATCATTGTTTATCTCTCTTTAGTTTGCTGAATAATGGCAGTTTTGAGTCAAATGAGACATCATATCTCTTCTCATCAACAATGATAATTTTTGTAAGGGGTTGGAAGTGGCTTCTAATGTGTAGTTTTCCGCAGAACTGAACATATTCTGTATATTAGTGTTAAATTATGAAGACATTTATTGCACTACCATCTCTTGTTAAAAGTAACCACGGGTTTTTCAAGCCACAGTTGAATTGAGTGTACTGTAAATATATCTGCAGTAGACATTAGTATTCACGGCAGCAGATCCCCCTCCTTTAACACTGATGCAGAAGCGGTTTAACAGAAACTATTAACACTGTATTAATTAAACAGCGATTATTACAATATACCATCCTAGGCAGTGTAGAAATTGTAGTATACTATGACTAGAACAGTAATAGTTAAATTGGATCACTAATTCTAATACTATTGTGACATAATAATAGTCACTCTAAAAACTAGAAAATGTCATTTTTTGGGGTAACGGAAAAGATAGAAATTTAAGTAAAGTCAGAATATTCTCATTTTGACTTGGCATTACAATGCTTTAAGGTTTTCCGTGATGATAATTTACTGTGTTATTGAGTGTTTCATGTGCTCATTTAATTAAAATTGATTGATTGTAACACTACCACTTATTTCCTGACAGAACAAGTAAATAAGCGCATTGAGGCATTCGAGTTTTCATTAAAATAGTTCAGTTAGGCATAGGAATTATCACTCACTGCTATCCATTTCCAACCTGCTATCTTTTCCAGGTGTGGCTGCGTAATTGTCCATAAATAAATAATGTGACTGTATGTTGGGATACAGTATGAGTTTAGCGCATGGAAACTAGCTATCGATCAAAGTTTTTTGTGCACAACTACTTGTGGACTACCCTTAATGGATATGGCGCGGACATTGGAGCATTGATTGTTGTGAAAATCGTGCCACCTTTTTCGTCACACTGCTGGGTGGGCATGCCCCCTAATGAAAGCTGAGAGGGTATAAATCTCATACAGATTCAGTAAATGTTATAGATGGTGCCTAACGAGCCTTAAAAGTCCGAGAACAATCAATGATCATTAATGGCTCATTTGCATTGGCACCATACTGTCATTTTTTTTAGCGTCAGCCACAGTGTAGTCCATGCTTCAGACTGGTGACCACAAACATATCAGCAGGTCCACAGTTGCAGAACAGGGAGCCTGTCTGAAGGAATGACATTCAGCGAAATATTTGATGCTGGACGTGTAACCACATCTGTTATACGATATCTATTGCGTCTTGAATCCTTCCATGTATTCATTTATGTTATTCCACAACAGATTAAACAAAAAACACAATTCCATTTTCTGAAAATACACCAAGGGAAATGATGTAAATTGCACAATACTAAAATAAACAGCTAATGTCAGAGTTGTCGTCTCAACATTACCAGGATACATTTGTGAGAGCGTATATCTTTAAGTTTTGAAGGGTGACTCATCACAATAATGAGAAATAACGCAAAAAGTTTTGGACTTTTGAGAGAGTCCCCCCAGGTCATAGATAGACGCTCAGTGCAGAGCAGGCAGCAATGCACAGGTAGCCAACAAATCCGCACAACATATGTAGCTACGTACTGCAGAATTTCACCCAGGAACCATACACAATGCCTGTTTCCTTCATTCCCATGCAGAGCCGCCGCGTTAGCTTAGCGCCACAGACACAAACAAGAGTTAGCCCACTCGAGAAAAGAAAGTGTTTGTGCTCTTTCCCAGCGCCACATCCCCGCTTTACATAAAGCAGCTTATGCCCGAGACAAAGGCAGTGGAGGATTCTCTGCCTGCTGACGGAAAAAATCGGCAAACTGACAGTAAACCTCACGCGCAAATGCAGATCAAAGAGACCACATATTCCTTACCCTCCTCCAGCTTTCAAAACTAAAGACAAGAGACATATCTAATTATGCTCATGTACCAAGGGCAGAATTTTACTACAAGCTCTAAACCCTACCAAAACCATCACTTTAAGTTTCGGTTCTATTGCCGCCATTTGGAATGAATAACGCTCCAGTCTGAAATAATCCTGGAGCTGACTAAGTGTGTAGCTAAAGTAGGCTAGACTCAGAAATGAAGTGATGTGCACCTCAAACACCCAGAAACCCTGCAGAAATCAGCATCGCAACGCAGCGTCGGCGCGACCAAACCAGACATAAACGTGCTCTTACCTTCCTGTTCCGCTATATTATGATAAACGGCGATGGAACCTGGCGAATCGCTTCTGCTGCCTCTCCAGACCCTGCTCTAACTGTTTGAAAATCGGCTAGCGGTATCTCTCTCTCTCTCTCTCTTTTTCTCTGGCTCTCTCTCTCTCCTGCGCGTGCTCGCTCTGCCTCTCTCTCTCTCTCTCTCTCTCTCTGGAGATGTCGCGGCTGCAGAGGGGAGGTGGGGGGAGGGGGGAGTGAGGCTGTGAGGGAGAGACTGGCAGACAGGGAGGGCACGAGAGGCAGGGTCTTGCGTGCGGAAAAAGCGGCAGGCTCGAGCGAGATCCCCGGCAGCCCTGCAGAGGAAGGGAAGAAATCGGCGTCGTTTAGCCTAGCCGCCCTCCTGCTCACGCACCTACCTATCTACAGCCACTAGCCTGGGCCTCCACAAAACGCCGGGAGACGGGGAAAGCCAAGCCTGTTGCAAAACATCAGAGCTGGGCTGGCGAGAGGAAGGAGGGAGGGGGAGGCAGGTTAGAAGCACATTCCCTCCTCTTCCTCTCTCTCTCTCTCTCGTTCCTACATTAATTCAGTGCTGCAGACAGTCTGCTAACAGCTTTGGCGCCTCTCTGTTCAGGCCTGGGTCTCTGGAGTCGCACGTGTGTAGTGAAGTGTGCACTCTGCTGTATGTAACAGTGTGTAGTGATGGGAACTGCACACACATAAATGTGCACTCTGCTGTATAGAACAGTGTGTGTGCGGTGATGAGCACTGCACACATATAAATGTGCACTCTGCTGTATGTAACAGTGTGTGTGCGGTGATGAGCACTGCACACATATAAATGTGCACTCTGCTGTATGTAGCAGTGTGCGTGTAGTGATGAGAAAGGCACACATGTAAATGTCCACTCTGTTGTATGTAACAGTGTGTGTGCAGTGATGAGCAGTGCATGCATATAAATGTGCACTCTGCTGTATGTAACAGTGTTTGTGCGGCGATGAGCACTGCACACATATAAATGTGAACTCTGCTATATGTAACAGAGTGTGTGCAGAGATGAGAACGGCACACATGTAAATGTGCACTCTGTTGTATGTAACAGTGTGTGTGCAGTGATGAGCACTGCATACATATAAATGTGCACTCTGCTGTATGTAACAGTGTGTGTGCGGTGATGAGCACTGCACACATATAAATGTGCACTCTGCTGTATGTAACAGTGTGTGTGCGGTGATGAGCACAGCACACATATAAATGTGCACTCTGCTGTATGTAACAGTGTGTGTGCGGTGATGAGCACTGCACACTTATAAATGTGCACTCTGCTGTATGTAGCTGTGTGTGCGGTGATGAGCACTGTACAAGTATAAATGTGCACTCTGCTTTATGTAACAGTGTGTGTGCGGTGATGAGCACTGCACACATATAAATGTGCACTCTGCTGTATGTAACAGAGTGTGTGCGGTGATGAGCACTGCACACATATAAATGTGCACTCTGCTGTATGTAACAGTGTGTGTACGGTGATGAGCACTGCACACATAGAAATGTGCACTCTGTTGTATGTAACAGTGTGTGTGCGGAGATGAGAACTGCACACATATAAATGTGCACTCTGCTGTATGTAACTGTGTGTGTGCGGTGATGAGCACTGCACACGTATAAATGTGCACACTGCTTTATGTAACAGTGTGTGTGTGGTGATGAGCACTGCACACATAAATTTGCACTCTGCTGTATGTAACAGTGTGTGTGCGGTGATGAGCACTGCACATGTATAAATGTGCACTCTGCTGTATGTAACAGTGTGTGTGCAGTGATGAGCACTGCACACAGATAAATTTGCACTCTGCTGTATGTAACTGTGTACGGTGATGAGCATTGCACACGTATAAATGTGCACTTTGCTGTATGTAACAGTGTGTGTGCGGTGATGAGCACTGCACTCGTACGAATGTGCACTCTGCTGCATGTAACAGTGTGTGTGTGGTGATGAGCACCGCAAACGTACAAATGTGCACTCTGCTATATGTAATTGTGTACGGTGATGAGCACTGCACACATATAAATGTGCAGTCTGCTGTATGTAACTGTGTGTGTGCAGTGATGAGCAATGCAGACATATAAATGTGCACTCTGCTGTATGTAACAGTGTGTGTGTGGTGATGAGCACCGCACACATACAAATGTGCACTCTGCTGTATGTAACAGTGTGTGTGTGGTGATGAGCAGTGCACACTTATAAATAAGCACTCTGCTATATGTAACAGTGTGTGTGCGGTGATGAGAACTGCACACATATAAATGTGCACTCTGCTGTATATAACAGTGTGTATGCGGTGATGAGCACTGCACACATATAAATGTGCACTCTGCTGTATATAACAGTGTGTATGCGGTGATGAGCACTGCACACATATAAATGTGCACTCTGCTGTATGTAACAGTGTGTGTGCAGTCATGAGCACTGCACACATATAAATGTGCACTCTGCTGTATGTAACAGTGTGTGCACGGTGATGAGCACTGCAGACATATGAATGTGCGCTCGGCTGTATGTAACAGTTTGTCTGCGGTGATGAGCACTGCAGACATATAAATGTGTGCTCGGCTGTATGAAACAGTGTGTGTGCGGTGATGAGAACTGCACACATGTAAATGTGCACTCTGCTGTATGTAACAGTGTGTGTGCGGTGATGAGCACTGCATACATATAAATGTGCACTCTGCAGTATCTAACAGTGTGTGTGCCGTGATGAGCACTGCACACGTACAAATGTGCACTCTGCTGAATGTAACAGTGTGTGTGCGGTGATGAGCACTGCACACTTATAAATGTACACGCTGCTGTATGTAACAGTGTGTGTGCGGCGATGAGTACTGCGCACATATTAATGTGCACTCTGCTGTATGTAACTGTGTACGGTGATGAGCACTACACACGTAAAAATGTGAACTCTGCTGTATGTAACAGTGTGTGTGTGGTGATGAGCACTGCACACATATAAATGTGCACTCTGCTGTATGTTACTGTGTGTGTGCGGTGATGAGCACTGCACACGTATAAATGTGCACTCTGCTTTATGTAACAGTGTGTGTGGTGATGAGCAATGCACACATAAATGTGCACTCTGCTGTATGTAACAGTGTGTGTGCGGTGATGAGCACTGCACACGTATAAATGTGCACTCTGCTGTATGTAACAGTGTGTGTGCAGTGATGAGCACTGCACACATATAAATTTGCACTCTGCTGTATGTAACTGTGTACGGTGATGAGCACTGCACGCGTATAAATGTGCAGTTTGCTGTATGTAACAGTGTTTGTGCGGTGATGAGCACTGCACACGTACGAATGTGCACTCTGCTGCATGTAACAGTGTGTGTGTGGTGATGATTACCGCACACGTACAAATGTGAACTCTGCTGTATGTAATTGTGTACGGTGATGAGCACTGCACACATATAAATGTGCACTCTGCTGTATGTAACTGTGTGTGTGCAGTGATGAGCACTGCACACGTATAAATGTGCACTCTGCTGCATGTAACAGTGTGTGTGTGATGATGAGCACTGCACACGTATAAATGTGCACTCTGCTGTATGTAACAGTGTGTGTGTGGTGATGAGCAGTGCACACTTATAAATAAGTACTCTGCTGTATGTAACAGTGTGTGTGCGGTGATGAGAACTGCACACATGTATATGTGCACTCTGCTGCATGTAACAGTGTGTGTGCGGTGATGAGAACTGCACACATATAAATGTGCACTCTGCTGTATGTAACAGTGTGTGTGCGGTGATGAGCACTGCACACATATAAATGTGCACTCTGCTGTATATAACAGTGTGTGTGGTGATGAGCACTGCACACATATAAATGTGCACTCTGCTGTATGTAACAGTGTGTGTGCAGTGATGAGCACTGCACACATATAAATGTGCACTCTGCTGTATGAAACAGTGTGTGCGCGGTGATGAGCACTGCAGACATATAAATGTGCGCTCGGCTGTATGTAACAGTGTGTGTGAGGTGATGAGCACTGCAGACATATAAATGTGCGCTCGGCTGTATGTAACAGTGTGTGTGCGGTGATGAGCACTGCACACATATAAATGTGCACTCTGCTGTATGTAACAGTGTGTGTGCGGTGATGAGAACTGCAGACATATAAATGTGCACTCTGCTGTATGTAACAATGTGTGTGCGGTGATGAGCACTGCACACATATAAATGTGCACTCTGCTGTATGTAACAGTGTGTGTGCGGTGATGAGAACTGCACACATATAAATGTGCACTCTGCTGTATGTAACAGTGTGTGTGCGGTGATGAGCACTGCATACATATAAATGTGCACTCTGCTGTATGTAACAGTGTGTGTGCGGTGATGAGCACTGCACACATATAAATGTGCACTCTGCTGTATGTAACAGTGTGTGTGCGGTGATGAGCACTGCACACATATAAATGTGCACTCTGCTGTATATAACAGTGTGTATGCGGTGATGAGCACTGCACACATATAAATGTGCACTCTGCTGTATGTAACAGTGTGTGTGCAGTGATGAGCACTGCACACATATAAATGTGCACTCTGCTGTATGTAACAGTGTGTGTGCGGTGATGAGCACTGCAGACATATAAATGTGCACTCTGCTGTATGTAACAGTTTGTGTGCGGTGATGAGCACTGCAGACATATAAATGTGCACTCTGCTGTATGTAACAGTGTGTGTGCGGTGATGAGCACTGCACACATATAAATGTGCACTCTGCTGTATGTAACAGTGTGTGTGCGGTGATGAGCACTGCAGACATACAAATGTGCACTCTGCTGTATGTAACAATGTGTGTGCGGTGATGAGAACTGCACACATGTAAATGTGCACTCTGCTGTATGTAACAGTGTGTGTGCGGTGATGAGCACTGCATACATATGAATGTGCACTCTGCAGTATCTAACAGTGTGTGTGCCGTGATGAGCACTGCACACGTATAAATGTGCACTCTGCTGTATGTAACAGTGTGTGTGCGGTGATGAGCACTGCACACTTATAAATGTACACTCTGCTGTATGTAACAGTGTGTGTGCAGTGATGAGCACTGCACACGTATAAATGTGCACTCTGCTGTATGTAACAGTGTGTGTGCGGCGATGAGTACTGCGCACATATTAATGTGCACTCTGCTGTATGTAACAGTGTGTGTGTGGTGATGAGCACTGCACACATATAAATGTGCATTCTGCTGTATGTTACTGTGTGTGTGCGGTGATGAGCACTGCACACGTATAAATGTGCACTCTGCTTTATGTAACAGTGTGTGTGTGGTGATGAGCAATGCACACATAAATTTGCACTCTGCTGTATGTAACAGTGTGTGTGCGGTGATGAGCACTGCACACGTATAAATGTGCACTCTGCTGTATGTAACAGTGTGTGTGCAGTGATGAGCACTGCACACATATAAATTTGCACTCTGCTGTATGTAACTGTGTACGGTAAAGAGCACTGCACGCGTATAAATATGCAGTTTGCTGTATGTAACAGTGTTTGTGCGGTGATGAGCACTGCACACGTACGAATGTGCACTCTGCTGCATGTAACAGTGTGTGTGTGGTGATGATTACCGCACACGTACAAATGTGAACTCTGCTGTATGTAATTGTGTACGGTGATGAGCACTGCACACATATAAATGTGCACTCTGCTGTATGTAACTGTGTGTGTGCAGTGATGAGCACTGCACACATATAAATGTGCACTCTGCTGTATGTAACAGTGTGTGTGTGGTGATGAGCACCGCACACATACAAATGTGCACTCTGCTGTATGAAACAGTGTGATGTGATGAGCACTGCACACATATAAATGTGCAATCTGCTGTATGTAACAGTGTGTGTGTGGTGATGAGCACTGCACACATATAAATGTGCACTCTGCTGTATGTAACAGTGTGTGTGCGGTGATGAGAACTGCACACATATAAATGTGCACTCTGCTGTATGTAACTGTGTGGTGATGAGCACTGCACACATATAAATGTGCACTCTGCTGTATGTAACAGTGTGTGTGCGGTGATGAGCACTGCACACATGTAAATGTGCACTTTGCTGTAATACAGTGTGTGTGCGGTGATGAGCACTGCACACATAAATGTGCACTCTGCTGTATGTAACAGTGTGTGTGTGTGGTGATGAGCACTGCACACATAAATGTGCACTCTGCTGTATGTAACAGTGTGTGTGATGAGCACTGCACACTTATAAATGTACTCTGCTGTATGTAACAGTGTGTGTGTGAGGTGATGAGCACTGCACACATATAAATGTGCACTGTGCTGTATGTAACACTCTGCTGTATGTGTGTGTGTGAGAACTGCACACATATAAATGTGCACTCTGCTGTATGTAACAGTGTGTGTGTGGTGATGAGCACTGCACACATATAAATGTGCACTAAATGTGCACTCTGCTGTAAATGTAACTGCTGTGTGTGTGTGTGGTGATGAGCACTGCACACATAAATGACTCTGCTGTATGTAACTGTGATGACACTATAAATGTGCACTCTGCTGTATGTAACAGTGTGTGTGTGATGAGCACTGCACACATATAAATGTGCACTCTGCTGTATGTAACAGTGTGTGTGTGCGGTGATGAGCACTGCACACATATAAATGTGCACCTGCTGTAACAGTGTGTGTGTGGTGATGAGCACTGCACACATATAAAAATGGTGATGAGCACTGCACAGTGTAAATGTGCACTCTGCTGTATGTGATGAGCGGTGATGAGAACTGCAGACATATAATAAACAGTGTGTGTGAGGGTGATGCACATATAAATGTGCACTCTGCTGTATATGCAGTGATGAGCACTGCACACATATAAATGTGCACTCTGCTTTATGTAACAGTGTGTGTGGTGATGAGCACTGCACACATATAAATGTGCACTCTGCTGTATGTAAGTGTGTGTGTGGGTGATGAGCACTGCACACATGTAAATGTGCACTCTGCTGTATGTAACAGTGTGTGTGATGATGCACTGCACACATATAAATGTGCACTCTGCTGTATGTAACAGTGTGTGTGGTGATGAGCACTGCACACATAAAAAATGTGCACTCTGCTGTATGTAAAGTGTGTGTGCAGTGCACTCTGCACTCTGCTGTATGTAACAGTGTGTGTGTGGTGATGAGCACTGCAGTATAAATGTGCACTCTGCTTTATGTAACAGTGTGTGTGTGGTGATGAGACTGCACGTATAAATGTGCACTCTGCTGCATGTAACAGTGTGTGTGCGGTGATTTACTGCATATAAATGTGCACTCTGCTGTATGTAAGTGTGTGTATGGTGATGAGCACTGCACACATATAAATGTGCACTCTGCTGTATGTAACAGTGTGTGTGTGGTGATGAGCACTGCACACGTATAAATGTGCACTCTGCTGTATGTAACAGTGTGTGTGCGGTGATGAGCACTGCACACGTATAAATGTGCACTCTACTTTATGTAACAGTGTGTGTGTGGTGATGAGCACTGCACATAAATCTGCACTCTGCTGTATGTAACAGTGTGTGGTGATGAGCACTGCACACTTATAAATGTGCACTCTGCTGTATGTAACAGTGTGTATAGTGATGAGCACTGCACACATGTAAATGTGCACTCTGTGTATGTAACTGTGTGTGTGCGGTGATGAGCACTGCACACATATAAATGTGCACTCTGCTGTATGTAACAGTGTGTGTGTACAGGTGATGAGCACTGCACACATATAAATGTGCACTCTGCTGTATGTAACAGTGTGTGTGTGGTGATGAGCACTGCACACGTATAAATGTGCACTCTGCTGTATGTAACAGTGTGTGTGCAGTGATGAGCACTGCACACATATAAATGTGCACTCTGCTGTATGTAACAGTGTGTGTGCAGTGATGAGCACTGCACACATATAAATGTGCACTCTGCTGTATGTAACAGTGTGTGTGCGGTGATGAGCACTGCACACATAAATGTGCACTCTGCTGTATGTAACAGTGTGTGTGTGGTGATGAGCACTGCACACATATAAAATGCACTCTGCTGTATGTAACAGTGTGTGATGAGCACTGCACACATATAAATGTGCACTCTGCTGTATGTAACAGTGTGTGTGCGGTGATGAGCACTGCATACATATAAATGTGCACTCTGCTGTATGTAACAGTGTGTGTGTGATGAGAGCACTGCACACATATAAATGTGCACTCTGCTGTATGAAACAGTGTGTGTGCAGTGATGAGCACTGCACACATATAAATGTGCACTCTGCTGTATGTAACAGTGTGTGTGGTGATGAGCACTGCAGACATATAAATGTGCACTCTGCTGTATGTAACAGTGTGTGTGTGCGTGATGAGCACTGCACACATATAAATGTGCACTCTGCTGTATGTAACTGTGTGGTGATGAGCACTGCACACGTATAAATGTGCACTCTGCTGTATGTAACAGTGTGTGTGTGGTGATGAGCACTGCACACATATAAATGTGCACTCTGCTGTATGTAACAGTGTGTGTGCGGTGATGAGAACTGCACACATGTAAATGTGCACTCTGCTGTATGTAACAGTGTGTGTGCGGTGATGAGCACTGCACACATATAAATGTGCACTCTGCTGTATGTAACAGTGTGTGTGGTGATGAGCACTGCACACGTATAAATGTGCACTCTGCTGTATGTAACAGTGTGTGTGCAGTGATGAGCACTGCACACATATAAATGTGCACTCTGCTTTATGTAACAGTGTGTGTGTGGTGATGAGCACTGCACACATATAAATGTGCACTCTGCTGTATGTAACAGTGTGTGTGCGGTGATGAGCACTGCACACATATAAATGTGCACTCTGCTGTATGTAACAGTGTGTGTGCGGTGATGAGCACTGCAGACATATAAATGTGCACTCTGCTGTATGTAACAGTGTGTGTGGTGATGAGCACTGTTATAAATGAGCACTCTGCTGTATGTAACAGTGTGTGTGTGCTGGTGATGAGAACTACATATAAATGTGCACTCTGCTGTATGTGGTGATGCACATATAAATGTGCACTCTGCTGTATGTAACAATGTGTGTGTGTGGTGATGAGCACTGCACACATATAAATGTGCACTCTGCTGTATGTAACATGTGATGAGCACTGCACACATATAAATGTGCACTCTGCTGTATGTAACAGTGTGTGTGTGATGAGCACTGCACACATATAAATGTGCACTCTGCTGTATGTAACAGTGTGTGTGCAGTGATAGCACTGTATAAATGTGCACTCTGTCTGATGTAACAGTGTGTGTGCAGTGATGAGCACTGCACATATAAATGTGCTCTGCTGTCTGCTGTAGTGATGAGCACTGCAGACATATAAATGTGTATGTAACAGTGTGTGCAGTGATGAGCACTGCAGACATATAAATGTGCACTCTGCTGTATGTAACAGTGTGTGTGTGCGGTGATGAGCACTGCACACATATAAATTGCACTCTGCTGTATGTAACAGTGTGTGTGATGAGCACTGCTGTATAAATGTGCACTTTGCTGTATGTAACAGTGTTTGTGCGGTGATGAGCACTGCACAATGTGCACTTTGCTGTATGTAACAGTGTTTGTGAATGTAAATGTGTGTGTGTGGTGATGATTACCGCACACGTACAAATGTGCACTCTGCTGTATGTAATGTGTACGGTGATGAGCACTGCACACATATAAATGTGCCCTCTGCTGTATGTAACTGTGTGTGTGCAGCGATGAGCACTCATACATATAAATGTGCACTCTGCTGTATGTAACAGTCTGTGTGTGGTGATGAGCACCGCACACATACAAATGTGCACTCTGCTGTATGAAACAGTGTGTGTGCAGTGATGAGCACTGCACACATATAAATGTGCACTCTGCTGTATATAACAGTGTGTGTGCGGTGATGAGCACTGCAGACATATAAATGTGCGCTCGGCTGTATGTAACAGTGTGTGTGCGGTGATGAGCACTGCACACATATAAATGTGCACTCTGCTGTATGTAACAGTGTGTGTGCGGTGATGAGAACTGCAGACATATAAATGTGCACTCTGCTGTATGTAACAATGTGTGTGCGGTGATGAGCACTGCACACATGTAAATGTGCACTCTGCTGTATGTAACAGTGTGTGTGCGGTGATGAGAACTGCACACATGTAAATGTGCACTCTGCTGTATGTAACAGTGTGTACACGGTGATGAGCACTGCATACATATAAATGTGCACTCTGCTGTATGTAACAATGTGTGTGCCGTGATGAGCACTGCACACGTACAAATGTGCACTCTGCTGTATGTAACAGTGTGTGTGCGGTGATGAGCACTGCAGACATATAAATGTGCGCTCGGCCGTATGTAACAGTGTGTGTGCAGTGATGAGCACTGCACACATATAAATGTGCACTCTGCTGTATGTAACAGTGTGTGTGCAGTGATGAGCACTGCACACATATAAATGTGCACTCTGCTGTATGTAACAGTGTGTCTCCGCTGATGAGCACTGCACACATATAAATGTGCACTCTGCTGTATATAACAGTATGTGTGCGCTGATGAGCACTGCACACATATAAATGTGCACTCTGCTGTATGTAACAGTGTGTGTGCGGTGATGAGTACTGCACACATATAAATGTGCACTCTGCTGTATGTAACAGTGTGTGTTGTCAGTCCTGTTCAGGTTGTTACATAAATATATTTCACTTTTTATTTTGACTCAAATAGCGAACCCGGAACTTTTGACTTTACTGTGCCTCATAGTCCATACTTTGGCATAATAAATATAAATGAGAAGAGAGTAAGGGATTGAGAGATCTCTCATAAAACACATAGATCATCTATTTTGTAAAATTATACAACTATTGATTTGAAACTTGCTCCTTTTCTGGATGAAAGCAGATTAATTTCAATTGTCCCTTCTAGTTGAATAGTGTAGTGGACCTGTCCAAATCATAATCGTACACAATCATCACAACTCTTTATTGCTCCATATTTTAATCCATCGTTTTGCAATGTCGTATTCCTTACAGCTCGCTTATGCAGACGTATGGACAATATTTTCTTGACATGCAAGCACTTGACAATCGTATTGTGAGTGCTATGCTAATTCCATTCTTATTTGCTGGAGCTTGATGTATTATTGACAGCTGCAGTATTTATTTGCAATGTAGTTTCAAATTACATTTCATGAACGAGTAACCTGTCATTTATATGTTTTTTTTTTTTTTTTTTCATTTTTTACATTGGTTTTAATGTCATAAATGGTACTCTGGGGCTTGAAGTTAATTACAAACCTGTATTACTACCTTCCTGTTGTGTGCCTGTGGCTGTAAGATCCGTATGGGGGGAGCCACTTCAGTTAGTTGGCGGCTCTCGCCTCAGTCCAAGCGCTCAGGGTCACAGTGGACAGCTCCAGGTGCTGAAATACTGAGACTCAGGATACACAGGCACTCTGAGGAGCAGGGAAAGAGAGGAAGATGGTTCAATGGCCTTCATCTATTCTGTCAGGAAGTGGTGGTTAAGAACAAGCAGAGAGAGAGAACGAGAGAGGAAGTGGGAGTGAGAGTGAAAGAGAGAAATATTGGGAGGGAGAGAGGGAGGGAGGGAGGAAGAGACATAAAGTGTGAGAGAGTGGGGAACGAAGGCAGAAGAGAACGAGGGAAATAGAGAGATGGGGAATGAGGGAGAGAGGGAGGGCAGAAGCAATAGAGATTGAGGAGATGGAGAGATTGGGAGGGAGGGAGAAAGAGAGTGAGTGAGAGATGGGGGAGGAGGGAGAGAGAAAAAGTGAGAAAGAGTGGGGGAGGGGAGCAGAAAAGAATGAGGGAGATAGAGAGATGAGGAGGGGAGAGGGAGATTTGGAGGGAGAGGAGGAGAGTTAAGGGCAAAAGCAAATTTGCTATTGTTATTTTACTATCATTTTTATAAAGGCATTTTTATGCTGCCATGTTTATTTACCTTTTTTACTTTTATTTGTGACATCCAACAATCCTTGGCAGAGCAAGTGTACGGATTTTTCAAGCCAATAAAGCATATTGAATTGATTAAATTGAATTAAGAGATGGAGAGAGAGAGGCTTGGACTTGATTACAAAATCCTCCCTTATTGGGATATTGTTCAAGAACAAATCTGATAGAAACTACCCTCAGTATTTGACCCTTTCAAGTTAGTTTGGAGCGAAGTATGTCACCACCCTCTTGTGAATCCTTTTTGTGTCTCCTCTCATCCAGCAGCTGGTATGTCTTTTGGACATATTGTCTCCTTAGATTTGTTTGGCGTCCTGCGTGTCTTACCCGCCAGGTGTTGTGCTTTCGTCTTCCCATTCCATAACGTGTGCGTGGCTTGATATATGCAAGTAGCTGGATGGAACTCCACCAGCTTTGCCAGTACATTGGAACCCTTTCCAATTAACTTGTGGCTATCACAGATATTCCCTGGGACCCCGGTCCTGCTGCTGAAGCAGTCAGCTATATACTCCAGCAGACCCTCCCTCAGGTGCTTTCCCATCAGGGTTCAGCACCCAACCAAGCTGTGTTGGACCCCCTACGACAGCAACCCCTCATCCTGCTGCAGTTTCCTTGCTCAGTGTTTGATGGTCTTCGAATTACAACCATCTTCGTTCCACTTCAAACACTCCAGAGTGGCAGTTGTCATCAGTCAGCTCTCAGGACATGCCAGGGACTGCCTCCCAACAGTTTCTTGCAGAGCAAACCTATGGTGCTTTCACTGAGAAGATCGGGATGGTTTGATTGGTCCCACTCCAGCCATGCAGCTCGGAATAGATCTCTGGCTGCAACAGAGGCGGTTGGATTTGCCTGCGAGGACACAGGCTCCAGCCCTGCCAGCATCCCAAGATGCTCAACCCAGAGCCTCATCCCACCTGGCTCCTTTGGCAGTCGTGGCTGTTGCCTGGGCCCGGCTTCATAAGCTGCCTCCTGAAGAACGGCCGCACCGAATTACACAGAAACTATGTCTTTACTATGAAAGTGCTTACCACGCCATTGCTGAACACCCTGTTCAGGGAATGCAAGTAACATCTGAGAGAGTAATGCTGTCTGGTGCTGCTGTTTCATCTTGTCATTCACTCCTTCCAATTTGCCTGAACTAGCAGGGTTGCCCTATCTCCACTTGGGCCTAAGTCGACTCAGAGACAGACGGTAACTTTATCCATTGTGGTTCCATTCGCAGCCTGAGGATCCCTACAGAACCGCTGCCCGCACCCCTCCGGTCACAGGTCTCAAAGGGATTGCCCCTCCTGACATCACAGAGGTAATTTGGCTGGTGCCCATCCTGACCTTCGGTAACTACTTTGATGATTTAGCAACTCTCATCATGGTGTCACTGCATGCCCCAGTGGTGTTGGGAAGCCCCTGGCTCGAGCATCACAGCGTGTTGACTCATTCTCGGGATCCATTCGAGATTGGACTTTGTCATCTTTACCCGTGCTTTTGCTCAGCTTCCGGTCCCACTACACGTCCTTCCGCTGACTGCCAGGAGGAGCCGTTGGATCGGAGAGAGTTTCTCTTATTTACTATGATCTCCGTCTGGCATTCAACAAAGCCCAAGCAATGACACTTCCTCCACTCAGACCCTATGATTTTGCCATCGGCTTGCTAACCTGAACACCGCCTTCCAGGGGTCAGCTGTGCTCCCTAACCCTAACAACACAGGAGTCCAAGGATATGGAACGGTATTTAAATCAATCCCTTACTTCTGGAATCATTTGAGTTTATTTGTTGCCTGCTGGTTTCTTTCTGGCTAAAAAAGATGAGTCTCTACTCCCCTACATTGATTATTTGGGACTAAATAACTATCAAGAATCAATACCCTCTTACTTTGATGGACTGGGCATTCTGCAACCTCCAGGGCTGTCATTTTTTCACCAAGCTGGACATGCCCAATGCTTACCATCTTGTGTGCATGTGGAAGAAGATGAATGGAAGACATTTATGGATGATATCCTGGTGTTCTCCTGGTGGACTATACACACTAAGCCCACCTGGTTATTCAAGGTTTGTGGAAGAATCAACTCTGAAACCAGAAAAGTTTGAATTCCATTGCATCACTGTCTCCTTCTTGGGCTTCATTTTGACTCAGGGTGCCTTCAAAGATGGATCGCCAGAAAGTGCAGGCTGTGCTGGATTAACCGGACCCCAAAGACCATAAGGAGCTGCAGAGGTTCCTCTTTTTGACAATTTCTTTTGGTAGTACTTTAGAGGGTACACCACAGTAGGTGCCCCCCTGATAGCACTCATGTTCATGAAGACTCCCTTTGCCTGGACCTCCCAGGCAGCCTTTCCTTTTAACCATCTCAAAGACTCATATACCAGGACCACTTCATTGTTGAAGTCAACACCTCCAATGTGGGTCCAGGGACTGTCCTCTCTCAGCGAGCAAACAATGGCAAGCTACAACCTTGTGCCTACTTCTCTTGTCGGTTCTGAGTAGCTGAGAGGAATTATTCCATTGGTGATCGGGAGCTGATGACAATAAAGCTTGCCTTTGAAGAGTGGAGGCACTGGCCGGAGGGGTCTGGACTTTCCTTTCTTGTTTGGATAGTCCATTGCAACCTGGAGTACCTCTTGACTGCTATGAAGCTGAACCCTGGGCAAGCTTGCTAGTCCCTCTTCTCCACAAGGTTCAACTTTGTCTTGACTTACCATCGTAAAACTAATAATTCTAAACCTGACTCCTCATCTTGTCTTTATACATCAGTGCCCAAAAATCCTCCTGACACCATCTTCCAGATTAGATGTCTTCTGGCGGCTATCAAGCATAAAGTTGAGAGCAAGGTAAAAGAAGCATTGCGGTCTTGTCCTCCATCAGACACTCCACCCAACTGTCTCTTTGTTCCCGAGAGTGAGAGGTAATGTCCTCTCCTAGGACTATGCCTCTCAGCTGGCATGCCATCCTAGCATCTCTCACACCCTCGCCCTCATTCTTCAGTGCTTCTGGTGGCCAATTGTCTGCTGGGATATCAACGAGTTTGTCACAGCCTGTAATGTCTGTGCCTGATCCAAATCAAGTAATCATCGCCTCTGCAGTCTACTAGAGCCCTTGGAGGTTCCCAACCAGATATGGGCCAGCATAGCAATGGATTTTGTCACTGGGTTACCTCTCTCTGATGGGTTCAGAATCATCCTGGACATCGTGGACTGGTTCTCCAAGGCAGCCTATTTTATGCTCTTGGCTAAGCCACCCATGGCCAAAGAGACTGCCGAGCTTCTACAACTATCAAGTGGTCCATCTCCACTGTGTACCTTAGGAGGTCGTCTCCGACTACGTTCCCCCTATTGGCCAGCCACTTCTGGAAGACTTTGTGCTCAATGGTGGGTGGCACCCCTCGTCTGTCCTCAAAATTCCACGCAGAGACTAATGGCTCGGTGGAGAGGCTGAACCAGTAGCAAGGCAAAACAGTACACTGCCTGATGGAAGGTAACCCCACTACGTGGTCCCGTCCTCTAACTTGGGTGGAACTGGCTCACAATTCATGACTAGTTGCTGGTCTGGGCATGTCTCCTTTTCAATGTTGTCTGGGTTACTGAACACTTTTATTCCAGTCTGAGAAGAGAGAAGCTGCATTTCTTTGTGCTCAGTTCCTAGTTCTTCGTGCCTGCCGAGGATGGGGAAAAGCCTGTGCTGTACTACTCAAGCATGTGTCTGCCTTCCAGAAGCAAGGTAATTGTTGCTGCAACTCAGCTCCTGCCTACCAAGAGGGACAAAAAATCTGGCTAGCCAGGATGGATATCCCACTCCTGGAGACATCGAAGAATCTCACCCCGTGGTATATTGACGCATTCACTGTATCTAGAGTATCATCCTCATCCACTGTCAGGCTCCTCCCTCATTTTCTTTGTAATATTCATCCATTGCTCTGTCATGGTTCTGGATGGTTGTGCGTGTGTTTTGGACTTTTCTTTGTGGCTCTCATCCCGGGACGACATCGTATTCCTTTTCAATCAAATTCTTTACCCAGCTGGCTGATTGAACTGGGGCGGCGCTTCCCCGGACTCAATATAAGCCAGATGTTCGCCATGCCTCTTTGCTAGAGTGTCTGTTTGTAGCTACGCACTATAGCTGAAAATATCTGTAGTCAGGATTTGTTTGACTTTCTATCTTCTCGTTTTTATTGGAGTTTCCTCTCCCTTTTTCCTATCTCGCTTTGCTTCCATTTTTCGGACTATTATATGTCCTTTGGAAGCGCGAGCACTTTCCGGTGGTCTGTATTATTCTCTGTGTTTGTTTGATGTCCATGCTGCTCGTTTCCCTCTTGTCACAGCAATTGGCCTCCTTCCTCTACCAACCATTACATGTTCCATGTCTCAAGAATTTGACTCATGTCTGTGTCTCCCTGTGTCTCCCTCCTACTCCTCGCCTCCCCCCAGGCTCATTGATGGTGGCCCTACCTACACTATCCATCAGATTTGGTGAAGGGGATGGGGATGCTAATTCTTAGGGGACTGGAAGGGGTATGGGCCCAAGGAGCGTTCTTGGGTCCGAGAGTGTAACATCTTGGACCCCTCCCTGGTGCGTGATACCCTGCACCAATATTTCCGGTCCATCACAGGGCCGCCAAGAGGTGTCCCTTGGGTGGGGGGGCACTGTCACAACCCTCGTGTGAATCCCTTTTGTGTCTCCTCCCATCCACCGGCTTACCCGTCTTTTAGATATACCGTCTTCTTTAATTAGTTTGACGATTTGGATGCCTCCCCCGCCAGGTGTTGCATTTGTGTTCCTATTCTGTTACGTGTGTTTGGACGTATATAGAGACCCCTTACTTTGAGTGTCCAAGTAACTGGATTGTCTCATGCTATATGTCCTTTAGCAACCGGTCAGTATCTTCTAATTGAAAATTAATCATCTTCGGAAATTATTCATAATCATCAATGATACTTAAATATGGAATTACTCTTCCTGGTTTTACTAATACGAACAACCTCCCCAGTGCTCCTTTTCATCATTCTCTAGTCTGTTCCTCTGCCCAGTTTATTAGGGACACCTCCCAAGCTTTCTTCGGTCATCGCGTTTGTGACAACATTCCTGCTAAATTCCCTGGTCCTGCCATCTGACAGTTCCAATCTGGCAGAGTGTTCTCTGGGTTTCCCGCAGCGCTTTATAGTTTGGGCGGCCGCCTTGACAACAAATTCCCCCCACCTTGACTACGTCCCCCCGAAAAAAAAAAAAAAATTCTGCTGCATCCACGCATGCATACACAGTAAAATAAGGCCGCATCGCGATGAGGCCGAATAGTGGCCGGCATCTGTTGGTTAAATATGTTACTGCGCCATCTATCACCTGTTGCTACGCCAACATTATTTTTTTGTACCGGGAAGAAGCTAATTATCCGGATATACAATAACCTGTCGTCGTCGTCGTGGGAAGGACATGTGGAGGTAAGATAATTATTCATCTAAGCTAAACATTTGAATAGTGTCTCCTATCAACTGCTTGCCCACATATTCCGTTTCATTAAGATTGGCTATATGCAATTTGTTTCGTTTCTTATCAAGGCTACCAATGTGTTTGCGTGTGGCTTTCAGCTATGTTTGACAATTGCATGTGGTTTTCTCTAGCGTACAGCAATGGATGGGAAAAAGCAGTCAAAAATATCAGGGTACTTTATTCAAAGAAGCCGGCCTACTTCACCATCTGCGCGTAATTAGATCTCGTAATTATGAGATAAGGTGTATATTTTTTTATCCTGTGAATGCAATGCACTTCCGTGCATAATACCGTTCTCCTCTCCCCAAACATAACCACAACCGCAAAGCATTTGGGGAATTGAAGTCCAAAGAGATAACAAATACATTTTCCGTTATTACATTAATTTTCGTTTAACCCTTAGGGACGCTTGAGCGCATTTTACGCGCTATTCATTCTTTTTTTTTTTTGATAATTTTGGCTGTGTTCATGCATGTAGCGTGAATTTTGGTAAGATTGTGTGTTTTTATTTGATCTTGTTATTTCAAGCTCAGCTCTTACAGTAAGGCTAAAATACAGTGTTTACAAGCCATAGACTGTATAAAAAGATGGACGCAGCACCCTGGTCTGAAAAATGAAGCCCGTGCGGAAGTACCGTAAAATGGCATTCTATTTAATGGCCAGCAGATGACGACGTCGGTGGTTGCAGAAAGAAGTTAAATGCTACAGAAGTCTATGAGAAAATGACCCTACTTCCCCACCTGATTTTTCATTTAAATAATGATTTTTCACATTATTTTGTGGTAGCTATAGCAAGTTTCAAGTCTCCTTCGATATATCATGATGTTCATTTTTGTAAATTATGGTCCCAAATAGACAAGAATAAAGGATAAAGCCAGAATATGCTTTAGGGGCATGGCTATCCTCTGGTCCTTGTCCGATAAGGTCAGATCCAGAGCCACGGTCCTCCCCGGATCTTCAATACACGCTCTCGTCCAATAGAAATCACATCCGGTTTCAAAATGACAACATGGCGCAATTCAAATTGCCAAAATCGAGGCTTCCTTTATGGTATGCTGAAACCAATGGGTGACGTCATGGTAGCTTCGTCCATCTTTTTATACAGTCTATGGTACAAGCAAGTGTTACATTCAGACTGTTAAGCGCAAAAAATGCGCCATTGAAACCCAGAAACCCATTCAAACTGCAATTATTGATCTCACTTCCATGAAAGCATAATACATGCATTTTATTATATCTGAGTGTCAATCAATAAAGTTACAAGACTGTTGACTTTGTCACTTTGTTATTGCACTTTAACTGCTTTGTTTATTTATAAAGAGTAAATAAACGCTGACTGTTGCCCCCCCACCCGGTCACCACCTTGACTAACCGATTTTCTGCGGGAAACCCTGGTTCTTCATCAGGCTACTGGCCTAGAATGCCTCTGGCCAGACACGCATACGCCCCCACACTCAAGCCTCTTCCCTCTGAACAGAACTGAGCCATTTTGCTAATGGCTCCATCCCTCACAGCCATTACCGAATTACTATCAATAAACCCAACTACTGGATCGTATTCTGCCTCTGCATCTGATTCCTTGACTGGATCGTAACAGTTGAACAGTGCCTAGAGACCAGCTCAAGTTCTGTGGCCAAAGGAAAATGGTACCCATGATTCATTGCTTTCTGAGTGGGGGAAACCTGAGTATACCTGGGTAACTAGTGCAAATACGGGCAGACCGTGTAAACTTCATGCAGAGAAATGTTTAAAAAAAGCAAAATGAAAACAACTGTTCAGATGGTTTATCATTTTCAAGCATGCCTGATCCCTATTTATAATTTTCAAATTACAAAATACCTTTGAGGTATGCGCTAACCGAATACTTAATGACCTTTTCAAGGTCTGCAGACATAATTCCCAGATTTGGTGGATTGTGCAGGCCACACAATTTTCTAGCTTAGCCTGACCAAGCAAGAAATTAAGTAGGCAAATAGGTCATCTTTTCTGGAGAAAAAAAAAACGATCTGAAAATAAACACTGGAAGGAGAGCTCCTTTCTGCCGTTTGGAGCACTCCTTGGTTAATTAAAAAAGCTAATCAGGCACCAGCACTCTCCACTCTCGTAAGAAGATGAGCCAGTGCTTTGTCTCTAGACAGAAAGGGACCCCCCCCCCAACCCAACCCAACAGCAAATGTGTTTCTGTAGCTGTAGTCCAATGTATCCATTTATGCTGTTTGTTCCACTGGAGATGCCTTGTTTATTTTTTTTAAACACTGGCTTCTCATGGTACCCCGGCCACTAGATGTAATGGAGAAACAACTGTATTGACCCATCAAATGCAAGTGAAAATATATTGTGCTTACTAAAACCTTAATAAGACCCAGACTGGCAAACTGTATGGTGTGTTCTTGTCTGAGCAACAGTATGTATGCAAAATGTGGAAAATTAAATATGCAAAACACCACAACTGCCATTTGCTTTGCACTGGTTTAAGGCACTAAGGCATAAGCACATGCATACTGTATGTGCGCACACACACTCACACACACACACACACACACACACACACACACGCACGCACACGCACACACAAACGCACACTCACATGCATACACACACACCCAGACATACACATGCCTGCAAACAACCTCATCGGTGGGTACATGAGGACATGCATGCTTACACACACACACACACACACACACACGCACGCACGCACAGACACACTCACACACATACGCACACATGCCTGCATACAACCTCATATGTGGGTACACAAGGACATGCATGCTTACCCACACAAACAAACACACACACACACACACACACACAAAATACTATGCCATATTTATGAATGCCATATCATTAAATATGAAAAGAAAACAGAGAAAAACTGCATGAACAGCATCGCTCGGTTTACCCCTCCAACAAAGCGCCGTCAAATTGAATAGAACCGAACGGAAATGATGCCGACACAGATGGCGAGTCGGGGAGACGGAGAAATAGAGGGAGACAGAAAAAAGAGATGGAGAGGGTGAGGAGAGAAAGAGAGGCTGAGCGATACACAGATGGTAAGACAGAGGGATTCAAAAAGAGAGGCAGAGCGAGGGGAGGAGAGAGGGAAGGAGAAGAGAGAGACTCAGATGGCGGAGAGACTGAGAAACAAGGCTGGCTGGCTGATTGTGTTCCTTCCCTCCCGCGATGATGTGCGAGAGATTGTGTTCACCATCCTGGACTGAAATAGCCGTCCAATAGACGGCAAGTATACAGCAGCTGGCTGCAAATCCGCTCCATAATCACATTAATGAGATTAATCGCTGAATTAGCAGCAGTCAAATGTCGGAGTCGTAGGGAGAAATCAGAGAGGGTAATTAACGTTTTCAGAAAGAAAAAAAACGGGGAAGAAAACGGCTAAATCGCCTGAGCTGTGGAGGAAAACTGCACAGGTTATACCCAGGGAAAAATGCGCGGAGTGTTACAGTTGCTGACGAGGCCTAGTGGAGTCTGGGAAAGTAGGTCAGAGGCAGTGACTCCCCTCACATATATTCTGTAATAACACGAGCGGTCTTCCCTGTATCAGAACGGCTGCTTGTTTTTAATGGCTGCTCAGAGAAGAGGAACCACTCTCATCTGACCTGAATGAATTTAGGCCTCTGTAACACACGCAAACGCAGTAACATCTTCAAGTAAACCACAAATGTCATGACAATCTGCAGCTTTTAATGTAAGGATCTCACAAATGTAATACGTACCCCTACAACATAATGCCAGTTGCCGATCAAAAAGTAACAGCCCCCCCACACACAAATGTAATGTCTATTGCGTTTGTGGGAAATTAAGTATTACCTTTGTGGCTGGCAACTAGTGTCATATTTCTGGGAACTGTATAAAATTTACAGGTCATTACATTAAAAGTTTCAAAATTGCATTACGTTTGTGGTTTGCAACGTTTGTGGGACGTTGTTGCATTTGTGGGTGAAACAGGCCTTTCAAAGGGACTGGCTTCAAGTGAATATTCAGTCAGCCAGACTGGTTTACTAACAAAATATCTGTATTTCAGGCGATTTGCTCACCACAAATTAATGAACAGCATAAATTATGCAGGCTTGCAATTAAGCAGCAATATACTGAGAAGAAATGTAATTAATATGGCCCTAATAGGAAATAATAAGGTATTCATATATTTCTTCACATAAACCAAATATTGACATATAATGCAAAAACCCACACAATAAAATGTATCGAGTCAATTTAACTCTTACTGAGTACAGATGATTTCAGAAGAGACTTTGTAAGAGTTGAATTAACTCTGAAAATGTTACTGCGCAGTAGACTCTGAAAGGTATAACGTGGTGTCAAAGTGCCTGACTACATAATTTATCCAATTTGCATCAATTATACTTTGAAATGAAGCAGCAGCTAACTATTTTATTCATTTACAAAATGGCTGGCAGTTGGGTCAGGATAAAGATACTGTCACATGCACGCATTTGTGCCTTGAAAAAGAGTTTCTTGAAAACGAATTCCAACTGAATTCATCAGTCCCTAAAGACACATCAATCCCATTTCAATATTTGGTTGGAACTGAATGGATAGTCAAATATGAAGTTTCTAAAATTCACATATTTTTTATAAATCAAAACATTGCTGATGGGTTGTCTCTAACCATTTAGGGCTGCCCAAAAATGACACCAAACTGGAAGTGATTTATTTGCCAGCTCATCTCCAGATGTCGTTTATTAACTGTCTCCAAAAGGACAATGTCCTTCACGGATAGGCAGGACGTGTTTTCATTACGGCCGGTTTCTGTTGCAGTTAATTGTCGAAAGCACTGCAAAGCACTCAGGAAAAACAAGAGCACCGCGGGGTGCAGCGTCTATCAGAGCCGCACATTCTCCAGAGAGTCTTTCGCCGACCAACAACACAATTAAACAAACAAGCACGATTAAAAAAGAGAATGAAAAAGCAACAGATTTCTCAACCGGAATGGACTAAGCAAAATTAATTGAATTAAAAATGCGAAACGCAGATTGACGGCTATAAAACAAGGCTATTTTTTGAACTAGCAATATCCCTTTTTGTAATATTACTTGCTAACAGAGTTGAAATGATTGTTGTCATCATTTAGCTTGTTTATTACCAAAGGTATCAAGCGACATCAAAATTACATTAAATTAACACAGTTTTCATGCACACTGACCGACCATTTGACTATGCGGAGGTGTCGCTTCTTCATAGTCTTAACTGCTGAATCAGCTAGCTGCAAACAGGCCTTTCCGACGGACCGGGGTGGGCAGTGTGAAAACAATCACAGAGATTGAGCATGATGGCTTCATTTTAGCGCCGGGCTATGACTCATGGCCTCCCACGTCATGGCTTATCATTGATGGACTGCGTCTGGCTGTAGGGTCTATTCATGTAAGAAACTGTTCACTGTGAACTCCCTTTTATGGGGACTGACACTTCTCGCTGACGTATACCAGCTCCAAGCAGAACAATGGTGATGAAGCACTGATATCTCCCTAAGTGAGAAAGTGAAGCATACTGTATGTTTATAAGTGTTTAATCATTTTCAAAAATCCATCCATCCAATATCAAACTGTCTTATTCCTATCAGCTTCATGGGGGGAGAGGAGTTGCTGGAGCCAATCCTAGCACACAATGGGAAAGAAGCAGGAACATACCCCAAGCAAAGGCTTTGCACTACAATCCTGGGCTGCTGTGGTGTCAGCTGGGGCCACAGTTACCTGCTGCATGGTCTTTTTGCCCAATGAGTGACCAATTATGAAATGTAAGCATGTCCTCAAAGAGAACAGTGACTGTAACTCCGAGGAATTTTACTCTGGTCCAGAGTAAGACTACCTCACAATCACCTCCCGCATACTATAATCCTGATTAAGGATATAATACGATGATGGATATTTTCATTTGAGTATCTGACAGCTAGCTTGCTTCACAATGGTACAAAGAAGGGGCTGTGATCTCAATCAAGAAAATACCCTGTGAGTAACTCCCACAGTACGCATTCACAATCAAATCAAAAATATGAGGTTATAAATCATATTGGAACATTTCCTCAGAAAAGCAGTCTCAGGATGCAGGCACCACAGGAGACGCCAAAAAAAAAAAATATATATATATATTTTTTACATCTCCTTTTTCAAAAAATAATTGGACTGATAATATAGGCTGCTAGACCTCATTATGGAACAAGCTCCTTTAGAGTAAACTGCAATGCATTTTCCTGGTTTAGACCACAAACCCCAGTATACCATGTTAACAAGTCAGGCTTTTTAAAATTTTAGTGTACTTTTATGAATATTAATACCTCGTTGCTATCTGCGAATTTCTGTCCGAACTGGTGGCTGAACTAACGTTTGGCTATATGAGGGACCAACTCATGAATTCTTGGACTAATTCTTCCCTCTTCACAATCATTATAATTTGCACCCTTCAACAAAGTCCAATTTTATCCTTTCAGTCAGTTTCTTTTGAAATAGCAATCAGCCCAACAATGACATCATAAATTGACATTAGGCTCTGCAATAAAGTGAGCAATTTTAGCGTAATTATAAGAAAATAATGACTAAATACCTCAGTACTCTGAGATTGGCTTTTGGAGATTTTAATTGTCGCATACAAAGTCCACGGTGCATAAAGCTATTTCTTTCTTTCAGCAATGATTAGATGACTGCTGTCCCCACTGGCTTCTTTTCAGGGATATTATACCTCAACCTGAACATATCTATGGCAAACCAGTTAGTGCTTTTTTGTCGTTCATATTTTGCTTCCCGCCATCTTAGGTTTCGTCTAGCTAACGTGTTACTGATTGGTCTAGCATGGAAGCTTCAGTTGGTTGTTTTCCTTGGTGGGGTCATACTGTGTGGCATATTTTCACACTTTGTAAAATGCACTATATTTATATAATTTGATGATGCCAATGACAACAAACAATCAAAAAAAAAAAAAAGGAAAAGGTCAATGTCAGTCATGGACCATGCCAAACTTTGTACCAATAGCTTCAGATTATTACCTGCAAAACAAATCCACCTGCTTTTATAATCAGTTCTCCTGATAAATGAAATCAATAACCGTAGAAACACATAATATTTCTCTCAAGCTGTTTTTCTCTCTAAATTTTGTACTTTATTCGTTGCATTGATGCTTCTAAACCCAATTCAAGATACCCACGGGCAGACAATCACATTTTTGCTGAGACCGGGGTTGTGGAGAGGGGTCAGATGTATCCCTTAAATATCTTATAGTGCTACTGTACAGTGCATTAGTGTGGGTACAGCCCCTCATATAACCAATCCTGCCCCTGTTCCATCAACTCCAATGCTGGTAAAACAGGAAAATTCCAGCCTCAGTCCAAAAAAAATTTCACGATCTTGCCCTCAACAAGACCCAATAACACTATATAACACAATAATAAGGGCCAAAATAAAAACTTTATTTATTTAACTGTCACTTTTTTACTTAGGCTACTTATTTTACGTATTTCAACATTAAAAAATGCTCAATGGTGAACGGTAATATCTGCCAATATGTTCAGATTTAATGTTCTGCTTCCAGCATATGAGGCAAATAATTACAGTCATGTTTTTAATTTTGAGGCATGGTTTTTGCATTGTAGCCCCCATAATATTTCACTCTTAATCAATATTAAATGTCTGTTTATTAAAGAACATGCAGACATTACAAACTTGATATTTTTATTTTGATTTATGGCGTTCAATTATTATTATTATTATTATTATTATTATTATGTCACTTTTCAAAAATATTGACTTTTCATTACTAAGCCTTTGTGACACACAGAGGCACATACCTGTATATATAGACTTGCTCGCGCACACACGTAAACAAACGCGCGCGCACACACACACACACACACACACACACGCACACACACAAAAGCGTTCACATCTGCATTCTCAGCATCCCGTCCTGCACCGACGTGGAGCCGCCTGTGTCTGCCTCTCTCAGCGCCGCTCCACGGCGGCAATGGCAGCTGCACCGATCTCGCAGCTATGCGGCTACCTGCCTCCGCGAATGAACAATGCCGCGGCTTCGCCGTGGGAAACGACAACCAGCCGGCACAGAGAGGAGAGAGACGCGGAAGACAAACAGACATTTCAAAACGCAGGCGAGAGGGAAAAGCACAAAGAGAGGTATAGCGGGAGAGACGGGGGACGGGTACCCATGAGACGGGAGCTGGGATCTGGGACCGGCGCTGTATTGCAGGGAGCCGCTCTGTGTGTAGGCAGCCCAGATGCACAGAGAGGGAGGGGGCAGGAACTCGGTAGATGTGAAAAATGCAGGGCGATAGACCGACGGGCCTCAGGGACCTGCTTCACTTCCGCATAGAGAATGTTCAATGTAACACATTCGAGTACAGCGTGTCCTATATAGCACATCTTTATAGATACAGTACATTCTGTATTAGGCTATACGTCCAGTGCGTGAAGCATATTTTATGGTTCTAGTATATCCTATATTAAGTACCCATTCGCAATACATCCTGAGTAGCATGTATTATGCATCCATTTACAGTGTGCATATACCGAATATTTTCCACTATTTATCCATATATATATCTGCGTCTACACATTCATTCCAAACATCCCTTTAGAGGGCTTCCTTCTTCTTTTTTTTAACCGTCATCACATTTTGGTTTTCTGCCAGATCTGGGGAGAAAAAATCCATGGAACGTGACCTTCTGTAAAAGCGATTAAAACAAAATGTTTATCAGTAATGCAAATGAGCCCGAATTCATTTTCAATGACAGATGGCCCCATAGATAATGATGATGATGGAGGAGAGAAAATTGAACGTCTCGTACGCGGTGGTCATGGTAACCGCGAGAAGAGCGATAGCGGTAATAAGCACACCACATGTTAAGGCTGTCGGTTCGGTCAGGGGGTAAACAAGGTAACAGTGACCAATAAGTTCGCTATTACCTCAGGAATTGTCTATCAGTGGCATTATTGCACGAAGCAAATATTTCGCACATTGTTTCTCAGTCGAGGGGAGGAAGTTCAATATTTTGACAATCTTGGCTCTGTTTGCTGCTCGCTCTCCGTCTCTTTTCTGTTGAAGGCATTGTCGCAGGTGTATGGTTTTCCCTGCACCACCTCGCGCGCTCTACTGTAGCTAGCCTACTTCCTGTAAAAATGAACCAGCAGCTATCCTCATCACAGCCACAGTATTGGGAGTGGGAGTCGGATTGGGAGTGGCGAGACGCTCTCCCCGGCGAACCCGCAGCGCGGCTCTCCCACTCAGCCGCAGACGAGCGCGCCGCTAATAAAGGCTTTAATACAGTATAGGAGGAGAGTGAATAGGAAGAAATAGCTCTTTGCCGCAGCCTTTGTGCTTTCCTCACTCCTCACAGAGGAGCCGACAGCAAACCTCCAGCAGTCAAATTAATGGCATAAGACGAACCTTTTCGTTTCATTCCCCGTCCTAAATTCTATAATTAAACGTCTCCCACCATTAATGACTGTTTTGAGATTAGGCTATAGGAGTACACAGTTGCATCCGTGTTTCTCTATTGATATGGGGTGCAGGGTTTGAGCAGTCGACAGTTCATTTTGACCTACATAACTGTTCTCGTAAATAATATATCGCCAAAGACAAAAATGTGATGATGCTTTTTTTTTCCGGCACAAACCCCAGGAATACTTCAGAGTTACACAAGGCATCCTTCCCAGAATAAAGCCTTGCATTAATGAGTGATAAACATGAATGAATGGGACTAAATTGAGTCAGATGAGAAGCAAATGAGAAAACGGACCTGTAACTGATTTTGTGTTGTCCAAAAGAACAATTTGTATTCACTGTTTCAGTTTTTCTTTGTCTGCCGTGTCTCGGTCTCATGTAGCCTAAAGATGCTCATTAACACAGGGGTATGTAAGAAAGTTCTGAATTCCAGCAGTGTTGGCTCACAAATTTATATTTGTACTGCTGATCCATTCCATGGGTAGAATCTTGTCGAGCATCACGAACCTTCAAAACATCGAGAATTATCTTCACGATATTGGCCGGCACAGCTCCCAAATAGACAAGTTATTGCTCTGTGGACATGCCAAGCTAATGTACACACAGCAGTAAGTCCCTGTGTTGTCATTTCAACATTTTTCATTAGTTTCAAAATAATAAAGCATTTATTGTTTCAAATGGCTGACAAATCAGCCTGCCAATTTTAGCAAGGTAACATTAATTCTTAATTGAGCCGAAATTTAAGCTAGCGTTCGCTTGCTTATATAAGCCTGTCGTGAATCAGGGATGTGTTCTCATTGTCTTGGCTTCATGGGATTTTATTCAATTAATTACACAGGCACTAGACCACAGGCCAAGGTTGAATCAAGGGCAGCCATGGTCCACTCACTTGCTACCAGGAGATAAAGTAAAGGAATCAATATTAAAATTCATATTTTCTGTGCCCAAGCTTTGACTGCTCAGCTACACATAGGTTGTCTTTATCATGGGTGTTTTCTAATTTCACTTTACTTCAAAATTTACCAGTAACTCAAGCTACTTGAAACAGGGCTTCAAAAAGTGTGCAATTATAACCAGGAGATGTGCATTATACAACCGTAATTCCAAAAAAGTTGGGATGCTGTGTAAAATGTAAATAAAAACAGAATGCAATGATTTGCAAATCTCATAAACTGATATTTTAATCACAATAGAATATTCAACAACATATCAGATGTTGAAAGTGAGACATTTTACCATTTCATGAAAAATATTAGCTCATTTTGAATTAGATTGGAGCAACACATCTCAATAAAGTTGGGATAGGGCCATGTTTACCATTGTTTAGTATCCCCTCAACAACAGTCTGTAAACATCTGGGAAGTGAGGAGACCAATTGCTGAAGTTTTGGGGGAGGAATGTTGTCCCACTCCTGTCAGATGTAGGATTCTAGCTGCTCAACAGTCCTGGGTCTTCTTTGCCAGATTTTTCATTTTATGATGCACCAAATGTTTTCTCTTGGTGAAAGGTTTGGACTGCAGGTAGGCCAGTTCAGCACTCAGACTCCTACTGCGAAGCCATGCTGTTGTGATGGATGCAGTATGTGGTATGGCATTGTTTTGCTGAAATATGCAAGGCCTTCCCTGAGAGAGACGTTGTCTGGATGGGAGCATATGTTCCGGTAAAACCTCTATTCTTTTCAGCATTGATAATGCCTTTCCAGATGTGTCAGCTCCTTACACCATGGGCACTAATGCAACCCGATACCATCAGAGATGTAGGCTTTTGATCTCTGAGCTGATAACAAGCTGGATGGTCCCTCTCCTCTTTAGACCGCACAACACGGCATCTGTGGTTTCCAAAAAGAATTTCAAATTTTGATTCATCTGACCACAGAACAATTTTCAATTCTGCCTCAGTCCATTTTAAATGAACTTTGGCCCAGAGAAGATGGCGGCGTTTCTGGATCGTGTTCACATATGGCTTCTTCTTTGCATGATACAGCTTTAGCTTGCATTGGTAGATTGCACGGCGAACTGTGTTCACTGACAATGATTTCTGGAAGTGTTCCTGAGCCCATGGAGTGTATTCCAGTGCAGAACCGTGCCTGTTTTTAATGCAGTGCTGCCTGAGGGCTTGAAGATCACGAGCATCTGACATTGACCTTCGGACTTGTCCCTTGCGCACAGAGATCTCTCCAGATTCTCTGAATCTTTTGATGATATTATGTACTGTAGATTCGAAGTCATCACAATTTTACATTGAGGAACATTTTCTGAAATTGTTCCACAATTTTTAGATGCAGTTTTTTGCAGATTGGCGAATCTCCATCCATCTTTACTTCTGAGAGACTCGGCCTCTCTAAATTGCTCTTTTTCAGCGGCAGTTCGTGAACTGGCAATAGGGGAAGCTCAAACAATCCCTTAAAATTAATGATTGGTCATGACATGCTTTCAATTATTCATTTAAATTTCCATTACAGAAACTCTGATAACTCTCAACATTACCAGATATGGCCAGTTTTCATTTATAACGCATACCGATTACGACTGCGGAATTTTCATGCTTTTCTTTACTCAGGAGTTGGAGGCAATGCATGTGTTTCATGATCGTTTAAATGAAATAAGACCATTTGAAATGTCATTATGCAATTCAATTGCTTCCAACCCCTCCATGCACAAGGACTTCAATTCCGCATGAGAATCTCTTACATATGTGATTTAATAATTGCTGACTACAGCAGAGGAATGTAAATATGCCACTTAAACTCACACCGAATGCATGAGAGTTGACAGGTATGCGTTATTCATGAAAACTGGCCACACCTGATAATGTTGAGAGTTTTCGGAGTTTCTGCAATGGTAATTTAAATGAATGATTGAAACCATGTCATGGTTTGTGAGGTGTGCTTGTTGTTTGGACTTTTCTTTGCGGCTCTCGTCCCGGGACGATATCGAATTCCTGTGCCATCGAATTCTTTACCCAGCTGGTTGATTGAGCTGGGGCGGCACTTTCCCAGAATCTATATAAGCAGGTGTTCCGGCACGCCTCCTTCGCTAGAGTGTCTGTGTTTAGCTTCGCACTATAGCCGAAGATATCTGTAGTCAGGTTTTGCATGACTTCCTATCTTCTAATTTTTGGAGTTTCCTCTCCCTTTTTCTATCTCGCTTTGCTTCCGTGGTTCGGACTATTAGACGTCCTTTGGAAGTGTGAGTACTTGCGTTTGGTCTATATTATTCTCTGTGTTTGTACTGTGTTCGTGCTGCTCTCTTTCTCTCTGTCGCTGCGCTTGGCCTTCGTACACCACCGGCCATTACAGAACACTCTAGCCAATATGGAATCGTCAGCAAGGGCTACATTAGAGAAAGTTGTGGCTAACCAACAAGCTGCTCTCTCTGGTTATGGCAAGGGTCTTGCTAGCCTGAACAATCAACAGGCAGAGTTGGCGGAAAGAGTCCGCCTTCAGGCGAATGCCATGGAGAGACAGGAGAACATTCTGTTAACTCTCACTAAGGGTATTAGAGCCTTGTCCACGCAAATTACAGTAAATGCTGCACAAGCACAGTCTGTACATCTTCCCTGAGAGCCAAAGCTTCAGTTACCCCCAAGATATGGAGGCGAGGCAGGAAGATGTAAAGATTTCATTGCCCAATGTGAGATATTTTTTAAAGCGCAGCCTTCACGGTTCATGAATGAAGAGTCTTGGGTTTCATTTATTTTATCCCTGTTTACCGACACAGCACTCACTTGGGTCGGCCCACTTATTCGATCTAATTCACCGTTAGTGAATACTGTGGAGACTCTCGTTAGAGAAATGGTATCGGTGTTTGATCAGGATGTTTGTGGCCAGGACGCGGCTACGCGTTCAATGCATCTAAGGCAGGGCTCTGAGAGTGTCGCTGCGTTTTCAATCACATTTCGCTCCTTGGGAACAGAGACAAGCTGGCCAGAAGCGCCTCTTATGACAGTGTTCGTTCACGCTTTGGCAGAGGAGGTTAAGGACGCTCTGGCTACATTGGAGCCTTGTTCGTCTCTAGAGTCGTTGGTTCGCACTGCGGTGTGAATTGATAATCGCATCCGCGAACGTAACAGGGAGAAATGTACTGCATTGACTCTTGCTGGCAACAGGGCTAATGCTACTAGCAGCATGCATACAGCTCCCATTCCGCTCACTGAAAATTCCACTCCTGGTGAGCCTATGCAGGTTGATGGCTCATGTGAGAGCCGGGCTCGTAAGCCCGTTCGGAGACGTATAATCTGCTATAATTGTAACAAACCGGGACATATCCGTCCACGCTGCCCTCAGCTTCAGGGAAACGGGAAGTCCCTCTAGCGGTATGGGGGCGCTAGAGGGACAGACTCAATTTCCCTTCCAAACTCTAATCCCTGTAGAATTGACTATGGGGAGACAGAGAATATTTATCAAAGCTTTGTGGACTCTGGCGCCGTGGATTGTTTTATGGATGCAGAGTGGGCTAGGAGACATTCCATTCCTATCCGCCCTCTTTTACATTTACGCTCTGTTAGATCTTTGGACAGTCGCCCGCTAGGAACTGGATTTATAACCGAAGTTTCTGAATCATTGACTATGTTCATCTCTTTTGGTGGCCATTCTGAGGAGGTTCGGTTTTCTATTATCAGTTCTCCTGTTTTCTCTGTCGTTGTAGGACTCTCTTGGCTACGGGAACATAGGCGTCATATCATTTGGGGAAGTCAGGATAACCCGATCGTCCAGTGGGACACTGATTGTAGGTCCCACTGTAGGGAGAGTTTGGCGTGTCATCCAGGGAATTGACCTATGGGGCAGGCTGACGCCTGGAGTGATTCTGAGGAGTTTGCCTCACACAACCCTCCTAATCTACAGAGGGGGCGGAGGAGGGGTTGGAGTGGGATCCTCAATTTGATTGGCGGCAGCCAGAGGAGGATTGCTATTCGGAGGATTTCTCTGACTCGGAATCTGACATAGAGAGGGCAGGTTCCGAACAGGGTGAGAATTTGGGGGCTGCTCTGAACTTTTGTCTACCTCCTAATGTTCCTGACGATAATGCTGATCTCGCGGAGGTTTTTAGCAAGCAACATGCCTCGACTTTACCTCCTCATCGCATGTTCAATTGCGAGATCAATATCCACCCGGGTACCACTCCCCCCAGGGGTTCATTATACTCGCTGTCAGGGCCTGAGCGAAAGGCCATGCGAGAATATATTCAGGAGGCTCTGGCTAATGGATTTATTAGGCCCTCCACATCTCCTGCCAGAGCGGGGTTCTTTTTTGTGGGCAAAAAAGATGGTGGCCCTAGACCCTGTATTGATAACAGGGGCTTGAATAATATCACTATTAAAAACCGATACCCACTTCCGTTGATGAATTCCGCGTTTGAACGGCTGCAGGAGGCATCATTTTTTACTAAGCTAGACCTCCGGAATGCTTATAACTTGGTTCGGATCCGTGAGGGGGATGAGAGGAAAATGGCATTTAATACACATGACGAGCACCACAAATATTTAGTCATGCCGTTTGGATTGGTTAACGTCCCCTCTGTGTTCCAGGCACTCGTTAAAGACGTCTTCCGAGAGATGTTGGAGAGATTAGTCTTTGTCTACCTTAACGATAATCTAATTTGCTCTTCAACTCTCTCGGAGCATAAACAACACGTCAGACAAGTGCTTGAGGCCCTCCTCAAAGCCAAGCTTTTTGAAGGCTGAGAAATGCGTTTTTCATGCCAAGACAATTTCGTTTCTTGGCTTCATTGTTTCTGAAGGGTCGGTCCGCATGGATCCTGACAAAGTGGCAGCGGTCAGGGATTGACCTGCCCCTCAAAACGTTAAGGAGGTGCAACGGCTTTTGGAGTTTGCTAATTTTTATAGGAGGTTTATCCGTAATTTTAGCGCTGTAGCTGCCCCCATTATCGCGTTCACTAAAAAGAATACCTCCTTGTCGTTTGCTTGATCTCCAGCAGCTAAGGCTGCTTTTCAGGAGTTAAAGAAACGATTTAGCTCAGAACCCATTCTCGTTTTGCCCGACCCCTCCCTCCCCTTTGTTGTGGAGGTGGATGAGTCAGAAGTCGGGGTAGGTGCCATTTTGTCCCACTGCCCCCTTCGGGAAAATAAGTTGCACCCATGCGCCTACTTCTCCCGGTCGTTGTCAGCGGCCGAGCGGAATCACAGCATTGGTGACCGGGAGTTGTTGGCTGTCAAGTTGGCATTAGAAGAGTGGCGCCATTGGTTGGAGGGGGCTGAAAATCCATTTGTGGTTTGGACGGATCATAAAAATCTCCAATACATCCAACAGACTAAACGACCTAATTCTCGGCAGGCGCGGTGGTCGTTGTTTTTTAACTGCTTTGACTTTACGTTAACCTATCGCCCGGGGTCTAAAAACATCAAGCCCGACGCTTTGTTGCGGATTCACGACCGCTCCGGTCGTGACCCCATTCCTGAGCCGGTTATCCCGGCAGCTCAGATTGTGGCTACCATTCAGTGAGACATTGAGTCTGTTGTGCGGGAGGCGTTGAGAAAGGATCCCGGTCCTGGTGGGAAGCCGCCTGGCTGTTTGTTTGTTCCTTTGACAGTGCGGTCCCAAGTTCTCCACTGGGGGCACTCTTCCCATCTGGCGGGTCACCCGGGGGTTCATCGGACCAATCAGTTCTTGGCCTGACATTTTAGGTGGCCCAGCATGATTGAGGACATCCGGGAGTTTGTAGGAGCGCGCTGTATTTGCGCTAGGAACAAGACTTCCCACCCCCTCCCTCTGGTCTGCTGCGACCGTTGCCCGTCCCTAAGCGCCCGTGGAGCCTTATCGCTCTTGATTTTGTTACGGGGCTGCCTGTTTCGGAAGGCAACACGGTCATCCTGATCGTGGTTGACCGTTTTTCTAAGGCCGCCCACTTTATTGCACTGCCCAAGCTGCCTTCAGTGCAGGAGACTGCCCTTCTTGTTGTGGACCATGTTTTCCGGCTGCATGGCCTCCCTCAAGATGTGGTTTCTGACCGGGTCCCTCAATTTACAGCCAAATTCTGGCGTGCGTTTTGCAACCAGTTGGGGGCCACCACGAGCCTTTCCTCTGGTTTCCACCCAGAGACCAACGGGCAGACAGAGCAAACCAACCAGTCTTTGGAGAATACTCTTCGATGTTTGGCGGCTGACAACCCATCTTCGTGGAGTTGATTTTTAGCATGGGCCGAATACTCCCACAATTCACCGGGTAACTCCTCCACAGGTCTTTCCCCGTTTGAGGCCCAGTTGGGTTATCAGCCTCCACTGTTTCCTGAGACTGAGAGGGATTCAGAAGTTCCTTCCATTAATCACTTTGTCCGGCGTTGTCGGTCAGTTTGAGCCAGGGTCCGTTCCTCCTTGTTGCGCTCTGTACGGAAACAAAAGACCGCCGCAGATAGAAGGCGCCATTCAGCCCCATCTTATCGGGTTGGTCAAAGGGTCTGGCCTTCCATGCGGGACCTGCCCTTGAGAGTGGAGTCACGGAAATTGGCTCCCCACCTTATTGGTCTTTTTAAGATTGTACGAAGGATCAATCCTGTCACAGTGCGGTTGAAGCTCCCTTGATCCTTACGGATCCACCATCTTTTCATGTCTCCAGGCTCAAACTGGTTAGCACTTGCGTCCTGGCTCCGGTCGACAAACCCCCGCCGCCGCCGCGGATGATTGAGGGGGGGCTGGTTTACACTGTGCGTTGTATTTTAGCCGAGAGGTGTGTGGGTCGTGGAGCTCAGTTTTTAGTAGACTGGGAGGGTTATGGTCCTGAGGAGTGGTGCTGGGTCCCTTCTCGGGATATCCTGGATCCTACCCTTATTTTGGAATTCCGTGCGCGGGGCTCTCTGGGAACTTCTGGGGCTGTTCCTTAGAGGGGGTCCTGTCATGGTTTGTGAGGTGTGCGTGTTGTTTAGACTTTTCTTTATGGCTCTCGTCCCGGGACAATATCGAATTCCTGGGCTATCGAATTCTTTACCCAGCTGGTTGATTGAGCTGGGGCGGCACTTTCTCAGAATCTATATAAGCAGGTGTTCCGGCACGCCTCCTTCGCTAGAGTGTCTGTGTTTAGCTTCGCACTATAGCCGAAGATATCTGTATTCAGGTTTTGTATGACTTCCTATCTTCTAATTTTTGGAGTTTCTTCTCCCTTTTTCTTTCTCGCTTTGCTTCCGTGGTTTGGACTATTATACGTCCTTTGGAAGCGCGAGTACTTGCGTTTGGTCTATATTATCCTCTGTGTTTGTACTGTGTTCGTGCTACTGTCTTTCTCTCTGTCGTTGCGCTTGGCCTCTGTATACTACCAGCCATTACACAATTTTAAGGGATTGTTTGAGCTTCCCCTGTTGCCAGTTCACAAGCCACCACTACTCTTTTTATACCCAGTCATGTTACTGACCTGTTGCCAATTAACCTAATTAGTTGCAAAATGCTCCTCCAGGTGTTTTTTACCACTTACATTTCCAGCCTTTTGTTGCCCCGCTCCCAACTTTTTGAGATGTGTTGCTGCCATCAAATTCAAAGTAAGCTAATATTTTTCATTAAATGGTAAAATGTCTTACTTTCAACATCTGATACGTTGTCTATGCTCTGTTGTGAATAAAATGTGGATTTATGAGATTTGCAAATCCTTGCATTCTGTTTTTATTTACAATTTACACAACATCCCAACTTTTTTGGAATTGGGGTTATATAAATTATTGGTTTTTTGAATAAATTCTACGGTCTGCCATTGATATTGAATCCCCATGGAGAGTTATGCCTCGGAGTGTGGTGCAATTTCGAGCAACTGAAGAACGCTATTGTATGGAATGATGCACGTCTAATTAGCTTTCCAAGCCGTTTTTCCCCCCTCTCATACATAGTATAGAAACTTACAAAGGTGACAAATTTACCCGGTCAAAAGGGACCAAATAGTGCTTGACAAATTCAAATCAAACTCTTCTAAAAATGAATAAATAAAATAGCAGTGCAAAAGCATGACTCTTGAATGCAATCAGCAGCTGGGGTAAACTGGGGTTAAACGCTCTCCCAAGGTAAGAAGCCTTAATGGCGAACTTGCTAACTTTATGTTGAGATAATAACACAATAGCTGGCAATATTGGCTTGCTGTAGCGGTTGCAAGCCAGCTAGCCTGAATTCTTCGCTAGTGACAGCTAAGCATCTGTGGTGATGTGACAAATTGCAACCTGCACATGTGTATGTGTGCCTGTGTGTTTGAGAGTATATGTTATGGAACATTTATTTTGCAGTTTAAGCAAGAGCACTGCCAAAATTTGTAAATAAAGTTAATCCTATGCATGAATACCAAGCTTGTATAGATCAACATTTCTTGTGAGGCAAGACATTGCATCTTTCCGGGGTCTTGGGAAGATTATACATTTGGTTTTAAAATAACAAAATTGTTGTCTGTTATTACCCTCTAAATGTGTTTATTTACTGTGTATGTATTATGTTGATATTCAGATTATACGTTGTAAAATTGACATTGTCCGAAAGGGGGGTATATTACCTCGGTTTACCCTACTAAACAGAAAAATTCAACAACTTTTGCATTATTTTTTCACTCCTAATCAATTGATAAGTTCATAACCTATGGTAAAATGACAGATGGTTTTATCATGTGCAAAGCATGCTTTGAAATTCCTCTGCTTTCTTTTTCCCTCCTCTGCCAGTGAAAAAAATATGTATTTTTTTATACTCTGCAAATTACTCATTGGGTGTTAAGTGGCCGTAGGGCTATAATTAAGATAGCATGCTATGTGGCATGGCAACTTGTGAATATGAAAAAAAAAGATAGCTACTTTATGCATTTATTTATTAATGTATTTATTTAAATTTAATTAATTTTGTTATGACAACTACGATGTTGCTAGCCACAGTACACCCAGGTGTCAAGCAGGATTTTCCTGCTGCAAGCAACTGAAACCTTTGGATGCCATTACTATGGAAACTGATGCTAAGCCGCTTTTTATAAATAGCGAAATTGTCCTGAGCCGAAGACAACGCAGCTATTTAAAGACTGAAGTTGAATGGTATAGATCATTCAATGTGACTGAAAAATCATACCAATAACATGTAAGTTCAACATGCTGTAAACATTTCCGCTTTATGAAATAAGCTCAAATAAGTTTGAAATATGTGAAAGGCACTTACATTCTGGGGGCATAATTCTTTACAAAGAACTGTCACGTGATAATGTTCTGACCATTCTTATGACAAAAGTGGCATCAAGACTTATGAAGCCTGTAATATTTTCTCTTTCACTTCAATTATAATGGCTTGCAATGTGGATGACGCACATATATGTGATTTAATGCATATACTAACCCATTTGTACTAATGAGAGCTTTTGTAGTAAGAATTTAAATACTGTTTTTGAAAAAGTAGTCATTAAAGCCATTGTTGCTGTGGCATTAATGAACACTAGCAGGGAGCACCGTTCTTTTATGAACCCCTCAAAACACCTCTCTTTATACCCCTCTCGGTTCATAAAGGATGCAGAATATATTTTTTAAAATAAATGTCTACCACACAGTACTTTACCTCACAGTGCTCCAAGGTTCTTTACTTTCACCATGTAAAATCACACATTATTAGTTTTATCTTTGATATAATTTGAATTCAGTTGCAGGAGTTGAGTTTGTTCAGTGGCCAAAGACAAATCCACATCCAGAAAATCAGAGAACCAAGCACAACGAATAATCGCAGCTGTATTGGTTGCGTGATAATTAATACGATAATAATATATATGGCTCGCTAACCAGCCCCGCTTGGTAACACAGGCTCAGTAAAAAAAATGATACAATGCAGTTGATACCTGCCTGTAGCTGACAGTTTTTGACTTAATGCAACATCTAGGCTTGGATAGTAGGAAAGAAGTTAACTAATATCCCCTCAGTTAATGAATATGCATTAATTATTGCAAGAATGTACTTCAAATGTAGTGTGAGCACTGAGGTGACAAAAAAAGGCATCACTCCTGTGATTACATTTTTGTTGAAATCCAAGTGAGTGCATGTGTGTGTATTTGTGTGTGTATGTGAAACAGAAGAGAGAAGCTTGGGAGGCAGAATAGGCAGAGAGAGGGGGAGAAAGAGAGCGAGAGAGAGAGAGAGAGAGAGCACTAGGAAACAAGGGTAAATGTTGATTTCTCAGTGTACGGGTATGGACTGGGCGAAAGAGCAATTTGAAAGGAGAAACATGAGATTTCCTACAGTGCTTGTTTTTAGTTCAGCAATACCTGCAGTAACAGCGCACATCAGACACTGCAAAGTATCTGCAACATATAGAGCAACTGTGGAACAACAGCAACTTTCCCTAAAATTATTCCTGAACGACCAGTGAACAAATTATGAGACTGTAACCAGTTAGTGGAAGGGACCGCTCAAAACATCAATGCAAGTTCCAAATTTCTGGAGAAATATATTGGCACTGAGTTATCAGGTACCAGATAAAGATACTAGAGAATATAACAACACTGAATTATCAGATACTAAATCCAGTCATTGTCACTGATCTTTCACATCTTTCGCTCAGTGCTACATATGAATGATCACATCTGTAATAAACTGGGCAGCGGGAGAGCCAATCGCAAGATTGAAGATGAGCCTTCTGGGGAGTGTTTAAAAATAGGGAGGATGAGGAGAAATGGAAGAGGGCTTTGAGCATCCACTATACCTAATAATGTGCTCACTAGCAATTTGGCTCCCTGGAAGATACACATACAAGATACGCTGGAAGTAGGCTGCGTTCAAATTGTCAAAAAATTACGTGCTATTGTCTCATTTCTAACCACTTTTCTTTAACCTTGATGGAAATCGTCATTAGGTAAAGGAAAGGTGTAAAGTGGAATTCTTAAAAGCTTAGGAAGACAACCGCGCTGCTTAGAGAATCCTCAATGCACTTACACTAGGCAGTGCGATCATGCGTCTCTGGCTTAAAATGTTTGTTTGTTTTCATGATAGGCAAGACGGATGGTCGTTGCTTTAAATATAGCTGCCGTGTGGATTTGAGGGATGTCGTTTTCTCCTTTATTTTCATAAAGGATGATTCAGTGTACCCTATGCTAAAGGAGATCAGTTAGGAAGTACAGAGGCAACTTTCCTTAACATTTAGATTATTCAGACGCGCTCAGCGTAGCTGCCATTTAAATACCTTTGGGTCATTTTCTAGAAATTAGGAAAATTCCTAAGCAAAAAAGACTATTTGAATGCAGCACTGGAATTTACGGTAAATCAGTGGAGGAATCCCTTAGCCTAAGACAATCCAGCCCCGTCTGAGATAAAAGAAGCAACATTTGTGCACAGGACAGTCAGAGAGGCTGCAGATGATCACACTAAGGGAATGTCGAGACAATTAACTGGAACAACCGGCAAGACTGCTGGAACAGGGGACGACACAATCAAGCATCCTCTCTTTTCCAGCCTCAAGGCCAATTTTCAAGCTCGAGGTTGAGGATAAATATTCTATCCAACTTTCAGCTGATGAAAGAGTGCAAACGTAGGATATATTTTTTTGCACTGGATCTTGGTTAAATTTGCAGTCACATTGCTCTGCGAATTATCTAAGCACCGCATGATTCTACCTTCAGGCCCTCAGAGCTGACTGCAGATGGGGTGCACTCGGGTCAGGAGGAGGTGCCTAATCTCACACTGGCCACACACAACACACACAGCGACCTGAAAAATATTACATTACCAGTGAGGTGAATACGGGTTTCAGTTTATCAAATGCAAATTCTGCAAAAACATGGAAAACCAACACATTCTCATTCCGACTCTTCATATAGTGACGCTACCTGACCAAGCGTCGATATACGACGCAAAAGGAGGCATTTGGCGCCTTTATTTTATGCTTACAGTTGCGGTTCGGGTTTAGGGATAGGGGTTAGGAGGTAGGGTTCATTTTAAACTGGCGTCAAATGGTGAGGTAGTGTCACTATATGACGCGTCGGGATGGGACTGGACTATATCAATCCAATATTAGGTGTGACTACACTTTGCGTAAAAAATTTGGACACTGTCCTTTTGTGCTGTAGTTTTATGTAATGACTGTTTTTGCTTGTTCCGAGCAGAGTAGAAAAATGGCCACTGTTCTTCTGCAGACTGACTGTCTCACTTACGTCTATCCCTCCAAGAAAGTGTAGACAGACATGATGATGTTGACATCAGGGCTCTGTCAGGACTATATTATCTGTATCAACTGTTTTTAATTAAATACAAACATCTATTTATAAAACTCTTTTTTTAATTGGCATTTGGAATTTCAAATATACTTCTCATCCTCACCAACGCCAATGTGGAAAACAAGAAGTAAACATATAAAACAAGATTTAAATGATAAAAACGTTGGCTGCCCAAGACTTTTGCTAAGTACTGTATGCATGTGAACAACTGCCTGTCCAGCCATACACTTCAGACTCATGACAATTAATTTGGAGTTAGTATTATGGTTACAGATATAACAGCTCCCAATCTTCTGGAAAGGCTTTCCTTGAGTTGTTGGAACATCCAGTATGCGATTCGCTTCAGTTCCACTGAGATAAAGCATTAGTGAGCTCAAGCAGTGATGTTCAGCGATTACAGGTCTGGCTTAAAGTCAGCTTTCGAAAGATTGTCGGATAGATTAGAAGTCAGGGCTCCACAGGGGACAATCATATTATTCTGTAATAATCTTCATAAAACATGTATGGACCTTGCACTGTCCAAAGCAACACAGTCATGCAGGAACAGGAAAAGGCATTCTCCAAACCAGAGGACACATGGAAACATCCGGAATGTCATTATGTCCCATAGCATCCAGAGTTTCCTTTGGCGGCACTGAGAGTCCAAGCCCATGCTATGGAAAAGAGCCCTTGATTAAGGAGTGTCCCCATACTTTTGGTTTTTTTAGTGTGCAGGAAGAGAAGAGATTTATTTGCTTTGGAACGCCAAACTGGCAGACATGAATTGTCACATGGCCTAAGGTCAAGAGGATAAGGCCTTTCTCCCTCAGTGATGGCTAATTAGACAGTCTGGGAAGGTACTTTTCAGGGTTTCGGTGGTCATGGCGTGATGATGCGAAGCAGACCCACAGATATTTAACCTCTTCAACTCTGCCAATGTCATATTTGGGTTCGGCGAATGCAGCTGCTTCATTGGAACATGTGGAACATAAGGCCTATTTTAAATTCCAAAGATCTCAGACATTTCTTGCTGAATTACAGAAAAATGTGTATAAAATAATGCACAAGATCCAAACATTTTCTGTTTGATGCATTGCTGCGGCCATATAAATATGGCGTCCTATGTTTGAATATTTCACTCAATATAAGTGAAATGTAGCTTCAGGGAAGCGCTGCAACCAGCTGATACAGAACATGTACACGACATTCTCCTACAATAATGGAAAAATATGCCTTTTTTGTCAACATAAAGGCAAAATTCAAGCAAAAATCAGAGTTTAAGGGGTTAAGTCTCCTCCCCTCAGCCCCTAACACAAATACAGCCAGACACACGTCCTCCAGATTTGGGGGCTCAGCATCGCACCCTTTTTCTTGAGGACAGTCCCGTCTGGACATGGCTGACGTTGATTGATGCGCTGCCTACAGCCACCTTCCCTGTGTGAGGCAGATGTGACAGTGAGATGGAGAGAGAGAGAAAGAGAGAGAGAGAGAGATAAAGGATGAGAGGGGCAGAGAGGTAGAGAGAGAAGAGAGGGTGAGAGAGGAAGAAAGAGAGGGAGAGATAGAAGAGAGGGTGAGAGAGATGAAAGCGAGGGAGAGAAAGAGGTATAAAGAGAGAGAGAAGAGGGTGAGAGAGGTAGAAAGTGAGGGAAAGATAAAAGAGAGGGTGAGAGAGAGGTAGAAAGAGGGGGAGAGATAGAAGAGAGGGTGAGAGAGATGAAAGGGGGAGAGAAAGAGGTAGAAAGAAAGGGAGAGAGAGAACAGAGTTTGAGAGAGGTAGAAAGAGAGGGAGAGATAGAACAGAAGGTGAGAGAGATGAAAGAGAGGGAGAGAAATAGGTAGAAAGAGAGGGAGAGAGAGAAGAGAGGTTGAGAGAAAGAGGTAAAAAGAGAGGGAGGGATAGAGCGAGAGAAAGAGGAGAGAGGGAGAGAGACAGAAAAAGGGTGAGAGATAGAAAGAAAAGAGGAGGTAGAGAAAGAGTGAGAGAAACAGTGAGACAGAAAGAGAGGGAGGGAGCAAGAGCGAGAGAGCAAGAGGCAGGGAGAGAGAGTTAGAGGGAGGGAGAGAGAGAGAGCGAGAGGGAGGGAGAGACTGGTATTTGCAGAGACGCAGGACTGAAAAACAACACCCACGGATGTGATGGAGGGAGCAGATTATCCCTCTGTGCTAAACTGCAGACGCGGCACACATTTTAATGATCATGTGTCCACATTCAACAGGGAAATTGAAATAATTATGCATTTCCTCAGTCACATTTTCTACCCAATTACATCACTGCCGACGAGGTTTACAGGGCTTTCGCACTTTGACAGAGTGTACTGTAATGGAGCTCACCTTTGAACACATCAGCACCCTTACAAAATGCCTATTCCCCTTTGTTAATATTGAAACAGTTGTGATTGATCATGCAGAATTATGATAATTATTTTGTATGATTTTGGATAAGAGAGCATATATACCTCATGAACGGGTTTCAAATTCTTTACTGATGACCTACCTCTTGTGTGTGTTGTTGTTACAGCTAAACAATTATTAGAAAGAGTATTGAATGTAGGTTTGTACTACACACACACACACACACACACACACACACACAGACAACCCACCTAGTCTTTCAATCAATCCATGTGACACAAATGGACAGTGTGGTATCAGAAAGCACATGGTCATGCTGTCAGTAAACTATACACGCCCTTGCTTTTCTAAACACCCAACATACACGCGCGTGCGAACATACACACACGCAGGCACGCACGCACGCACACACAGTGTGACTTGAAAAGATGAGGGCTTACTGTTCAAGGTATTATCATTACATATTACATATATAGACAATACCAAATAACTATGGGAGTCGTGCAGGTGCATAGAGCTACCGGCATTGATCAGTGAAGTATTGATGGTGGATACATGACCACATCTTTATATTCAGTTATGTGCTCCGTTGGACTCTCGGTCCTTGTTGTTGGCCCGTAGCTTTCCGGTACAGAGGGAAAGCCACGGATTAGAACCCGCTCAACACATCAATATCACTGCAATCGACATATTTCCCCTCTCAACCTTGGCCGTTGCGTTAATTAAACAGGCCGAGCAATTCAATAGTTTATCTGTATGCAACCTTCAATCAACAGTGGGGGTATCAGGTGAACGAACTGCTACACAAGATTGAGGCTTTTATTTATGATACAGGCAGAGACAGACTTGCAAATATTTATAGCCATTTTTGCATCGATGAGTACCTTTTTGAAAAATATACTGTATGTTCTTTCTTCACTGTGGTGCTCAAACTTTTTACCTCAGTTGCTGCGTAAACATGCTCTTAACCCTTGAACTGCCAGCTGTGTTTTGATGGAGCACATTTTGAGTCACTGTATTGAGTCTAATTGAAAAATGTGTTGAACTTAAACTTGATTAGCCTGGAATCCATCCATATCAAGTGTTGGTTGCTCCCAACGGTCACTCACTGATATGTCTCGCTTCAGTCGGTAGGCTAGCATTTGACTTTCAAATATTCGCACAAAATGCATACGAGATCTGTGATTGGCTCACAGTCGCAGGGGTGCCCCGCCTCTTTAGATAGACTTGCGGCGGGTCCTGAATGAATTGATTCCAATGGGGAGAAGTGAATTTAAGCACAGATTATCACCGATTATTTTCCCCATTGTCACAGAATTAAATACTGGACTTATTTTTCACAGGCCACATATCTTCCAAACATTCTGGTACTGCAATAGCATTTTTAAGACCAACAGATCAGGAGAAAATGAACTTTGTTCGAGACCTGTGTCTCTCTCAGCAGCGGTCACGTAACATCTGGCTATACAGAAATACAGTATGGACTGTGGCAAACTACGAATTAAACTTTCAAACTGAAATAATGCTTCTGTTTATATGTTCAGTGATACTGTTATTGCCATCGATGTTTAATCGTTTTTAAAGGGAAAAGGAATATATTTGATCGCCATGATCTTGTACTGGACTGATAACAGATATTAAACAAGCGGGAGAAAGCGGCAAAATAAGCTTTCGCCATCCACGTTAAAAATGCCAAAACGTTGTGCAGCAGTAGGTTGCAATAATAGGAACAAGCTATCCATCTTCTCTTTTCCGAAGAAAGTAGACAGGCAAGGAATAAATTAGCAACTATCGTTTTACATACCAGCTTCATAGGCTTAACCTAGCTGATGCAATCATGCCCTTCAAGCTATAGCTAATGCCAATTACAATGAAATACGTTACGTAATTTGAGTATTATTTAAAGGGGAACTCAGGGCTAATCATAATGCTGTTTTATACAATCATAATTAGTAAATAAATATTGTAAAATACAAAAATGTGAAATTTTTGTTTCTAAAGACGAGATAAATGAGGTTTTATTCCCCCTAATTAGTTGTTGTCTGCTTCATCGGTTGCATGATAATGACGTAACGTCGCCCGAGAATAACGAACTGTCGCCCTTCGCCCACAGGTATGTGCTGTTATTGTGTTGGATAGTGTGATTGTCCCAGTCCATTATTTTATGACAAAAGATCGTTCAATATGGCCCATTGGCTAGTTGTACGAGATAGTGTTAAGTACTTTCTGAAATATGCAGGGTTGCTTCAACATTAACGGTTTGCTTCTGTCACTTATCAGTCTATATCAGATGCTGAGCAGATGACAGGTATATCATCCCGGTTATGTGATTTTAGCTATCGCCGATATTTCCAGGATTTGACTCAATTAACCGCGAATAATGTTCGCAAGATTTTCGATTACCCGTGACTGATGTTTGTTCATGGCACTCTCAATGAGACATCAGCTGCTCCACAGAGAAACGAGTGGGTTTTTAACTAGCATCACATTTCCAGCTGTTCTCACTGATGACTAATGAACTGGCTTTAAGCGACAGACAACAAATGTGAAAATATCTGGTAATTAATTTGTAAATATTCCTTAACGTCGAAATGCCGTTTTAGAAATCTAACATTCGATCGACGCATATTTTAATATTGTCGATACTTCGTTTACCTTCCCACTTGGCGTCAGTTACACTCTCAGGACCATCACTTCTGTAGCGTTGGATAGCTGAGTACATCAAAGAAAAACATAACGATGTAGCAGAACTAGCTAGGTAGTTGCATCAGAAAATATCAAAGTAATTTCACTATTGAAGCGAAACAATTAAGACAAATCCTGGGAATATTGGCAATAGCTAAAATCACATATCCGGGATGATATACCTGTCATCTGCTCAGCATCTGATATAGACTGATAAGTGACAGAAGCAAACCATTAATGTTGAGGCAACCCTGCGTATTTCAGAAAGTACTTAACACCATCTCGTGCAACTAGCCAATGGGCCATATTGCACAATCTTTTGTCATAAAATAATGGACTGGGACAATCACACTATCCAACACAATAACAGCGCATACCTGTGGGTGAAGGGCGACAGTTCGTCATTCTCGGGAGACGTTATGTCATTATCACGCGACCGTTGAAGCAGACGACAACTAATTAGGGGGAATAAAACCTCATTTATCTCGTCTTTGAAAACAAAAATTCCACATTTTTGTATTTTAAAATATTTATTTAATAATTATGATTGCATATAGCAGCATTATGATTTAGCCCTGAGTTCCCCTTTAATTTAGCCTTTATTATACCAGGGAATCCTACTGAAATAAACAAAATGCAGATATGGCCAAACATTATCCTGTTCAAAACCTAACAACCACTCCGAGTAAACGCCAGCAAGCCACAATCTAATTTTTAAGCTCATGTCAAATAACATTCATGAATGCCGTAGCTGGCCAGCTAACTCATATTCATAATGCTGAGTACAGCCGTTAGTTGTGTTGTAAAATGCATGATGTAGCAAAGTAAAAGAAAATATACATGCAAGATGCAAATATAAGATAGATACTTGTCCCAACATTTAATTGCTCGCCTACTTAGCTACCACTTCTGACAAGATGCAACGGATAACCCGGTCAGCATTCATTCTGCAAATGGCGCCACGCGATTGGTGGTTCTCGCCAAAAGGTCACCCAATCAGCCAAGTGCAGAAAGCATGAATATTTATATATCCAGTTCATTAGTGATGTAAGGGCTAAACGCTAATTTACGTAATTTGGTTCTAATGCGTACTTCTTTTTGTATAATCTGAATGAGAATAAAGTCTATCTATCTATCTATCTATTGTGGAAGGAGTCTGTCTGTGTGTCTGTATCTATGTACGCATGCATGCATGGCTGTCCATTGATTTTCTCGACTGGTCATCCGATCCACTTCACACTTGGCGGGTGTTTTGCTGAGGACCCAAGGAAGTGCAGCGTCGAGTGTGAAGTTGTTCAGCTGGGCGCTACTCAAGAAAGCTGCAAGCAGCAACTCTTGAGGCCAAGCAATCGGCCTGAACCGTACAGGCATGTTTTGAACAGGCAATAGCGCTGGTTTTATTAAAAAAAAAAAAGTCAGAAATCTGAACAATTTTGAAGAGCAGGAAAATTGCAGAAAATATCTGGGGTACACTGTTGGGGTACTATTTACAATCCATTTTAGAGTAAGTGTTGTTCAGTTGCCCAGTGAATGTGCCAGTGTGATTATTATCCACACAGTATATGCCATTTAAAAAGTCAAACTAGTGAACCTAAATTGAATTATAAATGTTATCAAGGAGTTACTGGATGAGCCTATTCACAGCTGGTAAAATTTGAGCAAGTATTTACATCACTGTAAATACTCTGAGTAAAATGATCTATAAACACACAGACACTCTCAAAACAAAACAAAACAAAACAAAAAAGAGGTAGCCCTAAGATGTAAATTTGGCAGTAAAAGTATTTTTTTTTTTTTTTATTATTATTATTATTCTTTTTGCTGGCAGTCATACTTTTCTTTTTTAGTCTTCAAAGCAGCAGTAGAAATGTTTTATCTTCTGTATATTTGATTATCTAAAATGCTCACCCTACAAATGCAGGCTCTGGGTTAATGCAGCATATTGACAGAATTTTTACACCAACTTTATCTGCATTTTGATTTCGGTAACTGACCCAGCCAATAGTTGAAATGTTGAATGGCGTCAAAATTTTGCATCAGAGCTATTTTATCCCTTAAAATGGACAAGCCCACTATCTCTTCAAAAGAAGCTCCCTCTGCCAGCTCTGGCAACCCTATTTTAAATCACAGTCCTGCCTCTCTCTTGGATTTCCAATCTTTATGGGCAGTGATGCAGATTTTGGGAAGTATAAAGTTAATCTGACTGAACCACTATCAAAAAATCTGTGTTGTTTAATGGAATTGCATGTTTCTTAAATGCCTCAGCACATTTGAATCTAGGAGATTAGCTTAGTCAAAGAGAATGCTAAATTCTTGTTCTTCCCTTGTGCCTGAAACACCATTTGAAAGACCAAAGCATCCATAGGAAATGGGCATATGAGATTCGGGATTTAATTAGAGACAGGTTGGCCCTCCGTGTAAAATTTTGGCGCGCCCCACAGTATGGTTACTGATGAGAAACAAAGGTAAAATATTGCAAAAAACCTGGCATGGGCCTGAATTGAAGAGTCAGAAAAATAGCCTATTTCTATCGGAAAATGTGATGTATTTGAAAGAAACATGTAACATGTATGATTTGTGAAAGGTACGCAGGGTTAGTTTAGGAAGCTGATAATGAATGTGCACTGCTCACTTGGCAAGATCCAGTTTACAATGATGTCATGTCATGAATGGATATTATTTATGAACCGGCACATTTCAGTTGAACCAATTAAAGGTAAGAAAACCAGTTAATATAGACATGAAATGTAGTAACCTTTCCTTAATTAATTACTTAATTAAAAAAAAAAACCAAAGGAAAGAACAGCTTGATTTTCACAGAGCCTTAACACTCTATGCTTTAGGTTTCTAGTTTGCAGGGTTGCACTGCAAACAAAATGGCTGCATATAGAGAACGCAGATCTTCTCCAGATCATTGACTACATAATTATGTTATCCATTGTTTACACCCTTCTCCATCTGTTTGTATGGGAGGCATCTTTTCAAGAAATGGTGATAAATAGCAGAAGTTCGGAAGCAGGACCACACGTCAAACCTTCCCCTCAGACCTCTCTAAGGGGCACACCAGTCTGATACAGGTATTGTTTAATCAGTTACCAGTATGTTATGCTTCACACGATATCAACAATTGATTCGTTCATTGACGTACAGTGTCACCAGTTGCAACCCTCCTGTGAATGTCTTCTGTGTCTCCACCCATTTAGCCACTTGCGTGTCCATGAGAAGAAATGTCTCCTTTTATTGGTTTATGTCTCGCATCGCGTGTGTATTTAAACCCCCTGCTTTGAGTTGCAAGTTGCTGGATTGTAATTCGCCATTTGTGCTTAGATCAGTATTTCCTAGTAGGAACTCTTAGTCTTTAGAAGATGATAGTAACTCAGGGGAACCCTCTTCTTTACTCGGTTGATTCCAACAAGCTCCCAAGCCTATTCAGGGTCCAGGATTAGGACCGCGTTCAAGTTAAAGCAACACTATGTAGTTTTTTCACTCTCAAACTATATTTCCAAGATCATTCTGGTGATACATAAACTCACGATGGGTTGAATGACACCTTTGTCATGGCTCGATCGCGTCTGCATCTCCTTCACTGGCATGATATAACTTCGGGTTTCGGGTAGGAACCCAGGCCACCCAGGCCCAAAAAGAACTACAAACTTACTTACTGCTTTACGGCACATGTCACACAATCAACCTCCCCCACGTCTCTAAAGACCAGCGAGCGAATGTAGAATGAAGCAGAGTTGGAAGTGGTTGTAATGGCTGAAGCAGCGAGGAAACCGAAGAAGCCAAAGGTGTTGTCCGAGGAGACATTTAAAGCAAAACTATGTAGTGTTCGCCGGATTCACTCGCGGTATATGGAATCAGATTTGTGTCAAAACTATCAAAACTTTTTGGATATCAAACAAAAATTTCAAAATTGAGAGAGAATATTACTCACCGAAGAAACAAAAGTTACCTCAAAGGCAAAACTTATAAGTTGTAAACAAATTATTTTTATGATGGAATAAACCATTGGTCTTTCAGTTGTTTGATAAATTGTTCTTTCGTTCACAGCACCCTCTGCTGCTTTTGCAATTATCAGATTTGTGGTTACGCTCCCAGCTCTTTGTTTCCGCTTCTTGATTTTTTTGCTAGTGATTCTGTCACAAACGTCTCGGTGGGCGGGATTTTTGTGTGGTCTGACCTCATTGGCAAATGGAATTCTGGGGCTCAGAGCCTGGAGTAATGAATCCAACCACAGAATGTAGCCACGAGTCTCGCTTCGGACTCCACTCACAAGTGAATCACACCAGCGACGACGGAAATATTACAATGGCTGATGAAAGAATTTGTTACCGTAGCCTACTCTAAAAAAATCTGATAGTGAATAACACATCGTCTTTAGCTGCTGTTGTAGCCAAGCAACTCAAGAAGATTGTAACGGAATGTGGGCTACCGTCCTGCAATTTACTGAGCTGGGGTATGTTTCCCAAAGGCGTAGCTAGTTGCTAACTCTTTTAACTTCCACAGTCTGGTTCAAACTAAGCTTTTGGGAACTGTACCCCTGAACTGTTACTGTAAATGTACATTAGTTTACCTTAATGCTTTTGTGTACGTGAATACGCAAATAATATACAATCAATAATATACAATCACCTAACTAAAAGTGTTCCCCCCTTCCATATATGTTTCCATTGAAAGAAAGCAGAAATAAAAGCAGAAATAAAACACGACAAATCTTCTACCTTTAGCACTCTATACGGGAGTGAAGTACACGTTTATGATCAAACATTTTGACTGGCGACTAGTTTAGCAATGTTTGCCAGCTAGCAATAGCATGACAACTAGCTAGCATGTCAGATACCAGCTAGCTAGATAAATCGCTGTAGACGATTATTTGACTGAGCATAAATGGGGTACTAGATGATTTCAATGACACAGCCTGACACAAAGCAATTCAAACGCACTAGAACTAGATCTAGAATGAAGACTGAAGGTAACAATTTGTACTTACTTGTCCAAAAGTAACAACGCCAGGTCGCCAACAGTTGGACATCCCTCCTCCTCTTTCAGCTCTCGTCAGCGAGTGAAAGCCGGTTCAATGTTGACCCTAGTCCTGGCTCTTATTTTATCGCTTTTTCGTTTTCTTTTAAATGTCTCCTCAGACAACATCTTTGCCTTCTTCGGTTTCGTCGCCGCTTCAGCCATTACAACCACTTCCAACTCTGCTTCATTCTATATTCGCTCGGTGGTCTTGTGGGGGAGGGGGATTGTGTGACGTATGCTGTAAAGCACTAAGTAAGTTTTGTAGTTCTTGTTGGGCCTGGGTTCCTACCCGAAACCCGAAGTTACATGGTGCCAGTGAAGGCGATGCGGGCGTGATCGAGCCATGACAAAGGTGTCATTCAACCTATTGTGAGTTGATATATCACCAGAATGATCTTGGAAATATAGTTTGGGACTGAAAAAATGACATATTGTTGCTTTAAAAGAAAACGAGAAAGCGATAAAATCAGAGCCAGGACTAGGGTCAAAATTGGACCGGCTTTCACTCGCTGGCGAGAGCTGAAAGAGGAGGAGGGATGTCCGATTGATGGCGATCTGGCGTTTTTACTTTTGGACAAGTAAGTACAAATTGTTACCTTAATCCTTCGTTGTAGGTCTAGTTCTAGAGCGTTTGAACTTGTTTTGTGTCAGGTTGTGTCACTGAAATCATCTAGTACCCCGTTTATGCTCGGTCAAATAATTGTCTACAGCGATTTATCTAGCTAGCTGGTATCTGACATGCTAGCTAGTTTTCATGCTATCACTAGCTGGCAAACATTGCTAAACTAGTAGCATTCCATCACAGTAGGACTAGCAAAAACTAAAACACTAACCTATGTTAGCTAACATATGCTCTCCAATGGTTTTTTTTTTTTTCCGTGTTAGGTTTTGTTCCTGACATTCAAAGTGCATGCATAAAATGCTGTAAAGGGCCATCCACCCTGAAAAAGATAACTATAATGATAACCATAACCATAACGAGTTGAGCATCAGCACTAATAAATGATATTGTTGTGTAAACATTGATGTTTTGCATTTCAGCTGTGTCAGGGCCCTTTTTTCTCTGCGATGTCATCTGCCATGTTGAATGAACATGACGCCCTGTAAATTGCGACGGATTTTGATTGGCAGTCAGTTTTTCTACCATGCATAAAATCGCTCTGAAAGTGACCACAACAATGTCGTTTGCCATTATCATTTTCGTTATAGTTGTAGTGTGGACTTCGCCATTTACGTGAGTTAGTCCGATTCTTAAGTCTCCCTTACCTGGTCTGAAGACATGGTTGATTGGATCGCACATTACATGTCCTGCTTCAAAAAGTTCGCTGGTGTCGTTGTCTGGTTAATAAATGCATGTGTAGACAGATTTTAAGACAGTTGTTACAGACACTACCGTTTATCAACTGTAGGGGGACACCGTGAGCGAATCTGGCGAATACTACATAGTGTTGCTTTAACCCAGTTCAAGTCAGCTCCTTTTTCCTCTTTAATAGGAACAAGCTCCCAAGCCTAATACAGGATCCAGGATTGGGACCTCATTCTTGTTAACCCCGTCCAAGTCTGTTCCTCTGTCCAGTTTGTTAAGAACAAGCTCCCAATCCTGATACGGTCATCAGGATTGGAACCAAGTTCCCCTCAAGCAACTCCATCCAACTTGTGGACATTTCAGCTCTGGCGAAGTTTTCTCTCCACCTGGCTGTCATCCTGGAAAGCCACTGGCCGTAAATTGGCTTTACCATGCTTTGGCCAATACTTCTTTGATGAACTGTGCCTTCGTCTTCTTGGCTCCGTCTCCGTGTTACCATATGACTAGCAATAAATCTTACTATTGAATTGTACTCTGCCTCCTCACTTAATTCCTGGTCTGGATCAAAACAGTCATAACATACTCATGTAATACCAATGGAGAGGACCGATATATGGCCTGACGTCACAAACAAAGCTAAATATTGCAGCATTATTAGGCTCAATGAAGATTAGCATATGAACGCCATCAGAAGTCTACTTGAAAAATATGGGATTGGAAGGAAATGATGTTAGGGTTGAAATAGTGACAGGATGAATCTTCAGAATATTTGATGAACTCAATTACTGGACAGGACATGATGCTGTTCAAGACAGAACTTGATTAGTAACGAAAGATTGGAAAATCGGACTAAGTCCATCCTGTAAGGACAACAAAAATAATTACCGTGTCATATTCAAGAACACCACAGAAGAGAATAAACAAGAAGAGAGAAATGGGAACCGTAAACATAAATTGAATTTCCCTGGGAAGTAGCCCCTAGCACCTTGGGAAGCATCTTAAAAGCTGTAAATTGTGAAATTCCAGCCACAGTAGACTCCTTCAGAAGACCCGTGGTGGGGTAAAGTTGAGATTTACTTCATTTCTGGAAGGGAATTTTGGGTTAAGGATGAAGCTCCTGCTTTTCCAGGAAAGTGTTAATGTATGGCTACAGAACTTGGCTGTATTGGTTCACTACTGCTGTTCGGTTAGTGGAACTATTCTCCTCTAAAAATGAATAATCATTTGAGGAAAGACCATTTCCTAGCCTTTGCCTCCTGCGTGTCCTTTAGACTGCTGCTATGTTTGGAAAAGAAAAGTCATCATTAACATACCTTTAATAGATTGTGAGCCAGGCTCTATCCACAAATTACTGCCTGCTTTCAGAAGTTCTTTAAAGCCACACACAAATAGGGGTGTCAGAATTAAAGCACGCCTTACTAAATTAGGCACTAGACTTCATTTAACTAATTCACGAAACCTCTATGTTGTTTGAAGATTTTTATTAGTAATGTCAGAGTGATCTCCTCCCCCAAATTACAAACTTATAGGCAAATACAGTGTAGATACTGCAGGAGAGTTGCCGTACCCTTCTAAAAGAAGTTGCACTGACATGACAGCTGACTTTTCCCATGGCATGATACAGTATATTATGTAAATTCCATTGAGGTGCTAGCGTCAAGCACCTCAGCTAGCTAGAAACCTGTGACCTAAGCAAACACAATTAGCACAATAAAGGGGAGTATATTTACATTAAACTGACCAATCAGACATACTCCGCTCTGTTCAAATAATTTTCACTGCCCAGACCCAGTTACTTCCTGCACTGTAAAGGCCATTTTACAGTCTTTGCATTGAGAAGTGGACATTTATGAAGGTTGTCAGTGCACCCTTCAAATTTTCTTTCCATGCGAACTTGTCTTTTTTTTTACTTTTCATTTGCTCAAGAGTGCAGCAACTACAATGGATTCTTTTGGAGAAACATTAATGAGGAGGGTCCTGAAATGGTGTGTCAGCCCAAAATGTAGTCACGATCATGGGAAACGTAGTTCTGAGTGCGCGGAATGTTGTGTACTGTCCAACAGAAGAATGCTTAAAACTCGCTTTGACTATGAAGGCAAAAGGTCCGTGGGCTTGAGTCCACACACCAATTTGGCATAAATGGCGCACAGTGACATTGATACTGCCACAGGATTAACTGAGGACTGGCAGGTCTGGTTTGATCAGTCTGCGTATTTATGATATGATGTGTGTTATTAACTGAGCACATGACTCTGAGGGAAAAAAAATTCCAAGCAGACACATGCACACAAACACACATGAACACATTTTCAACTGAGGTGATGACTAAAAAAAACTCACACACACACACACACACACACACACACACACACACACACACACACACACACACACATACACACACACACCCTTGAACTTCTATCCTTGTGAGGAAATTATCCTTTAATTTTTTGTGTCTCCACAGCCTCTCCGTAGTCTTAACAATAAACAACCCACGGCTAACCCAAACCCATACCCTAACCTTAACCTATGCCTAATTCTAACCTTACCCTGAACCATAGCTAATAAATTACAATTTGCCTTTGTGGTTGTGAGGACGCATGAAAATGTCCTCACTTCCCAATAATGTTCTCACTCTGTAGGAAAAAAGCGTTTCTGGTTCTCACTTTGTAACGAGTAGAAGAGCAAACACACACACACACACACACACACACACACACTGTCATCTGATTTGATGACTATCATAAAAAGCACATGCACATATACAGACATAAACTAATATACCAGGTCAAAAGTAATGTTTCATCCCCAAACGAGCCTGTGCTTGCTGTGCCCTCTGTATTTCTGGGTGTTATTTTTGCTGAGCTGAGATGATCCTCCTCCCTGTATATTTGAGCATCTTTGAGTGACACTAAATCACTGCAGAGCAGTGCCGGCAGTACGAGCCCACGGCCCAAGCTGCAGCTGATCTCTTCCAAACCAGGGCTGGCGATGATAGCGCAAGAGCTGGAGACAAAATCAGCCAGACGACACATCCCCCCACACCCCCCGCCCTCAATCCCCACAATCATTTACATGAATAAATAAACACGCACATGCGCACACACTCATGCTCTCATGCATGCACAGACACACACACACTGACAAATACACAAAACATGTACTCACATAGCAACACACACAGACTCTCTCCCAGACATACATACAGATGCCCACAAGCACACACACACAAACAAACACACGAGAGCCCGTGCACACACAAAACATGCACTCGCATGCACAAGCACACAAATGTCTCCCCGCACGCACAAATGCATACACAGGCACGCACAAAAAATATGCACATGCACATTCACACATAAGAAAAACTCTCACAGACACACACACACCCACACACATATAGTACAATTATTACACGAACACACACACACACAAACACACACACTCCGAGGGACCCGTACACAAGCACACAGTCATTTTATTTTTATTAAAGCAGCAGAGCTGGGATGCCTCTGCGGTCTGAAAGAGTAAGTAAAAAATAATGTCTCAAAGCAAGGAGATGAATTGTGGGGGAGTTGAAATATAATCCCCCTGAGCAGCCAAAGACCTTGAATCCGTGGAAATTACTTTACTGCAAGATCAGGACATGGTCATTTGTTGTAGCTGTTGTCCAAGCTCTATTTCTGACCCTTTAATGCAGCAAATAAATTCACACAATAAAACATTTTTCTTCCAATTGTAACCTAGGGAGCGAACTACAATGGGAATAGATTTGCCCGAGGGCAGCTGTACCTCAAAATCAGTTCCTCTATTGTTGTAATGATCATTTGGGTTCAGGCAGGTAAATGGGTTGTGCACTGTAAATTCCTGTGCCTTGCTTTCATTTACATTCACTAATGAAAACAAATTCATTAGTCCTCGCTAGTTGTTAACAGATCGACATCCATGTTGCATGTCACCCTTAATTGTTCCCTTATTTCTAGAATCCATGTATTGAACATATTTTCCATTGTACAGAATGAGATTCAATGAAAAAAATTTTTTCCTTAACTTTTGGTAAACAATACTAGAATATTAATACTTGAATTTTACATTTTAAAATGCTGATTATGGACTATGAGCAGATAAAACACCCGGGCATAGTTCCCAAACTATCAACCTATTATGGTTACTTATTTAGCCTTGTCGTTTTCATTATTTGGAGCGCAGATGGAATGGAGTGATACTGTACTGTAACAAAATGAATGAGGACATTAAGCTGGCTTTAAATCTCAGACGTTGTCTCCAGTCCTGTTTACTTGCATCTCAGACATACCTGCAACTGTTGCTAGGAAACTGCACTAATACTATAGAAGTATCTTACTTTTCATCAGCTCCTCTATTTGATATAATATCTTAATAAAAAGTCATAAAGGTCAAGCACACTTGACAGTTATTAATAGCTGTCACATTAAAATCTGCTGACATATGTCCTTGTCTGACAGGCAAGATAGTGCCCATCAACATATGAATCAAATCAATATAATTTATTCTATAAGTACTTTGTCTGATAACCATGGTCTTAACTTCACAAAGTAAATGAATGCAATAGCGACAAGGAATCACAGGCTAGCACCAAGTGTGCATTTATTTGAACAAGACATGGTTAAATCAAGAGGAACTTAAAAACGTACATGTTTGGTCCATTTGGCTAGTCCGGAACAGACACAACATTGTATTGTATTAGCATTAAATACTGGGCTTATGGTGGAGCCAACAGTATGATTAATGGGAGCCATACCTAAAATGAAATAACAGGCAAAATATTCCCCCAGCACTGTGATGGAAAAAAAAAAAAAATTTAACACAATAAAGATGCCGAGTTTGTGTTGTGATTAGGACATAATGTTCGGAAGTTTGAAGTGTTTTCCCTTAATACGCGCTTTAACATTGACAATGCACACTAAAAAGTAAGAGCAGCAGTGCTTATCTCACTTTTTTGAGATGGTACTCACTTATCATTGAAGCTCTATGCAGTGTTTTCAAATCATATCAACAAGGGGCAGCATATTGAGCCAAAAGAATTGAGGTCCTAATACTTACCCATGTGGAACACTTGCGAGAATGTGCAGTTCCTCATAACTCTGTTTACTCTCCAACAGGATCCATGAGCAACAACAAAAATGTGCGACACTACACTTCCAAGTGTCAAATTTTTGCCATTTTGCATTTCATAGATTTTTGGGAAGTGCTAATAGCTAAGGAGAGGGAGACATCAGGGACAGTCTGACTGTTTTAGTTTTTTAAAGTAGGATGAACAATAATTTCTGATTTGATAATGCTGCTGGGTATAATGCTGCTGCTTATTTCTAGCAGATAAAAACACTGTAAACATAGATGTAACACTATAACAAACCTAGAATTTGTTACTTATCAAATGGAAATGTTTGTACCAACAGTTGGACGATTCACATTATGTACAGACATGATTTACTTAATCATCTCATTAACAACATAATTTCCGAGCTAAATATGTGCCTTGTCTAGAAAATGACATTAGAATTATTGCACAAAAAAGTTGCCAATAAAAACAATAAGAGGTGCCAATTTTCCTAAGTAATTATTCAACTTTCTTACACAAACTTTTTCTTCAGACACAGTGGAACCACCGAGTAGGAGGAAGATTCCAAAGGACTCTCTCTAATTGCTGATCTACCCAATATTGTGTAGTGCTTTGTATGATTTCCGAGTTTCTGGTGAAATATGTACATAGTGGACATAATATATTAATTGTCTAAAGACACTGACAGCTCATTTGCGACCATATGATGTCATCAGTCTTACTCTTCTTTAAACACATGAAGGAATCCAATCACATTATTCACACAGATGCACATACCTACGGGTACCTTAAAGTGTCAAATTAGCCTGACATGTACGTGTTTGGACTGTGGTAGGACACCAGAGTACCCAGAGCAAACCTACGCGAGCATGGGGCGAACATGCAAATTCCACGCATGAAAAGCCCCAAGCCGGAATCAAACCTACAACCGTCTTGCAGTGAGGTAACAACGCAACCTACTGCACTACCGTGCCCCTCAAAATGAATATAAAAATTTTTTCATTGATCTTGTTTCACTGACAAATCACAAATGCCTTGTACACGTGCAGCCCTCCCACTGCATAAAGTTTAACGAGATGTTATAATTTGAAGGAAGAGATGCGAGATGCCTGTGATTGATCGGCGAGCTGTCGAAAGTGTGTTCCTGCCTTTCACCCTTGGTCAACTGGTGTAGGCTCCAGCTCCCTAGAGTGACCCTAGGGAGGAAGAGGCAGAATGGATAATGGATGGATGGATGGATGGATGGAGATGCGGGACATTCACATCCGCATGTGATCACCTCCACAGTCAACATGTTCTATTCATTGATCTGTTACTGTCTGGCTACTGAATATCTGACACAATCAGAAAACACTGTCAACTTCCTCCCACCGCCACAACCCATCCAAAATCCACCAGCTGACTCCTCCCAAACAGGCGGCCCATAAAGCTAGCCAACACGGAACTGTCAATGTAAGTCATGCTCACCCTTCTGCTTTTATTCCAGAACAAAGATTTTCCCACCTTCTGTTCCACCATATGACTGTGGACTGTCTGTCACTGTCCAGTCCACGGCAACCCCGTTCGTTAATTTCTGAAATGCAGGATGGCAGGAGAAGACTCATTAATATTCATGAAAGTACCACAACCTGATTAGCTGATAAAACATTCTATATCTGACACCGGAATGTCTGACAAATCTCATGAAGACTGTGGATGACAAAGTGCTTAAAGTAAGCCAATCAGGTTGTGTCTCTTTCAATCAACACTCTGTAAGTGTTTAGGAATTAAAGAAACTAACTGCTGTAGTTTTGAAAGCAAAATGTTCTCCCATTTTTGCTTTGTGTGGGATTTCAGCTGCTCAATACTTTGCAGCCTCCTTTGTCATATTTTTTTCTGTTTCATAATGCGCCAAATGTCGTCAGTGGGTGACAATTCTGGACTGCAGGCAGACCACTTTAGCTCCCAGACTCTTTTACTACAGAGCCATGCAGTTGTAATATGCGCAGAGAATGGTGTTTGGCATTTCCTTAAAAAAGAATCGGGATGGCAGTTAATGAATTTTGGACCACTCCCAAAGTTGAGGAGAATGTTAGTTGGGACTGCGAATAGGAGATCGGGGTGAATGTGATGTCTTATGGACTTGGTCTGTGATTGTGCAAACGTTGGGCGTCCCCAGGTTGTGAGACTCAGAATGGGGCTCGCGTCTCTCGTCGGAGTCCGTGTAGGCTCCTAAGCCCCCAAAAGATGTTAATGAATTGACGATAGATGGGCTGTACGTACGTTGTTGATATTATTGCAAATATTGCTTGCGTAAGAGTTTGATGTCCAGCGGCTGAGGATTTTAATCAGGTGGTCTGGCGCTCCTTGCTTGGATGCTGTGGCAGCGGCGCCGATGCGAATGGATGCCCGGGGAAGTATTTGGGCAAAATATTGGATCTAATTCAATTCAATTAATTCCATTTATTTGTATAGCGCTTTTCACAGATAGACTGTCACAAAGACGCTTTACGTTGACAGATTAAATAAATGAAAAGGCAGTGCCCAGCCTAATCCCCACTAAAGCAAATGAGGCAAAACTCCCAGTAGGGAGAAAAATTCTCAAACGGTGGTGAGAAAAAACTCCCCAATGGGAAGAAATCTCAGGAGGAACCCGGCTAAGGTGGGGAAGCCCATCCTCCGTGTGCTAGCTAATTAATAGTAAAATAAAGTAATAATAGAATCAATGGCAATAGAGTTAAATTAAAGTCCATTTAAACAGTGGTGTCTGTAGCTCTAGGAAGTGGCATGTCGAAGATGTTGCAAGTCTAATTTGAACATGGCGTGTCGGTCGTGAATAATGGGTCTTGGGGAGAAGCGTGGTTATTGTATCTTGGGATGACGTAGTTTGATAATGGCTTGAATGGACTGAGGGTGAAATATGAATATGGGCTGAGAAATGCCAAAGTGATCCGTTTAACTACTCTTTATCTTGAACGTGAGACAGTCGGTGAGTAGAATAAGATGTCGTTTAGGCTGGCATGGCAAGGAGGATTATAATTAGTGGAGAGCGGAGCAAACTCGGAACATCTCAAGAAACCGAAGAAGTCTAATAGGAACATGGCTTCTAGATAGGGCTGGGCAAGATATCGATATTATATCAATATCGTGATGCAAAGCAAAATATCGTCACGGATTTTGGATATCGTAATATCGTGATATGAAATAACTGTTGGCTTTTCTGGTTTTAAAAGCTGCATCTCAGTAAAGGGTTGCATTTTTCTGCACTTACAAGACTGTTGTAGCTGTTGCCGACACTCGCTTGGTCGTTATGTCAACATTACTAATAAATGGTTATCAAAAATATCATTGTTTAAATATTTTGTGAAAGCACCAACATTTATCCTGATAATATCGGCAAAATATCGATATCGACATATTCGGTCACAAATATCGAGATATTAGATTTTGTCCATATCGCCCAGCCCTACTTCTAGAGTAGGATCGTGGAAAGAGAATGGTACCCTGTGCGAGGCGGCTGGATGCAGCGAGAGAGGGGGTCTGCCGTCAGAGGTAAACGTTTGGTCGGAGCGGGAGGTTCTTGTTTACGTAAACATTTTAGTAGTGTTTGCACGTGAGAATGTGAAATTGATGAGCACGGATATCCAGTGGCCGGTTTGACGAAGAGGTTAATGTCGCTGAGGTAGACGTGTATTGAGGCCGATCAAACGTGGTGTAGGGAGTGAATGAACGAAATAAAGCTCTAGATGGAAATGACGTCGAGGGCCGAGAATGGCAGTAGGAGGGCTGATTGGAATTTCTTGAATTGCTTCCATCCTGCGAGGTATGAGGAAAGTGAGTGTGGAGCGAACCCATTTAGAATGGCCTCGGGATAAAGCGGCGAGTGGCTCGAGTTGTGGAGTCAGGGTTAGACGGTCGCAGAAAACGGAGGAACCGGAGTGGGGTGAAAGTTCGAGTGTGGTGCCAAGCGTCTGAGTCTCTGCCAAGAGAAACGAAAAAGGGCGTCGGCGATGGCATTTTATAGCCGGGAATAGGTGCGGCTTTGAGCATGGGATGGTGTTTGTGGAAATTAGAGTTAGTTTCCTGAGGAATGGCATAAATGAGAGGGAGCGGTAACGGCCTTTGTTTATGGTGTCTACTGTGGTCGAGTTGCCAGAATGTACGGTTATTCATTTGGTGGCCCATTCGTGACCGCAAATGGGGGAGGAAACGATGATGGGGTGCCGTGAAACAAACGGTGAAGTAATAGCGCCCTTTCCAGGAAATGCCAAAAAAAAAAAGAAAACCCCCAAAAAAGTGGGTTGAGTGGGAGGTCCTTAAAAGCGTTTGTGATATCAGCTTTAGCTAACCAGAAACCGCGACCGGCGAGGCGGATGAGAGTGGTAGCATGGTCCACGGAAGAGTCGTGCATGGAGAAATCGTTACTGGGGATAAGGCTGTTGATACTGGGGAGGGCGGAATCTTGAGGGGATGATAAGTCTATGATTAATCACTTTCTCCTGAATATTTTCGGGTGGCTATCCTGATAGGGCTGATGCGAAGGACGGGGAAAAGTGGTGCGGTGTAGGGTCCGATCAGAAACCCGCGTCGACTTCGTCTTGTATGAGCTTGTCGACGATATGAGGCTCTGCTAGAACGGATTGTAAATTACTGCACGTGAAGGAGTCATCAGGAATGGCGACTAAGCAGGGGTGGAAAACGTGGGTAAAGCCGTAAATACTTATCCATACAGACACTTACTGCTGGGGCCATGGCCGAGAGCCTGAACCTTGCCACTGTGAGTGGACGTGAGGTGGATAGGCGTGCAGTATCCGTGAATGTTTGCCGGCGAGGCAAAGTGCACCCATATCCGAAGCGCTAGCGAGCTGCGCCACTGCGAGTGGCCGTGAGGTGGATACGTGTGCAGTATCCATGAATGTTTGCCAGCGAGGCAAAATGCACCAATAACCAGGCACTCACATAATTTTTTCACTGACTCAAGAAGGCGCAATTTGCATTTGGAAAAAAAAAATCAGTCAATATATAATTCAGGTATGCAGACTGAGACTGAGACCATTTCTGAAGCGGTATGTGCGCGCCATTTGCATTAATTACTTTACAAGATAGGGTCCCCCGTGCAGTTACTGTTCTGCGGAGGTCAACGATTAGCGCTTCTCTTGAGCATTAGATAAACTCAGGCTCGCCATCTAGCGGATGTGTGAGTGCCTACAATAACCGAAGTGCTAGTGCGCTGCGCCACTGCGAGTGGCCATGAGGAGGATACGCATAGTATCCATGAATGTTTGCCGGCGAGGCAAAGCGCACTGATAACCGAAGCGTTAACGAAGCGCTAGTGAGCTGTGCCACAGAGAGTGGCCGTGAAGTGGATACGCGTGCACTATCCGTGGATGTTTGCCAGCGAGGCGAAGTACATTAGCATTTGTAATGATTTGACAACTTTGGAATAAACATTACAATCGTACGACAGCACCACGATTGTATGACATTTAATTTGCAAAGAACACGACGTGCATATTTAGCAAGAGTTGCTCAGACTAACTGGTAAAACCGACGAAAGTCTAATTTTTTTTAAAAGCCTCGTAATACATTGCACTACAAATTATATGGCGTTTTCTTCCATGCATTGATGACTACAAAAAAGTAAATATGTCTTTATAATTTCTGTGCTCATGTAGCTTGTGAAACAGCACCGATTTGTGTAAATTAGTTTGGGAGGCTCGTAGAGCAATAAGCCATGAGAATCCGTTCTACAGTCTGAATGAAGTGACAGCTAAATGGCGTTGTTAGGTACGATGCACAGCTGAGTGATGGCGAATATAGTCGCTGCGAAGTCAGCGAAAGTTTCGGATTTTGCCGATTGTCATCCTTGCGGAGTCACATCAATTATATCAACATAGCCAACAAGCAGTCGCTTACCGTACGGCCAAAGCATAAAGCGAGATCGAGAACGACTGTAAAGTAATCGTCCAGTTCTTGCCTCCGATGAGGAAAGGACTGGGGGATTGTGGCTCGGTAGAGTGGGATGGCAAACTCGGTTCGCGTGAACTCCTCGGAACGAGCAAGGGTCGGGTTTTTGAGCTGTGCGGGGTCAATGACGGATTGGATTTTTTTTTTTTTCACGACTAAAATATGAATGGGGAAATAGGATGGTTGAATGAGCTGGGCCAGGTCAACGTGCATACCCGATAAAATCTGTTGTCTAAGTGTGGGGGATAATAGCGAAGGGTTTGGAATAAGCTACGAGGGGCGTATGGGAGGTAGGGCGGTGGTTAGTGTGTGCTGAAACTGTGGTGAGGGGAAAACTGCGATGGGCCAGCGAAGTAGTTGATGGGAGGGGCGGACCTGTAGGAGGAAGCACAGTATTAGTAACATGGGAAACGGGGAAGGGGAGGGGGGGGGAAAGATAATGCGGCAGGGAAGAGACGAGCGGATGAGGCAACAGCGGGTGCTTCTTCGAGTGTAGGTGGGTTAACACTGGAACTGCTTGGAGAATTTGTTTGTGGGCTGCAGGGGCGCAGAAGCCGGGTTTCGTCTGGCGGAAGTGATGGGGGGGGACGCATGTGCATGGGGCAACTGTGCAGCCTTCGAACACAGGGACGAAAAAAGGGACGAAAAGAGACCAAGAGGTCGTAAACGGAGGGAGCAGGCACGGGGGGGCGGGGCGAACTGGCTGGTTTACGGAAGGAGTGACTTCTGCTGAATCTGAAACAGGATGACGTCGCCGAGCGTGATGACATTGGCGCTGGGGACGTTGATGGCGGAACCCGGTAGTGCTGTGTGGTCTGCATACATCTGGTCTGCACATGGGGAGGATCAGCTGCGTTGTCGAGGGAGTCGGTAAATTTTTTTTTGCAGTCTGGCCTTGATGTTGGAGCAGTGGAAGGGGATTTTCTTCTGCTTGAGTGCCCGATGGAGTCTGGCGAGGGTCCAACGTGGAGCCTCGGATGAGCTTGAAGTGCGAGCCATGGTAACCCTTGCTGGGGAGCTACGGGCTCTCGCTTCTGAGCGCCGCGGTTGACGAGGGTTGTAGCTACTGTGAGACAGCGATCTGGAATTTCTGTGGCGCGGAGTCCGGACAGGGAAGCAGCCTCGGTTGTCATCGCGGGGGGAAGCGTGGTCCGGAATATGAGCACCTCAGTTGGGGCAAGCGGGTGACGCTTCGTGGTGGTGGTACGAAGATGGCGGAGCGCAGGCAGATGCGTGGAGGAGAAACGGGAGTTGCGGGAATGGATTGAGAAGATTCCTCTGGAGCATCGGAGTCTTGGAATTATTCTGCGTCCGAAGGGCTCAGTAGGATTTTGGATTTCGTGCTTCGGGTAAGCAAACTCTTGCTGTGCACTGGGCTGTCTGGTTTGCGACTAACCGACGTAGAAACAAGACGAGTGGGGATTGTGGGAATGTAGGCAGCATAGACATAAGGACGAATAGGAAGGCTCATTGGGAGTGGCCCTGTTCATTAACCTATGTTATCGGGAACTCCCTTGAATGTTGCATCAAAACCTGTAGATATCGTTGGCCATTAATAGTGTCTTCACGGATTCAAAAGTTACCCATGCCACGTGTATAAAATGTGCCCCCCTACTATCATCGATGCTGGCTTTTGAATTGTTTGCTAATAACAAGCCGGATGACCCAGAGGACGTGACATCCATGATTTCCAAAAAAGAATTTCACGTTGATCAGCTAAACCACAGGGCAGTTTTCCACTTCGCCTCAGTACATTTTAAATGAGCTCGGGCCCAGAAAGGAAGGCAGTGTTTCTGGATCTTGTTCATACTGGATATGGTTTAATCTCTGCATGGCAGATTTTTAACTTGCATTTGTGGATGCAGTGACAAACTGTGTTTACTGACAATGGTTTACAGAAGTGTTCCTGAGTCAATGCAGTGATTTCCACTACAGAATCCTATCTGCTTTTCACGGAGTGTCACCTGAGGACCAGAAAAATCACAACCATTCAAAATTGGATTTTGGCCCTTTCTCGTGCATACAGAGATTTTTCTGGATTCTCGGAATCTTTTAATGATATTTTGTACCATAGAAGATAAAATCTCCAAATTCTTTGTAATTTTAAGTTGAAAACGTTATTCTAAAATTGTTGAACAATTTTCCCATTCTGTCTTTCATAGAGTGGGAGAGCCCTCACCATATTTACTTATGAAAGTTTTTTTTATGCCCCATGATGTCACTGACCTATTGCTACATAATCTATTTAGCTGTGAGATGTTCTGCCAGCTGTCTTTTTGAGCATCATTAAACTTTTCCAGTCTTTTATTGTCCCGTCCCAACTTTTTAAAAACATGTTGCTGTCATCAAATTCAAAATGAGCAAATATTTTTCAAAAAACAATAAAATTTATCACTTTAAACATTTGATGCATTGTCTATGTCCTATTTTCAATTAAATATGGGTTTTAATTGATTTGCAAATCATTGCATTGTTTTATTTACATTTAACACAGTGTCCTGACCTCTTTGGAAATGGGGTTGTAGCCAGCTAGCTGGATTAGTGAACTAGCAAGCTAGCTATTTCACTAGCTCAACTAGTAATATTTGGTGCATATAAATGCTTGCGAGCTAACTTAATAACAGCAAGTAACAGTAAACTATTTACAGTTCTCGATCAATTTATGCACACCACATGTAACCAGCTGGCTAGCTAGGCAGTTTGCTGGCTTAGTCAGTCATATGTGGTTCATATAAATGTTAGCTAGCTAGTTAAATCGCAAAATAATAGCTATTCACTGTTATCCATTGATTTCTAGGCATCACAAGTACAAACGTAGCTAGTTAGCTAATAGTAGACCGCCGAGTAATAACTTTACTTTAGTTTATCGAACTCCCGGAGATGGTAAACGGCAATTTTGGTCACAGATCAGCTTTCGTGAAGTCACGTTGTGAACATTTGCTGAAACTGAGGTACGTCACAAGCCGGGAACAAATCACGGGCTAGTCGTGCATTTGTGTAGTGGATATGTAGTTTGCAAAAATGCACTACAAACTGGACAACGAAATCAAAAGCATAACATGTTTGACTATAAGTAACGAATTTGATGAGATCCTTTGCATCCGTATACCCCAAAGGCTAATCTTGGAGTGAGCTAGCTCATGAAATTAATTTCAGTTTGAGTAATACTGGAAAGTGTCCACACCCCATTATAAATTTCCCTCAGGATTATACTTCCAGCACCAGAAGCTAAGTTGCTGTGATGTATTCACTCAGTGCTCTATGTGTTCATAAACATGTTGTACAGTATGAGGAGGGTGAATGAAACTGTCTGATATTCATGCAGGAATAAAAAACAACAAAAAAAAAAACCACTCGGTGTCTACTCTGCTTCTCTCACATTGGTAGTCGCCTGAGTGAAATTATTCATTATTTGCATGAAGTTGAACTTTGCTCTACTTCTTCACGTCGCTGGCCTTGCCTACTTCTCGTCACCGGCCATTATCGCTTCCCATCCTGGGATTCACTCAACTCTCATTAAAAAAAATGAATGGGAGTGTCTTGCTTTCGTTGCTGGAATGTGAATGCCCAACTCATGATCACCACAGCAGCAACACTTTCCAAAAGCCGCATCCTCCACAGTAGTGACTAGAATTCTTGTAATCTCAGAGCCTGGCCTCAGCATACATCAGTCTTTGGCTTCATGATCTCTAAAATTATATATTCTGAAAACTAAATCTGTATTGTGCCTCTTTTAGCGTCGACCATTATCCAGGGTGGTGATAGGGAGTATCCAGACTACTGTTCAGCTAAACAAGGGTAATATTTTCACTGGTTAGTGGTTTATTTGCAAGAGAATGAAGAAGTGAAACAAAGCAAGCAAACAGCAGGCGAAATAAGCAACAGAGAGCTCAAATAAACATATGGACATCGCTGGCAATTCAAACAATGCGACAAAGTAATAACCATGCCCCTGAAATTCAAGTTGTGAACAAACAATGCTGTACCTCCACAACAGCCTTTTCCTTTAATTCTACACCCTTCTTTTCTGACTTTCATATATAACTGTTTACATACTGGTTTTACAGGGGATACCTTATCTCTCCTGTGCATTTTCCTTCAATATCCATCAATAAGACATTGGACACAGAAAAGTTGCACAAAGAGAGGCAAAAATAAACAAATCGAAATATAAACATACTGCATCCAATACTTGAACACAGAAAAAAATATCCCATAAGATTTGAAATATAAAAACGCACATCAATGTAATGAAAAACAACAATGGGCCAACACTCTATAGCTTTTTTTTTTTTTTTTCCAGACTAGCATTCTCTGACCCTACATGTGCAGAAGTTCATAACTGAGTGAGTGAGTGAGTGATAAAGTTACACCATTGGTCAGCCAGGCGAGTGGACTTTCCCCATTGGCCGTTGCTTATTGCCCACAATTTCACACATAGATTATAAACAGTCCAGCTATATGCAAGGTTTTGACCTTGTCTTATTTTTTTTAATTTTCAGCATCGGTATTGTTGCTTTCACTCTACAATTTTAGTTTTGGTTCCTTCAGGTCAAATAGGCTTCTTTGGGGACAGAAAATTTCATTGTAATACAAAATAAAATGACATTTTCAAAATATAACGCCTGGGGACAAGTTCAAATTTACAACAAGTGCTACAGGATACAATTGATATCCTAGTTTTTTCTCGGCTTTTTTGATTTTATTTAATCGGTAATGTTACAAAATAGCGACAAGTCTTTATGAAAATCATACACATTCAATGGACCGGCGTACTGTGCTGTTCGCGTTAGATCCAGATAGAGAGCTTGTGAAGCAGGCTTTATCACTGGAGCAGGCTACACTCAGGAAGAGAACAGCTCAGCCCAAGATTACACTGTTTGCACAGCAAAGCCAACAGAACGAAAGAGCAAGTCAACACGCGGCAGCCCTTTGAAATCGCAGGGCTCTTGCGACCTCCATCCTGCCCTCGTCCCGCTATGATATTCAAGCGCCGGGTCAGTCAACGCGGTTCTGTCAGAAACGTCTCTATCAAAGTACTGCTGGCGTCTCCACACCGCTCCCGGTCAAGCCTTTTTGATTCATAACCCTTCATCTCCCAGACAGGTTCGTCGTGAGACATCCCGCCGGCTCCCACCTCTCTTTGGCTCGAGGTCGACACGTGATTTGGTCAAAACGCCCTTCACGGCGTGAAGGTTCTGCCCATTGACTGATAAGGAGAAGCTCACTCTCTGATGAATTCTGCAAAGCACAGGCTATTGTAGGCCTCGGAGAATCATGCTCAGTGGTAAAAATGCCTGCACACTTGCATGCATGCGCACCCAGACAGTGCTCCAACCCGCGCATTCCCAGGGCCAGATTTACGGAGACCTTATGCATGTGCAAACTGTTTTTGCCCACGCAAAATCAATAACAAGGCCAATGATTGGCCAGGGTATGGTTTTTCACTGTGGTGAATGTTACTGGTTTCGCATGTGTAAAAAGGTTTCGCACTTGCAAAAGGTCTTGGTGAATCTGACCCTCATTTTTTAGCGCAAAGCCCTCCAGAAATATTGACACCCTTAACTAAAATTGAGCAAAATGAAATGCGAAACAATGTCTATTGTACATCCTCATGATCTTTCACTTAAAATATTCGCAAATAAATTGAACCTTTAATCAATGAGACATCATTGAAAGGAACATTAAATTACCATCATAAAATTTTTTTTTCTAAAATATCTGTGCCACAATTATTGGCACCCCTTCATTCAATATTTTGTGCAGTCACCCTTTGCCAAGATAGCAGTTCTGAGTCTTTTTCTAGACTGCATGATGAGGTTGGGGAACACATGGCACAGGATTGGCGACCATTCCACCATAAAGAATCTCTCCAAATCCTTCAGATTCTGAAGTCAACCCTTGTTGACTCTCCTCTTCAGCTCATCCTACAGATTTTCTTTGGGGTTTCAGAGGGGAGACTTTGATGGCCATGGCAATACTTTTATTCTGAGGACAGTGAACTATTGCTGCGTAGATTTTGAGGTGCGCTTCAGATCACTGTCCTGCTAGACGGTCCAACCGAGGCCCATTTTAAGCTTCCTGGCTGAGGCTGTTCAATTTTTATTTAACCTCTTCAGGCCCAACGCCTTCTAGCGGTAACCTGGGCGTTACGGAAGTGCAAGTGAATTTACATAAGTTACCGATTTTAATAATTTACTAATAATACTAATATAATACAAGTATTCATTGTTACTTGATAGAGTCCATGATACCATGATCTTTAACAAGATGTCCAGGGCCTTTGGAAGAAAAACAGCCCTACAACATCAAAGATCCGCCACCATTTTTTCAGTGCGTATGAGGTGCTTTTCTATATGGCTATCTTTCTGTCTACGCCAAACTCGTCTTTGATGTTTATTGCCAAAAAACATAATTTTGTTCACATCTGACCATCCATTGAAATTCCCAGTAACATTTGGCAAGTTGACTGACAGCCAAGTCTTTTTTCTGGAAATCATCCTGAACAACTTGTGATGATGTAAAATGGATGGCATCTGATGGTAGTTTTTGAGGCTTTCTGACCCCAAGACTCAAATCTGCAATTCACCAGTTGTGATCCTTGGAGATTTTTTTGTCCGTCAAACAATTTTCCTCACATTGCATATGGTCAATGTGCATCCATGGCGGATTAATAACATCTCCTGTCACTTTAAACTTCGTAATTATTTCTCTGATCGGGTATTTTCAACTGTTTAGAAATTTTTCTTACGTCTATTTCCTGATTTACGCAGCTGAACAACTTTTCATCGTACATCGTCATTGTTCTTTAATCTTTCCCATAGTGATGAAAGACTGAGGGAATTTGGCCTGTGTCACCTCATATTTATACCCCAGTGAAACAAGGAGGCATGCTTCACCACTTTAGAGTTCCTAATCAAACAAGTGAACTTAAAAGTGCATAATATCAACTTTAAGAAGATTTTAATCATTAGAAATGTCTACGTGTGCCAATAATTGTGGTGCTCATGATTTGGAGAAAAAAATTTATTGAACGTTGACTTTCTTCATCCAAACATTTTACATCAAAGAAAAGGTACAATTTTTGAAAATATTTTAAGTGTGAAACCAAGAGGATAAATGCCACAGACATTTTTTTTTAATCGCCTGTTTTGATCATATTCACTAAAGGTGCTAATAATTCTGGAGGGAACTTTGTAAATGTACTGAGTGCCCATTTCCTGACACAGCCTTTTCTTAGCTCAGAGAATCTTGCCACCTGTTGTCACAATTCAGTTATCAGTCAAGTTATTCACACAGCTAACAAAGTATGCATAACAGAAACATAAGCACTTTCCATTGGGTAGTATAATAAGTGAAATGCAGTGTCTATTGTATTAATACATGCAAGGTATTATGTAGAATTGCAATATCAAAAAAGGGAGAAAAAACATTCTATACACAAAAAATCTTCATTCTGTATATTTAACGTTGTCCTGAGGTTTTGCCATGTACATTGTAACCGTAAGACAAAACATTCCTACCCTGACATTTGCATGCAATGCACCTTTTGTTTTATGGTGAAACATCCTTTCAAAACCGCAACAATAAGGACCTTCATATTAACAGCACGATGGCTGTAGAGCATTTCTCTGGGGATTTTGAATGCAGACAGAGGATACAGTACATATCTGAGAAGTAAAGAACGGAAGGAATTTAGGTTTAATTTGATCAAGTTACATTTACTGTATCGAAAGGACTGTCTTTTGTCGACAAAATTACAATGTAACTTCAAGTGATTCTAAATTGGTGTTAAAAGCAGTGTAAGTGCCATGGTATAATTTTCAAAAGGTTCGCAGTTTAGCCTCTTTTCAGCAAGACTAAACGCGAATTTGTTTGGAGATAATTCAGCAAAGCTATTGAATATATCTACATATTGTAAATTCACACCTGCTTTTAACAACAGAGGTGATGGTTACAGATGATAATTGTCCAGCCATTAGTGAGATCTCCAATTTCAGGCAAAATTTTGCTTTGAAGGGATAGGGCGGGTTGTATAATGATGACCTCTATTTTTAAGTGGAGCCATCAACAGGAATTTAAATTTCAAAATGGCCAGCCCAGACAATGACAGTCAACATGGGAATCTTTCACTTGACTTTTTCAATTGGATACCACAGAATGCAAATGTATTGAACCCTTATTTTAGTATTTTTTGTATTCAATCATGTTGTATCCTGTAGCCATGCAAGCACTCAATACAGCTGAGCCAATCCTTCATAATTTCCATTCATTACTAAAGGCATTCCTTGTCACAACCCTCCTGTGAATGACGTCCCATCCAGCAGCATGTGTGTCTATTAGAATTATGTCTCCTTTGGTTTACGTCTGGCATGTGTTCCCTCCCCGGCTATGTCCGGTTTCATTGTTACTTCCTAATGGCTCTGTGATATGTATTTCAACCCCCTGCTTTTTGAGTTGCAAGTTGCTGGATTGAATTTCCCTATTTCCGCAGAGAACCAGTCAGTATTTCCTGGTAAAAACTCTTCGTCTTTATTGAGCGAAATGTAACCTTGAATGGCGGTAATTTGCTGAGCCTTTCCTCTGTACTCAGTTAATTTGAACAAGCTTCCAAGCCTTATTCAGGGTTCCGGATTGAGACTGTTCTTGTTAACCCTGTCCAAGTCTGTTCTTCTGTCCAGTTTGTTAGGAAGAAACTCCCAATCCTTCAATGGTTGTCAGGTTTGGAATCAAGTTGCCCTCAAGCTACATCCTCCTCATGGACAGTTCGACCCTGGCAAAGCATGCACTATACCTGGCAGTCATCCCAGAAAGCCACTAGACAGAGATTGGCTTTGCCCTGCTTCGCCCATAACATCTGAACTGAACTGTTTCTTCTTCTTCTTGGTTTCGTTCCACTGTTACGGTGTTACTATCAATAAACCTTACTACTGGATTGTACTCTGCCTCCAAACTTGATTCCTGGTCTGGATCATAACATTCCTGTGAATTTGGTTGAAAAGGTAGGGGGAGAATAATTGGAAAAACAACCTTTTAGTTGTACCAGATTATGCCAGGGCGTAACTAAGTGATTTGCGCATACGTACCATGTCCAAAATAACCAGCAGCAAAGCCCTCCTCATTGCCCTACTCCATATTTTTACTAACAGACTACTGATCCAGAAGGTTCTCTCAGCAATACACAGAACGTCTCAGCCCCATAGGTCATGGGAGAGAGAGAGAGAGAGTTTGAGAACGAAAGGGCAGAATAGTGGATGGAGAGAGGAATGGAGGAGGTGTGAGGAGTGCAGGAGGGGATTAAAATGAGAGCGGAGGAATGAGAGAGAATGAGGGACAGAGGGAGGAGGAAGTGTGAGTGCTCAGGTCCTCCTGTGTCCTGCAGGCAGCGGGTGGGGTGAGCTGCAGAGGTGGAGAGTGTCACACACCCCTGAGCTCATGGTGAAGGTGGTATCTCCCAGCCCCCATACCTCATCCAGTGTACCCCAGTCAGCTAAGGTCAAAGTGAAGGAAAGAACCAGCAAACAGGGACTCTCTCTCTCTCACTCTCTCTCTCTCTCTCTCTATCCCTTTCTCTCTTTCCCTTTCTCCCTCCCTCTCACTCTCTCTCCATCTCTCTCTCCCGCTGTCTATCATACATGCCCACAGGTTGGCTGACACCCTCAGATGCAGTCACATGCACAGACACACACACACACGCGCGCGCGCGCGCACACACGCACACATGCACATGTGCGCACGCGCACACACACACACACACACACACACGCGCGCGCGCGCGCGCACATGCACACAGAGTCACGGTCTGGCAGTGCTATCCTTTCAGGTCATTCCCATCGCTATCCTTTCAGACCATATTTTCCTAGCTATTCTGCCATCTGCCCCTCTCGTATCGATTTAGATACAAGATTCACCCATCAATATCAACACAGCATCCCGTGACATCCTGGAGAAATAAAGAGAGAAAGAAAAAACAGAAAGAAAAATATCTCTTAACTGGGTCACTTGAGCCCCGGCAATAACGAGAAACAATAAATGAAGCAAATGATAGTTTAAGGACTTTATAAATAGGCACCGGTGTCACTTGCTTTGTTGCACCAGTTTATCCCCGCGATAAACTAGACAGCGTTTCAGTGCCACACACCTGGTAGCAACACCACAATTTCTCACGGAGGAGACGAACGACGATATTTCACGCGTAAAACGGGGTGCGGAGACAAAGGAAGGGAGGCGGGCGCTGACAGGGAGCGAGGATACATCGGCTCGCCGTGGGGATCGGCTGAGAGGACGGTGCTGTGCAGTGGATTTGCATGGCTGCGCAGACGCTGCTGCGGAACACTCCCACGGACGCTGGCAGAATTTAAATCAGGTCAACTGTGTGCCCCTGTGCTGTGCTGCCTCAGAGCACTGGGCGAGGGCTCGGGCCACCTACACGCAACACACACACACACACACACATGCAGGAGCTCACATATACACCCAATCTGCTGCTTACATAAAGGCATGAACACAGAGACATGGAAGCTAACACACACAGACACACACACACGCATACACACACACACATGCAGGAGCTCACATATACGCTCAATCTGCTACTTATATACAGGAATGAACACAGACACACATATACCAACACGCATGAAAGCAAACAGACACACACACTCCACTGCTCACACTGCAATACACTGCTCACACACAGAATGGCACACAGACACACACAGGGAAACACAATCCACTGCGCAAACGCAGGAATGCACACAGCTACTCACATATGAATGCACACAAGAGCACAAAGACACACAAAATCTATCATTCACACAGGAAAAAACAAAGAACTACATATACAAAAGGCACAGAAGCAAAACACACACACACACACACACACACACACACACACACACACAATCCACAGCACACACTCTGGAAGGCGCACAGACTCAGATATACAAACATGCACAGAGGAACACGCACACACACGCACACACACGCACGCACATATGCACACATAAACACACACAGACACAAAGACAAACACACGCAGAAGTGCGCACACACTCACACTTACACACACACAATCCACTGGACACACATATGAATGTGCACAGACACACATCCACGAACACGTACATATGCGCACATACATACACGAACATAAGCACATGTATATGCAAGTATGCATAGACAAATAAGGACACGCACAGCGTGGATGCATCCTCTCATTAGCACACTCTTACACTTAAAGACACACACAGGCACATACAGTGCACACACAGATAAAGGCAGGCTCACTCTCACACACACGCACAGCTCACTGCACACACATAGGCATGCACATGGACACACTTAAACACACATGCGCAAATGTGTATACACATAAACACACACATGTGCAAGCACATGCACAGAAATGAGCAAACACACAGCATGCATAAATACTCAGACATACCCATAAAGATGCTGTGTACATACACAGCGCAGTACAGACACAGGCATGCACACTCTCTCTCACACACAATGGACATGCTCTCACACACTGCACATACAGACTCAAACACACTAAGATGCACGTGCAGATCACACACAAATACAAGCACATACACACATATACACACATACACACACACTCTCTCTCTCTCTCTCTCTCACACACACACACACACACACAGATAGAGGTATGCTCACTAACTGTCCCTCTCATGCACACACGCAGCACAGTGCGCAAACATGGGCACACACACACACACAGGTACGCGCACACACACACGTATGCAGGCACACACACCACAAGCGCTTGCACACACACACACACACACACGCACACACACACACACCACATCGCACACATGTACCCACACTCAAACGCACACACACACACGCACACACAAACAGACACCTTCTCTATTAGAGACTTTTCTCCAGTCTCCGTATCCTCATAATCACTCCTCTCCCTGCGAATCAGCGGTACAGGAGCAGCCCCTGTTCTCTGATTAAAACCCAGCTCTGCTGTCGGCCTTTGCTCACAATTTACGCTGCGAAATCTTAAGGTGTTCAGCAGCCTTTTCTTGTGGCTCAGGTGCTACAATCCCCGAGGCTAGTTATGAGAAATTAGTCATGTTCTGCTAAATGTAACGCTGAACAAGATACAATTTACAGACTGTAAATTGGGTTTACAGAATGTACCAAATTACCTCCGTGAGGATCATTAGTTTGGAGTTCACTGCAATAGCATTATGACATGCAGCGGTTTTATAACATGTTATAACACGCATTATTACTCCATCAACCTTCACCTATTTCACCTCTGAGTCGATGTTTGAGGCTCACGACTTTAGGCCAACCTCAGTATATTCAATATTACGTTAGCTCGTCAGGGTGAATTTTTTTTTTCCACTTTTTTTTTTTTTTTTTTCAAATGACTTATAAATCCTGCATGTTCACAGTATACAGTTACAGTCATTTTCAGTGGGGATGCACAAAACAACAGACGACCGAAATTGATATGGTGCATGGCAGCAGTCAGAAGATCCCGGATCCGGTACATGCGACCTGGCGGGGTTGTTTGAGGTTTATGGCTGCGGCTTCCATCCTACGCTTCGAGGCGAAAGTGTTCAGAATGGAACACAATGCTCCATTCTCATCACGCGCTTTTACCCCATTGCGCTAAACCCCCCCACCCCGCACCCAGCTCCACTTTACTTGATACAATCGATCACAGCAGGCCAGGCTAAAACCTCGACTGTTCAGCAGGGAAGTTGGGTACGATGCAGACAACCGCGTCTGCGCCACAAAACCCGATTCCTGCCTTTTCAGACCGAAGAAACGTGAAACGTTAGCGGATTGTCATCAATCTACGTTGTAGACTGTGTGCATATAAACTTTTTGCATAAAAAATTGGCATCATATTTTAAAATGGACCCTGCGAACCAGCGAAACCGAAACCAAATTTAAAAAAAAAAAAAATCAATCTCACTTGGTATCTTTGGCTGGTACCGCAAATAGTTTTTTTTATTATGACAAAAAACGGAGCACGTTTACAGATTATTTGCGAAATGTACTGACCATGAAAATAAAGAAAGCCATCGGAAGTTGTAAATCAGAATCAATCTAAACATGGACCATGGGTTTTTCGTTCTTCATGCTACACTTGGAATTGGTCTCGCTGTCAATACTGGGGTTTCATGTGATCCCTACCTTGTACGACATGCATTATTATAGCTCGAGAGATATGTTCCGATTTCACCCCTCAGCTGTCACGCACGGAAAAACATTTTTCATGGAATTAAAAATAAATAGCTGCAGTCATGAAAAAATCAGCAGGTAGGACTTGTAAAATATGTTTTACATATTTCATTGGTTCTTTAAGGAAAATCCATCATGTCTGATATGAAAGTATTCCTTGCTGATCCACTATGACTTACTGCTGTGAATTATTCAGCTGAAGATGGCAAATTAATATTGCGCATTGGGTCTGCAGTCAGATATATATTGTGCAGACAAACAATGAAGTACCAATTTATCAAAACACTCTGTGAAATTTCAGAGAAACTCACATTGTATTACAGCCCTTATCTACACAAAAATAAGCCATGTTTCTGTCAACAAGCTCTCAAATTGCTTAAGGGCTGTCAGGATTTTTAATCCCAAGCAAGTCTACAGACTCAGAATGACAAAACTTGATCTAGTCTCAATTCTGGGTGTTCACAAAAGTGCATATCCAAGTTTGGCAATTACTCGCAATTATTTGAGTGAGAGTATACTGCCGTACTGGGTGAATTATAAAAACAACTGTATTTCTAAATCTTTCTAAAGAGGGGAAAATAACACTTGTTTAAAATAAGAAACAATATCAGTGCAGAAAGACACGCCTCTTCATTTTGACACTTCTCAACAAGCATAATTAATCAATGACAGAGTGAACTGTTAGATAAGTGTCCATGATCAAATTAACTACTGATTAGAACCTAATTTCAGTTGAACTATGGCAGTCCCATCTTTCATTCACTGCACAGTTTTCAAAAACTCATTACACTTTGTACATTTTAGTGTATGTTATCTCGTGCTTAACGTGACAGTTTTCCATTGGTTCAAACAATAACTACATTGTAAAATCCCTTGTATTGTAAGAGTGACCCAGCCTAAATATGTAGACTGACGTGCTGAATTTGTTGAGGATTCCCAAAACACAATCCCAGCGGGTGGTCAGACCATGCAAAGGTCAGACTGAGGCAAATAGATACTGAATACCCATGGCAATCCAATACTTAAAGTCCTACAGACTCACAGACTAAGCCAAAGTCAAAAAGCAATAAACTTGGACACAGCAATCCCAGCTCAGACTGTCTCTCTCTCTCTCTCTCTCTCAAATTAAAATTCAAATTCAAAATGGGCTTTATTGGCATGACAAAAATGAACATTTCATGTTGCCAAAGCATAAGCATTTAAAACAACACACTACACTCTGTCTTTTCACTCTGTCTCCCTGTCTCTCACTCTCTCTCTCCCTTTCTCATGCTTTCTTTCTCTCTCTTCCACTCTCCCTCTCTCCTAGTCTCTCCCTCTCTCTCCATCTTGCTCTCTCTCAGTCTCTCTCTTACTCTGCTCCACTGTCCTTCCCTCTCTCTCTCGTGACAAAACATCAAAAAATTACAGCAAATACCTTCCACAACAGTCAAGTCCAGAGAGAGGATGCAGGTGAAGACCAACAACATAATAAAGGCAACTGAGAACAGACGAAAACCAGGTGACAAGCAGGAAAGACCAAGTATGGTCACAGTGATTGGAACAGCTTATCCGTATTCTGTGGGACGGAGAGCATGGAGGTCCTAGTGTAGACACTACATACACATGAATTCAGACATGGCGTTCAAGAATTCAAACCCCTGCTTCGTGTCTGGGTCCGAAAAAACCTGAGCTGAATATACTGCAAGTTTTGCTTGTTTACATCAGTCCATCATTGGCCATGCTTGAGTAGTAGCAATTACTTCGTAAAGGCTTCAGTTATTGAGGAGGAGTAACTGTTTGATGCATGACTTGACAGGAGACAACTGACCTCTTGTTAGCAAATGACTGAGACACACAGAAGAAATGAGAGGCGAGCAGTATTTTCATTTGCCATTTACCAGAGCCATATTGATTCTCATATCTGCTGGGTAAACCTTGACCATATCAAGTGTCAAGAGCTGAAAGTTCAAGTAAGGTCATGTTATATCTGGAGGTAACACGACTTCAGCTCCCAGTCATATGAAGGTATAGATTGATCTGGGCCAAAATATACACTTGATGCCTGCATTCACTCTGTATGCAGTAATATGAACTGGTCAGAACATTATAAAGATAGTTTGAGGTTTCCTCAGTGGATAAAGGCACTCTAGTTCGTGGATGTCAAGATACTTTAGAAAAAAAGCTCGTTTTTCATATACAATGGCTCTGAGTATAACATATAATATTTATCTAATCCTCACACAGTTGGTGACCGTAAAATTAGCAACATATATAGGAATAAAGGAAATCATTTGAATGCTGAACATACTGGAGCATACAATTCCTTTTTTCACAATGCATGCAGTGCTCTCCACTAATATTGGTAACCTTGGTAAACTAGACCATAAGTGGTTATGAATCAACTTCTTTATTCTTCATTGCCTTTATGGTTGATTAAAAATCTAAACAAAAATAAAACCTGTAATTTAAATACAATTATAGTAAGATTCATGACTTGTAGTGTATAATGAGGCTGGAGAATACATGGCACTGGATCTGAGACCGCTCCTACATGTAGAATCTCTCCAGATCTTTCAAATTCCCAGCTCCACACTTACGGACTCTCCTCTCCGGCTCATTCCACAGGGATTCCTTTGAATTTAGGTCAGGACTAGGACAGTCATGGCAACTACTTGATTCTGTGGTCAGTGAACCCTTTTTGTGTTGATTTCGATGCATGCTTTGGATCATTGCCCTGTTGAATGATCCAAACACAATCCATTTTAAGTTTTCTGGCAGAGGCAGTCGGGTTTTCATTTAATATCTGCTGGTACTTGATGGAATCCATGATACCATGAATCCTAAGAAGTTGGGAGTGGACTCTTTCTGGAATAGCTATTGTTGTTTTTTTCCGCCAAACATACCTCTGGTGTTTATTGCCAAAGAGCTCAATCTCAGTCTCATTTGACCAGCGTCCCATTCAGGAAACCTGAGGGCATATGAATTCATTTTTTGATACAACAGAGGCTTTTTTCTGTAAATCCTGTATAACTCAATTAGTTATCATTCTAATAAATAAACGTAATATGGATTCATGTGATTAGCTATCTGCTCTATTCAATGTACATTGGAAATATGGATGTCTCTCTAGTTCCTTGTACCACAAGGCAGCAGGTTAATTGAGGCGCATATTGCAATGAAGTCTAACTACAAACAGGTGTTGCTGTTCAGTAAGGTGACCAACACTGATCAGCCACAAGATTAACACCACCAGCCTAATGCAATGAAGGTCCCCCTTGTGCTGCCAAAACAGCTCCATCAAACTGACGTCACTCGAATTCCCAAACTGTGGGGTTTCCAGCTGAACATTTTCCAGAGTATCAGACTCCCTCCACCAGCTTGTCTTCAAATTCAAATTTTATTTAGTTCAAATATCAAGCAATAAAATATATGCACATCAGTTTGCAATCTCAGGAGTTGCTAAAAAAGTTAAAAAAAAAAAAAAAAAACTTGAATACTGGCAACCCCTTTACGAGTATGACTTACAAAACAATAAAGTGCAAAATACAAAGCACACAAAGCAAATAGGTAACATGTAAGGGTGCTACACTTTCGATGGTAGGAAGTAAGTTACAATAGATTGAACAAAGAGAAATAAAATGCATCCTGATGCCTTCTCTTCCCAGGTAAATCGTGCACAAGTATCCAGATAGCAGGCGACTCCGGGCCAGATTCTAGCTGGATCAGCTAGAGTCAGCACACAGCCGGTGCGGATATTGGAGTGGAGGTGCTTGCTATCTGGGTAGTCAGCCGAAGCACATGATGTAAAAGCAATTGAGACTCACTGGACTAGGTGACCTTCTTCAACTGTTCCAAGATCCAGTTCTGAAGCTCAGGTGCCCATTGGGGGGCGTTTTGAGAGGTGCACCAAGGTTAGAGCAGGCACTTTGACTAATCTGCATGCTAAAAAGTGAAAAACACAGCATGGTATGATGCACTGTGTGATGTGACAGGTAAATATTATTGAAATTCTCAGGGAATTTAACCACAGTCACGCTTATGTTGGTTTAGACCAGACAGGATAGCCCTCATAACCCTTGTGCATTGATGAACCTTTGACACCCAAAACCCTGTCGCCGGTACATGGTTTGTCCGTCCTTAAACCACTGTCAGTAGGTACTCACATCTGCTGACAGGGAGCACCCCAGAAGTCTTGCCAGTTCAGAGATGTTCTAACCCACTTGTCAGGTCATAATGATTTAGGCCTTGTCAAATTGGTTTAGTTCCCATTTCTCCCACATCCAACACATTGAATCCAAGAATCGACTGTTTGCTTACCATCCAAGATCTGTCTGCAGACCTTGACACGTACCATTGTTATGAGATCATCAACATTATTTGCTCCATCTGTGAGTGGTTTTAATTTTTTGGCTCATCATTGTATATGTCAAAGACTTGAAAAACCCTGTAGAAGGTCACCCATGGCCTAAAGCTCAGTGAATACAGAAACTTACAAGAAGCTCAGCATGCTTCAATTTCCTGTTTAGATGGTTCACTGAAAAAAAAGTGATCATGAGATGCTGTTTATGTGAAGAGAGAATTTTATTTAATCTACCCCAAAAGAAATTAGGTTTCTGTGCTTTCTGAAAAAGCTGATTCGCTCAAAACAAAAAAAAGTCAGCAGAGAAAACTAAAAACAATTAGATGTGACAAATTTAAGCAATATTTTCTCTTTGATCCTAAGTCTAAATTTTTTTCACCGTTGACTACTGGAAAATGGCCAATGTATTACCTCATATTTATACCCCAAGGAAACTGGAAGTCAGGGTCATTCAAGTTTTTTAAATTATTATTTCAAACATAAAAAGCACTGTATGAATGGCAATGTACTTCAGTGAGATTATTCTCATAAAGTCTGCAGAGGAGCCAATAATCGTAGCCCACGTGTTGCTGGGAAAAAAAACCTTTATTTCAAGATGATACCTTTTTTTCCTTTACCTCATTTATTTTAAATTCAAGGTTAGATTTATGGTAATATTTATAATGACATATTGCAAGGATTAAAAGGAACCGTATTTTTTCATTGCATTTTTCACTTTTTGCTAATATTTACTAAGGGTGCCATATTAGCGGAGGGCACTGTAAATCCAGTTCACAAAGAATGAGTCAGAGGAAGACTTTTGACGGACGTACAAGCTGAAACCAAAAACCTCAGCTGGGTTCAGCGTCAATAAAAGATATTGAGCGGGTTCCTCCGCCTTATAACTCAATGTTAGCTGGACTGGTGAGTGTGTTCATGTTTCCTGTTGGCCTACTCCATATGAACAGCATCCTGTTATATAATAAAATGGTCTGCGTTGATTTAACTCTAATAGAATAAATATGAGACCAACAGGGACCATATTTACTCAGACAGAGTTAAATTAAGACTGAAAAGAGTTGATTCAGTATTGATTATTTTACGTGTAGGGCCTTTGAGCACATAAGGTATGCACAGGAGCCCGTGAAAAGCCAGTAATAGTCACTTAAAATGGCCACAGTGTCACTTGGCTTCACATGACTGATGCCTGATTGAACTTGCACTATTAAAAAAAAGTTAATTTATCTTGATTAATTTCTTTTTTCTCCCAGACTTTTTTTAATGAGAGAATGTGCAGTGCAGGAGGAAAAATGGGCTCAGTCATTTTCTGTAATCAGCGCACTGCAGAAAGGAAGGTGTTTGAGCTGTTGATTGCTTTTCCAAAAAGGAGCTACGCGATGCTCTTGGAATTTTACCACGTGCAACATTTGCATTGGGCTCTGCATGACAGATGAGACTGTTAATCCAAATCAGCATGGAACCTCACTCTTTTACAAAAATATGCCCCCGCAAAACTATTTTTCTTTCGATAACCGAGCCTCTGGAACACGCTGAATTCTTTGTATTGATATTCTCTTGCATTAATGCAAAGCTATAGCAGGAACTGATACCCACAAAATAAACTATGTCAATAAATTTGGTGTCATGCCGTAGCTTTTCAAGTACATTGCAAATATGTCTGGATCACACCTCCAGCGGAGAGGTCAGATTCCCGCAGTGCTGAAAAGGTCGCGGGGTCCTGAATCAGCGGGTTGTCTCGCATATTTTATCATAACTTTGAAACACTGCAATAACATTTTATTTGTTCATGATTCAGTGCTCGCTATTACTTATTGTACAGAGATTTGGCCAAGAGAAATAAACAGTATATTAACCAAGGAGCCATTTCCAAAAATGTGTTCAGCCCAAATTTTTCAAAATTGGGACATTGGTGTTCGTACATTTTTGGGCTGGGCCGAGCAGCGGCCCGGTCCTTATAAACGCGAATATTGCCGTCTGAGTTACTGCGTGAGTGAGTGACTGACTGAGTGATCAAGTTCAACGATTGGCTGGCCCGCGGGGATGAAGTTAAGCGATTGGTCGGCCGGCGGGGAAGAGGCGGTCCAGCCATATACTAGGTGCACCTAGTCTTGTTATAATACAGGCCGAGTATTATAGTGGCGAGGTTTGCAATACGACATTACGTACTCAGTCACGCGTGTAAACTTCCCTCATTTTTTTCCAAAATGTGCATCAGCCATGGGGTTGGTGGGTTCTTATGCTGCATTCCCATGGATTCACGCAGTCGGTAGAAGACAGGTGGACCAAACTTTCTGGACAGCATCAGAAAAACAAATCAACGGTCGTTCGAAATAGCATTACGGCCAAACGAAACAAGCATAACTATGTTATTAGCCTCTTATTGTCCAGGTCATCCTGTGATTTCTTCTTGAGTGGGTGAGCTACATAGCATCCAGTAATATTTTTACTTTGAACGGCAATGTCGTCTACCGTTACCATTGCCGGTATTCCCTGCCGACCTTGCCCAATTTTACCGTCCTGCTCTTATTCATTAACCCTTAAATGCCCCCTGTGACAAACTTGTCACATGATTTTGGGGGTTGTCAAAACCACTGACCCCACATGAATTTTGCAACCTAATGCCCATAGTGACATATTTAGACCATCAGTGCTGCCATCTGATGCATAAAAGTGGAACTGACACTACACTGGCTGCACCAGCTAACCTTTCCAATATGGACGCTCCCATGGTGGAATCCGCACGATAGATCAGCACCCATTCATCACTGGATATTGTAGACAAACAGGTAAGCTAATGAAAAATAAGCTATGCCTAATAAAGCTTCAGCTATATGTCAACTGTTTTATCATTCAAGTCATTTTAGCAATAAAGTCACCGAAATGCCCATTGCGACATATATGTCACAAAACTAAAATGAGGTCAAAGGTCACCAAAAATTAAAAATTGCTATTGGGTTGTTATTAGCCCCTACCCAGGACGTATTAACAGAATACATAGATTTTTTCTTTCAACTTTTGCTATAGTTGGGCATTTAAGGGTTAAAATGATATCCGCTATACCATCTGCCGGAATACATATGAATGCAGCTTCCTTCCATCTTGTGACATTATGGCAGCCGATTTAAAGGTCCCCTATCACGAGAAAGTAAAAGGACAGGAAGAAACTCCTCAAAATCAAGGTTCTTGATAATGGTGTTACCTAATCTTAATTTATGTGTTCTGCTGCTGTTGAAGGAAATGACGTCACAGCAGATATCTAAGATGGGGAAGAGCTGTTCCTGCAAAGCTGTAATGCTAGGAAATGTGAGGATTTCACATTTTCGTATTGTCTTGAAAAAATAACTTTAAACTGAGTTTTTTTTAAACACAACAGACGCTCATAGCTACGAGCAGCATCGGTTGAGTCATAATTAATTTACATATAATTAAACTTTGATATGATGACGAAATTGTGAGGGCAGAGAATGGACCCAGACACAGACAGTGGTTAAATTAGATAAATAAATTAAATAAATAAGTTTATTTCCAAAATCACAGTCAAACAGTCCGCATGAAGTGGTCCTTCAAATAGTCTACTGTCAGAACATATATTCACTTTCTGCCTAATTGGTCTTAAACTTGCTCTAAAACTGCTCTGAAATTACTCTTTTACACTAAAAAGCACTTTAAAACCTTGATAAAATTGATTGCAAAAAAAAAAAAAAACATTTCTCAGCAACTGTACATCCAATTAACTTCATATTTGGCAGTTTTTTTTTCATTTTGTGATGATCTATGTCTGTACACAGCTCTTTTTGCAATATGTACCTCTGAATATGAGTAAATCAAAATATGCATATTTAATTAGCTGTTTCCTGCCAAAATTGATTTGGGGAGTCAAAATCAACACTGGAACATAGAAACCTGGAAAAAAAGCTCTGTAGTGACATTAGGAATGTTTTTTCCTTCACATTACAGCTGAAATTATAACCAAACACTGTTTAGTTTTCTTAATAACTGTGTTTCTCTAAGTATCCATATATTCATTAAAACAGCCGTTGCCATGGCAACCACTGATGTGATGCTACAGAAACTGTGTTTTAAGTTGCAATTTCTAATAGAATTATTTTGATAATAATTCTTAGTTTAAAAAGTGAATATCTTGGAAAAATGTTTGCTTAACTATAAGTCCCCTTAGCAGCTTAGGAAGAGACGACGGCGCCGCTGCAAGGATCCCAATGCACTTATTAGGCGACGTGATTATGCGTCTCTTGCCCGTCATGTTTGTTTGTTTTCATGATTGGCCAGATGGATAGCCGTCGCTTTAAATACTGCTACCAAACAGCATTGTGGGATGTTGTTACCACCTTTCTTTTCGTAAAGGATGGTTCAGTGCTCCCTATGGTAAAGAAGATAATTTAGGAAGCACTGAAGCACCTTTCCTGAACATTTAAAAAAATTCAAACACACTTATCATGGCAGCCACATAAATACTTCTGGGTCATTTTCTAAGAGATATGAACTTTTCTAAGCAAAAAAAGACTATTCAAAGGCAGCCCCAGAAACTAAAATCGCGTATTACGTTACTCTTCAGATTATATGGCCATCTTGCCAGCTAGCTAACACAATTTAAGGAAAATCTTTGTAAATAATCGTCATATTTAAGCAGTGTCATTTGTTTTTCACCATAACTTCACTAGCTAATTAGCTGTACCAGTGACTGCTCTTGAGCTAGCTTGCTAGCTGGCTAGCCAACGTCCCAAAAATCTGAAAGTACAGTTTAGACACACAAATTCGCCGCAAAACATATTAGAGAAGTCTATGCCTACTACAGCTAGCTAAGTAAGTAAGGTTAGGGCAAAACCAAATCATATCGCTTTGATATGCCGATTATTTACAAGGATTTTCCACAGTCATTGTTAGCAAGCTAGCTAGATGGCTATAAAATCTAAAGATCAATGTAATTTAATAAGCGATCCAGTATTTAGTCAGTCTCCAGTATCTTTGGGATTGGGTCTGCCTAAGACTCACCGCGCCCATGGTATGCTGTAAGAAGTTAAATGAATGGGCAACGAGGCAGTGATAATACCATCGGTCCACATGGAACCTGACATTCTATTGGTTGGTGATTTTTGACAGGAATGTATCACAAAAAAATCAGAGCGCGAGCAGGAATGTTCCGTGTGCAAACAGAAATGTTTCAAGCACACAGAGGCAGTTTTGTGCGCGGAGAGAAGGGTGAGTTTGCGCGCAAATAAAAAAATCCATCCCAGTAGCAGCAGATCCAAGTGCAAGCGTGGGCTATTTGAGTGTGAGAGCAGAATTTTGGGGAAAAATGTTGCAAGATCTATGCAGGAAATCGATGTGTCTGCTCTCAAGTCAAAATATCAAAATATCCTGAAGTGGTGCCTTTGGGTATGTGCCTGTCTGTCCGTTCGTCTGTCTGTCCGTCCGGATGTAATCAAGTTTTGTCCAGAGCACAAATCCAAACCGTTTGCATAATCTTAACGAAACTTTGCATACTTACTAGTCAGGTCCTGCAGTGGTTCCTTTTGGTATGTGCCTGTCTGTCTGTCCGCCCGTCCGTCTGACCATCCGGTGGGATAGGCAGGGAAGGGGGCCGGGGGGGGACATCCGTTTTTACGAGTAAAAACACATTGCAGTTAAGATAGGGATTTACCTCCATAAATTAAAGGCAGGGTAGGTGAAATAATCAAATATACAGTTTTTGTTGTATTCTTTGAAATGGTCTTTGCACCCAGACAGCAATAAATTAATTAGGAATTCTGAAAAATGACCAAAAAAGATCTGTCACCTGTAGTTGCTGTAATTCTGTATAAACGCCAACCAATCACTCCCTCGCAGTCCAATTGGAAAGAACCAATGACAAGCCCCCTTATCTCCCTGGATATACACTAGCCTTGTCCTGTACGAGTTTGGACTCAAAGCAAGTAATCTTTGCCTTAGGAAAGTCGTTCCGCTATAAAATCAAAATAAGAGGTTGTTAGAAGTCTACCGGAGAATGGTAGAGAAAACTGAGAAAACTGTGCCAGAACTACCACTGCCTCGGTTACTTGTGATCGCTTGTCCTGCCAAAAAGGCCAGGAAAAGAAAATCCGAGGCAGGATAAGCTTCGACTAAAAAGTCTGCAGATAAAGCAAGAAGAAAAACACGAGTCAATTTCAGTGTAGCTTTTCAGCGATAGAGGCGACTACGGGAGTTGAAAGGCCTGAAAAGTGATGCAATGGTTGCCGTCTTTCTGTCGGACAGTGCCGTTTCATTTTTGGTGGAAGATTAGTTTTCCTGAATTGTTTAGCCAACGTAACAATTTATGTTAAGTTAGTCATATTATCCCAATGCTAACATTAGCTTCCCTGTCTGTCCAGGCTAGTGAGTTACATTAGCTAATGTAGATATGCATACGTCTTTCAAAATTCCAACTTGTGCAATGTTATATGGTTGCCGGTGTCAAAACATGTGTTGTTTACATATTAACTTTTTGCAGATGTGCTAATATAGGGTCTGTTTTTATTATTTTTGTAACTAGTTATGAGAAGGATGGGCTCACAAATTTGACATCCTATTTATCCTATAATTGTCGTCAACGTGTCATTTGGAAAATGAAAAAATGACATTAACTTCTAGTTTGCAGTCTATTCAAGTCAATGGAATGTATAATTCGCTAGCTAGCATTCAAACTTCAACCATAGCGTTACACTTGTAACCTATTGATGTTTGTCAATGAACAAAATCTATGTTGCGACACGAGAAAGCTGTATCACACATGTGTGATATCAAACTTGTATCTCATGGGTTGTATCACAACGATTTTTAATAATTTATGTGATAAATAACATGTAACGTTACTATACAAAATTCATGTTAGTCAGTGTGTCATATGTGATAAAAATAACGTGCTGTATTGCTAAAACTTGTTGACATTTTTAGCGTTTCCTCTGATACAGGTTGCCGATAATCTTCGGTGTTTTCCTACCGGTGAATGAGACATGATGCCGTTTTTTTGTCCTCTCTCCGCTCAGTACTGCAGTTGCAGCTGTGCTTATGCACAACTGTGTGTGGGGTGAGACTTTGAAAAGAGCCCCAAGGGCAGGGGGTGGGCTTGGCCGAAGCCCTGAGGAGATGCTACTTTCAAATTCTGCTAGCTTTAGATTCCTACTCACCCTGCCTTTAAATGATGACTGGATTAAATAAAATTAATTAAAAAGAAAGTAGTGTTAAGTGTCGAAAAAGTTATGACATGGCCCGGCTCCTATAAGTGGTTTTTCCTAACGTCCTTAACACATTTTGGCAAACTAATCATCAAAGTTGCAAATAATTCAGCTTGCAAAATTTAAATCCAATATTTTAGCAAAAAGAAGTATATGAAAACAATTTTGTGATTTACTCAGAATTACTTCCATGTGAATGAGCACACTATGGAAAATCGTGCCTCAAGTAAAGTACAGCTGCTGTCAATCATCAATTTTGAGTGATTGAATGAGTAGATGAAAAAATGATCTATATCAATACTGTCAATATATAATTACGAGCTTCAAGGAGTTTCAGGAAGTGGTTTTTCACAAATAAGCACAATGAGAATGGAAATGTTTTCCATTAATGAATAATCTCGCACAAAATGCAAATTAGCACAATGCAGTGGTAGAAATATTTTCAAATATCCCGTTATTCTTCACTTTCTGCTTAAAAGAGCGACTGAATATGCACAATTCCTGCATTTTAATTTTTCTTGCATTTTGGAATGAGGAAATGCCTCTGCAAATATGCTTCAGAGTCTTGGTGCCGAGCGTGTAATATCATCGCCTTTGAGCACGGGAATTTCCGTTCGGTGACTGAAAATTTCTGCAGCTGCAGTAGCTTCAATAGATAAGACTAAAAAAGCACAGATCAAAGATCTGCAGACAACCACTGCAGCAGCAGTACGCGGATGGCAAAAATTAATGAGCCATTCCCATCTAATCTATGCCTGATTACAGCCTCCAAAGCAGGCACACCAGTATCTGCACACATACTGTATATACCCAGTGGCATACACAAGGACACAACCTTGCATGCGTGCGTGCACACACACACACAAACACACACACACACATGCACACGCACACACACATGTGGGCACACACTCACATAAACACACACACACACCCCACATACACAAACACGCACATACACATACACTCACCCACAAAAACACACATACACGCATGCACACACACGTGTGCACGCACATTAACACACACATACGCACGTGCAAATAGACACACATACACGCACACACACTCCCATACACACACACACGCACGCACACACATCTCCATGCACAAACATATACTCGCACACCCACGCTCGCACACACATGCGCACATACACGCACACACACACACAAGCACGTATAGGAATGCCCAATTACACGCACATACAAGCCCCTCACTGAAAACATCCAGTGTAATGAGGAGGGGATGTCTCCTTGTTCTGGTATCTAGGCACACCAGTGTGTGAAATGTGTGAAGCCAACGCTTCCCTACAGAGTTCAAGCAAGAAGCGTGGAGCTTTTCTCTTTGTCTCGGACGTAATTAGCAGAGGTCTCGGTCCGAACGACACCGCGGCAGGAGGAAAGAGAGAAGAGAGAAACCAGCACTTTGATGAAAGAGGGTAACAGGAAAGGGGACAATGTCCAGTTAAAATCATCTTCTCATACCCCAAAGAACACAAAAAGGTTTACCCTCAATGCGTTCTTTTCACGTGAAAAGCAAATGGTTGATATTTATCTGACTGCACATGGCAGACAGTGGTCTATAGAAGACTGAGATTCATGAGGGCTACAAGCATCACAATTATGCAGCAAGGATATAGAGCATGTGCTCTCAAATTTCGATGTGTTGTCTCCTCTGAATGCGGGAACCTCGGCACCGCTACATACAACATGTGAGGATAATAGCGGCGAATGACACTGGATAGCTATTTGAGCATAGCACATGGTGCTTATAGTGTATGCAGGCATACAGAAGTGCAAGATACTGGGTGTAAATAATGAGGTGGGGGGGGTTGTGGGGAGAATGCTCCGAGGAGCTGCAAAGAATTCTGGGAGGAAGAGGCGATCGGTGCGCACGGCTCGGACGTGACGCTGGCTCACCCGCGGAGTCATTGGATTCTTCTCACATTGAGGGAAATTTCCTCCCCTCGTTCCTCCCTCTGCTTCGAATGCAGAATGCGTTACTCAGAAGGAATAGATGAGTAAATATTGGCATTGCACGCAGAAATAAAAATGTATTCTAAAACTGATGAATGAACAGGAAAATAAATACCCGTAAAAGTGTCGTTTTCTTAAGGGATCCAAAGCTTTCGACTGATGTATAAAACGTAAATACAAGCAGGTGGCTTTGAGGAGGAACCTCACAGGGAGAAAAAAAACTATTCAGTGGTTGGGGTCAGGCTTGTTCTAGAAATTACCTGAATAGTTTTGCCAAATGAGTTGACCACAACCTCACTTGCATTCTTTGCGATCGACAGAACTGCAATACAGTTTACACCATATTTGGTGGCATTACCATGACTTGATTTGTGTATTCTTCCCAGAGACATGGCCTCCTTCACGGAGACATGGTCTCATGAACGAATCCTGCTGGTATTTTTCCATCAAATCCAGGTCCTGTTGAGCATGTATTCTGAGGGCAACCTCAGGACAAGGTCATCAGCAGTAAGCAGGCTGGAAAACTCTCCACAGCTGCTTTAATAACACGAAAACGTTCACTGCTTCAAATAGTGAACAGTGTTGGACTTATGGCCCCGTCTCACAAAAATGGCTTTGCTGTTAATTTGAGCTGCAAACTTGCTTTCTCTCTACATGTATTTAATTATGCTGTAATGTGCATTCCCTTCAGCAGAATTTCATATACAGTGTTTGTGTCAAACAGGCTCTAAATGTTATTTAAAGTGAATTAAGCTGGCAGAGTTTTTTTTTTTTCGTTAGTGCATACAAGGCTGGATTAACCTATTGGGCAACTGGGCGTATGCCCAAAGCCATGACGTCCTTAAGGCCCAGCAAGCAAACCTGCAGATTTAAGCAAAGATGAGCATTTATTGGACAGCAGGTTTTAAGCACAGCATTTTCGAGACTCGTCATTTTCAATCACTTAGCGTTTATTTGGCAGTTAAGCTGTCCATGAATTATTTTTGTCCCGCCCACAGTCCTAGCATCTACGACTCTACATGATGATCAAGAGACTCTAAAACGGGTAGGAAACCTTGTTCCTGGAGAGCCATTGCCCTTAATCTTTTAGATGTCTCTCTTCTGTAACACACCTGATTCAAACAACTGTAGCTTGTCAAGTGCTCGATAATGAGGCGTCATTTGCATGAGGTTTGTTTGAGAAGAGAGACATCTAAAACATGAGGGGCTATGGCTCTCCAGGAAAAAGGTACCCTGGCCCTGCTCTAAATGGAGCTGGTGGACATTTGCGGTGCTGTTGCCTAGGGATACAGAAGAGCCTCACTCTGACCTTGGGTGCACAAATTTATTAAGGTGACTGGAGAAGAATCTCGTATTCAAGACACTGCAATTCAGGAAGAAAATATGAAGAGTTTGTTTCCAAAAAGCAATAGGCACCAAACGTACAAAAATTGAGATAATACCATAGAGCAATAGCCCTGTGCTTCTTACACATGATGCGAAAATCGGCTTTTAGAAATTCATACTATAAGGTGTTTTCTTCATGGTCAAAGTTTGTGTTTTTCTATAAAATGCTATAGGCGCCAACATAGAAAAGGCTGATGGACTCAAAATGAGTAAAATGGATATATTGCTTTTTGGAAACAAACTCTTCATATTTTGCGTATTGAAGATGGTAATACCGGAATTCCGCTGATTACTCCATTTATAAATGCCTCCAGAAAATAGCCAGATCTCTGTACCAGATTAAATAATTCAAGACACTGCCCAGCCAGCTCATGGGCTCTTGGTTTTATCTTCCAATTCCTGATGCAGTCAGGACCTCAAGCTTGGTCTTACAGGCTGGAGCCTTTCAATCCTTTCTGGTAGAATCAATAAGTTACCTTTTATGCAATCAAGAGATCAATGAAATTTGGTCAAAATTTAAAAACTCACATTGGATCATTTTGTCCAAAGGTTTGGGATAGGTGTAGAATACTCTTGTAATGCACTGCGGGCTATGCTTTGCTAGTAAGCTCGACGCAGTCATTATTTCAATTATTGATCATAATTTTCAATTTCCTATTTCAGGAAAATTGCATTGGCCTGAAGAAACGGGGGGAAAAAACTGACTGCAAATACCAGCCGCACAAAAACGTGTAATCACTGCAGCGATTTTAATAATAACTGCGATATGAATTTGCGGTACATCTACAAGCCGAGAGAATCACTGCAATGAAAGGATGGCACAGACACAGCAGCTAGTGGAACAGCCTCCCACCACAGCCCCTAAAACACCCCCCCTCCCCTTCCCTCCGCCTCCCCTCCCGTCCCCCCCCCCCCCACACCCCTCTCTTCCCTCAGATCCTCCTCTCCTGCCAGCATATCGCAGCATGAGAATGTGACTGTCAGGGACAGTGGGGCGTGAGCTGCATCTGAAATCACACGCAGACACCGACGAAGCCTGTGATTTCCAGCCTTACTCTACGGGCACCTGAAATCCCCTCTCTGTCGGCACACAGCCCCCCCCCCCAAACACAGCAGCAGAGCCACTCACACAGACTGGGGTGAAAAGCCTGTACGGAATTTTCCGGCACTACCAATCCCTGAGAGATCCATTGCGGCAGGTTGGATCTCGGCCAGGTGTAGGAACGTGCCTTTAAAATAATGTATGCACCAACTGCCCAATGTTTTTTTAATGATTCGTTTCAGGCGAGTTCAGAGGGCAGACGAGTCTTTCTAATGGTCCGATAATACGCTAAATCTGCTGACCGTTGAGGTACAGTAAGTGAGGAAGAATTTCAGAGGAATAGTACACCTGTATACATATCCCTTCTAAAGGTATCCTGAACTTACCAGGAAGTTAAGAGCATACGCATGGCCACCTTCTGAAATGATGCAACATAGCTGCATTACAGCGGCAGCAGAGAGCGGGCACAGCATTTCTGAGAAATGTTATGAAGCTACTTTCTCTAATTGATGTGGTTATAAAATAGCTAGTTTAACACCTTTCACGCAACACTCTGCGCATTACAGAGCACTTGCGAAGCCTCCTTGAAGGCTTGCAGATTAAACTAGGCTGGGATAGACGGTTGGCGCCTAATTGGATGATGTGAAGTTAATGAAAAGGGTAAAGACACAGCCTGGATTGAGAAGTTTTGCTTTTCTCGAGACAAATCTCAACAGAGATTCAATTTCACCATCCACTGTAAGAAATTTGGCTATCACGGCAGAAATTAAGTAATTGAAAGCTGCGTTTTCTGAGAAATGGAAGACTGCAGCTGCCCAGCTCTATCGCCAGCCGAGCAACATCACCGAATATTACATCCCGTACGGTGTGTGACACTGTGAAAACATTAATTGATTTCCCAAAAATACCCAAGGGATTTTCACTGGATGGCTGACTCAATTTTCCCAGCCAACCAAGCAACCCTCTTAAGTTAACATTCATAAGTAATCTAATTTACCTAGCAAACTCATGTCGATGAAGAAGCTTGCTAAGCAGCTAGCTAGCATGTGTTAAGAGTTGGCATTTTGTTTTCTCCAGGAAGTTTGACATTGGCAATTCTTAGCAGCCCTCAACATTTAAAAGATCATGTAAAAGCTACTCATCACTGTCGACATTTGTTAATAGATTATTTAACACTATTACCACAGGCTGTTGCGCAACTCTGCCAACAGTGCAAGAGGGCTATTACTTCAACTGGCAAATAGGAGCACATTGTCTTAATTCATTGACCTGAAGGTTGTCAATTCACTGCGGACACATTCAGCTCACTGCAAGAAAAATGGCATTTATAGGGAGAAATAATGCAATAAATGTACATCTGTTTGTTGTTATCATTAGACAATAATGCATAGTATAAGAATAACCATTATAATAATTGCATGTTATTAGGATGGAAGACCCATCCATCCATTATCAAACTAACTTATTCCGTGACAGGGCTGTCCAACACATTGCAAGGATCATACACCCATAACACACATACTTTACCAAAGGACAGTTTGGAGTCTTCAATGCCCCAGGCTGGTTTCGAACCCACAATGCAACCCACTGCACCACTTGGCCAGCCAGGCCATAAGATTACTCTCCAAAATGGTTAAGAGAACTTTCAGTGATATAGTGATGGTGAACTCCACCACCCCAAAGCAATAAAAATAACAATGTGGACATTACCATTCATGCTCTCGGCAAATTTCCATTATCTTTTCAAATTCGAGAACATGTAATACCAAAATCCTATATACGCGTGCAGGTACATCAGTCAACTTGGCACATCAATACAATCTTCTTATTCTATAATTATATATTAAAATATAGTTTATGCTGCTGTCTCCATGTCTATTTAGCCTCAAGGTAAAATAGTTCATAGGAATGTATTAGTGTATTATGTATATGGAATGATAGAGAAATATCTCAAAGGAATTATGCAAAACTGTCAAATAGTAAGACTGATTTTTGCTCTGCATTCTGCACAACAGAGCTATATTTTATTTAATACTAATGAAAAAATATGCAACATTTAAAGAAAAGGCTCTTTCTCATAAATACCCTCCCTGAATTCTGAACTTTTTGTTCCAGTTCATATGGTTAGTGAGGTCTCGCACTGATCTACTCTATATGTTTATATATTTATTTATTTATTTATACAATACGACAAAAAAATCTCCTTGGTTACCCCAGTGACTAGCTCAGGGCTTCTGTGGAAGTGCTGCATGTTTTAACCTGGTTGCTAGTCAACGTGCCCGTCTCAGTTCTTTAAATAGAAATTTATAAATGCGTACAATCCAAGTAATCACTGTAATCAGCTCTCAAATTCATTAACTTTTTAAAGTCTCACTGGACAGCCATCAACCCAAAACTCCATAAGTGGTTAAAACATAAAAAATAAAAGCTGTATGGCATGATAGCTTGTGACCTGCTATTTATCGTGTTTAGCTTCATTGCATTCCCAGTATGACCATACATTTTGCTGCAATGATGGCATAGACTATGCCTTGACGGAGACTAAGTGGATAATTTCCTTGAGCTAAAATAATAACGCAAGACTTGCAGACAGTAAAGTTGGCACTAAATGTTCTTTCATGAGTTACATTTAACATGTGCAACCCTAGACCACTGCGTACAGGGAAATGCTTCAGTAAAAATCCTGTACTGTATTATAAGAAGTTGGCATTTTTGCTTTAACCCTTGTCCCGCCTCTTGCTAATGCTTATCGAGGACCAGCATACAGGGAAATGGCTACTGCGGAACAATATATTGACGACCGGCTCGCCAGGAAACGAGTGTGGGTCCTCTGTATATCGGCAACTGGCAGGACTGGGGTTAAATCGTAAACCCTCAAATGCCCTCATCCCAACCACTGTAAACAGAGTTTAGGGATTCATCAATATGTCAGTAAATATGTAAAATCTTCTTCATGCACGCAACTGACTGGGCCAATGGAAAGCATATACAAAACCTGAAAGAACACATTAGAAAATTAACTGCCATTTCACTACATTCAATTACTATACTTACAAGCTAATCTGAAATAGACCTTATAAATTTGGCTTGCCTGCTAACCAGAGAGCTGAAAGCCATCATGGTTATGATATAATATAAAAGTCCAAATGCAGTCCATGGTTTCTTAAACCTATTCCAGAAACCCCTTGTGTAAGCTCACCAAGACAAAGTCTAGTCAGCTAACTATTTGGTTGTTTTTTTTTGAAAAGTTGCAGATTTGTTAGGAGGGATTTTTACCTTATAAATCTTTGCGTCGTTTGGCTCATTACCGTAACATTAGTGTTGTCTTTAAACACTATTGCAAGCTTTATTTCAATGACCAGTTGTCAATCCTTCCAGCAATTTTTCACTCTTTTGTCAATAACCGAATCAATTAAAAGCTCTTTCCAAACACTCACCACGTACCAAATTGCCAATAATGAAACCATCGGTTCATTTGACTGATTAAAAGTGCTGGGTGGAGAAAGTGGAATATATTTTAGGAGACATGGGTGGCCATTTCTTACATAATGTGGTATTCAGCCACAACTCAGCAGAAATCTAAGCTTTGTAATTAAGAACTATTGACAAATTATAATTCATAGATTAGCAAGAAAAGATCACACTATCTTGGGCCACAGAAAAATGTTTGACATACAGCATATCCCTTATTCCAATTCAAACTTTAAAACCACAACTAGGGTACTCTTGAGTCTGTTTGAAATGACAGTCTATTTAAAATTCTCACCTGACAACACTGTTGCTTTAAGTTATTGGGAGCATGCATGACTGACAGTCTTTTCACCCAGTAGCTCATTAGAAATGATGTGCAAAACCAAAGGGTTTGTCCGTCTCCTTTACTAACAGCAAGTCGAACAAACTGGGGCAAGTAATGTATGTGGAGTGCCCCCCCAACAAGTATGGATAATATGCCTCACAGCAAGCTACATACTCCTATATACAAACCATTCATCGACACCCTATCTTCCTCATGGAAAGGTGAATATGCCTCAATATATTTTAAGGAGAGATTCAACAAAATGTCATTAAAGTAAACCGCAAGACTCTCAGGCTCAGCCAGAAATTATTTTTGGAGGGCAAACTCTCGATGCTCCTCACGGTCTGTTTCAGCACACCGCAGCCCCTCGCTCCTGCTGTTCTGTGGTAAACAAGGATGGCACAGAGGCGGTGGAAAAGAGAGGGAATTCTGGGAACGTAAACACAGAGGGGAAGCCGGGAAAGTGCGGCGGACATCTTTGCTCTGTTATCTCCCTCCCATATGTTTGCCCAGGGGAGATTGAGCTCGCTGTAATTGACTTTCTTCCATGCAGCCGGAGCTTTTTGGGAGAGGTCGAGTCCGCCAGCGTCTGCTCCGGCTCAGATAAAACAATTAAACACTCGCGCCGATTCCCCGCAGTGGGCCCGCCGTAATGTGGCGTGATTCTGCTCGGCGACGCGCCAGCCTTATCTGCGGCGGAGCGCGTTCACATGCCGCGAGGGGGAGCGTCGACGCAGAGCCCGGCTCCCTCTGTTTCTGCTTCCGCGCGCTGCCACCAAGGAGGGGGAAAAAAATAAAAAATAAATAAATTAAAAAAATGGCGGTGACCTATATAGCGATCTCCTCCTCAACCCCTTTTCCTTTCCTCTCACCCCCTCACCTCCTCTCCTCGGCTGGCTGCCGCAGCTGTCTCTCCGCATTTCAAGGACCGATGAATAATTGACAGCGCCCTCCCTCCTCCTCCGCCCAACACTCTCTGCACTGTGCACAACAGCCTTCAATGAAATTAAAATACCGAAGACGTGTTCATGACAATCAGCCCCTTTAGACATGCAAAGCTGCAGTTAGACCCCAGTGCTACCACTGCCCTGGGCGCACAGTTGCCATTGGAGACGCTTGCCAGTTTGCCACATCGTGAAATCTGAGGGAACTGCAAGAAATGCCACCAGGGCTGTCACGCAGCCTGTATTCTACGCCGCTAATTGGGAATGCTTGGGAATACATTATACGGAAAGCCAGATTTTTCTTGATGGGCTGCAATTGGATTTAATGTTTTATCACGTCGCGGGCAAATCTGGGCGAACACCGTGGAGGAGGCTATCGACTGAATGAGCCCTTCATCGGTGATTTGCCAGAGCCGAGCACACAGATGCTCATACATGTTGTTAGTAGAAGCTCGTACACACGAACTGAGACTCACTAAGCAGGCGTTGTAGACGGCGGTGAGCACGGGTTTGAAGGAAAACCTTATCTGAACCTACATTTCGAATACTCTGCCATCTGTAATCACATGTGATGAAATAAATGTGCACAGCCATATTTCTGACCCCCTGTAGCAACGCAGCTCAGTTGGCCGTGAAATATAAATCACGAGAGCCGATTTCATGCGACTAGTCATTTACACGAATAAGAAAATAATGACAAGATTCAACCTCAATCAATGACGCAACTGCGGAAACATGGCATTATCTCTTTAGAAAGACATTCCAGTTTATTTTAGCCTGAATGTCTAGTCCAGTCTGTCAGTGAACACCTGCAGAAAATGGCGACTTGGGTGCCAAACTCCAGCGATGCGAGACCCAGGACTGCTGGACTGTGAAGTGTTGTGACACCGATGCCACCTCTGCGCTCTCATGCGTGGCTGTAAGTTCAAAGAACTGGACTTAGAGCGAAGAACCTGCCAGTTCCCCCTTCTATCTTACACCTGCATGGCTCTTCTCCGATACTGCTTCAGTAAATATTCGCATTTCACCACATGTGCACTTATTAACAGGGGTGGCCTAGTGGCAGGTTGTTCAATTGGCAAACAAAGGCCCTGTTTACACTTGGATTTAACATGCGCTTTGGGTGATCGGATCACAAGCGGTCAGCGCTAAATACAAGTGTAAACGGGCTCCAAGACGCATGGAGATCTGATCACTCAAACCACTTGCGCAGGTGGTCTAGGATGCATCAGACCACATATGTTTGGTAGTGTAAACGCTAATCTGTTCTGATGCATTCCCAATGAGGATGCAACCGGAAAAACATCATCATGCCGCTCTTTGAGGTCTTGTGTCTATCATGGCAGCGGTGAAAGCGAGCACTTTCCAATGAAGTTTCCTCTTCCGTGCGGTACTGCGTGTTCTTGCAAGTTGCAAATGGGCCTGTCCGGCTGATTACGATGACTGAAATAATCCGAACCTGTGAACTATTGGCAGAAACATGCTAGCTTGCCCAAAAAAACAACATGAAACGGGGTCATAATCTCAGCTTCATCGAGCGGGAACGGCTGCTATTGTTGTCATATGACGTATTAACGGTGCGCCGGGTCTTAGCGGAAGCTACGTAGTAAGCAACAAAATTCCATCACAAGTGGTCAGCTTAATAACAAGTGTAAACAGCAATGTGTCTCGCCTGACCACTTGTGATGCGATCACCTAAAATGCATGTTATAACCAAGTGTAAACGCGCCCAAAGAGTAGCTGGTTCAAACCCTCAGTGTAGATTGGGATGCAGACTTGCTCTGGAGAGGTGAGGTTGGGATGAACTCTGCCTTTTGGCCCTTGAGCAAGACCCTCAACCCACCCCTAAAAAAAACTTACTCCCCTTATCTCTCTCTCGACCCCCTCACTTGCAACTGTTCTTTCAGGAATTTCTCCCTGTGCATCCTTGAAAAAGAGAAACACTTTTACCCTGGAACTTTCCCTGGCTAAATAAAGCTAAAAAATACGAGCACATCGTTGAATTCCATCCATCCATTATCTACCCCATTTATTTTTGGTCAGAGTTTGTGGTGAGATTGTCCTGGGTGGAGGGAGGGTCAAATTGGCTAGAGACAAGAACGCAGCCTGGATCAGAGAGATGAAGTACCTCTGTAAAATTTCACTGTTGTAAAGTGCTGTTTGTCAGCTGTAGAAGCAGGTGAAATAGGTGGTCTACACCCTGACAGCATTCTGAAGTGTCATGCCAGGTATGTCTTTTTATTAGCACCTGCTATTTGTAGTTAACTTTCTGTCGAACGAACAGAGGAAGTTCTAAGATATGAAATGAAACGTAGGTCGCATGTTCACTGAGTGCTTATCGCCCCTGTAAGTTTCAGAACTGTTCAGGAGATATGAATGAATTATTCAATCAAATCACATTTCATTTATTTCATTTTCATTCCAATGCAATTAAAAAGTTGCGCACAAAGGGAGGTACTTTGGAAGTCGTTATGCATGCACACATCACAGGTGGAAAAAAAAATAAGCGAGAGATATCCTATTTTAAGTTTATATATTATTCAGCACTGAACTGGAAGAGAAACATGAAAGGCCTTCATCGTTGGAAGCCAATATAGCAGTCCCTGACATTTGGGCTGTTTTATTGTTTGTATCAAGCCTTAAAATATTCATTGACAGCCTACTTACAACTGCACAAAATAAATTGGTTGATCCCAACTCCAAAACAAAACAGTAACTTAAGAGGGTAATCTTTCTAAAATTGAGCTTGCTTAAGATTAATCAGAGTGTTTTGAAAAGGTTTGCGCACATTTACTTTTCAACTTTCCACCACGTGCCCAGATCAGAGCTATACTTTTTAGGCTTGTTTTCAGTGGGAAATGGGTGCATTCACTTAATTTGTGATTTTAACACAGTTTTAATGAAAGTGGCCGAGTCGCATACTGTACGATTGCACATCTCATGATGTATAGCTTACCGACTTTCTCGCAAGCAAGTTGAGCACTGAATATACATTTTGAGTTGATATGGTTTAAAATTATGAAGACACAGAGCAATTGTGGATGTGGCATGGTTTGTTTTGGAAACTGCTGTACCCCTATTAATTAAATTCGACGTCAGAATAATTTAAATTTTTTTGAGACAGTTGTTTTACTTTGGTACTTACCAAGGACATAGCCTGTCTTTCACCGCTACGAATTCCATTTACCGTATCCCTTGCACAAATGTAAAGACGTTTACAGAAGTTTTTGGGGAGGAGCCTCTGGTTTTCATTATGCATAGTCTTGCTTGAAGTAGGAGCAGTGAAATGTATTGCGTTAAGGGATGCATTAAATTCCTCCATATTTTACATACACATGTATGAGGTGATTCAAAATTAGAAAAAAAGTTTGGTGATAACACCTGCAAATATCATTGCTAATTCTTTTCGAATACCATTTTTCAGTCAATATTTGCTCCCAAATGTAGAACAGATCAATTGGACCACCTGCTAGAGTAACCTTGTTAGTGTTGTCAGTGAGACACAAACCGATTACGTCCATCTTTCTGTAATCCGCTGTTTGTCTTTCCCTCACTGGCCTATGGGTAAGCATGGTAACACCTGGTTGGCAGAGTTGGACGATATGTCTGTTCCTTTAGTTCCAGGGAGAAATCCCACTACACCTCCACCTTGAAAGTGCTCTTCTGTGATGCGCTTTTGACAAAAGTATTGGGGATTTAGGGTTCCCCAGTCACCCTCGCCAAACCCAGAAGACTCCAGTATTATCAGACAGACTCCTCCACCTTTTCGCTCCAACGATTCATCTGATGGACTGGGAGGGGGGCTAGGTTGGGGATAGACTAGATCGCTCTAACCAAATGCCTGGGTCTCTGTTTCCATGACAACCGCTGAGCACTAAATCACTCGGTTGCCTATCAAAATGCTACCGGGGGCTGGATAAGGTGAACGTGGGTTGGCGGGGGTTAAATTCCCTCGCAAGGCTTTGAGTGGAGAATGGCGGGGCAAATTAAGGCTCGGGGGTGCGAAGGAGAACGGGGCTACAGACGGAATAATCAGGAACGTCACCATAACTGGCTGGCTTCCCTCCACAGTGCTCGGGGCGCTTAATAGCTCAGAAACATAGCCTCAGCACTCACAAAGCTTTGCTATGCAAATAATTGCAGTGCTTAATTAGTTACAATTGTAGACGGCTTGACCAGAATGCTCACAAGTACTCTGCATGTTTCTGCACAGCATAGAGTCGAATAAAGCCAGGTCTAGACTTTCCTGTTCTGCACTGTGTCAGTCTGAAGTAAAACCAGGTGTATACTTTCTTACTCTGTGTTGCGGTATAAATGACAACCAGTGCGTGCTTTCTTACTCTTAGCGTGTCAATATAAACTACATCCAGGAGCATGCTTTCTTACGCTCAGTATGCCAGTGTAAACTACAACCAGGTGCATACTTTTGTACGCTCAATGTTTTAGAATAAATCTTAACCAGGGGCCTGTTCCCAAAAGCATAATTACTCGTTCAGGTGGATAACAACACCGATTAAAATCTGGAAACCGATCAAATCTGGAACATGAAGTAAAAATAGCCCCACAAAGCGGGCGTTACCCCTCAGCCCCTGGATTGTTTGGAATGAATATAAAGTGATTTCAGTGCAAAACTGGAGTAGGAAAGGCAGAACCTTTATTATGAAAAATAACCGTAAAAGTAGAAAAAGTTGTAGTTGGTATATGAATGAAATGACTAATATGTACTTAGATATGTGCTAGTATAAAACTTTATAAACTTTAAACTGGACGCAGTGAATTATGTTATAAGAGTATCACGATACTTTTCGTAATGGTAGAAGTGGGAGTGGTGCATATCAACAGTCCATGGAACTGCTTGAGAACAGGAAGGATCCACGTTGGTGGCAGCTATCCAGTATCTAAGTTGTTGGTGGTCATCTTTTATGGTGGAAGTAAGGGCAGTGCATGGTAACAATCCATGGAACCGGTGAAGAACAGGAATGATCCATTTGCAGAAGTTGACTTTAGTGTAGCTGGAGTTGGCAAGAGATGGCTTGGAATACAAAATTAAAGATGGCGGCTGTGGCGGCCATACTGGACATCCGAGTGCTGTCAAATTCGATAGGCTTCTGAAAGTACACAAGACCAAGCAACAGAGCAAAATGGTGTTGATTGACAAGGTGTTTCAAAGTTGGGTCATTCCATACCAACTGTACAAATGGCTCCCACTTGACCATCTCAGATTTGGCTGAAAAAATTCCAGTGGGGTGCATTGTTTTTTGCAAAAAAAAGTTTTTGCAACTATATTCTGGCCCTTTTTGAACAGCGATTTCTGAGGAGCCACTTTCACATGGCTATATCTAGAAAAGTATTTCAGCTAAGTCCTTCAAATTTTCAGGGGTGAAAATCTGCTACTATAACTTGAGGAATATGGACTTATAAAGGTGTCCCTTCAGTTTATCATGTATATTTTGGTGCTTAAAGTTGCTTGAAAAGTTTACTCTACGGTCTGTGGTAGCATAGTTGAAGGACTGTAAAAAGCCTTATTTCGAAGACGGGGATTTGGTATTGCATATACAGCTTCCCATATATGTTGTGCATTTTGTATTCCAATTTTGCCCCTCTCTTATGAATAATCTTGAAAATATTAAGGCTTGAAAATGAAAAAAAAAAAAAATTGTGCTATTTTTAACATTTTATACCAACAAAATGACACCATCCACCAACATCATACTGACTTTTTTTCGAAATATTAGATGCCTGTTATTAACATATCCAAAATTTGTGATGGCGTTCCGCTTTATTTTCTCAAAATAAATTTTGGAAAATATGGTATTTTTGTGGATGCACAGCATTTAATGGCATCAAAGGCATATTCAAACATTATTTTATAAAATGCACATAGTTAGTGATAGAAAGCTCAAACTCAACAAAATGCTTTATTTCATAACCCATATATAGTTTTCGGATACATATTGAAATACTGTAGTCCCAACATCAATGGAAGATCACAACTTGTTACAAATCATTACTTAAAATTATTGTATAAATGAACATTTACTTCCAAGTAGAAAAAATTTACTTGTATGCTTCAATTAGTAATAACCAGTGTTAAAAAGAGTTTTTGACAGTCCTGCAGAATTGGAAATAATGAAATATTTCAAATGACCAGCTGACAGCAGTTAGCACAGATAATACACAAGTTATTTGAACTCTTTCATGAAGTTTTCAGCTACTTTGGTGTCCTGCTCCTTGAGTGCATATCTACGTCCAGTTGAAGTGCTTGGAACTTCAATCTTGGCAATGACATGTTGCTGTCATGTTTTGTGAGGTGTGCGTGTTGGACTTTTCTTTGTGGCTCTCGTCCCGGGATGATATCGTATTCCTGGACTATCGAATTCTTTACCCAGCTGGCTGATTGAGCCGGGGCGGTGCTTTCCCAGACTCTAAATAAGCAGGAAGTCCGGCACGCCCCCTTCGCTAGAGTGTCTCTTTTTAGCTTCGCTCTATAGCCGAAGATATCTGTAGTCAGGTTTTGTATGACTTTCTATCTTCTAATTATTGGAGTTTCTTCTCCCTTTTTCTATCTCGCTTTGCTTCTGTGGTTCGGACTATTATACGTATTTTGGAAGCGCGAGTACTTTCGTTTGGTCTATATTATTCTCTGTGTTTGTACTGTGTCCGTGCTACTCTCTTTCTCTCCGGTCGTTGCATTTGGCCTCCGTATTCTACCAGCCATTATAGTTGCACAGGTACCCAGCGTAGGTCTTCCCTCCTGGGCCAGAAAAAACTTTTTGCTGGGCCGTGCGGATGCATGAACTGTTCAGACAAGTTATAGCTTCTGCATGACCAAACATGTTTCTGAACTTACAGCTTAAAAATGTTATGTGTAATTTTTATTTATTTAATAGGTTAATTTATTAATAAATAAATCAATACAAAGTGTATATAAATGATAAATCATTTAATCTGTGTTCAAATGAAATGACATTCTTAACACATTCTCTGTAAGATAGCTATATTGTATTAGATCATTAATTATTGTAACACTTTCAAATTCATAACAAACTTGAATTTTTGGCCCTGTTAAGGTTGTAATATTTTAATATCTAAATACTGCATATGGGTTATTCTTCAAGTGTGAGTTAACATTTATGAAATAAAGCATTTTGTTGAGTTTGAGCTTTCTATCATTAACTATGTGCATTTAATGAAATAATGTTTGAATATACCTTCGATGCTATTAAATACTGTGTGTCCACAAAAAGACCATAAGCGTTTGGGAACTGAGGACACTAATTGTAGCTTTGTTTGTGGAATTCTTTGCCATTCTTGCTTGATGTACGACTTCAGTTGCTCAACAGTTCGGGGTCTCCGTTGTCATATTTTGCGCTTGATAATGTGCCACACATTTTCAATGGGAGACAGGTCTGGATTGCAGGCAGGCCAGACTATTACTTGGACTCTTTTTCTATGAAGCCACGCTGTTGTAACACGTGCAGAATGTGGCTTGGCATTGTCCTGCTGAAATAAGCAGGGACGTCCCTGAAAAAGACGTTGCTTGGATGGCAGCATATGTTGCTCCAAAACCTATATGTGCCTTTCAGCATTCATGGTGCCTTCACAGATGTGCAAGTTACCCATGCAATAGGCACTAACACATCCCCATACCATCACAGATGCTGGCTTTTGAACTTTGCGCTGATAACAATCTGGATGGTCCTCTTTAGTCTGGAGGACACAATATCCATGATTTCCAAAAACAATTTGAAATGAGGACTCGTCAGACCACAGCACACTTTTCCACTTTGTGTCAGTCCATCTCAGATGAGCTCGGGCCCCGAGAAGGCGGCAGCGTTTCTGGGTGTTGTTGATATATGGCATTCGCTTTGCATGGTAGAGTTTTAGCTTGCACTTGTAGATGTAACAACAAACTGTGTTAACTGACAATGGTTTTACCGAAGTGTTCCTGAGCCCACATGCTAATATCCTTTACAGAATGATGTCGGTTTTTAATGCAGTGCCGCCTGAGGGACCGACGGTAACGGGCATTCAATGCTGGTTTTCGGCCTTGCCGCTTGCATGTAGAGATTTATCCGGATTCTCTGAATCTTTTGATGATATTATGGACTGTAGATGATGAAATCCCTAAATTCCTTGCAATTGCACGTTGAGAAACGTTGTTCTTAAACTGTTGGACTATTTGCTCATGCAGTTGTTCACAAAGTGGTGAATCTTGCCCCATCCTTGCTTGTGAACGACTGAGCCTTTTGGGGATGCTCATTTTATACCTAATCATGACACTCACCTGTTTCTAATTAACCTGTTCACCTGTGGAATGTTCCAAACAGATCTTTGAGCATTCCTCAACTTTCCCAGTCTTTTGTTGCCCCTGTCCCAGCTTTTTTGGAACATGTTGCAGGCATCAAATGCAAAATGAGGGAATATTTCCAGAAAAATAATAAAGTTCATCAGTTTGAACATTAAATATCTTGTCTTTGTAGTGTACTCAATTGAATATAGGTCGAAAAGGATTTGCAAATCATTGTATTCTGTTTTTACACAACATCCCAACTTCATTGGAATTGGGGTTTGTATATTTTTCATATTTTAAAGTACATATTCTAAATTTTCCAGCGCTATTCAAAGTCTTTTAGATGCTTTGTCAAATTCAAGAAGTTTTCCAGTATTATGTGAAATTCAAGGACTTTTCAAGGCTGTGTGAACCCTGGGTAAGACATAGTTTTGGCGTTGCAGGAGTAAGCTTCCTTACTCTGAGTGTTCCAGTATGAAGCACAATCAGCTGTAATCTTTCTTATTCTCAATGTTTTTAGGATAAAGTATAATTAGTCTATGCTTTCTTATGCTCAGAGTTTCAGTATGAACTAAAATTGGGTGCATGTGTTCTTACCCTCAATGTTTCAATATAAACTACAACCTTTATCTCAGTTTTTAGTATAAAGTAATACCGGGTGTATGCTTTGTCTCTCTCAGTGTTTCACTTTAAACTCAACCAGATGTATGACTCCTTTCTTTCAGTCTCAATACAAAATACAACCGTGTGTATATTTGCTTCACTCTCAGTGCAACTCAGACCCAGTGGTCGATAAAATAGCTACCCATATTCACATTTGACCGCACCTGATAAAACGCAGTGGCGAGGAGCAGTGGTTCTCCATCGGGCAGAATCCTTTTCAGGCTCCTTCTCCGGTCTCATTACTTCAGTGAATGAAGAATATGCAGCAGGAGGCTTTCTGAACCCCTGCCTTTGCCATTCGCACCTGTACTCACACTGGAAACCTGCAGCCATTTTGGCTCCTGGCTGCGAGCTGTGATGTAGTAATTACAGCTGCCATCAATCATTCTTCGATACCCTGCAGAGACTATTTTTTTCCCTTATCCAGCCAGCTGTGCTATCTTTTTGATTGGATTTAAAGAGACAGGAACCATTTTCAACTTTTTCCATGACATTCTTTGTGATAAAATAAAGATGTTTATCCATACTCGGATCTATATAATAGTGCTTCAACTCAGCCGTAAAATGTGCTTGATATTTAGACGATTATACATTGGCCAACATCTGCATTCACAAACACAAAAAAAAGAGCCATAGAATCTGCAAGTTTACTGATGCTCTGGAAAATATTCGTTTTCTTTGAATCGCATCACGGTTTTGCATAATTCTGTGTCAACAAAATTTAATGACCATGGCACAGTGCATGTGAATATACACTGAGCAGAGCTATAGTGAGCACCATGATTAATTGGACTGTGACAAATCATTTATTTTGATTCTCTAGTGTAGCACTTTGAGTTTGAAAGGATACAATGACTGAGGTTGAAGTTCAGACTGTCAGCTTTGAGAGTAATTTTATCCATATCGGATGAACCATGTTGAAATGACAGTACCTTTAGTACATAGCCCCCCCCCATTATGCATTTTTACATAACGTGTGTATATATATATATATATATATATATATATATATATATTTTTTACATCTGGTCACTTATTCAATAACTGCTTAAAGTCTGGCTATCTTGCTTGGTGATGCTCTGCCAGACCGTTGCTGCAGCCATCTTCTTCCTTGTTTCAAGGACTTTCTGCTCACAGCATGTAAAATACGAGTTCAAATGGATTCAAATCCGATAACTGACTCATCTAACAGAACCAAAATAACAAAGAATCATGCCACAGGCAAGAACTGTGTGCCATTCTGGAAAGAACTTAGGGCTTGTGTCCACAGGAAGCGTTTTTGCGCTGGAAGCATCTATTTTCCATGCAAATTCTATGAAGTTCAGCGTTGACAGCACTCAGCGTTCTTGATGCAAAATCGCCCTGAACTTTCAGCTTTTTTTCCCACTCTGCTCATGGCGCTTTTTGGAACAGCGCCCGACTCGTCAGTGTCACTTATCTCACCGACCAATCAAAGTCAAGAAGAGGGAGGGGACTTACATTATCAACAGCAATGTTGGAGGAGAAACTGAGTCAGCTGCTACAGTCTTGCTTCAAATCAAATAGCTACAGTTTAGGTTTGCTTAGTGTTCTCTGTTTAAGGACTCTAGGTTCGCTGACAAGTTAGTTTGTATTCATGTTTACTACAGTTGTAGAGCCCAACAGCTGTAGCTAGGTACTCTCTTTTTAGATTTTATTTTAACCAGGGTAGCTACGTTTCCCAAAGCACAGTTGACGTGCTACTTTAGCAGCTTGGTTATGTTGCTCAAACCACTGACTGTAATGGTTCCAGTTATGCTTTTTAGGAAATGAACATTCTATAGCTCAGTTACTGAGACTATTCACGATTTATTGTAGCCCGGGACGGAGTGTTCGGGGGTACTATGGATTTGCGGTCGTCGCGCGTCCGTGTCCGTAGAGATTTTTTTGTGAACGCTCTACAGACTGCAATTCTTATCCGATCCTTTAGATATTTCACATGCACGTTGACCGTGGTCAGAGGTTGAAGCCTATCGATTTTGGTTGACTTTCGTCAAGCGGTGTCCGGATAATTCCCAAAAAAGGGACCCATTGGAATGAATGTCAAAAGCTAGAGTGCGTGATGTCACAGCGAGAGTGGGAGCTGATTTTCCATAAATTTGAATCCCTCTTCATGAAATTTCACAAAAACATAGGAAAATTTGTTGTTGTCACAGTACTATAGTTTTTGTCGCACAGAAGTACATAGTTTTGCCTCAGGGAACAGTCAAAGGTCATGAAGCACATCAAATTTCTCTATCTTTTCCATTCAAAAATCACCCTAACGTTCTTAGGAGAACAGCAAACAGAGTTTTTAGATCACTGTAATTCCAACATTATATCACTCAGAGAAATAAAAAAGACATCCACGTGCTCAGCAAAGTCTCATGCCTTGAATGATGTGGTTACATTTGGTGGCAGCATTAACGTTTTTGCGTGAGAAGCAGGAGTTTCAGGTGTGTGCAAGCAAGGATTTCTTTGATTAAGTGACTCAGTGATTCTCTATGCTAGGAGAACCAGTCCTGGCGTGGCCCTCTGTGATTGGCTGATTTGATGTCTAACAGCTCAGCTGAATTCCCATGGAGATGGTTTGGTTACAATACGTCCGCGTTCCAAATGTACACTCACCCACTACGTAGGGCATTATGTTGTGAATGTTCTACATTGAAAACAATATAAAGACAGTGAGTGAGCGAGTGGACAAGTGTGCATTCTGTGTGTCATCATCAAAACGAAGTTAAACTAGCCAGCGATTTTGCGGTTATTGAAATTCGGCTGATAGCACGAATTCCCAGTCTTAAAAAAGATAACCTAGCTACTTTTCCAGGCTGTTCATTTTTACTGCCAGGTCTAAGCTAATTCTGCACTATTTTAAAACCTTGCTGTCTGTGTGAAACAATCACATGAAGAAGCGTTTAATAGAAATGTAATGTTAAAAAGGCAAACAAATGTTCATGAATGCGATATGCCACTGTTTGCAGTCTACCTTAAATGGAGTTACTGCTTAGCAAAGCTGGTATTTGCCTAATGCAAGGTTCATTAGCAAACGTTATGCCTTCACTAATTACAATACAGGCTCGCTAGGTCATCAGCATCTGTTTGCCAGCGTTACCATGTCATGGTTTGTGAGGTGTGTGTGTTGTTTGGACTTTTCTTTGCGGCTCTCGTCCCAGGTCGATATCGAATTCCTGGGCCATCAAATTCTTTACCCAGCTGGTTGATTGAGCTGGGGCGGCCCTTTCCCAGAATCTATATAAGCAGGTGTTCCGGCACGCCTCCTTCACTAGAGTGTCTGTGTTTAGCTTCGCACTATAGCCGAAGATATCTGTAGTCAGGTTTTGTATGACTTTCTATCTTCTAATTATTGGAGTTTCTTCTCCCTTTTTTCTACCTCACTTTGCTTCCATGGCTCGGACTATTATACGTCCTTTGGAAGCGCGAGTACTTTCGTTTGGTCTATATTATTCTCCGTGTTTGTACTGTGTTTGTGCTACTCTCTTTCTCTCTGTCGTTGCGCTTGGCCTCCGTATACTACCGGCCATTACAGAACACTCTAGCCAACATGGAGCCGTCAGCAATGGCTGCATTAGAGAAAGTTGCGGCTAACCAGCAAGCTGCTCTCTCTGGTTATGGCAAGGGTCTTGCTAGCCTGAACAATCAACAGACAGAGTTGGCGGAAAGAGTCCGTCTTCAGGCGAATGCCATGGAGAGACAGGAGAACATTCTGTTAACTCTCACTGAGAGTATTAGGGCCTTGTCCACGCAAATCACACAAAATATTGCACAAGCACAGTCCGTACATCTTCCCCGAGAGCCAAAGCTTCAGTTACCCCCAAGATATGGAGGCGAGGCAGGAAGATGTAAAGATTTCATTGCCAAATGTGAGATATTTTTTAAAGCGCAGCCTTCACGGTTCATGAATGAAGAGTCTCGGGTTTCATTTATTGTATCCCTATTAACCGACACAGCACTCACTTGGGTCAGCCCACTTATTCGATCTAATTCACCGGTAGTGAATACTGTGGAGACTCTCGTAGAGAAATGGAATCGGTGTTTGATCAGGATGTTTGTGGCCAGGATGCGGCTACGCGTTTAATGCATCTAAGGCAGGGCTCTGAGAGTGTCGCCACGTTGTCACTCACATTTCGCTCCTTGGCAACAGAGGCAGGCTGGCCAGAAGCGCCTCTTATGACAGTGTTCGTTCACGCTTTGGCTTAGGAGGTTAAGGACGCTCTGGCTACATTGGAGCCTTGTTCGTCTCTAGATTCGTTGGTTTGCACTGCGGTGTGAATTGATAATCACATCCGCGAACGTAACAGGGAGAAATGTACTGCATTGACTCTTGCTGGCAACGGGGCTAATGCTACTAGCAGCATGCATACAGCTCCCATTCCGCTCACTGAAAATTCCACTCCTGGTGAGCCTATGCAGGTTGATGGCTCATGTGAGAGCCGGGCTCGTAAGCCCGTTCGCAGACATATAATCTGCTATAATTGTAACAAACCGGGACATACCCGTCCACACTGTCCTGAGCTTCAGGGAAACGGGAAGTCCCTCTAGTGGTATGGGGGGCGCTAGAAGGACAGACCCAATTTCCCCTCTGAACTTTAATCCCTATAGAATTGACTGTGGGGAGACAGAATATTTATCGAAGCTTTTTTGGATTCTGGCGCTGTGGACTGTTTTATGGATGCAGAGTGGGCTAGTAGACATTCCATTCCTATCCGCCCTCTTTTACATTCAGGCTCTGTTAGATCTTTGGACGGTCGCCCACTGGGAACTGGATTTATAACCAAAGTTTCTGGATCATTGACTATGTTCATCTCTTTTGGTGGCCATTCTGAGGAGGTCCAGTTTTTTATTATCAGTTCTCCTGTTTTCCCTGTCGTTTTAGGTCACTTTTAGCTACGGGAACATAGGCCTCATATCATTTGGGGAAGTCAGGATAACCCGATCGTCCAGGGGGCACTGATTGTAGGTCCCACTGTAGGGAGAGTTTAGCGTGTCATCCCAGGCATCGACATATGGAGGAGGCTGACGCCTGGAGTGATTCTGAGGAGTTTGCCTCACACAACCCTCCTAATCTACAGAAAGGGGCAGAGGAGGGGTTGGAGTGGGATCCTCAATTTGATTGGCGGCAGCCAGAGGAGGATTGCTATTTGGAGGATTTCTCTGACTCGGAATCTGGCATAGAGAGGGCAGGTTCCGAACAGGGTGAGAATTTGGGGGCTGCTCTGAACTTTTGTCTGCCTCCTAATGTTCCTGACGATTATGCTGATCTCGCGGAGGTTTTTAGCAAGCAACGGGCCTCGACTTTACCTCCTCATCACACGTTCGATTGCGAGATCAATCTCCACCCAAGTACCACTCCCCCCAGGGGTTCATTATACTCGCTGTCAGGGCCTGAGCGAAAGGCCATGCGAGAATATGTTCAGGAGGCTCTGGCTAATGGATTTATTCGGCCCTCCATGTGTCCTGCCGGAGCGGGGTTCTTTTTTGTGGGCAAAAAAGATGGTGGCCTGAGACCCTGCATTGATTACAGGGGCTTGAATAATATCACTATTAAAAACCGATACCCACTTCCGTTAATGAACTCCGCGTTTGAACGGCTGCAGGAGGCATCGTTTTTTACTAAGCTAGACCTCTGGAATGCTTATAACTTGGTTCGGATCAGTGAGGGGGACAAGTGGAAAATGGCATTTAATATGCATGACGGGTACTACGAATATTTGGTCATGGCGTTTGGATTGGTTAACGCCCCCTCTGTGTTCCAGGCACTCGTTAATGACGTCCTCCGAGAGATGTTGGAGAGATTTGTCTTTGTCTACCTTAACGATATTCTGATTTTCTCTTCAACTCTCTCGGAGCATAAACAACACGTCAGACAAGTGCTGGAGGCCCTTCTCAAAGCCAAGCTTTTTGTCAAGGCTGAGAAATGCGTTTTTCATGCCAAGACAGTTTCGTTTCTTGGCTTCATTGTTTCGGAAGGGTCGGTCTGCATGGATCCTCGCAAAGTGGCAGCGGTCAGGGATTGGCCTGCCCCCCAAAACGTTAAGGAGGTGCAACGGTTTTTGCGGTTTGCTCATTTTTATAGGAGGTTTATTCTTAATTTTAGCGTGGTAGCTGCCCCCATTATTGCGCTCACTAAGAAGAATACCTCCTCATCGTTTGCTTGGTCTCCAGCAGCTGAGGCTGCTTTTCAGGAGTTAAAGAAACAATTTAGCTCAGAACCCATTCTCGTTTTGCCTGACCCCTCCCTCCCATTTGTTGTGGAGGCGGATGTGTCGGAAGTCGGGGTAGGTGCCATTTTGTCCCAGCGCCCCCTTCGGGACAATAAGTTGCACCCATGCGCCTACTTCTCCCGGTCGTTGTCGGCGGCCAAACGGAATTACAGCATTGGTGACCGGGAGTTGTTGGCCATCAAGTTGGCGTTAGAAGAGTGGCGCCATTGGTTGGAGGGGGCTGAACAGCCGTTTGTGGTTTGGATGGATCATAAAAATCTCCAATACATCCAACAGACTAAATGACATTATTCTCAGCAGGCGCGGTGGTCGTTGTTTTTCAACCACTTTACCTTTACGTTAACCTGTCGCCTGGGGTCTAAAAACATCAAGCCCGACACTTTGTCGCGGATTCACGATCCCATTCCTGAGCTGGTTATCCCGGCTGCACAGACTGTGGCTCCCATTCAGTGGGACGTTGAGTCTGTTGTGTGGGAGGCGTGGAAAAATGATCCCGGTCCTGGTGGGGAGCCGCCTGGCTGTTTATTTGTTCCTTTGGCAGTGCGGTCCCAAGTTCGCCAGTGGGGGCACTCTTCCCGTCTGGCTGGTCACCTGGGGGTTCATCGGACCAAGCAGTTCTTGGCCCGACATTTTTGAAGGCCCAGCATGATGGAGGACATCCAGGAGTTTGTAGCGGCGTGCTGTATTTGCGTTAGGAACAAGACTTCCCATCTCCCCCCCTCTGGTCTGCTGCGGCCGTTGCCCGTCCCTAAGCGCCCGTGGAGCCATATTGCTCTTGATTTTGTTACGGCGCTGCCTGTTTCGGAAGGCAACATGGTCATCCTGGTTGTAGTTGACCGTTTTTCTAAGGCCGCCCACTTTATCGTGCTGCCCAAGCTGCCTTCAGCGCGGGAGACGGCCCTTCTTGTTGTGGACCATGTTTTCCGGCTGCATGGCATCCCTCAAGATGTGGTTTCTGACCGGGGCCCTCAATTTACGGCCAAATTCTGGCGTGCATTTTGCAACCAGTTGGGGGCCACCGTGAGCCTTTCCTCTGGTTTCCACCCAGAGACCAACGGGCAGACAGAGCGAACCAACCAGTCTTTGGAGAATACTCTTCGATGTTTGGCGGCTGACAACTCATCTTCGTGGAGTCGATTTTTAGCATGGGCCGAATACTCCCACAATTCACTGGGTAACTCCTCCACAGGCCTTTCCCTGTTCGAGGCTCAGTTGGGTTATCAGCCTCCACTGTTTCCTGAGACTGACAGGGATTCAGAGGTTCCTTCCATTAATCACTTTGTTCGGCGTTGTCGGTCTGTTTGGGCCAGGGTCCGTTCCTCCTTGTTGCGGAAACAAAAGACCGTCGCAGATAGAAGGCGCCGTTCAGCCCCATCTTACCGGGTTAGCCAAAGGGTCTGGCTTTCCACGCGGGACCTGCCCCTGAGAGTGGAGTCACGGAAATTGGCTCCCCGCTTTATTGGTCCTTTTAAGATTGTGCGAAGGATAAATCTTGTCACAGTCCGATTAAAGCTCCCTAGATCCTTACGGATCCACCCTCTTTTCATGTCTCCAGGCTCAAACTGGTTAGCACTTGCATCCTGTCTCCGGTCGACAAACCCCCGCCGCCGCTGGTGGATGATTGAGGGTGGGCCGGTTTACACTGTGCGTCGTATTTTGGCCGAGAGGCGTGTGGGTTGTGGAGCTCAGTTTTTAGTCGACTGGGAGGGTTATGGTCCTGAGGAGCGGTGCTGGGTCCCTTCTCGGGATATCCTGGATCCTACCCTTATTTCGGAATTCCGTGCACGGGGCTCTCTGGGAACTTCTGGGGCTGTTCCTTAGAGGGGGGGGTCCTGTCATGGTTTGTGAGGTGTGCGTCTTGTTTGGACTTTTCTTTGCGGCTCTCGTCCCAGGACGATATCGAATTCCTGGGTCATCAAATTCTTTACCCAGCTGGTTGATTGAGCTGGGACGGTGCTTTTCCAGAATCTATATAAGCAGGTGTTCCGGCTCGCCTCCTTCGCTAGAGTGTCTGTGTTTAGCTTCGCACTATAGCCGAAGATATCTGTAGTCAGGTTTTGTATGACTTTCTATCTTCTAATTGTTGGAGTTTCTTCTCCCTTTTTTCTACCTCACTTTGCTTCCGTGGCTCGGACTATAATACATCCTTTGGAAGCGCGAGTACTTGCGTTTGGACTATATTATTCTCTGCGTTTGTACTGTGTTCGTGCTGCTCTCTTTCGCTCTGTCGTTACGCTTGGCCTCCGTATACTACCGGCCATTACATACCATTAACCCTTTCTTTGATTTGTTGCCATATGGCTACAACATGTTTAGCCCCCCCGACCGGTCCTTCATACAAGAACCATTTTAAAAAGTAACCCATCTCCAAGGACCCCCAAAATATGGCCCAACCCCCAAAAACGAGGTATAGGTGGTTTACATATGTCATTTTACGTAATGATATCAACAGGATTGATTTTTCCAACCTTCCAATAAATTTTGCCAATTAAAGGGTTAAGATACTCGAAACCTCCGAGGAATATTCATGCACATAACTTTATGGCTCAGCCTGTCGAGCCGTACATAATTTACGAACAATAATGAGCGCATGAATAAATTAACTGAAGTAATTTTATTTGCATCAAGAAAATCTACAAAGAACTAATGTGGAATCACAATCAAATACAATTGAAATAAGATTTGTACTGTTTCGAAATTTTTGAGGTCAGTAGTTTCAACGGTGGTTTTTATGTCTTCAGTTAGTTAGTGCGACTGTTTACGTTCCGGTAGGACCCATAACCCGTCTGTGCAGATGTTCATGCCAGCAGACATGGAGCTTCTCTATTTATGCACATAGTTACACTATTCTCTCACTAGATGGCACATCCGGATAAGTTATTGAGCATTCAGCAGCAAGCCAACCTCGAACACAGTTCAGAATATTAGCGAGTTCAATCCCAACCCTGTTTTTCAACAGTTGCATAAATTAAACTCCTCAGCTAAGCCTCATGTGCAAACTGCTCAATATACTCGCCCATACTATCTATCCAGCAATTCCAAAAATGCTCTCTTGTGACTGAAAAATTTGTTGTCCTCTATAGCGACCACTTCATCTATACAGAGCCAATGGTATTCAAATTAGTAGTTCAGAAAGGTCGGTTTTCTGAAGCAGAAATTTGACATAATATTGATACTGTTCTTCTTCTGTCACTATCGTCTATCTTCTATCGTTTTCCACATTCACAGGTACTTCTGAGCCAGGACGCGGATGCGCGACGACCGCAAATCCATAGTACCCCCGAACCCTCCGTCCGGGGCTACAATAACGTCTTTTTGTGAGAAAAAGTCACGATCTAGTTTTCATTGTATTAGCAAACCTTTTCAGAGACATGACATTCACGACAATGGATTGCGGAAAAGCCTGGAAGATGGTACTTGTAACTTGGCAACAATAAGCACTGGAGAGGAGCGCTCTGAAAATGAGGTTATGGGCACTTCCAGCGCAAAAAAAAAACGCTTCTTGTGGATACAGGCCCTTACAATGTATGCGTATATTCTGCGGTGTATTGATATAATATCATTCATTGCATGTGACATAATGAACTATTTGTAAAAACAAAGTATATATTTTATAACCTATCACGATTTATCTGTTTATCTGTTTTCAAATTCTGACAAATTTCTTAATGGTGACTTTATTAGTCGAAGGATTGTCTACTCAGTTTCCACTTCCTTGGAAAAGTAGTTTTGGAGAGTTTTGAGATATTTCTGAAATGTAGGGACTTAGGCTGATGTCAGAGGTCAAATCATGGTCAGAGTCATGCTGCATAGCACCTACATGCCAAATTTCAGCTGAATTGCTGCAGAAATTAAGGACCAATGGGTTTAAAGACCATTCTGCAGATGGCTGCTGTGGCAGCCATATTTGAAAATGGATTGCAACAATATATACAAACTATGGTTTCCTCATTAGTCGGAAGATGTCTGCAGTGTCTAGCTTCATTAGTTAAGTGGTTCCCTAAAAGCTTATTAAAGCTATTTATGAAATTTGGAGGCGTAGTCTGATGTCAGAGGTCAAATCAAGGTCAAAATGCACTGTACAGAGAAATCCGGAATATACTGTATGTGATGAGTCATGCTGCTTAGTACCTACATACCAAATTTCAGTGGAATACTGCAGAAATTAAAAAGAGGTTACAATGGTTTCATGAAGATGGCTGCTGAGCTTGCCATATTTGAAAATGGATGGCAACAATTTATATTTACTTTGGTGTCTTCATTTGCTGGAAGATTTCTGAAAAGATCATTGGCCCGGCAGTTTTGGGGAAGAAGATGTTTACGGATGCAGACAATGATGACCAACAACAACTGACGATGACGGACAAACAGGCCATAGTCTCTCAAGCCAGACTAGCTCTTCCACAGTCTTTGAGCGTTACATAGATAAGTCTCATTAAAATTAGAGAAGGGAAAGCTGTCATCCTCCACCGAAAAACTCTTCCTATTGGGACAGTATTTGACCAACCACAACAAAATTTTGCAAAAATGTAATTCCCTAGGAAACATAACCAAGCCAGCTGGCCAGCATGGATGATACATTGACGATACCAATGAAAGCCAACATGAAAAACACAGAAGATGTCTCCCTGGCGAGGAAGAACCTTGCACTAAACGTGGCCTTCTTCCACATTTCAGTGAAAGACATGCAACAAATTTGGAGGTTCGTCGCCAACCTTATTGAGCTTGTTTGGTCTTGTCTGACTAGCTAGCTACTAACTGTCAGCTGGCTAACTAGCAGTGGCTTGTTCAGTAGAATGTAGTTTATTTACCAAATCCATGAACAAGTCACAAGTAGAAGCCAGAGGACTTTGACAGGACAGGACAGGACAGGTAGGACAGTCCGGGATCAAGGATGGAGTTTAGCAATCTTTCATCATTTTCCCGACATTGATTAACACTTCTAACTTGATCGTTCAGCAGAAATTATAGCCTTTCGAGATTCTGGGCTCTAATTTCTTGGTGCAGAGCAGGGTGGCGCAGCGTGGCGTAGCGTGGCGCAGCCCACGCAGTGGTAATTTCGTCCGGTGCAGCCCGCGCAGTGGTAATTTCGTGCGGTGCAACACCGTGCGCAGCCACTTTGGCAATTTGGTAGACGGACCTGCGCCGAGATGGGTGTGGCGGCGTAGTAGGGGGAGGTGTCACATATTCATCAAGACGCAGTGACAATTTCGTAGAAAAAGACTACGCTGAAGTTGCCCAGAAAGCTCGCCAGCTCCAACCTGGTTTACTTTCTGTGCAGTGGTAATTTGGCTGACCGGCGCACAGTGCGCACACGTCACCGAAACCTCACAGGCAGGTTTCCAGAATGTCGGGCACATTTCAGTGCAATAAATAATTACAGCAAGCACTATTTAATGTAACAATCTGAATCAGGACATAAATTATAGTACCTATATCGATTGTCCTGATGTCAGATTAAAGGCGGTTGGCACGCGTAATGAAAACTCGACCTGGCTAAATCAACGCAGCTGAATCTGTGATGAAACTAACGACTTCACATCTTTCTCAGGCAACCACAAACTGCCTATATATATATATATAATGCTTGCGTTCTATGCTCAGTAAAGCCGCTTGCACACTGGACGCGAAACGAATTTTTCGCAAGACTTATTACAGTTAAAGTCAATGCAAAGACGCGAATACACGCGTCTGTTTATTCATCTGTTTTCTTCCGTTGAAGATAGACGACAGTCTTTATTCGGTCTCTCCTTTGAAAATTAGTCAGATGGATCGAACAGATTCACGCTTTATTTCCACACCAGAGATAAAATAGCGCTTGTAGTCAGTGACCATATCTATTCCATGACCATTGACATTGTGAATTAAATATCGCATGCACGATCGAGACTGTCCGACGCGAAAGGCAAAATACTCCATGTCCGGCAGCCAGCAAAAAGTAAAAGTATTGATATGAGAACAGATTTATAACGAAATAAAGAATAAAAATATATCACCAACAAACAGAACATCCAAAGAAGATGGCCCGCAAATAAATAAATCGCAGTGTTCAATGGATGTTCTGTTTGTTGTTAATGTTTCTTTTTATTCTTTATTTCGTTATCAATCTGTCCTAATCGTCCTCTTTTTTTTTTTTTTTTTTTTTTGGCTGTCAGACACGGAGTATTTTGCATTTAATGTTCCACAGGCATTGTACATTGTCCCGCGCCAATGTCGACTCACTTTATTGAGCAGAGCTTAAACAGAAACATTGATTGAAATTCTCGGTACTCATCTTGAAGAACTGAGCCCTCTTATCAAAACATTCACGTTTAATATCTAAAAGATTCAGTAGATTTGAAGAAATTAAAAACAATAATCGACTGTTGGACACAGAGTTATATTGAAACCATCCGACTGTCGGACACGGAGATATATTAAAACCCTGTCCGACTTTCGGACGCTTAGACCCTGCGTTCAACGCAGCAAAGCAATCTGTTGTGCGAAAAATTCGTTTCGCGTCCAGTGAGCAAGCGGCTTAATACTAATATTATTGTCACTTAGGTTTTATCGTTTTTAGTGGAGGAAAGGAATACAGCCTGACTGCAATGATCTCGTACTGAGTTAAGATCACATATTGAAAATAAATGTGTATCGTATCTTGCATTGTTGTCAATGCATGTTAATCCCAAAATTTTAAGCAGTAACAGGGTGTAATAACAGGAACACGCTATCCATCTTTTCTCTTCCCAATGATGCAGGCAGAAGAAATAAATGACCAACCGTCTCTTTCATTCCAACTTCATAAGTTTGAATGATCTGACGTAGTTTCGTTTTGAAATTCCATTCAAGTTCGCTAATGGTAATAATTCGAGAATGCCTCATATTCGGAATGCTTAATATAGACGTAAGCGGTGCAGAAAACAAGCCTGAAGCAGCAAAGTAAAATGAAACATTAACGCATCATGCAGATATAGGACAGAGGCTTCTTTATTCCAACATTTTAAAGGTGAGGAGAGGAGCTCATTTTATTGGTGAAGAGTTGACTCGGCTGTGTTAAACCCACTTAAGCCTTTTCTCCTCACTCTTTGCCACTTGCGCCGGAGGGAGGGACAGAGGCGGGACAGAGGAGTACTTGCGCCAGGCTACGCCGGGCACGAAATTGCAACAAACGCCTGGACACACCCCGCTGGCGCGGCGCTCCCCCTATTCGCCGCGCCTGCGCCGCACCTGCGCCTGGTTTACGAATTTAGAGCCCTCTAGCTTGCCAAATAACAAGGAAAATACTTTTTTGTACTCCACTTGTACCTTGAATATAAAAACAATACCCTGATACCGGTAGAGAAATGTAAACTTTATAGGTCTTTTTATCCAGAAAAAACTGCAGCTCCCAGTTTGCATAAATTGTTTACAGGCCAGGCATGCCCAGACCAATATAGCGGACGCATTGACGTATAGCAGCAGTGGACCGAAGCGCCCGATGAGGCATCTATGTGTATGTGTCAATATTTACAACTGTCAGCTAGCTAGCGGTAGCATGTACAATAGATTGTAGTTTATTTGCCAAATTTGCAAACAGTTCGAGGGTAGATAGTTTTTTTTTTTTTTATGTCAATGTTAGGTTAATGTTTTTTGTTGAACACCATTACCTGTAAGCAGATGGGATAATGTCTGGGTGGTTCTTCAAAGTCCGCAAACACTGAAGCTGCGGCTCTTTTACGTTGGTCACGCAATAAATTTTGCAGAGCTCCGAAAGATTTGAATTTAAAATATCTTTTTGAATTTCCACTTGACAGCTAACTAGCTAGGCTCTGCCTAATTTGACTTTCAGGTGGAGTTCTTTATGCGTTTGCATTGGGGATACGAAAGCAAGGAAATGACCAGTCCTCCACCTTATTTTCGACTCATTGTAAGCACTTCTGAAGCACTGACTGTTTGGTCAAAGCATTCAGAAACTATGGGAGCCAACACATCTAGCTTGAGAGAATAAACATGCCATGACTTAAGCCCACTGAACAGTTGGTCCAGGTGAGCTAAATAATGTGTCACTGTGTACTGAATTATGGTGCTCACTGTCTAAAGCCTACCTGAAACATGCCTTTCATTGTAAATGTGGATTAGCTATGTAGTCATTTTGTGAATATCAGTTGTTAATTGATGCAAGTGAACCTCCTTCGTGAATAGCATTGATTTGTCCCTTAAGTCAATTCCTTTTTTCCTGTGAACTATGAAATGCTCCTCTGGTACAGATCAGTGATTTTGTCAACTGCTTAGGTCGATAGATCAGGTGTTTTAGTATGTGTCATGAATGTGAACAAAACAATTGCAGACAAAATGCAGCATGGCAGAAATAAATACAACCCCAGTTTCGAATTAGTTGGGAGAAAGTGTAAATTGTCAATAAAATTAAAACGCAATGACTTTCAAATCACACCAGCCAGTATTTTATTCACAATAGAACAGAGATAACATAGCAAATGTTGAAACTGAGAAATTTTACAATTTTATCCACAAAATGAGCTCATTTCAAATTTGATGGCAGCTACAGGTCCCAAAAAAGTTGGAACAGGGGCCTGTTTACCATGGTGTAGCATCCCCTCTTCTTTTTAACGCAGAGTGGAGGCGTCTGGACATTGAGGAGACAAGTTTCTTGAGTTTAGCCATTGGAATTTGATCCCACTCTTGTTTAATACAGGCTTCCAGCTGCTGGAGAGTTTTGGGTCTCCTTTGATGGACCTTTTGTTTAATTATGCGCCAAATGTTCTCAATCGGTGAAAGATCAGGACTGCAGGCAGGCCAGTTCAGCACACGGACTCTTCTACTACGAAGATATGCTGTTGTAATAGCTGCAGTATGTGGTTTTGCATTGTCCTGCTGAAATACACAAGGCCTTCCCAGGAATAGATGTCATCTGGAGGGGCGCATATGTTGCTCTAAAACCTTTATATACCTTTCAGCATTCATGGTGCTTTTTAAAACATGTAAGTGTCCCACACCATATGCAATAATGCATCCCCATACCATCAGATATGCTGGCTTTTGAAGTGAACTCTGACAACAGGAGGGGTGGTCTTTCTCCTCTTTAGCCTGGAGGACACAACGCCCATGATTTCCAACAAGAATGTCAAAATTGGACTCGTCTGACCACAGGACACTTTGCCACTTTGCTACAGTCCATTTTAAATGAGCCTTGGCCCACAGAACACTGTGGCGCTTCTGGATCATGCTCAACAATGGCTTCCTTTTTGCATGATAGAGTTTTAGGTGGCATCTGTGGATGGCACGGCGGGCTGTGTTTACAGACAGTGGTTTCTTGAAGTATTCCTGGGCCCATTTAGTAATGTCAATGACAGAATCATGCCGGTGAGTGATGCAGTGGCGTCTGAGGGCCCGAAGATCACGGGCACCCAGTAAAGGTCTTCGGCCTTGTCCCTTACGCACAGAGATTTTTCCAGTTTCTCTGAATCTTTTGATGATGTTATGCACTGTCGATGATGAGACCTTCAAAGCCTTTGCAATTTGACATCGAGGAACATTGTTTTTAAAGCATTCCACAATTTTTTTTACACAAGCCTTCACAGGTTGGAGAGCCTCTGGCCATCTTTACTTCTGAGGGACTCAGCCTCTCTAAGACATCGCTTTTATAGCCAATCATGTTACACACCTGATGCCAGTTAACTTAATTACTTGCTAAATGTTCTTTCAGCTGATTCTCTTATATATAAATTGCTTTTTCAGCCCTTTTTTGCCTGTGTCCCAACTTTTTTGAGACGTGTTGCAGCCAGAAAATTTGAAATAAGCTCATTTTGTGGATAAAAATGTAAAATGTCTGAGTTTCAACATTTGAAATGTTATCTATGTTCTATTGTGAAAAACATATTGGCTCGTGATCTGAAAGTCATTGCATTTTGATTTTATTCACAATTTACACTTCGTCCCAACTATTTCGGAATTGGGGTTGTACATAAAAACCACTGATCCAACAGTCTGCAGATGGTGGTGACTGCAACTCAGGTAATGACTTGTGCAAAATACCAACAGTGCTCTGCAGCATGGTAGGACCCAAATAATTCACTTTCAGTGTTGCCACGGGATTCCACAGGATGACTCCCTTGCAGCAATTCTAGTCACCTGCAAGTGTGTGAGTCAGCCAACTAGGATATACACTTTCAATTAACTGTCAACAATTCCGTGAACAATGTTGGAATAAAGTTCTCTCTTTTTTGTCATATATTTTCCACTTGCAGATAACAATTTAAGTTCCTGTTCAAATAACACCATCAACAAAGTGCACAGTCGGTCCATGCCCCGTGTTTCCTCTGCTTGGTTTAATTCAATCTACTGAGGCTTACATGCAAGACTGCGAGTGTTACTAAAATATAAACTGAATGATGGCTGAGTAATAGTCCCCGTAAGACTTCACTTCTGCTCTGTTTGTTGAAGCCTGACAGAAACAACACAGTTTCTTACAGGAAAATAAACGACCTCTATAGCCATCCATTATCAGAGAAGTGAGTCTGCAAATGTAGTTTATAAGCGCTGTATCATAGTTTATTTATTTATTTTTTTTTTTGCAGTGCGAGGTATCATATAGTCAGTCGTTATTTGGAAAAATGCATAATTTAATAAGTTACTGAGTTAGCATTACTGCCTATTTGCTGACAGAAACAGGGTAACATTAATATTGAGTGATTTTACTTTAATATAGAAATATTTTGCACAACAAAGCTTGTTTATCCAGGGGAAGTAAGGCAGGAAACAGAGTGACTGTAATGATGAACTGCTTTATAGTCCACTTTAACGCTCCTTAAAATGCCTGCACCTTGCCGGCTTTATACACCTGGAAGAGGTTATTTGGAAATATAGATGCTTTCTAGCTTGAGAAGTGAATAAAAGCATGGCTGTTGCCTGATATACTGTAGACCAGAGGGTGGTTTCAACAAAGAATGCCACATATTTTGGCCAGTTTGAAGCGCAAAGTTCAACACAGACACTAAACTGATACCCCAATAATTAAAGTTTATCATCATTTTGCAGTTGGCGTTTCAGTGATGCTACAAATTTCTGACAATTTGTTTGGATATAACGCAGCCTCACCCAGGTATTTGCAGTGTGGTACCACCCATATGGAAATTTCTCTTCTTCCTGAGTGGAGTAGTTATGCGATGGGACGTTACAAATGGGATATTTTTGTAGCTTATTTCCTGTGCTGCTTGATGTGCGGGTGGCAGAACGGGCAAGTGTTCAAAATGCACTCTATTGAGACATTGGTGCTAAATTATCCCTCCTCGCTGGGCGGATTTGTAATTATGCATTGATATCAGCAAGCAGCTGTTTTCACGCTGATATCCCATTTATTTAAATGTGGGTTCACATGAGGTTCCGCCGAGATCATCTGATATGCATCTCATTGGAATGGGTTGATAATGGACAGCTGAAGATTAGATTATCACACCTATAAAATGCAAAGATTAGTGGGTACGCACAGCAGTCATTCCACACAAACCTACGAAAAAAGCAAGATACACCTGAGTGGATCTCGTCGGAGAATTCCAGCAAAATCATGTTCAAATTATAAATAACACATATTGAAGAAACAGAGCAAAAGCTAGCCTGATCGGCAGAAGCACCGTAAAGACAAGGTGCCATTTTCAACAAAAAAGCAAATATTTAGCGTTGAACGATACTACTATTTTGAAAAGTTCATTTGTCAGTCTAAAAAAGCTGCCCATAGAAAAGTCTGCTGCGACTGCCAAGTGCCTCATATGAAGTGAGTCCTGATAGGTGTTGTACGATTTATGAGTAACCCCCTGCAGCTAAGTCCACTGACTTTGCAGACTAATGGAAAAGGAGTATCAAGGGAACATTAAGAACTCATTCGACCCTTCATATGCTTTCAGCATCAGTATTGAGGCACCAGCACTGAACTTTCATGCAAAGCTATTGAAGTCAAGAGTGGTACCATTGATAGCTTATACTTACAGTATTTTGATGATTCAAGGATTAAAAGTTTAGACACAAAAGCTCAATCGCTGATACAGGTTCTTTAAATTTTAGAGAACAGCATAATAACATAACCCACTTGATATCTAACACAAATTTCTGCTTCTTTGTTGGACGCCAAAATGTTGTTCTGTCACTCCAAGCTGTGTTTCATCTACTTTTAGAGCAGTATTTTTAACTTTTATCCTGGATTGCCGTGGAGAATTGTAGGCCTATCCCATTACTGAAACCTCATTTCAGGGCAGCGCAAATTAGCAAGTATCTTCGAAAATGCATGAAAAATAATGTTCATTCCGCAGTCCAATAGCTATTTAAGCGACCATTGAGGGCAATTCAAACACAGCTGGTGGAGTCAGACTGTCTGTGTTATTAAAATGTCAATCATCCTTTTCATTTTAAAAAAGAACATATTTCATACCTTCTCAAAAGAACATTTTTTGCAGCAATAGGTTGCAATAATTCAATGTTTTAACATATGTAAATTTTCCTCTATATGTGGTTATAAACTTGTCATGAACAGTGCAAAATTTGTACACTGCATTAAATGATATGTCTATTATCAATCAAGGGAGCTAGCAATTTGCCCATGGTCCAACACACTCTCAGACAGAACATAGCATGACGAAGCATTTAAAATCCAAAAGCATCATTAAAAATAAGTGTGCTATTTTTCTCAATGCTCCCACATCAAATGAAAACACAATTTGTCTTGAGACTGTTCTTTGGATTATTTGCAAAGAAAAATAAAACACTTGATGTGCTTCTATTAAATAGCTTTGTTTTGAACGTACCACTGGAACTCGGGGTGTGGAAATTAACTTTTTTGACTACCAGTGACCAAGAGATGCAACTGAAGCCAACAAAGCTGAAACATTACCTTCAACCATGAAGAAGCAACCATATTGCTTACTGATTACTCACGGCATGAGACAATGGTGACCTGTGCACTGATGGTTCAGACCAGTGCTGTTTCTAGTTTCTTGTTCCGTCCAAACCTATAGGCTGTACTCTTGTGACATCAATGGCCAAACCATAAAACGTATTTAGCCATTTTTCTTCCCTAGCCTCTGGTTCTTTCACTGTCAAAAAATAGCATTTTCGCTGTACCGCAGGTCATCAAAGGCTTTCTTTACAGTAAAACCCTGATTATCATTTTAAAACAGGGTGACAAAATTTTCAAGCTAAGAAAAAAAAAACCATGTTGTTGAAACGTGCTATAATTGGAGAGATTGTCTCTGAAGTGGAATCACACTTTTTATATTTGCCTGTTCACTAATAGAAGTGGGCTATATCCTTGCCTAGTCTTTCAGAACTAAACATAAGCTACCTACATTGATGCTTTGCAACAAGAACATTTACCTATAACCTACAACAAACAGCATAGCCTACCTTTTTTCTGACGAGAGTCGGGACTCTGGTTCCAGAGAGAGATGAAGTGAGTATCCAAAAGAGATGGGGTCAGTCCCGTGAAAGACCCAGCTAGCTAGCTATCTGTTGTGAAACTGCGAGGTGCTTAAAATTGTCAAAATATTTGACCATTGACTGATGAGTCATGGGGATAAATGAGCCATATCACTATTTTGTCTATTTTAAACACCTTTGGCATCGATTGATCGCAAAATAGTTATATGGTTCATTAGTCCCCATGGCTCATCGGACCCCAGTCTCCCCTACACATAAATCAGTGATGTTCGTGAATACAAACCATAGCAAAACAAGCATTCAGAGAATTCATAGTCTCGCCCAACCGCCCAAAATTTATGTCATGCCGTGAGGTCAGCCCAAGGTGTTTACATGTGAAAGATGATTGAGATCGGTCAAGTGGTTCTGGAGATATCTGCCCGGAAACACACATACACACACAGACAGACAGACAGACAGACTCACAAGGTGATTACAATAGTCTCGCAAACCCCTACGGGAGCTCCACCAATAACTGGGTTGATTTTAATTTATTTACTTTCCATGACTGCAGTTGACCATGTGCTTAAGAGCTCTCTAGGTTTCACCATTGATCATATTCAGTAATTCATGCTCCAGACTTACAATCATCAACCAAAGCCAGGTCATTGTTAGCCTGGAATCCATACTGATAAAGTGCTGGTCGCTCCCAACGGTCACTGACTTATCAGTCTGGCCTCAGTCGTATAGCCAGCGTTTAGCCCTTACGTCACTAATGAAGTGAATATATGAATATTCATGTTTTCTGCTCTTGGCGAGAACCACCAATCGAATATGAGTTAGCTGGCCAGCAACGGCATTCGTGAATGTTATTTGACATGAGCTTAAAAATTTGATGGTGGCTTGCTTGCGTTTACTCTTGGAGTGGTTGTTAGGTTTTGAACAGGATAATGTTTCGCCATATCTGCATTTTGTTTATTTCAGTGGGATTCCCCGGTATAATAAAGGCGAAATTAAATAATACTCAAATTACATAACATATTTCACAGTAATTGGCATTAGCTATAGATCGAAGGGCATGATTGCATCAGCTAGATTAAAGTGATACTCCACCCAAAAACTATAATTTGTATATCAATTACTCACCATTAGATGTCTTGAACGGACGAAGTTGTTCTTTACCTGGTGCAACTTTATGGCCACTGGAGAGTTTTGAAAAATTATCCAAATTCCTTTTTTGCTGGAAGCAAATGGGGTCACCCAGGCCAGTAGCAATGGGAAAACTCCACAAAACAAAACGTCCGTTGGCAAACTTTCAAACCATCGTCCAACGCATCGTCCAGTATAATCCAAGTCTGCTTTGTCCACTCGTATCCTCAGAACTCTGGAAACGCGGTTATTTTTCGCTAAAAATAATAAAATACCACAGTAAGCCAATAGTATCCAGCTGCAGCCCCGGAGCACAAGCCCCTGACGTGACACAAGCCCATGGCTTGACGGAAGTGCCCCTGGCGTGACGAAAGTGAAATAATGGCTATTCACTGTTTTCATTCACTTAGCTAGCTCGCTAGCAAACTAGCTAGCTATTTCGTTAGCCTAGCTAGTGATGTTTATTGAATAGTCATGCTAGCTAGCTTGCTGAATAACAGTAAGTGGTGGTAAACTAACCATTTACTGTTTCTATCGGTTTAGCTATGTGCACAAGATGCAATTAGCTCACAAGCTGGCTAGCTAGGTGGTTCGCTAGCATAAATATCACTAACTAGGCTAGCGAAATAGCTAGCTAGCTAGTTTGCTAGCCTAGCTAGCGAGCTAGCTAAGTGAATAATGCTGCATTCGATAACACTCGTAAACATGAGTCGTGTCGTGAATTTAAGTTGAAGGTACGAGGAAGGGTCATTCGGACAGTGAGGTCGTGAGGTCAAACGAACGGAATTCACCAGTCGTGTCTCGAAAACATGGCTCGTGGGACGCGTTACCGAATGCAACATTAAAACAGAGAATAGCCATTATTTCACTTCCGTCACGCCAGGGGCACTTTTGTCAAGCCAGGGGCTTGTGTCACGTCGGGGCTTCTGCTCCAGGACTGCAGCTGGATGCCACTCCAGTAAGCTTGCGCATTCAACGGAAGTCCCGCCTCCCGTTCATTGCCCAGAGACTCTGCTGCCACTCAGATGAATACTCGTATAAACACGAGCCAGGAGGTGGGACTTCCGTTGAATGCAGAACTGTGGTATTTCAAGTCTGTCTAAAGGGGCGAGGGGGGCACCCTTGCGACTGTGAGCCAATCACAGATCTCGCATGGATTTTGTGCGAATATTTGAAAGTCAAATGCTGGCCTACCGAGTGAGGCCAGACGTACAAGCAAGTGACTGTTGGGAGCGACCAAAGCTTGATACGGATGGATTTCAGGCTGGGTCATTGTCATGGATGGAACAAAAACAAGACACGGTACTAGCACTCCAGGACCGGGGTTCTCTTGCCCAAACCTAGATGCTTACCCATCATCCAGATCCCTGGTCCTCGAACCACAGTCCTCAAGATCCAAGGACCGCTGGTTTTCCATGGTCCCTTGACCTCGAAGTCAGGTGTACAGACAGTCTAGGGCGCATTTCCCAAAAGCGTAGTTGCTACTTACATAGTTCATCCATTCACAGTCAATGGGCCCAACTATGTAAGTTAGCATCTGTGATTTCTGGAAACGCACCCCTGGCCAATAAGAGGCCCCAAACTGTTACTTTACTTACGTGGGATAAAAGAAAACAGGGTCTGGATTTGGATTTGAAGTCCCAAGTGGATTTGAAGTCTCTGATCAAGATCATCATTTGCTAACTAATACTTAATTTACTGAACAGTTTATGCTTAAGTTTGAGTGCAAATTGTCTTCATTTTAAGTTTTTCATCTGCAACTGTGTTCGCCTGGCTAAAATTCATCCACTTGTGGAAGTTTTCACAAAGCCAAAAGAGTTCTCAGCAAACAACATCAATTATCGTCAACTGTGCTGTTCAATGTATACGTTTGCAAAAGTGTTCAAAAATGGCCGAGCACATTTCAGAAATGAAGGTGTGCATACAAAGTTCGCCTGAGCTGTTACAGTCTGCCTAAGTGGAAAAAGTTTGCCTTCTTCGAAGCATAAATCAGGCTTTACATCCATGTACACAATAGTAAGAAAAGAAAAAAAAGACTAAAGCAAGACTTGAGAATGATATGTTGTCCTTAAATTTGAATAGCAGACATTTTTCTGAGTTAATGAGTGCAACAGGGAGGACTGATTCATCACCGTGTTGTCGTCTGTGCCGTACACTAATGGTCTTGAATCAGCATTACAGTTAATCGTAATTATTACTGGAACTTACATTATTTATTTGCTTGCCAGATGTTGCTATCCACAGAAAAGTGGTCAAAAATACAAATCTCTGGTCACAAAGCCCTTACCCAGCCGTGCAGAGTAGATTAGCTCCTTTTCATCGCTCAATGCAAGAGCATCAGTGCACCCAGGGCAAATGTATGACACGCCTGTGGAACTTTCCACTGACAGGTACAGTGAGTCTCCGATACTACTCCCACAAAACATGACACAGAATTCACCATCAAAGGGCAGACTCGCACTTAACATTGTAATGATTTCTTGGAGTTTATGCCCAAACGGCTAGCAAGGGGGAATACGATGCTATATATCTGCTAGTTTCATCATAATGGATTATACAGGCCGCTTCCTTTGACAGAACAGGACTGCTTCAATCTGCTCTGAGTTCCCTAGTGATTCTCTGCAGACTGCAATTGTTCAAGTGTGTGTGTGTGTGTGTGTGTGTGTGTGTGTGTGTGAGTGTGTTTGTCTGAGTGTTTCTGAGTATGGAAAGGGTGGGTAAGATAGCTGTAGGATGTGTGTAAGTGTTTGTGTGCATATGTTGATTGTGTCTGTCTGTACCGGGTGTGTGTCTGTATGTGCCACTGTGTGCTGTGTGTGTGTGTGTGTGTGTGTGTGTGTGTGTGTGTGTGTGTGTGTGTGTGTGTGTGTGTGTGTGTGTGTGGACACAAAGGAGACAGTGCAGAGATAGATGGCTCTAGAATGTGTGCGGGTGTTTCTCTGTGTGCCTAGACAGGGGGCATACGGGGATAACTAGTTGGTTCACATTAGCATTCTCCTCAGCGCTCAACAGATCTCGCCATACCATAAGCCCATCCCAGCTCCGGCAAACACATTTCTAATGGGAACAGCACCCCCAACAGGCAGCAGCCAATTCAGGTTGAGAACTCATTCTGGTCAGCAGAAGAGAGCCTCTTTAATTAGTCATTTCTAAAAGCGTTTTAATGGCATTCAGCTGTGTTCTTATTACTCTGACGTTATTTCTTGAGCCCGGTGGGGGCGTCTTCCTTCGGATTTTATCCAAGTCTGAAATAGCATCTGCTCCTTCGGAGGGGACGGCGTTTATTGAGCGCGTAAATCCTGAGCCGATGGTGAGATAGGTTTTACTGCCCCTTTCCAAGGTGCTTGATGTCACAGGCCTTAGTACTGTACTCTACCGTAGACACACACTGACACAAGCAAACGCACGCGTACGCATACATACACACACATAGACACACACTCACAGTAATGAAGTTGAAGTATTGCAGGGTGCAACATTTTTAAAATATTCCGACAATGCTTTTGTTGACTTACTGCCAAAATGTTGTTAATTGCAGATTGAGTGCAGTAATTTATGTCTAAGCACATGTAAACAATGCACTTTGTCATGTTTTTTTAAATGGTTTTTTAACGCTCGCGTACAATTCATATACATGAGAGCTTCAAGCCTTACTGGCTCTGATCGTACCACAGCCAGGTTCTGAATTCTATAAAAGATTTTTTGAAAATACAGGTTATTTCTCTGGGTGGGTTCAGTGCAATCTAGATTTAATCTGACTTTTCAGATAAAATGCATGGAATTTCGACGTGCGTCAGAAGACAGACCGCCTGTCCCGCCGAGATTCGTCCGTCACTTCGATGAATATCGATTGACCTACATACGGCAGCCGTCCTCCCCTCCATCTTGAGTTGCCATCGATCCGCCTCTGTCCCCTCGGAGCGCGGACGCGCCGCCGCAATCTTCCAGGTTTTCCTCAGCACCTCGTCTGAGACACTCTCGGTGACCTTGTGTTAATGGGAGATTATATGGCCCTATCCGGGGCGGACTACAGGTGCATCACAATGCGCTCTTAGCGGCAAGATTCCAGAAAACTCCGGCCCGCTGAGACAAGCAGCGCCATAAACTCTGTTGATTTGTTTACCGGCAGACGCCATTGCCCAAGGGTCACTGACTGATCTTACCCCGTGGCTGCACTGTTTTCTTACGTCACTGAATGGTACTATACTGAGGAAATTCAGGTCGAGCTAAAGCTCGCTCTCAAATGCATCTCAGGTGCATTCTCTGGTTCCAGGACACAAAGTTCAGCCTGCTAAGTCAAGCTGTGCCCCAGCTCCTGTTCATTTATTTAACGGCAGAAGCCATTGCCCAAGGGTCGCTAGCTGAACTTATCATGTGACAGCATTGCTGCTGAATGTCACCGAATATTGCACTGAGGCAATTCAGGTCGAACTGCAGCTTGCTCAGGGATGCACCTGAGGTGCATTCTCTGGTTATTGAATCGCATCCCATTTCGGCATGTGCGTGACATCACGTGGCTCATAGCGGCTGCTCCATTTTGGGCTCCGGCAGAGCGCAACCCAAAAAGGAAGCAGGAAGTACACATTTGTGATGGTGCAGCCTGTCTACAGATGAAGCGGAGGTGCCATCGCTGAGGATCGAACCACTGCCACTTTTGCAAATTTCCCGGTGGGCACCGCTTCGTCACTGCTGTATAGTCGACGCTTAATTTTTTTGGGTTCCCCTCTGTCGGAAGGCGCCAAGTCTGGGGCATCTGTTCAGCTAGATGAAAAGTAGGAATGTTAATCATGCTTGACGGCACTCTCATCGGTCCCGGAGGGGAGAGGGGGTGGGGGGGAAGAGGAAGTGAGCGGTGTGGGGGGGGGGCTGTCGCAGTCACTCTCGCGAAACCAGGAAACGCTCCTACCGCGGCGCGGCTCTGAGCGCCAGATGCGTTCTTCATGCCTGCGCTGCCACCTCCGCCAACGCCGCGGAAATGACCCCCTGTCTGCTAGTTTGTCCTAACGAGCGACAGACAGCGCTACGCTAGCTCGGCCTCATGAATACGCTCAAATAAGTGCTCAAATATGCTGGTTTTTTTTTCAAATTCCGCCCCTGCCATCTCAGTCAAGACTGCTGCAATGAAATTGTCTTTTTTTTTACAAAATGTGTCAATCACATTTTATCGTAATAAAACATAACAAGGCATGCCAGGGATCCTCAACTCAGTGTACTCAAGGACCGACAACCGCTAGTTTCCCACCCTCCCTTTACCTTGGAGTCTGGTGTAAATACAGTCTGGCCAATCAGATGTGCTAACTGATCAGCTGACCAGTAAATTAAAGAAGACCTGGGCTGGTGTAGGATTTAAAGGCAAGATTTGGTGATCACTGTTTTATACCCTCTCACAACATAAATTTTTGCGGCACTTTTGCTTTTGTGTTTGTATTCTTGTCTCTAAATAGTGTTTTTACTGCTTGATACTGTGTGCAACATTGGTCAAATTTGATAATGTGGAAAGGTAGTGAGCGTGGAGTCTAGGCAAGCAAAGACTGCTGATGAATACAAAAGAGCAAGCGCCAAAATTCTCAAGTGGTCTTTGGTTAGATACGTTGCTCAATAATTCAGTGATTATAGGTCGTCTCTAGGTAGTCGTCTATCTCTGCATGTGCCGTCAACGGATTATCTTCCGAGAGAAAAACAGTGCAAAGATAAGCACTGCACGCACTCGTAGCAATTAGCATCATTTTGAATGAAACTTCAGAGTGCGCTAACGAACTTACTTTGGTCTTCCCTCTACCTAAATTCTGACCAGATTGTCTTAGCATTGTTGCTATAGCAAACTCCCTTGGACCTTGTATAGGCCTACTTGAATGGCCCGTTAAGATTCTGAGCCCCCATCGACGTCACAAACTCAGTCAATTTTTAGTGCTGCCCCACACAGACAGGTTTCGACAGTTATTATTCACTTAGTTTTGCGACGAGGCAACCAATCGGAGAAGGGCCTCTTTTTCACTGGCTTGCCGCCTACTCAAAAAAGCGCATTGTTTAATGCAGAGAGAAAAATGACAGACTGGAGACTGGCTGCAAAAGCTGAATTTGTGCTCTGGCTTTTTGCTACAAACTTCAAGACCTTGTTTTACAGACATTAGGGAATTGTCTGAAAGTGTAAAAAATAGTGCAGTATGGGACCTTTAAAAAAGCGACTTGGCAGTCATTTATTCCTAACATTCCTCCGCCGCACCAAACATGGTGCGATCCTTGAAAAATCGTCCAGTGGTAAAGCAGCAATGACAAATAAGCGGTTAAAAACTGATTTTTGTCAACACATCTCTCGGAAAAAAAGCCATCTGCGGGGCCAGAGACACCAGCTTGCAGACGCACCACAGCAGGATGTGAAATCTTTGCTTGAGGATGGCAAATGCAGGCCATTGCTCTGAACCCTGGTGTACCTTCTCGTTAATGAGGGAGCAGAGGAGACATAAGGAGAGGGAAAGACGGGGGGGGGGGGGTGCGAATGAGAGAGCAAGGGTGGAAGGAAAAAGCAAGAAATAGAGAGAGAGAGACAGAGAGAGAGGAGGGGAGAGAAAATGAGAGGGTGAGAAGGTTTAAATCGATACCAGACCACGTTGCCGTGGGCTCCGTTGTCAAGGTGACAGAGGAGCTCCGGGGTCTGTGGGCTGATTGATGGCTGCTCGGAACATTCCAGACTGTTCCACGGGTGTCCTCCTCAATGCTGCAGGTGCTGTCAATTTACTGTACAGGGAGGTACCTGAAATAAATATATAAACGCCTCTTTCATTAAAACGGATAACCTGCTGAGATTAACTCTTTATAGCACGATACACTGCCAAATAATAGACTTTAAATTCTACAAGCCTAATTTGAAATAAAAAAAATACATACAATTTCATTGCGTATGCTTCACAGTTAATGCTCTTTGTACAGCTATGTATCTCAAGAAGATGTTAATAGCAAAGCGAATGGCCATAATTTAAAACATTTCAGCAGAATATTTGCATACATATAATAAATGACACATTCAAAGATACTGTGCTGTATGTATGAATACTGTACACAGAACTTTCCAGAACTGCTTTATGTTATGAACGGCTGGGGTGTTCTCCAGTATTGCCATTTATGAATTTTAACAGCCGTTTTGATAGCAGTGTTTACTTCTCCTACAGGTCTAACAGTTGACAGCAGCCAGACGCCAAACTACAGCCATTTTCAGTGTACATTTAGTGGTGCGCCCTGCAGGATCCTCACATAAATAATGGGCAGAGCATTTTTATTTTTATTTTTCTATTTATTTTTATGCTGCTGCTAAATAAGTGAATGAGCCATCTGGCTTTTTTTCCCTCCATTTTTCTGGGTTTATCCTGAACTCATAGCTGCCTGATTTATGCTTATGTGCTATATTTCCCCATTGGAGTGTCTTCGCGAATAATGTCGCTTTACAAATCTACTGTACAGCAATGCTTTGCGTCTGTGGGGATGGAATAACGTGGGGGATCTAAGCCCAGTATTGTCCTTTATTTGTTTTACTGAAAATAAATCACACATTTCTCCCCCATAACAGCGACCATACATTTACATAATCAGGATTACTCCAGAATGTTCCTGCGGGTTCAGCGTTTTCTCCCTGGCTGGATTTGTATTCCGCCATCCAGACAGCTCGCGTTCAATATTTCTGTCTCTTATTTTAATTCACCGGCTCCTCTCACAACAGCTACGCCCGACACCAAGGGTGGCCGACCCTGGTCCAAGAGAGCAGCAGGGATTTCTGATTTGTTTTCACCAACTGAAACCGCGTTTCCAAAAAAAAGTTGGGATACTGTTAAAAATGTAAATAAAAACAGAATACAATAATTGGCAAATCATTTTTTTAAACTCTCAACTCAATTGAAAATAGTACAAAGACAACACTTCAGCTGTTGAAAATAAGAAATTTCTTCTTTTTTTTAAAATGTCTCATTTTTAATTTGATGCCTGCAACATGTTTGAAGGAAGTTGACATGGGGGCATGTTAAATACCCCTTCCTCTCACAACACTCTGTAAGCATTTGGGCACTGATTAGACCAACTGTTGTAGTTTTCAAAGAGAAGCATTTTCCATTCTTGCTTGATGTAGGATTGCACCTTCTCAATATTTTGCAGTCTCCTGTATCATATTTTTTGTTTCATATTGCACCAAATGCTTTCTGTGGATGACAGGTCTGGAGTGCAGGCAGGCTACTTTAGCACCCAGACTTCTTTATTACAGCGTTATGTTGGTATAATATGTGCAGATTGTAGTGTTTGGCATTTTCATGCTGAAATAAGCAAGGTGTTCCCAGAAAAATATGTCTGGATAGCAGTGTATGTTCCTCCAGAACCTGTATATATTGTTCAACATTAATGGTGTCTTCACAGATGCGCAAATTACCTACGCCGCGAGCACTAATACACCCCCATACCATCATGGATGCTGGTTTTTGAACTGTGTGCTGATAACAAGCTGGTGGTCTCTCTCCTCTGTAGGAAATGGCATCCATAATTTCCAAAAAGAATTGAACATTTTGATTTGTCAGGCCACAGGGCAGTTTTACACTTCACCTCAGTCAATCTTAAATGAGCTCGGGCCCAGAGAAGGTGGCAGCATGCCTGGATCTTTGATTCAAAAAGGCTCCGCCTTTCTGGGATGCTCTTTTTATTTCAATCATGTTAGTGACCAGTTGCCAATTAACCTAATTAGCAGTGAGATGCTCCATGAAGCGTGTTTTTTCTGCATCACACAACTTTTCCAGTCTTTTGTCGCCCTTGTCCCAGCTTTTTTAAAACATGTTAAAGGCATCAAATTCAAAATGAGCAGATAAAGAACAATAAAACTTACCACTTTAAACATCTGATTTGTTGTTTTTGTTCCAACTGAAAATGGAGTTTAAATGATTTGCAAATCATTGAGTTGTTTTAAGTTACATGCTAAAAGGTGTCCCAACTTTTTGAAAATGGGGTTGTACTTCAGAGTAATGAGCCACTGTACAACCCCTAAACGTAAAATCGCCGCCAAACATCAAAACGTAAATGTAATAAAACTAAACATAAAAACCTAAATGTAATAAAAATTAACACTAAACGTAAAACTCACCCTAATTGTAATAATTTCTAACGCTAAACGTGAAAATCAACCTTCCCCCTAAATGTGAAATTTCTAACGCTAAACGTAAATACTCAGCCTCCCCCTAAATATAACAAAAACTGCCGCTAAATGTAATATTCAATCTTTTGTTGTTCATGAATTGAGCTTCAAGTGTTCGACACGCATAAAACAATATTTCAAGAATGCTGCTAATTGACTCATTCATCAAGTGCTGCCTCACTAGCAGTCAAATCCGCCTACCGAAATTTATGTCAGATCTATCATAGATAAAGATCGACTGTGATTCCTCAAGGATTTTTTGACTTTATTAAGTGCTGCCTTTCTGAGACTACCTGAAACATCCCTCTTCCCAAAATTTTAACCCACTTTCGCCATACCTCTTCTTGAAATATTGTTTAATGTATTGTCGAACACTTGAAGCTCACTTCATGAACAACAAAAGATTGAATATTACGTTTAGCGGCAGTTTTTGTTACACTTAGGGGGAGGCTGAGTATTTACGTTTAGCGTTAGAAATTTCACATTTAGGGGGAAGATCGATTTTTACGTTTAGCGTTAGAAATTATTACATTTAGGGTCAGTTTTATGTTTAGTGTTAATTTTTATTACGTTTAGGGGGAGTTTTTACGTTTAGCGGCGATTTTATGTTTAGGGGTTGTACACCACCCCTGCCCTACACTAATTCAGGAGGACACTGACAATCACATGCCACAGGGATCATGAAATCATGGTCCTAGAGATCTATGAACTGCTGGTTCTCCACTCTCCCTTACCTGTCAGTCAGGTGTAAAGACAGTCTGGCCAATAGGAACCACAAATTGTTGAGTTAATTAGTTAATCACCTGGGAGCAAAGAAAACCAAGGCCAGATTGTAGATTCAAGGTCAAAATTTGATGACCCTTGATATACAGTGTGCTTCATGACAGCACATTGTGCCAACCGCTTCCTCCAATCACTTCCTGGCATAGGTGGAAAATCCAGGGGTCTGAAAGTAAGAGTCCTGCCTTTTTTTTCGCCAACCTTAAATTCAGCCGAGTGACTCGATACGTACCCGCTGGCTGAGGAATTGCGCCAACTTGAAAATCCAGGTGACTGCATCAACACTGGAGAGGAATTTCAATTTCTGAACCCCGAATTTCCACTGTTGCTCCACGATTAAACACTCCCACAAATGACACCATCATCATGTTAGGCGCAAAGAGGCTTCTAGAAAAGCCGTTGTTGGGACTTCACTTCCGCCCTTCGGGGGAAGTGCAGCATTTTGATCCCACATCTGAACACTGTGTTTTCATAAGTTGTTCAGGATCATAGTTTCCGCTAAATGCCGGCAGTATGCTATAATGTGCAAAGTTGATTGATGGCAGGGACACATTCAGCATCAGATAACCTCCCTCCCTCCCTCCCTGGGCAATGGTGCTGAAAATGATTTGCTGCTCAGCAGAGTCGCTGGAGGACGGCGACACCATGGAAACCGGCATGGGCCAGATTCTGCACCAGGCCGCGCGGACAGTTAGTAGCGGAAATCTGTTGTTATTACCGGATGAGCCACCTGTCAGGAGCCCTATGTGAAGAGTCGAGTTGAATTACGAGTTCCACCGTCTGATTTATTGCACCAGTCTTAACATTGCAGCCAGTTAAAGAAGTTAGTGTTTGCTGGTGGAACTTTGTGCTGCACTTGCCACCTTTCTAAGTGATACCCTCAGAAAAAAAAGGGTGGTTTTATCACCATGAAGGAACTGCTTGTCTTTTATGGAACCTTCTATCATTGGCGTGAAAAGTGTGATAGCTCCCGAAATTAACCATTTTGTCCAGGAAACCATGCTGGACCAAGGTAGGGTTCCTCACCGGAATGACAAGAGCTGTGTCTGCAACCTTCTTCATGAAGGTGTCCTTGATTATTACAGAGAGCGATGTCTTATGGGTGAACAAATCAAGAATGCCTGAGTTAGGAAATACTGCTGCAAATGAAGCGGGAGAATCTTCCCCGTCTTTGTTGAGAAAGCTGAAAGCAGGCACTTGGGTTATTTTAAATTGTAGGCAGTGACCCTCTGAACTGCTGCCTCATGCTTATTTTAAAACCACTTCCAGCCCACAGACAGATGTCATTCTACACACCATCCTTTGTCAGCTCCCACTGTAAACTGTGAGGCACAGGCAAATATAGTGGCATGGAAACGGGCTGAACTGAGCTGGAAATAGAGCGAGAGAGAGAGAGAGAGAGAGAGGGTAAAGGAGAGAGAAATAGAGAAAAAAGAATGCTTCTCCATTCCAGTGCTCAGAAGTCTTTTCAGTAAAATCTGATCGTGACTTTCCTTCCTCCCAGATAATTTGCAATAATTTACAATGATTTAATGAACATGCTCTCATCACTGGACTTTTTCAATTAATTTAGATTTAAGACATTTATAAGTTAATAACTTTGATTGAAGTAAGTATGTCCTCACCATTTTGCTTCAGCGTAATTTTGAAGCACACGTGAAATTTAGATGTTTAGTCCTTACATGCATCATCATAGCAGGACACAGGAATTTGCGCTTGCATTTTTGATTTTAAATAAAACGCAACAATAATGGAAACCCAAATCATAAGTCGGTGAATGTCTCCCATCTGCGTACAGAGTAATTTAAACATCACAGTTTCAGATCTGTAACAACAAAATGCATTAAAATTGGTCTTAATGTACACTCTACATAATAGCAACTTTGCTATTCACAAACGGAGGCTGAAGTGAGTAAGCTTGCATTCTCTGTGGGAGATTTGGTAGGACGTGCGGAGACATATTTTAAGAACACACACACACACACACGCTGGGGCTCTGAGCTTGGCTTGTCATCAGCTGGGGAGAGCAAAGCACTGGCGGGGCTTCCCGGAAGCCCAGTGGGCATTTTCCATGGGCAAAACAGGGCACAGTGCACACCGACCAGCTCGCCACAGCAGAGGGGATTTCAGTTGACTCGCTCAGGAGGTGCTGCGACTTGTACTACCAGGGTCTTGTGCAGTGTTAAGTTTGTTGATGAAAACAATTACAAAAAATGTCCATTAACAACTACTTTTCTCAGACAAAAACAAGACAATCATGATACGAAATGTGATATACGTACACAAAACTACGATGACAGGCATTGATATTTTGATTGAGTCATAATAACGAGAGGGAAATTCCTAAAAGAGACTGCTAGGAACACAGTCCAGTTAGAATTCCTCTCTTCAGTCGTACGGTACTCAGCTTATTGGCCCACACAATTGGATGGTGTTATTCTCGGCTGTAGTTGCATAACTATTGTTGCTTCAAGCAAACAAAACTGTGCACGAAGACGCTTAATAGGGAAGATTGTGAGCTGGCTAGCTATATCCCCAATTGGTTTTTATGTCCGTGCGACAAGAATTGAGCGGGAGTCAGGACTGCACAGCGGTGATTTGCAGCCGTAAGTGAGGATAGCGACAAGTGAACAAATCTCAACCATTAGCTGATGTTCAAGTCCTTGACATCCGTAACTTATAGCATTCAACTATTTCAATGTAAGTTATAACTACCAAGCTAATGAAGGAGACATGATACTGAATCTTACTTAAAGCTGGGGTAAATGGTTTCTGGGAAAAGGCAAAAAAAAAAAAACCAACTGCCAGAATTAAAAAATACAGCCCTCCTCCTGCAGCTCGCCCCCCTCCCCTCTCTGTCCTTAGCCCCTCCCACCAGACAAACAAGTGAAAAATATATGCGCGTCATACAAGTAACACAAGCTTGATCCATAGGCTTGGCCAGAGGCAAGCTCCAGTGATTCAGCCCAGGAGTTTGTTTTGTGAAAACCACAAAACCAGAAGAGAGAGGAGAAACTCCTGTTTAACAAAATAGAGAGATTATCTTGAGGGGAATGTGTTTCTCCCTCATAGGACAAGAAATAATTGTGACCGGGGTTGATTGATAACAAACAAAAAAATTAGGAAAACTCATGCTTTGCACTGCTGGCATACTTCTCCCAGGGCATAAGTACAGTCTCATATCAAAAAGCAATTATAATAATAATTGTATGAGTACAGTGCAATATTGGATCCTATGTCCTTGCAATTGCCACCACGGACATTTTTCTTGCTTATTGTTATAGTTCATAAGATGATTGAGATGACTGAAATGGATGACGTAGTATTTGACCTGTACAAGTTTTAGTCATTCATTTCAATCATGCTGATTGTGATTGTGATACTGATAGCATTATATGGCAGAAGTTTAAAGGGAATTACCCACCGTTTTCTTTGCAAACTTGTGGGCCAAGAAAGCTCTTTGATATGACTTACTGTGAGGCTATACTTAGCAGCATAGACTCAAACTTGAGCCTTTGCCTCCAGCTAGCACAAGGCTCCACTACTGGAAACATTAAATCTAGCCACTCATCACCTGCTTTCTGGGTAAATCTACCTGTACAACCAAACCAAGCACTGCAATAAATTTATAGCTCAGTGATTTACAGGAAAGGACGGGGGGTCCTTATGGTACGAGCACTGCAGCGGCGTGGCGCAAAATTTCGGAAGGTGGAGTCATTTTCCCATTCATTTTCTATTGAGCCGTCGCGCGGTGGACTATGGGACTGGCAGCAGAGCGACGCAGCGCGAAATAGGCAAAGCCAGCTGCTGAAACCTGAATCTTATTCAAATGAGGAACGGTGGCCACCCTGCCCTGGCAAATCACCATCACAAAAGGAGGCAGGAATTTCAAATCTCAAAAGGGAGGAGAGGCCGTAGCTATGGGTTATCTAATACGATAGCTATGTAGCTAGCTAGCCATTCAGCTAATTGTCTGATGTTGTTTAAATGGAGTAAATACAACCATCCATTCTCTATACCCACTTCTTCCTCACAAGGGTTGCGGGGGATGGAGCCTATCCCAGCTAACTCTGGGCGAAAGGCAGGGACCCACCCTGGACAGCTTGCAAATCCATCGCGGGGCACATGCACCATTCACACACACACACCATTCACTCTCACACTCATACCTATGGGCAATTTAGCATCTCCAATTAACCTGATGAGCGATTTTACATGACACCAGCGGCTATGAGCGTCAGTGAATTTGATTCGCACTGCGCTGCTGCAGTGTGTTCGTACTGAGTAGGCTGGTAGTGCGTGTGAGCCGTCGTGATATAGTGAGTAGATCTTTTTCTGTAGTAACGCATGGCAGTTTTCCATTTGTCAGAACGCTACCCAGACAGCACGCATACGGCTTGCCGACGTCGGCATGATGAACAAAGTTGCATCGGCGAGACGTATTATGGAGAGCGTTTGCTAATTGGGAATACATCGCCGAGACACCGGCATTTGGCAAATGGCAAATTTGGCAAATGCCGATGTCTTGGTGACGTATTCCCAATTAGCCAACGTTCTCCATAATACGTCTCGCCAATGCAACTTTATTCATCGTGCCGACGTCGGCGAGACGTATGCATGCTGTCTGGGTAATTTACAGTGTTTATGCTGGCTGCACAAACTCGAGCCTTTCAGGACATGGAGTGCATCGTTCTTAACCTGAAAAAGAGAAGTTGTTAGCTTCCATGCCTGGGTGTGGTTCTCGCAAGTCAAGAGACGGGATTTTACTCCTGGATCCGTTTTGAAAAACGCAGCGCGGAGATATAATATGCAGTGTGAGATACGACTCAAGCAAGCTGATATGCTGCACTTTTGTTTGTTTTATGTGTAAGTATTAATACTTTTGACAGCATATAAAACCATTGCTAGTGCTATTACAGCCTAATAAGTGATAGCAAACTTTACGATATTGTGATGTGAATACTGCGTTAGCTATTGCTAGTTAATGGCGGTTGCTCACCAAGACACCTGTCCTGCTCTCCGCTGGTGCTCCTGACACCACAACTCAATTTATCTCCTCTGGCCGTTATTTCTTCCAACCCTAGTCTGTTCCTGGTCTCTTGGACGCCACGGAAGGTCATAATAATTAGGCTGTTGTCCGCAAATGAATGCCTATTTGCATTACAACCTCTTCAGCGCCAAAAACGAGCATTGAGAGCTGTTTTTTTTTTCGATTGTTGAACTTGACCTCTTTCCCCCCTTTACGTCACTGTCGGTTTGGCTTTTAGATGCAGAAGTAAAATTCTTAAAAAAAAAAAAAACAATTTTAGATGTGTTGGCAGTGCGCACAGTAGTGTGCAGTGATGATTATACGCTTAACAAAATGAAAATAAATCAGAAACAAAGTAGTGTTCAAGTATTTAGTTCATGTTATATTGGATCATATAGATGAAAATAAGTAAACAGTTAATGTATTGTAAAAACAGAAATAATTATGTCTTTTTGAGAGGAAAAAGTCAATATCTAGTGTGGCCACCCTTTGCTTTGATTACAGTATTTAATCTTTCAGACATAATTTTCATGTTTTTTTTTATATTATCACTCACTAAACCATTCCATGTGGTTTGAAGTTCATTCCAAAGAGATTCTTTTGATGTTACAACAGATTTGCTCATGCGGATTAAGGTCTGGGCTTTAAGCAGGCCAAGTCATAACTTTTATGTCACCAGATGTTTCTTTCCTACCAAGATAATTCTTGCACCACTTATAAGTGTGTTTAGGGTAATTATCTTGTTGAAAATAAAATCCTTGACCAATGAGTCTTTCCAGATGGCAATGCATGCCTCACAGGGATGCTGTTATACTACTTTTGATTCATGATTTTTTCGATTTTTATGAGATCACCGGCTCCTTTCAAGCAGACGGAACCCCAAAACATAATATTACCACCTCTGTGTTTTACTGAAGGGGTTTGACAGTCATTTTTGCAACATTCTCCAACTCTACAGCGCACATAAGCTCTGCGTTTAGATGAGAAAATTTTGATTTTTGATTCATAGGTCCAGTGGACTTGTTCTCAGTCCGTTGGTGTCCAATCCTTGAACTTCTTGGCAAACCCAAGTCTTTTTTTTGATGTTGACAGCTCTTGGCAGAAACACAACTAATCAGACAATTTTCATTCAGGCATCTGGAAATAGTATTTTGTGATAATTTCATCATGCAGTTGATGTGCTGTCAACTGCCGACTTTTTTTTTTTTTTTTTTAACTTGTCAAACGCAGATAATGAACATCTGAGGCACTTCACTACTGTTTTGCACCTCTATTGCCGCTAGTTTTCAGCGAACTGGTCTCTGAAATGCTTGATGGTGTTTCTTACAGTGCCAGGGCAGCATTTAACGTCTTCAGCATCATGTAAGGCTACAATGCGGGTGCGAACAATCTCAGAGAGCTCCTTCCATTATTCCAACATTGTGTTTAACACTGCGACACTGATCAAAGTTCATGTTACCTTAAATGCTGGAACAACCGACCATCAGAAGTGATTTTGCAGAATAATGTTGCCTGAAACCAGTTTAAACTATTTTTTTGCATCAATAGTCGTGTAATTAGCCTTCAAACATGCATTCAGGCTATGCAAGAGTCAAAAAATAAACATTCGCAACACCTTTTAATTGCTATTAAAAAATTGATGTTTTCACTGTTTTTCTTGATTATCGATATTTTTAACTCAATATGCCTATGGGGATGATTTTTTTTTTTGTTCTCATTGCCTACAATGGTATTTTTCAATACAGTTTCGCCAAAAATTGTGGAAAATATCTTGGGACCCCTTTTTGATGATAGTGGTGGTGTATAATAATCACTGCACACTACTGTATATGGGTGAAATTTCTAATAACCGCACAATTACCCCTAGGGACAGACAAATCATGAAAGTCAATATTGAATAAAAAAATCTTCATTACAGTGGAAGACCAACATATTGGCTCCATGAAAAACCTGATTCACACACTGTGCTCCTAACTTGACAGTTTTGGCAGCCCTGCAACAATAACCACTCATTTTCGTGTAACGTCAGACACTTTTATTGCTATAATGTTACAAATCTTAAGTTAAAATGCTCGTATCAGCTCCAAATTTCGTTTTCAAACAGGGACAATTGATAAGAGTTTGCATACCAAGAAGCAAGTTCCTAAGTTAAAAAATTTTGAAAATATGGCAAAATTAAAATTTGGGGATTGTCAATATTTTAAGCTTTTTTGCGAACACTATATTAACTTTGGTGTAGCACACTAGATCTGCATCATACACTCATTATTATCCCCGTGGAGAGGAAAACCACTCCTCACCAAACATGTCCAGAATGTCTCCAAACTCAGTACACACGTACAAAACAGGTTGCATGTCTCTTTTAAAGTCATAAATTATACCACCTAAAATTTCTTTGAGAAAAAAAAGTATGTGGTACTGAGTAAATGACTGTTGCATTTGATAATAGTACCGTAGGGGCATCTGATGTTGAAATGTGGAGAGGCTACTCCAAGGCTAAGTGGTATTTCTAATAGAAAAATGTGCTTCGCGGGGGCGAAGGCGGTACCCCTCAGCCCCGGCACGTGAAATTACAGTTAAAGTTGAGCGAACTGAATAGAAAGCACTGATATAGCGTGCGGTGGCAATTTTTGAAAGGAACCTTCCTCTAGCCACCTCCAATACACCGCCAAGAAATGGCATCAATCGGACAAGGCGTTCTTTAGTTATCGTGCGGAAACCAAAGTCAAGATGGCAGCTGTAGCGGCCATATTGGTTAGCACACGACGCCGGTTTTCGAAAGGAACCATCCTCTTGTCAGGACAAATATGTCTTGTGAAAATGGAATCGTTCCATGCAGGCATTCTCCATTAAATCGACGGAAACCAAAATCAAGATGGCTGCTGTGGCGGCCATGTTGGTTAGTGGGTGGTGGCAATTTTCTAAAGGAACCTTCCTCTAGCCACCTCCAATACACCACCAAGAAATGGCATCAATCGGACAAGGCGTTCTTTGGTTATCATGCGGAAACCAAAATCAAGATGGCAGCTGTGGCGGCCATATTGGTTAGCACATGACACCGGTTTTCGAAAGGAACCATCCTCTCGTCAGGACAAATATGCCTTGTGAAAATGGAATCGTTCCACGTAGGCATTCTCCGTTAAATGGACGGAAACCGATTTATACAGCCGCCCGTCCGCGCATAGGACGACAATACCCCTCTTCCCCGAGTCGGGGCTGAGGGGTAAAAACTGATTATGTAATGTCAGACACTTTTATCCAGTTTAAAATTGTGTTTTGATGTGTAGCATGTAGGTGAATGACAGTAGACCCAAAATCTTTACCCCAACATACTGTACTAGCCCTAGGCACTGTTCAAAGTGAGGGCAATAGTTATAGTCTGCCTGCATTGGTTGTACAGTACATGGTGGGTTCAAATAAAAGTGTCTGACGTTACAACGCGTATTTATTTCTGATTCAAGCCATGACACACCAGAAGGAAGACTCAACCAACGGTTCAACCTAGTGAATCTTGGAGCCAACACCCCAGGGCACATGAGAAGTAAGTTTGGCGTGTACTAAAAGTGCCACTGGTAATTACACACGCCCAAATATTTAAAAAACGTCCCCAAAACATGTTTTTGAAGCATTTTTCAACTTTGAAGGCCCATATCTCAGGGAATACCCATGGGATTCACACAAACTTACACTTTTCTGAAAGCTCTAACTGTCCTGCATTGAATGAGACTAAGATAGGCCAGATTGGTGGATTCATTTTTATTCTGTAGCACTGAGAAGGTGGAAAGGCTGGAAAAAGGCCAAATGTACGCTAATTGAAAACCTGACCCATATACTGTATATTTTTATGAAGATCTATTTCCTAAATAATTTTCATGCACATTGATTAACTGGGGAGGCTAACCTGCCAGTCGTTCTTTAAGTCTGATATAGTAAACGTTCATGGTTTTTATTATTGTTAGTTTCAGTGATCTATAGCAAAAAGCCATATTCTTGTTTTCATTTTACATGAATTTGAATTGGACAAATAAAGCCCTCATGAGGCAACTTTGATATCCCTGTCATATTACATGTAAAAAGCTTTACAACAGTTGCATGTGTCTGTGGAATGTTTTTCCATAATAAAAGCTAGACAGATTTAGAAAATGAATAGGAAATCTTAGAGGAACCAGCATAGAATAGCTGATAGTGACTAAATATACTGGAGATTTAGTCGACTTAAAATCTCATAATTTTTGTTGACTAAGACTAGACTAATGCTGAGTAAGAATTTTTTGACAATATGACTAAATCTAACTGGCATTTTAGACAAAAGACAAAGAATAAAATTAAATTGAAATATGGTGTCAAAATTAACAATGATCATTGTTACCAACCTCGTCGGCATTGCAACACCAACATGAACATCCTCTGTGTCCATTTTCTGTCGCTCGGTTTGTCTGTCATAGCCAGCCAGGATATCGCCTAACCTGGAGATCGAGTGAGGCCCGCCATCTTTACTGACGTTCCAGTTCGTTCGATACTCCATAGAGGAGGAACGTGGCACCCAGACAATGAATTAGCAAGAATAAACAAGTGCATCCTTTGTGGATGTATTTTTTTGGAACATATAATTTTCTCGACCTGCGGATCCATCTCTGCATATCTGCCACATTTGAAATTGACTGGCTTCAAATTGACGCTCGGCTGAGCGAGAACATTCCATTTTCCAGCTACATGATGCCTCGACTCCTCTGCCCTCATGTATCTCATTGTGCCCTTTTTTGGCACAAGGAAATGGCGCCTTTCGATTCACACGGGAGCTACGAGCTGTGAGGCCAGTGGAGCTGAAGCAGCGAAGCAAAGCAGACTGACCAGGAGAGCTGGAGCCAGCAGTCTTCCAACCAATTCCCCCTTATCCCTGGTCGCAACTGTCTCCAAACCCTCCATGCAGGGATCGGTCTTGTTAGTCATCTGCGCATCCACAAAGAACCCAACCATGACTTAAATGGTCTTCAACAAGTCAGAAGACGAACAATACATAGCGTTGCTTCCTCCATCCCTTTGCGCCCTTTGTTTGCGCCCTTCATTGGACAGAGCTATGGAGTGAGGAAATGATTGGTGCGAGTGTGCAGAAGGTAAAATAAACCGCTTGAATGAGTCCTCCGTAGAGTCCAAGTACTAATGGGACTGCTTTACATGGGTACAGCACGAAATATGAATTGGATTTCTGACCCAAAAGAGCTTCAGCAAATGTGTCAGATATAGGCAAGAAAATATCAGTCTCCACTCTCTCCTGCTATGGTATAACTGAAGTACACGAACAGATCTACACGCTTGAGCAGGGAGCAGCAGACCTTCCACTCACTGCACAAAGATCCGGTTATTTTGGTTTTAGGCTCCTAATATGAAATAGAGCTACTGTAGCTATGTGAACTTTATTTTGTGGTGACACAGTAGTTGGTAGTGAATATTTAACTGGCATTCTTGGTTGCATTTTTTATTGTTCCTTGTTGTGTTAATATAGCTGTACAGTACATCGCCCCATAATATTTTTTTGGTACACAGGCAGAGAAATCATCACATATCCTAATATGGACCGTGCACCACCTTTCATTACGGCTTTAGTTTTTTTTTTTTTTGCCAGAATCCCTCCGTGATCACCGATGAACCGTGCACAATGCATTTACCGGTTAAGGTCCAGGAAACTTGTGATTGCCTGTAGACTCAATCAGAGAGCCCCTGATTTCTTATGGCTCAGTTGTTTAGCCAATCACTGCAGTGCTGATTGGTGCAAACATTACGAGGAAACGACCGCACACCGTCAGTACGGTCGCGGTTGGAGCATAAAAACACATCCCAGCTAATCCATTGTGACAGCAAGGGTTCCTTTATTTTTATAAAGCGACTCGGATCCCTTGGGGTCTCTTTCTTGCTGACTGACTCTCCGCAGTATTCAATTTGGAGTTAGGCGCACGCTGAGAGACACGATATCATTCCGGGTGATTCCATCCAATTGGAATCTCTGTGGGACCTAATTAACTTGGCAGCAGGTTCTGCAGTCACTGATGGGGTACAGTCCACCTTACACTTTGCCTGTCTGCACTTCTGCCGTCTGTGGCCTTGCCTGTGGTTGGCATAGCCCTTAGAGAATGTGAAACAATTTTTGTTTTGTGGTTTTTGTTCAGATTTTTGGGCACACTTAGTCTTTTAAATGTCTGAGGACCGTGTTGAACGACCATGCCACACATATTGCCGATGCGGACTGTCTGCAGTCAGCTACCTGATCAACCGCAACAGCAATCCTGCACTCCCTAGTCGATAATCATGCATCATATAATGGGACTCTCGTCTCGGCTGTCAAGGAAACAAGAAAATTAACATTTGACTTTTTGGCCACAGACCACCCTGCCCTAATACTGCAGGTGGTTTGGTTATTTCTTCTCCTGAACTGCTGCTGATTTTCAGGGTATTAAGTGAAGTTATCTTTTTGAAATATGAATGAGCTTATTGCAGCACCAGCTTCGTGCGTGCTTCGAATGCATAATGCATCAGCCCCTGTTCTGTTATGGTATATTTGCCACCCTCCTTACCGCTCGTGTTTCCTTAAGGAGCTCGTCCCGTATTCTGTGGCAGGCTCGACAATAGGGATAAATGAACAGGAGCTCGATCTAGACCGGGGAAAATACTGCCATAATTGGCCACAAGGGATAGGCTTCCCTTCACGGTGGATTGTTTTTGAGCGGGTGGCTCCCCCTCCTGGCCATAGTGCGCACCTGCATGCTGATGTTCCTTATTGCTCACCTGCTTGCCTGTCTGCTTGGGCTTTGGGGAGGGAGTGGGACTTTGACATTCCACGGAGCGAGGCTTCGCGGTGGCGCGCTGTGATGCTGGCGCGAGCGCGTAAAGACGGTCTCTCTGAGCTGTCGCTCCAGGGCAGAGACCGCCCACTGCGTTCTCAGCGAGATGCGGTACATCGTGTCCCCTCATGCTATGCCAGACTGCAGCAGGAACTCTCCGTTTGAAGGCGCCGATCGGGACCCGCTCGTTTTTAGGGAAGGAAATGTGACATTCGGGAGCTCTGTTCAAATCCCTCCTCACTGTCTATTCTTGATAAATCCTGCTTCTTTACCCATGAAAAATGCACAATTCAGCTAAAATAGAGATATGGATTTTATTTTTGAATTTATATGTTCCACAAATAAGTTTTAAATATCACATTTGATATGATATTCACCATGGAAGAACACTACCATTTCTGTGCTACTTGTAATTAGGTCAAACTGCTGTGCTTTCTCCAATATATTTGATACTGTAGACTCAGTGTACAGAGCGGTAAAGCAAGAAAATTCTAGAAATGCATCATATACAGCTACATTCTTTATGTATTTGGGAAAAAAATGTCATAAAGGTTCAAGCCAGTAGTGTTAGGAACTTAAGGGCTCAATACAATTTGTTGAATTAATTGTAAGCTGCCAAATTTATTGGAAGGTAGTTCCATGGTGAGAAAGTCAGAAGACTATACAGGTCCGCCTGGTGACATCATCTTTCATAATCAAGGTAAACACCGACAATGTTTTGCCTTGACCTCAAACTGGAAGGCCCACTTCTGTCCTCCAGTAACCTATTTTGGTTGGTTAAGTTAGCATTAATGTGAATGTCAGCATTTAACTTTCTTTATGCGTTTATGTATGAATCTATTATTGGTTAAAATTCACTCCACCGAGATGAAAAATGACCCCTTATTAAAACCAAAGTAACAGATGACCAACAGATAAGCACAAATGTCAGCATATTCACCAAATTCAATATATGAGCAGTTCTAACGCAGCACCCAGAGCTTGAGGTATATGGAAACCGCGCTTGTGATGCGGGTGCTTATATTTGTTCGCACGCCCCAGGAAGCTGAGGGTATTAAAAGACAGAACTGTCTGTTCCTTCCCAGCAGGCAGTCCAATAAACCCTCCCCCAGCGAAGCTCGCAATCACCCGAGAGCGCTAGCGGAGGGGAGGTTCCGCCGCCGTAACGACGTCTCACGCTTGGTTGAGAACCGGCAGCCAGATTAAGGGGATCGCGGCTGATAAATGGCGCCGCCGCGAGATTGGGCCCAGCCCGTGCTGACCTTGTCATTAATACTGATGGGGATGCCTGACTGAACCTGGGCCGCGGACGAAGAAGCAGCTGCTGGTTTTAATGGGTTCATTTGTTCTGCTCCCTCTCTCGCTCTCTCTCTCACACTCTCCCTCTCACTCTGTAACCAGAGCACTCCGAACTGGAGGGTGGCGCCGGGCCTGATTGGCAGGCTGCCCACAGTCCAAAGTCAAGGGCATAAGAGGAGGGGCTGCCTTGGCTGCCAACGTATTGATTCCCAGCCCATAGTGGGGCGGGGCTCTCCAGTGCGCATCAAGAAAAAGACGATACAGGCTTATTCCCACCGCTTATTTTTTACCTCCTCCTTTGCCACCCAAAAAATCAATTAAGATTAAAAATGATAATAATAAGGATATTCCCATTTTTAATGTGAACCTTCAAGGAGTTAGGAGCCTCCCAAAGATATCTTGAGCTGTAGGGAACCAGAGAACTTCCTTTTGCAGAGGTACCTTTTCAGAATGTTAAATGAGGTTTTAAATGATTGGCCCCTGGATCAACTTCTCTCCATCTGCCATGTCGGCAGCTCAGATAGCTTTGAACATTTTAAGGAGCAAGGACATTTCCCCCCAGAATCACCTTTCCTTGAGTCCCCTCTTCCTCCTTACTCCTTTTCTTCGCCTGTCTAATGGATGGAGTACAAGCAAGGGAAGGTGGTGAGGGTGGAAGAAAGGAGTGAAAAATTAGGGATTGAAATGAGCCCAGGGTCAGGAACACAGTGAAGTTCTTCAATATTTGGATATTGCCACTGTTTTAATGGCTTTGGCTCAGTACCCCAATCCATTAGATCTGGAGATTGAATGATGACTATATGAGGCCAAAATGCAGCTTTACTTTGATGGTATTTGGTGTCCCACGCAAGAATTATGGCCCATTTTATACTTAAAGCGAGGGCTATAGGCAGGTCCAGTAAGGCACACAGATGGTTGCATTGTGAACATATACCCCTAATTCTGATTTAGACCATTCAGTCTTTTACATGTCATTAAGATGCAGCATCAAAATGCTGAGAGGAGTGCACAGAGTTCGCTAGTTGTCTCTCCCTACCAAGGAACGGTAGCCTATTTGTCCGATTTGTACTCCTTGGTTACTGAAGTAAACAACTTGCACATATATGCATGCGAGCTCTCACACTCTTGTCTTTTTCTCTCTCTGTCCACCCCCTCTCCCTCATTAAAAGTGCTTTTGCTTGTGGAAGACAGCACTAGCTTCCATGAATTCTGCTCCGGCGGTAGCATGTTACCGTGCGCAGAGCGCTATATGTCACGCTAACATGCTGAGGTCTCAAGCCAATTAGAGCCTCCGCTCTAATGTGCTCCGAAATGAGCACGGACCCTGCAGTGTGTACATGTCACATCCTGTCCCTTTCAGAGGAACAGCACTTTCTCTCTCAAATAATTTCATTTTCTCTTCGTTTCTTTTTTTTTGGATGGCACAATGAACCCATTGAGTTTCCAAGGCTATCAAGGCCTCAGGAACTCTAAAGGCCTACATCCATCAGACATGACTCACGTTAAACCTTCACACAACGCAACGGAAGTGAACATAAAAGCATATATTGACTTACCTCTATTCACTGCTTTCAGTAGTTTTCCACAGCTCGCCGGCGTTCGTTGAGATGCGAGGAAGCGTCTGCCATACCCCAAGTGAACTCACAATAATGAATCCTGGTTCATGCTTGTCATGAAAAATGAACTTCACAAAATATGCAATTGGGTAATTATTTTCTTCAAGATCATAGAACCTGTTTCACAGATGAGTAGCAGGAAACTTTTACGCATTCATATGATGAAGCTGACAAAGATCAATAATGATCAGATATTTGATTGACTCGAAAACTGTCATTTTTAACAAAGATTTTTTCTCTTTGGGTCGAGCAGATGCTATTATCACTTCAAGAAATTGGGTTTTTTTTATAAGAACTTTAATGACTCAGAAGTAAGAGTAAATGAATAAGCAGTTCATTCACAATAATGGCGCAGTGAGTTATGAAGACAATAGGCGGCGATAAGGAAAAGGCAGAAAATTTCGCAGCTTTTTCACTGATGTGAGATGATTAATTGTCCTGCATTCATGTTTCGGTGAAGAATAAGGTTTTTCCCGACTTCAGTTGATGGAAGATCAAGGGCAGTTATATTGTAAATGGCATTCAACGAGGCACAAAAGTATCAGAGGGAAAGAAATAAGGACCGTACGATACGATAGTGGTTCTGGTAACACTGGGGACACCATTCGCTTGCATCTTCAAACTTGAATATCCTCGCTATCATTAGCTAGCTCATTAACCGCCCTAAAAAATAATTTGTATTTCTGAAATTATAGTTGTATGTGCTCGGCAGAAATTTCCATTTTTATGCACCTATGCAAAGTGACACCCAACACACAATCCAAACCTTTTCAGCAGTCCCGAGAGGATCCTCTGCAGCAGAAAAAAAAAAACAAAGAAATGTGTATTATGCTTTTATTTTGAAAAGTGTGCAATTATCGTAATATGCAGTGTGTTGGTTGGCATTGCACTAGCCAGACTTTTGCAGTACCCCACTGCTGGTCATCTCAGTTAGAATCTTTTGATGTTGAATAAACGCACTTTGGAAGGACTTCCTGAAGTAAACCTGTGATTTTTCTTTGCAATACCTGGGATTATAATACAAGAATAATTGCTCAATAGCTCAAGAGCCCATTTACTCCTCACAAAATATTAATATTCTGCCAAAGCCATATACTGTCGACATGCATAGTCTCCAATAGCACATCATGAATTTGCTTTCACGCAAGTCAATCATTTTATATGCCAGTCAGTTGAATTTTCTAGCAAATTAAAAGCTCTTCGATCTTGGCAAAGTCTTGGCAAAGGTAAGAAATAGACATAACAGAGGGTAAAAATTCTGTGTTAATTTCTTTGCTCTTGCTGCCTGAAATTTTGCCCGGATTCTGGTCTTTTAAGACATTAGTTTTTGGTCCACTATTAAATAAATAAACTCCCCCCTTTTAAATTTTCATTTTCTTCCCCAAAATGTCATTCAGGGCATTTGTACTGTCATAGTGCCCCTTTTGATACATTAGATGGGAGAAAATGGCCGTCGAGGCAGGAAGCAGTTAGGTGGAATTCAGCAGGAGGCCAATTTCAGTCAAAATAGACTGGGCACAGATATTTTTGTCTGAACCGCAGCAAAGCAAGAGCCAGCCATATAAATACAATAGGCTGCGACCGAGCGGCTGAGTGAGAGATGAAGTTACTCCATTGGTCGATCGAGTGTTGAGTTTACCCATTTGCCATTGCACTTTCAAAATGAATTGCCAGTCGGCAAGCTATTACAGCATTACAGGGTCCAGCCATATATTAGGACTGTCTCAATACCTGGTGAGATCCGTATATAGAAAGCATTTTAAGTCATAAAATGCATTCCCAAGATCAAGACCTTCTCAGTCCTTAAACACCATTAATTTGCTGTCGATTCTAGCCATGTTGGTCATTGTATTGCAGTTTTCATACATTAACAGTATTCATAAATTAGCATGCTATGCTAGCTATTGTAAGCAATGGCCAGCTGGCAAACTACTAAGCTCAGCTACTTAGCCCAGCTAGATCACACTGGCCAAGTGGCTCCAAGTTAAACTACTTTGAGCACAATGTATTAAATTAAACCAGTATACAGAGATCATTACCGGGAATGATTGGTCATCAATAATGGCCAGCTGCATAGGTAGCTGTATTCCCGACAAGGGCTTGTTTCTTCTCATTAGGGACTGAAGCTACATTGGAGTCCTTTATAAAAGCACTGCATAGGAAGAGCGGTTCTTTGCAAGGGAGAGAAATCCTGCCAAATCTGCTTGGAGGTAGAAGTTTTGACAAATGCGAATGTTCCAGTCAGCCGAACTGAGTGAAGACTGGTCGCATATTAATCTAGGCTCCTGACATTTGTGGTTATTGAGTGAGTCAGACAGTTCTTGTGCTGCGCAGCTATAATATGATATAATACAATCATGTTAGGTAGCTACTGATATCAATTTAGTACTAAGCTAAGCCAACTTGCAGCTGCACCGTTAACATATTATTTCAAAATTACTAATAAAGGCAAGCTGCCTGTCCAGTTCATTGACGGAAGTCAACATTTGCAGGCTAATGCATTCAGAACTACTTCGTTATTGTCTGTTTTATATCTGGCTAGCTAAATGGGTGGGATGATGATCAAATGTGTACATTAGGTAACTTCATGAGCCAGCATTGAAGGTATTCAATGAAAGCCTTAATACATAGAATAAGGCCTCCTACAAACAAGAAACCTGTTTCCACGTGGTCCTTTTCAGTTTGAACTTAACAGCAAAGGGGTTTGTATGCCTAACCTGTATCACGAAGTTAGCTGGGTAAATGCAGTAGATCGAAGAACAGCTTTCAACTCATTCTGACATTGAACAAAGCTTTTCCTGACAAGATAATGCAGGATATGGAAGTCATCTGGCCGGCAGGCTGAAAACTGTGTTCAGGGTACCGGTACTCACCCACATCTTAAAACGGCGTTTCAGGAGCATCGCCACCTTGTGTTCTCACGCTAGATGTCAAGGCCCTCTGCAATGAACCTTGGAAATGTACCAGTCTGGTTTATTCCCATTTCCAAATATAAATTTGGAAAATTAATACTCAGAGGAACAACATAACCAGCTTGGTCTGAGCTCATCACATGGAGTATCACCTTGGCCCAAAAGCAGCACAATCAGCAGTTATGAAGATCACTGATAAGGGCGCTGTAGTCAATGTTTGAGATGAAGCTCATGTATGCCCATCTGGACTGCATTACCCACAATTCTCCTACAGTTAAGAACATATTATGGGCTGAGAGCAGATAAGGGACGGATGCTACCTATGGGACAGGGGGACAAGCCCTTCTGGCACTGAACAAACATGGTATCGAAGCTCCCACTTAATCTGGAACAGCGTAGAAAAACATGCGGGGACTCTTTCATGGAGCCAGATTAGCCCTGGTCTACCACAAACAAGAAACCAATTGGCCACGAAGGTGTGATTCACGCCTACGCAAGGTCTAATCAGAGTGCGAAACACACCCCATGTTGGCTTTTTATTAGAACTGCTATCTAAGTACACAGAATGGTGGAGTTTCAAGTTCCATCTCCTTGGTTCTCAAAGACATTTTTTTTTTTTTTTTTGTGTTTTTTTTAATACATTAGATATTCAGAGCATGAACCAGAGAGAAGGACTGAAAAATCAAAGCACCACACGCAGAAATTAGACTCCCTGCGTTTCTCCTGGTCTTTACAGCGCCGGCAGTGTTAGCTACTGATCAAGGGGGAAAATTTTTTCCTAAAATGCTTTTTTATTCCATTCATTTTTCTCGCAATTTGAGATGCCAAGTTGTATTCAGTGGCTCATTTCTTCGCCGCGATGTTCTCTGTTCACATGGGCAGGGGAGCAGAGCTCCTGTAGCCATTACGGCATGTGATGTCATGCCCTGCTCTCTTTAATCCGCCTACACGGCCCTTCATTTAGTACAGAGTGACACCAGCCGGGAACACTTGGACTAACCAACAACAGACCCGTAAGTGCTGCATATTGGGAGGAACGCATGAATTAAGACAAGGTTGGTAGGAAAACCAACAGGAATCTTGGCTCAACTATTGAAAAGGTGATTGCATGCATGTATGGAAGAGTGACTCACAACGCACGGTCAAACTTGAACACGTCAGGGAGTCCACACAGTATGACGCATGCAAGTATACGCTTTTGTCAAAGGGCATCCCCCCCAAACTTATTCTATCACAGTGGGAAACCATTAGCTAACTGAAAAAATAAAATGAACAATGCCACTTCAGGGAACATTGCATTTTAATAACCAATATACAACCCTATACAGCAAAAAAAAAAAAAAAGGCTTTTAGATGGTTCACTTTGAAAGGCCTCCTTCAGTGAAGAGTCACTACATTTATTCAAAACAAAGTGACAAAACTCTGAAATTAAAACAATTAAAAACAATAAAACTAGCTCTCATGGACAAACTTTGGATAAATTCTTCCACTGTGATTGCACAATAATCCGAAGTTTGACAGGAGGCCAAAATAAATTAAAAAAAAAAAAAAGGCCAGTGACAAGCCAAGACTGAAACAAAACCAGGCCATGCAGTGAAAATGGCTCTGTACTCGACGTCTAAATGGACTGATGAAGAGTCAGGAACGTTCCTTCGGCAAATCTTTACAAACAACAAGATGGAAACAACCTATACATTAAAACACACCCTAGTTTACCTGAGATAACAGCTCGCGATGGTACTCGCAGAAACCCTGATGCTTCACCACAGTCGTATGCACAAGATTCGGAGGTGCAGCAGCAATGAAGCGTTTGAGGGCGCAATGCCTTTCTGTTTAAATGAGCGACCGATTAACGACTGCTACGCTTGAGGTCGTTGAGTCAGCGTGTGTGCGCAGGCGTGTTGGTGTCCTCTGGGCCTCTGGGCGACTTTAATGGCATTGACGCTCCCTCTCGCGACAGCCGGTCCGCTTCTTCGTTCCCTTTATAACCGGCGTGCCCAGGAATGTGAAGCTAGAGGATGCAAGGAGGGGCAGCGGATGGTGGGGAAAGAGACGTACAGACCAGAACGAAACGGGTGGCGGTCAATAACATTCTGCCATTTCTTTGGGCTTGCTGTGGATTTCGGTTCACAAAGACACGTCTACCTCAACACAGCCCAAATGCATTAGTTCTAAATTTTCAAATCCATTTCTTATCCCCGTTTTCATGTTTACATTTCAGTTTTTGCGTTGCTGCTTTTTTTTTTTTTCTTAAGAAACAACCAGGGTGCAAAACTTACTTTTTTGCCCATCAGCCAAATGGCCTGTGAATGTTCAAATTTTACCAGCCATTTAATAGGTTACCATTATTTTTTTGGCTGGTGAGTGAAGCAAATCTACCAGCCACCAGCATATTTTACTAGCATGTGGCTGGTGCCAATTTTAGCCCCTGGAAGCAACTCATCAGGTTTCAGTTTGATCAAACAATAGCCCACATTCACTTCTTAGCCTTCGCGTGCTGCGTAGCTGCAGCCGCGCCTCCACACGAAAACAATGGAGCTATGCCAGAAATGTCCCAAACATATTTTTAATAATTTCATAGCTGTGAATTAGACAAGTTAGTGCAAAGCCCTTTAAATATGTGTCATCATTAAAATATAATATTTTCAAGGCATCAATTCAGCATACTATACCTTAAAAGGCCATATTCACAGACACAGATTAATCTCATTAGAAGACAATTTTGAGTTTTAAATGGAGAATTTACATTTAAATGTCCATTTAATGAATGCCAAGGCTTTATCAGCGGCTGCGAAACTAGCCCCATAAAGCAGTTACCTACTGAGTGGCCCTCAGCAATCTGTACATTATTCAGTCACTTTCCCTGAAAATTATTACCATTGAACATGGCTTCTTGTGTGCTTGGTTCTGAATGTGGGTGTGGTGCCAAAACTCATTTAAACAGACGATGACTAAGCCTTTATAACAGGCAATTAATCAGGTGCTCTCCCATTTTAGAGTTCAGTTTTTGGCAGCATGCTCTGTGGACCATGTAAAGAAATAAAAATATCACTAACCCATACAACCTCCAAGTCTTCATTTAACTTGTCGAGTTTTTCAAAATCCTGTCTGTTGATGACCTCCCCACCCGACTTCAGCCGCCAACCGTTACTTTTCCAGTTTTTCACCCAACTTGTAATGCCTTCGAAAAGAGCGAGATTTCAGACTCAGGCCTCAATGGAAAAACAAAATACAGTTTTCATTAAATCTGGGACACAACTACACATAAGAGTGTATTAATACATAAATTCATCTGTGGACAGAGGAACTTGCATAATGTCGAACTGATTGGGTATCTTGGAGGATTTTTACATTCTAACACACAACTGATTTCATCTTGAACAGAACTGAAAAATCGAATTCAAAGAAATGCACAAACCATTGATGGTAAACTTGCTATCTGTGTAGAGCACAAGCTTCTTTATGTTTCCATCTCTGGCTTGTTCAAGAGCTTTACAAGCAGCCTGAATCATACGGAAAACAAAAACAAAGAATGAGAAATGTATTGACATCCAAATATACAAATAGAATGCGTTTTTACCCGTAAAAATGTTTGTCTCCCCCCCCGGCCCCCTTCCCTGCCTAACCCACCGGAAGGACAGACAGACGGACAGACAGGCGCATACCAAAAGGCACTACTGCAGGACCTGAGTAGTTAGTATGCAAAGTTTCCTAAAGATCATGCAAACGGTTTAGGAGTTATGGTCCGGACAGAAATGGATCACATCCGGACGGGCGGACGGATGGACGGACAGACAGGCGCATACCGAAAGGCACCATTTCAGGACCAGAGTAGTAAGTATACAAAGTTTTGTAAAGATCATGCAAACGCTTTTGGAGGTACGCTCCGGAAATGAAGTGGGAACGCCGACACGAAACGGAACCGAGCCTGAAACAATATGTCTCCCCTCTCCCTCCAGGGGGGGGGGGGGGCATCATGATGAGCGAAACATTTAAATCAGTCACAGATGAAGCATGTAATGTTATCTCATGGCCGCGGCACAAGTCTAGGTCTACAGACAGACATCACACAATAAGCGAACAGTCCGTGCGTGCAGCTGGCATGTTTTATGAGGGAGAAAGAGGGCCGAAGCGAATTTGACAAGGACCAAATGCTTATGGCCAGACAAGTGGGTCAGAGTATCTCCAAATGGCAAAGCTTCTGAGGAGCTCAGTCAGCAGTGGTGAGTAGCTACTGACAGTAGCACAAGGAGGAACAAACCATGAACCATCACAGGGTGTTGGATGCCCAAGGCTCATCGATGCACAAGGACAATGATGGCTCTCCCGTCTGGTCTGAACCGACAGAAAGGCCCCTGTAGCACAAGCTGCAATGAATTTTAATGATAATTATATGAGGAACGCATCACAAGACTCAGTGCATCACACCCAGCCGCGTATTGAACCTTCTTTCTGCTGACCAGTCAGCATGCATGTTCTAACCCTAGTCCACCACCGAATGAGCCTACAATGGGCATGTGAGCTTCAGAACTGGACTTGGAGCAATTGAAGACGGTTGCCTGGTCCAATGAGTCCAGTTTTCTTTTTATTCACGTGCATTGGCCAGGGACATGAGCACCAGTTATCTGGGGAAGAGATGGCACCAGGATGCACTGTGGGAAGACGACAAGCTGGTGGAGGAAGTGTGATGCTCTGTGAAATAATCTACTGCAAAACCCAAGGTCTGGGAATTCAAGTGGATATCAGTTTGGCATCATGAGGGGGACCTTGACAATATTAGGCAGGTGGTTTTAATGTTGTGGCTGATTGGTTTACACAATATGTAGTAAATGCAAGAGGAACCCAGGGGGGAGAAAATAAATTAAAAAGCTGTACCTGCAATTCTGCTCGCTGGTTAGTCTGTCTTCCCTGTAGTCTTTCGCAAACATTCCTGTACAGAGAGACAGAAAAGATTGACTCAAAAAAAAAAAACAAAAAACTAAACTTGGCAACATAGAACATTTTATTTTTTTTGGTCCACCACTTGAAATTAAAAACCTATATTTTCTTCATTTGTATACAAATGTGCAGTGTTTGAATGGGCCCCATCAAATAAAGTAACCTTATTAACCCTTTACCTCCTGGGAGTGAAATAGATACCAGGTCCCTCCTTCCTGAGCTAGTTAGCCAATTTTATGTTTCCCTCATAAAAAGCTCAAATTACAGCAAATACTATAAGCTAAACAACATTGTTACCAAGTAAAGCTGTAGAAAACTGATTTGACTTTGGTCATCATCCCAACTGTCTTCATGTTTGGACACATTTCACTTGAAGGTAAGTCAGATAACTCATTTGTATCTATAAAAGAAACACTGATGTCACTTTCAGTCTTCTCTTCTTTTGTGGACTGTAAATCCTCTTGCAAGAATCCTTCAAAGTCCAACGTGTCTGAATGCCTGTCAAATGTATTTTCTGGCATTTTGGTGACTAAAATTGAGGGCTAAAATCTCGACATTTTTGAGTATAGCGATGCTATGTGATTATGCAAATGCTATCTATAAGGCTTATTCTGGATTGCTTAAGATAGTAAAGCACCTAACTAAAACAAAATGTTTTGATAGGTCTAAACATAGCAACTATGACTCTTTGGAGGTACAGGGTTGATACAGCAAAGTAGTCTAATACATGGAGAGCAAAGCCATGTTAATTGGCCAACAGTTTGCCACAGATAGTGATGGTACACTTTACATATTTACTTTCTGTACATTTCAAAGGCATTTTTTAACTTGACAGTTGTAATTTTTTTTTTCTGTGAGAACAAAGGCAAAAATATCAACCACGCCTGAGCTATGACTGGCAACTGGATCCACATACATGGGATGATCTGGTCCCCAGTAAACACCGATGCCAGCACGAGCGCCGGTCTTCCCATTGCTCGAACAACAACCATCAGTGTACACTACCACTGCATCACCTGCAAAGAAACCAATAAGAAACCAATCAATAAAATAATTATGAATCACAGATTATACAACTATGCATGATCTATATTTTTTGTTTGGAGTTCTCATTTCAATCGAATCTCACTTCACTGCACAGCCAGCCCAATTCTACGCAGTACTGTGGCAGAGATTACCTGGTAACCTGTGAGTACAGAAGTAGAGTTTGCTGTATTACAGGACTAAGAAAAACTGAAAAGGGCCGTTTGTACTTTTGCCTCTGTCACAGATTTAAGAGAATATTGGGCTTTATACCAAGCTTCCACCAAGTTAACTCAGCAAATCAGTTTCCCGATTAGGAGCACTGGTGTATCCCTACCAGGTACTGCCGTTTTACCCCCCAGCCCTTGATTCAGCTCGAGAAGCTTGTTGGTCATGTTGACAAGACGGTCACACTCAGCAAATGAAGTAGCGACCGAAGCTGTAATCATGATGAGGGCCTGAAAATCACTGCCTTCACTGAATTAGTAAAATTCAACGTTATTTTAGGCTACATACCCATGTACGTAAACCCATCCGCACTAGGTTGCTGGGAGCAGGGCTTTTGCACCTCCCCCTCCGTGCATTTGAACCGCTTGCCATGGTCCACTTCATCTGGATCTACAAGGTGCCGTTTTCCTCCGATAGGAACTGCAGAAATGGCTTCAGGCGCAATTTTGGGAGGCTCTGGCACACTGCAAGCCCCTTCTGGGAGAAAAAACGACAATATATCAACCAGCCCACTCAAATGTCTGCAATCACAAGACAAACAAGGCCGAGCAACATAGTAATCCTTACAGCAATGATTCAAAATTCTCAACTGAATGGACACAATGGGAGCTCTTTTTATGCAGTCTCTATAGAGTGAAATCGGTATTGAAGTAATCTCAGACAATTACTCAAGTCTCGTCGACTGAAGAAAGCATTAGCGCTGATATGGAAGGGGGTCAGTAAAGTTAAGCGCTATTTTAAGTGGTAACTGCAGCCAATTGCCACCTTTTTTCACAATCGCAGCGAAACCCAATAGTTACGCGAGTACCTGCTGCAGAAGCCAATGTAGTCGCTCCTGCTTGGCTCCTCACGAAAGCCCAAGCGTCTTCCTCCGAAGCAAATTTCTTGAAACTTGCACTAGGGAACTTGTCAACTTGACTTTTGCATTCATCCCTAGAGCAATTTTACAAGTTAAGAAATCGCGACGGCCAAATTCAACAAACGATTTTTATAACTCAATCCACAGGGCCATATAAACCTACCAGGTATTGTAAACACCTGGCTTGACACCTTTTCTCACAGCGTAGAAGAATTTCCCTTTGGCCATCTCTTCAGCTCCAATACAAAGAGCCCTGCGTGTAATACTGCATAGACTGGTCAACTTTAGCATCACCCCAACAACAAGGAGTAACGTGTTAGTAGGGGTCTAGTTACTTGAAATAACAAAAATCCGTTAACACATTTCCATGGCATGTTTTTGACGAGAGGTTCAAGTAAATATTTTAAAATTATACATAGCAAACAAAAACGAAGACACAAACGCTTTGCAACGAGGAGCAGACCAACAAGGCTTGCAGATCTCTCCAGTTCCAATAAATGAGGTCAGCGTTCTCCACCAACATTAACGTTAGCTAGCTAGTTATAAGCTCACTCATAAACTATAGCCAAAGTATAACCTCACATGTGGGAACGTGGCGAAGCTAGACAAAACCAACAATACGTGAAATTATAATCTTCGCAGACGTCCGCAGGATTTTGAAACAGTCGTGCGATCAGAAAATAAAATCCCTTGTTTTCACGCTTAAAACAGAAAGTGCATGCGATCTCTCTGTTTGACTGAAAGCTAAGTAACATAATTGAAACCCTTTTCCGGGTTTACCATTTCCCATGATTCCTCAGCAGAACGACCTTTTGCGAACTTCTCGCGATATTCCGGCCTCTTCCCAGGCCGACGTTGACTAAGGTTGGTGGTGAAAGTTGGGACAGTCATAGCATTTTTTAGTAAAAAATGCTGAAAATATGCATTATATTTCTGAATTTTACTTTTATATCTGTGGTAGAGTTACGGATGCATCAGATATTCACAATTTAGGAGATGGATGGCTGTTCTAATTATGTCAAAGGCATTTATAAGGCAGTGGACATGGGTTTCTGCGGCAAGGATGTTCGCGAAAAGCCATTATTGGGCCCATGTGTGTGATATTCGGGTTTGAGTAAGACTGTTAGCTTACCAGTGTTTTGTAAATCGGAACCGTCGGGCTATTCTGAGCGTAGAAATGTAAAAGTCGGGACGTTTATGTGCGCCAAATCTTGACAATTTCGCAGCAACGGAGCAAGTTTCAGTCGTTGAAATGACAGACCGTGGAAAAGGCTCGCAAATAACCTTAGACCATCCTTAGAATAGTCAGCTAACTGACGTTATATCGCCAGCGTTATTTGGTCGTGCTGCGTTTTCTAAATCGGTGTCGTATTAATGAGCCGGTGTTCTGACAATTTGTGCTGCCTTGTCAAAAAATGCTACCGTATTGGAAAGCGATCGTAAAGTCTTTGTTTTCGCCTTGATATTGTAATATGAATCTGTCCACAGTAATAACTTTGTTATTTGTTAGCTTATAACATAAGCATGTAGTATGTAATCAACCCCTTAAAGTTTTGATTAACGTTACTCTTGCGAGAAATTGCCTGTGTTAGCTTTGTCAGACTAGTGAAGTTGGTCATTATTTCGGGATATTATTCGCTAGTTTGGCTTCACTGGCTATCTAGCTAGTCATTGCAGTCGACACTTGCTAATGTGCGACTTGGCATTATCTTCGTTCTGCGATGTTGATATTGCCATGTTCTTGAATTAGCATGTGCCTGCTTCAGTCCAAATTTCGATCCAACGTTAATAATGCTGGTTCTCTCAATCTCTCGTTTTAGACATTGGCCATGTTCAGTACCAGCGCCAAAATCGTAAAGCCTAACGGCGAAAAGCCTGATGAATTCGAATCTGGAATTTCACAGGTAAGTGATTTTAAGTTATTATCTCGCATTACTGTTGGTCATGGCGTGACCGTCGAGAGTAACGTGTTAGTTGTCATGCTTCTGCATGCATTTTGGCGTTCTAGATGGTTCTAGCGTTATTTTGTTTCATTCAATTACTTCCTGTCACGTTGTAGGCCCTCCTAGAGTTGGAGATGAACTCCGACCTGAAGGCTCAGCTGAGGGAGCTGAATATCACTGCAGCTAAGGTGAGTTTAATTAAAGAGCACGCCAGAGAAAACAATGTTACTTCGAAACTTGATGGCATTTACTCTGGGGACATATAAAGAAATTGGTAAATTGCTTAAATGGCAACAACGATATACTCAAGTTGGTTAAATATGCTTAAGAAATGTTAAGTGGTCGAGAAGTCCCCCAACGTGGACATCCTGTGAGGTTGCTCTCGCGTGGCTCTGTCCGTGTGGCGTATGGGAGCGCAGCACTTCGGTGCTATGACGTACAGTCCCGTTCCACGACGTTGGAGAGCAAGCTTGTCCCCGGCTTTTGGGCTGGTGTGGACAGCGTCCTGTATATTCCTACATCTTCCCAGAGCTTTTGGGCCGTTACTGGGGAGGTAAACCATGCAGTGCACATTACTTTCTTGTCTCATTTGTCATGTCCTCACATACTGAAGTTTGCTTATTTTTTGGTCATTTTACGTAAGTGGTGGTGACTAATTTTGCTTATTTTGATTAAAAACTGCCGTGCCTTTCGCAGGAAATTGAGGTTGCTGGGAACAGAAAAGCCATCATCATCTTCGTGCCTGTGCCCCAGTTGAAGTCCTTCCAGAAAATCCAGGTTCGGCTTGTCCGAGAGCTGGAAAAGAAATTCAGTGGCAAGCATGTGGTCTTCATTGCACAGGTATGCATACGGTGCCAGGCAGTCTCCCCTGATCTCAGTGTCATGTGTTTGGAGCATCCAGGCTTGCCTTGCTAGTGGCATCCATAGGGTTTTTTTTTTTTGTTGGCTGTAGTTAGAATTTTTAGAGTACTTTCCTCCTGTTTAAGGAACTGACTGGTTTAGTGATGCTTCCTGCTAGTATAATTCACATTAGCGTGTAGAAGTGATTGATTTACTGAATAGGCATTTGTAATCCAACGTGGACATCCTGTGAGGTTGCTCTCGCGTGGCTCTGTCCGTGTGGCGTATGGGAGCGCAGCACTTAAGTGCTATGACGTACAGTCCCGTTCCACGACGTTGGAGAGCAAGCTTGTCCCCGGCTTTCGGGCTGGTGTGGACAGCGTCCTGTATATTCCTACGTCTTCCCAGAGCCTTTGGGCCGTTACTGGGGAGGTAAACCATGCAGTGCACATTATGCCTTTCAGTTCAGTCACACTGTATACTCTTATAAGTTACTTTGGTTAACTGTGTCTGCTAAATGTCAAAATTGAATTAGCTTGACCAAAGTTGTCCTTGAAAGCACTTGAGGTTCTAATGAGGAACGGTCCTTGTAAAGTTTTGATTACTCACCAATCAGCCTTAACATTATGACCGCGGACAGGTGAAGTGAATAAGAGTATCTCATTACAGTGGCACCTGTCAGTGGGTGGGATATATTTGGCAGCAAGTGTACATTTGGTCCTCAGAGTTGATGTGGAAGCAGGAAAAATGGGCTAGTGTAAGGACGTGAGCAACGTTTACAGGGGCCAAATTTTGACAGCTCGACGGCTGGGTCGGAGCATCTCCGAAACTGCAACTCCCGTGGGACGTTCCCAGTCTGCAGTGGTCGGTTTCTGCAAAAAGTGGTCAAAGGGAGGAAAATTAGTGAACCGGCGACTGGGTCGGGCAGCCAAGGCTCAAAGATGCGCGTGAGGAGCGAAGGCTAGCCTTTGTGGTCTGATCCCACAGAAGAGCTAATGTAACTCAATTGCTAAAAAAAGTTGATGTTGATTCAGGCAGAAGGGTGTCAGAACACACTGTGCTCCGCAGTTTGTTGTATGTGGGGCTGCGGTGCCACAGACCGGCCAGGGTGCCCATGCTGTCCTCTTGTCCACGGCAGAAAGCACCTACAATGAGTACATGAGCATCAGAACTGGAACACGGAGTAATGGAGGAAGGTAACCTGGTCTGATGAATCATTTTCATTACATCATTTGGATGACCGGGTGAGTGTGCGTCGATGCACTATGGCAAGAAGGCAAGCCGGCGGAGGCAGTTTGATGCTTTGGACAATGTTCTGCCGGGAAACCTTGGGTCCTGCCATTCATGTGGATGTTACTTTGACACCTACCACCAACCTGAACATTGTTGCTGTCCAAGTACATCCCTTCATGGAAGCGGTATGCCCTAATGGCAGTGGCCTCTTTAAGCAGGATAACGCACCCTGCGCACAGCAAAAATGGTGCAGGAACAGTTTGAGGAACACAACAAGGAGTTCAAGGTGTTGACTTGACCTCCAAATTCCCCACATCGCAATCCAGTCAATCATCATTGAGATGCGCTGGACAAACAAGTCCAATCCACGGAGGCCCCACCTTGCAACATGCAGGACTTAAGGGATCTGCTGCTAACGTCTTGGAGCCAGATACCGCAGCATATCTGCAGAGGTTGCGTAGAGTCCATGCCTTGATGGGTCAGGCTGTTTTTGGGGCTAATGGGAGACTTGCATAATATTAGGTAGGTGGACATAATGTTGCGGCTGATCTGAGTATGTGTTGGCTTTTGTTTTTTCAATTTGCTTTACGTGGCAGGAGGTTGCATGGTCCCCTAAGTGCATTAACTAAACAAACTGAGTTTCGGAGTTCTAATGGCGACTGTTTCTTTGGTTAATGCATTGAGTGTTTGGCAGCTTCAGCAATCTAATTTCTCCGCTTTAAAGTGAAGTAGTGGATACCTACTCCTCTCACCCACCATTATGCAGTTTCCACCTGGGTTACACTGGGCAGCGTCTGCCTATGTGAAGCCTGTTCTAAATTTGATTAATTTATGCGTCACTGGTTTCCAGGTTGTGAAGGGCCATGTGGGATTTACTGCTATGTCAATGTTTTTTTTTTTTTTTCCCCCCTTCTTCTTCTTTCCCCTCCACAGAGGAGAATTCTGCCCAAGCCCACGAGGAAAAGTCGCACAAAAAACAAGCAGAAGCGTCCCAGAAGGTGAGTCCCTATCCATTCCAAATTGTCGCTTTTCTGCAGCTGAATTCCACTTGTGTTGGAGTCGGCACAGTGACCTATTGGGCCACTTTCACACATGCTGGTTAAGTTCTGCCCTGGAGTAAATTAACGTTTTGGCGAATATTCCATAAAAATGAAATTCAGTCAGATTTCGTCTCTCTTGACGACCAGTTGTTCAGCTGTTTTGAGCGGGAAATCACGGCTTGGTTGTCAGCCTGTTGTGAAATGCTAGTAATTTTGCATGTAGTTGGCTTGATACTTTTTCCAACGTGGACATCCTGTGAGGTTGCTCTCGCGTGGCTCTGTCCGTGTGGCATATGGGAGCGCAGCGCTTCGGTGCTATGACGTACAGTCCCGTTCCACGACGTTGGAGAGCAAGCTTGTCCCCGGCTTTCGGGCTGGTGTGGACAGCGTCCTGTATATTCCTACGTCTTCCCAGAGCCTTCGGGCCGTTACTGGGGAGGTAAACCATGCAGTGCACATTTGCTCTTAAAAATCGAGAACAAAGTGAATTCGTGTAGTAATGCTCAGTGTGTGAATGCAGATGATACCTGATTGGTTGGGTACGGTGGTCACTGTTGATAGAGGCTTCACATCTCCTTTGTAGTAAAGCACTAAACAAGTAGATGTAAATGCAGGGCTGCATTCTGAATAGATGCAGCGGTAATGTAGAATCTGAATGTAAGTTTTCGTAGCACGTCGGAATGATCTGAGATTGCTGTTGGGTCTTTTTTCAGTCGCACACTGACCGCTGTGCACGACGCAATCCTTGAAGACCTGGTCTTCCCCAGCGAAATCGTCGGCAAGAGGATCCGTGTGAAACTGGACAGCAGTAGGCTCATCAAGGTCCACCTTGACAAGGCGCAACAAAACAATGTTGAACACAAAGTGAGTGTACATTTACCATTTCTGTGCATCTTTTTAGTCCTTTAACGCCCGCCCCCCCAACGTGGACATCCTGTGAGGTTGCTCTCGCGTGGCTCTGTCCGTGTGGCATATGGGAGCGCAGCACTGCAGTGCTATGACGTACAGTCCCGTTCCACGACGTTGGAAAACAAGCTTGTCCCCGGCCCTCGGGCTGGTGCGGACAGCGTCCTGTATATTCCTACGTCTTCCCAGAGCCTTTGGGCCGTTACTGGGGAGGTAAACCATGCAGTGCACACATCTCAATTCCCATTTGTCTGTCAGGTTTTATTCTTGGTGATGTGTATGGTATCTGTCTCATTGTATTTTTGTGGTTGAAGAATTTCAGAATTTCTTGCCAGCTATAGCTTTCTGACTGATGATTCTCTATTGTTTTTTTAGGTCGAGACCTTCTCTGGTGTCTACAAGAAGCTCACGGGCAAAGATGTTGTATTTGAATTCCCAGAGTTCCAGCTGTGAAGTGGAAATGACAAAATAAATTTGTTTACTGTCACTTACCGTTTGGCACAGTTTCGTCCTGTGATATGCACTGTTATCCTGAGGTTGCAGCGCACTCAGACCTCATACGCTGCTCCGATGGCCTTGTCTTTGGGGTCCCACCAATGGTAGATACATGTGAATTGTTGCTTTCAGAGTATTTTGACTTATCTAGTTTTGTCCTCGCTTAATAGCCGTAGTGAACACTTGATTGAAAAAACAAATTAAGTTGATTTTGATTTATTAAAGCCGTTTTTGGCGTTGGTCGGTCATTTCAGTTGTATGTTTCTGGGGTTGGCTTACAGATAGGCCAGCTTCAGGTCTGACTTCAAATGGTATTTGCCTGGTGGAGTGGTTGGCGCAATAATGCAGAACCTTCACCTGGTTGGTCAGTAGGTCAGTAATATACTGCATGTAGGAAGGGATGTTGAAGGAAGCTGCCTCAGCATTTTTATTGTGCCGTCTTGCACCATGGTTAAATCGGGTTACAAAAAAGTTTCGGTTCATCCGCAAGCTTGTTAACATGCCAAAGGGTTGGCCTGTTTTCGTCGAGTGAATGTGTTTGCTCGTGAGATACAGGTTTAGGCAAACTGTTACTCCTTGGTGGGAGTAGTTTTTCAACCAGCATTTTGAATCCCCTAGAAAACGTTCGCTGGTGTCCTGTTCGTGAAAATATGCAATAGCCTTCTTCATTAACAGGAACGATTTTGGCGTTTCGAATGAGTCCTTTCAGTGGGGAAAACTTGCTGTACTTAACTATCAGAGCTCTGCAGGCATCTTTTCCGGCAAGGTTCACACTGATCGAGAGCCTCGGGGTATACATAATATTTTCATCACCGTGTTTTTACCTTCAACTTGGCCAATAATTATGTTTTCCCAGGTAGAAACTATCAAGATGGAGCCCAGGCTTCCAATTAAAACTACTATGTTCATACTATAAATTACACATGCTACTGATTCATCAATAAAAATAAAATCGGTAAACCGGGTGAACAAAATTTTCTTACCCCACGCGGCTCGAGACATTTTCGGCGCGTGGTTATCCGTGACGGCAGGCCTGCTGGTGGTGGTAAACGCGTAGTACATGGTGGTCCGCATGCTTGAGAATGCTGCACCCCATTTCCTGATTATTGGAGAAGTGAAAATGCTGCTTTAACGTGCCCATGAATTTATTGAGTTCAACTTTCATCCTAATAAACAAAAACGTGTAATTTTTAAGGAAATTATTTCAGACGAGTAAGGTCTGGTTTTGGAGGTGTTACCTGCACGAGTGGGTCACGTTAGTGACTGAATTCAGCCGTCTGGTTCTCGAGCTTGGTGTAAATTCCTCCCCTAGTGCAACGGTTGGGTACTACTGCTGTCGAACAAAAAGCATGTGAAGGATATACACCACTAGATGGCACCACGAGTTGACGTGCATTGAATTTGCGCTTTCTTCGGTTACTGCAGTAATTCTCAATGCCTGGGCTAAAACTGGGAGCTTGCTCCGAGGATTTACTTAAACTCTTAAATCACATTCTGTCTGAAATGGCTATGCATGCTAAGAAAAATGCATCATCTCGGGGCATGTAGTACTTAAGAGACTAAATTTCTAACAGTAAATTTCAAACTAGAACTGCATGTAAATTATAACCGATGAAATGAAAGAAGGGTCAATCAGCCAGCCTCTAGTTGGTATGTATACCTCGCCACCAAGCCATCTGGAAGATAATGATGAATTCAAGGATAAATGATATTGAGGCCCACCCGCATTCCACTGAAGTATCAGGAAAAGCTGGAGAATCATTTGTGTATTCACTAGTTAAGTTGACCTGTTGTCAGTGCACTGCATTCATTTGTTCCTTATTTTTATGTAAAAGTTTGCCTGTAGTCCAATAAGCATAATGTAAAATTGGGAATCTGTGGCATTGAAAAACTTGGCATAATGTGGATGAGGAAGGTAAACAATCTCGATAAACATCAAACGCACCTCATCAATTAAAATGAGCAGCATTTAGCAAATTCTGGAATTGCAACTGGGGTTGGAACAAAAACCAGCATTCAGAGGGGTCCCGCTGGAGTGAGTCTGAGGTCCACTGGTTTCAAACTCATTTGGAAACAATTTTGGATTTCCGGGAGTACGACCTTTGTCATCTTAGCGAGCTGCTTTGCTATGGTACTTGCGATGCTAACCTGCTCCAGAGCCGGTTGTGTTCAAGTTTATTGCTATTTAACGGCACTCGGATCAGCCAGCCTGGAGTGATGTCTATGTAGTCCGATGTAACAAAACGGGTTCCCTGGCACTCTTCAATTACAGGAACAGTGAAAACTTTAACCTTTCTACAGTACCCATACAAAACTTGTGTGTATGGTATGATCTTAAATACTCAGTTTGAAACATTTATTTAAAAAAAGGGAAAGAACTAGGTTAAAGCACATTGTGGAGCTAAGAAAAATATTTTATAAATGGGGTTCTGCCCTAAAAATGAAACATTCTATAAATGGGGTTCTGCCCTAAAGTGAAAGGATTCCCCATAAACACAGACAGTTTGAATATGTGTACGAATGCAAAATTGCAATTAACAGACATCTTTGTTGCTGTAAGATACATGGGGTTGGCCTGTATGCCTATGATGTCAGGGCTTTATGCCTGCTTCAGTGTTAGGAAATCAGGAGAATATCTTTGTGCTGAAGGTTTTGACCCTTCACTTAATTTCTACCACTTAATTTAAAAGATGGCATGTTTTCTGTTGCAAATCTATTAACTTCTACATCAAAAAAGCAATAAGACATGGAAATGTGCCTCTGCATTGACATAGTTGGTGTTTTTATTTATTTATTTTTATATATTATTGCCAGCAAGACTTCCTTGCTTTTGTGACAGCCACCGTATTGCCCATTGCAGGAATTTTCAATTTGTCTCATCCATAGTTTACCAAAATAATCTGCTGCTCCTCCTGAGTTAAATGCACTGCTCTTCCTGGTCAGTTTTGATTGGCTGATTGTGTCGTGGTTTTCATTTAGACATATTTTCATACTCTGAGGTTCCCCCATCCTCAAGCAATTGGAGAGAGACAGATTCTTCAGAAGATTAGGCTTAATCAAGGCATATTGATGAATATAAAGCCAAGTTCTTTTTGTGCAAGAGGAACTGACATTCTGCTTTTTACACCCAGTTTGTATACCTTCATCACAGGAAATATCTTCCAAATATGGTTTTTCTGCCCTCTCATGCTACAATGGTTCAATAACGTAATGTCTGCTTCTTACTTGTTTTTCAATGGTACAATAATGTGGTGTCTGCATGTTATCTGTTTTTCTCTTTTTATCATTAGTTGGCATCTTTTGCAAAATAACAACTTCAAGGCTACTTGTTTCAGAGACTTTTAGTTGGGTCACAGGTCGTCCCACAGACAGGCAAACCAAAACACTGCCAACTTGCCTTGAAAACTGCAACCAAAAGATAACAACCCTCTTCCAGTGTAATACCGGAGCATCATGCATAACTATATGATTTCTGATGAATGATGGTGAATAATGCTGATGACAGACCAGATACTACCTGAATCAACTGAACAGATGTCAATCAAAGCTACAGAAGCCAATTGCTTATGTGTGTGTGTGTGTGTGTGTGTGTGTGTGTGTGCGTACTGCTCATGCGTATGTGAACTGCTTGTATGTGTGTGTGTTGTGTGTGTGTCTGTGCATGTGTCTGTGTGCGTGTGCTTGTGTATGTGTGTTACTGCTGCTTACATAATATGGTTACTGATTATGATTATTAATTATGATTATTGATTTACTGATGAATATGATTAGAAATATTGAAATATGATCCTCAACAATCGCTGCATGCAGCTTGCTGTGCACGCGCCTGATTAGCAATCATAACCTGGGCGTGTAAACCAGGCTGTACCCAAATTGTGGATAACTGGAGTCGTGCACCTGCTAAACTGTAAGTCTGCAGTAGAAATTTGAAAGATAGCCTAATCCTACTAAGGAGCTGGACTATCAATCTGTCTGTCTAGCTATCTACCTAGCGTGTCCTCAGTTTGCTTTTTTCAACTCGGAGGTTATAGTCAGCCTTAACAAAGCTTTGTACTCTGTGTTACTAACTTCAGGTAACCCATGTGAAAATTACATCGTGACCTTGTAAATGAAATTGTGTTCCGGGGAATTAACATTTTATGTTTACTGCGTCTTCCGGGCTTGTTGGTGACTCCCAGGAGAAGTCGTTCATGCCCTCGTCAAGGAATTTTGGTAAGCCGCTCACTCCTGGAAATATTCATGACTTTTTTTTTTTTTTTTTTTAATATATCTATATTTTATTTATTTTGTTATAACTGCGCTCAATGTGATTTGCTGGAATCCCAGAGCCTTATAAAATGGCTTTGTGACCCGCTCCAGACCATCATTTTTCAATAACTAATTTCTTCTAGAATTTCTTCTTACTGTGGAACAGTGTGCTGCTTGTTGAGACCTTTAAGCTGCCTACCAATTGCTGGAAAGGCTTTATTATCCAGTAATGTTTGTATTCCACAGGGTGGGCTGAATTCAAGCCTGAAAATGTCTAGTCTAATTTGACTGATGGGCAATCTCTACAAGAGTAATGCTGCTGTACCAGTGTCTTTGGAGTTGGCTAAAACGTATTTTCTTACGGTAAACATCTAAGGCCTATCTACCACTCAGTTTTGGTCAGCAGGTTGTCAGAAACTAATCTAAAGTATTTTTCATCATGCAATGATAATAATAATTATTATAATAATGATCATCATCATCATCATAATAATCATAATAATGAAAACCTTGATCAATGCTAGAAACCATAGAAAGTAAAATATTGCCCATCCTAATATTTCTAAAAGTATTATGGGATTTTTAAATGAATCGCTGAAGATCCTTTTTTTTTTTCCCCACCATAAGAACAGAGATATGGGTGAAGTATACTCTGGGTATTCTTATAATGTGTCTATTCATGTGTGTAATAATGCTTTATGCTGTTATCTAATGGGCTTATCCCTGGTCACGGTTGTAAGGGGCTGGAGCCTATCCCAGCATCCAATGGGTGAGCAGCGGGAAAACATGGACAGTTAGCCAGCCCATCACACATAACATCCCTCACCGTTCACTCTCGCGCTCGAACACTTGGTTAAAATCAATTTATGTTCCCAATTTAGCCTTGGAAGCACGTCTTCGTACTGCCTCTATTAGCATTGTCCGGTGTATTATTTTTGAAAGAAAACTGAGCATGTTCCTGAAGTGAAGGCCCATGGGTGTCCACAGAATCAGGTCAGGACCCCAATTATTCTTCTTTTGCCTGTGCTCTTGGAGGTTTGCGCATTTTTGGCATCAGTGCAGGGTGTTGGAGATCTCCTGGGCTGAATTTGTCTAACTCAAAGAGCAGCTGCTCAGAGATTGGTGAAGAAAGAGAAACTGAGACCTGTCCCCTCCCATATACTGACAGGCTTTCGCAAGGTCCCCAAAACTGACACCCGCATGCTCAACCTCACTTGGACCACTGACTCATCTGATGACTCTTGTGAGTTGTGAGTTTTGATTCACTATGACTCCCCTGGACCTTCTTTGCCGGGTCAAGAGTTTGATATTTCATTTGTTGAGTCACATTATCTCAATTCACGTCACTGATCTACACACTGCGACTAAACACTGACAATCCAAAAATGAATCCTTGCTCACTGTTGCGTTATAAAATAGTGGCATCAGGGGGAGATTTTTGACATGTTATTACGATATAATTCTAACCACATTATTTGCCCTTCTCTAGGAATGTTCATTTTAAAATAGATTCAAGTCATGCATATACTGATGGCCCATTTCTGTTTTCCTTGTACTGGCTAACTAAAAATATTGGTGAGGCAGCAGTCAAAAAGTATCCTAAATACAAGAAAATTGCATTTTTGTTTGAATTTGAGATTTTTTTTTTTCCTGAATTGTGAGAGAACCTCTGAAGTGCTTTGACATCCTTGAATGGTAGCAAACTACAACAGGTGAATCCAGTCATTACTCATATCACAGAGATGAAGAATGAAGAAAATCTAAATCACTAAGGGTAAATATACAACCCCAATTCCAAAATCATTGGGACAAAGTGTAAATTGTGAATAAAATCAAAATGCAATGACTTTCAAATCACACCAGCCAGTATTTTATTCGCAATAGAACAGAGATAACATAGCATATGTTGAAACTGAGAAATTTTACAATTTTATCCACAAAATGAGCTCATTTTAAATTTAATGGCTGCTACAGGTCTCAAAAAAGTTGGGACAGGTGCCTATTTACCATGGTGTAGCATCCCCTCTTCTTTTTTTAACACAGAGTGGAGGTGTCTTGGCATTGAGGAGACAAGTTCTTGAGTTTAGACATTGGAATTGGATCCCACTCTTGTTTAATACAGGCTTCCAGCTGCTGGAGAGTTTTGGGTCTTCTTTGATGGACTTTTTAGTTTAATTATGCGCCAAATGTTCTCAATCAGTGAAAGATCAGGACTGCAGGCAGGCCATTTCAGCACACAGACTCTTCTACTACGAAGCCATGCTGTTGTAATAGCTGCAGTATGTGGTTTTGCATTGTCCTGCTGAAATACACAAGGCCTTCCCTGGAATAGATGTCATCTGGAGGGGAGCATATGTTGCTGTAAAACCTTTATATACATTTCAGCATTCATGGTGCTTTTTAAAACATGCAAGTGTCCCACACCATATGCACTAATGCATCTCCATACCATCAGAGATGCTGGCTTTTGAACTGAACGCTGATAACAGGAGGAGTGTTCTTTCTTCTCTTTAGCCCGGAGGACACGACACCCATGATTTCCAACAAGAATGTCAAATTTGGACTCGTGTGACTACAAGACACTTTGTCACTTTGTTACAGTCCATTTTAAATGAGCCTTGGCCCACAGAACATGGCAGCGCTTCTGGATCATGCTCAAATATGGCTTCCTTTTTGCATGATAGAGTTTTAGGTGGCATCTGTGGATGGCACAGTGGACTGTGTTTACAGACAGTGGTTTCTTGAAGTATTCCTGGGCCCATTTTTTAATGTCAATGACAGAATCATGCCGGTGAGTGATGCAGTGGCGTCTGAGAGGCCGAAGATCACAGGCATCCAGTAAAGGTCTTCGGCCTTGTCCCTTACGCACAGAGATTTTTCCAGTTTCTCTGAATCTTTTGATGATGTTATGCACTGTTGATGATGGGACCTTCAAAGCCTTTGCAATTTGACGTTGAGGAACATTGTTTTTAAAGTATTCTACAATTTTTTTACGCAAGCCTTCACAGGTTGGAGAGCCTCTGGCCATGTTTACTTCTGAGAGACTCAGCCTCTCTAAGACATCCCTTTTATAGCCAATCATGTTACACACCGGATGCTAGTTAACTTAATTACTTGCTAAATGTTCTTTCAGCTAATTCTCTCATATATTAATTGCTTTTTCAGCCCTTTTTTGCCTGTGTCCCAACTTCTTTGAGACCTGTAGCAGCCAGAAAGTTTGAAGTAAGCATATTTTGTGGATAAAAATGTAAAATGTCTCCGTTTCAACATTTGAAATGTTATCTATGTTCTATTGTAAATAACATATTGGCTCATGTGATCTGAAAGTCATTGCATTTTGATTTTATTCACAATTTACACTTTGTCCCAGCTATTTCAGAATTGGGGTGTACTTATCAATCTGTACCAGTGATTAACAATAGTATATCTCTGCATATATTTTTGTGAGTATCTGTGCATCATGCCAGTCTTCAAAAGCAGAAAGCCCAGAAGTGAAAATCGGCCCACATCCTCAGATTTTAAAAGAGGAAGTTCACTGATATATTTGCATGTGTTGCGGCGGACACGAGGCTTGGCTGCATTAAATTAGCAGTAGCGTCAGCCTCTCAGCTGTACCGCAGAGAGTAAAAGTGTCTCCTCAGTACTGCTTCTTATCAACTCCTCATCACTCACCATGGGCTTCACTGCTCCCCTCACCATCCTGCTGCTGGCTATCTTTGGTAAGTATATGCTATGACTGACAGTCCAGCAACAAAATCAACCCAGGTTCCACGTTGGTTAGTAAGGCTATTGGAAGTATTTTAGAAGTGACAGAAATGAGTCAGTATTGTTTGAACTGTCAGTTTAAGTGTACTATATTGGGAGTTAAGGTTGCCCATGTCAGGTTTATTAACTTGTAATTATTTTCTGTGTCTCTACAGAATGATCTCTCTCAGGGTTATAAAAAAAGACCCGTATATCCACATAATATGAATAGCCTGGGTTTGTTTCCATGAATCCCGGTCAACACAAAAGTAATTGTTGACAAAGTTGGATTGTTGGTGACGGTGATACTGGAAGTCGTGCTCATTTTGTCCTCTGAATCTCCAGGTTTGGAAGCGATTGTGACCCTGACCCAGGAGAAGTCTCTCTCTGTGTCACTGTGAACGACTGTAAGATTATCGTGCATTTCGAGCAAAAGCGGTTGGCACATGTCCTGGTTTCAAAAGAAGCCAGAAAGCAGTCCTCGGTTCCTAGTGTTTGACTCAACATGAGCATCTGATTTGCTGAGCAGGTTTGCATATTCTAAAACCGATAACACCATCTACCTGGACATCAATGGGGTGACGGCTGAGGACGAGACTGTGTATTACTGCGCCTGTGCTAACTGTGGCACTGACCACAGTGATATACTCTACTGAGCCACTCGTACAATAATACACTCAAGTCTCATCATGGGAATTAAACTGAATCCTATCATTGAAAGTTGGAGCATAAGAAGCAAATGTGGAATCTACTATCCCGTTCACTGGATTCACTGTTTCCAGAGATTCCTGGTCTGATTCAGACTCTGCTCTTTCCACACTGGAGGATGAGAAGCTCTTCACTGCAGTGCAGTTTTTGTACTGAGCTGCTGCACTGTGAGACTCGACCTTTGGAGGAGGAACCAAACTGAATATTCTGAGTGAGTCAGTATTACATCCACAAGTACCCTTTCTGTCATAAAAAAAACAATGACAGCATAATTACGAATAAGAGGAGAAATCAGTGGCGAATGCACACACTGAAAATATCAGCATAACAACCAAATTAAGGATGTTTGAATGTAAATGTAACAGATTGAACACTGCATACATGTTCTCTTAAAAGTAATTTCTGTTACCATATTTGTCAACTGGCTAGATAATGAACTAATTTTATTAACCAGTGAGAGATTTTGAGTGAGCTGCTGCAGTACAAGGAAATGGTAGGAGCATTAGTGCTCTGAGGTTTTTGTCCAGATGTTTCTCACTGTGAGACAATACCTTTGGAGGGGGCACAATGTGGACTATTGGTAAGTGAGATATTTCACCCAAATTAAGTGTAAAACCTGGTGTAGCATATGAAGACCATAATGGAAAAATGATCAGAGTCACATTTTCACGTTGTGGAGAAATGATGAATTAAAAATTCAAAACGATCTTTGTTTCTAAGCACTGAAAAATAAGCAAAAAATATAATAATATATAATATATAAATATAGATAATATATTTAGGTATATATATAATATATATAGAAAAATGCAAAATTTGGACTGATGGTTTTTCTGTGTGGTCTTCACATGATGTATATGAAAATTCACTGAAGTAATATCAAACTTAATAATTTATGGTCAGCCTTCCCTTCTAGTTTTTCGGTTAACCCTTGAAGTGCTAATCACTGCTATAGTCACATAAGGCGCAAAATATATGAAGCAAAATTTCAGATTATCCTTCAAAAGGTCAACAGGTTCATCAATTTTTAGATAGAGATTACCGTCTGAAGGGTTCGCTGGTACCTGTGAGTCCTTCTGAAGGTCATTTGTCCACTAAATAATGAATGATTGATGTTTAGAGGGATAGGGTGAGTTAAATTGAATACTTTAAGGGTTAACAATTTGTATGATACAGAGGAAAATACACTATTCATTTTATACAAGTTGAGTAAAAGGGATAATCATCCTCAGTGGATGAATGTAGGAAATGTAAAAGAGTAGCAATTCACAAAATGACGGAGATAATAATACTCTTTTTCACACTGTACAGTAAAATGTGCCATTCTATGATGTCCCAACTGCTTGCTTTAAATTAATCAAAGACCGCGTGTTTTTCATAATCTTTTGTCATCATTACAATCTAGTACCCAATACATATGACTCAGTGAAAAACAAAATTGAGTAGTGCTTTGTGGGATATTCATTTAAGCTTTGAATGCATCTAGCTGTCATACAATTTGTGCACTGTCTTATGTTAAGATGAATGCATATATCCCTATCTACCCTTTTTTATGATGCACATCTCAAATGGAAATTTAGATTTAAAAAATCAACAAATAAAGACAATAATAAAAAAAAAACATATACAATGTGTGTGAAAACATTGTTTTTTTAAGTTCAAAATTTTTTAACACTAATATCCCAGAAACATTATTGAAATGTTGCCGAGAACTCACCAAAAAAAAGTTAGGCGAGAGGTTCTCCTCTCAGAAATGTTTCTTGTTGAGTCCAAGGCAGTAAAATTAATAACACAAGGCCCGTAGGTAGTGTAAGCCTGTTTCGAGCCAGTGGCCCATCGGCCCGGTGCTTAACCCCAGTTTCTGTGGCATGAAGTGACTAGGAGTAGTACTACTCCCCCTGGACGGGATGCCAGTCCATCGCAGGTACTCCCCCCAGCTCTTAGTCAAGTTTCCCTGACTATTTGCTGGTACCCATTTATACACCTGGGTGGAGTGAGGGAGTAAAGTGTTTTGCCCAAGAACACACCGCGAAGGCCGTGGCCGGGGCTTGAACTCGGGACCTTACGATCTCAAGTCAAGCCTACTTGACCATTGCGCTACACATTTTTGATACACGTTAAAAATTTTAATCAATCTAGTTGTGTTTTGTTATTTAGTCCTGTTTCACTGTCACTCTCTAGTTTCTTTCCCGACAGCTTGGTCTAACTAGCCCCCGAAACTGACCCTGCTGCCCTCCTCCCAGGCGGAGCTCTGAGAGGGTAAGGCCACGCTGGTGTGCCTGGCCCAGGGCTTCTACCTTGACTCTCTCACCGTGTCCTGGATGGAGAGCGGCCGCGCTGTGACGGGAAGTGAGGCCAGGACCAGCGAGGCTCAGCGGCGGTCTGACGGGACGTACTCCAGCAGCAGTCTGCTAACGGTGCCGGCTGCGCGCTGGAACTCCGGAGGCTCTTTCTCCTGTCAGATCAGCCACCCCGCCCTGAGCTCCCCGCTTAGCCGGGCTCTGACCCAGGCAGAGTGCGCTAGTCAGGGCTAGTGGCCGGAGCAGAGAGCAAGCTGACAACGCCAGCTTATTCTCCTTATTTCAAACAGTCTGCAGCTGATTGATAAGCATTAGCTTTCCTATGGCGTTCATTTTATGTGCCTGATGCATCTGGCGAGCTCATAACACGATTAGTGTTATTTAAGGTCATTTAACTCCTCATGATGCCCTTATGATATTAGTTGATATTTGAACAAACCTTATTTTGCGCTACTGATCGCACCGAGTAGAAGAGGCGACCCCTTGTGGCAAGACACCTTTTTTTGAAAAATTGCTAATAAATCATCATTATAAAAATGTCACCTGTTTTTTCTGCATTTATAAAATCTAGTTTGAAAGCAAATAAAATGTATTGAATGTGTGTCTCTATTTTATTTCTGCCAAGTAAGTCTAGAAAAGCCTCATTTTCAATAATACATAGTGCCATATTTTCAAAAAAAAAAAAAATTTTGTTGAATCTCACTTCCCTTGCTCATGCAATATGTAGAGCACGTCTACAAACTCTCTCTCTTCCCTAAATCCACACACAATGCACAGCTTTGATGGTTTCCAGATTGTTTGAACAGGGGCTGCACATAGAAGAGTTTAATTGTCACCATCGTAAAATTGTGCGGAAGTTCTCTTCCTGTCCACTGATGGAGCAGTCCCCGCCTCATGATACACAGCAATCTGTCCAGGTGTGACCAACCCCACTTAATGTGTACAAACCTCAGTGCAGTAAGTCATTTGACCCTGTAAAAGCATAATAGTCATTGTTTGATATCTCCCATTGCACTAAGCTCCCAACAGCTGTAAAGCAAATATCCTGAATTTTTTTTTTCATAGCAAACATACGGATGGGACACAAAGGAGAAGCCAATAGAAAGTGTTTAAGTAAATTGTTTGGCTGACAAGTCATCACAACATTGTGTCTTTGTCATGGTTTGTGAGGTGTGCATGTTGTTTGGACTTTTCTTTGCGGCTCTCGTCCCGGGACGATATCGTATTCCTGGGCCATCGAATTCTTTACCGAGCTGGTTGATTGAGCTGGGGCGGCGCTTTCCCAGACTCTATATAAGCAGGTAGTCCGGCACGCCCCCTTCGTTAGAGTGTCTGTGTTTAGCTTCGCACTATAGCTGATCTGTAGTCAGGTTTTGCATGACTTTCTATCTTCTGATTATTAAAGTTTCTTCTCCCTTTTTCTATCTCGCTTTGCTTCCGTGGTTCGGACTATTATACGTCCTTTAGAAGCGCGAGTACTTTCGTTTGGTCTGTATTATTCTCTGTGTTTGTATTGTGTCCGTGCTGCTCACTTTCTCGCTGGTCGTTGCACTTGGCCTCCTAACTCGACCGGCCATTACAGTCTTGGCGTAGGTTTCACAAGTTTCTTGGACTGGAACAAAGGGATGAAGTTTTCAAAGTATTCTTTACACTATTTTCATGCCCGTCATAACATGTGGTAACTCCTTGAGCCCTGTAAATGGGAGCATTTTTATCCTGGAAGACATCACATCCATTAGGATAGAATGATTTTTTGCTGGGTAAAGGCAGCCAGTCAGTATTACTTTGAATTGATTTGCAGTGACCCTTTCCTGTACAGGCACAATTGGACTCAAAGACCATGACAGAAACGTTGCCCCTCACAGCATAACAGAGGCACTGGAAAAAGCCCTCCCCAGTGGAGGTCACGCATTAGGGCTGGTAACTGTTTGGGAATGGCACTGCAGTCAAATCAGTGTTTTCCCATGTGTATTTTCATATAATGGCTACAATGTCAAGTTCTCTGTCACAATTATTGTCATAAAGTCAAAAGTCAGAGAAATAGATTCCAAAGGAAAGCAAATTTCAGAGGTTAAAGACCACAGACTTTAGCCTTACATGCACAAAGGAAGTGGGCTGCCAGGAAGAGTTTGGGGTGCTATCCACTAGGGGGCAGCGTTGGCACTATTCATCAGAATGGTCACAGGTTTAATTTGTTCAATGCACTACAGCTGTGGCCCATCAGCATATGTCATTTTATCATGGGAGCCGCTGTAAGTGTGACTTCTGCGCTGTCAACTGTTGACCGGCTTACTGCCAGAAGCGAACAACCTTTACCCTAATCGTAAACCTCACCATTGAGTTTCAGCGTCATCAGTTTGGTATAGAAGTGAAACATTTAAGCCTCTGGCAAGGCTTTCTGACCGAACAGGGATCCCTCCTAGCCATGACCGTTCCGTTGTTTTGTCAAGGCTTCCATCATACAGAAGTGGGAATGGTTTCACCTAAACTGGGTTGGAAAACGTTGCAGTTGGCTCATCACGTCACCAAAAGGCTTTTAAAGAGGCCTAGGTTTCAAGGTTGCCATGAGCCCAAACCAGCATCGAGTCAGACCAATGATAAACCACTTGTGGTTGTGGGGAGGACAATCTGAATTTCTTTTTTTTTTTTTTTGAGATTTTTGATTTATTCAGGTGACTATTAGAATTCTCAGGCCTAATAAAAAACAAAAAAATGAAGAAAATGTCATTTTGCGACTCACAAATGGTGGAGGATGGCAGAAGAGCTTCCTCTTGCCCTTGGAGAATTTTTAGCTGTTTTCCTTTTTGTCTAGAAATACAAATTAGCTACAGAGAAAAAAGAGGAACTTCTGTCAGAGGCAGCAGACATGGACAGGTAACTTCTAGCCCTATTGGAATCCGCTATCTGCCAGCAACAGGCAATAAAATTGACTGCCTAAGGCCATTTAATACCCAAAAATATAATGGCACCCCACAAATTATAGACCACAAATATAAGGCAAATTTGCAGCCTTCAATGCAATAAACCAGCGGAAAAAAAGAATTTTAACGGAAAGATTATACCAGTTGCCAACCACAAAAGTAACAAATGCCTGCAAATATAGTAGTTGTGACATTTGATGGGCACTTAGCATTTGCAGGATTATTACATTAAAGGTCAAATATACAGGTTTTAACCACAACAAAATTTTGATGCAGGGTGGTGCAAACTGAATCAAGCATGAAAATTCATACGTTCTGGTAAAGAGGTAATTTGGTATTTTTTGCGTATTTATCACAGCTTCAAACGTTCAACCTCTTTCCTGGACCCACTTGGAAACTATCGCGGCCTGACGTAAGAGGCGTCAAACAGAGATTTGATGACAACAGACTGAACAGAGCTTCTTACTCTCAGTCTTGTGTCACACTTCAATGACACAAAAAACCAATGGCTTTTGTCCACATCTTTTATTAAAAAAAAAATCAAAATTTCTATAAATTCCATCTCCCGTATTTAAATTTTTTTTCCAAATTTGTGTTAAATGCAATGCAGGCTACAAGCTACCGGTTTTAGAACAGTCAAGCTTATACGCACAAATCTGTGGTGTTTCATGAGAAGTTCGCAGACGCAGTTATGCAAACTAAACATAAATTGTCCAGTCATATTTCTTATAACTCATTCAGTTAACTCTGAGCGCACAGACTTTATTACTTTATTTAACATTGCCTGGCTAATATGGCTCGCATTGGCTGCCTCTGGATGTGAACAAATTATAGGCAAATAGAATTGGTCTATGCTTAATAGAATGACTTTGAAAATGCCAAATAACTTGCTGAAACAAATTTTGTTGGTTTGTACAAGGAAGAATTGTCACATACCATTTCCATGAGGCTGTCCTCTGCAGAGATCACACGCAGTGAACTTGGAATTTCATACTCCTCACAGCTAAACCAAATATCAAGCTGTGTGCAATGTTAATATTATATTCCTCCTAATATGTATTAAAATTATTAGCATTCTGTTGCTTTAAATCATTTATAATCGCCAAATATTACTCTAAAGCGGTCAGGTTGTTGGGAATCTATATGTTTCTATATCTCATTGGTGAATATAGGCCTAATTTTGCGTGAAATATGACTACTGCATTTTGACTTTTAACTGTAGCTTAAGTTTTTCCCAAGCACATGCTCTCGGATTCCCACTTTTTTTCACAGAATTGATTACAGCTTATCAACTGTCAGCCAAAAGATATTAATAACGGGAAGCAAGTTGTAAATGTTGCTGAGGAGAAAACAACGTGGCATAGCACTGCCTGCAAAACAAAGAAATGTATCAGTCACAGGTCACCCTAGTCAAAAACCAGAAGCTCAGGTATAAGAGCTTTAACGTTAAAGAAATATTACTGTCAGCCATTTTTCCCAAAATCCAGATGAAACTCTCTTCTTGACGTTGTGAAGGAATGTCTTGCCATAGTCAACAACTGTAAAAGGGTCCAATGTCACCTCCTGACCACAGACATTAAGGAACGAGGTGCAAACGTTCAGGCCTGTCATAGTGCCAGACACAGATGCCACCCAGAGAACATAACAACGCAGTGCAGGTTTTGCCAAGTTAGGGCAGCCTGTCACACTAGACTCCGGCTCATTGTCTCCTGTATTCCATAAAGAAAAGGTCATTGGACAAAATGAAACCCCATTACCCTCTGCGTATTTTTATGACAAAAATGTAAGGAAACATTTACATTGCACTCGGTACCCTGCCCCATGTTTATGTCCTAAACGGTGAACAGGACACGCGGGCGGATTATTCTCCACCAAGGTTGTGTGGCTGAAAATTTTAGTGCCCCCTGCAAGAATATTTCAGTGTCCTCCATCATGATGGAATTTCTTTGCATCCTCCCCATCCGTGCTGCTCAACACAAGGCTGTGGTCACCTAAAATCACCATGTTTCACCACACTTATGAGGGCCCTAATGTTCACCTCCTCCATCTTAGCTGGAAGGTTTGAGGCATAAAAACAGTTCTGTCGTGCAGCAGGTGGCACCATTGCTTCACATCAAGAAGATTATGGGTTCAGTTAGTTGGAGACTCTGAAACTCCCCATGGGTAAGAGTGAGTGGGTGTGTGTGCACCCTGCTATGAATCTGCAAGGTGTCCCAGGAGAGTTCCAGCCTTCCATCTCGAGAGGCTCCAACCCCTCCACAGCCGTGGCAGAAATAAGAGGGTTAGGCGATGAATAGATTGATGTAGACTTTTCTGAGATGGAATAGACGTAAATACTCGGTACTTTATATTGAAGAGGAGTTTTCATTTCTAAATGCTGTATAAAAGGTTGTATTGCTTAGCATGCTGTGTGCCAGAAGCCAATACTTCAATCTCTTCAGCTTCACTGCACTAACTGGGCAGCAGGGGTAACCCTCTCCACAATGCAATTGGATACCAGTGAGCACACAGTGGTGGCATCACCTGCAGACAAGGGTAAGGCCCCATGAAAAATAAATTAATTTATCATCCTTTTAATCTGAAAAACGTGATGAGGGCGGGCAGATTCCTTATATTTTTAAGTAAATATATTTTTGTATGGAGTTTACTTACGCGTCTGTGTCATGTTTTCTTGCTTTCTAGACCCATATGTTTTTGGTACTCGACTGAGAACAATACAGGATCATCACTTTCCCAAGTATATGGCTTGAGTGTCCGTTTATGGGCAAATTTGTGCTACCCGCAAAGAACATTATGCCGATTGATCTTTTTTCAATACTAAAAATACTAAAAAGCCGTGCGGCATCGCCGCCTTGGCAGACAGCCCAAAGGACAAGGAGCGGGCTGGTCAGGGTGGTCCGGGTTGAACTCTCTGAATAGGTATGGGTCCAGGATGTCATGCGCAGGAACCCAGCTCCTCTACTCAGGGCCGTACCCCTCCCAGTCTACCTGGTACTGGATTTGGCCCCTGTGGTACCTGGAGTCCCAGGACGGTGCACACTTGGTAGGCCAGTGTGCCATCTACCTCCAGGGTCAGTGGTGGGGCATTGGGGGGAGCGTGTCAGCCAGCAGGCCTGGGTTCACAGGCCTGAGGAGGGAGACATGGAAGGTAGGCTTAAAGTCGAGCTGAAACGGCATTTCGAGAGTGTCTAACTTCTGTATCGTGACGTATTTCCGAGCGAAACAGCATAGACAGGCGGGACATAAAGTTGGGCGGAATTCGATTTGACCGTTGAAAAGTGGGTGTACACCGATGGGACAGCAGTATCCGTCAGGGAGAGAGAGGCGAAGCCCATCCTGTGCTCCATGTAGTTGGTGAAGCAGTCCACTGTAAAATGCCTTGCGCATAATCTGGAGCTGTCACAGATACCACTTTCCTCAAAGTGAATAAATTCTAGCCAGCGGGTCCGTAACCACGGTATTTTGGGGAAACGAAACAAAGTTTGAGATGGCGAACACCCAAAGACGCACCGACGTACCACGCTAGCTAGCTAACGAATGAATCTTAGCTCTGTGCCGCTAAAAGTTTAAGATTGATTGACAGGTGGATGTTGTGATATTATTGGTTGAAATTGGTTGGTACTAGCTTACGTAAGCACAAGGAATATTTCGTTTTACAGGAAGAAACCATGATTGTATTTTGAAATAAGAATACAAAGAAACTGATTTTTTGTAATTTTTTTAATCATTTATGGTTAAATAGATACACAATATGACCGGGGATGTGATCTAAAACGGTTGAAAAGGCATTTTTAATTTCAGCTTGACTTTAATGCAGTACTGTTGTGGGAGTTGTAGGGTCGAGGGGGTCAATGAACCTTGGGCTCAGTTTCTGGCAGGTGGAGGTGGAGATCCCTCATGGATAGCCAGACCTGATCCCCCGGCTGAAATTGGGGGGCGTCCCGGCGATGGCAGTCGGTCTTGATCTTTTGTTACCATATGGCCGGGCGGGTCTGCATATTAGCTCTGAACCAGACTTTCTCCGCTCATTGGAACCACTTGTCCACTGTTGGGACCTAGGTCTGGCTGGGATCCCATGGGCACAGGGGAAGCTGTTGGCCAAGCACATATTGGAAAGGGGTGAGGCTGGTTTTATTTATTTATTTATTTAGGATCCCCATTAGCGACACACCAGAGTGAGCGCTAGTCTTCCTGGGGTCCGGACAAACAGATACAAATTAATAATCAAATCAATCAAGCAAATCAATCAAAGAATGATAGTTTCCATGAGACATTCCAAAAGTTGAAGCTTTCTTCAGGGAGTTTTGGGAGTATTCAGCCCAAGACAAGAACTTGACTCGCTCCTTCTGTTGGCCACAGCAGTTGGCTCAGAGGACCCTCCCCAACTCCTGAATGGTCCTTTCCGCCTGCCCCTTGGACTCAGGATGGTATCCCAAAAGGGAGGATCGCGGTGACTCCCAAGTTAGCATGGAAGGGACACCACACCCAGGATGTGAACTGAGGCCCTCAGTCTGAGCGAATGTCCGCCAGAAGGCCGAAGTTCCTGAATATCTCCAGGAACAATGCATCTGCCGCCTGCAAGGCAGAGGGGAGACCTGGAGATTGATACACATTTGCAAAACTTGGAGAATCATCCACCACCACAAGCATTTCCGTTTTGACCTCTGAACTTGAGAGGCCGGTCACAAAATCGAGAGCAATTTGTGATCATGGGTGTTGGGGGACCGGAAAAGGCTGAAGTCTGCCAGCAGGCAGTTGGTGTGGAGATTCGGTTGCAGCACAGGTGGAGTAGAATTTTGCATAATGCTCCACGCCAGAGGCCAGTTGGGGCCACCTGTATTTCTTGGAGATTATTTGAAATGTGCGTTGGACACCTGGATGCCCTGATGCCAGAGAAGTGTATGCCCAGAAGATAACTCTGTCTTGAAGAGCGCTTGTTACATACGTCTTTTGCGTTGGCAATGACGCTAACGCGGGCTCCTCCTGTAGCCCATGTCGGATGTCTTCTTCCAGTCGCTAAGGCATGGGTACAACGAGGAGGGAGGCTGGAAGTATGGGCTTCTCCGCGTCAGGGTCCACTTCCGCATCATGACATCTGGACAGGGCATCTGCTTGAAATTATTGGAACCAGGGCGATAGGTTATGAAGACATTGAATTGTGAGAAAAGGAGTGCCCACCTGGCTTAACAGGAAATCAATCTTTTGGCAGCACAGATGGACCTGAGGTTGCAATGATCTTTTAGCACTATAAATAGATGTTGGACCCCCTCCAACCAGTGTCTGCTCCTTCAGGGCCAGTTTTACTGCCAGTAGCTCTCAATTACCCACATTGTAGTTGCATTCGGCTGGGGACAATTTGCGTGAAAAGAATCCACATGGGGACAGCTTCTCAGGGGATCCCTGCCTTTGGGAAAGGACAGTTCTCACCTCTGCCCTGGAGGTGTCCACCTTGACCATGAAAAGGCTTGTTTGGATCTGGAAGCTTTTAGACGGGGGCTGTGGTAAACTGTCACTTCAGATCACAGAAGGTTTGATGAGTTTCTGCAGTGCAGGGGATGCCTTGTAGCTTCCACTTGAGTAAGGAAGTCAGGGGCATGGCTACCATGATGAAGTCTCAGATAATGAGGCGGTAAAAATTGGCAAAGCCCAGGAAACGTTGAAGTTCCTTGGTGTTACGTGGAACTGGCTAACTTGTCACCGCCTCTACCTTCCTCGACTCCATTGACTCTCCCTCTGGTCTAATAAAGTAGCCTAAGAAGGAGATGCTGGTCTGATGAAAGACAAACTTGTCAGTCTTTACATACAGCTGACAAGCCAAGAGATGCGTTAGTACCTCCTGAACATGCTGGACATGCTCAGAGTAAGTTGGAGAGTACACTAGGGTATCATCAATGTAGGCAATTATATACCTCCTGAGCATGTCCCATAACACGTCATTAATGAAGGACTTGAAGGCGAGTGGGGCATTAACCAATCCATAAGGATTTACGCAGTACTCGTAGTGGCCTGAGGTGGTGGTAAAGCGGTCTTCCATTCATCTCCTTCCCAAATTTGGACTAGGTTATAGGCACTGCACAGGTGGAGCTTGCTGAAATATTTAGCTTCCCTAAGCTGCTCTATTGCACTGGGGAACAGAGGAAGAGGGTAGCAGTACTTCACAGTAAACCACTTCAAACCTCTGTAGTCGATGCAGGGGCGAACACCTCAATCCTTCTTCTCTACACAAAGAAGCTGGCAGAGGCTGATGAGGTGGAGAGTCAAATGAACCGCTGTTGGAACCCTTTTTGAATGTACTGCTCCATTGCAGTGATTTCAGCCATGGGCAGGGGATAGAGACGGCTCCGGGGTGGTGAAGCACTGACCAGTAATTTGATCACACAATCCAAGGAGTGATGCAGAGGAAGACGAGTGGCTTTAGTCTTGCTGAAGACTGCCCTTAATTGACAATACTCCACAGGAACACTGACGGTGGAGGCCTTTGATGGAGGTGGAGGCACACGGGAGGGGTTTGCAGTGCCGCTAACAATAAGTGGAAGTGAATCTTTCTCTTTTGCCAGGAAACCGAGCAGTTGTTCAGATTGAGCCATGGTAATCCAAGGCCTAGAGGTTGTCTGGAGCCAGAGAGGATAAGAAAGTGGAGTATACACCCTTTCTCCACTGGTTTCTCATCCATGCTGCCACCGTGACTGTAGCTCTGAGCTGGTACAAGGGGACTTGAAGCAGTTGCGCCAGTTCAGCCGGCATGAAAGTCCCTGCCGCGCCAAAGCCAATCAAGGCTGAGACTAGGAAGGAGAGTTACCAAAGGCTAATAGTATTGGAGTTACAATATGCTTGGCAGTGAGCATGTGAGGCGAGATGGTTACCTTTTCAGGCCTGGACCAAGGAGGTTCTGGCCTTCTCTGAGGTCGCACTAGGCTAGAGGAGACCTGATACCTGGATTCCCCACAATAAAGGCAATGCCCAGAATGTAGCCTGGCATGCCGCTCTGCAAGTGGTAAGCTTGCTGCTTGAATATCCATGATATCGGGCACTGGAAGTGGTCGCAGGATGGCTTCTGCGGTGGTGGTCTTCTGTCTCTCCTGTAACAGGTTATCAAGATGGATGGATAGCTCGATGAAGGTGTCAAGGGAAGTTGCATTATCCTGGCCGGCGAGTTCTGCCCTCAGGTCCGGACGCAGGCCATTCTGGTAGAGGGTTGACAGGGCTGGCTTATTCCACCCACTGGCAGCCACCATTGTGCGGAAGATGAGCGTGTAGTCCACAGCGGGTTTGGTTCCTTGCCAGAGATTAAGAAGGCGATCTCTAGCCTTTTCACCAGGGTGATTGAACACTGACTGGAAGAGGGTAACAAAGCTGTCATAAGACATGGATGACCCTGTTTGTTCCCATTCAGTGGTGGCCCACTCTAGCGCCATCCCAGAAAGGTAAGTAACCATTGCTGTGATCTTCTCGGCATCACTAAGAGCGGCGCGATACGTGAAGTACAGGGAATACTGAAGTAGGAAGCCCTTGCCTGCCATAGGGGAGCTTTCATACCCTTCTGACAGATGCACTGGAGAATTCCCACAAAAGGGAGTTGCTGGAGGTGCTGGGGGAGAGACCAGGACGGTCGATGGCGGCAAACGGGAGGTGCTGAGCTCACGAAAGCAGCGGACCAAATCTTCAAAAGCTGCTCCCAGGTGTGCAATTTCCTGCTGTTGGGCAGCCAATGCTGAGATTAAATTGGAGGCAGGAGCCACAGAAGCATCAGCCATTGGCTCCTCCTCAACAGGCACATGGTAGAATTAGGCTGAACAATAGTTCAGCTTCACAGAAACAATAGAGACTTAAGTATATACAGTATAAACAGACAAAATCTCAAGACTGATATACAATCTCACAATCCTCTGAGACAGCAGAGCTACACAGAAAAGGTTTAACAAACTCAGGCTTCATAAAGATAATAGAAACTAAGGGGCTTAAATAGTGAAATTAATCAATAAATGGAAAACTGGTGGGTCAAATGAAAAACAAATGGAAAATGGAAAACAGGTGGGACAAATTAAAGGGGAAGCAGGAGTAGGCCAATCAGTGCTCTGAGTAGACTGACGGATTTATAGGACACGACAGGGACGTGACAGTAGCTATATTTACATGCGCAAAATTTCTCCAATCCGATCCTAATCTCAGTTGATCGGAAATTCCAAATCCAAATTCACATGGACACTAAATGAAATGATCTGATCATGATTTGCGTATACATCACCACGCGTTTAATCAGAATAAATCATGTGGGCATGCGCGGAGTTGTCTAATTTTCCGGAAATATTAGAAGAAGTAGAAGACGAAAAAGCTGTACTTCCGCCTCTGTTGTAAACAAACGCCACGTTGTCTGCACGTCCTCGTTCGCTCTTTATAGCACACATGCGCAGTGAAGACAATTTTACCCCAACCACTAAGACAGGATCCGAATGAGTGTGTACATGGACATCGTTCGGAATGACGATCGGCATAAACCACCTCTCTCATTCGGAATGAAATTTCTTTCCGAATGGACCGAATCGGATCAGAATCTTCCGATTGACATGTTTACATGGAGCATTTTTAATCTGATTGGGCCTTTATTCCGATTATGTGTGTCCATGTAAACATAGCTAGTGATATAGGTTTTGACCCTTGATGACTGAAAAGCAGGGTACATGAGGCCAGAATAACTACGTGAAGGACAAAGTTTGTGCAATTTTTATATTTCCACTACTCGTTAATGAGCAATGCACTGGGCAAATAAATGTATTTGAGGATCCAATGCAAATATCTTTAATCTTGCATAAAATACAATGGTACATGCAGTACATTGATCAGCCACAATACTAAAATTACTTGCCTACTATTTAGTAGGTCTCCTTCAGGCTAACAAAACAGCTCAATTAAACTGAGGTCCGCTTGAATTTTCTGACCCCAGGTTTTTCAGAACATTTCTCCACGCATTACACTCACTACACCAGCTTGTATTTTCTTCTCACAGTGCATCCTGGTGCCATCTCTTCCCCAGGTAAATGGTGCGCATGTACCTGCCCAAAGCACATGATGTTACAGAAAACGAGACTCACCGGCCCAGGCGACCTTCTTCAGTTGCTCTAAAGTCCAGTTCTAACGCTCAGGTGCCCACTGCAGGGGCTTTTGGTGGCGAACCAAGGTTAGAGTGGGCACACTGACAGGTTTGCAGCTGAAGAGCACTATGTGCAGGAGGGTGCGATGCACTGTGTGCTGTGACACATTCTTCATTCAAGTATCACTGAAATTCTCTGCAAATTCATAATCGCCCATCTGTCAGTTTGGACCAGTCAGGATAACCTTCAATGCCATTGTGCTTTGATGAGTCTTGGTGCTAAACACCTTGATGCTGGTTCATAGTTTGTCCCTCCCAGGGCCGCTATCAGTTGGTACTCACCATAGGCTGACTGAGAGCACTGAAGTCTTGCCGTTTCAGATGCTTTGACCTGCTCTTTGGGCCATAGCAATTTAGCCCTTTTCAAAGTCCCTCAGATCCCTCTTCTCCCACATCCAACACGCCGACTACATGAACAGTCTGCACTCTTACCAACAAAGATCTGTCTCCAGACCTTGACATTCGCTGTTGTTATGACATAATCAATGGTCATTGCTTCATTATTTGCTTCCATGATGACCCTATTCTACCATGCTTTCATTGAATCAGTTTTGTCTTTTTTCTTAGTGTCATGGTATGGGAACCTAACCTTAAAGAACAGAAACAAGCTGAAACAGATTGTTAAATGGGCCAGCAAGCTGATTGGGGAACCACAGCTTAACCTGGAGACCCTGTATTGTAGACAATTGCAGCAGTTCATTGGTTCAATTTTAAATGATGACTCTCACCCATTGTGCAGAGTTTCAGCTGCAGCCCTCTGGGCATAGGCCCATAGTGTAAGGGTTTGTCCTTGCAGTCCCTCCCCCTGCTGCATTCTTCACCTCCACCTTAACGGGCAACAGGTGTGGCTCGTTAAGGTGGAGGTGAAGGTTTGTTATTTAAGGGTTGGCTGCACCTTAGATCAGTGCAGCAGCATTTTGTGCATGGAGCCCTGTTGTGTGTGCGTGCTGCTGCTCCCCTCCTCCTGTTTTTATTGTTAATTAAATGAAAGAATTTTATATTTTTACTCAGCCTGTGCATTTGGGTCCCTTCATCTGCTTTTGGGTACATGGTCCCAGTGCCCGCCGGCTCATTGTCCTCTGCCGGCGGGGGCAAAACCATGACACACAGTCCCTAGATGTAAAACAAAAAGGTACAAGAACAGCATCGTACCAGCAGCCATAGCCAAGAAAAACTATATGTTTTAGCACTTCAAAGGTACACAGTATTTTCATTTATCTATTAATTTATTTGTTCATTTTAATGTATTATACTATTTATAGCTTTTAATCAACTTTTATCTCTTTATCTTTTACCGACCATACATTTTATTTATTCCTATATTTTACTGAGTTTTAACTTTTTAGAAGGAAGGATGCTGAGTTGTTCCTGAATCTGTTTGTCTTAGATGTGTCAGAGTCAATGTTTTAAGTGGCTGTATTGTTTCTGTGTGCTGGAAAAGGACTCACTGCAAAACAAATCTACCTCTAGACGAAAAACAAGAAACTTGACCTGGAACTTGTGAGTGGTTTTACTATTTTAATATTGACATTGCAATTCAATCCATTTTCCTCAAAAGCTTTCCTCAAACGAATCACACATGCTGTATAAGCATATGATCCCAGAGTGCCATTTCTTTTGCTGTTTTCATTAGTCAATCCCCGGAAAAGAATGCAAATGAGAGGGAGAGCGCTGTTTTCCAACCCAGAACACAAGGATAAAATTGTATGTGACAGCAAATTAGATAATTGTCACATAGCTTCTTTTTAGCCCATTCCACCATACTTTTATGTTTTAAGGCAGTATAAATCCTGTATTACTGCAGGATAATGACAATTTGGTTAATTTATCGTTATTTCATGATTTGCGGTTGCTTATCAAACCTCTGGCCTCTGTCGCTGCCTCTCCCTCTGTTTCTTCCCGCCATGTCTGTCTCGCTGCAGTAGGCATGTTTCCACCCATTGTCGAGCAAGTTTTCACAAAACCTTTAAATGTCGGGAAAAAAGGAAATGTGAACTTGGCGCGTTTCCATTAACTGATTTGGAGCGAATAAACTAGTCCTGTTGATGGCGCCAGAATACTAATAGAAACATAGGTAATCATATGTAGAAGTGCTCATTAAAAGTTACAATTTAATAGTTCTGTGATGGTTCTGCCCTGCAGTCCCTCCCCCCTCCTGCTGTCTTCACCTCCACTTCAACGAGCCACACCTGTTGCTCGTTGAAGTGGAGATGAAGTGTATAGTATTTAAGAGCAGCTGCATTCTGTGCATTCAGCCCTGTTGTGTTGCGCCGCTGCTCTAAAGGGTCTTTTTCTCTCTCCTGTGTCACAAGCCGCTCCATTTTCTTGATGCAGTAGCATTTTTCGTTTTTTTTTTTTTTGTTGGCTTTATGTAGGCTATTGACCACACCAAAAAGAACAAGTCAAGTGTCACTGTACACATCACAAACAGCTCAATGTTTGTTATTACTGAAGTGCTTGGCGCGCGCACGTGGTGCGCGTCAGGATTACAATACCACACGCTTTTCTTTATTTCCTCTCGTGCCTCACTGGAAAAGCAATAAAAATCAATCGATTCATCAATTTCCCGCAAATACAGTACATACCTCACCGGTGCGTTTTTAATGGCGCTGAGTATACAAAAAATAGCTAATAATGTGAAAATACGAAAATAGCTGGAAAAAATGTTCTTTTTGAATATAAAAGCATAGGCATCTACCTATTTCTTGGCAAAGATTCTTTTATCAACACCCTGCAGAAGGTAAGATATCGACCTCGAAATATGGCATATTATTTCGCAGTGTCAAACTTGGCCCCTTTTGGGGGCCCTGGGCCAGCACTACCAGAAGCACGAAAAAATTAGTGATAGCAGGGAAAAAGTCTTCAACATGCCTAATTTCATTCTACAACAGGGAAAAGTCTTTTTTTTTTGTAGTTGCAGTGAAAAAAGTTGAAACATTATCAGTATATTTTGGGGGCAAATAGCTGCTAAATAACGAGCAAAAAACAAAAATGGCCCCTTCTCCTACCCTACATAATCATTTGACGAATGGCTCTAACAGTCAACTCCAACCTATGGTCAATATACAGAATGGATCCACAGACCCCCTACCTTGCCGCTTTTTGCAGATTTTGCATGGTGGACCAGTGGAGTGACACTTAAATGAATAAATGCAAAAATTGTTATTTAATTGTGGATTTGGTGTTCATTTGATTTGAGTAGGTTTCTTGTTTCACTGTGCTGTAGACGTGTGGGGACTCAAGCATTTCGGTAAAACTAGCAGCATCAAGACTGTTGGGAAAACATGGAGACCCCAAATGAGTTAGGCAAACATGGGGATCTGAGTGGTCTTCAGTGTTCAGCCTGGACCTGAGTTTTTTTTTTCTTTCTGGGGTCTGTGGACCTCTGATGCTCCTTCAAAATTCTGTAAAGCTCCCTTACTGGTTAGGCACAGAGATGCTGTTTTGCCTTGATTTTACTCAGTGCTACAAAATTTTGGTATTGTAATAACACAATTAACATGTGGTTTAATAGTACCCGCTATGACAGAGTATTCTTATTTGATTTTGTTTTACAGTGTAAAGCGTGACTTTACCCAATTACTGTATATCTAGTTAATTTTACTTACTTATATGAGTAAGCGGGGGGTGGGGGGCATTGCATGTGGGTGTGTTTGTTTACATGCTCTTCAGAGGAAATAAACCAAAGCCATAAAGTTTGGGTTGAAACATTTATTGCATCATATTCTTGAGGTGGAACATAAAAAAGTGAGAGCTGGTGATTCTGACGGTGATCAGCTCATCAGTCTGAGCCAAAAAACCGGCTTCGGGCAGGAAATCAGCCTGCAGAAGCCCCTGTTCCAACATGTGCAGCGTGGGAAGGATGAAGAGAGGAAGGGAGAGGAGTAATTAAGGAAGAAAGAAGGGAAGAAAAGAAGAGCAGAAGGAAGAAAGAGAAGAAGGAAGAAAACAAGAGCTGAGGGAAGAAAGACAAGAAGGAAGAAAAGAAGAGTTGAGGGAACAAAGAAAAGGGGGAAGAAAAGTAGAGCTGAGGGAAGAAAGGCAAGAAGGGAGAAAAGGAGAGTTGAGGGAAGAAAGAAAAGGAGGAAGAAAAGTAGAGCTGAATTAAGAAAGGCAAGAAGGAAGAGCTGAAGGGAGAAAGGCAAGAAGAGAGAAAAGGAGAGTTGAGGGAAGAAAGAAAAGGGGGAAGAAAAGTAGAGCTGAAGGAAGAAAGGCAAGATGGGAGAAAAGGAGAGTTGATCTGAGGGAAAAAAGGAAGGAAGGAAGAAAAGGAGAAAAGAAGGAGCAAAGAAATAAAGACAGAATCCCTTGGTTTGGAGCTGGAGGGAGTTTGGCCCATTATCAGCTTCCTCTCATGGCAGGGTCTCGGTGTTCCACAGGAGCAGTAATAGCAGAATGTCTTCCTCCAGCACTGCTTCATAAGAAATTAGCCCTGGCTTCACTATGTTCTCCATCCAGAACCACTTCCTCTTCCCTTCAGATCTGCTGTCTGCAGGTGGCAAGTGAACAGGTAAAATGCCATAAAGTTACTTCAGCTTGTGGAAAATAATTAGGACTGTAAGGTTAAAGAAACAATCAAATCACTCTGCGAGCATGTTTATTTGGTGAGATGACTACCTGGAGTCAGTGCCTCATAGTTCCTGCGTTCATCAATTTTGTTTTTCACCCATCTAGTCATTCGCCATGGCAGGGTCTCGGCGTTCCGTTGAGGCAATAACAGTGGAATGTCTTCCCCCAGCACTGCTTCGTGAGAAATTAGCCCTGGCCTCACTCTGTTCTTCATCCAGGACCACTTCCTCTTCCCTTCAGATCTGCTGTCTGCAGGTGGCAAGTGAACAGGTAAAATGCCATAAAGTTACGGAAACTAATTAGGACTGTAAGGTTAAAGAAACAATCAAATCACTATGTGAACATGTTTTTTTGGTGAGATGACTACCTGGAGTTAGTGCCTCATAGTTCCTGCGTTGAGTGCATTCATCAAATTTTTTTGTCACCCATCTAGTTATTCGCCAGAGATGAGAGAGAGAGAGAGAGAGACTACTGCTTTCAAATGGCTTCAATATCAAGTAAAGTCACAGCCACACCAGATTAAACAGATTTGGATCTTTAAGTAGGGATTCAAAGGAAAAACTGAAATATGGCAATTTCGACATCAATGGAAAGCTTAGAACGCAAAGAATGCAATGTAATGTCATTCCGTCACATTACCGATACAAGACGAGAAAACGGAAACACGCATGAAACGACAGTACTTTATCGAGCATGAATACTTCCGTGATGCTAGGAAAGAGGCCCGTTTTGGGTGACGTCACGTACGGGTTTTGCAAGCTCTGCTCTATCATGTCAATAGAAATACTATGTCTCTCTCTAAGCTTTATATTTTGTTAAAGATTAAAATTAAGTCGTACTTTACTTGAGATGGATAAATGATAATGGAGATACATTTATCTGTCTTTTTTTTATTTAAACTCATATTATTCTATATAGGCCTAGTACATTGAAGATTAACATGGACATACAGTATAAACAATCTGACGGAATACGGGGCGCAGGGTTTCCTCCAGGATTTTTTTTTTGAAACTGTGGCGGAGGGCTTCAGCGTCGGGTCAAAACTCAGCATGATCAGTGCGGCCAGTTTTCATTAATCAGCACGTAGGCGATGTAATAATTGAAGTCTATGTGCACGGAGGTTTATCAGTTTCACATGCGTCACGGTGGATTTGACATATAACATGAAAACCGATTATGACTCCGGAGTCCGGAATTGGAATTAAATAATCATGAAGATACAATTAGGTAGAGCAGGTGTGCTCACAGCAAACACAGAAGTTAACATCGTAGTTTATCGTTTTGCAAAGTGAAGTGCTTGCTTTTTACTTCAGTACATGTTCTCAAGTTCCCGATTCTATATCCAGCTTCAGTCGCAAAGAGCAAAGCTCCAATGTGGGAACAAGCCTCGCTTAATCCAGCCATGCAATCACAACATGCGAGGATCACATCGCCATTCTTCTCGCTAACAAACCACGGCTTGAGCGGTGTTTCTCGAGTTCTTTGAGAATGGTTTACCTGAGCATTAACCAGCACCCTGTTCTCTTTCACTTCTTTAGTGAGAAGAATACCACCCCAGCCAGGCACAAAAAAGTTATACGCATCTAGACTCTTGTAAGCCTTCATTTGTGCCTTGGTTGCCCACGAGGTTTGATTAACGAGATGGTTTACGATATCGGGGTATTCAATCACTGGTAATGTTGCCAAATCCTCCATATAATCAGACGGCTTTAACATAATATGGGTCAAAATCACAAATTTCAACCTTTTCTCTGTATCTTGACTTGGCAGAGGACTCCAGAGAGTCATAATATTTCGAAAAATTTGGAGATGTATCACTGTTATTGTTCGCACTTGATGCCATTTTTGATTTGTACATCATCCAACATGGCGGCGCGTGCTATTTAATCACGTGGTTGCACACCAAGAATATGCATCGATGAAAGATATCACCTTTATGCATCAGTAGCTTAAAAAAATAAAGATTTAAACATGGGATTTAAAACTATGAACTACTGGAAGATCTGGAAGAAATCTATTTTGAGTTCTGACTCGTCAGGCTTTAAAAACAAAATTGAAAACAGTTTTCCACTGTGTTCTCTGTATTGTAACTATGGAACATCTGGGTACTTTCAGAATACACAACCCGTATGTGACGTCACAGAAAATGAGACTTTCGGCGGACTGGGTACCAGTGGCGGGCGATGGACAGAGAACAAGGAGGGCGATAAACATGTCTTTAAACTGCTTATTAGTCTTGATCTGTTTTCAGTCAATTTCCCTGGTAAAAGACACTTGAACTCTCTCCTCTCAGGTGTAGCTACTTGTCTAAGACGAGAAATAAAACGCACCAGTTGAACGCAAAAAAGAGCTCATTTCAATCTTTTTCAATTAAACAATCATTACGCACAGGTTTGACGACTTGCTTAGGATGTGACAAAATTTAACGCGTAAAATCCTCCGTGGTTTTTTCGTGAAGAGTTGCCTATTAAGGCATGTGAATTAAACATTTCATAGAATTTATTATTCACTCGCCTAAACATTCATTATAAGGGAAACTAACATGTTGACCAAGGACAATGATTGAAATCGGGTCACTAATCTCATCCGTTTCAAGGGATGTTTTCCGCCGCCCCGCCCCAGTTTTCCGTCCACCGCTCGCCACTGCTGGTAACGGTGGAAAAGGAGCAACATTTGGGAAGCGAATATCAAGTCGCATGAAACTTTTTTCTCTTGTTATATGAGTGAACACCTTCAACCTATCATGAAATTGCCATAACGGACCAAATTTTTATGGGTAGGCCTTCTAATTTTCTTTGAATCCCTACTTTAAAAAATGCAGCAGCATTTTTTCGATGTAGCTATTCCTGCATATGGCAAGCGAGAATTCGATCCCTAATGTGCGGCGGATTATTAACTATTGCTTTGAGACCGTTACGGAACATTATGCCAAATATCGAAATTGTATAACGGACAGCAAAAAGTACAATCAGAAGATTAGGAGACATTGAAATCCCTACCTTGCAGGCTTGCAACACAGTTTCAAAACGTCGAGGAATCTGGCCTTTAGTTCAAAATCACGCATGTTGGCGATGGCTCGACGGTAAAATAGGCTATCACCAGCAATTCCGGTTGTGGTGCGTATGTATAATGCCACGCTCAAACTGTAAGCAGTATGTGGCGTCACAGTATATAGGGGAGAGCTGGTACGAAAGTTACATTTTTCACATGGACGTCATTTTAAAAGATAACGTTATAGACCGAAACAAAATTTAGGAGCGATTAACTACTTTCGTGTGTGCTCTGTCAATATCGGGTGCTAAATCATCACCATATATATTGACTTCGGCATAGTTTGACGTCGAACGGAAGTTGCGGCTTGCTTCTTTCGACCCATCCAGCCGGGATGAAAGTAATGCACGGGCAGGGCAAAAGTAACGTGATCAAATTTACTGGAATCTTTTAAAATTTCTCGTTAAAACAGAAGCAAAAAACAGCCAGGCATTTGTTTTAAACATTTTAATTGGCTTCAAATGTTCCAAAAGTGACCGTGAACCTGTTTAATGTGCAAGGTCTATTTATAAAAATTATCCCAGTGAGCAAGCACCTCCACTCCAGATCTGCCCGGCTCTGTGCCGACTCCAGCTGATCCGGCTCAGAGCCAGGGCAGATCCGGAGCGGAGGAGCTTGCTATCTGGGATGAAATTACTCATCACAGTTGTGACAGATAGAATGAGTGGCACCCTCAGTGCATGCCTCATGCGACCACAGCAGACAAAAGATGCACCGCACCCACACTTCTCCAGGCAAAGATGAGGAAAATGTCTCCCCACAAACAAGACATTCCTCATCCTTGCCCCGAGAAACTGTGGTTGCAGTGTGTCCACTAAGCCTCTTTTTCTTTGGGAGTTTTGAAGAGGACTGTTTCTCTGGCCCCTCTGCCGACTCTCCTCCTCCAAAGCAGCTTTCACCGGGGTGTCGGTCAGTATTGCTGTTGACCTGCAACATTCAATGAGATAATAGTCAGAATCAGCTTGTTTTTATACAAGCAAGAGAACCAAGACGAGTTAAAAATGACACTATGCCCACCTCTTTCGACCTCTCCTTTTACTTTCTTTCCTCGAGCCAGCCTTTGGATATGGGCGAAGCTTTTCTGGGCTGAACCTCTATACTGGCGTGCCACTAGATGTTCCTGGAACCACTAGCATACCTGGATAGATGGTATGCGCTGGCGATGGAGCTGGCGCTGGTGATGGAGCTGGCCCTGGCACTGGGGATGGAGCTGGTGCTGGTGCAGGACGGTTGGTCACGTAAGCTGGAGCAAAGTCTTCCTCACTGAAAATATCTGGATTTAAGGGCCAGATACCGGTACACTCGAACCCAGACGAAATGCTGCTTGGTGTCGCAGCTTGAGGCAGAGCTTTAGCCACAAGACTCGGGATGTTGTAGATGGTCAAAGTTCTTCCAGGGTTCATTCGCATCCAATTGTCTGCTGCACTATTAATGTAGTGCTTCAGAGGGAAAAACGCTCGGTCTAGCGGCTGAAGACGGTGGGAGCAGTGGGGTGGAAATGACAGGAGTACAATGCCCTGTGACTTGCAAAAGTCAATAGCTACCACGGAGACGTGTGATGCATGATTGTCTAAGAGTAGCAGCAACTTTGACTCCGGGGTCACGCGGGTGTGTCTTGTGAAATGCTGTAAAAAGGCCAAAAAATCTGTCTCCTCCATCCACCCCCGATCCATTGGCAGAACCAGTGGAGCCAGGGGACCATCCCGGATGCAGTGGTCATGGAACTTCTTCCTTGGGAAGATAAAGTAAGGGGAACAAAGTTGCCTTGTGCGTTGGCAGCAAAGGCAACGGTCACCAATGTCTTTCTTTCCCCGGAGGTCACAGCACCGACCTGGCGCTGGCCCTTGGTGGCAATGACTTTGTCTGGCACTTGAACCGTTGTGGTACCTGAAATAATCAGTGAAATGAATTATTGCTGGTGCAAATCACTGGTGCTTTTAAATTTATCATCCAAATATAAATTTTTACCTGTTTAATCCATGTTCCAGATGTCATTTGCCTCAAAATTATAGCGGGTGAGGACAGTCTTTAGGTTGTTAAAAACGCGGTCACGTTGGTCTTGTTGAAGCTGGTGGAGCAGGACATGCTGGTGGCTTGAGGTCGACGGATGGACAGGGTTCTGTTGCGCTCTAGGAAGGAGGTGAGCCAATCCTTCCCTGCCATCTGGTTTTTTCTTCCATGAACATGGAGTTTTGAGGCCAATATTTTCGGCCAGCTCATATGCAAACTTTCGCACCTAAAAAAGCATAAAAAAGAGGTTAATTCCCAGATAGCAAGCACCTCCGCTCCGGATCTGCCCCGGATCTGCCCCGGCTCCAGCTGATCCGGCTCAGAGCTGTGGCAGATCCGGAGCGGAGGTGCTTGCTATATGGCGGTAGTGGTGTAGCTCTGTCTGCGGTGTTACTCGCACCTCTTTAGGACTCAGGCCAAAATATATATCGGCTGCTCTCTTTATATATGCCTGCAGTCTCTTCTCCTGTTCTTCTGTGAAGACTTTGTTGTGAGCCCTGTACCCTGGGGCCCTGGTCTGCTGCCCTCTTGCCTCTGCCCTCCTCTTGCAGTACCTGAAAAGGGTGACATGACAAATGCCATGCACCGCTGCTGCCCTCCTTATACTATCGCCTCTTCGGACATCAAAAAAGGCCCTTGCGTAAACCTCCGGGTCAACCGTTCCTCTCTGGATAGTTCTGACCCTAAGTTAGGGCATTTTCTGTCGGTAAAACATAACACACATTTTTATGGAGCTTTTAAACACAAAATGCGGCCGCATTCGCAGAGAGGGACGAACGTAACTGTTGCTACTTCAGTCCCGACGGTGACTCCTGACATTTGAACGAGGATTACTTCCAAAGTGGAAAAATTCTGACATTTCAAACTGCACCATATGTTTGCGGAACTAAATCACCGATCATTTCATCATAAATATGACACATGGAGCGATAAAGACAATCTTTAAATCAAAAAAGTTTAGCATTCGGTCTGAATTTACTCACCGCTGTGGAAAACAGTCTTCTTGGTCTTGTGCGCGAGGAAGACTGGGACGCCTCAAGAATGTTCGCGGTTCTGGAGAGGGGCGAGCTGCACATGCTGACCTAGTATGACGATCGGCGCGAATGGCTGTGAGTAAATCGCCGTGTTACTTTCGTCCAGAGTTACTTTCGCACCGGCGCTCCCCTATCTTATGACTGTATGATTATTATTGTGATGTCACAAAATAAACATCAGGGGCCACGCGTGAGAGGCCAAACTCAGCCAGTCCCAAACAAACAGAATTACCCACAAACCGAAGGTTGAACATGAGCGCCTTAGCGGAGGTTACTAAATAAATAAACAAAATAAATAAATAAAAGAAAAATAAGCATACATTTGTTGCGCATGCATACATCAAGTGTTGATAAGTAAACAGCAGGACAAACTGCTTACTTAAACAAATGATCCATGTTGGTTTTTGTTTAATTCTGGAACCATAAATACATGCACTACAGTCGGAATTGCTATCACATGCAACTGACAGTTGCTGGTGATGGGCTATTTTAACGCAGGACGATTGCCAACATGAGTAATTTTGAACTAAAGGCTAGATTCTTTGACTTTTTGATACTGTATTGAAAGCCACCAAGGTATGGATTTCAATGTTTATTCCGTAATGTATATTGTTCTGATTTTACATTTGCAGTCCGTCCTTTACGCAATTTCTGTCTCAGTGTTTCTTAACGGTCTCAAACCAGCACTAAATTATCTGCCGCAGAGTGTATGGCCGCTTTGCCATAAGCCGGAATACTCCCAAAACATGCTGCAGCATATTTGAGCTCCTGACCTGTGCAATCTGTTGTCATTATTGAAGGTGCGTAGTTGCATAAAACCTGAATGCGTGATTGATTGACAGCGCGTTTTACGTTTACTTGCCGCCAGTTTTGCGAGCTCTGCCATAACTGGTTAAACAACTTATCGAAATACCAAGAAAAAAATAATATCTTTTCAGAAAGTTTTGAAATGTCAGTCCAAATGTCGTCCGAGATGTCATAGTTATTTAATTGACGAATATTCCGCAGTTTTTGATCACTGCGTGCATCAGGAACATTTTCCCGATCGTGAAAGACAGGCAGTCATTTGTCTCTTTACTGGATATAGATGAACTCCGCACTGAACCTTCACTTAGGCTGAGGGGGTCGTTGTCGGATAGGGTCGTGCATAATAATGATAGCAACAACAACAACAACAATAATAATAATAATAATAATAATAATAATAATAATAATGACAAGACGACAATGTCATCACCAATCCTCAAGGGCCGCTCCTTAAAAAATATGCTTCGACATCCATTTTCGAACTCAACGAAGATCATGATTAGCACATTAAGCATACAAAATTTCACCCATCTAGAGCCCTGTTCAGACAGAGCGACTACGCCGGCTCTGAAACGCCTCTGCCCCTCCACTTTCTGTCTGAATGGTGCAAGGCGTTGAGAAGGGGTGCTAAAGTGAGCCGGCACTAAAAACCTCCTGATGTGTTTCAGCCAAGGATGTTTTATATTTCTCCTTTTGAAAAAGAGCAGCTGATACGCGTCACCTACTGTCTGAATGGGTTAAGCCGCTGCTATTACTCGTAGCGCAGGGATTCATACGCAATGGGTCAGAGTTCACCGACTTCGCGCCGAAAATGTAGTTCACGCTAATTGTGCAGGTGCAGTGGCTTCTTGGTATGTAAAATTTAAGTAATTTTGCAACCTGTTTTATGGTTAACTGTTCAGTTTTCGTGTAAACACAGATTTCGTGCTAATGTAAATAATGCGTTATTCTCGCCGATTGAGGTGTTTGTTTTGGAGCAACAGTGTTGGAAATAGTACATGTCGAATAGCCTACAATCAGAACCTTTTCGGCTTACCGTAATGTTTGGGTGCCGAACCATTCGGGTGCGAAAAAAAGTCAAGCTTACATGCAGTCAAGAAATTTTATAGTTTAATTTGTAGTGCTGCTGTACGTGGTAATAGCATATAACAGCGGCAGCTGTGATACTGATGATGACACTCCCGCAATTTTTTTTTTTTCGTAACCAAGCTAAGAATATAAACCAGTTGAAAACCTATTGGAACATTTAAGGGTCAGGGTTAAGGTTATGGGCTAGTGTTCTATGGACCCATCTCTGTGCATGTCACACCGTTGAACAGTCATTAATATTCATTTTCAAATGGTTTCTGTCCTGGCTTGGTTACGAAAAAAGACGTCTCACCGTCGTTGCTATTTAGGGCATGCGCAGCAGCATTCGCTATATTAAGTAGGGGAGAGCCGCCACAATTGTGACGTTTTTCACTTTTCACTCTATTACTAAGAGATCGTTTTGCCTACATATGTAATTTTTTTCAGGAGAACCACCAACATGTCTGCTATCATAAACCACTTAAAGTTTTTCAATTGAGTAATATAACTGAAAGCAGACTCTGTCCGATGTTACAACTGAACTGCATTTGAGTCTTAATTGTAACACCGCTAAAAAAAGTAGCATTAAACTCATCGTTTTCAGGTCAAATCAATTATATTTCATTCAGGCAACTGTTTAACGTTTCTAATGTGATAAGAATGTCCTATCAAAAATATTGTATATTATTAAAACTTACCAGATATACCAGTTGGAGTGTTTGTGTGAGTTCCTTGATAGGAAAACGCATTGATTGTGCCTACAAAGTTAGCGACTTTGACTGATGGAGTTGTAAAAATGTTATACAACCCTAATTTTATTTAGAATATAATTGAATGACAGCTGACTGAACACAGAATATTGGCAAATATGGCACATGAGCTTTGTAAAAGTCCCACTCATACCTGCACTGGTACCCCTGCAGGGTCAATTATGTAGCAACACCCCAAATCACTTATTTTTTTACAGTTTATGCTATAGAAAAACAGTCTTTGTATTTTAAAGTTTTATTGCAAAAATCCAAAATAGGCTACAGTAACATTTGCCTACAGACAGAACCAAATAGGTTAGCTTATTAAATTTCAAGGTAGGACTAAGCCTACATCTCAGTGCAAAGAACATTATAATATGTGCCGTTCAGCATCTAGTGCATTTTTTAAAATGTGCAAGGTGGAGACATTCTGTAAAACAAACAAAAAAGCAAACAAAGAGCAAAATTATTCGAGCTGTGCTTGCAAATGTCTGCTGTTGTCTCAAATGTAACGTGTTACAACTGCGCCGAACTGCGTTCATTTGGCGTTGTTTACAGAACGGACTTAACAATCATAATGTGTTAAAATGATGCAAACTAGTAACGAACATATTCATACAGACACCCATGCGGATTTTAGCTCTGTAACATTGAAGAAAAAATCTGCAGTCAAAAAATACTGTGGGAGTGAATTTTTGACTTACTTTGTGGAAAACCAACTTCTCTGGCGATATCTCCCTGCAGCATGGATGAAAAGACTTGCAACTTCCCAGGCACGTGTATTACGGTACTCGTCACATGCTGATATGATGTCATCACGACCGCATTGACCAATCAAGAGAAAACGTTCACGTTATAATTGTGACGCGTTACAATCAAGGCGGCTCTCCCCTATACATTAATAAATGGGTCGTTTTGTATTGCACGAGTAACAGCACGACAGGTCCATATCAGCACGACTCTCTGTCATAATTGCGAGTGGAGTTCCGAAAGTATCCGCCGCTATGGTAACGACTCCGCCTTCCTGGTCGCTGTGTGAATGGTTTAAGACGGCAAAAAGGCGCAGCTGCTACGCCTATTTTTCGCTGTCTGACAGGGTTTTCTGGAGCGATTCAAGACTGCTCTGAACCGCCTCAGATACACTTTTTTCTATCTGAATACGGCTTAGGTAGCTATAATAGTTTCAGAGAAATCCTGTCCCCATCGTAGCTGGACAGACCCAAATCCAATATCCCCCGTCCCACTTCGTGGCGGAGGATAATAATGTATTATTATTTATATTGAGCAAAAGAACATGCAAAAATGTGATCTAATGCGCATTACAATGTGATATCTATAGATCTGATATTAAAATAATAAAATAAATCAGAGCCAAAAATCATCAATGGGGGCTATTGGAACATAAAATAGTTCAGTTGAATGCACAGAACAGTTTCATCCTATATGTGTTAAAGTAATATAGGCCTAATAGCCTATGAGTAACAATGCAATATCATTGAAACCATCAGTGACAAAATGCAAGCTTAACAAATTTGCATTTGAGTGGCTCTTCGATTCATTAAGGCTGTCTTGCTCGCCCAAGTTTGCAGGAAAAGAGTTTTGCGGCTTTGGTGCTGCGACCGCAATGCTCTGTCTTCTAGCAAGTTGAGCAAATGTTGGTCGAATGACTTGATATTGAAAGTAGTTACCTTAACTGAAATTAAATTACTCATTTAAGCAGGTGCAAGGCCGCGCAAGGCTTTACAAGTAAGCCAGCAAATGTTAAAATCTACACGATACTTGACAGGCAGCCAGTGCACTATAAAAAGTTTGGCAGTATTATGAGTAATATCCCTGGCGGATTTATGTACACATACATCCACCTCATGTAGGTTTCTGTATACAACGGATCCACCCTAAAGCGAGATGATAGAGCTGACTGGGCGCTTCCATTCTCGTGGCATGGGGGAGGATTTCTTTTCAGAGTAGCTGGCTTGGCAAAAATTTGACGCGAATGACGGCAGGAGTGTTGCTACCTGGGGGTAAAATGCAGCAAAACCCAAAATCTGGCCGAAATCGGAAAAGCGTGCGAATTGGTTATTATCCCCCACCACAAAGTGGAAGGGGGATCTAGGAATGGGTGCCGTCCGTCCGTCAGTCCATCCGTCCGTCCGTCCGTCCGTCACGCTTCGTTTCCGGACCACAACTCGAAAACCGTTAAAGATTTCTCCATGAAACTTCACATGCATATCAGTCAAGTGGTGAACTGGTGCCTTTTGCTGGTTTGGTCATAGTATCTTTAAAGAAGACATTTTGGCGGGGGATGTTGTTGACCATGTCTGCTTGTTTTTTTTCTCTCATTTTCTTTGATCCAAACGACGGTCAGTCAAATAACTTTTTTTGTCGCTTGATAGACGTGTATGCTTTCACTCAGAAGAATAATCTTGAAAAAGTTGGGAACCTGTAAATTTTTCCTTTAAAAGTTGAACATTTGTATGACATTCACGGTTCATGACTTAAGTTGCACATCATTACGTTTGCGGATGCAACAGGCCTCAAGCTCCTTAGAGGAGATGTCATCACTGGTGTGTCCTCCAGAAGAAGAGTCGCTGAAGTCAGCCACAGCCATGAGTTCCACAGAGGGGCCCTCATCTCTCTCTCTCTGTGTTACCGCTAACCCTCCCTTAGCCTTCTGCCTTCCAACCAGCTCAAAAGTTCAGGCACAGATCTTCACCTCCTCCCCTCACAGACCGAACTATCCCTTGAGCACTCCACCGGCTCCAAACACAGCAATAGGAAGTTTTATTATAAGTGAATGACAACCTCCGCAACATCTCACCAGAAGTACAGTAAAAACAGGGGTATTATACCAATAGGCAGCGTTAATATGATTAATGGCATGGTTTATGAATTTCAAAAGGAAACTGAGCATGTCTATTATGAAGGCCTGTGAGTGTCAGCAGTAACTGTGCAAGACCCTGATTCTCCTTCATTTGCCTGTGCTCTCGGAGGTTGGTGTATTTTTGGCATTAGTGCAGGGTGTTGGAGATCCCCTGGGCTGAATCAGTCCAACTCGAAGAGCAGCTGCATATAGATCAGTTCAAAAAGAGGAACTGAGACCTGTCCCCTCCCATATACTGACAGGCTTTCACAAGACCCCCAAAACTGACACGTGCATGCTGGACCTCTCTTATTCTCTTGATTAATCATTTCTTTCTTATGAATATTCAAAATTATTTTTAAAGATTCATTATAATCTGCCTGTTTATTCTTTGTGGTCAACAATTTGTCCTGTGTTTATAGAGTTTATTGTTTGTCTTTGCTGTAAAAAATACTAACAGCAGTCTTTCACTTAATGAAAAATGACTCTTTGTATATTGCATTGTACCAACAAATACCGTCAACCATTCCACCGCTCATCCTGCTCTGGCTTAATGGCTGAAGCCAAGAAAATATGGACTTGATTGGTGCTTGAGTGGCAGAATGCCCAGGAAACCTAAATAGCTGCTGCACGTGGTTTTGGTTGGCCAATAGGGGCCTGTCTTTCCTCTAGTCAAAAGCAAAATGACGGAAAGCTCCAGTACAGTGATAGGAGCACAGTAGTTGCACTCCGAAGCCCTGGCTGCATCATCACTATGTTGCATATCTCAGCCATGACGTCCTCAAAGCCTGTTCCATTCTGGAGCCTCCTTTGAATACTACTGAGATCAATTCTCAAGGTCACATGATATAGTTCATTCATTTCACAGCCTTCAGTTGCCCTCAATCCATTGTGCACTTGACAGTTGAGAAGAAAAAAGATAAGAGGCACAACTCATAAGCTACCAGACTTGTTAGCTATCTACTTGTACTTTATGCTACTTTTTGCGTCTCTGCCTGCAAAGCGAATTGACTCTTCGGGATCACTTTTCGTTGTCACGCATCGGCAGTGGCATCAGTGTTGGCGTTAGTGTATCTTTGGTTTCCAGACAATAACTATTGAAAGAATGACTGGATATGAATGAAACTTCAACAGCTGACTTAGTCCCACTGTCTCTCGGGCAAATTCGATTTGGGGACAAATCTGAGGCTGCTGGCTGGGGATTAGTTGATAGTTTACGGACCATGACTATTTAAAGAATGATCAGATTTGAATGAAATTTGCTCAACTAACTTACTTGTCATCTAGGTCTTTTGGGCAAGTTTGATTTCGGGACAGATCTGCTCATATTTAATGAGGGCGGAATTTTTATTGGTTGATAGTTTCTGTACAATATCTCTTGAAAGAATGTCTGGATTTGAACGAAACTGAATAGCTTACTCGCTACCAAGGTGTCTTGGGAAAGTTAAATTTGGGAACAGATCCATGCTTCTGAATGATGCTGCTGCCGATTGGTTTATGTTTTCCAGACAGTAACCATTAAGAGGACGATTGGGTTTGAATGACGCTTAATCAGCTTACTACCAAGGTCTCTGCAGCAAGTTCGATTTGGGGACAGATCCACACATATTTAATGACGCTGCTGCCCAGTGATTGGTTGTTGGCTTCCAGACAACAATTATTGAAAGACTGACTGGATTTGAATGAAACTTACTCATCTTACTTACATATAAAGTCTGTCTAACAAGGTCGATTTTGGGACAGATTTGTGCATAGTCAATGAAGCTGTTGTATTTTGATTGGTTGATTATTGCCTGACAATAACTATGGAAAGAATTTGGTTTCCTGACAATACCTATTCAAAAAATGATTGAATTTGAATGAACCTTGGACAGCTTACCTTCTACCAAGGTCTCTTGAGCAAGTTTGATTGGGGGACAGATCCATGTATGTTTAATGAGGCTGCTGCCATGTGATTGGTTGAAGGTTTCTGGACAAAAACCATCAAAAGAATGATTGGATTTGAATTATACTTACTCACCTTCCATACTACCAAGGTCTCTCAGTCAAATTTGTTTTGGGGACAGATCAGTGAATATTTAATGAGGCTGCTGCATTGTGATTGGTTGATGGTTTTTGGACAATAATTACCGAAAGAATGAGCGGATTTGAGTGAAACTTACTCAGCTAACTTATCACCACGGTCTCTAGGTCAAGTTCGATTTCGGTACAGATCTATTAATATTCAATAAGACTGCAGCATGTTGATTGGTTGATGGTTTCCAGATGGTAACTACTGAAAAAAAGTGGGTTTTGAATGAAACTCACTCAGCTTACTTACTTCCAAGGTCTCTCTGTCAAGCTCAGTTTTGGGACAGATCATGTGAAATCTATCAAGAAATGTTTGTTTATACAACTTCTATCAGAAACCTACTGTTCAGCAGCTGATCGACAAATGCAAGAGGCAAAGCAAAGACAAAGTTTTCTGTTTCTGTAAAGACAGCCTAGATGTCTATAATAGTAGAATATAAAATTAATTTCACATTACCATACCAGGGCGGCATGGTGGCGCAGTTGTTAGCACTGATACCTCACAGCAAGAGGTCATGGATTTCAATCTGGCCTGGGGCCCTTCTGAGTGGAGTTTGCATGTTCTCCCAGTGTTCACGTGGGTTTCTACCAGGTACTCTGGTTTCCTCCCACGGTCCAAAGACATGCATGTCAGGCTAATTGGAGACGCTAAATTGCCCATAAGTATGAGTGCGAGAGTGAATGGTGAGTGTGCCTTATGATGGATTGGCAAGCTGTCCAGGGTGGGTTTCTGCCTTTCGCCCTGAGTCAGACCCTAGTGAGGAAGTAGTGGTGTAGAAAATGAATGGATGGATTGATTATCATTCCATAATAAAGTTACCCTTATGTCAGCGCAGAGTGTACAGTGGAACTCATGTTTAGGAATATATACTCATTAAATGCAGTGGGTGATAATTCGACTTACTAAAGCTGAGGTTTGAAGAATTAGCTCTCCTTTTTAACTGTTATCCACACACTGTACACGGGGTGGGGGCTCTGACCAAGACATGAAAGAAAATCAGCCCTCCCTCTAACTTTAAATGGGGAAGTTCACTGATATATTTGCATGTGTTAGGGCGGATACTAAGCTTGGCTGCATTAAATGAGCAGGAGTGTGAGTCTCTTAGTTGCACTGCAGAGAGTAACTGTGTATCCTCAGTACTGCTTCTGCTGTAGTCTTTATCATTCATCATGGTCTTCACTACTCCCTTCACCATCCTGATGCTGGCTATCTCTGGTAAGTATTTGCTTGGAATACAACAGCCAGCCCAGCAACAGAATTAGCCTCCAGTTATGTGCTCAGTAACTATGGCTATTTCAGATCACTAGTAATGATGAGTGGTATGGTATTATATTGTGAGAATTCCACTCCATTCTGGAATTGGATATTTGGGCTGCAGAGGAAGGGTGGTATACCTCCTGGTTGCAGGGTGATTTAATTTTCATTATTTTCTGTGGTTCTTTTTTAAGAAAGCTCTTGAGTTCTGAGAAAAACTTACAGTATGAAGTCCCGTAATTAACCTTTAATACAGACTATTTTATGAATGCAGATCCATCCAAATATCAGCTTTTCCTTGGGATATGAATGATACCAACAGTGGAAAATGTTTCAATAATGTTTTCATTTTGAATTTTCAGGTTTGGAAGCAGTATTGGTCCTGACACAGGAGAAGTCTCTTACTGTGTCTCCTGGATCAAATGCAAAAATATCCTGCATTGCCAGCAAGGGCAGTTATCATATATCCTGGTATCAAAAGAAGCCTGGAAGCAGTCCGAGGTTCCTGGTTGTTGGTTCAACCCGCGGAACTGGAGTGCCAAACAGGTTTATCCATTCAAAAACTGGCAGCACAACCTACCTGGACATCAATGGGGTGACGGCTGAGGATGAGGCTGTGTATTACTGTGCCTGTGCTGGCTGTGGCACTGACCACAGTGATATACTCTACTGAGCCACTCGTACAATAATACACTCAAGTCTTTTCATGGGGATTAAACTGAATCCTATCATTGAAAGTTGGACTATCAGAAGCAAATATGGAATCTACTATCCCATCAACTGGATTCACTGCATTCCAGAGATTCCTGGTCTGATTCAGACTCTGCTGTTTCCACACTGGAGCACTGGAGGATGAGAGAAGCTCTTCACTGCTGTGGAGTTTTTGTACTGAGCTGCTGCACTGTGAGACTCAACCTTTGGAGGAGGAACCAAACTGAATATTCTGAGTGAGTCAGTATTTTACATCCACAAATACCCTTTCTGTCATAAATTACAACAACAGAATAATCAATAATAAGAGAAAAAAATAGCGACAGACATATTTACAGAATATATCAGGGTAATGACGCTGTTGGTAAAAATAGATTAAAATACATAAATGTTTTGGAACATGAAGTATGTATTTGCTTAAAAATTATTTATTTCACTATATTTCTCATAAAGCCATACACATCACTGATAATCAACTGTTGTATCCATTAATTAGATGAAGATTGGCCTCCTGTCGTGATATATCGCAATAGGGAATTTCCTTAAAGCTCTCTAAGGTTTTTGTCAGAGTGTTGATCACTGTGAGACTCTACCTTTGGAGGGGGCACAGTCTTGAATATTGGTGAGTGAGATATTTAACGGTAAAAAAACCCAACTAAGTGAAATACACCGCATAGCACTTGATGCAGTTGATAATCAATTTATGCAATGTCAAAGAGAAATTATTTATGGTCAGCCTTCCCTATCTGTGTTTTGGAGGAAAACATACACAAATTATTCATTTTACGCAAGTTTAGTAAAAAGGATAGCTAATCATTCTCCATGTTTGGATGTTGGAAGTGACAAATGTTACAATATACAAAATTACACGTACAGTTGTACACTTTTCACAATGTAGAAGTGTAAAGTGTACCATTCATGTCTGCCTTTTAATTATTTAAACTTTGCATGCTTTTCATGGTCTTTAGTGTTGATTAGAATTTAATGTGCTAGGCGCATAATTCAGTGTTGCATACAACTGAATGTAGTTCTTTGTTGTAAATGGAACTAGATTTGAGTTCAGAATCTTGCTTTATAAAACTGTGCTTTTCCAGTTTTGTAGCCACAACCGAAAAACATTCCTTTAAACTTGCTGTAAGTTCTGACCTATTCTAAATTATTTTCCTTTATGAAAACATTTTTTAAATTATGAAAATAATCCACTGATGGCAATTAAAGATGCAATTTTTACACAATTTAAGGGCGATTAAATGATAAGCTAAATTTAATTCCGAAAAAAAAATTTTCCCCTCAAAGTCCACAGCGAATAAAGGAAAATAACTAGGGAACTAACTCTACGGATCATCATGCAATGCAGGAGATCTAACCCTCACTTTATCATTGTTTAAATTCAATCAAAGAAAACAAAGCTTTGAAGTGCATTTACGCAATTTTGACCAACACATATTGAAATGCACCAAATTGCACATTCAAATAAAGAGTTTTTTTTTCTTATCTTAACAGGGAGAGCTGGCCACAAATGATAGTGTGAAGTTTGTGAACTTATTGTTAAAAAAGAAAAATGATTAAAAATTGAACAACTACTAATAACTGGTTGAAAGGGTTGTTCTGTGCCTACCTTGTGTTCAGCTCTGGTTGTGCCACTGCCCTGTGTCTACTTTGAGATGAAAACATACTTTATTCTCGTGAAAATTACAAATGAGGATGGATGTCACAAATGCTCACTACATAGTAATATTTGAAAGGACCAATAGCTGCTCAAACAAGAACAAAATAAGAATTAGAAGTTTTAACAGCCAACATTTCTAAACATAACTGCAAAAGAGGTGCTGTAAAATTTAAATTTTTGCTAACAAATCAGAAAGGCTCAAATAAGTTCAACTCTATATCCTTGTTAATATTCAGTATTTTGCCAAAGGTTTTCACTGCTATGAACTTTATAGTAGGTAAATATTAGCATCATTGTTGTCTGTTTTGTTTTTTTTTTTTTTTCTTTTCACAAAAGCATTAAAAAATTAATGATATTGCTGAATGGACATTCTATACGAAGGACTTTTCAATACATGACTGATGCTCAGTTTTGAAACATTTTAGTTACGTTTTTTTTCGCAAAGTTCTCTCACACACTGCAGTTTCCGACAGCTGCAAGGAGTGAGCTAGTTTGAATATCGCTCAAGTATGAAGAGCCTTGTTCCACCGTCACTCTCTTGTTTCTTCCCCGACAGCCGGTCTAACTCAGCCCCGAAACTGACCCTGCTGCCCCCCTCCCACACGGAACTCTCAGAGGGTAAGGCCACGCTGGTGTGCCTGGCCCAGGGCTTCTATCCCGACTCTCTCACCGTGTCCTGGATGGAGAACGGCCGCGCCGTGACAGGAAGTGAGACCAGGACCAGCGAGGCTCAGCGGCGGTCTGACGGGACGTACTCCAGCAGCAGTCTGCTAACGGTGCCGGCTGCGCGCTGGAACTCCGGAGGCTCTTTTGCCTGTCAGATCAGCCACCCCGCCCTGAGCTCCCCGCTTAACCAGGCTCTGACCCAGGCAGAATGCGCTAGTCAGGGCTAGCGGCAGGAGCAGAGAACGAGCAGGAACCGGCTTTACCGTTAGCGTATTGTCTTTATTTCTATCAGCTTGCCGCTTTTTTCACAGTAGCTTTCTCGCAGTGTCCATTGGCATTCATTTTATTTGTGTCTGATGCATCTGGCTGATTTATAATGTGGCTCTTGTAGCATAAGAATGTTTATTTCTCATATTTCTGTGTATTGATTGTTGAATAAACCTAACTTCATGCTACTGGTTTATTTGGCTCTCTTAAGTTATGTTCAGAAAAAAAAGCTACGAGAAAGCGCAAATAATAAATCATTATTGCAAATTTAAGTATGGGGATATGCTTTCAACATGCAAGCATTTCATTTTTTATTAACAATTTTAAAGTTATATTCAAAGACGAACATATATTAATGTCAAAAAATCCTTTAGTGACCGAGGACTTCGCAGGTAATCGTTATCTCTCAATTACTTCTTGGACAAGAACTGAATGAAACATACAGATCCAGTTACTTTTTCAACCACACGGGGCCCAGAAATTCCCTCCCAGTAATGCATTCCCTGCTTTTGCTTCATATGGACTTTTCACGGTGCTTTCTGCCCTCTTGTGGCCATGCGGTGCCCCTTTAACGGTGTGTTTTTCGCGGGATATGTCAAGCAAGTTCAGGTCTAGAATACATTTTCTTGTGCATGAGCCTGAAGGGGACTCGAAAATCAGATGTATTTTAGTAAATTTAAAAACAAACAAACAAACAAATAAATAAATAATAAAGATCCCATCAATATCATATGCCATCGTATTGGGAGTTGTAATTTCCTGATATAAACATTGATTCATGGATAGTCCACCCCCGATCCTGAGATTTTCTTTCAGCGCTTGGCAAATTTCCTACCGTAACCTTTTTAAAATGTATATTAACTCTTGATTTCCATCTTTTAAAATGTGCTCAGTTGACAAAATGTGATGTTCTTGTTTGCATAGTGAGCACATGTATCATGAGCAGTAGGATGCTGCAATACACTTTGACCTCTCTTCTGTGGATAAGTCAAGGCTTTTCCTGTCACTGAAAACAAACAGTACAGGGTCAGCAGTTTGTTCAACAGTGCTGCACCATCGATCAGTCTCATCGTCCACATTGGTAGCCTTGACTCTTCTCAACATGCGAGCAATGGTTATCATGGTTGTTTGAAAGATATAATTATTCCTTCCTAACTGGGTGATATATTTAATATATAATTTGCCCAAACATTACACAATCTATATTGGTCAAGAGACCAATTTATTATTATTTTATTTTATATATTTATTTATTTTTTTTGCCTGAGAGTGTAGCTGCCCATAAGAAAGTTTGCCATGGTACTGTTACCATAGTGGTACCAAAGTATGAGTACCATGGTATTTTTGACAGCACCATGGTAAACTTTCTTATGGGATGGAATGGTTTAAACTTCATCAAGCCTACTTACCCTCACAATAAAGAGGTGTACTTCAAATTCTCTTTTTTAGGTAATCTTAAGTGAACTCCAAGTATATTTCCCAAGCGTACTTAATGTAGTGAGTATATCATATCAATGTGCTTGCAGTATATTTGCAAGTGTACCACTTCAATACGTCTTGGGCCTAAATTGGCCCACATTTTCATTAAAGTATATTTTCAAGTACTTTAAGTGTAAGAATATTGAACTTTGAGTAAACAACTAGTTTTCTCACTTCAAAAGTGTTAGTTCATAAAGAATTCTTTGAAGTATGCTTCAAGTAAACTTAGAGAAACACTTTTTGAAAAAGTACATTATTATTACAATGACACTTTCAGCTAAATATTTTATGACTGTATCATGTTGATTGTTCTCTTCTTAACACGCACAGCAATTAAAATACATACTATGAACTTAGATACTCACACTGAATGGACAGCTCCACATGGACAGACCTCAGGCTGGATTCAACCCTGTAACCTTCTGGCTGCAAAGCAGCAGCTTTACCCCACTACACTACTAACCCTAACCCTAACCCCACTACATCATGGCACTACTTGCTGAGTTTCTCAGTTATCTAATACCAGCCAACTTCGTAGTTTTATATAAAAATACTATATTTATATATAGTGCTTAACAAATTTATTAGACCACCACCCAATGTAAGGTTTATGCAACAGCTGCCCTAAATTAACAGTGTTGGTAATGTAGCCCTATGGGAATTTTGGGTGTGAACTGAATTCATTGTATTTTTTTTTATTTATTTTATTTTTTTTTTAAATGTGTAGTCCATACTGTTGGAAGTGTTTAATGTTTACATGTTTTAAAAGTTGTACCTGTTAAAGTTTATTTATCTGGAGTTTTGAGCCAATCAGAAGTGAGGGTGAGAGGTCAGGAAGGAGAGGGAGAGTGTAGGAGAGGGAAAGCGAGAGAAGGGGGGAAACCTCAGGGGCTTTCATTATTTGTGTTTGTAGCTACACTGTAAAAATGGTATGTTGTAGGAAATTTTCACAATTATTTTTATATTAACTGATTGAAACCCCATATGCTTAATGTGCTCTTAGTTTTATTTTTTTCCTATTTATTAGTATTATTTATTTATTTGTTTATTTATTTATTTATTAAATCAACAACAAGGAACTTGGGAGTTTATCTCATTTTAACTGTGAGCATAACTAACAAAATGTAATCTAAATCATTTGTTATTTCATGTTGGAATATCCAGGGTTTGGGATCACCTGCTTTTGGTTTGAAGAGCAGGACCCCAGACTTCACTAAAGAGTTTTGGAGATGCAGATGTGTTTGTTTTACAGGAGTCTTGGAGCAGAGGAGACATTTCCACTGGTTGTCCCTTAGGCTACAGAGAGATAGTGTTCCCATCCACCAAACTGAGAGGAATAACCCAGGGTAGGGATTCGGGAGGAATGCTGATTTGGTACAAGGCAAGTCTTGTACACGCAATAGAATTAATTAAAAAGGTTGAATTCTCAATTCGGCTCAAAATAAGAAGAGAGGTTGTCACCACAGATAGACATATTCATGTGTGCAGCATATATCCCCCCTGCAGAATCCCCTTATTACAATGAAAATAGTTTCTCCATCCTTGAAGATGATATCAATCGCTTCCAGGCCCAGGGAAGTGTACTGATCTGTGGAGACCTTAATGCCAGGACAGGTACAGAATCAGACTCCATTGACCCACGAGGAGACAAAACATACTGAGCCAAATCAGCATTCCCCTCCCCTTACATCCCCACAGGAACAACTTTGACAAAACTGTTAACAAAAGCGGCCACCAACTACTGCAGCTGTGTTGAACACTGGGTCTGTCCATCGTTAATGGTCGGCTTCGAGGGGACTCTTTTGGTCTTTGCACTCACAGCTCCCCTCTTGGTAACAGCACAGTAGATTGCAGCATTACAGACCTTGACCCCTTCTGTCTGAGCATTCACGGTCAGCCCCCTAACACCCTTATCTGACCATACTAAAATCACTCACATTACACATTATGTGTATTTAAATCACATTAGAAAGAGAGGACCAGACCCTCGTGCAGCAGGGCCCAGTAAACTGAGACGTATTAAACAAGCTTATATATATGGACAGACAACAGCAAAGACGACTACCTTAAAACAATGAGACATCAAACAATCCAATCCCAATTAGACCACTTTCTCTCCACCACATATCCCCTCAGTAAGGATGGCCTAAATCAGGCGGTAAGGGATATCAACAGATATCAGCAGATATCAGCAGTAAGGGATTTTGACAGAGTGGCAGATTTATCCAATCTGAAAAAACCTCAGCTTCTTAAATCAAAGAACTCACCCAATGAAAAATGGTTTGATACAGACTGCAGACATGTGAGAAAAACACACAGAAATTTGTCAAACCAGAAACACAGACAACCTGATAACCCTGAGCTCCGCCTCCAATATTGGGAAACTCTAAAATTATACAGAAGAACTCTCCAAACTAAAAGAAAACAGCATGTTCAGAACCAAATTGATAATATCGAAGAGTCCATTGATTCAAATGCTTTCTGGAACAAAATGGCACTCTTTCAGCAAACCGCACAAGGAGGAATTAGCTATTCAAAATGGTGAAATATGGAAAAAACACTTTGAAAATCTATACAATACTGTAACACTGAACTCAGCCCAAAAGGATATCCTCAACAAACTAAAAACCCTAGAATCTGTAATTAAAGACAATCAAAACCCTTTAGACTATCAAATTACAATAGAAGAGCTGCTGGCTAAGATCCATGCCCTACAGCCAAGAAAGGCCAGTGGACCTGACGGCATCTTAAATGAAATGCCGAAATTCAGTGACCATAAGTTAATTATTGCCATATTAAAATTATTCAACCTCATTTATACCATTGAACATTTCCCTGACATTTGGAGCAAAGGAATTATCACGCCAATCTTCAAAAATGGAAACAAATTTAACCCAAACAATTACCAAGGCATGTGTCAGCAGCAGTCTGGGGAAGTTATTCTGCAGCATCATAAACAGCCGACTCCAAAACTTCCTCAGTGAGCATAATGTCCTGAGCAAGAGCCAGACAGGATTTACTCCGCAGCATCGAACCACAGACCATATCTATACCCTCCATACCCTCATTAATAAACATGTCCACCAAAATAAGAATAAAATCTTCTCTTGTTTTGTAGATTTCAAAAAAGCATTTGACTCAATTTGGCATAATGGTCTCCTCCTGAAACTAATTGAAAAGGGTGTAGGAGGGAAAACCTATGATATAATTACATTGTAAAACAATGTATGCAAACATTGAATGCTGTGAAAATTGGCGATATGGAGACAGATTACTTCCCCCAAAGAAGAGGGGTGAAGCAGGGCTGCAGCCTCAGTCCCACCCTGTTTAACATTTATATCGATGATTTGGCAAAATCCCTCGAACAGTCAAATATCCCTGGACTCACCATCTCTGACACAGGAATTAAATGCCTACTTTTTGCAGATCATCTAATATTGCTGGCTCCATCAAAGGAGGCATTACAACAGTAACTGGATCATCTGCAACACTTCTGTCAAACATGGGTCCTTACAGTTAATCTGGAAAAAACTAAAATTATGGTGTTTCAAAAACGACCCAAGCGTCAGGGAATCCCGACTACCTTCTTACTGGGCTCCACTGCAATAGAGCATACACACAACTATAGATACCTGGGACTAAAAATAACCTCCTCAGGAAATTTCAATCTGACCATTGATGATCTGAGAGACAAGGCAAGGAGGGATTTTTATGCAATAAAAAAGTCTTCAAACATAAAGATACCCATTAGAATCTGGCTCAAAATATTCAAATCTATTGTAGAACCAATTTTGCTATATGGTAGTTGACGTTTGGGGTCCCCTTGTAAATCAGGACTTTGAGAAATGGGACAAACACCCAATTGAAACCCTGCACACAGAAATTTGCAAAAGCATTCTAAGAGTTCACAGGAACTGTCCCAACAATGGATGTCGAATTGAGTGAGGCCAATTTCCTCTCTTAATTAGGATTAAAAAAAGAGCAATCAATTTTTACAACCACATAAAAACAAGTGACCCCAACTCCTACCATTACAAAGCTCTCCAATGACAAGAGGAGAACATAGACAAGAGTCCCCTCAGCCAACTGATCCTGAGGCTCACCTCCTCTTCCAGCACACGGCCTCAGGACAGCCCTCACACCTCCTCTACCAGCACCAGCCTCCAGGACGGCCCTCAGGACAGCCCTCAGGACACCACCCTCTACCAGCACACGGCCTCAGGACAGCCCCTCACACCTCCTCTACCAGCACACGGCCTCAGGACAGCCCCTCACACCTCCTCTACCAGCACACGGCCTCAGGACAGCCCTCACACCTCCTCTACCAGCACACGGCCTCAGGACAGCCCTAACACCTCCTCTACCAGCACATGGCCTCAGGACAGCCCTCACACCTCCTCTACCAGCACACGGCCTCAGGACAGCCCTCACACTATCTGGCCCAATCAAATTATAGCTAAAGAAAAAGAAAATTACATTATCTATTGGACATCTACCACAAAACATCAAAACAAACTTAAATGTTATTTGGCTTTAAACAGACAGTACACAGTGGCAGACTATCTAACCACTGTGACTGATGAGAAACTGAGGAAGACCTTAACTATGTACAGACTCAGCAATCATAGCCTGGCCATAGAGACTGGCTGACACAAGCAGACCTGGTAGCAAGTCGATGTTGGAAGGGGACCCCCCGATAGGGTCCCTCCAGAATAAATGGGAGAGCTTGCTTGCTGTCCTCTCCCAACGAGAAGCCCCCACACCCCAAGGCGAGCACTGTCAGAGCACATCGCCTCTGGTCGTGGTAAATAACCAGAACACTAGTCAGTGCTGGAAGGGGACCCTGCCGACAGGGTTCCCAAAACTGAATGTGTGACTGTGTTGGCTGTCATATCCCTGAGATATGACTGCTCAAAGGTCGATGCAGAAGACCAAGGGGCCGCCCTGCAAATCTCCTCTACCGATACGCCCTTAAAAAGTGCTGTAGAGGATGCAATGCCCCGGGTAGAATGTGCGGTCAATCCTGCCGGGGCCACGAGACCCACCGCTGAGTAGGGTCTGCGGATAGCATCACAGACCCAGTGGGTGAGGCGTTGTATTGACAAAGGGGCCCCCTGAGCCCGCCCGCCATTTCAAACAAACAAATGATCCACCCTCCTGAAATTCGCAGTGCGCTTCAAGCAGAGACTGAGCGTGCGTGCTGGGCACAGCTTACGCATACGTCTTGCTCGCTGGTGGCATGAGGTGGACAGAAGGCCTGCAGTGGAATGACAGATGACTTAAAGGCTGTGGTGATGACCTTCGGCTGAAAGGATGGGTTAGAAAGGAGTTCCACTGAGCCCTGGTCCTCGCTGAGGGTCAAACACGACAAGTGCACAGGAGTGCGCCCGACTCGCTCACCCTCCTTGCTGACGCCAAGGCCAAAAGGAGGGGCAGTTTTGATAGACAAAATGTGCAGGTCCGCCTGGTCCAGGGGTTCAAACGGTGGACCTGCCAGACCATCCAACACTGTCCGCAGATCGCACTGCGGGATTAAGTGTTGCGTAGGGGGTCTCAGCCTGTGAACTCCCCTCAAAAAGCGCTTCACCAGGGGGTGGCTTCTGGCCGTTAAGTGGTCAAAACCGTCATGTCCAGATACGATAGCTGCAGCAAACTCCAACAGAGCAGATGCTGCGCGACCCCCCTCAAACAGTCCCTGTAGGAAATCCAGCACCCCCTGTAGGGGGCGCGAGCACAGATCCAACCTTCTTGTCTGACATCAGTCAGCAAAAACCCGCCAACGGGCTGCAGGAGCTTTGGATGTGGCTGGGGCACATGCACTCTGAGTTGTAGACACCACCACATCGGCAGGCCCAATTCGCTTAACCTCACCCTTTCAATTTCTGGGCCATGAGGGGGCGGAGAGAGTGGTGTCCGGCGCCCGAATCAAGGTTGAGGGAAGGTCCAGAATCCTCCATGGGCCTGCCACCGCCAGCTGGATGAGATCTAGAAACCACCTGGCACCCGGATTCACTGGTGCCACAATAATCATGGACAGGTGCTGTTCCCGCACCCTGTGGAACAATGGCATCAGTAGCCGCCGGGGCAGGAATGCATACAGCAGGCCGGCCGGCCAGGCTGGATGGGCCAACGCATCCAGCCCCCTAGGTGAGGATTGTCAGTAGGCCTCAGGGAGAACCAAAGAGGGCACAAAGCGTTCTCCCTGCTCGCAAACAGATCCGCCACTGGTTGACCGAACAGCCTCCAAATCTGTTTGGCTGTCACCAGAGAGAGGTTCCAATCCTCCTCGGGCGGGGCTGCCTTGGACAGCCCGTCCGCCCGAGTGTTGAGGAAGCCTGGAACGTGCCCGGCTCCCAGGGAGCAAAGATGGCAAACCGCTCAGGTTAGGATGGAAGCAGCTATCTGTGTAGAGCCACTGACCTGACCCCTTCTTGCTTGTTGAGATAGGCCACCACCGTTGTGTTGTCCGATCTCACAAGGGCATGCCTCCCTTCCAGCTGTGGGGCAAATTGGTGCAACACATTCTGAACTCCCATGAGTTCCAGTAGGTTTATAGGACGTCAGGGCCCCTGCCACGTACCTGTGACAGAAGCAGAGCTGCAAGTCCCGCCCCATCCTGTGAGGGAGGCATCCACAAATATGTGGGTGTAGTGAGACACACACTCCATCCGAACCCCTCGCGGAGCCGGCTGGGTGAGGCCCAAAACGCCAATGCACGACGTGCTTGAATTGGCACGCGGAGCATGCACTGTTGGTCTCGTCTTGGGTCCAGACGAAGGCGTAGGAACCAACGCTGAAAATCTCTCATGTGCATCAGCCCCAGGCGGACTACTGAATGGGCTGCAGCCATCATTCCCAGCTGTGACATGACTGCTATTGCCAGCACTGAGACTGCGTCCAGTATTCTTTGGGCCAGAGACAGGATCGCTTCTGCTCTGTTCACTGACAGATGTGTGGTCATGGATTGAGAGTCCAATAGCAGCCCTAGATACAGCACTGTCTGGCTGGGCTGTAGGTACTCTTGTCGCTGTTGATAGCAAAGCCTAGTTGAAAAAATATGTTGCATCACCAGCATAGTATGGGCGGCTGCCATCTGCCTGGAAGGGGCAAGGATCAGCCAATCGCCAGATAGGTCAGGATATGTATCCTTTTCGGCCGGAGTGGCGCTAGCGCTGTCTCCACACATTTGGAGAAGGTCCGACACGCCAGGGAATATCCAAATGGGAGGTGGCAAAACTGAAAACTCTGATCTTCCAGCGCAAAACGAAGAAATTTCCGATGGCGTGGAAGAATTGGGACATGGAAATAGGCGTCTGTCAGATCTATTGACGTCATCCAGTCGCTCGGCCTGACGCATTCCAGCAGAGACCTCACTGTCAGCATCCGGAATGGTCTGCGTGCAATATGCGTATTCAGCTCGCGGAGATCCGGAATGGGTCTGAGCCCTCCGAATTTTTTTTTTTTGGGATCAGAAAATAAAGGGAACGAAAACCCCGCTCGAGCTTCCGATTGGGGAACCAGCGCTAAAGCTCCCTTTCGAAGAAGCAAGTCCACTTCTTCCCTTAAAACCGTCCGAAAAAATGCCCCTGAATGGAGGAGGACAGCAACGAAACTGCAAAGCGTATCCCTTCCGCAGTGTTCTGTCCAGCCAGACTGGGAGGGGGATGTTCAAACTCAGCTAAAACTGATAATGGTTCGTGAGCGGCGAGGCAGTTGGTTCCATGGTTTCCGGTAACCTGGGCCCTCCCGCGACGCAACTCCCCCTGGGAGTCGACCGGGGGGCCTTGCCCGAAAGGGCTGAGAAGACAATAGCAGCAACGTTTCCGCTGCATCCCCAAGCATGTCACCTGGAGACTCACTCACCATGGACGGCGGGGGCACAGTTATTTCTGAGTTAAGCAAGACCCCTTCCAGCCGCTTAACTTCAGAAACATTAATGTCGGGAAACACAGCGGCCTGGGGAGCAAAACGAGTGAAGACCTTCTTCACAGGTTCATAAGTACAGGCACTAGTATTAAACGTGTGTAAACACCCTGCCCCTTGCCTCTGGGGTATACAGTGAACGTTGTGTGACATCTAAGGAGCCATGGAGCCAAAATGGCGGACAGCCCCACTTCCGCATAACCCGGAAGAAGATGGAGCATGCTGACGTGTACTAACCACGCCGCTGGAGCCAGTCCAGCTAGCAGCGTTCGGAAGTTGCTGGCAATCTGCATCAGTTCGTGAACGTTTCCTCACTGGTGCTGCACCAGGACAAAATGACTGAACCGAATCGAAGGACTTAGAGCACGGGTGTCCAATCTCATCCATAAAGGGCCGGTGCGGGTGCAGGTTTTTGCTTTATCCCAATGCCACAACACCTGATGCCACTAATTAACTGATCATGGGGGTCAATCAATGCCTCGGTAAGTAGAATCAGGTGTGTTAGTGTCGGGCTGTAACAAAACCAGCGCCCACACAGGCCCATTGTGGATTAGATTGGACACCCCTGACTTAGAGTGAACCAACCCACCACTGTATGACAGGAGGGTATCAGCATCAGAATTCAGATTAGCCACATTGTTTGGCCGTGTACCACCCTTACGGGTAGAACAACGCAAACCTCGCCAGCGGTTAGCTAGCCAGTGTTTCATAAACAGGCTATTAGCTGGTGAAGCGCCAATTTGTGGATCTGTGTTGAGTGGAAATGCCAAGAACACACGAGCCTCACACACCATGTCCCTCTTATTAACCCTGTCAACGGAAGGGACAGCCACTCTGCCTCCCCCGGTAGGGTGTCCCAAATGACCATGAATGCTAACACATGAAACAGCCAGTGTGTCAGTGTGTGTAGCATGAGAACATAATGACCCTGAGGCCATATACAAATAACGCCTTTTATTTGTAAACTTTCCAGAAGCAGGGCGACCAGAAGCCGCACCCCTGGTGCGGCTCTGGCGAGGCTGAGGTGGCGGTGGATGGCGCGGCTAACCCCATCAAAGGAAGAGAGAGCCACTCTGCTTCCCCCGGTAAGGTGTCCCAAATGACCATGAATGCTAACCCATGAAACAGCCAGTTTGTCAGTGTATGTAGCATGAGAACATAACGACCCTGAGGCTACATACAAATAATGCCTTTTATTTGTAAGCTTTCCAGAAGCAGGGCGACCAGAAGCGGCTCTGGCGAGGCTGCGATGGCGGTGGACGGCGTGGCTGCAGCTGGCTGTAGCCCGCAGATGACCGGTCCTCTGAAGACCTGCGACGGCGGCGGCATGGCGGAGGTTGGGCAAACTGAGACCTGCCGGACGGCTGCTGAAGGCGAAGGTGAGACCCCAGCTGCTCGGACGCCTTGCGGGCCAAAACAGTGAGGCAGTGGAGATTGGTGCGTTGATGAGCACCCGCACATACTCCACCCCCATAGATGGCGAACGCCTGTGACATCTGAAGCATCGCAGTCGCTGTCGTCTGTATCTCCAGGATCTCGTCCAGGGATAGCTCCACCTTCCGGTGCGTCAGTCGGTCCATGGAGCCACGAGGAAGGCCATGTTGCTAGCTAGCACGACCACCTGAGCCACACTTGCATAGCAGCTGTCAAACAGGCTCCTGTCCCTCTTGGACGGCAGCAGCGGCTGACCGCCTGGCCACATGGAGGCGGTGGGGAGGAGACACACTCTTGCCGCATCTTTTATCGCTGGCATCCCCATATCCCATTCCCAGCCCTCCACGGTGGAGTAGGGCGCATAGGAGATCGCCAAGGATTTGGCTGCCATCGGGTTTGTCCAATCCCGCTGGGTGTACCCCAAAGATGGACGACATCTTTGGACACACTACCCAGCGCCCCGGTTTTGACTTCAGCTGGGTCAGCAGGCTGATGGTGAAGTCGTCCACTTGAGCACGGGAGGGAGGCTGCGGAGGCAGGGGCATCTCCATCCACTCTGCCACCGACTGGAATAACCTAGGTAGGTCGTCATGAGGGTAACGGTGTTCCGGGGGAGACTCGTCGTCCCAGAAGAGGGCCGCTGGATCTTCCTCGTCGCGTCCCAGGGCTTCGAACGGACCGCCGCCGTCGGCTCCCGGGCTGGCCCCAAGCCAGCTTGAAGGGTGCATCCGGCCCGCACAAACTGTAGCCGCCACTCACGCTCCCCCGGGAGGAGCGCTGCGCAGGCGGCACAGGAAGCAGCCTCCGCCTGGTGCCGCCAGCCCAGACAGATGAACAGTGATCGTGCTGAGTCCGAGGGCGCCATGCGGGAGGCACATTGGAGACTAACCTTATCCATATCTTTAGCGACACTAGTTAGTGACTGAAATTCGCAAGAGTCCAAACTTTCATATGGCAGATTGAAAAATGGGAGACGAGCAGTGACATCAATGAGGCTTTATAGGAGGTGAGTGTGGCTACTCCCTCCAAGGAGCAGGTGAGTTCAATTTTCTTTCTCAGGCACGGAGGCAGGGCCTCGGAGGGGTAAATCAATAGCAAAGCCCGTTAGAGGGCGAGGCACATACAACATAGAACAGACAGTGAATCTTTTAATTACATTCCACGTCGATATTGCGGAGCTACGAGTGGTTATTGGGAAAACTCGGACAGAGTTTTTGAACGGTTCTGAGTATATAGCAGCAGCTAGCTAATTTGACGTTAGCTTTGTGCCGTGGAAGGGAGTTCCAGAACTATGCGTGTGAGTAGCTAGCCCCGCCACTCATTTGAGCACCGTTTCAAGGATCTTCACGGACCCGACACAGCTGTGGATTGCCGCGACGACGTCTCCACTCCAGCATCGCCAACACTGCAAGTGCCATTTTTGTGAGGAGGACGACGCGTGTGAGTTTGTTTTCATTTGTCTAGCGCTTTGCGCGTGAAGCAGCCATTGGTTTAAGGCTACCGCGCTCTCCAGCAACGACACAGGTCTGCACCGCTCTCGCGAACGTTTGGTTGAGTACCCAAAATATTTTGCTCAGTTTAGTTACATGGCCAGTTGGAATAGTAGGTTTACTGAGTAATTCTTTCTGGTGTTATACTTTGAATTTGTGGTTAAAAGACTGATTGAGATTTGATGTGAAGTGACTGGATGCAGTCAAAACCCGAAAGATTTGTTTTCCTTTATGTTTTTTGTGTACATGTGAATGTCCAATATGGTCATAACCAATTTTTCAGTAAATAGTTCAATGTATTTCCTTGTGTGTTATTGCATATCTCAGTAGATATATTGTTTGCCCATGATAATAGCAGCCTACTAGAGTAAGTTTGAAAATGAAGTTGGTCGAAAGTGATAAGTTTAACCTAAGTAAATGTGTATAAAGATGGACAGGATTTATTAGTTTACATTTAAACTAAAAGTAACTCAAAGCGTGCATAGTGAGAGACACTGAGTTTGTAGCTGAAGCTTAACTGATTTAATTTGTACTAGGCTATTCAACAGGGTATATATTTCTTGCTTAAAGGTCCCCTATCATGCAATATTTAGTTGTTTAAAGTATGTCCAACAGGTCTTTAAAATAATTTTAAGAATTAAGTTACAAAAAAAAAACGACACGCATCCAGGCTTAGTGAGACATCTTTCCTCTGTGCCAGCCTCTGTGTCTGTGCCGCCCTGAAACACGAGCCGTTCTAAAATGGGCGGGAGACTATGCAAATGAGACGCAGCTGGCTGCCTGGCTGCTTCGATTCCAGGGGAGGGTGCAGGCCCGAAAAACCAGAAAGCCAAGATCGCAGGTATTTCAGGACAGCTTTCCATCTATTGCTGTAAGACTGTACATGTTTGATCCCGAAGAGAAGGAGGATTTTATTGAGGTGTTGTAGCAACGTTTAGCAGGATGTCAGTGAGTGGTAAGTCAAAATTTTAGTGTTTTGCTTGTACTATCTCGCCTTGCACGCGTGTGGTTGTAGCTGCACTGTTATGTAGTCATGTACCCACTTATCCGGAAGAAACTTTGCTCAAAGCTCCTGATGGCCATTTCAACCAAAATGAAACACAATTCCAACACCAAGCTACTGAATGAGCTTGTAGCAAAAAACACAAAGTGCAAGCGTTGCTTATGTGGAGCTAGCAAATCGATAACTTGTACTGGAAAGAATTCTGTATCCAATCTACGTACATATCTTTCGGCTTTTTATTCGCTGTAACAATTTTTAAAGGGGTTGTTCATTTTGTCACAAACCGGCTCACTGAATGTGACAAAGTAGGGAGGCCACACATTTTTCAGATATTTTACCAATTTTATAAAAAGGAAAAGAATGGTCCGTGTCAATCTGTCAGTCAGTGTGTCTGCAATGCCTGGGTGTGTGGAAATGAAGGATGCATAATGTAGGTGTAAGTGTGTAGCTGAAGCACCAACAGGGAGCCTGGCAGCAATCAAGATGGCCAGGGGAAGAGAGACACAGGCCAGTCTACAGGGCCCTCATAAAGCCTCTTGAACTCAGCTGGCTCAGGTGTGCTGCGTGAGAGCAGGCTACAGCTCCGCCCAGCAATTACCTGCACACAAGAAAACTGCAAGCAGAGCAGCAACTACTCCCCAAAAAGGCCAACCCACAGGGCCGTCACACTCCCCCCCCATAGCAAAGGCTCTCAACCCGGGACATTCAGTACAGTCATTTACAGAATAGTACAACTACTAAGAATTACATTGCAGCAAGTACTTAGCCTCACATGGTTCAACTTGAAATGTGCTTAGTTTAAACACAACTTACTCCCACCCGGCACCCCTTCACACTACCTGACCCGGCTGTAACTCCACAGGCTCCACATCCTCCAACCTCAGCAACCTTGGCATCTAGGAGCAATTTAAGAGGAAGGGGAAAGAGACTGCAAGGGACAGCCTAGTAGGTATATTAAAGTTGCATGAAACTACATCAGTGCCCGGGACAAAGCGTCTGCCATAACATTATCTTTACCCTTAATATTTCGGATGTCGAAATTATATGGCTGCAAAAACAAGGCCCATCACATGAGCCTCTGGTTCGGGTTCTGTAATGAATTCAAAAATGTCATCGGATTGTGATCTGGAAATACAGTAATTGGCATTCCAGAGTCCAAATACACATGGAAATGCCGCAGTGCCAGAATTAATGCCAGGGCCTCTTTTTCTTCCACCGAATAGTTTACCTGGTAGGTGTTGAACTTCTTAGAGAAGAAGCTAACTGGACAATCAATACCTTGGTTGTCTGTCTGTAGAAGGACGGCCCCAGCCCCAATATGGCTGGCATCCACGTGCAGTTTGAATGGCTGATCCATCTTGGGAGCCAATAGAACTGGAGCAGAATACAGCAGAGCTTTGACATGACAAAAGGCCAGCTGACACTGTGAAGACCAAACAAACTTGGATTTGGCCTTCAACAGGTCAGTCAGAGGAGCCACAACGGAAGAGAAATTACGGCAGAAACAACGGTAGTACCCGACAAGACCCAAGAACCTCATAAGTTCCTTTTTTGTCGTAGGAGCAGGGAATGCATTAATGGCCGCCACCTTAGCATCTACCGGCTGCGCGAGTCCCTGACCTACCACCTTACCCAAATATGTTACTGTAGCTTTTGCAAACTCACATTTAACCAGGTTAATGGTCAGATTTCCGTCAGCCAAACGATCAAACAAAGCATGAATACGGGCAATATGGTCTCCCAGGTGTCACTGTAAACCACAAGGTCGTCCAAGTACACTGCACAACCTACAAGACCACTGACAACCCTGTTCATAAGCCTTTGAAAGGTGGCTGGAGCATTACAAAGACCAAAACCAATGACTGTGTAAGAAAACAAACCAGATGGGGTAATAAAGGCAGAAATCTCTTGGGCTCTGGGTGTTAAAGGGACCTGCAAATACCCCTTCAAATTTACTCACAAACTTTGCTGCACCCACTTGATCGATACAATCTTCGACACGGGGCAAGGGATAAGAATCTGGCTTTGTTACAGCATTCACCTTCCGGAAATCTGTACAACAACAGATCGGATTTTTCGACGAGCAGACAGGGAGATGCCTAGCTGGAAAAAGAAGGCATAGCAATTTTATTGTCGAGCATGTATTGTACTTCATGATCCATCATTTTCCGTTTCTCTTCAGAGACACGGTAAAACCTCTGACGAATTGGCTGCGAATCACCGACATCAATGTCATGCTCGATCAAAATTGTCTTCGAAGGGGTGTCACCAAACAGCGATCGTTTAAATGGAATAAGATCATTGGAAGAAAGACGTTTCAAATGATCTTATTTCATTTAAACAATGTAAACAATAATGAAACACATGCATTGCTTCCAACGCCGGAGTAAGGAAAAGCGTGAGAAGTCCGGAGTCATAATCGCATGTGAAACTGACAAACCTCCATGCACAAGGACTTCAGTTCCGTGCGAGAATCTTTCACATATGCTTTGAATAATTGCTAACTACAGCAGAGGAACGTAAATATGCCACTTCAACTCACACCGAATGCGTGAGAGTTGAGAGTTTTAGGAGTTTCTGTAATGGTAATTTAAATGAATGATTGAAAACAGGTCATGACCAATTATTATTTTTAAGGGATGGATTTCAGCCTCCCTTATCACCAGTACACCAGCCGCCACTGGTACAACCCCAATTCCAAAATAGTTGGGACAAAGTGTAAATTGTGAATAAAATCAAAACGTAATGACTTTCAAATCACACCAGCCAGTATTTTATTCACAATAGAACAGAGATAACATAGCAAATGTTGAAACTGAGAAATTTTACAATTTCATCCACAAAATGAGCTCATTTCAAATTTGATGGCTGCTACAGGTCTCGAAAAAAAGTTGGGACACAGGCAAAAATAGGGCTGAAAAAGCAATTAATATATAATAGAATCAGCTGAAAGAACATTTAGCAAGTAATTAAGTTAACAGGCATCAGGTGTGTAACATGATTGGCTATAAAAGGAATGTCTTAGAGAGGCTGAGTCTCTCAGAAGTAAAGATGGCCAGAGGCTCTACAACCTATGAAGGTTTGTGTAAAAAAAATTTGGAATACTTTTAAAACAATGTTCCTCAATGTAAAAAATTGCAAAGGCTTTGAAGGTCACATCAGCGACAGTGCATAACATCATCAAAAGATTCAGAGAAACTGGAAAAATCTCTGTGCGTAAGGTACAAAGCCGAAGACCTTTACTGAATGCCCGTGATCTTCGGGCCCTCAGACGCCACTGCATCACTCACCGGCATGATTATGACATTGACATTACTAAGTGGGCCCAGGAATACTTCAAGAAACCACTGTCTGTAAACACAGTCCGCCGTGCCATCCACAAATACCACCTAAAACTCTATCATGAAAAAATGTAGCCATTGTTGAGCATGATCCAGAAGCTTCACTGTGTTCTGTGGGCCAAGGCTCATTTAAAATAGACTGTAGCAAAGTTTCCTGTGGTCAGACGAGTCCAAATTTGACATTCTGGTCAGAAATCTTGGGCATTGTGTCCTCCGGGCTAAAGAGGAGAAAGACCACCCCTCCTGTTATCAGCGTTCAGTTCAAAAGCCAGCATCTCTGATGGTATGGGGATGCATTAGTGCATATGGTGCGGGACACTTGCATGTTTTAAAAGGCACCATGAATGCTATAAGGTATATAAAGGTTTTAGAGCAACATATGCTCGCCTCCAGATGACATCTATTCCAGGGAAGGCCTTGTGTATTTCTGCAGGACAATGCAAAACCACATACTGCGGCTATTATAACAGCATGGCTTTGTAGTAGAAGAGTCCGTGGGCTGAACTGGCCTGCCTGCAGTCCTGATCTTTCACCGATTGAGAACATTTGGCGCATAATTAAACAACAGACGAAAAGTCTGTCAAAGGAGACCCAATACTCTCCAGCAGCTGGAAGCCTGTATTAAACAAAAGTGGGATCAAATTCCAATGGCTAAACTCAAGAAACTTGTCTCCTCAATGCCCAGACGCCTCCACTCTGTGTTAAAAAGAAGAGGGGATGCTACACCATGGTAAACAGGCCCCTGTCCCAACTTTTTTGAGAACTGTAGCAGCCATCAAATTTGAACTGAGCTCATTTTGTGGATAAAATTGTAAAATTTCTCAGTTTCAACATTTGCTATGTTATCTCTGTTCTATTGTGAATAAAATACAGGCTGTTGTGATTTGAAAGTCATTGAGTTTTGATTTTACTCACATTTTACACTTTGTCCCAACTATTTCGGAATTGGGGTTGTACATACTCACATATATATATATATATATATATATATATATATATATATATATATATAGGGCCAGGTAGGTTTGAATTGCTTTTTCCCTCAAAAAATGAAATTGTCTTTTAAAAACTGCATTTTGTATTTACTTGGCTTATCTTTGTCGAATATTAAAATTTCTTTGATGATCTGAAACATTTAAGTGTGATAAATATGCAAAAAAATAAGAAATCAGGAAGGGGGCAAATACGTTTTCACAGCACTGTATATATATTGTATTTTTAGTTTATGAAAGTATACTTCAAACTTTAGTATACTTTTCTTGCGTGTATCATGATCAAAATATTAAGTACAAGTATAAGCCGAATATACATAAACTTTTCTGTATACTTTCACTAGAAGCCACATATACTGTAGAGTAATTTGTCAAATATCTCTCTGATAAGTAAACAGAAAGTTAACCAAAAGTATACTCTCACATTTTTAGCTCAAAATTAGTATAACACTAGCACACTTTTTGTAGGGGCGACATGAATACTTACGCAAAGTCAGGTTTGCCCTGGAGACCAGGGGGCAGACTTCACTCCAGCTGGGTCACGTGATCCCCAAGTCAGTGACTGACAGCACAAAGTAGACATTCCTATTCTCGGTTTCAAAGTCAGCGTTGTTTGTTAGTCAAAGCAGGGAGAAGCCGCTTGCTTTGGTGGACGAAGGCCTGAACGCTTTTACTTAATTTCCCACCTCGGTAAGCCATCTATTTAACTTCTTTAACTCTGATATTTGCTTGAATCTCTCCTCAAGTTGGTTCAAAGTTAGAACAAGAATTGTTTCCATACTGTCACGTACATATTCTGTACCTGCTGATCGCAACTCTTCACTTAAGTTACATTACACTAACAATGAGGGAAATATTCATCCTCTGGGTGCTATGTTTTTATGGCCGCAGCACTGCCTAAAATAGAAAATATCTAGATCTTGTTCATCATTTTATACACATCTCACTGAAATTCAGCAGGACGTATTTGGGATCTTTGGAAACCTTGGGATCTCCAGTAGAATATAAAATTGGCCGAAAGTTCCACAAGTTTGAATACAGCAGCTGCATCTTACACACCCATATTTGGAATTGTTAAGTTGAAGAGGATAAGTAACCAAATTGTTATGTTGATGTTACCGCAAATTTATGAAGTTACCCACAAGGCTGTTTGGCACCGTATGCTGACTAGTGTAATGGGTTTCTGGATTGGAAAGTTGACCGCTTTATCCTTCTGATTCCAGCGAATGTTGTCGCTTTGAAATCTGCAGCTATTTCAACATAAATAAAATGGCGACGCGGGAAACGTTGAAGACTGTCACAAATGAGCCTGACTTCCTGCAGTTCAATAACCTGGCCTGTGAGACAGCAGGGAGCAAGGTGATTACAGGCAGTATGCAATATGGATGCAGGGAACAGGATGCCGTGAATGAGGACGCCATGTGTCTGAGCTCGGGGTGAAAAATCCACGTGCTGAAAGTAAAAATCCTCCCCAGTATTTCTCTCCAACCACCTGCAGTTGCTAAATTGAACAATGCTTAGTTAAACAAATGACTATAATCAGCTGGCTGTGCTCGTGGACAAGAGTTTGGCCTGGCGTTTAGACGGGGCTAATTCTGCACTCAAATGAACCAGTGAATTTAGTAATTCCCACTTCACCAGTTCATAATACATTCATACTTACATACATACACACTTCCCACTTCATACAGGTCTTTACATGGTCACGCTAGAGTTATATGTGCTTTGAGAGAGAAAATTTAACACTCAGTATTTTGCTGTGTGCCATAATCTTGCAGAGCTGAAAATTCGAAGTTCAGAAAATGAAGGTTTGCCCCGTTATTCAGTTCTAATTACCTGGATCACCTAATTAAAAGGTAGAACTAATTAGTGAAATCAGATGGCTGGGGTCAGAGGTGGGATAAAAAAATGGCAGGCCTTTTACTTTCAGACCCCTGGTTTATTCACTGCGGTAATCTTGCAATTATCCCGAAGTCTGACAAAAATTGGCCTTTTGACATTTATTATCAGCCGAGCATATTAAAACATGTTTAATGAAATAAATATTGTGAATTCTAATGAAACACATTACTTCTTTTCATGAGTTTTAATTGTCATTGTAGTCAATTCAATGTAGGTTGCTGCTATCACTGCTATCATTTCAGGTGATTTTTGCTACTGATGAATGGTTCGCCCCAGCACAGAATCTCTTAAAGGTACAGTGCACTTTTTTTTCCTTTACTTTGAATATTTGATGAGCAACCTATCGAGATGGAGATGGTTTTAGTTCCACTTTTAACCTGAGCGCAATAGTCACATTCTTTACAGAGGGAGCCTGCAGAGTTTATAGCCACTGCCTTCACAGAATATGGTAAATGGATGGATGGATGGGAGACAAGGAGAAAAAGAATTCCAGGTACATTATATAACCATCAGTTGCACCATAAACTTATTGTGTCCAGGATAACCTATCAACATGCTGATATGATCATATTCAGACGTGAATTTCATGCAGGGCTGTCTGTTAGAATGCCTGAAACTGAAATTGAAGACACGATTATCAAGGCTACTTTGAACTTTGAAATAATACTGGGGAACTTTCTGATGGAGATTTCCCTTCAGTTGTAAGGCAATGTCATGATGGGGACAGATCACATATTACATATCTACTGTTCCTTAAAAGTTACGGCAAAGTCACTAAAAAAGTCCCCGGCATTTCACAATTACAGGAATGCAACATTCACTGATTTTTCAAATTAAATAATGAAAAAAGAAAAAAAACAGAAAAGGCATTAATATATTTGTGTACATTTATGAATGCAACCGCACATACAGTATGGCATGCCTGTTTAACATACATACAGAAGGTAATTTTCCTCATAAAAATTCCAATTGAAGGGTTTATTTTGAAATTATATTTAACTCTCGTGTTTTGTCATAATTGATTTTATCAAGGTCAGTATACAGAAGAATTATAATTTCTTCTACACTTCTTAAAAACATGTTGAAAATAATAATAATAATAATAATAATAAGAAACATGAAAATAGTTATCTTTAAGCAAGGAAAAATGAAGCATTATGAAATATCAAGTTAAGTATCAGAAGATACGTAGATCCCCAAGCAGAGCATAGGCTAACCATGAAGAGAATCTGGACACACTACTTGGCTGCATAGATTGTTGAAGTTATCAATATATCTTACCGCAGTGTATATTCTTGTTCAAACAGAATTCTGTTGTTCGTAAATTTTAGGCCACGACTGGTGCATCATTCAGCTGGGGGTGCCTGCGGAAATACGCGGGATTGACGTCGACACCTCCTTCTTCACGGGAAACTACGCCCCCGCTGTCTCGATTCAAGCGGCATGCCTCAATTCAGGTGACAGGATTTATTCAAACTCAGCACAGAGAGAACAGCCATCACGACGCAAGTGTAAACTCATTTCGAATGTTTGCTCTCATTTTCGTCTCTGCTGACACACTTAGTTTCTTTACAATGTTGCTGCCACCTTGTGGCAATATTAGAACATTGACAGAACATTCCAGAAAAAAAACGGATAGAACTTGGTGCAAACTGGGATAATCCCGATGACATCAGCCATGAAAATAATTGTTTCAGTGGTAATCTTGTGTACATATGCGTGTATTATACTGTATATGAAGGATTTCACGGCACTATGGGATATGTCTCGTTATTCCCCCAAACCCTTCTTATCAATGGATTCAGAATGCAGTTGCATCACACTTTTTTTTTTTTTTTTTTTTTTACTGAAGCTATTAACCAAAGTGACTTACAGTTGAATACATGCAACATCCGCACTGATCTTATTATGGCCACATGGTGGCTTGGACCACCAACCCTCTGAATCTCACTCCAACCCCTTAGCAACAAACATAATGGCCGCCCTAAATTAAGCTATGCTGTATCCGCCATAAGCAGGCATGAATATTTCCCTTGAAGGTGCTAGAAAAATGCTGTCTTGGCTTTCTATCACACTTTATCGCAAGCTGACCAAGCAAGATTCTACATGTAATGATGTACATGTAGATCTACATGTAATGATTCAACAAAGAGACCGACACTATACCATAAAGCTCATGAATGATTCCCCCCTGGGAATGATTTTACACTGAAGCAGCCTGTGAGTTATTTCTTGCCCACAGTGCACTGCATTTTTATTGAGATGCGGAGTAGATACTGGATTTACTGAAGCAGCTATGTTCTTCGTTGTCCGAGCAGATGAGATCCCTTCTCTGGGGCAGGGAGGAGATCGTACTGGGAAGAAGGCTACAGAAATGGAGTTTGAGCTTGTGGCACAGGTATTAGCGCAAAATCTAACTGCCTCTGTCTCCCCTCGATAAAACCTATTTTGCCCTAAAAAAAAATCAAACTACCAAATCAAAGTACAATCCAAGTCAAACATTAATAAAATTTGTAATTATATGGTAGGCAGTCATTGAATAGTCTGTATAATCTGTAACTACCAGTACCTTTACTACACTAAACCGCTAAAAAACTCCTGAACACAAAGTGAATAGATTTTTTGCAGTGCCATAATCTGTGCCTGTGTTCTTAATTTTAGATTAAAGGCTAAGTATTTATGGTGGTTTTCAAGTATAGTTCATGTAATTAATGCCAAGAGGTATACAGTGTCTGGGGGTTTTTTGGTTTCATTTCATTCATTAACAAATTTAAACCATGAACAGTTGTGTTTACTCTCTGCCTGAAGAATGAGTCACTCATGACGCAATGAAAACCAGCTGATGCTGCCCTTCAGTCCTGCAGTCTTCCATTCTGTGTGTGTGTGTGTGTGTGTGTGTGTGTGTGTGTGTGTGTGTGTGTGTGTGTGCGTGTGTGTATTTATGTCCGTATGCGTGCACATGAGTTCATGTGCGTTTGTGTGTGCACACATTCCTGTGTGTCTACACCCATGGGCATACATAAACACATTTGTGCGTCTGTTTACGTATGTGTGTGTGTGAGTGTGTGCACTTGGGTTTTTGTGTGTGTGAGTGTGTGTGTGTGCATTCATGCGTGTGTCTGCGCATGTGCATGTGTGTGTGTGTGTGTGTGTGTGTGTGTGTGTGTGTGTTTCTTGGTTGACAGCTGCATTCAGAGACCTGGGAAGAGCTGGTTCCAGTAACAGAGCTGAGGCCTGGCTACTCCGACTCCTGTCACAACTACTTCCCCATCAGCTTCCCTCAAAGGGTCACTCACATTCGCCTCAATATGTACCCTGGTACTGACAGCATATCACTCAATTCTGCCCTGCCAGTCACTGCTTATGACACAACACAAATGTACCCTACCCTTACCGTAATCACCAACATACGCATTTCCCTAATACCACCTTACTCTCTCTATAGTTCCAGCATTTACCCAGTCATTGGTATGTAAACTGTCAGCAGCAAAACTCATACTATTCTGACATGACCCTTATGCCCACTGCTAAGATATGCTCCTAATCATCATTGCCCTGTCATCACTGACATATACAGTGTATCATGAATTGTATTTTTTTTGGCTATTACTAGCCATTTGAGTTCATGCAGATGTATGCACACATCATTTTTATGATGGCTTATTTTAACGTTATAATCATCTTTTTGAAAGGATATGACCAGAAATAATAGATGACATTGTAATGTATTGTAATTTACAAGTACAATGATATTAAACTGTACTATGCCTATCATTTATGATGATAAATTACTACTACTGCTATGCATTTGATAATAATAATAATAATAAAAATAGTTTTTATCATCATAAATGTTTAGTTTACCATGTACAGTATCATTGTTTTGCAGAGTATGTATATTAATTATGTGAGCTCAATAGTTGCACAATATAATTACTTTTGTTGATGTTTGAGAGTTAATCAGTGGAGGGATGCTTCTGCAGATGGGGGGATCGCTCGTCTGCGGGTGTACGGCGTAGGGCAGAAAGACTGGTCTGCAGCTCCCGGCTCGGAACTGGTGGACCTGGTAGCCCTGGTGAATGGGGGGGTGTGCCTAGGATACAGTGACGCGCACTTTGGGCATCCCCGCAACATGATAGGTAGCTAATCAGCAGCTAGCATTCCTCAGAGCATTCTGTCTAATACTGTTTTCAAAATCTGGGATTCATTTTTCACTAGAGCAAACTTTTTATAGCCTTGGGCGAATTTCGTTCGTGCCCGATGTCTCCTCTGCTTGCCGCAGGTTTGGGTCGGGCGCCTAACATGGCGGACGGGTGGGAGACAGCCAGGCGGCTGGACCGGCCCAAAGTGCTGGAGGTAAAGTGGCCCATATCCTGTTCCAGCGGTCTAATCTTGCTCCGGCGATGGCAGAGCGCGCACTGAGTCACTGTATCGATCGCTCCGCAGACAGATGAGATGGGCATACTCCAGGTGCCAGGAAGTGAATGGGCAGTTTTCAGACTGGGCCATCCCGGGGTGATCAGAAGCATCGAGATAGATACCAACCATTTCAAAGGTGAGACAAATTGTTGTGAGCCGAGTTAAAGTTCTCTCGGCCGCTCTCTCCTAATTCAGTGTGCTCCAGTTTGATGTAAAGCATTTGAAGCGTAAGGTTTTGGATTTTTGGGGATGTTTGGTCTCCATGACTGTTCCAGAAGGCTATCCCTGACTTGCAGTAAGAGTCAATTCAGCATTAGAATGTTCATTGTCATGCCACGCCCCCAGTGCTCTGCATTGTTCTGAGGAACCAGCCTACTCTCCCAACTGTCACTCAACTACATGTGTATCATTAGTCAATTATCCATTATAGCCTTTATAAGCCTGACCTTCGCACCACTCTGGTGGGAAGTCTCGTAAGCCAGTCGTGTAGCTTTTCGCATGTAACTTCTAAAATCCTGATATTTAGCAGCTATTCTTGGTCAACCTGTCTTTTAGTACTTATTTTGGGAATTGCTGTCTTCCCATATTATTCTATGATTGTTTGCTTTTGAAGCACCGCTTCTAAAGTTATAAATATAATTTTTCGTCTTTGCATTTGAATCCAGTCAACGTCATTTTTTTTATTTCAGTGCACTCCACATCGTGCACTGAAAATGACATTACATTCATGTAAGAACTTGTGATTGAAATGTGATTAGAATGCTCATTTGTGATCAGAACATTCTAATCACAAATGAAAATTCTAATCATATAATATGTGATCTCACACCTTGAAAGTTTAAGTCCACTTTTGAATTGCTGTCCCTTTTACTATGACTTTCAGCTTATCAGTCCCTGACATATGCGTTTTTGAGGCAGGGATCAATGTCTTGTTTGAAGAATGAAAATGGCTTATTGCTGTACAGGGAACTTTCCTGATTCCTGTAAAATTGAAGCATGTAGTTTGACCCCGGAGGAGGAAGAACAGTACTTGAGTGCAAAGTGGGCCAAAGATGAGGCGGGAAAATGGCAGATACTTCTGCCTCCTCAAAAGGTAAAATGCTCTTCTGTCCTTAGTTGGGTGTCATCGAATATAACTGAATTATTCATAAAAAAAATTGAAACACATCTGAATATATTTTCAAAATATGAATGATATTTTTCAATCTTTTGTATTGATAAATGCATCTTTAAAACATACTGTCTGCCATCCCCAGTCCTCTGACCTAGCTGTAGTACAGTTGCACCGATAGCCTTACCCTTGACTCAAGAAATATAACTAAATCAATCCCAACTAGGCAGTATATTTGTATTGAGTTTTGGATGACAGAACTGATTTCTTGGACTGGCACTGCAATGTTGAGATATTCATGAGAAACATCCGTACATGTCAGAAGATCTATTACACTGGAATGCGTATGAAAATGCGATACTAAAAAGCATAAATTGAATGTGTGAATTAAATCAGCACGCGGCAGCTGAGCTGATGTTTCATCTGAAATTTTATAGCGGCTGCCATTTGCAGAGGTCTGCCCACCACGCTCCTTTTCTTCCTCGAGTGATGCCATTATAGGCAACCTGCCGTAAAATGAAACGTGTGTTATACTGGTCATCTGCAAGAGCGGAAAGTAAAGTCAACTGCCCAAGCGACTGAGCAATAATGCAATAAAAATCATTGCATTCAGTGTAAATGCCCGGAATGAGGTCATGATGACATAAACCAATTATGTGATGCCAATTGCTTTTCTGGAAAATATTATGACTCTGTTTTTTTGGCAGCTCTCCTAATGTTGAGGCTACCCAAAAAACTTAGCACAACTATTACATCATGATATCAATATTTTAAAATAATTTAAAGACAAAACTTTAAGAAGAGGAAATTATTGTGTTCAGATGTCGTCACTGTTGCTCTGACTGATAAGTTTTGATACCCTTTCCAGTGTAATCAGAAAGTTGGACACTATGCATGTTTTGTAGGCATAGTATTTATATGAACCAACCATGTCCAAACCTTGTCCTGGAAGTATGCAGTGTCTGCTGGTTTCTGCTGTAATTTAGCACTCTAATCAATCAAAGGAGCACTGTGTAGAATTTAGATTGATATTTTGGCAGAAATGGAGTATAACATTCATAACTACTTTTTTAGTAGTGTATAATCACGTGAAAACAATAATCTTTGAGTTTCATTTCGTTTAGAATAAGCCCTTTAAACCTACATGGGAGCGGATCCACCTTCGTGGAGAATGCCATGTTGCGCCGCCATTTTTTCTACAGTAGCCCAGAATGGGAAAAAAGTAAATGAATATAGCACTGACACAAGAGAGCGCCTTTCACGTTTTCGCAAGTTTTGCGGCCACCTTAGGTTTTCTGAGAAAAGGAATGGTCAGTTGGTTGCAATCTATAATCTGACCACTAGATGGCTCTAAATCTTACACACTGGTCCTTTAAAGCGTGTGATTGTGCCGTTAAATCACCTCACATTTTTTATTTTGGGTCTTAAGTGGTTGATGAAAACCAAAACCAGCACGACGTGCAGCCGTCTAGGACCAGGGTTGGCCGCCACTGACATAAGGCGTTTTCGGTCCAATCATTTCAAGGGACTCCCTGAGAAGGATTGCCCACTAGGGAATTACCTGGCAACTATTCACCTTTGAAGGCTTTTTATCTGTATGCTTTTGCACCACCAATAGGATCCTTATGAAGCAACGTAAGCCAGTCGGCAGTTGGTATACCAAGGCACTCTTACGTCACTCAGAGTTCCTCTGGTGCTGTGAAAGTACCTACTCCGCAGTCGGAGCTAAGTCTTTCAAAACAGAGTTCTAAGAAGTAAAATTGTTCACAGTTCCTGCAGACAGTTTGTACAAAAACGGTTCGAAAATGCCCATTGACATTGAAATGATGATCTCTCTTCCAGCTCAAAGCCCACCACATACACCTGTTCACTGAGGAGGCCCTGGAGCAGACGAAAGTGGTCACTCACGTACGCCTGGTCATCGCCCCCGATGGAGGGGTCAGCAGGCTTCGACTCTGGGGTCGCCCCGAGGCTGTGCCCACAGCAGACGCTCAGAAATTAACCTCTAAACTGTGACACCCCTGTTCTACATCTATCACAACAAGAGCCACTAAGCACTAAAAACCAACATTTCCTTAGTTTCTGTGGAGAATGTAGTTACCTATCTAATCACGTGCATTGTAACAATCAACTCAGAAAAAAAAAATGCTGTATACAGAATTATCCATGAGTTGGTGCAAAGCAGGTGCACGTGTCTGCTTTGCTGACATCGACGAAAGGTTTCATGTTCTGATTTTTGTAAATCATGACTTTAATGCAGAAATGAATGACATCATTCAACCGCGTCAGACTCCACACAGTGAAGAGTGAAGTTGACTTGACACCAAATAAGCCAGTCTATACACACTTGTGTTGATGGGCCAAAGCCAGGTGTGAACTAACAGATAATTGTTGGCTTGAAGATTAGAAATTAGAAAAGAAAACTAGGAATCAGGGCTTCTTTGTTACAGTGAGGATGTGATTTGGTTCACGTAAGCGCCAAGTTCAGTTTAGGACAGTGTTTCCCAACCCAGTCCTTGGGACACACCAGTCAGATCCAGGTATTTGCAGTGTTCCATCTTAAGCACTCCTGATGCAAATGATCAAGCCCATGATTACTCACATCAGCTGTGCCTTAGGTGAAACACAGCGAATACCTGGATCTGACTGGTGTGCTCCGAGGACTGGATTGGGAAACACTGGTTTAGAACATGAAATGACACCCACAAGGATGTGGTAGGTGAGCAGAGGAGTTGTCTTTGTACTTGAGGAGCCAAGTGAATATGAAGACCCAGAGTCCCAAGGCAATCAGGTGTGGGTCGTCCAAACGTTACCTGCGTAATATAAGTCAGAGAATGCATTAGCGATTTGGCACCATTCGATTCCTCCAGAGCCTGGAACAGACATGCATTCGTTTCCAGCTAATACAACAGTGCATATGTCCTTGTCTCCGCTGCAATGGTTTTCATTCGCAGTGCCCTGTCGTACTCTACAAAGACAGTAAGTCCCCCTCAATGCTACTGAGCAGCTGCCAAAACCTGTCCTCCAGATTTTGTTCTCTGGTCTTTGTCGATCGTTTCCAGACAGCGTCCAATGAATTTCAAACTGCCAATTAGAGGAACATGTGTGTAAAAAGTGCTGAAGGCAACCATGGGTGTCCTTCAGCAGAAACACACGGGGGACATCATCTCACAAACATCCTTCATTTCTCCCCACAATGGGACCATCTGTACAGTGATTAATTACAGTGGCTGATTCTCACTCAAGCTTGTCCAAACATCACACTGCTGGAAAAACTCTCTGGTCTCCCGTCCGCATTAGACTTGCATGGAGCAATACATGGTTTTATACACGTTGTACGGTTTCCAGTCGGCGAAAATGCCGAGTCGGCTTTTCGGTTTGAGGGAAAGGTTAACGTGAGATATCTGACGTCTGTTTATAACCATGACAAATTATAGCTTTATGTTTGCTGGTGATTTATCGAGTAGAAAAAGCTACCCCCCCCACTCAACTCACCCCCCAAAGTGTCACTTTCTAAGTTAATTGATCACGCCTCATCAACCTAGCTGAAATGTGAAATAATTTAATGGGCAAATGGGGATAATTTTGGTGGGATGTAGGTGGCAATTGACATTCAAAGCAATCATGAATCTGTATATTATGTTTATTAGTTTTTGTCCTATTTTATAGCCCAACCTGCAATTCACAAAACGCCTCTTTACAGAAATTCCTTTGTTCCCCGGCCGCTCAAAGCTGAATATTATCCTTGTCATAAATATTTAGAGCTAGATATTTTTCTGTTCAGGTTAGACAAGATTATATTCATTATTATTCATGGGTGGCAATTTAATTGAGCTGTTAACTGAAACGTGACATAAAAATGCTCTGGACTGGCTGCTTGAGTGCTATTTCTCTTTTCAGCCATTTGTATAATTGCTTTATTAGAAATAAAATGAGTTCCCTCCTATCTACGTTTACTTATCTGCTACCTGTACTGTTATAGATTAAATCCCTGCATAGAAATTGAGTTTTTCCTCGTCCCTCTTTGAGCACTGAGCTCCGTTTGGCATTTCCATCCTTGACAAGAAGGGGGAGACAGTGACAACTAATTTCCCCTCTCAATTTCACACGGTGAGACTTGCCTCGCAGCCGTCCTGGTTTCCTCAACTGTACCCCATTGTTTGAATTACTGCCTCTCCTTATTTCACACAAGTTGTTTATTTACAATTATATGTAAAATCCACAGTACAGTCAGCACAACTGTCCTCAACTTAGACTCACAATTACTTGTGTATTTTAGTCGCTATTTTTTTGTGCTCAGCATTGACGTTACAGACTTTGTTGGTGAGGACTCCAAAGCATGAAGTTTGTTTGTAAGCTGAGAAAAACTGAACTTAAAGCAGGCCTGTATTCGCCACAGGCTAGTGAATTATCTCAAGCTCCGCTATTGGCTTCCTCCCATTATTTATGATACTGACTGCAGGTCTACCCAGGTCCACCAGATAGTTTACATGGACTGAACCGTGATTACATGTAAATACATTCTCCTCTGGACTGGACAGTTTTTCTCAGTCATCACTCTGTTGCATCTCAGTAATTATAATGTATGGAGATGCTAATGCGATGTAGCATAAATTTACCATCCTGCTGCCTTAACAACCTGCTTGCTAACAGCTTCAAATGCATGGAGGATGAGAACAATCAGATGGTGTGACCAATTCCACGACCAATTCATGGCTAGATGGGTATTTACTGAAGCAATCTTTGTTCCTTTTATAATAATAATAATTATATCCAACCTAGAAATGTTTAGTTCGATTCTCATTTTTGAGCATGGATCAAACCAGGGAAATTCCAATGAGGACATGTTTCTCTTTTCCAAGAATGCCATGGGAGAAACACCAGTGAGAACAGTTGTTGATGGTGGAGGAGAGAAATGGGGTGGAGTCCCTGGGCTGGTTTTAGGGTTAAGGGGATTCCTTGAGGACTCAATGATAGCATTCGTCCAAAGTTCATCGCTACAGATGTAAGTCAGAATCCCAAGCCCCACTGGGGACTCAAACAGCAAGCCTCCTGTTGCCAGTCAAGCAACCTCCCACGAGGCTAACCAGCTAGCTGACCCCAGAGAGGAGTTTTTTGCTCGCGGAAAGTCCAAAGGCATAGTCATATCCATAATAAATGACATCCCCCGGAATGCTGAATTAGCTGAACTGTTGTGTAGTGTGTGTGGTCCTCACCGCAGTTTGTTAGTACATGGAGATGAAAATGAGCTGTGTTTGTTTCTTTGCGGGCGAGACCACGAGGCTGGGCAGAACGAGAAGCTAGTGTTGCACGGCCTCGTCCGGCACAAACAGGTTGTCAAGGACGAGTCTCTAGCTGCTGATTCGCTAAGCCGCGACTGCTCCAGGGCTTAAAGATGCAACCCTTCCACCACCCCTCGCTTTCCTCTGACAATTCTTGTTCCCATCCATCCCCTTTGACCAAAAAACAGCACTTTCAGGACCAGCTCCTATAAGAACTTTGCCACTGGCCTTTGATTCGGTTGTTTATCCTTTGCAATAGCACTCAGCAAAAACTGAGCTGAACATTTGCGCAGATCATGATGATTTGATTTTGGCTGTTGACGGCTCAACCTTTTTTTTGTAGCTTTCTGTTTATTTTCAATCTGCGGAGCCGATATACATTGACCGCACGTCTGTGTTCGTAGGCAGAATTCCAAACAGCGCCAGGGAAGCACGGTAAATATTACCAAACTGCAGCTTAATGTCCGTGGGATTTGCTGAAGTCTATATGAATGAGAGGCTAAAAGAAGGTTTTGTTGTTTACAAAGACCTATGAATTTAAATTATCTGCTAGTTCAGGCAATGGAATGAAAAATTCTATTACATGGAGACAAATTCAATACTGCCAAGTGTATAATTATCTCTCGCCATGTTTGGCTAAGGGTCCAAATGTCTTCTGTATAAAATTCACCGCTGAGGGTTCTTGGAATTCAAATAAATATTAACAAACTTTTCTTTTCGCATGAAAGAGTCTAGCTTCACAGGCAGGCAGCTTTTTTTTTTCCCAGAGGCCTGCATTAGAGGGCTTACAAAACCACTGCCTGAAGTGCAGAGTTGTGGAGAACACAAAGAGATTAGTTAACTTTCCCCAAGCTAGCCTCTTGTTCTTGTCATTAGAAATCACCACAATGGAAAAAAAGGGAAAATAATGGCTGCTTTTTCAGTCCTGCAAAGGAAGAGAAATCTTTCACCTCACCGCCTACAGCAGACCCACCACTCCAGCAGAAGCACGGCAGCCGTTAGCCGAATGGCTCATTCGTATGAGCCCTGCGCCGAACACTTTGCCAATATTTTTCTCCGGTCACTTCTTCATTCTTCATATCCCCCAGTCATTCTCATCTCCAACCTTTTCTCCTCTCCCGTCTCTGGATCCCCACCTGTTTTTCATCGATAACTGCCCACTTTCTTCCGAAAGATATTCCCTGGACTTTTTTTCCCCTCTTCCTTTCTTTCCCCCCTTTCAAGCATGCTTGGATTCTCCCCGTTTGATGTCGTTTGATAAATAAGACGAATGTTGTTTGGAGTTCAGGGCTGGCCCATTTCATCAATAAATGATTAGTTTCTGTTCTCTCTGGTGACTGATAGGCCGGGTAAGGGGCGCATCGGGGGCCAGATGAATTCAATGCTGTGCGGCTCACTGGGGAGCTGCAAAGCTTAGCAGCTCATGAACAATTGAGTGAAATCTGGAGAGAAAGAAAAGACGGGAAGCAATATAAGTTTGCATTTTCACATTGGAAGAACAGCGCTAGCACAGGTAGCTCCGCAGCTTTAGGCAGTGTTTTTTATATTCTGCCCAAGAACAACCAAGCCAGTTTCACCATTCAGTCAGAAACTATGGCACTCATAAAGTGAGACACCACTTCCCTGACACATTTTAAATATAGAAATAAACATGGATAAAACCGCGCAGCACAGTGTAAGTGTGTAAACCTGAGATATTGCCATGAATAAGGCAGTACAGTGGAGTGTAAATGTGTAAACCTCATAAATGCCATGAATTAGGTAGTGTAGGGTACATGTGTAAACCACAGAAATTGCCATGAAAAAGACAGTGTAGCGTAGATGTGTAAACTTGAGACATTGCCATGAATAGGGCAGAGTAGATGTGTAAACCTGAGAAAATGCCATGAATGAGACAGTGCACTGCAGGATAGATGTGTAAACCCAACAAATTTCCGTGGATTGGACAGTGTAGTGCAATGTAAATTTGTAAACCAGTGAAATTGCCATGAAAGAAGATAGTGTAGTGCAGTGTAGATGTACAAACCTGAGAAAATGCCATGAATTGAGGCAGAGTACAACAGTGTACATGTGTAAACCTGAGAAACCATGAAAAGACCCGAGAGATTGCCATGAATGAGGTAGGGCAAGGGCGATGTGTAAACCAGTAAAATTTCCATTAATAGGACAGTGCTGTGCAATGTGGATTTGTAAACCAGTGAAAATGCAATGAAGAAGACAGTGAAGAGCAGTGTAGATGTTTAAACCTGTGAAATTGATATGAATAAGGCAGTGCAGTGCAATGTTAATGTGTAAACCTCTAAAAATGCCATAAATAAGACAGTGCAATGCAGTGTAGATGTGTAAACCTGTGAGATAGATATGAATAAGACAGTGCAGTGAAGATGTGTAAACCTGGGAAATTGATATAAGACAGTGCAATGCTGATGTGTAAACATGCAAAAATGCCATAGTTAAGACAGTACAGTGCAGTGCAGATGTGTAAACCAGTGAAATTGATATGAAAAAGACAGAGCAGGTGTGTAAACCTGTAAAATTGTCAAGATTAAGACGGTGCAGTGCAGTGTTTATGTGTAAACCTGTGAAAATGCCATAAATGAGACAATACAGTGCAATGCTGATTTGTAAACCTGAAAAAGAAACTACCATGAATAAGACAGTGCAGTGCAGATGTGTAAACCTCTGAAATTTCCATGGATAAGACCGTACAGTACTATGTGGATCTGTAAACCTAAGAAAGAAAATGCCATTAATAAGACATTGCAGTGCAGTTTAGATGTGTAAACAGCACATATAAGCCCACTGCTAAAAAAAGCTCCAGTAAATCGCATGCCTAATGATGGTATGAGCAGCATCACTACATTGGAATCATTTTGCTTTATGTTTGCAATCAATATAAAGATTGTGAATGTTGGATTTATGCAATTCACAAGAAAATGTTGCAAACCCTCTGCTACCACCACTGCATGTATGGTTATGTCATGCAAAGCACAGTTGAAATTACCTCATAATTTGCTTGTTGTTATTAGAATGAAATTTTGTGTACTTAGAAAACTGTTTCTCAAAGGCTTTTGAGTGTGGGCTGGCTGTTTGAGGAGGAAGATTGAGAGTTGAACATTAAATGTACTGAATAATTATCTGTATTGAGAGGGGTAGGCGTCTTGTTTCATGCTGTAGGCAGACTCTACCAACCTCCATCTCTGGGGCCAACCTGCAACTATTCCCTGCTTTAGGTACATCCATACTTTCACAGTTTTGCTTTACAAAAATGCAATCTTTTTACATTTCTACCTCTTCAGTTTCAGAGAGTCAAGGTTTACTGAAATATTAGGGGAAGACATATTGGTGTGTGTGTTTGTGTGTGTGTGTGCGCATTCATGCTTGTGTGTATTTTATTGTGTGACACAGAAGGAAAGTGAGAGAGAGAGAGAGAGAGAGAGAGAGAGACAGATGAGAGGCCAATGTAATGGTGTGCATGCGGCTGTATATGTGTGCAAATATGCGCACGAGGTGAGTGAACTTATTTGAAGATTATTGATCTCTGGCAATGGGATTTGCAGTACAAGAAGGGATGCAGTCCCTGTGACTGGAGGGTCATGCTGCTTCAAATAAAACCGAGAATGTATATTATCAAGCATGAATGCATTGCAAGCAGTGTCTCATTAACAACTGTGTAGAAGGGAACGACGAGCCCAGCATTTCATTGGGAACTAATGCCTGTAACTATAGAGAGAACAGCTATATCTTAATATTTATTTTGATGATTAGGCTAGGCTGGCCACTTGAGGCTTTTTTTTTGTTGTTGTTGTTGTTTGTTTGCCACTGCCTGTGGCTAATCAAATTTATTGCTCTGGCCTTTTGACTTCAAAAATTAAAACTGCATAGTAAATAATTACTGGAATTAGATAAGCTTTCGTTTGCGGGAGAGACAAACTTTTCGAGCGCTAAATTTGAGGTCACCCTGAGTCATTGTGTCTTCTTCTCACCACCTGCTCTAAATCCCTTTAGCTAAACTTTACAAAATCAGCTGGATACACAGCTAATGTCAGGCACAAAGCGTCACAGAGGTCTGCTTAAATTAACCTTTGACCTCTGGGGAATGTCATCCCTCACGTCCCTGTCTGGTGGGCCGCTCTGTTTGCCCATACCACTGCTTCCCTGTCATGTGGAAAATGTAGCTGTGTCGTCCATTCAATGCAATATCTTTCCCTGTCCTACTCTCCCTCGAATCCCCACTGCAATAAATTCTTTTAACTTACTTTACTGAATCAATACTGGGGAGAGAGTTTTTGAGCTCCAGGTTCTGCTGAATGATACTGAAGTAACTCATCCTTTTTGCCTCTGAAATCTTGAGCAATATCACAAATTTCGCCCGCAGAAGAAAACGTTTCATCATTTTCCAATAAACTGTCCCCCGCTCTGTCTATCCCGTATGTACAGCATCCACTGTGTGCTGCCATTTCAGTTCAAATCAAAATATTTACACCATTAATCAGGAGTGTCCCGGCATGCTTTTCTCCGAATTTAATACAGGAATGGTCTGGCCTGGTACTGAACTCAAGCAGAGATCGTACTATAGTCCCTACTTGCAATGCACCCTTTGAATTGGTTTACATGTTTGAAATCACGTGGAGTTAAAATTCTTCAAACAGTCTTTCACTTTCAAGTAAAGTATGCACAAACAACAACTGTGAAAACACTGTAAAAATGTTCCAGGACATCCTTTCTTTCCACAGAGAGCAGAATCCAGCAATAAAGGAAAACTTACAGGAAAAGTGTTGGCTGATAAGAGCATTTGGTCTCTGCGGACATATTTCAAAGGAACATGATGGACAGACTTATCGATTACCTTCAAAGTTGGAGAAATAAACAGAGGAAAAGATAGCACAATACGCTCAAGTAACTGACAGTCTGTCACCAGGAGGAGTAATTGTGATTAATCGCTTTTCTTAGAGGGCAATGCGTTCGAAGCCAGAGTGCAGCGGGAGAAACTCAGTGTGTTGCAAGGGTTCAGCTCTGCCTAATGAACCCCAAATTTCTTATGCGCAAGGAAATACATTACACTTGCAGTGACTCAGACATTGTCACATATAACTTTTCCCAAAATGAAAATTGAACTTGTATTTGCTCGGTAGAGCACAGCAGGCTGCCCCGAACAACTTAATTCACTATGTTGGTTTAAAATTATACAGTTGTTTACAGAGAAAATAGGGACATTGGATATTGTGCTATAGCACTGCGAGCCAAAAGTACAGTTCATTACCCAACTTTGGTGCCAAACCATAAAATGGTCACTTTTAGAGACATACAATATCTTTTATCCACGTGTCGTGAAAATATCAATTTTATTAGTCCAGACATTATGAGTCACCCTTAAAGGGCCATTGAATTCTCAAATGTTTATTTCCCCTATACTTTTACATTAAGGACAAGCCAAGGTTAACTGTATGAGGCTGTATAATTTTCTCTTCATCACACCCGTTTATTTCAATTTAACGATATTGGCTGATCTATCAGTCCGTCAGCTAGGCGTTTCTTCTCAATTAATATTGTTAGATATGCCAATACGACTAGGGGATGCTTGATCAATTGTCCTCCTCTCCCACAGCATCGCGCGATAAAAATCGAAGGCATGGATCCGCCGCATTGATTTCCTTTTTCTTCCCCACTGCAGTTTCTCTTCATTCATCTCTCCACCGTTTTTTTTCCTTTTTTTTTTTTGCAGGTGACTCTTCCTGTAGCGTAGATTAGCTGTTCTCAGAGCTCTCTGCCCAGTCAAGGTCATCTTTAATCAACCTCGGATGCTGTCGCTTGGCTCACCGGCTGCTTCGCCACAAGCCCGATTGCCAGAGCTCCTCGGGGCTTTGAGTGCGTCTGCATTACAACGTTAGCTTGCCGCTCACTGGACTGCAGACAGCCGAAAGTTAGCCCGGGACGTTGCGCACAGGGCCACACCTTGGCCTAGTACAATTGAAATGGCTTAACTCCCAAGGAACGTGCTCATCATTTAAAGTGGCTGGTTTTCAGACACTGTTTATGCGTTACTCCATATTTCAGGCTAAATTACTTTGGACCCATTGACATTTACCCTCGCGCTGCTCCAAGTTGCATGTGCATGCAGGTGATTGTGATATCATATAAACACCAGATTGGATCAAGCAGGGCATGTTCTGGCAGACAAGTTGGAACAGAACGTTTGGTTTTCTTCATATTGCATATCTGTGGTCTCAGACAGTCTGGAAAAGCACCACTACAATAAGTGGAAAAAAGTTTCCTATCTACCAAACTTGAGTGAGCGAGTGTGTTCTGAAAAAAAGCCATTCCAAACAAAATTAATCCGAACTCAATGCTCCTTGTTTCGCCTCACATACCCCAAACGCCCAGCAGTTCAGTTTCATCTCCTATGGAGGACACGAGTCTTTGTAATTAATCTCTAGAGCCGTACATTCTGTTTCTCTGAACCATACACTACAGGAGGCCAATAAATAAATGATATTTCTGAAACTATTTGATTGCAGCTAGTTTTTTTACTTGTTAGACACGTGCATTACATCAAAAAAATAATTCCTTCCTGACCTCAGGAGGATATGTGCTATGACTGACAAAATACAAATGGTAAATCTAGTAGCAGTATAACATCTGTGGCATTGTGGGATATGCATCAGGACACAGGACGGGGATGTTAAATTACTTTATAGGCATGCTGTACTGTATTTGAAGCAAAACAGGATTGATGAATGCAACTTTTCTTCAGGAAAATTTCCATTTTGCTTCATATGGATGCTGCTGTTTCTTATAATGCGAAATATGGTGTAAATATACCTGGTACCGAGGGTCACAAGGTTAAAACCTTTGCGGTAACAACTATTGCAGAGTTTGGCCCTTATTTCAACTGTGTAGGCTTGTGCGCATGTCTGTGTGTCTTAACCTGAAGATCTGAACAGGATCTAGGTGTGTGTTCAAAAAGTTTGCTCTCTCAGTGTAAAGTCAGACGTAGTCACTCCCTAGCTTTCAATTTTCCCATGTTTAGAAATATCCATCTTTAACTCAGTTTGTATAAGCTTTGCAATCTGCAACACATCGTATTCATTCATTCATAGAAAAATAAATCAGAACATGTGGCCACTATTCTGCAGGGACTGTAAGACCTATTTTGAAGGTATGTCAGCCTCTGGGTTCTGCATATATATATTTTATAGCTTCTTTACTGCTCACATATGGGCAAACAAATACAAGCGGTCTCATAACCTCTGCGTGTTGGCATGGAATGAAGGACCAATGAATTAATTCCCCCATGTTTGCCTCAAAACATCAATCAAGCAGCCCTTCCCTTTTTCATGAGTGAATGCAGCGGTTCGCAAGTAACCTCTGTTCATTTCAAATTCAGTTATTAATAGAGTAGCAGAGCGAGTTTACGCTTGGTGAGGTCACCTCCACTAATCTACTTTATGGCCCTATATGTGAGTCACAGAGAGAAGCCTGCATTTAATGTCAGTGGGGTTTTCCATTTGGTTCTTGTTAAGGCCCAAAAAAACCCTTGAGTCACAAAAATCTGGAGTTATAGTGACCTGGGAATAGCTAAACATTTGAGCCAGAATGGTTATTAAAGAGATACCATCAAAGAAATAAAAAAAAATACAATGATGGGGTAAAGGATGTGCCTTGCAATGACTGCAGGCGTACAGTATTTTCCTTGAGAGGCGAGTGACAACTGCGGCATTTTCTAGAACAACAGATACAATCATACCAGATTTGCAGAGGTACAGTAGATTTGGAGCACGGACCCCGTGGGTTGCATGTCGAACCAGGCTTGTCCAAAAAGATAGAGGGCCATAAGGGCAAAATAAAGTTTTCTGCAACCCAGTGCCCTTCACTATTTTAGACTAATTATATAAAACAAAAGCAAAAAAATTAAAAATAAATAATTAAGTGTTCCGTGCGTAGAAATTTTATAGCATATACAGTTGTGTGAGAAATGATTATACACCACCACTTTAGTCTAAAAGGGTTCCGAATATATTAACTCTCTATAATTTTTTGGTGAAAATGTATTGAAAAATACTATTGTAGGCAATGAGAACAAAAAAGAAACATTCCCACAATTATATTGTGGTAAAAATATGTGCCATAAACAAAAACACTGAGAAACTCAATGTTTTGTAACAACTGAAACATTTCGCAAATTTTTTTTTTTTTTTTTTTTACACTTGCATAGCTTGAATGCATGTTTTAAGGCTCATTACATGATTTACTGATGCAAAAAGCTTGTTTAAACTTGTTGGAGGCAAAATTATTCAGTAAAATTACCTCCGATGGTCAGTTGTTTCAGTATATAAGGTGACACGAACCTAGAGCAGCGTCACGGTGTTAAACATGACGGCACATGGCAGCAGCTCTCTGAGATTGTTTGTAGCTACATTGTGGCCCCACGTGATGCTGGTTGGTCACTTATAAAAAATTTCTGAAGATGCTAAATGCTGCCCTGGCACTGTAAGAAACAACATTAAGCATTTCAAAAAGACCAGTTTGCTGAAAACTAGTGGCAGTAAAGGAGCAAAATGGAAGTTAAGTGCCTCTGACGTTAGTCATTTTTGTATCACAAGTAAAAAAAACATTTGGCGGTTGACAGCAAGTCAACTCTGTGGTGATATTAGTAGAGCCAAAAGTAAAGTGATGAAAGTATCGAGATCCACTATTTCCAGACGCCTGTGTGAAAATGGTCTGATTGGGTGTGGTGCTGCCACAAGCTGACGTCATCAAAAAAAGATATGAGTTTGCCGAGAAATTCAAGGATTTTGACACCAACGGACTGGGAACAAGTCATTTGGACGGATGAATCAAAATTTGACATTTTTTCATCCAAATTCAGGACTTATACGTGCCGTAGAGCTGGAGAATGTTTCAAACATGACTGTTTAACCCGTTCAGTAAAACATGTAGGTGGTAATGTTATGGTTTGGGGTTCAGTCTGCTTGAAAGCAGCTGGTTAACTCATAAAAATCGATGGAATCATGGACCAAAAGAAGTATCACAGCATCCTTATGTGGCACGCATTGCCATCTGGAAAGTGACTGATAGGTCGAGGATTTTATTTTCAACAAGATAATGACCCTGAACACGCTTCAAAGTTGTGCAAGAGTTATCTCAGTCGGAAAGAATCGTCTGATGACATAAAAGTTATGACTTGGCCTGCTCAAAGTCCAGACCTTAATCCGATTGAGCAAATCTGTTGTAACATCGAAAAAATCTATTTGGAATGAACTTCAAATCGTATGGAATGGTTTAACGAGTGAGGAAATAAAAAAATATGTGAAAACCACGCCTGAAAGATTAAATACTGTAATCAAAGCAAAGGGTGGCCACACTGAATATTTACTTTTTCCCTCAAAAAGACATTTTTTTTTTGTTTTGACTGTCTATTATTGTCTGTTTACTTAATTGAATCCTTATGATCCAATATTACATGAAATACAGTAAATACTTGAGTAGTACTTGATTTCTGATTTATCTTCAATTTGTTAAGTGTATAATCCTCACTGCACACTACAGTAATTTGTGGGGTTTTTCCGTTGACTTTTTTGGCCTCGCTGATTAGCAATTTCATTAACACTATAAGCACACAGTGTAGTCCCAAACTGCACCCAAGATGGGCTACCTACAAGCTAGGCCAAAGTACGCCAAACGTGCCCTCGAGAGGACTGCAGCGACGTCAGAGGGCTTCCTCGCCAACCAGTACACAGTGTAATAGTGGATAACACTCGCCAGGGCACTGATTTGAAACATTATCAACTCGAGACAAGCATGTCATCACTTAAAGACACACCTTAAAGTGGGTATGGCTGTTGCAATGGAAACTCAAATCCCAGCCGTGCTGAGTAATCCAAGTAAAGCCAGGCCAGCACATGTGTATGGAAAAATTCCGTCAATGTTTATTGTGAAGCAGCTAATGCCAACTGCAGATTCAAACGTCCACTCAGCCTTTAGATCGGGACATGTCACATGACGTCTGGATCTGCCATGTCTCCTGCAACACCAATGTTCAGCTCCAGATGGGGCGACTCAACATGCAGGAAGAGTGTACAGGTTAGCGCCATAATCAGGCTCAGAGGGACGTTACAGCTTTGAAACCCAAAGTTCCCTAACCAGCTCACACTACAGCAACAAACTACTCGAATTCCATATTCTACTGCGGCATGAAAGCCCTAAAGGATGTTTGCGAGGGTTGCTGGCTTCTAGTTATCTCTACAATATGAGTAGCCTACTGTTGTTGCTCTGCCTCGGTCATCCTTATGAGAAATAAGAAAGTAAGCCTAGCCTATAAACTTTTTTTTATGAGAACGTGTAATTTTTAGGATTTCAGTCTCAGAAGTTCCCAAAATGCTCTTACTTTTTAGGTTCAGAAATTTGTTTAAAAATATTCTTTCTCTTCAACAATGGCTTACAAAATTATAATATTTGTATTATTAGCATTTTAAGCAACTTAGAAAGCACTCTCAAAAACGTTACGGTTTAGTGACAAGTCTTTCCGTTCGTTTATTTCAATTCAAGTTCCATACTTCACTGCTTGTTCTCAGCCTCAGAATGTTTTTTTTTTTTTTTTTTGGGGGGGGGCATTTTTCAGCCTCAATGTTCTCATGAGAAAGATTCTTTAAACAGGGTATATTCAGTAATTGCTCAATCAATAATAAAATAAGTAAAAAAGTGGAAAAACAAAATTCCCAATTTTGTCTGAGTGGTGTAATCGCGACTATGTATTGAATGAACACTCACAAAGCTGGTTAGCTTATTAGGCTTAGTTGTGTAGATTAAGCAAATGTGAAGTTAATGAAAAAGATTATTTTAAGAATGCAGGTCCAGTGAAATGCACCAGTGTTTAGATGTTGCTGGAAAAAAGATAAAGTAATACATTTTCAAGGTAATATCATGCTTAAAATATACATGTAAATATGAAAAATATAAAAAAAATGGGAATGAGCGAAAAAGGTCCTGCTGATACCAATAGCTTGTTCCTTTTCTACCCTGTCGTGTTAACTCCCCAGTCAATCCCTCTCTCTCTCCCTCTCCCTCCCTTTCTGTCTGTCTCTTTTCAAATACATGAAGTGAAATTCAGCGACACCAAACCTACCGTCCTAAGCAGCAGTGCCTGATTTGCATTCTAATGTGATCGCAAACCACCAGTTAGCAATAGCATGCAGTGTGAATGGCAATGCTCTTCCAAGGTGCAAACAGGAGAAACATAACAGCACCTAGTACGACACAACTCACCATTAAAATGCCTATCTTCCTTTTTCCAAATGATCAGTCAATCTGTCTTCCATCATCATATTTCTGTTTCCTGTTTTGGTTGACCATGGCAGCGGTTTGGTGACTCTCCTTCAAAAGTTCTTGGCAACAGGAAGACGAGTCCAGGTGATTTACGGAGGCTGCTGGGGTCGGCCGGCATTGGCGGTAAAGCATTATGATTGATGGAAGGCGAAAGGTGTGTACTGTCATCATGGTATATAGCCCCTCGCGCACAGGTGCTACGCACCCACTCGGGTGGCCTGTCGTGTCACGGTTAGATTATTCCACGTGCGGGCTTTAATGCACTGTATATCAAATGGGCTGCCAGGAGCGTCGCTTTCCCAACGACGACCTTTACGCCGATTTGAATTTTACTTCCTGTGTAAATCACAGATGCGAATGTGACATTGATGAAAAGGAGCGCTCTTTATCTGTTCTTGTACGCTTTATTTTCCGAAGACGGCACGCTCAGGGATTGCTTTTGTGGTTTGCATTAATGCACAGCAAAGGCTTATTGGGCCTATGATATTGTCTGTTCCGTTTTCATTTGATGGTAAAAAGCTTTTTCGTTTGTTTTTAATATCTCTATTAAGCTTTATAAAGTGTATTCCAAATTAAATTTGAAGTAGGCTGTCCTGTCACGTGCTTTATGCAGAAGTATTATAGAACACACTGCTGAGCATGGACAATTTCCAAACGTGAATAAGCGTCAGAGCAAAAAACTTTTCGCCAATGTTCAGCCCACACACGCAGTGTCTGTGTGGCGACCCTACTGTACCATTGTGATGTAATGAAATGGAAAGCCAATAAGGAGATTAGCCTGTGAGATCTCTCTTCCTCAGAGAGGCACACATTGTGCCCTTATGTTTAGTTTTATCTGTTTGCTGATGAGCTTTGAAGCGCTCGATGAAAAGTAATTTTTAAACGTCCTCAGTGCCTTCAAAATTGCTGCAGTCCTACAGGCAGAATCCACGAGAACATTCCACACAAAGTGTGACACAGTTTATTGACCCAAACAGTTCAGATATTTGTTTTAAATTGAAGCTTTCTACCTTTATAAGGTCTTGAGAAATAACTTTATAAAAGTTTTTGCTTCACAAAGTCATTCTGAGTTGTACCTATTCCATTAAATTTCAGGCTCGCGTCACTTTGGGACTTGTCAGTGTCATTTATTCTCACTTCTAATTCAATCAGATTCTTACAGTCTGTGTACAACACATGGAAGACATGACTCTCTTATGCTATCAAGTGCTAACCCCATCACACAAAGTGAGGTAAATGTAATAATTACAAAAAAAAGATATGTCTGCATAATGATATTCGATCCGCTCTAGCTGTATGGCTGAAGCTAAGCAGGTGTGGGCTTGGTTAGTACTTGGATGGGGGACCACCTGGCAAAACCAAGTTGCTGCTGGAAGAGGTGTTGGTGGCCAGTGGGTTGCGATCTTCCCTCTGGTGGAATAATCCCCAATGCCCCAGTGCTGTGACGGGGACACTGTACTGAAGGAGACACCGTCTTTCGGATGAGACGTTAAACCGAGGTCCTGACTCACTGTGGTCACTAAAGATCCTATGACACTCTTTGACAAGAGTAGGGGGTTCCCCAGTGTCATGGCTAAATTCCCAACCTGGCTCTTTCGACCTGTCACCTAATCATCTCCTGATCTAATTGGCCATGCAATTTGTCCTCTCCCTCTCCACCTCAACCCCCAGGGCTCCCATAAAAAAGAAATTTCAATCTCAATGGGACTTCCCTGGTTAAGTAAAGGTTGAATAAATAAAATAATAAAAATTTTGTGAATTCTTTGCGTAATATACTCATGTACGCTGCTAAATTGCATCAGTTAAGATTTCGGGGTCTCTTCGGTCTTAAAACAGTTTTTATTGTAAACTTCTATAATCCTCTGCAGTTTCTGCCAAACGAAATAAGATACACTGTATTTGCGATGTTGCATAATATATTCCACGTGAGAACAGTGGAGTGTTTTTCCATTAAAGGTGAGCATGTGCACTAATTTTCTGATTTACTCATATGTTTGGGATTCCTGCATAAACCAAATATATTAAGCATGTTTCCTACAGGCAATAATTATTTATTGGTCTAAGACACAGCAGATTATTTTATGGTTACATCAAATCATCCATCCTACTCTTCTGAACATGTAGGAATCAAGTCATGGACTTTTAGAGGCTCCAATCTGCCTAATATGCAAGTCTTTGGACTGTAGGAGGAAACCGGAGTACCATGCATAAACCCACACAACACGGAGAGAGCATGAAGTCCGCACAGAAAGGCTCCAAGCTGGATTCGTACCCATGACCTCATTGCTGGGGGGCGACTGCACTACCCCCCCGCCCCATCATCTGATATTCTAAAACATTATTAAATCTGACAGTGAAAAAAATTCATAAACACACGATAAAATAGACAGAATGATGTCGACCCTCTGAAATGGCAGGAAGTACACACAAGTATATTGAATTTGGTGGTGGCTAATTTGTGGACTCTTTGCTGGCTTATTTCATTTTTTGTTTGTTTTTATCAATTTATAAGTATATTTGGCGTGTTATTCAGACAATCTGTCTGTGGGACTACACAAGGACTCGGTAGAAAATGAATTTATCTCTGGAAAATTAATTCTGGGGAAATTAGTAAAATAGTATTGCGTGAAATGTTTTCTAAGGATGTTTTACTTGCAGTCATGCCTATAATTGCCACGGTCTCCTAATGGTAAGCAATTCATTCCTCTTTTGTTTGAGCCGTCAAGAGCTCATTACCAAATGCAGACTTGCAGTTATTTCAGCTCAATGAAATCGACTCAAAATTGTATTTGTCTGAAAGAGGGGTCTGAGGAGCTGACCTACATCAGACGAGGCGAGGCAGATGGGGATTTCCAGAGTTCTGTGTGTCCGCGGGAGGGGGTGGGTGGGGTAATGGGGGGTGATGTTCAGGCATTTAACAGTTCCACAGACTTGAGTCACATAGGAATGAGAGAAGCAGTGCTAAGATTCAGCATCAAAAAATGCTTTGTTACGTTTAATTGACACGTATTTTAGTGCAGTTCCAAACCAAATGTAGCTGACCACACACCGGCAAGCGTCTTATAATTAAATTGCATTCCTATACATAGGTTCCCACAGCAATAATGAGGCATTAGGAGGGTATTCTATGAGGAATTTGATTCAGCAAGAGAGTCTTCCTGAGTGTCAACAGGTCATCCAATCAGAGGCTCTCCTGGGCGGTACCTTTTCCTCCATCTGTCAGGGTGGGTCAATGACTTTGTGTTCCATAAAGTCAATGCTAAAGTATCCCCAGTGTCCGCATATATTTGAAATTGTTCTCGTGCAGTTGGCACTTGACTGGGTCACATCCCAAGTGACACATCACAGTTCTATCCTTGCGCAAGGTCTTTTATATAAATTGCTTCACTCGAAAAAAAAAAAAAATGCTACTTTAAATGGGCAACAGAACAAGTACAACATGCCTTTTAAATAAGCACTGTAAGTTGCCCCAGACAAGGACGTCGCAACGTCAATAAGTAATATACGGTTAAACAAAAATGGCTACGACTGCTCTTGCCCTCCATGTAGCAATAGCATTCTTTGCTATAGCCCTCCAGCTGTCCTCTGTATGCATTTTCTTTAAAAGCTGCATTTGTACGAAGTACAATGTGCCCAAAATGACTAAACAAAGACAAGCTGACGATGACCTCATCGCTTTCTACTTGCTTGCTACGGCAGAGCAGACAGACCTTTATGAAATCCACTCCTCCATGTCGCCTGGTGAGAGTTGTCAGTTGAAGATGACACTCCCAGGCAATAGTGCTTCTGACAGTTTTATGCCGGAGTGAGCCGCCATGCACGTCACGTTCGCTAATTTTCAGCCTCATCTTCCTACTGACAGCCCACTCAGTGGATTTAGAGCAGAGGGGAATGGGGATGCAGGCCGTAAATCGCCAGGTGATGGAGGGACAGTGCCGACTCACCTCAGCACTGAGCTGGAGGCAGAGGGATCCTTCCAGGGTTGCTGAGTTATGGCACGAATCTGCATTGAGGCTAGGCTAGGATGCTTGGCCCCCTACATGGATTTCACAGAGGGATAACAGTTACAGCAGAATATCAGGCTAGGTTTGGATGCTGGGCCTCCTTCATGGAGTTTACAGACTGGATAATGGTAATAGCAGAATATAAACTAAAACTGGATGTTTGGCCTCCCACATAGATTTCACTGAATAGATAACAGCAACCGCGGAACTTAGGCTAGGCTAAGATGGTAAGCCTCGTTTACAGACTTCACAGAAATTATGATAGAAACAGTGGAATACAGGCTAGGCTTGGATGCTGGGCCGTGTTTACAGATGTCAGTGAATGAATAACAGATACAGTGGAATATAGCCTAGGCTAAGATTGTTGGCTCCCTACATGGATTTCACAAAATGGATTACAAAAACAGCAGAATATAGACTAGGTTAGGATGCTAGGCCTCATTTATATATTTCACCAAATGGATAACAGAAACAGAGGAATATATCCTAGGTAAGGATGCTTGGCCTCCTTTATGCATTTCACAGAAAGGATTAAAAAAAACAGAATTTCGGCTAGGCTAAGATGTTAGGTCTCCTTTAAGGATTTCACCAAAAGGATATGGGAAACAGAGGAATATAGGTTAGGCTAGGATGCTAGGCCTCCTTTACAGATTTTCACAATGTATACAGAAACAGATAAGTTAGCTAAACTAGGATGGTAGGCCTATTTTAAGGATTACGTAAATGCAGACTGTATGTGTCTTGAAAAACATTAAAACGGCCTTGAAAAAAATAAAGCCACAAATCCCCCGATATGGCACATACCCCAATAGAGAATTTTTTTTTTTTTTAAGGGTTTTCTCCCCACTTTTTTAGTGCATGTTACTCAGCCTTGGTGTTCGCCCTCAGCCCTTATGTAAAGCATATTTATGACAGTTTTCAGTAAAAAGCGCTACACTTGTAAAAGTACCTTGAATTTGCCTACTTGCATCATGCAGGGTGACTCTGAAGTCAGTGTCTAGCGGTTCAAAAGCTGACCGAATCACTGACTGCAGCGCTGACTCATTATTGGTCATTCATACACCTCTGAATCGGTTTTTATGCCCTCTGACTACCAGGATATAGAATGAGGGCAATTACGAGAACATAAACTCACATGCAGGTGCTTTCAAAGGGCAAAATGTGAACATATTCAAATATAAAGCCAAGCAGAGTATTATGCAAAATACAAAACAGAATTTTTTCTATATGATGTTGTCCAGGGTTGTTCGGTACTTCTACGTTTTCTTTATTCTGGAAACAAGGAAACTGCCTTCAGGATTTGGTAATGATGAGCGACTGCATAATGGAATCAGACACCTGGAATACTCTTAATTAAAAATTCATCAACGTATTGACTCGGTGAGTGAGGTTTTTTTAACTGCGGGTACAGAAATAGCCGCAGCTCAGCCGCGCATTAGCCTGCATTAGAGCGACATTGGAGCTGCGCTGCACTACAGCATTGCAGTGGCAGTGACATCATCCAGCAAAAGTTCTTTTTTTCTCTCTCAAAAGCTGCCCGGAAGCCTCCGCTAAGCAGCCCCAACAGTCGATAAGGCATGAGTCAGAGAATGTCTCTGTCGCCAGGGGCTTAAGTGCTGGTGAGACTGTGGACTGACACGCGGGAAACGTCCTAGATGATGTCACCCGAGTGAGGTCAGACAGTGACCAAAAGCTTGGGATCCTGGCCCTGAGGTGTTTCTAGCATAAGCACCATGACTGAGAACCTACCATCCAAAACAGCACATTCACCACTGTAGTAATACCAATAATTCGATCATGATAACTCTGGGATGTGATAACTAATGATCCCTAAAGTCATGACTATAACGATAAAGTGATAATCTTTCACGCGTTTTTGATTGTTCTGACTTATTTGGTAGAACTGTACACATTGCAAGATGGCCACTGATGCAGATTCTCTGCACATTAGATTAACAGGAATTTAAGTAGCATGATGTTGCTAAAACCCTGGACAGAATTCCATTATGATAATCCAATCACTTTACAGGATCTTGCACTCTCCCTCTCTCTCAATCCAGTGGTGTCTGATCATGGCTGACAGACATGAAACAGTCCAGGCACTATTATTTTCCTATAACACAGTCCCTGGGGTTAATTTTCTCTCAGCCGGCTCCAGGGTGCGGGCGTAATCAGGCTCAGCTGACATCATCGATTTAAAAGGTTTTGGATGGCGATCAGAAGATATGAATTTTGCCGAACAAACTGTAATTCAGTTTGAGAAAGCAGTTAATACAATGCGGCGGGTTATAAAATGCTCTTTATTTCTCCCCAGAACTGATTTCATATCAAGATAGTTTCCCTTTGTTTCCAAATGACCCAAGTATTGAATCACTGTTATGTCCTTCATTGGTGAGAGAAAACAACAGCATTTTAAGTCACACTGAGAGAGAGGATCTATTTAAGAAATGTAGTGCCATGAAGCATAAAAGCGCCAGCTGACCGGCATTCAGATCCGGTTGTGACTCAATTTCTGTCTGAGGTCCACCATTTTAACTACAAAAATACACTTCTATTGCAAAGGGCAAACTGCATGCCGCTACCGCATCTGAGTATTACAGCTAATGCGCATGGAGACAGGGAGGAATCTGTTAAATGCAGCCTTTCTAGATGTTGCACTTGTAAATAAGGTATGACCTCATTGGACTTCTTGCTTCTTGCCATGCTAAACGCTGACAACAGTTAGGATCTTTTTCCTGATTTGAAAGCATTTGTTCAAATATATTCTGCACATTATATGTCTTTTTCCCCCAGAAGTTGAAACACTGTGGAGAATGTAATAAAAACAAAATGAAGTAATTTGACAATCATTTAAACCATATTGCAAATACTTCAGAAACAACAGAGAAATTTTCTTGTTTTCTGAAGAATATCTGCTCATTTTGAAGTCGATGCCGGCAACAAAAAAAAAGTTGGGACTGGTGTAACAAAAGACCGGAAAAGTTGTATGATGCTAAAAAAAAGACATCTGATGGAACATCTCACAGGTTAGGCTAATTGGCAACAGGTCAGTAGGGTACAAAAAGACCATTTCGGAGAGTCTTTCAGAAGTAAAGATTGCCGAGGTTTCACCACTCTGTGGAAGACCGCATGTGGAAATAATACAACAATTTAAGAAGAACATTTCTCAGCGTAGAATTGCAAAACATTTGGGGATTTCATTGTGAACGGTACTTGTTTTGAATATAAGATTCAGAGAATCTGGAGAAATTTCCGTGCGCAAGTCAAGGCAAGGCCAAAAACCTATAGTGGATGGCTGTGATCTTTGGGCCCTCTGGCGGCTTTGCATAAAAACATACAGGATTCTGGAGTGGAAATCACTGCATGGGTTCACTTATTAAAACCATCGTCAGTGAATGCAGTTTGTCGCTGCATCAAGAAATGCAAGTGAAAACACTTCCATCAACATGAAACTGTATATAAAACATCCAGAAACGCTGCTCCCCTCTCTGGGCCTGAGCTCATTTAAGATGGACTGAGGCAAAGTGAAAACCTTTCCTTTGGTCTGACCACTCAAAATGTAAAATTCCAGTTTCAACATGTGATATGTTGTCTTTGTACTATTATTGCATTCTGTTTTTAATTAACATTTTACAAAGTGTCCCAACTTTATTCTAATAGGGTTGTAATTCAAAAGTTGCAGTTATGCAAATAGATTTTTTTTTAATTATATCACCCACAGGCAGATAGCCCCCCCCTTTTTTTTTAAGCCAGGTTCTGCCCAGTATTTCCTCTAGGAAGTTTAGTCTCAACATTGTCACCTTGCTCCTTAGGGGGTTCTGGTCCCGTTCTGTACTAAGTGCTTTCAGTCCATTTCAATTGCTGAAAGCTCTACACAAATAAAATTTCAATTCAAGGGCATGTGGCTCATTACAACTATAAGACCGGAAAAAAAGGTAATGACATTGAGCAACATGTTCTTTTTCACCATGGCAGGTTGGAGAATTGAGTCAAGGTTTGTGAGAAAGGGGTAGAAGAGGAGTTTGAGGAAATAAAAATTTACAGCTGTCGGCCATGCTGTAGGCTGATACTGGCTGATACATGATGTGTAAGCTGAGTAACATGCTGTATCATATTCCATAAAAGAAGGACTAGGCCTCCTGTGGTACTCTGTTCAGCTGAAACAGAAGAGGAGTGAGCAAGAGCTAAGGGACTTTACAGCAATGAACTGAGGTGACACTGTGAATAACGGTGTAAATAACACTGCAATAATGAACATAACCATGAGAGCGACACAAAAACTTTCTTTGGATTTCTGGCAGGGTTGAACAAACAGAACTTTTCCTCTGTTTACAGCTTCTCTCCTTTTCTATTTCTCACTCCCTGGAGTGTTTAATTTCAAGTGGACGAGCTCCCTCGCGCCATATTACAGTGTGTGAGGGAAACTCTGGTGATGTGAGAGAGGCAGCACGCACAGATATCCCGTGATTATCCACATGGGTGGCCAGCCGCCACAGCTCCGGTACTTTCAGGGAGCCCAAATGCAAACAGGTGTCTAAACACAGCCAGCCTCTCAGGCCCCCTCTCCTGCAGCCCGGCAGACCCTAAGTGCATCAGCCCTGACAGGAAGACAGAAGACCTCCTGCCCTGCATTGTCACCGCCTCAATGGAGCTTTCTTCTAAAGAGCACAGAGCTTTATCTTCCTTTTCTGGCAGTTTTTTAAAGGCGAAATTAAGACAGACTTGTCCAGCTGACTACTTTTTTTCCCCCTCGATGTTCCTCTGCAGAACTAAACATATCGGTAACCTTGCTTCTCCGACTGCTCGCAGTTATATGCGTTATCATTATTTTAACCGAACGCAGTATTTTCCTCATGATATGCTGCGCATAATGCCGCAATCATTTTCAAACCTCATCGCCATACCGTATAATTTAAGCGGCAAACAGCGATGACAAATCCATACATTTTCTGAAGGTATAATTATGACAGAATAGGCCATGTGTTTAATGTTCTGTAATTCCGGGCGTCCGCCTTTCTTCTTGCCCTTCCACGTCTTCACAAATTAGAGTTTTGCCACAAAGGCAATTACTGTGGTTTATTCCTTCCGAATATCGCTTTGGATTGATTTCCATTTAGCTTAATGGCAAACCATATATTCATGAGGGATGTGTTTAATTTCGTGGCTGTGATGAAGTTTTATTACCCCTTTCTTTTACGGCAACATATGTCCCCCTCTTTTCCACACCTCCGTTCGATATTCACAGTGGTTTGACACAAATATATCATGGCTACAGCATTCTCGCAAGGTTTCAGGGCAATTTTCCGCAGTCCCACTGCCTTATTTATGAAGTTTTCTGAAGGTGCCACGCACAGAAAGCAGCTTTCGGTGCCTTGGAAACGCTCGATTCAAAGGTATTTCAGGGATACCTAAGCTATGAATAATGAGTCCCCATTGCATAAAAATGCCATTACTCAGGAAAATTTAATTTCTGAATATGAAAGACCATTAAGTCACCCTCTCATGTGCATAAATATCACCAAACTCGTTGGACTGCAATCACTGTCCGGCTGTCCGTTCTTGACGGTGTTTGCAAATTCCATTTTCACTAATGGTGGCCGCTGTCCCATGTTTATTCAACTCCTTTTTTTTTCAATTTGTGAAAAAGCACTGACTAAGCAAGCTAATATTTTTTCCTCACAAAGTAATTTTAGTTGATTTAATCAAACTAATGAAGTTTGTAAGGATGACAAATGGAAGCTGTTGTCCTGAATCTGCCCCCTTATGGAAAAAGTAAACTAATTTAAATGATGGTCATCAATAAAAGTAATATACTTAATTATATTGGCTATTATTAGTTCCATTGATTGGAAATATTTGCTAAATTAATTTTAATATGAAGTATGTAATAGGTTATGGTCGTGCGGTGAAATTTAATATAGTATATCCCTGCATCATATCGATGCGTGTGCGTGTGTGTATATGCACGCTCTCACGTGTGTGTGTGTGTGTGTGTGTGCTTGTGTGCATGCATGTGTGTGTGTGTGTGTGTGTGTGTGTGTCCATGTTAGTGTGAGGGGTGTGTATATGTGTGAGTTAGAATGTGCATGTGTGTGTGTGTGTGTGTGTGTGTGCTTGAGTGTGTATGAAGACAAATATCATACCCCAGCTGAAAAAAATCAGCACTGACCAAGTCAGAGCTGGTTAATGCTGGTTTCCTTGCTGAAAAAAAGCACATCTGGTCGATGTTGGTCTTGGTGATAACCAGCATATGTTGCGTTTTGTTGTAATACATCTATGCTGATTTATGCTGGCTGACCAGCACAAACCAGAGTGGCCATGCTGAATCACCAGCTACTCCAGCATAAACCAGCTCTGACCAACATGGAAAATGTGCTGGTTGGAGCTGTTGTTTTTCAGCAGGGGACAAAATCAGTTGTCTGAGCAGTCAGACTGTTGAGTCAGTATTAGAGCAGTGCTGATATATTGACTCAGGATGTCACTTCGATTGGCACCCCACACTGTGGTCGGTCTCATTTTCTCATGAGTGCTTGCATATTTAATTGGCCTCATTATGTAATTAGCATAGCCAATTAAACTCTCACCTGGAGGACTAAAAAAAGCACTGAGTACACTGTGAATCCAGTGTAGTTCTATCAAAACACCATTCAAAAAAAAAAAAAAAAAAAAAAAAAAAAAAAGGTAATAGTTTATTTTAGAAGATTTTATCCTTCGTCCTTAACCCCATACAAGTCCATAAAATGCAGCTGTTGTATTCAAACCTGTGGAACTTCAGGCCTATTTTACATTCTAGCGGAGATCCCAAGGGTTCCAATGATCCCAATTATGCCCTGCTGAATTACAGGGAAATGTGTTGAAAGTGATGTGCAAGATCTTGATATTTTCCTTTTAATGTAATTCTGTGGCCATAAAACATGGTGTCCTGGGTTTGAATACTTTATATACCTCAATGAAAGTGTAATGAAGCTTCATTGAAGTGCAGCAACAGCAGATACGGATATCTATGTGACATTCTCCTGCAGTAGTTAAAAAATGCCTTTTCTGACTTTGAGCAGTGAATGATAAGTTAGAGTTTAAGGGGTTAATATCATGGTACCTTTGGGAACAGAACTCATGGACTGCAGTAACTGACCAAGGTTTACGTACATTCTGTGTGCCCCTGTGCCATCTTGGTGGAATTCTGACAATGGTGAAAAGAACAGATTATTTGACCAACTAGTTGCTGAGCTACGCTAAAGAATTGGCCTCTCTCCATGTCTCTCTGTATATCTCTGGAATACCAGGAAATTCAAAATCCCCATGGTCAAAACAGTACCAACAATTACCCTAGTTGCATCGTTTCCATCAAATTTTGTGCGCAAAATTCAACCGTCTACCCGAATCTGAGCCATCTGAGCCATCTTTATTACCTAGCATTATCGCATTGAGGAATGTTTAAATTCACATCACACCCTCCAAATAAACTCATCCTGCAAGCTAAATTATATTTGTGCTGAAACCCATACAGGTGACAGAAATTAGCTAAAAAGAGAGAGAAAAAGAAAACACTAAACGACAACAACTGTTTTCTTTTACATACCACAGAGTGACGGTAGACCCACCACTTGGGAAATGGTCTGCAGAAGTGAGAGGTCACAAAATCGAGGCAGCAATGGAGTGTTTACACAGGCGTAGTGAACGCCATATTTGGTTTCCTTACACACAGTGCTGACCAGGGGCAAGGTCATGGCCCAAGGCGCTGTTATTTCTCATGAAGACCAGTCGTGGACGAACCCCCAAATCAAGCAGTGCCCTTCAACCCCCCCCCTTTCCCCTGCCCAAGGCTGACAGGCTGTCTGATGAGCTTCCATTCCCCGAGCACCACAATAAGTAGCTTTTAGCCCCTCTGCTGTCTGTTTCCTGAGCGTCTGGGCATCAGCTGTTGGGCAATGCCGAGACACCAGTATGTGGAGGTGAAGGAAATGGATGGGGCTAAAAAAAAAAAGAAGAAGAAGAGAATCCATCTGTGATTAATCAGTAAATTATTTTCTAATTTTACCTAAACTGCACACCTAAATCCCTCAGCAGCCCAGGATGTATCCTTAAGCTTTTAAGGTATAAGACCACCACTATATGATTAGAATGTTCTTATACGAGCATTCTAATCAGTTATATTATGTGATTAGAATGTTCTTGACTGAATATTCTAATCACCATTAAAATGTGATTAGAATGTTCTCACCTGAATATTGTACAGCTGATGAAACAATCACGATGGGTAATTTAAGACCAGGCAGTTCTAGAACATTGACATAAAATGTTGGAGGTCCAACATTCTAAAGAAAGCACTACACAGAGGGTATATTGTGCCAAGTAATGGCTGCACACCTGAGGACACAGCCGATAAATTCATAGCTAATGATTGAATGCTGCAGCCCGTATTCCTGTCTTATCAAGCAGCTGCACATGCTTTGACCCTGGTCAGTGAGTCTGTCAAAGCCCTTCTCATCCCTGACCTTTGGCTTTAACTTTCAGCCAGCTGTTCAACATCAAGACCCATGAGGCAACGTGTCAGCAACCAGGTGGTATTCCAGCGGTTACCGCACTTTTAATGGCCGTAAAACTGCAGCTATCACCTTGCCTGGGTGGCCATCCCTAACGTTCACCAAGCAGGCATTCAGTCCTTTTTGGACTTGAGGCTTTCCAATATTTGAGGCTATAATGGCAAATGGGAGCAGGTCACTTAGAGCATTCTAAGGTAATACTGCCTGTGCAATTTTAATCATGCTGAGGGACCATGTTATTGATGTTTACTGCATTCAATGGTATATGGTTTTCTCCTCTAGACACAGTCATTTCCAAATGGATATTTAGTCCATTGTGTATTTACTGTCAGTCATATTTTAAACTCAGCCATACAGAATGTTGTCATTTTGACCTTATCCTGTGAAAATATCACAAGGTACATACTATTCATTCGTAAGATCATGACTTATGTATATGACCTTCCTATTTAAAAAAACGTATTGAATTTCCGAATAAATTGTTTATCTGATTACAACTGTGTGTATACTTGTGGTGGCTGCTCAGCAGAAATTAGAAGAAGCACAAAACATCTATTTGTGCACAGGCATTTCCTATGATCAACAGGTTTTCCAAACATTAAATAACCCATTAGCAGATCAACACACAGCTTCCTTTTTTAATGCAATGATTGAATAAATTCAATTCCGAAAAATGTTTTCATCACTGAGTATGTTTCACAAAGAAGATAAACGAGTTTGTAAACTTCCGTGTCCGCTTGTAGCACATTCTGCAGTGCAGGCTATCTATTTATGATTCATGATTGTTGAAATTACAAAAAAGAAAATTAACATGTACTCACAAGTCTGAATGACGTTGATTGAAATGCAAGAGAAGATTTATTTCTTGTCTGACCCCAACGAGTCAAGCTGGCGACACCTAATAGTGCTGAGTGTTTTCAGAGTGCATGTGATATTAATTAAAATATGATTGAAAACAGGGCCAAACAATAGTTGAAAGGGTTTTTTGTGCGTCCCCTATTTTCAGCGTAGCAGCCGACACTGGCGTGTGCACCTGTCTGTGTGTGTGTGTGTGTGTGTGCGCGCGTGTGCGTGTGTGCACGCGCGCGTGTTTGTGTGTACGTGTGTGTGTGTGTGTGTGTGTGTGTGTGTGCGTGCGCGCGTGTGTTTGTGTGTGTGTGTGTGTGTGCGCGCGCGCACGTGTTTGTGTGTGTGTGTGTGTGTCTGTGTTTAAATACACTTGTCAGGACAAAAAAAAAAAATGCCTTGTGGGGACTTAAAGACCTCCCAAAATATAGTTCAGTCTGAAGAACAGCATCTGTGGACTTTTTTTGGGTCCCCACGAGGAAACGGCTGAATTCAGGGCCAAGGGCTTAGTTTGGATCTACAGTTACAACTGGACTTAAGGATAGGACTAAGTCTGGTTTTATGGTAAGGTATTAGAATTATGCTGTAGATTGAGGGGACGTATTAAATTCATGTTAATATAGGGTTATTTTTGGGGACTGGGAGGAGTGGGTGGGGGACTTTGTGGGTTGGGGTTAGGATTACTGCTAGGTTTAGGGAATAAGGTAAAGATCAGGGTTGATTTAACATATGAGGCCAAATAAAGTTTTATTACAAAAATAATATTTGTTCCCCAAGTATTGTAAAGTATTACTCTGTGTTTGTGTGTGTGTACGTGTGTGTGTGTGTTTGTGTGTGTATCTATGTGAGCATGTGTGCGCTTGTGTACGATTGTACATGTGAGCGATAATTAGCATTTCATTTACTCAGTGACTCACCCACATGCGATATAATTTGCAAATTTGCATTTAACCCGTAATGGTTTTCTCTGTTGCCAGAGTATGCCATCAGAACGTGTATCCTAGAGGGCAGTGGGAAACGTACAATTTTATTTTTGTAGAAAAAACTCCCAGTGGAGTCAAAGATAATGAAGAGTGCTTTCTTTTGTTAAAAGCCATTAGCCTGCCTATTGCATATTTATGACAGTTTTGGAAAGCATTTAAGCACAAATTTTCACTTGGTGAGTATGCTCAAAGAGACAACAGCCACTTGGGAGTAGCTCCCCATGTTAGTCTTTTGTTCCTGTTATTTGTTCACCTGAGAAAACTGGTAATTTAATGGCCTGGCTTCGTTATCAGGCCGTACTGAAATTTGTCACCTCCCTGCCCCCAGTCTTGCAAAGTTCTGGGGGAGATGAGATGAGCTATTGCCTCAAATGCTTTATTGATTAAAACATGACCTTTTTCATGTTTTAGTTTGTTGTGAAGAGAGGTAATGGCATTGGCAATGAAATAAGGTAAATGAAAGGTCAGGGGTCATTTGGACCGTTCGAACTGTTATTGGTTTTCATCTGTTTTTGCCAAATTTTACAAGTACCATAAAAGACAGAGAGGCGCATGACCGCAAATGGTGCCTGAATCTTGCTGTTTAACAAGAGTCAAAGGACAATTAGTCGATCACCCCGTGCAATTTAATGTTGATTGGACAGCTCTCCTTCCAAAGGGAAAATAATTCTAGCAATTACACCCTGTGTGTTGAAGGAGGACTTGGTTATTTGCTCCAGGGTATAGTGAAATCTGCAATGGGAGGGGACCAAAAGTCATTGGGCTGTTTGAGACCATGTAAAACCACTGATGAAAGCTTCCCAAGGAAGAGTACTGATTTGGGGTCAGTTACCAGTAACATTAATCTTTGTGTCAGATGACAGAGCGAAGCTGACTGTTGATCAGCACGCCTGTATTTATAGGCTCTGTGAAAATGGATCGTACCATTGCTCGGTCCAGAAAGCAACATATTTATGACTCAAACAAACCCAGTTATATGAAGACCCAAAGAAATAATCATATAATAATCACTGTTGAACCAACATGAGACGGCGCATGCTGTGTACCTGATATAATTCACATTACTCTCACGGCACATGACTGATTGCCAGAGACTATGAGATCACCAGATTTTATCAGAGGCCGAGAAGCAAGGCTCAGATGACTCAAGTAACCGCCTTGGGCCTGTTTTTGATTCGGCTTATGTTTGCTGGTATTTACACTGGTGATAATAACCTTCTCACAGACATTCAAAACTGTCTGGTTTAGCATCTTGCCTCCTTTCTTAAATTTACCTGCACTTACAAAGGTCCCATTTTTCACAGTAGGCCATCATACAGCATGCAATAACACTAAATCTTCACTTCTGGTGAAAGGCTAATAGAAAAGTTCTAGCTACCATTCTATTTGCAATTTTATCATTGATGTATTCCAGTAAGGAGACCACCGCAGGCCAGCCATTATAACAAGCCCCAAAAAATGACTTTTTGCTGATGGGAGGAGGGACAGTTGACATACGCTGTAGGTGAAGCTCTCCCTGGTCTCAGACACATGCTGGATGTGTAGATACTATAAGGGGATGCAGAGGCTGCCGGGATGTTTATGTGCAGTCTGGGCTAAAGTAGCAGTGTTTTGCAAAGCTAAAGACAGAATTTGCACCCCTTGTTTTAGCTAGCGAACAGCTACAGTGTACGCATGATGTACTGTACCCACGTGCATTAACAGCATGCAAGTTCCAGGTATGTCATGTGGTACATTTTCGTTTAACAGTGAATGTGTGAGGGTAATTCTCTTGACCCCAAGTCACACTACATGGTTTATTTTATATGCTGTTTATTGTTGTGGTCATAATGCTACAAGAAAAAAGGACCCCACGTCTCATTGACATCAGTGTCTGGGAGGAATATTGGCTTTTAATTGCGTTTCATTTTCAAAAGTAGGAGGAACACAGGGTGGAGATTGGCAGATAAATATTAAATCTTTAAATAAGAAGAATGAGCCTGCATGTGTTTATTGGTTCCCTTTGCTTCATTTGTTGTAACCAACTGATAAAAAGAAAATGCTTGCTTGAAAATGGTCTGAAACAAATGTAGGCAAAAGGTACTGAGCATACTTCTGTTGATCCGTTGTGATGCAGCAGGACACACATTGGGAGGCTGTTGATCAACATCGCATTTACAGCAGGAAAATATCGGCCAGACAGAAGCCATGTCTCCACAACGACTTACCAATGGGCGAACTATCTCCACATGACGTTGTGCCTACATCGGAGCTACGCAGCTGTGCTGCCTGGGTAGACTGTTGCAGTAAGTTAAATGCTTTGTATGCTTTGTACATCAACTAATATGGCGGCGATAAGTGACGCCACTGATTTTAACCAAGTGATTGAAAATGAAGAATTGGTGAGCTCGAGGATAAAAAATGATATGACCCACAGTGAGGGTGCCGAAAATTGTAGCACAGGGGAGGAGAAATGCATTTGAATATTTACCATTAGAATTTTCTGGCCTGTGTTAAGATTTCACATCTGCCCAAATATATTTATTTCATTTCAAGGAGTTCAAATCTCAACTGAAAAGTTTAGACCCCCCGCTCACCCCTCTGTACCCTCACTGTATTCTGCAAACCTGCATGTCTGTCTACCACTCATCGTTGGTTTTGCCATATCTATTTTACTATATATCAACTTGACTAAATTTGTTTTGTTTATACTTACATCGTCACTGAACTCCACTTCCAACCATGCTGCACATCTTCTACCGCCTCCTAAAGCAGGAGTATTTGCTGTATAATTTCACGATTTGTCCTCGACAAGACCTTATAGTCCAACGTCTTGTAGCTCCGCCTGCCTTTGACTTTGCTGCAAAGCATTCCCTTCTCAAGCGTGTCAGGAGAGCAATATGCCGCCAGCTGTCCTAACCAAAGACTTTTTCTGGCAGCAATGCGAGGTGTGTGCTGTTGGCGATAGGTCTTTGACTGAGCCCAATGAGCAAATAGGGTTTTTGACCTTTGACTTGCCTGCATAGCCAGTGGCAGTAATGACACAATTTTTCTTAATTGAGTGTGTTGATGAATCTGCATGATTTGATAAAGTCAGAGACAAATTTGCCTTTGAGGAGGATGGTTGGGGGAAAAAGGGTTTTTTGGGGGAAATGGAAAGGGGGGTCTTGGGGGGTCATTGTCTTTCCGTGCCCTGTATGGCTCAGGTGATGACTTATATTTCCCTGGGGAGTTTCAAAACTGATTTCCAATTACTGTCACGGGGAAAAAAATGGTAAAATGAGTGTTCATTTACGTCCCACAGAAACCTAATCAGCATGGTGGAATATCAGCTGAGGTCATTAACAAAGGGCCCTGCAAGTGAAGTATTCAGATTGTTTCTAGACGAATTACAGATCAAAAATCTATTATCTTATGAACCAATCCCAAGGCCTTTAGAAGCGATTAGTCTTCCTTGATGACAAAAACTATGAAGATAAGGATGAGTTCAATCATTATCTGTTCTACCTGGTGTATGGATGAGATTCTGAGTGTATTCTACATCATGTATCATTTTTCCGGGGGTAATTTACCCCCCTCTTTGTGTTCTATGCCCGACTGGTTTACGATTAGCGCACCATGCCGAACTCATAACCATAGCTAGCTTTTATGCCAATGTGTATTGATAACGCCACAACGTAAACAACATTCGGTTTGAAGGGTATTGGACTGTTAGCAATATAAACAAAGCAATTTTTTTTGTGTGAAAGCCTGATATCAAAAGTACTGTGATTATGCTTAAATTAATGGGTCAAGTGTCAACAGTATAACCTGTCGATGGACCGCACATATGTAGACATGTTCTGTACATATGAAAGTGCACAGCCAATCAAGGCATCACATGTCAAAAGATGGATGGACAGATGCGTAGATGAATAGATATTTAGTGTACCAGAGGCATCACTCTTATTAATGGGGAAGCATATGATATTGACTTTGATAAACCTCGGCCTTCTGCACAGGACAAACTAATTGCCTGTAATGATCAGAGCCGTGGTATTTATTCTGATGTTTCATTTCAGTGCAGGGGACACGTGAGTTCCTGCCCTGAACGAGCGTGTGTGACAGAAGCTGATGGTTAATTAGCTTCCTCAGACAGTTACTGTACTCAGAAGGTCACCCCTGTCAAGTGGAGACACGGAGGCAGTATTCCTCTAGTCTAAAGCATTCAAATCACCTCATGTCATTAGCTTACATGAGCGCTTGACATTTAAAAAAAAAAATACTGTTGACTGCATGCAAAATGTGGCTCTCCCGTTGACTGGAAATCATTCATGTATCATCTTAAGGTATCTAAAACCCCACTGAGGTGCGTTGCAGTCATCTCCAACACTTTTAGAAAGTAAATTATTGCGTAGACATGTATTTGATTGTTGTTAGTTTGAATAACAGAAATATTGGGTATTCAGAATTCTCTGTAATGACTGGAGATAGAGCCAGCAGTTTGGGACTCATTCCATTTTCGCCCATGTCGTCTTTTCAATGTCCTCAATTGATGTGGGAGGTCACATGTTTGCATTTTGTCTTCCAAAAATGGCGTTATTTGCTGACTGAACTGCATGGTCTTTGCACCATATATTGTGAGTATAATAAGACTGTTGGGGTCATCAAGGAGACAATTTTGAGCCCTGTAATGGCTTTGGCCATTCAGTGTCTTTAGTTCCTCTCTTTCTGGTTCATTCAAAAAAATAAGAAATGCAGTGGTTCTCCAATACAGACGTCCTACTGAGCAAGCAGACATCCCACCCTTACAAAAATTAATTCCAGAAGAGAGGCAGAATTGATATGAGACCTCCTGAAACTGAGTGGTTTGGGGGGGGTCCTAAAATGCATAACATCTGGGGGAATTTCCTCCTGCTGACGATACTTAATTTGAAACTGTTCATCAATTTGAGCCTGGATAATGCAAATCACTGAACTCCAGTGCTGCCTGTGTTGCAGATGGCTGGTTTGTAGGAGATTTCTAACTTCTTGAAACTGTCAGGAGCGAGTTCAGGGATACTGAGAGAATCCAGAGTGTTTCAGGAAAGGTGGACTTCTTGTACAAGTACAATTCAATGGGTTCAACGCATTATTTTTGTTTTGCTGAATTTGCTGAAGGTCTGCCATATTAGGATCAGCTTTGCATGGACAGTGAACACAATGGAGAATTATAATGGCTCTCAATCCAGACATCTGAAAATTAAAGGGGTCATTCACTCCAAGTGTAGCTTGGTTATGAACTTTCAGGAAAATGTGTTCTGTCATAGGGCTGAACTACTTTGCATATAAATTGAATCGCCTGTTAGCTGGTGGGACAGAAGTGAAAGTCAAGCTTGAATAGGGATGGGTCAACAGGTTGACACTTACCCCAGTTTTCAATATATTTCATCTTTCTATTGCTGCAGCATAGCCCTTAGCCAAACACTGACAGCTTGTGACACTCAAACAGCTGATGTCTCTTGGGGAAAAGGTTTATATGCGCTGAACTCCACCTGAAACGAAAAGTATTTATGCACATGGTCAAAGATGTATTTTCTGCAAAGGAGCCACGTTTCGTACCATTTACATGAAATTTTACTTCATATTGTAAATATACAGTATACTGTATAGTATCCTTTATAGTTGTAAATTATATTGACTATGAGATGAAAACTGTCCCAAAAGTTTAAATTTGAAAAAAAATAAAAAATAAAAAAAATAATAATAATAATAAATAAAAAATGAAGCATGTTGTTCTATGGACTTTCTGGTGAAAGTTGAGCTAGAGTCCTGATTAAAATGACTTGATGTTCTCAATTTCATAGCTAAGCCCAAAAGCTAGAGAAGTGTGTGAACTATTTAGGGGGAAGACAATATCCTAGAAAGCATTGTTTTGTCAGTTTTCACAATTTTGCTCTGGTGGTGCGGCACCATTTACCTCCTAATGTAGCCAGTGTGAGGGTTTCTTGGATTGATTAGCTGGGATGGTGCAGTGAAGCCAGTGGTATTTGTGTTTCCTGTCTGCAGGTCAGAGAGGAAAAATCCAGTTTTAGAGAGTAAATGTCATTCCCAATATTTTCTCCCAGTCTGCGTTACTAATGAGCACAATTCTTTAGCCAGGTGCTAGAAGTCCTCAGTAGAATTGGCTAGTTTGGGTCAAGAATGGAGGTAACACTGCACTATACATTTTCTTTCTGATTCCTGAACTTTACACCTCTTCTGTGTACTTGCCTGAACATTGAGCAGGTCCTGGTACCATCCAGGATGATCTGGTAGAGCTGAGGTGCAGGAGCACTAATATCATCTGCTATACATTAAATTATGGCAGAATGTTGTAAAAGTGATGCTTAATTTTGAATAGGTAGACATGAGACCACTCCAATTGCTTTGAAGGACCGCTCACCTCTTTCCTCCTTTCCTCAGTTCACTGACCTGTGGTGACTGTGTTTTTGGCCAATTTGTTCTTACTTCTCTGCGCCTGATATGTTCACTGAAGGATGGATAAGGCTTCAGTTTTCAGCCATATCCTTGCCGACGGGTAATGGGTTTTCTTTTTTTTTTTTAAAGATTATTTTTTTGGGATTTTCACCTTTATTTGACAGTTGCAGTGTAGAGAGAGACAGGAAGGTTGGGGAGAAGAATGGGGAAGACATGCGGCAAATGACCCGGGCTGGAATCGAACCCGGGTCGCCGCGGTAAGGACTCAGCCTTTATGGTGCGCGCGCTTAGACCAGTGAGCCACCGGGGCGCCCCGGGTAATGGGTTTTCTAAGGGTGGACGGAGATGATATCTTTCAGAACTAGACATGCTCACCATACATTTGCATTCAGAAAACATATGCATGTAGCTTCCCACATGTAGACCTGTTATAATTTCAGAGATTAACCGGTTCCTCACATCCACCGCACGATTGCCTGAAGTACTAAGATAACAGACCAACATGCTAAGTACAGAATCTGTCTCCTCAAACCTTCTCATATGAAGTCCACTTAATATACTGCGGATGTCACTCAAATTTCTAATCAAATTTGCATCACCTGCTTTGAGCAGTAGCTTTTACTTGGCTTCACTCTGCCAACTGTGATACTGAATATTGTGGTCATTCTGACTGGAGAGATTAAGGTCGGAAGAACTCTGCTGTTGGGCCCTTGAGCAAGGCCCTTATCCCCAAAATTGCTCCAGGGGCTTTACCCCTGTTTCCCTGTATCTCTCTCTTCACTTGCAACTGCTCTATCTGGCATTTCTCCCAGGGTGTCCTTGAAAAAGAGAAATATGTTCTCAACTGAGCTGTCCCTGGTTAAATTAAGGTTAAAATATATTTGGTGGTGATGTGGGTATGTCCAACAATGTGGTGAGGCTGCGGGCACTTACTTGATTTTATCAATCAAATACTGTCATAAAATAGTTGTAACTAGCTTCTTCATAGTCTGAATCACTAGCTTACTTTTTCATGATATTGAAATAACTGTGGTGGAATGAAAATATTATAAAACTGACGCATTACGAGAATTACACCTGGTCAATGACAAACTTGGTATTTTTCATAATTTATTCTAAACTGATGACACCGACTATGCAATAATAGGGTTTACTGTTGTACAAGAGTACAGTTTAGTAAATATTTTTACACTTTTTCAGATTTGTTTTCCTATTATTCTGACGATTTAAGAATATCTTTCAGGGCTCTCCAATTCTTTTTCTGGTTTAAACAGCTTTGAATAGCAAAATAAATCAAAGTGCCAGATAAGCAATATGACAGACCCACAATGCCTCAGTCCGTCTTACATTGGAAAGGGCCTAATCTTTATCTCTATGAGTCGTGTTCTAACTGTGGGACATTGCCTGTCACCGTAGGCTCATTAACAAACACGCGAAGACCTGTTTGCACATACACCCAAGGGAACATGTGCTTTAAAGGTTAAAGATGACTTATTCTCCTCCATTAATGGCCGACACAACGACTGGAAATCCTGCGGCACTTTGACCTTATCACACAGTAGGTTTCTGGCAAAGGCCCCACTGTTAATGGAAAAGCTTTCATGTTCTTACTTCTGATTTTAATGAACTGAATATATTAAATGTCTTGTTCACCGAGTGTGGAAATGGACCCAAGGCTGAATCTGACTGCGGCATGCATATAAAGATCATGAAAATGTTTTCCGGTAAAATGAACTCATTAACTCCTTTGACACCATTGACCTTTCTTCGTCGGGAATCTAACGGATTCCTGTGACCCTCAGCTGGAAATCCACACAAGGAGATCAATACTACAGATTCCTGGTTCGTCCCGCTCTCTGCCGAGGTTAATTCCACAATGAACTCGATTTTCCTGGCAAAAAAAGAAAAAAAAAATCAAACATTATTAAGTTTGAACGGGGATGAAGAGGAGTTGAGGAAAAGTCGAAGGTACGACGTAGACGGTAATGGTGGTCTCCCATGTCACCTAGGGTGAGGGGCACCTAACCTAATGAGGCAGGCAGATCCAAATGGCTCCTGTTTTTGTCCGAGATAAGTGATGTTATTCAGGACGAGAGAGAGCAGTGGAGTGCGCTTCTCCGCTCGATCAATCGGTCGATCAATACGTTAATCAATCAAATTTCATTCAGTATAGTAACTCTGATAGGGAGATTGTCGCAACTCATTGTTCCTGAGTGCATCACAAAGAACAGCACACAGAATGAAGCCCTTTTTTATTTAATATGCTTACCTACCAGCACATTAAATGGGCAACTGTGGTGAGTGACGAGCTGTAAACTCACTCAACATCACCTGATGTTCAAGGTCTATCCTCTAAAATCACATGTACTGACATTATTGATCTCACTGTGCGTCACAGCTATGAAGGGCGGTATTATACGAATACAGCAGAACTGCTGTAGACCACTGACTAATATAGCTGTAATACAGTTAGCTTCCTAACATTTATTTGCTTACATAGTTTTAAAGCCTGCGCCTAGAGTTCCAATTCTTTCCAATGAAAAAAAAAAAAAAAAAAGATGCTTACTTGACTTATGCGAAATACCGCAAGTCGATTTATTCAATTTAGCCCTCGCATGCTGACTGGATGATCTTCACAGTTTTAGAGAACCGGCAGAATTATTTCCCATTAGCTTGTGTTCATTAGTTTTCGGAAAGGTTTTTAATACGACAGCGCGGCAGTGAAGGAGAAGAAAAGCACATTAAATTAGCGGTGGCAGTTAGCCTTTAATGAAGACGGCATTCCGGGGTAAACATTTTACAACTGATTCTCTTTCTCTCGGAAGAAAGGCCCGGGGCCAGCCCTTGTCCTAACCACCCCACCCTCCCACCCCCCCGGACTGCCTACGGCTATTAATCCCATAAACCTGCATAATGGGGCTCTTTTGCACCATTGACGAGCACTCAGCCATGGCGAACTCGGAGTGAGCCTCGGTTAGGCAACATACAGTGTTTTAATGCGTGTCCACTCTGACCTTTAGCCCGAATGGTTTTAAGTGGTTTAGCTACCCCTGATTGGGGGTATGGGTAGGTGGGAGAGGGGGGGTGTAATGTGTAATGGGGGTGACAGTTTTTGTTTACAGACTGACAAATGGGTGTGATGTCAGGAGATAAGTGGGGTGGGAGCAGAGCTATGATTGTATTTGCTTTTTCCAGCTGTCCCCTCGGCTCTCGGACGCGAATCAATGCGGTCCTCCTGCATTCGGGGATTTTAGGGCCCCGGTTATCTCCCTCTGGATGACCCAGCTTGGTCCGTCACCCCCTGTTCTCTGTCCTTCCTATCTGCACGCTCGGGTGAGGGATAACAGGAGGTTGCGGAAAATCAGCTTTCCCAGGAGCTTACTCGGGAATCCAGACAGAGCAATTTGGTTTCCCGATATCCAATAAGTCTGCATTGACCAAAGGAGGTGGAGGGGAAAAAATCCAAATTGATCCAACAGTCTGCTGTAATAGGTACACTGTTATGGAAGGGCTTGCGTGGTACTACAGATGACACGTTTTCTATGGTGGAGATGGATTTGGCTGAATTCTGAGCATGTCTAGTCTCCGCTGCATATTGGAGTTCAAAGGCCAGTGCTCTTTTGTGACGAGGCCAGCCTGATCGAGGAGTATATTTAATTTAAACAGCTAATGCAATGGACCATTAATTCAGCTGAATTTTCTTAAAGCACGATCTTAAGCTTGGGGATTGCTTTAGCGTAAATAGCCACCGGGGGAGTTTTGAAAATGTGTCTCATTGATTTCCAGTAAAATGTATAGATCAGTAAGTAGCACCCTGCATCAAATGTAGCCGTAAACATATTCAGTGACGTTAGTGGCATCGCATTGTCCAAATTGTCTGTGAATCAGAAATCCAACATTCACTTTGAGGAGCCTTTTATTGAGTTCAACCATATGTTCCCTATAGAAGGATTTTCCTTAGGTACCAGATGATATATAACTATGTCAAACAAAGTACTTATCCAGTGGTTTAATTGTTTGCTAAAGGGTTGATTAAAATTTAATTTGCGAAGCTCTTCTCAGGAATACCTTCACAGTTCCTCCATTCATTTATATCTCCAAGGAACACTTAATCTCTTGAATTTATGTGCTACTGTTCTCAATTCCATTCAGTGAATGAGGATATACGAAGAAGACTGAGACTTTTTTTTTTTGGTTAAAAACACCTAAATTCAAAAATCCCTGGAGATCCATGTAAACTCACTCATTCATTTAGAAACGCTGCCTGTGCCTATTTTAAGTAAACAAGATCTGACGAAACAGGTTAGATCCCGTCTTATTCTTGACTGACAGCCTTTGGGATGTCTGGTCGCATAATGAAAGCAATTAATCTTTTCAGCACGAGGCATGTCAACTAATCTGACATGCTGAATTTCAAGCCCTCTGAACGAACAAAATGCGTGTTCATTTGTGCGCCTTATCATCCACTCAAAACCAGAGAGGAAGGATTTTGTTCATGCTTTAAAGCAATGTTTTTATGTTAATTTTTATAATGTATATATGGTTTCTGAATCAAATGGCTACATATTTCAGCATTTCATATGGAACATTCATGCATGGGAATAGTTCATCACTAGAGGCACTCCGTGAGTGCAAACCTCCGCCAAGGCAGCGCAGTTGAAATCTTGCTGAATGAACATGGCACATAAGAAATTTAACAGGTATCTGCAACATAGGATTTTGAGATGGTTGCTGTGGTGGCCATATTTTTTGACCGATTGCGGTCAAAATCAATTGGGTCCATCCCTGATATAATAGCAACCCACCCGCAAAATTTCTGAGATATCTGTTAATTACTTTTTGAGTTATCTCCTACATAAACAGACACACAAACCAACGCCGGCAAAAACATAACCTCCTTGGCAGAGGTAATAACGCTCAGTCTTGAGTCATTTACAGGCCTTTAGTTAATGATAGACGTTCAGTTGAAAACAGTTTATCATGAGTTGAATTATGTGGTAATATGTAACATGCACTAACATGTCCAAATGTAGATGTACTCACCTTCATATTTTGTGAGGTTGTTTTTTTCCTGTCTGTCTCTGACTTTATCCCATAAAATTAGTCTCCGCACCCTCAAACCTGAATATCATGCAGTTTCTCCAAAATATGTACTAAGTCAGGATTCTTCGATTCACAAATCCAGGGGTTATATTCATGAAACCTCATACAGTGGTGACAAAGGATCAGTTTTTCCTGGTCCATTGTCGACCCTCCTCTATTACAAGATAAAAGCCAAAACAGATCCCTGGTCAGTCTATGAATAGCAACCCTCATTTGTCCAGTCTACATCCATTACATTATGTTATGTAACACTTATTTGGCAGATCCTGTTTTTCCCAGAGAGACGTACAGCAAGTGCATTTAATCAGGTCATTGAAACAATTAATTTATAGTTTGTATACAGCATCAGTCAACTTAGTCGTGAACGAGTAACTCATTGAATGGAGAGTAGACATATGTCAGCTCTGTTTCAGCATTCAAAATGTTCAGATCATAAGAAGAGCCCATTCCTGTATTTGAATATTTTTGGAAATATTACGTACAGTACATCAATAAAACACAGAAGGATAGGCCACTTGGAGATGAAAAAATAACAACCGGGGATTTTTTTTCCAGCATTTAGTTTCAAGGCACTGCCATTGCAATGCAAAGAGATGCACTCACAGCCCTCATGTGAATGCCTTTTGCTTCTCCTCCTATTCAGCAACTTGGTTATCTATTAGAAGTGATAGATGATTGGTGAATGGATGATTTGGTCCTTTGATTGGTTTACATCTTGCGTGTTTTCCCCTCCCTGGCTGTGTCTCATTACATTGTTACTTCCTGATAGCTCTGTGATGCATACTTAAACCCTGCTTTGAGTTGCTAGTTGCCAGATTGTAATTTGCTATTTGTGCTTAGAAACAGTAGGTATTCCCAGTAAAAACTCTTTGTCTTTATTATGTGTAACGTAACCTTAAATGACAGCAATTTGCAGAAGCTTTTCTATTTACTCAGTGAATGCAGGATCCAGGATTGGGATTGTAATCAAGTTAAACCAGCTCAAGTCAGTTCATGTGTCCAGTTCAATAGGAAGAACCTCCAAAGCCTTATTCAGGGTCCTGGATTGGGATCACGTTCTTGTTAACCCTTCCAAGTCTGTTCCTCTGTCCAGTTTTTTAGGACCAACCTCCCAATCCTTCTATGGTCATCAGGATGGAAATCAAGTTTCGCACAAGGCACAACATCCTCTTGTGGGATAACTCAGCTTCGGCAAAATATGCCATCCACCTGGCTGTCATACCGGAAGCAATTGGCCTGTGATTGACTGCCCTGCTTCATCCAATACATCTGTGCTGAACTGTTCTCTCCTCCTCTGGGGTTCCATCCCATAATACCGTACTGCTGTCAATAAACCTACCTATTGGATTGTACTGAGACTTCACACTTGATAGCTGGTCGAGATCATAACAATACAATCCAGCTATGAGATGGAATCAGTGGAGATGCTTAGCCCGGTTGATGCCCTGAAGTACCTGGTCAGCAGGAGCATGAAATCAAGCAGCTTCGCCTGTCCATTGGAGCCCACTCCAAACAATTTGTCTCTGTAACAAATATTTAACGGGACTCCGCCACTGCTGCCCAAGCAACCAGTGCCCTCCTGCTGCAGACCCTCCCTCAGAAGCTAGCCCTTCAGGATCTAAACCTAGCGATCCTGGACTCTATGCTGATCCTACTACCTGTCACTGTTTCCTGGGTCAGGGGACAGTAGTTTTTGAGCTTTAATCATCTTTCTTCTCCACTTGACGTTCCAGAGTTGAATTTGTCATCACTCGCCTCTCTAGATGTGCCAGGGACTGGGCTGTCGCCTGTTAGGAGTTAGGGTATCCTGCAGTGTCATCATTTGCTGCCTTTGGTGCTGAGATGAAGAAGGTGTTTGACCAGTCCTACTCCAGCCATGCTTCAGCCCAGAGGCTGTTCTAGCTGTTTCTGTGCAACCTGTTGGAGTTGAATTATTCAATTGACTTCCACACCTTGACTGTTTCCGCACTCTGGGATGCCTGGGCTTTGCATAATATCCACCTTTTCTACTTGGTAGTGTGAATCCAGGATGAGTTGCTTACCTGTGACGTCCCTCCAGACCTGGACTAACTCCTCAACCTGGCACTGCGGATTGATGTCGGCTGCAAGAACGGCCATTGGATCAGCGGGAAAGGTTACAGGTGCCTTCCCTGCCTCGATCCCAAGATGTTCAACCTGGAACTAACTCCCATCTGGCTGCTCTGGTACTTCACTTGCTTCCCCCTGAAGAGCGGCTGTACTGGATGAATTTGAATCTCGGCCTGTATTGCAGAAGTACCACCCATGCCATTGCTGAATGCCCAGTTCGGTGGATGCGAGTGACATCAGATAGAGATGCTGGCGGGTGCTACTGTTTCATCTTCCTGTACACTCTTTACTGTTTACCTGACCTGGCAGGGCCACCCAATTACTATCCGAGCTTTAATTGACTCTGGTGCTGATGGCAACTTTGTGCATCCTGGTCCTCTTCATCGCCTGAGGAACCCTACTGTGCCTCTGCCAGCACCTCTCCAATCCCAGAGTCTAACATGGATTGCCCTTCCTGATGTCACTGTGGTAACTCAACCAGTGCCCATGCTGACCCCTGGTAACCATACTGAAGAGTTGGCATTGCTAATCATGGAGTCACTGCATTCCCAGGTAGTGATGGGGAGGCCCTGGTTTAAACATCACAACCCTTATGTGGACTGGCCTTCGGGATCAATATTGGAGTGGAGGTTGTCCTGTTCACAGTCCTGTCTTCGTGCAGCTTCCAGCCCTAGTATATCTCATTCGTCCAACTATCAGGAGGAGCGGCCACACCTAAAGTGTTTTCCCCTCGTCTATCACGACCTTTGCATGGCATTCAGCAAAGCCTGATCGATGTCACTTCTGTCTCACGTACCCTATGATTGTGCATTGACTTACTGCTTGGAAAGTCGCCCCCCAGGGGTCGGCTGTACTCCTTGATCAACCAGGAGTCCCAAGCTATGGGAGAATACGTAAATCAATCCATGGCTTCCAAAATAATTTGGGCTTCTTTGTTGCCAGCCAGAGCTGATTTCTTCTTTGTGGCTAAGAAGGATGATTTGCTATGTCCCAGCATCGACTACCGAGCACTAAATGCAATTACAATTATAAAGAATCATTATCCTTTGCCCTTGATAGAGTCAGCATTCTTCCAATCTTCCAATTCTGCCGCTTCCTTTCCAAGCTGGATTTGTGCAACGCTTACTATTTGGTGTGCATACGTGAATGAGATGAGTGGAAGACAGCGTTTAACGACGGATAACTAAAAATACCTGGTGACGCCGTTTGAGCTCACTAACGCCCCTGCTGTGTTCCAGAGCCTCATAACTGACATTCCCTGGGACACAATCTCCCAGTTTGCCTGACTACCAACATGATATACTGGTCTTATCTCAAACACTAAAGAATCATACCTGTCATGTCCACTTAGTCATCCAAAGGCTCCTGGAGAGCCAACTTAATCTTAAGCAGGAGAAGTACAAATTCCATCGCACCACCATCTCCTTCTGGGGTTTGTGGTGACACAGGGTGCCCTGGAGATGGATCGCCAGAAGATGCAGGCGATGCTGGATTGGCCGGACCCAAAGATTGCAAGGAGCTGTAAAGGTTCCTGTAGTTTGCCAAATTCTATCGGCAATTTATTTAAGGATACTTCACTGGTGCTGCTCCCCTAATCAAGCTGATGTCCACCAAAATACCCCTTGTTTGGACCCCTTAAGTAGCCTCCTCATTTAACTATCCTTAGAGACTGTTTACCACTGCTCCCGTCCTCAAAATTCAAGATCCCCAATGTCATGGAAATTGACGCCTTCAATGTGGGCACTGGTGCGGTCTTCCCGCAGTAGTTCACGATGGTAGATTACATTCTTATGCCTATTTTTCCCATTGCTTGTCCCCTGCAGAGAGGAACTATTCCATTGGTAGCAGGGAGCTGTTGGCCATGAAGCCAGCCTTCGAGGAATGAAGGCCACTGATCAGAGGGGCCCTGGCTTCCCTTCCTCATCTGGATGGACCATCACAATCTAGGGTGCCTGTCCATGGCTATGAGGCTTAATCCCAGGCAAGCACATTAGTCCATCTTCTTTGCAATTCAGTTCAGTTCAATTCAGTTTAGTTTATTCACAACATCAAATAAAATGCAGATACAATTATGATTTTTAGCATAAATAGACGTGTGAAATGGGACTCCCCAATAAGCTATCCCAAGCTTGCAAGTGGGCGCCCAGACATGAAATGACATACAAAATTTCACACATGATTTTCAGCCTGCAACCTTGAACTAACCTAAAACTCTTAGAAAACCCTGAAATTATCCCAAGGATCCTAAAGTATGGTGACACTAATACCATACATGTAGACAATAGCACATAGAAAAAAAAAGTATAAAGTAAATTGAATATATGTTTCATATAGAAAAACTATTTTGAATTTTTTTGGAATCCTTAGCCATATAGGATTTTAGGACTGAACATATTTTAATAACAGCTGTTGTTTGAGACTCGTTTTAAAGACAAACAATGATATTGACATTTTTGCAGTGCTTTCAAGCTCATTCCAAATCTGAGGACCCCTGAAGGTCGCACTCAAGCTTGTGCATTTGAGTTTGAGTTTCTTTCCCCTTAGAAGTAGTTTTTTCCTTGTGTTATATACATGGGTGGGAAGATAAATTGGAATAAGATCACAGAGTCTGTCATTGAGTCTAAAAACCACATTAGGGAGCTGATCAATATTCTGAACAGTGAAGCGTTCATTTTTGAACGGACGCTTGTTCATTTTTGGATGCACTCGAGGCTGCAAACCTGGGCACTGCGTTTGATAATGAACACCCTTCTGTTCATTTTCTGATGCGTTCATTTCCTGATGCCTGCCCGTGGCCTGATGCGTTCATCTAAAACTGAATGCCATTCATATAAAACTTAACTCCGTTCAATATAAAATGTTCGCAATCCAAGAATTTGTAGTCAACTGTTCTGAGTTTTTTATTGCAGATTTTGTCGATGTATGTGACGGTTAACGCCATCTCCGCGTTTTCCGTCATTTACTATAGATAGATTTTATAGATAGAAATTATCGGTGTTACAGCTGGAGTCTTCTCTCTGTTTTATGCATCAGTTATATAAAATATTGTCGTCACTCATTTCTTTTTCTGAAATGTAGGCCTACATTTGACTGGCGACGTGGTACCAGAATTTGGAAAACGCGAAACATGCATGTATGTTACCCTTTGCCCGCTGTTGTCTTCGTGGTCTCGCGGTTGTGTTTTTTTTTTTTTTTTTTTTTTTTTTTTTTAATTTGGCATCTCCAATCCCACCCGAATCTGGAATGCCCAATTGTTGAACTATGTACAAGGCTTGCTCAGACGACCCCTTGCTGCCAATTCAGGAGAGTGTAGACAGTTCGCGGCTCTCCTCCGAAGCACGCGCCTGTCAACCACCGCTTCTTGTACACTCATTGGTTGAATCTTCGCAAGTTCAGAATGAGGGCGGAGGATACCCGGACATGACCAGGCTTAAAATCTTCCTGACAAGCGCCCGTCTGGCCAACAGGAGGCGCTTGAGCAACAAACAAGGCAACTATTGTAATCCCTTCCGGCAGTCCCTTCCCAATTTGCAACCCTGTAGCGCTATAGCCAATTGTGCGCTACTGTGAAAAAGCTGCCGACCACTGCCGGCTGGTACGAAGCGGGGCGCGAACCCGCGACGTGATAGTCACTTTTGCTTCGCACCGCGATGCTTTACTGAGTGAGCTATCCGGCAGCCCCAGTTGTGTTTTTCTGTATGCCTATCTGATTTTTCTACGTCGGCTAAAGTTACATAATGTAATAAAAAATATCACCCAACGATAAAGATTGATAGCAAGATTTTAAGGGTGTCGAGAACAATAAATTTGCCATTATGACTGAAAATAATCAGCTATGAGGGAGACCAGGTCTAGTTGTTACACTTTTTCTTTTAAGGGCTGTAGAATTGACATTATCAGGTTTTTGTTACCAATATGCACTGTGCAGATAGAAAGTTAATTAGACTACATGACTGATCTGCAGCAACCCCTATATTCTGCGCATGCGTGATGCTGGTGAGGAAAAAATAGACCCCCTTCACCTGTAACAAACTACCCCATATATGGTTTATATAAAGTGAAATAGTTCTCATTGTCATTGTTAGGCTAGTTTTTTTTTTTTTTCATATACTGGGTATAATCCGCCTGCTAAAGATCATTTGCCAATTTAGGTGACGCTTCAGGAATGGGATTATATGCGACCTACTCCTGTTCTCTGAACAAAAACATATTCCGGTTATCGAAAAAATAAAACATATTAAACTTAGTCGACTGAACAAATTAAGTATTAATCGTGCACATCATCCAAAAGTCTTGTCACCGGTATTCCAGCATGTCACATGAATTCAGGTCTCACTCCGTGATCTCGTATCCCTGAACCAGCTGATCCCCATGGCATCACAAGACTAGGCTACTTAGTCGTTTATCTTGCAATCAAGCTTATTCATTAATTGAACTGATAACACCCTTATAATAAGGGTTATATTCATAAAGGGGGGGGGGGGGGGGATAAATATTTATTAACATTCAGACATGCTGATTTTATGATAGGGGAGACCGGGGTTACTTCGGCCACGGGGTTAGGTTTGTCACCCCAGTTTTTTCATTGCAAACGCACTGATGGGAAAACGAAAATGTACAAATTACGTGACATCCCAGTGACGTCATCTCTTGGAAAGAAGAAGGACTAGTAGTGTCATGTAAGTATTTTCTGCCTAAATAACTGAATTTTGACCCAAATTGTAAACTTTAAGTTTCTGAAAGATATGCGCCTAGCTTCTTTGAAGACAAAGATTTCCACGGTGTTTTTACTGTTTCATAAACATATGTAACTAGAGTTATTAACAACACATAAGATAAAGGCCTGCTGCGATCATGAGATGAGAGATGTGGCCTGATTTCCAAAATGGGAGCACGGGGCTACACTGGCCAAGCAGCATGGGGTTAGTTCGTCAGGGTGCTGAGGTTGCCCCGCTTGTAGGTCCTGTGTTAGGCCTATATTAAAATATTCCAAAGTCAAATATAGGAGCCGATTTATTGTTTTTCAGACCCCTATAGTGTCTTAATAATTCTAATATTTGCATTTATTTTATGTTTATGATAGAGGACCTATTAGGGCCTTTGTTCGGAGGACACAAGTATGAATGTGTAAGGGTTTGCTCCTTGCAACCCCTCCCCTTTCTCATTCTTTCACCTCCACCTTAATGGGCCACAGGTGGGGGTGGAGGTGGAGGTGTTGGCAGAGTACTGAGGGTTGGCAGGTGCCAGCCCTGGGGTCTCTGCATTTCATTCCATTCCTTTGTCAGTGGGAATGTTTGCTGCTCATCTTTGGTGCCTTGATCCTTACTCATCATCCAAAGGTGGAGAGGAGTGGGTCCAATGCTTCTCATGCAAAGGGTGGGCACATGAGGACTGTGCAAATGTCAGTCGGCTAGCCTGCATATGTCATAACTGCAACTCTGATGGTGATTATGCATGAATCATAGCTTGTGTTGGTTCGTTGTAAAAATAAAACAGTTCTCACCATTTCTGTAATGAGAATATTGGACTGTCTTTTTCAGCTTCAGCTGATTGCCAACTATGACGATTTTACCCCACCCACCTGACGAAGTAACCCCGGGTTTGGGGTTACTTCGGCATGTTTGTGACATATTGAAAATTGAATATTGTGACATAAATATATATTGAGATTGTATCAATACAAGTTTTGTAAGTGACGTTCTGCACTACACATATACCATAAAGGTATTTCTCTAAGTTTTAGCAACAAAGAGTTATGGAGCCAAATACAAAATCATGACGAGGTAACCCCCGGTCTCCCCTACTGTGCACATGCAGAGGTTTTACTTTGCTCATCTGCTTGTCTAGATCTGGACTGGTCGTCGGCAGCTCCCACAGAGCGGCGGTTTTATGTGTTGTGACTTCAATCTGAAAAAAATACTGTACAATAAATTAGAACAATATATAATATGACAAATGGTAGCCTACAAAATCTGCGACAATCAATGGAACAAAATCTGAATATCATTGCAGAACTCATCGTAATGCGTAGTGGGCTGTAAAGTGTGGCATTTTTTTTTTTTTTTTGGCTTATGCTGCGTCAAGAGGTTTAAAAAAGAAAGGATTAATATTGCGGATAATTTTGCAATTTGATATGAGCGGGACTAAGTTACCCTAGTTCTTATACTCACAGAACACAGTGGGTTTTAACCATAAAAAAGTCAGAAAAAATTCCAATGGGATGAAACCAATGATATGTACTCCAGAACATGGTGTAGAATACATATATGAAAACGGGAAAAAAATCAGTTGGGAAAAATTTTTTTTTCAGAAATTGCAATTTTTGAACTTTGAGAAATTCAAAAAAGTGTTAAAATCCCCAAAAATGAGACATCGAAGGGTCATTCGTGGGCGTAGTCTCTTCGCTATTGATTCCACAATGGTTATGTCACATTTCATGGGCCATAGGTCATTGCACAATTGCACAATAAGCCTTATTATGACTGGGGATGGGTAACATTTATTATATCATCATTGATTGCATCAGACTTGCCTACATTCACAAAGCTAGGCCCTCCTTATATTGTGCATTGTCCCTGAATTCTGTCCTTTTCCCTGAAACATGCAAGGGGCTGACAGCAAATATGGACTACTGCGCAGCCCGCACGAAAGTTTGTATTCTCTGTTTCCGAAAAGGAAGCTATTCCATCATAAACAAGCCCCACCGTATCTCTGCCATCCATGATCTGATATCTGAGTATGATGTTGATGACAGACGCCTCCCTACAGCTCTCTGCGGCCCCTGTACCACTGCCATCTATGCCATGCAACGAGGAAAGGAGGGGGTAAAATTCAGGTGCCTTAGCCAGATTTAGGTCGTCTGCATTTAATAGCAGCTTGGATCAGCTTGGCTTTGCTTCCATTTGATTTAGCAACCCAAGCAGTTGAGAGAGAGGTAGCAATTCTCTCTGCTCAGATCCTGGTTCACCTTGCCCGCTGGGGGTGGAGAAGAGCCCATACTTTACTACTCAGGCATGTATTCACTGTCCAGAAGCAGGGGAACCATCATCGCAGGCCAGCACCTGTCTACCATGTGTGACAGAAGGTTTGGCTCACCGTAAAGGATATCCCACTTCGGGCAAAGTTGAAGAAGCTCGCCCCTTGGCTCATTAGTCCATTCACCATTTCACTAATCCTGTCTCCTTCCACTGTCAGGCTCCTCCTACCCCATTCGCTTTGTAACATTCACCCTGTGTTTCATGTCTCGAGAATTAAACCTGTGTTTTTGTCTCCTTACAGTCCTCCATCCTGCTCCCAGCCTCCCCTCAGGCTCATCGATGGTAGACCCGCTTACACCGAGCATTGGATCCTGGACGTCCAGCTTAGGGGATGCGGGTGTCAGTTCCTTGAGGACTGGGAGGGATACGGGCCCTGAGGATCATTCCTGGGTCTCAGAGCGGAAGATCTTAGACTGCTCCCTGGTTCGTTATTTCTTGCACCAGTGGCCAGGGTCCACCAATGGGCCGCCAGGTGGCACTCATTAGTGGGGTGTTACTGTCACAACCCTCATGTGAATGCCCTCTGTTTCTCCTGCTATTAAGCAACATGCATGTCTTTCTGAAGTCTGTGTCCTATGATCGGTTTAAGTCTATCGTGTTTTCCCCTCCCTGACTGTTTCTTGTTTCAATGTTACTTCCTGATGGCTCTGTGATGTGTATTTAAATCCCCTACTTAGTGTAGTAAGTGGCTGGAGCTTTAATTACAGCAATTTGTGGAAGCTTTGGAAGGGTCCAGGATTGGGTCTTCGTTCGAGTAAGCCCAGCCCAAGTCAGTTCCTCCGTCCAGTTTGATATGAACAAGCCCCCAAGCCTTCCTCAGGGTTCAAAATTAGGACCGAATTCTTTTTAACCCTCCAAAGTCTGTTTGTTTGTCCAGTTTGTTAGAAACAAGCTCCCATTCCTTTTGTGGTCATCAGGATTCAAACCAAGTTCCCCAAGTTCAGCTCCGGCAAAGTGTGCATTCCACCTGACTGTAATCCTGGAAGCCACTGACTGGCGGTTGAAAGCCCTGCTTTATCCAATACATCTGTCCTGAACTGTCCTCTCCTCCTCCGGGGTTCCGTCCCCACTTCTTCCTCTTGGGTTCCATCCCCTATGACATCGTACTGCTGTCAATAAACCTACCAAGTGGATTTTACTCTGCCTCTGCACTTGATTCCTGGTCTGGATCACAACAGAAAGCAATTGACATAGATCTTGCTGGCATTTCTTACTCACAAATATTGGTTGATTCTGAAGACTATATATGACAGCATTTCATCAACACCCTCATCCACAGCTTAATCTTTGCATACAGAGCTGTAGCTTGAGCAATAAACTCTTTCATGATATACCATAGATATATTAGCCAGGCAGTCTTCAAAGTATTGAGATTTCATCAAAGATGGGTTGAACTCCAATATCACCTGGCCTGAACATGACAAGATCTGCATCAGATATCATAAACGCAGTGTCCACACGATTTTGTAGCACAGACTTGAGATAGTACCCCCTTATTATCGATTCTTTCTCATGCCTCGTTCTTTAGCTAAACTGATTGATTCATCTTTTGTTTGTTTCCTTTCAACAGTCAGCACAATTCATGGGAGAACCTGCATAAGTTATGTATTGAGTGGTATTCACTCAGTCTCATGGACAGATTAGCAGTTTGTGAAACCTTACACCTCAAACAGGAGATTTAAATTCCGCCATTGTTTTGTTTTTTTTTTCAGTCATTTTAGTCATTCTTTACTCGTCAAGCATATTTTTATATTTTTATGCTGTCTCACATTCTTTAACCAAGTATATTTTAATTTATTACCTTCAATTTTACACTGACAATTTGACTAAAGCCGAAAGGGTTGCCTCAAATTCCAATCCATCAACTCAGAGTGATAAGTGAACCATAATTCAAGCATTGAAGACAGCCCATTGTGTTCTATAAGAATTTGCATGTCCTTTAATTGATTAATTTCAGTTCATTAAAAAAATCTAAACAGAATTGATAGTCAACCCAGTGCTTTTATGCTGAGTGTGGCTAAACAGTGTGGGCATTGACATAATGGTCCTAACTACAATAACTCATTTCACAGCCGTAACTGTGTCTTGAATCAATAATGGCTGCGTTAACATGGATTGGCCAGAGTAGGCCATGGCCACAAATATTATCCTGGCCCAACCATTTGCCTAGGCCACATGAATACTCATGAATTCCTATACTGGTGCTCTTAAATTCCATGTACAGTAGTTTCAACTATATTATTTCTGGCCATGGTGATGAACTGTAACAGAAAACTGCGGCTGCAGTTCCAAGCTGCCAAAGAACAATGGTCAGAATCCAGTTTCACAGTTTTTAAGAATTTAATTGATGTGCTTAGTTTTTTCCCACATGCCATACAGAATGTTCTTGCTGACTGTTAAACTTCATGCATTACGCATGCATGTTCATGTTATGCTTTCATTCCTTTATTCCATAGTTTACTATTCCTATTTCAGTTTTCTCCAACCGGATGTACACCCATTCACATTACAAACAACCATAAACAATATTTATGGGGTGCAGATTTTGCAAAGCCAGCAATATGTTTCTGTTGACTGTACCCATAGCCTGAGACTTGTTTGTTGGATCTACCACAGAACTGAAGGGATACTGAAAATAGTCACTCTAGTTTCCTGAATTCAATTCATCCCCTCCTTTCCTGGGTGTGTCTAAGAGAAAAAGTATTATCTCTTGGTCATTGATCAAGAACCCTCAGACAGCTATAGATTGCGGATGAGACTCTATACCTGACTTTAGCTAAAATTTTGGCTAAAATAATACCATTTCATGAAACAAGTAGCCCACCGAACCCCAAACATAATCCGAGGCCTTGACGTAACTCCACCCCTTTAACCAATAGAATGGGACTGTGGGTGGAGCTGGATCTTTGGGTCCTGCTGTGAAGAGTACTTGCATTTTTGGCCCATTGATTAAAGCATAGTGTTCAGATTAGTGTGCAATGTTAATGATCAATATTGATTGACGATATTGAACTCCTGTCAGCTGTGTGACACCCCCAGGTCATAGCCAGAAAGAGGGAATGAAACATAAGGGGAAAAATCCTAAATAAAATATAGTTTTATCTGACTTACCATGACACCTGTTTGAACTGCTGAACTAAAATAAAAATGTACTATTGAAATTTCTGCTGCAGCATGAATAGTAAAGCATGAACATGTTTCTCCATGTTTCATAGAAACACCCATAATAAGTGTGGCAACCATCTTGTTTAATTTTTTCTTTATGTCCTCTAGATTAATGCCGGTAAAAACCTATTTAAATGGATGGACTGTCATAAATTCTATGTAGAACTAAAAATCAAGGCACGTATTGCAATAATGCATCAATGCTTTGGTAACAGAGCTTTGACGAGGCCATATAACACCAAACTCTTGGGGTGGTAGCTTGAGTGTATGCCATACATATGTAATGTTTGAACTGATGTTGAACAGTCATTGAAGATGTGCCTGTAAAATAATGTTAAACTGAGCCTGATCCTTGGTAAACATGCTCAGGTAACTCCTGAGTACACAGAGTTTATACAATATGCAAATCTCCGGGCTGAAAAAAGTCAATGTAAGTGTAGTTACATCTGCCAGTCTGAAATTAAGTAGCTATCACCAGTTGGGGCCAGAACCCAACCTGCTGCATGCAATATAAGTGTAATGTATAATGACAGAGATGGCAGAAGTGGTCTTAAAAAACCAGGCTCTGATTGAAATGCCATCTGTTCAAATACTTCATGTGTATTTTTTGGGAACACCCAGTTTCTTTAAAACAAACATCACCGTAGAATTTATTTAAGCAATTCACATTGAAAGAAAAGACAACTGAGGGCTGTATATTCCAAATTATCATCTCATATCTTTCATCGTTAATATACCCGTGCGTCATCCCTTTGATCTTATCAATGTTTCTTATTTCAGTTGCAGTTATAAAGCAGTCATGAGTTGGACAGATTTCTGTTTTTTGCCATGGCTGGTAATTCAGCATAGGCCTGTTCTTACTTGATTAAATGGGAATATATTCAACACATACTGTGCGGTCATGACAGCAGCATGAATTATTTCAAATTAAAAGAAAAAAAACTGGACTCGATCCATCCATTCTGCACGTCTGCGTATCTGGTACATCGTTCTTTGAAAATAGCCTCAAATTAATTCCGTATTCAGAGGATTTTGCCGTTTTTGGTTTTTTATTGGGCTTTTCACGATTCAACGGTCGCTTCACATTCAGCAGTTGTAAATGTCAGCATTGCGCGGAATTAATATTAAAGTCCACTTTATTACGTTTGCAGTGGCGTTCTCGGCGCAGCGGACGGCTTACAATAATGCATTTTTAATTTGCGATGTGTACCGAATAGCGCGTGTCTTTCATCCAAATTTCCAATCCTCTTTTCTCTTTTTCTCTCCTACCCTCTCTCCCCTCCCCGCCCTCCCTCCTTTCCCTCCCCTCCAAAAAGCACTCTTTTCAGAAATGAAATGGGGTGTTGAAAGGCTTAAATTAGGGGTGTACAATTCAAGCCTGGTGTTTAGCGAGGCCCTTTTCTATCTTAAGCAGACACAAGATCCCTCTGCCCCCCTCCCTCCCCACCGTCGCCTTTGTATGCCTCCTAATAGGCACAGATGTTGCCCTCTTCTCACATAGGAACCACTCTTGCCTAATCACCAGCTCCATCGCCCACAGCCTACACCTGCCCAACTGCTCTCCCCTCTGAATTAGAGCCTCCGCAGACGGCCTTCAAAATGTCAGCCAGTTTTTCAAGGCCTCTTTGGCTCAGAAACCTGGTATGGCAAAAAAAAGAAGGGGAGAGAGGGGCAATAGGAAGGATGGTGGGGGTGGGGTGGGGTGGGGGAATTTGCATGGAAAAGCGCTTTTCCTCCGCGCACAAAGACGAGCCCCACGACTCAAGCTCGACGGGGTCCGCGCGCCGCTTATGCAGGCCGCAGTCAGAGCCGGCTGGGCAAGTTGCATTATGGGACATAAGATTAAAGGAGCTGTGCCACGATTACTGCGCATGCTCACCACTTAGAACGAATTAAATCCGCTCAACTGCATGGCAAAATCTAGAAGGTATTTTTCTTCTTCTATGATTATTGGCGATGGCAACCAGCTTACATTCTTCATATCCCTTGACTAAAGCTTAAAATAGCACTTTGAATCCCTGAATTTCCATAGAAAGCTCCTTGATATAAAAAGCATAATGACAGAATACCTAAAATATATAAATATAGTGCAAAACGAAGATGGATTGGCAAGGATGGAATCAGATTATGACTTGCAGTCAAGCAGATTCACTTTGTTGGGATATAAATTCTGAGCATGCCCAGTAATGGTGACACAGATACTTTAAGAGCCCCGCTGAAGGCTTTCGTCCTCATCTCCCGAGGTGCAGTTTTGCCAAAAATTTTACATTGCGAGAATGTTCTGTGACGGCCCTGATTTCCGTACAGATGTCATTATTGAGCATCAAGATGCTTTCTCTCCACAGAAGCTCGGATGAGCACTGACCCCTTCAAGCCGCCGAGGCTTAGACGCGCCCCTCCGTGAAACCTCATATTTCAGTTTCCTGAATTATTAATGTTAGTGGCGCATGAATAAAGCAGCGTGATTCTGAAACACAATCTAGTCACGAAGCCTCATTTAATGCTTTCAGGAGGGGCGTGTTTCATCCAAATCCTGTAACATCGTGCAGAGATTGCTGAGATACGCGCTGTGCAAGGACGCTCCAAATCCTTCCAGACCTACTCACCTGATGGCCAGTAAAGTGCTTGGGTTACACTGACAGAGCAAGCATGGTAAGATTCTGTAGATTGTTATGTTGGTATGTTCCTAATAATTATTTTCTGTTAATGGATACAACTTTCCAGCCATTCAACCTTTCCAGTGTTTCTTTCTGAATGAGAAGTGTGATATTATACTTGTTCTTCAAAAATTTCTGAAATCCTAAAATAAGAAGAAACTGACTGGTCCCATATAGCAATATTGGCCAGGCCCAGGTCTGGCCTGCATAATGCACTTTACACGGCCCAGTTCTGGCCCACATAGAGCAAGAACAATGACCCTTTAGTAGCCCAGATCTGGTTTGCCGGAGCTGGCCCACATTATGGGCCAGCACAGGGCCAGCTGCGGACACAATCAGCTCACATGTGGCATGCCATCACATAAACGGTGCCATCGTTGACAGACCTGGCCCACATCCGGTCAACATACCACTTGCCATGCCAGCAGTCGCCCAGCAGTGCGGGCTTGAAGCCGGATCTGGGCCAGACCCGACTGCTATTGGGGGTTGCTTTCAAGGCATATAGCTGGGGACAATCCAGCGACTTGACCAACTAAAAGTAATGGAATACAGTATATGCACAAATGAGACATGCGGGAATGGGGAATCACAAATGCACACTCCTGAAGGGGGAAAGCACTTAAGATGCTAAACCAATCAAAGACGACAATATATCTAAATGACATGCAGGTTGCTTGATGGGACGAGCAACAATATGAATTCACACAAGTGTCGTGACAACAGTCTTTATTTCCTCAGCATTAGAAACATCACCATCTAGGATGATTTGATATTGGAATACTGTTGGCTTAGAATCAAGTAATGATATCTGTTGAGTACAGTATACAGGCCATTTCTCATCCCCTTAATTTCCGTTTAATTAATGATTTTCACTGTGAACTCCTGCCAAGGAATCACCAAGTTTCCGTTGCAAAACTTGAAACACTGTAATTCCATGGGCGTAAACCTCTGCAGAATGTTGAAATATTGTGGCAATTTAATCCCAGCATACATTTTTAATTGCGAGGGCCAGCTCCACTAACGTCAGTCATGACACTTTCCTGCTTACGTACAATGAGAGAATGCTAATGCAGCCACAGGAAGCAGGCGTCATAAGATATTTCTAGGTTTCCGCACAGTGGGAGAATGTGAATTTCCTTGTGTGAAATGCTAGGAGGTCTGAGGGGCGGAGGGCAGGAGCGATCTAATTGCTTTTTAAAAATCGCAACCCACAGCTGTTTGGAAATGCAGCGGTGAGCACTGAACCGCTTTATCAGATGAGCTAGTGAACCCTTACTACCCTTGGCCCAAAACCCTTCCGCATCAAATTTCGCCGAACATGTCAACACCTCCATTGAGAATAATTTAAATGTACGTCATAATTTTGCTCTGTTAGAAACGTGTCAGATTTCTCAACTCAGATTAACACTGACATTTTTAAAGGAAGTTGCTGATTTAACTTAACACATTTGCCACAGGAGCTGCAGTACCTAAGCAATAAGCATGAGGGTGTGACCTTCAGAGACTGCAAATTTTGCATTATAGGGATGGTGACAGCTGGAAAGCTGAATTGGGGAGTGCCAGTTTGGACACAAATACACTACAACATCTGAGTGCTGTAAAGGGCGTGTGACACAGCAAGATGTTGATGTTAGTTTGTGGGGAAGAGTGCGACATGAACAACTTTCTAAGGTCTAGACAGTAAAGCACTTCCCACGGCGAATACCAACCCAGCATTTCTTCTGACACTTAGACCGGTAGTCAACAAAGATTAAATCAGAAAAAAAAAAAACAGAAGAGCCATGTCAGAATGTTACTAAAATTGTAGCGGTACTTAGCTTCTACACTAGGATGCTTAGAGGCTGACTGGTAGGGAGAACTGATGGCAGAGTAAAAGAAAAGACCAGTCAAGAGGCAGCCAGGCACTACTTGGGATGTGAGGGGCATTCTCACGCAAGCAAAGAAGGTTAGTTTAGTATCCAATAGGGTCTCAAAGAAGAGTTATTTAAAAACTGGTGCTACAAACTGTGCAAGAAATAGAATATACATTCATCCATCATTTAAACCACTCATTTGAGGGGCGGTGGCATATTAACACAGTCATACCTATGAGAAATTTTCAATCACCAACACTCAACATTCTAGCATGCATGTCTTTGGATTGTTTGAGGTTAGGAAATCAAAGCGAACATGGGGAGAACATGTACTGTAGACTTCTTAGTCAAAAGTCCCAGCCTGGATTAGAACCCAAAACCTTCTTGCTGCTTGGTAACAGAGCTACCCACTGCACCACTGTGACACCCCCTGGAGAAAATCTGCCATTAAAATGATCCACAGCAGAGTCAGCTTCTTTTATGCGCCATTGACGAGCACCGATCCTATTTCCCCAAGGTGGCCAGCCACTTGGAATATGCCATACCAATGAGGACCAGCAGATACTTTTTTAAGGTCATTATTGGAGAAGCTGCTTCCTTATCATACGAAGCAGGTAAGGCAGAGCTAAGCTGTCACTGCAAGATGGCTGCCTTGGGGACGGCACGACGGCAGTGCTGGAAAGCTGCTGCCAGCCATGTTGCAGATGTACCTCTTTACAGGGAGCTGTCCACAGAGGGTGGAGAGAAGGTGCCTCTTTCTACAGAGTAAGAGTTGACAGCTGTATATACTCTCCGACCTGGGCAGTGGGGAGCTGGGACAGGAATGGCGTCAGTTACGATCTGTTTGCTCAGGGCATGTAGGAGAATTATGTTAGAGAGGTAACATCTGGTGCACAGAAGCTTCATCCCATAGCGCAAAGAACAGCCATGTGACAGCGCCGGCCTATCAGCTTTGAGAAAGAGGTCACCATTAAAACAAGGACAGAACGGGATGTTTTCTTTTCACACACGGCTGCGATTACTAATTAACCATAGATTTGATAACCATACTTGTTTGTTATTGTCATTTCACTGAATGGATTCCAATACCCAAATACAATATTTATTTATCCTTGTTTTTTTGGGAATGTCAAAGGTTATCACCCTGGTATGCGCAGCTCATTCTGCGTTTGAAATGCATGCACTGTGAGACTTCTTGGCAGGCGATGAATTATTCCTGTAATGTTCCAGTAACCTTTCAGTAATGCTATATGCTCTCTATCGTCCCACAGAGCTGACAAACAGAGCAGAACTGTGCCACAGGATGGCATGTGGAGTGGTGATTAGCACTTTTCCCCTGGCCCTGCTGCTAACGGCTACATTTGCCAGGGGCGTCCATGTCGTTGTATCCTTGACCATTCGGACGCTTACCTCAGAAAGTAGTTAAGTTAAGCTGACGGTAAAAAACATTGAAATTAACATCGTCAGGCATGCGCACCATATCTTGCGTTTATCTCCCTATCTTCAACCTGCGTGCATGGACGCAGAGAAGATTTCTCCTGCGTTGTCTGTTCCAGGAGTCTTCCTTTATCTCTTAGAGAAGGTCAGCCTTTTGCATGGTTTCTGTTGTTTTGATTAGATAGCCTTTCGCCTTATTGAGTTTGCCCTTTGCTGTTCCCATGCTGTGCTCATGACTGAAATATGTGGCTTATCTTCAGCTGAGCGAACCAGGGAGTCAGTCATCCTGCGGAGCGATGGATCCCGCGTCCCCGTTAATATTCCCACCTGCCATTCAGTGGCTCACTGTCAGAAATCGGCACTAACACCCCCAAACTGAAACCTACTGCAGTCACATCCCAGGGCTAACAGATGTCACTTTGGTTAAATCAGTGTTTTTCGATGGATGTTTCATCGCCGCGAAAGGAGCTCGCGGCCTGGCAAAACGTTTCCTGATTCCTTGGCAGTTTGGTGCAGCTGTCTCCTACTGTGCTAGATGCTCTCTGACAATTCAACTTATTGAACGTTTTATTGATTTGCGGCACACGCAGAGAGTCAGTAAAAGGGCATGATGGCTGAATCCAGAGGTACAAAGACAATGAATTCGCCAAAAAATACCCAATAATCGCATAAAAAACAGCAGTTTGTCCTGAAAATTATGCAAGGTAGAGCAAATTAGTAGTTTTGAGGTGACGAACCGGCACAAACATTTTGCCATGGAATATTATTTTAATTCACTTTTCATATCAATCAATTATGGCAGTTTTAATGGCACACTGTATTTTAAATCTATTATTGAGCGCTTCATACAACTCTTATTGAAGCATCAAGATATAAAACACTACGGGCTCTAATTTCTTGGCGCAGCGCAGGGTGGCGCAGCGTGGCGCAGCCCGCGCAGTGGTAATTTCGTGCGGTGCAACACCGTGCGCAGCCACTTTGGCAATTTGGTAGACGGACGGCGCCGAGATGGGTGTGGCGGCGTAGTAGGGGAGGTGTCACATATTCATCAAGACGCAGTGACAATTTCGAGAAAAAGTCTTCGCTGAAGTTGCGCAGAAAGCTCGCCAGCTCCAACCTGGTTTACTTTCTGTGCAGTGGTAATTTGGCTGACCGGCGCACAGTCAAGACACGCCACCGAAACCTCACAGGCAGGTTTCAGAATGTCAGGCACATTTCAATGCAATAAATAATTACAGCAACCACTATTTAATGTAACTATCTGAATCAGGACATAAATTATAGTATCTATATCGATTGTCCTGATGTCAGATTAAAGGCGGATGGCACGCGTGATGGAAGCTCCACCTGGCTTAATCAACGCAGCTGAATCTGTGATGCAAACTAACGACTTCACATCTTTCTCAGCCAACCACAAACTGCCTATATATAATGCTTGTGTTCTATGCTCAGTAAAGCCGCTTGCACACAGGACGCGAAACGAATTTTTCCCACGCCTGATTACAGTCAAAGTCAATGCAAAGACGCGAAAGTCGGACAGGGTTTTAATATATCTCCGTGTCCGAAAGTCATAAAAGTTCTAATTTTTCGAGTATTCCAGGAATTATTAGACGTGCAAACTTGGCCATATTTGTGTTCGACCTTCACAAAATGCAAATTGATAGCTATCGACTTTTCTTGGTCTTTTTATTCGTGTGTTTTCTTCCGTTGAAGATATACAACAGTCTTTATTCGGTCTCTCTTTTGAAAATTAGTCAGATGGATCGAACAGATTCACGCTTTATTTCCACACCGGAGATAAAATAGTGCTTGTAGTCAGTGAGCAAATCGATTCCATGACCATTGACAGTGTGAATAGATTATCGCATGCACGATCAAGACTGTCCGAGGCGAAATGCAAAATACTCCATGTACGGCAGCCAGCAGAAAGTAAAAGTATTAGTATGAGAACAGATTTGAAACGAAATAAAGAATAAAAATATATCACCAACAAACAGAGCATCCAAAAAAGATGGCCCGCAAATAAATAAATCGCAGTGTTCATTGGATGTTCTGTTTGTTGTTAAAATGTTTCTTTTTATTCTTTATTTCGTTATCAATCTGTTCTAATCGTCCTCTCTTTTTTTTGGCTATCAGACACGGAGTATTTTACATTTAATGTCCGACAGGCATTGTACATTGTCCCGCGCCAATGTCGACTCACTTTACCGAGCAGAGCTTAAACAGAAACATTGATTGAAATTCTCGGTACTCATCTTGAAGAGCTGAGCTCTCTTATCAAAACATTCACCTTTAAAATCTAAAACATTCAGTAGATTTGAAGAAATTAAAAACAATAATCGACTGTCGGACACGGAGATATATTAAAACCCTGTCAGACTTTCGGACACGTAGACACTGCGTTCAACGCAATCTGTCGTGCGAAAAAATCGCTTTCGCTGGCCCAGTGCGCAAGCGGCTTAATACTAGGCTACTATTTATTGTCACTTAGGTTTTATCGTTTTTAGTGGGGGAAAGGAATACAGCCTGATTGCTATGATCTCGTACTGAGTTAAGATCACGTATTGAAAATTAATGTGTAACGTATCTTGCATTGTTGTCCATGCATGTTAATCCCAAAATGTTAAGCAGCAACAGGGTGTAATAATAGGAACACGCTATCCATCGTTTCTCTTCCCAATGATGCAGGCAGAAGAAATATATGAGCAACCGTCGTATTTCATTCCAACTTCATAAGTTTGAATGATCTGACGTAGTTTCGTTTTGAAATTCCATTCAAGTTCGCTAATGGTAATAATTCGAGAATGCCCTAGCTAGCCAGCTAACTCATATTCGTAATGCTTAATATAGACGTAAGCGGTGCGGAAAACATGCCTGAAGCAGCAAAGTAAAATGCAACATTAACGCATCATGCAGACATAGGACAGAGGCTTCTATATTCCAACACATTAAAGGTGAGGAGAGGAGCTCATTTGATTGGTGAAGATTTGACTCGGCTGTGTTAAACCCAAACACGCCTTCTTTGCCACTTTGCGCGGCAGGAGAGACCGAGGCGGGACAGAGGAGTATTTTGCGCCAGGCTACGCCGGGCACCTAAATTGCAACATACGCCTGGACACACCCGCTGGCGCGGGCGACCTCCGACTCGGCGCGGCGCCCACGCCCGCCTGCGCCTGGTCTACGAATTTAGAGCCCTACGATTCAAATGAACAATAAAGCTGGCAGTAATGATGAAAATAAAATACAAACAGAACAATGCATCAATGTTGCATGATAATCTCACATATCACTAAACAGTTAACCCCTTTGCGCAGAATACTAAATTTTGCCAATTTTTCCTGTTGTGCATGAGCCTATTTAAGCTTTATAACTCAGTATTTGTGTCACGGAGATTTTTGAAAATTATTCCGGTGAAGCTAGACATTTGGAAATTCAATCACAGAATTGTTTAGGAATTAAATTTCTGAATTTACGGACGCCGGCGTCTATATTGCGCAAAGTTAAGCTGCACATTCAAGGGGATATTGTACAAATTTAGCAAGTAGGTTTACATCAGTCTGGCCTCTAGTTACTATCAGCTGATGGAATAACACTGCAAGTGTGCAATACTAATACTTCCTTACAGTTTAAATTCTTTATTTACAGTATAGAGGCCAAAAAAGGACCCGCTCAGAGTCCCTTAAATTTAAAGAAACCAAAAGCACAGGACCGTGGCATTATAGTTGTTTACCGCTAATGTTTAGTAACTTGAGGCCACATTTTGCAAAGCCTTCAGCAAAAATTAATATTCGCACATGAAATTTCAATGACATGATTTGTGATTGGAGAAATCAAACTGCCAGTCTCTTTGTACCAGCAAAACAGGAGGACATGTTTTCACATCAGTGTTCCTCTATGTTTGAGTGATTTCCACCCAATGTATACAAATGGGGGAGAAATATTGGCAGGATAGAAAAACACAGAAGAATATTATAATGGGTTCTAGGTCATAAAGGCCCTACAGCAAGGTCCATACGTATTTCGAGAGAGACACAACAGACTTTCCGCTTGTTTTCACTGCATCTGGATAAAATGCCCTAAAATTAAAGCTTACCGTCAACACTTGACATGTAGGCCTATACAAAAGTAAATCTGGGTTACAGCTCTTTAAAACTGAGTCTATTTACAGACCCCACAAAGCCTGACAGGGCTTCGCTTCAGAAACCAGCATGGAGGTCTACTGCTTCGTAAACATTCAGAGTATCACTAAAATAGTAAAATGAGCTGAACTTTAACTACAGAATCGAGTTCAGTGTCTAGATGTAGTCTCTCAATCTGCTTTGCTAAAAATGCCAAATTGGCATGTGGGTATTTATACAACACAACAAATCCGCAATACAGTTGTACAATACGACTGAAAATTTTGCAAAATATCCTTTAAGGATATTGTTTTGTGTTTCTCAGACAGTTAAAAGCTGTACGCTATGTACATCTATATCTGCAAAAGTTAGGTTTGTCTTTGTGTGTGTGTGTGTGTGTTTGTGTGTGTGTGTGTGTGTGCGTGTGCGCGTGCGTGTGTGCGCGCGTGCGACAGTGAATATGAGCATGAAAATACAATATAATCTGACAATATTCAAATTTGTCACATTACGGCATTAGCCGTAATGATTTGTGATTCAGTTCAATCATAATTAAATGAAGGGATGGCAATGGCAGTCACAAGTAATGATGTTCTGACAGCTTCCAACTGTTTTAATGAATGACAGCTGTTTGGTGAGCAGTGGGTCTGCTCCACATACTCCGTACATGACTTTATAAATAATCTCTCTCTCGCTCAAACTCACACCCACTCTCTTTTTCACCTCAAACTCACACCCACTCTCTCTCTTTCTCTCTCTCTGTCTCTCTCTCACTTCCTTCATATGTATGACTCTCTCTCTCTCTCTCTCTCTCTCTCTCTCTCTAACCATGTTTCCATTGACTGCCAAGAGAATTTTCAACAAACTTTAGAAATAAACAACCCCTATTCCAAAAAATTTGGGACACTGCGTAAAATGTAAATAAAGACAGAATGCAATGATTTGTAAATCACTAAAATCCCACATTTAATTGAAAAATAGTACATAAACAGCATATCAAATGTAGAAACTGAAAATTGTATTGGTTTTTGAAAAAATAGCTGCTCATTGTCATAAAAAGATTAAAAGAATCCAAAGCACTGCATTGTAAGCAGACAGGGTTGAGTAGTGGAAATCACTGCATGTGCACACTTCTGTAAACCAATGGCAGTGAGCAATGTTTCTTGTTAGATCCACAAATGCAAATTAAAACTCTGCCATGTAAACATCAAATCAAATTTACTTCCGAAAGACTTGTAATACCCATTTATGTTACTCACCTGTTACCAATTAACCTAATTAGCTTTGAGGTGTTCCACCAGGTGTATTTTTTAAAGCATCATTCAACTTTTCCAAGCTTTATATATATATATATATATATATAACATGACAAAGAAGGCCACAAAGTGTTGAGCCGCTGAGATCCAACATCAACCAGGAATGTTAGAACATTTTGCCGTCAAAACTGCCACAGTTAGTCTCATCAGTGCTCAAACACATAGGGAGTTTTGTTAGAAGAGGAGGTGATGGAACACAGTGGTTTTTTGAAAAATGTTGCTGACATGAAATTCAAAATCAGCACATTCTTTTCAAAAAATAATACAATTTCTCAGTTTCAACATCTGATAAGTTGTCTTTGTACCATTTTCAAAGAAATATAGAGCTTGAGTGATATGTACATCATTGCATTCTGTTTTTATTTACATGTTAAACAACGTCCCAACTTTTTTGGAAATGGGGTAGTAGCAAAAAACAAATTCAGATTAGCCACACACTGAGCAACTGGTTTGAAGCAAATAAACTACACTCCTCAAACCACAGTTTTGTCAGAAGTTGGCAGTATAGGCTGCGCACATTTGATTATATCGAATGAAGTGGATAGAAATGACAAAATCCACCAAGGAAGCATATTTGCCAAATTGAGGAGGGTTTTTTTTTTTTAAATTATGCTGTTTCCTTTTCTGATGTGATACCTAAAAATGTGAGTGAAAATACCTGAAAGGGGCTATTTGTAGATAATGAAACCATGCATAGTTCCAAAGCATAGGCTTTGATAACAGTAAATAAGTCACACACAAAGCTACAGATGTTTCACAATAATCACCCCCATGGCTTTCCCATGCATTTGCTGTAAAGACAACAACTACCACAATGCATTGCATTGGCTCACTACTCCCCAGAGCCGCTGAAAAAGAGAGTTATGACATTTCCACAGACTTCTGTAGGAATCGAAGAGTGCGGACGTAATGCGTGTCATGGGGCAAGCATTAGTTCCAAACACTGGCTCCGTCTCATTTGCAAAGAGACTTCCTATCACTTCAGTACCTAGTTAGGACCCCCCCCAACAGGAACCATTTATTAAAAAGGTTAAAAAACACTTTAGATAGGAAGCGTCATGTGACTAGCGTGGCTATGTTGTAGCATGGAGTGAGCGTTTTCCATTTGAAATGTTAACATTAGCCTTCTGTCAGTTCCCGGAGCTTAAGCGCTTCGAAAACATTGCCACGAGTTTTCAATTCAACGTCCTTTCCACAATATTTGACATCTATGCAGTCAATTTCTGGCTTAAAAAATGATCAGAGGTGAATTTACCATGAAATAATTAGTCAACTTGATCAAATACCGACCGATGCTGTTCCATGTCCGTGATCTACACGGTGAATTCCCAGCTTGTCGTAGGGAATTTTGAAATTTCCTTTGCTGTGAAAGAACCACCGGATGTTTCCTTAAAATTTTGCCAAATTTAGGTGCCTAACTGGGATATTTCCCATGCTCCCTACTGAAATGAGACAGTCCTAAGCAGCCATATTTCCTAAAAATGCTACCTACTCAGGACGCTTCCTCACAATTGAGACCGAGCTAATGAACAGCTCCAGCACTGACCCCCATTCATTCTCAGTGTTTCACATGGATGCTTGCTGGTAGGTTCATGAAACGACTGCATTTTTCAACATTCCAACGCGTTAGCGGACTTCTCATTTATCTAGTTAATAGCATTACTTTATGTAGCCAGCCTTAGTTAATGTTTATTGTACGATCGTAGTCAGTTGAATTCTAATTCCGGTTAGGTAATGTGAACTACACTTCATGAGCTACCATAACCCCATGTCTGTTGGCCTTGTTACACGTACCTCAGATTCACTGCAGTGGTTTGTGTTCGTCAACGTACAAAATTTATTTTCGGTTATTAGGTTTATTGCCAAAATTACCAACATTTCCTTACGACCATATTGGTTCATCCGATTACACTGAATGGTAGCTAGCTCACCTTGATAACATTGCTAGCTTGTATCAAGAAAAGTTGTTCCTTAGGGAATTCAGCCAATAAACATATTATCAATTACTGTGTTTTCCGAACTGGGTCCTGAAGGCCCACTGTGTATGCTGGTTTTCATTCCAACCACAATTGCAATTGTAGGATTTTAATAAATCCAAATTGGGTCGCTGAAATTAGGTCGCTGAACACAAGAGTCTAGGGTTCTTTCAAAATAAAGTAATGTTATAGAGGGTACATTATCTTGCTAGCTTTCCGTTAAATGTATCCTCATCCATAAAGTCCTCTGCACTTATATTTCGGGGAACCATTTCTGCTAGTTCACAGTACAAGCAAAGACAACAAATCATCCTAGAGGCAGAGACTAGACATCCAAGCTGCCATAGCTTGTGGTTCTTCCTTACCTTCAACCACATCACTGTGCGCATCAAATGGTGAAATTATGATGCTGGAGGGGGATATGGACAAATTTTGCAGCTGATTTGCATAGATATACAAAAAAAAAGGCAGAAACTGGATGCGTTTATCATACTATAACTTGGATAGACGCAGATAAGGTTGAAAATCGTTGTGTCCCTTTAATGGAAACATGGAAACTGTACCCCCCCATTTTCTGTTTACTGTCTTTTTGATGATATTTTTAATGATCAGCTTCTCTAGAGTATTTTTCTCAAAATCTTGCATTTGATTAAGAATTGACAACAAGAAATGAAAACATTGCATGCCTATTAAAATTGATTTTTCAAATTTAAACACGCAGCAAAGCAGTTAGATTGCATTTTCCTCTCATGAGATATGAGTTGAATGGGAGTTGAATGCGTTGTCGAGTAACATTCAGAAAACACTTCCTTTCAATAATGAGTAAACAAGCCGTTCTCTCTCCCTCAGCCGGAGTGGAATTGCCTGCTGGTAATGCAGTTGTATCTGCAAAGCTGTCAACTGTTTGAACTGCCTGTCAGTGCTCTTTGGCATTCAGTTTCTTATGAATCTTTAATCAAAAGTCCAGCTGTCTGGTCCATACTGTATGACAGCATATTTTGCATGAATTGAGCCGGGAAAACTGAGCAAACTGCTTACCCTGCTGAATTTCATAGAAGTTATCAGGAAGTATAGGGGGACCAGACAAAGACATATTCACATGGAGAGAGAGAAAGAGATAGAAAAAGTGAGACAGAGAGAGGGAGAGAGATAGAAAAAATTGGTATAAGAGAGTGAGAGAGATCATTTAGAGAGAGAGAAAGAGTGTGTGAGTGTGTGTGTGTGTGTGTGTGTTTGCATGAGTGTGCATGCGTGGGTGTGTTTTTCTTCAGGTAAGTGGAGGTAAATGGAAAATGACCCAACAGGGATTTCCAGTGTTTAATCATGTCCCATATTCTCAGCTGATTCCTTGGGGTCAGAATTATTCCATGTACAGCGTACTGAAACAAAGTCCTCATTGTTAATAAAGAAACATTCAGTTCCAAAATATTACCCATTAAGCATAGTGGTGCGCAATGTGAAAGTTTGCTATTGTTAGTCTGTTTTTATTGAGCGCTTTATGCAATCGATAACTTACAACATAATTTTTTTATTTGATTAATAATTATCTTATTTTTTAATTTTCATGGTTTCATTGTATTACATTCCATTTTAATTCGTTTGCATGTTAGCAAATTTTAAAATCTGATTTAAACCATATTTATAGCACTTTTTTTTTGATTGTTTGGTTTTGTTTTGGTTATTTATTTATTTATTGACTAGTTATTCAGATAAAGTACTAGTCCATTTGGAAAAAGTAAAATAAATAAATAAATAAATAGATAAACTTGCATAATTACTTCACTCTAAGAAGTTTCACAGTGTAGAAACTGCCTGCATGAAAGCACTGAGAAAGTAGCTCACAACATGAATACATTCTGGCCCAACTGACTGATATGGGAGTTGTCAGATCCAAAGACCTGGGGCTAAATGAGCATAGCCGTAGCCTCATTCAGGACCTCTGTATAGAGCCTCACAGATGGCAAGGCCTCTGGGAAATGGAGTCTCTGGATATTGGGCTGGCTGCTCGCTCACCTGCCTGAGCCAAACTTTTTCGTGTTCCAAGAGGACACTGGGCTTACTGAACCACTGCACACAGACATATGACAAGACCGGCTGCCCCGGGGCTTCTGCAACCTTGGAAGAGCATGGTGACAGCATTAGAATTAGCACAGGAAAGGGTTTCTTATATAAGATGGCATGTAAAGGGGATGGACAAAATAATTGAAGCACCCTGGAAAAATGGCTTAAACTTTAACATGTTTAAACTGCTATTAATTGTTAAAAGAGGTGTGACTGGCCACAATATGTTGGGTACTATATATACTTGTGGTGTTGCAAAGGGGCCAAATAGTCGGTGTCTGATCTCCGTGTGCATCGGTCACAAAAGATGATAAGAATATTTATGGAGGCACTAGGAACTGTGTCATAAAATGTGGTACCATATTTTGAACCCCAAATGACAGTAATGGTGAAAAAAGAACTGTGGCTGCAATTCAATGCTCTCTGACAGGAGCAGACAAACACTTGCTAGGGTACTTGCTAATAATATCCACATAAAAACATCTCTAAAAATTATCCAGGAATTCCATCAATCTATATCTGAATCAATCTAAAAAATAAAAATAATAATAACAAAATAGATGCATCAAAACCTACTGTTCATGGCAATATTTCCAATGATTTCTTTTCTTTAACCCCTTTCTGCAGAAGCCAAATCTGGCTATTTATGTGTTTCTGGGATCAAAAAATCCTTAACCACAAGTAGAATTTCTCTGAACATTAAACTCTGAATGACCTACTCTGTAGGGGTCAAATAAGACACCTCTCCAGGTGGGTCCCCAAACTCTAAGATCACTGAAAATGGTGCACTGTCAAATATGATTAAAAAATCATATATTTAACACAAATCAACTTTTGACACATGAAATTCAATTTGAATGAATTCTTTTCTGGTTGAATTTAGCATGAATTTATCAATATGGGTGCAGGTGGATACCAATGGTCACCAGCAACCTCTCCAAACACAAAACATGCCTTTTCTCCATTATAAACTTTAGAATTTTGTCAATTTTTCTTCAGAGTTGCACAAGCCAGCACACATACTCATTAAAGGAACTGTTGTATAATGGTCAGAACATTCACCCAGCAATGAAAAGCTGGCAGTTCCCACTTCCGAGCTCGCAACCTTATATAAACACTTTCCACACCTTTTCAGGAACTAGTAAAACTCACCAACTCAGTAATATCTGAACTATACTTTATATTTTAACAGAACAGACATTCCACCACCAGGAAAAAACCAAAAATGCCCCAACATAAAGTAGCTATTATGAGCAAAGACTAACTGTTACTCTTACTAACCAAAGAGACAAACAAGCTCTGTGATCATCATGGCTATGGTAAACCAAGAATAAAAAACAGCTAGCCAGCAACCCATAGTTTAAAAAATATATAAAATTGCACTTACCCGAGGTTAACAAAAACCTTTGTTCATTGAATTTCTCCTCCAGAGACACAACTGTTTCAGGTAGAAGGAACCCTCCAGTCCTGTTTCATTCAGAATAATTCCCATTGACCATATCGGATTCGTACCTCATTTAAATCCCGTAAATATAACTGAACACTTCAAGCTGGATTTGGGAGTCTTTTTCTTTAAAATCGCATAATTTTCAGCCTCACAATTGTGCCCAACATAAAGACAATACAACCAACCTTGTCCTTACGCAGATGTTTGTATACTCTTCTGTTTGTCCAATCAATGTCTTTCAGTTACTGTGGAAAGTTTAAATTCTCTGGTTTTGGATAAAAAACGAGTCAATCAATACATCATCACGGGGGAAGATTTACGTGGGCGTGAACTATAAGTGCGCAGTTACGCAGATGAGCCTAAGTAAATAATTGAGTGATTGGCTATCAACATGAGTACTCAGGAGGATGTAAGGAAGCGCTGAAAGCGTCAATGGAGGAATCTATGCGTAAATCCATGGTAGGGAACTATGCATTTTTGATATGTGATGATTATAATTGATAGTAGAATGACACAGTATCAGCACCATGTCAAAGTTTTGCTTCAGAAAACCGATTTTTCTTAACTACTAATTGGGATATCATTGGGTCACTATAGCTGAAGTGGTTTCTACAGTGGACAACGATTTTTTCTGTAGCAAGAGATCATTTTTTTGAACTGCTGGATTGATACTATGGGCTAGTATGTTGATTAGTTTGCACATCAGGCTTGGCTGAGGAGTTTAATTCATGCAACTCCTGAAAAACTGGGATGGGAGTGAACTCATCCTTATTCTAAACCGTGTTCGAGCTCGGCTAGCAGGGGAATATTCAATAACTGATCTGGGGGTGCCATCTAGTGATAGAATATTGTAACTGCTTGCATAAATTTACAGCTCCATGTCTGCAGGCGGACACATCTGCACCAAGGGGTTAAACAGGAAAAGAGGGTTTTAGAAACATTGGGTCTCATTCATGAAACGTTAGTAAATTTGTGCGTAGATTTGCGCATAAAAGCCTACGCTACTAAAAACCTACTCCGGATTCATGAACACCGCGGGAAACTCAGATCTGATCGTAAACACGTGCGTATGATCATGAATGCCAATCCGTCGTAAAGTGACAGCGCGCTCCCGGTAATCAGCTATTAGCATAAATCCCCGCCCATGAATTGCCAATGACCACCATATAAGGAGGTGTAGATGCATCCAGTCGACCTGTCAGTCATGGTGCAAAGAAAGAAAGAGAGAGAAAGAAAAAATAATTATTCTGAAGCGGAGATAGAAATAATTTTGGGTGAAGTGGAGTTAAGAAAAAACATCTTATTTTCATCTGTTAGCAGTGGTGTGACAAGGACAGGCAAAGTGAAGGCCTGGAGGGAGGTGACAGATGCCGTTAATGTTGTCTCTGTAGTCCAAAGAACTATGTCCGAGGTGAAGCGTAAATGGTTTGACATGAAAACTGGAGGCAAAGAAACGCAGAAGCGCACACACAAAGAAAAAAATACATCAACCACAGGAGGAGGAGGCTCACAGTCACAACTCGTCCCATGAATAACAAAAGGCCGCAAGTGACATTCCTGATGAAACCTGTTTTTCTCCACCACGAAGTACTACAGCGGCGGTGCAGAAAAACAGGTTTCATCAGGAATGTCACTTGCGACCTTTTGTTATTCACGAGACGAACTATCAACTGCAGACGAGCGCATCACTGGCATAACTGGGGAGACCTCTATGTCAGGAATTATACCTGATGGAAACAGCGACATGCCTCTACTTTTATTTTTTTATTATCATCATTCAACATGTAGAAAGAATGTGTAATCTATTGAGTCGATTCACATAGATAATTCACAATCATGAACCTAATCTGGATCTTAAACCTGCCAATTGCCAACTAATTTAACTAAATGTGTTATAGCCTATTTTTAATCGTTTGTCATGTTTAGGCTATATCACGTGTTTCAAAGGCATTTGCATATTGTGTAGGGGAGAGCCTCCTTGATTGTAACGCGTCACAATTGTAATGTTCTCTTGATTGGTCAATGCGGTCCTGATGTCATCAAGTCAGCATGTGACGAGTACCGTAATACACGTGCCCGGGAAGTTTGCAAGTCTTTTCATCCATGCTGCAGGAAGCTATCGCCAGAGAAGTTGGTTTTCCACAAAGTAAGTAAAAATTCACTCCCACAGTATTTTTTGACTACAGATTTTTTCTTTAATGTTACAGAGCTAAAATCCTCTTGGGTGTCTGTATGGATATGTTCGTTACTAGTTTGCATCATTTTAACACATTATGATTGTTAGGTCCGTTCTGTAAAAAACGCCAAATGAACGGTGCGCCGAGCGGCGCAGTTGTAACACGTTACATTTGAGACAACGGCAGACATTTGCAAGCACAGCTTGAATAATTTTGCTGTTTGCTTTTTTGTTTGTTTTACAGAATGTCCCCACAAAAATGCACATTTTAAAAAATGCTGAACGGCACATATTATAATGTTCTTTGCACTGAGATGTATGTCCTACCTTGAAATTTAATAAGCTAACCTATTTGGTTCTGTCTGTAGGCAAATGTTATTGTAGCCTATTTTGGATTTTTGTTATAAAACTTTAAAATACAATTAGACTGTTTTTCTATCGCATAGACTGTAAAAAAAATTAGTGATTTGGGGTGTTGCTACATAATTGACCCTGCAGGGGTACCAGTGCAGGTATGAATGAGACTTTTGCAAAACTCGTATCATATTTGCCAATATTCTGTGTTCAGTCAGCTGTCATTCAATTATTTTCTAAATCAAATTAGGGTTGTACAATATTTTTACAACTCCATCAGTCAAAGTCGCTAACTTTGTAGGCACAATCAATGCATTTTCCTATCAAGGAACTCACACAAACACTCCAACCGGTACATCCGGTAAGTTTTAATAATACACAATAGTTTTGATAGGACATTCTTATCACATTATTGGTGTTAAAGAAACGTTAAACAGTTGCCTGAATGAAATTTAATAGATTTGACCTGAAAACGATGAGTTTAATGCTACTTTTTAGCAGTGTTGCAATTGTAACTCCTGCAGTTACAATTAAGACTCAAACGTGCTTCAGTTGTAACATCGGACAGAGTCCGCTTTCAGTTATATTACTCAAGACCTGTTTTATCAATTGAAAAACTTTAAGTGGTTTATGATAGCAGACGTGTTGGTGCTTTGCCTGAAAATATTACATTTGTAGGTAAAACGATCTCTTAGTAATAGAGTGAAAAGTGAAAAATGTTACAATTGTGGCGGCTGTCCCCTACATAACAGAGTGCAATATGAATTAAAATTGTAATTTCCAATAGTGACAAGCATTATTTATGTGCATTCTTAAATTTACACAAGCACTACGCGTGGTCAGCAGCATGTGTAGATTTTGTTAGTGGCTACGAAAAGATCGGAGCTACTAAAATATTGATGAATGCGGAGATGCACGTGAATTTCTGTCTGCGAACAGGTTACGCACAAATTCGTTCTGCTCACGTTTCATGAATGAGACCCATTATGTTTAAATATGTGACTTTTGTTATAGAGCACTTCAACACTCATGAAGATACTTTTCTTCAAGAGATCATGCTTTGCTATGTTGAGAAAATCAAAAGCCTAGTTAGAAAGATTAATCTAATTCTATGTTATGCAATTTTTAGCCCATAACACACAGTATCCCTATAGCAACTAGAAACTCACAGGCAACAGTCAAACTTTTGCTATTCATATTGTGACACTGTCTCAATACATCACTTTACAAAGATGGAATTTTTTTGCAGTTTTAGCAAGCTAGAGTACCAAATCACACTCTGGGAAAATTTACTTGCCTGAGTTGGTCAGAGGAGGGTGGACTTTAGAGTATGATTAAGTCTGGATGAAGTCTATATGTAAGTTGGATTCTGATAATTATTTGTATATAATTTGTTCAAAGTGAAGGTGGAAATGTGATATAAGAACAATGAAACCTGACTGAAAAGGCAAATGATAATTGTTCATATACACAGACCTCAAATGGAATATTATCGTCCTCACCAGTTATAGGCCATAAACTTTAGCACTGAAAATGCACAAAAAACAATGTGCACTCTCATGATGTGAAATATTGCATACCGTCAAGGGGAACAGATGTTAATGGGGTTGACTTAATGAATGAGTTTTACTGGGTTAAATACTGCATTAACTGGAGTTTCTAAGAGTTCCAGCCTTCAATAGCCTATAATACTATGCAGTTACATAACGCAATATTTTTATTGACCCAAGAGGGAAATTTTAAGTGCAGAAATGTTAGGAGAACTAATAACTCACGAATTTAAAAATGCTGAAAACACTTAATGCTACAGCTGCAAGGCACACATTCATTGGACATGGCAATAACCAAGACGACAAGCACAAAACCGCGAAGACCCTCGGCGCGTAATGCGCATGCGTCACACTAAACGTCCACGAATGAGTGAGTGAGTGAGTGAGCAGCATTTGCAATGCATAGCCCGCGGCAGCAGTCAGAAGCGCCATGAGAAAAAAAAAATACTATAATAATAACAACAAGAAACAAACATGTACCCATTAAGTCCCATAAACTTTCCATCCACCTGTTGTCAAAACAAATAAATTTGGGTAATGAAAATTCCTCATTATCAGAAGGTTGTTGTTTGCTGTTTTATCTTTGGTGAGAAAAACAATGCTAGAGGTTATTGATTCGTCATAGCTTTGTTCACCTTTTGGCTCCCGAGCACAGTACTGATAAAAAGCCCATATATACTGTGTGCCTTCAGGCCCCAGGTATGGATACACTGCTTTACCTTGCCCTATGGGAGTCTAGACTGAAGGCAGATTCATCCAGGAGATGCTCTTTATTGCGCAACGGTAGCGCGGTGGGCTTTGGCAGTGATGTGCGCTCTGAGCGCTGGACCTCCGTCATTATGTCTGCTCCCGGCACTACATTTCCACCGCGTTCACGCAGCTACGTCCTTCTCGACGACAGACGCCTCCTGTGCGCTTTAAAATAATGTATATATTATTCATATGGCGCCAGCCCTAGAGGCGCTAATTAAACTTTCCAGTGGCGAAGGGAGAAGACAAGCATGTATCAAACGTGTACCTGTTTATTGTATCGCTGGAGAGCAGGTTTGCCACTGAAAAATTGCTTTGATTTGACGAGTGGAGATTCATTTGGTCTGAACACATTCTTAATTGCAATGTTTAAGGTGACAGACCTTAATGACGGGCTGGCTGTCAAAACAGTATTCTGACTAATTTCTGTACATAATGAGGTTTGTAAATATTCAGATAGTGACAGAATTATAAAGGGTTGATATTCTAAATAGTGTTTACTGAGCATGAATGTTCAACCCCAATTCCAAAAAAGCTGGGATGCTTTGTAAATTGTAAATAAAAACAGAATGCAATTATTTGCAAATCTTATAAAGTTTTATTCACAATGGAACATGGACAACATATTAGATGTTGAAAGTGAGACACTTTCCCATTTCATGAAACATATTAGCTCATTTTTAATTTGATAGCAGCAACGCATCTCAAAAAAAGTTGGGACAGGGGCAACAAAAGGCTGGAAAAGTAAGTGGTACTAATAAAAACAGCTGGAGTAGCATTTTGCAACTAAGCAGGTCAATTGGCAACAGGTCAGTAACATGACTGGGTATAAAAAGAGCATTTTAGAGAGGCAGAGTCTCTCAGAAGTAAAGATGGACAGATTTACCAATCTGCAAAAAACTGCTTCTAAAAACTGTGGAACAATTTCAGAAAAATTTTCCTCAATGCGACATTGTGAAGACTTTGAATCTACAGTACATAATATCATCAAAAGATTCAGAGAATCTGCAGAAATCTCTGTGCGCAAGGGACAAGTCCAAAGGTCAATATTGGATATATATATATATACAGCTTTGGGATCTCAGGTGGCTCTGCATTAAAAACAGGCATGATTCTGCACTGGAATACACTCCATGGGCTCAGGAGCACTTTCACAAATCAAAGTTTGTGAACACAGCTCGCAGTGCAGTCCACAAGTGCAAGCTAAAGCTGTATCTTACAAAGACGAAGCCATATGTGAACACGATCCTGAAATGCCGCCATCTTCTCCAGGCCAAAATTGATTTAAAATAAACTAAGGCAGAATGGAAAACAGTTCTGTGGCCAGATGAATCAAAATTTGAAATTCTTTTTGGAAACTACGGACGCTGTGTTGTGCGGTCCAAAGAGAAGAGGGACGATCCAGCTTGTAATCAGCGCACAGTTCAAAAGCCTACATCTCTGATGGTATCGGGTTGCATTAGTGCCTATGGTGTGGGGAGCTTACACGTTTGGAAAGGCATTATCAATGCTGATAAGTTTATAGAGGTTTTACAACAACATATGCTCCCATCCAGACAGCATCTCTTTCAGGGAAGGCCTTCAACGCCGAACCACGTACTGCATCCATCACAACAGCATGGCTTTGCAGAAGAAGAGTAAGTGCTGTACTGGCCCACCTGCAGTCCAGACCATTCACCAATAGAAAACCTTTGGCGCATCATAAAACAAAAAATCTGGCAAAGAAGGCCCAGGACTGTTGAGCAGCTAGAATCCTACATCTGACAGGAATGGGACAACATTCCTCTCCCAAAACCTCAGCAATTGGTTCCTCGCTTCCCAGATGTTTACAGACTGTTGTTAAAAGAAGAGGGGATACTAAACAATGGGAAACATGGCCCCATACCAACTTTTTTGAGATGTGTAACTTCCATCAAATTCAAAATGAGCTAATATTTTTCATGAAATGGTAAAATGTCTCACTTTCAACATCTGATATGTTGTTTATGTTCTATTATGAATAAAATGTCTCCTTATGAGATTTGCAAATCATTGCATTCTGTTTTTATTTACATTTTACACAGCATCCCAACTTTTTTGGAATTGGGGTTTTATATACCCTGAAATAAAAGTTGACATAACTGCACACATAGTTTACATTCTACATCCTTATTGCATAAACTGGCTAAGGAAAGATGTAAAATTACATTTTGGTCCAAATACTTTTGGATTTCACTGTTCAGCTGTCCTCCTGCTGATTGAGTAATCAGTTGTGATTGAATAAATATCTGTTTTCTCTGATATTCATTCTTCTAGGAGAGACTGGCCTCTGCCAGGAACAGAACCATCTATACAAGCAATAGGCTAGTTTGCACTCAGCAAGCACTCCTCCAGTCATATGGATAAACCAACCCAAGAGTGTTCAGACAGCCAGTACTGAATTGCACAGCACTACGGGAAAATATACCATGAGAAAATAGACACATGTTAAATGGTAGCATATTTTGGTAGGATTCTCCGTAAAGCCGACTGCATTGCATAATTGTCCATGTTTCTGTCCTGGTTAGTACGGCAACTATGTACCAGGCTTCCAATAATAAAATTAAGAAATAAAAATTAAAAGAAAACAAGCTAAGATGTGCAATGTGGTGTAGACTTACTCTTCCAGTACAACACGATTACTCGTCCCTGGCTATGACTTTGCATAGGGTCCGCTATACATTTATGCTCCACGACCTCATACACACGTGTGTTTTCATGTGGTCATTGGGGAATTATAAATACAGAACATACAGCTCCTGCCTTTTTTAATATTTCAGTTCTCAGTGAGGCAATGTAACCTCAGGTATGAAAAGGATGTTTTAAGTCCCCGATGTTTTGCCTGCCAGTGTCACGGTTGTCAAATACTCCCCGCATGTGCAGTTTTGAATATTACATATCATAGGTGACGTGTTAAAAGCATACAAACAGAAAAGAGACTGACATAATAAATGCGTTCATTTTTTTTTCCAGGGCTACTCAACATCACGCATTTCTCCCATTCTGTTGAGAAACATCCTAAAGTATTAATGAAGAAGCTATCCCTTTGGGAATATTGGTTATGCAAATTATTGACCTAGATCCAACTGAAAGAGTTGAGAATTCATCTTTAAAATCCCCACGGACAAGAAATAGGACAGAAGGGACAGGCAACGCACGCAACCTTTTTGCACGCTTGGTGGATTGACTGACAGTTTCTTGACCTATCTTAGAAAGAGTCCCAACGCAAATGGAATGAATGAATTAATAAACAAGGCGAGAAAGGTTAAGAGAGCGCAACCACTACAGTATGAAGAATCCAGTGCCAAACACAAAACTGACGTTATAGAGCTCTCTGACCCACATCTCACGATTGCCCTCCTTTTGTCACTCGTCACTTCCTGACCAAAAGGCAAAAACATGGGAGGATGCATTTCAACCTCGCCAAAAACATGAAAAGGGTAAATAAATAAATAAAAAGGCTAGGAAACAGGAACTTTACATCAGACTCTAGGCATGCTTTGTCATCTGACTGGGAAGGAACGGGCAGCAATTTTTTTTACAAGTAGATCCAAACTGATAACCATTTTAGCAAACCAAATTTGTTAGAATTGGTTGCTAAGTGCAGACTGGTAGCCACAGTCTGTGCCATAGCGTTTATAACAGCACCAAATGAAATGGTTCACTTATTGTCTCTTGTTGAATGCAACTAAACCTTAGTCAGAGTCAGGCAGCTGTTTAGAACATTTCCTCCGCATATAGCGATGCATTTGCATAACATGGAATGACAGCCCTGTTGCAGCGGGCCATTTTGTTATTGCCTCCTATATTCTTTATTTCTGTCAATTTGAATACAAGTAGTTAATGGAATGTTAATTAACAGCAGGCAATGGCAGTATGCAGCAGAGGCTGGACATGAGAACATGGTTAAATGCTAGCTACTGAAATATTACAAAGGGGTATAGCAGGTGGCAGATCCACGAACATGAGGAGTATTTATGAGAATGAGTGTGTGTCTTGAGTTGAGTACCTGAGTTAGCTCTGCAAGTATATGAGCAGGAAATAACTTTACTGATAATCTGAGAAATTTCATGGTTTACAGTGTGACTTACTACCGGTTAAGGACTTTTTAAACTATCAAAGTGACATTTTTGTTATTACTAAAGGAAGTCATTTTCCAGAGATACTTTTATTTCATGCATTTAAGTTACAGTATTGATTTTATATATATATATATAAATAAAACTGCCTTTGAGAATTCCACCTTTGTTCTGTAGTGAGCCTCCTACTGCTGCCTGCATAAAGCTGCTTTCACACCGGACGTGAAACTAATTTTTCGCAAAACAGATTACATTCAAAGTCAATGCAAAGACGCCAGTACACGTGAAACGCGTGTACTCGCGTCTTTGCATTGACTTTGAATGTAATCTGTCATGCGAAAAATTTGTTTCACGTCCGGTGTGAAAGCGGCTTAAGTGTTTTGAAGTCCCATAGTGTAAGTCTGGTCACGTGTAAGATGACTCCATTATGCAGCTGTGATGTTAGTCTCTTGAAGAGTCATCGTCGTGAAATATGTGTCACCTTCCCACTGCTGGTGGCATGAGCTCAGTGGCGAGCTCCACTGTTGCTGGCAAACGCCGAAATCCTGATCCACACAGACTGCTGGGCTGCTTTGAACCGTTATTTAACGGTACTCGAGTTCAGTCATGGGATATGACACACTCTGGGTTATTCATTTAATGTCTGGGGTACCTTATTTATGTGTTCATAATAATGAGTGTCAGACAACTGAGTTTTATTACTCACATTCATAGACCTACCAAAGGGTTTTTATGTTCAAGTCTTTGGATTGAACTAAATACAGCATAAAATTACTTAGAATTTTACCAGAACAGATCTTAATGGTATGCTCATTGTTCATCCATACTACACTATGGACATAAATGCACCTTATTACATCAATTCTGTAATATTTGCACATTGGTGTTCGTTGCGCACTTTGCCTTGCACGTTCTAAATCTTTTTCTGTCCTTTAGACAAAGAACTGCCGATTTATTGTTATTACATATTTATACATTATATATTTCTACTCTTGTTTAACAATAGTACATGTGTGTATTTGACTGTTTTTTCACTAACAGCAAATTCCTTGTGTGTGTATAAACATAATTGGCAATAAAGCACTTTCTGATTCTGATTCTGATCAATAGCCCCTAATGACCGAATATTGACTGAACAGACTTTTGATAGTACCTTAGTTTCAAGATTTTTCGTGCATCAATATTTAGCGCATGACTCTACTATATTCTCAATACATTGTATGGAAGAAGAGTGTGTATGTGGCAATATTGTGGGAGTCCATTGACGTTTTCACTGTGAAGTCTGTAAGTAATCTTAGCTAAAATTATTCTGATTAACTGTCTGAGCTGTGCTGAAATAAGTAGTCTGGTCGAACATCTGTTTACATTGATTTATGCCAAGAATCATCAATACATAATAAATCAAGTAACCGATTGAACAGCTCTCCAGTGAATGTAATACACTCTCCCTCACAGCATCTGGAAAAGTGTATTTAACTGGACAGAGATCAACACCGTGTAGTCTTACAGATTGCTGCAAATTCAAGGATGCTAAATAAATTCAATGCTTGGGTGAGGAGAACTTAAATTACCTTTGACTTGAAATCTTGCTTGCAGGTACATAGTAACGGTTGCCTTATCTTTCCAGGATGAGATACATATATTTCAATTCACAGGTGATGAACATTCATTGGCAATAAGACATCACCTATATCATCAGCATTGTTCACATCAGAGGATTAAAGTTATAAACTAGCAACACATTCTCATCCAGACCGGGCATATAGCGAGGCTACCTGACCAAGCGTCGATATACGATAAAAAAGGAGGCTTTTGGCGTCCTTATTTGACGTTTAAGGGTTAGGGTTCAAGTTAAGGGTTAGCGGTTGGGGGTAGGTTTTGTATAAAACTGGTGTTGACCAGTTGGAACAAGTTGGGATGAGACTGGGCTCAAACTGTAGATATCATATCCATGTTTTTTATATACAAAGATGGTCATCTGAAATGTCAATGCATCGTTTTTGCTTTACAAAAAATTAATACTATTGTTAAATTCACCCATGTAGATCTAAACAAATATACAGCACCAATTGCCATTTATTGTTCTGGTTAAGTAACTGGAACAAGCTTGATAAAGACCCCTGAGTGCCTCCTGAATGCTATACATCAGAAATTCACAGGACAATATTTCCTGCCTCCTGTGAAAGATTTACTTTAACTTCCTTCTGATTATGTTTCTTGTTGCATTGACTGACTTTGAAATGCCCTCTCTGATTCACTCAGTTGGTTTTTTTTTCTGAACTTTACAAAACCTTGTCAAATCCCCCCCACCCCTAATCTGCATTTACCTCTGTGTGTTTTTTTTTTTTAAGCAAAATCTAGAGTGGTTATTTGGCTTTTCCTCTTGGTTGTACTTTTACAGTTAGTGAATTCAGATGCTTAACACTAGCTGGTGAAAAATTAATGCATGAAACTGCCACAGCTTGGTGGTTTGATGAAGCCCTTACCTTATAATCACCTGAAAACTTTATACATTTACAGCAAGTATGGCAGATTTGTACAAAGAGGTAACGGAATACAGTATCCTTCGCTATTTGTCGCTGTTGTCTTCTTTTAATGTACCACTATGGGTATTTTCTCACAGAAAACTGGTATAATGTGTGAATACCTCCCTGACAGGATAGTGGATTTGCAAGTTTTCTTCATCTTCTTTAAAGTGTTTTGATGGCAAATTTGCAATGGCAAAGAACACTGCAAAATCAAATCATGGACCACATCTGCTGATATAAAAAGATAGAGTGGCTGCTGTAATATCTTTGTTTGGCTTACACAATTAGAAGTCTTCATGCCAGATTTCCAATTCAATTGATTTTGCATAATTAAAAATTTGTTATTCATCTAATTTCCATTATTTCAGCCAAAAATGGGTCTTCATTGCTTTCAAAACAAACTAGGAAACAACCTGCCAAATTTGGACTTGCAGCACTTTTCCCTTTTTAGGAAGTAAGAAGTGTTACTTTTTAGTCAATGTCAGCGTGGGCTTTCATATGCCAGATTATTTCAAGGAAATTTTCCACAATGTCCCAAGTATTGTGTGTTTCTTGTCTGTTTCTCTATACCGGGGCTGATGTTAGTCAGCTCTGGTGCGTGTTTTGTGTCTTATTCCAGGCCAGGAAATTCATTTCAGCCAGATACAATCTCTGCACCTAGCTTTTTTCATCTGACATGCAAGTCAGACAGTGAATATGAATGCAAAATAATTCGAAATGAATGAGATATTCTAAAGAATATTTTGGAATTGTTTAAACAGTAAGTGACAGACAAAAAGTGAATGTACACTAGAGGGATAAACAGCGGCTCTCCCAGCGGGCTTGAGGTAAGAGAGCATTGGATTCATCCGACAGAGAAACACCTGGCACCCTCAAAATCACTATTAAAAATATCAATAGCCAACAGTTTACCGGAAAGAACTAATTATCCCTCTATCAATTAGGTGCATGGGGGCAAATCAAAGAGACTTTATTCTAAATAACATTTCAAAGACTCTGTGGGATGTATACTGCACAACAAGCTTGTTTATTTCTTAATTCTGCAATTAACATACACTTTACGTCTGTTGATTTAACTTAAGTCAATAGCGAGTCCACAGGATTGTAAATAAAAGCAAAATAAATGTGCTGATAGATCTATATGCGCACATTCATTGCTTGTTTATTCTTAAATAATGAGGAATTACATATTTTGCCACAGCAATAAACTGCACTGCAAAAAAAGAAAGAAAAAAATCACTCTATAAAGTCAATACACAATTAATAAATAAATTGACGCTATAGGTCTACCGCAAATTACAGCCTTCTTAGTATTGACATGCCCTGTGACTTTGGAGAGCACCCTGACCCTTGTTGGTTTGATCTGAAAGACAGTGTCCTGGCGACACAGCTGCAAAGGTCATGGGGGTCAATACCAGTGCACCTTATTGACAATAATAGCCTCATAGGGGCGCGGAAAGAGCCGAGGGATGACAGGGCCTTGACTTTAATCTTGACCAGAAACCAGACCTCAACTAGAAAAGATCCAGATCCTGTGGGTTTAGGGTGGGGGTTGTTCCACCATATCCATATTCCAACATCCACAGCTCGCTCATCAATGTGCACTGGAAAGAAGTTTAGAAACTAAATTAAATTTCAGCTATATTTTCCATCCTATTCTTTTCTCATTTCCTTAATAATGGTTGTTTGCTTATGTAACAATTTTTCGCAAGGCCTGCATTATTACTTCATACAGGCTATGTATGTGCCTCAGCTAAAAAGGGCTGCCACTCCCCTATCTGAGTGCTTAATATGATTACGTTTGCACACATTTTGCTTGTGAAAGATAGTGACAATGACATTCTGCGACCAAATTAATGATCAGATTGTGAATGACTCTATTCACCTGGTTTAGCTCCAGGTTTGTCAAAATGTGGCTGTCCGCTTATGAAAAGATCGTATAGTTATTTTTTTTAAGTAATACTATGGTATTTTTGGCATAACTATAGTGTTACTATGGTTTGCATAGTATAACTTGAGTGGTACAATAGCCATCACATTATAACTATAGTATTACCACAGTCAACAGGACCATGATATTACTATATTACTATATAACTGTATTGCTGTAGTTTGAAAAACTACACTATGGTGGCAAAAATACCATCCATTTACTATAGGATAACTGTAGATTGGAATAATAGTAATTTTTCATAAGGGTCTGCACAGCATTTGGCTAAAGCAAGCAAATTCAAAAGAAGGAAGAATATACCTGTGCCTATGTCGACAGGAGTTTGTCGTGGACAAACAGAAAAACTCCTGCCTTCAATTTTGTACGCTAGTAATAAAAATGAATAGGATTATCACTCCCAAAAACTATCAGTGTGACCATAGAGCTACATGCAGTAGTGTAACAATAAAACCTGTGCTTTGTTCATATGATCAAGAGCGTACATGGAGTCACTCCCCTTCAAACCCCTGAGAAGGAAAACAAATGTGAAGGCCGCTAATCAAATATTTTATGCTTGCATTGGCAGCGAACTTAAAACTGAAAACGTTCCCTGAAATATAATTATATTTGACAGGTAGAAGAGGCGGGGTCACTCAGTGCTCTATTTTCCATCTGCTGGTTGCAGGAAATAGCGGGAATCTCAAGGGATTTGTTGGTGGTTTTGTGTCTTATCGCTTTATGTTTTATCAGTGATTTTAACCACAGACTGAGGACCAAACAAATAAATGCACAGAACCCTTTGGAGAAGGGGGTTAGTGTGATTTTGTATTCCATTGAGCTTGCAAACATTAAATCGGACAAAAATGCTGCCTGCTTTTGCATGACATCAGCAATATATATCAGGGCCAATATCAATGAGAGGGCTACGCATTTGAAGCAAACTACTGGAATTGCACTGTCTTATTTATTTTTACTTATTTTATTTTTAAAGTGATACTATTCCTCAAGAGTTTTTTGAAATTTGTGGAAACATCGAAAATACCACTCAATGTCTATTAAAATTATCAGGACCAATCAAAAGCGTACATAATACTGAAATACTACTTCTACTACTACTACTACTACTACTACTAGTACTACTACTACTACTACTAATAATATAATCATCATCATCATAATAATACAAACCCAATTCCGAAATAGTTGGGACAAAGTGTAAATTGTGAATAAAATCAAAACGCAATGACTTTCAAATCACATCATTACAATTTTTTTTCAATACAATTTTACCCACAAAATGAGCTCATTTCAAATTTGATGGCTGCTACAGGTCTCAAAAAAGTTGGGACAGGGGCATGTTTACCATGGTGTAGCATCCCCTCTTCTTTTTAACACAGAGTGGAGGCGTCTGGGCATTGAGGAGACAAATTTCTTGAGTTTAGCCATTGGAATTTGATCCCTCTCTTGTTTAATACAGGCTTCTAGCTGCTGGAGAGTTTTGGGTCTCCTTTGACGGACTTTTCGTTTAATTATGTGCCAAATGTTCTCAATCGGTGAAAGATCAGGACTGCAGGCAGGCCAGTTCAGCACATGGACTCTTCTACTATGAAGCCATGCTGTTGTAATAGCTGCAGTATGTGGTTTTGCATTGTCCTGCTGAAATACACAAGGCCTTCCCTGGAATAGATGTCGTCTGGAGGGGAGCATATGTTGCTCTAAAACCTTTATATACCTTTCAGCATTCATGGTGCTTTTTAAAACATGCAAGTGTCCCACACCATATGCACTAATGCATCCCCATACCATCAGAGATGCTGGCTTTTGAACTGTACACTGATAACAGGAGAGGTGGTCTTTCTCCTCTTTAGCCCGGAAGACACGACACCCATGATTTCCAACAAGAATGTCAAATTTGGACTCGTCTGACCACAGGACACTTTGCCTCTTTGTTACAGTCCATTTTAAATGAGCCTTGACCCACAGAACACGGCGGTGCTTCTGGATCATGCTCAACAATGGCTTCCTTTTTGCATGATAGAGTTTTATGTGGCATCTGTGGATGGCACAGCGGACTGCGTTTACAGACAGTGGTTTCTTGAAGTATTCCTGGGCCCATTTAGTAATGTCAATGACAGAATCATGCCAGTGAGTGATGCAGTGGCGTCTGAGGGCCTGAAGATCACAGGCATCCAGTAAAGGTCTTCGGCCTTGTCCCTTACGCACAGAGATTTTTCCAGTTTCTCTGAATCTTTTGATGATGTTATGCATTGTCGATGATGAGACCTTCAAAGCCTTTGCAATTTGACGTTGAGGAACATTGTTTTTAAAGTATTCCACAATTTTTTTTACACAAGCCTTCACAGGTTGGAGAGCCTCTGGCCATCTTTACTTCTGAGAGACTCAGCCTCTCTAAGATATCCCTTTTATAGCCAATCATGTTACACACCTGATGCCAGTTAACTTAATTACTTGCTAAATGTTCTTTCAGCTGATTCTCTTATATATTAATTGCTTTTTCAGCCCTTTTTAGTCTGTGTCCTAATTTTTTTGAGACCTGTTGCAGCCAGAAAATTTGAAATAAGCTCATTTTGTGGATAAAAATGTAAAATGTCTCAGTTTCAACATTTGAAATGTTATCTATGTTCTATTGTAAATAACATTTTGACTCATGTGATCTGAAAGTCATTGCATTTTGATTTTATTCACAATTTACGCTTCATCCCAACTATTTTGGAATTGGGGTTGTAGTAATAATAATAATAATCAAGACCATAAAGTGAGCTCAGCCTTGAAAGCAATTGAAAGCTGGCGTTGAATCATTGTTTAATTCCTGAAGCCAACACCAGATGGCGCTCCATGGGTAGTACAGCTCTTTCATGGTGAAATGAAACTCCAAGGGACTGAGAGGTGCTATCTCTCGTCATGCTCCCCATCCGTCTTCTAGCCACAGATTCAGAGTAGAGCTCGCCTTTCGTAGCCATCATTCAACCCTGTGAGAGATATCAGTTCGCGTCAGCTGAGCTGCCTCGTAAGTCCATGCCACCTGACAGTGAATGAGAGAGAATGAGTGGGAGAGAAGCGAGGGAGAAATTCCTTGTGAGGGGCACTGCAAACCCAACTGACAGAGAGTTCCAGAATGAAGTCAATACACTGTTTCACCAATATGTTTTCTTTTTTTGGCGCACAGTTGATAAAAAAGTGTGAACATTATAATTCTCAGTGGAAAAACATTCACTGGTTTATTGCCACAATGAATATCATACATGCCTACTCAGCATAAGTCCATCGATGGCCATTCGGGATCGGCTACAATATAATGAAAACCGTGTTTCAATTGACAAGTGCATTTTAAAAGGGTCAGTCCCTGTGACCTTGATCTACTTGAGACCGAAAATGTTAAGTCAGCTAGTTGCGTATGCATTGCTGTTTGAAACGTCCGTAAAATCTGTCTGCTCAAGACTATTTTTTTTTTTTACTGTGTAAAGACAATCAATACATAAGTGCTATACATTCTACATTCTAATAAAGTGAGTCATTCCTTTCCCAGCCTTCTACACCTGAGATGGCAGGCTAATTTCATTTTCTGTTTATTACTTGAATTTGTGAGAGTTTGCAGAATTCACATTTGAATACCTTCCTGTCACAAGAGGCTCAATCTGCTTTCTTCAACGTGTATATCCATCCATACAATATATTGATTATTGCTTACATTAAACTACAAATAGTTTCCCTGTGGCGACACTGAAGCTTTCAGATGAAATTTTTCTGTGACTAAATTTATGGAGGACTTATGCTTGGAGATGGAGTCAGATGGGAAAATCCATCCGTCCGTTATCTAAACCCCTCCCTCCCCATCAATAACAGGGGGGAGCTGGAGGCTCTCCCAGCTGGCTATGGGCAAAAGACAGGAACACACCCTGCACAGCTCGCCAATTCATCCCAGGGCACACACACCATTTATTCACACTCTCATACCTAAGGGCAATGTAGAGTCTCCAATTAGCCTGACACATGCATGTTTTGGACTGTGGGAGGAAACTAGGATACCTAGAGGAAACACATGCAAACACAGGAAGAACAAGCAAACTCCACACAGAAAGGCCCCCGGCTGGATTCAAACCTTCTTGCTGAGAGAAAATAGTGCTACCCGTAGTGCCACTGTGCCACCCCATATGGAAACATGTTTTCTTGCATTTCCCTTCAACCCAGTATTTGGAATTATTTATACTCTCTCTCTCTCTCTCTCTCTCTCACACATACTCTCTCTCTCTCTCTCACACATACTCTCATTCTCTCTATGTGTAAGTCTGTGTGTGTGCTCACATACAAGAATGTGCGTGTGCAACCACTTCATAGATATCAACACAATTCTTCAACTGCTCTCACAGTTCCGGTGACTCACAATTTGTCAGCCTTCAGAAGGTGCCAAAATGTAATACTACATCGGTTTATATCAACACTTCCATGACAAGCTCATCCTGACTGAGTCATCTCCTTTCACTTCTCAAACATGTTAGCGTGACACATCGCAGCATATTGCTCTTCAAAAGCAGAGGACCAACAAATCCACGTCCAATAGCGCAGTGTTAGGAGTGTTGGTTACACAAGACTGAGTTGGCTTTCTTTTTGTGAAGACTCTTGTTCTCTTGAATTTTTTTTTTTTTTGGGTGTCTGCACAAAGGAGCTGAGTTGTAAACAACACACTGCCCAAAGCTAAGCCATTCATTTCTAATGCAGCTGGGGAAAGCAGAGGCTTTGAAACCTGATGTGGTTGTACTGAATTCCCTAAGGATGACATCGCCTGACAGGTGATTTGGGACGACACCAGTTGGAAAGTAGCGGTAGAGTAGCGCAGTATTGATTTGGCCATTTGACTTCTGAAGGAGCAATAGATCTACAGTGAAAATGTACCTAACTGTTCCACAGCAGACCATCGGTTTGGGATTCACAATTCACCATACAAAATACTGCAGGACGGCACAGAAATTAAATACAGCTGAGCAACAGAAATTACAGTTCAACCATCAAAGCGAAGGTTGACCATTAAACATGATTCAAAACATTACTGAAAATTCTGCCGTAAATTAGTTCCATTCTATGGAATTAACCTGGCCATAACTTAGACAGAATTTGTGTGTGTGTGCGTGTGTGTGTCTCTGTGTGTGGGTGTGTACACTTGCACACAAATGCATGTATATGTTTGTGTGCGAGGGTGTGCATGTGCACATGCGTGTTTGGGTGTGTGTTTGTGTGTGTCTGCGTGGGCGCATGTGTTTGATTGTGTTTTTGTTTGTGTGTGTGTGTGTGTGTGTCGCTGAGCATGTGCATGAGTGTGTGTCTAATGTGTCTGTGTGGGTACAGGTGTGTGATTGTGTGTGTAAGTGCATGTGTGTGACTGCATATGTTTTTTTTTCAGTGTGAGTGCGGATGCCCGAATACATTTTTGTCACTTTGAGGATATTTTCAATTCCACATTATACCATTTGAACTCAGTAACAAAAATGCACCTGTAAAAGTGAAGAAAATCTCCTCAGACCAGGCTGATGATGCCACTGGATGGATGAGCACATCCATGACTTCATTTCGTGCTTCCTGCCAGCTCAGCTGCTGAGTAGCTCTATAATTGAGTACTTCATCACATCATAAGCATACTTGTCACCAGTGATTCGCGGAAGTTTGAAGCATATCTAATGAAGCTCAGATGCAGGCAGCGATATTATTTTAAATACAAAAAATGTGACATACATGCATAATGACTTCAGGAAATCTACTGATTTGTGCCTATGCCAATATCAGACATTCATAAGAAATTAATTCTGCAGTTTTACAATCTTACCCTTGCTATTTGCACATATATAAGTTTTCCTAAAATCTGAAAGGTTCAAATAAAGTATAGCACCATGAATGAAAAACACTCCTTCTGCATCTCTTGAGAAGATCTTTTTTTTTTTTGTCTCTTGGGTGAATGCACGACGCGTGAACTTTGAATGCAGTAAATCCTACGCTGATTTGCTGGTATACAAGACCTGCCACTGACTGAAGATATACGCTTGTCTGCAACTCGCTTTCTCAATGGCACAGTCCCCTGGTACACATTCAAAGTAGCAGACAAAGCCTCTTTACTCCAGAGGACAGAAATGCGGGAGGTCAGCAGGTCAGGGTTATTACTATTCTTTAGTTTCCACCTGCTAGGAGTACATAGAATATATTACAACTGCATCAGCGAATGACAAAGGGGAGAAGTGTACAACACCAGGTGATCCAAAGTTAAGCCATAAAGGTTCGAATTGATGCCCCTCCCCTCAAAATCTCAAAAGATCAGTTCTACAAGAAATAATACTCACACATACTCAGACAAAGAAAAGTTTATTGACAAGTTTGACAAAAAGCACCGCTCGAAACACAAAATATTAAAAGTTAAAAATAGAATAGTCTCTACAGGCAGTCTGGATAGCTGAACAGTCGTGAAAGAACTTAATGGAACTCACAACCATGAAAAATTAAATAAGTCATGTCATATAGAAAGGGAAATTTGGGACCTTCCGAAAGACTTGACTGACGGGCCCTCAGAAAAAATGTGCTGAAATTGTGTTGGGATGCAGTGGTCTGGGGTTGAGGGGCCCAGTGTTTTCATTGGCCCCAAAAATCCCTGCGGCGCCTCTTGCGAGAAGTGCGATTAGATGAACATGGTTGGCCTCGGCGAGTCCACCTCTGGTGGCTCACAGTAGCATATCTCTGTTTAACACCATTATTGTTCTCTTGACAAAGTGATGTATCACCTGAAATAAAACTCCATTCACTGATAAGGACAGGGGATGGTACAAAGAAGTCTCTACTGAGACAAAGGGGTCAGCTCAATCTATCTAAAGATCACAAAGCCATATGGCTACCAAAAAATAAATAAATAAGTAGAGCATTTTCTCCTACACATTTTTTTCCAAGCTGAAGTAAAAAAAAAAGTGTCTTTTGACTCTCAGGTAATTACTGAAATGCAAAAGCATTCCAAATGCTCTAATCTTTGAAAATACCAAGGAGCTCCTTGTCCAGGGATAGAGGAAGAGATCCTGGAGTTGGTCTCCATAAGAGCAATATATCAAACAGACAGCACTATCTGTTGTTACACATGAGATTTGTTCAAAATGAGTAATTATAATTAATCACTTGAAGTGATATGTTGTGTGCAGCATCATTTATCATGGTTACGTAATTTAAATTCTGTCATTAACACAGGGCAATCAAGCCTTCCTTAATGCGCATTGCTGTCATCAGCATATTCTGGTATATTTCCATTGGTGGATGGCTTGCCACTTCAGTGAAGCCATTTCCTTGAGCTGAAATTGCATTCACCTAAGCAAGAATTTCCATTTGATGTAAAGAAAGTTAAAATCAAGTTGCAGTTGATGCTGATAGGGTACCTGACCAGAGCCTAAAAAATGCTACCAAACATTATCAAGGTTTTCCCATGGAAATCATCAGAGGTCAAAAAATCTACTCCGCCACTATCAACAAACTAATAGCCTTCTGTTAAAAATCAGAATATTATGCAATATCATTACCTTACACAATATATTGCTCAGTTGCTGGCTCTCAAAAAAACTGGATGTCTTGAATGTAGCATTAACTTAATTGTTATAAGTGATTATTTCATTTTGTTTGAAGTTTGATACATTTGCATGTTATCAGCCAACGTTCATTGAAATCTCAAGGTGTCAACACAGATCCACAGTGCAAGACCCATATTGCTGGAGAACAGGCCATATCTCAACAAGTCATTTGAGGTGAGTCAACTTTATCAACTTGTGTGTTTCAGTTACTGTTATTTCAAGTTAACTTTGAATTATAAATGTTCGACATGATGTGCACGTGCATGGTTTCACACCTGTATATCAGTGAAAATGCGTGTGTGCGCACATTTTGGTCAGCCTTGTTAGCCAAGCCAATACATATACAGTGTGAGACTGAATTTTTCAGTGAAAGTCCCATCGAAGTTAACTCTTCTCTTAATGAGGTGCAAGAGGCAGCTGTCTTTGAAGACGCTCAGTCCGAAGGCCACGCCCCCATGAACTACATTTCACCCTTTTAGTTGTAAGGCCGGAAACCAGACCAGCCATTCTGCGAGTGTATATAATTACCGCCACTACAGGAAATACTGTTTTGGGCCATTTTGAATGATCATACTCAAGTTGAGGTTTCTCCGCTTTCCGTCACGGACTGCCTTTCATCCTCCCCGTGTTAGAAGGCCAGCGGGGCGATAATTAGGAGAACAGTCCACTCAAACACTTTCTGGGCTTAGCCTTGAGTAGGGAATGAGGTGAACAGCATTGTGCAGTGACATGGATAGCTGTCTCAGCTAGCTGACCTGGCCTTACCCTTTGATAGGAAATTCTTAAGATAACAAGAACCAGCCCATTCGGCTGACGTTTTACCTTTAGCGGGCAAAAAGGAATATTTGATCTTGTTAGGATGGACTTCAAAGTCTTTTGTGATGTATCGTTATGGGCAAATCATTTCTGTTTCAGAGAAAAGGATCATAGACAACCTGAAATAATGAGAAACCTTTAAGAAAGATTTTTTTTCCTGTAATACTATTGGTTACCATCACATATAGTAGCAACGCTTCGATCTCTGAAAAAATATGTACTCTATATCTTGATTCCACGTACCATGCACTGCATTTTTGTGATTTAAATAAATGCAGCTCACCTTATCTAACCTTACCTTATCTTTCACAATCATTAGTCTTGATTTTTCCACAAAAAGAAGCTGCACTGCACCGCAAATTCTCGATTGTAGAAGGCAGGGATGGATGTGCCCCCTGTCTGCTGGCAGCAACAGGCTTAGTATGTCTGTCAATAAGACTGTCTGCTGAATGCTAACACGTATGCATAGACCAGGCTCTCGACCTTATTCTGAAAGGGCCGGTGTGGCTGGAGGCACTCAGTCCAACCAATCAGATTCCCAACTGATAATAATACTAATCAAGACCTTAAGCAAAAACTCCAGGGGGGAACCAGTTGTGTGTTACTGCATGGCTAAAATGAAAGCCGCCATCTACATCGGCCTTTTCTGAGTTTGAGAACCCCTGATGTAAACTGTAACTTTAAATAACTTTTCTTTTTTTAATTTCAAAAAAAAAAAAAAAATATTTCACAGAAGTCTTGTGATACTGCGCTGCTAATAGCCGATGATAGCACTAATTGTAGCCTGCACCTAAAATTTTACACAGTATCTTTTCAAATGTTAAATTGCAACCAGTAATTCATCCTTATGAATGTAATGTCTCCTGCTAACAGTTTAAAAACAAAACAAACAAAAAAAAAAAACATGAGTTACATGAATGTACAAATATACAGCTGAAAGCTTTCGCATTGCCACTTCAAAAGGGCTCTGTTCATCTGTGTGCTGATCACATTCCTGGTCATAATTAGATGACAAATTCACACTGTGTTAAAGTGTCTATTCTGAGTGATTGCTTCATGATTAGTCATCCCCCTTGTTACCTGGAGGCTACATCCTGTGGCGAGAACAGAAAATTACAGTGTTAAAGATGCCCTGGAAAAAGGCATTACCCTGAATATGAATCATTGGCAGTTTGTCCTCCATTTTGTTTCTTGCTGGAATAAAAATACATGGGTAGATAATCCCTTAAAATCCCTCCTGGTGTAGACAAGCGTTAACGGGGAACTTTTTTTTTTTTTTTAAAAAAAGTGCTTTGGGCAGTACTATAGCCACGCTTCAGGTTTTCATTCTGGAGATATTTTACGATTAGAGGACAACAAATCGAGAATTTAATAATGGTGCGGAGAGACTTGAAACAGGGCTGAAATTTGAAAGAGACATTAGTGAGATTGAAGTTCTAATTACACGGAAAGGCCGATTCTGCACCTGTGTAGACAAGATCAACAAAGATGACCTTGTAGATTGCGAGAGAAGACTGATGTCAAAGGCCAACCCATCCATCCTTTTGATTGATCCGGTGCGGAACCGTCGATTTTTCTTGATAATGAGGCATTTGTTTGAAAAAAAAAAAAAAGCGAGTGTCCAGCTTAAATATAATGTTGGAGTAATACAACATTTCAACGAGACCTCAGCGTTGACTGTTTTCTATTCCATAGTATTCTGTGAATACACGAGTTATACACTGATATATTAGTTGAAACCTTTACAGAGTTCTGGTAAGTAAGCATACCAGCTGATACTGATCTCAAAATCATCTGTAATAAAGACCAGACTTCCCACGATTCTGACCAAGGTGTGAAATGGAGTGTGTGCTGTCCGTGGCATGTATTCCATGAATTAAGGTAAAATTACATCTCCTTCTTCCAGCACAATGGCCACCAGCCCCGCAATTGGCGCTTGTATGGGTTTCAGCCCTAAATCGAGGCAATCAGAGTGGAAGATGAATGTAATTTTCCTTTACCAAATTTATTTTCTGCCAGCAATCAAATTTATTTTTTATATTGCTCTGGTATAAAATCCTCATACTGCCAGGTCCATAAGTATTTAGACAGTGACACAATTCTCATAATTTTGGCTCTATATGCCACAACAATGGATTTGAAATTAATTAAAAAAAAAAAAGCAAGTATATTTGAATAGTAGATTTTCTGCTTTGATTTCAGGCTTTTCCCAAAACATTGTATGTGGGAATTTCCTTAATTGTGTACATAGTCCCTTCAGTTTTAGGTGCTCAAAAGTATTTGGCCAAACTAACATAATGATAATTTTAATTTTTAATTCTTCAAAGGAAATCATTTGCACTCAATGACAGCCAGAAGTCACGAACCCATCAACATCACCAGATACTGGGTTTCTTGCCCGATGACGCACAGCCAAATTTTCACTGCAGCTGTCTTAAGTTCCTGTTTGTTCTTGATGCCTTTTGCCTTCAGTTTTGCCTTCAGATTCAAGACAGGTAATTGACATGGCATTTTATAGAAAGCCCACTCCCTTGCTTTAACCCTTTCAGCGCTATAGGCAACTAGAGTTGCCCAATGATGTAAGATATCAAAATCAGATGCTGTTGAAAAGAGCCGCCCTGTGGGAGCTCTTTTAAACAAGCTGCCACATGATAGGTTTTTGACAGCTCAGGATAATAACATTTTTAATTCCTTGAAAATTTATTCAGCGCTCAAAGGGTTAAAAAAATTGTTGGGTTGGTTTAGCAATGTGCATCAAGCCATTGTCCATCTACACTATGAAACACCATGGAATGAGTTTTGAGGCATTTACTTGAATTTGAGTACAACGTTGTAGATAATATAGCCCTGTAGAACTCAGAATTCATCCTGCTGCTTTGGTCTGCAGTCAAAACATCAAAAAATATAAGGGAACAGGTTCCATTGCCAGTCATATATGCCCACACATGACCATACTTCACAAGTAAGATGGTATGCTTTGAATCACGATAGGTTCCTTACCTTCCCCATATTCTTACCTTCCCATCACTCTGGTAAAAGCTCATCTTTGATCTTTGCCTCATCCATCCAAAAGATGTTGCTCCAGGACTGCAAGGCGTTTTTTGGAATTTTTTTTTTGGCAAACACTGTTTTTGAAATTTACCAGTGCATTACGCCTTGTGGTAAACCCTTCACATTTACTCTGGTGAAGTCTTCTCTTGATTGTTGATATTGGCACAGATATGCTTACTACAAGGATAGTGTTCTTGATCTGGCAACTGCCAGGAAGGGATTTTTCCTCACCAAGGAGAGAATTCTTCATCATCTACAGCAGGTTATATCTGCGGTATTCCAGGCCTTTTGGTGTTCCGGAGCTCAACTGAGTGTTCTTTATATTTAAAAATGAATCAAATGGTTGATTTGGCCATGCCTGATGTTTTTTTTTTTCCTCTGAAGCTTTTGTTATCATTTTTTCAGCCAAATGATGTCTTGCATAACTGGTTGTGGCAACTCATCGGAATTCATATGGACAGTTAACAGCTATAGATTCCCAAATTAAAAGTAAATAATGAGAGAATAACATATACCTGGCCATGGAACAGCTGCACAGTCACACGCCCAATTCCTTTTGGTGCCTTAAAAAGGGGGAAACCACATATAACAAGTGATGAAACTCCTACATTGCTCACTGGTTTTGGAGGTAAATACCTTCATATTAAAACAATTAGTCTGCACTTTGAGCAAATTTTCAGCTGTTTTGAAATAACAAAAATAACAAAAATATGAACTATGAACTTTGTCATTTTGGTTTTTTGTTTAAATCAAGTGATAAATTCTCGCTAAATCACAAATATTTTATTGCGCCAAATAGGCTTGCCAGGTGCACCGCTCAATACATGCTAATACAATGTGTTTGTAGATGCTACGTCAAATAGAAGCCTTGCGACTGCTTTGTATGTTATGAAATCAAAAAAAAAAAAGAAAAAAAGCTGAGCTGGTTGTTGACAATTTCGGAAGTTGGAGGAGCAAATATCCACTTAAATTTTTTATCTTGGATGCATCATACATGCTACATTTCTAATATAATAACAGTATGTAGAGCTGTTCTTTATTATTTTTCTTGCTATTTTGTGACACTTTAGTAAAGGAATAAAATTATATGTATCACAGCTGGGTAGAGCAGAGTCTAAGTGTCTCATTTCACATGTTAAATTGGCCTCATTAACATGTGCCTGGCTTGTATGTGCTGGAGTCAAAATGTTCATTGGCAGTTTTGTTGAGTTTTCATCAGTATTCTTGAGTGCTGACACATTCCAACGGCATCAGAGTTCAACTACCCCTCATTCCACCCCGATGTACCAGCTGTTAGTGCAGTCCAACAGAGAGGTGATTGTAAATTTCCGAGTATTTTTTCTTCCCCCGAGTGCACGCTCGCCTTTCACAGTTCCTGTGAAAGCTAACTCACAATCTAAGCAAGCATACAGTTGTGTTAAAAAAAGAAAACAGTGCGTTAAAAAAAATGTGAATAAAGTGCTTTTTTTTTATAGCCTTCAGTTCCATATTTCAAATCTAATGGAAACATTACATATTCAATTCCAAATCAAGGCATTAACAAATTTGATCAAGTCTGTGTTATTCTTTTACAGGAAGCAAAGAAACGGACTATTAATCCGTTCAAAAAATAGCAATGTCAATGGCAATGGCAATGTTCTCTCCAAGCTCAAATATTAAATTTAACTCAAGATTTGACTTCACTTTGAATTACTGAACTAGTCTTTAGTTGCATAACCATTGTTTTGATAACTGCTGCGCATCTGCGTTGCATCGAGTCAACCAACTTCTGGCACCTAGAAACAGATATTTCAGCCCAGGATGAACAAACTACACTTCACAGTTCCTGTGAATTTTTGGGTTTTGCATTTTTAATGTCACCCCACAAGTTTTCAATGGGGGTTGAGGTCAGGGGATTGAGCTGGCCACTCCATAACCTCAATCCTGTTTGTCTGGAACCAAGATGTTGCTTGCTTACTCGAGTGTTTGTGGTCGTTGTCTTGTTGAAACACCAATTTCAGGGGCATTTCCTCTTCGGTGTATGGCAACATAATCTCTTCAAGTATTTGGATGTATTCAAACTGATCCATAATCCCTGGTGTACTATAAATAGGCCAAACACAATAGTATGAAAAACATCCCCATACCATGATTTTTGCACCATCGTGCTTCACTGTCTTCACAGTATACTGTGGCTTGAATTCAGTATCTGGGGGGTCGCCTGACATACTGTCGACAACCGCTAGACCCAAAAAGAACAATTGTACTCTCATCAGTCTGTAGAATGTTACTCCGTTTCTCTTTGGGCCAGTCAATATGTTTTAACCGATTCTGCACATGCCGTTTTTTTCAACAATGGTGCTGTACGAGGGCTTCTTGCTGATAGCTTAGCTTCGATCAAACGTCTTCTGACTGTAACAGCACTTACAGGTGATTTTATATCATTTTGATTTTTCTGGAGGTGATGATTAGCTGTATCTTTGCCATTCTAACTATTCTTTGATCAATATCAACAGTAGTTGTTAGTTTCCTTCAACATGTTTCAGGTTTTTGATGCCATTTTAAAGCATTTGAGATCATTATAGCTGAGCATCCTATATTTTGCTGCACTTCTTTACACATTTTCCCCTCTCCAATCAACTTTTTAATCAAATTACGCTGTTCCTCCGAAAAATATTAGGAATGGCCCATTTTACATTGAAATTCAGTTTGAAATATATTTTATAACAATATGTGAATCATTTGCTTCCCTTCTTCTTTAAGGAGAATTAATGACACTTGTTTCTTCACAGAATGAACAAATTCTGTAATCAAACTCCACACTGCTATTATTTTGAACACGCCCCTTGACCTGAATGAGTACATTTCTCAGAACAAGCAGAGTGGATGTCATTACTGTTGGGTCTGTAGTTTTTCTAATACACTACCAAATCTACAAGAAATTATTTGCCATACAGAAATATCACTACTACACATAAACAGTGGTTCATCAGGTTATGGATGTTACACTGCTATTTTTTTTAACACAACTGTAGGGATGGTGCGAAAGCTAATGTACCAAGGTCTCATTTCTTTATGAATCCCACTGATTGGTGTTATGGCTTCATTGATCACTGCCGCTATAGCCGAAATTCAATTTATTCCGGATAAACTAGTTGTGAGTGACCGCAATTCAGTTCCACTTAATTACCTTACTGTGTTTGAATGTGTGCAGTTATAGGGAAGTAATGCAGATGGCATGCGGAATGTGTTTTTAATCTGCACGTTCGATATAGGGCTTTATATTTGTCATATATATTATTATGCATTCTTTATGTTCCATTAAAGGCATTTGAAAGTAATGCCCAACAGATATTGATGTCAACAGTACGGTGAAAATGCTAATACACATCATTACAGTAAGTGAAGGAATGTTTTCGGCAATGGCCTCTTAAGAGGAAGAGTGGCAATATAATGAGGTGATATTCATTATAATATAATCCATGATGGAACAGGCATTTCTGAATATTGCAATTTTGCAATTTCATCAGTAAAAGAAATTGTGGCTGGAGATGGACCAGCACATTGATTTTTTTTTTCATGTTGGCTCTGCAGTTTTCCAGTTTACTGACTTTATTAACGCTAGTATACTACCAGCAAACGTGTCCTCTATCCCACAGCCAATAAAATGACTGGTCAGATAGTTTTCACATTTGGTCAGAGGGAGCATCTGATCATCTCACCAGAAATGGTCAATTGTATTCACAGAGCATTACCTTGAGGCATTTGCTCATGCCAGTTCCAAAGCATTTAACAATGATGAAACTGGTCTTTCCATTGTCAGTAGTCCCTGTGAAACTGGAGAGAAACAGCAACATGGAGCGTCACTTTTACTTGGGGTGTTTATGTATGTATGTATATATGTATTTATTTCTTTGTTTATTTGTTTGCTTGTTTAGTTATTTATTTTTTTTTTTTTTAACTGTTGTGAAGTTTCACATCCAGAAGGTAAGGTTACAAAATCTCATATATCAGAATCCACCTCAGGATTTTGACTTGAAATAAACAGCACACATTTGAGTCAATGACCTATCATTTACATCACTCACCAAAGCAAATGATGCACTATGCATTATATGGCACGGCCTATCGATGCCCTTGCTTTTTATTGTAAAGCAGGCAGATTGTCAGTCCGTCTATAATTATCCATGATGTCTCTGATGGCACTGGGCTAGACCAGTCGTAAACGTATATCTATATTCAGAAATGGGCAATAATTGAACAATAAAGGCAACATCAGTATGATGCACGGTTATGCATCAACCTGATGACAACTAAATGAGCAATTGGCCTTCCTGTCAGTGACATTAATTGCAGCCATAACAAAGTATCTCCAAAGGAGTATGATTTCATCTTTTAGAGATGGTATCTATGTTTCGTCTCAGTTTATCATCAAGGCAACCTTCTATGCAGATAGTCTTACCTTTATGCAACATATCCCCTATTTGCTAATCGCTAATCTTTCGAGTTGTTTCTTAGTACGTGATTGTGTAGCTGTAGCCTTTCCCCCTCATTATACATTAGTACATTGTTCATAAAAATGAATGCAACATCCAATGGTTATTAAAAAGATGAATAGAAACCTTGAATCGACACTATTCTCAACCAGTTTCTGAACAAACCACTGTGGTTCTGTCAGGGACCACACGCCAGTTAATGTAGAATAGCAACCAAAAATAGGCATCGGCCTACCGCAAGGCTTGCTTAGCATCCTGTTCTTTTAAATCTGGCAGCGCACCTCAGTCCAGGGTCAAACAGGAAGACGGGAGAGGGCCAGTAGGGTCAAGTTTGCGAGGTGCGATGTGGATCTGGTGATGACTTATCCCCTCAGGTAGAAACCCAGTGATAGGATGAAAACTGAGTCACTTCCTGCTTGGCCTTAAGCTCATTACTTATCCTTATTTATCATCTTTTACTCTGTCTTCGGGTGCCAGGAATATAGTAGCACCATAGACGTGGATGTATTCAATATTTTAACACCCTGTTGAGTTGGAAGTAACAACAGTGAAACGCCGCTATTTTAATTTTGATTCATGTTGTTTCTACTCACTGAAAGCTTCCTGTGAACTCACTGCTCATTAATTAGCATGATGATTTCATCCACGTGAAAACTTACCAGTGTTTGAGCCGTCTGTATGAAGGGAATGTTGAGGGAAATGACAGAAAAAAAAACTGCTTCTGCTTGCGAAAGTGACAAAACATCGCCAAAGGTCACAAGATGATAACTTTCCATAGAAAATAGTCTTCATATATCTCTAATGGATATCATATGCTATGGTCAGCAGTAACGTCATTATTATGAATTCATTTATTTAGCTAGCCTTTTTGTGAAAAAAATGAGTAATGACTTCAGTTGTGGTGACAATTTATTTTTACAATAATGTTGCCCTTTTAGTTACATTTTCTTTTAACGAAACACAATATATTTTCAGTTTGTCCAGAATTGCTTCCATCTTATTGGGTGGAACTTCCATCCTGCCATATTCAATGGCATATTTTCTTCACCCCATTTACACTGGAGATCCTGGTTTAGCCATCCTGCTAACACGTGTATGACATTCAGCCAGGCTTATTGGATGATATAGATTTGGCATGGCCATAACTGTCATAGATTTATAGGAGCACATAAAAGAAGAAAGGAGATTAAAAATAACTGATTCACATCCTTCCTTTTTGCAAACATAGTATAAAAACCTCTTAAAAGTATCTCTGCTATCAGATAGCACAAGACCTAAGAAGGAACCACAAATAGCAGCACTTGACTACTGCTATAACATGAAAATTATATAGAATCAAAATGATCAAGAGAGAGAGACACAATCTTTCATATCTTTAGGGGAAGGCATTGCTCAGCAGCCGCGTTGACGTGAAATATCACTCCGCGGCATAAAGACAACGCGAGGCAGAATGAGTTCTGCCAGAGTCCACTGGCATGGGCGCATTCGTTTGAGACTGGAGGAGTGTGACAAGCATTGTTGGTGGATTTATAGGCAGAGAGGCCCAGTCTGACACGCTTTTTGCCCTCAGGGTCCGTGAGCAGGGATGGGCCTGAACTTGTTCTCCTCTGGGAAGCAAATCAAATCCTGGAGCCTTTTCGTCAGCTGTCATGGGTGGCAGACGGATATTTCTGTGGGGCCGAAGGCAGGAAATTAGCCTATTAAATTACGACTTTTTTTCCGCTGGCCCTCCTTGTCATTCTGCCTAGCTCTTCCACAGCTGTTCTTTCAAAGTTAGTCAGCAGTATCCCCAGCCCTTTACCTTAGAGCGCTTTAAAAACCCCTTTTTGTCTGGTTGCTTAGTCACATCTATGGATTGTTCAGCGCACCACTTAGTGAAACAGCTAAGTCGAGTAAAGGGCTGTGGGATATGCTGCCATTTTTGCCACTGCTTCTTCTTTTAAATGCTCACAGTGATGCTCAGTTGACTGTGTTAGGACTATTTGCTGCCATTTTAGCTCCTCCAATATTTCTGATACTTGGGATGAAGCCCAGTAAAGCCCATATTTTCTGGGACACCTGCAAACTCATTGGGCTCTGCCACAACAAAAACTAGATATAAAACATTTCAAAGTAAGCTGAAGGGCAGAGAGCAAGCTGCATCTACTATCCTCTAATAAGAATAAATTATAAAAAATGGAGGAAGTTTTAGATTAAAATAAAAACTTAAGTTTTGAAAACTGATCACTGAAATATGCCAGTACCTCATTAAAAAAAAAAAAAAACTTGCCTACTCCCTATGAACTCGTTATCAAGGTCTGCTTAACAGATTAGGAAGAAAAGAACGATATACTTATGATATACCTACAGTACCTACCTACCAACCTACCTACTTACCAACTAACTTACCTTCCTACCTCAACATTGTGACTACGTATAAAAATATAATGACAAATTGTTTTTTCTTTGAGATTTTTTTTTGTATGATTAAAAAAAAAACTTGGAATAAACATATTTATGACATTTAACTAGATCTTCGACAACGGAGGTCATGTGTCACAGCAAAGAAATTAACTAATTAATCAGTCTGTGACACATCCTTTCTGCCTTAAAATCTATTTCTTGTATTCTAGGCAGATGGGCAGACTGCTCCAGCACTTCCTGCTTAGTTTCTGTGCCATTAGAGTGGTGACAATGGAGCATCCTGATACTTGCGGTTTGATTGACAATTGGGGAGGCTTGTTTTGCCCCTTGGTTGCAGCCATCTCATGTGAACTTCCGCTATACTTGACATGCATCAGCTAACATCAACAAACATAACATTTAAGAAGGGCCACATGAGACTCAGGTTCTATCAGACAAGACGAACAGCTCTCTCCCGTCTTTTCGTTCTTCGCCTCCCTCCCTGTTCCATCCGCTATCGAGAATCTCTGCGATTAGGCGGCTTTAACATTTCACACTAAAGCACCGCTGACGTGATATCTCGTTGTACGCGTTCCATTTACTTTGCTGTGATGCATCAGTGTCCAATAAGTTATTCTGAAGCAAAGGAAATTGGTAAGGCTACTTTGCGAACACTATGCATAAATGGATGTTGATAGAGAACCTTTCATAGCCTGTAATGCACAACTGATATATATATTATTTTTTTTTCTTTCAAACTGTAAGGATGCGCAAAATATTTAAGCCAACTGCAAAGCTTCAGGACATGAGTGTGTATTAATTATTCATTAATATTGCCATTACACTGTGACCAATTTTGAGAGTGTACGCTATGTCATCTTAATATATGCTCGGGAAATTACTGCATGATTTATAAGCACTACTCCATATCGTTTCTGGCCTAAATACACTGATGCAATTTAATCTACCTCTACAAATAACGCAGGGCTGGACTCTGAGAAGGGCACGCAGAGGAAAGTGGCTTTAGAGGTTGTTATCATGGCAACAGTGCTTCCATAAGCTGAAATATGAGCAAGACTGCACAAGCTTGAGGAAGTGTCACAACTTTATGTCAGGAATGAACTATGATGATCATTTCTGAACAGAAGCACCAGCAGTGAAGGACGTGCAGTCATTGAGAGCTAAAACTATCCCATCATATTGACTTCTGGCTGCATTCATTCTGTGACTCTTTTCTCAAAAACATTTTTTTGCACTATTTTTTCCTATAAGATGCTATTTCAATTCGCCAGGGAAAGCCATATCCTGTTTTTGTGTATACTGTATATGGAATAAGCTTAAGCAAGCTCCTGATAAATCATTAAATGCAAATTATTTACGGTTATTTATATGATAGACAGGATGGGATGAAAAAAACTGGTCAATTGTCCCGTTTATTTTTATTTATTTATTTTTTTTTGAAGCAACTAAATTCTAGTGAGCTTGTAATGCAGGCTGGCAGATGCAGCCAAATCACATTTTACCAGCACATAGCCAGCTCATCTTAAACAGCCCGAGCTAGAAGTTAATTATCCATATAATGAATTTCCAACTTCAGTGTGACTGTCTGGGGGGATTTGAAAGGATAAGCTTCAAAAGAGGCAGAGATGGTGAATGCTGCTCTGGCAGCCTTGTCATTCCTAAACTGTCCGTTAATTTAAAATAGTTTAAGAGATAAACAGCCATGTTGCAATAACACATATCGCGGGTGCAGGGGGAAAAAAAAAAACATTCTTCAAAAATCCTAGCCAGACACTTGTTCTCATAGCGCTAGCACCCTTAGCTATGTCGCGTCATTGTGCTTGCGGGTTGTGAATCAAGCAAAAATTAGCCACTACCGCCCCCCCACACCTCCCCTAAAATTACATGTAGGGTCTTCGTGAGATTTTGCTCTTGGCGTGTAGCAGGTCAGAGAGTACAGACTGAACAGAGATTCCAGTAAGAGAAGCTTTGACAGCAGCTTTAATTTTCTAAAGCAGTGACCCATTCCAGCGCAGTGTAAGAGAGCGTCCCACGGTGGCAATTAAAATAAATCGCTCCCGAACCCAATGGAACGGCGTCCGTATCCACGCCTCATCAGCGACCGTTTCTCCGTTCATGATTTATCCGAAAGCAGGAAAACGCCGTCCCGCTTCCCTGTCCCGCCGCAAATTCACGGACAGTATTCCGCTTTTGAAATATCGCCTCCTGCGCGCACTGCCTGCTAGTAATAAAATGCGGCATACATTATGTATAATGTTCTTCATGCTTTAATAAAATTCGCTAACCTTATCCAATAAAGGTTTTAATGATGTACGCTAAATGTATGGCTTGCATTTCAAACAGAGGACTGATATGACTTTGTAGTATGGTGATTAAGCAAGCCTCCGCAGTGCTTATTCAGGGGCACGTGGTAAGGGAGGTTGTAGATTTCTATATTTTAAGGTTCTTTTTAATGACTTTGCTTAATATAAAGTTAGCAATATTCAATATTTTTAGCATCATTCAAATGTCAGCACTTTCTTCCTCAGTTCTCATTTCAATACTTTTGTCTCTCTGGTGGATTATGTGTAGCCTATTTAGTATGCAATAGAACGCCACTGGTTCTATCTGAAAGAGGGAGATTTTTGCTCATTAGCTCAATTAGAGCTCTCAGAGCGAGTTTCGCTGGCTGTCAATGACCACAGGAGGACTTCATATTTCAATGCGCATATCATTATATCCCTAATATTTCTGCTGAAATGTTTTCCCTCTCTGCATTCACAGAAAATATTATCAGTTCAAGTTGAAGCCGGGGAGACATTTGAGTGGGCTTGCGTGAGGTTCAGAAACAAATATATGAATATGCCGTTCAGGCTTAAAGAACAACCTTTTGGCATTCTGAACATCAAAAATAACAAAAAAAAATTTAAAAAGCCCCATATATCCGAAGATTTGAATATCAGAAGAGTTGTCTGAACACCTGAAGTGTTGTTTGAGTACCCATCTGTGTGAACCTCAGTGAACTTCCATTCATGAAGCACTGTTTTTCCAGTGTATGGATTTTCTTGCCAACCTCAATTAATATAAAAAAAAAAGCGGGATCAAATTCTTCGCAGTGTCCCAGCACGGACGACACCCCTGACGCATTCCGCATGTGGAATGGCGCCCCGTTGGCTCGCATGAGAGCCCCGGTAAGATGGAGAGGTGTGTTGTATTCTGAAAGGAAATGGACCAGCAGATGAAGCAAATGATCCCATAATGCAGTGGGTAATGAACCACCTTCACGTCGGACTGTTCCTGGGCACGAGTGCGTCGATCGCCGGTGACCTCCACTGTGCCGCTCATTAGAAGACTCTCTTCTGGGGAGCGGGGAGAGAAGGCGGTGATGTCATTGACACTCGAGGTGTTCAGTGGGTAATTGCATCGCAAAGCAGTAAGTATGACTAATCCGCTGAGCCCTCACCAGAATGAGCTCACCGCACTGCTGATCACTCCCTTATGATGGAGTAATGTATGGCAATATACAGAAACTAATGGGATCCGGGTTAGGGTACTGTTCGTGTGTGTGCTTGTGTGTGAGTGCTTGTGTCTGCGTGTGTGTGAATGCTCGTGTGTGGGCAGGTATTCCCACCTCTTGTGGGGACCAAATGTCCCATCAAATGATGGAGAGCCAGATTTCTTCTTCCTTAATGGGAACATATTCTGCACCCAACAAGGTAACTGAGCTATTTCAGCGACACACTAACTTGTCATATAGTGATGCTACCTGACCAAGCGTCGATATACGAGGCAAAAGGAGGCTTTCAGCGTCCTTGTTTGATGCTTATGGTTAAGGTTTGGGTTATGGGTTAGGGGTTGAGGGGTTAGGGAATAGAGTTTGTCTTAAACTGGCGTCAAATAAGGATGCCAAAAGCCTCCTTTTGCATCGTATATCGACGATTGGTCAGGTAGCGTCACTATATGACGTGTCGGGATGAGACTGGGCTCACTTTAGGGTTAGCGGTTAAGGTTAGGGTGAAATTAGGGTTAGGATTTGGCTTGGGCATGTCGTTTTTATGGTTAATGTCGAGGTAACGGGTTAGAGAATGAATTTAAATCTATGGGATGTCCCCACAAAATATGAAACAAAACGTGTGTGTAGGTATGTGTGCGTGTGTATGTGTGCGTGCGTGCATGCGCACGCTTGTGTGTGCATGTGCGTGCGTGTCTCGGCAGAAGCATTTTTGCAAAACTGATTTCTTCCAAAAAGCACGCATGCAATACATTTTCAGTGTTTTCAAACAAATATTCTGTTTTCATCCAGGTCAAACATGGTTCGTTTGCTACAGTTATGAGCCTCCATTTCTGTCCAAATAATATTCATATTGTCCTGGCGGCTGACTTGCAACAATAACTAACAGATGCTTCATGCAAATGCCGCGTAGTCATCCACAAACTCCAAAATCATAAACAAAAAAACCTTCCCACTGGAATTACATCATTAAATAAGTTCAGTTTGTGGAAAAAACTCACTTCTTTTAATGCTGAACTTGCATTTCGCTCCTTGGCAGAGCTCCACTGGTAGTCACATGACTGCATGGAGATATACCATATTCTGCAAGCATGGGTTTGGCGAAAGAAGGACGCTAATGTCTATAATCCTTTAAATTTGACAGGTAGAGAACCCCGTAACCGCACTGATGACCCTTCACTGGTTTTATAACTGACCTGGGACAGACCCTGGAGGACCTAAGACAGTGCCGTCTTGGGTAAAACAGATAATCTTAACGTATGTGTCTTGCACATTCACTGTGATTAATATCCGCACTGCTATTCTAACAGATCATATTCCACCTCAAATGATCTGTAGATTACATCTGTCCTCATTTGCTGTGGTTTCTTTTATATATAGCGCAATCCCTTGCTCATCTGACAGCTGAGAAGGCAGAATTAAAGATTTTAAGCATTTTAATAGTGTATAAAGGGCAATGCGCAGTGGGTCCCCAGTGGAGGAGCATCAGCACATTACTGTACACATTTCATTCAAAAAATGATGACAGTGCTGAAAATGAGTGAGACTGCAGGATAGACTGTGAGTCATAGCGCTGGTTCTTAATGCTGTCGAAATTATCAGGAAAAACCCCTGAGATCAATGTAATGCAGTAGCTAGTTACAGCAATGAGCCAAAACATTACAACCGCTTGTCCTGTCGCGTATAGCTTTGTAGCTGCAGACCAGTCAGAGTGCCCATTCTGACCCTGTCCCACCTCCAGAAGTGTCTACAATGAGCTCATGAGCATAGGCCTTGCGGCATATGGTCCAGTGAGTTCAGTTTTATTTTACATCGCGTGCATCGACCAGGTACTTGTGCACCATTTACCTGGGAAAGAAATGGCACCAGGATGCACTGTGGGAAGAAGACAAGTTGGTGACAAGGGAGTGTGATTCACTGGGAAACGCTGGGTTGAGGAATTCAAATGGACGTCAGTTTGACGGAGCTGTTTTTGCAGCACCTGGTGGATCTACACAATATTAGACAGCGGTTTTTAGTGTTGAGGCTGATCACTGTACTAGTATTTTTAAAAAATGCTTACTTAATGCTTATACTTAGAACTGGACAGTTGGTGATGTTGAATCATCACATTGTACTGGCATATTCTCAGAAATCCCAGGGTCTTTTTTAAAAAACGTTCCATGTAATCCTATTTTACCAGTTGAATAGGTGATAGCAGACTTCTGTGTTTGGGACAGAAAATATGCCCATTTTTGCAAAATGATTCTTCATCATTCTCAAGCTATCTACCTATATGATGCATTGCCTCTGTTGAAGGCCACACGACAAGATTAACTCCCCACTATATGAGGGCAGTTGTCATCCTATTAAAACAAGTACTTGTTTTTATTATTCCTGGATTGTCTTCATTGTTTTAAGTTTCTCAGACGGAGCAAAGTTCACCCGGGCTGGCAATCTCGTAAAAGTGGATCCTTTGAGGCGATTCAAAGTGTATTAAAAAGATGCAAAGTGCATAAAAAAAGTGACTGCGCTGCACACTTTCCCTCCCTAAGCTTGTACATTTTATCTACACCCGCCAAACTGCGCTCTGAAACGGCGAGAACTCGTGTCCTCACCCGCCAACATGAATTACAGGTGAGCGCTTAAGCTGCCATTGCTGTCGCTAAAAAATAGCTCGCAAAGGCTAAAGACACAAGCGTTAAAACACTAAAGCAGCGCAACCTCACTGCATAGTTAGAACCTTGCAAGCACCCCTATGTGCTTTCATTAATTAGATCTTAATTCATATCAGTCTGCAGCCATTGAGAGTGCCTTAATTAATTATACTGCAGTAGTGCTACGGGCACCTAGCATAAGACTTTTATTTAGATTAATATCACTTTTATTTATTTATTTACTGATATTATAGCCAGTAGAAGAGGAAGTAGCTGTCTTAAAAGTGCAAGTGAGAAATAGAAATACAACCTTATACCCAACACTGCTTCAAGGTGTAAAAGCTGTGCAAACAGATATGCAAAAGCAGTTTTCCTATGGCCGATTAAGGCTGAGTTTTTATGGGCATGCCATAATAAATTCACTTCTGCTTAAAAATCCAAAGCGATGCACAGAAAAAATACAGTGATACAGCTTTGTTCTGAATGCTATCAGTGTGTGTGTGTGTGTGTGTGTGCGCGCGCGTGCGTGTGCGTGCGTTTGTGTGTGTGTATCTGTTCCTGTGCAAACTTTTGCGGACCAACTAGCGCTTGCACGCATATGTATGTTCTTTGTAAATCTGTCTCTCAACCAGGACCAGGACTTTTGTGAAGGGAAGTTGGTGTTGGCTGTTGTGATGTTATATCCTAACGAAAAAAAAACAAGACTAGGTCAAAACTCGGTATATAGCTGGGCTGTGTTTGCAGCTATTCATTCGAAAAGAGCATCGGTCGATGGGGAAACTTCATCACTCACTCAGTCAGTCACTCAGTGACAGACTTTTGTGTTTATAGGGCTGGCCCCCACTTTGCTGCAGAGCAGACAAAAACATGTGCAGTCTGTGATATCGTGCGGGGTGATAAGAGAGGTGAATCATGTGTTCACCCCATTCTGCTCACATTCCTGGTGCCTTGTGCGTATCTCACTCAGTCCCTCCTTAATGAAAAGATTAGTCATTTCAGGCATATAACAGCAATTACAGCCAATTGTTACGCGTATCATCCTGCCTTTTCCTCAATTGTACATCTGTTCCCTCCGACAGATTAATAATGTATTATCAAACAGTTCAGGATGGGGAGTTTTTCTTCCTCTCTCCTTTTTTTTTTGTTTAACAATACCTTATCTTTGTTCCAAGCATGCCCTGTTTATTAGAATTTTACTTTACTTGATTGGCATGTTTAAAGACACTTAAAAATCCCATTAAAATGACAAAAGAACAAAGAGAGCATTTAAATTCGAAGGCTTGGCAATGAGAAATAACAGTATCATATCAGAGCATCTTCCCTAAAGCATTTTAAACAGAAAAAAGAATTAAAGTCAAAATCTAGACGACTGAATTGTAATTTAGGGAAAGCACACAAGCAGTGCACCTTCATAATGAAGTTATCCTTGCTCCTTGATGCCCTCTCTATAATTCATTTCCAGTCAGTTCAGTAGTTTACTCACTTTTAAAATCAGCCTTACACTGTGTCTATGTTCATCACAACACCGCTTAATGCGAAATTCATTCAAATTCGGTTCTTCAGGAAACATACCCTACGTATTGGACTCGTAAGTAGGGTTGTCTGTTATTGGTGAATTAACATTGGACATTTTACTGTGAACGCAATGCTGGCTACCTTGAAAATTACTGCGGTACAGAACCCTTTGAAGTTAGAATCCTAAATGACACAATTGTATTCAGTGGTATTCTTGAATTATAGCCTTATGAGAAATGACCCTTTCTCCAGCTAATGGCACTGTGTACAATCTTGTTTGTTCATGTTCCTGTGATGTTATGAGTGACTGATGATGTTGGACCTATGCCCATACAGTAAATGACACAAATAATCTAACTGGTATGCGTTCACTTTCCTGAACAGGCCTAATTAATTATAAAATATGATCCTTTTTCGATTACGCCTGAAGAATTCGTATCAAGTTATTGATTGCGTCACTAGATTCATTGCAGCTTAAGAGAAGCTTATTCGCAACATTAATTAGTCACACAAGCCACATTATGTATGTTTATTCTGTGTTGATCAAAAAATAGTTGCGCCATAAAATGAACCATTTCCATATAATTGCAATTCATAAGAACCTATTACTTCACTGGTATTACCCAGCGTACAAATGGATACTCCAACCTTTTAGCCACTAAAGCCATAAGTATATCATAATTGGTAATTGGAGTACTTGGAGGAAACCCGCGGCAGTGATAACCACTTCACCATCCTGCTGTTTTATTTTACTTTTCTCTCTATTAATAAAACAACAGATCCAGCCATCTATTTATGTCCTAAGCCATTTATTGCCGGTCAAATGTATTAGCATGTTTAAGTGGATCCCAGCAACCATTGCAGGACTAAAACAAGAAATGAAAATAGCAATATAATGTTAGGGTCTTTGCAATAAAAACTATTTGGCACTCAAATGTTAATTTTTACCTAATTCCATTGCCTCAACCATATGCTTCCAATGCATATGCGCTTTCCTACTGGTTTGTAAAATTAGGCACAAAAACTGCATGACTATAATTTGCTGCACCAGCAAATTTCATTTTTTTCCTTAGATCAAGATTTACTTCTGGAATATGTGCAGTTTACTGTCCCTCGCCACGACACAAAGTGGAGTGGGGGGGATATTGCAATGGAGGCTTGTTTGCCGTCCATCCTTCCATCCGTCCTTCCGTCTCTCCATCTGTCCTTCTGGATAAGTGGTGACAAGTTTTCTCAGAAACTACTTTACCAAGATGAATGAATTTTTTGTGTGTACTACTAATAATGGCCTTGATTGGGCCTGAAAAGAAGATTCCGTGGTAGCAGGGATATTGATGACAATTTTGATTTTGCTCACTGTGCTGGTTGGAAGCACATAGCTAATCAACCTCTCTTCACAAGAAAGAAATATTACCAAAACAGCTAAGGACTCTTCAGTCTCAATGGTCGGCACTGACCCACTTCAGCGATGGTTTAGCATGTACTTGAATGGTCTGTAAATTCCCAATCAAAACATTATTAAGCCACTTTACAAGCTAATCTTTCTCTGGCTTGCATCATTTCACACAGTCATCGCAGCATAAATCCTCAACTAATTTGATTGGAAACAGATGATTCAGCAATGCCATTGGAGTGTTCTTCACCATTTTCATAGTCTTGTTATTTTTCTAAAACTGGATAGTTTCTCTGGTGCTTTGGTCTTCGTGGAGAAAAAAACTTTGCTCTCGCAATGGTTTTTGAATGTTTTGGCAATTTTATAACACACTTTCACTGAAAATGCTCTTGTAAACAAAATTGACATTTAAGTATAAAGAAAAATCTGAAAATATGCTGAACATGTACAAAGAAAATAGGTGAGCTGTGTGTTCATATAGTAATAAGTTTTCAACAGAAGGTCTCTGGTCCGTATAAAAGGAGCTGTACCGCTCTTGTGACCTAATTTGCTTCTGGTAAAAATCCTGGGTGAATAAATGGACAACAGATAAAAAGTGTAAGCTGTGTCTATCACCCTCGCTAAGGGCATCAGCTTCGGTAAGCAAATAAATAATAAAGGGGGCCTGAATTTTTAAACATGTAAATGTCGTTTTCTCTTTCCACATTTCATACACAGATTACTTGAGTTAATTTCAAGCAGCACGCCTAAAGGAGATTAGCTCCCTCTATGCGTCTGCACATTTACCTTTCTGAGATTTTGTTTATTCAGGGTTTCTATTGTAGGACTGTTCCCACAACTACCGTCTGATGAAACCTCTGGCAAAAAATGCAATTTGCTCTCGGAAGAGCATAAGATGGTGGTGCAAGATAGTGTCAGAGGCAAAAATAAAGACTAAGGTGATGAAAAAAGTGCCATGTATGAGTATGAAATGAATTAGAACTAGGTGTGTGTGTGTGTGTGTGTGTGTGTGTGTGTTCTCCACTAAAGGTTACACTGTTTACCGTTTACCAGAATATTTTCAAAGTTTACTTACAGCTGCATGGTGTCGCGAGGCCTGTTAATTGCATACACATGCAAACACGGCTTCTGGTCTTCAGATCTTATTCTCACGCAGGCAGCTGCCATTCTGCAAGGAAAATTTTTTAGTCAGCATTCAGTAGCGATATGTGCACTGTGGCAAGGTTAACAAATATGAAAATTGTCAGACTGTTTCTGAAAGAGCTCTTAGCTTTATCAAAGTCAAAGTGTAGGGCAAAAGCTTGATTGAATCCAGGCCTTTACCATGATCCATTTTAAGCTTTGCCTTTCTGACCCACGAAGCCAGACAGCATCTGATGCAATGACACGCACTGCATGACAAAATAACTGACATGTTGTCAAGATATGTATAAACGGTTCAGTCGTATTTCCTCTGTAAAGTCACTGTTAAGTCCCAGCTTTCAAGTTTTGTCTCCCCCCACCGTATTTCTCTACTGGTTCTCCGCTCTGCAATAGTACCCTTGAGCAAAGGACCTCAATTACCTCATAAAAAGGCAGCAGTGGAAATAGGCCAGTGTGTCTATATATATATATATATACACACACAACCCCAATTCCGAAATAGTTGGGACAAAGTGTAAATTGTGAATAAAATCAAAACTCAATGACTTTCAAATCACACCAGCCAGTATTTTATTCACAACAGGACAGAGATAACATAGCAAATGTTGAGACTGAAAAATTTTAGAATTTTACCCGCAAAATGAGCTCATTTCAAATTTGATGGCTGCTACAGGTTTCAAAAAAGATAGCATCCCCTCTTCTTTTTAACACAGAGTGGAGGCATCTGGGCATTGAGGAGACGAGTTTCTTGAGTTTAGCCATTGGAATTTGATCCCACTCTTGTTTAATACAGGCTTCCAGCTGCTGGAGAGTTTTGGGTCTCCTTTGACAGACTTTTCCTTTAATAATGCGCCAAATGTTCTCAATCGGTGAGGCAGGCAGGCCAGTTCAGCACACGGACTCTTCTACTACGAAGCCATTCTGTTGTAATAGCTGCAGTATGTGGTTTTGCATTATCCTGCTGAAATACACAAGGCCTTCCCTGGAATAGATGTTGTCTGGAGGGGAGTATATGTTGCTCTAAAACCTTTATATACCTTTTAGTATTCATGGTGCTTTTTAAAACATGCAAGTGTCCCACACCATATGCACTAATTTTAACCCAGGAAACCATGGTAACCAAACTAAAAAAATCAGTCTCAACAGTATAGGTTCCGGTCATGACAAGGTCACTTCCTCTTAGCCTCTTCCCACTCCTCATCTGCAAGCGTTTGGTGCTGCTGCCAGCATGTGCTCCTGTTCTCAATCTCAACTTTATTCTACACTCAGCAGTGAGTTTAAATCTTGCACCTACCTTAAACATGGTTCAGTGTCTCTGGCTGTGTCATTTGGTTGCCAAACAGGAAAAAAAGAAAGAAAAAAAAGGTTGTTAAATAAGACCAATTTCAAAAGTTGGTATTGTTTGGTGCTAATGCTAATAATATGGAATTTCCCATTGAGTTAGCTTGTTAGCTAAATGCTGAAGGTGGGTGATTTGCAGGCTAGCATTTCATTCCAAAATATGAATGAATCAAATGCATCACATGCATTTCAATGCTGTTGTTCTGTAGTGTTTATTTGAAATGATTATTTGATTTGTTGAATGATGCTGAATGAAGATATTTATGTTCAGTTATTTAAAATTTGTTGAATGATTTAATTTGAATGTATTTATTTTCTGAGATTTAATATGCCAGCTTTGATTTATGTTCAACGAATGATGATGATTTATGTTGTAGAAGTAAAGAGAAAAAAAATGTGTTTAGTTTGGATACTGATTTTATTTATTTGACCTGACCTTTTAGGTCAGGTTTTTTTGAACAAGGATCTATAAGCTAAAACTGATCTTCAATCTGGATGGCGAGCTTCCCCGAACCTATGGATCCCTCTTCCTCCCACAGCGTGTGGTAGGAAATTGAAAAAACTGAGCTCACTACTCTTTAAACCCCCTTTCCCCTCTTCCACCCAACTGGAACTTGTAAACACAAAGCAACCGGACTTTGAATAGGTATGTTACTAAAATTTTCAAAATGGTTTTTATGCTGAAATGAATTATTTATCCTGAAAGAGCTTGAAATAAACTTTCCAATGACACCAAGATCAATGTGATAGGTTAAGAACTGACAAAGTTATTAAACTTGGAAATTGGGAAATGAGGGGTAAAAAATGTCCTTCGTTTTCTATAGAAAAAATGAGAAATCTGTGACCGAAAACATGGTTTGCATAAAATGCTATGACTTTCTTAAATCTTTAGATTTTCCTATGAAACTTTCAAATAATGTTCATTGGAATATTATCTGCCTATTCCAAAATGATGAATGAAAACAGAATTGAATTTTGCTGTGCAACCCTCAATGGGGGCGCCATTTCTGGAATTTTTACCACAGACAGTTTTTTTTGCTGACGGTAGAAACAGACTTCTGGCGCTCCAAATCTCATAATTTTTTGTCTGTTGGATCTTGAATACTTCATCTAATAGTCTGTGCAGTTTTTATTAGAATTCCTACGGAGCTTCTATGAAACTGAAGGGTGTTTTTGTCATCTCAAACTTTGAAGCGCTTAGGCGGCCATCTGGGAAATCGGAAATTGAAAACAAGGTGACAAGGGGAATTCGGGGTCATTTTTATCTAAGTCTTCAACGGGATTTCTGGGAATTCCCTTCCTTTTGCCCACAAAAGGCGGTTTTGATGGGTATACCTCTGCCACTTCGGGAAATTACGCAACGCGCTATCGAACCAATATCGCGGCGGCCGATGCGCTGATAGTAACATACCTACTTTGAAACTGGACTTTGAAACTTTAAGGGCCCATATTTTGTTTATCTGTGTTATGTGTTTTCCTTTTGATGTCTTATTTCAATATATTCATGGTTAAATTTGCCATCTACCTGAAGTGTTTTTGTCATTGGTATTATCACACACATTGGGGCTCCACGCAAACCTGGTTCCTTCTGGTCTAATTAACAGTCAATCATTTAATCAGTCAACTAATCATCATCATCATCCTTGTGCACTGGCTACATAATGCATCCCCATACCATCAGAGACGCTGGTTTTTGAACTGAACGCTGAACAGGAGGAGTGGTCTTTCTCCTCTTTAGCACGGAGGACACGACGCCCATGATTTCCAACAAGAAAGTCAAATTTGGACTCGTCTGACCATAGGACACTTTGCCACTTTGCTACAGTCTATTTTAAATGAGCCTTGGCCCACAGAACACGGCAGCACTTCTGGATCATGCTCAACAATGGCTTCCTTTTTGCATGATAGAGTTTTATGTGGCATCTGTGGATGGCACGGCGGACTGTGTTCACAGACAGTGGTTTCTTGAAGTATTCCTGGGGCCATTTAGTAATGTCAATGACAGAATCATGCCGGTGAGTGATGCAGTGGCGTCTGAGGGCCCAAAGATCACGGGCATCCAATAAAGGTCTTCGGCCATGTCCCTTACGCAGAGATTTTTCCAGTTTCTCTGAAACTTTTGATGATGTTATACACTGTCGATGATGAGACCTTCAAAGCCTTTGCAATTTGACTTGGAGGAACATTGTTTTTAAAGTATTCCACAATTTTTTTCGCAAGCATTCACAGGTTGGAGAGCCTCTAGCCATCTTCACTTCTGAGAGACTCAGCCTCTCTAAGACATCCCTTTTATAGCCAATCATGTTACACACCTGATGCCAGTTAACTTAATTACTTGCTAAATGTTCTTTCAGCTGATTCTCTTATACATTAATTGCGTTTTCAGCCCTTTTGTGCCTGTGTCCCAACCTTTTTTGAGACCTGTCGCAGCCAGAAAATTTGAAATAAGCTCATTTTGTGGATAAAAATGTTAAATGTCTCAGTTTCAACATTTGAAATGTTATCTTTGTTCTGTTGTAAATAACCTATTGGCTCATATGATCTGAAAGTCATTGCATTTTGATTTTATTCACAATTTACACTTTGTCCCAACTACTTCAGAATTGGGGTTGTATATATGCATGCAATACAATATGCAAGGTGTAGAACTGTGTGTATTACAGGAGGCAGCCTCTGATAACGGCATCTGCTGAGCAAACAAACGATAGCGGTGCGCCGGTGAGCTTTGCGCTCTTCCCCTTAACGCGTATTTATCTGGTCAATTGTCAATTAAGTCTGAGCTAACACAGCAGCTGTTTACATTCTGCCTCATTCTCGCAGGTGACGACGACAACAGCGTTTAGCAGCCGGGGGGAATTATGTCCCCGTCTGGCTGGCCGTCGTCGCAGGGCCCCATTAGCGTGGTCTGCAGCCAGGTTTCCCTCCTGACTTTGACCTGTCGCGAGTGTACGCGCACTGCCACAGGTTTTGTTTGTTTTGTTTGCGCCGTCCGGGCAGAGTCCTGTCAGTAAGACGATTGGTCAGGCGATGCCCTTTAGGGAAGCAGGATATTTTCTCAGGCCCTCAGGGTTCAACACTGTCGAGAGCTCTGTGGGGACGAATGAACCGCGGTCACAATTCTGCAGGTGTCCAGAGGTCAGAGCTTTGTAGTATTTACCACCTCCTGGTTTTGTTTATGCTGATTTAAGTCCACTGATGGGTGCCTTATCTATTTAGCGCTGGTGCAATGTTGACTGCAGAAAAAATATGCAGGAAAACATCCTCTCTCTTGCTAAATTAGTTCATTTCTTCATGGCAAATATTGACGCACAACACCATAGAGAATCTCTATGAGTGGACTGTCCTCCTTCAACTGCCACATGAAAGACAGCGATACACTTCCATGGCTGCTACATCTGTTATCCATTCCAGCCCCAGAACCTAATATAAAGAACGTCTCGCACGAAGGCAGCCACCACTTCTTCGTATTCAGCCCTCCACACGCTAAGCTGGCTGACATTGGACCAGTGGGCCACATATTCTGAGGCTCTGGTGTAGGCAAATTTGCAATCAACTTGAGCATTCCCTGCTACTAAAACCCTTCCTCCCGAGGGAACGCTGTGGCCACTTGTGCATTGAACCCCCGGGGCTTCTAATAACAGTGGGCAGTGGCTCGGTCAGGATTTGATTGCGGACTATGAGTCAGTTCACTACGCTGCAAACTCCGCTTAGGTTTACAAGCCATTTGAGGGTCCCCAGAACAATTACAGGCGTTTCAGCAATGAAAGCAGGCCGTGGCATATACTCACTTCCAGTCATGTTACTGCTCATGGGCTGAATCCCTGTGCCAGCACTGCTATAAAAACTGCTGGGCTTTTCTCTGAGACAGAGAGTCCTGTGGAACAGTAAAAACTTGAATGTGAGCGAATATTTTGAATAGGATTAAAAGCTTATTAGTCTAGCACTTGCTTATATCATGTATGAATAATATATTCAATGTCATGCAATCTGTCGACCATAATTTTTTTTAGACCCAAGTGGTATGGCCTGTGAGAGCCTGTGTCCCTTTCTTATTGACTGCCTGACTGATTTACCAAACACAAATTAGTAAGGCCTTCAAGGTACAACAGAAGTGGTTCATCAAGCACTGTAAAACTTTCTCTCTACAATTGCTCTCTTGCTGCAGAATGCTGCCCCAGCCAAGTTTAAGCCATTATACGTGTTCATTCATGTACTAACATCTAGCAGTACATACTGTAGAATGGTAATAAGTACATGTTCCCTTCAGGCTTTTTTTTTTTTTTTTTTTTTTATTCACGGTCAGAGGTGCATAAACTTGAAAAACTCTCTTAGTTTGTGTTCCCATGAATACTCACGAGAGATTAGACAATACTTTTAAAGTTGTGTTAATTCTTAATCCTGACTTGATGGTGACAATAGTCACAATTATCCTATCAATCCACCCATTATCTACAGCATTTATTTGCCATCAAGGGGAGCTATTGTAGCTGATTATGGGCAAAAGACAGGGAAACATCCTGGACAGTCTGCCATTCCATTGTGGACTCGCATTCTATATATTCTCAAACTCACATCTATGGGCAATTTAGAGTCCCCGTTAACCTAGCGTGCACATTTTTGGACTGTGGGAGGAAACTGGAGAACCAAGAAGAAACACACGCAAACATGTGACCATGCAAACTCCGCACAGAAAAGCCCCAGGCCTCTCGCTGTGAGGCTCTATTGTGTTGCCCAGTCATAATTACTTAGTGCATATTTACATTGGGCGTAATTTATTCTCAAGCATTTTAACGAGTTTCTATATGTGTACGCATATAGCCTGCGCATTTGAGCATGAATGTCTGAAAAGCGTGAATGCAAGTGTGCAAGTGGGTATGTGCGTTTATGTTCGGTGGTTCACCCCAAATTAAGAAAGATACCATGAAAAAAATCTGAAAAATCATTGTGTGAATACTCCCAATTTCTTGGAAACAATGACTATGATCTTTGAGAGGCTGGATCACAGTAATGGATCACCTCTTATGAAATATATATTACCTGAAATAATTTGCCCACACTAACAAGCATTTGCAGCTTGCCAGAACTGTGCATTTGTGCTTGTAACATATGATATTATTTCTTGCACATAACTTTTCCAGTCAGGGGAACAAGACAGACAGATTAAGCTCAAACCTCATGAGAACTCTATGACAAACACAACTCAAAGCGCGCCTAAAACTAACTTTTTTTATTCCTACCAATTTACGACTGCATGCACAGATATTAGCAATTTAGCAGTAGCTAGCAATCGAGCGCTTATCCCAATTTAACTGTCATTAAGCTACGCTACCAAATCATGATGGTATTGAATGAAAGTGCACCAGTTTGTCCAGAATATTTTTTGTCATTGTGCACAACCAGAATAATGAAATCTGCCCAGCACTGATGTGGTGATTCAAGGAATCTCATTATTCGGTCCCCGATTCAGTACACTTGATGTGAAGAGGCAAGCAGATAAGTGTTATTTGGCTATATGATCCAAAATAAAATGGGTCATAAAATATAATTACCCTGGCAATTATGTTCATCTGATTTATGATGACTGATCTTCTGTTTGCGCTTCCTGACTGTGGAGTAATTATCCTCAACGCATTATATTATTTGATTATTAAGTATATTGACAATACCTTGCCACCACCCAGTTCCTCTGCAATTTTAGAATCTCTGGGGTATGACCAAAATATATGCACAATAAGCCGTGGAAAGAGAGTATGCAAAATGCACTGGCCTTAATCCTGATTTAAGGCAGTGATACCCTTTGTCCTGGGCATGCATAAAAAAGTGTAGCGAGGCCTTGGATTTCAGAAACCCAATGCCAAACTGCTTTTGTGCTATGACTGATTCACTCCTTACATGTGGCAGGGGAGAGAAAACGTGACAGAGCTTTGTGAAATCTCCGAAATTGATTCATTCTGAAAATGATATTGAAATCTCCATGGAAACCCGTCGCTTCACCGCGCAGTTCCCTGCAGGTTAATATTTGTGTGGGCAGAAGCAGATCTGAGAGATAAGCTTGAAATCTCAAAGTATTCCCAGGAAGATACAATAGCCCTTGTGTACAGGTAAACCAGTGCTCTCTGTATTTCCTTAGAGCATTCGTGCCGTGCCACCCAAATCTCACAAAGCTGCCTGCAATCTTGATCGAATGGCTAAACTTGGTCTGACGTGTCTTTTACAATATTTGCCTGATCTAAAATTCATGGAAACAAAATGCTAATTAAACAAATTAACACAGAATGAGCACGCTGGCATTCATCATGAACCCATAAAATGCAGCGTGTTTACTGGTTTTAGATTAAACTATTTCCCCAATTGGAAATTGAAATCACTTTTATAAAGTCAACACAGGAATCCGGGCGATGTTGAGTTTATATAAATGTAAGTAGAAATATCTGTCAGCCTCAAATTGTACTAAAGCTTCAAAAAGTGTGGGTGAAGTATAATTGAATAATGTCAGTGAACTTCATTGTTTCTTGTCAGATGATACTGTATGCTGGAACAGAAGAGGCAAAAATGGTCTTACGCTAAAATACCTCTCTCTCTCTCTCTCTCTCTCTCTCACTTTCACACCACACACACGCACTCCTTCTCTCTCTTCTCCTAATCCCATACATAATGCACGGATGATTAAACCCCTCTGGCAATTACATCATGCATTATGAGGGCTCAGTCTGATCCATTACACAATCAATGCGACGTACCGTAATGGACAGAGTCGGGCCCATACCGTGGGTCGCCAGTTATGCATTGGCTCTTTTCATGTAACTCAATACCTGCTCTGATAGAGGGTAGGGCTGCCTTGTTGAAGGGCAACAAAATGAAGTGTAACTCACAGTAAGAAGGCCATGCATGGTGCAGGGGAGCTCTGGATATCGATCTCATGGGTCAGTGTGGTTAACATTAGGAGGGGCCTCATGTCGCCCCAGCTTGTTCCGACACCTGACATGGGACTGGTATAGCAGAGGCCAATGGGAGGATGAGCATTGGTGTAACAGGCATGCATTAGATTGTTACTAACCCACTGGCAGAACTATCAATGGAGAGCCCTCCCTTGGATAGGGTCAAATGAAAGATTCAGTGTTTGCAAAATGAACTAAAGCAGGAATTCCAGTCCAATTGTTCAAATTTCTGCATAGAGGAGCAGCACAGATGATACTGTTTTAAAAATTGTTGTTTAATCACTTGTTATTTTCTCTAGTACAAATATCATAATAGTTTTTTTGACCTTTTTTCGTTTCCTTCGTTTTAAGAAGACTGTTTCGTAATATACAGGCAACTTACAGAAAGCACCATAAAGCAATTGTGTGTCACTAAAGATCGCTTCTTCCCTTAATTACAGATGGTATTGTATTCATTTCAGGATCATGCTAGCACCAGAATGAAATGATAGCCTGGCAAGGAGCCAGGAATGTGATTCGTGGCACTGCAATTATTCTCATGCGGCTAACGTATAGTACAGTGCCTGCTACAAACAGAACAATTACGGAACACTTACTGTATCATATACATATATTTTTCTGCTCATCTTAAGTCTGGCCTGGCTAGATTTAGATGCAGCAACTTTGGATTATTGTCAGAAACAGCACAATATACAAATATATTATATGAAGATAGACTTTGTCCATACTGTAAATCCCTAAGTGAAAACTATATTGAAGATGAACTTCACATTTTATTTATATGCCCGAGATACGAATCACTGTGTGAACCCCGCTTAAGTAAATGTACACCAGCTAGTCTTATAAATAATAGGTATGTAGCTACCCATGGTATGGTCAACTTATTAACAACTACCAGTACGTACATTACGTCTGCTCTGCTTGTATCTTCATAAGGTGCAGAAATTAAGAAAAACTGAGAGCCTACCTGTTTGTAACTGATTCTGATATTCAAGCTGTGAATAATTTAATCTGTACAACCTCTGCAGTAATATGGCCTGATTCCTGAATAAATCTGTCTGTTTGTCATTTCATGCAGCTGGATGGATATTTTGTATTGTCGCACGTTTGCGTTATAGCATATACATGATAATAAAAATAAAAAATTTTGGCCATCTGAAAGCTTCAATTAAATTGAAAAAATAGACATTATCCGCAAGCCCCGTAGTTGGGTATTCGAATCCTAGCCACGCTACTGTTGTAGGTCATGTACCAGGCAAAAATTAGCGCAGCCTCATCCGGCTTAGTAGGTTAGTTCAAAATGTGTTAGTTCATCACTCTGTAGCGACCTCTTCTAGTCGACCAAGCGCATGCCGCTGTATGAGCTAAATTGCACGCTGAGCATATGATCCTCCAGCAGCATAGGCTGTTATTGACAGTGCAACTGCACAGTGTAAAGAAGCAACGGCTAGTTGTCATGTGAGTCGGACAAATCATGATGCCATGGCTTCTTCCTCCTGAGTCGATGGGAGCTGGTCACTTTGTGGAGGGCTAATTAGTTTGGCTGTGTTCAGGGTAGGGAAAAAAAGGGGGGAAATAAAAAAAATCATAATAATAATGCGAGCATACAAAAATTATGATAAAATGTTAATGAAAATGTAAATTGAGTACTGTATATATAAAATGCAAATTATATTTAACATTGATTAGCTTATCATAATGACACACTTTGTAGGCAAAAAGATAGAGATAAAGAATTGCGCTGTATCGCTTTTACCACTTGCTGGTCCCAGAGATATGACATGTTTAGACTGAAACTTGGATACGGATAGGAGCAAAGGCATTTTTATTGGACACTTCTATCGACGGTGAAAATACTGTCCAATGGCAATTCCGCCACATGCGTCAGGAAGCGAGAGACTCACTTGGGCTTGTTCTCTGGCGAAGGGGGGGGTGCGATTAACATTAGAAGATCTAAGGGGTCAGATAAAAGGCAGGGGGGTCGATCCTCGCCGGTATTGTGTAATGAATATGAATTAAATGGCTTCTGTCGGATACCCTCCCTGAGCTGTAGACCATTGAGGGTTGAGGGATTAGATGTCTGGATGCGATTAAACAGGAACAGGCAGAGACGCCTGTGGTTTCCTTTCACTCTCGGTTAATATAGAGGCAAAGCATAACCTGAGCCATAAGCACACACATAAATACACACACTCACACTCTCTCGGACACTCATTCACGAGCAAGCAAGCACACATATACATGCACACTCACATGCACGTGCTCGGGTGAGCACAGCAGGCAGTGTCACACACATATACACACCTACACACGCAAATTATGCACACCAACACAAACACACATGCAGACGCGCACTTTCCAGTATACATACACAAGTATGTATATGCTTTTGTGCACACAATTGCGCATATACACGGATGCGCGCCGCCACACTCACACACACAGACAGACAGATGCACTCACATGTCCACACACGCACGCATATGTACAAACACACACGGACACCCACCCCTACCCATACCAGGTTACGCGCACACACACACACACACACACACACACACACACACACGTCTACACACATGCACGCACATGTACAAACACACGTGGGCACCCATCCCCACCCATACCAGCCTGCATACACACACGTACACACACACACACACATACATGCACACACATGTCCACACAGATGCATGCACATGTACAAACATCCACAGACACCCAACCCCACTCATACCAGCTCACACACACACACACACACACACTCACACTGAGCCTTTTAGATCACCGCACCTCTTTATGAATGCGGACATGCTAAAAGTCATCATTCTCTGGTGTAGGAACATGGATGGATGACCAAATGCAAGTTGATGGCCGACGTGGAATAACTAGAGTGTGAAAATCTCATTTTGAATAATCCTGCTGTCATGTCTCATTGTCAGGAGAGTGTCGGGCAGAGAATGGGCAGGGGACAGGGGGAAGAGATTAAATCACCGTCACACCCTCCACCCCCAGTGCTTTCCATTCAAGCCCTTATTACATTACACTTACACGTCTGGAGTGGCTTTCGTCTGTTCAGAGCACCTTTACTCAAGCCAGGCGGCGGCCATCTTAATGTAATGTCAGCTCTGAAAGAGTAATGCTGTGGCTCCATTTCACTTAAATGCCAGCCAGATACACGACAAATAATGACCTGCGACCTGCGTTTAACACACGCCCACTCGCCCGCACCGCTGGCGCACTTGCACACACGAACACACACACACACACACACACATATGCAGGCAGACACGCAGTCACATATGCACATGTGCAAGAGCAAATGCACACACAGGCACCAGTCATGTGTGCATGTGCAAAACACATGCGCGTATTTACAGACGCATGCATGTGTTTGCACATGTGCGAATGTGCTAACAAACACAGACTCATGAATGCATGCACGCTTAGTTAGGTAGACGAGCGCTTGCACGAACACACAGATATGCATGTACACATACGCAATCACAAACATGCACGAAGACTCACATTCACGGACACACAACTCATACACACATTCACACACACAAAACTGCTTGAACAGACATGCACAAACACATTCACACACAGAAGCATATAACCATGCTTACTTTAACCTGCCATTTTTCACTTTCATGGGTAGTATATGGCTAGTGAGAAACTGATAATAAAAGGAAGTTGAAAATCTAACTAAATATACTTCTGATCTTTATTTTCAACTTGTTACTCTGGCAACCCATTTGAAAATTACAAGTTGATTAGCAATGCCACAATGACTTATGAGGTAAAAGAAAAAAGAAAGACTTCCTCTTTGGCGATTTAAAGCCCCTGGAAACACAAATCCACTATAGCCTTCTATGAAATTTGGAGTCTCATGCACATAAAAGTAAGCATCTAAAAAGTATTTGAAATTAGTTTCAATCCAAATTCGAAATAGGCCTATTATCACGAAAGTCTTGTAGACTTGATTTATATCATTCCTATATACCCCTTCCACACTGTGGCGGGGGATAAAAAAAAAAGGCCGTGGCTATATTTACGGCACCGTAAACGGTGATTCGGGGCCATAGAGATATATATAACAACTAAAGTGCAGACCAATTGGTGCGGACTCGCAATACGCCCCGTGCAATAAGCCCCTTCGTAATTACACTCTGCGCACGCGCGATTTCCCTCTCTTGAACTTTCACGAAAAGTCATTTGTACGTAAACGCGAATTTCAGCAATCGATTTTAACGGTGAGCTCACGTTGAATAACAATATCGAGGTTGAAAATTACGTTGCACATGAGCTTAGCTTCTTCCTAGATTATCATTGGCGAGAATTTGTTCGGAATTTCATACTGGTAAAGTATAACGTAGGTTTTCAAGAATTTAAGGTTGATTATGGAGAATGCGTATTAAAAGCTATATTTTTTCAAAAATAATACATCCACGGTGCGTTCAGAGGGGTGCAGAATAAAAGCATTTCTTTTCCGTAAAAAAATATATTTAGTCTGAATTAAATAATTTAAAAGTTTTGACGGGTTTGACTTCCTGTTTACATCGTACAAACCAGTAGCGGCCGGGGCACTGCGGGCTGCCAAATACGGTCTCTATGCTCGACACAGCTAGGCTGGCACTGGGTAAAATGGCAGAGTCTGCAAGTCCTGCTGCAGCTGCTTCAGAGCCCCAGCGAACGGTACGTTATCCGTCCCAGCAGCAGAGTCACCGGAGAAGGGCAAAGACGAGAGTCAATATCGGCAAACCATATGCTTGATGGAGCATCACTTGACATTGTGCAGGCCGATCGCTTGACACACTCGGCAACGAACCTGGCAACCCGACTGCTGGAATTATTTTCTGTTGTTGCGACTACGATCTTGAGACACTAGATGCCGGTATTCTGCTTATATTCCATAATCAACCTTTAAGTGGATTAGATGTATAAATTTTGATGCTTGCATCTTAAGCGATAGAGTGGCTGTAACTGTCCTTAATTAATGTGGGTAATTCAATTAATGAGGGCCATCTAATATTTTTTATTACACCTTTTGCTGTTCATTACTAGAAGCTGAAGGTATAGTAATTTAAGCGAGGAGACAATTAAGTTGGAAGCATTTTCATTAAGTCAGTTTGCATTACGACGTATTCCTTAACACCAACATGCATTGATTTGTAGGCGAACATTAAGATCATGTTGTATTTGTCCGCTACTGGTGAAGTGAACTGAGTTATTTCAGATGGTTAATTTGAAACAGGATTAACAGGTGCATTTCCATTACATCGCGAGCAGTCCTACTGCAGCTTGCAGGTTTAACGCAAACTTTGCCCGCCGGTGTCTCCCAAAACAATGAGAACCATAGCTGATGCCCTTGCTACCGAAGCCAGCCTGACTAGCCAAATCCATAAGGCAAAAAAATATATATATAGCTACAGCCAACAAACCCAATAAAACGTGTCATTTTTGCTCAACCCGTTGATTAGTGGAATGGGATTACACTGTAGGCTATTAAACTTCACACTGCGGATCATTCACTGGGCATGTTTGGCATTTTTCACGCAATTTAATTGTTTAAGTGCTGGGTCATTAAAATTGAAAGCTGAATGGCCGAGTTGAGTGAATGGCGTTTATGTTCACGCAGCTTTGAAATTTGTAAATTGCGATTTGAGACATTATATGTGAATTCGCTTTCTCCAGTTTATCTCTTCAGTAATTACTCAGGCCGGTAGGCCACGAGTCTAAGTTTCGGCTCCGTTCTTCTTTTTTTTTTTTTTTTTCGGTTTGTGATTGTCCTGCTCATACGCGCACGCGCGGTTTCGCCATTAGCCCAGGCCTAGACCCGGCCCGAGTACAGGCTCTGAGGAGCCTCTTGTTTCTTTGATTAGTTATTTTGTTATTTAGAATAGGCTGGATACTTAACATTGTTCGAATCAAGTGAACTTCCCCTGGTTTATTCTGTATTGCGGTTTCAAAGGAAAGACAAAGCATCCCTTAGGGCAGTCTGCTGGAATGGACTGTAACGTCAGTTGTTTTCTTTAAACACGAATTAAAAGCGCAACAGATTAAATCAATTAATAGCAACAGTGTAAACAAAAATAACTCTGATTGCACCCAATTCTTTATTGAATGTTATTTCCACTTCGTGTCTATTTGAGAGACACTATCAGAGTCCGTAAGAATTTTCGATTTTACTCCAATTGAATTTCAATAACAACAATTAGCACTTTGCCTTTGTTTGTTGCAAGCTGCACGCAAGAAACACTTCGCACCTGTGCAGGCCTTTTTTTCTGCGTAAAATGAATTGATTGAGAAGGTACTAATTCAGCAACATATCGAGAAACCTGTCCTTTCAATCTGGTATCCAATGCTGTTCAATACAGCTCGGGTCAGCTCCATGTACAAATGACTTTTGGCATGGTGAGGTCACGCAGCTCCTGTGGTTAATTACGAACGGGCTTATTGCTCTGTGAGCGCACGGAGCGAGGTCCGCCATTACTAAGCGGGTGACGTCTCCGGATGTACCGTTCAACGCTGTGCAGTTTCTAGGCTGTGAAGCAGAACTTTTCTGTTTGAATTTTCATCAAGTTCTTAATGGAAATGGTACAGATTATTATTCAGTTGTATTATTCGTAATAACTAAAATTTAGACAAATGTCAGACTTGGTGCAAATCATTTTTTTCTTGCTTTGATAAGTAGGGGTGTAACGATATGGAATCGCGATGATCATAAAGCGAAATGAGAAAGCTTGCTGCTATGGGGTGTGTACACCGTCTTGTTCCATTTTTTCTTGACACATACAAGCGGTTTGAAATAAATGACAGCCATTTGAAATGCATCCGGGGAGATAACTCAGATTAGGGCCCCGTTTACACGTACACGGTTATTTTGACAAACGGAGACATTTCTCTGCGTTTGTGCCCTTCGTTTACACGCAAACGGAGAATTCACCCTTGAAAACGATTCTTTCTAAAAACTCCGGCCAGAGTGGAGATTTTGGAAAACTTCGGTTGCAAGTTTGCATGCAAACTGAGAAAAACTGAGTTTTAGGTAGCCAACATCACAGTATGCGCCAGAACTTGCACCTGCGTCAGAAGTGCAACCTCTGTTTACATTTTCATTTGGCTGTGGTGATCATGGGGTGCACCTCAAAGTGTAGGCTGCATCCCTCGAAGGCTGCATTTTTAGGGGTCGTCTCTTAGTTCCATCTGCCTAACTGACATTTAGGGTAAGGGACAAGGTTAAACTTAGGGTTAGGTTTAGGGTTAAGGTTAAGGTTAGGGAAAACAGTGACGACTCGCTTAAACCAAAGCTGTTTAACGGAGATGAAATGGCGTCAGTTTGGCGGATCGAATTAAGTGACGACCCCTAAAAATGCAGCCTTCGAAGGATGCAGCCTAGGCTTTGAGATACACCCATGGATGATCGTGATTCGTTTCTGTTGTTGCTATTTTTGGGATTCTGATTGGCTAACGTGGGCTTGAGCTTATCGTTACACTGCCACCCACAGGTTTCATATGCTCTTGACGGCATATACAAGGGTACGTGTAAACGAAAACTTTTCTGAAAACTGATACGTGTGCATGATATTATTTTTGAAAACGAAGACGGTGAAATGTTCGTTTATGAAAATAGCTGGCCACGTGTAAACGGAGTCTAGAACTCCACTAATTGTCAGCCAGGTTGGGCAGCTTCCACTACCTTTTAAGGCTCAATTGGCCAACCCTAAATCTGCTCCCATATACTGAGCCTAAATGACAATCAAGCAATTTAGCCTGTTGCTGAAAATTATTATGAAGTGATAGAGAACAGCTGACAGACGTAACTCTTGCACCATGGACTTGCCATCGAAGCGCACGTCGCCAAACCTGTTCCCATTAACGTTTCCTAATTAGCAACTTGGTGTTAATTCGTTCCGATGCGAGAATCAGTTGGTAGAGTCCAGCTCCCCTCATCAAGGTTTCATTCGTTCACTGAAGCTGCTGCATTCATCAAATGCGCTTCTCTCTGTCTGTGACCCTGTTCATAGCGAAATTAGAAGCGCCGGTGTCGTGTCCAATTCTGTTCCCCTAATTCCCCTTGAGTAAGTTATTAAGCTGCCCCTATTTTAAGAAAATTGCGCGGAAAATAACTTACGGGTGCTGATGAAGCATTTTGTTTTTTTACCTTTCTCGCATTTTTACACTTTTCTTTTGTAATCTTAAAATGCTCCCAATAAGCGTGTGGCACACTAAAATGTAAAAGAAATCCACCAGGTGTTGAAACTCTTCAATATTCAATTCTCATATATTTCTGATAACAGTCTGACCAATCATTTTCTTCGGTCCGAATAAAATGATTTGCCGAGCTTTCTGTCTGTCATCCGTCGCAGCGCCCCTTCCAGTTGCCTATAGCTGTCACCACTTGCGAGTCACGCGCCTCTCAGGCAGAAAAAAAAAAGACGCATTTGACTGTAAACAAACGGGTGCTGAAATGCTATAATTACGATAATAACGTTAATGGTAGTTCGTCAGACTACTAACTGAAACGAGGGCATTTTATTTTATACCACATATAGAATGGAATATTAACGTTAGTTTTCACTTGCGGGGCATTTTTATTTTATACCACATATAGAATGGAATATTTGTAACTAACAGTAATTAAATAATATTCAATTCTACTGTTGGTTAACGTTTTCTTACCTTAGTCTGATTTTGCCTCTGAATCTCGAGGGGAAGAGGGTGGGACTTTGGAGGGAGGCAGAGTTGATGTTCAAAATTTTTCTAAGTGCTCTCCTAAGAATTGCTTTAAGAAAAAAAAAAGGAGATGGCCTTGTCGTAAAGCGATAAATTCTGATACTCTGCCATCTCCGAGGATTAAGTGTGTTTTGCCTACATTTGAAATGTTTCAGCCTGAATGTCAAGCTAATAAACAATAATTGTTTTGGTGTTATTTCATTTGCTATGGAGGATAAAAGATAAATTCAGAGTGGTGATTCCATAATTTTTTCCAAGGGTTGTAGTTAGGTGTGTATATATATATATATATATATATCATTGCTTTGCGCATTTAGGTGGTATGTTATTTAATGTGCAACCGAATCGGACACAAAACCAGCTGCTCTCCTATGCATCAGGACAATGTCAAACAGAGTATGCAATTAAACACTTGCGGACTTTAGTGCCATAACGTGGTGACGGCAGTGCACGTCCCCTGATTTTAAACACATATTTTTTTTTTTTTTTTTGGGCGGGTAGAATCAGACGATAGATCAGTTAGAACAGCGCTGCTCTACTAGGGGGAGGAGATGGAACTTTCACTGGTTTAAAAGTCTTCAAAATGAACCGCGGTGAAGTCGTTTTCCTAACACTGGAAGTGTAGCTCCGGAGGGACTGAAGGATACGGTCTGCATCGTAAATATAAGGTTACGTTACCCAGCTGGCTAACTTACAGCGTTGTGACAGTCGTTTATTATTGTTGGCTAACGTAACGGGAAGCCAGCTAGGTTATAATGAAGCTTCCTGTAGGTTAGCTAGTTATATTTCATGAATCACGATGAAACCGTTATCGTATAGTTATGCGATCCAGGTTGTATTCTTCAGTCGCTCCGCCATCTCTAATTAACATCGCCGATTAATTAATTAACATTAACCGGTCGATCCGAACGAGAAATCTCGGGCTATAAGCGCGCAGATTCGCAATTCCTGATTTGACCACTTGACTTTAATTTTAACAAAAGTTTTTTATTTTAGCTCTAGACACTGTCATCATAATATTACAAGTACTTACTTGAGAAAGACTATGCCACTTGCTTTGCAATAGTGGTTAGAACAGCCGTGTGCTAAGCAATATTTCGACATCTTGGCACTGATACCAAGGATGAGTCCACCCAATTAATAATGGCAGACAGCGATCCACGTCATCGCAAAAATTTTGCATAGTCCGCCCTCTAGCGTATAAATATTGTAGGCTATAGATGTTCGGGGCTATAGTTATGGCAAGTCGGAGTGCGCATGCGCGGAGGCATCTGCGGGCAAATCCAAGATGACGGACTCTCATTTAACAGGCGTCTCCGGGCAAATCCAAGATGACGGACTTGCGTTTGACAGTTGTAGGGAGCAATTTTAGTAATTTTGATGATTTAGCCACTGAAATTCAGTCAAGAAAATTTCGAGTTTAATTTCATGTGCTGCTATATATGATAATCCATGTTACTGACGACACACCAGATTGCTAGGGCACCTTTCTCAATAATAAAATCCCCCAAAGCATATTGACGCCTCCTTTTAAAATCGTACTGGCAAATAAAAAGCCAGAAAAAAGCAGAGATTGGATACGGAATTCTTTCTACGCAAGAGTTAACTACTCTCTCTTTCTGTATATTTCTCCATTTAAAACTACCTAGGTGCATACTGCAACGCGCTGTATTGGAATTTTGGCATATGTGTACAGGGGTATGGTAGGATATTAGCCTACTAGTGAGAAAGCTGACCAGCGGGGAGAGGGGACAATCGCACTGTGGCACGGTACCGAACAATCGTACCTTGTGCGAAAGCGGTCTGAGAGTTTGTATTAAAAACAAACACTCCGTAGACTGCAGTTCAGCGTGCTGAGCTTGGAAGCTGCCAACCCAAGTGAAGAAACGTCAGTGCGCATGCTCTCCGTAAATGTAGCCCCTGAATCACCGTTGACGGCGCTGTAAATATTGCCACTTCGTTAAAAAAAAAAAATCCACGTTGCTTGTCCCACTGAAACAGGTGCAGCAAAACCTTTCAGTTTTGTTCAATCTGAGTCAACTCGTCACTACATAGCCTTTCGCAATCAGCTACCTGACTAAAGCCGCTTTCACACTAGACGCGAAACAAATTTTTCGCACAACAGATTACATTCAAAGTCAATGCAAAGACGCGAATATATTCGCGTCTTTGCATTGACTTTGAATGTAATCTGTCGTGCGAAAAATTTGTTTCGCGTCCGGTGTGAAAGCAGCTTAAAGGAGGAGACAGCACCTCGGCAAAGTATATTTCAGCGGAAAGTAGAATACTTGAAGTGTCTAAAACGCATATAAATTTTAATTTGGTAATGATCCAGTGCAAGGCATTTTTAAATCAGCGAGTCTTCAAATCGGCTTCAATACCAGGGGGCAGACATTTTTACTTGGGGAAATCTTCTGATTTTGAATTTGATCTTTGGAAACCTCACCTTTAAAAATGCTTAATAACCTTAACCTCTTGCAGTTTACATCTCCCAATTAGCCACAGGTCCTCAGACTGATTGGTAAAAACCAACGACAATCTAACTTACTTTCGATAGCATGGTTATGCATTGCACCACAAAATTATGAGGCGTCTTCTGCGCATAAATGACAACGTAAAATATCAATATGTCTTCATAATTTCAGCGCTCATTAAGCAGCACAGATTGACGGAAATTAGTTTGCGAGGCTGCGGGAATCCGTTCTTTATTTTGAAATGTCATCACAGCTAAAGGGCGCTGTAAGGTTGCACAGCTGTGTGACAATCCCAAGGACGGTGAAAATAAATTCTGCAAAGTCAGCGAAAGTTTTGGATTTACAGTGCCATTTCAATTATATAAATATAGGCAATGGGAATTCACCTTTCATTACCATTTCTAATAATAGGTCATGTATTGGTCTTGGTCGCTCAGTCGATAAATTGTTTGATTGTTAATCAGGCCAGCTTAAATATAAACAGCTTGCGGGCAGCCAAGCCTTAAAGGGAGAGCTTACTGAAGGCCCTTTGAACTACTCCATGGCCCCGATGAAAGGAAAGAAAACAACTGACGTCACGTAAGAGAATAACTGACGCACAAGCAGCGCGGCACTGGCGTTTGATTGGATAATGCGTTCGAAATGCACACTCACCCACTATATAGGGCACTGTGTCGTGAATGTTATGAAAACAATATAGAGAGCGAGTGGACAAGTGTGCATTCCGAATGCAGCCTTAGATTCCCCAAGTAAAAATGTCTGCCCCCTGGTATTGATGCTGATTTGAAGACTTGCAGGTTTAAAAATGCATCACGCTGGATTATTACCAAATTAAAATTCGTAAAACTATGCGTTTTAGACACTTCAAGAATTCTACTTTCCGCTGAAACATCCTTTGCCGAGGTGCTGTCTCCTCCTTTACTTGTCGTCTTCTTGTCTCTGACATCACCGGTCCCAGCTATTTGCCCCATCATGCCTGTTTGTGCTGTCCCTGGATGCACATCCGCTGGTAAAGAAAAGAAAAAACAAAACATGGCATTCTTTAATTTTCCAACAGCGGTAGAAAAGTTACGATGGACTGCATTTTAGGAAAGCCGTGGCGGAGTCTTCCATGATAACTCCCAAATTTCACCCAATATCATTTCAGTAACTTCACACAGAAAGCTGTTGGTTTTTCCAAATGGCTTCGTGCAGCAGCTGGAGCAGTGACCTCCCTGCGTCCACTTCAGGATCGCCATCTACAGATATCACATCCCAAACATGGACATTAATAATGTAAGTAGCTGACTGTAGACAAGTTAAAGCTATAGGAAAGTTGTGCAACCAAGTTAGCAGCGTATAATTGCACAATATTTAAGCTTATCTAACATTTGGATGTTGCTACTGTTTAACTCTAATGATTAGCAGCTGACGTTACCAGCTAGCTAATGTTAGTGGAACCGTGATGTGGCTCACTTGAGCAAACGTTAGTTCATTTGCCCAGGTAATTACGTCACCTAGAGATGAGCTTACACAGAATGAATTTGAAACGACTTACAAACGATTTTGACGTTGACGACAAATTCCCAAAATTATATTTCATTGTATCTCTGGCATCACTTGGTGAAAAATACCTGCGACGTGCATTCGATATGCAGTTGGACGCTGTAATTGATTTCTGACATCTTGATTTTTTATATCGCTGTGTGAGCAGTACCACAACCCGATTTTGATATAAAAGCTCGGCTCTACCTCTGAACAGTGCATAAATATATTGACCTAGGCCATGCCAAAGTAGATCAAAACTGTAGCTAGCACATACCTCACAACCGGACATTAATTGTTCAATCCATGATCGCAAAGCACTCGTTAAGTGAGAGGGAAGGAGATGTCAATCAAACCAAAATCTGCCAAACCTAGTCTTGAGAAATGATCTAAACAGCAAAACGAGCTCTTTTTGAACGAGGGTTTCTAATGGTTATAAACGTTTATTTTCTCTCTGATTTCTGTGGATGCAGCATGATACACTCAACTTTAATGTCATATATTCATTTTTACTATTTCAAGCCACACTTCCAGAGGGTTTAAATAAAACATATAATGCACACTGCAATTTTATTGCATTTTATCCAGTTTCAAAAGCTTACATTTCCTTGTAGTTTTCTGATGAAATCCCCTGGCTGCCTGAGGTCCCACAGGAGCAGGGGGGTTATTTGATCACTTTGCTGAATTGCCTTAAGAGTTTCTGATTACTCTAAGTGATGCAGATGGTCGAGTTTATGCTGAGAAACTCCCTGAAACTTTTATCATTTTAAGAATTCTGTTGCCTTGGAGACATTGACATTAATGTTTACGAATAGGCTTTTTCTGTTTAGAATCTTACCAAGCAGAATTTAGGATTATATCATAAATTGCCAGAATTAATTATGTTTTAACATATACAGTCGTTAATTATGTAGAAACGTGCTATATATGCGTAATCATTCTGATCTTTTTTCCTTAATTAATTTGCATGTTGATGTAACGGTATAAAGATACAAAAGAATATATTAACTTTTTTTGTTTGTTATGCAGCAAAGACACTTATGTCTCAGAGGTGAAACAAAATACAATTATTCAATACACAATGATTTCACAGTTTTTGTGATTATTTTCTCCTCATATTAAAACAACGTGGAAAGTGTAAATGTATTACGCGATGGAAATTCATTACAGTCTAATAGTTGCCTTTGCCTGTAGTTCCTCAGCTCTTATCAATATCGATTAGCTCTAGTGTATGTTTTCCTGATCCCACTCAGACGCTTTTATAGCAAATAGGTGCCCGATCAATATTGTCACCTAGCATTTAGCAGACATGCAAAGCATTGGCTAAGGCTATGGAGCATAATGCCCATAAGGTGCATTATAGGCTGTGCGTGCCCTTATGAAAAACAGCAGAGTGTTTGCAATGACAAAAAATAGCAATAGAAGTAAACACAAATGTTAAAATATAGGTTGGCATGTTGGCACCACTCAGCACCACTTGTCCGGCTCACAAGCCTTTTCCATATTTAGTACAGAGCTCTCAGTCTAAACTGCATATTTGGCACGAAGCCCGTAATGAATGGTAAGACACCATCCTGCCATCTAATAATGAAATCCAGGGTAGCTCTGTTTAAAACATTATTAGGCTAACATTAACGGCCATTTTAATGACACGCTTGTTCCCCCCGTTTTATTTCTCCAGTCACATGGCTCTGGCCTTGGAAGGAACCCAAGCATGTAAAACACACTAGAGGGGGGAATTATGATCGCTGCACGCAATTTTTTTTTTTTTCCGCTTTTTTTTTTTCCCTCAGTGAAGCTCTCTGGCAATATGAAAGCACTGATCAACCCTAAAGGGAAGTGTGGGGGGTGTCTCATGATCGCCCATGCTACCCTAATGAGCGATGCCACCCCCCAACAAACCCTCCCCCCACCCTTTACACTCCAACCTCCTCCTCTGTCTGCCCTCCTGAGAGGGAGACGAGCATCTAGCTACCAGCCACAACAGAGAAGCCCATCTTGCTATGGCTCATATTTCACCTCGGCCCACAAACCCCCCCCAACCCATAACCACAGAAGAAGAAGAAGAAGAAGCCAATCAAGGCAGCTCTAATGACTCATGTCGGCTCCAAAGCAAGGCGAATCGAACACAGTTCTCCCCGCAAATCCGCCGGCAAGAAAAACAGAATAATTCACATTCATTACCGACCTGTAAATTGTTCATTTACTGGAGATAATTAAAATATGCTAATTGGGGACTTGCTGTATTTTCGACAAGAGAACGTACTACACTGCTTTACCCAGGGCAATCAGGATAAGCGATTCAAAAAATATATTGAATATATGTTTGCACTATTTTTATCCCCAGAAACTGCCTCACAAGAGGCAACATGTCTTCTTCATATTGTATCTCAGATTTGATGAAAGCCATATTTAATTGTGCGGGTGCTGAGCCTCGCATCTGTCATCGGATGTCTGATTATTTTCACGAAGATGGAAATGGACAGCATGTAAATCTGACGGCTATATCGCGGTGTCTGAGAATTGCATACAAAAGGACAGACAACAAGCTATTGGCTGAAGGATGTGACTTCATACTGTAGATGTTCTACGTGTAATGCATATAGTAGCATCAGGAATTTAAATGGAATCTGGGAGACTCCATATTTATTAATTTACTAGCATGCGTGCGTGTGTTTGTGCGTGCGCGAGCGTGTGTGTGTGCGTGTGCGCGCGTGTGCTTGTGTGTGTGTGTGTGTGTGTTTGCGCGCGCGCGTGTGTGTGTTTGTGCATGCGCCAGCGTGTGTGTGTGTGTGTGTGTGTGTGTGTGTGTGCCTGCATTGGCGAGAGAGAAATTAACGAATGGATGGGTGATCTTTTTTGAAAAGTGGAATGAAGAAAGAAAATTAAAAGTATGATTTTACAATTTGGAGATAAACAGAGTTGGGTGATGGTGATGGATGAAAGAGAAGGAGAGAGACAGAGTGGGGCCAGAGAAATTGGTAGAAAGAGAAGGAGAGGGAGAGTGAGAGTTAATTTTGGCAGCAAGAAGACAGAAGGGAGGATTGGAGTTTACCGCTGAAAGCCCCTGTCGTGAACCTCAGTCAGACTACGAAATTAATTTCACAGTTAAGGGTCAGCTGGTCGGTCTCAGCTTTGATAACCATCTGTCACTATTTAAAACACACACACACTCACACACACAATCTCCACCACAAGGCCTTTCACCCTCTGCTTTTAGGAATCCATGCAATAACAGAGTAAAACTTGAATGGTCTGACCATTCACAGGCAAGCCTTGTGATTACAATGAATCAATGAAGCATCGTGATGCGTCCTGATGCTTGACAAACACCGCAGTCAGAGCTCATGAATATGGATGGAAAAAAAACAACTACTCTTTCTGTTGACCCACTTTCTGGTTGTCAAAAACTAACCTGATCCCAGCTGTAAAAATATGAAATCGTACAAGACACGCAGACTTTTGTGTATTTGCTGAAGGACAGCATTAGGAATGCCTGTCTGCCTTCCAGGTTGAAGACCGCGTGCCGAACTGAAATAATCGCACGTAATATGAAATAGGCTGGTTTATGTTCAGTTTTTTGGGTTCACATTTTCAATAAAAGTTTGGTAATACGTCACGTCACTTTGTGACCCTATAGTCTACATGAGTCTAGATCTATACACCTGAGTCAGTGTCTTTGCTATATAAATGATTTGATTCTGAGGGTCCACTTTATCTTTTTATTTATATATTTGTTTGTTTGTTTGTGTATTAGTTGGCTTCCAAAAAAGTAGAGTGTAATGTCACAGGGTCATTAAGTAAACATCCCCTCTACACATCTCTTCTATCAATTAACGATTTTGGCGGATATCGATAACTAGAGAGAATCCTGGCTGTTTGGAACAAAATAATGGGACGTACCTTAACGCTCGGTATCTGTATTTCCCAACCTCTGCTGACTAGCAACTTCAAGCCCACCCAAGTGTGCAGTTGGTCGTGCCTTCATATGAGGCTGATGGAATACAATTTTGTCTTAATATAGGGAGAGATATTATGGGGGGTAGTAACTTCTATGTCTGCAGTTTGTTATGTAACAAGAACTGCGTGACGACATCTGTCACAAATGGATTATGCATGATGGCAGTGTACTTATGGGGAGTAGCAGGGAAGCTTTGTGGTAGGCTGCCTGACAGGAAACTATTTTGGCACGTTAGCCTTGTTTCCACTAAGCAGTCTGGTTCAGTTCAGTCAAGTTTGTTACGCATTTTAATAGTTATTTTTGTGTCTCTATTGTCAAAAGTTGTTGATGGTGCCAAAAGAATCACTCCAATCTGTCCTATTTTTTAACAACGCCCCTGTTGAGGTACTGAGCGCACTGATCCGATACTAAAAAGTGGACCCAGAAACACCCCTGTCCGTTGATTGGTCAAAAGAGATTTGTTACCCTAGCTCCACAAGGACTAGTGATTTACACAGCTACTACCTTTCAGTAACAACCCCGACAAAATGCTGTGGAAACGCAAACCAGATGTAGGGTCTAAGTGCCGGTCTGTGCAGGTTACATGCCACTGTACTGAAAATGTGTGGTCAAAATGTGGCCAAAGAAGCGTGTTCCTAAAGAGATGAAGCTTGTTCCCTCTATTGGAAAAGAAGAAGAGCTTTTTTTTTTGGCCCTTGAGTAAACCTCTACACCCAAAACTACACCAGGAGCTTTACCCGTTCTCTCACCCTCCATCCCTACTCGCAACTGTTATCTTTAGAATACCTCCTGAGGCGTGCTTGCAAACAAGAAACATTCTCAATGGGGCTTCTCTGGTTAAATAAAGGATTTTTTTTTTTTTTTGAAAAGACCATATTGAATGAAAGGCGTTTATTCAGTCAAGTTCAATAACTCGTTTGTCTTCCATTTGCTGCAGGCAGAGCATGTGTTTGAAGAGATGTCATATTTATTAGAGTGTATTTCTCTAGGAAATCATATCAATCTGAGCACTGGTCACAGCTAAGTAATATTCCTAAGGATATTTATGCATAAGCCATGTAGTCATGCACTGGCCTTGTAGAAATGTGGGTCACTCATTTGCATGGTGTAAGGTGCAGTATGTGGGGCTATAATATTGTCTTTATGGTATTGTGAAGGGAAACTGCATTGCTAGATGTATTTTATTACCATCATTTAACATACCAAGTAACTTACAGTTGATTTAACTGAACAGAGGCCAGATGGGGACCAGTATGGGGTTTAAGGGTGTGGCTCACTGGGCCAAACGGCTGTACTGACCTCACTGTGGCTGCTCTGGGGCTCGAATTGCAAACCTTCTAACTGTTGGACACCTTAAACACTCGGTTACAAGCTGCCCTTTCTAAAAATTACTATAGTTCCAAGCTAGTTATTGTATAGTAAATGGGTGTATTTTCACCACTATAGTGTTGTATTACTATAGTTCTACTATAGTTATTCAAACCGTAGCAATACAGTTGTGTAGACTATAGTAATATCATGGTACTATTGACTGTGGTAATACTATAGTTATAATGTGTTGGCTACAGTACTACTCTAGTTATACTATGCAAACTATAGTCATACTATAGTTATGCCATTATACTATAGTATTACTAAGAAATAACTATAGGATATTTTCATAAGGCGCTGGCAATATTCTCAATATCTTAGCCTATATCGTCGCAATTCTACCTCCGTTCATGAATGGTTATCAGTCGCTTAATCTGTTGAATACTCCACTTACTGTCATTTCTTAACAGACTGACAGTATTTTCAGTTTCTGCTGGTCTGCTCGTATACCTGGAAACGGCGAGCAGACTATTCAGCACAAAGTCGATACGCGCGCGGCGGACTGTAATGTCTCAAGCCTGCATCCGCCCCGTACGTCACCGTACTTCGTTTTTCAATCACACTCAGGTGTCTCCGTGCCACGTCAAACTGGGGGCAAGACGCCTCAATCAGACGTATCGATCGCCAGTGGGGGCAAGGACGTGCGGGCACCCTGGCTGTCAGTCAGCAGCTGAACCCGTCTGAACGTTTCGGGAGGGCAGGCGTGATGTAGTCTCCTGGTGAACAGCACTGTCTGCTGACCTCTGACCCCGACATTTCTTTCCTCGGCGTCCCAATGGCCTGTTCCTCTTCTTTCGACAGCTGTGGAATTTTCTTTCTTACAGCTAACATAGGTCTGCCTTGAAATTTTTTGGTCAGAATTGCTGGAAAAAACTCTATGCACAGTGATAAAAAACCTCTAAGCACTTCTGCCAATGATTATTTGATATACTATGGCACCATAATTCATCAGACAGCAACAATTTTTTTTTCTTATTTTGGTTCAGGTGGTTCAGTCAATTACTGGATCTGAATCCAGTTGAACATGCATTTTACAGGCTAAAGAAGCGACTACTTAGGGCAAAAAGTCCTTGAAAAAGCTGACTGAAGATGTCTGCAGTACAGACCTGTCAGGGCATAACCACTATACCCAGCGTCTACTGATGCATGTGTCACAGACTTCATGCAGTCATTGCTTGCAGCGAATATGCAACCAAGTATTAAAAAATACTACGTAATTTCTGCATTGTGATAAACTGTCCAATATTTTTTTGTTTTGCCTGGGGATGGGGGGGGGTTTTGTATAGAAGGTACTGTCATTTCTAACCGGCTCATGTGACATAAATGAAAACACCCTCAAATTAATGCTGGCAGTTTGCATTTCAAAGTCATTGTTGTTCTATCCTCTCAAACTGGAGAACAGAAATAAAATGAAAAATGTGTCACTGTCCAATGAATTATGGTGCTCAGTGTATTTTGAACTACAAACTCAGAAGTGAATGATGGCCTTTTCAAGTTTAACTCACAGTTTGGCAAACAAAAGAGAATAGCATTGCTTAATTTGGGTGTATACCCTTTTGGATAAAAATCAGATAGAAACTAGACAGTCCGTTCAGCCGCGACCGTTCGGGTGTAGCCCCCAAAAGCCCGGTTCTCCCCTTTTTTGCTTATTATTCGGTCAATACTGTCGCCATGGCAACCGCAATCGATTGGTGTCATAAGTGAAGTATGACACATGATACCAAATATCAAAGTAATCAGTCCAAAATTGCAGCCTGTACTGCGTCCACAAGGAAATCTCAATGTTTTGCCACTAATTTGCGCGTTATCGGCCAAAACTGTCGCCATGGCAACCAAAATCGATAGTTATCATAAGTGAGGTACAACACAAGTCCATACCAAATATGAAAGTAATCGGTTAAAAATTGCAGCCTGTAGAGCATCCACAAGGAAGTTTTTGTGTTATTATAAGTTTTAAATTATTTTCAACACTAGTAGATACAATCTTTCAAAGTGGAAGTCCTTTGACCACAGTCATCATCTCAGTGCACCACTGGACATTCTCCCATTGGTCCCACCATCTCGCGTGGGCGGGACTGTTCTAGAGTTAAGAAACTCAGCAGTTTGGGGGGAGATTACGTAGCTACAGTTCGTTAGCACAACTTTGGGCGGCACGACAAAATAAAATGTGTGTATACTAGCGAAATAGCCTAAAAACAGGGGGAATATGAATGTCACATACAAACTAACGTTAGCACATCTAAGTTCCATGATCATATAATCAAGAGTAACACGCTGCGTTTGAACAGCATAAAAAGACAATAATGTACAACCATCCATCAACAAATTATCAGAATGTGCATGGTTAATTCTGGCCTAAATTAACTTCTCTAGCCAACGTCAGCTTTTTTCTAGCAAAAATTTAGAGTATATTTGGAGCGTTCTTTCGCCTGCTTACCGACATCATAGCATAGCGTTTTTGGCATCTGTACATTCCTTTGATTGTCTAGTTTCATGTGATGTGTGTATCTTTACTTTAGCTGAAAGTGAGCTCACTACAGCTTCGGAAATACGGCATGTCAGGCGAGCCCTTGGGCTGTGAGGGTAACGTTTATGTATTGGGTACAACCTAATGTTAGTACATCTAAGTTCCATGATCATAAAATCAAGAGTATCACACTTCGTTTGGTCAGCATGAAACGACAACAATATAGCTACAGCAACCCATCAACAAATTAACTGAATGTGCATGGTTATTGCTGGCCTAAATTAACTTAGCTAGCTAACGTTAGCTTTTTGCTAGCAGAAATTTAGCGTATGTTTGGAGCGTTATTTCGCCTGCTTACCGACATCATAGTATAGTGTTTTTGGCATCTATAGATTCCTTAGGTTTTCTAGTTTCATATGATGTGTGTATTTTCACCTTAGCTGAAATTGAGCCCACTACAGCCTCGGAAATACGGTATGTCGGGAGAACCCTCAGGTTGTGAGGGTAACGTCTACGTATTGGGTATACTACAAAGTTTCTTTAGAACTGCACCACACTCCATCCAATAGCTTACGGTAATGTAATGATAACATTGGAGTTAGGGGAACAAAGTTGTCAGCTAATGCGAAAGTTGACATTTACAGACAATCAAAATGGCGGGTTCCATAGTGTTGGAAGAACACCTTTCTGCAGGCGCAGGTTTTTAGCTAAGCCAGCTTTGTACTGGCCTAAGTTGGAGAAAGAGTCCGACGTGAAATGCTGAGCACACCGGAATAGGTTTGTGGCAGGGGCTGCAGGAACATTGTTGGTAAAAATAAATGCAATCCACTTGTTCCTCTGCGATTCATCACTCGATGGAATGTTAAAAACGTTTCTATATGGATTCTGGCAGCCAACAACAGAGCATTCCTGTGTGCCAGAACCTGTAGCTCTCTCCAATATTTTTCTTGGGCATGTTTGCGGAAAACAGTGGGCGCAGTTTGCTACTCCCTGGCCACACCTCGACTCCTCCTCCGCGCAGGTACACGTCATCAGTATGCCCAAACTGAAATATCCAATTTTCATGCCTCCAAAGTTGATGAAGATAAAAGGAAGGAAGGAAGCTGCTTTGACTCTAAAACGTCTCAGATTTTGTTAGAGTGAGGGATGACCAATGTATACATGCAATAACTAGGAAAAATATCTTTTTCAGTTAATGGATCCTTTAAAGAAATACATTTTTGCCCGCAGGAGTTATAAACCTTTTTGATATGAGGAAGGATCAGAACTCATACACTGACGAAAATCCAGTTTACAGTTTTTATTGATAGTCGTGGTCAGACAATTTGGATTGGTAACAGGCATTGAAGTGTCCGTATAAGAAGTCAAACCCAGAATCATAATCACAGTTCAGTCTAAGATTAAAAAAACTAGGAAGTTGGTACACCAAAGCCAAATCACAAAGATAGAATCAAAAACCAACAAAACGATGAGAAATCAAATGTGGCTTAATCAAACAAACACTCCGGGTAGCACTGAATTTGTAAACCAAGGAAGAAACCAAATTTTGACCAGAGAATTTCAAGAATCAAAGCCCGCACATAAGTAAGGCACAGAGGAACTGGCTTAGCAAACTCACACAGGACTGTTTTAGACAGGGAGAATATAAAGGGAAGCAGAGTGACTGATAACAATGGGCTGCAGGTGAGATGAGCTCCGGAAGGTGCAGGGAGGTGTGGCTTCAAATAAGGGGACAATAAAATAATTTACAATGAACAAGGCGAGGTGTGAGAGGGTAATTGAAAATCGAAAACACGTGGCCAGTGACAGGTTCAGGAAATGGCTAGCATAATACACGGAGCTGCTAAAATACAGAATGAAATATGAGAGAGTAATAAATACAAATACAAAATAAACATAAAACAAAACTAGACAGACTCAAATCCTGTCACTTTTAAATCCGAGAGGATTTTCATAGCGGTGCAACTACTAGAGGTCTTAAAGAAGGGAAAAGCATGCGGATGAGAGGGGAGCTGTTAGTGGCCACTTTAGCTGGAGATAAATTAATTAATGGGGGGTCATGCCATTGAATAGCAAAGGGAATACTCAAAATTACTCTTTGGATGAGTTCTCTAACTCCTACAGACAATAGACTGTAGTCACTGAAGACTGTGGCTTTAGAACAGGAAGCTTGCACCAGGAGGTTGTGTGGAGGAAATCTGCTTCAGAGTGCTGCCAACAACCCTCTCATAAATGGAAACGATGTGAATGTGGGAGGTCATTGCACTTCAGGAAGAGAAGAGATGTCACACAGGCTACAACAGCCTGAATTTTTTTACATATGAATTAGATTTTCAAGTCCAAATGTTTCCCAGCCCGCAATTTCACGACTGATGTTTATTTTCCATTTTTAATGCCTGTTTAATTCCTCTAAGCCCATTTCTTTTGAAAAGAGATGTGTCAACGTTACTCAGACTGTTAGAAATTTGGAGAGCTCTGGTGGTTTGTGGGGGTTTTTCCATGTCAGTTTATGCATTTCCAGAAACTTAAGAACACTCCTGAGCGACGTCTTATGATCAGAGGTTTCACTATTTGGATTTTTCCAATTAATTCATGAGCTCAGCCAGGGCTGAAATTGCAGGACATGTCCTGAGATGATGCAAGCCATGTTCGCTAATCTCTGCCAAGTATTTGAACTAGAGCAAGACATCAATCAGACTAGTATCAAACTTAGAAACTGAGGATATCCTCCTGACTACCCTGAATAATGAAAACAGTATAATTATGAAACTTTAACGAAGGAAACACAGTAACAATATTCAGGATGTACAGTAATACAAAATACACTGAGTGGTGGAATTTCATTATTCTCAGGAAAGGGTTGAAGCAATTATGAATTGTACAAAGTTTAGGTTTTTGGATTACCGAATGTGTTTACTGGGAGACAGGATGGACACTCCTCAACTTCAAATCTAACAAAAATTCAATAAAACTTTTCAAAGCAGACAAAAATTAATTGTCTTATGGCAAGTGGACAGGAAACAAATTTAGTATTCAACACGCCTGTGCTCTGGATTTGTTACCCTTAAAACCTAACTAGTCTCTGGCATCACATCACTCTTGAATGATGAGGTGACATCACATAATTATGAGCCAATAGGGTGTATGAGGATGGCTTTGGAGAACAACAGGCCACACCCACCAGCTAAAAGATGGTATTCATTAACACGCTGCCGTCTGAGAGACTATGGAGTATTGTAAGGTTGAAAACGACCTACATGGAACCAGCTAACCGAGGGTAAACACAATCCCTCTTTTCTTTTTTCCCACCTTTAACCTATGTGCTGTACAATTCCTCCCGGAACGCTCGACAAACAAGACGAGCTTGGAGACCTGGGGCAGCCCTGCAGAGACACTGGGCTAAGGCTGGGAGAGTTATGTGTCTGGGGATTAGGGGAGTCTGTGCTCTATGCTAACATGTGTGTGTGTGTGTGTGTGCGTGTTCTCGTATTTGCTACACAGTGAGAACCAGAAAGCGTTTTTCCTACAGAGTGGGAGCATTATTGGGAAGTGAGGACATTTTCAAATGTTCTCACAACTACAAAGTCTTATTAGTTATGGCTGGGAGTAAGGTCAGAATTAGGGATAGGTAAAGGTTAGGGTAAGGGTTTGGGTTAGGCATGCGTTGTTTATTGTTAGGATTAGGGAAAGGCTGCAGAGACACACAAAGAATGAATGGAAGTCAATTTAATGTCCTCACAAGGATAGAACTGCAAGTGTGTGTGCGCTTGTGTGCGTGCGTGTGTGTGTGAAGTATGGAGAAAACGAGAGTGAAAGATGAACCAGAAGACTGAGTCGGGTGGTGAGTCTGCAAAGCAAAGCACAGACATTCTATTCCACATCTATAATTACATGCAGCGGACGGTTTTATGGAAGGCAAGAAAAGCCGCAGACAGATGCCCAGTTTAAGCACAGCAGCCAATGGAGGTGCCCGCTGTCTGCGCATGCATGTGCATGTGCGTGTTCGAGAGCGAGAGAAACAGAGAAAGAGGGGGAAAGACAGACCGACAGACGCCTGGCTTAACCTCAGCGGCCAATTCAGATAACATAAAAGGCAAAGCAATTAGGCATATTCCTGGCCGCATGCAGACCCCCTCAGTGAATGCCTTTCGGACTCTGCGATGCTCCTTCTAACATGTACAGTGTTGCCAGTCATCTTGTTGGAGAATAACAAGCCTAGACCAGGCCAAAATCTGCTGTTGTCTATGTAAAGGGCTCGCGCTTCAGTCCGGCCTGTGCAGCTGGATGGGGATTTCCGAGGATGTGAACGAACAGACGGATTAGCGACCATCGGGATGGCCATTTTCCTTTGTAACGGGTTTAATTAAATCCTTAACGAATCTGATTAAAAAGTAGAGGGGGGAAAAAGAGCAGATTGTAGAGGGCTGTTCCTTGACAGCCCAGGATAAGATTAAGTGAGTTTAAAGACAAACTATTGTTGGGGCCACATGTGGCGCATATAGGGAAAAGGACGTGAGACAAGGAGGTGATAAAGGAGATTGTATTTACCGTCGTTGGACGGAGAGCGATATTCTCGCCGTTTAAGATAAAAAAGCGGCGGTGTTTATAGCTAAAGTTTATCAACAACAACAGAGGGTATTCTGCCTGTTAAGCTGTAAAATGTTTTGGAGTGAATCAACTACAGAGTCGAATGAAGTCTTCAATATCTATTTTAGTCCACTCTTGCTGAAGTGCCATCAATAGATTCTGTAACAGTTTATTTAACTCTGAATATTACATCATGTAGATTCAGTGCTGTCATATCCATTTTTAAATTTTTTATGTGAATGATTGTGTTAAGATGATACATTCATGACACATATTTACTTCACAGTCATTTTACACAAGCAGAAGAAAAAGAGAGACCGTGAAGCACACTTGTGATACTGTATATCTATGGTAGTTGAAAATAATAACACAGGCTTTTAGATATTTCAAATTGTGAACATGATCTCATTACTCAAAACAAAAAACAAAAAATACTGTATAATCTCATTATGGAAATCTTGATCTTAGTCATACTGCATACTTGCATACAAACTTTATAATTAGAAGAGAATTGAGAAATTATTAACTTGAAAATTTTCTAATCAACAGAGAAACAGACCATTTGCTTCTACAATAAGACATAAATCCTTCTGTTATTAACTCCACAAACAAAGCCAAATAAGGCTTATGTAATCGCAAGTGTCTTTATTTGTCTGTGAACAAAATATTTCAAAAACTACTTGGTTGATATAGACTAAACTTAAGGGGATGGTAGGCAATATTAATTTCTGAAAGGGATTTCATTTTGGGAACGTTATGACGTATCGTCATGATGTAACTGTAAAAATTTAAAATAATTTTTGGCAATATCTGAGAACTACACCTTGCATTGACTCGCTGTTGTGCTAAAAAAAAATCAGGTCAATCTACATCTAAAACTTTCTCATTTAATGTGATCACAAAATATTGATGCTTTTTGACATAGCAAAAGATTGAAGATTTGCCCATCAGCATCAAAAGTCAGGAGCAGGTTTTTCTAAATTTCAAGGTTTTTCATCATGAGGGCTCCGAAGAAATGCTTCAATATAAAATAAAATCACAAAAATTAAAAAAAGAATCATGGGCTTCTTGTTTTTTGGGCTATTGGCTCTGCTGAGTGCCGGTGTAGTTTTTCAATTTGGTAACCCTGAGGTTTTGGTCCAGGTCTTGAAAAGTGTTGAATTGCTGTGGATTTCCTCAGCCAATGAGAAAGCAGCAGGGTTATTTCTGCCCTAGTGACACAGCCCCCAGCCCCTTCCTGTGACAGAGCTGTCAGCAGGGCTTATGGGTATTGTTATGAGCGCTGACCTTTGCCCTGCTCCAGGCCTTCCTGCAGCAGATGGAGAGCTGAATGGCCCCCTCCCACACACACACAAGCACACACTCACACACGCAGACGCTCACACACACACAAACGCACACACTCGCTCATGTGCACACACACACACATACACACACACATGCACGTACACACACAAGCACTGGCAGACACACGCACACATACTCACACACAAGCACACAGACGCTCACTCGCACACAAACACACGTACGCTCACGCACACACACACACACACACACACACACACATATGCACGTACATACACAAGCACAGGCAGACGCAAGCACACGCACACACACAGACGCTCACACACACACAAACACACGTACACTTACACACACACACACACGCGCGCATACATACTCAAGCACACGCACACACACTCACAGGCACACACATGCACACACACTCACACACGCACACACGCATTCATACACACACACACACAGACGACCACATGTACACAAAACCACAGATGCCCACTCACACATATACATACACATGCGGAGACACTCAGACAACCATATGTATAAACACACAGATGCCCACACACACATACACACACAGTTGCTCACGTGCACACACAGAGAGAGATGCCCACACACACATACATACACATACAGAGGCACATGCAGATGTGCACAACCACACATACTCACGCACTCACACGCTCAGACGCGAACACACACACACGCACACACATACACTCAGACGCCCACGCACACACACGCACATACATACACACACTGAGCCACACACCAGGGCGCACACATGCACACATATAGCCACACACAAACACACACGCGCGCACACACACACAAACACACACGCACACACACCCCTCTCACACTATCAGCAGCAGACAGACACAGGCCCCCCTGCCTGTGCTAAGAGAGTGGGAGGGATGTGTCGGCTGAGGAGCCCCAGAGAGGAGCAGGACCTGCTGCAGTGTGTGCTGTGCTCACAGAGTATGCTGCCTCACCACTGCTGCTGAGGGTCAGCTTTCTGTCACATATACTCACATACTCACACACTACTGAGGGTCAGCTTTCTGTCACATATACTCACATACTCACACACTACTGAGGGTCAGCTTTCTGTCACATGTACTCACATACTCACATACTCACACACTACTGAGGGTCAGAATTCTGTCCCATATACTCACACACTCACACACTACTGAGGGTCAGGTTTCTGCCTGAGAGAGACAAGGGCAAGGAACTTAGTCACAGAGCACATATACTCGCATACTCACACACTGACACACACAGTCACACAACACATATACACACATACTCACACACTGACACACACAGTCACACAACACATATACGCACATACCACGCACTGACACACGCACACAGCACACATACTCACACACTGACACACAGTCACACAACACATTTACACACATACTCATGCACTGACACACGCGCACAGCACACATACGCACATACTCATGCATTGACACACGCACACAGTCACACAGCACACATACGCACATACTCACGCACTGAAAACGCACACAGTCACACAGCACACATACTCACACACTGACGCACACAGTCACACAACACATATACACACATACTCACGCACTGAGAACGCACACAGTCCCACAGCACACATACTCACACACTGACACACAGTCACACAACACATATACACACATATTCACACACTGACACACACAGTCACACAACACATATACGTACATATTCACACACTGACACACACACACACAGTCACACAGCACACATACACACTGACACAGTCACATAACACACATACTCACGCACTGACACACACTCACAGTCACACAGCACACATACTCTCACACTGACACACATGGTCACACAACACATATACACACATACTCACGCACTGACACACGCACAGTCACACAACGCATATACGCACATACTCACACACTGACACACACAGTCACATAACACACATACTCACACACTGACACAAACAGTCACACAGCACACATACTCACACACTGACACACACAGTCACAAATACTCACGCACTGACACACACAGTCACACAACACATATACGCACATACCCACGCACTGACACACACAGTCACACAACACACATACTCACGCACTGACACACACAGTCACACAACACACATACTCACGCACTGACACACACAGTCACACAACACATATATGCACATACTCACACACTGACACACACAGTCATACAACACATATGCACACATACTCACGCACTGACACACACAGTCACACAACACATATACGCACATACCACGCACTGACACACACACACAGTCACACAACACACATACTCACACACTCACATGTTCTCACACACTACTGAGGGTCTGGTTTCTGTCTGAGAAAGACGAGGGCGAGGAACACAGCAACAGAGTCACATATACTCGCATACTCACACACTGACACACACACACAGTCACACAGCACACATACACACTGACACACACAGTCACACAACACACATACACACATATTCATGCACTGACACACGCACACAGTCACACAGCACACATACTCACACACTGACACACAATCACACAACACATATACACACATACTCACACACTGACACATGCACACAGTCACACAGCACACATACTCACACACTGACACACAATCACACAACACATATACACACATACTCACACACTGACACACACACACAGTCACACAGCACACATACTCACACACTGACACACACAGTCACACAGCACACATACTCACGCACTGACACAGTCACACAACACATATACACACATACTCACACACTGACACACAGTCACACAGCACATACACACATACATCCCACTGACACACGCACACAGTCACACAGCACACATACTCACACACTGACACACACACACAGTCACACAGCACACATACACACACACTCACATATACACTCACGCACACATACGCAGACACACACATTACCCTCTGTCCTGTGATGAATGGTGTTAATGTTAGAGACCAGCCATGCTGAGGAGTCCTGGTCTGCACAGAGAGGATCTGCCTGGTGTGTGTCCGAACAACCAGGCAATCTGCTGTATTTTCAGGGAACTCTACCCCAGCCAATCCCAGATCTGTGCGCAACAGAGACCAGACTCAGTTCAACCGAAATTATGAAGATTTTGGCACGTCCAATTTTAATTAATTCCATCTCATGCCTTTTCCTCAGCATGGTGGGAGTGCGCAATATGGACGTCATCTGCACAAATGGAACACAGGGTGGACCCTTATTTTTGCATTACCTGCTCTGCCCTACAAAGCATAAGTGCACTAATGATATATTAGGTAAAACGTGAGTTGCACAGTTTTGGGCCTGAAAGTATATGGAGTTTTGGATTTATTTGGAAAGAAATTATACCATGGCAAGTCAGTTAACCATGATCTATCATAGATCTGCTGATTATTCATTTGTAGAGACAGCAAACAAACTCTGAAGTCATTTTTTTACTGTTTAAATTATTTTGTAGTTTCTGCACATTGCCTTTGTAGGGCAGTGCTCATACAGCCCAAATCTGCAACATTGCAAAAGAGCATTTTAAGCCCCATCACTCCCTCTCAGTATTAAATGCTGTATATCGCTTTGAGGAATAAACAGCATCTATGTACAGTAATTTCGTGAGCGGCAATAAATCCCTCACTTAACTGTAACACCTGTACCTCCTCTCCCATTAAAGTTTCTCTCAAAATTAGATCAGAAACTCAGTGACTAAAGCCTGAAATTCATTCATCTTATTGTGCTTCAGTTCTGCACACACAAAAAAAAAAAAAAACATTTTAATTCTCTACATTTGGCACAGTCTTCATTGATAGAATCTCTCTTACTTAAGCAGAAAACAGAGCATTGGGTCATTGGATAAGGGGAACATCACTGATTAAAACAGCCTCGAAGAGCTGAATCATTTTTCACATTACAACTTTGTCATTGATTTGCTTTTTTTTTTTTTTTTTTTCTTCCGATTGACCGTTAAATGAATCTCCATTTTAGGAAAATGATCGAAAAAAAATAACTTATTTCCTGGAGAGAGCAACATGCACTAGTGCTCGGCCACAGCGTGGCATTCGTTGCATGCTAAAAAGCCTCATCCTTGCGAAAGTAGAGGTATTATGGTAATTGACAGCCCTAAAGCCCGTAGGACAGGGAAAAGGAAGCCTATATCCATGTTAGAGCCCCTTTTATATTGTTTGGATTCCGCAATCTGCAGCTGCGGTTAAACTCGTCCCACCGCAATAAACCTGGCTAGCTGAAGCAGCGCAAGCATGAGCCACTGCTGCATACAGAGGGAAAAGAGCTTTGTGGCCTTCATTTTCTTTTCATTGCTTATTCATTTATTTATTATTTCTTTACTTATACGAAACGACGCCTAGTGCCACAGTGTGGAAGGCGCTCCTTACATCCCGACATGGCAACGAGGAAACACGCTGTGACTGAGCTATCCCACCTAGCGCAAAGCATTCTCTAAATGTTAACCTGTAATATTGTAACACCGGAAAAAAACATTTTGTTTACATTGTGAGAATGTTTTGTGCACTTAACTAACACTGCAAGTGCAAAATGTTACCTCAGTGTTTGTTCCAATGCTATGAAATTTCAAAAATGGAACACATTCTGGTAACATCGTGATTATGTTTTGTTTGCGATGCAGTGTGGCTTAATTAACAGGGCGAAAATGAAAAAAATCACTCAGTGCTCATTGTAAACATGTAAAAAAATGAATCTGTTTACACTGTGTCCAAGACACAGTGAGATTTAACTATTCTAGCTAAAGCAGAACATTTTCAAAGTGTAAAAACTCTGAAAAACATTCCGGTAGCATTGTTAGAATGTTCTGTGCTAGTTAGGGAGGCTGCATTGTCGGGCACTGAAACAGGCTTCTGGGGGCCGGCCCCTGAGCTTGCTCCAGCGGGCCCCTGCTGGACCCCAGCCATCTGCCCCAGCTGCTGCTCGCCTCAACCGCCACCCATAATTGACAATGAGCCCAAAGCGCAGCGGATAATTGTGGTTGCGCGGCGACTTCGGCGGGCTCCAGCCCCGCTGCTGCTTTTCAAAGGTTTATGAAGCTCCATCTGTTCCCCCCGCGATCTGGCGTCCCACTCCCCTTCTCTTTTCTTCTGTGGACGTGGGTGCAGGCGCAAGCCCCTCCCCGACTACACAACCAGCCCCTAGAATACTAGCGAAGCAATTATTAGGCTTTTGTGAAGGGGACGCGAATTAGAAAGCTGGCCTGCGACCTCCAGGGGTTAATCACAGCCATAAGAGTTGGGCCCCGAAGGCTAGCCGTGTTTGCACAATCAAGACAAATAGAGAGGGCTCCTTGTGGTTCCCTATGTCCCACCCCCTCTGCTACCCCATGCTCAGTGTCGTGTGTCAGGAATTGTGGGATGTGGATTGGGGGTGGGGGGGTGTTGCTTGGCTTCCTCATTGTCACTTTAGTTTGAAGCACAAAAACCATCTCAAGGTCTACTCCTCACTTTGAGATTTGAAATTCAATTTCTGTCAACTTCGCTTGATTCCTTTCTTTCCACCTTTATCGTTTCTTACATAAGTTATTGTAGTTGGTTTCTACTGCAGAACGTCAAAATGTACTTGCAGTTTTACAATCCTAACTAATTGAAGCATTTTATTTCGGCTGGCAATACTGAATTACTTGAGCAAGAAAATGTGTTCTTTGTCGATTGGGAAGCATTTTATTCTTCCAGCCACATTTTTATCTGCGAAACAAACCAAGAAACTGTTTTTACATTTTTTTTTTTGCTTTTAAACGATTATCACCAACAAGATTATCCATTTAATGTATATTTGGGGAAATGTACTAATGATTGCTAATGTAGTCCATAAAAAGCAGCTGGGTGTCAGACAGATTTGTCAGAAAGATGAGCTTTTTCTCATTAAATGTGTGGGTAATATAGCATAAAAAATTCAGAGGGGAAAAAAGATGGCTTCATCCTATAGTCTGACGCCAGTGTCGAGAGAGAAAAGTTTGCAATGAGTTCTTAATTAGCCATAGCAGGAGACTCCTGTCAGTAGCAGTTTTCCGGTCCACATTATTCTGTTTTCCACCAGAAAGCAAGAAAAAAGGGGGATGGAGGGAGAAAAGCAGACAGACGAGTGTCACTGTAAGTTCTGTCCTTCATACATACGGCGTTCTCCTGCCAGACTCCTGTCAGATGCTGGGTAACTGGAGAAGATGTCATTCCTGTTTTCCAAAATGGACAGATTTTTACCACATAATAAATTGTAGACAGACTAATACCAGCTGCTGGGCCAATACAGTATATGGTTTTCTCTCATAATTGGTTATATTTGATGTGCTTGTTCTAATAATATACTAATATTAGAGTTCAGAGTGACAAAAATGACTGGTTAAAGCACAAATTACACAACTACACTTATTATTTGCATATATATATATATATATATATATATATATATATATATATATAATATATCAGTGGTGGCTGGTGAACTGGCGATAAGGGAGGCTCAAAACAATCCCTTAAAATTAATGATTGGTCATGACCTGTTTTCAATCATTCATTTAAATTACCATTACAGAAACTCCGAAAACTGTCAACATTATCAGGTGTAGCCAGTTTTCATTTATAACGCTTACCTGTCAACTCTCACGCATTCGGTGTGAGTTTAAGTGGCATATTTACGTTCATCTGCTGTAGTCAGCAATTATTCAATCAACGCGTATGTAAGAGATTCTCGCGCGGAATTGAAGTCCTTGTGCAGTGGAGGGGTTGGAAGCAATGGAATTGCATAAATGAGTTTCAAATGATCTTATTTCGTTTAAACGATCATGAAACACATGCACTGCTTCCAATCCCTGAATAAAGAAAAGCGTGAGAAGTCCGGAGTCGTAATCAGTAAGCGTTATAAATGAAAACTGGCCACACCTGATAATGTTGAGAGTTATCGGAGTTTCTGTAATGGTAATTTAAATGAATGATTGAAAACAGGTTGTGACCATTCATTAATTTTAAGGGATTGTTTTGAGCCTCCCCTATCGCCAGTTCACCAGCCGCCAATGATCTATATGTGTGTGTGTGTGTGTGTGTGTGTGTGCGCGTGCGTGCGTGTGTGTGTGTGTGTGTGTACATGTATATACATACATTACATACATACTTTGTACATGCATACATACGTACATACATTCAACGTTGTAGATTGACATGAAACAGCACAGGCACTGCTAAATGTCCACATTAATAAAATAATGTGGATTATTTTTAATAGACACATATCACAATGCAGTGCAGGACGAAGCTGGCTTTGGAAACTTGCTGCTGACAGATTTGACAGTTGGTTCATCCATATATGCAGCATAGCCTCGCCTCGCAGACCAATCATCTTGCATGAGCGAGGATTTACCGAAGCTCACATACCAGTCCCTATAAATCTCTTCACCAGGCATCTTCAAACAAAAAATACAGTCAGGGAAGATGAAAGTGAAGAGGAGCCTGTGGGAGCCTCGCACGTTCGACTTTGATTTCCTGCGCTCCAATGAAAATATATCTATGGTAGTAAAAGCAAAGCTATAATTTGAGGTCCTACCCACCTTGTTCAAGTTCTTGACCTTTTTGTCATCTAAACCTGTCTGTTTCTTTCTTCTCAAGTGTCTACCACTTATTTCTGACTTCCTTCTCTGCATGAGCAATAACTACTTCACTTTTGTTCCTTAAACTGTCCACAAACTCTCTGTCTTCATTGTTTCAATATCTCTTCTCTACTACTGCAGATCTGTAACCACTAGAAAGGCGTAAAACAAGATAGATTACAGCATGCGAAGCCTCTAAAAGGGCCCTCAGAGTTTTCTGAAAAGGTCTTTTGGACAGATGAGACCAAGAACTGTTCACAGTATCTTTTTCCTGAATTGAGCTGGCTCTTTTAAGAACGTTTTAGCAAGCTGTGACCTGGCCAGTTTTGGTAGCACACTGAGGGTTTTTTTATTTTTTTTTTTTTTTTTGGTAGCCCCTGTAGGTGTGTTTGTAGTCCTCTGCAGACACTGATGCATTGAACCCTGGTTATTGAGGATTGTTTCTGATCTGTAAGACAGATGTCTGGATGTTTTTCTTCAGTTTGGTGAAAATTTATTGGTCATCCTAGTTATTTTTCTATGGCTTTAGCGATTCCTGAGCTGACCAGTGTATAATGTTTGGCTGAGAAGCCTGAAAACTCACGTTTTTTATCAGTGCTCTTGACCTTATGCTGACAGAGACCAAAATCAGGCTCCATAGGCCATCAAAATTCTACAATCAAAGCTACATGCTAAAAGGCTGCGCGCATACATTAGCCATGAGCTATCTCAATCATAAAGCCATTTATCCCAAAATGGTTCCATGCAATAAGAGAACTATGCAAGATCATTCATTTCTACAAAATGAAATCAAACATTATTAAGGCAAGTACAACTCAGATGATGTGTATTTATCTACAGAATACCCCTCCAATTGAGCTAGAACTGTATGTGTAAGGGTTGTGTCACGTACCCTTGTGACAGGTATGGAGGACAGGAAAGTGCAGACTGGACTCAGGTGCAAGGATGGACTTGGTTGTATTTGTGTTTATTATGCCTTAGGCACATGACTAAGGCACACACAAAACAAAACAGGAAATGAGGTTCCTTGAATACAAACACAGGGCTAAAACTCTGGTTAGCGAAGTATTACAAATAGGTAGCAAAAAGAAAAGGAAACGAGGTGCCTCTATACAATGAAATAAAGTGCTTAACAGCACTACTTTAAAGAGTTGTAAGTTAAACACGCGATACACTGAGAATATGTCTACACACGGCTAGAGCTGCAGTATAGACATAAAGACTTCACAATGACTGCCTACGAAGCTCTGACTTAAATAGCCCACTGCTTCCATTCAGTGGATTTACACACAGGTGCAGGCAATGAAGAATGGGTTAAGAATGCGGTTCTAGTCTTAATAGACCGGTGAGCTGGACGGCTGGAGGGGTGATCTTACAGTATGTATGCTTCAAAAAAATAAATGTTTTAGAATGTGTCACAAAGAAATGTTTAAGAAATGAAATTTTCACTTAGTATCCTTCTGCTGAAAACCATTTGGACTCCATGCCCTCTGACTGCCTTCTAAATCAAAAATCCATGCCGAACACACCCCCTTCCACATTACCCATCATTAGGAAGCTAAATAGATATGCAACCCCTGTACTATCTGAAATTAAATCATTCAGGGTTAGATGTGGCGGCTGTCATCATTAATTGCTTAATTGGCCATCAATCCATAACTGACTCACAATGTCTTGCTTCTGCAAGAGATTAGAGTGGCGGTATACTTCCTTTTGTATTGTCATAGTGTAAGCAAATGGCTCAGAATACCCAGTGCACATCATCTGGAGCAGATGATCTTATAAAAATCCCATTGGATGACATCAATATAAAAGGAAATAATCTGAAACCAAAAACGAATGTACGCGCTCTGTGGGATAGCAATTTATGAATGCAGACCCTCATTATAAAGATAAAAACATAATGTGAACAGTCTTAGTCTGGATTTACAGTAAAAATGGTGGCATTAAACAGTCCCCCATTTTAGTCGTAAAGTGCAGGCATTGTCACTGAGAATCTCCTGCCATCACTGTAATTCACAGATCATGCAGTATCTGTATACAGTATTCGTTTGTATGGTAATGTATGTATTAACTATCACACCATGATCTTGGCACATTGTGTAATTACAGCTACAATAAATAGATGTATTGTTATCATTTGCAAATATATTTTTAGGATGGAGAAGCATGTGACTCCAGTAATCAATGGTATTTTTTGTACTCTACATTAGGGATGGGGATTTTCAGTGATTTCAATATTCGAGTACTCTCATTGGATTATGAACGAGTAATCGATTACTCGCTAGCTATATACTGTCCATATTTTACCGTAAAAATAAATACAGGAGGTCTGTAACATTAGTTCCACTACTGTTTCCAGTTGGACACAGACCTCCCCAACTTGGCCTATTCACAAAGTCGGGCCCACTTCCGGTGCAGGTTGACTCGGTGAAAACAAAACCCACGTGGCCCATGAAGCCGAATTGAAAGTGATGCGAACGAAGTAATAATCCATCAAAAAACATGCCCAAGTCGTGTGTAGCATTTGGTTGTTCGAATCACAAGATGAAACAGGGAGAGAAAATTTCATTTCACGTATTTCCAAAAGAAAGTGAGCGGCGTGAAGCATGGATACAAACTGTCAAAAGACAGAACCCTGATGCATACATACCAACACTACCGCTTTTGGCTGTAGACTACCGCTTTTGGGACGTTTCATTCTGAAAAAAATGCCCCAAAAGCGGTAGAGTTGGCATGTATGCGGCAGCAAGTGCGAACTGTCAGCTCATGCAGTGCTGTGTGGGAAGCATTTTATCGGAGGTGAAAGAGTTAATAGCTAAATATTTCGTTAGCTGGGAATTAACTGGGAATTACTTTTGCCATTTGCTCTCATGCTTTTAATTTACAACTCTAAGTACCTGCAATATTTAGTGTCTGTGACATAATGATGATCAAAATAGTCAAATGACATCCCTAGTACCTTATAATGACTCCTACACGCTGTATTTACTCAAAGAAAAGAAAAATCGCAGATACAAATACTAATAAGGTGGATTAGAAATTGACATTTGTTGACGAGATAACACGAAGACGAACACACAAGATTAATTGTTTTCACCGAGTGCCTAATTGGGCCAGCCGGAAGTGACGACACCGCGACTTTGAGAATTGTTTACTAAATGGCAGGCTTACGGAGAACATCCCTAAAGTTACTTCATACTTAACCATTTATGTCAATAAACAGCCAACTGCAAACCAAGTGCAATTCCAAATGCATTTATTGAAGAACCGTAACAGGTCCGTCAATGTTGTAATATTCAGTTGCCAAACATCACAGGTAGCTAACGGGACAAGGACAGCGGTATGGACTTCCATTCCATGTCGCTTAACACTCAGTAAACTCTCAATAAACAGCCTAAATCAGAAACACAAAGTTCAAATTTGTTTTTGTTAAAACAAATAATAAACTGAAATTACGGCATTTAAGCCTACAGGTTCCATTGGCAAAAAAAAAAAAAAAAAAAAAAAATCACGCTTTTTTTATGAGTCGTGAAGAATAGCCTAAATTAAACTATGACGATAATAAAAACAGGCCAAATTAACAAAGTATTGACAGCAACAATATCAATTAACCGTCCATACCTTTACCTTAGGCGTTTTAATACATATGAAGTGGATTCATTTACTTATTCTTGTTTAAAAAAATAAGCATATCCGCTTGCTCAGGCGATAGCCGAGTGCGGAGGCGATTTAGAATTAGTCCCGCTGTTGAGAATACTCTTTCTGCAGGTACAGAGGTAGCAGGAATGCTCAGGTACTGCTTCGCCAGCAGACTGAGTTTCCTGTACCTGCTCTCGCTGAGCTAGTATTTCTGTGATATGCAACTTTAACGCCACATATCTTGCACTGCACGTTATCGTCGTCCCTTTTGTCGAACTATTTACAGACATCACTCTTCCTGGTCGCGGCTGACATGGTGCATGCATAGCCCATGGACATAGCAAGCTGGCTTCAGCTTCCGCAGCGCAAAAGAAAGCATGTTGTGTAGAAACCAGTTTGGATAGTATGATTTACGCGTCAAAATAGTTAGTTCCTGTTGCGCTGTTGGCTGTGAAAACCGCGCAGACCATGAAGAAATGTTTTTTTTTTTTAAATTCTCTCTAAAAACGCAGTTTCACTGATATTTTCGGATAAATATTTGTTTTTTTTTAATTACTAGTTTACCTGTTTTTGATCATATTGCTCATTTTCTGAAATCTTTCAATTATAAGCATGTCCGTATTTGAAAATGTGTCCGATAGCAGCCTTATTTTTATTTATTTATTTATTTATTATTATTATTATTTCAAATAATTCATTTTGAATGATGGTATTTGTAATGTTTTCTATGCGTTTTGCCATGACCGGAAGCTGGCGCCTATTAACCATGGTGGAATGCACGAAGAATAGAGAGTGAACGGCCTTGCTGTACTTCTATGTTTATGGTTCCGCCAAATGAGTTGTAGCCAAAACCAACACACTGCGCAGGTGCGCGAATAGTAAAGAGTTACTCGAATACTGACCTCAACAACGAGTACTCTAATACTCGAGTAATCGTACCCACCCTTACTCTACATTGCCAGAAATATGTGGACACTGCTTGGCATCACCTGTTTTACATGGAGCGAGGCCGTTTAGTTCACTCAAAAGAAAGTCTTGACACTCTAGTACGCAATGACATCCTGGATGATTGTGTAATTCGAGTAGTTTGGGGAAGGCCCTTCCTGTTTAAGCATGGCAATCCTCCATTGCACACTGCACGGATTATACATGATTTGTTGAGATAGGTGCAGAAGAATTCAATAGATCCTCACACAGCCCTCACCTCAACCTCATAGCAATAAGAATAACGATGGTGAGGAAGACTGGATTAACATCTTGCACAAATGAAAGTGTCAGCTACAGGACATTGCCCATGTAGATGCGAAAAGGCACCAGTTTCCTGCTTTTACCGGTAGGAACTATTTCCCACACCACCTCCAGCACCAGCCTTGCCTTCTTGCCAAGTTTTCATCCACTTGTGTCAAATATCAACAAGCCCCATGCAGTGATGTTTACTGCAAAAATATAGAGTTAATAAAGACTAAACAAACCATTTTTTCTATCTGAAACCTTGGTTTGGCTCAGATTTGGTGTAACGTTTGGAAACTTATTGCAGTATCATATTGCAGAACATATTGCAGTATCATGTCTCAAACTTCCACAAGCTTAAAGATGAACTTGTAATACCCATGTTGACTACTTTTAAAAGAAACACGGTGAACTGCATGTGGTCAAAGACAGAACTAATGCTTCTAATTGTGAAGGGTATCCAGACTGAAGGAGTGGAGCACTTGATATCGCAAGGCTGAGGAGGGGGCAAGAAATGGGATTTTCGTGGCTTTTGCTTGAACTGTATAGATTTCTTCTCATGCGATTTAAAGGTAATCCCTAAATTACCCAATGAACCTTGTGAAAGTTTCAGTTTTCTGAAAACACGTTTTCCATGATACAGAATACAGTTCACCACCAGAATATGATATTTATGCATTCAGAAAAAAAACTAGTTCGCAGCAATATTATGCTGTATGCATTTTGTTACCTCATGTTGGCTAGGGGTAACAAGGAAAAATATCTTATCACGTTTGGGCGTTGCTCCCATGACTTTACAGTCACATTCTTTGGTCAGATTTCAAAGTAAATTTAATCAACATCTGCCAAACTATGGTTTGTAAATAAATCCATATTTTGGATAAAACAATGTAAGACACTGTGCAAACAAAATATTAGCTTGCACTTTTGAGGATTCGGTACCCGTGGAGTGGACTGAATTGGAAGAAGGTGCATGAAGGTCACTCGTTTTCCAGAGAACTGAACTGAGCAATCCAACCTTCTTCCTGGAGTTGTACTGTCCTTTAGGGTTTCACTCCAATGCTAACAAAAGGCACCATCCTTAACAACTGGTGTGCTTGCTGAGATGCTAATTAAGAGAATCAGATGTGCCAAATAAAGCTTGAAATGAAAACCTGTAGAATGTCGGATCGTCAGGAATGTGGTTTAACAATTCTATGCAATCAATTGGAAAACAATAGGAAAGGACTTATTATATTAATACTATTATTTCCTCTTCGTTTGAAAAAAAAAAAAAAAACACACACTTTCAGTAGAAGTATCCAGACTGGTTCAGTTTACTTGACAGTAGAATGACATGAGAGTCAATACAGACATTTCTCAGGAAGAAAAGGGCTGAGTTTTATCTGAATTTTCCTGAACTTCTGGTGACCCCAAGGATTACATCATACTGAACTGAAATGCGATTCGCTTTTCACAGCTTGAGTACTTTTAAGGCAAATATTTCACATTCTTCCATTTCACGCTCCTAGAAAACAGGTAAGTGACTCCAATTTGCTGCTAGAAGCATCCCCTGCAGCCATTTTAATATTCTTCGAAGTTGTGACATCAAATGAATAGGGATTTTCAGTCACTCACTGACAAATTTAGCGAATAACACTGACAGAGTATTATACCTGCCAAGACTGAGAAAGGTAGGAGAAATGTTTTATTTTGTGCTCTCCAGTGATGCCCACATTACCTGATAATATCAGATATTTATCCAAGAAGTACTGGGCTATTAATGATCTGTAACATGAAGAATTACCAAAAATCATGCATTTCTAGTCAATGCGTCTACAAATGAGTGTGTATAGCAGCATTTGCTTTGTATATATCTCGACTATTTCTTCTCTCCTTACTCTGAAACAAGGTTTACATTACAAAGCAGTGCTATTGATGCATGGATTCTGAAAGAGATTTGATTTCAGGACCGAATTTCAGCTGAGCGCTGTACATTTCCACTCCAGCTCTCTCTCAGAGGTGGCTCTTATCTCTGATCCTGATTCAACGCCATTAAGACCATCGCAGTCGATGTGTGTGGAATATATTTAGGCAGCACTTTATCAAGGAGCCCTGCTTTTCTCAGTTCCCTCCCGCTGCATCTCTACATTTAAACAGAGGAGGTTTACAACCTCTTCACGGAGCTGCGGGCTTTTTCGCTCGCTCTCTGAAGTGACACGTCAAAAGATAATTTGCACCTTCAAAAATATTTTAACGAGACGAGGGACAGTGCTTTTGAGACTGTCATTCCGGCTCCGCGGAGTCTGACGCTAATCTAGCAGAAAGCGAAAGGCCCGCGTCTGAGTTTTTCAAATTGCGAGCGTGGAAATAGATTCGGACAGCCAAATTCATCACTTGCTCATCTGGGTACGTCACTGTTGTTAATTGTTTGACAAACGCTGTTTAGAATGTGTCGCCGCCAATAACTTGGCACTCAATCGCAGAGCGAATCTCATTTATTCGTGCCTTTTTTTCCGCAAGGTGTTCTGTTTCACGTTTAATATTTGTGTGCCTCTTTTATTCCCTGCTTGTATCTATTCACTTGCTTGGAGCATCCCTGAAACAGACCAACGTTGACCACTGTGACCGATAGACATAAGCTAGCCAATGATCTTTGGCACATCTCGTTGATTTTAAAGACCCTGTATGCAAGACTATTCTCTAAGTACCCTGATATTTGAAGAAAAGAAAACAAACAGATGATCTAAATCAAGGTTCTCACTCACTGTCACAGTATTTGGCAGTGGCCTCCAGCCCTGGTCCTTGAGAACTACCATACTGAAGGTTTTCACTCCAACCAAAGCGAAGCACATCTCATTTCCCAGTTAGCAATCTTGATGAGCTGCTATTTAGGTGAATTAGGTGTGCTGACTTCGAGTAGCAGTAAAAACCTACAGGACGGTTGCTTTCTTGGAACAGAGTTGGAGACCGCTGCCATTTGGCCTTCTGATCCAACCTGCACGGCTACTACACTAGTCATTACAGACCTGCACTCACATCTGCACTAAGGATGACCCCCATAAGGTCATCCAAGCCCCTGGAACATATTTGCACCCCTAGAGTGGAGAAAAAAAGAAAACAATTTCCTCCACACACATTTCTCATCATGAACTATCATGATATTATATCATGAACATAAAATATCCACTAGTGCGAGGTGTCAGTTGTAAGCGATTTCAGAACACTGAGGAGAAGCTACAGAGAAAAGGCACCATTATCTGCTCTTACATCTACTTCTCTCCAGTGCACTGTACATTACAGAAATAACTTTCAAAGTCACACCTTTTTTGCAGTCTGGAAAAACGAGAGAATACAGCTTCTCTTTGTTTTTTTTTATTGCCGACTTCATTTTGGTACCGTTGATGCCAAAGCTGTGAGCAGGCCCATGGTAAAAAAGTAATAAACAGCGTTCCGGAGCAGTATAAAGTATCTTACAACCTCTACATCATAATATATCACTGGTAATGGCCTGATCTTTCAGTGCATTATTTACAGCAGAAAGGAGCTCTTTTGTCAAACATTTTGCTGATATCACACAAACACACCAACAATGGAAACGATATCAGCCGTAAATCTTCAACAGTTTCTCAACACTGGGAGAGGGCAACTAGCAGCCATTAAAGGCACTGCCAGCAGTAATGTGTATTGGGGTAACAGATAGCACGCATGGTCTTTCATTAATCACAAAATCAGATCTTAATATTGGCTCACCCCCTTAGGTCAACAGTATCCTTGTGGATAAGGTATTTGCTCACTGGGCTGTAGTTTACAAATTCAATTCCTGGGCTTAGATTGTAGATAAAATGATCTGCTCTAGCTTTTTTGAAGAAGGCCACTTTCTTCCGATTTGCCGAAAATTCAGCAAAACCATCCTCGAGAGAAAAACGTTGGCAGGGTCAGTCTCTGAGGGCTTGTTAATACTGCCGAATGTTCACTGGTGACAGAAAAGTCTTTATCATCAGTAAGCCTTGGTCTGGCTTCCCCCGCGCAAAAGTTCAGAGATCTGAATGAAGAAAGGAAAGGGAACAGAGAAGGGAACAGAAGATTGAAGGTACGTGCTTGGTGAGCTTATCCATTCTTTCCCAATTTACCGAGCAGTCTTGGTTGACTCCGTTTGAACCGGAAACTTAGACATGATTCAAAGTTTCTGGTCGGTAATAATGCCCTATCCAAGATTTATAGTGTGTCTTCCTCAATGGTAAGAGAAACGGTCTCATTTTTCTCACTCTGAGCAAAGGTGACAAGTGAACTGGTCTGGCCTCATCCCATAAGGACAGACCACGGTAAAATACTTAACTTAACCCATTAGACCCCATAGTGACACAGTTGTGGCAAACCCTTATCAGAAATGAAAGAAAACCTGGGCCAAATTAGGATTGATTTGAGGATCCCTGCTTGACAACCATCATCTGGTTTCACAAAACGGGTACATTCTAGCACTGCAAGCATAGTTCACATATTTTCTCGAAATACTTAGATTGAGATAATAGTGGTGACACTTATGGTTGTCCGGCTGTGGAGAGAAAAAGTAAATGCTTGTATTTACCGTTAACAAATGGCATATCTGTATTTTAAATATAAAATTGCAGCATTTGTTGATGGGTAAATGTGGGAGTATATTCCTGAACAAGCTGTATCCCTTTTTTTCCCTATTATCCAAAGGGTTTATTGCAGTGTTGCACATGTAACTTACCATCTGCTACATGTTGATTACAGTAACTCCTGTGCAGAATGCTTCTCCGTCAAAACTGAATGGAAACAGAAGGTAAACGAGTGCATCCAATTCACTGGGGTTTCAGATTTGGCCCCCCAGTCAGCAGTCTAAGTGCAAACAAATGAGCGTTCGTGTGCTTTTGTGTGCTTGTGCGACGTTTCATGGGCAGCGCATACCATATGCTAACATGTGGCTTGGGGACATGCCACCGAAGTCTGAATTCGCACTTGTCTGCGAATACGCTTTTGTCCGTCGGAGAATTAAAAACTAACTAAATTCCTGTTTTTCATAAAGCTAGGTTTTACACGGGATTGGATCACGAATGGATTGGGCTGCCTGCCTTTTCCTCCGCGGTTAAGTCAATATTGCATCAGTCTTGTTCAAAAACTATGTTGGAATGAGCTAATGACATTTGCTTTGTCAAATTCTCCGTGCTGGAAAGCACACAGTGTTATGTGGGGCTGTGAATCCTGCTGCTGAGAGGAATAGGCCCCTCATCTCACGTTTCGGGGTCCCTGCGTGCTCACATGCTCGTAGTTGAATGTGCGGAGAACAGAATGTACATGCATGTCATAAGCAACACCGAGGCCTTTTATTTGAGTAATGGCATGTATTTTCCTGTTTTACAAAGACAGATTCTCCCGCTCCTGGAACCCGGAGGCTTGAAACTGTACGAATGGGGCCTCGGTAATGCTATTGAATTTCCTCTTTTGGTGTAACGTGTGTTGATATTAGTTTGATAAATAGATAAGGTGAGTTGCCTTGAAGGATCTCCAGCCAATATTCAACTGAGGGAGCCGTCATCACAGTGCTGTAATTGGTTGGGATCATGGTGTTGTCGACTCAGAGGGATTTGGCTTAGGAATACAGACAGGTTATATGTGGCTCAGGAGTCATATGCAGCATCGGTGCAACACTGTGCGACTTCTAATCAAGGGGACGATCCTCCACTGAACGTCAGAGACAGCAAAATCAATACATCACTGTCTGGCATATGCAATTAAATACAATCCGTGTATACAATCTATGTGATGCTGCGATATATGCAGTGCGTAGGCGTTTGCAGTGTAGCGATACGCGATGTAATATTTTGATCACTCAAGTTTTAATTCTTAAGGACAAACATTGTGTCTTCAAACTTTGTCTTCAAAATATTGCGCAGCATTTGTAGCTATCACAGTCTGCGAAATATTTTCAGGATAAAACACTTCTGAATCTTGTTGGGTTTTGCTATAGCAAATGCAGATGGATTGAGGTAGACGATAATTGGAATTTGAATTGAAAAAGAGGATATTGTTATTTGCAGGTATCCTACAATGAAGCTGCAATGCTGTTGGTTGAAATTGGTTGACTGAATGGCTCTACCCACACCTGCGGCCCCCTCTTTCTCCTCTTTGTTCCTGTTTTCAAGGTCCAAAACACATTCAATGGTGGTAAATACATTAGGCCTCACATGACCTTCTGAATTAGAGTAGGGAAAGTTACTGAGGTGTTGAATGCAGGCAGGTTACCAAAGGTCACGGCCACGAGTGTTTTCTAGATTCTCTGCCCGACGTTAGCACCTTATACCCTCACCTCCTCTGAGGTGTCCACAGAAAGATTAAATTCACACTGCATTTCATAGAGCAATGCACCAAACTAAAATATTTACAGAGCTGCGGGCCATTTAATAATAGATAGAAGTGGCCGTAAATGTGGAAATTAATGATAACAAATGGCATGTCAAACAAAACCGTGACCTTAAATGTGACCAGGCTGTGAAATTCCTCCGCAGACTCACCTTGTCTGAGGATTTGATAAAAAAAAAATGTTGTGATAGGCATGGCCTGAGTTTAATCTGAAAGCACAGAGCAGCATCAAGGACATTTTTTTCTCTCTTTGCTAAAGGTTACATTCAGGTGATGAAAACAAATAGGTGCCCTGTTGTTAATCAATGCTGTTTTGTAGTGGAGGCACGCCGAGACGGCTCACTCAGACAGAGAGGTGTCATTATTGCCTTGCTTGGCTATGTCATGATTGCGCTGTGGCTGTGGCCAAGCAAAATTTAAGCCATCCAATGACGAATTGTGAACAAGTTTTACCTCAAAATCACCCACACAAACGTACGCACACGCGCGTATACACACACACACTCACACACACACACATACACGCACAGACACAGTACATACAGTGCAACAAACTGTGCACCCTTAGGTACATGTGGCAACATCAAATATGGTAATTTTATCTATTATCATAAATATTCTATGTTTTTTGGTTTAGCTCAACCATGATTAGAAGTAACCATAAGTAGGCCCAAACTCACCTCATTATGACATCTTTAAGGCCCAATCAGAATCACTCCAACAACGTCAACTGCGATTTTGAGCCTAAATCCAATGCAGCCAGCTATCCAAAATAACAAGCCTATGGCACAGTGCAGAACAGCATAAAATAATACATTGTTTGGCTAGATGACAAAAACAGGCTCTTTATTTGGCCCAGTCAGGGCATACCTTTGTGTCCCATTGCATTTGGATCAGGATGCGGTCCTCTTCAGCGAAATCATCAGATGGGGAGGCAAAACTGCCAGAGAATGTAAATTAGGGTGAAATTCAATCAACGTATCACTTCTTTTTATATTATTTTGGCCAGAAGCTGCAGCTGCTGCGTGTCGCCTTCATCTTTCAGCATTAAGGCATTTTTAGCGCCATCTAACACTGAAAGTAAGGCAGACAAGAACACGCTACAAAGTCTGTAATCAGTCAAAATTGAACTAATGGTGAAAGGCTTAATTTCTCCTGCTTTTCTGAGTGGAAGCAGTAAGAAGGTCCCAATTTTAAAGCCATTTTCTGTTCCGTAATCAACTCTGATGTCAGCACAGATGTGACCTGTATGTAATCGTACGAATGTCCAGGAAAATGAGAAATAAGAGCTTCCAGTACCCAATTATTATGACAGTTGTTTCCTCAGAACTCTCAGATATGGTTCACTAGATTGTACTCTGGAGGTCACTGTGGGAAAGAGATGTGCTCGCAAACATTTAACGCAGTGTGGTAATATGTGTTTTATATCAGCTACATTTCACAGTTCAATAATTTCATTATTATTATTATTATTATTATTAATATTATTCTTATTATTAGGTGCCGGTCAATCAATAGAGTAAGTGCAGTCATGAATATTTAAGTAGCCCATGGATTGCACAGTGAGTGATTCTGGTATATTCTCAATGATTTAGTTTTTAATGGCTTTTGCACTCAGGTGAGTATGTCATAATTCTGACAGAAATGCAGTTCAATGATCATCACTGTTATAAATCCCCAAACATACTCCCTTCATGCGACAGAGACACTCAATCTGGCAGTTTCCTTGGTGATAACAAGTGACAAATGGTTGCATTTTGTTCTTTTCCAATCCAGGAATAGAAAGGGAAACCAGAGGTGGACAAAAAGGGCCCTGATTGGTTCCATTCAGAAAAGGATGCTTGCCAGTACTTAATCAAGATGTGTAATGATTTGAAAAATAATTATAGTGTAAACTGAAGAAGTGTAATATTTGAAGGGAATTTATCATTATAAATGTTTTATAAATAGTGACATATAATTTGAAAAAAAAAAAGATAGATCGCCATGAAATAAATAAACATGAGTTTTTGATGTCAAATAGAATGCAATTTAGCTCATTTCTTTTGCGGAAGAACTTATAATTAATTTGGGCAGATCAGTACATAAATAATCACACTTAATGCTCATGTAAGTGGTCTCTGTTACTGGATTCACATTTAATTAAATAATGTTAGTTTCTGTAGTTCTTGCTGTGATGGCAATTGTTCATGAATCCTTCAGCAAGCAAAATATTGTTCTAGAAACTATACAAGTGGACATTCCCTCACATTCACACTATAAAGTATTGTGAGGTTAAATTATTTCATTTGATTGTACAGTAGTACATTTTTCAACACTGCACTGCCCTGTTTCTTACTGCAGTGTCAGTGGTAATTTAGGTAGAGCTAATGTAGATGACACTTGTCTTTACCTCTCATGAACCTAGATATACACTGTTAAAATTTTCTTTGGCTATGGCTGGATTCCCATGGACACTGTGATAAGGAACAGCAGGATTCACTGCAGATGGAGTGGGGTTGAGTGTGGGGGCATGTCCGTGCCTGGCCAGTGGCGTCCCTGGGCAGTAGCCAGACGGAGAACACTCTCAGCTGAGCAGAACTGTCAAATGGCAGGACCGGGTGAGTTTAGCAAGAACAAAACCCCAATCCCGATGACCACAGAAGGCATAGGAACTGTCATGGTTCTGGCTGTGTGTGTAGTTTTAGTCTTTCTTTGTGGCTCGTATTTGGACCACGTCTGTTTCTTTAATTATCGGATTCTCCCCAGCTGTTTCGTCAGGCTTGGGCGGCGCCTTCTCCTAAGGCTATATAAGCCGGATCTCCGCCACGCCTCCTTTGCTGGAGTGTCTGATTTAGTTATCATTACAGCCAGAAGATATCTCTAGTCAGGGATTCTTACCGAATGTCTTTGCAGTATATTTGTGGTTCATTTCTTCAGGGAAGTTTCCTTTTTCCTTCCCTATTTGTTTGTTTCTCTCTCACTCTGCTCCCTGGTTTGTATTGTTGGGCGTTCGTATTGGAAGTGCGAGAGCTGTCCTGTTTCTTCGTTTATTTTTCTCCCTGTGGGTATTTTAAGTCCTTACTGGTCCTGGTTTCTCCTAGCCGCTGCATTTGGCCTCCCGATTCCTTCGGCCATTACAGCACACTCCAGCCAAACATGGAGTCACCAACAACGGCTAAGCTGGAGAAAGTGGTTGCCAATCAACAATCGGTTCTTGCTGGTTATGGCGAGTGCCTCGCTAGCTTAAGCAATTAGCAAGCTGAGCTGGCGGGTAGGATTCGCCTGCAGGAGAATGCTATACAGAGGCAGGAGAATGTCTTATTAAGCCTCAGCGAGAGTATTAGAGCACTGACTGCTCAGATTACCCAAAATGTTTCACAAGCACAATCCACACACTTTCCCCGAGAGCCTAAACTTCAGTTACCCCCAAGATATGGAGGCGAGGCAGGGAAATGCAAGGACTTCATCGCTAAATGTGAAATATTTTTTAAAACGAAACCCTCACGGTTCTCTAATGAAGAATCACGGGTTTCGTTTATTTTATCCCTGTTAGCTGGTACAGCTGTCACTTGGGTGGGGCCACTCATTCGCTCTAGTTCGCCAGTTGTTAATTTGGTAGATACTCTCGTGAGGGAGATGATTTCAGTTTTTGATCAGGACGTGTGTGGTCAGGACGCGGCTACGCGTCTAATGCATTTGAGGCAGGGCTCTGAGAGCGTTGCAGAGTTTTCTATATCTTTCCGCTCCCTGGCCACAGAGACAGGGTGGCCAGAGGCACCTCTTATGACAGTTTTTATTCAGGCTTTGGCGAAGGAGGTAAAGGATGCTCTGGCGATATTAGAGCCTTGTGTTTCTTTAGATTCGTTGGTTCGTACTGCTGTGCGAATTGATAATCATATCCGCGAACGAAACAAGGAAAATCGTACTGCACTGGCTCTTGCTAGCAAAGGGGTTGATTCTCCTTACAACACACACACAGCCCAAACTCTGCCCACTGAAATTCCCACTCCTAGTGAGCCCATGCAGGTTCATGGCTCATATGAGAGTTGGGCTCGTAAGCCCGTTTGCAGACGAATAATTTGTTATCATTGTAACAACCCGGGACACATCCGTCCATGTTGCCCTGAGCTTAAGGGGAAACGGGAAGTCCCTCTAGCAGTATGGGGGGCGCTAGAGGGACAGACCCAATCTCCCTTTCAAACGTTTATTGCAGTAGAATTGACTGTGGGGAAACAGAGAATATTTGCTGAGGCCTTTTTGGACTCGGGGGCCGTAGATTATTTTATGGACGCGGAGTGGGCTAGGAAACATTCCATTCAAATCCGTCCTCTCTTACATTCACGTACAGTCAGATCTTTGGATGGTCGCCCATTGAGAACTGCGCTTATAACCAAGGCCTCTGAATTATTGACTATGTTCGTCCCATTTGGCGGTCATTCGAAGGAAGTTTGGTTTTTCCTGATCAATTCCCTGGTTTTCCCTGTGGTTTTAGGACATTCTTGGCTGCTTGAACATAGGCCACGCATCTTTTGGGGCAGTCAAAATAATCCTGTTGTCCAGTGGGGTTCTGAGTGTAGGTCTCACTGTAGTGAGATTCTGGCGTGTCGTCCCGGACGTCAACCTGTAGGGGAGGCTGATGCCTGGAGTGATGACGAGGAGGTTGTCTCACTTAACTCACCCGATTTAGATAATGGGGCAGAGGAAGGGTTGGAGTGGGATCCTCAATTTGACTGGCAGCAGCCAGAAGAGGATTTTGAGTTGGAGAATTTTTCTGATTTTGAGTCGGTTGTTGATATGTTGGGCTCTGAACGGGATTGGAGTTTGGGGGCTGCTCTGAACTTTTGTTTACCTCCCAACATTCCTAATGACTATGTTGATCTCGCAAAGGTTTTTAGCAAACAACGGGCTTCATCCTTGCCTCCGCATCGTGCTTACGATTGCGAGATCAAGCTTTTTCCTGGCACTACTCCCCCCCAGGGGTTCCTTGTACTCGCTGTCAGGGCCAGAGCGCAAGGCTATGTGAGAGTATATTCAGGAGGCTCTAGCTATTGGATTTATTTCACCCTCCACGTCTCCTGCTGGAGCGGGGTTCTTTTTTGTTGGGAAAAAGGATGGCGGTTTGAGGCCCTGTATTGATTACAAGGGCTTGAATAACATAACTATTAAGAACCGATACCCTCTTCCCTTAATGAACTCTGCATTTGAACACCTGCAGGGGGCGTCGTTTTTCACTAAACTAGACCTCCGCAGTGCATACAATCTGGTCTGGATCCAGGAGGGGGACGAATGGAAAACGGCATTTAATACCCATGACGGGAACTACAAATATTTGGTCATGCCGTTCGGTTTGGTTAATGCCCCCTCTGTGTTCCAGGCACTCATTAATGGCGTCCTCCGAGAGATGTTGGAGAGATTCATCTTTGTCTACCTTGACGATATTCATATTTTTTCTTCAACCATCTCGGAGCATAAACAACACGTCAGACAAGTGCTTGAGGCCCTCCTGAAAGCCAAACTTTTTGTCAAGGCGGAGAAATGCATTTTTTATGCCAGGACAGTCTCGTTCCTTGGCTTTATTGTGTCAGCAGGGTCCGGCCGTATGGACCCGGACAAAGTGGCAGCGGTCAGGATCTGGCCTGCACCTCAGAATGTTAAGGAGGTTCAGCGGTTTTTGGGCTTTGCTAATTTTTATAGGAGGTTCATCCACAATTTTAGCCCTGTGGCTGCTCCGATTATTGCGCTTACTAAGAACAATGCCTCCTCGTCGTTTGTTTGGACCCCAGCAGCTGAGGCTGCTTTTCAGGAGTTGAAGAAAAGTTTTAGTTCGGAGCCCATCCTTGTTATGCCTGAATCCTCCCTCCTGTTTGTGGTGGAGGTTAACGCTTCGGAGGTCGGGGTGGGTGCCATTTTGTCCCAGCATTCTCATCAGGACAATAAGTTGCACCCCTGCGCCTACTTCTCCCGGTAGTTGTCTGCGGCCGAACGAAATTACAGTATTGGTGACCGGGAGTTGCTGGCTGTTAAGTTGGCCTTGGAAGAGTGGCGCCACTGGTTGGAGGGGGCTGAACACCCATTTGTTCCCGGCAGGCACGGTGGGCGTTATTTTTCAATCGTTTTAACTTTATGTTAACTTATCGCCCCGGCTCTAAAAATATCAAGCCTGAAGCTTTGTTGCAGATTTACGACCACTCGGGCCGCGATTCTATTCCAGAGCCTATAATTCCGGTAAATCAGATTGTGGCTCCTGTGCAGTGGGAGGTTGAGTCTGTAGTGCGGGAGGCCTTGCGTTCCGATCCTGGTCTTGGCGCGGAGCCGCCTGACTGTTTGTTTGTTCCTTTGGCAGTTTGTTCCCAAGTGCTCCAATGGGGTCACTCTTCCTGCTTGGCAGGTCATCCAGGGGTTCACTGGACTAAGTGATTTTTGGCCCGACACTTTTGGTGGCCCAGCAGGGATAAGGACATCCGGGAGTTTGTGGCGGCCTGTTGCTTTTGTGCACAGAATAAGGGGTCCCACCTCCCCCCCTCTGATCTGTTGCAGCCATTGCCCGTCCCCAAGCATCCTTGGACCCACATTGTGCTAGATTTTATTACTGGCCTGCCGATTTCGGAGGGCAACTCTGTCAATTTGTTCGTGGTTGATCGCTTTTCCAAGGCCACCCATTTTATCGCCCTTCCCAAGCTGCCGTCAGCGCGGGAGACAGTCCTTCTTGTTGTAGACTATGTGTTCCGGCTGCATGGCCTTCCTCAGGATTTGGTTTCTGACCGTGGCCCACAGTTTACGGCAAAATTCTGGCATGTTTTCTGTAACCAGTTAGGGGCCTCCGGGGACCTTTCATCCGGGTTTCATCCTGAAACCAATGGACAGACAGAGAGGATTAACCAGTCGCTTGAGAGTACACTTCAGTGTTTAGCGGCTGACAACCCTTCACTGTGGAGCCGTTTTTTGGCGTGGGCTGAATACGCTCATAACTCGCCATGTAACTCCTCCACAGGCCTTTCCCCGTTCGAGGCTCAGCTGGGTTATCAACCACCGCTTTTTCTGGAGGCTGAGAGGGATTCAGAAGTTCCCTCGGTTAATCGTTTTATTCAGCGGTGTCGGTTGCTCTGGGCCAAGGTTCGGTCATCTCTGTTGCGTTCTGTGCGTAAACAGAAGGCTGCCGCTGATAGGAGGCGCCGTTTGGCACCTGCTTATCGAGTTGGCCAGAGGGTTTGGCTTTCTACTCAGGACCTTCTGTTGAGAGTGGAGTCACGGAAGTTGGCCCCCCGATTCACTGGCACATTTAAGATTGTGCGGAAAATCAACCCCGTCACTGTCCGATTGCAGCTCCCTAGATCTTTGCGCATTCATTCCTCTTTTCATGTCTCTCGGTTCAAACCGGTTAGCACAAGCATCCTGGCACCGGTCGACAAACTACCGCCGCCGCCCTGGATGTTTCTCTCTCGCTGTGCTTCCTGGTTCGTATTGTTGGGCGTTCGTTTTGGAAGTGCGAGAGCTGTCCTGTTTCTCCATTTATTTTTCTCCCTGTGGGTATTTTAAGTCCTTACTGGTCCTGGTTTCTCCTAGCTGCCGCATTTGGCCTCCCGATTCCTTCGGCCATTGCAGGAACAGGCTGAAGAATGATTTACAGGAATGCAGTCTCAAAAATGCAAATGTATTACACCTGGCGAGGGAGGCACACAGGCCATCAAAAACCAATTAAAGGAGATAATGCATCTAAAAAACACGCAAGCTACTGGATGGGAGGAGATATGAAAAGGATTCACATGCGGGTCGTAAAAGAACTCTCCCGAGGGGCACCACCTGGTGCCTGTGTGGTGGATCCTGGATGCCAGTGCCGGAAATCACAGACCAGGGAGGGGTCCAAAATGTTTTGCTCTGGTACCCAGGAATGCTCGCTGAGAGAGGACAGCCCCAGCATGCACAGTGGAGGCATCAAATTCAGTGACGAACTGGCACTGGGGGTCAGGGAGCTTGAGGATGGAAGCAGTGGTAAACAATTCTTTGAGATGGGTAAAGGTAGAGGCCGCCAGGGGAGTCTGGGCAAAGGGAGTCTTGATGAATGTGAATGCTGTCAGGGGGGCTGCTACTGTGGAGTACCCTTGAATGAACCAACAACAGAAAGTGGCAAACCCGAGGAGCCTCTGCAGCTCCTCATGGCCTTTGGGGTCGAACAAATCCAGCACAGCCTGTACTTTGTGGCATTCAATCTGTAAAGCGCCCTGCAGCACACCGAAGCCCAAGAGTGAGACAGTGTTTTGATGGAATTTGCACTTCTCTGGTTTTAAATAAAGTTGATTCTCCAACAGCCTTTGAATGACCAGGTGGACCTAGCGGGTATGGTTTACCAGGATTGGACAAAACACTAGGATATTGTCTAAGTAAACACAGACAAACCAGGAGACCATGTCTCTGGTGGGATGAGGCTCTGGGTTGAACATCGGAGGACGCAGGGAGGGCAGGGGTCTGTTACCTCGCCTGCCGATGTAGCTGCCTCTTTAGCAACCGAACACCAATTCTGAGCACCGAATCAATGAGGCCATCCAGGTCTGGGTAAAGGACATAAGTGGTTAGTTCATCCTGGACTCGCTCTGCCGAGCCATATTAATGGGTGTCATTAAGCATCCACGAGAAACAGCCAGAGTTTGAAAGTCAATGGAGTATTCCAATGCTGTCAAGCTACCTTTGTGCAGCTGGAGCAACTTCCGGGCAGCGGCATGGCTGGGGTGAGACAGGTCAAGCGCCTTCCTTATCTCCAAAAGCAAAAGCAGGAAAAATTTGCCCTGCAGGATCTCCTGCCTCCTTACAAGCAGCAGCCCAGTCCCTGGCAAGTCCCGAGAGGCAATTAATGACAAATGCCACTGAAGAATTAGGGGGGGATTGAAAACATTTTAGACCAGTGAACAGTGGGCGAGCGAACTGGGGCAGGTGGAGACGTTGCCATCGTAGGGGTCCAGCACTGCAAGGTTAGATTCCCAATGGGCAAGCACCTGAGGAAGGGCCTACCGCAGACTAGAGCTGGCTGCTTGAGCGACGGTGGCAAAGTCCCGGGAAATATCTGTGATATTCACATGTCGATTGAAGAGGGCTCCAATGGACTGACGAAGCTGCTAGAATTCTTCCTTCTGCTGACTAATCCACACTCCCTGGTAACTCAGGGAGTCAAGTGGGTAAGACATCTCTGCTGGTTCAATCCCTTCGGCTGGAATGTACTGTTATGATCCAGACAAGGAACCAGATGTAGAGACAGAGTATAATCCAGGAGTATGGTTGACACTAGTATGGTAACGACTGTGAGGGACGGAGCCCTGAGTCGAATGACACAGTTCAGTTCAGATGGAGTGGCTAAACTGAGGGTGTGTGTCCGCGCCCAGCCAGTGGCATCCCAGGGCAGTAGCCAGATGAAGAACACTTTCACCAGAGCAGAAATGTCAGGTGGCAGGACTGGGGAGTTCAGCAGTGATGCAGTCCCTATCCTGATGACCACAGAAGGCTTGGGAGGTTTTCCTAATAAACAGGGCAGAGTAACAGACTGAAGAATGATGAAGTGGAATGCGGTCCCAATCCTGGAAACTGAGAGAAAGGCTTCAGAGCTTGTTTGTTTTAGAAAGACCAGGAAGAGTACTTCTGTATTTAACTACCATCAAAGATAACAAATAATTTTTAAAGACGATAAACTTTTTTTAGGAAGGTACTGGCTGATTGCTAGAGTGCATAAAGTGACTGACAATCTACCGACTTGCACACTCAAAGTATAAGGTATATATACACCACACACATGTAGTAAGGGGTATGCCACACATGTAAGGGAATAGGAAATATAGCTGCATAACACCTGGCAGGGGAGGCACTCAGGACGTCAAACCAATCAAAGGAAACAGTATATATAAAAGACACACAAGCCACTGGATGGGAGGTACATGAAAGGGATTCATATGAGGGTTGTGACAGTGTCTCGTGAATGGAGGACAGATCTAGAATTATTTATTTGTTTACGTTTTATTTACTTACTTATGCATTCATTCATTCATTCATTCATTCATTCATTCATACATGCAATGCCCCTCATTGTAAACGCAGTTAAATCTGCTTTTATAAGAAATCATTTATGTTTTTGTTTAGTTTTATTTCCTTTTATTTAACAAGAAAAAAGTGACCAATTAAAAAAAAACATTATGAATCACTGACCTACCTCAGAAGGTGTATTTCCTCATTGTAAGAATTAGAAGAACTTTTGCAAATGGTGCTTTACAACTTCACTAAACAACTTAAAAAATTACTCTAATTTGTTACCCCAACCTCAATTAGCTCTCCTCTCCTCAAACATGTGATTAACATGAACATATTTGAGTTGAGAAAAACCAATTAAGGTATAGCAAATTAGAGCAATTTATTCAAGTTGATCCAGAATAGTACTTTTTACAGTGTTGATCTTAACAGTGCAGTGCCGACATTACACTGAGAGGGAATAAAATCATGGCGGACAGTGCTTTCACTGTTGAGAACTGCGGGGAAAGTGCAGCTTCAAGAGTTGGGGAGCCATCAGGTGCAATGAAGAGTACATTTGTGCCTACGAGTCTACTGCTTTAAGAATGGCATGCTTCGGACTTGTTTGTTTCGCACTTGACTGTCGAGCACTCCACTCATGAGCAGACAGGAAAGGGATTCTTACGTTATTGACTCACACACCTGAACAAAGTAAGTGGCAGAGTGAGTAAGAGATGGTTGGGTCTCACCAGTGTCCGAAGGCTTCGAGGCCTGTTCTCAGTCACCTGAGCACCAGTATCTTCTGTCTGGGGACTTATTCATTCACAGAGATGGCGTGATTTCACACTCAGGCCCATTGCCTTCACTATGGAGCATCACACGCATGCAGTGAGCTAAAAGCTGCCACCTCTCCCTCACTTTCTCTCTCCCTCCATGTCTCTCAAACGCACATGCACACATGTACATACAAGCACACAAACACATACGCAGCATATACAAGCGAATACATACACACAGAAATTCGGACACACCGACGGCACACACAAACACACGCATAGATACACGCGCGTGCACACCCAAGCAACACCGAGAGCGGCTGATTCGATTAAGTCCCAGGCAGTGCCATTATTATGTTAGGTAGGTGGTGTAGAATTTCAATGATAATCCATAATGCATGACCGGTTCCGTTGCCATGGCGATGTAAATTCAAGGTTACCGACTCAGACGCATAATTGGGCGTCTCGCTGAGCTCTGAGGAGGTGCTGCAGAAGGAAAAAAAAATTCTACGCGTGGAAGAGGGGCATCAGTCAAGCTGTCGCAGATCGCAAAGCACTCATAATCAGATGAAATGCCTCGAGGGGTGGTTGGTGTGTGTGTGTGTGTGTGTGTGTGTGCGTGTCTGTGTGAGTGTGCATATAAGGAGGTGGGGGTAAGGGGGTGTAGGTGTCGATGGGAAGAACGTCAAGGCACGTACACAGACAGAAACACGCACGCATGCACACAGACAGACGGATAGACAGGAGTATGGCTTCGTTCCCAGCCCTCTGAGATGACTTGAGTCGGCCCATTTGAGGTGCTGCACACTTTAAAGCAAACGGCTTTCGCTTGGCTAGGCTGTTATCTCAGCCAGGCAGACGGGGATATGACCTGTGTCTCAGACTGCTGTTGAATCCACACAGGCAGCCATACCCTTTATTCAGTTAATAATAATGAATTCATGTGCCAGAAGGATACAAGCCCGTCTTCGCGAGTGTTTTAGCCTGAACGTGAAACATAAAATCGTACTCTTTCCCATATAAAGTGGAAAATATTAGTTTGATTTAAGGAACTGTTTGCTTGATAGGCATTTTTCTGAGCTCAGTAGAAAATCTTGAAGTTTGGTGATGTGTCATCTGATTGGTGGCATGTTTATCTTACTAACCAAAATGGCAATGAAAATTGGAAATCGAACATATTTACAACCGAAATAGGCCTACTTATTGGGATCAACTTTTTTTGTCTCAGGATTGCAACGTTCCCAATCCTGCACTCTTAAGTGTGTTAAAATTAATTTCCAGTTCTTAATAATTTTCTCGTACCGTTCGTCTCAATCACGGTCGAAATTGATGCAGACACTGCGTTACTACAATCCATTTTGTGATTTCATAATTGTAACTTTCCGCTGATGATAACTGCGTCTGGAAATTAACACGCATATCTAATTCACATTAGCGGTACTCTTTTTGCAAGTCCCTTATTCGGCGAAATCCTATTATGAAAGCCAGCCGCTGCGAGACGGTTGCGCACCTTTGTATACGCGAATGCAATTGGGCAGATAGACAACGGCAGACAATTTGTGGGACCGCCGAGATGTGCCTTTGCGTATGAAACATTAATTAGGCAGATGTCTGCCAGGTTTTTAGAAAGTGGGGAACGGAAGAGGGAGGGTAGCATTTGGCATCCTGCGTCGTAGCGCAAAATATTCAGCGGCGGGGCCGAGGAATATGAAACGCACCTCCAAATTAAGGCACGAGACAAAGAACAACTGTCAAACCCTCAAAATCCGCCTTCAAAGAAACTGCATATGACTTTCCCGTCTCCGAGGGAATGGGGAAAAACGGGATCATTAGGAATTCTCAAAACGAAATAACAAAGATCATTTTCTAAGCCCTGCAACTGCTCTCTCTGGGTGCTGGTGAAAAGGACGTCGAAGGAATCTCAGAAAATGATTTCGGGATTCTAACGGCAAGATCAGAGGCAGGAGTGAGGTCGAAAGATCCTGGAATGGATGGGGATATCTATCATATTGTGTGTGCTTATTATACGGTCAGGGGCTGACGGGAAGGTTTGGGCAGGGTCACCCAGCAGCCTCGCCACTCTGCAGGCTCAGAACCGCGCGCAATGAAGCCTTGAAATCATCAGAAAATAAACTCATTATTCCCCCAGATATTCTCCCAATGCATTTCTGCTTTTGATTTATATTCTGTCATTTTGCTGCTGGTATTGTGATTATGCGTCAATGTGTTCATGCGCGAATTTGTGTGTGAGTGTGTTTGTGAGTGTGTGTTTGCGTGTTTGTGTGTCTCAATTATGTATGAGTGTGTGTGAGTATATTTGTGTTTGTATCTGAATGTGTGGGTGTGTCTGCATCAAAGTATGTATGAGTGTGTTAACATGTGTAAGTATATTTGTGTGTGTATGTGTGAGTATGTGCATCAATGTATGTATGAGCGTGCATGTTAATATCTGTGAGTATATTTGTGTTTGTGTGTGTGCATGCACGTGTGTGTGTGTGCGTGCAGGCGTGCATGTGCGTGTGTGTGTGTGTGTGTGTGTGAATTTTTTTTCCCCAAAAATGTGTACATGTGTTAATTTCAGCTCCTCTCAGGAGCACTCGCTTCAGATCTAATGGGAGATTTGAGGCCGTTTCCTTCTGGCTAATCAGTCTTTTCCTGGCTGGTTACTGCAGTTAGCCCACCTGGGTGCCTCTCTCCTTTCCAACGCTGGACTTCCACTCCATTTCACCACTCCCAATCTCAGAGCCGAGCCTTCAGCTACCCTCACCTGCTGCTAAAATTCCCACTCATTTATCTTCCCATGTATTCCTAGGTGTGAATTTTAACATGTTTGCACACACACAGGAGAACAAAAACCTAATAAATAAATAAATAAATAAAAACAAACGCAGACACTATCACTATTGTTATTTTGACAAAAAAAAAAACCAGAGTCAACTCAGTGGTCGGCATGTCCTGTGGAAAATGCAAGCGGACGCCAGGCTACTTGCCTGGTCTACCTTGGAATGAAGCCAAATTTGCATGATCCACGGCTCAGACGACGTTCATGCATGACTAATGTAGTACGAAGACAAGCTGCTCTCCGCAGCGGAAAGGCCTGGGAGAGCGTTTGTTGAAAGCACCCTCCAAAAGCCCGATGCTATCCCTGGAGAAATATGATCTGGCAGATGTTGCACATGGGGCTTTAAGCAACACCTTGAGCGAAGGAGAGGGACAAACCAGGAAGGGACCACCACGCTGTCCTTACCGTGAACCGAGAAATCTCATGTCTCATGCCATTCGAATCATAAAATATATCCGTTTTAAAATTCATCAACCCACCCAAGGGGTGTGCAGCACGTGTGTTCTTATGAACATGATGGCATGGCCATGACAAATCACGGAACGTCTCCTGTCTATCATACGCTCTCGTCGCATAAAGAATGTACATCATACAATGTGCACATATATCATATGTTTACTCTGTACCATGGAGACCAAATTGATGAGAACTTTTCAGTCGTGTGCAATTGTTTTCATTATTTACCAGGGAATAGTCCAATTTTCGTACTCTAACACTTCATACACAATAGAACATTTTCTGAAACTGTTACACACCAGCGCAGTAGCACATTTCTGAAATTCTCATATGAAATTGTAGTATATGGGAGTGAATGTATGATCCTAAAGCCCAGCATACAATTATGCAGGTAGTAACCAACTAAAACCTTCTATTAATTGAATGCATCAGCCCTTACTGCTAGTAGTTATAGCCTATTCAAAATACCAACTCTCTATTTTTGTCCTTTATTATTTCAACTGTCTAATTGCTTTACTATACTGATTTAACATTTAACTGAGTACCTTAATTGTTTCACACCTGATAAGTAGCGACGACAAGCAACGACAATAAGTTCTCAGCAATACAGTTTAAGTTATAAAGATGTTTGTGTAACGCTACACAAGGTATTCCATGTAACGTGTTCTATGTGATAATGGCGGAAAAATGACCAAAAAAGACAGAACAGCGCTGCCTAAATCAGACTCGGATTCAGACAGAGATGTGTCCGATACTGTGGGCCTGCAGTGTTCAAGGACACGGCTGAGGCTGGAGGGATTGTGTGTCAGTGGCGTGCCTGTGAGATGTGGAGAGTGGGGCACGGGGACCTGTCAGTGCCCTTTGCAGTGCCTCAGCATGCTGGTCCTTTACGACCGCTGGAGTGGGAGTCCTTCCAGAGAGCTCCTCTCTATAGAATACAGGGGCGATTTTGGGGGGGTAGGGGGGCTGGGCTTTGTTCGGGCCCCCTCTTTTGTCCCTCAGATATCAGATTTCCTTTCAGTGCAGCCCAGGAGCTCCTGATTAGATGGAGAAAGGGAGGAGGTCGGCGGGGGTGGGTTGGCGATGGCAGGGGCCATTCATTCTTTAGAAACAGCTGTCCGTTAAGGGTCACGCCGTGAGCTGCAGTCTCGGTTCGTGCCTCCAGATGTTTCGCAGCAGAAATTAAATCAGCAGAATGCCAAAAAAACAGGAACTCCCTCGCATTATACAGGAAATTAATCGGAGCCTCGCTCTGTTGAATCTTTGTTTCTCTGATTCGGCATTCAAGGAACTGGAGTCTCCTCCACCGATATTAACACTGGCCGATTTTTGAGATTCCAGCAGCCTGGAGTCCTTCATTCATGCTAATGCCCCACGACGAGCCTCTTTCTGTTTCCTTGAACCCAGCATTTAATGCATAAATTGTGCGCCTTTTGCATTGTGTGGTTTACAAGGTGAACGGTCAAGGGTCTGGCGGTCAGTTAGTTAAATTGCCGTGCTCTTTTTGATAATGGATTACTGACTTGGTGATGGCTTGATGCTTTGTGTTCCTGCTTTTTTTATCGGGGACAGGAATAGCACGCAGACGCCGAGGATTAGAGGTCAAAGCAGACAAACGTGGCTTTCTGCGAATCTCAGAGACGCTGGAGGGGACATGTCTGGCTCGGCCGTCATGATTGGACAGAAAACATCTACACTTGGACTTGGCAGACGGAAAGATACTGTAATTTGTGTATGTATGTCAGATGAGAGAACTGCATTTTCTGCGGGAAGGGTCCATCAAAAATTTTTTTTATTCGACCAAATCTCCAAAAAAGGCCAGGTCTTCTGGAATTAAACAATAAATTTAGGCTTTAAGGCTTTCAATTTTAAAATCAGACCACTGCCAAGTCATAGCCAGAGTAAATAATAGGACGAATTGAACTATTTTTGGGTCCCATGTATAGTTTTCCAGACAACAGCCATAATTTCCTGTTGGGGACTTCCAAAGACTTCAGTGGTTTGAATGATGCACTTTATCTTGAATTATATCGCTATAAAGAGCTGAAAATAATGTAAACACTGACTTGAAAGGGGAAAAACTGAAGGAAAATTCACATCATTGAATATCGTTGAGTTATTATTTAAAAAGCTGTCTTGGAAAATACCATCTTCACTTGATAAAAAAAAGCTGCTATCTAAGATACTGAATTACATTAAAGCTGGTCCGTATATGCAGCAGATTGAGCAATGATGTCAAACTGAGCATGTCAACTGTGCGTACATGTGTGCCTGCACATATGTGTACGCATTAGCATCCATCAGTGTGTATCTGTCTGTGGTGAACAAACTGACAAACCATCATTTACATTGGTTTATGGCAACAGTATATTAAAATGTTATTGGACAATGGGGCTTTCTGCAAAATGTGCTATCGGTCATGTTGTAGTAGGAATAACATCTTTTTATTGATGCCATGTCTTTGATATTCTGATGTTTGAGTGAGAATTGGGTATGAGACAATATTTACCGTCACTTATTGGAGCAATGCAGACTCACAAGGATGTTATTATTGTAGATGAGAGATGAAACAATTGATCCTTTACGGTGGATCTAGAGTTTATTGGAGACTAACCATGTAAACACGTGTCACTTATTAGCGAATGCTGGAGTCAGCTATGTCTCTTTGATGGAATCACGACTCTGTTTCTCGAGAAGCCTGCATGCGGACAGCTGATTTAATGAGGGCGTTTGAAGGTGAACAGATGGATTTTGTGGGGGTTGAAGCATTTTTGGACAACTAGACTTACAGGTCGATGCATTACCCACACAGGCACACCAAAAGAACTGCTGTTATCAATGGTTATCAGGACCATATCAATGATCAATAATGTACAACTATACACACATACACACACAAACACACACACACACACACACACACATCCTTGTATTTCTATCCTTGTAAGGACATTACATTGACTTCCATTCATTCTTTGCATGTGTCTACAGCCTTTCCCTAATCTTAACAACAAGCAACGCATGCTTAACCCAAACCCTTATCCTAACCGTAACCTATCCCTAATTCTAACCTACTAGGTCACAATTTGCCTTTGTAGTAGTGAGGACATATGAAAATTCCCTGACTTCCCAAAAATGTCCCTGCCCTATAGGAAAAAAAAAAATTGATTTTTGGTTCTCACTTTGTAGCAAGTAAAGGAACACACACACACACACACACACACACACACACACACTTTTAAGGAATATGAAAACCTGTATGTTTTGTCCTTCCTTCAGAGTACATGGCCTACAAGACCTCTTGCTTTTGAATGAGCCTGATCTCTGTACATCTCTGATGCCAACTTCCAGGCATTGGGGGATCAATTTTCCGTCTGTCCGTGGGGCGGTTTTCTCGATGCCTGGATTTGGCAAAGCAGTCTGCTCAGTGAGATACAGTCAAACACAATTGGTATAAATATTCATAGAAATCAGAGAGTTGTGATTAATATGGTTTCAGCAAAAGGTTAGGGCACACTGAATGTGTGTACGCCCGCTTGTCTTATCTGGCCTCTACAGACCCCTTTTCTATATATCAGCGCATCTGATTGGAAGGGTGCTCTGGGTAACCAAGGATTTCGTTAAAATCAAGAAGAAATCTCATGGGTGTTCCCTCTCCCTGGAAACAGTCCCAGTAGGCTATCAGGAAAACCATTCTTGGCTGACCCAGCATTCAGACTTACAGAAGAAAAACTAGGTCCCGTTTGCATTCCTTTCTTACACTGTACCCACGCAGCAGTGCTTTGCTTTTTCCCTATATGATGAAATGGAAAGGCTAAATTTAGTTAGCCTCGCTTAATGCAGCTCGATGATGGAAAATGAACCACAGCAACATTCCCAGTAGTGGCGAGTGAATCATTGTGTTTATACTATTCTGCTGAGCTCACATAGACCGTAAGGTTGAATCGGGATAGAATTATTTACCATCATATTTCTGTACGAGAGGACCCATGCTAACAAACATGTCTCTTTATTGGTTTGCACAGATTGCATTCTACAAGCTAATACATGTGGATAGGCAATGAAAAATTTTGTATTGGTCACATGAACCACTGCTATTCTCTCTTCGGGAAACAAACCTCGCTACAAGGCTACTATTGTTACCAATGCTCTATACTTTGATAGTTTTATGATATATTAATTGCTTCCATCAATTTTTTTTTCTCTAAATTTATTGTCAGGTCATATCACATCTTTCAGTTAGCCTTTCGCACTGTAGATAAGGAAATATGGAAGCAGAGCTGTCTGTGGTTCTTTAATTAAAGTCACAGATTATGCGCATTGTGCTACCGTAACACCCCCCCGCCACCCTACAGAGGTCTTTTTTGTATGCACGGCCAGCCATTATCGGGGTGACAAGATAGCATCTTTTCAGCAGGGAAAAGGCCCCAATGTGGACAGGTCATTCCCAAGCGTTTTGCAAATGAATGCATTCCAGCCAGCCTCCGGGACAGCTTGGATGCACATAGTCGTTGTCCCTCTCTCCTCATCCACCCCACCCCGACCTGAATCCACACACACACACACACACACACACACACGCACTCACACACGCACACACACCATTCATACACCGCTCATCTCAGTCCATGATGAGTGTAGGGGGAGGTTGCTATTAGCTCTTTTAGTACCCGCTATTGTGGAGAGTCTCGCTACAACTCTTGCTTGCTTTCTTTGTCAACGGCTCTGGAACATAAGAGCATAAGATTACATAATGAGTCTGACCACTTAAACCAACGAGGGCCTCCACTCACCCAGTAGTCTTTTATATTTACCTTCTACAGCTCAAAAATGTCCTTTCTACAGTGCTGCATTAAGTGCGCTCGCTGATTGTTCACCGTCAACCATATTTTCTTAGTGGTCTATGGCGTACATGTGGAGTCATGGATGAACCTGTCCGAATGGAAGAGGGTGTCCTTTTTTAGGCTGTCTGGAGGTTCTTAAAGTAATAATGTTCCAATAAATGCTGTGGGCATAATTGAAAGATTAGTGAGGCGCAGACAAAATTCATCAATCTCTGTGATGTTCAGTAATGATACACACAACAGTGATGATTGACTTAATTTACTGACGTGACTGTAGTCCCACTCCTTGAATGCGTTAACCACTATTAATCAAGTTTATTATATGATGAATGCAGGGTGAAAATTACAATCTCACCCATTTATTATGAAACGACCAAATTTTGCAGCTAAATCGTCCTGCTGTACAGGTTGCATTATGAATAAAATTTATTGTATTTTCACATGAAAGTCAATGAATAACAGAGGAAATGGGTGAATAAATGCACAATGCAGCATATTAAAATGCCAAAATGCCCCTGATTTCAGGTAACTGCAATGTTTTTGCCGTTCAATGACTTAATTTATTGTTGAAATAAATGAGAAGAAGCCTGTCATAACATTGAGTGACCATGATAGCTATGATTGCGGTGTTGGGGTAATGCACTTTGAACCAGTTGTAGAGGGTTCAAAACCAAGCCTGACATACCCCTGTTTAAGGCCACTGAGTTTATTAATTGGTAATTCTTTGTTTGACACACTGTTAATTGCAGTATTTACTGGGCAAATATCAGCTACTTTAAAACAGTCATCGGGTAACTATTTGAGGTACAGCAGTGTGCTGGGATGATTATGCAGCACCACTTTCATCTAAAAGGGGTCCTAATACATCACCTCTCTATAATTTTTTGGTGAAAATGTATTGAAAAATACTCTGGTCGGCAATGAAGAACAAAAAATCATTCCCATGAGTATATCGAGGGAAAATATGAAAACATAGAAAACATCAATTTCCTACAATTGAAAGATGTCGCAATTTTTTTTTTTTGACTCTTGCATGGCCTGAATGCATGTTTGAAGGTTCATTCCATGATAATTGCTGCTAAAAAAATTGTTTAAACTGTTCTTAGGCAACATTGTTTTGCAAAATTACCTCTGATGATCCGTTATATAAGGTGACTTGAACTGTGAGCAGTGTCGCAGTGTTAAACACGATGGCATGACGGAAGGAGCTCTCTGAGATTGTTTGTAGCTGCCTTGTGGTCTTACATGACACTGAAGATGTTAAATGCTGCCACGGCACTGTAAAAAACACCATTAAGCGTTTCAAAGTGACCAGTTCGCTGAAAACTAGTGGCAATAGAGGCGCAAAATGAAAGTTAAGTGTCTCTGGTGTTCATTATCTGTGTATGACAAGTAAAAAAAAAAAAAAATCAGCGGTTGATAGCACGACAACTCCGTGATGAAATTAATAGCGCCAGAAGTGAAGAGATGAAAGTATCAAGATTTATTATTTCTGGACACCTGTGTGAAAATGGTCAGATTGGGCGTGTTGCTGCCAAGAGCTGGCAACATAAAAAAAGACTTAAGTTTGCCAAGAAATTCAAGGATTGGACACCAACGGACTGGGAACAAGTCCTTTGGAACAATTAATCAAAATCTGAAATTTTCTCACTGAGACACAGCGTATATGCGCCATAGAGTGGGAGAACGTTTCAAAAATGACCATTTAACCCCTTCAGTAAAACATGGAGGTGATCATATTATGGATTGGGGTTCAGTCTGCTAGAAAGGAGCCGGCGATTTCATAAAAATCGACGGAATCATGGATTAAAAGAAGTATCACAGCATCCTTGCGAGGCATGTATTGCCATCTGGAAAGAGACTGATTGGTCGGGGATTTTATTTTCAACGACATAATGACCCTAAAAACACTTCTATGTTGTGCAAGAATTATCTCAATTGGAAAGAAACATCTGGTGACATGAAAGTTATGACTTGGCGTGCTCAAAGTCCAGACCTTAATCCAAATGAGCAAATCTGTTGTAACATCGAAAGAATCTCTTTGGAATGAACTTCAAACCATATGGAATGGTTAGGCGAGTGAGGAAATAAAAAACATTGTGAAAACTACGCCTGAAAGATTAAATGCTGTAATCAAAGTAAAGGGTAGCCACACTAGATATTGTGTTTTACTGTCAAAAAGACATTATTATTTTTGTTTTTACTATATATTGTTGTTTTTACTTTTTTTCATATATATGATCCAATATTAAATGAAATAAATACTTGAACAGTACTTGGTTTATGATTAATCTTAATTTTGTTAAGCGTATGATCATCACTGCACACTACTGCAAGTGCACTGTAAAAAATAAAAAGTTAACTCGACATAAAAAACGAAGGCAACCAGCTGCAAAGCATTTTTGAGTTGGCTCAACGTAAATACAAGTACTAAATCCAAGTATTTCTAAAAAATGAGTTTGTGCAACCACTGGGACTTGAAGTTGAGCAAACTCAAAAGTGCCTTGCAGCAGGTTGCCTTAATTTTTTATGGTGTTAAGTCAACTTTTTTTTTACAGTGTGATATGAATCAAGCAATAAAACAAATTTGTATTGTACTTGACATGTTTGTTTCATGGTACATGTAGTTGTGACTTTGTTTCACGGTACTTCCTGCTGAAATCAAGAGTAACCCAATAATCACAGCACAAGCATCTGGTATTTACTCATACTGAAGTTAATGTCCTGTATAAGAGAGCATTACTGATGAATTTAACATTGTGTGGTATCAATTTAACCAGCAACGATAAAGATCTACTGACCAAATATACAGAATAATGCAGCGGAAATATGGTTGGTCACGTTCTGAGATTTAGCACCACATCTCAGCTTCTCTGACCATGCCAACAACAGCAATCTCGAACACGGAGAACGGCAGCCAGCTGGTGCTGTCATACCTCAAACACTACTCCGCAGAGATCCTGGCCTCCTGGCGTTCTCTGATTGGATGAGTTCTGCATTGGGACAGACTGTGGGCAGACCTTAGGAGTAGTCCAGGCAATCTGTAGCAAAGTAATAACCCCAACCAAAATGATTCATTTTCATGTTAACGCGCATCATATACACGTTTGTGTGTGTGCATGCGTGTGTTTGCATTTGTATGTGTGCGAGCGTGTGCATATGTATGTGTGAATGAGTGCGTGGTTACAATACTTCCTTATAAGGGAGACACATAATGCCACACATTGCATGTATGAAAAATGTATGTCCGAAGCAGAAATCCAATTACTTCACTACATAACAGCATTAGTAGTGCTTGTTGCAATAGTAGTGGTAGTAGCAGTAATAGTAGCAGTTGTATTGGTAGCAGCAGTAGCAATGGTTGTGGCCTTGGCGATAGCAATGGTGGTAATAATTTTAGTATTGGCAGCAGTTGTAATAGGCAAAGTAGAATTATTGGTAGCCATAGTAGTAGTAGTAATATTTGTAGCAGTAGTAGAAGTTGTAGTATTGGCAGCAGTGTAGAAGGAGTAGTGTTGATAGCAGTGGTAGTCGTATTGGTAGCATTAGTGGTAGTTGTAGTATTGGTAGCAGTAATAATAGTATTGGTAGCAGCAGCAGTAGTTGTAGTATTGGTAGCAGTAGCAGTAGCAGTTGTAGTATTGGTAGCAGTAGTAGTAGCAGCAGCAGTAGTAGAAGTAGTGGTAGTGGCAGCAGTATTAGTAGTTGTAGCAGTATGTCAAACTGTTTGTGTAGGATTTTGTCGGTCTGGAATGGAGCTCAGCCGTGTTTAATCTTAAAATCTTTTATTTTACATGCAGTGCTGGATCTGGTTTCCTGGCAGAGGCCGGGGTGCTGCAGGTGACTGCTGCCTGCTGAAAAATGAGCGCGCTCTCACGGAGAACCGAGCAGCCATGTGGATCCTGTTTCACCCCATCACACTGTTTCACCACTGTGTACCTCTGTCACAGATGGTAGGTTTCAGGTGCAGCCATCGACGGGGTCAGAGAGTGAGACATCAACCCCCCCCCCCCCCACCCCTCTCTCACTCATTCTTTCAGTTTTCTGTTGAAGACCCCAGAGCTAAAAGTACTTTAGTCACAAAATGTCCATATTGAGAAAATGGAGGTAGTGGACTTGGGTAACTATGAAAAACGTTTTCCCATCCTTACCTCATGGAATGTGAAAATGTGACTCATTTACTTATAGCACTAGGCCCTTCAATTCAAATCCTTGGGCATAATTCGTGAATCACTCTCCTGAACAGATGTGCTCTTACACTGCTCCTACAAGTGATTTGAGATAACATCCTGCATTCACCATTTTTTTTTTCCTGTATTTAGATTTTCTTTGTCTGTGGTGCAAACTAAATTTATACAGATCATGTCTACCCAGCCTTCAATACTCTAAACCTACGTTTTGTATTATTGGATGGAACTTGTCATGAAAATTTTTTTTTACATGAATGCATGAATCCACACACATGCACGGGCGCACACACACACACACACACACACACAAACACACACCCACACCGTTGTCGCACAGGCTGCTGTGTGAAGCCCAAGGAGGTCTGAAGGTCTTGCAAGTGAAGCAGTGCTTGAGTTTCACCGTCTGGCCGCTGATGACCACCTCTTTAGTCCTGGGCAGAGGGTGGTATAGATTACCCAACCAAGAAATGAACTTTATTGTTGAAGAGTGGTAAGCCATTGAAATGTATTCAAATTCCAATTCCAAATTTTCGAATTTAGCAATGTAGTATTAATTCCAAATGACAGTTCAAGCAAAAATTATTTCTAATATAGCCCCTGGCACGAAAGGGAATACTTCCTTGTTGTAGTCATTGTTGAAATTGAAAGCACTCGTCAACAGCCATTTTAGTCATGAGAGGTATAGAGGGAGATAAATCAGATTTCAGGCTCTGTCTGTTTTAAAGTCTTTGTAGTGGATGTAACCTTATAGCCATCACTGCAACATCTTCAGGCTGATGCAGCTCTGTGTCCAGACAAACATCCTCCGATGTGGCGCCTGATGGCTGAGGCAAGACATTTCTGGAAGTTGTTTTCATATCTAATGATTAGCTCTTGACATGACAGACCACAGGTGAAACTGTATTAACAGCCGTTGCTACTTCCATTGCATTCCTTGTCTTTAGAATACTGAATTCTGCTGTTTACATCAGTTATCTATCTCCCAGTGGAGGAATTATATCTCCGGAGATATAGCTCTTTTCCTAAATCAGGTGTCGTTTCTGTTATGATCCAGACCGGGAACCAAATGCGGAGTCAGATCTCCATCCGATCTTAGGGTTTATTGATAGTGATATGGCAATGACATACAGACAGAGCCCAGAGCAGAGTGACAGTTCAGTTCAGATGCAAAAGTCAAGGTAGTGTCCAGCCAGTGGCTTTACAGGACAGCTGCTGGAGGGAGTGCACACTTCGCCAGAGCCCAACTGTCAGATGGCTGCACAGTGGAGTATAGCAGGAACGCGGTCCCAACACGGCTTGAGAGCTTTTTCCTAAAAAACTGGGCAGAGGGACAGAATGAGATTTGATCAATGGGATTGCGGTCCCAATCCTGGAGACTGAGGGCGAGGCTTAGGAGCTTGTTCTGATCAATTCAACTAGGAAGACAGATTCCTGATTACTATCATTGAAGGTTACAAATAATTTCTGCAGACGATAGGCCTCAATAGGAAATACTGGCTGGTTGCTAAAGTGCATATAGCAAGTGACGACCCAGCAACTCTCAAACTCAAAGTAATGGGCATAAGTATGCCAACATACGTGTGAGGGAGGGGGAATATGAATGGGACACAGCTGGTGAGGAAAGCAGACGGGATGTAAACCAATCAAACGAGGCAATACATCTAATGGACACACAAGCTGCTGGATGGGAGGAATCACAAAGGGAATTCACACAAGGGTTGGAACAGTTTTATTCATTCATTTGAATGACTCTTACGGATGAATACAGAGCTACATTATTTTTTGGAGTTTATCATATAAATTCATATTTCTCATGGAACTATTTTAGGATTGGGGTCATGAATCAGGTTTGCAGTAGTGTGCGCTGATGATTATAAACCACCACTTTCGTCTAAAAGAAGTCCTAATATATTACTTCTCCTTAATTTTTTTGGTGAAAATGTATTGAAAAATACCATTGCAGGCAATGAGAACCAAAAAAAATATTCCCTCTAGCATATTGAGGTAAAAATATGGGTTAACAACAAAAAGACTGAAAACATCAATTTTTTTACTACAATTGAAAGGTTTCACAAATTTATTTATTTATTTTTTTACTCTTGCATGGCCTGAATGCGTGTTTGAAGGCTCATTCCATGATTATTGATGCAAAAAAAAATTTTTTTTGACTGGTTTGAGACATTATTCAGCAACATAGTTGTTCCAGTATACAGTATAAGGTGACATGAACTTTGAGCAGTGTCACAGTGTTAAACACGATATCACTACAGAAGATGCTCTCTGAGATTGTTTGTAGCTGCATTGCAGCCTTACATGATGCATGAAGTAACCGGTTTGCTGAAAACTAGTGGCGATAGAGGTACAAAACAGAAGTCATGTGCCTCTGGTGTTCGTTAACTGTGTATGACAAGTGAAATAAATGGCAGTTGACAGAATGAAAAATGTGATGATACTAATAGCCCCAGAAGTGAAGCGATGAAAGTATCAAGATCTACTATTTCCAGACCCGTGTGTGAAAATAGTCTGATTGGTTGTGTCGCTGCCAAGAGCTGGCAACATCAAAACAAAATTTGAGGATTGGACACCAGTGGATTGGGAAGAAGTCCTTTGGACCGATGAATCAAAATTCAAGATATTCTCATCCAAACACAGAACTTATGTGTGCCGTACAGTTGGAGAATGTTTCAAAAATTACTGTTTAACCCCTTTAGTAAAACATAGAGGTGGTAATATTATGGTTTGCGCTTCAGTCTGCTCGAAAGGAGCCAGTGCTCTCATAAAAATCGACAGAATCATGGATCAAAATAAGTATCACAGCATTCTTGTGAAGTACGCATGGCCATCTGAAAAAAAGACTGATTGGTTTGGGATTTTATTCGCAACAAGATAATGACCCTAAACACACTTCTGAATTGTGCAAGAATTATCTCAGTCGTAAAGAAACATCTGGTGGCATGAAAGTTATGACTTGGCCTGCTCAAAGTCCAGACCTTAATCCAATTGAGCAAATCTGTTGTAACATTGAAAGAATCTCTTTGGAATGACCTTCACACTATATGGAATGGTTTCGTAAGCAAGGAAATTAAAAAATGGGAAAACTATGCCTGAAAAATGAAATGCTATGATCAAAGCAAAGGGTGACCATTGTAGATTTCGAATTTTTCTTTCAAAAAGGCATTATTATTTTTATTTTTACTATATATTGTTATCTGTTCACTTATTTTAATCTATATAATCCAATATTACATGAAATAAATACTTGAATAGTACTTGGTTTCTGATTTGTCTTCATTTTGTTAAGAGCCAGTTTCTGTAACTTTGGACCAGTATGAACCAGGGGGTGATATAGCATGCTCCAGGAAACCACTGATTTTTTTTGTGGGGGTAGATATATTGTCAAAACTGACAAAAATAACGTTTTTTATCCGAAGATCTCTTCGGGTAGGAATTCACGGCCCTTTTTAGGGTAAGGGTGAAAAGGGCAAAAATAGTGAAATAGTCAAAATCTGGATTTTGGCAATGAATATCTTGGTGCGCCCTCAGTAAGCCTCCTTGATTTTTTGGTATATGAATACATGGGTAGAGTACTTTCATCTACCGTTATAATTTTCAAGGCTTACTGAGGGCGCCGCCTATAGGTGGCGCTCCAAATCATGACTTTTTGCATTCTGGGCTATGTTTGAGGCCATCCCAGAGACTGCGCCCTCACAAAGCCTTGCTTACTTTTGCATATTTGGATACATGGGGACCAGTTCTTTCCAAATTTGCATCAATGCCGTGGCTTAGTGAGGGCGCTTTGGTATAGGTGGCGCTTTTTTTAAGTCTAAAATGCAATTTTAGGTGATTTTCATTTGACCATATCTCAGTGCCCTCTAGAAGGATTTCGGTAAAGATTGTTTTATTGTGTTCCACTACATCTCTGCTATTCATGATAAAAATATCAGGGTGGCTTTTTGCCTTGTTAACCCTCTGTATGCCAAAACGTTCACACTAGACAACACTCCATCTTTAATCAAGAAAGACAAAAGGTTAGTTTTCCAGTGCGTTAATAGGGGGCTCAGGCAGCAGGTGGCAGTTTTTATCCTGCTCTGAACAATATACATGTAAGGATTCAATCATTATTCAGTGCTGGTGGCCAAAAATGAAATATGCCATCTAGCCTCCCGTCCTCTTCAGCACCTTCGAGATGCCTAAATTGTAATTTTTCTGACTTTTAAGTTCTTTTGAATGTTTTAATAAATTGTTTCTAATTTGAAAAAAATGTCTTGCCTCAATGTCCTGACAACACATCCCCAGTGGTTGGTGGGGACTGTTGGTCTTTTTTGGTGGTTTTGCTTGATTAAGTAAATATGTGAAATATGTCCATTTCTGGCATGTGTGGGGGTAAAATGAGGCAAAAAGCCACCCTGATATTTTTATCATGAATAGCAGAGATATAGAGGAACACAATAAAACAAGTTTTCCTGAAATCCTTCGGGGGCGCACCGAGATATGGTCTAATGAAATCACCTAAAATTGCATTTTCAGCTTAAAAAGCGCCACCTATACCAAAGCGCCCTCACTAAGCCACCGGCATTGATGCAAATTTGGAAAGAACTAGTCCCCATGTATCCAAATATGCAAAAATAAGCAAGGCTTTGTGAGGGCGCAGACTCTGGGATGGCCTCAAACATAGCCCAGAATGCAAAAAGTCATGATTTGGAGCGCCACCTATAGGCGGCGCCCTCAGTAAGCCTTGAAAATTATAACACAAAGTGAAAGTAATCTACCCATATATTCATATACCAAAGAATCAAGGAGGCTTAATGAAGGCGCACCAAGATATTCAAGTCCAAAGTCCAGATTTTGACTATTTCTCTATTTTAGCCCTTTTCACCTTGACCCTAAAAAGGGCCGTAAATTCCTGCTCGAAGGATGTTCGGATAAAAACGTTATTTTTGTCAGTTTTGACAATATATCTACCCCCACAAAAAAAATCAGTGATTTCCAGGAGCATGCTATATCACCCCCTGGTTCATAGTTACAGAAACTGGCTCTTAAGTGTATAATCTTCACTGCACACTATTGTATGTCATTATTTAGGAAAATGTTCTGGAGCTGGGACATTTTGCTGAATTGGACGTGGTGAGTTCCTGCGAACTCATCTAACAAACAAAAGTAATAAAGATTTTAGATTAGAATACAAAATGTTCTTGGATGCGTCCGATTGCACTTTATTGGCTTGCCAAAGGGGAGAGAAAAACGGGCTCAACTCTGTAATCAACAGTGCACATTCAGAGTGAAGCCAACGGTAGAAAGATTAAACCTGCACTCACAAAACAATCAGAAAATTGCGAGAGGGAAGTTTAATGCTGCAATTTCGCCGAATTATACTTTCTTTTTTACAATTATTGTAATTATTTTGTGAGAGCACTTTTCGTCTTCCTACTATGAATCAGACTTACTGCATATTGCTGAAGTGAAAAAGAAACACAATAGCACTGGAGCACAAGAAGTACTGCATTAACGATAGTTACACTTCTACAATTAGAGATAAATTTCAAATAAAACACAATAGTGTTAGGCTGTTGAGTGGAACAATACATAAGTTTTACTGCTGGCATGGTGTCACTTAGGCTGCTGAATTCTAGAGCAAATTCTTACTCTCTCTCTCTCTCTCTCTCTCTCTCTCAGTCACTGTCTCTATGTGCAGCACTGTTGCTGTCTGTGTCTCACTTTATTGGTCTTTCTTTCTTTTTTTCTCTGTCAGTGATAATGTTTTTCTCTATCTGTCCTGGTCACGGTCCTGTGCAGGTCTTCTTCATAGTTCATATTTTGAGCGCGAATTAGATGTAATACAATATATCATAAAACTATAGTCGGCTGAGGGAGGGTTTTTTTTCAAAGCGTATCCCCACTGCTCTGTTCAAAAATAGACCACCTGCTGTAACACAAACCACAAATCCAGAAGGAAGCAGACACACGCAGCGTGATCCGTCTCTACGCAGCGTGAAACCCAGGCAAACTTCCACAGCTCACTCTAACATACGCTCCATTTCTTTTTCCGATTTATTTCCTCAAATCTGTTTTTCGGCTGTGTTTTTGGAAAGATCCAAATACGAGAGGCAGCAATAGATGTGACTCGCGTTCCTCCTATGGTGAAAGGGGGAAAACAAATTTGTAACTTATTTTTAGATTTTTGTGCGAGCAGACTGTTCAGCAATGGTATGTTTTAATAGATTTTTTTTTTTATTATTTATCTAGCTAGCGCTAGCAAACAATCAAATATCTGGATAGCATTGCAACAACACAGCAATGTCTGCTTTCGTGTTCAGTGGGAATGCAATGATACAGCCCAACTGGTTACTAGTATTTCATTTCATCTTCTAAACATGTTTAGTACAATAGTGGTACATAAGGCAAATGTAACAGAGAAATTATGAGGTGCCAATGCTACCAAATTTGTTAACGAACCACATTATCCAGTTATTCACCTTCTGGATGCAAATGAAATGAAAGATGAAAAAAGCAGTCAAACCAATGAGAATCTTTATAACTCGCACAAAAAATACTCTCAATCAGAAACTGATTTAACTTGTATCAAACTAGAGGCACTGCTGGAGTGCAAGCCTCCGCCAAGGCAGCACAGTCCAAATGTTGGTGAGTGGGAGCAAAGTTCAGTTATTGCGTGTCATAGGATTTCAAGATGGCCGCCATAGCGGCCATATTGTTTGACTGATTGTGGTGACAATCAATAGGGTCTATCCCTTATGTTGTAATAGTGACCCACCCACAAATTTCAGATATCCGTTCATGACTTTTTGAGTTATGTTGTTCACAAACTCACAAACAAACAAACGGCACCGATCACATAACCTCCTGCCCACTTTCTTTGGCGGTGGTAATGAAGGAAAAACTTGTTGTGAGGTCAAAATGTATAGGCGACAGTAAAAGCACATCATGGTGGTTCACTTTTCAACACCTCCCATTTTTTTAAGCTGGCAATATTGAATAAATATTGAATAAAATACTAAAATTTAAAGGTGAAATTTTATGCAGAATTTTTTCAAGTTTTTATATTCTTGACTTTCTAAGAGAGAGGTTTGGAAACTATTTAGAATAAAACCCCATAAAAAGTCCTTTATTTCTTAGCCATTTGCTGCCTTTCATTTTGAATGTTATCAGTCGATTGAAAGGGTGTTATCAGGTGTATTAGTGTGATAGGTATAGGCCAGTAAGGCTCAACTGTACCTTTTATTTGCGTGATAGATATAGGTTAGTTGGGCCCAACTGTACCTACTACAAGCGATTTAGAAATGGTTCTTTTCATTATGCTAACGTTATGTTTCAGGGATGGGGAAAGGCAATCGTGCTTTTTAAAAGGTTAAGGTTAGAATTCTGGGTCACGGAAAGGCAATTATGCTTTTTAAAAGGTTTACGCTAGGACTCAGGGTTAGGGAAAGTCAGTCATGCTTTTTAAAAGGTTGAGGTTAGAATTGAGGATTTGGGAAAGGCGATAATGCTTTTTGAAAATATAGTTTACTTTTTTAAAAGGCAATCGTTACTCACGCTGATAAATGTTAAGCTGCCGGGGCAAGAATCAAACCTGGGTCTCTTGTAGGAAAGATCTTTGCTTTACGTGCCCACCTAACCAACCACCCCAGCTTCCATGCTAGTGCAAATTTTCACTCTATAAATTCACATTGTCATTATGCTTTGCCGCATTCATCATGTCAGAGAACACAACTTCCGTCTAACTGATCAGCAATATCAATCGTAGATAACAAGCTACTAGTAGGTACAGTAGGGCCCTACTGGCCCATATCTATGCAGCTAATAACAGATGATGACATTCTGATTGGCTGGAAAACAGATCTACATCCAAAAAAAACATTATTACTCTGAGAGAGAGAGATGTGTGGCAGTGGAGCAAGGCTGTGGAAAGGCTGGTCACAGACGGAGCTGGTAGGTGTTCACTGTGCAGAGCAGGTCTGTTTGTGACATATAAAACAGCAGGAATTTTAAACCACGTGTTTCAAACACTGAAAAAGGGGAATCTAACAGCTAAACTGGGGAGTCTTCAAAGTCAGTGTTCTTTTGGGCTGTTAGACACAGTGAAGACCACAGTACAGGTGGGCTGAACTGTGGAAAAGTATTTTTATATATAATATGTCTTATAAGTCGACTGCAGTAGACTTGATTTATCCTGCTTCTGTAATGCTAAATACTCCCTCCTTAAATATCATATTTAATAAATGAATAACAGACTTAGGGTGTACCATCACATTAATAAATAACTGGTACCTTTTCCTTTTAGAAGGTACTTGTTTGCACCTCTATACCGTTAAAGTATCTTTTAGGGTACATTTGGGAAATATCCTTCTTAAAAGAGTTAAAATACACCTCCACTGTTCCTAAACTTCCAAGCATTCAGGTCACTTTGGACATACTTATCTTTTGATCTGCCCTGTAAAATCTTTGCCCAAATTGTATTGACTCAGAAGGCTACGGCCCCCACTGTGATATGACATATTTCTCTTTGTGACCTCTCGCTGGGACTGTGTTCTCCGCAGACCCTTTCAGAAATGTGAAACAGCAGCTGCTCCCTATTCCTTCCAGCCGTGTTTTTCTAAACATTAACTGTAGACGCATCAAAGAGGTTACTGCTCTGTGGATTTAACAGCCTCTCATGACTTTTACGGCTTTTTTTTAACGGCTTCATGTTGGTACCTCTAATGCGCCTGTGATTGTTCGGCATTAAAACGGGTTTAAGGGTACTCTAGGAAGGGGTGCTAAGATTTTTTTTGGGTGATGGCAAAGGAAGATGGATGAAGAGTGGTGTGAAAAGGACATTTTAGAGTGGTTCCATTTTTCTACACTTAGGTCAATTTTATCATGGCGATATAACAAAAACTACGTCTATCTCACCTGTCTCGTCATGACCGTAGGGCCTTACGTTCCCTATCTGTCAGCTAGATGGGACGCTCTGAAGCGTGCGCATCTGTATACTCGTATATGAAAAACCCCCGCAACTTTGTTCCAATCTACACCTGCCGAGCAGCTAAACATTAAAGCTCATTATTTAACTGCATTAGCCACAGATTCCATCTATCGACCAATCACGAAGCAGGTCTCTGGCACAATCAATGCATTTTTTATTTTTTTTTGCTTGGGGCCACTGCCTCTAAACGTCCCTCATTACCAATCCTCCATGCTACATTATCTTGACACATTAGGCTTCCCGTATTTTGAGCCCAGACCGCAGTATTCAACACTTAATTTCCTGAGATAAGATTTTATTTTCCTTTTTCTCTAGCTACATAACTTAAGCCCTTTCAAAAACACGCTAATCATGTAATTGCAAACAGTGACACTGAGGGAAGAGCCATTGTTTGGGGGCATTTTTAATGCAAATTAGCAAAACAGACTTAATTGGCGCATTTTCCATGCTATCATGATCCTCTGCACTTCAAAGCACTCAGCATTTCCATTATCACTGGAAAGAAGGAGTAGTTGTGCTTGTAGGTGTTTTAGTCTATCATAAATCTCTTCTTGGGTTTAACAATTAAAGCCTCGGCTTTCTACAAGATGCTCTACAGCAGTATTTTATGGTTTTATGGATTGAACCATGTCGCGTGCTAATGAGGTTTCGATTTCTTCACTCCTGCATTATTAGTATCCTCCATTTAAATATAAAATATCCACACAAAAATGATGCCGGCTGGCTGGCACTAATGATCATCGAGAACTGACCACTAGCTAATGCGCCAGCGCAGGTCTAGTTTTCTGAACAAATAAACACTACTAACAACCTCCAGGCAGGGCCCAGCTTTTGTTTTTGTGAGCCTCAGTCGGTGTCACGGTTTATCAGATAATTCTGGCTCCCCTGCTGTCTACATTTGGTTCCTATTTAAACATCTCAGAGCCAATAAAGAAGCGAGTCAATTAAAAAAAGCCCAGACGCTTCATAGTCAGGAAATGGGCCAATTATAGCCACCCCGGGGAGCAGCCATGAGTTAAAACTGAAATATCTCTTTTTTTAAGGCAGTGGTTTAGTGTTTCAATCTCCCAGCTAATCTCCAGAGGCAGTGTGACAGGGTGTCGGTGGCCGATAAGGGCTCTTGTCTGTCATCTATGAGTCGCGCATTCAGTCTCGGAGTTGATTCAGAAGATTGATGTGAGCAAGACTGTGGAGTGTGGTATGAGGGAATAAAATGGCGGTGGTCTCTCAGCCCCGTTTCCTGCCACAGGGGGCTCTGTATCGTAAAATCCTGGGCCAATCAGGTGATATGGTTTAAAAACGCAGGGGAGAAAGCGAGAGACACTCAAGCAGAGTGGGTGAGGTTTCTTAATTGAGTTGAGCAGGTTTTTATGTCACCGCTGGGTTTTTGTAATGTGTGTTGTCTCTTTGTGCAGAATCAATTGAAGGAATAATTCTATTTTATTTTATTGCAAGTCATCCAGCGAGGGATACATATGGATTGAGCCTAAAGGTACTTAAGAATTCACACTGAGTGATTCATTTTACTGAAAAAATGTGTAAGAATGTCAATAATCTTAGTGTTAATTTTGTAGAAAAAGGATACTTTGCAGCATGCCCACTGGCAATTCAATGCTTGAATGAAAAATAAATGCATTATATTTATGACCTGGGATTTTCAGTAAAATAGATGTCATAATGCTTTATTTTTTCCAATATTATGTATACCGAGTCGTTTCTTATGAAGGAATATGCATTTTTATATTGATAAATTGACAGGCTCAAAGATTATCCTTATTGATGAACGTGAAGACCCTGAGGGTCAATTTCACTGACACAGGTGGAGAATCTCCATTCAAATTTAAGCACTAGGCTTAATCTATACTTGTAAAACTGGCCCATGTCACTTAATTTAAACCAATGACTGAAGACAAAGTAGAACATTTAGGGACTAAATTTGATGTGAGGTGTCAGTATTTTTAGGTAAAACAGACTTTGGCTGTTACATAGTCCACTAAACATAAGCATTTGTGCAGTATTAAGTTATGCCTGTTGTCAACGATCATCTAACCGAGCACAAAACCCTCAATGTAAGTCCTAACGCTGTGAACATTGAGTTATGTAAGTTTGGTCTTACATTCACTGTTTCAAATAAATTTAAGGCTTGATTCTGAAATGGAAAAACATCACCGTGCAAGTGTGTTGTTGCTGGAGGTGATAGGGGATCTTCAAAGTGACTAATAATATTCCTCAAAAAAGGATGCACTTTAAATGCTGAACGTAATATTTCCATATTGAACTTCGATCATAATGTGAACTCTAATGCCAAATTTGTTTTTGCCTTATAGTATATCTGATGTATGTAGTGTTGCCGATAGCCATGTACACAAGGCTGGTCATTTCTTTCAAATTCAAGGTTTCCTCGCCTACTTTTTTCCAGGTTACATACTATAAACCCACTGTATGTGGCTATTTGCGGAACCTGAAGCTCAAAGATGCGCTTTCCTATAATAAATATCCCTTCCAATGGGACCTATTGTTTCATCCCTCACCACACTCAAGACACCCTGCGGACGTCCCACCCAACATCATCAATCCATCTGATAACATCACCTCCATTCTGGCTCAGAGAGGATGGGTAAAGCTATGGCCAGATGTAGACTGTTGCTCTGGCTGCATATAGAGCCATCTATCCAGTCATATAGTGTTACAACTACTTTTCCATGGTGTATTCTGTTAACCTGTGACTATGGGACTCGAATAAAAGATGAAAAACTTTGAAACTGGAGAAAACAGAAGAACCTTTTCAGAATTTCCTGTTTGTTTTACTATGGACATATATATATATATATATATATATATATATATATATATATATATATATATATAAAAATTATTATTATTTTTTTAATCTTCTTTGCATGCAAAGTCCCTTTGAGAATAATGAATGAAACTTAAATGCTTGTTGAATGGCACGGGTCAGGGCATGTCAGCTTTGAAAAAAAAAAAAAGATCCTCACCCCTCACAATAGGTTAGCTAAATGGCGTATTTGTGCTGTAGTTATCAAGGGCGTTTCTTTAAACACACGAGCAGAACGTTCTGGATTTCGAGGGAACGCAACAGCTTTTTGAAGCCCTGTGATTGGCAAAGCTGTCTTTGATTTGAGACGCATTTCTTTACACACCAGTGCCAATGTGACAAACAAACATCGGCTCCAATTCACACTGTGTAACTGACGGTTTGGAGGTGACTATAAAGCACTTCAGCGAGAGCATAAAAGATGGCTTTGGGCTGAAGATGGATAGCTTAAGTCTCTGATAGCGCAGCCAGATGGTAAATAGGTAGCTTTTCTTGTAGTTTTATAGGGTATACAGAGGGAAGGGAGGATCCAGAAATGTGCTTTTATCCTGTTGGTTTATTGGTTTATTTGCTTTTGTATTTCTATGAGCTAGAATGTCTCTTTATCAATATTAATTTTACAAGTTTAGAATGTGTAAAAAATGATACATTTCTGGCAGAGGGAAATGTCAGCCAAGTTCTTTCTTTTTCCCCCCCAAAAAATGAGTATAACTATGCATTATTCCCTGGGACATGTCATATCTGGAACAGCTTCCTGGCCTCTATTGACTATACAAGCTGATTACAAGTTGTATCAAACTTGTCTGCCAGAGGTGGACATGGCCACAGTTTAAGCAGAGACTGGTCAGGTGTTAGCTCTAACACACATAAAAATGAGGAATACTGCAACCATGAGCAGACATATATGTCTACAGTTTTTACATTGTGGCCCTACTAAACTCAGGCTTGGGAAACATTTAGTGTTAGCTCCCCTATTGGACGGAGATACACAAACATATTAAATCAAAGATTAAAGGGTGGAATTTCATCTCGCCATACTCCATCTCTCTCTCTCTCTCTCTCTCTCTCTCTCTCTCTCTCTCTCTCTCTTTCTCTCTCTCTCTCTCTCAGTAGGGTGATTCATTTCATCTGGCTTTGTTATTCTTCCGTTGTAGCCAAAGTAAGAAACTAAGCACAGCAGGAACACATCTATCAATGAGGAACAAGGCAACTAGACCATGGGTGCAGAATTCTAAAGGTAGAGATGCTTTGATAAAGTGAGAAGATACATCAACAGGGTGGATAAAATGAATGTTGTCATAATATTATATAGTAGCACTAGCCGGTAACAGGCAGATCAGTCCACTATAGCTCACAAAGTGTGCTTTCCTACTGTTGGGTATGTTATTTTATCTGTCTCCTATGCCATATTGGAGATGAAACAAATAGATGATTTTGAGGTCAGAGTGCAGATTTTCAGCATTAATGTGAACGTATTTACTTCCAAAATAGGTGAACACTGTAGGAATTTCATCACTTTTTATAGGTGATTCCCCCCTTTTCCAGATACTAAAAGTAAATGGACATGTGGCTGCACAGCTGTTCCATGGCCAGATATGTGTTATTCCCTTGTTATTTCATTTACCAGTAGCAGAAAAAAATGTATAGAGTTAATTTACAGTTTTGCATTTGCATATGGAATCTGTAACAGTTGAGTCTTAATATGAATTCCAGCGAGCTGTCATTGCCAGTGATGCAAGCCATCATTAGGCTAAAAAATCAAAACAAAAGGATAAGAGAAATAGAAGAAACATTGAGTGTGGCCAAATCAACTATTTGATCATTCTTAATGATAAAGAACACCAAAGTTTTGAAGCTTAGGAACACAAAAAGGCCCAGAGGACCACAGATAACTAATGCGATGGATGACAGGGATTCTTTCCCTCGTGAAAATAATCTCTTAACAACAGAGCCAAAATTATGAAAATTGTGTCACTATCCACATACATATGGACCTAACTTTCAATCCATCCAAATAGAATGAAACAGTCTAACAGTTGATTGCTGTTAAGGCAAATCTCGTATGCACAGATGACACAAAATATGGCATTAAAATGGAAAATATATGGTACTTCATCAATGGCACAATTTTCTAATCACCTTAGAACTTAAATTTTGTCATGTATTGACCTCTCCATGAACCTAAAATGCCCAATATCCTTGTCTATTTGTGCAAAGCAGTCGATAACATTGGGCCAGGTTTGTTTTCCAGAGTTAGCGCTAAAAAAAGAAAGTGCACATTTCCTCTCACGCCAGCTTCTTTTTCCTGTTATGTCATTCCCAGGCTGTTGTCTTACGGTCTGCCCTTTTTCCAAACTGTCGGCAAATTACCCCGATTTTCCATTGCTATTGATGTTATTGCATGATAACCACCCAATTTTCAGGCGACATCTCACTGTTAGCGGTGCCCACACACTGCAAACTCAACACAAAGGAATATTTGAGGTTGAAATTGTCCGATTTATTCTGTTTGCACTGTCATTTGTCTTCTGTGGTTGTGTACTTCTAAAAAAAAAAAAAAACAAACCGTACCTCCAACAGTTGCAAAACCAGCATGATACCCGCACATTAGAATTCATTGGCTAGAGCGAAAATGAAGAACTGGCAAAAAAAAAAAATGTTAATAATACAATAATAAATGTTACAATTTCAGAAGTGTTCCTTTTTGCCCATTTTTGTGCACTTCTTGTCACGTTTCGGGGCCTGCACACCAGGGGCTTGGTAGAATAAAGCCAGGCAGAGCCAGTCAGGCCAAAGCCAAAGTAATTCCGCAGTCTTCACACAGCAGCATAATGGATAGCCGGTGGTAGGCGGTTCACATTTTCCCCCGCATGAGTTGTGACCAATTTAAATGTGCGGCTGGAGATTAGCAGGCAAATGGTGTGCGTTTCCCAGTGTTGTGGTATCATGTTTTCTAATAGCCGGACAGCTGTGGAAGGCAAGCCACTCCCCCTCCGCCGAGAACCACGCTTCAGGGAGCATGACTAAGAGGCTTAGAGGCCTTCCCAGATCTGGAGGCCTTCGTAGCCAGTCAGCCAGCACGTCCCCATATCTGCGGTCTCAAAATGATGAATTCCGTGCCAGCTTAGCGGCCGCAGTTTCAACTATCCGGTCCTCGGATGAAGTTTTTCTGAGGCAGTTATAGTCTCCAGCCCATCAGCTGGGCGCACTGGCTGATTTATTAATTTCATAAAGAAGATGAAAAGACTTTGGCAGCTCTACCACTGATGCTCCTAAAGTCTCAGCGCGGGGTCCTCGGCGTTTAATTCTGCGTCGCCGGGCTCCACGGTAATTATAATGAGATGCACAAACCCATGCACAGACTGCTCTTTGATGGAGGTTTTTTTTTTTTTTGCTTAGCTGGCTGTTTTTTTTTTTCTTCCCCCCCTCGCGCTGCGAGATGTTTTCATTGGCCCGTCAACCGCCGCACCAACAAGCCCGAGACGCCCCTGTATGGGCAAACAGAACCAATTGGACATGCTCTATAAATCATCACCCACACGCCTCCATCCCCAGCATGGAAAAATATTTGGGGGCGGGGGGGAGTCGGAGGGTCTGGGTGGGGGGGTGTTGGGCACAGAAAAAGAGAAGGAAGGAGGAAGAAGCAGGGCAAGGAACAACTGGCAAGCATTCAAGGGAAGGAAACGGGGAGGGTGTTTGGTATCAGCAGCTGGAAGCACTCAAGGCTCCTGGAAAGAAAAAGAAAAAAACGAGAGAAAAAAAGACTGAAAGAACATGAGATAGAGGGGAGTCACTGGCAGTTTTTGGGGTTTTACAGTCGATGAGCACCAATAGACTGCGGGCCACAATAGAGACCAGTGCCAGGTGTGTGTGCAGGGCTGGGGCCTGCGTGGGTACACCTCAGCCCTGCCTCAGGAAGTCGCGCTCGTTTGAACTTTACGCCGAGCGCTAAGAATAACAAACGCTGAGCACCGTTTGTGCTGGTTCATGATTAACATGCCCGCTCTTTGTAATGTCAGAAACCAAAGCATTAGAAAGAGCTGCTTTGATTCCGCAGTAAAGATTTATTGTACGCAGTTTGCACATCTGTGGTACAGTAGGTCCGTGAAGCACAGTGTACATACGCTGTTTCCTGTTTAGCAAGCTGGGTGGGCATTTCCTCTCTACTCTTGTTATTCAATTTTTAATTGCAACGTGCATCTATTTTTGACATTAATTTAAAACACGGAGTTCAAAAATTGTTTGTAGTATACACTCGCCAATAGTGACCACTATTGCACCACGACACAGTGTTCCCAGCTTACATGTTATACAAGTTGTACTTGTATTTCAATGTGTAACATTCAGCTAACTCAAGTAAATTCAAATATCTCCAGCATTCCAGCATTTAACTTGTGGCAGGTGATTGCACTTCAAAGCAGGCTATTGTACTTCCTGTATCAACTTGTTAACAGTCAAAGTGTGCCTGCAGTTTGGTCAATTGGGGATTCATATTTTCTCTATCAGAATCGCTGGAAATGACTCAGTGTATTTTTGGAGATATAACTCCACGCTTTTCCTATTTCAAAAATCCACACGGTCTCAGGTACAAAGATGCTGTTAATTTAAGTTTGTTTCCACTGACTAAGATTTAATTTCTCGGGCATTGTTTCTGTTGAAATGCACTCTGTCACTGTGGTGTGTTTCACATTGTTTTACTCGAGAGGATCAGAATCAGGTCACTCATATGTTAAGGGTTGGCTGAATGTCTGAGAAAGCACATTCAGAGCTCTCGCATAGTTGCCAGTCAATGTACACTCTATGGCCCTCTGATAAGTTTCCTAGGTTTCAATTGAAAGTTTAAATGTTGAATTTCCCATCTTTTAAATGTCAGACTCAGTCACATATCTGTATATTCAGCTTTCATAACCAGACTGGCAGCATTATTAATACTGGTGTATTTTCTTTGTAATTGCTTTGTCATGACATTTCCTTGGCACGTTAAAACGGCGTGTATAAACACCAGCTGTTTTATGTTGTTCTTGAACTATCATATTAATCAAAGCATTCCAATAATATCGGCCATTTGCTTTCATGGTGCCTTTCGTGCACAAATTTCCTGTACTTGGGTTGTGTAAATTTACACAGGTAGTAACCCACCGTCTAATGAATTGCAGAGGTGAGGGATTATACTTTACCCAGATTGTTGGTGAAGGTTGCTGATTACACCTCTAATCCATTAAATGTTCCCTGTCTGTCTCAGGAAATGTACTCTGTCCGCAAATGGGCTTAATTGCAGATGCTGTTGTAATTTGTTTATTTTCTTTAATTTGTAGAGAGCTGAACGTGAATGTTAAACAAAATCAGTCTTCTGTCATTGCTTATATACTGCTAAGCTGAACTCCCCAAATGTGGCCCTCGAACCCAAATCTTATCCTTTTTTCTTTATTTTTTTCCCCTTACAGGTAATTAAGTGAACAGTTATTATGACTAATTGGCTAGACTGTCATCACACCTGACTCCCAGGTTAAGGGAGGGCGGAGAACTAGCAGTTCTATTGAGGATCGTGATATAGGGAACAGGGTTCTACAGTATTAGCAGAGCATAATCAGGATTCATAGACGCACTGTAGTCCTAAAAGATTCTCAAAGCTTTGTCTTTTGCATCATTGCACTGTTCTGTACCATAATGTTCCACAGAACCTGTTTACATCTTCATTCCCACGTCTCGGTAAAAAGTGTGTCCACACACAGTTGATTCTTATAGCTCTTTTCTCCCACTTGTGCCTCAGTAAGCAGCAGCATACAGTCAGTGGGCACAAGGCTCACCAGCAATGAAATCTCAATGGGATGAATGAGGGCCCTGCAAGCGAGGGCAGAGAAAGGTTTTGAAAGTGGGTGGATGACTCAGTGATTGGTGGGTCTGTTTTGGAATTTGCCCATTTCCAGAATACTTATTCAAAGCTAAATATGAAGAAATTGTGGGAAATAAATGAACATTTTTAATTTGGGGAAGACACCCCCCCGTCCCCCCCCAACATGTTCTATGCCCCTGCTCGCAAGTATATCTTTTGGCCAGGGTTGGGTTCAATTACTTTTTTCAATTGCAATTGATTGTAATTGTAATTACAATTACAATTACTTTCTGGACAGAATGTTCAACTACAATTACAATTACTTTTCGATAAAAAATTCAATTAAAATTAAATTACAATTACGAAAGTAATGGATTATAATTACGGTCATTGTAAATGAAAAAAGTAATTGAACCCAACCCTGCTTTTGGCATTTTGGAGTAAGGCCTATATCCATTTTCAGAACTGCAGAGGTATTGGACGGATGGGAGAAATGAAAAGACCACAAGAAGCATTACATGCTTTCAGTTTGCCCCCTTTCAAATGACTGTTCACCTGCTATGTACAAGCAAGAGCAATACAATATGAAAACCAGGCAGCGGTGGGCACAGCTAACCAAAAAGTTAGCTTTGATAATCGCTAATCCGCTTGCAAAAAAAGTCAGCTTTGTTAATTTGCGGTTAGCGGATTAACAGAACTGTGCCCTCCAATGAAACAAGATCATAGAACATCATGCAGTTACCTCATGTTTCATTTCTTTGAATGTGTACTAGTAGAAGTAAATTTTGCTTTTCAGTCCTTCTTCATGGGATATGTTTTTGTTTCCCCTTTTGGGAGTCGGTCTGTTGAAAATGAATGACTGAAAAAAAAAAAAAAACTCACTTCACGCCATTCACCGGATCCAAGTGAAACAGTCATCACTTCAGGTTGCTGCGCATGTTAATCTGCCTACAGTTTACTTTGGAAATGCACTCGGAACGGGCACTAATTCAATTTGAACCAGAACCTAAATGCAGCAAAGAAAAGATATTGTGGATTGATCATAAATGAGTCATTAGCAGTTTCATGTAGCATGAACTGTAGCATTGGGAAGCATTTCACTATGACTTTTCATAACATACTGAGCCTCACTTCCCCAACGCACAGCGCTAGCTGTTTATAGCACATTTGAGTACGCTCAGTTTCAACACCAATTAAGATCATTTACTCAGTGCAGGTACTGATGGAAAGGAATTTCAGAGTGCTTTAAGTAAGTGCAGTGGAAACAGTGTTGTCCATTTACATGATGCAGTGGCTGCTAAGGCCAATGACATGTAATGTGAGTCCAGTATCAGAGCTTGTCCTTGTTTTAAAGAAGGGGATAAGTTGACTTTCTCAGACCAAACACTCTAAGTAGGCCTATTCTTACTATTCTCTCAAACAGCATAAATGTCCTTTGTACTGTAATTTTCCATTAAAAAAAGTAATGGTTCGAGGTCATGTACATTGTTAAAAATAAGCTGCAACTTGCATTCCTTAAATAAATATCCTGCAAAAAAAAAAAAAAAAAATTTCAAAAAGGCAAAAAAGTTTACTTGAATATTTTTTGTCAGACAAAACTGACATGCATTTTTTATTTTATTTTATTTATCTTTTTTGTGAACTTGTCAGTAATATATTCACCTGCATAAAACCACAGACAAACAGATGGTATTTTATTGTTATGCTCATTTTATGAATAATCTTTATGACATAGCCGGCAAGCGATAATAACTCAAGTCCCCAATGGTAATGCAACAAATCGTGTAATTAAAAAAAAAAAAAAAAAAAAACATGTTTATGCATCGGATAATGTTCAATAATTATACTGATGGTCTTCGTTATGATAGCAAGGCTGCATTCTGTATTAACATCCTCCTAATGAAACCATTACCCTAAAATGCGTGTCTATTGCATTATTAAAAAAAACATACCCTTGGCATCCAAGTTACATAAAAAAAGTAGGTCCAAGTGGGTCCCTCTTTCCATTAGAATTAAATTATTCGTCCATGTATTGTCTCGACTGTTTGCAATTTCTCAGCAGCATCAACCCAGTCTGAGCTGCTCTTAATCTGTTAATCATTCTCGGCAGTTCGGATGACATCATGGATTACTGATACAGCTATACGCAGAGGCAGGAGACGAAAAGACTGTCAAGGCTTGGATTAATCGCGCTGAAGCCTGAAATGACCTAGAAGCTTTTCCATCCCCCTTTACTGTTTGCTTTTCTTGACCAACAAGCCTGCTGTTATCCAAACATGCTCTACCTCTGAAGTTTTCTTTTAATTATCACATGCTGTGGGTTTACTTACTGTCTTGTCTTGTCAGGTTTGGTGAGTTTGAAAAACAAATTTCAATCGTGTAAATACGGTATTATATTGGGGTGGGAGTACAGGTACACTAAACTGGATTTGCTCATGCATAGCAATGATACACAGACCTATATTTTAGATAGCAAATTGTATGCCTCTATTTAAGCTTGTTTCAATGTAATGTATAATTATAATATAAGCTGACTTATCCAGTTGCAGAGGCAGCTGACTAACCAGTCCATAGATGAATGAAATGAATATTGCAAAAGCATAACTGATCTACATTTTTTGGAGCATCTTTTTTTTTAAATCCAGACTCCCAAAAGCCACACATACAGCTCAGCATTGGTCGGGAATTCTCAGTGCCTCACTTTGGGCACATACAGGGTTAAATGATGCAGTGATATTGAGGGTGGATTTACAAAATGCAAAAGTTGATATGAATCTTTCAATGGGACAATGGCATTACCACCAAGAAGATATTACGTGGAAGATATTTAGCGGTAGTAAAATATCTGAGGCAATCTCAGCAATGAAGGGTTTGGCATGAGGTTTTCTGTCCCAACTGGCCAAATGTGGCTATTGAGGAGCAATCCATCTGTTAAAGACCGGTCTTTTGTATATGGGCCTGGGAGAACACTGGGACAACTCAAGCAAATCGCAGACTAACCCACCGAAGCCAGCTGAGGCCATTTCGTTTCTGTGGAGGCGAGCTTGCCAGAAGAAATGACATTGCATTTCAGAGGAATGCTGCATTAAATCAAATACACAAGCATTATTTACGGTTCGCGCGGCAGATACATTGAGTTAGCTCTTCATACGTACAGTGAACAATGACAGACACACAGTAAACCGGCGGAGTCCATCTGCATTATCAGAGCACCCATCATCTGCCCGTGACTCATTCATGGATTACCAAGGACACGGTTGTTTACACACCATATTTAGCATCTGAATAGGGAACAACTGTGTCTATATTTATAATGTAATTGCAGTTTTGTAATGTCTTTATGCCCTCGACAACAATGGCGGTGTAATATTCTGTAAAGGTATAATTTCTTTTATCGCATTCCTAAAAAAATATAATTAGAGCTTGCCCTGGAGGAAAATAAAAACTCTAAACATTTGTAAGTTTCACCAATTTGCAACAAACAGTTCTTTGCCTCCCAAAAAATATTAGTCAGGATTAATGCAAGTGTTTACCGTGTGAATTATTTTCATTTTCTTTCAAACAAATTCTGCTGCAGCTTGGGGGGGAAATTATGATGTCCTATTCTTGTAAGAATAGATATTGTGAAATAAAAAAGATTAAATGTTTCATGGAGATTTCAGTGTCATTTAACTCCTTCATTAGACTTATGAGTGATTGCAATTAATGCACACAGTCTGTTTGCTGTTGTTTATTGGAGAAAAAAGTGATGCTCACTCAGTCACAGATCTTGATTCCAGAACAAAGACTTGGCATTGATCAGACACAGTTTCCCAGAATTCCCTGTTCCACCTCCTGGGATGCTCACAGTTCTCCCAGTCGTATCTCCTCTGACTTGTTTCTGCTCACTGACAGCCTGTGAATGGCTAGTGACAGAAAAATGCTTGCATCGTAGATGTAAGCGTAATGAAAAAATGATTGATTTCTACAATAAGGGGGCATCACAAGCATGTTCTGCATAGGTGTCTTTCTTTGTGTTAATGCTACTCCCAGACGTAAACAGAAAAAAGCACTATAAAGAAACAACGTGTTATGCAACATGAAAATCCATTCAACATTCAAGAAACAGTCTTTTCTCAAGATTGTCTTTTTAAATGTGTCCTTGGGGTCAAGGAAAGTTCTTGAAGAGGAAATGAATATGGGAAATGGGAAACTGAGTGGTGATGTCAGAGGTTTAAAACTCTGGGGAAATTAGGCACAGCCAAATGCTGTTGAAAAATAAGGCCAGGAAAGGACAAAAGCAAAAGGTGTACCGTGTGTAGCTCCTCTCATCTTCTCTGACTTCCTACATACAATTTAATAGAGGGTTGCTATTATGGATTTATGAATTTATAATTTGGTTCCAAGACCCCCTAACAAACGAACAGTCTTGCAAATATGCTCTCACAAACACACATACATGCACACACACACACACGCACGCGCGCGCGCGCGTATGCGTACACACACATTCAGCTAGGTTTGTACTTTCTGTTGTCTTTTTCGAAGTGTACAGTGGAATTCAAACTAGCTTCTATTGGCTTGCGATGTCCGCCATTAAAATTATTTTCCATGTATTGCATTTACTAGTCAAATATAAAAATGACTTCAAAATATGCCTTCCTGCTGCTCAATTAATATTGAGCGCTTGAGTTGAATAAGGAAAACATTGGTGAGGTTGGTGGCATTAATCCTACTTATAATGAACCTCGGGATGATTGTATTGGCATAGTGTGTGTTAAATTAAATTATGGCTTAAATATTGAGAGCAGCTCGGACTGACTCATTATCCTGAAGGGTACGTGCGCAGTGAGAGCAGATACCTGTACTGCTGAATTTATTTCCTCACAAAAGACAGGCAGCCTGAGGTCAGGGCAGTTGGACTGGACACCAAGGGTCCCATTTCCCCTTTCCCATGTAATACATGCAAGAACTATTGCAATCTTTTCACTGATCAGGCAGTGGCAGTGGTCCGTCTGTGTTCATTCAAACACGTGCAAATATTGCTCGATGGCCGCAAGTGGGCGTAACAAAAGAGTCACTATGAGACGCGGAGCATGCAGAAAATATCTGTCCGCAAGTCATGATATTATTCTATTTTCTGATATTCCAATGTTTGAGATTGAGATTTTTATGAGCAGTTATTTCGAACTGCATCTACAAAATTCTGAAATTTAATTGTGAAATAATTTTGTAATTGAATGCGTAAATGAGATAAGTGTTTTACTTCATTGAAATAATTTTTCCAGTCGCACAAATCCTGAGTTATAAAGCCTTCCCCCTTTAACAAGCGAGGAGCCATATTTGGTAACATCAGTCGTTGTCCAAAATGACGCCCCAATGTCTTTCTGCGAGGCAGTAGAACCACAATGATTTCTCCCAACCAATCAGCGAAGACTAGACCAAGTCACAGGTGGTGCCCAGAGCGTTTCAAACTTCCTTTCTGCTCCAGACTTCTCGATGTGCGGTTCTGTGCCCCTACCAGTCCCACTCACACAAACCGACCATCATAACTATCAGTAGCTGTGTTTCCATCCACCTATTTTAATGTGCATTTTGGTTTTGCGCTTAAAAAAACCTGAGAGGAAACGCCCAAAATACGCATCAACTCAAAATATCGCATCAATTTTTCTTGCGCAAGGAGGGGGTGGAAAATTTTCCAAATCGATAAAAATAAATGCGCTTTAGTACAGTGGAAACGGATTAGCGAACAAGTTATGCAAATAAATGATTACGTTTTTGTATCTACGTCATTTTTGCTTGCCTACGTTGGCAAGCTAGCTAGCTAGTTTGCTGCCTTGCAACATTGGTGTGCTAGCTATAACGTTAGAGTTTGTTATCACTTTAGCTAGCTAGCTAGTGGTTAATACAGTAGAAGCGAACTGTAACCTTACACTACTGTGCTAGCTGTAACATTAAAGACTTCGTAACCACTAGCTTAAGTGATTACTTTCATTCGTTTTCGCCACCAGCTTTCCCATTTGTTTTCCTTTTCGTTCGTCGCGCTTATTGACGTCATAGCGTGTGCCGTCTTCTTCTGCAGAAGCAATGTCAATTGAATCGAGAATTAGCGCCACCTAACGGCACCTATGGCTTATCCCGTGAAACAAAAGCGCACAACTGAAGTGGATGGAAACATGCACAAATGCGCTTTTCCTTTTGCCGAATTAACGAAAATTCGCTTAAGATTTGCGATTCAAGTTGGATGGAAACACAGCTAATGATAAGTTGATGAAACTCATGCATTACACAGTCGAATAGTTGTGCTAAATGTTGAGATAGGTGTCTTTGGTGGAGGATTTCTAGAAATTAGTGAAATTTTTGCATGAAAAATGGTAAATCTGCATTTGAGTGTACCCCCTCCACCAAGGACCAGGGCAAGTGATGGCAAGACTATTTATGGACATTTGCCCAACGCACTGTGCTTTTTACACAATGCAACTTAGCATAATTTATAAGTGCAAAATAAAGAGTTGAATTGGGTCAAGCACAACAAGCAAGGATTGACATTATCTGGAATTTGCATACAGGGGTTAAAGAGGTGTTAACATATGGGTCTCAGAGGGTTTTGCTTCACAGCTCAATGTATTTTTGCAACAGTCTAAATTTGCTTTTTTTTCACACAATTCACCGGCTAGAACGTAGAACTATTCGGTGAAGTATGCTAACTCACTTGACGGTTGGAAGGACACTTGGTCGGACATCTACTTTCTAACTGCAGAAGTTTGCACTATTGTTTCTCTTTATGTATTTCTCTTTATGTCTTAATGCGAGAGGGACTGAGAGAAAGAAGCACAAGCATATGAATTCACGTCCATGTACAGTGTTCTGCATTTTTTGTTAGCAATAATTCATAATGACAGGCCATGAAGAATTAAGCCAGTTATGCTATAGTCTTGTCATGACAGCATTATGGAAGCAAGGCTATAACCCTTATGTCCAGCATATGGATTCGTATGTCAACATAAAGTTGATGCATGAGCTCAGTTAAGAGGGCTGAGGAAAGATAAATTTGTATTCAGAAACTGAGGTGGAGTGAGTTGGCTTCCTTTCCATTTTCTCTCTCTCAGTGTCTCGAAATTTCAGAAAAAACAAAAAATGAATCAACTCATTCTGTACGATATGATAGCATTGGTAAACCAGGACACCAATGGCGAGAGAACTTCAAGAGAAGCAACATTTTCAGGTAAACTGCGGTCGAGGCAAATAACGTGGAAACAGAGTGACCTGCATTTATTCTCTTGTGATTTACAACCAGGCCTGGATAGACATTATTTTTTACTCATATACAGTACATATATCAGCGATATATTTAAGTTAGAGGTCTGTGTGCGAACAGGCTTTTCATTCTTTGTTTGAGACCAGGAAGTATAGGTAAGAGTGAGGGGGCAGTGCCATGGTTTATTGCTTAGCAAGCTGCATGAAAGTGTTGACATCTAGAGGTCAAAGTAGCATGGTAGGAACCCAAAGTTAGATATCCTGAGTAACGGAAGAAACACATCTGGAGGGAATGGCTGACATGTTGAATGAGAAAGCAAGTGGCTAACACTGAGGCCAGTCTTAATTTCTCCTAATTTTTTTGCCTTCCATCAAAAGGGTTCCTGCAAAACTGACCTCTGATTAAAACTGATGCCGTGACACAATTCCCCCACGTACGCTTAAGTTCCATCCCTTGTTAATCTTAAATGTAATGAATCGCGGAGCTAAAGGCCAATGTGAATTCATTATTGCTAATAGATTAGTCAATAAGATGATTTACTGTATGCCCCCCCTTCCCAAAAGCATACGACTGCTTTGATTTATTGTCAAGACTCTGGCCAGTCCTTCACAACCATCAATCTTTCAGCTGCGATGGTACTTCCTTACAATGCGACCTCTTGTTTTATTACATACACTGGAACCACTGATGACCCGGGAAAATTATCGTTCGATTTAAAGAGCAAGCGCCAAGGTGCTATTCATCCTTTCCTGCTTTTTATTTTTGCCATTAAATTAAATTAAAAGTTTCTCAACGTACATGACCATGATCTCTAATGTAATGGTTTCTTTCTCAAGTTAAAAATAATATTCCAAGAAATAACATAGCGCATGTTTCATTTCATGGATGATACCCAGTAGCTGAAATTTGGAAACGTACACGGCTTTGTTGCATTACACGCCATGAACAGTATATTATATCCTGCCTCTTTATCTATCATTTCTAGACTGAAGGGCTGACTATCTCGCCATAAGAAAGCCATCCAGGCATATTATTTGGCTGGCTGTGATGTACAGCTTAATCTCAGATCTCATGCAAAGCATACATATGTAGACCTTTTCTTACAGTATGACTGTATTTCATTTGGATAGATGCCAGACTGGTCTGAGAAAAATGTGTGGAGGATGTACGGCGGACAGATTTACTATCAGAATTAAGGGCTGAATTTAGTGCTTTCACGTATATAGGCACACTTCCAGTTGATGGCAGACTGAAGCTCAGATGATATTCATGAAGTTATGTTCATATAAAAGATGGATTATGCAATAAAAAAATGGAAATAGAAGACAATACATATACAACAAATTCCTCAAATCTGGTTCACCTTGCTGTAGGACACTGACCCGAAACAAACTGCTTGGGCAACCAAGGAATTTTTAAAGGCCAATAAGTGGACTGTTCCTCAATGGTCGCATCAATCATTTATATGTCATAATAACAGTTAAACAGACAAGTAAAGACTATGCGGGGTATGTTCATGAAGTGTATCAAGAGATTTTTTTTCCGTTTCAAGGCATTTTTCAAGGAGTTATGAAGTATATACCAACATTTTATTATGATTATAAGCCGTATAAAGCCAAGAGGTGGGATGTTTTTTTTTTTTTTTTTAATTTATTTATTGAAACATTTGCTTGAAATTTGCAACTTCCACTTAAATTTCTTGATTCATATGTTGTCATGCGTTTCTTAGAATCTGGCGATAATTATTATAGTGACAAGGGGTTATTCAAAGGATAGCGTTACGATCCACAAAGTGTTCCACACCAGGACTGAAGAAGTAATAATGGCATTATGTCAGTGAATATGGTGTATTCAAAAAGCTTAAAGCACTATCTTAAGTCCTTGATTGCATTTTCCTGGATTACTATGAGTATTCCAGTGATCTTCTCTTATGTTGGATGTCAGGCTAACTGCTGATTATTGTCTTTCCTGCTTCTAGGGTTTGGAAGCATTTTCCCTGGCTAGAAACTTAACAGTGCCCAAGGCGCGGTGCCCCTCCAGGAAGCTGAGGGGTGTGTCTCCTTGTAGTCCTTTTACCAGAGCTGTGAAATCGGAGAGGCGAGTGTTATAAAACGTAATAGGCATTTTGCGGCCGTTCCTGTCAGTTGGGTCAGAAATGTTCCACATATGGTGCCTCGGCACAAATGCCATGGCATGTCAGTTGAATTAAAAAATTTCCCCGGTAACAAGAACATGATACTGAGTAGACCACTGAGGTATATTGAACTGGTGCTGAGAAACTTTTGGTTTCGTTTGTGGGGGGAAGAAAGAGAATAATTTATTCACGTGCATGGATAATTTCAGTGTAATGCCCCTCCCCTTTGGCATTCCAAAACCTCGACTACCTGCCCTTATCCAATTATAATATTTAGCCTCTGTTCTGTCAGTTAATTATGTCACCTGCTTATCTTTAGTTTATGATCCCCTTTTCTATTTAAAACATAGTTTTCCCTTTCACGGGTAGGTAGCCTTATGGCGCTTTTCCACTACGCGGTACCGGCTCTACTCTACTCGCCTTGGTACCGGATACTTATTTAGGGTTGCTTTTCCATTAGAGGATAGTACCACCTCTGTGGTTCCTGCTCGTCGTTGCAACGCAGCATGTTACTGCCGCGAGGGCATCCTCAGTTATATCAAGTTTACTTTTATTCCGTCGATTTTGTTAAATATTTATGTGTTTAACACCATTTCACCACGTTATGGCACTAAAGTCCGCAACTGTTTAACTGTAGTTTGACATTGTCCTGATGCATAGGATAGCTGCTGGTGTTGTATCCAATTCGGTTACATAAAAAGGCAAAGCAATGATATCCGTAAAAGGCATAGAGTATTCATAGAAAAAGGCAATATATTCTCAAGGCATTTGTGTACCATCAGTATTCCATAATGTAACTACACCCCTGGCAAAAAAATATAGAATCATCACACACCGAGGATGTTAATTTACCTTTTTCCCTTCATATCAAAGAAGCAAATAACACATATGACAAAACAATTATTGTTTATTAGCTTGACATTCAGGCTTCTTGAAACATTTCACTTTGAAATTGAAGGCAAAACATGTAGCAAATGCGCAAATCGCAGGAGATGGCAGAGTATTATCACTTTATGATGCGTCATCTCATCTGATACCTTCCCTAAGAACAAAATGCTTCATCAGCACCAGTAAAATTATTTTTCATGCCATTTTCGTAAAATAGGGGCAGCATAATAACTTTCTCAAGGGGAATTAGAGGAACAGAATTGGACACAACACCGTTGCTTTTAATTTCGCTATGAACAGGGTCACAGGCAAAGAAACGCATTTCATAAATGCAGCAGCTTCGGTGAACAAGCGCAACCTTGTTTTAAAGGTAAGGCAACGCACATTATATTTATCAAGCTACCTAAAACAACACACGTTTCGAAAACACAATTTAAAGACCTGTTTCAATGATGGCAAGTGAAGCCAGTTTCCTAGCGATAATGCGGAAGCGAGTTGTATTTCGCAGAGACAATTCTCTCTGACCAATCAGTGGGCTGCTGTGTTGTCACGTCACACTTTAGTACCTGTTAGCCGAGCGGGTACTTTTTTGGAACCACAAGAGTGCAAGGATCAGAAAATCTGGTACCAGGTACCTTTTCCTAATGGAAAAGCAAAAAAGGCGAGTAGAGTAGAGTAGAGTAGAGCCGGTACCGCATAGTGGAAAAGCGCCATTAGTCAGAACCATTCTTTTGTTTAATGCACTCCCTTTTTATTTGTCCCAGAAGTTTTGCATTAGTTTAGTTATGTCACTTTCTTTATTTAATAAGCCTCCACTGTTCCTGCACTTGGGTCCTCATCTTTCCATCACTCTCCTGGCACCCTATTGACATCTCTGGGCGCCAGGACATGACATTAACATCCTGTTAGCATAATCAAATATTCTGGCCCATGTTTACTACCTTGATTCCCTATATTATATTATTTCCCTAATGTCATATAGAAAGTAAGATAAATGCTTGTTGAATAGAACTTTTCACATGCACAAGCTTCCCCTGTATTATTTTTTTTTAAAATCCAAAAATATATCCATTGTACCATGAAATGGAGCAGTAAGTATATCTTCAAGCTTTGCATGCACGCCAACTGCCTCTCGACAGGAGTAGGTCAGTTTTGGCAAGCTCAATCAGAAAAATGGATGATATCAAACCCATGTCTTTCGACAAGTGCACGTAAATAGGACATAATTTTGCATCCTGTTTATGTCTAAATGGAGTGCTGCAATTACGTGATTGCTATGTTACAGTAAAACACAAAATATGACCTTCCTTGTGATGAACAGCCACACCACCAGGAGAAAATGAATTGCACTAAGAAAAAAACTAATTTTATGAGAGTAAAAATTGCTTTCAGGTTCATGAGTACTTAACACAGTTCAAAAGGCTTTATAGCTAATTTCTCGTTAAAATGAGGTGCAGAACAGCTATGCTCCTGGGGTTAGAGATGGGAAGCCCCCTTGGGGGGTCTTCAACAACCTTCATTTGAGGGTGACGTGGTACCTTGTATTTAAAAAACAAAAATCGTGTTCGGTTAATTCATGCTCCTAGCGGAGTATAGCAAGCTACATTCTCGCCCCAAAAAACATGCTATTCTGTAGCTTGTCTTTAGTGCGAAGCCCTTTTCAGTTCTTCACAGATGCCTCTATCGCAGGTGCGAATTGAGAAAGCTCCCATTTTGCCCAGTAAAGCACTACTGAATTAGATAGGGTTCATCTTTCAGGGACCCACATGAGCTTTTTGGAACATTTTTTCTCTGAAAACACTCCATAGTCGAGAGTCCTATTTAACCTATAGCAGGCCATGAAAGACGCCTGCGAAATCTAATGATAAAATTACATGGTTTATATGATGAGGAATTGGTGGATAATGTGAATATTTATTCAATGCAGATGTTTATTCCTATTTCCGTTTGGAAATATCCCCTGGCACCTGCTGTCAGCCCTCAGGGTCATTACACTATAAAAAACTGCCGCACTTGCATTCAGTAGATTTGCAATGAAAACACTCAAGCTTTTAAACCGTTTCCGCCGCTGGTGTTAAAAACAATCAAATGTGCTCAGGCTGATCCCTTTTTCCCTCGTTAAAACCATCTGTTCCTCGGTAAGCCCTCTCATTTTTCTGTTTATGAACAGGTCGAAAGAGAGGAACCAAAGCACAGAAGCCAAGTCGTCTTCAAATCAGTTGTGATGCACGGCCAATGCATTATACAGATTGTCAAAACTATGAGAGGTCTTGCCCTAAATATCTTGCTAAAATCAAATATAAAACAATGACGTTTTCTCCAGGTATCGCAGACATGTTGCTCTTCTTCATTATCTACTTGGATATCCCCTTAAACCCTGAGTTTTACTTGATTTTCATACATATTTCTCTGTAATTCAGCAGGACATATTTTGGATCTTTGGAAACCTTGGGATCTTTACTAGAATTTGTGATAGGCCTGAAGTTCCTCAGGTTTGATTAAAGCAGCTGCTTTTGATGAAGTCACATATGGGATCTTAGGGTGGAAGAGGATGCTCTGACTGTATTTATTCCCGGGCTCTTTGACTGTATTTAAAATCCCAAAATAGCAGGTCAAAACCAGAGGACGGGTTTCACTCGACTGAAGAATGCTTTGGGTAATTGCTGGATAAAAGTTATTCGTCTGACAAAACGGTATTAGCGTGAGACAGTCTTTTCTAAGACGTGCGCAGCACTGTGTGAGTTTCGGCTAATTACAGGCTACACTTCCTTCTGCTCGTCGTAGCAGTTAAAGGCGGAGCCTTCAACCTGCTGTCCTGTCAGATTTGATCTCCAAGCGCAGCCTGCATGGTTTTAGCTTTTTAAATTTTTTTTTTTTTTTTTTTTTTGAGCCGAAGATGTTACTGAACTTTTAGCTTTGACCTTCAACCTCTTGATCGGATCAATATTTCCAAGTCAATGAACTGACAAAATTGTAATTGCTTTATTCTAGATTGACAGGGGCATGAATACATTTGTAATTTGGGGAAAAGGACAGGTCTTAGAGGGTATTAAGGCACTTTGAGGACTGGGATACATACGTGCGTTGTATACCACAAAATCGAACAGGGTCACTCAAACCCAGAGAGAACTTTAATTTTAAGTGTCGAACAATTGTGCTCCATTGGCTTATGTTTGTTTGTAAAGCAAAAAAAAAAATGTTCCAAAATAAAAAGTTGGTGATTCATTTGTCATGTCATATACTCCCCTTGATATGAAGAAATGATCATATGTATTATTATTCAGTTGTGAATATATATGACTTACAAGAGTGAAAGAAAGAGAGAGAGAGAGAGAGAGAGAGAGGGGAGAGAGAGAGAGATAAGCTGTCACTGCAAGCTTATACAACATCCTGTTTGTCTCATGCATTACATACACACACATGCTCATGCATGCACTATGTGATGTAGATACAACGTATTTTCGAAGATGGCTTCGCTCCTACAGTGAATTTAAGAGTGATGGACATTCTAGTTTAGTAAATCTCCCTATCTGGGCTTAGTACGCAATTGGAAATTGAGGATTTCTGGTGACAGCTGCTCACAGAGGTCACTGAATACAACATCTCCCTTATTCTGGGGACAGAACTAACATAGCGAACTTTAGGCCTTTGAAGACAGGCTTGAAGAACTATTGTATAAAAAAAATAGTACCTTGCTTTAAGACTTCACCTTCTAAAGATCTTTCTTTCATCTCGGGAATTATCAATAACAATCAGTGTAAGAAATAGCCTAATGATGTATACTCCATTGGTTACGTTCATTAATATTTCATAACCAAGAATTTGTAAGTATTTGAAAAAAAAAAACTACTCTTGATTTATGAGGGCAATTATTAGAACAGAAGTGTCAGTACAATTAAGACACGGCTTGCATTCACACATTATAATGGCGTGAGGGGTTAACAAAAGGGATGACCTATAAGTGCTGTCATTCCTTTGGGCAGCCCCAACACTGACTGTAGGACGCTGGCCCTGCCGTGTACATTAATCCAGACACTGGCGATGACGTTATTGTTGGATAAATGGCCGTCGGCATAACAGAGACTGCTGGGCTTCCTGGAGACGTTCTATAATAGACTAGTCATTTGAGAGATGTCATCCGAAGAATCCGGGCCCGAGTTTTAGATCACGGTTAATCTACTCCCTTTAATATGAGCGGCTGAAAAAATAGATACTTGGCCAGGTCAATGTCAAGGTATTGACTTCCTCATTACCTCTAATTAATTTATGGGTTGCGCCAAAGAATTTGGAATAAGCTCTGTTGATGGGTTCACCAGAGGTTATGAGCAGCAATGCGACTCACTCAAGTGCAGACCCTCCATCACTGCCAGGACTCGTTCGGTCGCCACGTACGCCATGACTTTTGTAGACCAGAAGGAGAGGTCACTGTCTCTATTTACATACTTCCTTCCATAAGTGAAAAGAACCAGGTTGTTTTATTAAATGTAAATTCACGGCTAGTTCACCTCCAGCATTTTAATCGTGCTCAAGCAAGCAAGAAACAGTCATTTTCATTTGTTGCTTTGAAAGCACCTCGGAGGTCCAAACCATAGAGAGGAGACAAGGACTGTGGAACATAAAATATTGAACGTTAGATTAGCATTCAAAATGGAAAGATAACCCACAAACATGAAGGACTTGGTACTTGCTCGCAGTGCATTGTTTTCTATTTGCTTATATGATGTGAAGCTTATTTGACGACAGGATATCCTGTTAGGATTACTCTGCTGTAATGCTAATGGACGACGGAAAATATATCTTGAGATCCTCAAACATATAACTGCAAACGCAAGTAATGTAATTTACATTAGCGTCAGAGATTTATCTGTCAAAAACAGAAAAAGACAGTGATTAAATCTTAAATGGATCCTAATTTGCACTGACAAAATCCATCCTTGAAATTTGTCAGTAATTGGCAGGTTGGAAAGAATGAACTCATCAAGGAAGAGCGCCAAGCAGAACACATTTTCATTTCCTTCAAGTGCAATATGCCTTGATAATGAGAGATGAACTAAAGAGATGGCACACGCAAACATGCACGCACTGTATTTAATCTGTGTTGACAGTATAGTTTTACCCTAGTCAACCAATCGATTTTCTGAATTTATGGTCTGAATTGTGGATCATTTACGCGACTCAAGGAGGGGAATGTATAGCTACCATACTGTACTGTGTATATAGTCACATTGCAGTGTTAAATTTGGAAATGTACCCCGGTGCCCAATAATGCACATTGGCTTCAGGATTTTAAATGCATGGGATAGCAGATGGGTCCTGTAAGGTCTGTTTAGTTACAAATGTACTACTGCAGATAATAACCTTTGGGGTTGTGTACAATCTGTTCAAATAATCTCCCTCTGGTATCTCACACCCTCAAAACTCCCTTGGTAAAAAGGAAGTGTTAAAAACTCATTCCAAGTCTTCTGTTGATCTTTGCCATTTGCCCAGTACTGCTGTTTATTTTCTTGCATATGGTAAAATTGCATTAGATTAACAAACCTTGTTTAAGAAAGTTAGGTTTTCCATGTTTTTACCGCAGTTTTCTTTGTGTCATTTGAACAAACAGCGACTTGAGTGTACACCCTCTCAATGTTGGTGTCATAGATTAACGGATTATGTGCACTTATTGTCCAATCCAGCCTTTTTATATGTGTCTAAACAGCGAATCGTATGTACTACAATAAAAAAACACTTTTTTTAACAGTTCTTTGATATCTAGAAATTTGATACTTGTTGCTGCAAACAAATTAATCCAAAGCCTCACATAACTATGTTACTGCAGTGATTTTAATCCAAGCAGAGGTGTAAAATCCAGGGGTCAGAAAGTAAAAGTCCTGCCAGGTTTTTCTCCCTCCCACAGAATGAGCTGATCATTCATATTGGCTCTATCTCCTGTCCGAAGTAAATCCAGATGGCTGGAATAATGTTCTGGGGAGGATTTTTACTTTCTGAACCCGGACTTCACACCTCTGAATCCAAGTATGTTAAAATTGAAGAACCTAGTGCAAAAAGTACTAAGTCACATTTTCATTCACCATGACGTAAGGATGGATAATCGTCTTTCATGGTTACCTGAGTTGATTTTCTCAATTTTCTCGAAATGAACATTTTATGACTTAAGTACTTTTAGCAGTGGGGTTTTCAATTAGCAGATTTTATGGATATATTATATATTCAAACCCGTTTTTCTCAGAATAGACAATTTGTGCCTTAAGTACTAGTAGCATAAAGGTCTTCAGTTCAGGATTTTCAGAACATTTGGATGTGTTCATTACTTTCACCCATATTGGAAAATGGTGTATGGAGAGGAGCTGTCCAGACGTTTCCCTGTCTCTCCCTCTCTGAGACTTTCCTTGCAGCTCCATGAACGGCCCCCATGCGATTCCCAATCCCATGATGACATCCTCCCATCTGCCATCGGCGCAGGGCACAATGGAAAAAGGGTTCAAGTTCCTCTTATGAGTTCAGTGTTTTCCGCACCTGCTGTCTCTGCCCTCTCCAACACGGCCCCTCCAGCCCTGATAAATTAAGTGCTGAGGGTAATGTTACCGAGCCACCCCACCCTGAAGCTTCAGCTCCAGAACAATGAAGGAGAAGCCAAGCTCTCTCTCTCTCTCTCTCTCTCTCTCTCTCTCTCGCTCTCGCTCTCTGCCACCAAAGCCTGTGCCTCGCAGTGTTTGTCTCGCTCCCGCTTAAACCTCGCGGATCTCCGGGCTGCGCATAATCAGCAGGAATGTCAACATGAGATAAACCGGGTTTAAATGATAAGGTCTTTTATCTTCCAGTCGTGATCATTATCTCTCTATTCCTCTTCCCCTCCTGTGCTCTCGTTCCCTCTCTCCCTCTCTGCCATTGTCTGCTTGGCTCTTTAGTAGATCACTCCCCGAACTTACCTTTAAATTAACCTGCCTTCAGGATTTAGTGCTTTAGTTTCAAGTAGCTGCGAGCAAATCAGTAAGGAAAAGCTTGACAGGTGACTGCTGGATTCTGTAGCAGGCAGGTGGCTGTGAGAGGCATGTAAAGTACCGGTGGCACAAGTCTTTGATATCAAGTGGCTTTAAGCTTGGATACTGCTTTATTTCATTTTAACAGCTCCTACACTTTTTTATTTCTGTATAAAGAGCGAGAGCCTCGGGATTTCAGGTCGCTGTAAATTGACATAACGGTGTTATCGTTGCATATTTACAATTATTACCTTCTCACTCTGAACTGCGGAGTGTGAGCGAAATAGGGGTGCGGTAGAATGCATTTCCTGAATCCTTGGGCAACAGGCGAACATGTTAAGTAGTTCTTTTCACTTTCTTTACATTTTTTTGCTTCAAGCTGACATAAGGTGGGCGGCGGGTCAGTTTATACCGTGTTCACACTTCGGATTTAAACAGCCAATGGTCTTCCACGGAACAGAAAACAATGGAGGGTGTGAAAACACAAAAAATAATTAGCATACAGCTAATCAAGGTCTCTTGCAGCTGCTTGCATTTTGGCTAGAACTTCAGTTCTCCAGTAACTTGCTAGATCTTGATAGGCACTTCTTGAGCTCTTCTTGCCTTAATCACGAGTGGGTACTTTCGTTACAGTGACGGCAGTGTATGTCTATATCCTGATTGCCGAGCAATCAAGCAAATGTAATTCGACCTGCTCTCATACGTGGGTGATTTTGATGATGGAAAATGCCTGAGTTATGCCCCTATTTTAGTTATTCAAAATGTTGCTTTTCTGGATTCTGGATTCATATGCAAATACATCATTCCCGAGAGGTAAGGAACAGCATAAAGCCAAGATGCTACAGGCCTCTCAGTTGGATAACAATGTATTTCAGCACTATGCATGGCGCGTTTTCATGCAAACATATGCAGTTTTATGTCACGTCGTAGGAGTTTCCTGATACACATTCAAGTCCACATCTGTGACACTGTAACCAAATGTTTCCTGAAACTCAACCCTTATTAATTTAACACTGCTGTGTATTCTCCTACCACACTCTTTTTTAAAGATTCAATGATACCCCCAATATCCTGATATGCATGACATGCACTTTGCATATCTGATTCTATATCTCCTATAAGCTTCTATTTTTGCTTCCATTTAACCAGAGTAGATGTAATGAGTTTATGGGTCTATTTTACAAAGATGTTGTTGATTAAGTCTGAATGAAGATTTTGCACTGAGGAAGAGATGGAGAGGGAGAGAGAGAATTATGAACTCCAGAGTGTCTTTGGAGTCGAGGGCCTTGTTCAAGGGCCCAATACCAGTGTTATTCCCAACATCATCTCCCAATATGCAAGATAGGACCTCAAGCCCCAGGGGTGGCTCAAATCAGTGGGTTTTCAGTGCCTCGTGAAGCAGTTTACCTCGAGGCTACGCCTACTGCCCTCACCAGCATTTTTACCCTCATACATGCACAAACGCAGTCGGACATGCACACGCACACACACACACACACACACACACACACACACACACACATATTTTGACACATTGTTGTCGGATAGTCGTTGCACCAAGTGCTTGGTTATATTTACTTCCAGCAGCTGTCATCCATTGACCAGTCATTTCATTTCATCAACTTCCTGCACCAGGTGGACCGGAACCACTAATTACAGTGATGCATGTCCACCTAGAGCTTTTTGAACTTCACCACAAGGTCACACGTTCATGGTGCTCGAGGGTCTGAACTATGAGACGAGCTCTCAGTTCAAAGATAAGGAAATAGGAAAAGAAGGTGGATGAAAAATATGTGTAAAAAGATCATTCCTTGTCTGAACAACAGCTGCTTTGGCAGAAAAGGAAGTAGTTGTTTCACAAGACATCATATCCAAATAGCGGAAGAGGAAATGAGACAAGATAATTGCATAATTAAAAAATGCTTTGTTGTCTTTATTTGGATGACCAAATAGCATGTTATTTATTTTCTTTGCTTTAAAAATCAGTTAGTGACCTAATATATTTGTTTTATATCATTTTTGCAACAAAAATGCTTGAAGTAAATATTGCGAATGCAAATGTTGCAAAATGAACAAGTAAAATTAAAATATTTATGCGATATATGTATCACTCTGTGTTTTTCGAATACTGAGTTAAAATAAAAAGCTTTATTGCTTTACGTCCTCAGAGAATTGTGACTGGATGATGATCATTCTCAGTCAGTCTCAAATGTAGTTTTGAAAGTTATATGCAGAGCAAGATTTAAAAAAAAAAAGGCTGAGGCTATTTGCCAGACAAGCGGGTACTGAAAAACTATTCGCCCAGCAGCAGAACTTACGTAATTGTGACAAAGTTCTCGTCATAGTGTTAGTTGCTGTCAGCGATTTCCTTATTTGCAGTCTGTATGGTTCTGCAATCATCTTTAACCCATTTTGCTTTATTTTCGTCGCCGTTTTGATTACTAACTTTAAATAAATCGTCATAGTTGTCGAAAGCTTGTCCACGTCTAATTACATTAAGTTATTTCTCCATCAAAATGCTATGTGTAAAGTTTTCATCCTCATCTCGCGGAAGGCCTCCTTGCCTTCCCTGCCGGGTGAATAACTGCTAACAATTTAGGTACCCGGCTGCTGGGCGAATTGCCACTTCAAAAAAAAAAAAAAAAAACAAACAAAAAAATCAGCTCACAATCTAAAGGACACTGAAAAAATATATATCTTGGCAGAAATGGTTTGGCCAGTCTTGCCCAAAAGTTCAGAGCTTCAAAGTCAAAACATTAAAATAATTAAGTTTTGGATTTAAAGGACATGAACACATTTTTAGCTGCGTTACCATCCTGTAATGTTGTGAAAACTCGCTGCTTCCCTGCCCATCCCCCAATTTTCTCCTTGTCGAGGGCGGCCGGCTATCAGACTAAACACACTCTCTTATTCAGCAGGCCAGGGCCCCAGAGAGTTTCTGAATATACCCTGACTATCAGAGGGAAAAGAAGTAAACATTTGTCCCATGGAGCAGCGCACTGTAAAGCCAGTGATTTAAGTCTGCCCTGTAATTTAGGGTCTCGGGGCCTGGATGATTCAAAACAGACACGGAGCGGTCGTGTCGTGAGAAGGCTACGCTTGGAAACAGCAGACGGCAATGAGGCGCAAGATTTCGTACCAGGGAGCGCCAACACGCTGACTTCTCACTTCCCCGCATTCACTGCTCAGATGCTGAATGTAAAGGTTATGTAATGAAGTCAGTGAAGCATAGGGGGAGGGACCATGGTCTACAGCCTGATAGACAAAATGGTGCCTCTTAATGCCACCATTTTGTTTATTGATGTGCAGTTTGTCAGTAGCGACAGACACATCCAGTGAAAAGCAGGAACTGGGCTTTGGTTGACCACTGCTCCGAAGTTGCACTGTGAATTAATTCCTTTCTCGCTTATACCCTGTTCTCACACGAATTCTTGGGTTGACATTGGGCAGTTGACCCAATTTCATTGCATCTTAATCAAGGGCAAGTGAATCATCAAATTAGAGCAATACTTTGGAAAATTTGGTCCAGCTGAAGTTTGAGAAGATAGAGGGACAGTCAGACAATGTTGTGGCATCAAGAAATCCATCTCCTCATTCACACCAAAGGCAACTCACATTGAATCCGCTTAAAACTCAGTTCTGGACCAGCTGAACCAGATCAGTTTGACCCATTCGCACCAATGGCAAATGCCTAGGTCTTTAATTCAGAGTAAAAGGCATAGTACTCCCTCGGACACACGGACACCCACACACACTGAGACACTGGTCTCGCACAAAGGGGTGTAATTAGCACAGAGATTTACAGCCCTGAATGTGTTTGTGTTGCTTGCATGACAGACAGTGCTAAGTATCCACTGTTTATATTCAGGGACACACTCCTGTCTCAAGTATCTGGTAAGCACCAGACCTTGAGAACGTGGAAACAGGAAGCAGCTCAAATATATTACTTTGTGTGTTTGCTTTTGACTCCCAAACTCAGGACAACAGGCAGCTGAGTATTTTTCTTCAGGCAATGTGGGAAAGCATTTTGCAGTGGACATACCATGGAAGACCACCTTAGAATCCAATCCCATTGCTCTCATAGTGTCCTTGGTTAAGCAGCTCAATTATGCAACGGCATGTATAAAATCATGTATTGATCACATAATTACAGTCACACTACTTTCACACAGTAAGAAGTCTGGTAGATGCCCTCCGGGTTGATTTCACAGCCTAAATTTTGCATTATCCATGTGTGCACCTGAATATTGAATATCCACACGCTCAGGCTAAGTTCCTGATTCAAGGCCCAACGGCAGGGCTCATGAGGGAATCAAACCTACAGCCTCCTGGTTAGACGCCCGTTCCTTTATTCATGGTCTAATGATTTTTGTATGACTTTTGCAGCTAGTGCTACAGTATATCCATGTTTCTTCAGAACGCGGTTCTACGGTTTTAAAAATTTTAATTTGTTTTTCATCATTTGTTGGCTTAAATGATCAGGTGTAGTTTTCTTCTAATTGAAGACTCTAGTGCTTGAAGTACTTAAGTCACAAAATATCCATTTTGAGGCAATGAACTTTGGTTACTATAAAAGACGTCTCCCCATCCTTACCTCACACTGTGTAAAAATGTAACTTTAGTACTTTTAGTACTTGGCCCTTCAATTGCTCTATCCAATGAACTGGCTTCGGAGGGTGTTTTTTAATAGCGACTCATAAGCAAAGGTTCAGAAAGTAAAAGTCTGGTTCGATATTTTGTTCCAACTCCCTGGATTTCCAAATTTGACAATTCTTCAGCCTGGAATAAAAGCATTATAGTGACATCAGCTGGCTGAGTTCACGTCTGAAAGACACTCATATCAATCAGCGCAACTCGTGCATTAAAATGAATAGCCATTTATTCGGTATGATGTTGCTCATTGTTATTGGTTTGGTGGTGAATAAAATCTGCTTCAATCACTCGATTCACATACTCGTGCTCTACCCTGAATACAAGGAGATGTTACATCTACCTCATGAGCAACTAACACCAAATCCACCAGAGACACAATGAAGATCAAAACAACAGGTGGAACCTGGGGTGGGCATGGGAGCGCAGCAAAGCAAGAGGTGCAAAAACAATGAACCAGCAGGAGCAGCATCCAGGTACGTCAAGGAAGCACGGAGAAGCAAAGCGATAAGCAGCAGGAAGAGCAAGCAAAGCAAACAAAGCAGTGAACAACAGCATAGCGGTCGTCCAATTAGCAGTTTTTGAAAAGAGTGCTACACTACTCATGTGATGTGTGCAGGTGTGATTGGTTTGGTGAGAGCACACATGGTTGCTAAAGATGACCTTGTATCTGTGACAGGAGTTTCCCTATAAAAAAGAATGTACTTCAAGTTCATTTTGAGAGTAAACTTTAAGTATATTTCCAAAGTATACTGATAGTATACCTGCAAGTGTACTACTTCAATACTTCTTGGGACTAAATTTCCCCACTTTAAGTTTATACTAACAGTCTCCATGATGGGAACACGAGACCTTATGCTTCAAAGTATACTTTCATGAAAAAAAAATTTGAATGAAGTAAGCTAGTACTATACTTAAAGTTTACACTTTTATATCCAAAGTATACTTAAAACTATACTGTTATAAACTTAAAGTGGGCCAATATAGTCCCAAGAAGTATTGCATTAGTACACTAACAAGCAGTCTACTTGTATACATGGGAAATAAACCTGAAGTTTACTTTTAAAATGAACTAGAAATATACTTTTTCGTAAGGGTTCCCCAACTGAACTTCTGTAAGCATGCCGTATGTGTCACTTATGGATAGGATTTTTACTTTCTGACTTCTGGACTCTCCATCACAGCTCAGACAGACATTCATACACAAGGAAAGCCATTAAAATGCTGGACTTCCACAAAGGAAACCTTGCCCTCGAAGACTTTCTCCACAACACCAAATTACTGCTGCCCTGATTGGGTACTCAAGTAACAGACTCCATAGTTCATGCCCAGCATTCACACCTTCAGTATGAACCGTTAGTGACACCCTCTTTCACCCTTGACCCTCGCCTGGCCGAGCATTCCGCTCTAACGGCCTCCATGTTGGAGACACGAGACACAGTCGTCTGTTAAGAATGCAAACTCCACCTCCAGGTGAAACATCCTCCAGAACTAACTGTCTTCCCAGCACTGGGAATGGTGAACAGGGAAACTTAAACTTAAAAACACTAGAGTGAAATAGTATGTGAACTGTAGTCTCTTCTGACAGATTGCACACTCAGTGTTCTGCTCTGTTTTCAAGTGCTTTATTTTGTTGTTAAATGCGCATGAGAAAGCCATTGTATTCATGGTGCTGGGCAGAGAGAAAAGAACATGCACAACTGGAATGGGCAAATGCAACATAAAAGCGCCACATTGCTTTACTGCAGTCGTAACACATTACTGGAGTCTGACAAGTCAGCCTTTTCATGGAGCCCAGTCAGAATCCAGCACATATCCCATTGAGATTAATTTACAAACTTAGTCCACGGTTAACATGTTTTACTGGAAATAGTCTGCATTACTCATGGTAAGTGGCAATTTGCATTCAATCCGGTACACTTGCTAACTTTGACCCCTTGTAAGAGGCATATGGGAGGAAAATTGATTAACAATTTTCACTGTATGTTTTCTGCTATTTCATTGCATCAGTTGAGGTTTATTCATCAGGTAATGACCATAGATATAGGAAGGACACAAAACCGCAATATGTGTGCATATTTCTGAGGTAAAAAAAATGCTTTCAACGAGTGGGAAATCGAGGTAATGTCTCTCATTTTGCACCCAGCTCGTTCAACAGCGGATGAAAGGCTAGTAATCAAAAGGCAGATATCAGAGTGCCTTTAATACATGCCTGGCCCAGGAGAGCACTAGCCTTACGGAGTCTGTGTATACCATAAGATCACCATGAATGGTTGTTTTCTTGTAAACAGGAAAACCACCAGCAGCAATAAGCATTAACAGAAAAAAGACAAGGGACTATGCCGAGGAAGAAAAGACTGCATTTACACCTGCCAACGTTTATGCCCATTGCCTGCTTCAGCAGACCACTCAAACTGAAGTCAATCCAAGCACACCTGGAGGCTGGACCTATGAGAAAGTTTCCTGACTTTTCAATGCGTGTTGACCCCAAGTCTGAATTTATATTGATCCAATGTTTAAATATTTTCATGAAATCCATAAGTTGGTTTCAAACACAGTATTTGGCCTTCCTGTTAAGAAACATGGTTTCCATTAATCAAGTCTGTTGTGTGCTAGTTAGATTACAATGTTTTTTTTTTTTTTTTTACGTTACCGGTGTTCCATCAGGCTTTGATTCCAAACGCATTTCCCAAGTCTCTTATGTCAAGGAGCAAAGTACTCACTGATATTGCCTTATTGTTATGGTATTGGCAGAAAAATGCTGAGTGATCATTTTGGACTACTGTTGTCATATTTGTATTTGAATTATTCTCCTCAAATTACTAATTGAATCTACAACATATTCCACTTTTGACAGCAACCTCTGAGAAACATTACTTATTTAAGTCAATTTTACTAAAGAGCAACACTGTTGACCATTTCAAGACATGTATCATGTAATAAGAAATTACAATTCAATTTTACTTTTAGAGGCAAACATTATCGAAAACTTTAACTGAGAGGGAATTAAAATATTCTCATTTTAGTCCGGCCTAAGACAAGTGTCCCTATCTTAAATTACAGGTTGTATATTGTAAAAATTATAATAACAATTTTAAAAAGAAAAAAACATTTCTTAGAAGTAATTTTGATTTTTGACAGCTCTTTTAACATTTGTAAAATTTAATGTGAAAAGCGCAGCTCACGTATTAAGTGGTTTGTACTTCACTTGTAGCACTGCAAATAAATAAATAAAAAAAAGGTTTTGGTGAGGAAGGCACAAATTAACCCTATAAAGCACCTTTCACTTTTTGAATGTCGAAACCGCATTCTGGGGTACAGAGTGGTAGTAGATCAAACCAGATCTAATTAGCTAACTTGAATTCAGGGTGGAGGGTGTGATAATGGATTTTAACACAATCTCTGGCCACTTGGAAGGCCTTCACCCTCCCTGTCTGCCTGCTGCTTAGCAAAAAAAGAAGAAGTGTAAGCTGCTGGTGATTTTGAGTGTGTCCTACTGGCTTACAGCTCAAGATTCAGTGGGGAAGGCAGGGTTGGGGGTGGGGCAGGGGCTAATTCAAAAGGGTTAGTGATTGCCCTCTAGGGGACAAAAAACACAGGCAAGCCTTATCAGACGCCTGGCCACCAATTGCGCCGCTGGCAGTCAGCCAAGCCTGATGTAAGGGTGGTCTGACACAGCAATCTCTGCAGAGGCGTCTGTGCTTCTCATCTGCATGTGTGTGTGTGTGTGTGTTTGTGTGTGAGTTTGTGTGCACTTGCATGCAAGTGTGTGTGCATTTACATGTGAAAGTGCATACAACATTTAGTTCACAAGTGAACTCTCTCCCATTTGGTTTTCAGATGAAAATCTATATTTCTTATGCATGCATGTAGCAATTTGATGAGTTGTCTGAAAAAGAACAGTTACATATTAACAGCAAACATACACAATCAGACGTTCATGTATCTTTATCTTAGCAACAGAACGGGGAAAAAAATAAAATACCACAAAAAGTAACGATAGCCATGACATACTAATCACCTCGGCAAAAAAAAAAAAAAAAGAAAAAAAAAAGATTTTTGACCAGTGTAGGCGGGCAGCTTAAATGCAGAAAGACTGCATTCTGCTTTAGCTATATTGCTTGCGCATTGGCCTCAGTTGCCACAGTTAAGTAAAATAAAATGCAGCTTGTTTTTCACGCATTGGATGCGTTTCTTTAGAAAAAGCAACAAAACAAGAGCTTGCAAAAATCACCCCAAGTTAATGAAATATTCCCTGATAACGCCTTTTTTTAATTTTATGGAGAAAGTCGAAATTTGGCGAGAGAAGACGATAGATTCGGAGCTCAATTTGACTTCGCTTTATAGTATCCAAGCGCCACCTTCAGTTTTTTCCTCGTGAACTGCGATTCAGATAGGAGATAATACGACGACTTTTTTCTCTCTCTCTCTCTGAGCCTGATATACTGGAGTAGCCTACTGTAGTATTTATGCCTGAGGTGGGCGGGGGTAAAATCAAATAAACAGTATTTTTTCCTCAGTCCCCTTGTCTCCAAAGCGCAGGGAGTGTGCCTACTTTTTCAGAAAAAAAGTAGCTAAATGATTAATATGCCTGTAGCGCACGGTAGGAGTCCAGACAATTTGCAAGCACATCCCACATACAAATCTAGGGACCAATGAAAACCGCGGAAGGCGGAGTGTATGTTGAGGAGACTGGTCAGAGACTGCTGGGCGGAGAGGAGAGACGGGATTGGATAATTATGAATGACGTAACCGATATGAAAAAGCTAATAACTAGTTAAGAAGCCAGTCTGCAAGTTTGTGAAGAGTGAAGGCAGAACCCGAGTGTGTACAAGTGAAATTAGCAGAACGAGCTGTCTGTGGACGGTTAAAGCTTGCAGTGTCCTCGGAGCATACAAGGGGACCATGGTGCAGCAAACGGAACACAGCGAGACGGAAAGCAGCATGTCCAGGGACGCTACGGACACCGAGGAGGGCGAGCTGCTGGCTTGCAGCCCCGTACCAATGAAACCAGACTGGTGTAAGACGGCCACCGGTCACATTAAGCGACCGATGAATGCGTTTATGGTTTGGTCGAAAATTGAGAGGAGAAAGATTATGGAACAGTCTCCGGACATGCATAACGCAGAGATCTCAAAAAGATTGGGGAAGCGGTGGAAAATGTTGAAGGACAGTGAAAAGATCCCATTCATTAGGGAGGCGGAGAGACTCCGGCTAAAACACATGGCTGATTACCCGGACTACAAATACAGACCGAAGAAAAAACCAAAGCTCGACAGCTCTTCAAAGTCCACCACGCCTTCTCCAGAGAAGTCGAGCAACAAAATTAGCAAGGCTGCCGGTAAGAAATGTTCAAAATTAAAGACAACGAAGACGGGCACCAGACCACCTCATGATTGCCGATACGACTATGTTTTCACAAACCTGAAAGGTAGCAAGTCCGTTAAACGGGAACTCAGCGACGATGAGGATGAGGACGACGAATATGAAGATGAGTTGCCATTGCGGATTAAGCAGGAGGAGATCGAGGAACAAGTCCGACCGTACAATGTAGCCAAAGTCCCTGCCAGTCCGACACTGAGTTGCTCCGCAGAATCGGAGGGTACTAGTATGTATGAAGAAATGAAAGATGCGGGACCAAATAGACTGTTTTATAATTTGAAGAACATCACCAAACAGAGCACCGCGTGCCCTGCATCTCTCTCACCAGCCTCTTCATCCAGGTCCGTTTCCACCTCGTCAAGTTCCAGCGAAGACGTGGACGATTTGCTCGTTGACTTCAGTTTGAATTTCGCTGCCCCTGCACAAGGGTCAGAGCTCGGGAACTCGAATTCAGGAAATCTTTCGCTCTCTCTTGTGGACAAAGATTTGGACTCGTTCAGTGAGGGAAGTCTTGGCTCTCACTTTGAATTTCCAGACTATTGCACCCCGGAACTCAGTGAGATGATTGCTGGGGACTGGCTCGAGGCTAACTTCTCGGATTTGGTGTTCACTTACTGAGTTTGAAGGGATTCATGAGTAATAACGGGGGCAAGGAATTCAAAAAATACATGCCCTGTTTCAAGCGGTTCCCAACCCTGCCTCTTGTGGTGCATGTCTGGGAGAAATGGAAGTGGGACTGAGATTTTTTTTTAAATAAAGATGCGTATGAAGGTGGTACTGTTGCCAAAAAAAGTCCGCTAGATTTTTCCTTTTTTGCTGACCGTTTGACAGGGTTTTACGGATTTTTCTGCGGGGCTACAGTCGAGAGCTCAACTTCAAGAGGCCAGAAAGGAAAATCTTAAGTCCTATCTCCTATGCATCTTAACCTTCTTGTAACTGCAGGGAGCTGGAAAACGTAAGACTGGACTGATTCCAAGCAAATCTGAACCGACACTGTTCAGGATGTAAAGTTTTTCTTTTCTTTTTTTAAATGTGTGATTTCTAGCTATATGCCGCAAACGTTTCTTTTTGTATCTGGTTCCGTTCACGTCCTGGTTTCAAATATAGCGGGATAAACCGCTGTAGAATACAGGTAGCCTACGAGAGGACACATTTTGATACATAACATACCTCATCTTTTTAAAAGTAAAGATATTTTCAGGCATATTTTTGTACAGTTATAACAAGGGAATGTTCTTACTGTGTGTTCAGTGAGTTTTTTTCAGGCACTTCTACCCTATTTTGTTCGTTTTAGCATGCAAGAGTCCTGGGCTAAGGATTAAAAAGTAACATTGAAAACTTGCATCTAAATGCCTTGTAATTTTAAGATGGGGTTTGTACAGTTGTAGATCAGATTTGGTGCGTATCTGTAGGGATGAGTTAAACGGAACTGGGGATCATAGACCTCAGTGCTGGTACTAGTTGAGATTGTATATGTACTGTAAAATAGTAAAGTTAGAAGTTTATGTATATCATTGTGGATGGATTTCAAATAGCAGGTGTGAAACTGGATTTTTTTTTTTTTTTTTTTTGTATTTTATATCATTTTTATGGCACATACTGATTTGTTCCCTCATTTTTTGTGCAATATACTCTGAAACAGACCATCTGCATTTTGTAGCAAATTAAAAAAGAAAAAATACATGTCGTGATGCTGAAGTCTGTATCTTGACAAAAATAAATAAATCAGCTGGAACTGATGCAAAACTATTATGTCAATGTGTTGGGATGACTTTCTGAAATTGCATATGAAACGCACCTGGATTGCTATAAATTAGGCCTGCCTTTTGGCTGATTTGCAACTCTTCATGTAATGTGGCACCTCATCACTTATTTTGTCAATGGCTAAAATATGGTACCAGTGGGCCTGACTGCAGGCTACAAGATATATGCTATATATCTAAGGAAACCTTGTATGCAGAACAGAAGTTCATCCCTATTCAACGTGTGAAATCTCACACACCTTGCAATTCAAAATTGCCTGCAAGTTAGAGCGCGTGTATGAAACCTGGGAAATAATGCAGGCCTGGACGGGGTATTATTTGATTTGATTTCAGATGTCTTTTGCGCGAGCATTATTCGCAAGCTTCATCACGGTTATTTCTTGAAGGCCTACTTAGCTTTACCATAGCCTAGTGCAATAACGGTACTTGACAAGTACGCATATTTTACAGATGGCATAGCCATAGACGTACTTATACAATAGATGTGGAATTGTAGAAACGTAACTTGAATATACAACTGTTTGTCTTCAACATTAACCCATAAAACCTGTTTATTGGCTGCGGAAGGGCCGGATTAAGCCTTCATTCAGTGATACTGAATGGAGCATAACTTCTCATTCCAGGGACCAGACCGCCTACAAGCACAAGCACTCTGCCTCTTTAAGAAATCGAATTTCCCGCCCTTGTAATAGAATCTGATTGGCGAATCATGGTCGGCGGTTTGAAATGTCTGAATTTGATTTGCATTTGTGCATTGGCCAAGCGCTCCGAGTCCATTATTTCACTGAAGTAGTTTTCTGTGGTAGAGAAGGTTACAGCACTGACTGCGGCATTGCACACAGTTTGCCCGAGTCACCAGGTGAGATGATCGTCATTATAAGGTTCTTAGTGGACTGAAATACACAGTGGGCACAGCCGTGCGCGATTTACGCGGCTACGCCCGTATGTTACCGTTTGGAATTTCTTGTTCAATTTGTATACTTAAAATAATTGTAGGCTTACAAGTAAAAAAAAAAAAAAAAACATATATAGCACAGTAACTGTCATACATCAATTGAATTTAGCCCACAGTTGCGCAATTTGAATAGTTGGGTTGGGCCTCCCTTAAATTTTCGAGTGTGTTGCACCATAACGCATGCGTTGCTTATATTGGTAGGCCATGATATCTGAAGTTCCTCACGCATCGCACCACAATGGAAGCAAAGGCACAATTTAAGTTAATATGATGTTAAATCGCTTTTAGATATTAAGTCACCGCACTAAAAAAAAAAATCCTAGTCCGTTTTGTGGACTCCTGTGCGCAGGCCCCTATATGTCGATTTGGGGGCTTAATGAAGCGGAATTATTTATCCAAACATTTTTCTCACTTCCTCCGACAATCGATGATCTCATGCGACGAAACTGACAGTGAACCAGTCCACCCAGTGCATCTCCTGATGATAAAACCACACCACTGTGACTACACAATCCCTATAACCAAATGCAAATGTACCCCGCCACTGAAGTCGTTGGCACTTGCTGCTGAAAATTGTGGAGCACCTGAAGCAAGCGAGGTGAGTTAAGGGTCTGTTAAGAATTGAGTTGGGACTGAGTGACATCTCTCGGGGTGAGCTGGCTCATTTCCGGAGTCTGGGGTGCTCAATTTCAGTGTATTACACGTTGGTTGGAGTGGGATATGTTTTACGACCTGTCGGAAACCTTAGAGAATCTGGGGTGGTAAGACGAGAGAGGCAAACGGCATTACATCACACGGGGCGCAGTCTGTGCGCAGTGCAGTTTTACACCTCCTTGCTGTGACCGATTCTGTCTGGGAGGACTAGCCGACACTGCTGAGGGGAATGCTAATGCCTTCATTTCCCACTGAAGGTCTCCGCCATAAACAGCCTTGGTTTCACTAAAAATAAACTGATTTTGCGCGAGAGAAATTGCAAGTAGTTAATTGGGATTTGTGGTTTCCTGCAAATCCATTCCGTGGAAAAGGATAGATTTTCTGTTTTACTATCCTTTTAATGCCCCATTTTTATTGAATAACTCGGTGGTCGTCCTGCAATGGATTAAATGAGCCTTTATCATTGTGCGTGTTTTAACTTTTTTATTTATTCGACAAAAGTTCGTGGATATTTCGGAACCTTTCACATTGTATATGGCGAAATTGCGTTATCGTTGAGTGCTGTCGCCTGAGGAGAAAATATTGCATACTCAGCTTTGAATGTGTTTTTTAATGTGCCTCAATGTCAGTTTGTATTACCTTACTGCAAAGATCAAAAGCTTTACAGCTTTTAGAGAATGGCTGAGAATGTCATGATGACATTTTTAAATGTTATATACATTGAAACTAGGTTTATGGGATACAGTTAATTTTATTGGTGATATTTCTGAAATAAATGTGAGGTTCCATGTCCTGTAAAAGCCCTTTGCCTATACTCACTCTGCCCTGCACCGCCTTAACCAGCCCAGGTAACTTACGTTGTACCAAAGACAGAGTTGCATCTCTCTTTTGCTTTAGAATAATCAAATCAATACTGGAGGCAATAAGGAAGATTCCTTCATACTGACAAAAAATACAAAGAGAGTAAATCTGTCTATTATTTAAGCTTTTATTTTCAACAGGGATGTCCATGAACAAGTTTCTTTTTTCTTTCTATTTTTTGAAGGATGCCCTGGGCAAAATGCCAGTTGGAACAGTTGCTAGTAGTGATGGATAGAAAGAAACAGAGGTGAAGCCCCTGGAGCAGTTTTGGGGATGAGATCTGTGCAGAAGAGTTCTTCCGAACTTCATCTCTCTCTCCAGATGCAGTCATAATCAATAGTGTCATGGGGGACTTGAGTAAGTTGGCTTGCAGTTGCCAGTCAACCTAGGACCAGGCTTCCCTGTCGCCCCTTTAAAAAAAAACATGTTACAAATGGGAAATATCTTCAGAGAATGCTCATTTACATCTCACCTTCATTGCCCTAGCTACTTCTGTCCTACTTTTTAAGAAGGCCCTTGTACTTAGACCTTGAGATGTGCAGTTATGTCATTAAAGCAGATGGTGACCAGTCATTAAAAAAAAAACTCATTTACCAACATAAAAGCAGTAATCTCAGAAAACATTCATTTGTCCAATAGCATTCATTACCCCAGAAATAACACACAGTTAGCTTGCATTCCAGGGTGATTGGCCTCTTGTCAAGGCTTTACAAAACCGTATCGAAGCAAACTTCTGCTGGATAAGCCCTCAATGCTGTTTTCCACTGGTCGGTGGTGTATATGACTTGTGTTTATACTTACACTCGTGTGGGCTTAGATGGGGAGCAAAGAAGCATATGCAATATGCTGGTCATTCTCTACCTTAAATGAAGGAGAGGAAGCTCACTACAGTTTTGTTGGCTGTATGTGTTTACCAAAGACTGTATAAAACTATGGACCAAGCTTAATATTACGTGACAATTTGACTTTCCTTGGGCTTAGGGGTGGGCATTTTAGCACTTGGAACTTCATTTGACAGGTTCTGCACTTTGGAGCTGGAGTCAGTGCTGTACAACCTCTAAGTCAGAGGCCTCCACTAAGGGTTAAAGTGCAATGATGTAAACTGCAGGTTTTCTGCAAAACATTTCTCTTTTGTCCAAGTAGCACAGGAGTTCAACAGATTGGTACATGAGGAGACAATTAGACAAAGAAAATTCACCTAATGTGCACAAATTTTCGTGCAGAAAGTTTATTGACCTAATATTCCCATTGATTGGAATGGAGGATGGCAAATTTTGACCTAACCGTCTCATTAATTGTCACATTGCGCCCACCTGGCATGAATCTTGTGTACTTGTTGCCAATTTTCTCTAAAAGACAAATTATACCATATTTTTGTTGCCACCAACTCCATGGCCTCTTTTTATTTCCTTTCTGGACCATTTAAAATAACACATTTTCATTGACTAGTGCACATATGCTCCTACCCCCCTACTCTTATTCATTAATGACCAAAAAGTGAGTAGAATGCGAGGGTCAATTAAATTCACTTGCACACAAATTAGTGAATTTAAAAAACAAATTAAAATGTCTGCATTCAGTGTTTTCTCTTGAGAGCAAAGTCAAGTCTTTAACCCCACGCAAGAAACCCAGGCTTACTTGTAAACTCTGTGGCTGGTCTGAGTGGGCGGGAGCCCTGTCTATTGCTATATTCCCTCAGCCCTTTAGACCAGAGGGCAGGAACCAAAGGCCTCAACTCCATCTGCTGCCGAGGCGCGAGCCTCCTCTCTACATCTGCCGATAGGAAGGGGAAGAGGCTTACTTCCCCTCCCACACACTGTTTCCGCGACTCTCCACATCAAGCGGGGCTTCGTTGACAGTATAAACACAGGCCGAGGTAGATTTGACTTTGCCCGACCACAAAGACGCCACAGACGCGGGCGAGAGGCTAGCGCCGGGGGAGGTGTCAGTTTACAGCCCTTATCGCCCTGGCGATTTACCGTCCCTTCGCGAGCTCGGCCTGCCGGACCCAGCCAATTTGAGCGCAGGAAGGAAGTGCCGGTCGGAGTGCCTCTATGGTCCAGTGATTGTGTTGTGATTCGGGAGACTATAGTGGCAGTTAAAGTGCACTGCTCCCTGAAGGGCCCATACAGATGGCCTTTAACAATTGGCCGTGCAGGCAGTTTGTGCGGCACTTATCCCTTTAAATATGTGCTGTCGTACAGTATCGGTTAGTCATATAGGCTTGCAAATGTTTCCCCTGGTGTTTTGAGTTGAGTGGGGAGAGGGGAATATCAAAGGCTGGAATGCGGCGGTGAACTTTGTTTGTTGCGATTTGCTCTTCCTGCTAATGAAAACATGTTGGCTTCAAACGGACGTTTTTAAGCTCTACTGGCAGCACATCATACATGAACAGGGAAGAGCTGCAAACCTCCATGTTGGTGGCTTCCAGCTCAGTGGACGGAATGAAACGCAGCGCTAGTTTTCATAAAAGCACCACATTAATTTACAAATTAAAAGTCAGCTCCTTGGTCTCACTCATTAAATTCTGTGTGTCCACCATCTCCACCTCTATCATGAATATGATGCATGAAATTTACATATATGTAAATTTCTTGTTGCTGTTGCTGTCTCCAAGCCGTAAGACATGCAGAGATCTAGTTTACTAGATAGGATGCGGGGTTTATTTTTATCCAGCGCAGAAATCACAAGCAGGATAATGTCTTTGGTTTCTCTACCGCCTTATCGGTTATTCGAGCTTATCTTTAGTGTCTGACCTAAAAAACAAATGCAAAAATGCATACATAAAATCCGTAGATAATGCCTGTCTTCCCAGAACACAGTGGGCCGTGCCGGCTGAATATTACCGCTTTAGCACGGCCTATGGCTCCATGAGGAAAGTCATTATCTAGGCATTCAGCCTAGATGCATGGATATGATTATATGTTCCTCCTCCTATTCAGGGGTGCGCGTTACCTTTCGCCACACAAGAGTGGATGGCAAGGCACTGACATTTCTCCCCTCCCCTCCCTCCCTCCCTCCCTTTTTTTTTGGCTTGACAAGAGGGCAGCTGTTAGCTTCAGAAAAAAAAGAAAGGAAAAGAAAAAACCTGTCCCGCAGATAACGGTCTCGCAATTACTCTGATTGGCCGAGCATGCACAATCAAGTTTCACCTGATAGCGTTTTTATTTTCCTCTGCCCCTCTGCCAGACGGTCGAAACGGAGCGTTTCCCATAAGAAAATAACCGTACAAGGGGAAAATCTGGACATTTTTTTTCACTTCTTTTCTTGTTTCGGTCAGCTTTGAGCAATAGCCAAGGGGTATGCAATTTGGCCGAGCCAGTGAGCTCTCCATTCATATTCATTTCGGATATACTATAGCACCATGCCTCTGGCTACACGATGCTCCGCCCAATCTTGTTCACGGTTGAGCCCCTCCCCCCCCCCCCCCCCCCCCCCCAATCAGTGTAGAGTGATCGGCATCGCCCCATGAGCCCCCTTTTCTCTCCTCCGATTTTCTTGTTGCCCAGGTTACCCCCGCGAGGGCGACCCCTCCCTGCCACTAGCGGCCCCACGCTTCCACGGGAAAGCCGATCCGTAGCTAGCGAGGGTAAATAATTAGCGCAGGAAGTGCGGGTTCTGGAGAGGTTAATTATGATGAACGCAATTCAGAATGCAGTCTTTTTTAAATGCAGCTCCCTTTTTTTTTTAAAAAAAGGTCCCCACCGCTTAAGCCGATACCCCCATTCAGTTACCATGTTCCACTGAATGCTGAGGCATGGACAGGCTCATTGCTCACCCCCATTGTTATTCAGTTCTGTTGAAGGAAGGCTTACCTCTGCCATTTCACCAAATTTGACTCTTAACTACTGACGCATCAAAATTACGGTCTGTTCTTCAGTTTGATTTGACTGCTGGACATTAAGCCTTTTGAATTGGTTTTTTTTTCCCGAGTTCTTATGCAAGGTTTTCTTTTTAAAAACCAACCTATCCATGTTATTTACAAGTCTGCCTGAGGGAGAGTCACTTGTTCATGCAAGTTGTGTCTTAGGGGGAAAACAAATCTCCTTACCTTTGAAAGGGAGGTGTTTTGAAAACACCACCATCAGCCCCATGAGTGCAGCCCAGACTGGTTAAAGCAAAGGCAGACCGAACGGAGGCCTCGCTTGCAACAGCAGAGCATGCCGGACAGAATCTTCAAAGGCAAGATTTTAGCCTTGCCTTGAGCTGTTTTTGTCCTTGCATCGCATTTCTGTCTCTCAAACATATGGAGGGACTAATGAAAAAGTAAAATAATGGATATATTTTGCCTTCAGTTGCGAATGGAAAGGTTGTTTCAGGAGGAAACCCAACTGGGATGTGACCTTTTTTGTGCGATATGAGGAGAAGTTTGGCTTGAGTAATTTTGGTAGTATCTACTTCAGTCCTTATTTATTTTGCTGCAATCCGTTAGATGATTTTGCAAGGAATACAGCACATTTGGAAATGTTAAAAGATTGTTAGCATCACAATCTCAATGCTTTGATTATAAGGTGAGGGAGGATGGTAATTGATATTCTGAGCCTATACCTGGTCTCTTATTTTGTAATTTAGATTTTTTTTTTTTTTTTTGGAAGCTATAGCAACAATTCAATCATATGCTGGGTCAACACCTCTGAAGATTTGAGTGTAAGCATGAAAATGGTATTTCTTTAATAGTGAATTTGTGGGGTGATTGTGAACTAAATAATCTGACCAAGATAATTCTCAGTTTTACCCTTTCAATTCTTGACTTTTTTCTAAAGGTAAAATGTTGTAACATCTTGTGGAAACCCTTCCCAGAAGAGAGGCAAGCTGTCATAGTTGCATTGGTGGCAACCAAATAATACCCCTGGTTTTGGAATGTGGAACTAGACAAATTGTTGTCCGCAATACGTTTGGTCACGTGGTGCGTTTTGCATTCTGTATCTATACCAATACCATGATTGCAAACCTAGATATCTGTACTGTTCTTCAGTCAGTTTCTGGAGCTGTGTGGCCTTGAATCCAGCTCTGACTGTTGAAGTCCCTGGATGGGCCCTAGGGGGTTGAATCCCAAATCTGTCATTGCTGATTTTTTTCAAATAGCCTTCCAGAGTGACACATAATTGGTCACAGTGCCACACTGAATTGGGGAGGGTTCAGTTGGCATAGGTTCATGTTTTCATCACTGTTTATTGACCACTCCATTAGTTGATCAAATGTCCATGGTTTGCTTGTGGAATCTGTTTACACGTATATGCCATTATGCCTCCTTTGGCTCATGACTGTACAAGTTTGGTCCTTAGTGGTTTGAAAAGATGTATTGCAACATCATGCTTTATGAGGGGAATGTGTACTTGTAAACTATCCCTCATTGGCTGTAGAGATTGCAACATGCGAACAGATGCATGTGATTGGGCACTGTGCACTGGGCGGATTTGCCCCTCTGGGTCTAGTGATATCTTGATAATACAAGTCCCATATTAGTCCACTGGTGTTATATCTTTAACCCTATCTAGACCAGGCTTTTTGGGCCTTCCTGGGGCTGGGGGGCTTTTTATTCCCTTTTTCAAAACATGCTAGAAAAACCCTTATATCAATGGCTCTATTACTGATACAGGTCTGGAGTTTGGATGGATTTGTAATTTGAGGCTTCGTCTAGTGCCACCATCATTTACAATGGTTGTATCTGTTCTTGTTTCCACGGAAACTGTTTTAAGTTGGGCAAATTCGAGATTTTTTCCACTTTTTGGACCCTTATTACTCGCCAATTACTGGTGATACTGAAGAAGCGACAAAAGAAACTTTTTATTTCAGATAGATCGTTGATACTTTTATTAAAAAATTGAAGCAGAACACATTAGTTTATCAGATTAACCCTTTCAAAGTTGCTTACAACAGAAAAAGTCACAAGTTCAAGGGGTCTGTCCATTTCCGGGGAAAAGTTGCATCATTATGAATTTGCACCTGTTGCTTGTCAGATGACCTGAATTATACTGGAATACACCATTGGTCCAGTATATAGGCTTTTTTCACAACAAAAAAAGGACACAAAAAGTGAAAAATCTCAAATTTGCCTGACTTCAAACACAGTTTCCATGGAAACAAGAACAGATACAACCATTGTAAATGATGGTGGCGCTAGAGGAAGCCTCATATTACAAATCCATCCAAACCCCAGACCTGTATCAGTAATAGGGCCAGAAATACAGTATAAGGGTTTTTCTACGCCCCCCTACAGGCCATTTCTTCAGAGGTCCATAAAACCAATACCAGAGGGCAGTTTGCAAAAAAATCCGAGATATCCATTATTTGGGCCAAAATGAACAAATAGGCAAAGTTAAAGTAAAATCCAAGGCCATGATGGCCCAGGTATGTTTCTACTTGGCATGGAATGATCCACCTATGATCAATGAAAATTTTAATTAACAGGTGTACACAGCTGTGCACTTGATACCCGGTACCAAGAATTCCCTTTAACCGAGACTAGTTAAGTTCATAAAGGGAAAGATTGTGGATTAAAAGATTCTGGATTAATGAAAAGTATGGATAAAGTGGTTAACTAATAAGGTCACTACGATCACAAAGAATATCAAAATCAGGTTTTCAGCTCAAATAAAGTAACCCGCATGATGTTCAAGAGGGTTTATTTATTTTCAGCACATAGTAGTACATAGCCATGTACATTTCAATCCAAAGAAAAACAATGATTTGTACAACTTTTTAGGCCTGCTCTTCGGTGGGAAACAGGCCTATATACTGGATTTTTGAGCCACAGCAGTGTAATTCAGGTCATTAGACACTGCTCAGGTGCAAAGTGTTGTCAGTGCAACTTTCCCCTAGGGGCGAGCCAGGCCCTTAAACTTGGGCTCTTTCCAGCTGCGACCAACTTTGAAAGGGTTAATCTGAACAACTAAGTTCTCTTTTGATTTTTTGATAGAAATGGCAAGAATCTACCTGAAATAAAAGGTTCCTGGCATCAGTAGATTAATCCTTCCAACTATTAGCGAGTAATTAGGATTGAAAAAGTGGAAAATATTTTTGTGAACCCCAACTTTAACCTTAATTTCCATGGCATTCACCATTGATACAAGCAACCTTTAAGATTGTCATCTTAGAGCGAGGTTTATGTCAAGGATCAAGCCACCTTCCAGATCTGTATCTGTCATAGAACCAAAGATATATGACTTTTTCTATAGCATGTTTTGAAAAGCGCCCCCTACAGGCCATTTTTTCAGAGGCCCATAAAATCCATACCAGTGGGTCGTTTAGAGATACCCATCATTTGAGTCCAAATGAACAAATATACAAAGCTAGAGAAAAATCTGAGACCACGATGGCCCAAAAGGCACCTGAAGCATTTCCACTTGGCATGGATCGACCCGGATACTACATTGATGAAACCGAAATCGGCGATCTTTTTGTCAGACATGCCTGTTAGAAAACCGTTGCCATGGAAACGGCGAAGATGGTGGACTTGACTTATTGGTATAAAATTGCTCCTAGACAAGTTTTAGGAAAGTCACCAAGTTTGGTGGTCCTAGCTCAAGCCGTTCAGAAATTATACGACGTGAAAATTGGCGCGGGCATAAAAAGTCCCCCCCCCCTGTCTAGATAGGGTTAACCGTTTAAGTCCCACGCCCATTCTGACTCTATCCCACTTGCATGAAGTACTAGTGCAGGGATACTCACTCTTTTCCAGAATGAGCCAGTGTGGGCGCTGGCTTTCATTCTAACCATGCAGTTTCTCGCCTGTTTCTACTAATCAAGGGTCTGCGGCAAAAGCTTTAAGGGTTGATAAGTAGAATCATGTGTGTGACTGGTTGGTTAGAATGAAAGCCTGCACCCACGCCAGCTGATTCTGGAAAAGAGTGTTTCCCTGTGCTAGTGTCATTTGGTATTCTGGGTACTTAAAGGGTTAAACTAGGTATAGGCTTCACCGATCTCTACAGGTTCTGTCTAATTGGATACTTATGCATAGTTTTTAATACAATCTTGCATTTGCCTCCTAAATTGAGACAGTGCCAGTATTTAGCCCCTACATCCATGACCACTCATCTGTTAAAATTGCTTCTTTGTGTTGTCAGCTATCTTTTAGTTGTATACTCTACTGTAATACTGAATGACGTGAAGTTAATTCAGTTTGATCTGACACTGTGTAATATTTTTCACCTAACCTGAACATTGTGGCTGAGTCTGAAGTCAGATAAATGAGAGCAAATTGAAACTGTCGTTGATGCGACTGATGTTGTAGCCTCAGAATATCTCTTTCACTTTCGCGTTTCAGAGACAAAGACGTATTTCCCTGAGTCATGCCTCTGCCTGTTAAGGGACTTTTCGCATTTATATTTGCATTTTAATCGAAAGTGCTTATGTTTTGTGCAGTTGTCGTGGTATGAGGTCTTCAGTGCAAATGGGATTTTTTTCAATGTTGCCCAAGATTACGACGTACCAAATTAGCCTAGCTGTGTGCAATGTCAGGACCTCTTAACATATCTTGCGAAAATGGATGGGCTATTTCTTCAAACGTGTTCTTTTAATGCTTTATGCATGTGTTTTTTATTTTTGCCAAAATTGCGTCTCTTTGGCTACGACTTTGCAGGGGCTCAGCATCCGGTCAGTGCACATTTGAGCATCCCGATGCCCAGCCCGGTCCAATGTACCGGCCCTGAAACAAGCCAGTGTTTTTTCTACACTGCAGATCACATGACAGACCTGGAACTTTAGCCGCAGTGGAACCTGGGACTGAGACTTGTACCAGGAAGTGTCCCCGTAGCAAATTTCTCTTGTGCCTTGGCCTGTCTCATTCAAGTAAGTGAGGTTAATCTGGAAAGTTAATTGGTCGGTAGCATTCACACATTCTGGATGAGCCAGGGAAGACCATATGCGTGAACAGCAGTGCAGTTCAGAGGAATTTGGTCAGTATTTTTTTTTTGGGGGGGGATGGGGGTATGTGCTCCTGCAAATTGAATTGCAGCTTCCAACTGACAGCTTAACGTGCAGGTGTTTATGGGCAATACAGGTGATTATCCTTTTTTTTTTTTACTGTTTTGCTCGTTTTTTTACTGTTTTGGTGTCCAGGTAATTGTGGATTGAAGTGCAGTTAGGAAGAAATTAGTTCAGTCATTACCTGATAAACCTTGGCCTACCTCCAGAGACGGCAAAATCTGTTCAGTGCCACTTGTCTGTGCACTGTCGTTGTGGGTGAGTGGTTGCAGGGATTGAAGTGCTAAAGTTTTGGTCACAAGGCCCAGCTTGTAATTCAGAGCGTTGCATGAACCGCTAGCCATCTCAGGTGCTTAGTTAAGCCATTTTTAAGATTAAAAAATGAGCAATTATGTGGTATTCCAGCTAAATGCATCTATTTAGTCCTCTTTTTAGGAGGCTTTATTTAGGCTAGGGGAACCACAAGGGACATCATCCTTTTTTTTTTTTTTTTTTTTTTGAGAAATTATCAAGTATTTGTTTGTTTCTCTGGAACCTTTAATGTCATCGTGAACACAGCTTGATTTCCTCCATATGAGATGGATAGGTATTTTTTTGTGGCCTTTTGGGATACTTGCATATGCAGGAACGATGTATTGACTGACTCCATATGGTGCCCATTAGTAAATTTGGTGCTTCGGAGGGAAAAGGGGGCTACATTATGCACTAATCCTTATAACTCCACATGTTTACAATCTGCAGTTAGCTGATTCGGCAGAGTCTCCCAGAGTTCATCTCACAGCTTGAGGTCCTCCATCCCCCATCATTATGCCCCTCATCCATTTCATCAAAGTCATGTGACTCATGAGCCAATCTCATTGGCTGATATCAAAAATAACATGAAAAAGACTTGGACTATGTTGTGTTTTGGTCAGTTGCACCATTAATGGCGGGCATGGATACCGCAGGGATAGCTTCAGCTGGTCGTTGGAAGGCCATAGCTTCTGCAGGCCTGTGGTCAAGATATCAAGATGGATACTTACTATTTTTAACTCAATCCTCCTTTTGATCTATGAATCCCCCTCATAGATTTGAGATTTGGGGGCAGATCTTTCGCTCTTCAAGAGAGCTAGAAAAACAACCTAGATTGACACCCCCCCCCCCCAACATGAGACAAACTTGCCGAGTGGTGACATCACCTGGATACTGTGTGAAATTCACACTCATGTGGAGTATGGCTAAATTGGGCATTCAGAACGTAGGTGTTGTCGGTGTTGTTCATTCAGTCAGATTTCTTGCGCCAAAGTCTTTTCACACCAAAACCACAGTGGGAGGATCTGCCTTTCAGGAAAGGTGTGATGATTTTGCGGCGTTATGTGCATTAGAAAATATTTGTTAATTTTTTTATCAATGTTTTTAGATCTTCCGTTCAAATTCTATGCTCCACGATGTCCAGGCTTCCAGCTTTGACAATGTTTGGGGTTGATGGGTTGGAAATCTTAGTTTTTTTTTTCTTGTGCAGAATTTGAGGCGCCGGGCCTTTGTTTAGGTTTGCCGTGTTGATTATTGCACTTCTGATAAAACTCCAGCACTCCATTCTCACGTGGTTCATAGCATTTCAGCGGCAGCGACCGACGCTCCATCTCGTCACTTTGAATGTTGGTTTAATTTGCATTCTGTTCACGCTACGTTGTTTCTCCCTCGTTAATAACGAGGCTCGTCGGGCGTCTGGGGCAGGTGCAGGCCAAGCAGGAAATTAGCCACAGTGTGCACTCTTTCACTGTACATTTTAAATCCGTTTAATATCTTTGGCTGGCGGTTTATGGGGGTGTTCGGGGGGGGGGGGGGCTGGATGTGCGGGGCTGGTGCAGTGGGAGGTGGAGGCACAGAAAGCTGACGCAATCTGACGATATGCCGCTTTTACGTGAGCTATTCTCGGGCAAGACTTGCGAGACGCGCAGCCGCGATCAAAACCGCATCTCAACCATTGATGTTTCTGAAGCCAGACATAGCTGCTAATTTGAGTATCAAATGAAGCCGCGGTCTCCTTGATCTGCTCAGTGTGATTTAAACATGTTGGAGCCGCATTGAAGCCCCCAGCGAATTTGTTTGATTTTAGAAATGATGGTGGAAAAGGCCGTTTTCAGGTCCCCGCGGTATGAGGGAAGTGCCATCCCTAAAATTAAAAAAAGGAAAGTGTGTGAGAAATGTTTTTCTTTTTTCGTGGTGGAATAAAATGGAAAAAAATCTGAATGAATAATCTTCACTTACAAACAGTTGACCAGTGTAGACCCTTGGAGCATTCCGGTTGGTTCCACTAACTGTATCACTTTATTCTAAGCCGTTGGTAACGAGTTGTTTTTCTGGCCTACACACCAATAATCCTATTACAAAGAGTCTTAATACAGACACTATACTTTACTTATCCTTTAAGTATGGGCCTCTAACGCCTAATCACTGCACGTTTAATGCAATTTGGTCCACGGCAACAGAAACCTGCTGGCTACTGAAAAGTTAATGACAGCTGCAAACCCAGCCTGGCACTTAATTGCTCCATTTTACCGCGATACAGGCCACTGTGCCCTCGTGTTCTGTACACTGCTATAAAATGGATGAATAACTTTGTTTTTTTTTTTTTTTACGTCCTTCTGAAATAAGGTAATTACTGGAGGAACGAAAGGGTAATTGTGAGATGAGTCAAAGAGTTCCATTGAACACAATGGCCTGACTTTAAATCTGAAACCGTGGGGATTACCTGTATAGAGCTGTGCTAATCAGGCACACAATGCCCAAACTTGTATTGCAAAAGACATGCTGAGCCGGGAAAGAAGGGCACAGATAATTAGGCTATTCAGTCGGTTACATTTGTCATCATGGGGGCAATTTGAGTTGAGATGTTACTGCCTGGCTTTGTCTTTGGGTGAACCGCCCCTTTGCACAATTTCTAGACTGCGTACACCAGACCGTGATCTCTATGGAGTGATTTTGTGAATCAAGGGAGGTTTACATATTCTTTTTTCTGCTTATGATATGTTGAAAAATGACTATTCCTCTCAGTGTTAGGACCTTTTTGGCACAGAATGTCACTCTGATCAATGGGATGACAATATGTCATTTGTGATTTTTTTTTTGTCTGTTTTTTCTTTTTTGCTATAATTCCCTTCACCCTTTTTCAGCACCTGCAGCCATTCTGCATTGCTGCTCAAGTACAACAATAAAGAAACAGGATGAACTGAATTTCATTCTTTGCTATGCTGAATTTTAATATCCCTCATCCCGCTCCTTTATTCCATGTTGTCATGTTGGAATGCTGTGGCCCCATAGGCACTAACTCAAGGTAGAGAAAAGATCGCCGCACAATGATTTATGGCAGAATAGTGCGAGGGAATGGTCATTGATTTATACGCAGACTTTACTGATATCAGCCCCACATTTGTTTGTTTTTTCTTTTTTCTTTTTTCGATTAAATCGTTCAATGGAGCAGAACTGATCAGCACACCTTGGTGCCAAGCGATAATCCCCATGCAATGCTAAGGCTTAATCTGTATGGTCAGAGCAATAATATTGATATGTAATCTGTGTTTACAGCATAGCAATACTAACACAAATTTTGTATTCACGCCGCAGTAGTACCACTAAGGAACAAGAATGCACTGAGCAGTAATGCTAATGTATATTTTCAATGTCCAGCGCGGTAACGCTAATTGATTATCTTTATGTCCACTGCAGTAATCTGCACCATTTGTGATGATTAGTTTGGTGATATTCAAACCTGGAGTGGGGTAATGTGTCCCAAGCAGACTCTGTGCTGATTGCCAATATTAGTGAGTCAGAGTCCCTTAATGTCTGCTTTGCAAAATCAGGCCTGCCGTTTTGTAGCACACAACAAATCAGGGTGTAATAGATTGGTTTGGTTTCATATAGGATAGCCATGTTATCGCTTTGTGCCCATGAGGTACAGAATGTGGCATTATATAATAGGAATTGGAAATATAGCTATTCCAAAAATGAGTTTGTCTTCTTTAGTGAACTTAAAGAACTATCATAAAGCACATGCCCACCTATGGTGAGGGTTACGAGATGTAGGCCTTCAGACCCAATGTGTGTTATATGAAAGTGCACCTCTTTAGAAGCGACGCTGTCCCAGTCTGAGTTTTAGATGAGCTGATCGGTAGAATAAGCTGGTATTCCTCATATTGCAGCAGTTTTATTAAATGGTGCGCGTACCGTCATGATAAAGTACGAAAGTTGTATGACTTTTTAAGTAGGTGTGGCATAGGCACAAAAACTGCAGACATTCCTATCCTGCAAAAAGGAATTCTGGGATGCAATGAATGCACCCCCGACACACTGTGCTGATGAGGTGGGTAGGGTGGGGTTCGAGTGATAACTGTCAGATTGTTGATTGTCGATGGCACGAATTTTTAGTGCATCCTGTACTTTGCTGATTTGCGGGAGGCTGGTAATCGGTCGCAGATTCTGGAAGACAGACTATGGGATGTCTGCCAATGGTCATTATCATTCTAATTAAACCAACACTGAAAGATAATGTAGTTATCTAAGAGATTGATGTGTTTAGAGAAATGTGTTCTCCAAAAGTAATATTGAAAATTTTTTAAAGATGTGTTTTTAAATACAAGACTTGGGTTTTGAGCCAATTAACCTTTGATTTTGCAAATGTTGCTCATGCAGCAGTGGTCTCATAATTTATGGTGTATGCCTGAGCATCATGCAGTTTGGTTTGCTCACATATTCTCCTGCACTAAGATCCCAAACCTCAGCTTGTATTCGAATGAGTGCTTTGGGAAGCATGGTAAACACAACATGGGGCAACTGGAGGTTCATCAAGTGCCTGTACTAGGGCCTATTGCATAACAATGGATGCTTTTCCATTTTAGGCTTTGGAATTGTAGATAAGGAGCTATTGCAAGGAACAGAAGCCTACTTAGGAAATCCCTGTGTGTGCTTCCTATTATCTTTTCCAAAGAAACAGTTTGGCCACTTAAATGACACTGGGTCCTGCCCAATGAGACGTTGCCCACCCAAGAATATGTGGCTTTGGAAAACTGAAGAATGGATAACTGAATTCCCTTGATCGCACCTATTTGGGTTGTGCTTGTATCATTAAAACATGTCACAACTTCTCATCATTTCCAGAATAACCATCAGACAAATACTGTCGGTAGATGACAGCAGGGTACAGTCTCAAAACGATACCATTCACATTAAAAAAATACACACACACACAAACACGCACATATACAACGTCATCTCCAGAAAAGTTGGGACACTGTGTAAAATGTAAATAAAGACAGAATGCAATGATTTGCAAATCATTTAAATTTAATTTTAATTTTATTGTTTTTTGAAAAATATTAGCTCATGTTCAATTTTATGACAGCAACATGTTACAAGACAGCTGGGATAGGGGCAATGTTTACCACTGTGTTGCATCACCTTTTCTTAGAACAATACTCTGAAAGCATTTGGGAACTGAGGAGACCAAGTGCTATAGTTTTGGAAGCAAAATGTTTTCCTGTTCTTGCTTGATATAGGCTTTCAGCTGATCAACACTTCAGACTCCTTTGTCATATTTTTTTCATAATGCGCCCCAGATATTTTCAGTGGGTGACAGGTCACCCACCCTCTTTTCCTACAGAGCCATGTTGTTGTAATACATGCAGAATGTTGTGTTTAGCATTGTTTTGCTGAAATAAGCAAGGCCTTCTCTGTAAAAGATGTCTAGATGGCAGTTTATGCAACTCCAAAACCTGCAAATATTGTCTAGCATTAATGGTGTCTTCACAGATGCGCAAGTTACCCATGCCATGTGCAATAATGCACTCCCATACTATAATGGATGCTGGCTTTTGAGCTGTGCACTGATAACAAGCTGGATGGTCCCTCTCCTCTTTAGCCCGGAGGACACGGCGTCCGTAATTTCCCAAAATAATTTCACATTTTGATTGGTCAGACCACAGGACAGTTTTCCACTTCACCTCAGTCCATCTTGAAAGAGCTCGGGCCCAGCGAGGGCCATGGCATTTCTTTATCTTGGTTTAATACTTGCAAGGCAGAGTTTTAAACTTGCATTTGTGGATGCAACAACAAATGGTGTTTACTAACAATGGTTTCCAGAAGTGTTCCTGAGGCAATGCAATGATTTCCACTTCAGAATCCCTCCTGTTTTTAAAGCAGTGCTGCCTGAGGGCCTGAAGATCATGGTGATTCAATCATGGTTTTCGGTCTTGTCCCTTGTGTACAGTGATTTCTCTGGATGCTCTGAATCTTTTGATGATATTATGTACTGTAGAGGATGAAATCCCCAAAGCAGTTGGGCTGGTCAACGTTAAAAAAGTTCCTCCTCTACGCATCAGGAATGTTGACAGCTGAATTTACAGGATTCCCATTAAAACTGTTCAAGTCATTGCAATTTTTGAAAATTAAAAGTTTGGCCTGGTGGTGGCACTACAGCAAGGGTCGCAGGGTGACCAACATCGGTGAAAAGCCATCTCTCTGCACCAGAAAAGATCACAAGAATTGGGACATGATTCCCAGCAAAACTGTTAGTTTTTGCATTTGGAAATCTAAAATTTTATCCGGTGGTTGCGCTACGAGAAAGGTCGTGGGGTCATTCAAAACAATGGGTCATCCTCCATGCACTGGGAATGGTCGCAAAAATTTTTGTTCAATTCTCATTAAAAAAACTGCTCAAGTTATTGCGCTAACACAAAGGATCTACGGCGGTGGTTTTGGCGATGGCAGCCCAGGTGAATCCGTAATATCCCTGACCGCTCTGTTGCAGGATATAGTAATTTGAGTTGTTGACAAGCAGGGTTTCTCTGTTGAAAGTTAACTATGGTCTCTTGTAATTTGGTATTAGTTTTAAAGAGAAGGTGTGTCTTTTCTATTGTATTCAACTTGCATAGAATGTTTATTAGAGGACAACAAGAACAAGATTATATATAGGACTCATTGCAATGCAGAGACATACCCCATATGGCGCTAATCAGCCCATGATGAAGTTGTTTTAGCATTGATTTGACTCCAATGCATCTTAATAGATTTCAGTTGGCTAATAAGCCATTTACCCATGAATAATACATTTGGACTGATATAAACTACTCAAATATATTAATAAAACAAGCAAAGTTTATTATGCGGCAAATAATTTACACTGTAAGATGAGCACAGAGAAAAGTAACTGGAAATTACCTAAAGTTATAATATGAGCCGATGGTAAGTTTATACCGTAAAAAAAAAAAATCAAAAGAACTTTAGATTTTCTGGGTGTGAATTGTAGCGTTACCACAACACTATTATTAACTTCTGCTGTTTTTTTTTTTTTTTGTTCCATGGAGCAATATGCATCTTCCTTCCAAATGTTTCAGTTAGCGAGTTATTGAAGTCATTAAATGTTGAGCCTCTGCATTCTATTTAAAAATACAGGTGACATCTGCTGTTGGCCTTGCTGTCTGCTTGCAGCTTAGAAGGGATGTGTGAAGCCCAGAGTTAGCATTGCTGATATAGCCCTACTGGAAGCCGGAAAAAGACAATGGGAAAAGTTGTCCATTAGCCTTCCGAGTTCAAGCTCCATCTGGATAAGGGGCTGTTGACCCGTTGCAGAGGGAGAGCTGATTGCGGAGGAATGCAGTGACTGCGGCAGTAGCCGGGGCTGACAGACAGGGTTCTCATTACAACAAGGGGTCCCATTCAGGTGCCAGTCAGATAATGAGGCAGGCCTAGTACAGCACAAGGAAACTGGAGGCCCCATTTAAAAAGGGGAAAGGGAAGATGGCTATGTGGGCGTGTAGCCGTCATGCTACAATTCCATAGCGCAAGCCGGCAGAATGAGCGGCTGAATTTAGCGTTCGGGCTAAACGTGCTGGTGCAGATTAATATCTGAGGATTATGGGGGGGGAAATTGTGAACATTTGTGTACGCTCTCAGGAGTAGTTCATGTTATTGGTTTTCTAAGTCTTTAGATCATATCGATCAGAAAACCTCCTGACGCAGTTCTGAGAATTCTCATGTAATCGCATATTGCCCCAGTAGCATAATCCTGCCGCAGCACTGCTGCATTAGCGGCTTTTGTACTCCGAAGTATTTTCATTCTCTGTCAATCAACGGACTGAATTGCTTCTTGATGCTTTGCTATGTCTCTCGCGTCTCAAATCTGACTATCCCATTATAGGGTGACCTGCAGTTGAAAGGACGATGATCAGTAGTTGCACTGTAAATGCTGAGTTACTGAAAGAAAAAGGGGTGTGCAATGTACAATGCAAAAAGAGGGACAAATATTAACACCAATACCCACAATTCAGTGTAAAGCCTGGACTTTCATTCAGATTCTGCCTAAAAGTGTATCATCATCACCTCAGTGGCAACATTCTTGATGAATCTAAATCCCTACGACCCAGTTTCTTAAGTTATGACATCAGATCTAAGAAAATTATTCTCTAAAAGTAGCACTTGTTCCCTAACTTAACATGGTGTCTTAATTTTGTCAAATTAGTGAATGAAAATTGCTATCATCAGGCCCTGTAGCGGCCACTGAAAATATTTGCTCTGCATAACTTTTTACATATTTTACATGGTATGACTCATAGCTCCTGGCAGAATATAGGTGTGCCCAGAATCTCATAAATAATGAAAAAGTGATGGTGATGACACCAACATACCACTGTGTCCATCCACAAAATTCCCGAATTCCCTCAAAATATACCACAAGGATGCCAAACATTAGGAAGAGCATTTCACTCGGTCATTCTCACGGAAAATTTCAGGTAAAGGTATATTGAGTAGGATTTTCCTTCAAAAAAAAAAAAAAACACAATATGTAGACTCATACAAAAATAATCCCTCTCAATTATCACTTATGAACCACTAGAAGTGTGTGTTGGTGTCCTTATCTACAGAGACCCTGCCGTCTGCCTGTATTTTCTGATTTTACTTTGTAGGAGACGTTTCTGTGCATCAGCCGTAGGGCAGTGAGTGTGTAGCCCCCAGCCCCTAACTGCGTGCAGTGTGGGAGGGCAGGACGTGGCACTGCACTGCAATGTGGCACTTCTGGTGTCACTGAGGTGGGGAGGAGGGGCCAACTTTGAATATTGTGTTTACAAACTGCAATGGACAAATCCTACTCAGTAGGCCGATACTTTTTAGACCATCTGGGATTCTAAGACCGTTTTATCTGTGTGTTCAACACTTCTTGATAGCCACCGCTTTAGTCTGGCCAGACTTAGCTGCTCGAAACTGGTTTAGCTGGTAAATGAAGCTGGTGGGCTAGCTGACTGTGTATGCTGGTTAGTCAGTGAGCTGCTGGGTGACCGACTCAAGCCATTGAAAAGGCATATTATCAGTTTTACTGGTGTAGGCTTATTTATAATGGCATTATCAGCAAGGAGAAGACAACAAGCCATAGATAAGTGACAATTAACAAGCAAACCCAAGAAGTTCATGTGTTGGGACCCTTGTTTTTGCTAAACAAGAGTCCCTCTCACCACCGCTGTTATGCTCGAACCTATTTGAGCATTACAGTTCCCATACAAAAAGATAGTGAGCCACAGAGTGCAGACAACATATCTGAACTGAACTTCATTCCATACGTTTGTATTTATGCTTCACCAATAGGAAGGGAATGCATACCTGGCAGCTTTACTTGGTATACTGTACACTGAAATGTGGATGGTGTCGTCCTTCATCAACTAATAATTCTGCCACTATTGAACAGCCTTCTTTAGTCTCAGAGACCTGACCAAGGCCTAAGGTAAGGGCCAGTGCACTAAGAGCGGAGATCTAGAACCAAAGCTTATTTTCACTTAACGTACAAGAATTAAGTTCAGTAATCAACAATAACTATTTACCATTCATTCTTTTTTATGGCACTAGTTGTATTCTTTGCCATTCAGTTCACTGTGCTAGCCCTCATTTTTGACTTGGCATATTCCTCCAAGTGTATAGTTTGTTATTTAGGATTCTTCAGTGATATGCACAGAATTGTATTACAGTGTGCAGCAGTCAGGTTGATTGTGCGACGCGTCACGCAACAGTCGTGGCGTCGCGCGCTACTCCCTCAGGATTGGAGTGTCGTCCTGGCGCGACGTGCTCCGCTGCTGTTCCCGGGAATCTTCAGTCATCTGCTGCCTCCTCCAGTCTTCCGTCCCCCCTGCCCCGCCCCCAGTCACACTCCGTCAGCCCCCACCTCTATCAGCTGCCCCTCCCCCTCTTTCGCTCCTCCCCCGGCACCAGGCCAAACGCCCCGATAAGCCAGACTCTCGCTCTTAAGTCCTGCTGATTGCCCTTACAGATAATGAGAGTTGCTCCAAATGGTCCATGCAAAGTATGTTGAACAAAAAAATGTATAAATACATGTCATTGCTTATAATAACAGTGATTTAGATTTTATTGAATTTCATCTCAAGTTCAGTTTTTTTAAAACATTTTTATATTTGTAGAAACTGAAGAGATGTGACTGTCTTTGCTGAAATGGAAGTGAAGAGACTTTACTAAGTACTTGGACAGTAACATGTCTGAAATTCCTGCATGTTTCAGCCCAGTTGGATGTAGTTACTCTCATATTACGGTATAACCCGCATTATTTGGAGGTCAGTAATGGAATGACGTGTTTCAGAATTACGGCCCGAATAATCACTGTCCTAGTAATTACAGACCTCAGTAGCTTTACAAAACTGTGCTAATTCTTTAACTTCTCATTCTCATGGATTTGGATATCAATACCCTCAAATTTGAACTGACAGTGTGTACTTTAATTTGATTGTATTTACACCACGCTTCAAGCTGACCTTTACAATCGTGACACTGTCCGAATACTCACAAGGCTCTATAAGTGCAGTGAGACGGTTATTGATCAGTTTTGGAAAATTTTTATTCGCGCCGTGGCTGACATATTCAGTGAAAACTTAAGATGCACTGCACGGCGACACCACACCTCCAGGCCCAGAGGACCTTTCTCAATTTACAGTTGTCATGCAGAGCGGGAGGCTCTAAATCAGGGGCAGTTAACCTGCATCGTCACTGAAACACGGCTCATTCGCTCAAGTTCGCTCGCGCCAGCTGCGTAAACTGAGCAGTCCTCTAATCCAATGACAATGCGCCAGAGTCCTCTGTGTTGTATGGCTTTTCTTCTTCTGTGTTTTTATGCAGGCCACACTAGTCTGGCCTCACAGTCAGTCTGGTCATAAACGTGCCAGTCAGTTCTCCGATCACCGAAAGGAAAATGAATGGAAGCATTAATGGAGTTCTTAATATAAGAGTGCGCTTCAATATTCCTGATCACGCCAGCTGGTGAATGTCAGAAGGGAGGCGTTTTAAAGCTGGTTGTTGTGCGCAATATTTTAAGAGAAATAAAAGCACCTGAGCGTTTAATAGATTAAATAGGCTGTTTTTTTTTCTCTCGCAGACTGAAATGAAATATTGCGCTGGTGTTGATATTGATCCCCTTCGGCTGTGGCGGAGATGAGCTGCTCAGATACTCCTTTGCATTGTTTGTTAACCCGTGTAATCTCTCGCCTCAAAGGATGCGGGAGAATATAGAGCATTCTCTCCACACAGGAAGACACCTCTGGTGATTTTTTCCTTTCCCTCTGCTAGCCGACGTTAGATGCCCGGCTCTGAATTTAATGAGCCTTTTTTACTCCATGTGTGCGGGTATGTGTGTATTCACGGATGTGCGTTCGCATCAATATTCAGTGCTCGAAAAAAAAAAAAATGTATTCTCACTCCCTCGAACAAACAACAGCTGTCAACATTAAACAGCAATTTACTTCATGCTAGATGTGAGCTTAGAGATTACTTTTCAGTTTTGTCCATTTGACACGAAAAAAAAAAAAACCTGCTCAATATAATAATATTGGAGTGATTCTTAACTCTGAGGCTGCAACCTCCTCTCTGACATTTGGCTCTTTTTCTTATTTTAAATTGACAGCTGTAATCCTGTAAATAGGTTTTTGCTGCGTCCATTTCCCACTTGTATGCTTTATCCGCACCATAATCTATCAACTTAATTGAACAATCTGGACTTTTCGCTATCTTGAAATCGGGGAGTTTTCCAATTGCCAGTTGTAGTTTTCCGCTATCTATAAAGAGCGGATAATGGAGCACCTGTCTCGTGGCACACTGCTGATTGGGTTGGGAGCGAGCGAATGGCATTGCCGTCCATTTCCTAGAATCTGTTCAAAATCGGTAACTGTCTGTCAGGGGGACTGATGCATATTTATTTAATTTCCGTGAAGAGCTTAATTTGTCTTTCAGAAAGCTTGCGCACATCATTGGCTCTCATGGCAAATCTGATGAAACACAGTCAAAAATTCTGAAATGGAAACAAATTGTTGGTTGAATTTATGAGGCAAAAGCTTGACTGGAGGGTTTACCATTGTGATGATAAAGACCGCGTTGCAATGGCTGCCTCGCCTATCAATAATTAATGTTTTTCAAGGTTTTCTGAAAATCTCTTGAGTCTCTTTTCATACCTCACCACCCACCTTCAGGTAAAAATATAATGTGCTTCTTTCGCAAAAGTTTTATTTATTAGCTTGGCTTTAAAGGCACTATTCCAAGTTGGTTCATATTAATATTTTCTGAACCATTTCTTGAAAATTATTTTGCTTAAGGGTACAGTTGACCGAACCTTCGTTTCTGTATATCCACAGCTCCTTAAACACTGGAAAAGCCGTATGTGCTGTAAAGAAATTCACAAAGAATCAATTACTCCAAATGGCAAATTTTTCCATAATTAGATTATGGTAAGCCCAGTGGACAGCAGAACATGTTGCAAGCTAGAGCTGCCCAACCCTATCGCCGTGGACCTGCAGTCCTTTACGTTTTCAACCAAATACTAGCAAAGTACAGTACTGTGTAAAAGTCTCAGGCACCCTACATTTTTTTAAATCTGGCTTTAGATGTTTATTTTTTGTTTTCCACATTTGCGTCGCTGAAGATAAAAAGTATATTTGAGATTCCAAATGCTGAATTAAAAAATAGTTTCATAAATCAATGTTGGTATTCAATTAAAAACAGTTGAAACAGATAATATAGTCTTGACAGAGCCCTAATGTCACCATCATCATGGCTGCTTGCAATTACTTGGAGGGACAGACACAAGTGAGACAGGAGTCTTCAGTAGAACGGTGACAAGTTTTCCACCCTGTTTGGAACAAGCAAAAAGCCAATCATCTTAAATTTTTAGGCAAAGGGTAGTCACACCAAATATTGGTCAGATTTATTTTTTAGCAGTTTACATCTCTGTATAGTACATTTCTCAGGCATTCAAAACTTTTAATTTCATTAATTTTGCAAGAATATTATTCCAACGAAAGTGCTTTAATGTGCCTAAGACTTTTGCACAGTACTGCACATCTCATCTAATGGCAGAAGATCTCGCTGAGCTGCTAATTAGTAGAATCAGACGTGTCAGATAACGGTCGAGGGAAACAAAAACCTGTTCGAGAATAGATCTCCCAGGGCAGTGTTGGGCAGCCATATTGTTCTGAAATTTAGTACATATTTTAAATATTTTGGATTTGTTTTCTCAGACCTTGCCATGCGTGCTGGGACGTGCTAGTTTTTTTTTTTTTTTTTTTTTTTTATCAGTGTATCCTGTTGAATGTACATTGAAGCCAGCTAGGTTTTTCTAGTCTGACAGCAATGCCTTGCCCACATTTCGAACCCACAGCTCCTCAAGCATTAAACACATCTCCCTAACAAACGCGTACGCTGCAGTGCAATTGATGCCATTGACACACGGTCATGCGTGGGGCTGGGTGCGGGTTCCTTCGCTCACTAAGGGTGAGACTGCACACCCATGGTCTCCCATTCCATCCGTCATTATTTTTGACAGCGGCCATTTTTAACCGCTCCGGAGGTGCCAGTGGAAAATATAATATTGATTGGGTGCCCCGTGGGCTTGGCCCACCTGACTTCCTCTGCTTCCCTCCTGCATTTTAGATAATGACACATTTTCTGTTCGGTTTTCGTGCCTTTTTTTCTGATGAGGTGCGTGTTGTCTCTTCCATTTCCTTCAGAATTCCATTTGGTGTGACATTTCAGTTCTGATGTGTTGCCATATTGACAAATTATGATGTGCTAATGAATTGCAGTGCGCATGAATAGAACTATATATTGGTACGTGAGGAGAGCGGAAAAGATTACATAGCTGTGAGTGCTCTCTTCAATCCCAACCTAAATATACTTCATATGAATTTTGATTTTTTTAAATAATGCTGTGCATTTACTATCTGAACTTCTACTCCTGTGGTGGAACAAATACAGTACTAAGTATATTGGAAATACAGTGGGCTCCAAAATTACTGGCACACCGGACTGGCAATGGCAATACTTTAAAAAATTCTAAGAAATATATTCGTGGAAAAACTCTAAATAACTGCATATACTGTAGGATATTAAAGTGGAACCAATGGAACCAACCAAGATCATTTACTGATTTAATTAAAAATCAGTGTCCTCCAAATCAAGATTTAACAATTAATGGTACCCTTAAAGATTATTATAAATAACATCTACCAAAATTAAACAAGGCATTAAAACCAATAATTGAAGTTTTATCTGAGTGTTACCGAACTATATTGAGCCATTACATCACTTCCTGTTTCAGTAGGGTATAAAAATGAGGTAACACACATGTAAATCCCTTTGTCATCTAACACCATGAAGAAAAAACAACTGTTAGTTCAAAAGAGGCAGATGGTAATAGACCTTCATAAATCTGTTAATGGCTACAAGAGGATTCACAGACAATTGAATATGCCACTGAGCACTGTCAGGGCAAATATAAAAAAATGTCAAAGATTTGGAACCGTTGAAAACCTCAAGGGTACAGGATGCAACTGCATTTTGCCCCCCAGAATACAGAGGAGGATGGTGAGAGAAGCAACAAAATCCCAAAAAATCACTGCGAAGGAATCGCAGGCCTTGGTGGCATCTTGGGGTCACCAGGTTTCAAAAAGCACCATCAGGCGCCACCTCCACAATCTCAGACTCTTTGGAAGGGCTGCCAGAAGAAAGCATTTTCTGACCGGAAGACACAGAAGAAAACACTTGAAGTTTGCGTAACGTCATTTAAATTATGACTTGGGCTAGGTGCTCAGGTCAGATGAGACCAAAATTGCACGATTTGGTCAGATACAGCGGCATGTTTGGCATGAAAACAGAGATGCATACAAGGAGAAGCACCTCATACCCATGGTGAAATATGATGGCAGGCCAGTCTTGATTTGGGGCTGTTTTTATACAAGAAGTCCAGGGGCTCTGGTTAAGATTAATGGCATAATGAATTCCACCTAGTATCAAGATATTTTGGCTTACAATTTGGTTGCCCCCACCAGAAGGCTGGGACTTGGCCATAGGTTGACTCTCCAACAAGACAACAACCCAAAGCATACCTCAAGATCTATGCATAAATGGTTCTGTGACAGTGGAATCAACGTTCTGCAATGGCCATCTCAGTTGCCAGACCTCAATTCAATTGAAAATCTGTGGGCTGAGTTGAAGGGGGCAGTTGATAAACGCAAACCCAAGAATGTGAAGGATCTTGAAAGGATCTGCTTAGAGGAATGGTCCAAGATTCCCCCAAATGTGTGCCTTAACCTTGTCAAAAATTACAGGAAAAGACTAAATGCTGTTGTCCTTGTGGTTGTACTAAGTATTAAATAAAGCGTGCCAATTATTATGAAACCTTGATTTTGTTGAAATATATTGAATGATTGTTAGGATGTCGGTTGTTTCCATCGAAACATTAATGAAGTATTTCACTCATGTTGGTATATTCCGTCTCTTTATAATTATATTGTTTATTTTTTTTTATTATTTGTGCATTGCCAGTCAGGGGTGCCAGTTATTTTAGAGCCCACTGTATGTGTGCCTCTAGAGTGCGTCAACTATGTTTTAGAATATGTTAAAATGTGCAATCCATTGAAGGCCAGGTTTCAAGCCAAAAAAATGTAAATTTATTTAGATTTATTCATAAATGATTCATACAGTCCCACAGATGTGTACTCGTGCTGTTTTGTGGAATGCTTATGCTATCGTTAGCGATGCCGCTTTAGAACAACGCTCTTGTGGTGGCGATTTGGCTGATGTCAGTCACACTCAGCATAAGCGCACACACGTAACGAAATGCACGCAGCCGAGTATTATTACCTGGGAATGAAAAATGTTTTTTGTTATACTTACAACGCTAAAAAAACCAGAAATTTGGAGGGTGGCAATATCGCGCCACAGAATCTGGTCTCCGTTAATAACAGAAGGCGTGACTGTCAGTCTGTGGAAGAGCCAATAAACTGCGGCTTCAAAGCCAGGAGAGCCAGCTGAGGGCTGTTTGGTGGAGGAGGGGGACGTCAGTGCCCCTGTCTCTGTGGATTTGGGGGGTAATCTCACTTCGCTGTAATTAAAGCAGAGACAGTGGGGTACTCTGGTCCCACATTAGCCAGTGACCTGTCTAATGTTCTGTGACCTGAACAGTGGCAGACTGCTCTCTAAAGGAAAGAGACTCTCAAAAGAACATCTCGCACACCCATGCGAACACGTGCACACACACACAAAAACAGGAGTTGTGTTTGCTGGTGGTGCACTGGTTGGAAAGTCTCCTCCATCAAATGGTAGACCTATGTCTGCCTATGTCTATCTTTGCTTTAGCTAACGTTTGCACGTGTTTTTTCTTGACTTGTGTGCTGTATAATGTGAATGCATAGGCACACCGCAATGGGCAACTGAATTCACATAGCAATAAATGTCCAGTATTCGGCAGGATTCGTCCCTCACGCAGTTCATCGGGGACTCCTTCAAACTCTCTTTATTTGAGGCTGTTTGCCAATTGAGAAATTTGTGTAAGAGGGTGCACACAAGTTGTATATTTTTTAATTAAATGTTTTAGAATCCAGTCAATTAAAATGAAATTTTCCTGGATGTGATTGGGTTAAATTCACTCGGTGGCATTGCTTTAGATAATATCAAGCGAAGCCGATGACATTGATGTGAGTTTGATAAGAAGATTGCCGTTTTCACACATCACAGGCTCAATCAACTAAAGCTGTGGTTCTCAAATGTGATCCAGCCAGTTAACCCTTTGTTACATGACTCTTTTCCTCTTTGCCTGTTAAAGGTGGTGGGTGGGTTTGGTTACCATATTGACCACTCTGCAACAATGGGTTGCAACAAGGGTGGGACTATGCCAAATATTGGGCAGTTATTGCTGCGTGAATTAATTTGCCCATTGCGGTATGACTGTGCATTCACGTTAAATGGCACATAAGCCCAGAATAAAATATGCGCTAACCTAAACTACAGCAAAAGAAGCAATAGGTTTTAATGGAGTTCTCAAGAGTGATTCTGCCAGTGTATACTGGTTTTTGTTCCAACTGCAGTGGCAATCCCTGTATTTCAACAAGTTCCCAATTTTTCTTCATTACACTGTTCTTAATTTCACTTCTAGAGGAATTGATTAACCTTATAAGTCACGTCTTGTCAGAAATAACCGTGCATGCCATGAAGAATTAGAACATTATTCGCAATGTTATATATTGGTTACAAGTGCATGAAAAGAGGGAAGACTGTTACCAGTTACATTAAAGAATCAGTGGATTCCTAATTGGTGAAATCATGGACATATGGTCGAGAAAACTAACCATTAATTTGGCAAGCAATTGAATCAAACCTGTTTTTTGTCAAGTTTATGTTATTAAGTTCAGGCAAAGCATTATGCAAGGAGTTAAAACACTTGCGTTCAGCAACCTGATTTGGAGCTTAACTAATTGTCTCAGTGTCTAATTTGATCTGTTTAAAAATATCATGGCCAGAAATTACTTTCAATATTGAAAAAGAAACACAATATGTTCAAGGGTCTGTTCTTCATGGCAAGCATGGAAATTACTGTCAAAATGTGGTTTAAGAGTAAATAACTTCTAAACATGAAATGTTCTAAATTTGGACAAATTGACAGCTTGGTTAAATCATATAATTTCAATTGTGGTTGGAAAAAAACCAGCATAGACAGGGGGCCCCAGGGCCAAGGTTTAGAGCCACTGACCTTAACTCTATCCCGATGGCACTGCCAATTTTGGCGAGAAAAGTTATAAAACTTTGCGCAAGTATATTCATGCCGTATTACAGATTACTTCATGTCATACATTAAAAAAAGCTGAGAATCTGCTCTTTCCGATGATACCCAAATGTTGAAATGTTCGGCTATTGAACAGTGTAGCTCCTTGAAGCTCATGACGTCATTTTCTGGAAAAAATCCTTTGTTTACAATCACTCGCACACAGCAGATGTTATATAGTTTTCGCTAATCATCACTCGCGAAATATCGAACAAAATGATGAAAAGTGACAAAATGGTATCTTTTATGAATTCTGAGGAAGAGTTCAGTTGGACCTAAATGGTAGTCCCAATGAGTTTTCTCGTGTAAATTATTTGGACTTAAGTGATATTTCATCAAAAGATGAACAGCCTACGACGTCGACAACAAAATCCCCATGAAATATTGAGAATTTTTTCTTTTTTTGGTGTGGCAGTGTTTTTCCTTAACCACTTTGTTCTCATGTCGGCCAGCTGGGAAAGGGTTTAGGGTACAGTTAGGACCTTAACATTTGTCAAGTCCTCAAGTAATATTCTAAATGCTCCTTGAAGAATTACCCACTTTTATGTATCCATCTTGCAGTGATGTACACTACATTGGGACTTTCTATGTTTATCACCTTTCATTCAAAATGCAGTACGTGGTGAATATGGTCACATTCTTATCCAATATCTCGCTCCAAAACCAGGCATCTCAATATAAGTTTGGTCTCACTTTCCTGCTATAGTATCCTCTATTTTTCTGGGAAGGCTTTCTTCAACACAGACCATTACTACAGGGATTGGCTGCCACTGCAGCGAGAAAAGCATTGGGGAGGTCAGGGAGTGTTACTGGACAATTAGGCCAAGCTTGAAGGCCGGTTTTCAGGTGGTCCAGTTGGTGGTTGAAGGCGCTGAGGTCAAGTCTGTCTCGTTTTCTCTCTTCTTACACCAATCTCAGGAAACCATGCTTGATGCGTGAGGGACAGTGTCATATTACAATAGAAAAGGGCCTTTTCCATACTGTGAGAAGTTCTCAATCATCTGGTGTTTCAATATGTGCTGTAGTGTCAAGATGATGTCCGTTCAGCGGAACCCAGAGGCCAAGCCCTGAACCTCAATCAACAGCCCCAGATGAAACACTGTCCACATACTTTTGACCATGTGGAGCATGTGTTTTAAATAATACATATCTGGTTCCAGGGCTACAATGAAGGAGTCCCAGTTACATTGACCCACACAGTGTTAATTACTGGGTTTGGTGTGACAGTCTGATAGATCGCCCCGCATTTTTATTGAAATTTCCTGTTGATTGATGAACAATTTTTCGCCGCGGCATTTCACCATTTCCTTTCTTCGTTTGCCCATTAATGCGCATGGAGGTTTATGTGGGTGTATGAGGGTGCTCACCTGAGGAAGAATTTGTCCACTGTCAGCACAATGGAAGTTACAGTGTATTCATGTGGGAGGTCGCACTGCTCATCTGCTGTGCGCTGCTTTTTGCATTGCTAACAAGCTGTGACCCATGCATGCTATACATTTTAATGTTAATTGGTGCTACGATTTCTCCCGCATTAATCCCCGGTGCCCATTAGCCTGACATTTGGCTCTTGGAGGAACAGATGAGAACAGTTAGGGCAGCTCTTAGTTGTTTTCCTGGTCTCGCACATACACTTTTTTTGAAAGATGAAAATGCGTTGCTAAGCGCAGCTATTTATGTATTACTATTCGAAAGATTGTTTACTTTGTGATTAGATCTGTACCATCAACCTTAGCTAAGAATGTGTTAAGCCATTATTAGCATTGCTAGCATTTGATGGAAAAAGCTAGTGAGTCAAATTTTTGAGGACAATGATTTTGATGTTACTTTGGACTTACTGGCTTCTTTCACATCATTTCACGGCAGAACTGTATAGAAATAACACACAGGTTTCCAAAAAACACGGAACAAAGGAATGGCAAAAGGCATGGCCTTATTGACGGGGTTGGATATGTTTTCCCCATTTTTCTCAAAATGTCTGAAATGTGACTTACTAGCTTTTTCTATTTAATGGCAGACGGTAGCAATAAGCACCCATTAATCAGTTTTCAAAATTGTTCATTACAGTAGGATCTGTAGGTATTTGAATTACTATTTTTAGAGCCTACTCGATTTAATCCATGTGGTGATAAATGCCCTGAAATGAAAACCCAGACAGCTTTAATGTGAACGTATTTATTTACATCCATACCACGCGAACTGCTTTGGAGCTGCAGCTCTTTAAAATTGCTTCACAGCCTGAATACTCGCGGACTCCGCAATATTTACAAAACCATGCCAGTTCCTCTACGTTTTCAGCCTCTGCACCAGTCTGTAAGGGCGTTCACTTCATCATAGGACGTGTGACTTGCATGCGGCGCTATGGAAATGTGAAGCTGTACATTATATCGGCAGAGGTGTTGAGCTGCCTGTGCGTTGGCGCCCTCGGGCCCCATCCCCCTCGCCAATGTTCACACCTGTGCTGCCCCGAGGGGCCAGGAATTGCTGCTTATACCCCCGCCATGCAACCCATTACCTTGCTGTCCGCTCACTAATCAGTGCGCTGTCACTTAACCCGATTCACTGGTGCTCAGAGCTTCTCTGTGTCACGTACCCATTCCCCAGACAACTGTCTGTTAAGGGGTGGCTTCTCACCCCCCTTCTGATCTCACCTCGACACCTACCGCAGAATTTACGTCAACGCCATTCCGCGCGGCAGGCTGTCCTGCGGCTATTGACATGCAGCGGGTATGTGTGCGCGACGTGTGTGCGTGTGTCTGTGCGCTAGGATACATCGTTTAACATCAGCAGTCATGGACGTGCGAATGGTTTCCCCATGACAGCATATTTAACACCTCTCGGCTATATCTCCTACTCTTATCGCCTCCATTTTCTGAAAGGGAAAACAACCTTCATTATGAGTGAGATATTTCAGGCCGGCTTGTTTTGGTTTGGAAGTAAATTCTTTTGATGCCCCAGAGGAATTTCAGACATAAGCTTCTGCTATCGGCTTACAATAATACCGCAGCATTACGACGTTGTCCCAGGTGACATCAAAGCGAGAGACAAGTTAGGGCTGTGGTGTTAGATGGCAAAACAAGATACTGACAAGATTCTGACACATTGCATATACAAAGGAGGAATTTTGTGGCTTTTTAGCATTCTTCCTGTGTCTTAATGGTAAAAAAGGAACTCGATTCAATGATTGGGGTTGTATTAACTTGAAAGTATGAATGTGTGTGTTAGTTAATTGTGAGGTGTTGGCTATTTTGGGATTTAAGTTTTGTTGGTCTGCTTGGCAGATCAAAGTGCTTGTTGTCGCGCAGGAGTGAGTTCTGTGATTCCAGATCTAATGCGGCTTATACGTACCAGTGCTCGTACGTTTTTAGGGGCAGTGTACACTTCTTGGCCAAAAAATGGGCTGAATGAGCATCTCGACCTGTTAAGCTCAAAGGAAGAGGTTTCAGAGTCCAGAATTGAACCCAACTGAGAATATTTGGTCTCACTTTAAACACAAACTAACCAGGAAACGTTTCAGCCATTCATCAACTGTTTGAAGCTATCAACGTTGAGTGGAACAGTATCGACTCTTCTTTCTGTGAAAAGTCGTACACAAGTCTACCGACAAAGCTGAAACATTTAAAGAAATAAAAGCAAAAAGCTATCCTCTACTAAGTTACCTTATCTATTTTTTTAATTATTGCTCATCTCCAGATCAATGGTTTGTCATTAAGGCGTCATAATTTTCTATTTTGGGCTTGGGCTTTTACCCAGGAGTGTACAATTGTCATCGTAGGAACATACAAAAGGGAATCGGTCGGCAGGGATAGCAGTGCACATTTCCCGAGTCATTGTTATAGTCTTTCTGGGCGCCTATTGCATATGCGCATGATGAGTATATTTGGTTTCTCTGCCTCTGCTTTTGATCGAGTGTCCCTTGTGGCTGAAATGTGAAAAGAGTGTGTTTGGGGGTTGGTGTGTTTGTATCTTCTACCCTCAGTGAATGAGGAGATTAAACATTGCCTCCTGTTGTCCTTGGCCAGAACACCTGCAATTATGCACCACTGTTCATTCTGAGGCTTAACCTTTTGCAGTTTTCTGACCCATGTAGCAATAACCTCCATTCCCTGTAGAGGCAAACAAAAACTTTCACACCAAGCAGGGAATATATCAAGGGATGAAACTGCCTTTAAAATTACACTATCCATTCAGCTCCAATAATGGAGGTTGTAAAATGTCGCTATACTGAACTACTATGTGGCCTGGAAATGGAGGATCTAAAACGGAATCAAATGTACTGTTTCTAATTAGATTAAACTTCAGCAGTAAAACCCTGCAAGCGTGCATACAGTGTGGAATTGAACAAAGGTGTGTTTTTAGAATTTCTTAGCTAGCAGAGGACATAGCGTTTGTATAATAGTTATTTACATTCTGGCGGCATGCTACTGTCAAACAAACCTGATTCATGGGAATAATGTTTTTTTACATTATAGCCTTTACTTTAATTATTTGGGGAACAGTTCTCTAAAGTTAGCCTCCTTATACATTAAGTGGTAAAAGCAGTGTTGTGATAATGGGTCCTAAGCTGTTGAGTAAGTGGGGTAAGATTATGTTTACTAGCTATAATTCTCATACCAGAATTCTGTTAGTGTCCAAGGATTGCAATTAGAAAGCGAAAAAAAAGCCTCTTACACAAATGGCACAGCAAGCCCACACATTAAACAGAGAGGTCCAGACACCCCAGAGGGACTTAATTACAGTTTATCTATTCTAACTCTGCGAGAACATAATTACTCAGCCGAATAGAAATGCAGCATTCACTTCTGAATTAAACTGGCGAACAACAGCGAGATCTGAGCTGCACGTCTTGTCCGAGAACTTCCTCACCTCTGGGCAGAGGAGGCTTGGAAGATGTGACATCCCACAGGACTTGAGTAGATTGCCTATTTGTGAGGGTTTTCAACTTCACGATTTAAATTTAGCCCTAAATTATCCCAAAAACCAGGAGAAAGGCCAATGATGAGAAACGCAAGTTATGCATGTGCCCCCTGACCTCTCATGTCTCTCTCACCCACTCCCTCTCATTAAAAGTATAGATATGAAATTATCGAAAAGCAAAGTTCCCAAAAGCAATGTGAAATCGCAGAAAGCTTATTGTGTGTGTAATTGCACGCACATGCACATACAGGATACACATTTTTGCATAACCGTTATTTTAAATGTATTTTCTCATTCTCTTTATTCAACGTGAGTTAGATTTGGATCTCTGCAAACTCTCTGGATAACACAGCATATAAATTAGTACAACGATCCCTGAAGGATGTCCCTGATCGCTTCATACAAACCCCAATTCCAATGAAGTTGGGACATTGTGTAAAACGTGGGTAAAAACAGAACGCAATGATCTGCAAGTCTCATAAACCCATATTTTATTCACAAAAACCTATAGACACATATCAGATGTTGAAAGTGAGAGATTTTACCATTTCATGAAAAATATTGGCTCACTTTGGAATTTGATGGCAGCAACACATCTCAAAAAAGTTGGGATAGGGCCTTGTTTACCATTGTGTAGCATCCCCTCTTCTTTTAACAACAGTCTGTAAACATCTGGGAGGTGAGGAGACCAATTGCTGGAGTTTTGGAAGAGGGATGTTGTCCCACTCTTGTCTAATGTAGGATTCTAGCTGCTCAACAGTCCTGGGTCTTCTAAGCCAGATTTTTTATTTTATGATGTGCCAAATGTTTTCTATTGGTGAAAGGTCTGGACTGCAGGCAGACCATTTCAGTATCCAGACTCTTTCTTCTACAGTGAAGCCATGCTGTTGTGATGGATGCTGTTTGTGGGTTTGCATTGTCTTGCTGAAACATGCAAGGCCTTCCCTGAAAGAGATGTTGTTGTAAAACCTCTATATACTTTTCAGCATTGATAATGCCTATCCAGATGTGTAAGCTGCCCATGCCATAGGCACTAATGCAACCCCATACCATCAGAGGTGCAAGCATTTGAACTGAGCACCGATAACAAGCTGGATGGTCCCTCTCCTCTTGAGTCCGCAAGACACGGCGTCCGTGGTTTCCAAAAAGAATTTCAAATTTTGATTCATCTGACCACTGAAGAGTTTTCCATTTTTCCTCAGTCCATTTTAAATGAGCTTTGGCCAAGAGAAGACAGCAGCATTTCTGGATTGTGTTCACTTATGGCTTCTTCTTTGCATGATACAGCTTTACCTTGCATTTGTGTATTGCACGGCAAACTGTGTTCATAGACAATGATTTCGGGAAGCGTCCCTGAGCCCTTGCAGTGAATTTCAATACAGAATTATGCCTGTTTTTAATGCAGTGCCGCCTGAGGGCCCGAAGATCACAAGCATCCAATATTGACCTTCGGCCTTGTCCCTTGCGCACAGCCATTTCTCCAGATTCTCTGAATGTTTTGATGATATTATGTACTGTAGATGGTGGGATATTCAACATCTTCACAATTTTACATTGAGGAACATTTTCTGAAATTGTTCCACAATTTTTAGACTCAGTTTTTTGCAGATTGGTGAGCCTCTGCCGATCTTCTGTGAGACTCTGCCTCTCTAAAATGCTCTATTTGAGCCCCTAAGAACCATACCGGGCCATCCCGCACTTTTGGCGAAATTGAGTTGAGGTAGTCAGGATGTGCAGAAAACTGAGATCTACATTTCCTAAATGAGCCAACCCAATCTACCCACATGGATTGCTCATATAAGCAAACGTCCTCTCTGCCACTGTAAATATGCAATGCGCTGCCTTAGCCATAGTGGACCATCCCACAACTTTTCCATAATTCAATGTAAACATTAGGTATCGCACTGATGAGGAATTGCTTGCTATGATTGATGATGATGGTGAAGTGGAAGATAATGGAGACCCAGAGTTTGACCCAAATGAATCAGAAGATGATGGTTCCTCTTCAGAAGGAGGTAGGTTTCACTTTAAATGAAACAGAAGGGCATCCAAAACCTGCATAAGAAGTGCACTACGTAACTGTACATATCTTGAGTTTTTAACAGAAGCAGTGTTTCTAGTTCCCAGATACTCTAAATGACGCAGGAAGCTGGCAACTTTGAGTCCCATTTTCTCAAAAGTTCCCCAACATGGGTTGGCCCAGTATGGCTCTTAGGGGCTCATTTATACCCAGTCATGTGACTAACTTGATGCCAATTAACCCAATTAGTTGTAAAATGCTCCTCCAGCTGATTTTTGTTAGTACCTTTTACTTTTCCAGCCTTTTGTTGCCCCTGTCCCAACGTTTTAGAGATGTGTTGCTGCCATCAAATTCTAAATGAGCTAATATTTTTTGTGAAATGGCAAAATGTCCCACTTTCAACATCAGATATGTTGTTTCTGTTCTATTGTGAATAAGATGTGGGTTTATGAGATTTGCAAATCATTGCATTCTGTTTTTATTCACTTTTCACACAACACCCAAACTACATTGGAATTGGGGTTTGTACATAGTTAACAGGTGTATGGTATCCTGTCATTCAAACAACATGAGTCAAAATGACTGTTGCGGAATCTTCCCATTGCCTGTGGAATGTGCGTGATACAGTTAAGTCTTAACCCCTTAAATTTTAATTTTTCATGCAAGTTTTCCCTTAAGTATGTTCAGAAACGTCATTTTTTTTTGAATTGTCGGACAATGCCCAGTACGTATTGTGTATCTGCTGGTGGCTACACTTCACTGAAGCAACATCAGACAAATATTGAGAGAAATATTCTAACCCAGTGCCCCATGTTTTTATGGCCACTGCATTACATCAAATGGAAAATGTCTAGATCTTGTACATCATTTTATACACATCTCCCTGTAATTCAGCTGGACGTATTTGGGATCGTAGGAAACCTTAGGATCTCCTCTAGAGCGTAAAAGGCCTAAGTTCCACAGGTTTGAACTCAGCAGCTGCATTTCACAGACCCTTATGTGGGTCTGTTGGTTTTATGGTGTTAAGTGACAAAACTAGTATGCTGCATATCTGGAAAGAACTTGTAGGATTTTGTAGGGAGAAAAGAAAGCATATGGGCTTACAGACGGCTTATTGCAGGGTGTTCATTGGGGATGTAGAAGATTGGCAGTTCAAGCTTGAGTTTAACAAAAATAAGATCAGTGTTGCAGTATGGCTGCTTTGGGTAAGGTCCTTCACACCACATTGCTCCAGGGGTAATACCCCTGTTTAATCTAATCGACTGTTAGGCCTTGTCTGCACTTACGCAGGCATTTTTGAAAATGTAGCATTTTCTCTGCGCTTCGGTCTGTCATCCATACGCAAACTGCGTTTTTGGTTACTAAAAGCTGACCTTTTGATCTTGACTTCCAGGAGGTTAAGAGTTTGAGAAGCTCTCTTTTCTCTAATGTGTGGATAGGGAAAACAGATTCTGGATCGTGATATGTGTGTGTATCTTTATAGCTTGTGATTGGACTACATGGTCTTTGGGTAAATTATAATTTTGCCACCTGTTGGTTTGACATGCTCTTGACATCAGTTTAGTTGTGCTTTCGCCCATTTTTTGGAAGAGGAAGGCAGAAGAACCCCAATTTTAAAAATTCCTGTGTGGCCTTGGTTTTGGCTGAATACTTTGACTGAATATCTGAAAATAAGCAATATATTTTCAGGCTACTGTGTTGCTTCCTGCAATTCGAAGGACTGGAAAAAATACTCCTCTTAGTCGAGCTTTCAACCTAATTACGATCTTACCACCGATTTGATTTTCTGTTACATAATAGTTTGTATTCTCAATGTGTTGTCCCTGTTTTCAGGGACTATATTAATTTAGGATATTGCTGTTTTGCTTTTTTCTAGTCGTTTTGCCAGAGCGAAGTTGAGTCGAGATCTTCTGAGAGCGACAGCCGGTACATTTCTCTCTGATTGTTTGTTCAGCCCTCGCTCCGGTTGGGATACAGCACCTTCAGTTTATGAAAGCACAAGATAAAAGATGACTTCAATAGAGACGGAGCTCACTGAAGTAAACTAATTCACAGTTTGAGTACAAACCAGCTGACATGCGCTGGACCTCCAAAGCTGCTTCCATGAATGAAGACGTCTCGCGGCTCTTTGAACTAGTCTGTCGTTTCAAACGCGACTCCCTCTTTCTCTCTCTCCTCCCCCTTCACTCCTTCTCTCCAGCCCTTCAAGGCAAGCCCTGTGTGTTCGGAGGAGCTCAAAGCTTGACCCTGAACAAAGTTTTAGCTCCTTACTGATCAATGTCTAGGGCTTGTTTCCATCTTGTACATGTATGTATATAACACTGTCAAAGTTGGCTGTCTCAGGGGTCAGACTGACTGAAGCCTGACTGCCTTTCATCCCTGGATTAATGTGCCTGATGTGGCTTCTGGTCTCCGGATTTGAAATATCACTGTCAAACACGGCCATTCAGAATGGCTCCACATTTCTGGGTTTTTCTGACTGAATTAGCTTCATGTTTAGACTAAATAATGCTGCCTCAGACCAACAGGGTGTAATAAAATCCAGCTACTGTCATTTCCGGACCTCCAAAAACTGAAATTCTGTAGAATTTAATGAATTGCAAAATATATGTTCACAATTCCCTGATTTCATTCAGTTTGTGTGTGTGTTTGCGTATGCAGTTATGTGTGTTTTGGGGGGGAAGAGTAATCAAACTTTAATTGAAATTTGAGGGTTGCAGGATTCAAATTTATTTTGGAAATCAATTTGCATTTGTTTACGCATTGGTAAAAATTGTGTTTACAAGCATAAAATTATAGTGTGAAAGGTATCAGATTATGATACCATCTGGTTTTATTTTTCTGGAAATGGGGTTGCATAATAACAGGGTTTTTTTAACTCCACATGTTCTGTTTTTAACTTTCTGATCGGAATTTCTGTTATGTTAGATGGCTTTGCTTTTATCCTCAACTGTAAATATGCATATTTTGTTTAATAAATCATTCCTTATTTGTAAAAGTCCTTTCTTTTGCTACTGCTTCGCTTGTCTTGAGTGCGATGCCTATACCTAACATGCATGTTCCACAACACTGCACAGGTGCCATTTGAGTATCTTTTTATCTGACTTTTCTCGGATTAAAACCCAGCATGACTATTGTTTTAAAAATCATTTTTCAACAAAAAATACTGTAGCTACATTATTTTGCCGAAGTTTGTACGTGCATGAATACATACAGTCAAGCTGTCAAGCAGTATTTGGATCATTCATACAGCAATTTGTGTTCAGTTTCATCGAAAACTCAATATTTGAGGTGAGAATTATTTATATCTCCCCCGGGAGGGAGAGGGGAGACATATTGTTTTAGGCTCGGTTCCCATTCGCGTTCGTGTTCGCATCGGCGTTCCCACTTCGTTTCCAGAGTGTAACTCCAAAACCGTTTGCGTTATCTTAACAAAACTTTGCATACTTACTACTCAGGTCCTGAAGTGGTGCCTTTTGGTATGTGCCTGTCTGTCCATCTGTCTGTCTGTCCGTCCGGATGTAATCAAGTTTTGTCCGGAGCATAACTGCAAAACCGTTCGCATAATCTAAACGAAACTTTGAATATTTACTACTCAAGTCCTGCAGTGGTGCCTTTTGGTATGTGCCTGTCTGTCTGTCTGTCCATCTTTCCTTCCAGTGGGTGAGGCAGGGAAGGGGGCCGGGGGGGGGAGACATCCGTTTTTACGAGTAAAAACACATTCTAGTTGTTATTGTACAGAATGTTTAATGGATTAGCAAAGTATTTGATGTCTTTTAGTACCCTCTGATGTTTTTCATGGGTCAAAATTAACCCAGCCAACTAATTCATATGCATATAGGCAAAAACCTGCATTTCATTAAGAATTATATGAATTTCTCAAATAACAATACCACTTTGTATTGCTTCAAAATGGGAACAAAACATTCAACTATGTGCCCATTTGTATTGAAAATGAATGTGGCTCATTTTTGACCCATGCTGCTGTGCATAATAAGGTGTTGAATCTGTTGTGCATCAGAGGGATGAAAAGTAAACAGGTTATAAATACGGAAATATGCTGCACTAGCGCTGACTGAATCGGTATGACACAGAGAATGACAGAGATGAGTCTCTCTCTGCTTCTTCTCTCTCTCTCTCTCTCTGACCTCCTCTGCCTGCTCAAGCTGAGACGTTTGACCGTTATCTCCGCGGCGCAGTGAGGAGGAGCCGCCCTGCCCACGCCGTGCCCCGATCACCCCACGCTCGGCCTTTCGTGATCACAGGCATGATGAAACACATAATCCCCGCAAATGTTGAGCGGCATCCAGGCAGGGTGTGTGAGGAATGGTGTGGGGGTGGGGGGTGTAACAGCTGACGAACAGCGTGTCCAAACAGTCCCCTTCGACCAGGGCGCGGGGGACGGAGTTCTGCCCCTGCCACCGGAATTCCGAAGCTACCAGGCACGGAGGGCGTGATCAGAGACCCGTAACTGGCAAACGGTCTGGTCCGGAGCTGACGGTGGCGTGATTGTTCATGTGCGCCGGACTCGACTTAGCGCTCGTTGCTCACTCCGAGTGTGGGCAGCGGTTCTGAAAGAGGCCAGGGACTCAAGCTGTTCACTCCTGCGCCACGGCAACGAGGAGGAGGGGTGGGAGGTTTGTGACAAGGGCCAGACTTGCCGTGACGAGATGAACGCTCATACATCACAGCGCCTGCTGTGAAGGCCTGCTCGTCACCAAAAAAGTGCTCTAATTTTAGTGGACGGTTCAATCAAAGAACGCAAAAAACCCCTCAGATTCTGTTAACCACTCTGCTCTGAGGTTTATCACTTGCCTGGACTTTCGCACCCTCTGTTGTGCTTTGTATGAATCAATGAGATTGGGGATTTCTGAAATCTAGGCGTGATTACCATTGAATTTATTTACAAATGTGTTTTATTTAATATTCCACCATATGGTGCCTCAATACTTCCATGGCGAGCTGGTTGCCATGAGGCACAGTCATAGGACCTCTTGTGTCTTAATGTTCGTCTGGTTCGAACAGAGCTGAGCAGTTCGGCAGTCTGTTATGATGTTCCAAATAACTGAACTCTAGATTGGCCTGGAATTGGATGAACTAATCCTATTTTGGCATTTAAAAAAAAATGGTCAAACCTTTTTGCTAAAAGAACTGCTGTTATTTTAAGCAATTGCTATTTAGATTCTGTGAGGCGAATCATATCTGGTTACGTTATTTTAACGCCCGTTTTTAACATGATGTATGCGTTTCATGTTTTATAACGCAGCACCCTGCTGAAAAGGAGACTAGTCTCAGTGAGGCCCCCTGCTTACATAAATCTTAAATAAACCAAACAAAAGAGGCACTATAAAATTTACCATTATATACAAAGGGAGAATGACCTGTTCCTCACCGTTCATACATTTCAGGGCTCCTCTAAGATTTGAGGCAGTGTTATTTGAAACCCTTATTCGTTTCAGTGCAGCAACTATGCAGCAATGCGACCCTTATGTGTGAACTTCGAACCAAATCTGTGCCAGAGCCAAAATGGCAGCTCTACAGTGAGTGGCGGGAGAAGTAGGAGCAGGGTGGTAAGAAAAAAAGGCAAAGAGAAGACATGTAAGGGACACCTTCTATGGGTCAGGCCAGCCTGAGTGAGAAAAGTTTTACTTTGAAGAAAGTGTTCTGATTTGCATAGGGAGGTGAACAGCTCATCACAATAAAACCTAGCTAAATACAGTACACGAATGCCCATTCCTTTCCATTCATGGATTTCCAGTTTCTTCAGAGAATATTTGAGCCCCCTTTATTGGCAGTAATATCTGAATGCCTAATTAGAGCCAAAATGGCAGCTTGAAGGGAGGCGGTGTGGTGGAGTTTGGGGGTGAGAGAAGTTGCACAGTCACTTTCTCATCCTCCATGAACAATTTTTGATCCATAAGCGTGAGTGTGACGCTTTAGTTGTTTTTTTTTTTTTTTTTGCTTAGCCAACACAAAACAGACTTGAATTCCAGCACTGAAAGGAATCTTCTAGTACCTGCTATAAGTATCACTCTGTTGTGACTGCATGTTCAATGTTTTCAGCAACAAGTGCTGAACGAGACATGCCTTCAAGGCCCTCTGCTGTGAGGCGAAACAGCCCTCTCCATACTCTATATCATTTAACAACAGCCATAATTTTGCTAAGTCTATATTTACGTCTATTTGTGCGCTGCATTTTGAAAAAAAAAGCTCTGTTCATTTGATCATTCATTTTAATCTAGCTGTCACACATTTTCATTTTATTTTTCTCCTTTTTTTTTGTCCCCGGCAAATAATGCGGGAGATATAGTCTTCAGTGCAGTCCTCTGTCCATCTGTCTGTCAGTCCGTGGACATTTAGTTTCCAGAGCAGAACTTGAATACTGTTCAATATTTTTTAAAAGAACCTGCTGTGCCTATTAGTCCGGTCCTAGACCTTTTGATATTTTGGGATTTCTCAGATTAGATTGCGGGGGCTGGGGAGACACTGTGTGTCATCTTCTGACGACTCTTATTTTGTCATGGCCTATCTCATGTTGGTTTCAATTTACTGCATTCTTAAAGAGTCCTTGTACAAGCACAGTGCTTGAACTTGTTACATAATGGTATTTTCATAATCAGTCTTGTATAAATTAGGTGCCCGTTCAATGCTTCTGAACTTTCAACAGATCGTCAAGACCCAGTGCTTATAGGCTCGGCGGTTTTTCTCTCTAACAATTTCTATAATTTGACATCTTCGTTGAGAAATGCTTCTCAATTCTGTCTTGTTTGCATAAAGATCTCTCCACAAATGTTATTACGAGTATAAGAGCATGCTGATCATTAGCATTCAGCACAATTATGCATCAGTTGAAGTGTTGAAATTCAGCTAATATTTAATTAGAGAAAAAAGTCAAGGTCATTCCTTGGTCGTGACATGAAACAGGATCTCGGCTCGAATTTAAGCGGTAGTTTGACTGTAGGCACGCAGATCAGAGGTCAGGGGTCGCAAAGGGTGAGCGCTGAGAATTCTGTATATTTATTCAACTGTTCTGGATTTGGGGAGAGCGAATTCATTCTCTGCAGACTAAACAGAGACTTTTGCCGTGGTCTCAAAGACATGTTTTATGTCCACTGAAATCCATACATTTTTTTCCCCCTTCTCCTAATTAGAAATGTCTTTTTTATTAGCGGCTATATGCTGTGATTGTAGTACCACAGGTTTGTTAGTATTGAATTGAGTGCTCGGCTGCACTGAAAGCATTATCCTTCATCTGGCTATAAGAGGTAGAGGTTATGGCATAAGACATGCATTTTTAATACTGTCTTGTCCCCTGCTGTCGTGCATTGCGTTAGTTTGTGGAACCGTCTGTCCTATATCTGAAGCCTCAGTCATTTTACTGTACTTTCACAACTTGTATATATATATATTTTTTTAAGAGAGACAGTTTATGCAGTGGGGTTTAAGAATGTAAACGATAAACACGGTATTGCTTGCGGGAACGGTTTATGTACAAATAAAGGCCGAGTATGCTTTTATACGTGGCGAAACGAGACACTTGAAAGGACGCTTTAATAATGCAGGGACAGGGTAAATGCTACGGGTTTTTTTTTCACACCGCACTGATTCGGACATTACGCCTTAGGGGAAAAAACCACTTGGAGCCAGGAAGCTGCAATAAATGCGCAGGCTGGTCAGATTAAAACACACAATTACAACCGGTGGCGAGCAATGTTACTCACACCAACTAACCCTCGCAGATAAATGGCAAAATACTCTAACTGCGCAGAGAAAAGAAAAGAAAGCGGATGAATCAAACAGTGTTTGATGCTTGCGATTTCCCTGGTTGCATGGGGAATGACTTCTCCGAGAGGCAGCCGGGAATGGTAGAAATGCCCGCCTCGCATGGAAGACCGCGGAGAGTCTCTCTCTCTCTCTCTGCTGAGCTCTTTTTGCGGTAGCACCGCTGCCCTCTACAGGATCGCTAACTGCTAGTGATGATGTCAGCATATTTCACCAGTTATCGCCATACAGTCCTCCAGGGGAAGGGTGGGGTATGAGGGTTCGTGTCATGCTCCGTCGTCATGGCGCAAAGCTGATGCTATTTTTTCCCAGTGCTTTCGGGAATGTGGTCAACAGATAGATGCTGAAAACATTTTTTATATCCTTGAGTTGCGGTGGAAAATCCAAGTGCAGAAAAGAAGTCTCCCCTGCAGTTTTGTCCAAATTACCTGTATTTCCTCACCCTATCATACATTGAGCAAAACTGTCTACCTGTCTGAATTCACTTTTCCTCTTATGTGGGTAGGTCAATCAATCTGAAAATCCACGTTAGCTTTCAGTATTGGTGTAGTGAGGGACTGACAAAGCTGGTTTTTCCATTCACTCAAATTTGAGCTGCTTACTGCCAAAATTAAGGTGTTAAAAAGCATTTTTGTCAAGTCTGCATGGAGTTGTGGCACATACATCCCCGAAAGTCTGCACGATCGTTTTGACGCACACTTTCCCTGGGTGTGGACTAGTTTGGAATAAATTTTAAGTCTGCAAGTAGTAGCTCAAGTCTGTGAAAATCAGCTGGCGGAGTTTATGGGCGTACATAGCACCTGGCAGAACCTGCAGTTTCTGACCCCAGTACTTTCCGCCTGTATCTGTGAAAAGCTAAATGTGGTTGGACATTGAAATGATCGGCCAAGCAATCCATAGGTTTTGATTTCTTTGATAAATATTGAGAAATGCTGCACTGATGTTCCTGGGTGGTAATGTGTAGCCTAAAAGAGAGTGGAGACTGTGCGTCAGTGTGTGCCCTGAGCACACAGATGAGTTACCCCCCCACCTCCCTGTGGTGTGGTGCGCATCGCGGGATGGGGGTAGCAGTTGCTGTGGGAGGTGGAGCAGCTGCCGGGTTGGGGGGGGGGAATCGTGGAGATGGTGGTGCCTTTAGCCTCTCCATAACCCCACCCTGATAACACCCCAACCCAACCCCGGAACAGAGAGACACCAGCATGTATACACACAGGAACACACACACACGTGTATGCATGCATACACAGACATGTACACATGTAGATGCAAAGCATGCATACATACACTCATACTCTATACGCACACGCACTACATACACGTAGATAGATGCACAATTTGCTCAGAAAGAGAAAGCCATAGACCGTGAACTGAACTTTACTGCTAGAATATGTATTTCTCACCACTTACAGAAGGTATTTTGTCTTATTTTGGAGGAGACTGTTTTACCTCTGTCATTTTACGTTCAGTTATTGGTTGAATGAAATGGAAATGGAAACATTTAATGAGTGTTTGCAACATGGACATAATGCTAATAAATATATTGTTTTCCAACATTGAAATGTTGCATGTAAACATATGAATAAACACAGCAGAAGGTTTCAAGGCCCAGACTTTTCTGTTTCTCTGGAGGTCAGATGCTACACGTATCATTCCATTTGAATTGGAAAAGGTCACTTCAAAGTCCTAAAATTGTTGCTTATTTTTATCGTTTACTAAAAATATGCATAATAATTCATCAAATGTGCTCCCTTCCAAGAAGCCTTGAAACAATTATGAAAGTCAAGCGTAAAAAAAAGCAGAATGCAGTTGGTGTGCTAGCTCAGTCCCCTTATCTGACGTGACTCTGAATTCTTCTCCTCTCCAGAAGGCCAGTCTGTTTTCCCCATCTGTGACCCTCTCTCTCTCTCTCTCTCTCTCTCTCTCTCTCTCTCTCTCTCTTTTCTCTTTCCTGTTCTCCATGGCATTCCTGTTCTATTCTGGGCCTTGCTCTTTCCCTCTTGTTCCCTCCTTTTCCCCTTTGCTGGATCAGTAGGGCCCTTGAGATTACATCATGTGACCTTGGTATTTTGGGGGGGGTTGGTGTTGTATGGGGGTCAGTCCACCAGACAAGGGGAAGCTGGAATCACGAGTCCAGGGAGACTACACTAAACCGAGATGGCTGGAAGGGGTTAAAGCCGAAATGGAATTACCGCAACGGTTCATGTTGAAGGCAGCAGACTAAAGGCCTACCTTATCAGCACAGTCTCAGGCCCTGTCTCGTTATGTCAGCCGTACATGCGTCCAGTAACAACCACATACTTAACGTAAATGGCTACGCCTGGCCTGGTGCGGTTATTTTATTGCTCGGCCTTTGCGCATACATTATTGATGTTTAGAGTATGGATGTCACCGGACGTGTTGCGAGGCCTTAGGAGCAGCTGGTGAGCAGGGCTAGCATTGTAGCCAAAGCGCGCACTGGAAGGCTGCTGAATTGCTCAAGCAGTTCATATATCCTTGTGATTTCAGTGCGTGTGCACACCCAGTCACTCGAGCCTTATTATGTGGGACAGCTGCGCATAAATAGAATAGGATTTCTGGCCTATGGGGGAGTTTGAATAGTAGGGCCTAAATATGAATGTCTCCCTCAGTCTGTGCTTTCTCAGAAGCGCATTGGCCGCGACGACACCGCTCAAACAAAACACAAAGGGCTCGCTTTGATTTGTTATTCGCCTTGCTCAGAGCTAAGTGTTGCGGAGCAGATCAAATGTTGTTTGTGCGTTTCTGCGGGTACGAGTCGCGCCCATTCCTCTATATGGGTGGCATTATATGGCAGTTGTAAAACATAATGGAACAGCTTATTTGCACTCCTCGAGCCAATTTGTCTGGAGGAATTTCTTTCTCTTCATTTCCTCGCTAAAACGAAATATGCAGAATTTGTGCTAGCTGCGCAAATCACTACTCCCTGAGTTAACGTTCCCGTGCTCGTGTTTTACGACTGGCAGCGCCGCACGTGGGCAGAGCACAGTCCCCTCTCTCTCGATCTGCGAAACGACATCGCGAGTGCCCCCCTCTCGGCTGGAGACTGATGAATTTAAAGGTTAATCTCCGGCCCGCCGCCATCTTCAAAAGGAGAGATGGCGACTTTGAGATTACCCCCGAGGGGCAGATTGATCAAGTGACGTCACGGCCAGCTGACATGACATTTCGCGTTCCCGGTGTCGGCACGTGGCGCTCCGTCGATAGCGGCATCTGTTCCCGAACACCGCAGAGCCCATTTCCGCTGGTCGTCGCCTCATTTACTGTGCAATGCACCCCTGCACTTTATTGTTTTTAAATTGTTATTAATCTATTTGTTTGTTCATTTATTTATGTTTTTATTTGACAGGCTGTGTTATCCTATGAGTATTAATAGCGCTTTAGAAATTGCAGGCCAGAATATCAATGAGGCAAATAAGCTGGTTTTGTATTTCATCTTGACATATGCAAAGATTAGAAAGCATACAGTCCTGCCATTCTTGCCTTTTAGGAGGATAATACTCGGCAGTCTAATCGTTTGTACTTGGCTTTGGTGCACTCAAAGAAAGCTGCTTCCTAGGGAGTATGCGAAAGTTATTACCGGAGTAAGGAAACTGCCAGTAGTGATAAGCATCAACCTTGAAATAGGAGCTGTTAAGACAAATATTTTGCCTTTTTATTAGAAAAAAACTGTCCTCGGTATCTGCTCGGTCAGCTTATTTTGAGTATCTGTGGGGACTTGTGCATTCTAGCATTAACAGTGATGGCCTGGAAATCCGTTCCCTTTGAAGGGCTTTCAAGAAGAGCACATTCTACTCCTGCTTTCTGTTTGTGTAAGTCTAATGATTCATTTTATGAGACCGTCTGGAAGGAGGTCAACAGTCATACTGCAGCACCTCAGTACAACCCCATTTCCAGAAAAGTTGATAAGCTGTGTAAGATGTAAATAAAAACAAAATGCAATGATTCGCAAATCATTTAAACCCTATATTTCATTGAAAATGGCGCAAAGACAACATATCAAATGTTGAAACTGAGAAATTTTATGGTTTTTGAAAAGCATTTGCTCATTTTGAATTTAATGACAGCAGCATTTTTCAAGACAGCTGGGACAGGGGCAATATTTACCACTGTGTTGCATCACCTTTTCTTTTTACAATACTCTGAAAGCGTTTGGGAACTGAGGTGACCAACTGCTACAGTTTTGGAAGTAAAATGTTTTCCTATTCTTGCTTGATATAGGCTTTCAGCTGATCAACACTTTGTAGACTCCTTTGTCATATTTTTTTTTCATAATGCGCCATAAATTTTTAGTGGGCGACAGGGCTGGCCCGCAGGCAGGCCAGCTTACCACCCAGCCTCTTTTACTACGGAGCCATGTTGTTGTAATACGTGCAGAATGTTGTGTTTAGCATTGTTTTGCTGAAATAAGGCAAGGCCCTTCCAGTCAAAGATGTCTGGATGGCAGTATATGCAACTCCGAAACCTGTATATATTGTTTACCATTAATGGTGTCTTCAGAGACACGCAGGTTACCCAAGCCATGTGCAATGATGCACCCCCATACTATAATGGATGCTGGCTTTTGAACTGCGCACTGATAACAAGCTGGAAGGTCCCTCTCCTCTTTAGCCCGGAGGAAGCGGCGTCCATAATTTGCCAAAATAATTTCACATTTTTGATCGGTCAGACCACAGGACAGTTTCCCACTTCGCCTCAGTCCATCTTAAATGAGGTCAGGCTCGGTGAAATGCCATAGCATTTCTGGATCTTGGTTTAATATATACATGGCAGAGTTTTAACTTGTGTTTGTGGATGCAACGACAAATGATGCTTGCTAACAATGGTTACAGAAGTGTTCCTGAGCCAATCCAGTGATTTCCATTCCAGAATCTCATCTGTTTTTAAGGCAGTGCTGCATGAGAGCCCAAAGATTATTGCCATTGAATATTGATTTTTGGTCTTGTCCCTTGTATACAGAGATTTCTTTGGATGCGCTAATCTTTTGATAATATTCTGTACTGTAAAGGATGAAATCCCCAAATTCTTTGCAATTTTACTTTAAGAAACATTATTTTAAATTGTCGAACTATTTGCCCATGCAGTCTTACCCTGAATGGTGAAGCTATTGCCATCTTTATGTCTGAAAACTTTTTATACCCAATCACGTTACTGACCTGTTGCCAATTAACCTTCTTTGCAGTGAGATGTTCTACCAGGTGTATTTTTTTTGACATCATTCAACTTTTCTTTAGTAGCCCCTGTCCCAACTTTTTTGAAATGATTTGCTGGCATCAAATTCAAAATGAGTAGTTGTTTTCCAAAAAGAATTAAATTTCTCAGTTTCAACATTTGATATGTTGTCTTTGTGCTATTTTCAATTAGAAATAGGGTTTTAATGATTTGGAAATCATTGCATTCTGTTTTTATTTACATTTTACACACTGTCCCAACTTTTCTGGAAATGGGGTTGTATATTTCCACATTTCCAATACATAAATGGTATATTTTAATTAAAAATGTGCATTGGGCCTCAGAAGTAATAGGCTCTAAAACTGAAACTAAATTTTGTTTTCTATTTGGTGGTCCTAAGTGGGATTCTAGCGCAGAATCTGGTGCCAATCCTAGCCCTCAATCCATTGAAAGCAAGATGCGGTCAGTACAGATCAGCAGTTGAACTGTTACTCACAACTCATTGCTGTCTATTTTGACCGTTTGACCGCCATTTTGTCATAACTGGGGTTCATGTTCTGGCCAAAACAACCCTAGTTGAAAGAAACTCTGTAATGTAGATATTGTTTGCTTCAACCTATGGCTGTGCTGATGTTCAATGGCTGCTGTGTTATCTATTCATTGCTTTATCGTGTTTGTCAATGTACTTTGCCGAAGTAAAAATAGGCCCTTTGTGCTACTGCTGTGTCATAGTTGCATGTCTATTCATATCCACGCCTGGGCCTCAGATGGTTATAATTAGCTGCCTGCCTTTGGGGCCGATTTCTGCTCTGGATGAACTTCCTTCACTTTGCTCCTCCTTCTTAAATGGTAGCAGAGCTGTCGTTTCGAATCCTGAATCCTTGGTCGCCAAGGCCCGTTAGTGCTTCTAAACACCAACTTTTATTGCATTCACTTCCCCTCTTGCTTGCTTTAGAATGATTGCCCTGCTGACTACCGAAGACCACAAGGACAAGTCAAATTTAGAAACAGAGCGAAGAGTCAATCTGAAAAAAATACAAGCACTTTTCTGGGACACCACTCTTCTTTTAGATTTTTGTTTTACTGTCTACCATAACTGTTTTTTTTTTTTTTTTGCATCATCTGGTAGGTTGTGGCCATTTTGTTGGCTTTCATGGTCATTACTGCTAAATTAGTCTTGTATTTATTAGTTTTCCAATGTAGCCAAAATCTTGCCATGGTTACTGTTTCTTAGGTCTTGCTGATACATCACATATGAAATAGATTTACTGTAATCAAAAGCACTGCAGAGTTATTGAAAATGCCTCATATACTCACAGGGTGAAACAGGGGACACTTATTATTCCAAAACCAGGGAAAAGTGAAGCCGTGCCGTCTTGCTTACATACTGCTGTGTAAAAGCGCCATGCTAATAACGATATTTGGAAAACAGAGGGTTTTAATTTTAGTCTTTTTGCCCCAACTGTGCTGATTCCCTGTTCTAATTGGATAATTCTTCTGCACTTTAGAAAACATATATCTTGGGTCTCCCTTGTTGGAAATATCTAGCATTTTTTCCATAGATTTTACGGGCAAAGTAAGGTGTGTTTCATTAGTGAGACATTCAGCGCAAGTATGTCTGCAATTTAGGCTCTGCAACCTGGACAATTTAACATTTCCCACAGGAATTATCATTGAGCTGGAAAGCAGTCCAGCAGCAGTATGGCCTCATGCTTACGTAACATGTAGACTGTCCTTGCTGAGTGTTATGTCCTCTGTACATGATCAAAATATGCTGAAGTCTGACCACAGTTTTCCATTCTGAGTGGCCATCTGTCGGAAGAAGGCCATATTGATTTTACATGGAAAAAAATGGCACAACTTTTATTATTATTATTATTATTATTAGTAGTAGTAGTAGTAGTAGTAGTAGACGTAGACGTCATTTTAAGAGGAGTAGTGGTGGTAGTAGTTGTATTAGTGTCGGTATCATTGTTATTATTATTAAGCCAAATTCCCTGTCTTCATATAGTGAAAACAACAGTTGTGTACTGCTTAGACCATATTCAGTTGCACAGCAGGTTTTTTTTTAACTCTGTTTTGGTGATAAATCTATTTATTGCTTGACAGATGCACCTACCCAGGATAGCATACATGGCTTACATTTTCTCATATTATCCATTTATAGGGTCGGGGCATTTACTGGCGCTATTAAATTGCTCAAGGGCGCATTGACACGCTTGCTGTACACACCCAGGCTGATTCCATAACTACCATTCCATACTGTTGCATCAGCACTGAGTACATCATCGCATCTCTGTCTGACCTCATTCACTGCAGTGCACTAATCAGAGATGAGTATCTCAAAATAAAAAGGGATCTTTTGACACCCAAGTTTACCTCCCTGCCGGGAAGCGATGAGCAGATGAATGTGTTTTATGTGTGCGTGTACGGACCCGTCCGGACGGGCTGTGCTCCCGGTCTTTGGCCGCGTCGGGATTTTTACCCCCCCCCCCGTCAGATCAGAGGAAGGCAGTGCTGTTTTTAAAAGACCAAAGTAAAGCACTAAGGTCCTGATTTTTATCTTGCAGCTCCGGCTCTTTGGCCTTAAGTTTGAGTTAATAGCTCAATGCTGTGGAAACAAAACAGATACAATCACTCGAAATGAGCCAGTTCCTGCAGTTTCTCATATAGAAGTCACAAGGCTCTTTTCTAAGTGGGCCATGTCTTCGGGCACATTTCTCAATCTCGACTTGTACTGAGCTAAATCTCTAAAGTGAGCTGTAGCGCTGCAGTGGAGGAGTCGTGCCTCAACCCACAACATCCTGTTTGCCCTTAAAATATATTCACATATTCAAAAATACATTTCACATTTTCAGTGTCTGACCTATAATGCCTCTTCATCTGACCTATAATGCCCGTTCATCACAGAGGCCAAACTGAATAACTGGTGAGTCTGTTCAGGCAAAGTACTGAAACCTATTTTGCTTAGTTGCAGATAGACAGCCACAAGGTGATTGTGGGAATATACTGTGGCGTGCCATCGGCGGTATGAAGACCCGCGGTAAACTCACCTTTCAATGCATGTTTATGCTATATCCGTTGCTCTTTACCTGTCCTGATTTGCAATCAAACATCGATTTGCTCGGATGAATTTAGTGGACGAGAACCAGTGTCAACTAATCCACAAATTGAAAGTTCTGAGAAAAACAGGTTCAAAGTTTCTGCTCTCTGGAAATTCAGAGGTTTACCAGGTTGTTGATATTTCTGGCCAAAAGAACTTGTAACTGATGTGGAATATTTATGATTTAAGCATAGTCTGAGGGTGCTACACATACTTAACTCATTTTTCACAAAGTGCTAGATAGTAGCCTCTGGTTCTCACCCACTCAGTTGACTGAATGACTGGCCTGTTTATATTTGAAAGCACTATTGTACATTGCATCAGGCAACTAAGAGGCATTTCCTATGCACATAAACACAACGTAAAACAACAAGATGTCTCTCAAAGATTCTGAAATCATGTAGCTTACGAAAAGGCACAGATTTACGTAAATTGGTTTGGGAGGCTTATTGTAATTTAAGCCTTATACCTGGAAGTTTGGTATCCTTTGATACACCTAAGATTTCTTCCTCTTCAGATGTATTCTTTTGAATGCTTACAAAATCAAGTCCCATTTCATGATTAAATACGCTGCTGAAAAATGCTAAAACAAGAGATGGAAGTCAGAGAAAGTTTTGGATTTTTTGCATTTTGTCGGATTATTGTCATCCATACAGTATCACACCCATTATATAGATGTTCCCAATTGGCAAACACTTTGTCATCATCATTTCTTAATCATTAAAGGCTTCGTGTTCGTTTCCACTTCCTTGCAAACAAATTGTTTGATTGTTAATCAGGCGAACAGAAACCGGAACTAAAGGCACTCCGAGAGTGCAAACCTCCGCCAAGGCAGCGCAGTTGAAATCTTGCTGAGTGAACATGGCTCATAAGAAATTTCAGGATAGGTTCCATCTGTGACGGGAGACCAATCAACCCACAAAATTTGAGCGATATCACTGGAAGCAAAGTTCAGTTATCGCGTGTCATGGGATTTCAAGATGGCTGCCTTGGCAGATATATTGTTTGACCGATTGTGGTCAAAATCAATAGGGTCCATCCCTGATGTTATAGCAACCTACGCAATTTCAGAGATGTCCGTTCATTTCTTTTTGAGTTATCTTGTACACAAACAGACAGACAGATGGTTATCAAGCATCAAGCATGAACGGTGAGGAGGTTGTCATAGGCCTCTCATACCACACACACACACACACACACACACATATATATATATATATATATATATATATATACACACACACACACAGCGGGTTGTAGTTAAGTGTTCAGATTGCGGTGATACCTTCAGCTTCTCTGTTCAGCCTGCACCATTGGTTGTCAAGTCCTGAGTAAGATGACAGACTCATTAGAGAAGATGCCTCTCTGAACAGCAGAAAACTGGAACATTTTGGTGAAAAACGAAGAGGTACACAGAAGGGAGAATGGTGGGTTTGACCTCAAAAGACAGTCCAGTTCAAGATTCACTACTCGACAACACTCTGCAATAAAAAAGAAGCCTTGCAATTCAAGGTCATGCCCATCCTGGCTATATGGGAGAAAAGCTGAATATTCTCATGTCAGCTGTCTTGATATCTTGTTGTCTCACCTCGTCGATTTCAGTCCAGCGCTCTGGACGTCCGTGAAGTAAACGTCTCTTACTCATGCAGCTGCTTGGCCTAGTGCTGTCGTGACTGAACAAAAATGGGCGCTGCTGTCCAATGGAAGATGAGGAGCAAAATTTGGGTGCCACTGGTGTAGCATTAATTTGTGTTGTCTCAGGCATTTAATGACCATTTGAACCAGACACCATGTATACTCAGAAATGATGGTTTAAATGCTAGGATTATTGTTTTTACCATTCTTTCAATCTTGACATTATGGTCAAACCACATGGCAATGTCTGGCCTGTCAGAAGTATATCCTCCCAATTGTATAGACAGTGCTTCTTTTGGTTAGTCAGAGTTGATGGTCATGATTTACGTGACTAAGCTATGGATTCGTGTCTGGCAGCCTCGTGGAGATCAATTCCTTCAATCAATTCCACTCAAATGGGGACATCTGGGGTTACAGGCCTGAATGTGGACCGGGTGTTGTGATAATCTTTACGGGTCACTAAAACATATGGCTGTGGCTCTTTGCACTGATGTCCTCAAATGATGCAGGAGAATTCATTCTGCTTTTCTCATCATACTGGCAGCGCAAGCCCAGAAAAAGAACGTGGCAAATATCATTTGACGAAGACAAACGGTAGCCCAGATCCAGTTTTAGAACTTGGGCTTTCATTCGCTGATGGCTAAAAGCAAATCCTTTAATAAGCAATTATTCTTCAACATCATAGCCATCTTGCTTTGAAAGAAGAGCGACTAAATGTACCATGATAAAGTAGCCTAAAAGGCATTTGCAGAGCTTATTTTGCTGTCATTTTCTCTTAGCCATTTTGTATGTAAAGTGAACTTCAGTGCCCTTCCCTTTCTTTTTTGGGGGGAGGGGCATTCCACACAGTATTTAATAACAGCAAAGGGTCGTGTTTATTTAGCGGTGTCAATGAGGCAAAATGCTATCTTTATGGTTACTGCTGAAATATAATCCTGAAATATGATTTGCAGAGTAATGATGGAACATGGGAATGTACTGCTGAAACCCTTTAGAATACTGTAGTTTTTATTCCTGCCTTTCTTACCAGACCAATCAATTTGAAACAGCTGAATATTGTCAGGAGCGGTCGAGGTTTTATATACTATTGGACGTAGGCCAGACACCCCTGATAAGACCTCTGGCCCCATAACAAGTCTGCCACTCTGCCATCCAATTACTATTGAGAGTTCGAGAATGACAAAACCACGGAGACAGTAAAACAACAGCAAAAAATAAATAAAAATCACCAAAAATGTGCTTGTAACTCTCTTGTGAAATTGCAGAACGGATAAGTCGAGGAGAGCGAACGAGCTGCTGCTTGATTCTTCACAGAAACGGCTCTTAGTTCTTCTTCTTCTGAGAGAAACAGTGGGCTTTTCATGTTAATGCCTGTTCTGTGCTTTAGTGCAGCCAGCCAAATCCCTGCTTTAGTGTGATCATCTTTTCAGAAGTAATGATCATGGCTGCAGATGCCTCTATCATAGGTTTTGCTGCATAGGCTCGTTTAATTTAAGGTTTTAATTTCTGCCGTGGAGCCGTAATCGCTGGCAAGAGATCAGCTTAGAGTTTCATGACAACATACCTATGAAGGATTACATCTTCCAGTGCTTTTTTTAATAAATATTTATCAAATGCCATAGTTACATAATCCCCTATGGCCAGCAGTCCACCATTAAACATGTGGGAGCTATTTTATTCTTAGATATCACATCTTCTTTTCCATTACACGGCTTGACAGGCATTCAAAAATGTATAGCATTTAAATATCTGTAAGATCATGAGATTCATATGATGGAGAGTAGTGCTGATTATATTTTTCATTTTGTGTGCTCTGGATGTTACATCCTTTGTCTGAATTTGTACATCACAGCCTTTCAACGCGAAAGAAAATTTGATTTGTTTCATTTACTTTAAAATATTATGATAAAGGTTCCATGTGTAACAGGTCCTCTATGGCTCAAATTTAGTTGAATTGATTTGCTTTACTACGCTTGACAAAGCTGCATGGAACCTGCTCAATTCATCATTTAATGTTTGAACATTTGACCAATTGTCTGTAGCTTGACAAAATCATTCAGCATGGTGGTCTGGTATTCTGGGATTCTAGATGTTAGATGTCGAGGGAGAGGCAATTTTGCTATGGTAGCTAGTGCCTTATCACTGACAAAATGCGCACTGCTTACCGGTTCAGCATAAGAACGGCCCTATACGGTGCAGGCCGGAGATGTCAGTGCTGTGAATGGCATATTCGGCGTCTGTGCGAGATGTCGCTCGCGTCAGCATAGCCTGCCTGTCGTCAAGCTGTCGCTTCTGAAGCTGCCTGTTTAAAAGTTTTAAATTAGCGCATATGCCGCACGCAGAAATGAGCAACGTGTCAAAAGCGTCAACATCGTCTCGACAAAGGCTGAGGCAACCATCTGTCAGGGACAATCAAGCCAACCGTGCGAGGGACAAGTGCAGGCCTCCGCTCGTGCGATAGCTGAGTGGGGCGTCTGACAGCTACGCAATTTCCATAAAAGAAATAAAGTCACTCCTCCCCTCCCCTAAATTCAGACGCCACCCCCAAGTTCACTCCTCTGCTGACCAACGGGTGGTCATACTGAGCCCCTCTGACAGATGCCTGGCCCCGTCGTCGCAACCCGACGCAACCGACTCTCTGAATTTCAATCTCTCTCTGCATGCGTTACGGACCCAAACAAATAACTGCTTTCACCTCTGTCTTATGCGTTGTGTGTTCCCTCCACGGCAGAATAATTGAATGCAAATTGCATTTTTTTCTCTCCTCTTTTGCTTGGGTTGCATTGGGAAGGGCCTTTTTTTTTAGCCTTGAGACGTGACGCAGACCGATGCTCGCAGACCCAAAGAAGGATCTTTCAAAGCTTTTCTTTTCCATTTGTGATATGATAATGATTTTGGTTAGCGCTGAATATCCTGTGGGTTTAAAGCTTTTGCAAAAGCGAGTCTGGAAGATTTCTTTAATCCTCAAATGGGAAAACCTGTTGAGTGCGGTGGGGAAGGCATACCCATTACGTTCATGAGAGAATTTGCCTTCACAATATCGAGGGTCTGTTCCGCATATGGTTGGCGGAGTGCATTGGTAAAATCATTGCAATAATTTGGTATTCTCTCTGAAACTTTATTATTCCTTGGTGATTTATTAGAAGCATGTTTATTAGTTCTTCCATAATAACATATTCAGAAGTGCAGAACACATTAATGTACAACATTAGTCACAAATGCAATCAAAATTTAATGTATGTGCATAAATAACACTAGCGTTTTACTAGCATGTCTTAATTACCTTTGAGAGACCCTTTACTTTTTTTTTATAAGCATACAAAGCATGACACATAAAAATTAAGGGGAAAAATGTTAAGGGAAGTGTCTCGCCCCTGTGAACATATAATGTCTGAAACAGAGGATTCAACACTCGTATTCGCTGTTGTGCCTGAGAGATGGATGTTTCTAGAAAAACTAACGGAGCAGGTCACTCAAGGCCAGACCCTTGCCTCCGCGGGTGACCTCCCTGGTATTCGCGGAGTTAGCAGACACTTCTAGGCCAGGCCAGGCGAAACATAGCAGGCAAGCGTGCAAAATCCAGCGCATTTAAATTTTTTTGTAAGCCCTGGAACAGGGCTGTGGCCTTTTGTGACACAGCATTAAAATTGTTTCCACTTGCCTGCACGGAGAGCTTGCAGATTAACAAGGTAAGCAGATATTTGACATGGTGGTGCTCACAGGATACCACCAAGTAGCAAACAGAACTGAGATGGTTATTCCAATCAGGGCTTTACTGACCCTGGAGAGGGCATTTACTCTTAACCCAATGGGAGGCTCTGCAAATTTACCAGCAATGCGTGCTTTTATGAACTGTTTAAAGTTTGACTTGCATTTTATGTCTCATGACCCTCTGGTGAATGCCTTCCATGTCTCCTCTGATTCAGTAACTTGCATGTCTCTTAGAAGTAATTTCTCCTTTTAATGGTTTACATCTAGATTGTTGCCCTATCCCGGCTATGTCTTGTTTCATTGTTACTTGCTGACTTACCTGTGACATGTTCTTAAACTCCCTGTTTGAGTTGCTAGTTGCTGGATTGTAAATCGCTATTCGTGCATTGAACCTTTCCGTATTTCTTAGTACAAATTCTTCATATTTAGAAAGTGAAATGTAACATCAAATGATAATAATTAGCGGAAACCATCCTCTTTGCCTAAGTTATTTCGAACCAGCTTCCAAGCCTAATTTAAGGGTCGAGGATTGGGACCGCATTCTTGCTAACCCTTCTGAGTCTGTTCCTCTGTCCAGTTTAGTAGGAGCAAGCTCCCAATCCTTCTACAGTCATCAGGATCAGAACCGAGTTCCTCCTGAGCTACTCCATCCTGCCTTCGGGCAGTTCGGCTCTGGCGAAATGTGCGCTCCAGCTGGCAGTTGGCCCTCAAAGCCACTGGCCGAAGATTGGTGTGACAGTTCAAGGGTCCTGTCACTAGAAATGCCTCCTAATAAGTACGCGCCCTGGCTACCTATCCAACGAGCCTGGCTTTTTGGCGATGTGGTCAGTGCGTTTGACTCTTACCCGGGAGTCTGAGGTTCAATTCCCCACCCGGGCCCTCCTTCGGCCTGCCAAATTCACAACATCCATACTGCTTTGCCCACAAAATCTGAAGTGAACTGAACTTTGCCTTCATCTTCTGGGCTCCATCTCACTGTTCCCATATTACTATTAATAACCTCACGATTCGATTGTATTCTGCCTCCGCACTTAATTCCTGGTCTGGATCTTAACAATACATTCATGGTACATCTCAAAAATATAATGCTCTGCAAATGGGTCAGATCTGAGAATCTAAGCCTCTACCTCCAGGCTTAGATTTAGATAATTTTTTTTTTTTTTTTTTTTTTAATCAATTTGGATAGTTTGTCCAAAGGAATAACAAATAGGGCTTCATTAGCAAATAAATAAATAAACAAAATTGTGTGTATCTTTATTAATGAGTAGTGCTTTATAATAGCAGAAAACCACTATAGAGAGTGGTTGGAATTGTTAATTTCTCGAATTCTGTCCATTACCCACACCTATTCGGACTGATTATACAAAACTTGATTGATTATTTTTGGTTATACTGCAAAGGTATCCAAAGGTATTGGACTTTATTTCTTTGAATTCCGTCCATGAGGATTGCGGAAGTTTTGAATCTGACCCGAGTTCAAAGTTATGGACCAAGGATTATTGATTTCAACAGGTAGTGTACAGAAAACTTTTGGTTGTTTTGTCTGTGGTTGGGGATGGTGGGCTGGACACAGGTCGAGCACTAACACAGTTGAAAGTAACATAGCTAATGCAATAGCAAAGCCAGGAAAAGCTGCTATAACTTGTATCACCAGACCACAAGCAATTAAGTGGCCAATTTTCTGCATTTTAATTGTGTTAATTGTTTAACTGTTTTTCAGGATTCCAAAGCATGAACTCTGTTGTGTAGCGTGGTGGTGGAACAGGGTTAAACTTTTGTATATCTGTCCAGTCATTATAACATGGCAAAGCAATTTAAGCAGCATATACAGTGCCTGTCGCCACCACTGTTTCGCAGCAAAATTTATAGCAGTATAAGGGCAGGTCCTGGGCATAAACTCGGAAAGTTTAGTCTGAAAAGTTTGTTTAGTTATCGCTTGCGAAATGCTACGACTACAGAGGAGCATTTCAGAATGGCTTGGGCAGCCCAGATGCCGGAAAAAAGGGCTCAACTAAATCACCGTTTCTTTAAAGAAAATGATCCCATTAATGTACCGTTGACAGCATCGGTGGAACCCCCGGACGTATTCTCGGTTGCCCGTTATTAATGGGGAACTGAAAGGTCTCTTTACGAAAAAAAAAAATTGTGTCTTTTTTAGGGTCTTGCAATTGATTTTTATTTTTCCTCAGATGTCGACGCCCCCCCCTCCACCCGCCTGCTCCTGGACTCCGGGCCTGATCATTAGCGGCGTCTCGCCTTTTATAAATCTGTCCGCCCCCGGAGCTGTAAATCTTCCCACATGCTGACGATTGCATGTAGCGACTCAGTCCTAGGTTTTGTTTTGGGGGTTTTTTTCAGCCCCCTTCAAGATTGAGTGCCCCCCCCCCCCAGTTGCGTTGGGGCTCAAAATGGCGGAAATGTAGCTTACTGGTTTCTGAGAGTGGCAGCTTGGAGGGGGTAGGTTTGCTGAAACCTGAGTTTTTTCAAAATCTTTTAGCAACACAAAACCAATTGCATAGCAAATTTTTGATGAAAAACAATTATGGTGACCAATCACTGGTCATGTTACTGCTGAAGTGCTTAGTAAATCAAGCCCTGAGATTCCTAGTTTACCTCTTACTCCTTTCTGGTAGGTATGAGAAGCGGATCTCCCTTAATTTTGGTCACTTGTGTGCACTAGCTTATGCTTACAGATACCATTCTTTCATGATGATGAGCTTGCTCCAGAACCGCGGCCCTCCCGTGCAAAACGGTCTTTGCTGTTATAAGTAGCAGCTCCAGAATAAAGAATTGTCTTTTTAAAAGACCCCACTCAAAAGGAATAATTTGTGTTAAAATGAAATTCAACTTCCTGAGGATAGAAACTGGGGTGAAGCGAGTCAGATTCGAAGCGTTTCAGTACAAATTGCGGCTCATTTAATCTCCTAAATGTTCGGAGGCTATAATAAACATGCATTATTCATACTCTGTGTAAATTGCCTACAATTACATTTACATAAGGCCTGGGATATATTTTGTTTACTGTTCTCATATAAACAGTTGTATCTCCCTCTTGCCTTCGGAATTAACTTTGTATAAAGGGACTATAAATGTTTGTGTGGGATATGATGGAGTGAATTAATGTCCACTCCACTCGCTTCAGTCCTGGGCCAAACACTGAGGGAGTTGCGAGCGCATGTTTTATTGAAAGTGGCAAGTTGAGAGAACGCGGCCTACATTTTTGCTGTGCAAGACGGAACTTTGGAACAAACATGTTCCTTGGGCTAAACTCATGCATTTTCTGTTAGCTGTACTTCTGCTGAAACTCTGGACAGGACCCAGCTCTATCCCGCTGAACCACATCTATCATTTTTCTTCTCGGCTCGCCTTTCGCTGATCGTCCCGAGGCTGCATTGACCCCGGCAGAGCGTCCCACTGGCATTACTTGGCCCGTGCAAAAATCTTGCAGTAGTTGTGCGCAGCACTTGCTCATTTCTGGCCAAGCAAAGCACCAGGGACAAATCATTCATTCACACAAAATCGAGCGCGAGGAGAGGAATGGTGTGCATTTCTGCTAATGGACATCAACAGCTGGCCTGATTACCGAGCTCTCCAGCCCCTTAACCCTCCCACGACTAACGCAGCACTCAAACAAAAGTGCTGCTCAAATTTCTCTCTCTCTCTCTCTCTCTCTCTCTCTCTCTCACACACACACACACACAATTGTTCAATTTCAATGTTTTCACTATACTTTAAAGGCATGATATGCACTGTGTTGCTAAAGCACATAACACTGCATAATTATTATAATTAATATTAATGCTGATAATAATAGTGCTAATAATGCCAGTAATACTGCTATTTCTTCCACTACAACTACTACTACTAATAATAATAATAGCAGCGACAGTAAGATTCCCTGACTCTCCCTCACTCTCCCTCTCCCGCTCCATCTCTCTCTCTCTCCTTTTCCCCTCCCTCCCTCTCCCTCGCTCAAATGCATGGTCTGTGCCCCTCTAATTGGGTTCAAGCTAATTACACCAGATGAAAATCGTATGAGTCTGTGGCGCAGCTGCATTGCATTTTGAATCATGGTCGTGATTACACTCATCATGTTGCTTATTTTGATGTGCAGTGTTATTTGTCATTGGTATTCAAATTTTTTTTTTTTTTTTTCTGTATTTCGAGGAGCACTCAGGACATTGGTATTTTGCATGTATTTCGTGCTAATATATTCTAGCATGCCTTTGACGTATTGAACCCGAGGTTTGTTTGTTTTTTTTTCTCTCCAATCACCTGGCTGACCATAAATTCTTCAGTCGGGAGCTAATTGGCGAAATTAGCCGGCTGGGTTCATGGGTGGAACAAACACATGGTAGATTTTTTACGTATTTTCTAACCCTGGACTTCCCAGCTCTCATTAAAACTGCAGCTCGAAAGCATACAGTGCTGTGCTCGAACTGCCACTGTCTGTGCTCAATGGAAAGAGCCCATGCATCATGGCATACCTCGAGGTGCTTTTGTAAGCAAGTCACTCCGTGTGAGTCGGAGAGAGACATTACATTGAGCACTTAGCCTTCCCTTGCTTCTGGCGAGCCTCTGCTTCCTGAGCCAAATTCAAATCGGCCCTGTCAGATTCCTTTTAGTAAGCCCCGAAGGTCAGCCGCGAGCTGCATTCACCTCTTGGCCCCCGCTAGCGCAATCCGCGCTCCGCCGTGACACGGTAACCCGCAGGAAATGAAGGCTGGCCCTCGTCTGGCCGCACCTCATTGGCGAGTCGGCGGATGAGGACGCCGGGCCCATTAGCCGTGTCCCAGCGTTGACGCTGCTGGTGTCTGCGCCGCTGTAGGCGACGCGCGGGATTGGCGGATTGGCCGAGTGGCGTGCTGATTGCCGCCCCAAGCTGAAGTCAGCGACCCGCATTTCTTTTGATGCTCTTGTTGTGGGAGACCTCGTTTTTATTATTTTAATTCTGCCTCTGACTCGTTTTCCTGTTTGGTTTTTTAATGACTCGCAAAATGGTTTCCTGGGAGATATAGCATACAGCAACTAAACATTAGTCCGTGACTTTAAAATGGCTGTAACTCCTAAAAGGTTTGCACGACAGGGATCTAAATACAGACTAATTATGGTTGTCTGTCTCTACTTTAATCTCTGCAAATCTATTCATTGGTTTCTACTTCATTGGTCTGGAGCATAGAACAAAAATCCAAAATTGCGTTGTTGAACTAGTACTTCCTGACTACACATGAGTACATGCCAATGCGTTGCTCTCAGAGATTATGGTGCTCACAAAGACACCAAAATACATAAAAAAATGGCGAGGGCCAGTGTTGCTTTTGAAAGCATGCAGGTGTCGGGTATCGCTCTTGCCACATATTTCTACAGCAGCTTACGCCTGGGAGCCTCGCCCGTATATCTGCATTCACAGTTTCCCTCGATGTTCGATTTTTTTTTTTTTTTTACCCGAACCCAATTTGTTTCGTCTGGTATAGCATGATTAACCGTGCTCTGCTGCAAAATACCATTTTTTTAAATTTCATTTCATAGATCCCCTGAAATGGAGTCACTATCTGTCACAGTGCAGGAGTGACCTTATCCATAAAAATACCTCTTATGCGACCAAGTAACAACAGTTTTATTCCCTAAAAACTGTATAGTAAATTGTAAAACAAGTCAACCCTTTTATTCTCGGTTATAATGACAGTCATGCTCTGGGACCCTGTTACAGCTAGCGTTTGATATATTTTCAGGTTTAAAACTGATGACAGCTTGTGGCTATTAAATTACATAAGTTATTTTCACGTATTAGACTGAGATGGGGCCAATCCTCGTTGAGCAACTTATGATCACGGGCATTCTTCCAAGGGCCCAATGGCAGCACTAATGCAGAGCCAGTTCTGGCAGACAACTGGAGACATTCTCACAATCCCATTGACAGTCCCATGCAGGTCAGACACTGATCTACCCCTCTGGTAGGTGGGCTGCATAACCATGCCATGCTACCATAACATGTCTTTGCCTGCTGTGACACTGCATTGCTCTCTGCTGCTGCATCACACTTGCCTGCTGCTAGTTAACATTCTACCTCCACCCCAGATCCCTGTGGGATCTGAATCTCTCCCAGAGGAAGGTGTGGTATCACGACAATCCCTGCTCTCCTGTCCTCAAGCTCAGTAAGCTGCAGGGTGTTTAAGAGTCAAAGCCTTGAAGCAAATCTATCATTGTATCTACACTGCCTGGCCAAAAAAAAAGTCGCATACTCAAATATTTAGTTGGAACCCCTGTAGCTTTGATTACAGTGCATATTCGTCTTCTCATTGTTTTGACAACTATATGCAATGCCAGAACATTTATTTTCGATCAGAAATGCCATAATTTTTGGCGAGATCTTGTCTTCTCGACATAATGGTTGAACCACTCGGTGGTCTTTCTTGAGCACATCCCAATAACTTTTAATGTGTTTAAGGTCAGGACTTTGTGGTGGCAAATTTGTTTGTGAAAATGATTCCTCATTCTTGTTTTTGTCATTCATGGTTTTCTTGGCTAAATACAGGCCAATAACTTGCCCGTTCTGAAATACTGTAGCATCTTTTCCACCATCAAGGGATGTGTCTTCCGACATGATTTTTTAAGAAATGACGCGCTTCATCAGTCAGGGTTAAAATGATTATTGCCAGCTGAAACATATTATTAACCACAATAATGATCCAATTATAGAATTTGTTCATTAATTTCCAAACTGTGACTTTTTTTTTGGCCGGGCAGTGTATTTGCTACTGCTGCTATTAACGGTTTACACGCGAGTTGGCTGACAGAAATCGTTTTTGTGGCTACAATGACGCCTTAGCCACCAACCATCTGAATCCTGGCCAAACTTTCTAATCCCAGTCAAACAGTGAGGCTACGGGCCACCATTTTTCTTTTGTACTTGGCGCCTGTTTGTTGTTATTTTGGAGCACCAACAAGCAGTCGCCTGGAAAGATGGTCCTTTAAGACTTTCTTTGATTTGGATGGAAGAAAACGTGTATTCCTGTCGGAGGTTCGGTCGGCCGAATGGCTGTCAGTGGTTTGCAGATAATTAAGGCTGAGTGCTAATGAGATCTTTCATCCCCGTGTGTCCATTATGTCACATTCCCGCCACAGTTCTGTTTCTGGATCATTCGCTGCAAAAAAAAATTGTCTTAACAGGTGTTTTAGTCCTATAATGAGACTTTATACCCTTTATTCATGTTTAAAATACTGGCTTGTTTTAAATTACTGCTAGCTTGATGCATAGCATTTTCTTTCACGATTGGAGATTCTTGTTTTGAGTCAGATTTCTCATGTAAACTGCCATATGTTTTCTTATTTGACAAATAAGTTAATGGGAAGTAGGATTTTGAATTTAAAAATAGGACGAAAATACTTAGGATTTTCGTATGTTTTTGGTATTTGCAGGGCACTTCGAAGAGAACTCAAGTCCAGAACTCTGAATGGGAAGAACCGTGTTCATATTCAGTAAGTGGAGCTAATGTGTTTGATGCACTCGGAGAATGAAGCTCAGTGACGTCGTACCCTCGGTTCGTTTCCCGTGAGATGGACCCGGGGCTCCGATTTAGCGCGAGGATTTGCTCTCTCATCCTGTCCTGCGGTTTTTGTGGAGCTCACTCAGACTACATCAGTGACATCTGGTGCCATTAGGCTTGGATATCTGAGACCGACGCCGTGCTCGCCCGAAGCCTCGCTCGCTGCCGCCGCTTCGGAGCAGCAGGGAGGAGGTCGATACTGTAGGTATGCCAGTCCACAGGGGACGGTGATGTCAGCCCTTGAAGCCGCGATAAGAGCTTGATTAGTTCCCCGGGCGAGGGAAGCGGAGCCTCAGCCGCGATGGGCTAATCGAGAGCTCTCTCGTCGGAGAGGCGCGGCGCGAAGCCGCAAAGCTTTGCGGGTTTCGCCCGCCCTTCTACGTCCCAGCAGGAAGTGCCACGAAAAGCGTGGTGCGGTGTGATTATGTGCGACTGAATGCTGATTAGCACATATCTGCAGCAGCGCTGGTGTGTCCCCCCCAACCCGCCAGTCTCTCTCCACGACTCTCTCCAGTGCGACAAACTCGAATATCTCATCACCGCACTCCATTGCACTCGGTAATTAACTTCGGCTGGGGGCCAAAGATGGTGGGTCACAACTTTTAAATAAGAAATACTTCCTGTTTGCCTCCCAGCTTACCACACCACCCCCCCTCCAGACCACTCAGAGTCCTGTCTTGAGGTTGGTCACACTTGACCTGCAGGGTAAACATCGCGGAACAGCGGCGAGAGGAAACAGGCGGGCGGCATGGGAAAACTGGGGTGGGTGAACTGGACTGTGCATTGGGGGCGTGGCTCTGTACAAAGGAGCCTATCACAGGCCATGAGCAGACCTCACCCGGCTCATTCCCTCAGGCGCTGATTCGCTGACTCACATTTTGGTCACAGTTGGGAAGATGAGGGTCATAAAAGCCAATCAGGTAAACAAGGAACACTAAAAATCTTGTTCAGGAAAGCAGAAAACACTGCGGTATCTTCCAAATTCTGCCTTTGCTCTTCCCCCAGGAAAAACAGAAAACCTGTAACATATCCGGAAAGTCGTGTACCTGTGGCATTAATTCCATGCCGGAAGTACAGGAAGCAATCAATTTCCGCCACAATGACAGAGAAAGGGTGTGTGTGGCAAAAGTGTGAGAGAATTAGCAGGAAGCCAGTGTCTGCTTTGTCTTCCTGAGGGGGATGTGTTTGGTGGCTGGGGGAGGGGGGTTCGGTGCTCATTGATGTTAAACAAGGTGCTTTAATGATTCTGTCAGACATTAAGAACATCACAGCTCACTCCTACCACCTATCTGCACTTCTCAAGCATAACTCTGCGTTTTGATGTATTCCAGGTGTTAATACAATGACTGACGTTTAATGCATCCGGAAAGTCATTTCAGTTATGAAAGACTCTGTGGGTTCTGTCATTTCAGCGAGCGAAAGGGGAAAAAAAAGATTGATTCTCTTCTTCTTTTACATTAGCTATGCATTACGATCCGGAGTCGGCGTTATCACCCGCCGTGGCACTTGTCGCGTGTTAGCATGAGTTGATTTACTCCTCCTCGCGCGTTTCATAAGCGAGAATGAAAACAAAATGGAGATAAAGAGTGAACTCTGACCATAGTTAATGTCCTGGAATGCGCGTTTCGCATGCAGGGTACGGTACCATGCGGGTGTTAAATGTCTTTTTAATGGAGACAGTCTGGAAACCACTCACCCCTGCAGTCTGGATGGAGCACTGGTAATTACAAAGATGTCCTAGCTAGTCCACAAACTTTATGTTCTGTTCTGAAAAATGGGGAGCTGGGTTCACTCTTTTTGTGGGAGAGCGAGTATCTGGTCTGGTTTCTGGTTTGACCTAGTTTACATTACGGCGTCCATCCAAATTCGCACAAACCAGAGCTTCATGCTTCGGAGTTTATATTTTATGCGAAGTTTATGTTGATAGCTGGAGAGGTCTGAGTCATGTGGGGTGATGCGTCTGTAAAATGTCAATGGAAACCCGAGAGACCTGAAATGCTCCCATCCCTTGAGCTTGCTGACTGGCGACGGACACGATCTACGGAGGATGGCTGGTGACATTGAGGAAAAATGTAGCTGCAGTGTTTGATGTCAACTGTGTTTTACTACTTTTAAATGTGGCGATCCCACATGCTATGTTATTCTGTTCCATGCTTCTCGTTCTAACATATCCCAGTGCATATGCAGCCAACATACAGACTGGTGACAAATTTAAGGAAAAAAACCTGAATAAATGTGTGATGCTTCTCTTCTGGGTTCCACTCCACCCCCTAAAGGCAGTAGAGTCCCTTATACCTGAAATCAATGCAGAGTCATTCTGGGTGATCACATTAATATCCCACAATGAAGCATTCCTACCATGACGGGAGTGATCTCTTCTAGGAGTGCGTTTCCTGAAATCTCAAAAAGTTAGAACCATTAACTGTGAATGAAAGAACTTTGTAAGTTGCTAACTTACTTAGCAACTATGCTTTTGGGAAATGCTCCCCAGGATGACGATGGCCCAAGCCCCACAGGGCACAAGGGGTCACTGAATGGTTTCATGAGTATGAAAATGTTCCCTAAAAATATGGCACTGCCTTCAGTCACCAGATCTAAAACCAGCTGAACTCGTGTGGGAAATTTTGGAACGACGTGTTGACAACACTCTCCGCCACCGTCACCATCATCAAAACATGAGGGAATGTTTCTTGGAAGAAGGGTTCTCTGTTTCTCCAGTAAAGTTTTACACTTGCGGACTCTCTGTCCAGGCGTGTTGACGCTGATCTGGCAGCTTATGGAGGCCCAACCACCTGTTTATGTTGATTTTTCTTGTTATCGATCGCAAATATCCGAGGCGTTGCGGACTGCTAGCTCCGACATGTTCCCGTTCCTGCTGTAGGCCTTTCGAGGACAGTCTATGCCTGGATCAACCTCGCATCACCCTGATAGCGGAAAGTTTCCTCCAGTTTAGCTCAAGTAGTAAATGCTTCTGTAAAACCATCTGAGTGCAGTGGGAGCTTATACGCTAATTTCATTTTAGCCTTTTTCCTCAGCCCCGAGGGCTGTTATGCGAAGCTGTCGCACAGCGATCGGAGCCGAGTGCCAAATGCGTTTAGTGCCCAGCGCGGAGCTACTTGGAAGCAGACAGAACATCAGACATAGCCCAGAGCTCTGGACTAGCAAACCCCCGTCTGTCTCTGTCTCTTTCACGGAGAGCTCAGACATCAGTAAACGTTTTCTATTTTCAGATGATGAATGTTCTGCAAAGCCATAGAGGCAGCCGTCAAAATACAAACACATTTACATTTCAGAGACCTTCGTTTTGGACTTCATAATTTATTTATTTCTTTTTTTTTTTTGTGCGCTATTTTACTGTGGAAATCTTCAGAATAAATGTTGGGACTGCAGCAGGCTTGTATTGTGTAGCCCTGAGCTCCACTGTCATTAAATCATTTAAACTGCTTATTTTTAAAAGCCATGATTTTTTTGTAATGTCATGCTCGGGACGTTGAAATTTTCCGTTCGCTTTCAAACTGGCCGACTGTGAGTCATGACCCAAATTCACATATTTCCATCAAGGCTAACTGATAGAATTTTGAGAACTCAAGCTCTGGGTTTATAATCACTTCATTTGAGAGCAATGCTTTGTAGGGCTCTATTTTAGCATACAGTGGCTATTCTAGCCCTCAAGGGTCTCTTGACAGCTGGCTCTAAATACTCAGCATTATTTTTCTGGAATGATGAAAAAGTGTCTTGGATGACAAAAACATGTTGTGAAAATACTGTATTTTGAACATATTATTGATTTCGATTGGCCTTTGCGTAGACCAGGACAGTTGAATCTGTAGCTCTTAAACTGAACAGCATGTCTTGCGCAAGGGACACAAGTTCTGAATTTTAGTTCTTTTCGCAAGAGGAAGTTCATCTCCGCTAATATCTTCACTGGATGTGATTGTTGTTGACTTATGTTGACATTAAAGCTATCATCTAGACTGGTTTTGATTAAAAAAAATAATGTATGAGTCTGTGTGTGTGTGTGTGTGTGTATGTGTTTGTTTTATATGAAAGTTGTCTTTCTGTAATATATTTTCTGCATATTAAAGTAGGCATTGCCTGAAGTGTCCCTTCTAAATATGGTAAACTAAAGATTTACAAATGTGATTTCTTTTCTCATCTCTCTGTATTGAATTAGGTTTACAGTGCTGTAAAGAGATGCCATTGCAGTATTGCGGTTTTGTTTTCCCAATGATGTGCTGAACAGTAGGTTGGTGAAATTCATGAGTAACGATTTCACACAATTTCTGTGTAAAACGTGACAATATTTTTAAATCGTAGAATTGGTATGATTATTGCATATGCTATTTCCAGAATGATGCAACAACCCCAACTTGGAAGAGGTTGGGACTGTGTGGAAAATGTTCATGAAAACAGAAAGAAGTTATTGTTAAATTTACTTTGACTTGTATTTTATTGCAGACAGTATGAAGACAACATGTTTAAAGGAGCCATATGTAAGTTTGTGGCCAAAACTGGTACTGCAATCACATTCAAAATAGTGCAGAGCGCAGTATCCCCTCCCCCTCTCCCCCAGACGAGAGGTTGCCAGTTAGGTTGCCGGATCCAGCAAGAACGTCTACAACAAGGAGCTACCATGGCAAGCAACGCGGGGTTGATTACGCCATGTCAACGTTTCAATATCACCAATGATTTGCTCTCACAGGATTGTGTTCAGTTCAGTTCAGAAAAGATCGAGACTAATGACTAACTAACTTTAGCAATGGTCATATTGGTCAACTTGCTCGTCACTCTTCTGTGTGGATAGCCCACTAAAGTTCAGACTATACAGTGACGTGCGGTCGGAGGTTAGTTTGGTGAGGCATAATCCTCCCCTTTGCTTGATTAGCAATCAGACAATTAACTAGTTTAGTAAGACTATTCGGCAGAATGACGGGCCAGTTTAAGTTTTCGCGGCGTTATTACTCAGTACATCGAACCTGAAATGCTCACTAGACAGCAGATTTGTGCGTACTTGCTTCCAGGAAGCCGAAGCAATGTCATCAACAAATATTAAAACAGTTCGACTTATGCAGAGTTCAATGCTTGATCAATATACAATGTATTCTCCTTTAAATACACGCTTTTACACCCAAACAACAAAAGCGGGCGTTTATTTTCAGTCTTCTTTCATAATCCGATTAACAAAATGTTAAAACGATATACAGAATTACCAAGAACCGAGAATTTTTCCTAATTGATTATTCAGATTTCCATCCTTGCAGTCTCGAATTACAGTGTATACGTGAATGAATCTTTTTGTCATTATCTCCTCTATCAGTATACGGGCTTCCTATAGGCTTGGTCTTAATTGTTTTGATTGTCAATCAGGCATAGTACGTAGGAACAGGTTCACAAAATCCTGTGATAAAAGTTTGGGTCACTGCCTCACCTCACCGCACGTCTCTGGCTTCCTGTAAGCAAGTACGCGCAAATCTGCAGTTTCGTGAGCATTTCAGGTTCGATGTACTGAGTAATAACACCGCGGAAACTTAAACTGACCCGTCATTCTGCCGAATAGTCTTACTAAACTAGTTAATTGTCTGATTGCTAATCAAGCAAAGGGGAGGATTATGCCTCACCAAACTAACCTCTGACTGCACGTCACTGATACTATAATATGCGTAAAGAATGAATGAGGACTCATTTGACCGATGTACTGTCTCAATTACATTTCATATTGCCATAATGGCTGTGCGAATGTTGGAACGGTTTCCACAGTGTCTCAGCATAATGCCAGAGAAACGGACTCTAATAATGCATTGCTAATGTTATCAATGACGAGTCACGGTTTTTATTTCTTGAACAATTTGTTACCTAGTCAATTCGATGACCCACCTGCATACGCACTAACGTACCATGAATGAACATACATAAGGTTATTCAACTGTAGAGAATGTTTGAAATGTCCGTGCCTACATTAAATAGAATTAAGTTAGCCAAACTTAGCTGAATCTTACCTGTCCAGGAGAAAATTAGCAACTTTGGCGTCGGTCTTCAAATTCTTCTCCGCTTTCAGCCATCTCCATCTTTCAAAGGCACGTCCTATACAGATCGTTGTTCTGTTTCTGACTTTGTCACGACATATTTCGGAATCATAATGAGGCCTTTTAGGTTTAGTAACCTTTTGTGCTCCGAAACGCTGGTAGCTGCAGCTCAGTGGTAACTGGCAACCTGGATGCCAAAATGCTACTGACTTTGTGATTGGGAGATAGGTGGAGGGCGGCGCAACAGGCCAAAACACAGAATGTCAACATGAACATTAGTTGTGGGCTGCAACTTCGCTTTTGTAATGAGAATATTCTGGCTGGACTACTGTTGTCAGTGATATAAGTATTTGAAATTAACATCATTCCTTAATGTCTGGCGATATATCAGGGCCATTTCATGACTAATCAACCTACATTTCTTACATACTGCTCCTTTAATGTTTCGTCTGGTCAACCTATATTTGTAAATATACTTCCATTCATTTCTGCCATTCAGGTCTGCAACACATTCCAAAAAAGTTGGGTTAGGAGCAATTTAGATCTAGTAATGAGGTAAAAAGTCTGAATAATGATGTAATTTGAAACAACTGATGTCACTTGATTGTTATAATGATTTAGTACAAAAGCAGCACCGAGGACGGGCCTAGTCCTTCGAGAGCAAAGATGGGTTGAGCATTACAACGGCATTGCTTCATAAGAAGAGGGTTTGGGTGCTGGACTGGCTTGCCTGCAGTCCTGACTTTTCCCCAGTAGAGAACTTGTTGTCGCAACTCTTACCATTGCACACCTTGAGACTTGTATGCAGGAAGAATGGGACAAAAACATTTGGGCCTCTATCTTTCGCCCAGCGCAGTGTGATGCAAAATATAACGCAAGTGTCTTTGTTACTTTACGACTAACTAAAATACCAATTTCCCATCCAGCGTCCTCGCTGCATAAATAGCTAATTCACCTGCGCCAAATTAAGTGCCTATGGGCGTGTTAGTCTTAAAATGAGGCGTGGTCGTGCGCAATTCTGTGCTGTTGCCACCTTGAGGTAGGTCAAAGCTCTTACGCGATTGACCAACAAAAACCTGGTCTACAGTCAAAAGTCGGTTTTTGACTGCAATTTTAAGGGCACGTTATTATGATAGTATTATGCGCTTTTGTTGGCGAGTGCGTAACGCGCGTACCCTCTGCTTGTTACATACACAGGGATGAACTTCAGCACCGACACAAGCAAAAAATTAAAAATAAAAACATTATGACGTGAAAGATTATTTTCAAGATATTTAAAAACACGCGACAGAATGGTGAGTGCGATCGCTCCTCGTACCCACATCAGAGCATACTGTGATGCAGATGTGACAGAGCCTGGCTCTTTGGTGATGTGGTCAGCGCGTTTGACTCTTACCTGGGAGTCTGGGGTTCAATTCCCCGCCCGCGCCCTCCTTCGGCCTGCCACATTCGGGCATAATCGGCAGGATTCAGGGAATTCCAATGGATGGTAGCATGTGTAAAGCATGGAGCATGAGGACACTCCCCAGAAACAGGGGGAGAGATATGACAGTTGATGGGTCCTGTCAATAGAAATGCCTCCTAATAACTACGTGCCCTGGCTACCTTGCCAACGAGCCTGGCTCTTTGCCCATGTGGTCAGCATGTGTGACTCTTACCCAGGAGTTTTAGGTTCAATTCCCCGCCGGGGCCCTCCTTCAGCCTGCCACAGAGGCTACTTTAATCGTAAGGGGACCTATTCCATCTGGTAATTTGTGATTTGTGAGGTTATGCACAAAGGTTTTCACCAATTATGTTAGATAAAGCCACAACTCTTTAATAATGGTGATCTCTGTAATTAATGCTGTCCTCAAGAAGATCCGCCCTGGAAGGGTGGCTGTTCGTAATCAATGGTTGGCCAAAATATCAAATACATGGCATATAATGTCTGAATAGCGCATGGATTTTCAGTCTATCACACAACATACAAACTGTAACTGAACAAATGTTTGTAGAGCTGAAAATGCACTTCAGAGATTTGGATAAGTCCTGCATGGGTAGACCTGTTTTCTGCAATTATCTGAAAAACCAATTGAATCCGACCTGATCCATTAATACAGTGCCTGCTGTCCTGTTTCCATTACCAAATGCAAAATCCCGCATTTCCTCTGGAATTATTTACAGTTTGGCTGACAAACGATGTTGCCCTAAAAATGGCACTTGAAAGTTACAGAAAAAGCAATGGATGACATTGTTGTCGCCGTCTATAATGAATCCAAATTTTTTCCATGTATTCGAGTCGACCTTCAATCGTAAGACAAGAAGAAACAAGTTCTTTTCACTCCTGTTGGATATTATTCAAGGGTTTATGGTACATAATCAAAATAGCATTAGTTTTGTTTCTTTCTTGCTAGCTGTTTTTCTCACTTATTTTAATTTCTCTTGGTCGTTCCCCACCAGCACATATTTATTTATTTATTTATTTATTTATTTTTATCGGCGACCCTGAATTAAATCCCTTGTTGTAATGTAAAGTTCAGCTGTGGCCCTGGGGATTCACTGTTATAATTTTCAATATCTGGGTATGATTAAAATATTTTTGAGCAATAATTCAAAAAATGTTTTTATTTCATTTTTGGAGATCTCTTTGATCAGGTTTCCATACTTTAAGCAATGGTATGCTCGCACCCTTTCACTTCTGCCGTGAAGAGTTCTTTTTTTTTCTGCTACTCAGAAAATCCACCCTTATAATAGCTATTCGCCGAGGTACAAATCCCCCTGGCTTTTAAAGGGAATGGGAGATGACACTCTGATTGGTTTATTCCATGTTTCACCCAAAACACGCCCATGATTAATTAAGAGATTAAATCAAATCCTTTTGTACTGAGCGCCTAACTATGCATCCAGATAACCTGCCGTCTACCTAGCAAAAATGGATTAGGACTCGCCCTAAACTCACTTGTGTCACGTTTCAGACCGAGTGCTTAAATTGTTAAAATGGGGCCCTTGGTGTCTTCCGTAAACATTTATGAATAGTTATGAAAAGGAATGACCACATTAAAAAGTGGAAAATACTTTATTCTCCCACCTAATTTTTGAAATATGTTGCAGGAATCAAAATTGGAATAAATGTTGATTTTGAAAAATGTATTAAATTTATGTACTGTAATTAAACATCAAATAATGTGGTCCTTTATTGTGTTTGACACAACACAGGTCAGGGAAAATTTACAAATCACTGCTTTCAGTATTAATTTTAATTTAACACACCATCCAAAACCCCAACTTTTTGATTTTAAACTGCATTATGGAATGGACATTATTGTCTTTGAGCTTTAAAAAAATACTTTGCCAATTGAGAGCCAAATGGAAAGAGTCTGTCTGAGGTATGGTTAAAAAGCACTGCTCACCAGCTCATTGAAATTCATTGAAATCACACCAATCTAAGGCTCAGATCTAATCTAATGCTTCCATTATCTGTATAAATCTTTACCCCACGCTTGGTTATCTTGGCCGGTTCGTTCATCTCCATCCTGAAGAGCTGGTATTCCCATAATGCAGGCTATACCGACTGCTGTGTAAATCTCTTGCTAAGTCCTTAGATGTCCCTTGTTGTAATACATAAAAAATGCAATATCTCACACAAGAATCAAGTCTCATCTTTCATTCTCAATTTGTAAAAGCATTTTCTTGATCTGACATTGTTATGGTGTGAACTTGTAATGGCATTATTTTAGTATTTATTATATACTGTACTTACAACAGTTTGCATACACTTAATAATGTTCTTAATAAGGAAAAAGCAGGAAAACCATTGGTTTGCTCTATCAAACAGTCGGAAAGAACATGAAAAGGTTAAGAAGGTATGGCCTTTTTCAGAGATGTGTCACTGGTTAATTATATGTCTATAATTGCTTTTACAATTTATATATTTATTAAATCAGTGACAACTTATGTATGTTGTATCTGTTAAATTCATAGATGCATTTCAGTGGCCCTGCTTTACCAAATAAAAAATGCAATTTACATATACATGTACACTCAGACATTGAGCAGACATTCTTCTTCACAGAACATAGTCTTACTGACATGACATTCATGTGTCTTTAACATTATGATGCCCTTGAATGGGGAGGCGATATAAAAAGTGCAGTGACTTCTATATTGTGAGAAAAGAAGATACTGAAAGACCCTGTAACAGAAGCTGACAATGCCCGCTTTAACTATATGTGAATGGTTTGATTACAGGTCTAAATTTCTGGAACGCAGAGCTAAAATGAGAATAGAAGAAAAGATGCCTTTGTCCCAAATATTACGGCGCTCACTTTGCAGTAATGTATTTAGGGTTTTTCAGGGACGGTAGATGGTCTTCTCTGGTGTATTTTCGTTTAATGTTATTCAGACAGGGGGAAAGCCGAAAGGGTAATGGATAGAGATGGGGTCACAGTGCCACTGTGGGGGGATTGACACCCCCAGCTACATGAGGGATTCGTATCTCGGCTGACAGCGGGACGCCCTGCAGTCTGAAATGTACAGAGTCCCCGACAGAATTTTTTTTTTTTTTTTTTTTTTTTTTTTTGCGGCTAAAAGCACAGCACAACTGTTCCCACTTTTGCACAGAGTACATGCTACCCTTCAGGTCAGCCAGTGTCTGGCCCATACGTTGACTGGGAGAGCTAAAAGCTAAAAAAAAATGCTAAACTGCAGAAGCGCCATGGGTAGCCTACTGGTCAAATTGCTCCAGTGCTGGAGTCTGACAGTTACCCATCGTCTGGCGCAGTCTCAGCAGTTCAGCAGATATATGGAAGAGAGCTGCAGGCAGCAAAATCCACAATGGTGCATTGTGGGATACGCCAAGCCCTCCAACTGTTCCTCCAAAACACTCCTCCTCGTTTTTTGGTTTTCAGATTTCCCCTGTGTTCAGGGGTCGACTGACCCTGCCCTGGACCCCACAACCCAAACACCCCTCTACAGCTGAGGGAACGCTTTGAAATGCTACACACGGAGGCTGCTAGTCGAGGCAAGGCCAGCCTACCTCAACACCCCCCCACTCTCTCGCCGTCTGTCTTCAAGGCTTTACTTGCATTTTGGTCCCTCAAGTAATTAAATATTAACAGATCCCTCTTTCATTTTTTAACATATATCTAAGGCGAGGATTCTCGTAGATAAAGCATTCACATTACATCTCAGAAACATTTATGGGGAACCATTAATGTGATGTTTCTCAGTTTCGTCATGCTGGGTGTTACTAAGTTGCCGTTTTTTTTTTTTTTTTTTCCCAGTTGATGCTACATCACAAGGCAAAGTGATAAATTATTTTGACAATAGAACTACAGTGTTTACAAATCTTCTCAAAACAACCTGTTAGCCAAGTCGCTAGCACAATGTGCGCAAATAAATGCACTATGGAAGGTATCGGTTTGTTTTTGTGTGCTTTCTTTAGACATGGTGTGAATGGATGCACTTTTTTGTTTTTTGTGTATAGGGGGCAATGTAAGTGAATTTGTTTTAGTGAATGTAAGTGTAGCATTATATACATTCATCCCTGTCATGTATGTGTATATACTGTAGGTATATGATTGTGTTTTTTGTGAGTGTATGTATTTATGTGTTTACGTATTTGTGTAAACGTAGGAATATTTGAAATGTTTGTTTGAACCCATAACTGTTACATATCAGTTTGTTCACTTGAATGAGTTAGCACACACACCTCTTTTTGTTTCTGTGTGTGCCTTATGACTTCTACGAAACATAAATAAATGATATGACTATATGAGTGCGTTGGTGTATGTGCATGTTTGTGCGCTGTGACTGCACTAAAAAATGACGACGCAATATGACTGAGTGCATATGCATGTGTGGGTGCATTTGTGCTTTTTACCACTATTACTAGATGTGGCTATACAATTCTATTGTGTGTGTGTGTGTTTGTGCCTTATGACTACGAGAAAATGCGACTAAATAACATGACTGTTTGAGTGCATTAGTGTGTGTGTGTGTGTGTGTGTGTGTGTGTGTGTGTGCGCGCACAGATATGTGTGTCCTCTATGACTTCTATATAATATGATGATGCAATATGACTGTGCTCATGTATATGTGGGTGTGTGTGTTACAGCTATTATAAGATGTGACTACATAATACGATTGTATGCGTTTCTGTGTGTGTGTGTGTGCATGTGCGTGTGTGTGCGTGTGTGTGTGCGTGCCCTAGTTTGTGCGCTTGTGTGTGTTTATGTGCCTTCTGCCTTCTGCAAACCATGACTAAACATGACTGTGAGTGCGTTGGTGTGTTTGTACACTAGGACTTCTGAAAAACCTGACGACACAATATGACTGTGTGTACGTGTACACGTGGGTGTGTGTGTGTGCTTGTCACAGCTATTGCTAGAAGTGACCACATAACACAATCGTGTGTGTGTGTGTGTGTGTGTGTATGTGTGATTATGTGCCTTATGACTACAACAAACCATGACTAAACTTGACTGTGTCAGTGCACAATGACTAGTATAAAACATGATGCCACAATATGACTGCGTGCACGTGTGGGTGCGCGTGTGCATGTAATGGCTATTACCAGATGTGACTACACAACACTGTGTGTGTGTATGTGTTTGTGCCTTATGACGACCACAAAACATGACTAATGTGAATCTAACTGCGTTTGTGTGTGTGAGTGTGTGTGTGTGTGTGTGTGTGTGCATGCACTATGACCACTATAAAACATGACGGTGCAATACGTCGGCTTGTACATGCACGCGTGGGTGTGCGCGTGCGTGTTGCGGCTCTCGCCAGACGTGAATTAATAACACGATTGCGTATGCGTGTGTACACAGGGAACGAGAGCAGGTTCCTTTCTTTAACGTGCCTCTCCTCTCTGTTTTCGGGGCGCTGGCCAGCTGAGAGGGGGAAAGAAAGGGGCTCACTGGGGTTTAATTGAATTGTAAATGTGTCTGGGGAAGCGCAGCGGCAGATGGGAGGTGCGGCCGGCCCAGCAGGGCGAGAGAGACGGGGGAGGAGGGGGTGCAGGGGTTGTGCTCTCTGCATTTGGGAAAGGGGCTTTGGGCATTAGCATGACCCCGGGGCCCTTTCACCCTGTGTAGGCTACAAGGGAACAGACAAGGCTGGGAGCGAGTGACCCCCACATCACTCTACGCTATCGCCTCTCAACTAAACTAAATCCTTATAGGTCTAACGGTACAAGTATGTGATGAGAATGCTCGTTATGTGACATTCTAATGCTGATGTTAGAAGCTACGTCCTCACTAATTCATTTCAATTTTAAATCGCATAACTTTTGCTACGTTTTCGCCTAGCGTCCACACCACTCCGGCGTTTTCAAACCCCTAAAACGGAGACTTTTGAAAACGCTGCTGACACCGTTTCAGCTTGAAAACTCCTGGAGTGCGTTTTAGTGTGGACGGAGATAGTTTTTGTTTTAAAATGCTGTCTTAAAACAAAAACGTATAAGTGTGGATGTAGCTAGAATCAACACAGTCTCAGCCGGACTCTTTATATAGCGATGCTACCTGACTAAGCGTAGATATACAACTAAAAATGAGCCTTTTGGCGTCCTTATTTGACGTTGAGGGTTAGGGGTTGGGGGCAGGGTTTGTTTTAACACTGGAATAAAATAAGGACGCCAAGAGCCTCCTTTTTTTCGCTGTTTAGCAACACTTGGTCAGTTAGCGTCACTCTATGACAAGTTGGGATGAGACTGGGTCTCTAGAATCACAGGTCATTAAAAGCAAACTGAGTTCTTGAACATTCCGCCGAAAACCATGCTGAAAAATGGACTCTTCAAGGGGTTAACGCTGGAGAATAACACTGAGTCGAGTATTGCTTTCAAACATGGGTTTTTTTTTTCATTAGCAAATGGTACCATAGTATATCAATGAAACAAGGTATTGATGATCATTTTATTGATGGATGAGGGTAATAAAATCGAATTATGCACTAGGCTCCCCTGTGACTGCAGAATTGCTGTTATCAATTTTATATCTCAGACGCATCAAGGCTGGGAATCCCAGACTTATTTCTCGGCAGAATCTGCCTCGTGTCTGTGAGCAAAGGAAAAGAAGGGAGAATTTGTTGCTGGGAAGCGATGGAGGTTTACCGGTGGACTAATGACATTCTGCATGCGGTATAGCACACGCCGGCCAGATGCACCCCCATCTTTATCGCTGTCCGATACATCCGCTGCGCCGTCCAATCAATTGCGCAGTATTTCTCCTTTCACTCGGTCCCACATTTTAATTAACCGGGCTTTGTGGGATAATAGCATTAAAATGTCCTCGTCCGCTTGCCGTAGCCCCTGGTTGTGGGGAGAGATTTGCCTCATTGCACAAATTTCAGGTGAACAGTCTGTGCCGGACATGGACTTATGAGATTGGTCAAAAGTTCTGTTTGATTTGAGAAAGATCTATCCGCGCTGAAATGGCATCGTAAATTGAGGTGCTCGGTGCATATCTGTCTGACATTCTTGAATCACGGTGGCTTCAATGGCAGTGTAAGAACTGTGATAGCACATTTAAAAGTAAAACTACTTGAAATAATCCCATCTGATGTGGCCACCTGGTTTCTAAAGAAATATCTGCGTTTTCTGAAGTAGAATCATCCTTTGAAGAAAGTGTGTGTGCTGTTTCTAGAGCTGCCTTTCATTGCTTTCAATCATGGGTAATGGGGGTTACATCAGCGATAGTGCGCCGTTAAGAGCACAGTAATCTCATATTACTGATCTCATACCTTAAAACCACAGCAAACAAGAATGCAGACGCTTTGCTTGCGAGCCTCGAAGGCCATAAGTACTGCATGATAAGACTATGGCTGGCAGGTTAATAAAAATATGCGCTGGTAGTACCAGGAGAATAGCAAGATGGATGGCTTGGCTTTGAATGTAATCCAGGACTGTTTCTTGCTCGTGTTACGGATTCGAGAAGGCTGTCCGCTGGAAAAAAAAAAGAATTCAGGCCACACAGTAAATAATACGCTAAAAGAGTGAGGACCACGGGTCACCCTTTCCTGTACCCCTGTATACAGGCTCGATTCTCGCTCACGGGTGAGTGGGTGACCCCAGCTTGCTGCGACGGGCCTGTTTTACATAAAGCAGTCCAGAGGTACCATGAATAAACAGATTCATCCACATGGACTGTGACTGATAGTCCTAGAAATACATTCAGGATGGTAGGACATTTTCCATCAAAGACTGCAGTCCCTAGGCTGCGGAAAATTCCCTGTGGTTGAGACCCTTTTGTAACGAGCCAGAAAAAAAAATTGTCGATTTACTTCACAATTTTATTTCCGGGTGTTCGGCTTTGTGAAGAGAAAAGAGCATTTTTACACTGTGACCAATACATCAAATGGTAAAAGTGTTTGGATGGGGGAATCTGAAATATCTAAACTGGCAGCTTTAATATAAAATATTGCGACGCCACCCCTCTCATTATTGTATAATACTGGAAAAAGTTCAGTAATACTTAACAGAGGCCTGAAATTTTCAGCTCTCATTTGCAGCTCGGGGCAGAGCTGGAATCAGAAGCAGAAATTGAGAGCTCAAAGAACAGCTAGAGGGCATGGAAGGAGTACAGCGTAATTGTAAATTGGACACAGATTTTCCTCTTTAAATTTCGTTTCCAAGGGCGGCTCTTTTTGCCAGTGCAATTCATTTCAACCACTGGTATTTTGACTTTAAAGGCTGCCCGTTCGTGCGTTATTTTTCTAATTTGATGTTTAGGTTGCCGCAATGTAATAGTAGCATTTGCGTTTGTGTGTGTTTGTGTGTGTGTGTGTGTGTGTCTCTCTCTCTCCTCTAACCTCTTTCTCCCTCCCCCTGCCCCCTCTCCCTGTCCCTCTCTACCTCTCCCTCTCTCTTTCCCATATAAATGCTCTCATTAATTGCTTATTTGCGTAACTGAGTAAACAGAGACAATTATAAAACACTTACGAAAGACAAGATAAGGTCAATGTTTCATGCTAATGGTAACGCCATCAGACCGGGTTGAGTCGAGGCGCGCCAGTAAAGCTCTCCTAGCAGCGAGCGTCGAAATGAATGCCGTTAATGAAAGGAGTGGGTTCTGCGAGGGTGACCTGCTTTTCGGAGGAGTGGCAAGCTGACCCGCTGTCTCTTGGAGGTCACCCTGCCCCCTCCACGGACGCACGCACACACACACGCACACACACACTCATGCATATTCACATGCACACTCACACGCGGTGACTGATTGCCAGAGCAAACGATGAGCCTAGCGCCAGTCACCGTCATCTTTATTCATTATCCTGTCAATCTTCATCTCGGAAAAGATAGTGCAGCCACTGAATCATTTCTGATTGATTGGTTTCCAATCTTCTCCCAGCCTTCCGTGTTTTTCTTTAATTTGTGGTGCTCTCTGGCAACAATTGTTCAGGCCTTTCTCCGTCTTTCAGGCGGCAGTGCAATTGATCAGGCGCCCGGACAGGGGGCGGGGCCTGATAGACCATAGAGCTCTGTAAAGGTTTTTCTTGCTCAAAGAGAAACCATTGAATCATGGGTCATATTGAAGGGGCCGTTGGGCAGGCCTGCCCCAGTGATGTGGTCTTCACAGGAACATGGCCGCCTGCTTATGCAGCAGGGCCCTCTGAAGTGCTCGGGCCTTTCTGCCTGCGACGACGGTTGGGTCAGTTCAGAAAAGGGTCAGATTCAAATCAGGGCCTGTTGGACTCTTCATCAGATGCACAGACAACAGTGAGGAGGCCTCCATTTTGTGTTGAATGTGGAGTGAAAGCTCACAGATTAGACAGCCAAAACACTGTTCGAACTGGTGTACTTACCAAGCACATATTTTCAAATTATGCTGGCTTGAACTCTTATCAGTCAGCCAATTTTTCTTGCCATATTTCTTCATTTTCTGATATTTTTCTTGTTGGACTTCTTTTCTGATATTTGAATTTATCCGCTCATATATTTGGTCATCATTGCTCAAGTATAACACCCAATGGGAATTTTGACTAAAATTGAAAGAAAACTTGGTAAAAATATCTGTTAAAGTTTCCCAGTGAATTTTTTTTGGCTACAGGTATACCAAGAAATGCATTAAAGGAGGAGACAGCACCTCGGCAAAGTATATTTCAGCGGAAAGTAGAATAATTGAAGTGTCTAAAACGCATAGTTTTATAAATTTTAATTTGGTAATGATCCAGTGCGACGCTTTTTTAAACCAGTGAGTCTTCAAATTGGCTTCAATACCAGGGGGCCGACATTTTTACTTGGGGAATCTTCTGATTTTGAATTTGATCTTCGGAAACCTCACCTTTAAAAATGCTTAATAATCTTAACCTCTCACAATTTACATCTCCCGATTAGCCACAGTTGCTCAGACTAATTGGTAAAAATCGACGACAGTCTAATTTACCTGTGATAGCATTGTTATGCATTGCACCACAAAATTATGAGGTGTCTTCTGCACATAAATGACGACGTAAAATATCAATGTCTTTATAATTTCAGTGCTCGTTAAGCAGCACAGATTTGCGGAAATTAGTTTGCGAGGCTGAGAAAGTCAGTTCTTTATTTTGAATGTTGTCACAGCTAAAGGGCGCTGTAAGGTTTCACAGCTGTGTAACAATCCCAAGGACGGCGAAAATACGCTGAGCAAAAATATAAACGCCCCATGTCAAATATTGATGCCACATGGAGTTAACAATTTTATGTGAGCATATGCTGACTTTAACTTGAACAATAGGGATATTTCTCTTGATTTGTGTACCATTTTTTAATCCATCTCTCTGTCAGTGAGCATTTGCTCAGTGATGCAGTGATTTCACTCAGTACATGGATGTGGCATTTCCAGACGGTGATCAGACAGAATGAGCAGTACCCAGACACTCCTTATACTGGGGACAATAAAAGGCCACCCCAAAATGTCAAATTTTGTCAAAAGTCATCATGCCTCAGATGTCTCCGGTCATGCGGGAACATGCCATTGGCATGCTGGATGCAGGGATGTCCACCAGAGCGGTCGCTGCGCAGCTGAATGTTAACTATCGGACGATAGGCCGTTTAAGAGTTTGTTTCTGACAGACGGGCAGTACTGCAAATCGACCTCATCCACGTCGGCCACGTGTGACCACACCAGCACAAGATCGCTACATCCGGCTCGTCCACCTGCGGGATCGGTTCAGATCAGCGACACACACAGCGGATGAGACCATTGGTCTGCACAACAGACGCATCACATCACAGACAGTCCGTAACCGCCTGCGAGAAGCCACCTTGCACGCTTGGCGTCCTCACCGTGGTCTGGATCTCACCGCTGTCCGGCGTCGGAACCGACTCGCATGGGCAAACGCACACATTCGATGGCCCTTGGCACGCTGGAGAAGAGTGCTATTCACAGATGAATCCCGGTTCCAGTTTTTTGCTAATAAAAACTCAAAAATTTGACATGGGGCGGTTATATTTTTGTTCAGTGTAAATGCTGCAAAGTCAGCGAAAGTTTTGGATTTACAATGCCATATCAATTATATAAACGTAGGCAATGGGAATTCACCTTGCATTACCATTTCTAATTATAGGTCATGTATTGGTCTTGGTCGCTCAGTCGATAAATTGTTTGATTGTTAATCAGGCCAGCTTAAATAAATACAGCTTGCAGGCAGCCAAGTCGTAAAGGGAGAGCTTACTGAAGGCCCTTTGAACTACTCCATGGCCCCGATGAAAGGTTAGAGAACAACTGATGCCACGTAAGAGAACAACTGACGCACAAGCACCGCGGCACCGGCGTTTGATTGGATTATGCCTTCGAAATGCACACTCACCCACTATATAGGGCACTGTGTACTGAATGTTCTACATTGAAAACAATATAGAGAGTGAGTGAGCGAGTGGACAAGTGTGCATTCTGTGAACGCAGCCTTAGATTCCCCAAGTAAAAATGTCTGCCCCCTGGTATTGACGCCGATTTGAAGACTTTCCCATTTAAAAATGCATCGCACTGGATCATTACCAAAGTAAAATTTATAAAACTATGCGTTTTAGACACTTCAAGAATTCTACTTTCCGCTGAAATATACTTTGCCGAGGTGCCGTCTCCTCCTTTAACACAGTTATCAAGGACTGATCTCTGCTTGTCTTTTTCATGTATGGACACTTTCACCGCTTCACCTCTCTCAGCTCCCAAATGAAGCCATTTTTTTTCACCATAAACGTTTACGATATGACCTGACAATGTACCACACAGGCCACCGAACAACAGTTTTAACAGGCGGCTTGTAGCGCTTCACCAAACAGTAATTTTATCTTTAATTTCAAACCATACGCTCACGCACATTTATTTCCAGGTATGCTCAGCTGAAGGTAAGTGCTTTGCTCTAGTTTGATGGAGTAGCTGTGATACTGTGGAGTCCTGACAAACATTTCAACCCTTTTGCACAATATTTTCATCCATAAAGGCACTAATGTCTTCCTCAGTGCTCTCTCAGTGCCTTTGCTTATGTAAAATATGAACAACTTGGCTCATTGAATGGCATTGTTGTAATATAGTTCCATCTCTGTCTATAAACCACATTAAGTTAATGTAAACATTGTGAATTTTGCCTCACTTTCACTGTTTGTTTGAAAAACTGACAAGTACAGAGGCATAACAATCAGTCTGGTACAACTGCTCCTATATTTGCATTTTTTTCTGTTCGACCTGATGACCTTGTTTGGTTATATTTATTGAATTACTGATAATAAGAGTACAGACCTCTTCCCTGTTGAAAATGCATTACGCAATGTAAAAACTTCGCTATTATCATTTTTCACTTGGCCTTGTCTGCCGCATGATGATTTAAGTGATGACGCGTCGGTGATATCACAGTATGATGATGTCATCGCATTACCTAACCTCATCTACTGCACACCTTCCTGGCCTCCTTTCGGCTATCCAGCGTGCCATTCTTGGCATCAGTTTGTACATTATGATGTATCAATAACATACACGTAATATTAGTGATGAGTTCAGGGACAGATTTTCATAGTTAGAAATAATATAATCCAGTGGCAAATCCAGTATAGCCGTGTGCTTGCTAAATTTGAAACATAACAGGATTTCTACGGCAAGTAATGTTCTTTGAACCTCTGAGATTTCATTGTTGGTTACTTTGCTGTATATTTCGATGCTTGTTTTTTGAGCCTTTTACGTGAGTCTTTTAATGTTTGTCATGCTAATTTGTTCATTGTTATACTCGCCCATTATTGCATTTGTGCTGTGAGCTGTTTTTGGGTGTGTAACAGTCCCTGTGTTGTTTTGTGGACCATCAGCCATGCTACATTTTTTTTAACTTCCTACACTGAAGTCATTGGCATAAACTTTGGTTGTGTCTCTCAGTTGAATCAAGTATTGGAAACCATCACTATGCCTTACATTGCAGTTTTTCTAGATAAGAATGTCATTATTCTGGGTCTCCGCATTTGCTACAGACAGTAAATAGGGCTCAGTCGAACATAAATTGACCTTTGACCTTTTTTATTATACCAATCCGTATTCTTGGAAAACAAATGGCAGATTCATTGCTCTTGTCTTTTAATCACCAATCAAGGGGGTGTGTAAAAAATAGATACTTTCTGCTTTCTGAGCGGGTGCAATCAGATGACAAATCATGCCCTGGAGAGTCATCATAGTTGTTGTGTTCGAGAGCACTCGCTGTGTCCTATAGTTGCCTTTTCTAACACAGTGTTTCTAAAGACTGCATTGAACCTAATCAAGGCTCCCCAAGGAATGCACTACACACATAAAAACCTCTCTGAACCATAAGGAAAGGTAGGAATTTATAGATGCCCAGAAACAATGACTCGATGGGACACCACTGGGTTGGAGCACAGCGGTCTTTTACATTAGCTCCGTGTCTGATGGCAAAGAGACCCCCGCATATTTTCTCTTATTCTGGTTCACTATGCTGTTTTTGGTTGTGTATGTATATATGGGAAGAAAATGAATCAATAAGCAGAGACCAGTATACCATTGACGCATGTAGTTGCAGATCTTGATATTATGTTGATGTTTATGCATGTTGATGCATGCATCTTTTAACGCTAATTCCTGCTAACAAGGAATAGCTGGAAGGTATAGGCTTGGCTTGTGTAAATAGTTTTGCTCTAATCTTCTGAAGGTAAGGGTCAACAACTTGAGTGGTCTCATTTTTCCATCTGCAAAAGTGCCATAGCAGCCTGGTTATGTAGCCTACTGATTTAGCTAATTGCTAGTTAGGACAACATCTTCACAAGAGCCCACTCAAAGTGAATTACTCTACATCAGTGGTTCGCGACAACGGTCCCGGGGTCTCCACTGTGTATGCTAGGTTTTTTTCCAACCACAGTTGCAATTGTAGGATTTTAACTAGCTATTAGCATGTGTGCATTAGGTGCATTTTGTGTTTAGGGCAGCTGTTTACTCTCTTAAGCTACATTTTGACAAAAATATGTGTGCATGCCACAAAGAATAAAAATTCCTTATCTGAATGGCGATATATTGGAAACTACTGCATAAAAGGCAGGGAAAATATAACCAGTCAAAATAAGGAATCACTAGGCTCCTAATTGGACGCACAATACCGAAAAATTACAATTTGTTCAACAAGCTAATAATAGAGTCAAACCTGTTTTGTGCCATGTTTATGTGATTAAGTTTCACCCTATAAAACCTGTGTACTCATATATGGGCCCGTCAAATGCAGCTGCATTACTCAAAATAGTAGAACTTCTGGCATATTTCAGTTTTTATTTTCTTTTAGAGATCTCTAGGTTTCCATTAATCCCAAATATGTCCTGCTGAATTACTGGGGAATGTGTATAAAATGATATACAAGATCGAGATGTTTTCCATTTGATGTCATGCTGTGGCCATAAAAACATGGCATCCTGAGTTTGAATATTTCTCTCCATGTAAGTCTGAAGTAGCTTCAGTGAAGCGCTGCAACCAGCTGATACAGAATATATATGTGACATTGTCCTACAGTATGAAAAAAATGCATATTCTGACTTTGAACTTAAAGGAAAACTTTAGTGAAAAAAATGTAGTTTCAGGGGCTAAGCAAGTGTTTTGAATGAACTTTAAATGCTTGGGTCCAGTGACCTAATTTTGAGCTTTGTGATTTTCTCAGTATCTATTTTGATCTGTTTATAAATGTCATTCAATGGAATACTGAAAGAAATGTTCAAGGGTCTTTTATTGTTCATAGCTTTTTGGATATTTTTGTTAAAACCTGGTTTACAAGGGAAAACAGCTGCTCTAAACATGAAATGCTCCCTATTAATGAAATAAAGTGATAAATTAGAATTTTGATGAATTCCTACTATCGCAATTGTGGAAGGAGCAAAAACCAGCGTACAAAGTGGGGCCCCAGGACCGATATTGAGAACCACTGCGCTACACGATAAACTAATTTGCGCTTTGTTTCTTTGTTATTGTACCCTGTATTAATGCTACCAGTGTATTAATGTATTAATCATTGGTGTATTAATATTTGATAAAAAGTATGACTAAGCTATACAGTGGCACAGGGATTTGCACAGTCCTGCGGAGGTTTCAGTTGTAAGGTCCTGCTAAAGCACTGAGAGTTTGCGGTAATGCCAAATAAGAACCATCTCACCAAGAGGACAGCCAATAACTGACTGCTTCCTCTCCCAGGCACGGAGCGGTTAGTTCGTCAAGGTTGTCCGTGTCTTGTCACACATGACGAACCGTTCTGTGCGGACTGCGTCGGCAGTCCGTCGATGTAACGACTCCAGCAGAAGGACTGGGGGACTGCGGAGTGAAATGAGCAGTACCTGCATGAGGGCGCACGCTCGGTAGGAGACAGGTGCTAGCATGAACCTTTACAAATGGACAGGTTTGGAGTGATAGGACCGAGCCACAAAAATGATTGGGTACCGGGCGAATGAAACGCGGGATACAATTTGGTTCAAAAAATCAGCGCTGGCGTCACCTCTTGTTGCCCTCAGTCTTTGAACATAATAGTCTCATAAATCTAGAAAAATAAAATTCATGTGAAAACTATTCATGTGTTGAGACCATGGGCAGCTATTCCCAAGACTGATGTGCTGCCATTAGCCTGAAAAGTCAGAGATGATGGAATGTTTTATGTGAAGTGTGCCTACATTAAGTGAAATAATAGCACGATAAATAAATAATAGCTCATCGGACTTTTAGAGACAATTCAGAATGCCTCCAAGTTGATTTGCTTTATTGTTAGCATTTTTTTTTTTTACCGCGAGCAGTTTAGCAGTCTTTGTCCTTGTATGTAGACATAGCTCATTTCAAGCTTGCAGCCCCCAAAAGCCGGGTTTGAAAAAAGAAGAGTTTTGCTTATATCCATTTAGCTGAAGGAGTTGAAGGGGAGGCTTTTTTAAATAATTGGACAGTCCCCCCATTGCCCCTCTAATCTCTCTCCCCCAGCTTTCATGAGGAAAGAGGTTGTGGCTTATAATGAAAGTTCAGGGGGTCAAAGCTAAAAGTGGAGCAATGTCAAGACTGGATTCCACCCAAGCACTTAGTACCAAGCCCCCTTGAACATCAGAGCTTGCCGCTGAGAGTCACAGGCATGTCTGTGCGATGAGTGATAATGCTTTCAGCCCTTTAGCATGCATGAACACTCCACATATGTCGGTTTTATCCATTTTGCGATTCAACGTACATCCTTATCCAGAACAGCGCACTTAGCATTTGCCAAGTGCAACAGAAAGTGCACAACAATATTAAATTTGGGACAGGCTTGTGACACAATGGTGTTTACCTCTAGAAGAAAGGTCATATTCCATGGAGCCCCCTTTGAAAAGCTCAGATGTTTATTTCACGAAGTTCAAAAAGGAATAGACGCTAACCGTACCTTCCAGATCAATTTTTTGCAGAATTGTGAGCCTATGTCTTTCCTCATTCTGGACTACTAGACAGAAACTGGGTTCAGAGACTCACACATTTATTTCAATGTGGAGCTCTGTATTTTTTTTTTTTAAGGATGTATGCTAAAATGGCGTGACACATGAAGCAGGAACGGAACATCATATGTAACCTAGTGGAGCACAGGTCTACCAGGGTTCATTTAGAATGTAGCTCATGTACGCATTGCGTGCAAATGTGGAGGGGAACAAATTGATACCTTGCATGTGTTTCTTATCAGTGCATCCTAAATGATGTTGCCTGCATGCAGATATCCCATTACGCAGCATCGAAAAGGGGGTTACTGAGTCTGTGCGTGTTTGCACAGCTGGCTTTAACTGTTTGATCGTGAAGATTATCGCTATTAACATCGTTTTCCTTGGGCCTTTGTCTGTAAATCCAAAAAAAATGCACACACGTGTACTTCAAGAATTTACTTCGAGAATTTCTTTCTCCTGTTCATTTTTTTTTTTTGCCCCCGAACAATCCCCCCCTTTATTCTTCCCTATTTGGAATCACCAAATGAGTCCTCCTGAGTCACCATTGTGTCACGTGACCTCGCACACAATCGCTACAACAGAAGCTCTCGCACACCGCTGGTTCACTCGCCCACATACCACTGACTGCATTCTTTTCACCCCAGAGTTATCTCTTGCTAAAGGTAGGTTACCCAGCCGAGCGTTGGTGTCCTGTTAAGACAGTCAAAGTGCGTGGAGGATGAAGCCAACTATCTCGGCGCTGAAATATTGCACTTTAAAAGTCACACTTGACGTTAAGCAGCCATTACGAATGCAACAGCAGAGTAAGTGCTTTTTACGACTTTCAATTTCTTATATTGAAAGAGAGCGTAGTTGAGGTTGGAGCCCCCCGTCACGTTCCCTGAATACTCAAGTACCTAAAACCCATTGGAGGAAAGGTACTTATGCAGTCCCTCGTGCTAGACCATAACCTATTTGTGCTGTACAGTATATCTTATAAATTTATTTATTTATTTATTTATTTTAAGAAAGCATTTTTGTTCTTTATATGGAGCACACTGTTACTGGTCATGGGTCATTAATGACAAAGCGAAGGCAGCTGGAGGCTCCTCTGGGCAGAGGGAAGTTGCAGCTGCTTGGTGGCTTTGAAATGCGCAAGGGGCTGTAAAAATTTGGTTTTGCCCTCGGCCCTGAAAAAACCAGGGCCACACAATGGAGCTGTTTGCGTCAGCATCACAATTGGACTGAGGGTGCCGCAGTTACACTGTAGGTCGTGGTCTGTTAAGATTGTTGGCCTTTAACTCTGCTCAACCCCCCGTACAGTGGGACCATCTCTGGATCCTCGTACCACCTTGTTATGCCATTTTGAGCTTGCGCCAATTATGCAGAAAGCAAGCTCACTAGTTATATTTTTTGTTTCGCTGAGAAAACCAAATGTGATAATTTTGCCGCTTGTAGACGGAAACCAAAATGGCTGCCATTTTGTACATGAAAACCAACATGGCTGCACTCACTAGTCGCACGTGTCCTATCCTCGTAGACACCCCCAGCCTGACTGTTAGTTTCGTGCTCCTATCACATATTGCACCTTGGATGTCTTGAGGCAAAGATGATTGTCCACTTTGCTAAGGTAGTTCAGCTCACTTTGTGATTTAAGGAAGTTAAACCTTGACTCATCGTGCTCAGTTGCCTGGTTGCACTTTCAGCAGTGTTTTTCTCCCACAATGGTCATTCACTCAAGAAAGCATTAGAGCAGCGGAGGCTGGATACAGTTTTGATGCCAAAATTCAGGCTACTATCAGCTGTCTCTGCCTGTTTTTGCCGCTAATATTGTCGAGATCTACCACAAGGTCCTCTCGCTTGTCTTATCTGGCCATGGATGGGCAACAGACACATGCTAGCAGTTGTTCAAATGCATCAGGGTTGTTTTTCTACACAAAGTCTTCTTCTGTGGTCTTGGGCTGTATCTGGGCTTTTCTAGCCCCTGTACTTCATAAGAGGAGCTTTGGATCCACCTGCATAAGCACAGCTGAAGGTAGTGCAGGATTTTCAAAGATATCCACCTGACTGCAGCACGGAGTAATGGCCGTACGCCTGGACTTTCAACCTGAAGACTGCACCTTCAGGTCCCTTGTGGGGCATGCAGTGGTACCCTTGACCAAGTCACTTAACCTGTATTGCTTCGGTAAATATCCATCCATACAAACCTGTAAAAATGCAAGCTATGGCATGTGAGTCACCCCAGATAAAGGGAGTCAGGAAGGCAAATAAATAATGCAAGGCTTTTATCGTGAGCACTACTGAGAGCAGCGCAGTATCTGTCTGCTAACGCACCAGAACACACTCTCTCTCTTTCTCTCTCTCTTTTGCTCTCTCTCTCCATTTTCTCTCTCCCTCCTTTCTCCCCCCCCATCTCTATCAGCTGAGAGCGCTCTGTCGGAGAGGGACGCTAACTGTGTGGAAATTTATACCAGCTCCACCTCAGGGTCATCCCGACTCGACGGACCACCCAGATGGAGTGACCCACCAAGGACGCTGCAGGAGAAAATAAATAAATAGATAAAAAGTCCCGTTCCAATGCAGCGGAGGAACGGCAGAAGACGCCCGAGTTTAGCCTGGATAATTTACATACAGATCATGCGTCGTCATGTAGGTCGTCATCTCTCCGCCACAGAGCACCGCGGCAGTAATCGTGGGTAGAAAAAGCCATAAGTGAGGGCCTGGCGTTGTCATCCAGCCCCAGTCGCCTCTGATCATTGTCTGTGTCCCAGACTCTGCGGCTTCTGATCTTTCACTTCCAGTTGCTCCCTCTCCAGCCTCCTCAACTGTATGTGCACATATCTCTTAGTCATCATTTCCAAGCTGTGCAGAGAGAGTAATTGGCTTTTATCAATCAAATTCTCCAGCAGACAGGACAGGCCATTTACTGTCAGTCCTCTCCGGTCCCCTGTCGTATGAATCCCTCGTGGGAATGATTAATTGAGACCGAAAGTGAAGAACAACATGAATAATTAATGAGGTGGCAAACAGCAGCCTGGCTTTTTTGTCCAATCAGGCGAGAGATCCGTGAAAGATCACATTTGGCTACTGTTATCTCCGGCCATATGGGTCATCTTCATTCTCATGCTAAAGGAGCCCAAATGGCAGATATCAAATTAATTTGTGCGGAGTAGGAGGCTGAAAAATCTTGCTTCAAAACATTTGTTTCTTGGGGTCTCAGGCAAGCTCGAAAAGTCAGCTGCGGTAGAGTAAATATCAAATGTCTAATGGAACACAAATCACCAACAATTTGATTTCCTGTTTTGTTTGTTTTATTGCGGCGAGGGGAAATCAAATTGCAAATTCACTTCTGCCGTGGCTCTCCGCGGCTATGACAAATCAATTTCCCTCACGTCAGGCAACTATTTTGTGATTCACAGTCATCCTCAATTTTAAAAATGCAGACTTACGGCACAGAGCTAGCCGACTGCCACATTTTCTGTGTCAAAACCACTACCAGGCATAACATGAAATAAATATACCATGGTTAAGGCTTTGCGGGCCAGATATAAAAGAACCCCCTTCGAGTTTTTTCGCGGTTCTGTTTTATTTACTTGAGACCTACTCTTGAGAGTTTTTGTGCTTTCACGGGTGTTGTAGACCAGGCATCCTGAATGAGAATTTCCTTGGCCGGTTGCTAGGAAACCCAGTCCCTGGCTGGAATTATCGCTAATTGACAGCTGCCTGCCCTGAGGGGCTGATTCTAACCCCGAGACCCTGGTATAATGGGAGAGGCCACAGCTCCCCCCCAATATACACACACACACACACACACTCTCTCTCTGCAGGTCAGCATTAGGGGTGCAGTTCTGTTGGGGCTTGAGGAGATTTGGGATGGGGATTTTTTTTTTTTTTTTTTTTTGCGGTCGGATTTGATACAGGGGGCGGGGGGTTGTTGCTATGACAGTAGCTGGTGGATCTGTCGCGCTGTGCAGTCTGACGGGGTCGGGGGCTCGCCCGAGCAGCTCAATGACTCATCGGCCCCATCTGGGCCGCTCTGCTGAAACAGCTCAAAACGCAGCCCACTGTTGCAAAGCTTTCACATGCGGATTATAACTGTGACCTCTCTAATAAAGGGCTACATTAAAATGTTACTAATTACATGTATAGTACGTGGGGTGAGTTCTGCTTGCAGTTGGCTTTGATGAAAACTTGTTCAGCGAATAAACAGAACTGCTCACAGGCCAAGATCTCATGTAGTATATGGAAATATGGAGCAGACTGTTCTCACCCTTATGAACATGAGTCAGATAGAGTAGGTTTGTGTCCATCCCCCATTTTTTGTTGATTATCAAAAATCTTTCTTCAACTCTCACTATTGCTTTTCAATGCTAATTAAAGCTTAGTGAAATTTATTGTTAACATGGTGTGGTAAAAAGGACCAAAAAGTAAAGAATGGTGAACAACGTCCAAAACTATCTTCTCAAAGGACATTGTTTGTTATGACTTAGCCAAGAGTCTAAATTCAGATTCCAATAAGATAAAGATTTTAATGGTGTGAATATATGAAGATTATGTAATATTAATATAAAATGCATTCAAAAAATTCTGTACATTGCACATTTCCTGACATATGGATTCTAGAGTGTTCACTTAAATGGCATTACAGAGTAGGCTTGTACATGTTTTTAAAAAATGCATACCGTTTCCACTACAATTATCTTCATATCTCTGTAATTAAAAGAAGAGATTATTCTTATCCCTTAAGCCTTCCTGAGCAGTAATCCTCTTTGAACTTTTCATTTCAATGTGTTGATACCGACTTTGATATTGTCTTGAAACTGGCAATTTTAGCAATTGGTATGCATACAAACACGTCTCTTCACTTGCCAACATCATGCATGAACTCTCCTTCAATTCTTTGCCATTTAATATTGTAATGAGTGTTTTTTTTTTTCCATTGGAGGGGATTTCCTCTTGTTTTATATTTTATGTGTAAAGGTGGAAAAGACGATTCAAATGATTAACTCCAGGCCTAATCGCCCTCCACCCCCGGTAATTGGGACTGTAGGACTGAATTACCACACAATCTGAATACTATAACAGCAGCATCAGTCAAATGAAGTGCTTTATCCACTGACTTACATTGCTTACAGTGTTTCGTTTGAACCCCTAGAAATGGAAATGCATTGTGCATTTGAAATGAGTAGAAATGCTTGTTATTCTTCCTCTGGGACAGGAACCATGACCTGCGCATGTGCATTACTCACAAACTCATTTCCAAAGAAGTTTGGATGGCGTGGAAAATACAAGTAAAAAAGAAAGCAGAGATTTTTAGATCTTCTCTTGACCTGTATTAAATTGACAACGGTTCAGCGCAAATTATTTCATATTTTACCTTATCTTCTTATTCAGAATTTTATGTCTGCACCACATTTCTAAAAAAAGTTAAGACATGGCAATATAAAACTCGGAAACTGTAGGAGTGCAAAAAATGGGTATACAGGTATTGAACAGGTGGCACTATCATGCTTGGACATTAAAATAGCATCTAGTGCAAAAGGCCCACCTGATAACTAGCAACTAGCGGTCAAGACACCACTGCATGATTGAGTAATACAACAGTACAAAAACAAAATGACAACACCCTCTACAGTGTATAATATTCAGAGATTCGGGAACTGGAGAAATCTCTATGTAAAGGATGAGGATGAAAATCTATACTAATTGTCCCTGAACTTAGATCCCTCAGATGGCATTGTATTAAAAACCAACATTTGGAAAACTTTGCCCAATAAGCATCATTCATCATTGCATTCACAAATGTAATTGGAGACTTCATCATGCATGGAGGACACTGTATGTCAGAAGCTCTCAGAAATACTGCCACCTTCTCTGAGCTTGAGCTCATCTGAAATGGACTGATATTCAGTGGCAATGTGCTGTTATTGGATCAGTCCACCCTTTCGAACTGTTTAGATAAAAATGGACATGGTGTTCTCCAAGCTAATGAATACATGGACCATCCCAGTTTTTAAGGGCATAAGACTCAAAAGCCAGCATCTGGTCCAACTTTTCTAGAATGTCTTACAATTATTAAATTTGAAATGAGTGTTAATTTCCAACAAACAAGCTAAATTAGATAAAAAAGAACAATATGTAAATTTGCTTTGTTTTCATTTTATTACAGATGATTTAAAAATGCATGCATTGGTTTCAGTGGTGTTGTATTGCATTTTAGTTACTAATAATGGTGTATTATTATAATTCAGCCATGTCAGTATGCTTAAAAAGTGACATAAGATTGCTTGGGTAAAAAAATTGTCACATTAAGCTCAAAGAGGCAAAATACGCAGAGATGACAGAAAGCAGAAATATTTTGTGTATCTTTAATGGCAGTGTAAGGCAATGTGTAATTGCATTCGGATGTTAGAGCCCATCCATGCTTAAGAATCCTTTCCCTTTGTAACATGAGTAAGCTACAGCCCTACACAAACACAGGCCTGTGGAGAACTAGGGTGATTGAGGTTGTATAAATCACTGTGTCATTCTGTCTTTACAGTTGAGTGTAATTTTGGTTTGCTCTTTTCACCTATGCAGAACATTTTGTTCCACATCCTTTTAATTTTATATAACTTAGCATCAAAGCTGGCCTTCTTCGAAAAAGCTACAGCATTCCCCCTCTTCCAGTTAGCCTTGAAGTACACCACACTGACCATTAGTGAAAAGACGTTTGCAACCACACAGGCACGCAAACGCACACACATGTAAGAGGGTCGTATTTAGTTTCCCTGCTAATGTCATGTTTGTACCCTAAAGCATCAATGATGTAACGCCTATCAGTGGAGAGCTCTCCCAGTCACTTCATGCGATCAAGTTGCAGAAAGTGGCCCCATTGATTCACTCTTAAGAATGATTATTATCGGGTCTAAACTGAACTTGCACGATTTCTCCTCATTATCTCGGTATATTAGTGGTAAAAACAGGGTTCAGAATGATGGTGTCACCCATGGACAGCTGGGAAAATTGAAGCAGAGCAGAAGTACCGTACAGAATGAGCTGTCCGTGGAACCACAGGAATGTTACACCAAAAGCCCCTCTGCCAAAGTCAACATGACAGCCGATGTGAGCCGGACTGTGGGACTCATGGAAACCTGCATTCATTTGCATGATCGCAAAACTAGGCCTCATCTGCCACGGCCGTTTCGTACTGCTGACCTGATTGCATCCGCCCTCTTGGAACCACGTTTGAAGAAACGCACTGGCGCGGCCAGAAAGGAACGGCTTGCTCGTTGACCGCAAATGTACAGCCACGCATTTTTAATGGCGACGGACCCAAATCTAAAGAGATGCGCTGTCATTTGGAATCTCGGACGGAATGCCGAGAGGTAGAATATCAGCAAACAGAATAATTAAAGGCAGATGTTTGACATTCATCAGTATTCCATGCAATTGTGTGCGTGGTAAATGAGTATTGGGAACTGCGATCCATCTGAGTAATGGATTATGCTGTTGGACTGCAGAACTGCGAATGTATCTCCTTGGATGGTCGTTTCACAGGACTCCGTGTCCTTAATGCGGTGATGGTAGGCGGTTCAGGAGCCATTATATCCGAATAGCATGCAGCTGTGCTTAGCTGTCACGGCTGCTTGCGCGTTCAGTAAGGCACAGGGAAAGCACCGTAAAATCTATTGTATAAGTCACATCTGTTTGTCAGTTGCTCTGTTGTTTTGAATTTCACGAGCAAGAGTGAATGGCATATAAACACTGAACCGTATAGGAGATTTGGCTGTGAGCTGGCACATTGTCACCTGCCATGAAACATATGCTAAAGACCTATTTCAATAGTCTGGATAGTGTTGTATCACACTGAAAAAGATATAGTTCATTTTTATTTTTCAGTAAGCTTACTTCCAACCACCACCAAGTCCAGAAAGCCACATGTATTTTAAACCTTTATTCAAACAGGGTAATTCCACTGAGAACATGTCTCTCTTTTTCAAAAATAACAGATGGAACAGTTGCAAGTGAGGAGGAATAGAGAGAAACAGGTAGAGACCCTGGAGGGATTTTGGAGTTGAGGGCCTTGCTCAAGGGCCCATTGGCAGAGTGTGTTGCAACTTCGTCTCTATAGTTTAAATCAGAACCCCAAGCCCCACTAGAGACTTCAACCTGAAACTCTCTGATTACTTGTCAAGCACAATACCACAAGGCTGCCCTGCCGTCCTTAAAAACTACAGTTGGCTAATTGACACAGTGGCATTAGCAATCGCCCAAATATTGAACGTGTAAGTCAATCCAGCAGCCGCCCCAGCTTGTGTGATTTGATAGCTGTCGTCAGCCTGACCGTAGGCTTTTGGAAGCTTGCTTGTCTTTGCAAAGTATGACGCAGCTTTCCCACAGCGCAAGAGGCGAGCCCGTCTTCGGTCCCTCTCGAGGACAGCTGCTCTGGCTCGGCATGAACGCCGCCCCTGACCGATATGCTAGTCATACCAACACTCCGATGCTAACATGCTCGGCATTCATGGCGAGTGGGCGTGCCATTGCATTTCATTCATTCAGCAGATGCTGAATACTGAGCGACTCACCACGTGGGACGCGTTTATGAGCTTAGTGTCCGCACCTTACTGCGCTCATAGGTTAAATACATACAATTACATGAGTGGTGCTTCCTCTGTGTGTCAGTCGCAAGGTTTTTGAATTGATATAGGGATTAACAAGGTTATTTTTCCGGTTGAGTTCTGTTAGCAGAACAAGCAGGTCATTAATAGATTCTAGGGAGAGATTAATTCCCCACCGGAATCAGGAAGTGTTTCCACACAGAGTCATAACAGTTTTGAATAGGCAGCCGGGTCATGTACATAGTTGAGGCAGAGGCAGTGGGGGTTTTCATGAGTAGGCATGATTGGTAGGTTTTATTTTCTGGTCCTTATGCAAAGTGTGTAGCCCACTCTTGTGGGGGAGGAAGACTGTGAGCACACTAGGCTGAATGGCCTTTCCCATCATTGGGTTATGTTATGTTTTTGGATTTTCACAGAAGAGACTGAATATTCGAATGACAGTCAACTAGAGTGTGTGTGGAATGACAGGCTTGCCCAACTACACATATCTCTTAATTTTCAAGTGAAGAACCTCTAGATCAGGAACTTGTGACACTGCACCACACAAAACAAGGCAGTGGTCCCCAACCCCGTTCCTGGAGAGCTACCAACTTGAAGTTTTTCCCTCCAACCAATGCAAAACACACTTCATTTTTTGATGAGCTGCTGATTAACCAAATTAGAAGTGCTGGATTAGGGTTAGAGTAAGGACCTACAGGATGGAAAGTCTCGAGGAAAAGGGTAGGAAACCGTTGTGTTGTGTTATGTTGTGTATCACAAGTTTCTGATCTGGTGGTTCTTGTGCTGAAAAATTGATAAATGAAGCTACTTTGGCAAGGTTGTCATTCCACACTGACTCCAGCTGACTGTTATTCAATCACTGTCTCTTCCGTGACGCATAGAACTGTGAGCTTTGATCATTTTGAGTATATTCTGTGTTAGAGTGCCTCTAGTGGTGTAAACATCACTTCTTCTTCCTTGCTTGCATTGGAGGAACACATTTCAATGCAGAGTGGTAACGGGCTTCCGACTCGTGCTCAGAAAATGGGCCAAGGCGGTGATGTCATCCTGATGCTGGCTGGAGTGGGTGACAGGTGCCTAGAGTTCCCATCTGTCACCTCAGTCTCGTTATCACTATTACCAGAGGGAGTAAGCGATGGAAACGACTGTTTGCGTGTGAGTATGGGGTTCACGCGTGCATTTATGATATATGCTTTTCGCCACCTGTTAAGGCTTACCACATCATGACACATCCATCTACGATGGCCATCCATCCCAGATCGCACTGCTGTCTTTTCTGTAAAATGCCAGTGATGTAATACCCCAGATGACGCACGATGCAGTTGGGACCATGACTCATCTCGGAGTGTCAAACGGGACTCACGAGCGACGGTATCCAGTGGGCGTGACAACGGAGCTTTGATAATCATGACCTCTTTCTCAGCTGGTTTAAAATATCAGGCGTCCTACAGGCAGTGTATGCGCTGTAATTACAATGGGCGGAATCCTGAGAATGAATTAAGGACCATGATTCATGACTCGTGAATAGCGAGGGTGATAAGGGAGCCCTGAATTCAATACTCTGTAGAAAGCCCGCCTCGCACCTCCAGAACTTTTGCGATTTGAAACAAGTTTTGGACACTCGATACCACTCCCAGCTCCAGATTAGTCACCCAGTCACATGCTTCCCACACTTACGCCCTGCTGAGTCCACTAATCAGAGAGAGGAGAACATATTGGGTCTAAATTGAAGCTCAGTGGAAACCAGAGGTTTAATTACAAGTTTCCTTTTACATTATTCAATCAATTTACGGGTAATATTACGTATATAGGTCAACACATAGAACTCCCCTACGCACGTGCTCATCCATGTATTCTGACTGATCACTGAGAGAGATACGCCGGTTTCTTATGATGTTGAACACTGGTTTTATTTCACCCTGATACTGTTTCATCTCAGGTGAAAACAGCAGGGATTCTGGAGGTCAGAAGTTGTCAAAAAATATGCGGGCAGTTGAACTGCAGATAATAGCCGCCAAACTGACCTGTATATTGAGGTTACCCTGGGACCACCTCACCCCCCTCTGTTCGAGTCCCCTTCCACATACTGGCTGGACAGGATTAAAGCAGAATTGCACCTGAGCCAGCACTCAAACATAATGAGCTGGCCAGAGATAACATGCTTTTTGATTATCAGACTACACCTCTGTCAAGTCCCTCCGAGTAACCCGCCCAGAGGGGTCACTGATTCACTTAACACGAGATATCAAACTGAAGATAAAATGCTTTTGCCCTCAGAATTCAGCAATGCGCAATAAGAGGATTAACATAAGTTGGCTGCTCTTAATTGTTGGTGTGTGTGTGTGTGTGTGCGCGCATGAATGTGCGTGTGTGTTTGTGTATGTGTGTGTGCGTGTCTGCAGTTTTCAAGATGTGAAAAATGTAATTTTCAGTTTCAATTCACAGTGCTTTGTTGACATTTTGCCGAGATGTCAAATCTGGATGTGCTCAAATTTAAGGCTCTTGCTGATACAGTTTCAAATAGTTTCGGCTGCTTGGCAAACACACCGTCCAGGTGAACACGAGGGGATGATTAATAATATTTTAAATAGACATTGTGGCATAGTCTGATATTCAGGAAGAGAAAGTGATTAATGAGGTCATGTGGAGAAATAACAAACACTGCATTCCAGCCAGGTGTTCTTGATCTGTTCTGCCAAACCCCTGGTTAGTTGCAGTTTCCCTGTCATTTATGATGAGGTTAGCAAATAAACCAATGCAGTATTTGTTAGCGTTAGCTGGGAGCTCGATTGATTTCTTTAGCAGGGAGTGTTATTTGCATCCATCTATCACGGAGTGCGCAGTGCGCCTTTTGCCTTCTTTCAGTCCAGCTGCAGAAGCCTGAATCTACATTAGGAGTGAGGAATTCTGGGAACTTTCACATATCTTTATGGAAGTCTGAGCTGGCCCTGTCTGATGATGCACCAGGGCTCTACATTGTGAAAATGACCCAAGATTTTCATGCATAACTATTCAGGCTCTTGAAGAACTTTTCACATAGTGCCTGAGCATAGAAACTAATGTTGTTACTCAGGATGTTGTCAAAGTTCTGCTCAGGGTTGTATGGAGTGGCTTTGGCAGTAGAAATTGAACAGCCAGTCATACTATATTTACGAAGGCTGTGCTGCCCAGGCCATTGCAGGCTTCACGGAAAGCAGTGTAGAAATGAACATGTTCCGTAATGCAAGTGAATGCATAAGTAACTGAGCATTTCAGATCCCATTGTCTTCCGCTTACGACCCATTTCCCAGTGCGTCACCAGCCACCCAGGGGCATTGTTGTTGGAATACTACAGTTGTGACGTCTCCATTTCCAAAGTTGCAGTGCTATTGCATATCCCCTGGGCCCGAGCAAACAGAAATTTATTCCATACACTTACAGGGCAGAGGGGTGCATTTATGGAGGACAGGCAGTGTAGAAAATCCCAAGGAGGGTTCTCATGACATAACAGAGTGGCAAGGACAGGCTCTTCAGCCCAACAAGGCTCAACATTTACCCACCCTTATCGTGCACATATAACACTTTGGGTACTTGAGGAATAGATTGAATGGAGCTCTGTATCAAGCTGTTTCTTGAAAACTCCCGGAGTTACTGCCTCTTCAACCTGACCTGGCCAGCTATTCCACACTGACCACTTTTTGTGTGAAAAAAAAAAACTTCCTAATATCTGTGCTAAATTTTCCCCTTTGCTAACTTCCATTTATGACCCCTAGGTCTGCGAACAGAACTCAGCCTAAATTATCTTACATAGTTATCTTTGTTACTTGCCTTTGCATACTGTATTTAAAGGCTTCACACAAATCACCATTTATTTTATTAAGGCTGAAAAGATTGAGATTCTTCGGTTTTTCTTCATAGCTTTTATCTTTATACCAGGGATTAATTTTGTAGCTCTTCTTTGAATCATTTCCAAAGTCTCTTTATCTTGCTTTTAGTATTGTAGTATGGTTTGAACTGCACACAATACTAAATCTTGATTTACGGTAGGACACTCGACACTTATGACGAGGGTCGCTCGACAGAAATGAAAGTGTCGCGCTACATTTTACATTTATGCTTCAGCAAAAGGTTTCTGTTATTTCCATGGTAACCAGACGCTATTTGTATATCCTACTCAATCATTTTGCATGACAAAATATGACAATGTATGCGACCTAACAAAATTCTCCAGGTGCGCAACAAGATAGGAAAATTTTAAGTAACACTTTTTTTCCTGTTGAAAATATGTCACTTTTGTCAAGCATCACTCATCAAAAGTGATGAGCGCCCAACTGTAAATCAAGTCTAACAAAGGTATTATACAAAATAAATACCTTTATAACCTCCTCTGATTTATACTCTTGTTCATAATCACACCCCTTATGTTGAAAGCTATCTGTTTTTTCATTCATCGCAATTAATTGTATGAACTACTTGGTGTAAATAGATTTTTTTTAAATCTACTGAAAGTCTTTAACCCATAGCTGAAAACGAGGCTATGAAATGAAAAGCACGACTGCTTTCTTGTTACTGAGGCAATTGGTAGAGTAGAGGAGTAGCATTTTAACATCACTTATGGTTGAAAGCAATAATGGTCTCCTACCATCCCTCTCTCATCCTAGTCGTTGGCATTCTTGAATTTCATTTGTATTGTCGATCGATAGCCTGCTGGAAAATCAATGTGGTCAGATTGTTTAATCATCATTAATGGGGTGCAGCATGTGGAGCTAGTTCAGGCAGACAACTCACGGCATGCCCTCATTCTTGCAGGCACTCCCATGTGTACCTGTCCCTGCCCCATTACTTTCTAAGGCAGACTACTTAAGCTACATTTCTCTTCTGTCTCTGCAGTAAAGAAACATGCCTCTGGCTGCTGCAGCACTGCATCTATTTCAGCTGCTGTTTGTAGCAATGCCGACTGCTAGTTAACATCCCACCTACATCCCAGCATCCACCTGTGAAAACTGAATTTTTTCCTGGGGAAAAGTTCTCTCTCTGATACTCCCTGCTCTCCTCCTCCAGCTCTGCAGGCCACAGGAAGTCTCCTATGATCTGGAAAAACCTAGTATGTGTGTCACTTTTGGTAGAAACTGAGTTTAACCTTCATTTGCAGTAATTAAGAGTGGTGAAAATCTTAAAACACTAGCAATTAGTGTCATTTGAACTTTCAAAATCAAGTTTCTATCATTTTTTTTTATCTGTTAGGAAAAGTCCAGAACCTAAAATTTCTGTTCAGTTGCGAGATCTTTGCCACTGATAAACTTACTAGGTTTTTCCAGATCACAGGAGAAGTGTCAAGGTTAGAGCTAAACACTAAACTATAATTATATCTGTTTGCTAATACTGCCATTAACTGTTAACATGTGACTTGGCTGAATTTCATTATGAAAACCCAATAAATTTGTGACTTGCTTCTGTCCTGTCAGTGATACACAACAAAAAGGCAAGAGAGGCTTGTGAATTCTGTTATATGAACATTTACTGTCTGCATTGAAACAGTGAAGCTCTTGTCTCACAAAGACCTCATCTCATTCGCAACTTTCATACACTCGCTTTTTTTCTAATCCTCTTGCATCTGCATATTAGCAGACATTGATATTAAGTTCTTCAAAAGGCTTGGCTTTGACGTTACTTACAAATGAAGGTTCTACGTAGCTTTTCTAATTGAACTTAAATTCATCAAACATATTTTGCTGAGAATTAAAAAAATTTAGGATTAATTCGTATATTGATAGTAATGCACACTGCATTTCTTTAGTGTGGGGCTTGGTTGTAGATAGAGTGCATATAAAATTCCGAATGATCGAGTTGGCTGAAAGGTCAATGCAGGCTATTGCGAAAGCAGGCCGGACTTAGTCCTGCCTTTTGATCAAAGTAGATGCCACTAATTTAAATTCAGTCACATGTGCAATGGATTGCCTTGCCTGCTGAGATCAGGGTTAAAGGCCACTCTAAAATCTCTGTGAGGATCACGGGGGGCACGATGAAGAGTTATAATCGCTCCTCCAGGATCAGATTTAACATTATTTAATACTATCGCACAGCAGAATTAGATCCTGGTTAGAAGCCTTCGCTGCAAGAGAAAAACCAGTATTTTAGTTTTTATGTACAGTTCTTTTTTAGTAAACAACACAAAAACTCTGTCAGTGAGGTAAGATAGTTTGGCTAACTTTTTTGAAGAGCAGCGGATGAGACAAGAAAATTTCACTTGCCCAGCAAGCCGTATCATAAAACAAGTTGAGATTTTAGCTAATATTTTAGTGTAGATCATATATGTTTTACAAGACCAAAACATCGAGCAAAGACAGAATTTATAGCAGTTTTTTAAATAGCAAATAAGCCACCCTGGAATGCGTTTTTTTTTTTTTTTTTTGTTTTTTCTAATAACAAGGTGTACGCATGCACGTCACAGATAATCACAAGCCCATAGTATAAGCTAAGTAAAAATTACCCACACAGACAAATGTTGCTGTCAAAGACGCTACTTTTGGAGCACCTGAAAGAAAAAAAAAAATCACAGTAGCATTTGATCGCAACGTTAGAATAATACCATTTCCCCTCACCTCATCCTTTCTTTCATTTTCTTTAGACTCACTCAGTACCTCTCATTCATTCCCCGACTTAGCAGCTTACTCGCGGTTAATCCCCGTCCTATCTGTAGCATTAGATGTCTAAAAGGCTCTAAGGCAGTGATTAGTTGAAGGTATAATTGCCTCTAAATAGTTTCTAGTGTTACGTCTTTTTTTGTTGTCGTTATTTGTAATGATTGCACCACCGCACAATCAGGGAGTTGGAGACGTGCTCCTTGATCTGTCGTATAATTGGCTGTTGAACGCAAGTTGTATAATATAACCAAAGTAATAGGTCAAAATGTCCAGACACCATTTTGAGAATTTACCTGAGTTCTGGTTGCTGAGGAGATGACATGGTTAGCTTCTGACGTGTTTGTGTCATAACAGTAGCATTGATAAATGACCGCTTGTTTTCAAAAACTAAGAAGCAATGGAAAAAAATCCACTATTGTTTTAACTGTTGTTACGACCAAAATCATTTGGTACATTAGTCATAGTAATTGTGCATCGAGTGTACATATGTAAGATGCCTCTACATGACCTTGATCTGTTTGTGTGTGTGTGTGTGTGTGTGTCCGTGTGTGTGTGTGCGTGTGAGTGTGTGTGTGTGTGTGTGTGTGTGCGTGAATATGAGAGATGAGGTGAAGACACACACCTCTCGTGCAGAAACAGCTGCTGGATATCTGATGGATGATCTCCATGTGTTTCATATTTCATGACCAGCACCTCAATCTAAGTGCATTCGCAGACTTTTCATTGTGACATGCGATATGATTTCTCTGTGTTTTCTCTCTCCCCTCATCCGCCCTATGATGTCCTTAAGTTGTAAATTAATACGGCATCTAACAACTCTAAACTCGCGCAGTCTTGTCGTTTCATATTGATTATTGGGAAACAATGTGTGTTTGTGTATAGGACATTCATTTTACCAGAGGAAATATGAATAGTGTAAATATTTTAACAGCAAAATGTTGTGACCGCAACATAAAATATGCAAACAACAAACAGAAATAACCGATAAATTAAATATTCCAAATATTTTCGAGAGACATGTAACAATGTCCGTTGCATATCAGTAATACAATCTCAACATGCCTACATCTTTGATGAAATTCAAGAGAGTTAGTCATTACCCTGTAGATGAGTAACAAAGGCCCACACATTGCTCATATTGGCATATGTTTGTGCGGGAGTTAGCGCTTGGTGTTTTAATTAAGTTTTTGTTTTGCAGTGATGGTCTTGTTTGCGCTGAGTGCTGGGCTTCAGTTTAGAGTCAGTGTTTGGAGTGGCGGGGGCTTGGGTTGGGGCGGGAGACTGAAGTAAATCCTGCTAAGCTGTAATGCAAGCCTCGCACCGCAGGGCAGGCCAGTGTGTTTGAGTGTGTACCCCTGAACCGCACACTGGGAGTGGCAGGACCAGCTGTGCTAGGAGGGCCCCTACGCTGGGATCCACAGAGCCTTGTCTGGCTCTTCTCCTCGCTCCAAAAGCCCCTGGTGCTCAACCGGGATTGGCTGCTGCCAGCACGTCTCCGGGGCAACGGCGAATAATCAGGACCCCAGGGGGCGGGGACAGTTGGCTGGTTACCTCAGAGACTCCTGCTGCATCTCGCCCCCTGGAATATTTGGAACGCCGTGCCGGGGGGGGAAGGAGGAGGTGAGGGAGGGAGCAGGTACGTTTCAGAGCCAAAACGAAAAAAACAAACGCGCAAACAACTTCTCCAAAACAAGAGTAATCTAGCTATGCCCAGAACCGCTGAGACGACTCATCTCTCAGCTGAATCAGAAGGCTGTTCAGCTGTATAGCTGCATTCTGTGAGCCCCTAATATGAGTTGGATCAAATCACAGGATTTGGAGATGGTTTTTACTGGATTGAATAAAATCGTCATGCTAATTACCCTGGCTGATATAAGTAAAGCGGGAATTATCTCGGGCAACTTTTGGCTCTTGTCAGCCACTCAGCAGTTTGACTGCATGAAGATCAAAGGTGTAAGCTTTGTTTATGTGTGTGTGTGTGTGTGTGTGTGTGTGTGGGAGGGTGGGTGTGAATGTGTGTGCATGTGTGTGTGAGAGAGAGACTGCATATGAGTGTTTGTGCATGAGCGTTTCTGAATTTTATATAACACTGTAACATACATTATATAATAATAAATAGAGTTACTCTCTATGTGGAAAAGGTTTAGCATTTGATCAGTCGTTTTCATGTCCAAAAACTCAATTGTTTTGACCCTATTGGGCCCAATATATAAACATGTCTAGCCAGTCAAAGATTAGCAAATACACTCGAAGAGGGAGAAATGGGGTCTGAGAATTTGTATACTTCTATTTCTAGCAACCTTTTAATTATTCACATTACTAATAAAATGCTACATTTTTAGCTTTTACATTTGCTCTTTATGGAGCGCTTCTGTTCTCTCTCATGTTTGATGGATATCGACTCTATACCTACAGTATAGCATAAGTGTCACTTGGGCACTGGTACCACATTCCTCACTGGTTTAGCTACCCCACTGAAAATTCCAGCTAAGACCAGTTAGAATTCTGAGCTGGTTTAACATGCTTTTCGCTGTGTTTTCCAAACTTTAGCTGGTGATGGCTGGATGAAGGTGGTTAAAACTGGTCACTATAGCTGGATAATGGTGGTCAAAGCTAGTTAAGCTAGTGGAGTATGCTGGATTCAGCTGGTTGAGAGGCTGGTTGACCGGCTAAAACTGCTGAAACCACTCGAACAGTTTAGGCTGGATGAAGCCGGAATTTTGAGCAGGCTAGTTGCACGACCGATACGATTTTAGGGTTCTCTCTCGTTTTGCCCACCTTAAACTTCAGATTGCAGCCCCCGGATTGTGTTGAATGGGGATCGCATTACAGACCTGCCCCTGACCCTATAACCCTGCCCCACCCCCACCCCCCACCCCCCCTTTCTCCACCCTCTCCGCCCCCGCCTGTCCCGCGTGAGGGATGGTGCTCATTGTAGAACAGGACTCTGTCCGCTCCCCCGCACCTGTGCTCCACACTCTATTTCACGGTGTGCCGACCCCGCCCGGTGCTCTGCTGGGCGGTCGAGGGGGGGTGGAGGGGGGAGTCGCGGCGTTTCCTGAAACTGATATCCCTGTCACTGCTGTAACCCCCCCCACACCTACACACACACACACACACACACACACACACACATTCACACACTCGCCAGAGGCTGTCAGAGAGCAGATTGAGGAATCGTCGCTCAAACACGGGAGCGGGCAGTGTGGCGGGCATCTGGCAAATGAAGAATCAGTTGAGTGCAAGTCACCTATGCACGCTGGTGCAGTTGGGGACTGCTGTAGTACCATACAGTATTCAGTTTTTGCCATTAGTAGTCTGTTCACGACTGTTGTTAGCTGGGACCTGGGGATAAAAATTCAGTCAGTGGCCAAGTTTATATTCTCAAGGCTGCTCATGCTTTTCGGTACAGCCCAGCGTTTGAAAAAAAAAAAAAAAAAAAAAAGTTTTCATTGAATAAACTTGCTGTGTGTCTTATTGAGCAATGCAGTCATATGAGGCTGCAGAATTTATACCCGCTGTGCAGTTTCTGTAGAACGCATTGGATTACTGTGACATCTTCGGCTGATGCTGAAAAGCAGATAACTGATGTTCCGGTAAAAATCGTTGAAGTGTAATGAATAATTGCCTTATTTTTTTCCCCGGCCTTAAAAATACCCAGGTGGCCACAGGAAAGCCTGGAACTGAATGACAACTTTCACATATAAAGAATTGAATTCCTTTAATTCTGTTTCAAAATTAGGTCAATTCTCAGCAAAGAGGACTGCATTGATATTTGGTTAGATCTGAAGTCTGAGAATTTAGTATTCATGTTCCCTCTCAAAAGAGCACCGGTGGTCGACACGTTCGTCTGCGGATGACTTAATACCCACACAAAGCTGTTTTCAGCCTGTTATTTCCCTTGGGTGGACCCCCCTAAACTTCTCTTTCTTTTCATTTCTCTATCTGATGACAAGAAACCTCCTGTCTGTGATTGCAATGTATTAAACGTAGGATTACTCTTCGGCTGCATTGAAAGGGGACTCTCTTATGCTAGTGGCGTTTTTCCTGTTGCAGTCTTGTTAGCGCACAGTCAAAATTTATCAAGGAAATCTGCTTAATCCCGGCTGTTTCCCTCTAGTGCAAACTGCTAGAGTCCCAAGATACTCCGTTCAGAAACACCGGCAAAAATAGACGGAAATAAACCAGAGCGATAGCTAGACGTGTGCTTTCTTGGCCTACCATTATACAAAGCCTGGTGACTTTGTGGAAAGTTAAACAGAATCTTGTTTGAAGTTCACTGCTTGAAGACCAAATATTTGTCATGAAACTAAAGCAAGTCATGATTACGCCTTTATTATTATGTTATATCCTCGTTAAAATTCGTTTTTAGTGGTTGGTAAATAGATAGTTGGCTAGTATTGTTTACAGTAGGTATACTTATTCAATCAGGAAGCAAATAATCGGGATAAAATGTTAATATTTATGTTTATATGGTCAGTTCATGCCATGAAGCATGTATTACTAAATAAGTGCATTTTTGACAGTTAATCATTGTTGTTGTCTTAAGAAGTTAGGCTATCTTTAATTATTCTTCAAAATAATCGAGTTTCCTGCCTGTGGTAATGTTTACTATTCTGTGGCCGAAGAGCATACAGAACTGAAAACGCTGTGTGTCGATCTCTGTCCTATGAATTCAGACGGAGGGCAGTCAAACATGGCCAGAGACCAGCGCTGTCAAACGCACCAGCAGCGGAGTGTAGCATTGCTGGCGAGTGCAAAGAGCGAAATAATGGCGGCTTCACTCAGTCAGGTCGTTGCTTGGGTATTTCGCGGCATATGGGGCTTCGCCTGGGCGCGAGTCCAAGAGCAGACTATATGAGAACTCCATTTGATATTACCCCTGAGGTTTGGGTTCAGCTCCACAGTTGACGGCAATAGCTTTTTGTGCTTTAACAAGCTCTGTTGTCTGGATGCATTGCGAGGAAAATAACTTTCTTTCCTTTTGCTTCGGAGAGGCCTGATTGACGGAGCAAATGCGGTCAAAGAAATAACAAGGGAGATCATTGAAGTAACTGCGCGAAGGACAAAGATCGTCATGCAAAACAGTACACTTTGGTACACTTTTCAGCGTGATTAATGTGCAAACCTCCTTTACTGTGGAAGATGACATGCCCACCCTGGGTTTTTTGGCAAGGATTATCTCTGCATACGAAATGCAATCTCATGCAATCTCCCAGCCACTTTCAGCTGGCTCCTGGCTCTTTTTTCATGGTTCATTTGATGTGTGTGTCTGTGTGTGTGTGCGTGTGTGCGTGTGTTGCCTGTTTCTGTTCTGGACCCACTTCTGTTTGTAATTTGGAATCCAGTTCAATGCCATCCTCATGCAAGACGAACCACAAATAATGATAGGAGGCAGTATGCACTGTATTTTTGGTTAAATTTGGACTCATTTTCTGTTGGTTAATTTCCAAACTGGATGCTTTGTGATTCTTCATCTAGTTATTTTTGCTGTTGTTAACTATTTTGGAATCAATTATTTACAAAATGTTAGTGGCCGCGGAATAAAAATTTGGATGGCAAATTTTCTTGAGTGAGGTGATTATAATGCCAACATATTGCTGCAGTCAGGCTCAGTGTTTCACCTTGTTTATCATGGCATTTACCTTTCATTCAAAATGATGCTCATACAGTATGTGAATAGTTCATCATTTTAATAGTGTACATTTCTACCTTTTTATTTTCTTTTACATTTTTAATGCAAATCATGCATTCAAAATTTATAGTATGGGATACAAAATAAATAAGCGTGGAACAGACATGCATCTGTGGGCTGAGTTTAATATTTCACAGCTCAGAAATATCACACCCTCTGGCTCTGCTCTTCCTCTGTTAAACAAGCATCTTTGCCAGTCCTCTGAGTATGACATCATGATGATGTAATGTCTAACCAATCAGAGGGCTCCTCCTGGAGCACTGTGCTGCAGCTCAATCTCCATCCGTGAAACCTGTACTTAAGAGAGAGAGAGAGAGAGAGAGAGAGAGAGTGCCCACTGTCTGTGCCATATCTTCCGCAGACTTGTTGAGTCCTGTATTGGGTTTAACCACCATTCCTGCCTGCAGTCACACAGAGATGTTTTTTGTTAATGGGCTAACAAAGATACCCTTCTCTAAACTTCCTGTGAGCACGCACAACCCAGAGGAGTTCCTGAATTGCTGCCGGATCAATAGGCAGTCTCCGATGCATTTTATAAATGGAAAGAGATCCTTTAACAATGCCTGTCCTGTCTATTTGCTGGTTAATAGCAGCATCTACCTGTGTGAAGTTTAATTACTGTTTGGTAAAGTGTAGTTACAATTGTTATTGATAGTAACAGAACCAAAAAACTGAAAACAAGCTTCATCAATGTAGCCATATGGTCTATATGTTCAACATGAATGGCTTTCCTTGTGTGCCTGGGTGTTCATACTGTATATATTTAGGTCATGATTGTTTTTTCCTCAGCCCAGGGAGTTTGGAACGGTGACAGGTAGGGGACTGTAACGTGCCTTGTCTCCAGCAGGTGAAAAAAACCGTAATTAGAGTTCCCTTCTGTCAGGATAAAGCCGTACATATGTGACTGCAACAGACTGTACCAATGATGTCATTTCTGTGAATGAGTGTGTGCCTGCATATGTGTGCGTGTGTGTTTGTGTGTGTGTGTGTGGTTGGCCAAAGTGACGGAGGAGCAGGTGGGCTGTGTATCTGCGAGCGCGTGGGAGTGAAACCGTGTGACAGAAATACACACGGCCGCATGCGTGCGCACACAGACACACACGCGCGCTCCAAAATGCCTGTGTGCATTTCCTGCTGCTCTAGTCATTACCACCTTCAAAAAAAACACACCGAGGAGGCGACAGTGATTTGTTTCCCCGCCGCGCGGCACGCCGCGTCCCGAATGATTGCATTATTTAACGGAAAATGAAGTCCGACCACGGCGGACGCCATTCATCTCTCGCACGCGGCGAAACCCGCAGCCTGATCCACGTCCGTGCCGTTTACAAAAGATCACATCACTTAGCTGAAACTCCTCCGCCAAAGAGGGGGCAAGCAGGCATTTCAATAACAGCACTGAGGTACAAAGAGACCACATCTGCAAGGACGGCGCGAAAGACACCGAGCGCTTGATAACTCACCTGCTTAACCCTCCTGTTCTGTAGGAATCGGCTTCAACTGGGGTCAACGAGCTAAAGTTGTGCATAATTGTTTGTACAGCACTTCTGAAACATGTTATGAAGTTAAAAACCATGTTCATGAGTAGTTCTCATTAAGCTGGGACACAGCAAAATGTTCTGAGTTAGTTCAGCTCTTACAGAGCGAAAACTCTTTGAGTCTATTTAAGTCCACTGTGGCCATATAGGCCAAATAGACTGTTTAAGAGTTGATTTAATTCTTAAAATTGTTCTCTGGAGCACCTGTGAAATGTCAAGGCAATAAAACAATGTTTTTTTTGAGCTGTTAAAGAAGTTTGTAGGTCTGTGGAACCCCAAACAGAATTTAAGAGTTACAGACACTGGATTGTAATAAGAATTACACTGAACTGGGCACACTTTTATTTGTGTGTGTGTGTGTGTGTGTGTGTGTGTGTGGGTGTGTGTGTGTGTGTGTGTACCACACATATCCACTGGGACTTGATTTTGTAAGGTAAGCGCTCCATTAACAGAACAGCGATTTTGGAAAAAAAAACACATCTATGAGAACAACAAGAAAGATGGCGTTCTGTGTAACTTAGCTGTGTAAAAAGTCAGACTTTGGATGGTAATACGGTTATACTGAATCACATTCCTCCATTGGGACTTGATTCTTGGTGTGATTGGGTGGGTGTTTCTCTTGTTCTGTAGAGTTTGATACACACTGTGATTTTCATTAGTGCGCCTTAATCTGAGCAAATAGCCATCTGTGAATGACTGGGGTATGTCCACATATCGCTGACTGTAGGAGGTGAGCAGTGAGATTGATGAAGGAATTATTGCTTTTTATTACCCCCTCTGCGATTTCAGCCAATGAGTATTGTCGTCCCCTGCCATCCATCCATCCGTCTGTCTGTCTGTCTTCCCTTTGCTTTTTACCACTCTAGCTGCTGAACTGTTGTAGGGACAGCCCTTAAATTAAACAGGTTCTGCATATTGAGGGTCTCCAGAAGCCTATTTGATGTCACGGTCATACGTCCCATTTTGACCTTATGTTTTTGTTGGTCAAACGTCGGCCACACCCATCTGTAAGGAGAGGATATGTATAGCGCCAAGCGCAATTTAGTTTTAAACATAATACTTAAAAGTGATATTTATTTGTGGTTAAATAAACTCGTGATAATGATTTTGAGGGGAACAGGACGAGATACTGCATTTTCAAGCAAGTGTGGTGACATTATGCGGCAACGATGTCAAAGTCTGTTTTGAATCTGTATTCTGTATATTCATTTTACTTTTGCTCTGTTTGACAAGCCAAAAGTTTCACCGAATTGGACAAAGACTCTCTGCTGAAGGGATTGTATCTTTAAAGCATCATTCTGCTCAAGTGAAAATGTGTCAATCAAGGTGCCAAGAAAGAGCCACATAAACTATTGAACATGAAGTCTATAGAAACTGCTCATGAAAGTGATGAAACCCTTGATGGATCAGCCTCAGCTCTCAATCTCTAAGGCTGTTTTACATTTAACACACTTAAATGTCTAGGGTGTCAGAAGTGGCAGAACAGTTTTTGCTCTGAAACTCTGGGACAAAAATTTCAGAGCAAAACACCTGGTTTACATTCTGTGCTGCTTCTATGTCTTTTAAAAGAGGACATTAAGTTCATTTTAAATGAAAAATGAATGTTGCATTTGGCGTAGTATTTTGAATATACAGTATAAGCAAACATGCAGAGCCAGTTTCACAGACACAGATTGAACTTAACCCCTTAAACTCTGATTTTCACTTTATATTTTCCTTAGGTACTGCAAGTTCAGATGTCGAAAAATGCATATTTTTTTCAATATTGTAGGACAGTGTCACATACATACTCTGTCCTCCAGCTGCAGTGCTTTGCTGAATCTACATCACGCTTATATTGAGTGAAATATTCAAACCCAGGATGCCATGTCTCTATGGCCAGAGCAAGATATTGAGATTTTGTGCATTATTTCATTCACATTTCCTAGTAATTCAGCAGAACCTATTTGGAATTTTTGGAAACTTCGTGATTTAAACTAGAATTTAAAACAGGACTAGAGTTCCACAGGTTTGAATGAAGCAGCTACATTTGACAAATCCATACATGGGATCGGCAGAGATGAAGGGGTTAATCAGAGACTAAATTACATTATCTGTTGAAAATGTTCCATATAAAACTCAGTTTAGTCCAGGACTTAGCTTAATTCGTGCTTGTGAAACCAGCCCACGGATGCAGAATTAAGATATTTTCCTCAGAAAGACAGTGCTGATTTTTTAAAAAATAGAGCACAATGAACTGAACCAAAATGTTTCTTTCAAACAATTTAATTAGATAATGAAACTCAGTTCATGATGCAGTATTGAAGCCATCGATGTATACAGACCAGGGGCTCGTTTGCTAGTTTGACTTTTCCTGAAACCCATTGAACTGTCTCTTTTCTCCTTAACATTGATGATCAATAGTCCACTCACTTCCTGTAGGCACTGCGACATAATGTTCTCAAAATGTTCCCATAGCGACGTGGTACCATTCTGAGAACATGGTGTTTTAGCTGGAAGCGCCTCTGCGTGGGGTGTCCATTGCACTCTAAATGACTAAAGAAGAAGTGAGGGGGATTGAATGGTGTAAAGCTCAGAAAAAAAACAGGCTTACCCAATGCTCTGTGGTCATTCTCCTGCGGGGGTTAAATGTATAGGCTGCCAGTGTTCCTACACAACTCTTCCACAAAAGCAATGTGGGAGGGGTCGTCGGATGTCTTTCCAGCACTTTGAGACAGAAAGCACTATCTGCTGCCAAAATGGTACATACGGCTGCTAGACAAATTCTGTAGCCCTTAGAACAGGCATAAACACTCATACTGGTGAAAAAAAATACCAACTGTTGTATGGGGAAATCCAACTCAAGAATAGTAAGTTGTGCTGCCATTGGTTGCTTTTACTGTGATACACAGACATAAAAATGTGACTTTTCAGTTGAGCTGTCAGTATAACTTACGAGGCGAAATAAAACAAGACAAAAACCTATAAACAAGTGATTCTTTTTTCCCCCAGTTATATTTCTTTTCTCAATATCTCCAATGGCAAATTACAAAGGCTTTTTTTTCTCTCTTCAGTGTTTTTTTTTTATTTTTTATTCTGCCTCAATAGAGGTAAGGGAGAATGGATGGTGTCGAGATCTGTAGTCATGTATGACTCGGTTGGGGTCTGCAGTGATGCGATTCATGCCTCGTAAGTGCCCAGTGGAGTCATCTGTCTGGAGACGAGAGGGAGAGGTTTTAGCAGAACACCAGAGGCGATGTGGCTTCCTCAGCTGGTGGGGGGTGGGGGGGGGGGGGCAAATAATGCTTTCTGCTCTCACTCGAGACGGGGTGTCACTGCGATTACTATCACTATAAAACCGTTCGCCCGCAATGTCTCCATAACTGTTGACGGCATGGAGAGACCGTCCTGTTTTTCCATTAGGTTTTGTTAAGTCATAAACGACAACTGGCTAGGTTTAGGCCCGTAACAAATAACTCAGCAACATGAAAAACGGAGATATATAGTACCGCAATAGGAAGGCGCCAAAAAATTAATGGCCCAGTATACTACGTGTTGTATCCATGGCAGGTAGTGATTGGATTTGGTGACAATGAGACCCAAAGAATTGAGCATTGGTTGGCTGCCGTTTTATCACCACTTTATAGATCACAACAAACGTACAAAAGAGACCTATAAGGAAAATACTATTAAAAATGGACTTTCAATGCCTAAAGGTCTCAGCTGCTAAATGAGTGGTGTAGGATGGATAATGGGGCAACCGATACAGACCTCCTGTGTGGGCTTACATGGCAACCTCAATGCTAACACGGCCCTTCATCTATGTAGGTCTGTCCCCAAAAGGCATAAGAGACTGCGGCTTCATGTTTTCAACAGTCTGACAGAGGCGGAGAGCAGCATCTGAGCTAATTATGAATCAACCTCAGCTGTGCATGTATTTACTACTGACAGCCTCCCAGGAGTTAGGAGGCAACAAGAAGATGTGACAGCCTGCTAAAAGGGTGTGTGTGTGTGTGTGTGCGCGCGATTGTGTGTGTGTGAATATGTGCTTGTGTTTGCGTGTGCATGTGTGAATACGTGCTTGAGTTTGTGTATGTGTGTTTCTGCGTGTGTCCCGTGTGTGTGTGTGTGTGTGTGTGTGTGAATATGTGCTTGTGTTTGTGTGCGTGTGTTTGTGCGTGTGTGTGTGTGGGGGGGGGGTGGGGGGGCTGTGCTTGAAGCAAGCCTTTATTCAGCTGATTCTGAGGAGATTTTTTTTCTCTCGATGTTTTCATCCTGATTTCAAAATTCCAGGCTAGTGTTCTTGATTTCTGTTTTTCTCCAATGCCCAATGTACGTCCGCACTAGAATGTTTAATTAAGAACTCTAATCTCTCTCCTTAAAGGGTTAATTGTGTCACAGTGTAAGTTCTAAAAGCTTTAAAAAGATAACCGATTTCTGCAGTTTTTTAATTTTAATTAAAGCCTAGCTGATCCCTTGGTGTATACGCTGTTCATGGCAACACCTGAAATTTACGGCACTCCTGTTTCAGCTCTTAATCTGGATTTTTCTCCTTGGAACCGCTTAATTCAATTTTCAATTTCAAAACATTTTATGTTTGCCCCACACTCGTTTGTCATATTCCACCCTTGTACATTGAATTGTAAGTCTCCAGTTAGACATAAAAAACCAGTGTGGATACTGTAAGAGCTTTGGCAGTCCAAATCTTGTGTGAATCACAATAGATTAATTGTAGTGGAATGTGTTGGGAGTAAGATGGATCCAATGTAAAGCGATTAGAGATGGTCATCAAATGGGTGCAACAGCCAAAGTGAATTGATCTGTCTTCCAGCCAAACAGATAAAATGCAAAAGGATGTTGGTTCAGAAGTGTGAGTGGACAGTTGTGTGATGCCATCTCACAATGGTGACCTCATCTACGTCAAATCCACATCATGTGACCGTTGCTTCTGGCGTTGGGTGTGCTAAAGCATGAGGGCGCCCCTAAAAGGTTATCTAAAGCGCTATTTCATGCCCGAGTCATCCAAAGGCATGAGGTATATTTCTTTGAGTTTGCCGTGATGAAGTGCTTACTCATATGTGCACAATCAGTTTGTATTTCACCACGTAGCAACATTTTGATGTTGTGCCGTAATGTACGTCTTCTATTGTTTATGTTCCCTATTGACGCCGTTAGTCATGGTGACTGCGACTCCCACATAAACTATTTAGTTTACAATCTCCACCAGTCAAAATACTGAACAGACTAAAAGGGAGGGGAGTGACCTGAGACAACTATGAAATGGTGGATCCTTGATGCTTTTGTATAATTACAATGTGTTATTGTGATCATATTTCTGCATAATGGATTATAGACAACGAGCACAGATGTAATATGCCGCCATTCAAAATGTCAGTGTTAGCACATTTTGGCTGGATACAGGCATTTCATCAGCAGATATCTGGAATTGTGGGGTTTTTTTCCTGACAATTTCCTGTTTTTCTTGGTCAAAGTTTTTTAAATGGGGTCTCTCCACTAGAGGTGAATATTCCAGGGGTCTGACAGTAAGGGTCCTGCCATGTTTTTTTAACCCTAGAATTTTGGGGACTTATTTGTAAATGGTGAGTAGGCACTGAAATGATGGGTAAGCTAATTTTTTTGTGGATTTACGATTTGTAAAAACAAATTTGAAATGACAAAATGTGCAAAATTAATAATATTATGCGCACATGAAAAATTATAAGTTAATCCTGATTGAATAAATAAAAATTGCATGCAGTTTAACTGACCCTTGGTTGTACAAATGAGGATTTTTTTTTTAACAATACTCCATTTTTCTTTTTTGAGCTTCTGCAAAATTTCGTTTGAAATCACGCAAACTTTTATAAATAAGACCCCTGGTGATCAGAACAAAAAACTGGCAAGAATTTTACCTTCTGAACTTGGCCTCTCGTACCCAGTGGAGTACAAGCAGTCTCAGCAATTTAACTCCTACACAATGGAGAAATATGAACAGGATTTAAAATAACTTGTCATCTGATTGAATTAAATGTAATTAAACATTCTCTGTGACAAAATTGGCTTAGGTTGCGCTTAGGTTGTACCTGGATAAAACATCACTGTAGGTGTCGATGGCATATTGTAAGTCCTGGAGTTTGATACAAAACCTAGGTTCAAGTGACAAGCAGTTGTTTCCAGACACCTTTTTATTTTGTCGCAATGTAAATGCATTCTTACAAGAAAAAATACTTCACAGCTAAAAGCAGTACAGTTCTGAAAAATATAAAACTTTCACTTTGATTGTGAGTGGAAAACTATTCATGAAGACACCTTAAGTCTTTCAGTGCCAAGTGTGGATTGTGTGTTAGGCTTGCTTCTCAAAGTACAATTATCACAATTATAACATATACAGCACATGCTTCACGGATGAAAATAATCTAAACGTGAGCATATATTCCTGCTCACAGATCCAAGCATACACATTGGCCCTAACATGATAAAAACACACGTGCACTTGCAAGCACATGCACAAATTTAGCATATGCCATATTTACCTACTGTACTGTCTTAGCCATAAAAACACGGCACACAAATACATACATCCCTAATATGCATAATATTTGCATTTAAAATGCCAACAGTCAGCTCAATTTATCAAAAGTGATTAAGATTAAATCTTGTAACCCTTCAAAAGATTCAGATGGATAAGAATATGAATGTATAATGAAGCCATTCCAATCAATATTCACACTTTTTTTTGCTGAATTTGTGTTTTGACACATGCTTAGCACAATAAAAATCCACGTGAAGACATTTATCTTTGAAATTCTTCACTCAGTGTCTTGTAGAATGTTTTGTAATTGGACGTATGTTTGGACATGACCTAACTACCCAAGCATTGAAAAGATCTCAGTCAACAGATACCAGATGAAAACTGACAACCATGTTGGTTTCTCCATCAGTGTTTTTGCATATGAATTCTGTTGCTTAGCTTTTAAATGCAGTATCTTTATTTTGATTGGGCCATTAATTTCATATTCATTGAAATATGAACTGATCGCTGTATATCAAAATTCAGCAGTCAGATTGCTCTGGCCTGAATTCTTAAAGCAGGACTATACTGACCTACACGTTTTGACTTAATCTTATAGTAATTAACTCCAACATAATATCCACGGTCGATTTTTTGTCCGTACATACCCCCTCTTCTTTTAAATGACCATTAATTAGCCGGAATTGCTGTTTCCAGGAGGCCGCCACTAACCCCACAAGTGGCATGAGAAGTTGCGAGATCATAACGTCACTGCGGCTGCCACGTGCATTCATGTGCATGATGCATGCGATATCAAAATGTCTGAATACATGGATATCTAAATAAATTAGACTACCAACCAATTTAAAATTGTTCATTGTAGCGAATCAACTGTTTGATTGCAAATTGAGCCAAGTAAATGGGAAGAGGGAGAAAGCAATTGTCGAGTAGAGGAGGAAGATTTTGAAGACCTTAACTTTGCCTAGTTCAGCACGCAGTTTGCCTGAATGTGTTTGCTTGATTATTACATTTGGCTGTTGTGTGCGAATCTTGTTCAATTATTAAATAAAAAATGTTTAAAATTTGCGGCACAGATTTGCCTGAACGTGCTTGCCCAGTCTTCGGTGCATTTGTCCATTGCTTGCAATGTGAAAATTATTTCTCTCTCGCATTCACGTTTGATGCGCTTCACACAATGTTTTCTACTTCGCATAAATTTTTAGACGCTTAAAAACCAGGGCCATCTTAACATGATTTTATTTTTATGAAATCTTTTTTTAATAATACGTGAAAGTTTTCCGATGAGAGGTGGAATTCAGAGGTCTGTTATTTATTCATATTACTGGCATTATTTCAATCTAGCACGGTAGCCTGGTTCGGTTTGTCTGCTTCTCATTATCTCTTCTAAATCATTATTGGCTTGATTTTGGTTTTGACTGGTCAGTTGGCTGAATAAATGGCTTTATTACAAGTTAGGCAAAGTACATGAGAATTGATTTAAGGTGAGCTAATTATGCCAAGGTGACGGTAGCTGTCCAGCCTCGCTGGTAATTAGCAGACTTCAAATCGCACTTTTCTTTCCGGAAGCATTTCAAATGGCCTCTGTGTTAGTTCACCTCTAAATTAAAGTTGCGTCGGATAAAAAAAGGTAATAATCAAGCTCGTCTGTTTCCCCCATAGAGGAAGCGGGAATATCTCGGTCATTCAGCAATCTCAATGCAGGACCGCAGGACAATGGAAATTCATGGTGCTGACAGCCGCACTGACGTCACGATTAGGGGCGCCCCAAAGCGGATCGAGGGTGAATTTTCGTCTGCTGTGGTGAAAATGGCGCGGTCCGCTAGTTTTGTAAAATCGCTCATAAAAATTAAAGAAATCGCAAAATAAAGAAAACAAAGTCATAGGAGCTTTTTTCATGATATATTGAAATAATAACACCCAACTTTCCCAGCCATGATAGTCATCCTTTAACGGAAAGTTTATTTGGCATGGTTATAAAGTCCCCTTTGCAATCATCAGCACTGGTTAAGATGAGTAAAAATGGTTACAGTAAATTCGCCATTTGGTGAATTGGCTTTATCATACAGTTAATGAACTCTGGACCACTCCCAAAGTGGAGGAGAGTATTGGGTGGAACTGAGGATGGGAGATTGGGGCGAGTGTGATGATGGACTTGGTCTGTGATGGTGGCAAGCATCAGGGTGGGGCTTGTGTCTCTTGTCAGAGTCGGTGTGGCTCCCAAGCAAGGGGGTAGGAATACACCCGGAAGTTGAAGCTCAATTGAACGCTCTAGAAGATAGCAGATGATCAACTAGCGGTAGCTTCTCCATTCACCCCCATTCATTTTGCCTGACTTTTGACATCAAATAACTTTACATTAAAAACATTATGAGCCTTCATGTCAGCGATAATATTTTCTACAGAGAAACTACATTTTGTAGCAGACGTCTTTACTTCGTATGTAGCGTTATGGTCTAATAGTAAGCATTTTTAGCCGATGGCACCGAGCTAGGCTAAAAGTGACGTGAAATGCCGGCGACTTTCTGTTGCACAGGAAGTAAATAACCGTACTGTTTAGACCAGAAGCCCATGACGAATCATAGACAGAGGACGATTGAGCCACATCGCTAACGAAGTGAAGTACCTATGAAGTAATGATTCGCAAAACATAATAACATCGAACGGAATCAGACTATACTGACAGACGCGATCGCTTGCTCGCTGGGAATTATGTGTAGGATACATCTACCAGACGAGTTACCGCTTCTCAGGACGTTGGTTTACGTCAGCGAGCTGACTTCGAGCCTGCGCAGTGGGCGTGGTGCCCAACTGAAAACTTGTTCAATTGAGCTTCACACTCTCCCGTTGAAAATTTGCGCCATCCCGCCGTCCACTTCTTTTACTGTCTATGCTCCCAAGCCCCCTGGGGTCCCTGGTAATGACTGTTTCTTGCTTCCTTCTTGGAGAGGGGAAAGGTGGGAGGGACGTAGGAACGAGACGAGTGGGGATTATGGGAATGTAGGAGGTATATATAGGCATAAGGACGAATAGGAAGGCGCATTGGGAGTGGCCCTGTTCATTCACCTACGTAATCGGGAACTCCTTTAAAACATACGACAAATCAAACCTTTAAAAGAACTACTTTTCTTATGAGAAAAAAATCCCCCTCAAGAAATAAGTATTTTTCACAAGACCACGTTTGCCACAAATCAATACTGAATTTAATAGTTTGTATTCGCTCCCATTGCCAGTAAAACAGCGTTTAGTCTTTTCAAAACATCTTTAAAGGTTGGAGAATACATAGCAGGGATTTCAAAACCACTTTTTACTCATAAAATCTCTCTAGATCATCTCAGACTGGGATCACCAAATCTGGACCTCAAATCCACATGTAGTCGTGGTTTTGTCTTTTTTCTCTGCTTCTGATTGGCCAGCCTGTCTTTACACCAGACTCCCAGGTAAAGGAAGGTGAAAAACCAGCAGGACTGGGGCCTCCAGGACTATGACTTTAAATTTCCCTGATCTAGCGTTTTTGGTTTTCTCTTATGTGCTCTCCTCTTTGCCTCACCCTTCGTGCTTTCAATGGTTTTTACCCCTCAGCCCCGACTAATGGGCAGAGGGGTATTGTCATCACGTCCGTCTGTCTGTCCGTCCATTTTCGCTGTGTTGCTTCGTCTTGTGTACCTACAGAAACCTATCAATTTTGACAGCGCTTGCCTGTTCAGCACAGCTGCCACAGCCGCCATCTTGAATTTTGTAATCTGGAAGATAACTTGAAAAGACCTTTGGCAATCGACACCATTTTTGTTGTGTTGCTTGGGCTTGTGCACCTACAGAAGCCTATCAGTTTTGACGGTGCTTGGATGTTCAGCGCTGACATCATTTTATATTCATTCCAAACAATCCAGGGGCTGAGAGGTAACAGCCGCTTTGTGGGGCTATTTTTAGGTCAGGGGACAGAGATGACTATGGTTGAAGCTTGATTTTGAGTTCACCTGATCATTTTTGTCTTTATCTGGAAATTTGTTTTAGATGATTGTCCTGCTGGAAGATCCAGCGGTGACTCAGTTTTACTTTCTTGGCAGAGGCATCCAGATTTAGATTTAAAATGACCTAGTATTTCATCAAGTCCATGATTCCATGTACCCTAACATGTTTTCCAGGGTCTCAGGAGGAAAAACAGTAACATAACATCACGAAAAGTCTGCAATACTGAACAATAGGATCTGGTCCTTTTTGGTATGACCATCCTTTATACACCATACCCATGTTGAAATTGTATTGGAAAAAAGCTCAATTTTCAGTTCAATCTAATCTTAGAACACGGTCACGGTAGCATTTAGTAAACTGAAAGGCACTTTTTTTGGCATGCCTTCTAATTAATCTTGGCATCGAGGTGCTGTCTCTTGATAGTTTGGGGACTTGGTGATCCCACGATGCTACTTTTTGTCGTAATTCTCTAACAGTAATCCCAATTTTTTTTTTTAGTTTGCCTCTCTTACCATCCTCATCGCTGTTAGTGGAGAAAATTAAAATTGGATCCACTTCTCGTAAAAGTTGGATTTTTCCTTTTTATTTCTTCAGTGTAAGATTAAACTAATTTACCAAAACATGAATTTCTTATAACGCTTTTTACGCATCTTACCAGGGGTGGCAGGAACTGTAGAGAGAATTGTATACAGTAATATCAAGAAGGTGGCATGTGATGCTTCTGTTGGATGTTTCAGAGAAAATGCCATTACCTAAATCAATTGTGTTAATTTCTAAAATGCACAGTTGCTCCATTTGGACCAATCTCTTTCTTTGAAACATTTCCAGTGTAGATGCTGTGATGTGCATATATCTGATGCCTGTATATGAAATATTCCCATAGTTTATGCATCGAGTTCTTTTGCCTGTTCTTTGAATAATGGCTCTCTCTTATCACATCTATATGTGATAACAGTCACCATGTGCAATGCATCAAAGATGGAGAGGGTTATTTTGACAGTTCCTCATTTGCTTTATACAAGGCATTGGAGGCCCAGAGCTCTCTCTCTCTCTCTCTCTCTCTCTCTCTCACTCTCTCTCTCCATCTCTCTACAATGACCAACCACCAGAAAAAAAGCAAAAGTCATTGTCATTGTTATATTGTTATAGGTATTACAGCCTGGCAAAATTACATCTATTTAGATTGAAAGTGCATCTGCTGGAAAGGGTATAGACATATAATCTTGGGTGATTGATGTGCGCGATGTTGAATGTCCGTGGTATGGTCTCTCATGTTCTTCCTGTGATCCTGGCAGCCGCTGTCCAATAAAATCTAAACCACTGGCATTCATTCCCAGTCATACATTCCGGAACAAGCGAGGCACTTCTTCATACGAGACCTGGCATTTAGACCAGGCTCTCAGGCGGCGGTAAATAATTCATAAGACAAACTGCACTCGCGGAGCAGTTAATACGTTCCACAGTTCAAAAGAATATTGGCGAGACCCTCTGAGCTAACGTGTCATTCCTTTATTCCAAAGTATGTTGTCATAAGCAGATCGGCTTCTGATACAGTTTCCTGGAGCCAAGGGCAAAACTCACATCAGTCCTGTGCCAGAGATGAAAATTCAGCATGTAAGTCTTGCGTGTATTCATTTTTCCATTGAGTGTTTTCTTTTTCTATTATTTTTATTACAGCATTTTTTTAAAGTCAGAGATCGGCACGGGGATATAGAGATATTAAGGCAGCCAAGAAAAGTAGGCTGGAATATAAATCGCAATCCATTTACTGCTAATGAGCCCTGTATTTCACTTTTCCACTGTTACCCCAGAACGTTAGCAGACTGTTGGAAAACATCTCTGCAGAAAATAAAGATATTTCCTCCCAGCAGGAGTCGCAGGTGCAGTGAAAAGCGCACTCGCGGTCATATTCTAATGTGGTCCATCCTTCGCGTTTCATGGTCACATCGTTGTCGCTCCTTTAAGTGTCACACCCCTCGACAAATGACTCGAAACGCAGCATATTAGCTTCTGCAGCTCATGCGAATCTAATAGGTTTTTATCAGACGCCTCCATCGTCCAAAACATCGGCGGTCCGCGCCCTCTAATTGGCCAGCTTGCTTTCTTTATGCGTCAGCCGTCCTGTACATGCGACCATGGGAGTAATTTGATTGATGGCCACTTCACGGAGCTCTGACTTTGCCGGCAGACTGCTCTGGGCAGGGAACGCCGGGGTGGGGCATCGATTCATATCTACGTGCGGTATGATGAGATGGAGGCTGCCTCACCGATTTGCCCCCGGCCCGGATGTGGAAATACCAGCTTTCGTGGCCACCTAAACCCATGGCCCATCAAGACGTGTCGGATTCGTTTTATCCACCTGACAACAGTGGCTGCAAACCGGGACGTATATAGCAGCAGTAGCGTTTTAATGTTTTTCCACGTTGTCTTCTGTTGTTGCGCTGTCTTCTCCTTGTAGGCCAAGCCTCTGGGGTCACTGGATGCCAGAGAGCAGACTGATTTATAAAGCGGGCTACTAATCACGGCTCGGTGGCTCAGAGCGTCCTTTGTGTCCCGCCTGACAGAGAGTAATGATGGGCTAACGCAGGAGCCAGATAAAAATCTGGGCCCATGGTGCGTTTCGGAGGAGTGGACACATCCTGGCCCCGGTCCCCGTGATGTCATCTGACAGGGACGCTGCGTGTTTGCAGAAGGTGATAAATAAACACGGTCTGCGGACATAGATTATTGCTGCTCTCGTGCCCTCTCCCCTCCCCTCGCTTGCCCTTGCTTTTTAATCTGTGACCAACTTAGCCCCGCTATGTACACAACGCCTTCAATAACGCTCAAAAGACATTTTAATTAATATCGGCTTTCGAAGCCGCGTGCCATAAACTGACCCGGAGGTAATGGAGGAACGTGTTTGAGGCACCGAGTACTGACAGATTGCGGTCTTCGGTGGCATTGTCCTGACCCAGCTCTTTGAAAAAAAAAAAACAACAAGTTCACAGTCCGTAACTAATTAGAACCAGGTAGCTAATTGTAACTAATGAATGAACTTCACTTGCAGCTCTCTGTCAATGGCTTTGTCCTCTGGCCTTGGTCTGCTGATCTGTCTTTGATCCCTTTTTCTTTTCCGCATATTTGCCTGTATTCATCTAATCTCGAGCTGGACAAGAAAGTCCTTTATTGCCTATGCGACTGCTGTTTTGAAAAAATGTTAAGCCCTGCAGGAAGCATATCGAAGACAATCAATGGTGGGACATGATGGGTTATTGACTGAAAAAATAAAAAGATAATTCAGTCTTATCAAGTATTTTAGCATTTTCAGTCATATTTTCATTACTTTTATCAAGATTTGCCAACAAATTCTGAAAATGTGTCTTGTTTAGGGAGCAGTGACTTAAAACAAGCTGATGATTCCTTCATTATGAGACAAAAACATTTGTTCAGGGTTTTTTGCACTGTGTCAGTGTTGAGAAGTGTGTCTGTTACCCCTTGTGCTAATGCATCTGCATGCTACAACTGCGCACTTATGGAGAGTCTTACTTTGTATTAAATAGACCAGTCCAAACACAGGACCGTACAAGCCACAACAATGAGCGGACCTCTGAGGATGCGCGTGCCACGACTCCACACAAAAATCATCAAAAATACACATAAACATGTTAAATTTGCTTGTAATGTACTTAAATTTGGGAAAATGAAAAAGTCAACTTTGTCAGTCCTTGCCTATGCCAGTGTTTGTTGCCCATGTGCCGTTTCAAATTGATTCAGTGAATTTTTGTGTGTCCCTTGTGATACGGTGCTATTGTTTGTATTTAGCATCCAGTTTGTAAAAGGATTATTGAATAAAAAACAACCATCTCAAAGGCCTGGTTTCTAAGTATTATATTATTTTTGCTGGGATGCTCTTTTCTTAAGTGATTACTTCACCATAAAAAACTACGACTGTACAAATAAAATAGCACCCCGACAAGCAAAGTATCTTACATTTACAGCACTATTTCTTCTTCTTATACAACATGCATGTATTACAGTACAGCTCATTTTGATCATAAATGAACATGTCACAGCATTACGAACAAGAAGCACCGGCTTGGGTAAAGCCATTCTACAGCTCAGCAAAGTGAGTCATTCACTGATGAATTCCCTTCTGAAATTCCTCAAAGAGTCTTACATGGCTGGAAAAGTGGAGATAAGTCAGTCAAATCTCCATAAATCGTACAGGAAAAGATTAGTTAATTCCTACATCATTTCCTGTTTGCTGTGGAGAGTGACCTTTAATATCGTACAAGCAAGCCACCAGCAGGCCTTAACTGAAAAAAAAAAATGTTTTCACCTCAAAGCAGGTTTCTGAGTTGAGCAGCTAAAGCCAGGGCTTCATTAAACGAATTCCATGTCAAATTAGCTAAAGGCTCTGTACTCTGCAGAGCGATTAGCAAGAATAAACTGATGCATTCGTGTGGGAGGCAGGTTAATGAATGCAGTCCTATTCTACTCGCATGTTTGCTGGTTTTAATTCCCCTTACAGTTGAGTGAGGGCTTAGTGGCCACTAATTATTCTGCTAAGAAACTACTTTGCCACAGACAAGTTCACTGAGAAATAATGGGGCAACTTTCCCCTCCTCCAACTATCAATGTAATTTGGATGTGAATTTCTTTTGGAGCAAATTTCATTAATGATATTTCATGATTTATTATTTTTTGGGGGAAAATTACCTAATTTCCATATTTGACAAACCGCCACAGATGTTAGGATGTTCTGTGCCAGATAATCAAGCCTTTGGTCTTTGCCAGGCTAGTTTGCGTGTTCTATTTATTAAGATCTTGGAACTGTGTCTCACGGATAATGTGAGTTACCTTTAAATCCTTTGGAATTTTCATAAAGGGACTATTGTATGCCATTATATTTGGGTATGTTTCAAATGTAAACATCTGCCATTTCCTAATTTGTGCGGAAGAGAGTGTGGCCATTTGGAAGTGGCTATACACCACCTGCTACCAAAAGTTCCAGAGGACAGATTGCTCTTTAATGGTTGAATGCACAGTATGAAAGACCCGAGGTCTCATTTATCAACTTTGCATGTGTGCAAACGTCCTCATAAGCTGTGCTTATACCACGAGTCTGTTGAATACTCAATTGTGACTGTTTGAAATACATAATAAGGGTGTGCATTATTTTCCTTTAACTGCACACCAATGAAGTAGTTCTGAATGTTAGCTTTTTTGAGACTTTTTATCAGTTTGCCGTGTTTGAATTCCAGGCTAAATTTAACAAACACTTTCAGTCACAATGTCTCAAAGATAGGGAGTGAAGGCAAAAATTGACACTGACAACTAAACATCGCTTAAATAAAACCCTTTTGGCAACGTAACCTAGGCAAAAACCAGCACATGATGCCACAATCAAAAGAAATTCAATAGCAGAGGAGAAACAAAATGTTGACATCTATCAGTCTGTAAAAGGTTACAAAACTATTTCTAAGCCTCTGGGATTCCATCAAACCATGGTGAAAGCCATTCTCAACAAAAGGAAAAAGCCTGAAATTGTGGACCTTCCAGGCATGGCAAATTTCAGTTTTTCAATATAAATATTAAAATCTTTGGATGGAATGGTGATCATGACAGAAGGGAGAAAGTACAGAGGGGCAACGGCCATCCGAGTGGAATTATAACCATGTGGAATCAGTGACCTCAGCTTTTGCATAGCAATGAAAAATAGAATGAAGGACCACACTCTTGCACTTAGCAATGGAAGTTTCAGCTGTTTCAAAGCCAAATAAATTCACAAAACATGAAAATTATGTCTTTAGCCAAGCATATGAGTGGGGCAACTGTGGTTTAAGAGCAATAAACAACTCCACACCGGTCAACATTAAGAAATAATTGCACACCTAAGTGGTTAACGGTCCTCCGCTTCGCAACAGGCTATGTTACTCCATTAAGGTGTGCAATTATTTTTATATAATGACCAGTATGTCTTTGTTTGTTGCCAAGATATGCATGATTTATGCAAGAAGTATCATTTATGACTACAAAACTTTGTGTGGAATGGTTTTGTGTGCTCAGGCATGTTCCAGACCAGGAAATATATTCAGCCATTTTAGGACAGTTCATGAACATGGCCGTCTTGCTGGTCATATCTTGAAGAATGGCCAAAACTTTGCATTTGAAACTGGGGGTCAAGCAGCAAAGCTGCGTAGGCACCCATATGGCCTATTTTTGCGCCTCTGCAAACAAAAAAGGATGTGGAGGTAATGTTATTCACAATTTTCATCTGTGACACACACAAAATTTATCGCCTCAACCCAGATTGGTATTTTTGTGCCCTGCCATAAATGTGTCCGTGACACAATGGGTTAAACTGTGCATTAGGTGCTGTGTCAATGAATAAGCTGGCATTGTTAAATTTTTGTATCGATACCTCACTCGTGTTTTGACTCACCCAGCCCACCTGTAAGTGGAAACGCTGTTGCTCAGTGGTACTTTCATGAGAATGAATCCCAGCCAGCGGAGCAGTTTGCTCACATATAGTTCATATTGTTTTCTTTCCCTTCTTTATTTTCACTTTTGTTGTGTTGGCCACCATATACATAATGCCTGCAAAATAGTGGTGGGGTCTAATGGGAAAGGGAGGATGAAGGGGTATTTTTACATTTGCATATTTTCTTTGTGAGGGAGGAAATACAAATAATTAACCTCAGTCTCGCCCTTGTTTTAATACAATGAGTGCCATTTTGTACACAGTTTAAATGGCCCACATTCATGCAAAATGCATTAAGGCTAGTTTCTGCTTTCCTCTTCGCCTCACATCATTGAGCTGCCTTTTTCATTTGGGCGCTGTTACCACAGGACTGAAGGAGGGGGCAGTAAGGCAAGCTTGGTGCTTGTTCTTCACCTGATGAAACTGTCAGTTCACTATGGTGTTAACGCACTGGTTTTAAAGAAAATGATCCGAGTGGCCTTAATTGAGCCAAACCCCCACCCACACCCACAGGTATTTAATTTTTCTTACACTAATTTCTTAGACCATTGACAACAGTGCGACAGTTGTGCTGTCGCCTCCTATCACAAAATTACCAGACTGGAGTTTGACACGCCCATTTTTTATATGCAATATCGTTAGCACTTTCATTTACCAACTGCATCTATGTTGTCAAAATAGACCTTTTCTTATTCATCATCTTCCAGCTAGAGTGTCTGTGGCAGCCCCTAGAATGGTTAAAACATATAGTTTAAAATTTGGCACAGAATTGGGGACAGTCGCCTGATTGTTTACGCTAAGTTTCATGTCTCCATCTCAAGCACTCCAGCACCACCAACCACTAGAGGCGCCTTCATACATGTAACTTTTAAGTTCAATGGCTGCAAATTTTCACCAATTTTCACCAAAATTGGTAAAAAAAAAAAAAAACATGATCTCCAGACCAAGCCACACTAAAGCATATGTATGCCGTTTGATGTTTGTAAGCATTCTCTCATCACAGCCCTAAGGCAACTTAACTAATGCAGCCGCTGTATTGGATTTCTTTGAAAAGTTATAAAATTTCTCGAAGGCTTCAAATTTTGTCTAATATTTACTAAGTTTGATAAGAATAATCTTCTGAGGCAGCCAAAGCTTAGTTATCAGATTGATTTTAGATTTTCAAAACAGTTTGTCGATTACAGTCCAATCAAAGGCAAACAACCAAAGCAGGACATGAACACATATCTCAGTTACACCAAATCTATGCCCAATTAACTAAAATTTGCAACCACTGTTCACAGCCATGCTATTTACATGATCGTATGAAGTTGCTTTGGTGACACTGCCCTGCTGGACTACTTGACCCCCTCCATTGATGCTTGCAGCTATATTTTATGTTGAATTTATATTGAACTTATTCTTGATATAGTTTCCTGTGTTGCCTAAGGAAGAAATTCTCAGCCCATGTCTTGCTGTAAGAAAGCTATCATTTTTGAAAATGAGTGAGAGATAATTTGATAATGTTAATACCATTTGTTGAAACAGCCTTGGTGCAGAATTCTTTGTGACATTCAATTCATTTGTACCCATTAAATCTCCTATTGAACAATATTTCAGTAAAAGAATAAAGCAGATGGAGTTCAGGTTGACTTCAGGAGCAGTTTGTTAGCAGTCTGCACCAGGGTGGCAGAAACAATTCGGAGGTGCAGGGGCCAAATATATTGTGCCCCCTTTCGCCTAGCAATGGAGAAGCCAAGGGTGTACCAAGGATTTATACAACGCCTTGTTGGCAATCTTTTGGAATCAAGCAAATAATGTTCACCCTGGAGTAACATTACAGTCCGTCAATGGATAGCACCGCTGCTTTGACGACTTCAGTAAATCATGAAGGCTTCACAGCTGTGCATCGCACCCAAGAAGCGAGGACCTTTTCCTAGCCATTGGTGCCAGCAAAGTCCCAGAAAGTGATTAATTTGAGAGAGAAAGTGATGTGAAAATTGTATAAAATTCACAAGGAAAAAACTATTTTGTGTTTTCTTGATAAGCTGCATCTCTTCAAGTCTCTGCTCACCTGCATGAAAAGCTTGCAAACATTGGCAGCTAATGTTATACGAAAGCGCATGACATTTGTTAGCACAGCATACAGCTATCTGAGCTGCCACTCACAGGTTCACTATAACTTTACTCCAGGACGATCATTATTTTGCTGATCCTGGAACAACAGATACACAGATATCAGATTGTGCATAACAGAAATCCCTAGAACGAACATAATATGAATATCCCGAGAACAGTCTAACGGCAGCTGCTAGATTTTGCATGAATTTACCTAATTTCTCATATGCCCCAACAAACATCACAACTCTTCCTGCACTTAACTTTACAAAACCAGACAAGCCAAGAATCTTGTCAGACCAAAATAGAGAAAGGGAGAAAAAGCTCTCTGAGTAGTATTTACTGATCTGACACAACACAAAGCTCAAAATTAAGATGTTTCATTATTTGGTTGAACATTGACCAGTATCTAGATCACTTCAATGCCAGTGGTTTCAATAGCCACAGCCAGCATAGAGCTGTTGCTTTAGGCTTCTTTTGGCTGCACTGGTTCTGTACTGCAGAAGAAGTGTCTGTCTTAACAGGTCCTTTAGTCTTGATATGAGATTAAACCTCCCAATATCACTCTCTTAAGTAGAAAATATTACCTTATTGTTACATTATTTACATTGAAGTATAGTTTTGACTGTAACTAACATTCTGATGCAACTTTTGACATAACGGATGAAAAGACACGCATCAGCTGGCAGACTATAGCTAAAAACCGGTGCCTCTCAGAAAGAGGGGGATAAAAATGCAAATATCGAAGGAAGGAGTCCTGGAGCACACAGTTATATTAGGCGATTTATTAAGGTGCAGGTGACTAACGTTTCGACACAAGGTCTTGTGTGCTCTAGGACTCCTTCCTTTGATATTTGCAACTTTTGACATGTTTGCAAAAATGTGTGTTTTATTGCAATATTAGGGGCATTCTCATTGCAAGGGAAATTTGGCGAAGTTAGAAAAAATCGCGAAGTTAGGGTGAAAGTTGCCTGGCACCCGTGCCAAAAGTCGCCCGAAACTTCGCAAGAAAAATCGCAAGCCAGAGTGCGAAGTTCCGTGCTCCATGTGAAACTTCGCAGGACGGTTTGTAGAGAACGCACACAGCTGAAACTTTGCGAAGTTACTCACGTGACTTGTGTTACTTAGCGTGCTGGGAATGCTTGAATGGTGTACGCGGGGTATGCGCATAGATATATATATATATATATATATATATATATATATATATATTTAGAATAAGTAAATATAAGCGTTAAAATGCCAAGATGTGCAGCTGCCTTTTGCAGCAATATTAATTTGAAGGGCTGTAATAAAACGTTTCATGTGTGAGTTGACGTAGAAACGCAAATTTGTCACTTCAATAGAAAAAATCGCGTTCCGTGCTAGCTAGCCAATTAGCCGTCCCATTGACTTGAATAGACCGCTGACTAAAAGCAAATGCTAGCGATTGATAACGATCACCAGCGACCTACCTCGCTACCCTCACCGTTGCGGGGACTGCATTGACTTAGAAGTTAATAAAATTAACAAGGTGGCTAACAAGTTAGCTACTTGTAATTGACATTCAACGACAATACTTCTTACCTGCATAATATTTAAAACGATGGACAAGTCGCTTTGTCTGTTTATTCACCTTATTTTCTAGCCTGGTAAAACCAGACTCCGCTACTTCGCTTCGCTTCGTACACAGAGTCTGGACAGTTGTCATTTACAAGTGTTTACTTCCTGGTGGGTGGGCACTTGTCTGAAGTTTAACACTTTGACTGCCAACTACGGGATAAGTCATAATGGTGGGTCAGGGCCAGCGCTAGACCTGAAAATTTGGGGGAAAATATCCATCCCTTTATTGACAACAATTAGTCCTGGCTAATTCTAGATGGTTTTCCTATATTAACAAATTTTCCAATTCAAGAATAATCAAGTGGCAATTGAAGACACGGCTTCTTTCCCCCATGCGATCTTACAGCAAATAATGGGCTACATTCAGTAGAGAAAATAATTTAATTATAATTAGGTCTATGCACAGGCACTCAGCAACGATATTTTTTTTTCCAGCGAGAGCGGCATTACAGAACTCATTTGTGAATGAAGGTAATTCTGGTGACAAGTACGTGGTTTCGTCCGTTTACATTTTCCAGTCTGACAGCTGTCTATTTTTTACAGCAAGTTGCGTGACCATGCTACAAAAACAGGTGTAGGTACTTGCCGAAATTACCTTCATTCGCAAATGAGTTCTGAAATGCCGCTCTCGCTGGAAAAAAAAATAACGTTGCTGAGTGCCTGTGCATAGACCTAATTATAATTAAATTATTTTCTCTACTGAATGTAGCCCATTATTTGCTGTTAGATCGCATGGGGGAGAGAAGCCGTGTCTTCAATTGCCACTTGATTATTCTTGAATTGGAAAACGTGTTTATAAAGGAAAACCATCAAGAATTAGCCAGGACTAATTGTAATCAATAAAGGGATGGATAATTTCCCCCGAATTTTCAAGTCTAGCGATGGCCCGGACCCGCCATTACGAGTTATCTCGTAGTTGGCAGTCAACGTGTTAAAATCATTGGCGTACCCATAAACTAATCACTAACGTTTGGCGATGACGTATGTTATGCGCCGGCTCAGCCGCCTAGTACTTCTGCTGTAAACACAGTACTTCATACCAGGAATGCAGCGAAAACAAACTGATCAGTACATTAAAGTTAATACTGTACCCAAACATATGCCCATCTACCAAATTTTAGCCTTCACTCATTCACTTAAAAGAACTAAAGGTGCTCTTTCTGTTCTCATTACAAGAAATAAACTGTTGAGCCATTGTTTCTCCTGCTGATACTGCTGCTATTAAAAAAAAAAAACCTAAGAGACCCGAAACCAATGGCAGAATCGACGAGAATAACACATTATTTACATCAGGACGAAATCTGCGTTGACACAAAAACTGAACCGTTAACCATACTTGCACTAACATCATACCAAGCTCGCTATCTAACTTTATAGTAACATAGTTTGGATCGAAGCCATTTCATTCATGGATAATGACAACATAACACTGAGACAGCGAATAGGTCTTGTGACATGAACAAAAACACGGCTTTTAAAAAGTTCGCTGCAAACTTAAATAGTGTGAAATTTGCGGGCAATGTAATACTAGAAGCTACAAGCTAGCTGAGATGATTCGGCTGTCTCTCACAGAGACAAACAGGATGCCTGTTTCATATGTTTCATGATGGATATTAAGTAGATATGACAACTTTTCTCGAAACCTGTAGGGAGGAGCGCTACAACATCATTTCCATTCAAAAAAACTAACCAAACATTCATCTTGTTGTGGCTATAAGTCGCTGATACCCGGGATTTTCTCCCGACAGAGCGAATGGCCTCCCGTGTATCTATGTCCGTGGCCATTGTTGATTTCGGAGACTACAATTTCAAACTCTGCGCAGCAGCTACATCATGGCTCTCGGCCACGCCTTCTGTTCGTTGGTTGGTCCAGCATCTTTTCTGCCGAGGTAAACGGGGCAGAGCTCCGAGTGACCAGACGGACTAGTGAAGCGAAATGAAATTAAGCGGAAGTACAAAGGCTGGCAGAGTCAGGCTACTTATTTTCCATGACAACAAGGGCAATGCCATTACTTTCGTTTTGTCATCCAACTTCCGGTCCTCCTACTTGAGCTAGTTCACGAAGATGAGGACTGACAGCTATGATGTCTAGTATCACGTGTGCAGTTAGGGGATGCCATAATAAATGGATAAAGAGAAGACTGCAATTACAACAACAATGTTATGACCATAAAGTGAAGACATCGGAGTGTTGTGGGGCATTTTACAACTTGCACCCACCTCTCAAAGATGAGGAGCACTTGAGGCTATGGCTGAACGCGCAAAACCAGAAGTGTCCACCAAAGTGCCCATATGCATGTTCCTTCCATTTTGTGGACGGAAAGCCGTCAGACGAACGTTTACCGCGATAAATGGCTCGGCTACAAAACTCCGTTAAAGAAGACATGTCGGGTGTTGAAGAAATTGGCAGATTGGCTAGTTTGCGATGTTTTCAACTTAGCTACCGCAACCTAACGTTGCGATAGTGAAATCCGTGCCCTGATACATTTAAAAATCCATAACAAGCTGTAAACTAAATACAATAATTTATGCTCAGTTATCATTGCCACCCTACATATTTCATAACTGAGATAGTACAAGATATGAGTTTCACCATTACAGTCATACAATAGCTCACATTATTCCTGTATGTTAACAGATACTGCAGGTGCTAGTAGATGAGCAAGCTACACCTCAAATATTGACCTTGGTGCAGGGCTCAAAATTGCGACCGTTTTGGTCGCATAATTAACACTGTGACCCAGTGACGTGCGGTCGGAGGTTAGTTTGGTGAGGCAGAATCCTCCCCTTCTCTTGATTAGCAATCAGACAATTAACTAGTTTAGTAAGACTATTCGGCAGAATGACGGGCCAGTTTAAGTTTCCGCGGCGTTATTACTCAGTACATTGAACCTGAAATGCTCATTACACAGCAGATTTGCACTTACTTGCTTCCAGAAAGCCAAAACAATGTCATCAACAAAAATATTAAAACAGTTCAACTTATGCAGAGTTCAATGCTTCATCAATATACAATGTATTCTCCTTTAAATATGCACTTTTACACCCAAAAAAAATGCGGGCATTTATTTTCACTCTTCTTTCATAATCTGATTAACAAAATGTTTAAGCGATACACAGAATTACCGAGAGCCGAGAATTTTTCCTAATTGATTATTCAGATTTCCATCCTTGCAGTCTCGAATTGAAGCATATACGTGAATGAATCTCTTTGTCATTATCTCCTCTATCAGTATACGGGCTTCCTATAGGCTTTGTCTTAATTGTTTTGATTGTCAATCAGGAATAGTATGTGGGAACAGGTTCACAAAATCCTGTGATAGAAGTTTGTACTGCCTCACCTCACCGCACGTCTCTGGCTTCCTGTAAGCAAGTACGTGCAAATCTGCAGTTTCATGAGCATTTCAAGTTCGATGTACTGAGTCATAATGCCGCGGAAACTTAAACTGGCCCGTCATTCTGCCGAATAGTCTTACTAAACTAGTTTATCGTCTGATTGCTAATCAAGCAAAGGGGAGGATTCTGCCTCACCAAACTAACCTCTGACCGCACATCACTGAGTCGCACAGTGTTAATTTTGGTTGCATATGCAACCAAAACTGTCACAATTTTGAGCCCTGAGTATTGACACAAGAGTGATTACAAGATTGTGCATATCATCTCGTTTTAATGCATCTCTTTCTCACACCTTTTTGGTATAATTATGGTTGCCATGATGATGGACCTTAAACTATCATATAGTCTTCCCAAGTTAACACTGTCGACGGATGGGACAATGAGACCATCTGGGGTCCCGGTTGTTCAAAGCTTCCTTAGTTCGGCTGGTTAGCGCTAACCACCCAACATTATGGCCATTTTCCAAGATCCTCACAAATGCTCTTATATAACGTTACTTAAACTAATCAGGGGGAAACCCACGCAATGCTCCCAAAACATACAAACATCTGTGCTTTCATTCTGAGATATAGACTCTGCGGTATAGACTTAACCACCGATTAAAGTTAACAAAGCTTTGAATAACCGGACCCTGATCGTTTTATGTAGTTTTCTGTGTGCTTAAATTTTAAAAGATTTAATGTGTTGTTAGAAGTTATTTTAGATAAGAGCCAGCGAACGATGTCAAAGATCTTTCTACTGCCTTCCGGGAGTTTAGAGGAGGTCAGATGACAAAATGTGGAAAAGGCGAAGTATTAAAAGTGGACAGGGCGGAATAAGGTGAATATTGAGTTCTGAAAGACAAGGATTGGCTGTTAGAAATCAGGAGAAAAAACTTTTCACCATCCCCTCAATCCGTGCTGTGCAGTGATCATTTTTGAGAGCAGTGTTTTAACGGGACAAGGCCAAAGGTGAAGCTTAGCAAAGGAGTAGCCAGAGTTTTTTGTTTTATTGTTATTCCTTTTATTGTTTATTGTTTTATTATTATTTTATTGTATGATTATTTTAACTATTTTATTGTTCTTATTCTTCCATTTTATTTCTGTCCCGAAAATTGTAATTGTGAATGATTTTACTTACACAGTCTTCTGTATGATTTGTTCTTAAACTGTCCTGTCTTTTCCCCTGTAATTGTGTTGATTTTATCCCTGCATGTAAAGCACTTTGAGCTGCATTTTTTGCATGAAAAGTGCTACATAAATAAAGATTATTATTATTATTATTATTATTAACTAGCGCTTCCCTTTAACAACGTTAGCATTAGCCATATGATTCTATATAAACAATTAGGTTGATGGCAAATATGCTCAACCAGGGTACAATTAAGTGAGGAAACCAGAGCGTAATTAACATATACGAACATTCATCGACAATTCTTATAACGACGAAAACTTCCAAGCAATTATCTTATCAGAGGGTAATTAAAAGCCTCGGTCACGTTAACTTTTTTGCTCGCACTTTAACGTTGACACCGAGTCACACTTCGATCTTCCCTTTAGTAAGTGTGCCTCTTTCCATCCTCCAAAAAGTGCATATTTAGGGAGACAAAATGTTGCTCTGCACAGCGATACCAAAATAACACCGACTCACATGCAAGTGTTTTTGAAAATGTAATTTTAAAGTAGGCAAAAATGAATGGGAGTCTATGTGCGAATTTCACTTCCGGGTGCATGTGCTCCTGGAACAGATGCTTCACTTGAGCGTACCCTATCAGCAATCTAGTGTTCTATATATATATATATATACAACCCCAATTCCGGAATAGTTGGGACAAAGTGTAAATTGTGAATAAAATCAAAACGCAATGGCTATCAAATCACACCAGCCAGTATTTTATTCACAGTAAAACAGAGATAACATAGCAAATGTTGAAACTGAGAAATTTTATAATTTTATCCACAAAATGAGCTCATTTCAAATTTGATGTTTGCTACAAGTCTCAAAAAAGTTGGGACAGGGGCCTGTTAACCACGGTGTAGCATCCCCTCTTCTTTTTAACACAGAGTGGAGGCGTCTGGGCATTGCGGAGACAAGTTTCTTGAGTTTAGCCATTGGAGTTTGATCCCACTCTTGTTTAATACAGGCTTCCAGCTGCTGGAGAGTTTTGGATCTCCTTTGACGAACTTTTCATTTAATTATGCGCCAAATGTTCTCAATCGGCGAAAGATCAGGACTGCAGACAGGCCAATTCAGCACACGGACTCTTCTACTACGAAGCCATGCTGTTTTATAGCTGCAGTAAGTGGTTTTGCATTGTCCTGCTGAAATACACAAGGCCTTCCCTGGAATACAAATTGCTTTTTCAGCCCTTTTTAGCCTGTGTCCCAACTTTTTTGAGACCTGTTGCAGCCAGAAAATTTGAAATAAGCTGACTTTGTGGATAAAAATGTAAAATGTCTCAGTTTCAACATTTGAAATGTTATCTGTGTTCTATTGTAAATAACATATTGGCTCATGTGATCTGAAAGTCATTGCATTTTGATTTTATTCTCAATTTACACTTCGTCCGAACTATTTCGGAATTGGGTATGCGCACTACTTCCTGATACTTCGCGATTTTTTCTAACTTCGCAAGTTTTCGTGCCAGTGAGGACAGCAGGGTGAAATTTTGCGATTTTTAACTTCGCAATTTTTTGCAATGAGAATGCACCTATTGATGGCTGAAGTTAGTTCCGCACAACTCACTGCTCAACCAGAACAATGTGACCCACAGCACTGATGGAATTTTATTGCTGGCAGTGTACACCATGTGCTTTTGATTAGTGTTACAATGTCCTCTTTCATTGGATTAAGATGTGATATTCTTCCCATTTCATTTGCTTTACTTTACCTAATGAATTTGAGTAGAGGGGAATGATTGAAACGTCTTGTACTTGTATGTGTTGCAGTGTTGGGGTATTTGCAGGGATACAGTGATTCTCAACCCAAAAAGAATGTGGAAGAGGGGCGAAAAGTGGGGGGAGCGTGGCAATGGCCCCTTGGAACCCCCTACTTCCGGTGCCCTTGGTCAGTGCCGTTCACTCTTTTTTCATTATTAAAGTTTGTCATTCGGAACATCTCAGAGTCTGTGATGGAACCAAAATAAAAGCCAACACTCTATAATTTTCTGCATGTTACCGGTTTTAATTTCAGATTTCACGGCGTAGCCTGACCCGTCAAATGAAACATTTGTGAGCCTGCACCTCGAACGCTATTATTTCCGCATCAGATTCAAAGAAAATGATGTTGTTTTCACCGGCTGCTCATTGCATTTCCTATGTGGCAGTATCACATGAATACACAATAAGGCACACGTTTTCTCCAAATATGGGCATATTGGCTTTGAGAACAGGACTTTTTATTTTTACATGTTTAAAAAAAGTTTGAAGGGGTATCCACAGAATTTACAAAATTAGCTAAATCAGTGCATATATGATTATTTACAAATGTTACTCAGTGCTCTGGTGAAGTGACACAGTTTTATGTCCCCTTGTTCATTATAGAAGAAATAGTTTGGCTGCTTAACTCGCTCCCAAAATGAAGGCACCATTTGCAGTGTAAAAGTACCTGCCATGGTCTTGCATTGAATCTAACCATGCCCATGCCCACTGAGTAAACTCACAGAAGCTGCATATAATTGACTTCACGCTGCCCAGGGATATGGGACAGATGCACTCAGTTAGAGTTAGCATTGTTTGCTGCTCAAGTGCTTCCGACGGGCCATCCGTGCACCCTCGGTTGCTTACTGACTGAGCGAATTTTCGAGTTTTCTCCGCCCTTCTTCCTTGTTCTGTGCGCAGACTGTGACTGTGTGTTTTTTTCTGAGGAGAACCACAAACTAACTGTGCACTCCCGAGATGGCTCATTGAGTCACCTCTGAGCATGCTTGTGCGTGGTTTGTCGATTGGTCATTTCAGATTCAAGTGGCAAATTAAAAATGCCAAATTAAAAAGAAACTTAATTCATTCAAGCCATGAGTACATACAATTTCTGAATCAAAATAAACCTTCGAGGTGTTAGATCACAGACATACGGTGAGAATACTCTGAATTTTAAAAATCCAAAGTGGATGTCATGGTCATTTTTGACAATGAGCACCAGCATCATTAGAACAGTGATTTGGAATTTTCAGTGTTCATTCCAAAATAACCTCCTGTTCAAAGGGTTATGGCACATTTAATCAAAATGCCTCTTCAATGAGGAGAGACAAAGTGAATTAAGTAAAGATAATTGTTCATTATCCACATGATGCACAGATCTTGTTGTGAACGTCTTTGGCATGGGGCTCTACAGTGAGATTTTTAATGGAGAGATATCAGCCCTGAGCAGCTGCATGATAAATCCCCCTGTGGCTGCCAGATACTGGCAGTGATGGCAGCTGATGACATCAGATGATTCTGATGAAGCTGATGAGTCCAGTGAAGTGGAGACACTGATGACTCTGTGATGACGAGGTGGTGATGGGAAGGTGGAGGGGTGCATGTGACAGCAGCTTGAAGCACTAAAGTATGGAGAGAGACATTTAACAGGATAGCAGCACAATGATATGCTAGCATTAAAGCAGTGTCTCCGTGCTATTGGATAGACCTGACCAGCTGAGCTAACTCATTGGATGGTTCCGGACAATGACAGCAAGGGAAATAATGTGTGAGCACACTGCAAAAAAATGAAAAATAGGCCCATTTTATCGAGTATTTTAACCTTGTATTTAAACTTCACACACTTATTTCAATTTTTTTTCAGCAAGACAAATACTTTACCAGTGAGGTTGAGATAATTTTGACTTATGTTCAGATTTGAAAATAGAATAAGAAAATTTTCACTTGTCAAGTACTTGGTAACTAAAAATAAGACAATATTTTTAACTTGAGAGAGAAAAGTAGGAAGTTAAGTCTAAATAAGATTAAATAACTTAAGACGGACACTTTACTCGGTATATTTGTGAGAGATGTGAATGGCAGGATACAAAATGGAAATGCAATATAAACCAAGCATGAAAAGAATACTCTTCCTGACTGAACTTCTGCCTAACTTCATTTATAGCGGGATTAGAATTTGATATTCACTGCTGTTGATGGGAATCATTATCCGATCGCTCCATATCTGTTACACTTAGCATGGTGTGTGAAGCCATGTGCTTTGGGTAGAATGTACCAGAATTTGGTCTCTGAGGGACTGAAAGGGAAGGGGATAAAGGGTAAGTGGGGAACACTTAGAGGAAAGCACACACAGAGAACATCACCTGACCAAAGAGGGATTCATCTGCAGCAAGTGGAAGACGTTCGATAAAACTGAGAGATGAAAGGGCATAAAATGCAAACAGAAAAAATCTTGTGTGGAGCGAGATATGTTGTTTGCTATAGGATATGGTGGATTTCAACATTTGTACTTGTAAGATAAATGCATCTTCTGAACGTGTCTGATACGCAAGACCTGTTTAATTTTTCAAAGAAGAAGCTTAATGAGGGTTTTCAAACAAACAGAAAGTGCTCAGAATAGTATTACTTCATATACAGTAAGAGCTGAGTAAGCTTTACAAGTGGGTGATGGCAGAACATATTATCTGGACACTTTCTGATCCATGCCACAATATCAGTGCAAATAGGATTTGAACTTCTATACACACTCACGGCACAACTACATTTGTTACTCAGCATGTTTGAAATCATCGAAGTCCATTCAACAGTTCGAAAATTTCTTTTCACCTGCAACATGGAATTGTACTCCCAAGAAGTGCAGCATATTTTTCTGTGAAATATTTTTAGATGAAATGCTCATATGCATGATTGCCCTGTTCAGTGATCTTGCACTAGTCAGTCTGATTGCTGTCAGGAGTTTGCGAGTTTGGATGCTTTCCACATAACTGAACTAAGTGTGTCGGGAGAGCTGTCTTCAGACCGATCCTGAACTGGATTACTTTAGCATCCCCTGCTGGCAAAATGATGCAACTCAGTCATTTTTAAAAGTAAATATTGGCGCTCTGGTGTTTTTTTTTTAACTTAACTGTCAGTCTGTGACAACACAAACTCGATTCTAAGTGATCATGCATTTGCTTACTCAATTAAATGTAATGGGAGCCAAATATAAAATTCAAATAACGTTTCAGTCACAGCGTTGCAGTTTTTCTGAGTTATTTAAGCAAATTTTTTGTTCAATTAAATCTCATAGTGCAAATCAAAATCAGTTAGCTGTGTTTTTGAAATACCTCTAAATTCTTTGTCAAGACTAAAAACACTTTTTGGAAAACCATGTATTTCCTCCAAATCATAAACACAAGCTGCAACACTCACACACACACATACACACGTACACACACGCACACACACACACACACACACACACACACACACTCACACTACTATTGCATAATATGGAGAAATAAATGTGATGTGATTAATAAATTGGATGATGCCATTCGGTATCTTGATACTGATGTGTGAAGTCAATTCCAACTTTTCTTATACCGGAAAATAAGTTTTCTATAAGTTGCCCATGGTCCCAACATTCTCTCAATGTAGAGAAGAAAATTATTATAAACGTTTGCATATAGACAAGCTGTGTTGACATGTGGTTAACTTTGAGGCATAAGTTGTTCTTCAGGTGTCAGCTTTTTGTGCAAATCTGCAGTTTGAGAGAATCACATCCCTACATTTCTCAGCTCTGACTATCCATTCTTAAAAACTGATTCAGACTAATTCGGCAGCCCTGTTGATATCCTTATTACCCCCGCCCAATGAAGTTAGAGGAGGTCATGTGATCATTACCGTTTGTCTGTTGGTTGGTTTGTTGGTTTGTTTGTAAGCAGGATTACACAAAATGTTATGGATGGATTTTCTTCAAATTTGGTGGAATGATTAAGTATTGTTCAAGGAAGAGGTGATTCGATTTTTGGAGGTCAAGGTCAAAGATCAAGGTCAAGCGCACGCAAAAGGTCAAAAACACATTAAAAACATATTTACGCGAAGACTACAGGACTGCATAAACACAGGGGTTGCTAGCTCATACTGGCAAAAATAACATTGAGTACATTGGCGGAGGTACTTGTTGCGATATGCTAACATATTGATTATAATTCAGTATATTGTTAAGCCCTAACTCTTTCTCTCTCACACACACACAGGTCATGTTTTTATGTTTTGTGGGGCCATCCCATTGATTTACATTCATTCGCTAACCTCTTACCCTAACCCTTAACCAAAAACTCTACATGTCGAACCCTAACCCTAAACTTAACCCTTTAAAGCCGATGGACCTGTATATGGGTCCATAAAATGCAGTTGCTGTCTTCAAAACTGAGGAACTTCAGACCTTTTTTAAATTCTAGTTGAGATCCTAAGGTGTCCAATGATTCCCAAATATGTCCTGCTGAATTGCAGGGAAATGTGTATGTAATGATTTACAAGATATAGATATTGTCCATTTGATGTAATGCAGTGGCCACAAAAACACGGCATCCTGGGTTTGAATACATCTCTTAATATACTGTAAGTACTTTTGTATATTAATACTGTATATTAATACTCTTAATACTGTAAGTGTTATGTTGCTTCAGTGAAGCACTGTAACCAGCAGAGAATGTGTGTGTAACATTGTCCTACAGTATGAAAAAATGCTTTTTCGGACTTTGAACCAACTGAAGGGAAAAATTTAAGTGAAAGATCAGAGTTTAAGGAGTTAGCCTGACACTAACTTTAACCCTAAAGCCTAGAATAGGTCAGTTACCTTATGGGGACATAAAATGTCCCCAGAAGGATGAAGAAATCTGGTATTCCTTCACTTGTGGGGACAGCTGGTAGGAATATGCTTCCACACACACACACACCTCCACACACACAACACACACCTCAGCCCCAATCAAGCCAAAGCCACAGACCCTCCAACACTGCAGTTCTGACTCATGTCCATCCCCTTCACACTTCGTGTACCTGTCACAGCTAAAAATACCCCCTGCTGTTTGAGAAGCGGGCGAGAGAACATGGTGGGCGCTCAAAGCTAGTTATATTTCTCTCAGACTCACTGGAGTATCGCCCCTTCACACCCATGACTGCTGCATTTCACTCTATGGCCTATTTTATTCACTCCAATTCTCAGCTACAGCAGTGGAAGAACGGGGGACGGAATTTGTCGCATGGCAGAGGGAGGGAACGATGGGGAGCGGATGTGTGTGCTCCAGGTGAGAGGGAGAGGAGAGAATGACGGAGAGTGCATGTCTTCCTGGTGTGAGAGAGGTACAAATGAAAGGCTGGACATGCTGGGTTGCTACTTGACATTGTCCAGTTCTCAGCGGGAGAGAATTTTCCGGATCTATTGATCACAGTTCAGTTTGAGTAACACGAATCGACTGTGCAATCTGCGATAGCTCCCAGTAGTCTCTCTCTCTCTCTCTCTCTCTCTCTCTCTGTTATCTGTTGTATTGACATGAAATATATTAAAACATATTGAATTTTGAGCATTTACTCAATCAAACAGTAAACATACGAGACAAGTAGTATAACAGTCGACGTACCTTCTGAACCATAATGAATATTCTTTTTCCACTACTTGTCATATGAGTTTGAATTATCTGACTCCCCTATTCCAGGTCAGAGTCGCGAGGGAGGATGGAGCCTATCCCAGCATGCAATGGGCCAGAGGCAGAATCACGCCCTAAACAATCTGCTAGTCCATCACAACAGCACAGTTCAACTCAGTTTCCTCTATTGGTGTGACAAAATATAACATTTTATATTGCCACAGCATGCGGCATTATACTAATGTTCACACTAAGCATGACTTGATCGAAGTCGTTCTACCTCTCTAACTTCTTTCATTCCCATAGCGATGGATATTACTTACCGGAGCATGCAGTGTGTGCCTGTGAGTAGAGACTGTTGTTTAGCATGTGAGGAGCCCAGCAGGTGGGGTCCCTGGAGGAGGGTAGTGGGGGGGTGACGGCAGACTGTGTGACGGGTTTAGAGGAGCCGGGCCCGTAAGGTCCTCCTGGGGGGGGCCCGATCAGCACCTCATTCCTCTCATCAGGGCCGAGGAGAGCGGAGGATGAGTCAGGAATTAATGAACTGGAGCATCTCAGAGCTGATGAAGTGCACAGGCAATGAGCTCACTGAGTGACTGAATTAAAGAATGTGGCGGCTATGATCTTGTATTTCTTGAGTGTGTGTGTGTTTGTGTGTCTGTGTGTGTGGATTTGTGCATATGCATGTGTGTGTGGGTGCATGTATGCATGTGCTTGTGTGTATGTGTGTGTTTGCGCGTGTGAATGCGTATGCGTGTGCGTGTGTGTGTGTGTGCGCTTGCGCATGTGCGTGCATGTGTGTGCGTGTGTGTGTGTGTCTGTGAATGTATGCATATGTGTGTGTACGTGTGTGTGCTTGTGCATATGCGTGTGTGTGTGGGGGGGGTGCAGTTTGGGGGCAGGGGTTGCAATAAAAAATCCTTTTTTCTCAGCGTACTGCACTTTCTGGAAAATAACATCAATTTAGTACTTTTGAGTACTGTGAGTCTACTATTCACAGGCTGATCCTAATTGAAGAACCTTGTGCTATAAGTTCTTAAGTCACATTTTCACATTCTGTGAGTTAAGAATGGGAAATGTCTTTAATAGTTACCCAAGTCAATTTTCACAATTTTCTCAAAATGGACATTTTGTGACTTCGGTACCCTTAGCACCAGGGTCATTAGCGTTTACCGTTGAAAAAGCTGGAGGGGTAGCTGGCCAGACCATAGGTTCATACAGAAAGGCACTGAAGCACAGAGTACATACTATAACCTCATTTATGTCTAACTCATGAATTGAAAGTTGGCTGCAATGTGTGTTAATCTCTGCACAGCCGTCCTATGTGGCCCGGCCCTGCTCTCCCACTGCGGTTACTACCAGCAAAGGGATCTACTCCAGTCTGGATCCTGGGTCTCAGGGGACCCAGCCGCTTATCTCGTCCCCGGCAGGAGGGCCGTGGTGTGGAGGAAATCGCGGCTAATCCCTACTGCTGAGGCTTTGCTGTCTGCTGGGTGCAGGAGGTGAGAGGGCTGCAGTAGGAAGGATGGGTTCCAGTGAAGCCACGCCCAGTCCCTGCCTAAATGATGCAAGGTTTAGTAAGATGGTTCCCGTGTCCAGAATCGCATACTTGTTCACTACATACTGCATACTGCGCTGGCGTATACTGGGCACCACATGCTACATTCTGTCGTTGTAAACAGAGTAGTAATCAGTATGTGACAATAACCTGGTTATACACTGCACATTCACGTGAGCACTGCGTTATCAAGATCACCTCGGTCTTGGTAATGATGTGATAAAATATATCCTCAACTTTTATAGGCTGTTAACTCAGAGGGGAATAGCCTTGGCTCGAGCTTTATTTTCTGTAGTTTTTTCATTCAGTGTCTTGATAGATCTGATTGGTTTCTACATCTTTTCTGGAATACTCTCATTTTGTGAGTGGATGCCTTTGCTGTTTTATCATACATATCTGAAATGCATCTGAAAAGACATACAGATATGGTGGTATCACTGTAAAATTACAGGTGCGGCATTCGTGCCCAGCTGTAGACACCATTTCCATCACATTTGAGATCACTGATTGCTTCTCAGTCTAAAGCCAAGTACAGGCCAGAATGTACTTAACCAGGAATTGGGCTTTGACAGATTTCATGCATAATATAAGAGTATGATTTCACGGGTTTGCCACCCCTAGTTGCTCTGGTGAAGGCTTGTATAAAATGGTCATTCCTCATACGTGTGTGGTATGCCTTCCGTATAGAAATGAACTGTAGAACAATGGTTTCTCAGTTGAAGCTCTGTTATGCTTTGGTAAGATAAAATAACATCAAGTTACAGTGACCCCAGCTCCCTGTTAGTTCAGAGAAGAGGCAGACAATGGTTATGAATACCCATTTACAGAAGTCAGGGAAGCATTACAAGCTAAATTAAAGTAGAGCCTCATCATTTCCCTGTGAAACCTCACTTTCATTAGACTTTCATTATCAGGCTATGGCTGAGACGATCTGTCATTAAAATTAAGCGGCTTGGGAGGACATTTTGTGAACCCTTAAGTGTAAAATCCTGGTGCAGCGCTACCCACTTAAACAACATACAGTACCTTATTGTGCACGTAGACTGCATGTCTGGTTTGCAAAAAAAAAAAAAAAAAAAAAGAACATAAATTTAGCTACTGATTATGAATGACCATATGCTGTGTTGTGCATTCAAGCACATATTGTTCAAAATCAAAGTTTAAATAGCTGATACATTCAGTAAAATCTAGTATTAATAGGATTAATATTTGGATTTACGTGTTTGCTGCACTACATGAAATGATCTTCCCACAAGCATGCAGAATGTTTTGCCATGTATTATTGTGAGGATTTTGTCTTCCCAAATGAATAGGCCTCATACGTACAGTGCAATCCGCAAAAGCATATTGTGCATTAGAATAACTTAATATGATGTCTGTATAGACATTTAGAGAACAGAATTTTTTTTTTTTTACCAATTTACATGTTGAAAACCCCGCAGAGTATAATATGAAATGCTGTCTCTAGAATTGTCTTCTACGCTTGACATGTTTATTGAAAAGTAATGCAGTAGAGCAAGATAGCGGTCACCTTACAAAATGATGTGGGCCAAATGTTTTTTTTTTTTTTCAAAAAATAATTTCCATTTATTTTTCAATAGAAGTTGACATTTAATCAAGATAACTTTAATTCACAAAAGCAACTGAAATAATTTTAGTTTATTTATGTTATCACTGAAAAAAACGTCCACTCTGTGGATGGAACCACCTCGTGTTATGATTTGCATGTGAACCCTATACCTAAAAAATGGCATAAAATATTTTAATGAGCAGTAATATCACTACTGCAGTTAAGCAAAAGTTTCAAGTATGTTTTTCTGTGCTATAATGTATGCCACCAATTTGTTTCTGCTGATTTTCCTGAGTTTATTTTAGTTGCATACCACCAAAAGGTCAAGGTAGTCCTGTTTCAAACAGTTACTCCCTTTGCTCTACCGCAATGATTAAGATTGATGAAGTAACTACCACCATTAATGCGCAGACATTGATTGAAAGTTGTGTTTATAAGCAACATTTGCATGTCAGGTTTACTACGGAAACCCACCATAGGCATGTGTTATTATTTTTGATATGTTGTACAGGAGGTGCATTTTGAAAATATTGAACGAGACCTTTTACTTGCCAAGCAATGAATAAGTTGTATTAATGATGATGATGGAGTAGCTTGCTTGAAACACTAAGGTATGAGCAGTAATTGCAGTAATGTGAGAGCACAATCCTTTGGAACAAGTGCATTTGCCTATCCATGTAGTCAAGCTCAGTGGCGGGTCTAGAACTGGGAATTGGGGTGGCCCAGACACGTCCCTTTCAGTCCTGGCAAGTTCTCAATCATTTTCCTTTATTGAAGCGTTTTCCAATTATCGTAATTGGCAACTGAAGACACGGTTTCTCTCCATACACAATCTAACAGTGATGAAATCATGGGCTAAATTCAGTACAGAAAAATAATTTACTTATTAATAGGCCAATACCATACTTTGTCCCCATACACTCTCTTAGCCATACCACTGGAATTTGACAAGCACTCCATCCCTTCTAAACACAGCCTCTCTTGATCCCTCAGTCCTCAGTAATTACAGGCCTATCTCACACCTCTGTCCAAAGTTTTAGAGGTGGTATGGCCACCCAAATGCCAGTTCATATGTTCAAAAATGACCTGTTTGAACCTTTCCAGTCTGGTTTTCGGTCTAATCACAGCACAGAAACTGCCTTCCTCAGAGTTTTCAATGACCTCCTCCGTACAGCTGATTCTGGATTAATTTCTCTACTGACTCTTCTTGATCTCAGTGCTGCCTTTGATATGGTAAATCATAATATCCTGCTTTCTCGCCCTCAGTCACATTTTGGTATCCGTGACACTGCTTTAACCTGGTTCAGATCTTACCTCACTGACAAACATAATTTTATCTCCTTTGGCAAGCACAAATCACACTCTGCTCCAGTTTTCCGAGGTATCCCGCAGGGCTCTGTCCTAGGTCCCCTTCTTTTCATAATCTACATGCTCCCCCTTGGCTCTGTTATCCATCAGCATGTCTGCAATTTCATTTCTATGCTGACGACACTCAAATCTATCTTAGCACTCAACCCACTGTTCCTCTCTCACTTTCCTCCCTCATTGATTGCTTGCAGGAAATTAGGCACTAGATGGCTTCAAATCTTAAATTGAACTATGATAAGACTGAGATCCTGTAAGTAGGGTCCAAGACAGCGCTTTAAAAGGCTGGCAATCTACATCTTGCCATAGATGGCATCGCTGTCGCCTTATCCAGTGCAGTTTGGAACCTTGGAGTAATTCTTGACCCCTCACTTTCCTTTCTGCCACATATCAACTCTGTTGTTATGAAAGCTTTTTTTCCAAATTCGCTCTTCCCTCCATTTTCATGATACTGAAACACTAGTTCACGCATTTATTCCCTCTCGCCTGAATCATTGTAAATCATTACTTGCGAAATCCCTCAATAAACTTCAGCATGTCCAAAACTCAGCAGCCAGGTTATTCACTCATACTAGAACATCTGCTGACATCACCCCTGTTCTTTCCAACTACACTGGCTTCCCATATCTGACCGGATTCAGTTTAAACTCCTCATCATTACATACAAAGCTCTAAATGGACTTGCCTCGTCCTACCTCATTGATCTCCTGCATCCTTTCACACCTGTTTTCTCACTTATTTCCTCTGATACTGGTCTGCTCTCCATTCCTCGTACACAAAGGTCCATTTTGGAGCCAAATCCTTCAGTGCCATTGATCCTAAACTATGGAACAACTTACCCCAGCACCTCCGTGAATCAACCAGCCTACCGTTCTTTAAGACTCAACTCAAGGCATATCTTTTCACCCAACACTATCACTCACTCCAAACATAGTCTTATCACCTTCAGATTGGAGCAGTACTACAGGATGCTGCCCAGCCATTGATTTTATACGTGTCTAATGTACTTGTGTTGTGTTTTTACAAAATGTTCACTTGTATACTTTTTATTCTTTGTTCTTTATATTTTACTGTTTTGTTTTCAATATAAAGTGCCCTTGGGTCTGAGAAAGGCGCTATATAAATAAAACGTATTATTATTATTATTATTTATTATTATTATTAATAAACACAGGCTGATCTCCAGATTTCCATGTGCCCCCATCTCCTCTCTCTTCATTGAATCAAACCACATGACTACTCTAGTTGTTGGTTTATGGGTTAAAATGAACACCCGCTTGACGTAAGGTGATTGTCCGGGTAAATTAGCATCAGCTTGAAGTTATTTGAGCAGAAACTTGATGCACGTGCATAAAAGTTCATTTATAGAACATTGAATCTTTGTCTGAAGATGATAGCTTAGCAGGCTACTTTTCTGCCTCAATAGTCTCAGTGCACGCAATCTAACTACAGGTCAGATAAACAAGTTACAAAATAGATGGTCCAAAGGGAGGACCATGGTGAACCTCCACACATGAGGGTGAGTGGGGAATAATTTTGTACCTGAAGGCTCAGAGGCAGACAAGATTCCTGTTCCATTGCAGTGCACTAAGATGCTTCAGTGACAGTGCCAACATGTTATTCTCTCTGAGTAAATGAATTTTATAATGCAAAAGAAATGTGAGTTTAATTTGATATGGTTTTACGTAATATCCGTCTCAGTATGTAATCTATCTGTCAGCATGTACTGTTTTGTGCCTGAGTTTAATTACAGTGGAAATAAGCACTGTAAAGATGAATGGAACCCCTCTTATTACCTTATTTGAGTATACTCATTCGTAGCTTACCCGCTTGATTCTGATGACAAATTATTTCATATCACAGTTTCCAAACACAAGTTCAGCTTGCATGGCACAGTATCATTTTCAGAGTGTATTGCATTAAATGCAGCCTTGAGATGTACATCGTTGACTGGCCTCCCAGTGTGAAGGATTATTGCGGAATGTGTGTACAATTCATCACTTACACTGGACAGCCCCGGGCAGGAGAGACAGCCGCACTACGTGAGTCAAGCACACAGCTGCATAGCACAATAAAGAGCTATAATATACTGGCAGTCAAAATGGGCTGTGAACCCTCCAAATGCTGAACTGGGAGAGAACATGCGATACGGGAGCTGAGCAAACTGAAATTTGGAAAGAAGCGGGATAGTTCTGTGCTATATTTGTGTCTAGCCAATACAGCACAGTGCCAATAAAGCAAGTCAAATTCAATAAATGGGAAATGTACGAGAGACACAGGTGTAAGGGATATTTATCTTCTTTTTTTTTGTCACTTTTATATTGTTTTTATAAAATCAGGTACTATGGTTCGTTGAAAACGGGGCTTCCACAATGTAATTGTTTATATCTGACTGTCTTATGTCATGGAACGGTCGTTAGCGGTATTACGTCATCAAAGTCACGAGCACTGCAAATTCATTGATTTCTATTAAGCTGAAAAGATAAATGCTGCTCAGACACACACACACACACACACGCTTAAGTCTGGTTTGAAGCACATTTCTGCAGTCTTCAATCATGCAATTACTGGATTTTCATTCTTGATTTATACTGTGAACTTAGATTTTTGAAGCTTCCGATTTATTATAAATCCACCAATACAATTACCTTGATCTAAAGAAAAATGCAGAGTGTATTTATATTACTCAAAGACATTACTCAAATGCCCTGATGAAACTGCAGTAATTTTAAGATTTTGTGGTGTCCGTGCTCCGTGGGAAAATTATTCTGTTCCCCCCTTCTGCACAGAATAATGAACCTTTCTCTCATTATGTAATCCTATTGAAAAATTCTATCATTGTCTTCCAGTGTGTGGAATTGCACCCTGAAAGGATTAATCCCAAAGAAAGAGCTAAGCTGGGTGAAGCAGATGTCCAAACATTCTGTCAGGGATTTTGTGTTCGGTCCGTGCTTGGTAATCGTTCTGGGGATGCAATCCGTGAAAGGCAAAGGCAATGAAGCAATAACACTCATTATATCAATATGCAGTGCAAATTATTTCATGTCATTTTCTTTTTGTATTCAAGTTTCCCCAGTACTTTTCTGCGTGTTGATTATTGTAGGTCATGCACTGATCAATCCCAGGCCCTATGATGTCCATAAGAGCTCTGTCTTAGATTCCTCTCTTGCAACCTTTGTAGTATTATACTTTAAAATACTGATTTTACTTTTGGTTTTCAAATGTTAGTTTAACATTCTTGATGTTATGAAATTTGATTTCTCTTTTCTTAAAGAATTTTGCCTGAAATAAAAGCTCATTGACTTATAGCATTGATTTAAAAATGTAAAAATATTTAGTCACTATATATAAAATAGCTTAAAAATCACATCATGCTTAGATGTGAAAATAACAAGAACCAAATTCAGAAATCCCCTCTCAAATATCTATACAAGCTAGGCTAGTTCTTATACAAAATAAATGCTACTTTTAGCAACATATAGAGCTGAATTCTCCAGAAAAATGGCAGTAAGATTCTTTTGGGTTGTTACTTATTCCAGACCATAAGTTCTGTTAAAGTCTAAGCATGATTTTCACATCTAACAATGTAACTTTAAAACACCTGCAGGCGTGTTGGCTGTGCGTATTTTGTATTCTATCCATGACAGAGCATTGCTGGAACAGTGTTACATGAAAGATATAGGTACTTATTCCAGGACATGAACAGCATTGTATAGTGAGAAATCATCTGACACACTGTTGTAAGCAAGACTGTATTTACATCCAGTCTGTTTAAAAGCCATTGCTTCAATATACCATGTGGAGGTATCAATACCTAAATCTTATTAAGTTTAAATAAGTAGCTACAAATTGAGGAAAGCCGGGGAAAAGAGAGTCACATGGAAAATCTGTGACAATAGACAACCATTTTAACTTTCAAACAGGAATTCCAATGAAGTTAGGACATTGTGTAAGACGTGAATAAAAACAGAATACAATGTTTTGCAAATCCTTTTTGAGCTATATTCAATTGAGTACACTACAAAGCCAAGATATTTAATGTTCAAACTGATTAACTTTTATAGTTTTTTTTTTTTTTTGGAAATATTCACTCATTTTGAATTTGATGCCTGCAACACATTCCAAAAAAGCTGGGACATGGGCAACAAAAGACTGGGAAAGTTGAGGAATGCTCAAAAAACACCTGTTTGGAACATTCCACAGGTGAACAGGTTAATTGGAAACAGGTGAGTGTCATGATTAGGTATAAAAGGAGCATCCCCAAAAGGCTTAGTCAAGGATGGGGCGTGTTTCACCACTTTGGGCTCTAAATTCGTAGACCAGGCGCAGGCGCGGCGAATAGGGGGAGCGCCGCGCCAACGGGGTGTGTCCAGGCGTATGTTGCAATTTCGTGCCTGACGTAGCCTGGTGCAAGTACTCCTCTGTCCCGCCTCTGCCCCTCCTGCCGGCGCAAGTGGCAAAGAGGGAGGAGAAAAGGCTTAAGTGGGTTTAACACAGCCGAGTCAACTCTTCACCAATAAAATGAGCTCCTCTCCTCACCTTTAAAATGTTGGAATAAAGAAGCCTCTGTCCAATATCTGCATGATGCGTTAATGTTGCATTTTACTTTGCTGCTTCAGGCATGTTTTCTGCACCGCTTACGTCTATATTAAGCATTACGAATATGAGTTAGCTGGCTAGCTAGGGCATTCGCGAATCATTACCATTAGCGAACTTAAATGGAATTTCAAAACAAAACTACGTCAGATCATTCAAACATATGAAGTTGGAATGAAATACGACGGTTGCTCATTTATTTCTTCTGCCTGCATCATTGGGAAGAGAAACGATGGATAGCGTGTACCTATTATTACACCCTGTTGCTGATCCAGGTCTATGCACTGGCACTCAGCAACGGTATTTTTTTTTTCCAGCGAGAGCGGCATTGCAGAACTCATTTGCGAATGAAGGTAATTCTGGTGGCAAGTACGTGGTTTCCTCCGTTTACATTTTCCAGTCTGACAGCTGTCTATTTTTTACAGCAAGTTGCGTGACCGTGCTGCAAAAACAGGTGTAGGTACTTGCCGAAATTACCTTCATTTGCAAATGAGTTCTGAAATGCGCTCTCGCTGGAAAAAAAAAATACCGTTGCTGAGTGCCAGTGCATAGACCTAATTATAATTAAATTATTTTCTCTACTGAATGTAGCCCATTATTTGCTGTTAGATCGCATGGGGGAGAGAAGCCGTGTCTTCAATTGCCACTTGATTATTCTTGAATTGGAAAACGTTTTTATAAAGGAAAACCATCAAGAATTAGCCAGGACTAATTGTAGTCAATAAAGGGATGGATAATTTCCTCCGAATTTTCAAGTCTAGCGCTGGCCCGGACCCGCCATTACGAGTTATCTCGTAGTTGGCAGTCAACGTGTTAACAACAAACAGAGCATCCATTGAACACTGCGATTTATTTATTTGCGGGCCATCTTTTTTGGATGTTCTGTTTGTTGGTGATATATTTTTATTCTTTATTTCATTATAAATCTATTCTCATATCAATACTTTTACTTTTTGCTGGCTGCCGGACATGGAGTATTTTGCATTTCGCGTCGGACAGTCTTGATCGTGCATGCGATATTTAATTCACAATGTCAATGGTCATGGAATTGATTTGGTCACTGACTACAAGCACTATTTTATCTCTGGTGTGGAAATAAAGCATGAATCTGTTCGATCCATCTGACTAATTTTCAAAAGAGAGACCGAATAAAGACTGTTGTCTATCTTCAACGGAAGAAAACAGGCGAATAAACAGACGGCGTGTATTCGCGTCTTTGCATTGACTTTGACTGTAATCAGTAAATGCGAAAAAATTCGTTTAGCGTCCAGTGTGCAAGCGGCTTTACTGAGCATAGAACGCAAGCATTATATACGCAGTTTGTGGTTGGCTGAGAAAGATGTGAAGTCGTTAGTTTGCATCACAGATTCAGCTGCGTTGATTAAGCCAGGTCGAGTTTCCATTACGCGTGCCAACCGCCTTTAATCTGACATCAGGACAATCGATATAGATACTATAATTTATGTCCTGATTCAGATAGTTACATTAAATAGTGCTTGCTGTAATTATTTATTGCATTGAAATGTGCCTGACATTCTGGAAACCTGCCTGTGAGGTTTCGGTGACGAGTGCGAAATGTGCGCCGGTCAGCCAAATTACCACTGCACAGAAAGTAAACCAGGTTGGAGCTGGCGAGCTTTCTGGGCAACTTCAGCGGAGACTTTTTTCTCTGAAATTGTCACTGCGTCTTGATGAATATGTGGCGCCTCCCCCCTACTCGCCGCCACACCCATCTCAGCGCCGTCCGTCTACCAAATTGCCACAGTGGCTGCGCGGTGTTGCACCGACGAAATTACCACTGCGCGGGCTGCACCGGACGAAATTACCACTGCGTGGGCTGCGCCACGCTACGCCACGCTGCGCCACCCTGCGCTGCGCCAAGAAATTAGAGCCCTTTGTGAACAACTGCGTGAGCAAATAGTCCAGCGGTTTAAGAACAACGTTTCTCAACGTGGGATTGCAAGGAATTTAGGGATTTCATCATTTACAGTCCATAATATCATCAAAAGGTTCAGAGAATCCGGAAAAATCTCTACACGTAAGCGGCAAGGCTGAAAACAAACATTGAATGCCCATTACCGTCTGTCCCTCAGGCGGCACTGCATAAAAACCAACATCATTCTGTAAAGGATATTACCATGTGGGCTCAGGAACACTTCAGAAAACCATTGTAAGTTAACATAGTTTGTCGCTACATCTACAAGTGCAAATTAAAACTCTACCATGCAAAGCGAAAGCCATATATCAACAACACCCAGAAATGCCGCCGGCTTCTCTGGGCTCGAGCTCATCTGAGAGGGACTGACGCAAAGTGGAAAAGTGTGCTACGGTCTGACGAGTCCACATTTCAAATTGTTTTTGGAAATCATGGACATCGTGTCCTCCGGGCTAAAGAGGAAAAGGACCATCCAGATTATTATCAGTGCAAAATTCAAAAGCCAGCATCTGTGATGGTATGGGGATGTGTTAGTGCCCATGACATAGGTAACTTGCACATTTGTGAAGGCACCATTAATGCTGAAAGGTACACACAGGTCTTGAAGCAACATATGCTGCCATCCAACAATGGCTTTTTCAGAGACGTCCCTGCTTATTTCAGCAAGACAATGCCTAGCCACATTCTGCATGTGTTACAACAGCGTGGCTTCGTGGTAAAAGAGTGCGGGTATCAGACTAGCCTGCCTGCAGTCCAGACCTGTCTCCCATTGAAAATGTGTGGTACATTATGAAGCGCAAAATATGACAACGGAGACTCCGGACTGTTGAGCAACTGAAGTCGTTCATCAAGCAAGGATGGGAAAGAATTCCACCTACAAAGCCTCTACAATTAGTGTCCTCAGTTCCCAAATGCTTATTGAGTGTTGTTAAAAGGAAAGGTGATGTAACACAGTGGTAAACATGCCCCTGTCCCAGCTATTTTGGAACTAGTTCCTGGCATCAAATTCAAAATGAGTGAATATTTCAAAAAAAAAAAGCAATAAAGTTTATCACTTTGAACATTAAATATCTTGTCTTTGTAGTGTACTCAATTGAATATAGGTCGAAAAGGATTCGCAAATCATTGTATTCTGTTTTTATTCACGTTTTACGCTACGTCTCAACTTCATTGGAATTGGGGTTTGTAATTGTTTATAATCCAGAAGTTGATACCTTATATGTAGAGCAGTCTGGCATTTTTTTTTCAAGTGTATCATACTGTGATAAACTCCATGCCCATCAATGGAATTCACCAAGGTCATTTCATTAGGTTACTGTCCGCAGAATTGACCGGTTGTTTGGTTGGTTGGTTGATTGATTGATTGATTTCTAAAAGTTGTCATTCGCACAGGTCCTTTAAATCTGCTCCGATGTAGAGCCCTCACTGTCGGCCTTAACATGTGACACCATTGGGGCAAAAAAAGTTTTACTTTGCTGTTAACATGCAGGATGGTTAGGAGCGCACTTCATCTGAAACTACTGACGTAACCCATCGGGTTTTCGGTGCTTGGCAACAATAGACAACTGTGGCTCATTAAAACTCACTCTTGCCCATGTTTCCTGCAAATATCACCAGTGGCTTTTCCATGCTGCCAGACCACCTTCCTCAGCATTACAGCCCTATGTTCTGCTACCTGTCGTACACTGTCCTCTATCGGTTGATGTCAGAAGAACAAGTTCTTTAATGCATATAATAATTCTGCATTTAAAATCTATAAACAGAAATTCTGGCAGGTCCTACACATTTGTTGATAAAATTAAGCATTAGCCACAGCATTAATTCTCTGTTTGGCCGCTGGTCCTGGAGCGCTGGTGTGTGTGTTACTTTTTGTTCCAACTAATTACCCAGGTTTTCGTTTCCTCACAGCTCTATTTGCCACTGACCCAATGTGAAATGTGCACATTTTACATTTATTTTTCAGACACAGCTGGTCTTTTATACCATTTACAGATCAACTTTACATTATTTGTGCAAATAATGATCAGTAAATTCAAAGAACAGAAGTTGGCATAAAATCCTGAAATGTACTGCCCTTGTTGTGGACCCCTAATTTATAATATTGGGTGTCTTGAGGGCATTTTGTAAACAAGTACGCCAAACTGTAGCCCCAAAGGGTTCTGGGCATATTTTCATTCCAACAAATTCCTGACACTTGTCCAGTCAATTCATTACAGCATGTTCGAATACAGCATGAGAGTACATTCGTGGCAATTCATCACTGATATACAACACCATAAATAGTTTTAAATTGATAAAAGCATGTGGCTGAAACATTAGCTTTTCTATGATGCTATTTTATCGATTTTGCGAATGCTATGTCCAGCAATGATTTTTGCCCTTCTTGGTTGCGATTTTGATGGATAGCTCTGTATTCCACTGTTTTTAATTCAAAAACCATCCAGTTCAGTCAGGAAATGGCAGACTGTATATTCACGGAACAAGTTCGGTCCATTATTACAAGGGTAGTAGGTTATAAAACTGGGAGCGGCGAGTTCTATAATTCCAAACACTCCTTACAAAGCAAGCTTCCTGTATATAATTCTTTCTTCCTGCTTAGTTCTTCCTCCTGGGCCCGTGCCAGGTGAGCTGTCACCTCAGGCTTTCTCTCTTAGCGCCTCTGCACACACGTGCCATCGGAGGTTGGGGAATGTCCGAGGATAAGAAGCTGTCATCTCTTCCCCCCGCTCCTGTCAGGACGCGGTAATTGGCGCTAGTTTCAGAATCCATGTGCAAGCAGCTGCATCTGTTCCCCTGAACCTACACCCCTCCCCCCCCCCACACACACACACACACACACACACACACACACACGCATACACACACAAGATCCCCTGGGTTTGCACTTCAGCCCTGTTGCTTTAGGCAGTTCAGGGCTCCTCTTTTTGTAAATTTTGGACTCTGACTAAAAGATAATTGGCTATCTGGAGGCCAACAGTACACACACACACACACACACACATACGTGCAAACGCACACACACCAAAACTGTATCATTGAATCTGGGACAGCAGAATACCCAAACAGGATACAAAAAGGTCTGCTTGCCTACTCCCGCTGCAGCCTATCTCTATTCCTTAACTAGACCAACAAATTATGTGAAAAAATATGGGAATATGTTTATAATGCTAGTGAAAACATAGAGTATACAGAGATTTTTGCCTGATAATTGCTACGTGGTCAAGAATGGTTTGGTTTATTTATTACTCCATTAATTGTTTGGATAAGTAATCATGTATGACTGATATCACAGATGCATTTTTTTCACAGAGGCATGTACTGTTTCAATAATAGCAAAGATCTGAAGGCAAAGGGCAAAACTGCAGCTCAAATTTTATTCTGCTGCAAGTTAAACCTCTGGCAATGTATTCCTTTATCCAAACACTTGCACTCCTTATTATTGCAGAATTGGCCACAGGATTCAGCTTGATTTGAAAAACTGATAAAGATAGGCACAGAGGTAACCGACACAGGAAACAGGGCTAGGAGTCACAAAGCTAAGTAGCCCTGTCACCATTTATTCAGTATAGACCCCCTGCTCCAGTGACGAGCGCAGTCTCATCTTGACTCGTCATATAGTAACGCTACCCGACCAAACGTCTATGTAGGATGAAAAAGGAGGCTTTTGGCTTCCTTATTTGATGCAGTATAAAACAAACCCTAATCCCTAACCTTAACTCGAACCCTAAGCCTTAATGTCAAATAAGAATGCCAAAAGTCTCCTTTTTCGTCCTATATCAACATTTGATCAGGTAGCGTCACTATATGATGAGTCTGGACGAGACTTTGTTGCAGTGACTTACAATAAGGTCCAGGTATTTGAACCTCCAATCAATAATTTTAATCAATAGATGATGCCTGGGCCCTCACATCTGGTGCAGAACACTTAACCACAGATTAAAAGCTGATTCCCTTCTCCGGTCACGCGTGTCTGGGTTCTGAGGGGAAATATGAAATATCTTATCACAAGCCACATGGATGTATCATGTTCCACATGTGACAAGATGAGCCCCTGCAAGTCTAAATCCTCAAATACCAGCAACGTTCCTGGAGAAAGGGTAGAGGCATACCCCCTCAATGAAAAATTGAATGTCACCACTATGGCTAAAGCCCAAACACATCCCAGATTAATCAGAGAGCGATGGGCAGTATTAACATCACTGAGGGTAAGGCGGTCCGCAGTAGTGAAGGAATGAATTTCAGATTGCAGCTTCACTTCTTACATTGTATCCTATTGCCAGCCTACATGCTGAAGGTATCTGTCAGTCAGTAATGATTATTTACCATACCCACCTGTCTATCAGTCCATAATACTGTAATTCTGTGGACATGGTGGGGCATACTGAAGACCTATCACCGTATTGAACGCGAAAAAGAAAACCCAAAGCCCCGGATCATTCTCACATGTTTTGAGAGCAGCACCATGGGACAATTTTTCAAGCAGACATCCACCTCCAAGACCTAAGGGTTGAGTTAATCTACAGCATACACCAAACAGAAGGCTGCACAATTAGTGCAAATCGATAGCAAATTTAAGGTGGCATTACTTTTTGCTGTCGGAGTACAGTCCAGTACAGGACCTTATGTTCATCCCTTCAGTCGGAACTGCATTACAGGTAAATGTGTTATTGATTTGTTCTCGCCGTGCGAGATTCTGCCACAACGCTTATATTTAATTGACCCCTCAGTACATTTGTGCTAATGAGGCTGGTTTTCGCTTTGATTTTTCAAACCGGTCGCTGATCGATTAAAAGGCTCTCCCGCGTGCTGCTGTGTTTCATTTTTAAATTCTCGCCAACCGATTCTGACTCCTCGCGGCCCAGACGAAAACCCTGAGGCAGGAGAGAGGATTTTCAGCCTCGCCGTTGAAAAACTGAAAAGGTCAAAGTTCTTTGTTTTGTCTCGACTCTGTTTATTAAGCGACTGTGCCTGCTGGGCTGAGTCACAGAGGTGCACTGTGAAAAGTATCCCAAACTAAAATGGTTGCAGGGAGCCATGGTAAGGAGTGTTGCTGACACCATAAAAATTACTTTGTGCTGTAGACTAACCTCGGTATACAATACAGCCACAGAGCAGACTTGCCTTATGCGAAAAACTGAAGAAAAACTAGGGGTCAAGACACTGTGAGTCACATCAGCCATGAACTTTTCTCAGGCTTGGCTGAGAAGCAAACATTAATTCAATTTTTTTAGGTGCTGCCATTTGTTGTGGTTTGGAACAAGTACAGCCACAGAGTCTGAGGCCTTCATTATACGTTTGTAAGAGCCTTGTTAACACTTTACAATAAGGGTACATAAATTAACATTAGATAATGCAGTAATAAGCATGAACCACCAATTAGTTAACAGTTAAGTAATGCATCAGAGTGGTAAATATGCATTATGTAACTATGATTAACCATGTATTAATGCTCTTCGTCACCCTCATAGTGAAGTTGAAAACATCCCCCAAGTATCACTTTAAGTAACACTTTAGACAATTAAACTATTCAACAATGTATAAATTAGTGCCTTAGTTAAGAATGAACACCATTAGTAAATTATTACTAGACACATTAGTTAACTTTTAAGTAGCAGTTAGATAATGCTTATAACTGCGATAACTAATGTGAATGAATGTACCCTTATTTTAAAGTGGTACCAGAGCATTTGATGCAGTGTCATAACCTGCTCTTTATTCGTTCATGAAATATTTCTCCAGTGGTACTTAAGATTATCATATGGCAGTCAGGGAACCAAAGAGAACCACATACTGTGCGTAAATTTCCTTATGGAATAAACTTTTGATTTAACTTTTTTTTGTTTAAGTTACCATTGACTTGAGTAGAGTCTCTCTGGTCTATACTGGAACTAACTGCTGTGACGCTTGCAAGCAACATCTTGCTACAAAACCAGGAAAGTGATGCTTGAATTTTGGCCACTTGGTCTTTTTCTGGATGTCCATTGAACTCCCTAAGCTCTGCTCGCAGCAAAGTGTGTTTGGTGATGTACTTGCTGTAAGGAGTCACTTTTTGAGACTGTCAAACCAGAAAAAACAGGTGAGCCCTGTTGGCTCCACCAAAAACAAGAGGCAATCAGTGTCCAGCCAAGCTTGGCAGCACTGGGGCTATCAGTCAAAGGCATTATCTGACAACAGCATTCAAAAACTCATTACAAAGAGGCAAGCATATATGACTCCATGCTGCAGCCACCGATAGAGGCATTTATCAAGTTGACATTTGATGAACATGTTTGATTTCATACACTTTGAGGTACATGCTCTCCAACTGCGAGAAGTGTTTTACAAACTCGAAATTGGTGATATGACAATTTTTTTTTCCCTTTAGTTCAGGACTGCGCCATCTTTTTTGATCTGTGGGATGTATTTTGTGGTACCATTGGGGCAAGCTGTAATTCAGTATGAAGATGAGCTTCACCACTAAAACGTGCTGAGTGGATCCCCACTAGCCAGCAGTGAAGTCTTTGTCCAATGCCTTTCTAACTATTGGTTTATTCAGCCATTATCCCAGAAGTCACTACCAAGAATCGCTGCCTTCTGCTGTAGACACAACTGACAAAAATTGAGACAGAATTTGGCCGCTTCCTCTTGTGAAAAGGACAGGATTCATGCCAAATGAAAGCCATACTAAGCTATCCTCAACCTGTAACAACCATTTTATTTTGGGTTGCTTGCATGCACAGCCACCAGCTGAAATATGATCTTGAAGGCGAAGTCCTAATTTTCCAGTATGGTCCAAAGTCCATCAGTGATAAGCCAGTTAAGATTTGGTTTGACCTTGCATTATTCCTTTTGACCTTGGAGTGATGTCAAAGTTCTTTTCAGGCAAAGTGTTTCAATAAGTCAATCACATCATTCGTCTACCTTCAAGCTTTTGTCAAACTGTCACTCTCCATGCTATACAAGTATTTGTCTGTACGCTCTAACACCAATCCTAATGCAGACTGGAGCCTTCAGTTATTTGCTTTGCGGGAGCCAGCGCTGATAAGTAATCTGGCTAATATCCCGTGGTGTTTGAAGTTGGAAAATGCCTGTGCGTTAATGTGAGGGTCAGACAGAGATAGTGTTTTCTGTTTTTGTTGTGGTCTGGTCACTCATGCGAACTCCCAGGACTTTCCCGTTTTCAGTCAGGGCCACAGGCCTTTTATCCGGCGTCTTCCACCAATTTGAGGAGCAGACTTCTGTATCTGCAGATCTGAGCTTACTCTTGTAACTCAATTTACGTAAAATTCTCGGACGGGAAAATCACTCTCATCAACTGAGGATCTTCAAATTCAGCAGGCTTGTCATGAAACTCACAACATTACCTTATATTAGTGGCGGCCTGTGAACCCTACAGGCGAGTACTGTATGCTGAAGACCTTCTCAGACCTTTTTGTGATATCATGTGAGCACTGTTGTTACTTATAGCAACTCAATTTTTTTTTTTTTTTTCTTTGCTGTCAAGGTTTTCATAAAAGTAAAGAAAATATAAGGCAGTGGCAGCTCGTGAACTGGCAACAGGGGAAGCTCAAACAATCCCTTAAAATTAATGATTGGTCATGACCTCTTTTCAATCATTCATTTAAATTACCATTACAGAAACTCTGAAAACTCTCAACATTATCAGGTGTGGCCAGTTTTCATTTATAATGCATACCGATTAAGACTACGGACTTCTCACGCTTTTCTTTACTCAGGAGTTGGAAGCAATGCATGTATTTCATGATCGTTTAAATGAAATAAGATCATTTGAAATGTCAGTATGCAATTCCGTTGCTTCCAACCCCTCCATGCAGAAGGACTTCAATTCTGTGCGAGAATCTCTTACATACGTGTTGATTGAATAATTGCTGACTACAGCAGAGGAACGTAAATATGCCACTTAAACTCACATAGAATGCGTGAGAGTTGACAGGTATGTATGCGTTATTAATGAAAACTGGCCACATCTGATAACGTTGAGAGTTTTCAGAGTTTCTCTAATGGTAATTTAAATGAAAGATTGAAAACAGGTCGTGACCAATCATTAATTTTAAGGGATTATTTGAGCTTCCCCTGTTGCCAGTTCAAGAGCCGCCACTATATTCTTTACTTTCATGAAAACCTCGACAGCAAAGAAAAAAAAAACCAAAATTGAGTTGCTTTAAGTAACAACAGTGCTCACATAACATCACAAAAAGGCCTGAAAAGGTCTTCAGCATACAGTACTTGCCTGTGGGGTAAAAAAACTGCAGCACAGATTCAAAGGGCAGACTGCTGATGTAATCCGGCGAGAAATTATACGTGTTCATGAGTATAGTCTGAACTGTTTTATGTGGCAACTTCAGACCAGGGAAATTCATTCATAATTTAATGGCCAAGAAATTAAACATTGATTAATTAGACAGATTAATCTAACCCGATGATAATGATGTGATGACTATTATGGTGATGACGACTGTTATTATCAATACTCGTCATAGTGATAGAAGTATTAGTAGTAGTAGATCACTAGTAGTAGTAGTAGAAGTAGTGGTAGCAGTAGTGGGGGTGCAGTGGCGGGGCTAGAACAAGGAATTGGGGGGGGCAAAGACACGTCCCTTTATGACAACAATTAGTCCTGGCGAGTTCTCAATCATTTTCCTTTATTGACGCATTTTCCAATTATCGTAATTGGCATCTGAAGACACGGTTTCTCTCCATATGCGATCTACCAGCGATGAAATCATGGGCTAAATTCAGTACAGAAAAATAATTTAGTTATTAATAGGCCAATGCTTCGCGTTGATTGAACTGGTCTGAGTTCCACTTAAATATCGCCTTCCACCTTTGGTATTGCGTGGGTTGATAAAAAAAAAAGTGGCAAAGATAAATAGGCTATAAAAAGCGTGCGGCTCAAGCTATTTGCGTGAGAGTCGACAGGTATGCAATTTTGAATAACATTGATTTAAATACAGCAAATAGCGTCCAGATGAATGATTGCAGCACCTGTTAAGTGTGGAGTGCTCTCGGAGTGAACCTTTTGTTAATTATGAAAATGACTGAGAACAGGTCAGGACTAATAATTGTTTTAAACGGATGTTTTGTGCACCCCAGTTCTCAGTCCTGGCTCCGCCACTGTACTGAATTTAGCCTATGATTTCATCGCTGGTAAATCGCGTATGGAGAGAAACTGTGTCTTCAGTTGCCAATTACGATAATTAGAAAACGCATCAATAAAGGAAAATGATTGAGAACTTGCCAGGACTAATTGTTGTCATAAAGGGACGTGTCTGTGCCCCCCCCAATTCCCTGTTCTAGCCCCAACACTGTGGGGGTGGCAGTTGTGCTAATACCAGTAGTATTAGTAATAGTAGTAGTTGTGTAGCCAAAGTTATGGAAGGTGCTGTATTAGTAGAAGTGGTAAGAGTTGGAGTAGAAGTGATATACTTCTTACACACTGGCATCCAAGAATCCGTGGCCAAATGCCCTGAAGAGTCTAGACAGAAAAGCAGGAAGCTTTCCAAAGCCTTTTATCCTGATGGTGTCCTCATGCCTCCCAGTGAACTCCTTCCCCTCCTGAAACAGTAATATGTGCCAAGAAATGTTCAAATATAACATACTGCACTTACTAGAACCATAAAGAATACTGTATCTATGCAGCACTGTGAGAAACAATATATGCAAATAAATTATTGCTCGTATCTATGCTCATATGTCTTAGAATATTCTGACCTGTTGAACTCAGTATATGGACTGTATGTTTATTATACATCACTGTGCGTTAGATGCATGCATATTGAACAGACCTTTTGTTATTATATGGAATGTAAAAAAAAAAAAAAAATGCGGGATGTGTGTGAGGGTTGCGTTCTAATTGACTGTAATGTGTCTGGAAGCCAGAGCACTATTTTCAGTCGAGCGAGATTACTACTGCCTCGGGTTCATGTTCGGCTAGCAGCAGTGGCTTGAGGCTTAGGGAGACCTTCAACCTCCGGACACCGTCCTTCGCCGCTAATTTCCCTCGCAGAGAAGAGCGTTCACGTGACCACCCGCATCTATATTTCAGATGCGCTAGCTTGTCTCGAAGCTGGCCCGGAGTGCTCCCATAATTATTCAATCTTTTCATTTAAAGGCGTCAGTTGGCCCCATTAATCACCTGCCTCTGGCTTTGTCACGGGCTGAACGATGAGCACGCCAGTGTCAGGCCCCAGAGACAATCACTGCTGATCAAGTTCCATGCTAGCTAAGAGCTTTATGATGCTCAGCATTGACACATAGGTGTTTCCCTATTAAAAACATGGTACATTAATAAACTAAGATATTCTCTAACCCGAACTGATGCTGGGTTTGCGTCCCAAAGATTTCTGCCTTCGTTCATGTTGCCAAGCACAGACAATTTACCTGACAGCCAGGCTGCTAGCCTGAAGTGTTTGAATAAGTAACCGGCAGTGGTAATGTATCCAGTACAAGATTCACTAGGAGGTGTCTGTTGAACCAACAGGCTTCTAATTTAAGATTCTGTGCGTCTTCGGGGAAAGAGATCACCTCTGAGTAGACATTAGGCCGGCAAAGTTGTCTCTGGGCAGAATCCAATACTGTCTGTCTCAGAGGGATACGCCGAGCTGACTGCACTCAGACTGCTGGGAACGGGGTGGAGGGTGGGCTGTGTAAACAGGGTAGACCCACAATGCATTGCAACCGCCGGGCACATTAATTTGTCTGAAAGCTGTGATTTATTTTTCTGCATGAGAACCCTTGACCCCCCCTATATAGTTTATACAGGATAGACACAGAGACGAGGCACATTTCTTCTGGACTTGAATCATATTTACATATATTTGTCACATCTAATATATTTCAGAGAGTCTGTGAAAAAAATGAGTGTGTGTGTTTTTTAAAAGCTATTTATATTTAGTTGGAGAATCATATCTAGTGTAAATACGGCTGCAAGGAATTAATGGCACTCCTTCAGAGTGAGATGTTATTTTTAAAAACCACAATGAATATTTATAATTTAGTTTATTAATGACTCCTTAAGGTTCAGAAATAATTATTGCCCATATACACCGCTAAAAAAATATATAAACAGTTGTTAACTGCAGTTAGTGTAATGAGGGGTATTCTTAAGGTTCTTGTACTGTTGAGGAGCATGAAGTGCCGTCCTGTTTTATTGACTAAATTAAACTATTAGCGTGTGTAATTACTCAAATTGAATACTGTTTTTTAGGTCTTTTCTTATTTATTTTATATTTCCTGAAAATCACCCTCGATGGGGTTCAATGTTTTTTTTCGCTAGTTTTAACTTAATATACCAGGGCATGGTCTGTCCTCGCCTGCATCATGAGTCTCTACATTTAGCTATGGATGAACAATGCACACAGGTGAAGAAACAAACAAGCCGTTTCTAATTTGGAATGGGTCCATACACAATGTGTACCAGATAATATGCGAGCAAATGCTGTAGATATTGATCTATGTACCTTTTCCTGCATGAAAACCGGTCCACTGAGCCTTGAAAGGCACAAAGGCACAAACAATGGTTGCAATGTTGTCTTAACGACATAAATTCAGTCCGGGAATCCTGCACTTCAGTGGTTATTCAGAAAAGGCATCGCACTTTGAATGCATTAATTGTCTTACCGGCAAATTGCTTCTAAAAAACAACCACCGTATCTCGTCAGGGGCAGACAGGCTTCCCTCGGCTCGCTGGCCGCCGCCAGGAAAGGACTGGCTTTGGCAGCAGAGGGGGCGCATCGATCGGTATGTTGGGCAGAAAATGATTGCTTGCATCTGGAAGTGATCCAGGAGCTTCAGCCAGCTTAAGGAAGGTGTGGGCTGTTATAGATTTCCATCTGATAGGATCATTTCTTTTGGCCTTTCCTGATGGCCCGCACAGATACCATAAGTCCTGCGCTAGAAGCTTCTTTGCCGGCCCAAGTTTTTCAGCGCGCTGCCTAACTGCCACGGCGCGCAAACTTTCTGTTATTAACATAAACCTCCTCGAGTAATATGCTGAAGGACACTATGACCTGGGAGCCATGGGCAGGGGCCCTCCTTTGGGACGTATTACTATATGAGAACAAATAAAACAGGCACAAAACCCTAGTTTTAGAGAAGGGCCTACGGGCAATGCCTCTGGTGGCAGTATGCGGGACTAATGGGGAAAATATTTTTACTTACTCGACCATGCGGAAGTTCAGGCCCGTACACCCGCAAAAATAGAAGAGATTAAAAAATGATAGCGACCCAAAGCAAACTGAGGAGAGGCTGTGGTCCAAGCTGCTGCAAAAAGCTCTGAATGATTGAGTGAGAGAGAAAGAATGAGAGAGGGAGGGAGAATTTTTCTTCACATCAATAAATCCCAGTCGCAAAGTGAAGGCGGAGACGCACAGCTAGTGTTTTCTTTGCATTAATCCCTCCCCCCAAAAAAATCCAGTTTTGAAGGAGCTGACTGTCAATATGAATAACGTGAGACAATCTGTCATTAATGGACTTAAGTAGGGATCGCTCAAAGCACCACATCTGTTCTGTCCCCACCCCTCGCTCTGGGGTTAGGGCCAGTGAATGACTCCTGTATTACGACCCCGCAAGGATTAGCGTAAGGTTTCCTTAAACACCTCTCACACGAGTCAATGTCTCCGAGGGCTTCTCAGCGTCAGTAGCCGACTGCAGATTCAGCAGTGTTAGGGCTAAATTAGCATATCTGAGCCACTGTTTTATGAACTCACACTTCTATTCATTTACTCACTGTCCCAGTGGGTCCTCTTATTACGTCTGCAAGCAAAGTAACGTACCAGGTAATACATAATTTTGATTTTGGATGTCAAAAGACAAATGTAAATACTGCAACCTACAGATCTACATGTACAAAAGATGTCCAAGTAGCCTCTAATTTGAGTTGTATTGTATGTTGCGTCTGATTGCACAAGACCAGATAGTTGGCATCGTTAGGGTATTAAATGTACAATCCCAATGCGGTGCGGCTCGTAATCTCTTTTAATGTCATCGTTCGTTTCCGACCCAGGTATTGTCATCACATGGAAATATTTTAACCCCTGCTGAACCTGGACCAAGTGGGTGAAAGAGTACTTAAGTACAGTACATCCCCTAACACTGATTTTACCTCTAGGTTATTTTGGTGATGAAGAGGTTTTAATCAATAACACAGCTGTGAAAGGTTTTGTCTTTTATTGTTTGATTACTGTATGTATAGCCATATGTAATCCATAATAAATACACAACAAAAGTGTTTGTGTTTCCTACTGAAACCATCAATATTACCTGTCTTTTTTGAGGGTATAACAGTCGTAGGGCCCTCTGGGATACTAGTGTGCAGGCCTCCGGCAGGCCTTAAGTCTTTTTTCTGCCCAACAGCCTACCTGCCTTAATGATCTACACCTCATGCCTACAGTATTCTTGCCTGCTCCTGGTCTCAGCACATTGCAAGACATTACATGCGCTACTCCCACCGGACAGGCAACAGCATTGGCTGCAATGAGTTCTGCCTGACTCTGTGTGTGTGTGTGTGTGTGTGTGTGTGTATGTGTGCTTGTTTGTGTGCCTTTGTGTGTGTCTGTATGTGTATAGGGTGTGTGTGTGTGTGTGTGTGTGTGTGGCACAATCTGATTCCACCGTGCAAGTGCTGTTCCGGGATCAACAAAATAATGCTTGTCCAAGAGCAACATTATAGTCCACCAGTGAATAGCAGCTCCGATATCTCTCTGTTGCATTAGCAAGAGTCATGGATTTCAGTTGTCTCAAGTTAGCTAGCAAATGTTAGCCAGTTTTTCAGGCAGATGAGCAGAGACTTGCAGAGATGTATGTTATCAAGAAAACCCAAAATAGTTTCTGCCTTGAAAATTTAAAATAATTTTCGCATCACTTTTTCACTCTTAAATAGCTCACCCTTTGGGATTTTGCTGATTCAAACTGCTAACTGAAGGTCCGTGCTAGCTGCTTGTGATGAACAGTTGTAAAGCCTTTGTGGTTTCATGACGCCATCAGTGCAGAGCTGCTGTTCAATGACGGACTATAATGTTACTCTTAGCCCAGGATTATTTTGCTCATCCCGGAACGACACTTACACAGCGATATCAGATTTTGTGTGTGTGTATGTGTGCGTCTGTGCAGGTGCGCATCTGTGTATCCTGTAATGTAGACAAAACATAAACACATCATCGTGGAAAAATGCGACTGAGTGTTTTCGTCTCATCATTTCTTTCTCGATATATGTTTCAAAATTGCCATATTGACCTGGCTGCAGGCAACTTGCCTGAGTGAAACTAAAACCGCTCTAAAACATTTTCACCAGCCACCCACTCCCCCAGCCTCCATCTTCCGATGCCCAAAAAAATCTCCTTTGTATTTTTAATGAGAGCATCTGCTCTCGCGTTCCTCTGCTCAAACTGGGCTGACTTAATCAAAACGTTTATCCTTCAAGATCCCCTGACAGGCTAAGATACCAGAGATATCAGGTAGCACTGCTTGGAGGACTGAGAAGCAGAGATTATACGATATTTGATATCAGAACGCAAAGGTGTTTGAAGTGAGTTAAAAGGGAAAAAGGAAAGATTAAGCCGAAGAAAAATCTGTCAGAACTGTCTCCTGAAGGTCTTATTTCTTAGCACTATCTTCAACGGGAGTTGGGTGTTTTCTGAGTACATATGGGTATTCTATCAGAGGAGGGAGCAGGTGTGTGTTGTGAGCATAGATGGAGGAAATTTGTGCTTATGTGTGAGGCAAGAGAAGGCGTTGCTTATGTGTGAGGTTAGTGGTGTGTTATGTTTGAGAATAGTGGAGAGAGGAGGCATTTGGTATGTATGAGGATAGAGCTGTGTTATGTGTGAGGACAGTGGAGAGAGGAGGTGTGTGGTAAGTGTGAGGATAGAGCTGTGTTATGTGTAAGACAGTGGAGAGAGGAGGTGTGCGGTTTGTGTCATGATAGAGGTTTGTGTTATGTGGGAGGACAGTGGAGAGAGGAGGCTTGTGGTATGTGTGAGGATAGAGGTGTTATGTATGAGTATAGTGGAGAGAGGAGGTGTGTGGTATGTGTGAGGAGAGAGGTGTTATGTGTGAGTATAGTGGAGAGAGGAGGTGCGTGGTATGTATGAGGATAGAGATGTTATGTGTGAGTATAGCGGAGAGAGGAGGTGTGTGGTATGTATGAGGATAGAGGTGTTATGTGTGAGTTTAGCGGAGAGAGGAGGTGTGTGGTATGTGTGAGGATAGAGGTGTTATGTGTGAGTATAGCGGAGAGAGGAGGTGTGTGGTATGTGTGAGGATAGAGATGTTATGTGTGAGTATAGCGGAGAGAGGAGGTGTGTGGTATGTGTGAGGATAGAGGTGTTTTGTGTGAGTATAGCAGAGAGAGGAGGTGTGTGGTATGTATGAGGATAGAGATGTTATGTGTGAGTATAGCGGAGAGAGGAGGTGTGTGGTATGTATGAGGATAGAGGTGTTATGTGTGAGTATAGTGGAGAGAGGAGGTGCGTGGTATGTATGAGGATAGAGGTGTTATGTGTGAGTATAGTGGAGAGAGGAGGTGTGTGGTATGTATGAGGATAGAGGTGTTATGTGTGAGTATAGTGGAGAGAGGAGGTGCGTGGTATGTGTGAGGATAGAGGTGTTTTGTGTGAGTATAGTGGAGAGAGGAGGTGCATGGTATGTGTGAGGATAGAGATGTTATGTGTGAGTATAGCGGAGAGAGGAGGTGTGTGGTATGTATGAGGATAGAGGTGTTATGTGTGAGTATAGTGGAGAGAGGAGGTGCGTGGTATGTGTGAGGATAGAGGTGTTTTGTGTGAGTATAGCAGAGAGAGGAGGTGTGTGGTATGTGTGAGGATAGAGGTGTTATGTGTGAGTATAGCGGAGAGAGGGGGTGTGTGGTATGTGTGAGGACAGAGGTGTTTTGTGTGAGTTTAGCGGAGAGAGTAGGTGTGTGGTATGTGTGAGGAGAGAGGTGTGTTATGTGTGAAGACAGTGAAGAGAGGAGGGATGTATGTGTGAGTTAGAGGTGAGAACAGGAATATTACTTAGTGACCCCTGGATTTTATACCCGTGGGAACTAGGAGATGTGTGTGTTGATAGAGTAGGTGAGCATTGTGTGTTGATAGAGGAGGTACACATTGTGTGTTGATAGAGTAGGTGAGCATTGTCTGTTGATAGAGAAGGTACACATTGTGTGTTGATAGAGGAGGTGGGCATTGTGTGTTGATAGAGGAGGTAGGCATTGTGTGTTGATAGAGGAGGTGAGCATTGTGTGTTGATAGAGAAGGTACACATTGTGTGTTGATAGAGGAGGTGGGCATTGTGTGTTGATAGAGGAGGTACACATTGTGTGTTGATAGAGGAGGTGAGCATTGTGTGTTGATGGAGGAGGTGAGCATTGTGTGTTCATAGAGGTGTTGAGCATTTTGTGTTGATAGAGCAGGTGGGCATTGTGTATTTGTGGATAGAGGAGGTGAACATTGTGTGTTGATGGAGGAGGTACTCATTGTGTGTTGATAGAGGAGGTGAGCATTGTGTATTTGTGGATAGAGGAGGTGAACATTGTGTATTTGTGGATAGAGGAGGTGAACATTGTGTGTTAGGTTTAAGGTGGTCGGCATCAGGTTTCAAGATATAGGAGGTCGGCATTGTGTGTGTGAATAGAGGAGGTGGGCATTGTGCGTTTGGATGGAGGAGGTCAGCATTGTGTGTGTATGTGTGTGTGTGTGCATGCAGGAGGTGGGCATTGTGTGTTTGGATAGAGGAGGTGCCCTCATGAAAAATTACCACAAAATACTACTGTAAAAATACTATAGTCTTCTATAGTAACTATGGTATTTTTGCGGAATTACTATAGATATACCATAGTAACTCTGTAGTACTATAGTTTACTGTGATGCTAAAGTAAATCGCAAAAGTCAAACACTACTATAGTAAACTATAGCAATGATATTCAATTACTGTAGTATATTTGCAACAAACTGTAGTTTACTGTAGTAAAGTGTAGTTTACTATAGTTTACATCAATTTTACTGTAGTAAACTATAGTTAACTATAGTAATTTTTATGAGGGTGAACATTGTGTGTTGATAGAGCAGGTGGGCTTTTTGTATATATGGAGGAGGTAGGCATTGTGTGTGTGGATAGAGCAGGTGGGTATTGTGTGTGTGTATAGCGGGGGTGGGCATTGTGTGTGTGGATACAGTAGGTGGGTATTGTGTGTGTGTATATCGGGGGTGGGCATTGTGTGTGTTGATAGAGCAGGTGGGCATTGTGTGTGTGTATAGGTCGGGGGTGGGCATTGTGTGTGTGGATAGAGTAGGTGGGTATTGTGTGTGTGTATAGCGGGGGTGGGCATTGTGTGTGTGGATAGAGTAGGTGGGCATTGTGTGTGTGTATAGCGGGGTGGGCATTGTGTGTATGGATAGAGTAGGTGGGCAATGTGTGTGTGGATAGAGCAGGTGGGTATTGTGTGTGTGTATATCAGGGGTGGGCATTGTGTGTGTTGATAGAGCAGGTGGGCATTGTGTGTGTGGATAGAGCAGGTGGGTATTGTGTGTGTGGATAAAGCAGATGGGTATTGTGTGTGTGGATAGAAGGGTGGATATTGTGTGTGTGGATAGAGGAGGTGGGTATTGTGTGTGTGGATAGAGCAGGTGGGATATTGTGTGTGTGGATAGAGTAGGTTGGTAGTGTGTGTGTGGATAGCGGGGGCAGGCATTGTGTGTGTAGATAGCGGAGGTGGGTATTGTGTGTGTGGATAGCGGAGGTGGGCATTGTGTGTGTGGATAGAGCAGGTGGGCATTGTGTGTGTGGATAGAGCAGGTGGGCATTGTGTGTGTGGATAGAGTAGGTGGGTATTGTGTGTGTGAATAGAGTAGGTGGGTATTGTGTGTGTGGATAGAGTAGGTGGGCATTGTGTGTGTGGATAGAGAGGTGGGTATTGTGTGTGTGTGGATAGCGGAGGTGGGTATTGTGTGTGTGTGGATGGCGGAGGTGGGTATTGTGTGTGTGGATAGAGCAGGTGGATATTGTGTGTGTGGATAGAGGAGGTGGGCATATGTGTGTGTGGATAGAGCAGGTGGGTATTGTGTGTGTGGATAGAGGGGTGGATATTGTGTGTGTGGATAGAGGAGGTGGGTATTGTGTGTGTGGATAGAGCAGGTGGATATTGTGTGTGTGGATAGAGCAGGTGGGTATTGTGTGTGTGGATAGAGCAGGTGGGTATTGTGTGTGTGTAGATAGAGCAGGTGGGTATTGTGTGTGTGGATAGAGGGCTGGATATTGTGTGTGTGGATAGAGGAGGTGGGTATTGTGTGTGTGGATAGAGCAGGTGGATATTGTGTGTGTGGATAGAGTAGGTTGTTAGTGTGTGTGTGGATAGAGCAGGTGGGTATTGTGTGTGTGGATAGAGGAGGTGGGTATTGTGTGTGTGAATAGAGGAGGTGGGTATTGTGTGTGTGGATAGAGGAGGTGGGCATTGTGTGTGTGAATAGAGGAGGTGGGTATTGTGTGTGTGTATAGAGTAGGTAGGTATTGTGTGTGTGGATAGAGGAGGTGGGCATTGTGTGTGTGAATAGAGTAGGTGGGTATTGTGTGTGTGGAAAGAGTAGGTGGGCATTGTGTGTGTGGATAGAGTAGGTGGGCATTGTGTGTGTGGATAGAGTAGGTGGGCATTGTGTGTGTGGATAGCGGAGTTGGGCATTGTGTGTGTGAATAGAGGAGATGGGCATTGTGTGTGTGGATAGAGTAGGTGGGCATTGTGTGTGTGGATAGAGTAGGTAGGCATTGTGTGTGTGGATAGCGGAGGTGGGTATTGTGTGTGTGTATAGAGTAGGTAGGTATTGTGTGTGTGGATAGCGGAGGTGAGCATTGTGTGTGTGGATAGAGTAGGTGGGCATTGTGTGTGTGGATAGAGTAGGTAGGCATTGTGTGTGTGGATAGCGGAGGTGGGTATTGTGTGTGTGGATAGCGGAGGTGGGCATTGTGTGTGTGGATAGAGTAGGTGGGCATTGTGTGTGTGGATAGAGAAGGTGGGCATTGTGTGTGTGAATAGAGGCAGTGGGCATTGTGTGTGTGGATAGCGGAGTTGGGCATTGTGTGTGTGAGTAGAGGAGGTGGGCATTGTGTGTGTGGATAGAGGAGGTGGGCATTGTGTGTGTGGATAGAGGAGGTGGGCATTGTGCGCGTAAATAAAGGAGGTGGGTAGTGTGTGTGTGGATAGAGTAGGTGGACATTTAATTTACTTCCAAATGAATGTCGGAAGTGTTTAAATAATGTAATACCTATGTGTTCAGTATAAGCATCTCTGAAAAAGCCTGTGCAGGTATGTAAAATGATGTATTTGCAAACGTCTTGAAAACAGTGTTTTAAGAGATTTGGCACTGTTTGACACATTGATTTTCTTGCCTTGTTGAACAATCAAGTGACTTTGTGATGAAAAATGACAAGACTACTTCATCTCTACAGGATGTGACATTGTTTGCAAGAGCACTATCACTCTGAGAGTTCTTATGTGGTTTTCCCTAAACAGTATGTAGGCTGCAGATGCAGAATCAGAAAGTTTGGACATTTGGGTCTAATTAACCCTAAAAAAATAATCAATATTGGGACCTACAAATGTACGCAATCAGTAGCTTCTTGACTCAGATAGCCTTTTCAATGGAGAGGTCTTAGCACTGATTCAGGAATGCGTGTCACTATTGCTTACCTCTGACAGTCACCTTGCGAGCAGTCGAAGGTTGCATTTTAATGGACTGATCTATCCTGGTAATTCTATTTTTGCACTACCAGCTGCCAGTTTTTCCCCTTTTTCCAAAGTGGAATGCCATCTTGGGAAATCAGCAATTCTGCCTGATTCCTATCGATCCCCTCTCATTACCGGCTGTGGCTAATGACAGAGCTCGAATTATGTCCCACCGATGACTCTGTTCCCCTCTAAGCCACTGTGGCCAGCTGCCTGACAGAAATATTACAGCTCTGGGGGAGCACTTTGGAGTTTTGTACCCACAAGGTGTAGAGATTTGATACAGCAATGCAAAGAAGCCCTGGGATTAATCGGTGCAGTTTCCTGTGAGCGGGAAACTTCCGGAATTAAATAGTGTGTGGCTAAGATAACCGGAGAGCCATGACGTAATGCATCCCACTCCACATATAATTCAGTGGTTAATAACTGTCTCGGCTGGCAGGTTCATTGTTGTAACCCAAACGAGCTGAAAGGCGATCCAGACTGCAGCCGCTCCCGTTGGTTCGCAAGTTGTATGTCACGGTTATAATCTTTCAGTAATTCCCCAAGTTCAAATAAATCAAAATGGCTTCCAGCGGGAGAGTGCATCACTGTTTTTAATATGTGAGAACAGAATGAGTAAATAAACATAGCTAATGGCATTACCGTGAATGACGTGTCATGCTAAAACCAGTAATGTATTAAGGTCAAGGAACGCTTCCCACATCCTGTTTGCCATTATAATCTTTATTTACACAAACATAGTGATTGGGTCTGGGAATGTGGAACGCTATTGATGGAGAGCTGTGGCAATCCCTTAGGGTGCACTGACAATACTATCAGTGTCTTTTCAACCAAAAAATAGAAGGGGGGGGGGACTGGGTGCTGCAAGCCAGAAAAAACTGTTGACCTGGGATTGTGTAGGATTCTCATATCATTGCATTGCATCTGTGCATTGTGTCAAGAAATCCATTAAAAACCTGCTTCATTGTGCAAAACTAATGCACATTGCTTCGGTTCCTTTTAATGGTTGTTTTTTTTTTTTTCCTGGTGCTATCCTCTTCTGAATATCATTGCTCAACTTCGAGGAGAAAAAAAATCTATAGAAGGCATGAACTATGCTTTTCTGATTGTGGCATTGTGAGGTCTAGTACAGAAAGTCACCGAGAACTGGCTGAATGAGAGCATTCAGGGTAATTGTGTTCACTTCGGGATAAAAACCTTCTGAAAGATTCACCATTAATGGTGGAGACTGCTGTGCTGCATTACGCGGGCACAGTCACCCCTGACCTCAGTCTCCCTTTCAACCGCAGAAGGGGGAACTGTAACAGCCATTTGTACGCCATCTTTATTTTGTATACATTTCTGTGTTCATTGAGCCATTGTCGTGGAACAGGCAATATGGAGCGACAGGTAATGCTTAAAACGGGGGGCCAGTAATGACACGCGGATGGCAACGGATGCATGAAGTGCCCATTTACATGATGTTTAGGGGAACAGGGGTAAAATGGGGGCAGTGATTATGTGGTTAAGCGTGGTGGGGGGACAGGGACAACCGATGGTCGCTGGTACAGCTTGCAGACTGCACTTTCATAGGGCAGTGTTTACACTCTTCTTACTAGCTGTGTCTTCCCTGCAGGTGTGTGTGTGTGTGTGTGTGTTCATGTTTTGTTGCTTTTCAGGGGGGGACCTTCTTCAGTATAAACACTGACCTTTTTGGGACCAGTAGTCCTTGTGGGGACCAAAGCCTGATCCTAATATGGCAAAACATCATTTCTGAGGTCATGGTTGAGGTTAGGGGTCAGGTGTGAATTGAGGTTTGGTTAAGGTTAGTGTTAAGCATGATTTGATTAAGATTAGAGTTTGGGTTAGGGTTACAGGTAGGCTGTCCATAATGAATAGAAGTCAATGCAACGTCCTAATTATGATAGCTGCCCAAACTTGTGTGTGTGGGCGTGCATACGTGTGTGCGTGGGTTATACAAGCAAGATTAGAGTCAGAGAAGGCCACAGCAGTCTTATTTGAGATAGTAGCTATTATTCACACAAAAGCTTATATCTGATTTAGGCTGACAGTGTTGATATTGCACAGGCATATTTGTTCATGAGGATACTTCTTAAGGTAAATTTTACAAACAATACCTTTAAAGTGAATGTGTTTAAAGTTTCTGCTGTTTGCTGTGGTAATGCTGTCTCAGGGATTACAGTGATGTGTCCTGATTTTATCTTTTAATTCTCTTACCCACTTCTGTGGGACTAATAAAAGCTGTACAAACTTTGTCAGTTTATACACCTTCAAACTTCACAGTGGTATAGCTTAGTGTCCTTGATTTCTGAAGTAAGATACTATGAGATGAAGCAGCGCTCAATAATTTTATTCTGTGAATAAGGGCATGCCTTTAAAATTTCGAGAAAAAAATATTGTTTTCTTGCAACACAGTTGTTTAATTTCTGAGTTAGTGATTCTGTTCATTTCAGCTTGCTGAAATATTGCTGCAAGGCTACATGTTTTATTCATGTGCTGATCTGCGCTATTGAAGAAGTTGTCTGCTATATCGCTGAAGTCTCAAATGCATGGCTTCTCTGCTCATGATGTTTTTATGATCCTCCTTTTCTTATCTCACTTTTCAGTCTGGTGGCAATACGATAGCCCATTTTCACTGACAGGGCAGTGTGCTCGTCTGAAACCTTGCCAGACCTCGTTAAAATAGCTCGCTCGGTGGCTCGTACCAAAGCTGATTGCACTAACTGACTCAAAAATACAGATACATCCATATTTCAAGTGCTCAAATTTAAATTTCATAAACAACATGAAACTTAAGCTACAGTCAGTCTATTTTTCTCTTTTTTCTTGTTTTTTTATGAAATATTATGAATAAAACTTAAACAGAGACCATGAAAAATCTATTGTGAGGGAAGCTGGTAAATTACAGTACTACCATACATACACCGTAGTGAAAACAATGGTAAATCAGTGTTACAAGGTGATTTGAACATGCAGTCTCTTCATAGCTGAATCGCTGGCAGCTCACGACTGACCAAAGCCTGCAGAGGCATTTTTTTCCTTCTTACAGCAGTTTTGGCTCAACGGATACAACCATGATTGTTAATCCCTACCCCAGTCTTACTTCTTCCCAACTGTGAATTCCACCTTAAAGCAGGCTAAACTGGTGAAGCTTGTGAAAGCTACACTCTTAGGTCAGCTGGTCACCAGCTAGCCCATCAGTTTAGCCACTAGCTTACTGTACCAGCTCAGCCAGCTTTGTCTTACCAGAGATTAGGTCTGACCAGCCACAGTCTGGCAGGTTAGAAGTGCTTACACAGTTGGATTTTTCTTAAGAGATTTTTTTTTTAAAAACATGGTTTCTGTTCTTCAAAGCGCTTCTCATTTCAGACATTGAAGGGTCTTTGCTACCCACTGCTAAATTAGCCAGGTTTGGGTCTCATGCTTGTGAAGTGCTGCCACAGTCAGAATTTTTGAAAGGAAGTCTATATTAAAGTTAATTTAACATGGCGGGTGAGGTCAGATAATTTCTAATTTGCAGCAGTGCCCAGGGGGGGAAAAATCGTTAAAGGAACTGTACAGCCGGAGACTGTTCAAGTGACAAAATGGAGTCAGGAGCACGGTGTTAATCTATCACCTTAAAAGAAAGCTCCAATTTCAGCACTATGTCTCTGTGCCATACCGCAGTCCACTTTAGGGCTTTAAATTGTTCACTGGTGAAAATAATGTGCCAGAGGTGTATTTTATGTCTAAATAAATAATCCTCAGGCCACATCTTGCTTTCTAACCATAGAGAAACAGATAAAGATGCAAACTTACACACAGAAACCATAGATACATGCATGTTTTTTCATACAGTCGGCCTACAATTTCAAGATTTCAAATACAGTCAGGTGCTGAAATGTTGGAAGACAGTGCCCTATCCCCTACACTCACACCTTCAAAGGGACCAAACATAATTTTACAATTGTGTGCACAGCTGTTCCCTCCCTAATGAAAATATCCTATAGTTATTTTTTGGCAATACTATAGTATTTTGGCATAACTATAGTATTACTATTGTTTGCATAGTATAACTGGAGTAATACTTTAGCCGTCACATTATAACTATAGTATTACCACAGTCAACAGTACCATGATATTACTATTGTCCATGCAGCTGTATTGCTGTAGTTTGAATGACTATGGTATCACTATAGTAATTCTACACTATGCTAGCAGAAATACCACCCATTTACTATAGGATAACTCGCTTGGAACTATAGTAATTTTTCATAAGGGCTAGCCAGAGTACATTGTTCCCTCGTTATCTCATTCAGACATATGCCATTCAGCCACAACATTGAAACCACCTGCCTAATATTGTGTGGGTCTCCCTCAGGCCACCAAAACAGCCCGACCCCATCGAGGCATAGATGCCACCAGACCTCTGAAGATGTCCTGTGGTACCTGAAGCCTGGATCTTCGCTGCAGATCCTTTAAGCCCTGTAAGTTGCGAGGTTGGGCCTCCATGGATTGGACTTGTTTTTCCTGGACCACACTCAGATGCTCACTCAGATTGAGATCTACACAATTTGGAGGCCAAGTCAACACCTTGAACTCTTTGCCATGTTCCTCAAACCATTCCTGAACAATGTTGGCAGTGTTGTCGGGTGCATCATCCCGCTGAAAGAGGCCCCTGGCCTCAGGGAATACCACTGGATGTACTCTGTGTGCAACAATGTTTAGGTAAGTGGCTCTTGTCAAAGAGCATTGCATAGAGCGTCAGTACCTCTGACGGCTTGTCTCCCTCCCATAGTGCATCCTGGTGCCGTCTCTTCCCCAAGAGTGCAGGCATCTGGTCATCTACATGATGTAATAGAAAATGTGATTCATCGGAGCAGGCAACCTTCTGTCATGGCTCAATGGTCCAGTTCCAACACTCACATGCCCATTGCAGCCGCTTCCAGTGATGGACCGGGGTCAGCACAGGCACTGTGGCCAGTCTCAGGCTACGCTGCCTCATATGCCGCAAGCGGCGATGCACTGTTTATTATGACACCATTCTATAATAGCCAGCTTTAACTATCCACAATTTGTGCTACAGTAGCTCTTCTGTGGGATCGGACTGATGAGCCAGCCTTTGCACCCCACATACATCAATGAGCCTTGGCAATCCATGAACCTGTCACCAATTCACAGTGTTTTCTTCCTGGTGTAACACCTGTTGCGCAGAACAGTATAATTCTTTCCCTCGTGTATTAAAAAAAAGCCTTCACAACAGTTTGTCAGATCAAGAAGACACTACAGGAATTAGGCATATCTATGTTAAAGCCAGCAATTAAGAGAAGACTTCACGATGAGTAAATAGAAGGGGTTTAGCTATGAGATGACAACCCTTGGTAAGCCTCAAAAACAGGAGGCTTTCCCAAAAGACATCCTAAAAAGCTTGCACAGAGCTGGAACAACGCACAGATGAGATAGAGACCGAGATGCACCAGAATGATGGGAAGAGAAGGAAGGCGAGTTGCACAGGACGATTTTCATCTGCAAAGATTCAGCCAAATTATTTAAAACACACAAAACGCCCTGAGAACCAGCAGGAACTGGAAACAGCTGCAGTGAAGGCCTCGCAGAGCATCACCAGGGACAAAACTCAGAGTCTGATGATATCTATAGGTTCCAGACTTCTGGCAGTCATTGGCTGAAAATGATTTGCGACCAAGTATTCAAAAGGACAGCTTAATTTAAGATTATGTTAGCTTGTTCAATTACCTTTGAGCCTCTAAATTTGAGGGGGGGGAGATGTTCAATGTATTTGAATGGTTGTAATTTCTCTGTGGTTCATATTTTTCTCGAACTCTTTCAATCAAAGCAGAAAGTCTACACTTCAAGCACGTCTTGTTTGTTTCATTTCCAGTATATTGCGGTGATGCCCAAAGCCAAAAGGATAAAAATTGTGTTGTTCTCTAAATACTTATGGACCTGGCAGTATTTTTGCACGAAATGTCAGAATTCATTATCGAAGTGAACACTGCATGCTGTTCATGATATGTAGAAATGTTTCACAAGTGAATTAGAAATAACAAGCTGTTGATTGAAATTGATTTTTTTTCTTTTCTTTGGCAGCATACGCAGTTGGTTCTTTGCCCTGTTAAAAGCATGGATTTCAGTGCCATTTCGGGGAGCCAACCTGTTATTAGCCCGTTGCCGCCTGAGCTGGCTCGACTGCGGCTTCAGCAGAGAGACTGGAGATGGGAGAGCGTGTTACTTTCCGCTGGGGTGGTCAGCCAGCCACATGGCTGATCATTACGAGGATTTTTCACCCGAGCCGTGGGACGACTACAAAGCAGGCAGATGTTTTTTTTTTCTCCGCAGTGGGAGAGAGGCATTCGCAGGGAAAGTTGAAAATGCAGCGACTTGAGAAGCACTCCTTCTCTGGATAAGGAACGGAAATCTGCTGGCTCGCATGAAGTTTTCCGGTAATGTTCTGAGTAGTAAGAAAATGGGGAACAGAGCAGAGAGACAGGTCATTTTGCTGATTTAAAAAAAAATGAACTGCCTTTATTCCACAGAAAAAAAGGTCAGTAACATGGCACCATTTGCTATGCGCTGAACTTCAGAGGAAGCATTTAATATGCAGGTGATTAGACACATCTGCCGAATGTAGAGCAGGTAACTCATAATAATGCTTTGGTCAAAGCCCAGCAGGAAGGAACATTTTCACTATGCTTCTTTGAAGTCTTTTGCTATGTCTGGGAAAAATCTCTGCATGAAGGTTTACAGAGCGGATGGACAATCAAAATCCCTTGCATTGAATGAGAGTATTCTTTAAGTGTTCTTAGCAACTCTCTGGTATGCTTCTCACACTACGATGAAAACATAATAATTTTGACACTTTTCCCCATAAAATTTGGCTCAGGTGTAATTAGTGAGGTTTCACAGTGTGATTTGTCGTTATTATTGTGAAAAAGACGGCTTTATTAATTTCATTGTTATGCATGTACCTTATAAAGAAAGCTTCAATAGAGCGAAAAAAGGAAACGTTTGGAAAGATCGAAAAGCTAAGCAAATACAGTTGGTAGACGGCAGCAGGGTATATCCCTGAAATGATAGCTTTTTCCCCATGGGCAAATTGCATAGTTTGGCCTAGTGGTGGCGCTGCAGGAATGGGTGTAGGATTATGAAAATCAACAGGGAAATGTTTATGACTCCAGGAATATTCTTGGAAAATTGTACCAGGTTCCCCTAAAAATATTTAACTTCTTATATTTGGAAAAGTTAAGTTTGGACTAAAATTGGTGTTAGAGGAATGGCCATAGCCTCACCAGAACAATAGGATTACTCTTTTATTCACCAAGGTGTGCACAGCAAAGTTGATATGATTCTCAATAGTACAGTTTGCTTTATTGCATTTGAAAATGTAGGTTCACCTGATGTTAGAGCGACAGTAAATGTAATAGAGCCATAAAAATCAACGAGGTTCTTCCTCTACGCGTTAGTAATGTTGACGGCAGACTTGACAGGATTCCCATTAAAACTGCTTATTTTTAATTTTAAAATTTTTTTATTTTAAAAATGAAAAATATGGCCTGGTGGTGTAACAGAGGAGGTCATAAGGTCACCAACATAACCTCAAAACACCAGGAACATTCACAGTAGGTTTGACATGATGTCCATGAAAAATGTCAAAGTTGCTGCACTAGGAAATGTTATATTTGACCAAGTGGTGGCAATACAGGAAACACTCCTGATCCAACACCACCAGTAATTTCCTCCTCTGTGCTCCAGGAATGTTGAAAGTAAATTTGGCATGATTCCCTATAAAGCTGTTCAAGTAATTTCAATTTTTAGAAGTTTGGCCTGGTGGTGGTGCTACAGCAAAACTTATAGGGTGACACATCTTTATTCACCATGTGATGCCGGATGTGACAATGACAATGTCACTCAGCTGACAATGTCATCCTTAATAGCATTTAGCCACTAGTCAAGTGACATTGTCAGTTATATCACATCTGACATTATATGCTGAATAAGGATGTGTTATTTCACCCTTTACAAAGCATGACATTTGCTTATGTATGATTTATGAAGACATTATGTCTCATTTATGGAGGCATTATACATGCTGTATAAAGCCTTTATGAGCAACACCTCATCTAAAATGTGACCATATTTTTAATAATAGTGTAATAATATAAAATATTATTATATATTTTATATATTTTATAGTTTCACATATTTTTTTCAGTGCTTTTTTTCTAAGATTGTTTTGAATTTTTAATTAATCATTTCTCCACAACATGAAAATGTGACTCTGATCATTTTTCCATTGTGGTCTTCATTTGTTTACCTAAAACCTGTGTCCCTCATGTTTACCAGCTTGGTCCCTGACTGTGACCAGCATCTATAATGGCTCGTCTCTGCACTGGAATCAAATCCAAGCAAGTGTGACAGGTTTCCCATCAAAACTGTTGGAGGTATTGCACTTGAAATGTTAAGTTTGGTTGAGTGGTGGCGCTACAGGACACATTAAAGAGCCACGCCCAACTTTATGCATCAGGAACGTAGAAAACTGATTTGATATAATTGCAATAGCTCAAACTGCTTTATTGGGAATCAGGTAAAATCTGCTAAAAGCGCTACAACAAAAGATTTCGATGTTTCATGCGATTCCCATAAAAACTGTTGTTGCTACCACATGAACACAAAAGACCTGAGTTGTCAGTGGCAGCAGCATCCATGATGAATCCATAATATCTTCAAAAACTCAGTTTTGGGATATAATAACGAACTAATATTTGAAAGCTCAACAGAATATGCAATGCTCAACTTACAGAGCTCACTATTTTCAAATTTCATGTGTTTTAAAGGAGAAGAGCGCTTATTGCAAAGATTCATAACCTCACTCTTGTCTTATTGTAAAGTCAATTAACTGCGTTGAGCCTAACAAAAGACTACACTGACCCAGTGTTATCCTCCGCAGAGTTTATGGTGTAACTGTGAAGGGGAGGAAGGAAATTCAATAAGTGTGCGGCTTGTCAGAACTGTGTTACCCTCACATTTAGAGTGGCGAGATTGGAGTATGGCCCCAATCAGCTTCCGATATGCAGAAATCCCCAACCCCCCCCTTTCTGATGGAAAAGTCATGATTTATAGCACCGTGTACATCTGCTGTAAGAGGAAATAGGCAATAAGCAGTGTGACACTCGCGTACCATTGAGTTATGATAGAGCCTGATGGTGTAGACTGGATACAAAGGAGAGCCAATCTGGCCCTGCTTTGGTTAATGCGATTTCGCCGCATGTTCATGTATTTTACAGATCGATGTTCACCGTTCCTGTCAGCCGGCGGTTTTGGCGGGTGAGTGCGCTTCTCCTGTTAAAATACTAAAATAAAAAACCACTGCTGAAAGCTTGCAATATCTGAGCGGGCCTAAATGAAATAAAGTATTGAACGCTAAAGTTAAATAGTGACGTGTGAAACGCGATGCTCAAGATTTAGAGCGGTAAAAGCAGGATGAAAGGGATCGGGGCTGGTCTGAATTAGCACGGGATGAAATTACCTCCGTGTCCTAAAACGAGAATAGAAGAAGATCAGTGTACAAAAGCCATTGATGGGGTGAAGATAACCAAAGAAAACAGAAACAAAATTAAAACATTACTATTGATTGTGCACCTCCTGACAATAGTTTCGAAGTGAAAAGGACAATAATTGCGTACTGCATGTGTGAAGCACTTATCGGCGCTCCTTAAGGATTTTGCAGTGTTCAGTATTTCTTGCGAGCCGTCATTTGCGGTGATGTGTGGCGGGTATTACACTCAGAGCACAGCAACTGATGTGTTGCGGCAGCAATTGTTTGGCCCCGGTGCATTGTGGGTGATCGTGCCTTAAGATAGCAGCAGTAAAGCCGCTAGGGTAACAAAGGTCACTACAGTCTTTGCAATGGCCACTGATATGTATCTGCTGTGCCCACTTAGGACATGAGTAGTCACCATTTTGGATTGGCTTCTGACTGTTTAGGGAGCCCAGTCTCATCCCGACCCGTCATATATTGACGCTACCTGACCAAACGTCGATATACGATGAAAAAGGACGCTTTTGGCTTCCTTATCTGACGTCAGTCTAAAATGAACCCTACCTCCTAACCCTTAACCTGAACCCTAACCCTAAGCGTCAAATAAAGACTCCAAAAGCTTCCTTTTGCGTCATATATTGACGCTTGGTCAGGTAGCATCACTTACTTACTTACTTATATGACGAGCCTGGATGAGAATGTGTTGGTTTAGGTCCAGTGCTGGAGAAGTACAGGTTTGGTTCTCACACAGTGATGCAGGATCCCAGCTTGGGGCATTGATTGACTATTCATGGTTACAGCCTGCCTTTTTCAGGTGTTGTGGTACAATAGATTTGGTCCCGTGTGATGCAGGTTCAATGGCTGAAGACACAAGGTTTTCTATCCCAGTGATGCTAATTCACCACACATGGTTCTTCAGTCTTTGTCAGACCCTGTGCTGGTGTAGAACAGGTTTTGGCTTCCATACGGTGATGTAGGATCAATGGCCGCTGACACACGTCTCAGTATCTCAGCATGGGACATGAATTCATCACTCACGGTTGGTGTCAGCCTTTCTCCAGGCCCAGTGTTGGTGTAGAACAGGTTTGGGGTCCCCTGTGGTGCAGCGGGATCAAAGCCCCTGCCGACAGCTGGCTCTCCGCCCACACTGAGGCCGAACTGGAGGGGATTGGGTGTGGCCATGAACCACAGCACCACACGGGCCAATCAGAGGCAGAAGAAGTGCAGACCCCCCGGGCCTGTGATCCCGCCCCACCTCCCTTCCCCACTGCTCCTGCCCCTCCCACTCCCCACAGTCTGGGACTCATGCCAATGGAACCATCTCCCAGCCTGATACATATCATCCTTCCCCACTCCCACCAGATACAGTCATTTCACATCCACACTGGCAGTGCCAAAGCATATCACTCTCATCAAGTTACGGCGTATAAATGTGATCCAGCTTGAAATTAAAAGCTGATATACCGTATACTGAAACACCAGACAGTCATATACCCATTTATCACAAGGCTTGATGGCAATTTATTCAGTATATGCGTATACAAACACTACATGCAATTAACTGTGTTCATAGTTTATACAATTTTGTGACAAATTTGCATGAATGGGCCATCTTGCCAAATTATATTTGAGATATTCCTTATATTTTTGCTGTAATATTTCCCAAGGATTGGTATATTTTGAGTACATTTTCCATGAGAGGATCGCCACAAATTCCAAAATAGCCTGAGAGAGGTTTTTGCTGGGTTTTATTGGAGCGAATCACAGACTCGTGGAAGAGACTTTGTTTGTCATAAAGTATACTTTTTTCAAACAACAACTGTGTTAGTTGCTTATTTTGCTAATGAAATATTGAAGCTGCTGTTATATAAACATGCCTTGGGCTACTGGTAGACCACAGGGCTTCCATTAGTTTCTCTCTCCTAGTTGTGGGGTGCCTACATTTCCTTTTGTTTTATCTACAGAATTATTATGCAGATTATTCATAAGACACATGCAGTCAGAACAAAGATATAATTACCACAATGGTTTGCTGTGCTTGTATGCGTGAGTATTTATGCCCATGCAGACTGGTTCTGCATCATACAGGACATAGTTAATGGAGTATGTGAGCAAATACAGTACATACCATTACTCTTGTAATCACTGTGTGTATGTGTGTGTGCGTGTGTGTGTGTGTATACCATGTTTACCAACACTTGTGGGAACCAAATGTCCCAACAAGACATGGAATTCGAGATTTCTTTGTACTTGTGGTGACAATTTCAGGTCCCCACAAAAAAAATTTAGCTATTTTAGGTTTAGCGGTTAAAGTTAGAGTTGGAATAAGATTAGGTGTGTGTGTGTGTGTATGCGTGCGTGCGTGTCTGTGTGTGTGTGTGTGTATGTGTGTCTGTGTTTGTGTCTGTGTGAGTGCATGCAAACATTAGCATGTGCGTACATGCATGCTCTTGGAATAGAAACAGTCTGTCTTTCTCCCGGAGGTCTGCGTCAAGCTCACCCGCAATTATAGAGCAATGGCGGACACAAACAGTCCTGACTCACTTGTTAGTCACAAAAGAGCCTGACTCTATTTCAAGGTGAGGAGGTGTGAAGTAATTTTTATGACCCTTGAGCCAAGGGCCACAAGGCTGAAGTGAGTGCATGATTATCCAGGCAGGAAATACGGCTCCTGTGAAGAATTAGCAAAGCTAACTCTCTATTATAATAGCACGCAATGATTGTGCTAACATACAAGTAAAGTTAGCATTTATTGACTGGATACTGCATACCGCGCATGCAAAATTACACATAAAAATCGAATAGCTGTCAACGTCATTTATGATTATCTGGGGCCCTAGAATCCAATCATGCACTTACGCACCCTATAAGATTTAGCGTGACCAAGTAATGGCAGTAAGCGTTTACAATAAGTAGATGCAGTATTATAGTAATTCAGGTAGTAACAAGCCGCAGAGTGAATGGACCATGCTGTACTATGATGTATACATGAAAACACCCAATGATTTTTAAACAGAATTCTACATACCCAATCAACAGTTTGTATTCAACACTAATGTAACTCTCTTATTTAAATGCTGTGGTACCAGCTCTTCCTCAGCACTAAATACACTGGGAAATTGTTTATTTGAAAGTATCACACCTTCATTCAAATGCATATTGTTTATTCATTTATTCATGCATTCATGCCACCAGCAACCACATTGCATATTCAATATATATGATATGATTGGAAAGCATGCTGTCCATGGCAGGATACAGGATGTGGAAAAAGCTCTTAGAGGCATTCAGTCATTCATTCTGTGTTTAGGATGTTATTCAGGGTTATGGAACATGTTGTAGCATGTCCAGACATGTATTCAGATGTGTCTACTCTTGTGCTGGCAGTTGGCTCTTTGCCGAACTGTGTCCTGCTCTATGAATAGCGACTGTATCTGACCTGTTTCGCTGCATGGAACCTGGCTTACATTTTACACTGCACTGCCATCTAGTGGAAATTAAAGGAAATGTGTCTGGGCAGCGGAAAACAGGAGGGGCCACTTTATCAGCCTGCTAGCTACACAATAACAGTAATCATACAGTTGTGACTTCCCCTCATTATTTTTAGTGTAGAAGACTGCAAAATTTTCCAGAATAACAATGCAGTCTCCAAAATTATGTGCCTGGTGGCATGGATGGATATAGCCAATCACTGACAAACTGAGAAATATTACGAAGATGTACAGGATTAATGTATAAGTAGATGTATGCCATCACGCGTGGGAAATAGGAAGATAGACATTTGTTTTAATTCATCAAAAATAATAAAAGTTGGTGTCTTTTACTATGCTTCAAAACATGTCTGTGTGACTGTGAAGGCTGAATATGCACTCAGACCTATTTGTGCAAAAATAAATAAAGTAAACCTGCTCTGTCTCGATGAGCCATTAGTTTTGACTGACAACAGTGCTTCCCTGTGCTATGTCCTCTGTCTGGGGTATTTCGTATGTCTCCTCAATACAGCTGGCAGAATTGATATTCCCATAGTTTATTTCTTCAACTCAGCGGCAACAAGTTACAACAGTCTCACACTTCCTACAGCACAGCCAGCAATAATGTGGTTCCGTATGCTTTAAAGTCCCACTGATTCAGTGCTCAGACAGATGGGTCTTTCAATTATTTTTTAGTACCCTTTCATCTTTCAGTCAGTTTGCTGTCGGCCAGATCACTTATTCTCGCGGTGATTAATCTTGGGCAGATGCATGGTTTCCCAAGCCGCTGAGTCCCGGTGCGCCGAGTTCCCGCTGAAATATTGGTTTCAAAGGGTAAGCAGAGTCGAGAGACGCAGTCTGTCAGCATTCAGCTTCCAACGGCCCTGGCGCATTGACATCCAATAAGCTTCTTTCCAGGGGAGGTCTTCGGCCGTATTTATGTCCGCAGTTTCCATATCGGAAGTCCATAACGACAGGGGTGAGAAAGTAAATCACGGCCGGCCGGGACGACTGCTAATCACCGCGAGCAGCAAAGAGCAGCCGGACAGGCTCAACGGTACTCTTTGTTCTGTCCAATTCATTCGCCACTCCTGACAGGCCCTAAAACGGCTTGCCCCGAGTGAGAGAGCGGCAGAATCAATGGTGATACCCTCTTTAGAAAGGCAGGAAGAGGGCAGAGCTAATCCATCACGGAGTTCAAAGAACTCTGGCCAGGTCCACTGCCTACTCCCAAATGAGTGATGAGACTTTTTTCGGTGCACATGATGAATTTGTTCATGTGATAATTATTGGAATTAGAGGTTGTTAATACAACCCCAATTCCGAAATAGTTGGGACAAAGGGTAAATTGTGAATAAAATCAAAATGCAATGAGTTTCAGATCACATGAGCCAATATGTTATTTACAATAGAACATAGATAATATTTCAAATGTTGAAACTGAGACATTTTACATTTTTATCCACTAAATGAGCTTATTTCAAATTTTCTGGCTGCAACAGGTCTCAAAAAAGTTGGGACAGAGGCAAAAAAGGGCTGAAAAAGCAATTAATGTATAAGAGAATCAGCTGAAAGAACATTTAGCAAGTAATTAAGTTAACTGGCATCAGGTGTGTGACATGATTGGCTATAAAAGGGATGTCTTAGAGAGGCTGAGTCTCTCAGAAGTAAAAATGGCCAGAGGCTCTCCAACCTGTGAAGGCTTGCGTAAAAAAAATTGTGGAATACTTTTAAACCAATGTTCCTCAACATCAAATTGCAAAGGCTTTGAAGGTCTCATCATCGACAGTGCATAACATCATCAGAAGATTCAGAGAAACTGGAAAAATCTCTGTGCATAAGGGACAAGGCCAAAGACCTTTAATGGATGCCCGTGATCTTTGGGCCCTCAGACGCCACTGCATCACTCACCGGCATGATTCTGTCATTGACAGTACTAAATGGGCCCAGAAATACTTCAAGAAACCACTATCAGTAAACACAGTCCGCCGTGCCATCCACAGATGCCACCTAAAACTCTATCATGCAAAAAGGAAGCCATTGTTGAGCATGATCCAGAAGCACCACCGTGTTCTGTGGGTCAAGGCTCATTTAAAATGGACTGTAACAAAGAGGCAAAGTGTCCTGTGGTCAGACGAGTCCAAATTTGACATTCTTGTTGGAAATCATGGGGGTCATGTCCTACGGGCTGAAGAGGACAAAGACTACTCCTCCTGTTATCAGCGTTCAGTTTAAAAGCCAGCATCTCTGATGGTATGGGGATGCATTAGTGCATATGGTGTGGGACACTTGCATGTTTTAAAAAGCACCATGAATGCTGAAAGGTATATAAAGGTTTTAGAGCAACATATGCTCCCCTCCAGATGACATCTAATCCAGGGAAGGCCTTGTGTATTTCAGCAGGACAATGTAAAACCACATACTGCAGCTATTACAACAGCATGACTTCGTAGTAGAAGAGTCCATGTGCTGAACTGGCCTGCCTGCAGTCCTGATCTTTCACTGATTGAGAACATTTGGCGCATAATTAAACGAAAAGTCCGTCAAAGGAGACCCAAAACTCTCCAGCAGCTGGAAGCCTGTATTAAACAAGAGTGGGATCAAATTCCAATGGCTAAACTCAAGAAACTTGTCTCAATGCTGTGTTAAAAAGAAGAGGGGATGCTACACCATGGTAAACAGGCCCCTGTCCCAACGTTTTTGAGACCTGTAGCAGCCATCAAATTTGACATGAGCTCATTTTGTGGATAAAATTGTAAAATTTCCAGTTTCAACATTTGCTATGTTATCTCTGTTCTATTGTGAATAAAATACTGGCTGGTGTGATTTGAAAGTCACTGCGTTTTGATTTTATTCACAATTTACACTTTGTCCCAACTATTTTGGAATTGGGGTTGTAATAATAATAATAATAATAATAATAATAGTGCATTTTGTTGAAATATAGCTTCAACTTTAAAAGTTATTGTCCTTGCTATACTTTTTGTAAGTTAACTGAGCCTGAGAAAGCGTGTTTTTCCCCCCTCTCATTCTGGGTAACAACTTGTACTCAAGTGTTCACAACTTGAAATTATGCAGCAGCATGGACGCTGAATTATTATTTTTTTTTGTAATTGAAACTTTTGTTTTCCAGTGTATTGTATGCAAATCGTGGTGAATCGACAAAAACTGCTTCAATAAGAACTTCAAACTTAAATTATCACCCATCACTGATTTTGCCTCTGCAAAGCTGGAATGCGATCAGCATCATGCTCAGCGCGATATCTTATTAATCTTTCTGTTCGTGCACTTCGTTATTCAGTTCCTGGTTTTTGAATTATGACTTTTTCTTTCATACCAACCATTCACACACACGCACCCCCCCAAAAAAAAGAAAAAAATTGTGCAAGAACACGCATATACAGAATTAAAGCAAGGAGTGCAGTCAAATCACTCACAGTAACCAGGGAAAACAATTATTTACCTGTCAAATACTCAGGCGGCCATATCACATGACCAAAATAACGATAAATTTATTTTGAAAAATATGCATGGACAAGTCATATTCTATTCATGCTACAGAATTTGCTTTATACGCAGGCAGACAATCATCAACAGTAGAAAAAGATGATTCATTGTCTATGTCGCATAAACTTGTATACGAAAACCAATAAATCTGAACAACAAATTCAACAAAGTTTGTCGACTGATTTTAAATATATTTGATATTGATTTAAAAAAATAAATCAATGAAAATAATATTATGCCGTTTGGACTTGGTGGTTACGCAACACCTCCTTTGGACTGCAGGTGGCAGCATTATCATGAATGACATTAGTATACATTTAATACGGATGCAGTACAATGCAGTACAATATCCACTGACAGTATCCCCTACTTACATCTCATGTCTATTTTTGATTTGTTAGCTGTCTTAACTCTGTCTAATAAGCTTTTCTGGATGGCCTAAATCTATATGAATTACTTTCTGATCTTGCTCTAATTTAGCAGTCTATACATCATCTGCCAGTTCCTGTACAAGCCTCTTCAGGTTTATACATTGATACAATTTTGTTGTGATACCATGTCATTGTTTTAATCTTTATGTTTTCATTTGACATGAATGTGTACTCTCAGATAAACTGCTTATGCCAGTCTCCTTTAATACCTTATATAAGCAGTTTGCCGTGAAATCCATGATCAGACCTCTTGATTTTATCTCTTATGTAAATAATATGATATGAGCCTTATTATTTATTGAATTGCATAGAAAGTGAAATGCCCATCTGTGCCATTCAGTGTACTGTGGTAACTCCTCAAAGCTTTGGCATGAATCTGCTTCTGATCACTGTTAACCCAGTCAGAATCTGTGGGAGACCATAAGCATGTAAGGCTCTAAGATAAATGCTTAAATGACTGGGATAGCAGGTTTCTTTTGCATATACAACCCCAATTCCGAAATAGTTGGGACAAAGTGTAAACTGTGAATAAAATCAAAACGCAATGACTTTCAAATCACACCAGCCAGTATTTTATTCACAATAGAACAGAGATAACATAGCAATTGCTGAAACTGAGAAATTTTACAATTTTATCCACAAGATGACCTCATTTCAAATTTGATGGCTGCTGCAGGTCTCAAAAACGTTGGGACAGGGGCCTGTTTACCATAGTGTAGCATCCCCTCTTCTTTTTAACAGAGTGGAGGCATCTGGGTATTGAGGAGACAGAATTTAGCCATTGAAATTTGATCCCACTCTTGTTTAATACAGGCTTCCAGCTGCTGGAGAGATTTGGGTCTCCTTTGACGGACTTTTCGTTTAATTATGCGCCAAATGTTCTCAATCAGTGAAAGATCAGGACTGCAGGCAGGCCAGTTCAGCACATGGACTCCTCTACTATGAAGCCATGCTGTTGTAATAGCTGCAGTATGTGGTTTTGCATTGTCCTGCTGAAATACACAAGGCCTTACCTGGAATAGATGTCATCTGGTGGGAGCATATGTTGCTCTAAAACCTTTATATACCTTTCAGTATTCATGGTGCTTTTCAAAACATGTGTCCCACACCATATGCACTAATGCATCCTCATACCAACAGAGATGCTGGCTTTTGAACTGAATGCTGATAACAGGAGGGGTGGTCTTTCTCCTCTTTATCCCAGAGGACACAACGCCCATGATTTCCAACAAGAATGTCAAATTTAGACTCTTCTGACCACAGGACACTTTGTCACTTTGCTCCAGTCCATTTTAAATGAGCCTTGGCCCACAGAACACGGCGGCGCTTCTGGATCATGCTCAACAATGGCTTCCTTTCTGCATGACAGAGTTTTAGGTGGCATCTGTGGATGGCACGGCGGACTGTGTTTACAAACAGTGGTTTCTTGAAGTATTCCTGGGCCCATTTAGTAATGTCAATGACAGAATCATACCGGTGAGTGATGCTGTGGCGTCTGAGGGCCCGAAGATCACGGGCATCCAGTAAAGGTCTTCGGCCTTGTCCCTTATACACAGAGATTTTTCCAGTTTCTCTGAATCTTTTGATGATGTTATGCACTGTTGATGATGAGACCTTCAAAGCTTTTGCAATTTAATGTTGAGGAACATTGTTTTATTGTCGTGGTGTGACGTCCAGCGTCCGTCGTCCGGAACATTTTTTATCTTCGTTTTGGCCTGATGAATTTTCGGGTAAATTTGCAATAGCATACTACTAGACCATATCTCCACACGTTTTTCTTGGATTTTTGATTTAATTATTTTTGTTCGTTTTATGGGCCCTTGAGGTTTTGGCTCCAATGTTAAAGATAGAACTGAGAAATTTAAAAAAATTATTTCTCAAAAACTGCGTGATAATTTTTTTTCTAAATCAAGCAATCAACTTACCTTGGTACCGTCAATGTACAGTGCGAGCGCCATTTTGATTGAATCGATGGAAGTGGGACTATTGGGGGCGCTGTACTTTATGAATATGCAAGATGGCCTGTGGAGGCCAAATGGTTGCAGATAGAGATTAAGTTTGTATTACTGACATATAGGAAGTAATATATCACCTATATTTTGTCTGTGTTAAAGTTGACCTCAGATGACCTTGAAAGGTCAAACTTGAGGTCAAGCAAAATGTTACAATTTTTAAAGGTTTCTAGGCTTGAAAATATTGAAGATTGGGAACGTATGTGCATTGAACACATATAGGCAGTCATGTATGAACTTTCATTTGGTGGTCTTGAACTTGACCTTCGGCGACCTTCGAAGGTCAAACTTCACATAGTGAAATTTCAATGACTTCTATCACCAAAACTATTACAGATAGAGCTTAGGTTTGTATTGCGGGCATATAGGGAGTCATGTATGAAGTTTCATTTGGTGACGTTGAACTTGACCTTCAGTGACCTTGAATGGCCAAACTTCACAGTGAAATTTCAATGACTTATATCAGCAAAATGGTTACAGATAGTTTCGGTTTGTATTGGAGATGTATAGGAAGTCATACATGAACTTTCATTTGGTGGCCTTGAACTTGACCTTCGGTGACCTTTGAAGGTCAAACTTCACATAGTGAAATTCCAATGACTTCTATCACCAAAACTATTACAGATAGAGCTTAGGTTTGTATTGAGGCCATATAGGAAGTCATGTATGAAGTTTCATTTGGTGACCTTGAACTTGACCTTCAGTGACCTTGAACGGCCAAACTATACAGTGAAATTTCAATGACTTATATCAGCAAAATTTTTACAGATTGAGTGTAAGTTTGTATTGGAGAAGTATAGGAAGTCATGTATGAACTTTCATTTGGTGGCCTTCATATTGACCTTTGAAGGTCTAACTTGACCTAGAGAAAATTCAATGACTTCTATCACTGAAAAGGTCACAGATGGAGCCTAGGTTTGTGTTACTGACATAGTAAGTCACATATGACCTTTCATTTGGTGACATTCAGCTTGACTGTTCATGACATTTGAAAGTCAAACTTGACATAATACAATTACAATGACTTGTCTTGCCAAAACGTTCACAGATGGAGTCTAAGTTTGTATTACAGACAAATAGGAAGTCATATATGAACTTTCATTTGGTGACCTTCGTATTGACCTTCAAAGGTCAAATGTGACCTAGTGAATATTCAATGACTTGTATCACTAAAATGGTCACAGATGGAGCCTAAAGGCGCTACTCCACTTGACAGATTATGTCGACACTTTCTGTCAGCCAACTCTCGACAGAAATATCAAACACCTATCCACCTCAGATTAAAAAGTCTCTGACAGAAGCTCCGATCCACTGTCAACTATGTTTCTGGAAGCAACTGTCGTCATAAAATTTCCCATGACGTTCCACTTGAGAGATCATGACAGTTTGACAGTATCGATTGATGACCATATCATGTGACACGAGGGTCTCTACTCGCTCTACTCGACCTCATTTACCATGTTGCCGGTGAGGAGACAACAGGTCGCGGCAGTTGTTGCCGCCTTCATTATAATAAAAAGGAGGAAACCTCTGTAGGGGAGACAGGGTCTAGTTGTTACACTTTTTCTTTTAACGGCTGTAGAATTGACATTATCAGGTTTTTGTTATCAATATGCACTGTAAAGATAGAAAGTTTATTAAACTACATGACTGATCTGCAGCAACCCCTATATTCTGCACATGCGTAATGCTGGTGAGGAAAAAATAGGGGTTGTTTGTTACAGGATGTGGGCCATTTTGTTACACTAAGAATTTGCTTAAGTGAGACGTGTTTCCCACTTAAGTGGGCAAGTTAAGGGGATGCCTCACTACTATTATCCCACGAAGCTACAGTAAGGAACCTCTTGAGTCATTCTCTAATGGCATTTGCCACATTCCGTTATTCGTTTGTAATTTCGCAGTATCTTTCTGAAATAAAAAAAGGTAGAAAGTCATTCAGGGAGGTCATTTGATCTTGTTCAAGTTGTTACAGGTTTTGGGGCAAGTTGTTACTGTAACAACTTGGGTGTATCAACTAGTCCATCAGCAACCCTTCGCCATTGTCCCGAAATTTTGAAATGTTCCAGGCAATGTTTACATGAGTGTGTCATGACACAGTGGCTAATGTCTTCCTCTCTCATAATCCAGAAAATCCCGGGTATGTATCCATTACACTATATGTTAATGAAATCTCCCAAACACAAAGAAAGTTAGTTTTTCGAGCATTTTTTCTGGAACACTAACCTGCGACTTTCGACGTACGTCCTTCTGTCACGTAAAGACGCGGGTCACCTTCGCGGAGCAACAGGAAAATTAGAGCGCCATCTGTGTTTTATTATCGGAACTATTTAGAATGTAACAACATGGATGTGTAACAACTAGACCCGGTCTCCCCTACCCTGTCCTGATTTGGTTTTAATTTTACCTAGCTCGCCATTGAACTGGTTCCGTAAATTATGCACCTTCCGCTGTACCTCAGCGATGTCCCTGGAACATGCTTTTGCAACATCAGCCCAAGCAGCGATTTTTTTTCATCCTGTCTTTATATTCTGATGAGCTAACATCCCATAAACTGGATTGGTTTTGGTAGCTGTTTATTAGCTGAAATGTCTCCGATTTCGTCCATTCTTGGCCACTAGTGCTTGCCATTTTGTCAAATAGGAAGAAATCCACACAACACGCCCTTTTATACACCACACCATTCACGGACTTTTGCACTTCCCGAAAGTAGCTTCCCCAAAATAGAACCGGTTCTATTCTCTGAGAGCGCTGTCGCGAGTCATTATGACATTCTTTCAATAATCCTTCCACTTGACACCAATAACTTCTGCGACAAACTTCCGAAAGTTTTTCTGCACTCTCGGAAGTAACTGTTGTTACTAGAGAGTTTCTCTCCGACAGCAACTTCTAACAGTAAAAACTGTCTAGTGGAGTAGCGCCTTAAGTTTGTGTTACTGACATCTAGGAAGTCACATATGAACTTTCATTTGGTGACATTCAACTTGACTGTCAGTGACCTTTGAGGGTCAAACTCCACAGTGAAATTTGTAATGTGGGAAAAAAAAAGCCACTAGATGGCAGTATTGACTTTTTTTTTGTTAAGCCCAGTCTGGAGCTAGGTTGGGGCATGTCCTGGGCATGCCTCAGCGGGGAATGTCCCAGAGAATGGGAGGGGGCTGGAAAAGAGTATATAAGGAGAAAAATTGAGAGAGTAAGGGAGTAGGAGAAATTGCAAGAGGAAATTGTGGAAGGATACATTTGACCAGACCTGTCACTCTTTTCAAGACCTGTGAAGCTTTTTGTGGATTTTTGCCTGTGTCGGAGCATTTTCCTGTCCCAGGACATCGCAACACAGCAGCCCATCTCAATTACCAGGGGACTGTAAATATCTTTTTTTTTTTATTTCAATCTTGGTCAGTAGATGTAGATTGTAGATTAGTTTAAGTGTTTGTTTAATTAAATCTGTTGAAGTTTAAGAATTTTGGCTGTCATCCCTTGCTGTCCGTTACGTCATAACAAATTGACGCCATAACAAATTGGGGCCATAACAAATTACAATGACTTGTACCACCAAAATGGTCACAGATTGTGCCAAGGTGTGTATAGAGACATTTAGAAAGTCATATATGAAGTCCATTTGCTGACCACAACTTGACATTCTGTGACCTTTAAAGTTCACAATTGACATATTGAATACATATTGACATATTTTAATGACTTGTATCACCAAAACTGCTTCAGAGCTTAGGATTTTATAACAGAAGGTCTTATAAATCTATGTGAACTTTTATTTAGTGACCTTGACATTGATTTTCATTGATTCAAATGTCACACTTTACATGAAATTTTCATAACTTGTATCATCGCTGTAAGACTGCTTGCCAGTACGCTACAGGACCCTTGGTCCTATTTTTAAAGTATTCCACAATTTTTTTTTACGCAAGCCTTCATGGGTTGGAGAGCCTCTGGCCATTTTTACTTCTGAGAGAGACAGCCTCTCTAAGACATCCCTTTTATAGCCAATCAAGTTACACACCTGATGCAAGTTAATGTAATTACTTGCTAAATGTTCTTTCAGCTGATTCTCTTATATATGTGACTCCGCCCCACCTCCAGGGCAATGCCACCACCCTGCACAATTATAATTAGCCGATTCGACTATGTCAACCCTGAAATTTTTGGCAAAAGACCCTGGAATGCAGTATTAATAGAACCTTCCCCACTAAAGGAAGCGTTCAATCAAATGAACTGGACAGAGGCAGCGGTGTTGTATTTCAACCTTTGGCAAGTTTATTTCTTAATTTCACTTTGCCATCATTTAATTACCCGACCATTAATAAAACAGGGCAGTTTAGCCTTAAAGAAATTTTAGAGGTTTAGTGGTATCGCTGGGAGGCCAACCCAATTACCATACTGGCCCTGTAAATATAGGCGGTACCATCTAATAATCAATCCCACTCCACCAAATGTCGCAAATTACACACACCAAGGCCACATAAACCCATGTGCCACCAAGTCCACACTTATTAACTCACTGCCAACCATATAATAGTGTCAATATACTCATCACAGCACTGCTACTCCAGAAATGAACTACCCCCGCCTTTTACAGGCCCTACCACAGTACGGTAGCCTTTCCCCAAACTCACCAAATTGCACACTGCCCAAATGGTCATAAATTAAAATTACCCTGACCCAATAGATCTAACTTGTACTAAAAGAATAATAGCAATTGCACGCAATCTGATGTACGGAAATAACCATTGCACATTGCCCAGTACAGGATTACAATAACAATTGCACATAGCCCTATCTAAAATCTCCACGATACAACTCTAGTCCACGGGTTAGTGAATTAACTACACTTTCAATAACTGCACATACACCGGTCAAAAGAAACAAAGAATGGTTGCACATCGCCCAGATAATACTTGGAATGACAATTGCACGCGCCCCAGAACAAACTTCACTAATTGCAAATGTCCCGATATGCAAAACTGAACGTAATTGCACGCACCCCAAGACAGCACAGTACCGCGGTTGCAGCAATCGTGTTATACAAATCCAACGCCAAGGCAATTATGCCTCCGCCAAATTACCAGGCGATGCACTACCATCCCCTTCCAACAACGGCAGTTGGTTGCCCAATTATGGCTCCAAAAACAAAGAAACAAACGTGGCAATCAATTCAAACAGATACATCCACGTGCAATATTACACCCATGAACAAGAGTTGCGTCTTTTGTACGAACAAGAACCCCAGGAAAAGCAGTGGCTGAGCTCCATTGGCCGCTTCCTTCTTCTTATTCAGTAGGCCTGCTGCTATGAGAGTCTAGCTTTCCCCATCACTGGAGTACGAGAAGGCTGCAGAAATATTCCCATTAAGTCTCTGCAACAGTTAGATTATAGCTTCCAGTGCAGAACACCTGTGCCAATCCCAGAAAGCAGCATTAGTAAAAATTCAGTCCCCACCTCGCACAAGACAATTCTCCCCTGAACACAATCTTAACGTATCAAATTTCTTCGGACAGACACCACGTTAGCCAATTTACAAGCGATACTTCAGCGCAATTCTCGTTTCTCACAAGATTATCGCACCTGGCTTATTAAAGACGGGCGAATACCTGGAACTTTCCCTTGGGTCCTAAAGTCCCACCTGTTACATATATTAATTGCTTTTCAGCCCTTTTTTGCCTGTGTCCCAACTTTTTTGAGACCTGTTGCAGCCAGAAAATTTGAAATGAGCTCATTTTGTGGATAAAAATGTAAAATGTCTCAGTTTCATCATTTGAAATGTTATCTATGTTCTATTGTAAATAACATATTGGCTCATGTGATCTGAAAGTCATTGCATTTTGATTTTATTCACAATTTACACTTCGTCCCTACTATTTCGGAATTGGGGTTGTAAATGACAATGTTATTTGTTCATATGCCTTTCAAATATACTCATGTAGCTCATGAAACAGCACAGATTTGGGAACATTAGTTTGCAACGTTTATTTTACCTTCATCCTACCAAGTGGGGTCCATCTGGACCCCACACCTATATATTCGTTTGCCATTTTAAAAATATGTGACATACTGCCTCACTGTTTCATGAATTTGTCAGAATTTATGTCTTAATTAAAACACTAAAAGCACCAGAAGATCAGCTTTTTGCATTGTGAAGGTGTAAAACTTATCTATCTTTTCTTTTATAATTGAATCGCACACTGAAAGTTAACTTCTTTTTGGTTGTTTCAGATTCATAATGGCCAACAGACAAAGACAAGCTCGATACACAGCAGCAGAGGCCTTAAGGCCTACACTACAAAACAAAAGCCCTAAATTATTTTACAATTACTTTTTTGTTTTAAATTCTGTAAGAAAAGACAGAAGTTGTATCCAGAATGTTTTACAGCTGCATGAGCTGCAAAAATCATGTATATGATGCCAACATTTCTTTTGTGGTGCTATAATTTGCTAAGTGTATGCTAGTTATTGCAATATTATTGCAATGTTATTGCATTTATAATACATCATTGATATTCAGCAGTAGTGGATTTTGTTCTTCAATAAAGTTATGTGCGTTTGCTGCATTGATTTCGAGGTATTCCCTCCTGGGGTCCATACGGACCCCGCCTGGTAGTTTCTGTGTGTAAAATTGGCCGGTAGGATGAAGGTTAAGCAATATGGTACGAGAGACTGTGCTATTTGTGAATACAGTCATGGCCTTAGGGCATTGTTTGGTATATTGCAGAAAAAAATGTTGGAATAAGAGAGGGAAGTCTGTGAAAGTTAGATTTTTTGCATATATTTTGATAACTTACAATGTCATAATTGCTCAAAAGGCAATCACTCTATCATTAACATTTCTTAGCCATTATTGGCCTTATATCAGTTTTGATTATTCAGTAAATGAATGGTTTGATTGATAATTGGGCAAAATTAAATGGGAACAGCTTGAGAGCAATTATGCGGTAAAAGGTGAGATTTCTGAGGGCCCTCCAAACATCTAACACATGGCAGCATTTTTCAGTCAGTTAATTTGTCTTATATTGGCATTTTACTGGAATCAACAGGACTGTGTTTAATATACACTCTAAACTAGGTATATCTGCTATGAAAGAACATGGCAGAATATGTTGTGGTCAGTTTAATTATGAAAGCAGATAAAGTTTTGTGAGAAACACCATGATATGGATATATAGTGTTTTGAAAAAAAAAAAAAAAGGTTAGTGCAGTTAAAACAGTTAATTAGTTCTGCATCTAATTATGGTAGCTAATTCCCTTAAAACAGTTTGTCAATAAAGTTTGAAACATGACACAATGGATTTGTTTTTCCCACTTATCCAACCAGAAAAAGTGATTTTTCTTAAAACAATGAAAATGTATACATTGCGTTTTGGAACCAAAACTCGTCATTTATTAGGCATACCCTTCCGGCCTCTTTAGTCCTGAGCTTCCTCCAATCCTCCCCAGTCCTGTGCGAAGGCGTGTAGTATTCCCCAGCATCTGGTTCATTCAGCCTGCCATGCTGGTTAGTGATCGCAGACCAGTCCCATTAGCAACAGATCAGTCCCTTTGACTACACCTTGTTTATAATGTACACCACAGTTTTGTGTGCTCTTCTGTTCTTCAATTTTATTATGAAAGGGCGGTTGCAAGGTAAACCTGATCTTATATTTGGCTCCATTCTGCTGCGCATGACTGAACAATCCAGCCAACCTATGCAGCCAGCAGATCACCTTATTCCTACTGAGGCAATCCACTCTCAGGAAATACTCCTAGGGTAACAAGAAGCCGAATTGTGTTCTCTCCACCAGTCTATTGGGGCCATCTCTAGTCAGATAGCCACCATCTTGGAAATTTCCCGGGACTTTGCCGCTGCTGCCTATGCTGCCAGTTCATTCCTTTTGCAAGCTCAAGCTTAGTCCTCTTGACCACTGGAGCTCGGTCTCCTTCAATTTGAGCTTTACAACAGCAACCCCTCCACCTGTTGCAGCTTCTTGTCCAAGTAGCCATAGTGTTTGACCTGCAACCATCTTCCCTTCTAAGCATTCCAGGCTTGACTTTGCCATCACAGACCTGACTGGGTGTGCCTGCAACTGGGCTGTTGCTTGCTGGAAGGCAGGGAATCTGGCTGTACACATTTCCGTGGCATTCACTGATGAGATGAGGAAGGTTTTCAACCACTTCCGTTCTGGACATGCTGCTGCATGGCACCTCCTTCAGCTTCGCAATGCAATTCATCTGTCTCTGACTATTCCATTGAATTCTGCACGCCAGTTGCCTCCTTCCATTGGGATCCTTGGGTGCTTTAAGACACCTTCCTGCATGGTCTGACTGACTGGATACTAGATCAGCTAACTACATGCATCCAACCACTTGACCTTGATGGGTTAATTGACCTAGCCTTCAGGATTGACATTTGTAACTAGGAGCGGTGGGTGGATTGTCAAGCTTGACTTCAGGCCCCTCCTCCATCGAGCCCTGCCAGTTCATTCCCCTAATCTCCTAACCACCCTCCTGCAGCTGACCCTATGCTGTTCGACCATGAAAGGTTCGATCACTTTGGTTCGGCAAAGCAACAGCAATACATCAATTCCAGTCTCAGTCTGTACTGCAGAGCAATGGCCACTTAATAACCAACTGCCTAGTCCAACAACCTTGAGCCGTGCAGGGAGGAGAGGTGCTCTCTGGAGCCTCTGTCTCTTCCTCCCAGCCCCTTTTATTTCCTTGAAGTCATCTGGCATGGCAGCCAATTCCCTGCCAAGGCTTCAAATGATTCTGGAGCAGATTGAAATTTCTCCCATTCATCCCTTGCCAGGCGGTAAGGGGTTCCCACAACCCTCCCGCAAGTGCTAACCCAGCCTCAGGCCCTCACAAGAATGGCACTTTCTGAAATCAAGCCATCAGTTTAGTTCAAATGAGATCACCGAAAACCATTGTTGGACCATTGTCTACTATCTGCTGGAATCACCGCATGCTCCTGTCATTTTTGGGAGACCATAGCTATGAAGGTGTAATCCCTGCATTAACTGGGCTTTAGGTAGTGTAATGAGTGGAGTCCTTCCTGTTCAAATTGCTGTCTGCAATCTTCTTCCTGCCCAGTTGCACCTCTTCCACCCAGCCACAAGGAGTGGCCAGACCATACAGAAGTTCCTTCCATCTACCACAATCTTTGCCAGGTCTTCTGAAAATCACTTGCCAGATCACTTCCTCCACACTGCCATTATGACTGTGCCATTGACCTCTTATTGGGAATGTTGCCTCCTTGGGGTAGCCTGTACTCCTTTTCTGCCTTGGAATTGTGAGCTATGAAAGAGTATATCTCTGAATTCCTGGCTTCCAGCATCACCTGGCCTTCTTCTTGACCTGGCAGTGCCAAAAATTGTGTCAAAAAAGATGGTTCCCCCCACCCATGCATTGACTACCAGGGACTGTTAAAGCAGTCAGGAACCGCTATTTGCTTCCCCTCATGGATTCTACCTTCATCAATCTCCAAGGGTACCACTACTTCACCACACTGGACCTGCAAAATGCCTACCACCTGTGCGGTATTAAGGAAGGGGATGAATCGATGATAGCATACAAGTTCTTGGTGACATCATTCAGGCTCACTAATGCCCCCGCTGTGTTCCAGAACTTGATCAACAATGTTCTCTGTGACATGACATCCCATTTTGTGTATGTATACCTGGATATCATCCTGGAATTTTCCCATACCCTGGAGGAACATACCCAGCATTTCCATTGAGTCATCAAATGACCTCCTGAAAACCAGCTTTTCATAAAATCTGAGAAGTGTGAATTCCATCAAACTTCTTTCTAGTATTGGGTTCATTGGTTCCCAAGAGGAGCTGAACATAGATCGGTAGAAGGTTCAGGTGGTCCTGGATTAGCCGGTCCCAATGCACTGTAAGAAGTTAAAACATTTCCTGGGTTGCGCCAGTTTATACAGATGCTTAATCAAAGGCTATTCCACTATCACCATCCCTCCCTCAACCCTCACCTCTCATAAGACTCCATCCACTTGTGCCCTGAGACTTCCGCCTCCTGCCAGCTAAAGGACAAATTCACCAATGCTCCTGTTCTGGCTCCCCCCGTCCCCCAGCGCCAATTCATCATTGACATAAAGGCTTTGGACAACAGTACTAGGGTAGTCATCTCCCAGAGTGTGGCTGGTGGCAAAATACACCCTTATGCCTTCCTCTCCCATTAGCTGCCCCAGCAGAAAGGAACATAGCTTTGATGATCGCAACCATCTGACAAGCAAGGTGGCATTTGAAGAGTGAAGACACTGGCTTGAGGGGGCCGGCAACCCCTTCCTGGTTTGGATGAACCACTGAAACTCAACTCTGCTAAGAGGCTGAATCACAGACAGGTCTGGTGGTTACTTTTTTGTTTGGTTAAATCCCACTCTCTCCTTCTATCCTGGGTCTAAGAATGTTAAGTCTGATGCTCTTTTTCGCATGCACTCTTGAGGAAGTCCCCAAAACTTTGATTCCTGGTGGATGCCTTTTGCCTGCCACCAAATTGGAGGTAGAGCACTATGGAGGTGGCTTTTCAGTCCTGTTCTATTCCTTGGGAGTGTCTGGATAACTGTCTCTTCCTTCCAGAGGGAGTGAGCACCAAAGTCCTCGACTACCCCCATGCCTCTCCCTTAACATGTCATCCTGGGGTATCTCGCACCCTGTCCCTTGTCTGTTGACAGTTTTGGTGCTCTACCATCTGGTGGGACACCAAAGAGTATGCCGCACCTGCGACTCCTGCACTAGGGCTAAGTTCAGGCGCTATGAACAACTTCACTGGGATACCAAAGTCAGACGGGTTCATAGTGGTCTTGACCAACATGGTTTGGTTCTTTAAGGCAGCCCACTTTATCCCTCTGGCGATGCTGCCCAGGGCCAAGGAGATGGCATAGCTCCTCCTTCAGCATGTGGTGCACCTCCACTGCATCCACCAGGCCTCTGATTGTGGGCCACAATTCCCTTGTCAGTTCTGTTAGGAAAGGCTCCTCACTACTCATCTGGCTTCTATCCTGAGTCCGAAGGGTAAGTGGAGAGGCTTAACTAAGAGCTGGGCAAGACTCACTGCTGTCTCCCTGAAGGTACCTTCATAAAGTGGTCACACCTCCTTTCTATGGATGGAAGTCACCCATAATTCCCTCACTGTGGCGGGTCTCGGAATGTCCCCCTCCAATTGCTGTCTGCGCTATCAACTTCCCCTATTCCATGCTATAGAGAGGGAACTGGAGGTCCCTTCAGCTTAGCTCCTGGTCTGCTGTGTTTTCCGGGGATGGAGAAGAGCTTGCACCCTTCTGTTAAAGCTCATCCTAGTTCATTAGAACCAGTCCAACCGTCATTACCATTTGGCTCCCATCAATGGTATGGGTCAGAAAGTGTGGTTGGTAACCAGAGACGTTCCCCTGAAGTTGCAATCCAAAAAGCTTGCCCCCCAGTTCATCGACCCCTTCACCATTTCCCAGGTCTCATCACTATTTGTGGTCAAGCTTATTCTCCCTCCTCTCATTGTTCATTGTATCCACCCTGTTTTCCATGCCTCTCATGTCAGACTTGTTTGTTCTTTCCCCTACAGCCCCTCCCCTCTCCCTGATTGATCACCTGTTTACAAATTTTGCTGGCTTGTCTGGATTTTTGATTCTGGATTAGCCCTATACTTGCCATACTTCAAGTTTGGCTTCATACGTGGACTATTACTATTACAATTTGGATTTCCCTTTCTATGCTGCCTTCTACCTGTTTGGTTTTGACCTGGAATGCTTGACCAAGAGCTTCAAAAAAATTACTAAACTGAGTTTTTGCCTGCACATGAGTTCCGACTCTGCCCTCTGTCAGAACAAACTAGCTATGATGGACTCAGAAGGCAACAGCCAGTTCGCTGTGTGCTCGATTGACAGAGTGTTCTGTTCAACCATCATCAAACCCAGACGGAGAATATTGCCAAGACTAAGCGACTTCAACAATAGAATATTACCAAGCAACTTCAACAACTACAGCTCCCAACTGAGCCTGTTCCAATGGTTCCTGTCTCGGCTCCAGTTGTTGGTCATTGCCTTCTTCCACCCAGTCCTTATGATGGTCATCCAGGGACCTTTTGATCTTTCGCAGTCCACCTTGGCATTTGAATTACTACTTGCTGCATTCCCCACTGACCGCATTCACATCACATACAACATCACCCTATTCACGAGCCATGCTGAGGAACTGAGGACTGCTGTCTTGGATGCCGGGTCTCCTGTCTATGGTACATTGAACACCTTTATGGAGGATATGAGGACAGTGTTCGACTGATCCACCCATGGACATGAGGCGGCCTGAAGACTTTGATTAACTTATTGACCTGGCATGCGAGTCGACAACCTCCTTATCTCCTGCCGTATGGAGCCAAGCCAAACCCTAAGAAGTTGTCCTCCATCTCTAGGGTCAGCTCCTCTTGTTCCAGCTCCAGTTCATCCATCAGCATCTTCTGTGAGTTCTTAATGTGTCCTGGAAGCCAGCGAGCCCATGCAAATCAGCTAACTCACGCAGCCGAGCATCAGCATCTCATGACCTTCTGTGCCTGCCTTTATTGTAGTTAACCTACCTATAACATCGCCATGTGCTCAGTAAAAGGCACCACTCACCAGCAGATGGGGGACTATTGGTGAGTGGAATTCAACACAACAACTCCCCCAACTCGCGACCTCTCCGGCCTGTACCGATCTGCAATGACAACATTCTGCAACCCATCAGTGTCCTGATTTATTCCAGAGCAGACAGCAACTTCATTAATTATCAGCTAGCCAATCTACTCAATATTCCCTCCCAAGCCTTGGAAAGACCCATGCAAGCCCATGATATCTCTGATTCACCACTAGCCAGCATCATCCACATCACCATGCCTGTGAAGCTGCTTTTCTCTGGCAATCATTGCGAGGAGATCCCCTGTTCCTGCTCTGCACTCCCAGAGCTCCAGTAGTCCCTAGAAACCCCTGGCTGTCTTGACACAATTCCCGCATAAATTGGAAAGATCTGCAAATCCTCAACTGGAGTTCTAACTGAGTCCAGCCCTGACTCCTAGAGGCTCCCCAGCCCACCAGTTCCAAACCTGATTCTCCCGAGTCTGCACCTGACTCATCCAAGGTACCAACAAAGTACTGGGATCTGAAAGAAACTTTCTCCAAGGCTCCAGCTTCTACTGTGCCTCCTCATCACCCTTACGACTATGCCATTGATCTCCTGCTAAGCAACATACCTCCATGGGGTCATTTGTTCTCGCTATGCGGTCCAAAGACCAAAGCCATGGAAAAGTACATTCAAGAGTCTGTGGTCATCGGCATCATACATCCCTAATTTTCTCCTGCTTGTGTCAACTTCTTCTTTGTCGGGAATAAGGATGGAGGTCTCTGCCACTGCATAGATTATTGAAGCCTGAATAACATCATATGCAAGAACCGCTGTCCTCTGCCACTTATATCCATGGCATTTGACTCACTTCGGGGGGGCACCATCTTTACCAAGCTTTGTCCATGCAGCATCTATCATCTGGAGAGAATTTAAGAAGGCAATGAATGGAAGACAGCTCAGCATTTCTACAGGCCACAACAAGTTACCAGTTTACACTGTTTAGGCTTTACAATTCCCCAGGGGTCATTCAGAACCTTTTAATTATGTGCTGCGCAACATGCTGAGCAACTTTGTTTATGTCTATCTTGACGACATCCTCTCTTCTCCAGAAACTCTGACAGTTACATCCCACATGTCATGTTCTCCAACGTTTCCTTGAGAATCACCTCTTTGTAAAAGCTGAGAAATGTGCATTCCATCAGCCATTCAGGAGATTTTGGGATTCATAGTTTCTTACAAAGGCATATCTATGAATCAAGGAAAGGTTTGGGCTGTCACTGGGTGGCCCAGAACTGAAACTCGCAAAGAACTACAATGCTTCCTGGGATTTACCAATCTAGTGGATTTATGGATCCATCCATCACCCCCCCACTGACTGCCCTCACATCCACCAATATAAAGTTCACCTGGACCCAAGAGGTTGAAGTCACTTTTCAATGACTGAAGATACAATACACCAGTTTCCCTGTTCTTATCTGTCCCGATGCCAGTTGGCTGTTTATCGTGAAGGTTGATGTCTTGGATTCTGGAGTTGGAGTGGTTCTTTCCCAAGATTCTGCCACTGATCTCAAGATTCATCCACGTGCCTATTATTCTCATCACCTGACCCCTTCTAAGAGGAACTATGCTGTGGAAGATTGAGAGCTCCTGGCAATCAAATTGGCTCTGGGGAGTGGTGCTACTGGCCAGAGGGTTGCCAAGTCCCATTCTTTGTTTGGACTGAGCATCGAAACCTTGAGTATCTGAAGTCAGCCTGGAACCTTAATCCTCTTCAGGCCTAATGGTCGATGTTCTTTCACCATTTCAATTTCACTCTGTCTTATAGTTTCAAAGTCAAAAATACTTAACCTGATGAACTCTCTCGAGTCTATGAGCAGATTGAGGGTAAGTTTGTACAAACACCATCCTGACTTCCTATTGTTGGGCTAAGGCAGCACTGTGGGACATAAAGACAGTCATACTCAATGCGCAGGCCACAGGTCCTGCTCCCAGGGATTGTACTGAGAACCGTCTCTTTGTGCCCCAACTAGCCTGCTCACAGGTCCTTCAGTGGGGTCACTCCTCTTACATCTCTGGACACTCTGGGGTGAAGCAGACTGCCGCTTTCATCCGACACTTTTGGTAGCCTACATTGGAGGAAGACACCAAGGAATTCATCAAGGTAAACTCGATCTGCACCACCTGTGAGCCTACAAACTCCCCTCCAGTTGGTCTGCTCCAAACCCTGCCAGTACCCCAGCACCCATGGTCCCACATTGCTTTGGACTTTTTTACCAGTCTTCCTGCTTCACATGGCAAGACTGTGATCCTCACATTGTTGACCGGTTCTCAAAGGCAGTTCACCTGGTAGCTCTCCCCAAATTACCCTCTCCCTAAGAAACAACTGAACTGATTGTCAACCAAGTATTCCGAGTGCATGGTCTCCCCATTAACATGGTATCTAGTTGAGGCTCCCAGTTCAAGTAACACTTTTGGCAGGCATTCTGCAAATTTTTTGGGGCATCTGTGAGCATCTTGCCAGACACCATCCTCAGTTCATTAGCCAGATAGAGAGGGCTAATCACCAGATGGAGACCGTATTTCGTGCCTCATCTCCTCCGACCCTGCTTCCTGGAGTTTGTACTTATCTTAGGTAGAATACGCAATTACTGTGACTCCCTTCCATCCTCCTCTACAGGGCTCTCACCTTTTGAGCGTTTCCTAGACTACCAGCTACCTTTGTTCTCAGCCCATGAGAAGGAGATGGGGGTCCTCCAGCTGCACACTTCATCCAACAATCCCAGAGCACTTGGAAAAAGACCAGAGTGACCCTCCTCTGAGCTAACCACAGGATGATGAAGGCTGCTGACTGCCACCTCGTTCCTGCTCCTCAGTATGAGCAAGGACAGATGTTTTGGCTATCCACCAATGACCCTCCACGCTAATCAGAATCAGAATGTGCTTTATTGCCAAGTAAGTTTACAAATACAAGGAATTTGCTTTGGTATGTTAGTGTAAAAACAGTCAGGTACACACAAGTACTATTGGTAAAAAAAAAAAAAAAAAAAGAGTATAAATATGTCATGTACACTACCAGTCAAAAGTTTTTGCACACCCTAAGATCTTGTCAAGTCTTCATCTTACATGTATGTTAACAACAACGAAATCACTGGAACCCAATACTTATTTATTATAAATAATAAATTTACAAGAAAAATCCACAAGGAATGCAGCACAGGTGATTGAAATGATCAGATCGCTATCAACCCCCTGAAGCTGCTTGATAATGAGTAGAACATTTGAAACTCCTGTGCTGGAGCAGGGAGAGATCTAAAACATGCAGGATAGGTGGTACTCCAGAAGAGGTTTGAGAAGTACTGGATTAGACCATCGTTACTGACAATTTGACTGATCCTGTTTTTTTATATACATGGTTTATACATTCGGCTTCAGTTTTCCTACTGTTCTGTTATACAACCTAATGAGACTATTACACAAGAACAAAATACAAAAAAATTGTAACAATTACAGAGAATGTTGGGGTGTGCAAAAACTTTTGACTGGTAGTATATAAAGCCTTAAATAAGGCAACATAAATAGCCAGATTTGGCTCCTGCACAAAGGGGTTAATATCATTATGGAGTTGTCGTGCTGTCAATCACTGATTTTTTTTTTTTTTTTCCTTTTTGTACACGTATTTAGTACACACCAAGTTTCATGAAAATGTGGTGACTGTTTTCAAAAATTACTTTTCTTTTCTGTATTTTGAACTTTGAAAATTTACTACTGCAAATGTTGTCCGACCGATTTCTTGAAAACTGCTGATCAGATTGTTTTCAAATTTCAGTCATGCATTCTATACTTCATGCAGAGGTGCAGTGCCAATTTATACGAAAATATGCCATAATCTCTTCAGTGCACAACTGGATCGATGGTATTAGTGAGCTGTGCTCACTTTTTCACTTGTTTTTTACTTGTCATACACAGATAACGTACAAATAAACGGCCCTTAAGGGGTCTTCAGTGTAAAAATTTCAATTTTTTTGAAAATTTCAGTATTTTTGATTTTCACATAAGATAAATAAAATAAGTAAAGGAATGCAGTGAGATGCCAGTAAACACCAAGAATCTATGTTTTTCCTCTGCCTCAGTTGTTACTTGTGACTTTAAATTCAAATTACCGAAGATCACAATTTTGACTGATTTTCAACCTTGTGGCATTCATAAAATCATTAATATTCATCTGATTGACTTGAAATTTGGACTGAAGTTGTATCTGTTGGAGATCAATGAAATTACATAGGATTTTCTAGTAGATAGGTGCATCCCTAGGGGGTTAATTTTGAAGATAAAGCAAGTTGATGATAGTGATTTTCATTATGGTTACATAACAGAATTCATTAAAATGTTCATAAATGCTCCAAACAAAAAAATCCTATGTCATTTCTTAATCTTAATCCTTTCATATGAGACTAATTATATCCCTGAAATACGAGTTTCGGGGATATCATGGTTTCGCCCCACCCGCCGCCGCTGCCGCGTCCGCAGATTTTAGCCGTTAGCGCGATAACTCACAAAATACTTTACATTGGCTTCTCATTTTTAGCATATGGGTAGATATGGTAGAGAGGATAAACTGATTAGATTTTGGGTAAGTATGCACTCCTAGGTTTGCCACCACGTGGCGCTATATATTGAAAAAAATCAGTTTTTTAACCATATCTCTGGAACAATTACTTACACAGACCTCAAATTTGCCTCATATTGTAGGTCTAGTAAAGGGGAATCTAATAAAGGGGGCTTCGAGGATTGGGGAATTTCGGAGATATACCCCTTGCTGTCGGCCACCGACAGCGTAGGCCTAGTTTGAGTAAAATCTGACCATGGGTTATTCAAATATCAGTGCCACAAAATATTTTCAGATTTTGTCATTAAAGTGCCGTTTCAATGGCAACCGTGTCAATTTTTATCAAAATACTACATTTTATGAGGTTAAAATCGTGTTGAGTATGTTTATTTCTTAGTTTTTACATTATTATGGTTATTTTTACTCTTTACCCTGAAGACCCCTTAACTTCCATTTTGCACCTCTATTGCTTCTAGTTTTCAGCAAACCAGTCTCTTTGAAAGGCTTGATGGTGTTTCTTACAAGTGCCATGGCAGCACTTAAGGCCACAATGCAGCTACAAGCTATCTCAGAGAGCTCCTTACTCCGTGCCATCGTGTTTAACACTGTGACACTGGTCAAAGTTCTTGTCACCTTATATACTGGAACAACTGACCATCTGAGGTAATTTTGCAGAATAATGTTGCCTCAAACCAGTAAAAAAAAAAAATTAGCCTCAATAATTATGGAATCAGCTTTCAAACATGCATTCAAGCCATGCAAGAGACAAAAAAATAAATAAATTTACGACACCTTTCAATTGTTATAAAAAATGGATGTTTTCAGTGGTTTTTTTTTATTACTCGTATTTTTACCTCAATATACTTGTGGAATGATTTTATATGTTCTCATTGCCTACAATAGTATTTTTTAATACATTTTCACAAAAAATTATGGAGAAGTAATATATTAGGACCTGTTTTAGACTAAAGTGATGATGTATAATCGGCACTGCACACTACTGTATGGCTGTGATATGATAGTGCACAGCAATCTTTAATGAATTTAACATTTGTGTCTTTTCTCTTTTTTAACATCTGATAATTATATGAATCTGGATGCATCCAAACTTTTGACTGGTACTGCAGCAACATAACCACATTCATACCAAGAGAACATATTCACACATGTGCTCAACATTGCAGTCACATACATACAATGAATATACTGGGGAAAATGACACAGAATTACATCAAAAATGACAGAGTTAAATGAATTCATTGACAGTCTATTTGACCCCACTCAAATATTTAAGCATTGATATTAAATACATAAATATTTGACGACTAATGGACTCAATAAGACTAAATTTGATGCTGAGAATATTGATTGAACATTTTACTCTGAACACACCTCACAAATCCACATATATTTGCATCCACACACAAACACACACACACACACACACACACACATACTGTGCAGTTCATGTCTTCACGAGTTTACACGCATGGGTGCACTTGCATATTGTGCAGACATACACACACTCATGTTCAGTCCCAGACAAGATTAAAAAATGGCGAGTAATATTTGCAAATATGTTCTCATTTTGAAATCAGCAGACGTACAGCTTACTCACCCGTATTGACTGCCTTGTGCCCACAAACAGGAAACATTATGTTCTCATGCTGTTTTAACGCTGCAGCATGAGGCTAAATTTGTCTTTCTGTTCTATGCGCAGTATGAAGCACATATGTAATCCACTTTAGGAGGAAAAAAGCTAGAAGTGACTTGCCCCTCCTAAATGAGCAATTTATTCCTTTATTAAAGCACCGACAATGTCTCAAATGAACACCTGCAAGTGTGATGACTCATTTTTAGCTAACACTTACTGAATCATTTTGATACGTCAATCAATGTTTGTCAATTCCTTTCTCACAGGTTAAATCGACTCTTACCCCAGTAATAATAATGGCATTTGGTTTCATCGGTAACAGGGACACAGAGCCCTCTATTCCGTCATTATCTTGGATTTGTGTTTGGTTGTTTTTCAAAAATTGAAGGAGGTCTGTTTCAACAAGGTGTCACAGTCACCAGCTACTTCTCTTCGTAGTTAAATGTCACCTGTGAAAAATTTGTGAAATGTATTTGCTCTACTTTGGATATTACTGAAATAAATGCATGTAGGTGAGGTGTGTGACACTGTCCATTTTGCTCCAATTTATTTTTCATGTATCAATGATGAATCTATTGTCCATGCTGGCCATGATCAATTCCTAGCCCAGTTTGGAAGGGCAGATTTTCTGAAACTGCTGCTTTCAACCACGAACCCCACTGCCAATTTGAGAGGCCATAAACATCTAGCGTTCTCCCCCAAACCATTTTTTCTGTCCCCAGCAGCTTCTTTTCATGCCGCAGACTATAGCAAGGCTTGCATTGAAATGGAGGACAACCTAACAGATTTGGCTATGGCATGCAGTCCACAGGACCTCAGTCATTCAGCAGGCATTACTAGAGCAGGGATTGCAGTAACTCTGGTCACCAGCCAACTCCAGTGGCTACCAGAGGTACTGCAGCACAGTAAGCCTAGGTAAATTTCTCCTTTGACGTCCATTCAAAACTGTGACTCTGCTATGGCTGAATTGTGTTGAATCTTGTGTTGGGCAGTCACTTTGCACCCAAAGAAAGATTTGCACTGAAATGATTATAGTCCAGAGGCCAGTCTCTTAGTTGTAATGACTAATTAAAATTTTGTTCCTACTCATCCCTTCCCATGTTCATTATGTACCTAGTATGCTTGCTTTAGGGCCAAACAAAATCCAGCAGGCTAACATGGCTCCTTCCATGAATTGGCATCTTGGACCATACACTGGTCTTCACTAGAATTCATGAATCCATTCAACAAAAGCTGTCTTGCATACTTGTACAGCATCTCTATGAGCAGTGCTTTGTTCCCTTTTTCTGGGCTGGGCTGCGAATAGCGGCCAGGACCCTATAAACGCGAATGTTGCTCAGTGAGTGACTGACTGACTGCCTGAGTGATCAAGTTTAACAATTGGCTGTCCGGCAGGGAAGAAGTTCAGCGATTGGTCAGCCGGCGGGGAAGAACTTAAACGATTGGTTGGCCAATGATTGGCTGGCTGGCTGTTCAGCGATTGGTCGGCCGGCAGGGAAGAACTTCAGTGATTGGTTGGCGGACGATTGGCTGGCTGGCTTGCTGGCCAGGCGTTGATGTCATTCGTATTTAATATGTTTATGTGTACAAAGGCGGCCCTCCCTTTGCAGCACTTCCTGGTGGCGGCTGCAGACTTACTGCATTCTCAATGTAACAGTAATTTTAAACAGAAAAATTAAGACAGAAAAATAAAAACATGAATTAAAACTGTTTTGTACAATCTATGTCTAAAACCTTTGTTTAAAAAATCTGGGTTGAATTTTTTTTTTCATTTTTAATTATGTATTGAGGGAACGCTTTCTCAAGGAAGCAGAAGGCGGTGACACAAACGCAGTGGGAAGGGAAAATGGCGAACAACAGCAAACAGAGAGGGATGTCTGTTTTTCCCCTCCAAACAATATTTAAAAGAAAACTAAAGTAACTGATACGAACACTTACGTTACTCATGGACGCAAGGACAGTGATGAAAATAGCATTACAGATGACAGAATTAAGCAACAATACTGTCACCGCAATAGCTTGCACCGAACACCAGTTAGCTTGTCGCTCCGGTGAAGAGCATCAGCAGTGGATCATTAACTTAAGCGCTGCCATGCACTTGGGATCCTTCCAACCAAGCATTGCATTTCCTGCAAGAAAATTTGGCACGGTGTGATTTGACAGATCCTTACAATGAGGTTTGTTTGAAAAATGGCAAAAGTTGCATTGTGTTAAGGAAACCAATGGAATTCTTTGATTTATCTGCACAACTACGGTGACAGTTTGTTTGTTAAGGGGGGATTGAGCAACTGGGAAAAGGCAAAAGAAAAACTTGGTCAGCATAAGTTGTCAGGCCAGCACTCTGATTCATTCCTTGTGTTCGCTATGATTTAAGTAACTAATCAGTGCTATGCTGTCGGAGTTTGCAGCTAGGAATCAACATACTGCTAGGGCAGTGTTGTAAAATTTATTCAGATCGTCTGAATTCCTGGGCCATGAAGGAATACCACCCAGAGGGCATAGTCATCGCCACAAGTACTGCGTCAGCTTATGTTTGACAGAATGCACTCATTACGGAAAGATTGAGAATGGCTTTCACGTACCCACAGTAAAAAGATGAAAATAAAATAAAATCGCCGGTTTCAGAGCATTTTAAGAATGCTGGTGATGAGCCCAAAGGGAACGATTATCAGGCTATCATTATTTTTATGGGATTAGCTTACTGCCTGGATGTATTTCTGTTGGCGGAAGTGGCAAGTTACATTCATTAAAGATACTTGATTGAATTAAAAAAGTAAGTCCTTTATAATGCGATGAATCACTTCATTCAAATTTAGGATTTTGTCTTAGGATTATTTGTTTATTTTTGGGACTGCAGACCTCGAGTTGCTCATAAAATGGCACATGATGGCTAGGCTTACGAAGTCACGTCCTTCTGCGCCGACGTTTCATAGGGTGCGACAGGAAGAGGTTTCTGTTTTAAATGTAAAAAATGCTGAAATGGGAGATGGGATTCAGAGAAAGAGAAAGAATTACGTATCAAACCTTGACTTTTTTCGGCTTTTTACTCGCCAGAACGATTTTAGAAGGGGGCGCCCTTTCAGGAGGGAGAACAGGAGGGAGAAGGGAGGTTTATAATTTCAGATTAATATTTAATATTGTCAATGCGCACCTTTTTCTTGGGCGCATATTCTCAGACGTCACTTGGCGGCCCAGCCATATACTAGGTTGCACCTAGTCTTGTTTTATTAAACTGTATGCATTATAGATAGTCTTCTGCATATGTTGCATATTATCAGGGCATGTCAACATCTTGTTAAAATTTATTCATTTTCCAAGCTTGATACTAGGGCTAAGTGTGAGTTTGAATCGTACATGTTATTAAAATCATCTCAAAATAACCCTTTTTAATTACAACCCCAATTCCGAAATTGTTGGGACAAAGTGTAAATTGTGACTTTCAGATCACATGAGCCAATATGTTATTTATAATAGAACGCAGATAACATTTCAAATGTTGAAACTGAGACATTTTACATTTTTATCCACAAAATGAGCTCATTTCAAATTTTATGGCTGCAACAGGTCTCAAAAAAGTTAGGGCACAGGCAAAAAAAGGGCTGAAAAAAGCAATTAATATATAAGAGAATCAGGTGAAAGAACATTTGGCAAGTAATTAAGTTAACTGGCATCAGGTGTGTAACATGATTGGTTATAAAAGGGATGTCTTAGAGAGGCTGAGTCTCTCAGAAGTAAAGATGGCCAGAGGCTCTCCAACCTGTGAAGGCTTGCGTAAAAAAATTGTAAAATACTTTAAAAACAATGTTCCTCAATGTCAAATTGCAAAGACTTTGATGGTCTCATCATCGGCAGCCCATAACATCATCAAAAGATTCAGAGAAACTGGAAAAATCTCTGTGCATAAGGGACAAGGCCGAAGATCTTTACTGGATGCCCGTGATCTTTAGGCCCTCAGACGCCACTGCATCACTCACCGGCATGATTCTGCCATTGACATGGGCCCAGTAATACTTCAAGAAATCACTGTCTGTAAACACAGTCCGCCGTGCCATCCACAGATGCCACCTAAAACTTTATCATGCAAAAAGGAAGCCATTTTTGAGCATGATCCAGAAGCACCGCCATGTTCTGTGGGCCAAGGCTCATTTAAAATGGACTGTAGCAAAGTGGCAAAGTGTCCTGTGGTCAGACGAGTCCAAATTTGACATTCTTGTTGGAAATCATGGGCGTCGTGTCCTCCGGGCTAAAGAGGAGAAAGACCACCCCTCCTGTTATCAGCATTCAGTTCAAAAGCCAGCATCTCTGATGGTATGGGGACGCATTAGTGCATATGGTGTGGGACACTTGCATGTTTTAAAAAGCACCATGAATGCTGAAATGTATATAAAGGTTTTAGGGCAACATATGCTCCCCTCCAGATGACATCTATTCCAGGGAAGGCCTTGTGTATTTCTGCAGGACAATGCAAAACCACATACTGCAGCTATTACAACAGCATGGCTTTGTAGTAGAAGAGTTCGTGTGCTGACCTGGCCTGCCTGCAGTCCTGATCTTTCACCAATTTAGAACACTTGGCGCATAATTAAATGAAAAGTCCGTCAAAGGAGACCCAAAACTCTCCAGCAGCTGAAAGTCTGTATTAAACAAGAGTGTGATCAAATTCCAATGGCTAAACTCAAGAAACTTGTCTCCTCAATGCCCAGATGCCTCCACTCTGTGTTAAAAAGAAGAAGGGATGCTACACCATGGTAAACAGGCCCCTGTCCCAACTTTTTTGAGACCTGTAGCAGCCATCAAATTCGAAATGAGCTCATTTTGTGGATAAAATTGTAAAATTTCTCAGTTTCAACATTTGCTATGTTATCTCTGTTCTATTGTGAATAAAATACTGGCTGGTGTGATTTGAAAGTCATTGCGATTTCATTTTATTCACAATTTATACTTTGTCCCAACTATTTTGGAATTGGGGTTGTGCATACATTGGTCTGATGCCTTTGAGTACCTTGTGAATTACACTATTAAACTGACATAGCCCATTACTGCAATTGTTTACTTTTTGCCTTATTCGAAGAGTCATAAACAGCAAGAGTTGAGGAATTATTCTCTGCACCATTGACAGAATGCGGTCAACTGTTGAGGTTGTTAACACCGTGAAATTTAAACCACTTTGAATCAATGCCAGTCCTGTTCTTTCAGTCACAGTTGCAGCAGCTTGGAAAAACTTGAGATAGTGGTTTGTTCCATTTTACAGTTTAACACCCTGCCTCATAACATTCAAACAGGCCCCACAATTATGCTTAGTCATCTTTATCTGAACACAAAAAAGGCTATTACACGTTCTGTTTGTCATTATATCCCCAAAATTGAGTTTGTGGGAATATTATGGATTCAACTTGGATGCCCCCGCCACAGATCCTTTGGCTAGTGCAATAAATTGAACAGTTTTTGTGGGAATTGCATGGAACTTCTTGCGCACGGATATTATTGTTTTGTGTTACCCTGTGACCTTTTCTGGCTCCACCACGAGGCCGAACTTTGCATTTCCTAATTCAATAACTCAAACGGTTTGGGTGGGAATCATGTTCTACTTGAGATCATTTTTGATGCATAGAGAAGGGTTGTTATCACTGTGCATCACCTGACGACCTTTGCTGTTGTGCCACTACCAGAACAAGCTTTTAATTTTTAGAAATTTGAAGTTATTTGCAATAACTCAAACAGCTTTAATGGGAATCATGTCAAATCTGCTCTCAATATTCTTAATGCATCGGGAAAAAAAAAGGCAACAGAAGGACCATCAACATTCTCATTAGTTCACAGTAGAAAGTTGGCATCATGCTCTCTATATCCAGGATTCAAGCTCAAAACCTTTAGCTTCAGAATAGACTCACCAGAATCCACAGATACAGCAGCTACCATAATTATATCTGTGTGAGCTGACACTCAGGTAGGCCTATCACTAGTTTTTTCGTGTTGGTTATAAATTACTCCAGTAATCGTTTGCAAAACATTGGCTACAATGTTCTTAGATTAATTTATCATACGGGGGGGGGGGGGGAGCTTGATCAGTAGTAAAGCAGACTGACAGGTTTGAAACCACTGAAGAAAAAGCGCTTTGTCCTGCATGCCTGCGCTATGAGGCAAACGACACCGCAAGTGATGCCTCTTGGCCGAAGGGGGGCGCTGCCAATGATTATATCTTCAGCAAAGACTGGCATTCAGTCTGTAGATGTGAAATTCGCTTCAACTCGTTTAAACGCAGACAAATGGCGTCCGTCCAGCGAGTCTTTGGAAACAGCAGGTTTTCTTTGCTGCGTTTATAATATTGTTGGGGATACTTACTACGGCACCATCACCTCGTGACGCAAACAGGCGTGCTTTTGGTGTAACAGCGGGTAGGTAAGTGTGAGATCGTTGCAGATCTATGAAATAAGACGTCCCCTCGTCGCGGAGAGGCGCCGGTGGCTCATATTGTTGTTTGAGCAGTGTGGCTCATCATATTAAAAGGAAGGGTGAATGTTTGCCGTTGCTTACTAAACGTTTAATATGTGTTTCATGTACATGCGTGCATCGGTCAATGCAGAACACTAGTCTTCCTCAAAGGATTCCAGTAAAATCAAGAGACTGTGGGACGTGCCATCGATAGAACCATTCTGGATTTCAGGTACGGGGCCGCGCGATGCAATGTCCTGTTAGCACGGACAATGGTATATTTAAGTATCCTCCAAGAAGTCTGAGCATTATAAGTTCTGAGTAGCTATGCCTTGAAATTAATATTATCGAAGAGCCCTCTGATTTCATGACCGATTCGGAGAAAAATCTTACAAAAACTGAATTAACAATCAGTCACCACTCTTCATCGGTCTCGTGCACTTCGACAAACGACTGCATGTGAGCATTGTTTACATTGTGAGCACTTGTTCATACTGTGTCAATAACCAACCGTGTTTTTATTTCAGTCTTGCATGAGAAAAACAATCAAATGTCTCGCGCGGGGTCTCGTAAAATTCATCGGGTTTGTTGTGTTATTCCTCGTACTATGTGACCGTCTAGTTCATGGGTGTGCAAATATAGATGATAAGCAAATCGTGTGCTAGTCTTGGGCATTTGCCTTGTATTCAGCGAATGGAAATTCCCTGAACCGGGACAATTACCGCTGCAGGGATAGGTGCTGGCGCGAGCAGTTAGCTAACCCCTATCATAGGCATGTTTCTTTTTGGACTAAGGACATCAATTTACAGAAGTGGGTTGCGTAAGCTATAAGCTAAATACATTATTTTATCAGTGTCCCGTTTATTTAGCTATCGCCTTCCCGACAGACGCTGACAGTGGTCTTCACCCGAATTGCAATGCCCAGTCAAAATGTACGCTGTCTGTCAAATAACAAATAGGCCGATGACATTCGCTCTTACGCGTGTGGCCAATGCTGAATTTTTTTTTCTTGGCCACACTTCGCACTTATACGCGTGGCCAATGCTGAAATTTTCCCTTGGCCACATCTTAAAAAAATAAGTTTGACTAAGAAAAAAATTTTGGCTTTGGACACACTTAAAATAAGTGTGGGCAATGGAGCAATGTGCATCTTGGCCACACTTATAAGTGCGTCTAACGCGAATTTCGTTCAATTTTTGTGCTTTGACGCACTTAAATAAGTGCGAATAGTCTCTTCGTAACAAATAAGCGAAATAGGCAGGCTGTTAAACGTAACCTGAGATTGGTCTCTGAAAAACCTGGGGGGTGGACTACGAAGCTGGCTTTGTGACTAAGCCTGACTTTAAGCTTAAATAAAACCCAGAGCAGCTCCTTTTACTTAAGTCCACGTTCCAGATTTGAAGAGGTTCTGGATTTTACTAAGTGGTGAAGACGGGCTTAATCACATAGCCAGCTTCGTAGTACACCCCCCTGGTCTGCTTAAAGGTGGATGGTTATCCTCATCTCTGTTGAAAACTAGTTTCAGCAGGCCATTATGCGAATTATGATCAACATTGCACTAATTCTATATGAGAATGTTCTTCTCTGTTGCTTTTTATACTTCTCAGATCACTGGAAAAATGTTTGGAACATGCGTGTTACGATGAGACGTCTTTCAACGTGCAGAGGATTCCTCTGTGGACACAACATGAACTTTGACTTGTAGAGTGTCATTATGAGAGGAGTCTTTCAGTGGAGTGCACCCAGGCAGACCTTGCTCAAAAATTAACCATTAAAATTCTCATTTTGCTTCTATTGTACATATGCTTTGGTTTTGAAAGTTTCACTTTCATAGGTTTCATTTCTTCGAGAGCCCTTGTGTTATTTTCTGGGATTCTCAGATTGTCTAATTGATCATCTTGCTTGCATGCACTGTGCAGTTATCATTTGCATATGTAGCTCATTACAACTTGACATTGGGGGAACTGGGCCCCAGACCAGTGCCTCTTGTCAACAAACTTGGGACCCCTTAGGGACCCACTCTAAATGATAAGAAAAGTATTCAGGCTTATCAAAATCGAAAGCAACCCATCACAATCTGACCATCAAAACACAGTATTGGTCTGTGGAGGCAGTAATTTAAGCGGTTATCCCCCATCCCCATAGAATTTTCTAGATCCATCTGGGTTCCATTAGATTACTGTACCTTGCCATCTTGCCATTTGACACCAGGTTTGAGTCATATGTCTTTTATAGCAGCACAGCTTCTATGTTTTAGTTGAAGGGTTTTTGGCTGTTACCACAATATTTGCGTTTGTCCTGACACGTCCTCAGCACGTCTGTGGAGGTCACGCCAACAAGATCCACGTGTCTGTGGATCAATCACCTGCTTTTTCCAGCACTGTGGAAGGAAATTGCATGTGTGTTTACATTAGATAAACACTGCCTAGTGCAAATCAGTTGGCTGAACTCCTGAGGTTATGTTTTTAGAGGAGCCGTACGGTCAGTGTAATCTTGAGGAGACACTATCTATTAATACTGCCTTTAAAAAGTAGGCCTGCAGAGTCTCATTCTGCATCGTAAAAACAGTTTTCTTGAGCTAAGATTCTAGCAAATGCAACTGTCTAAATTGGAGTTAGAACGTGGATGCCAGCTAGGAACTTTGAGTTTGTAAAAGTCCCCAGAGTGCTGATGTTAACTATCCCCATTTGGGTTAGGTAACATCAGATTAGGACATAAAACGTTAAACCTAAATTCATTTCTGCTCTTTTTTTTGGTCTTTACTTGATATGAAACCAAATCTGGTGTACCGTGTCTGATAAGCATTAGGGAGCTCAGCTGCCTGGGACAGACGACACGGCTAGCTGTGCCGTCCAGGAATCTTATTTGCCCAACTTCTAACAGTATTTGCCCCTCACTCAGTATTCTTGCTGGTCCACTGTGATAGAGTAGGGAAACAATTGGATACTGTTGAAGGTGATATATCTTTAGTAGCATGTGTGGGTTGTGTAACAGTCACCCAGGCCGTTACCTATAAAAAAAACGTGACATGATTTCTCGCTACAGAAACTGGCACGTCAGATCTATTCCTGGCGCATTTAGATTTCCGTGCGATTGTCTATGACGCCGTATCTTCCACTCCAAAAATAACCGTGGCTCATTGCTGAAAGCGTGCCTTTCCTTATGCCGTAAATCGCCCCGCTAGTGTCCGCGTAAGGGTTGAGTGTTGATTCGGGGTTTAGTCACTGATGGAATGAAGTAAAGCAAAGGGAAGAACACGGGGCATTGGAAGGAATAGTGGAGACCGGTTGGTGGGTGTTGCCTTAGCACGGTTTTGTTCACCGTCATGCAAATCTACCATCTGTTGTTCAGGGCCGATACGCAAATGGTGCAGTACATATTTAGAAGCTCTCGCGTTTTAATATTGCTCTCTGAAATTGATTGCAGTATGCATAATACTTTTCGGTCTTCCTTAGCTTGACTTGTCCTCAGTTTTGGAAGTTCTAAAACTCCTGTATGGCTAGGAGCTTTGCAACAGCAGTTGATGGAAATGGCTGTGTCCAAATAAGTGGAAAGTTCGCCAACTTGCCTGGAACTTGTAGAACATTTATCTATCCAAAGCCATCACAATTGTTTATCATTTCAAAAAATTAGGCAAGTGAAAAAACCTTGCCTAATTACTTTTAATGTTCCATCTCATACCTGACTAGTGCCAAAATGTATTATTGCGACCAGGATGAAAGTTTACGATGAGTATGAAGTGAATTTGGGCAATATTTTACTTTTGAGTTTGCAATTATGTGAAATTGTTCCCTGAAGAAAGTCTGAGGCGGAACGAGCGCTTTACTGCACTTTGTTTACTTTGGACTCGCTCCAAAATTTGTGGTAAGTGGCACATTTAGATCTCCGAAGGGTTTCCTCTGAGTTCCAAGGGTATTCTTCCAAGTGAAGTTAGTGAGTAAAGATTATGAGGGTGGGACAATGATATAATTGGGACACAGGCAATTATTGGGGGAAAAAAAAATCATACTTTTTTTGAGATTGAGTTATTCTTGCTGAATTAATTCTTGATTACGACACTACATTTGATCATTCATTTCATTCATTCTTTCTTTATTCAGGACACAAAAAAATGGTCCATAGCAAGAGACATAATAAAAACACACAAGTACCAAAAAATATAAATAAAATGGAGATGGACAGAAGTCCACATTGACAAAATATTCAGATATTAACATATAAACTAAGACGCCAGTAGTTCCACAGTCTGGAGGTGAACCTGACTGCACTCATTGCAGGGTTCACCAGTGTAGCAACTATACAGTTGGCTGACCCAGACAGCCTACACATGCATCTAAACATGAGATTCCTGAGTATAGCAGGACAGCCGGGTACACCAACACTAACAAACATTTGGCTAGCACTGCTACATCATGGCACTTTAAGCAGTAGCCTCATGCCATCATTATATGCCACATTGAGTTTCTGCATACTGCTTCTCTTGTAGCGCCGCCACAAGTGAGCAGTATACATAGGGGTGCAAAATGCTTTAAAAAGTGCAGTCTTCACAGGTGTTGTGCACACACTAAATTTGGGATTCACCATATTAGGTTGTGCATACAACATACGATACAGTCTGTAAACATCCCTATCATCAGACAGGTCATCAGTTATGCAATGTCCTAGGTATTTCACCTCATGACATACTTCAAGAACAGTACCAGACCGAAAGAAAACCGGAAGCGACAGTTTAAGCTCCTCCCTGCTTCTTACAATCATAATATTACTCTTCTTTGCATTATGTTTAATGTCAAAGTCTGAGCCATATTGAGAACAAATCCTTAATAACTGTTGAAGACCAGCACTGCATGGACAGAAAATCACCAGATCATCAGCAGACATCAGGTGGTTGATAACGATGTGACCAACCATACAGCATGTAGCACAGCTGTTTATCAGCTTTGATAAATCATCCGTGTAAACATTAAAGAGAAAGTGAGATCAGGTCTCATTTTCACTTTTATTGACCCCCCGCAACTACACTGTGTCCTGAATTTTTTGCACTGCAGTGATTCTGTGAGCCACGTTCAAGATTTTTCTTGCTCCTCCGTATACATTGCTTCACTCTTTTATATAATTGCTGTATGCAGCGCAACTCTGGCATCAGCGGGTCTTGCTAATGTATCTCGTTGATTGTCAATGAGCTACAAGGTTGTTCACATAATCTCTCTTTACCGCTGATGCCTGAGCATGAATAACAGATCGCTACATAAGTAGCAGCCCTGAGGTGTGATTCCAAAGCGTAGCACTGGCATTGTACCCTTTTGAAAGACACTTCAATTGAATTTCTCCTGTAAACATTCAGAATATGCCCACGTGCAGCACTTATGTTATAAATCATGCACTTTCTTCAATAAAAAAATGTTGTTGTGTTAGTAGGCAGGTTAAGCAGTCTGCTAAATATATATTCAGTCTGTTTTGATTAGCCTGCATTCAAGCATTGCAGTTGCTATGCCCTGTTAGTTTTTCCTGGGCGGTTAGATTAGTTTCCTGGTGTTTTCTCTCCTCCTGGAAAGGACTGAGTCCCAGGACACACTGTACCTTCAAGTCGCAATACCCTCCCCCTTTCATCCATCAAATAATGTCCTGCAGTCCCATTTAATCAGGTGCACATCCACAAACACATCTCGAATGGAGGTGCTCATAGACCATACCTGATGGTCATTGTGGTCTTACAGGATGGTGTGTCACAGACGGACAGTTGTTATACTGTCTGAGTGAAAATACAGAGTTACAACTATCTAATACTACTAAATGCTAGGGGAGCATTTTAGATTGATAGGTGTCTGCACGTTGTCCGTATTCTCCGGCTGGAACTCGATGTGCTACCTCAGGTGTCAGTGACTCTCGTGGTGATATATGGCAGGTAAATAAATTGCCTAGCTCCCATGCGTGCAAGTTCAGTTCTGTCCAGGTTGGATTTTAGGCAGACGGTCAATCCTGCTCCCCTCAAATAGAACAATCTGCTCCTCTGTAAGTGGGCGCTTAAGTTTTTTTTGTTGTTGCTGTCGGTTTTTATTACTTGTTTTTTTATTGTTACTTTTTTTTATTATAGTTTGACACACTTTTAATTGTATTCTATGATCTGAAGCCAGAAGATGCTGAGGTTGCTGTGTTTCCTCAACTAATGTTCACAGCCATTTTGTATTTTTTGTGTTTTTTTTTTTTTTTTTTAAGCAAGGAAGGGAAATTCATTCCTCTTTCCTGACATCTGGGACCAAATGTTCTGAGCTGTGAGTATTATTAGCAGTTGTGTAAGAGGGGATAGGTTGTGGCTTGTAGTCTGTTGCTTCTTTTGAATGCACTTTGTTTTGCTTTGATTTGTAGTAAATCACGATAGCTTGTTGCGGTCTTGAATTCCCGTTGCTTAAATGAATTTAAATTGGCGTCTGATTAAATTGTTTTGCATTTATTTTGAGGTTAAGAGGGTGCAAAACCCTACTTAAAAAAAAAAAAACCGATGTAGTTCAAAATATAAAAGAACCCTTGTTTCTCAGCTGGACTGACATCAGAAGGAAAACTCTGGAATGTGTGATTTGCGTATTTAGCAGGTAAGCGTTAGGAATGAAGTCAGGAGTTGGAGCTTTGAGTGTCTGCCGGATACTAAAAAAAAACCTCCCCTCCCTGCTGATGCTTTCATAATGAAGATTGCCCTCCATCTTATTTCTGCATCTCAGTCCTAGATGCCGTCCTATCAGGCACCATCATGGCTAGCTCACTGGTGTGAGGGAATGAGGGAGTTTCCCTTATTTGGAAGGGCATTGTTAATCCTCCTGAGCCGCATAGTCTTTTCTTGTATCCACCATAAGCTTTATTTAGCCCCTAGATCTTGTGGTTTTATTGCTGGAATGCAAAAACTTCTAAGCGCGTCATTCTATTTTTAACAATCGGAGCGGGCTGATGTGCGTCTCGCCATCAAAGTTATGTTTTCTTCCGCACAGTTTGCCTCATGGGCTGAAATGCATTAGCAGGATACGCTGCGTTTTTCTGGCCACTCTTTTCATCAGATGATCTATTCAGATTGTGATTGTAAACAGCTTGGCGTGCTATATATCAAAGTCACAGTAGCTGAAGTGTTGTTGGTGGACAGTCTCACCGGCGCCAACAGCTGAGGAATTCTCGGAGAGTATGCTAAATGGTAAAAGGGAGAGGTTATGTGGCTCTTGTTAATCTCTAGAGATGACTGCAAATGAATGTGTGTTTCTGTGTATGTTTGCGTGTGTGTCTGCTAGCATTACAGAGCTAAAGAGGAAGGAGCCTAGGTGCTTGAAAGTGAATAAATGGCTGTGTCTTTAAAGTATGGTATGTGTGTGTGCGTGCTTCCACTTGCAGCATCCTTGGTGCTAATGTAGCGTTACAAAGTCTGTCAACCTCACTTAATGCCCTGTTTTCAGTCGCGGCTACTGTGTGGCAGGACACAAAGTGATGGATGAACTCTCTCTCGTACACTCGGTCGATCTGGCTCTCTCTCGCACTGTCCGTCCAACTCTCTCGCGCTCACTCTCTCTCTCACTTTTTTTGTCTACCACATCTTTCTCCCTCTCTTGCACACTTGTAGTCTATCTCACTCTCTCCCTCTCACACTCTGTCTATCCTGCTCTGTCTTCTCTTGACTTATCCTCACAATCTATCTCTCTCTTTTTCTACGTCTTGCTCTCTAATCTATCCTCCTCTCTTACTCTCACTCTCACCCCCTCAGTGTCTCACTCTTTCTCCCAGTCTCTCTCTTTCTCTGTCATTGTTTTTCTTCCTTCCCCTCTCTCACGCTCTCTCTCTCTCTCCCTCCCTCCCTCAGTCTCTTATGCTCACCCTCTCCCAATTTTAGTCATCTCTCTCTCTCTCTCTCTCTCTCTCTCTCTCTCTCTCTCTCTCTCTCTCTCTCTCTCTCAGACATGCAGCACTGTGCTGATAAACCTATAATGATAAAAGATATGGTTCTTTACTCTTCAAATGCATATTCACAGTGGCACTGTAAATTACAAGATGGCATGATGACCTTCTCCCTTTGAGAAACAGGAGGTTACATCGCATGTGAAGATGCAATTAACTGACGGACCATTTCTAAGGAGAAACACAGCAATTGGACAAAGGACTCTATTCTGAGAAACACGTGTATTTCTTGTTGTGAAAAAAGCAACTGAATTACATAAATTTGAAAAATAAATTGCTGTTGAGTATAAAATTGCTGTTGCATAAATGGCTTTGGATATTGAGAGATGAGTACACTGACTACCATAGCCAGATGTCATGGAAGTAACAAACCAGACAAAATAATAATCAAATTTAACAGTTTATCTTATTTTTTTCTTTAACAGTGATTTTGAAATTTACAAATAAGGAGACTAGCGAAAATATAGCGTCACCAGCTATTGCCTGGTCATGTGTTTGAAGGCTTTATAATCACATTTTTCATTCAAGTTCATGGATGTGCCGTCGGAAGTTTGATGAATCTGTATATGAATGATTTATTTTGAGTTCAGGGTAGATTGCTAGTCGGCCTACGGCTAGTAAACTAAATCAACAATTATGAATTGATACACAAGTGCCATTGCGTGGTCATTGTGACAAATTATGCCTGGTTACCCTTTCTGCAACATTTTCCATTATTATGATTGAAAATTGTATTTGATAATGAAAATATGTTTTGCGGGCCACATGGTATTGTTTTCTGAAGTTTTGACGTTCATTCATTTTACAATGAACATTTATTCTCCCTTTTTTGACTAGCTAATGTACTCATTAACTATAATACTGCTGAACATAATATACAGAGCTTTTATAATTATAATTGCCTATGATATCACCTAATGTTGTAACATTCCCATGCAAGAGAATGTGTGAATCACTCCTTTATTTAGTGAATGGGTTGAAAACGTGTCTGTTGGGAACAGTTTTTTTTTTTTTTTTTTTTCCCCTGTGTTACATTCATAAACTGTTCCCAACGGTTATTTTTAATTAAGTAGAGTCCATTTATCAGCCTATCAGTTTATGGAGAAACGGAAGTGGGCTGACTGCTGTTGGGTAATAAGTTTATTTAGTTAGATTGGTCTATAACAGCAGGTACTGTGCGGCACTGTACTGGTTTATTTTGTCGGACACGTGGCCTGTTATTTTTCCCGCAGCGCTTCACGTTTGTGCCCATGCACTGTTCAGCCCTGCAGAACGAGGTCTCTGCTTTCAGCGAGCAGCAATTGTAAGGAGCCGTTGTTAACGAGTCATTGAACTGCAGTGCTCAAGTCTGCATGGGTAGTTCTCACATCGTTCGTTTGCGCCTGAAGAAACCCCAGGCTTTGGACTTGGACCAGCCGGAATCGAGTCTTAGTGATTGACAGCCTGCGAAAGTACGGCATTCATTAGCTCGGCTTCTCTGTGGCAATAAAGTGTGGATTTTTTTTTTTTTTTTTTTTACTTAAGCTGAAATAAGACCTTAGTTCTCATTTGTATTCATGGCCCACCCTAGTAAATCAGTGTAATGGGGGAATTCAAGTTTGTCACCATTTAAATGAAGGGAATAATTTGCACTGAATTGTAGAAGGCCAGTGTATAGTACCTGGACAATTTGGCTTACATTCCAAGTTTTGTCTTTCTCTAAATGTCACCCTGACACTTTCTTGCAAATTTAGAGTTTGCCTGCAAATGAACCTGACTAAAAATACATAGCAGTTAAAAAAGGCCAACTATCTCGAATGTTTTTATTTTATACGGTTTCTTTTTATTTTTGCTCTTTATTTTTACATTGTCAAGGTGGAAAAGTGGCTGTATTGATAAAGACAACTAGTAATAAAGGTTCATGGAAACGGATTTTTCAAGTAAATGATGATGTGACAGTGACCTCTTACTCTCGGAAGCGCAAAAAAAGCCAGTGAATTTCATTTGTTGATGTAAGCTTGCTGTGCCCTTATTTGACTATTCACCCAACAGTAACTTGATGGAGACAGTGATTCACAATTTATTTCACCAACTTTTTAGAAATCTGCTCAGCAGTTTTGATGGAAACTTAACTTATAATGACCAATGAGTCATTTGTCTTCCTGGAGTTGACATCTTATGGTTTAATGATGTCGAGCTGGTTTTGTAACAAGGTGTCCGTCCTTTAGCCTATGTGCTGACGCATTGTATGATCCTTGAGTTCATCTTGCCAAACTCTATGGGCCTTAATCTTACAGAGGATATTTATAGGAAGTGCACAATCTGAATGTGCTGCTGGGACAAATCCTAGTGATGCCAGCATTAACTAGCCAGGAGGGCGATGCATGAGCTACGGTCACTAATGCCGGGAAGTCTCGATTGGCAGGATATTCCTCGCCTCGTCACTCTTTGGCAGCCCGTCAGATCGGCTCGGAGCTCGCAATCTGCCAGCACCAGCGATACCAGTCACGCCGTCCAGAACTTCTTGGCTGCGAATGTTTCAAGGACGCATATGCTTGAACGCAGTCCTGGATGTTTTGAGTCTGCCCTTGGGATTTGTTTTGTTCAGTTGGGGAACAACTTTTCTGAATAGACACCAATTTTAGGAATGCAAGTTTAATAAAACGGAAGGCATTCTAAATTGATTTGGTTCTCCAGCACCTCAAATTTGCGCTAACGCCTTGAGGTCGACCGATCATGCCCCGTGCCCCTTAAGGAGTACTGTGGGTTCCATAAGAATGGCTGTGTGGAAGTGCTTCTCACTCCATTAGCGATGCAGTACAAGTGCTCCCCCTCCCTGCTTCTCTCTTCTGTTCCCTTTCTCTCTGGCAGGTCGCGATATGTTCCCGGCCACGTCTTGGGTGTAACAACAGACTGTTAATAGCACCTGGAGTGGGGGAGTTGCAATCCATTATTTTGAGGCCGGTGGAGTGCAGCCCCTCCATCAGAAAGGTTGACAGGTTTTGGTTTGATGTGGATGTGGACCTTTACAAGGTTTTACAACCAGGCCCTTTTCACCTGTTGGAAGTCCTCTTCCTGGATATGGATCAAGTTCCTCTGTGTCGGGGAACGGGCCAGATGTTGCAGACATGTCTTGATCCAATCTAAGACTCTTGCTGAGAGGGCTGCTGGTTTGGAAACATAATAATTTGTTACCTCTAAATCGGGGGCTACCAAATCTGGACCACAAATCCACATCAGTCAGGGGTGCGTTTCCCGAAAGCACAGATGCTAACTTACATAGTTGGAACCACTGACTGTGAATGGACGAACTATGTAAGTTGCTAACTTTGTTAGCAACTACCCTTTTGGGAAACGTACCCCAGCCCAGATTTTCTTTTTTCCCTGGTGATTAGCAGAACAATTAGTGCTTCTGATTGGCCGTGATCGTGATTTGCTGATTCCTGCTCAAAGTGAATTGCACTGAACTGACTCCCAGTGTGTTATGTTGCATCAGTGAGTGGAATATGCTTTTGAGTCACACAGTGACACATGAAGTGTTGTTGACATTTGCTGTCACTCTTCTTATAATTTTGGCAGTTTTAGAGGTGTCTGTCAACCACTGTGGCCAAGATTTTTGTGCAGTCGATGGATTTGTGTATATTACTTGAATGGAGTTTTCTCTGGGTTTTAGTTTCTGTTCCTGCGTCTCAGTGATTAGGTCAGTTCTGGGAACCATCAGCAGCTGTTTGTCTATTTAGAGACGAGCTGTATCTAGGCTTGGAGGGTTTTGTCTTTTAATATTTCGTCAAGTACAATTGATAGTGATTCTGTATTTATATATTCAATTTTATTTCATTCAAAAATTAATTTCAGAGCTTTCAGTCAAGTCCATTTTATTTGTACAGCTCTTCATAGAAGCGCACATTAATTGTCTCTTTGTTTATCTAATTATCCTGTTATCTCATTTTTTTTTTAAAGCATACTCTTCACTGACGTAAATGCAAGCTCTGCCCTGAGCGAGCGCATGGTTGTTTTGCAGTTGCAATGGTGGTTCAACCAGGCTGGACCTTTTCAAAATTCAAAAACGATTTGGAAAACTCAAAAGACATCTCATTCTCTCAGGGTTTTTGGAAATAAATGGTTTGGAGAATTCCCCAACTAGTTGTTCCTGGCAAACTTTATCACAACTATCAATAAAGAAAAGTCATGGCTATGTCACGTTGGTTATGTTTCAGAAGGTACTTGACTTTATCATCAATGTTCAAACTGTAGTCAATAGGCATTGCCCCCCTTACCCATCTTGGTAAATACTCATGTGTAAAATTTGTGTTACAGAAGTTGCTTTGTTGTTTACAGCGAAAATCTGTTTGTTTACAGTGAACTTCAGGACAACTTGTCGTAAAGAAGACAAATTAAACCTCCACCCTCTGGTGACTGACTTGCGGTGGTTGATTTATTGTGTTTGTGCAAATGCCTTGCCATTAAGTTCTGATAAAAGCCAGACACTGGAGCCAAAACAAGCTTTAAAAATGTTTAAACGATGGCGCATCAAGAACTTCACCTTTTTCTTGCTGGTTGCAGCGTCTCGCAGCCACTTTGAGAGCTGTTATTTATTATCATTTTTCTGTTTGCTGTTTTGGCTAAACTTATCGCAAATTAGTTTTGGGCAATTTGAAGCCATAAAATATGTTGGTAAAAGATTTGCCAAAGTCCTCAGTCGTGGAGCACAAATTTCCATCTTGAGATAAGAGTTGCAACTGTACAGCAAATTAATTTTGGTAATGGTAGTAGTTGTATTGTTGTCTGTTCAACTATTAGTTAGTTGGGTTCAGGAAAGGCACTTAAATCATTTTTTAGCAAGCAGAAATGGAGAGTCCTGTTAACGTGTTTGCAAAACAACCTCATATGCTGCAGCAATGATGTTGATGAAAATGTCTCCACTTATTGGGTTTAGTGGAGGAATATTACCCTTATGCTCAAATCATCCACCGTTTTTCAGTGTGCAGCTCTTTGAAGTCCATAAAAATGCTGTATGCTGAAATGTGCCATTTTAACAGTGAATGATGGCAGTTATCGGCTCTATGGCTGGCAGATCCTGGTTGTTTTCTCAATTGATTTTTATGGTGCGATAACGATTTGCCAGCAGAATTCAGAAATATTGCTCTTTAGATTCGTCTCCATTAAGAATGATGTAGAGTTGTTGGCTTTCACATTGCTTTCTTGGGGAAACTTCAGTGTTATGAGTCCATATATGCAGCAGTCAATTGCCGCAAAGAATAACTGATTTTTCCTCCAATCAGTGGAGTGCCTCTCTATACAAGTCACCCCACCACCCTTAAATGTGCTCTCTGAAGTAAAAAAAAAAAAAAAAAAATCGACAGCAGGTTGTTTTATTTGCGTTAATCGCCCTTAGCATCATTGAGTCCATTTTATGCCCTCACTGCATCAATGCAGGTCCATCCTCACTAAAGCTCAATGTACGGGTCCGTGGAATCTTGTTGTTTTCATTTAGCCGGTGGGTAAATGTCAAGTGGTAATAACCGGACGCCCTGTGATTCAACGGCGTGGAGTGGAAAAACTAATTCTCACAGGAAGCCTCGACTGGTTTATCAGGCAGGCATAGTTCACCGCTACGGTAACGTGCTGCTTCTGACACGGTTTCCATACCAACGGAAGGCAACAGCTCATTACTCCATGCAGGGCCTGCAGATGTGACCTTTTAAAGAGGCAGGAGGATTATGAGGGAGTTGACTTGGCGAGTGCAGACAATGCCTCTGCTTTCAGTCACACTGGACAGCACTGTTCTATGTGTGGGGGTCTTGGGGAGGGGAGGAGGGAGGAGGGAGGTCTACCACTGGGAAATGTTGTGTTGAAACCAAGAAGCTAAAACCAGGCCTATGGTCCCATAGTTTTTTTTTTGTTTTGTTTTGTTTTTTTTTTGCTTCGGGAAGTTCATAACTCCTTGAAAATAACCGGCAGTCATGATGAGAGCACTAAGGAAAACCATTTCAATGCCTCCTTCCTTGTGTCCTTGAAGATACGCTGGACAGTCCTTTTTTGAAAAGAAAGGAGATGGAGGCAGTCCTGCAATTCCTAGTGGCTGTGATTTTTGAACTGATGGTCTATCCATCCAGCCGTTCCCAAAAACAAAAGAATGATAACATCGCCCAGTATAAGTGCAGTTGGATTCCTTAGGGCCGTGGTTGTTTCTCCTTAAGTCCCTTTGAATTCTTCTTCGCTTTTTTCCTTGACCTCTGAACATTTTCCATGGAAGTCAAGGAATTTTGTTTAGGAATTAGACAATGGAAAGTAATATTTTGACTTTTCAGCTGCAGCCCAGGATTCAGTTTCGAGGCGTATTTCCTGGTCCCGTTGAGAAACCTCGCTCACAGGTACCGCAGTGGTTAGGTCCAGTTTAGATCCCTGATTTCTGAATATTGTTAAATGTTCTAAAAAATAGGTCTGGCTATTATTGATAAGTAAATTTGTATAATTATGAAGACAAACCTTATGAATGGTAGAAGCCAGCATTTGAATTATTCAAGGCCAGGTTTTACACAGGGTTTGACATAATTTTGCTCTCAAAGCAATTTGAAAACGCCATATGAGATTTTGTTTCATATTTTACGGTTTTATGTTTTATGAAAAGAGCCTTTAAAAAAATTGAAGCTGAGTAATTGTTCCTCTCGGCTGGATAAAGTGAAGGGACTGTGCTACACACTCCTGACCTTCTCTATAATCACGTATCCAGCTCCGCTATGCTAATGGGTGGTGGCTTTGCGCTAATTTGTATCATCATTGTTGCATCCAACTTTTCCTGGTTTTCTTGGCGGTCCTCCAGTATTTGAGAGCTTGAAGGCTGGGGGGCTGTGCTGTATTTGTGTGTGTGTGTGTGTGTGTGTGTGTGTCTCCACCTTGTCTTATCCGCCATCTCCCTGTGTCTCTCCAAATCGCACTGAACGAGTTCTCCCTTTATCTGATTTGTATGGAAGCCCACTCATGCTCCCTTCTCTGAAATGTTGCTCATCACAGCCTTATCTTGCAGCTGTTAGTCTTGCCTAACTGCTTAGTCCTGTGTTTCTTGGCCCGCAAAGATACTGCATTCAGTCATTCTATGACTTGGACAAACAACAGAGCATTGTGCCAGGCCCTCTGGTTGCTGTGTGTGTTCCGTATCATTGAAGTTGCAGGGCTGTGACCGGCTTCCCAACTAGCGGGGCATTTGAAGATATTGAGAAAATAGTGGGGCCTGGCGCAACATACCCTGCCCGGTTTTTCAGTGACTTTGACCATGATCCTGTTAAGTCCAAAATTTAATCAGTTTGTCTTGGGACCACCGTAGACCTTTCCTGTAAATTTCTTGTAATTTGAGCTAGCCGTTTTTCTGCTACACCGCTGAGAGACAAACGCACAACAGACAAACACAGGGACAAACGAATGCCACTGAAAACGATAAGTCTCCCCCTTTGGATGGGGTAAGAAGAGCAGAAAAATTCTGCAATCTAGGATTATGTGACTCCCGTGACACATAACACATGGGAGCAATGTAATACAAGTGTGTGGGCTTGTTTTTTTTTGCTTCCACTTTTTACCCGAGGCCAAATATGGCCCATCGGGTATTGCGAAGACCTTGCACCCGTCTGTCCGTCCGTCTGTGTAGACAATAACTCCTTTCCTATTGCTCTCAGGGTCATGAAATTCACAGAGAATGTTCTTGGGACATATAGCTTGGACAAGTTCGAAGATGGGTAACCTTGGGTGTGGCATGGCGAAATGGCGCCCCCTTCTAATTTTCAAACTTTGTAGACAATAACTCCTTTCCTATTAATATCAGGGTCATGAAATTCACAGGGACTGTTCTTGGGACATATAGCTTGGACAAGTTCGAAGATGGGTCACCTTGGGCATGGCATGGCGAAAATGCGCCCCCTGCTAATTTTAAATCTGTGTAGACAATAACTCCTTTCCTATTAATGTCAGGGTCATGAAATTCACAGGGACTGTTCTTGGGACATATAGCTTGGACAAGTTCGAAGATGGGTAACCTTGGACTTGGCATGGCGAAATGGCGCCCCCTTCTACTTTTCCAAATAGCCCTCCTGATTGGGGTTTATTTGTCGTAGGCCAACGAAATTTGGAACGCACTTGTATCTTACCAAGATGCACAAAAAAGTCACTTGGCATCCTGGTACAACCCAAACAGGAAGTCGGCCATTTTGATTTTAATTTTTGATTACCGGGGATTTCCTCACCTCGTATTTTAACAAACTCCTCCTAGGGAATTTGCCCAAACGACTTCCCATTCTGTACAATTCATCTAGAAACCATGCTCATCAAAAGTTGTTCAAAGAATGTCTCTAGGTCAAACGGCGTGGCTGCTAGGGTGTGACAGACTTTGGCAACTTTTCATGATTTTGCCATCCATTTTCCAACAGCTCTCACGCCCACATTCTTTATCCTAACAGCTTCACACTTTATGGATATGATCATGGCTCCACCCTGAACGCCCCGATATATTAATATCCCGCCTTTCTCATAGCACCCCCCGGTGGTAACAGGAAGTGACCTTTTTGCCCAAGGCCAAATTATGGCCATTGGGTATTGCGAAGACCTTGCGTCCGTCTGTCCATCCACCTATGTACACAATAACTCCTTTCCTATTAATGTCAGGGTAATGAAATTCACAGGGACTGTTCTTGGGACATATAGCTTGGACAAGTTCAAAGATGGGCAAGATGGACAAGTTCAAAGATGGGCAGTACTCTTGAAACTTCTCTCAAGCCCGAAAGTATTAAACACATTGGCCCGTATGCATGAACGAGGTCTGACTTGTACTGAGTGTAAGCTTATACCGAGAATAGTTATTGCAGCCCCTGTGGTGTAAGAAAATTGGCATTCACGAAACGTAGTTTAACTATTCGCGGAATAACTATTGTGCGAATAAGCTATGCCGTAGTTGTAGGGCTATTCAATGATTTATTGCTGTTGTTTACCACAAATCTATTAATAGGCCTGCCCTCACGCTTCATTACTCAAAATAGGGAGTTTTCGCAAGCTAGTACGCAAACACCAATCTATTGGCCGACCGCTGTTTTTGTGGTCAACGCACAAAAGATGGATGTTCAAGTACACGTTTCGGGGGAGTTTGCGGAAACTCTCTAATCACAATAGGGTGACGCTGACGCTGAGGACGATGAGGTGGAGCCAAATGAACATGTCGAGGACAATATGCAAGGGGTTGGAGTCTGGGCCAGGCTGATTGCCGATCATTTTGCTGGTTAAATGAATATGCACTGCAACCTTGAATGTTTGTTCAGGCGTTCAGTTATACTTTTTTTTTTTTTTTTTTTTTAAAGACAAGTATAAAATGAGTTGAAAATACATCTCCAAATGAGTGTCAATCTATACAGGGTAATTTGAACATCCTGAAAACAGAAGGCACAGTTTTGAGACATCCACTGAAAGCAGACTGCAAATTGTCTTATTCCACTCCTTAAACCTACCCCTTGGTTGGTATAAGTTACACCAGGAAATCTGCGGTATTTACACCACAGATTAAGCTATTCCATATTTGTGCATACAGCTCCCTATTTGAGGTTTAAAGTTATACCGCAGTTTAACTTATACCACGTTCATGCATAGCAACAGTTGTAGAACCATTGATTTATACCTGGTATAGGCTATTCTGTCCCTGTTCCACTTTCATGAATACGGGCCATTGTGTTACATAGGCATACATTACAAAAACCCTTTATATTTTGTAATTCCTTGTCTTATGCCCATACGGCCGAGGGTACTTCAGCATTGCGTTCTATGTTTATTTTCAGTCGAGCACCGCGGTCTCATTTTTTGGATTTGGGTGCTTCATGTGGATATTGACACGTAAAGGTATTGTAATCTCTCTCTGAGAGTGGCTTTCAGTTTTGCATCTTAATATGGTTATGCCAAGTTCTCTATGTGTAATAGTCACCGGTTCTAATGCCAGAGGTCAGATAGCCATCCATTGCCTGTATGAGTGATATTGTCTTCATCCCATTTCTCTTGTTCATCATGTTTTTATCATTACTTTACAGTCCCATTTGAAAAGCACATTTTTCCTTGCTTTCAGACGTATAGTTTGGCACTCCTTTTACCCTAATATCTGGCAAAAGTGAAACCAGATTGTCTTGGCATTGTTGCTGTCGTGTCGTGTCCTCCGTGAGAATTCACGTTCTTGAACGACCCGTTTTGATGCTGTGCCCCTGTGGACGTCACTGGGGGAGTCATTTGCATTGTACAGCTCTGTGTAGACATATTTGGTTTCCCGTAGCTGTTGTTAATTTTACGATGAGATGGCCAATTTTCACAGACTCACCACTTACTGGAAACGGCATATATTTAGTGAGGGGAGTGAGAGTGTCTGGAGACTGATTGCAAATGCTGATCTTGTGTTTTTTTTAACCCCCCCCCCAAAAGCTTCAAAAACTTGTTTTGCAGACGCCAGGGAATTGTCTTAGAATGTCAAAAAAAAAAGGCATAACTTGGAACCTTTTATTGAAGATCCCGAGATGCACGGGGTGTGTGTGTGTGTGTGTGTGTGTGTGTGTGTGTGTGTGTCAGACCACCCTCATTAGGCTGACTAATCAGGTTGGGAAAATTCTGCTCCCTCTGGCCACATCTTGTTAAGCCCTGTTGTAAATAACAGGAAGGATCTAAATTCTTAGGCAAAAAAAAAAAATTCTGCAGTATTTGCTGCCAATAGATCTCTTGGTAGTGAGTGAACTGCCTAGTATTCGAATCGGGTAGTGGTACGTGTGAGGGCGTGAATTCTAATTTTGAATTAACCTAGATGGACTCAAAGTGGGACCTGGGCAATTATTTGATGTGACATGATGTAGTTATACTGACAGCTGTGTGACAGGTCACAAATGAAAACTGTCTGCTCCCCCCCTCCTTGTCTCTTGACTGTTTTCTGCCGATGCCACTTTGAGGAGGAGGCGTTGATGAATATCGGAGGCAACGGTGTCATAGCATTGATACTGCGGGACGAGTGTTCATTTAACATGGGCACACTGCTTGCAAAGGAAGACACCGGAAGCTTAATGCTTTTGGAAAGAAGTTGGTGGGGCAGAAGTCTCTATTTGTAGCAGAAATCTTGCCAGTGGGGGCGAGGGTGGGTCTTCTGTTGTAACGTGAAGCGAGGTAGGGTAATAGATTTTTTAAAATAATTTCACGTTCCCGTATCTGCATACATTGCATAATCATGGCGCGCTAAATGTTTATTAATGCGCCGGCATGTGAGCACAATCTGGACAATTTATCAAACGTAGGTTTCACATCGTGTGCCTGCAATACGCAAATTCTTCTTCCAAGCATATAAAGCAAAGGGAAGATGCTCAAAGATAGAGGAAACCTGGGGCTGGTGCACTGCTGAGACCCACTGTCCTATAGCACTGTGGTACTACAGCACTGTGCTAGCTACACTCGACAGCAGTCACAGAGACAAAGCGATATTTGAGAAAATCGCCAGCGTTCCAGCTCTGAGGAATACAATGGCTGCATTAATCACTCGTCTCTGCTGCTCTCCCCACGACAAAGCCCATCTCATAGCAGTCCTGCCTCCAGTAGAAAATATATGAAATATTAAGAAGAAGCCTCTGTCCTGGATCATGAACCATTTAGGATGCACCTATTGCATGGGAATATACCCGCATGGGAATAGATCTGATCAGTGAGGTTGCATTGAAGTGCTAAGTGTGGACACTCAAATGTGAACACGGTTGACTTCTGATCTGGCACATCCAATCACAAAAGTCACATTGAAAAGACCAGGCTAACCATGGCCCAAGTCGTTTATTAAGAGTTTACTATTGGTTTCCTCAGCATTTGTTACCTCAGCATTCAGTTCAGAATTGTGTTGTGTACTCGGTCTAGTCACGTACAGGCGCCGTGTTTGGATTCTGACCTACTCTGGACTTTCATGACCCAGATCAGCTTTACAATACCTGTTCTTCTCCATTGTGTGACATTGTGTGGGATTTCTCCCTTTACTGCCCCTGTGAAACGTGCATGATGGCTCTCATAACCTCCTGCCAGTCACGTCGATGGCGCCCTTTAATGAATCAGTTGATCATCTTTGATTACTCCTGTGGAGTCTCACGGACCACGCTAGAGTGCCTCTCACTGACGATGGATGCTATCCTCCTGTACGTTTTGCATGACTACCTTTCCGTTGTCTAATCTTCTTGCTCAGTCAGCGCACGGGAAGATGTATTCTACAGGAGAGCCCTCCTCCTCGGGAGTGTTTCGCCGAAAAGCCGTTCGTCTCTGTCAAAACAAGGCGCGCCCGTACTTCGTCATGTGTGCTTAGGGATTATTGACTGTGCCGGCTCTTTCAACAAGGAAATGAGGCGGCAGCCGTGGCGGTGTTGGAACACCACAGAGTTTTCTTTTGCATCGGTGTGCTTACCTAACGTGGTTACTCGTATTAAGCTTGTTTAGAGAGGGATTAATAGATTGGCTGCACGGGGCTGGACGCAATGTGTGGCGTGACTAACTGGTTAGAAGCGGTCATGTTATCTCAGACAGGTACAATATTTTCTGTCTGCACTTAACAAGCAACAGGCTCCTGTCCTCTGACTGTTACAGAATTGATGCGTTTCGCCTTAGAGAGCAAACTTCACCGGCGCTGACTTAGGGCTGTCATGGGTCACCCCGAGTGAACGTTGAAGTTTATTAGGAATATAAATCTTCGGGCTGTCATTCAGTCGCTGCCGCTGTAGCTACGGGGCAATACTTGGACTGCGATTTTTATCGTTTTAAGATTCATGTTCCCCCTGATTTGCTCCCCCTTGCTGGTGCGGTAAACCGCACTCGCTGTAAACGGCATGGCTAAGAAAACTGCCGGAGTGCTACCGCGAGAGTGGTCATAGCGCTACTGTATATGGTCATAAAAGGAGAATGTATGGAGTGCGCAGCCAATCGTGTTGTGAAGGCCAAGCGGCCAGCAGAGCAGCCATCAGTTGCTTAGCAGCACTTCCCATAAGCACTTGAGAGTGGAGCTGCTCTGGACTCGTGTCTTTATTTTCTCCCGTTTGAGGTGTTAGTGGGGGTGGGGGGGGCATTCAGAAATAAACCCATTCTGTCTTTTGCGGCAGCTGCATGTGACAGAGAAAAGAGGCCGTGTTTTGCTTGGCAAAGTGATCACGCCAGACCGTGAATAGCAGGTGACGTCGACCGCTGATGGAAATTGTGTGGGCTTTGCTATTACCAGTGGCACTCGGGGGCAGGGTCACTCTGATTCTTCTTGCGAAGCCCCGCTCGGGGGACAAAATAAACGTTTCCGTGAACGTGGGTTACGCAACGCCTCTGGGATTGCCGCGGCAGTCGCCTCCACGTGTCGGGACATGTTTGACGTCCTGTAAATCAATGTTTGGCCATCAGAGCCAAACATTCTTCACGTCAGGTCTTTGAGCTACTCGTGTCAGACTGCATGATGCTTGCCTTAAGCCCAGTTGTGTCCTTTAGCTTCAAGCACAACCGTGAATTTCCAGCTGTATAACTGAGTGTTTACACTCCAGTGGCTCTTGTGTGTTACTGATCACTAGTGGTCCACCTGTATAACTGGGTACTGTATTCCAAGGGTCCTTCTCTATGACTGGGTTCTAAACTTAGGGTCCATCTGTATGGCTAGGAAGGTGAACCAGTGTGACTGGATACGAAACACACAATGTCCACTTGTGTAACTGGGTACTAAACCGCAAAAGGTCTGCCTGTATAACTGGGTACTAAACACAAAAGAGCTACCTGTATAACTGTACTAAATACTAAAGGTGCAGCTGTATAACTGGATACTTAATACTCATGGTGCACCTGCATAACTGTACTGAATACTAAAGGTGCACCTGTATAACTGTGTGCTAAGCACTAAAGGTCCATGTGCATGACTGAGTACTAAATACTTAAGGTCCTCCTGTATAACATGGTACTACACTGAAGTCACGGATGTATAAGTCGGCACCAAATTTGTGGAGTTCCACCTGTATAACTGGGAACTACAACCCCAATTCTGAAATAGTTGGGACGAAGTGTAAATTGTGAATAAAATCAAAATGCAATGACTTTCAGATCACATGAGCCAATATGTTATTTATAATGGAATGCAGATAACATTTCAAATGTTGAAACTGAGACATTTTACATTTTTATCCACAAAATGAGCTTATTTCAAATTTTCTCGCTGCAGCAAGTCTCAAAAAAGTCGAGACAGGCAAAAAAGGGCTGAAAAAGCAATTAATATATAAGAGAATCAGCTGAAAGAACATTTAGCAAGTAATTAAGTTAACTGGCATCAGGTGTGTAACATGATTGGCTATAAAAGGGATGTCTTAGAGAGGCTGAGTCTCTCAGAAGTAAAGATGGCCAGAGGCTCTCCAACCTGTGAAGGCTTATGTAAAAAAATTATGGAATACTTTAAAAACAATGTTCCTCAACGTCGAATTGCAAAGGCTTTGAAGGTCTCGTCATCAGTGCATAACATCGTCAAAAGATTCAGAGAAACTGGAAAAATCTCTGTGCGTAAGGGACAAGGCCGAAGACCTTTACTGGATGCCCGTGATCTTTGGGCCCTCAGAAGCCACTGCATCACTCACCGGCATGATTCTGTCATTGACATTGCTAAATGGGCCCAGGAATACTTCAAGAAACCACTGTCTGTAAGCACAGTCCGCCGTGCCATCCACAGATGCCACCTAAAACTCTATCATGCAAAAAGGAAGCCATTGTTGAGCATGATCCAGAAGCACCAGCATGTTCTGTGGGCCAAGGCTCATTTAAAATGGAATCATGGGCGTCGTGTCCTCCGGGCTGAAGAGGAGAAAGACCACCCCTCCTGTTATCAGCGTTCAGTTCAAAAGCCAGCATCTCTGATGGTATGGGGATGCATTAGTGCTTATGGTGTAGTACTGTAGTACTACAGCCGCTGTAGTACTTCTTGGTGCAGAAAAACAGGTTTCATCAGGAATGTCACTTGCGACCTTTTGTTATTCATGGGACGACTTGCATGCTTTGAAAAGCACCATGAATGCTGAAAGGTATATAAAGATTTTAGTGCAACATATGCTCCCCTGCAGACGACATCTACTCCAGGGAAGGTCTTGTGTATTTCAGCAGGACAATGCAAAACCACATACTGCAGCTATTGCAACAGCATGGCTTTGTAGTAGAAGAAATTTGCGTCTTTGCATTGACTTTGAATGTAATCTGTCGTGCGAAAAATTCGTTTTGCGTCCAGTGTAAAAGCGGCTTAAAATTTCAGGTTTGGATACGAGGTGATGCGATGATCACGATTGACAATTAAACGTGTTTATAGTAGGAAATTTTTGAACCGTCCAAAACTTTTCTTCGATCAACACGATTGCCACGACTGACCTCAAGATCTGATAAGATCTGATAGGATCACCACGATTACTCCACGATTAAGACCACGATTTCGGTCGTGCCGCGAATCATGATAGTGGGAACCTGGCATAACCCAGGGAATCTCAACAATTACTGATTGAATTGAATTGATCAGATTATTATCATGTTTTAGCATGAACATCATCTTAATTTTCGTAAATGATAAACATGGATAAGTTTGAAAGCTTATTTCCTTTGTGGTTTGTAGAGTGAGAAGGGATTTTGGTAGAGGGGAGATGTGTTGACTTTGATGTGGTGCAGTGAAGTAAGATGCTGTGCTAATGTGTGTTTCAGGACCACGCCACCCGACTCCATGACCAACGCTAGGTACCGGCCCACCTGGGACCTGGCTCTGGACCCGCTGCTGTCCTGTAAGCTGTGCCTTGGAGAATTTCCCCTGGAGCAGATGACCACCATCACACAGTGCCAATGCGTATTCTGTACTCTGGTCAGTTGTGCTAATGTGTATTCTGTACTCTGGTCAGTTGTGCTAATGTGTATTCTGTACACTGGTCAGTTGTGTCAATGCGTATTCTGTACTCTGGTCAGTTGTGCTAATGTGTATTCTGTACACTGGTCAGTTGTGCCTAGGCATATTCTGTACTCTGGTCAATTGTGCTAATTAGTATTCTGCACTCTAGTCAGTTTTACCAATGCTATATTCTGTGCTGTGGTCAGTTGTGTCAATATGTAGGCTATTTTGTACTCTGGTCAGCTCTGCCACTGTATATTCCATACTCTGGTCAGTTGTATCAATGTCTATTTATCTGTATACTGTACTTAGGTTGGCAGAGTTCATGTGTAGTCTGTACCCCAAAGATTTGAGTTGATGCATATTCTGTACTCAGATCAGATGTGTCAGTGGTTATTCATGCATATTCTGTACTTTGACCAGTGGTGTTAATGTTTATTCTGGACTCTGTTCAGTTGTGTCACTGCATAGATTGATGTATTTTATATTTTGGTCAGTGATGCAAATATTTAGTCAGTACTCTGTTGAGTAGTGTTGGTCTGCATTGAACTCAGCAGTGCCAGTTTAGATGTTTGTTTTCTATCCTGGTCAGTGGTGTCGATCTTCACTCTCTACACTGGAGTGGTCAGTAAAGCTTACTTTTGCCACGTACTGCGGTCAGTGTTTTGAGTATTTGTAATTATTTCCTTCTGGGCTGTGATCAGTTGTGCCAGTTTTTCTTCTGTGGCCTGGTCGGTAGTGTTAGCATACTTCTTTCTGTTCTGGGGTCCGTGGTGAAAATGCTTTTTACCCCCCCCCGTAGTGCAGATGTATTGCACTCAGGTCATTGCAATAGTAGTAGTATTGCAATGTCTTCGCTAGTGTTTTTGCTCCAAGTTTTCCCCCATTCTTGGGCCGGTTTGTGGTGTGCTCTTGGAAATTTCCTCACAAGCAGTGGAGCTAACAAGCTAACTGTCGTCAGCTGGACATCATTTTCGATTTAGCTCATAAGGCACATAGCCAACGAGATGACCGTTATCATGAGGAAATTATTTTCCATTCAGCGGCCGTGTTGTGGGGGAGTCGTCATCCTGTTACCTGTATCATTTGATAATGTCTGCCGTTACCAGGCTTTTTAATGGGGTTGAGTGGATGGAAATCTCTCTGCATGGCAACGGGAGCGCAGCTGTTTCTCATCAGGGCGTCCAATGGCCTACTTCCTATCTCTGCCTTATTGGCTTGACTGGCTGCCAGGCTGTAAACGCCGATTTAAGATGCGCCGTAATTTGATATTGAAATAACAAGAGTAGCTGCGCCGCATAACTGCGCTCTATCCTGCAGTATTGGAGGGATTTTTTTTTTTTTTCTTTGAGATATTCTCAGCCTGAAACGTGTCACTGTAATATAAATATAGCGCTGCGTTAGTCACAGGGTTGCAGTCAATTGGCTACGCAGGAAGATGTTGTATGTGGAGGACGGATGAAAGGGAAAGCATGACGAACGGTTTGTCTGAAGTGGAACTGTGATGCAGAGGCGTCCGCTGAAAACAAAGACTGATGTTAGCGCGCTTGTCGTCAACATCTTTGTTTATCCTCATTATAGCGGCTCTAGCACGTGGTGCCGAGTAGACCCCTGGGGTACGTCTCGGCTCTCTTAAACTGCGTCCACGTTTTCCTCACTTGTGTCTTTTCCTTGCGTCTTAGTCCCTCCCTCCAGAATGGATGGAGAGGTGCAATCCGTATGAGGAGAGAAGAAACGAGGAAATCGGTTTTAGAGAAATGTGGCGTCGTTTCATCTGAGGTCTCACGTGAAGCGAGTCCATTTAGGATGATTTCACATATCTGGATCTGCTGCCAGCACACCGATTGACATCATGGCTTTCAGCTGAAAATGTTTCGGGAAGTACATCTCTTGTCCCCTAGCTCATAGCTCCTCAGAGCTCCCTCCTCACACCTCGCAGGAGGAATAAGTGCTTTGAGACAGCCTGCAAGATGGAGGTTCCGGAACAACTTTCCAGTTCAGTTGAGGAGTGAAGAGCAAGGGAATGTCAGATAAGAGAAATGAGATGTACCCTTGGTCGCTGCATGGTTACATGAGCACCTATTCCAAAATGCCAAAGTGTATTTCTCTTGTCTCGTTTTTCAGTAACTGAATTTGGGAGCACGACATTACTGATTAACCACTTTCTCTCCCTCTGAATTCAATTTCAATGTTTTATTTGGAATGGGGCAAGCGCTATTGGCTCACTGGAAGAAAGTTGTGGGTTTGAATCCTTCCTGGGGCCTTTCTGTGTGGAGTTTGCATGTTCTCACCTTGTTGGTGTGGGTTTCCTCCGGATACTCTGGTTTCCTCCCACAGTCCAAACACATCCTTGCCAAGCTAATTTGAGACCCCTGACGCCACGTCCGCACAAATAAATTTTCATTGTAAAACAGAGTTTTGAAACGAAAATGATCTTCTTCTACACTAAAGCACAGTCCCAGAGTTTTCAAACTTGAATGGGGTCAGCTGCAATTTCAAAAGTCTTAGTGTTAGGGGTTCAGAAATGCCGGAGAAGTGTTGACGCTAGGCAAAAACGTAGCAGAAGTTATGCATTTTAAGACTAAAACATTAATGTGGCCGTGGCCTGAATTGGCCAGAGGTATTAGTGGATGAGTGAATGGCGTGTGATCCCTGCAATAGATGGGCGAGCTGTCCAGGGTGTGTTCCTGCCTTTTGCCCATTGCATGCTGGGATAGGCTTACCTCCCACTCCCCATAACTGTGACCAGGAATAAGCGTGTTCACAGAAGCACAGATCTAAAAGTCTGTTATTATTTTTGTACTATTTTTATTATTATAAGAATCATTCTGTATTTACTATATGTTATTGTTATTGCTTGGGCAACACAAATGTTCAAATTTGTCATGCCAATAAAGCTTTATGAATTTGAATTTAATGGAGGGATGGATGGATGCTTTATTGGGACATCTCTCTCTCTCTCTCTCTCTCTCTCTCTCTCTCTCTCCCTCCCTCCCCTCCTCAGTGCCTGAAGCAGTATGTGGAGTTATTGATTAAAGAGGGGCTTGAAACTGCTATTACATGTCCGGACTCCGCCTGTCCCAAACAGGGACACCTACTGGAAAATGAGGTAATCTCTCCTTTTTCTGCATCGCTGCCTGTGCCTCACCGGTGCTTATCTGTGCCTTTCACGTTTGCTTGCCTGGCTGTCTGCTGTATTGCCAAAATCTAGATTTTCATCCAGTAGGAGAGGCTGCGCTTGATAAATAGAAGCCTTGTTACACTTTTTTCAATATCACTGTTTTCCTGCACTGTATATGAGCCCCTGAGTGGTTTAACTCTTTTTTTTTTTTTTCTTCTTCTTCTTTAAAGTTCTAATGATTCCTAAGTGGTCAATCTATTAAGTGCAATGAGGGATTAACTTAGTGTTGTTCCAGTACTGTACAATTGGTGGGTCATATGTTCCACACATCTAGAATGCATAAAATGCTCAGTTGTGGTCCAAAATGGAAAAAAAATGAGTTGGACCACTCTTATTCTAAGGGCTCATATTTCTGCATATTGTACCATATATACCAGGTGCCATTTTGTCCAATGGAACTGAACTTAATTTGCACTGTGCATTGGAGGTGATGGACTGACTTGTCACACTAACATTTAACTCCTATCAGTCCACTCTGTCCTCAGTCAGTGTGCCCTGCTGCTTGAATAGCTGAATCTCTATGGCAGTAGGGTCAGAATTATAGCAGCAAGCCAGTTTGTGTTTCAGTCATATTCATTTATTTAATCTGTCTTTTAGCTGGGCCTGAAATATTGTTGATGGTGTGGCACTTTTGCGGAATCCCCTTGGGCTAATACACTATAAACTTTTTTTAGAAATGATGTTAAAAATGAAGATCTGTGTGTTTATGCATGTCTCGGTGTGCAACGGTTCTTGTGTACATGTGTTAGTGTGAGACTGGCTGTGTGTTTGTGCATAGTTTTAACCAAATTTATGTTCAGAATGAAAGTATGTGAGTTTGTGTACTGAGAAAACAGCTGTGTGTGACCACACGTCTGCACCGATGATGACTGGTGTGTTTATGCCTGTGTGTTTGCATTTGTGCACATGCTGGCATGCACATGCACCGATGTGCCAAAACATAACCACTCACAGATGAAGCAGATAACGTTGATTATCTCCTTACAATGGCTCATGTCAAAGTCTACAGACAGACCATAGACTGTAAGGGAACAGTTGGTTCTTGTAGTCTTTTTGTTAGAAGTCGGAGAAATGAGACCTGAGTGTCTTGGACAAGCGTCAAATCTTTATGGCCAGATGAGTGGGTCAGAGTATCTCGAAGGTGGCAAAACTTCTGGGGTGCTCCCCATTGGCTGTGGTGAGTAGCTACTGACAGTGGTCTTAGGAGAGACTAACCATGACCAAGAAACAGTGTTGGATGCCCAAGGCTCATCAATGCACAAGAGCACTGATGGCTATCCTGTTTGGTCCAAGTCAACAAAAGGGCTACTGTGGTGCCAGACAGTTGCACAGAACTTAAATGATTCATCGGCGAGGGATATTGAAACTTACTTGAGTGCACCGCACCCTGTGCGCATGGTGCTGTGTAGCTGCGGACCAGTCGGCGTGCCCACTCTAACCCCGATCCACCATCAAAAAGGCCTACAATGGGCACTTAATTGTCAGAACTGGACCATGGAGCAATTAAAGAAGGTCGCCTGGTCCAGCGAGTTCTATGTTCTTTCACACCATGTGCGTTAGCTGGGTACTTGTGCACCATCTACCTGGGGAAGAGATGGCACAAGGATGCACTGTGGGAAGAAGGCAAGAGGGCGGACAGAGTGTGATGCTCTGGCTGATGTTCTTGGTCTAGGAATTCGAGTAGAGGTCTGACAGAGCCATTTTGGCAGCAACAGGTGGACTTACACAGTAGGCTAATGGTTTTAATGTTGTGGCTGATTGATGCACGTGTGCGTGTCTGTAAGGTGTCATCATTGCGCTGTTGATTCTCTCCTTGTTCCATTTCTGCTGCTTCAAACTGCTGACGCATTCAGTACTCATCGTATTCATGAAGCGTAGCTCTTAGATGTCACTGTGGATGACGTCTGCGGCTCTGCCTCCCACAGATCGAGCTCATGGTGGCTGCGGAGATCATGCAGAGATACAGGAAGCTCCAGTTCGAGAAGGGTGAGTTGGGTCTTTTCAGCCAAAAGGCTTTTATTTGCTCCTATATCTGCGAATAACTGTTTGATGAGCAGTTCAGAGCTGAAAGAAACCAGTTGCTCTGGGCGCTGAAACTGTTCTTCTGACTGATAGGAGTGACAGAAAGCGCTACGCAATTTCTGAAGTTCAATATTCACTAGGTTTGTGTGAATATGGCATAAATCTAAATGAATAGAGAGCAGTAAATATTTAGACAGTCTTGCATTTTGGAAAGGTCTGTAGTTCTAATGGGGTTCACATGATGGTGCGAGTTCCTGCTAATTAAAGTTTACACTCTCAGTGAAAGCATCATATTCATTGTTCCCAAATCTAATGTGCAGGTGTTAAGGGCCAAAAAGGTGAAATCATGTCACTGTTCAAATGCATAGACTTTCGACAGAGAATAAAGAGACATTACAACCAACATAAAGTATTTAGCAATATCTGAATTTCAAGGCATCAGATAAAGTTCGATTGTGTTCGTAAATTAAATCTGGCTCTGTACAGTGTTCTCTGTATCTATTTGGTCTGTGATGCTGTTCAAAAAGGCAGCAATTTTCCCATGGTTCTTGGGATATGGATGTAAATGCCAGCGTCATATTCATTGTTTCCAAATCTGTTGTGCTGGAGTTCACACCAAAAAGTTAAAAATATTTATGGACCTCTGTTTATGGAGCAAACCCCTAGCAGATGTCAGGTAACAGTGTGAAACTCCCTAGGAGTCGACACATTTGGACTTTGTATCAGTTCTGACCATATAAAAAGGCAGGTTTTTTAACGATAAACCTCCCGTTGGCACAGCCTTTTTTCGTATTACTTCTCATATCTGTGCCCAGAATGCAGCGTACAGTGTGTTTTACGGCCGCATATTCCGCTGAGGGATTCAGGCTGAATAAAACACTAATGCTCTCAGTGGCAGGCCCAGTCCAGGGTGAGACCCTCGGGGCCCAGAGTGTAATGTGCAGCTCCTTAATCAATGAATCCCACTGACGTCCCCAGCGGCGAATTCAGCTGATTGTGAATTCGCAGCAGTGTACCACGCTGTCTCGGTATTACCGTCTGCTGAGATTGAAGGGGGAGTGAGGTGGAAGGGTGCTGCCAATATGATAAAAACCCGCAAGGGCTCTGTTAAATTCATTTTGAATTGTTTTGCTTTCTTTATTATTTAATTGAAAGCCTACCTTCCTGGATTTAAAGCAGGAGCTCACTCTGTGCCACTCTGAAATTCTGATAAATCTGCTGTCCATAGTCAGTCTTGCAAATGTGAGCACAGTGTATGGGTGGTGGGGTGTGGGCAACCCTGCATTTTTACAGATGGCTGCAGCACACGCACGCACGCACGCGCACACACACACACTCATCAGCTCTTGTGACTTATGACCCCTCCCCCCCACATTTGTAACTGAAATTACTTCCCTGCTTTCGTGTGAAAAAGCAGCAGTCGGTATTTTGGCATGAATTACTGGCCTGTGCAGAGAGAGACGAAGGTGGTTTAAATGGACTTAGGAATGGTCCGGAAACTCCCCCCCCTTCCCCATCTGCTCGGCCCTAGTTTCTGTGGTACTGGACGGTGCCATGCTGGCATAGTTAGTAGGCTGGCACAGAGCCCTGTTGTCCTAGCGGAAGCATGCTAATACCGTCCAGTCTGTCCTGGGCCTATTTCTGTTGCCACGTCTGGCATTTGGAATGTTATTTTGTGCTGGAACCATCGTTTCCAACGCTGTTCTTCGAGCAATACCACCCTGTATATTTCCATTGCGAACCGTAATCTGGGGCACCTGACTTGGCAGCTAGATCCCCTGGTACGGGGTTGATGACCACAGCTCCAGGGTGCACTTTGTGTTCTATGTCGCTCTGGATAAGTGTGTCTGTTTAACCCCATAAAACCGACGGACCCGTATATAGGTTCGTAAAATGCAGCAGCTGTGTTCAAACGTTTGAAACTTCAAGCCTATTTTAAATTGCAAGGTTTCCAGTGATTCCAAAGATGTCCAGCTGAATTACCGGGAAATGTGTGTAAAATAATGCACAAGATCTGGATAATTTCCATTTGATGTAATGCCGCAGCCATAAAAACACGGCATCCTAGGTTTGAATATTTCTCTCATATATAAGTGTGATGTAGGTTCAGTGAAGTGCTACAACCAGGTACAGGATATGTGACATGGTCCTACAATATGAAAAGAAGCACTTTTTTGAAGGTGAACCCACTTGAAGGAAAACTTATTAAGGGGGAATTAAGGGGTGGGCTAATGCCTGTAATGTAATGTAACGTAAGGTGTTGTTGTGTCGCAGAGGTGCTGCTGGACCCGTGCAGGACCTGGTGCCCGTCCTCGTCCTGCCAGGCCGTATGCCAGCTCCCGGAGGCGGAGTCTCAGGGGGCACAGCTGGTGAAGTGCGCCACGTGCAGCCTGGAGTTCTGCTCGGCTTGCCGGGCCGCGTGGCACCCGGACCAGAGCTGCCAGGACCCCCCGCCCGTCAGCTCTTTCCTGACCGCGGAGAGCAGGTCAGTCGCCCACGTCGCCTACACTACAGTCTGACAACCACCACCCGCCGTACGTGCCCCCAGGATAGTCGGTGACTTTTATCCTACCTTTTAGCGTAGGATTACCCTCAGCCGGCTCCCGGGTGCTTGGATTAGCAATCAAACTATTGATTTGCTCAATAGCTTATTGGTAGAATAACTGGCGAATTTAGATTAAAATAGCACCACTGTTCTGTGCATCTCAAGCTCATAAGTCATTTCTCCATTCTCTGATTTCTATCTCTCCCTTCAGATTTTGTTTGGTTGAGAATTATGAACGTATGAATGTAAAATAACTAGATTTATTTTAAGGTGGCACTTGGTGTGGTTTCAAGTGCTAAAAAGCATTGATGTTCTGTGGAAACTATCTTGTTATGCGTATCCGACGCAGCATTTTCCATGGCGTATAAAAGTATAATGCTTTGCATTCACTTTGTGATGCAATAAACAAGAAGGCTATTAAAATATAAATTGGCCTGCCATTCTAGTGTTTACCTTAGTTATTCAGCAAATAGTTTGCTTATGAAATCATGTAAACTGGACCAGGAGGAGTGGAATTGTTTGTTGAAAGGTAAGAAATTCTAACTGCCCTTACTGACCTGTGGGCACATTTCCCTGCACTAACAGTTTCATCATTAACTGAGGCCTTTCGTGCGTCTAAGGCTTGTTTAATACATCTCTGTAATTGTAGTCATGAATTTATGAAGCCCTAAGATTGTAAATGTAGGGCAAGAGGTGCATTTACTTTGCTTTGTATCATTTCAGCTTCATTAGCTCATTTTCAGTTTGACCACTTTTTCTCAGTCTTTTTAATAGTTTGCACCGTTTTAAAGTGGTATGAGTGGTTTGCAGCATTCGTGAACGGGTGTAGCGTTTATACTTGTTTGGCATGTAGCAGAATTTGCGCAGGCCACTCAGTCAAATTATTTACTATCAAGTGCAACATTCTTTCTTGGAAAAAGGATGCCAGTGTCATCAAACCTTTTAGTCTCGCCCTTTGTTAAATCGCTCCATATTTGTTGTTTTAATTTCGCAGTGGCGATTGACCGTTCTCTCACCAGTGGACCAGTTATCATCTCAGTGGTGTTTGCCGATACTGGATGCTATGTGTGCTTGTTTAAATTCTTCTGGAGGAACGCAGCATCTTGGCGTGCAACCTGCAACCTTTGCACATAGCGCACATTCCACACAACTCGTGTGCCGACCCCTTTTGACATGTAATCTGCTTAAGTATGAAACAGGTCAAACATTGGTTCAGTCAATGCATTCAAAGTTGATTGGCCCACTTGCTCCCTGTGTAATGTCTAGTCCAATCAGAGACGCATCTCACATCCCAATCATTATCCATTGTCATCATCATAATCAGATCACCAGAAATAGAATGTCGTTTCAGCAGCATTGCTGCCATTCACGTCATTGCCTCTCCAGTGAGAGAGCATTGTAATGAGTTGGAGACTGCTTTTGTACATATAGCGTGTGTTTTCCATAAGTATTTGGACACCAACAAAATTTTAAAGGCTGCAATTCCTGCATAGAAATGAATACCGTGTAAGAGGGCTGACATCTTTTCATAAAAGAGGGGACTGCCCGGCTTAATTTTTGTGTGCTTTCATCCATACTAAGTGGTCTGTCTTTATGCTTACAGCATTTTAAAATGATGTCACTGTCCAAGTACTTCAGGCCTAGACTGTATGTCCTACATCTCTGTATATCTTGTTGGAGATTCAGAAGACTCATCCCTGGTATAGAGGGACAGACCTCTATTTGCATCCGACTGCGGATTCTTATTACTCTGGGGAATCAATGCGTGAATGGGTTTCCAAGGTTACAGAGAGGTTCCCCCCCATTTTAAAAAAGCGCTATAGTTGACCCTAAGCAGCAGTGTGTGAGCAGTGTAAGTCTTGGTTAGCGCGCGGCAGTGTTTTTAAGTGATATAAACCCTCGGCTGGAAATCCACAGAAGGCCACAGTCCTCTGTCACCTGAACGAGTGTGTCGGCTCCCCAATCAGTGTCGCGCGAAGGATGAATGAAAGGTGTAATTTAATTGCCTCCGGCTGGATCGATACTACGAGAATTGCCTTGGAAGTGCAATCAGCTTACCAGCTCTCTGTGGAGACGAGGAAAAGGCCATTCGGTTACAGGACAGAGCGGTTTCCTGTCACACCTCACTCGTCTTTGAGGTGTAGCCTCTCGCTAACACACCAGGGAATAGGAAAATGTTAAGGAGAGCGAACCGCTACAGATATAAGGTCAGGCATCCATGGATATCAAGGCAGTGCTTCTCCAAATGGTCATACAGCCATATTCTACCAAAAGTCTCATTCGTCCGACGTTCTCGAAGCTAGATGCGATGAAACTTTGTTTTTAAAAAGTGCTATTTCAATGAAGCTGTAGTACTTATCTGTTTTGGCCTGTTACCAGAATTGAAATTGATTTGTTGTCTTGAATGAGTCGTGTGCAAATTGAGTCATTGTGTGTGTATTGAGCTAATCAAGAGCCGTAGCCTGTAAAAACATCACATCATTTATTCTTTTTTTGTTTTTTTGATGCCGTGAGGTATCTGTGGTTTTTTTTTTTTTTTTTTTTTTTTTTTTTTTTTTTTTTTTTTAAGTCCATTTGTCACATTTGGAGAATGACCTTGAGGCTGCGCTGTGGTTTTGTCCAACAGTACATCCATTGTTTTTACATCTACTCTGCAAGAAGTGTCTGTCTAATGAAGTCTTTTAATTGTATTTTGAAACTTCATAATCTTTTTTCTCTCACAAGTGGAAAATTAGCTCTTAGGTTTCTCTTTGCTTGTCAAGCGAAATTTTCTTATCACATTAGCAAATGTGCAAATGAGTCAAAGTCATCTCGCATCATTGGCGAAATGTTTGTCTTCCTGAGAAAAAAGGTAATGGTAATAAGCATTTTAAAACTAAATACAAGATCAGAATGCTTTGTAAAATGGCCTCATTTTTGATTTTTTGCTGTGTAGAAACACCATATTTAAAGTGACTGAGTCACATAATTATTTGCTATTGTTGCCATGTTCCTTTATTTTATACACCTTTGTGCAGTACTCAGATTCTAGAATTACTTGGTTATACACTGCAATAAAAGCCTGTCTTAACAAGTCCTCTAGTCTTGTAATGAGGCATTAAATCTTGTTTATTTATCATCGAAAATGGTACATATTGGCTTTTTTCAAATGTATTTTTGCTGGCCCGACTAGTGAGATTTCTTTTTGTCCGTTGGTAAATGTTGAAATGCGTTTAGTTGTCTCGCCTCACTGGCAATAATTGTTCTGATTCACGTAAATATATATATATATATATATTTGTATCCCCGGATGATGAGTCGGGGATACTATGGATCAGCGATTGTCACACCTTATCTGTGGAGATTATCTTGTGAGCGCTGAACTGGCCACAAATTTCAACTGATTCGTTTCACAATTGGCCTGGGCCTTGTGTGTGGGAGGGTCACAAAGCCTGTCAATTTTGGGAACGATTGCTTAAGGGGTCCAGGGATATGCGTCAACCAGTGGGCGACTGACTATCTAATTTCGTTCTGTTTTTTTTTTTTTTTTTGTGTGTCGCAGCTGGTTACATTTGACCGCAAGAGTGTAAGGAAATGACTAAGGACTAAACTGGGCTGGGCTTGCAGGCAGACCGGTTATGTTTCCAGTGAATGTTATTGCTTCCTTCAGCTTGTTCTACAAGGGTGACGAGGATGACGCTCCCATCAAGCGCTGCCCCAAGTGCAAGGTTTACATCGAGCGGGACGAGGGCTGCGCCCAGATGATGTGCAAGAACTGCAAGCACGCTTTCTGCTGGTACTGCTTGGAGTCCCTCGATGTGAGTGCGCTAACGTGCTAACGCACCTATGACTTATCCTCTTATAAGAGCGTGTGCGGCAATGCTACACGCAGTAGATGGAGCCATTTCTTACAAACTGTGTCGCAGGACTCAAAATAAGCTTAAATTGTGTTCGGTGAAGGACTTCAATTAAAGAGGCAATCATTTTTGCACTGAAGAGCTCGTTCTAAACAGATTTGGTTTGCGCGTCCTCTTGCGAATTGGCTGCATATAACCTCAGATGGGGTTTAAAGACACCAGTAAGCATATGTGTAATTTGCGGGGCAAGAGAGAGTCTATGCCCTGCATCTGTGCTAGTGCTTGTGTTCCTTGCGTAGAATTTATAACAGACTTTACTCCTTACTCTCACTCTGGAACCGTTGTCAGTAGGGTGATGTTTCTGTCAGGGCCACACAAGCAGGCGCGCCGTAAAGCACAGCCAGTGTTTATGTGCACCTCTCCCCCCAGGACGACTACCTCCTGATTCATTATGACAAAGGGCCCTGCCGCAACAAACTGGGACACTCCAGAGCGTCCGTTATCTGGCACAGAACCCAGGTAGGGGCAGCGGCGTCCCACATAGATCTTGTTATTTCCTGTCCTGTTCTACCGTGTTTTCTGCGTCTCTTTGTCCATTTGTTTGTTTGTGTGTGTGTGTGTGTGTGTGTGTTTCTTTGTGTTTATGTCTCCATCTGCAGCTATTGAAAACCTGAGCCTTCTACCTTCATTCCACATAAATGCATCCACAGTAATGCCTAGCCCCTGGCAGTTGTAAACAATGACCTGTCAGTGGACCTCTAGTGCTTATTGTGCCCATTTGTCCTCTGTACATTGAAGATTTACTTTGAGATGTGGTGCCGTTTGTGGCCCCATGCAGTGCTTTGCGGATGCAAGCCTATATGTCTGACTCTGTCAGATACAACCTCTACCTCAGCTTCGACTCACCGGAGAGCATAACTGCATCTTTTTTTTTTTGTTAAGCTGTGATAATGTAGCCTGTTATAAACGTGTTGTCTTGTACATATGAATTAATTCCACTTCAGGTGACGTGGTTCTTGTTCCTTAACCCTCTATTAACCACCGTAGCATATCTGCTACATAAAGTGAAAGGGTTAACAGCCTGGACACCCTCTTGGTTTTGTTTCTTATTGCCAAATAAACATTTGAGAATAACTTGTATGGTTCGTCACTTTGATCTTTCCGTTTACATTATTACCCAATGTAGCAGATCTGCTACATTTTGGAAAGGTAGGCCAAAGGGTTTTTTTTTTTTTTTTTTTTTTTTTTTTACTATTTTTCCAAATATTGGCCCATAATCAACATATTTGCCTAGGGAAATGATTTTTACACAGTTGGAAACGGACTTGGTTAACAGAGGGTTAACATGGACCAGTTCGCTCTCAGTATGTCTGTGCTTGAGAGCAAATTATGCTTTGAATAATGGAAATTCAGTTGCTGAGCAGACTGCCTGCTTTTGCGCATTCATACGTCAAATGCCACCATAAATCTTTTTTTTTTTGTTGTCTGCTGCCCCCTTGTGGAACGAATTGCGTCAGGTCAGGCTTATACTGGTAAAATGTCTGAACAGAGGATTAAGTGGTTGAACTCATTCATTGGTCGAGGTTTGAGACTCATTTGCAGCTACTCTGATCAGGCTTTAGTTCAGCTGGTGAGAATATGAAACTGGTTTGATTTAATTTCCAGTCTTTTGCCGGTTTTCATGTTTTGTTTGAATCAATATGGCCTGAGCCAGCAACCATACATGAGAAGTTAACTTCACTTTATTAGGAATGAAATGTCATTAGATGTGCAATGTCCATTGTTAGCATTGTGTAAGCTGGGTTGAACAGTCAAGGCCTGAGGTATTTAATCCCTTAAACTCTGATTTATGCTTGAATTTCCCCTTAAGTGTATTAATGTTAGAAGGGGAATTTTTTTCCATATTGTGAGACAGTGTCGCATAAATTATCCTTTATCTGTTGGTTGCAGCACTTCACTGAAGTCATGCTTATGCTGGTTGACATATTTAAATTTAGAGCGTCATCTTTTATGGCTTCAGCATTGCAGCAAATGGGAAATATCAATATCTTATCTATCATTTTATACAAATTACCTGTAATTTTGCAGAACATATTTGAGATCTTTGGAAACCTTTGGATCTCCACTACAATTGAAAATGGGGCAGAAGCTCCCCAGATTTAAATCATGTACTGTACATAAAGATGGGCGAAGCGTCTCCATTTCCAATTGCTGAACAAAAATGGAGCCAAAATATTCTTCATACAGACGCTGTTGTCTGGCACATTTGGAGGCAGAGTCTGTGCAGTAGTGATCAGGGGTTTAGCTGTAGTATCACTGTCCCACCCACGCACCCGCCCTACTCGGTCGCAAGTACTTCCCTGAACTTTTCACGTAGCCTGGCTGGCTGCTTTAGTGTTAGATTAGAGACTGGGTTGTGTCAATTTCATTATCACCTAATGTTATTGTTAGCCTGATGAACTCTATATTATCTTCTTAGGGAAGTCACCAAAAGTGGGCCTATTGATGGCACCATTCTACTACGACCGAAAGCTTGTGGGTTAGCTCATTTGGATTTATTTCTAGTGCAGTTGTATGAAGCTAAATACAAATGCTGCTTTACTTGTCCTTACTATTTGCTCCCATGCCAATGTCCATTGCACCTGCCAGCCTCTTCGAACTTGTGGACTGCTGTCTACTAGCTGGGCAGCTAATGCATCGACTGTGGTTAAGAACCTCATACAACCCTTTGTAGTAATGTAAATGCAGCCAATGGGGTGAATGAACTCCCCACTGTCATGTGTTTTAACATTAGGTCTAACTACCACGCTAGTTAGCTAGTTTCTGAATCTTTATTAACTAGCTAATTGGCTAGGTAGCTGACCTTTTTTTTTTTTTTTTTTTTTTTTTTTTTGCTTGCTAGCAAGATTTGGTAATTGATCCCTTAAATTAGCAATGAAAATTGATGGTGAAAAAGCACTTTGCTCTGAACATAGCATTGATGCTAATAGAACATAATACTATGTTCTGAGTAAAGAGATTTTTACCAGCAATTTCCTTTACTATCTAACTTCTTGTGACTTGTTTTAGAGTCTCGACAAATTAGCTGGCTAGTAATCTGGCAAACTGGTTTTAATTTTCAGCAATACCATATCTGCTAACAGTACACGATGGCATGTTCAGAGCATCGACATTTCTCTTGTCAGTTTTTGTTGGACTTTCAAAATTATGGATTTTATTCAGTTGCACTAAGACCTAGCAACTTATTCATATGTAATGTTAACAGTATACCTCTTTTCTATGGTCGCATTCTAGTGCTAAAGAATTCCCAGAAATAAGACAATAGGTGATTACTTTAAGAGTTGCTGTCAATTATGACTTTACACCCTCTTTTTATGGTATCAAATAACTAAATTAAATCAAACCTATTTGGATCAGTGGACACTTGAGCATGCATCATCCTGGTAAGAACTACTTCAAATGACAAAAATTTTGGGAAGTTATTATCTGACACGAACAGTAATTTTCTAGTGTGGCTCTTGTCCCATCCGCTAACATGGAGGGGGCAGACTTATAACCTGTACTGCTGCCAGCCACTAGGGGGTGATCAAGATGTTTTGGTCTCACTTTTTGGGAAGCTGTTAGGTTGTCCATCTTTATATGCAAACAATGGTTTGAATACAGCAGCTGCATTTGACTAACCCATATATGGGACCATTGGTTCCATGGGGATCATTTTCATTGACAGAGAGCTATGGATGAAGCGAACGCGCCGCCATGGTGTATGGTAGCCTCATCTTAACTTCTGGAATTAATTGCTTATTAATTGCTAAATGTATGCAATAAATCTTCTCTTCCCGCTGCCTCCGCAGGTGGTGGGGATTTTCGCTGGGTTCGGCCTCCTGCTCCTGGTCGCCTCCCCCTTCCTCCTCCTGGCCACACCCTTCGTCCTGTGTTGCAAATGCAAGTGTAGCAAAGGGGATGACGACCCCCTGCCCACTTAAAGGGGCAGGGGGGGGTCGGCAGAACAAAGACTAGCTGGTCATCGAAGGGCCAACTCTACTTTTCAGCCTCATTTATTTTTTTGCTCGTGCACAGCGAGCGCTTTGATATTCAGCAAGTCGGGGCCTCCAGCGGAAAGTCGTGCGATCGGCCCACCTGGGCGCTGAGTGTTGAGGCGGTGCCGTGACTTTAAGGGTAACAATGGTGGGCGGAGACCTGAGAAAGAGGGGCGGGCCTCTGAGGCTCATTAGCGTGTCGTAGCACTGGTCAGCCGCTGTGTGGGTTAGCATGTGGTCGGCGAAGCATCACAAGGGATTTTTCTGTACCTTCTTTTCTGACACGGGCGTCTTGAATTCTGTATAGATTAAATACGGTCTAATTTCTTTGAGGGTTGTTGATGGCATTACCTCATATAATTATTCTGGTGCATATTTGTTTGAGGGTTAGAGAAATGTAGATCTCCACTGAGATGAGCGCACTCTCTCTTCATTCAGCCTCTGCTGATGTTCATTTGTGTTTAAGGAGCAATGTTTTTTGATTTGTGCGTCTCGGCAATGCACATCCATCTTTTTCCTCAGAGGAGTTTGTGAAGTATGTTTTCCATATCTTTGTAAAGTTCTGGTATTGACTAAAATTCCTTCAGGACATGATTCCTTCATTTTGAGTCCCCGTGTGTCAAATATTTTTGGGTCTGTGCTTATTGCTAATTATGTAAAATACATTTTGCAGTACTGTTCAGAAGTCCCTCTGATGTGAAATAAAAAATGGAAGCAGTGTGGTTGTTTTGGTTTTGATGGAAGCAAGTGTTTTGGTTGTATAGCATTTATACCGAAGGAAAGTATTTTACTGAATCTGATGTTCACTTTGGTAAATGGCTTATGGCTTCAAAAATGGGGTTTATTTCTTGTGTTAATTTTAGAGGTTTGACCCTAGGGCTTCAATTCTTGCATTCATATTACAGGAATTAACTCTTATCAATTGCCCTTTGGATGCAAAGATTATTGGCCTGTTGACCTATTAATTATTTGCCTCTGTGTACAAATTATTAATTGGTAAACCTCATGCAGTAAAATTTAATTGTGGACATTTTGCTGTATTACTGCATACTATCATTTTCATTCAAGGGGGATAGTGTCTGCCTATGATTACTTTTGGTTACATGAGCTATATGCTAATTGTCTGAATGGCTCAAAAATTGATGCACACTTTTACAAAGTAGCATTTCAAACAGTTAACGCACACTGTTTTCTTGACTATGTAATTAAACTGGGTTTATCACATTTTTGAAAATTGAATATGTTATAATTCACTTAGAACAACAATGTATATAATCCTGAGTGGTAGGTTTAATGTTTGGAACCATTCATGCAAAATATGCCAATATATTCACAGACCAACGCAGTTGTATAACATGTTTAAGTTGATTTGATTTTTTTTTTTTTTTTTTTTTTAAATTTGTGTAAGATTATACAACATTTAAAACTGGAATTGAAATTACTCCTTTTGTAAGCTGTTCGGTCAGTGTGGGGGTTTCCAGTAGAAAGTAGATGGTTGACCCATCTGAGTCTTTGTGTTTTTAAGGCAGAGCTATGTTTTTAAGGGGAGGTGGAGAGTGGGTGGAGACCTGGGAAAGGGGGGCGGGGCCTCTAGCTCTGTGGTGGGACTTGTGTATAGCAATGGTTTCATCATAAAAAGCTGTTTAAAGCTTTGTGCCTTCAGAGCAACTTTATTTGACATGAAATTATCAGGGACAAAATTTCAGTTATACTTTCTCAGTCAGGTTAATAATGGTTATGCTGTTCTGTTTTAAGTACTTTAAAATAAGTAGCATACATTATGATAACATTAGCCTGATGAGCAATTGTGAATCCAAATATCAGCACTTCAAGTACAAAGTACCTTAATTCTTGAGAAGCTTTTTTTTTTTTTTTTTTTTTTGTTCAGTCAGCTGACTGGTGTAGCTGGTAGATGACTTTCTGACCAATCAGCACAGCTGTAGCAATTCAGCCATTGTCTGTACAATCAACAGGGCTGTTACAACTGCTCTTCTTTCCGTCTTGTTTTTCCACAGCTGTTGAAATCTGCCCCTTCTGCATGTAGTCAGAATTGCTGTTGTTGTTGTTGTTGTTGTTAGAGCCAATTTCACCAATCAGCACAGCTCTTGGAACCTGAACATCTTGTTTGCCTGACAAAATTTTGATCTGTTTATTTCGGTTGTTTTCGAAGTTGAAACCCAGTCGATGTGAATCATGGGAATTGTGCACCGTGAGTTATTGCGTTGCTCACAGTTGCATCCTTCATACGAGTTTTTTGTTGTTCGTGGACTGCCGTCCAATGAGAATCATGGAAGATGCATATTCATTCATTCTGGACTGAGATAACAGGACCCCCTGCATGAGTAGCTCCTACACTGAAAGAAGCTAATGGGACCATTAATAAACTAAATCGAGCCTGAATGTTTCAGTCTCTTTCAGCTCAGCTATGAATAAAAGACCATTGGAAACTATGGTGTTTATTCAGTACATTGCTATATAAATAAAATTGGCACTGTTGACATTTACTGATGCTTTGGAAGTGCAGGTTCAATTCACTTTCTTGAGTCCAGTATTGCAGCAAGAAATTTACCTGCAGGCGCCATATTTGGAGTTCAGAACTGTGGTTTTGTGTGCTTTGTAGTAGGACCAAATTGTGACAATCATGCTATGAGCCTAAGTTACCAATATGGACATGAGTTGCCGTAAGATACTGCATGTATTTTTATGTGCATTTGTAAGAAATAAGACTGGACTTGTCATGTAAGATTACTCCAGGTTTGGCACCGATTCACTCAGCTAGAGCCTTTGCACTACATGCAGCATTCACCGTCGTGAATAAATTTCGAAGTAGTCTCCTACATTTTTATGCTATTAAACTTGATTAATCCCTCTCAGTGAAGTGATTTGGGCCAGTGTTTTTGGATCAAGTAAATTTATGTTAAGTTTAGTTTTTTCTCTTCTTGAGAAAAATACCAGTGGTATTACTTATAATATCACATGATGATGATTTTTTTTTTTTTTTTTTTGCACCTTCACATAAAATTAGGGCAGTTTAGGGTTTAACTCCTTACTGGTTCAATCCCTCATCCGCAGCTTGCAGCAAATGTTTATATGTTTATAGACAGACATTAGATTAAAGGTATTGATAAAGCCCCAAAACTGTCCTTTGTCATCTGTGATTTATTTGTATTTACCCATTTTCCCATGAAATTTCTCTTGTTGAATATGTTCACAGACCTCTCAGAAACTCCCTCGTAGTATGGGCTGATATCTTGGAGAAAATAAACATCTTGAATGCTGCCATAGTTTCCCTTAAAAGCCATTTCTGTGATTGAATGATCTCCGATCCTTATGCAGCACAGTTCTCGCACCCTTTAAAGGTCATGTGGCTCATTTCTTCTTGTGGACATGAGTAGTTATGGCACCGTTTTATCGACCATATTTATGGCATCTTGGACAATGCACTGCCCGTGTACCAGGATTCGCTTGTCTCATTGCTGTTTTCTCGCTTCAATGTGTTTGCTTTGTACAACTGGAGGAAATCTAAAATGTTTAAGTTTGTATTTGATATACTTGGAAAACCCTGTAATACACAGTAGTAACAATAAATATTTGGGGAAAAAAAAAATCACTGTGACAATAAAAAATATAAGTGTGCATATATTCAGTGTAACTGATTCTTGCAGCGGGAACAACTGAGATGTCCGATAACCATACAAAATTAATTGTGGGTTTCTCAGGTTGTTTATCCCTGTCTCTAGCGTCGTAGGCGTTGGAGTATAATCTATTTACTGTGTCCGCAGGCTTGCTGTGTTCGATAATCTACTCAGCAGATTTGAAAAACAAATCTGAAAATATTAAGACTACTCTGCCCTCCAGTGTCCAAAGACGGAACTGTCGCTGTTGGAGGAGAATGTTAGTCTGTTATTTGGTCTGTCGCGAGCACCCTTTAGATTTCGTGAATTGAATACGCATGTCCTACGGGTGTGATTTGGCCATTATGAACGGATTAAAGCGAAATACATATTTCGCTTCCTTTTTTTCAGGAATAAAATTGATTGGTGGAAATTTAGAAACCGATTCACACGATTTTCATTCCATTTTGATGGTAAATGGTGTTGAATGAACCATTGCAAACCCTTTGAATTTCATTTTTTTATGGAAAGTTTCGATTCTTCCGACAGCAGTTGACACAACTTGGCCTGATCTTTAGAGAATAGTTCTGTTTATGCCAATGAATTTCTGTGCTTGGCTATAATATGGCTCTTCTTTGTCATCTTTTAATTGCACAAGCAGACGGGCATGAGGCTGTTGAGCCTAAAATTGCTGATCAGCACCACGTATTCGACAGCGCTCTCCAAATCTTTCCGCTGCAGCTGTTCTCCAGCAGAATGTGCCAGGAATTGTCCAACAGTCATTAGGTACCCTAAAGGTATCTGCAGGTGTATCCCAGCTGTGTCCCTTAATGACCAGGACCGTTCTCTGTGGCCGTGCCCAAACCAGACTCCTAACTGCTGTATCCTCAAAATATGTTATGTCTATTAAACACGCTGCCAACTTCCTACAGTCTTCCCGAGAACAGACCATTTCTCAGAACAGCAGGTTGAGTGTGCTAAATGAAAAGGTTTTTAAATGTGGGAAATTATCTCAAAATGTACCTTTCTTCAACTTACCGGAGTATAGTAAAATATTTCGTATTATGTTGAGGGAATTGTCTAAAAGCTTTGATGACGTAAACTATGCTTTGTATGATGCCGCAGTGAGGAAGAATCAGAGCCAGTTTGGGGTCCAATCACCATTTGATCAATCGTAGAGGAAGTGGGGGGCGGTTTTTTATAATGAAGGCACAACAAATACCCTTCCACTCGAAAATTGTTCAGGGGATATATACTCCGCAAAGAAAATTTAGCAACACCCAAATTTTAAGTATTGTTGAAAAAAAGAAAATCTAATGACGTGAAATATATAGTCTTCCCAAAAATAACGCGTCCCTCCGGTGCACCAAGTTAAGCGGAGTCCTGGTCGCGTGCAGACCCTGCGTGTCACTGTGCTAAATCTGACTTTCAATGTACACCCACAGAGACACTGCTCGATCCATTCACTTCAGGCATACTTTTTTGCTCTACCTCTGTAACATTTCCCCAACTCTTCGGAACGTAACAAATCAAACGCACATACGTTCCTAGCTAAGACAGCTAGACTCAGCCGCGAATACACGCCGGTAGACGCATTCCGTGTGGAGATATGAGCAAAAAAGTCCTCCAAGCGGTTCAAACACTTCTCGCCATTTTTTTTTAATCCCAACATGCAACGACGCCAGGGAATTCCCATTAGAAGACATGGTGACAAGTGTTTGAACCGCGTTGCTATTTTTTGCTCATATCTCCACACGGAAGGCATCTACCGGCGTGTACTCGCGGCTGAGTCTAGCTGTCTTTGCTAGGAAGGTATGTGCGTTTGATTTGTTACGATCCGAAGAGTTGAGGAAATGTTACAGGCGAGAAGTGAAAAAAGTATGCCTGAAGTGAATGGATCGAGCAGTGTCTCTGTGGGTGTACATTGAAAGTCAGGTTTATAAATATCCACCCACAGTGACACGCAGGGTCTAGTTGCGTGTTGTTTTCTGCGTGCTTTGCACATGATTTTGGACGATTCCTGGCCCAAGTGAATCCTGTCACTTGAATCCCGTTAAAAACCTGGTCGACACATTTGGGATGCTCTTTGTTGATCGAAAAACTCTGAAAAGCGTAAAATCTAAATTATGGGGCATCTTAGAGGAATGTCTGAAAATGCAAGACATGAAGCCATTGGCATTTTAAGGGCAGGAATGAGTTGGCGACGAGTTTGGCTGCACGTTAACGTCCACGACTGCACTATTTCACGTCTTCACATATGTATGGCACAGACTAGGACCGTCGAAGACTTACCTCACAGCAGTAGACCTCATAAAAAGACGGTACGTGGAGGTCACTTCATCGTGATGTCATCACGACGTAACCGAATGACAAGTGCACTGGAACTTGCTCTGGCTCTTCGGCGAGCCAAGGCAACGCAAGTGCATTCACAGTTTGTCCGCAATCGGCTCTGTGCGAGCCCCTCAGGACCATACCATTAACGTCCCCTCACCTCCAAGAATGGATGACCTGGATACGGGTCCACCTAAGATGGCGACTGGCCAGCCAGGTCTCCAGATCTTACTCCTATCGAACACGCCTGGGATATTCTAAGGAGGAACCATCCCCACATCAATAACTTTCATGGCCTTGGCCATGCTTTTCAGCAAGAATGGGTAACCATCACTCTTCACGAGATCAGGGATCTCATTAGTCGAATAAGTAAACGTTGTGTGGTGGTTCAACTGGCCGGCGGGCATCACGCTACTGAGGGATAGGAAAAGTCTTGGGAGAAACAGGTCAACCCCCCCCTGCATTCTGAGTGACTTTTATCTCACCGATTTGAGTCGCAACAGTGTCGAACACTCGTGGATGTCTAATTGTTCCCTGTCATGGTAAAGACAATGGACCTTTCCGACTTGCTCCGACCAGCTCAATACATATTTCACTGTTGTTAACTTGTTTATTGCGCATTTATGTCGGGTGTTGCTAAACTTTCCTTACTGAGTACAACCCCAATTCCAAAATCGTTGGGACAAAGTGTAAATTGTGAATAAAATCAAAATGCAATGACTTTTAAATCACACCAGCCAGTATTTTATTCACAATAGAACAGAGATGGCATAGCAAATGTTGAAACTGAGAAATTTTACAATTTTATCCACAAAATGAGCTTATTTCAAATTTGATGGCTGCTACAGGTCTCAAAAAAGTTGGGAAAGGGGTCTGTTTACGATGGTGTAGCATCCCCTGTTCTTTTTAACACAGAGTGGAGGCGTCTGGGCATTGAGAAGACAAGTTTCTGGAGTTTAGCAATTGGAATTTGATCCCACTCTTGTTTAATACAGGCCTCCAGCTGCTGGAGAGTTTTGGGACTCCTTTGACGAACTTTTCGTTTAATTATGCGCCAAATGTTCTCAATTGGTGAAAGATCAGGACTGCAGGCAGGCCAGTTCAGCACACGGACTCTTCTACTACGAAGCCATGCTGTTGTAATAGCTGCAGTATGTGGTTTTGTATTGTCCTGCTGAAATACAAAAGGCCTTCCTTGGAATAGATGTTATCTGGAGGGGAGCATATGTTGCTCTAAAGCAGGGCTATTCAACATTATCCTGCAAGGGCCGGTGTGGGTGCAGGCTTTCATTCCAACCCAGTACATACACACCTGACACCACCAATCAACTTCAAGACTCTTGGCTAAAGAGATTGATTAGTAGTATCAGGTGTGTAAGTGCTTGGTAGGAATGAAAGCCTGCACCCACACCGGCCCTTGTTGAATAGCCCTGCTCTAAAACCTTTATATACCTTTCATCATTCATGGTGCTTTTTAAAACATGCGAGTGTCCCACACCATATGCACTAATGCATCCCCATACCATCAGAGATGCTGATGAACTGAACGCTGATAACAGGAGGAGTGGTCTTTCTCTTTAGCCCGGAGGACACAACGCCCATGATCTCCAACAAGAATGTTAAATTTTGACTCATCTGACCACAGGACACTTTGCCACTTCGCGGTCTTGTCCCTTATGCACAGAGATTTTTTCCACAATTATTTATAATTATTCCACAATTGTTTTTTTTTAAGCAAGCCTTCACGGATTGGAGAGCCTCTGGCCATCTTTACCTCTGAGAGACTCAGCCTCTCTAAGGCAACCCTTTTATAGCCAATCATGTTACACACCTGATGCCAGTTAATGTAATTACTTGCTAAATGTTCTTTCAGCTGATTCTCTTTCATATTAATTGCTTTTTCAGCCCATTTTTGCCTGTGTCCCAACCTTTTTGAGACCTGTTGCAGCCAGAAAATGTGAAATTAGCTCATTTTGTGGATAAAGATGTACAATGTTTCCGTTTCAACTTTTGAAATGTTATCTATGTTCTATTGTAAATAACATATTGGCTCGTGATCTGAAAGTCATTGCATTTTGATTTTATTCACAATTTACACTTTATCCCAACTATTTCGGAACTGAGGTTGTATATATTCAGTCCATTGTGGTTATTTTAAGGACGCAGTAGTTTTAGGCGTTACCACATTCAGCAAAATCGCATAAGTGATTGTATCATTTGAAGATTTTAAGTGCGGCTACTCAACAACTTGACACTCTGTGCACTCAGTGGGTCTCATTCATTAGTAAATTTGTGCGTAGATTTGCACATAAAAGCCTATGCTACTAAAAACCTACTCCGGATTCATGAACAATGTGGGAAACTCAGATCTGATCGTAAACACGTGTATGATCATGAATGCCAATCCATCATAAAGTGACAGCGCACTCCCGGTAATCAGCTATTAGCATAAATCCCTGCCCATGAATTGCCAATGACCACCATATAAGGTGGTGTAGATGCATCCAGTCGGCCTGTCAGTCATGGCGCAAACAAAGAAAGAGAGAGAAAGAAAAAAGAATTATTCCGAAAGGGAGATAGAAATAATTTTGGGTGGAGTTAAGAAAAAAAATTTTATTTTCATCTGTTAGCAGTGGTGTGACAGTGACAGGCAAAGCGAAGGCCTGGAGGGAGGTGACAGATGCCGTTAATGTTGTCTCTGTAGTCCGAAGAACTATGTCCGAGGTGAAGCGTAAATGGTTTGACATGAAACTGGAGGCAAAGAAACGTATAACACACACACAAAAAAAAAATACATCAGCCACAGGAGGAGGAGGCTCACAATCACAACTCGTCCCATGAATAACAAAAGGTAGCAAGTGACATTCCTGATGAAACCTGTTTTGCTGCATAATTGGGGAGACCTCTCTGTTAGGAATTATACCCGACGGAGACAGCGACATGCCTCCAGTTTTATCTTTTTATTATCATCATTCAACATGTAGAAAGGACATGTAATCTTTTGAGTCGATTCACATAGATAATTCACAATCATGAACCTAATCTGGATCTTAAACCTGCCAATTGCCAACTAATTTATCTAAATGTGTTATATTTTTAATCATTTGTCATGTTTAGGCTATATCACGTGTTTCAAATGCATATGCATATTGTGTACATAACAGAGCGCAATATGAATTAAAATTGCAATTCCCAATAGTGACAAGCATTAATTATGTGCATTCCTAAATTTACACAAGCACTACGCGTGGTCAGCAGCATGTGTAGATTTTGTTAGTAGCTACGAAAAGATCGGAGCTACTAAAATATTGATGAATGCAGAGATGCACGTTCCGTCTGCGAACAGTTTACACACAAATTCGTTCTGCTCACGTTTCATGAATGAGACCCAATGTGAGTAGTGTTCAGTAGGCAAGTTGACCATTTCGGGCATAGCCAGTGAAGTTCCATGGTTGCTGTGGTCGTATTCATGACATCAGAGAGCCAACAAAGTCAATCCCTATGCATGGGTCTATGTACATGTGTTCATAGCATGTTCATGGACAAAAAAAAAAAAACACCAGTGTTTCATATCAATCAAAGGGTCCTGAAATATTAAAACCTCATGCATTGAAGCTAATTGGCTCACACTCTATCGTCTTTTCTGGATTTTACTATGCCTGCATGAAATGCTTCTAAAAGAAGGCCTGTATTCAAAGATTTGCAGTTGTCTGCCAAAAACCAAAATGGAAATTTAAACTGATGGACAGTTAAGCTTTGTTCACTGTGCATGAGCAGACATCTTCACATCCTGATAGAGGTTTGTCTCTGGGGGCAGTGTACATTGCCCCTTACCTCTGACAGTCAGTAATACAGTTGGGCTCAATGTTTATAATGGTAGAAAAAGGGCAGCTGTATTCACACAGTGGATGGCCTTTCCCATTAAAAGAGCCAAATCCGCACTGTGCCCAGGTCTGAGCACGGTCCAGGAGACTCATCCAAAAATGTGAAAACTGAACAGTTTCTAAATTGCAGGATGTCCATCTGTTTCAGGGGGGAGAGTACAGTGGGATAGTTTTCATGGATGCTGAAATCTGGCCCTCAAATCCACACCAAATCCCAAGGCTATGGTCTCCTTTTCTCTCAGGTAATTAACTGAACATTAGCGCTTCTGATTGGCCAGAGTTTCAGCTGAATTCCTTAGTAAAGAAAGGGTGGAAACGTAGCAGTTTCTGACCCTTGGAGACTGTAATTTTGAGTGGGAGGGGTTTAGAAATGCAGACAATTCCCAATTGGTTTGTTGACTGCAAACAGTCATCAGCGCCAAGTCCCGGTATAAAAATTCTATGTGGTCATTTTGGGCCACAAAAATTTGAAAGTCCCAAAATCTGGCTTGAATGGTGTTTTTTTTTTTTTTTTTTTTTTTTTAATGAGAATAATTTTTTGTAAGAAGACATTTTCATTTGGTGGGGTCTCTATATTGTTGTCTCTCTTGTGATCCGCATAGCAGCCAAGCCCCCTGGTTTGCGATCGCTCCCGCCAGCCCTTCCACATTTGCCCCTCTGATCCACAGGATCATCAAAATCCTACAGCTGGCACTGCAGTAAGAATGAGTAAAAGCTGACCTTGGATCCCACTGAGATTCCACAGAGCCAGCCAGGTGGCTGGCCCCAATGACACTGTTGGAACTTGACAGGTTTGTATTTTTGTGAGGGGCGGGTAGAGCATAGCCTAGCATAGCATAGCGGGAGGGTCAGCAAGGTGAGAGAGACTGAGGGGAAAGCATAGGCTAGCATAACGGGAGGGACCGCCATAGAGAGACAAAGAGGAAAGAATAACCTACTGTAGCATAGCTTTGCGCAGTGGGAGAGTCAGCCATGTGAGAAAGACGTTGGGGAAAGCATAGCTTAGCATTGCGAGTGGGACAGCCACGCGAGAGAGAGTGAGGGGAAAGCATAGCCTGGTGTAGCATGGCTTAGCATTGCAAGTGGGACAGCCACATGAGAGAGACGAAGGGGAAAGCATGGCCTACTGTAGCATAGCTTTGCGTAGCGAGTGGGACAGCCACTTCAAAGAGACAGAGGAGAAAGCACAGCTCAGCATAGCTTAGTGAGCAAGTGGGACAGCTATGTAAGATGGATGGAGGGGCAAGCATAGCTTAGCCTACTGTAGCTTTGCAGGAGGGACTGCCACGTGAGAGAGACTGTGGGGCAAGCATAGCATATCTTAGTGTAGTGGGAAGCAGTGTGCCGTCAGATTTTCAGAGGGCCTTCAGCAACCTCTCCCTTTACTGCTCGAAGCTGTTCTCATATTAGTTCACCTTATTAGCATTAAAACAATTAATCATCTGGACAACCAAGACCAATACATGACCTATAATAAGAAATGACAATGAAAACGTAAATGTTAATTACCTATATTTATATAATTGATATGGCATCATAAGTATGGTAATATAAATGCAAAAAATCCAAAACTTTCACTGACTTCACAGCATTTATACTGAACAAAAATATAAACGCAACAGTTTAGTCCTTTCAATATTTCGTATAATTATTTCTGAGGTTGGCTTAGTTGGGTTTATTTATGTGACCAAGATTGTGTGTCACTGGTCTGTGTGCATTTCAGTCACCTTCTCCATATCATTGTCAAGTTCATGCCCTTTGTCAAAATTGGCCTGTCAGACAGGTGGGGCCTGATCCAGAGCTACTGAAATCAGGTACAGTCAGCCCAGGCACATCCTGTACTCTGGTCAATAAAAGGCCACCTCAAAAGTCCCAGTTCTGCCATTGTTCAAAATGCCATCAATGACTCGAGCCATCAGGGAGCGTGCCATTGGCATGCTCAATGCAGGAATGTTTCTCAGGGATGTTGAAAGGGCTCTTAATGTCCATGTTTCAATGATAAGTCGCATAAAACACCTTTTTGAGGAATGAGGAGAGACAGCACACTGCCCACATGCATCACGACCATGTGTGACAACCCCCACCCAAGACCGCCATATCTGGATTCTCCATCTCTGTGATCCTTTGAGACCAGTAACTCCCACTGCAGATGAGACAGCTGGTCCCAACCATCACCCCATTTTTGCCGAAACCGTGAAAAATAATCCCCAGGAAGTCCATATCTTTACGTCTTTTGCCCTTTGTGGATTGGACCTCTCCTCAGCTCGATGAAAAAATTGGTTCGACTGAGTGAATAGACACGTTTGATGGCTAATGGCACAATGGAGGACTGCTTTCTTTACAGATAAGTCACGTTTCCAACTTCACAGAGCGGATGGACGGGGGATCGTTATGCTGACATCATGGTGGTGCGCACGGTGGCACATAGTGGTGGAGTGCTAGTTTGGGTGGGAATATTCCAAGGACATTGCACCCAACTGCAGTTCATGAACAGCAACTTGAATGCAGTGCGATTTCACGATGAGATGCTGCTGCCTATTGTCCTACCATTCATCCATCAAAGCAATAACCATCCAGCATGACCATGCCAGACCCAAGTCACCCATGTATGCACAGAATTCCTTGAGCCTGAAAACATTTGTGTGCTTGAATGGCTGGCTTATTCCTTGGATTTGTCCCCCTTCCAGCATCTTTGGGATGTCCACAAGCAACGAGTTCGTCATTGGTTCCCATTTTCAGCCAATAGCCGCCAACTCCGCACTGCTCTTGAAGAGAAGTGGGAACATGTCCCCCAAGTCACCATTGACCATTTGTTACAGTCCACACAGCAGAGATGTGTAGCAATGCGGCAGGCCAAAGATGGACATACCCAATATTGATTTGTGGAATTTGGACAATAGACCCCATCTCCTTTATCATCACGCCATTGTGAGATTCTTGTTTGTCTTTTTAAATCATTGATCGAAATATATACCAATATGGTCATACAATCTGTCAACACTCAATGAAAGTACAATGGGCTTCTGAACATGGTCCTATTTCTCACAATAAGAAGTGTTGCGTTCATATTTTTGTTCTGTGTATTTTCACCATCATTACCACTGTCATTCAACTGAGCACCGTGCTTAACAACGCCCTTTAGCCGTGACTTCATTCAGAATATAGAGCAGATTCTCGCGGCTTATTGCTTAATGAGCCTCACAAACTAATTTACGCAAATCTGAACCATTTCACGAGTTACATGAGCACAGAATTTATGAAGAAATATTGATATTTTAAGTCTCCATTTATGTGCAGAAGAAAACGCCAAATAATTTAGTGGTACAATGTATTACAATGCTATCGAAAATAAATTTGATTGTCCTTCTATTTTCGGAGCAACTGTTGCTAATCCGGAAGAGTAAACTCTGAGAGGTTTAGGTTATTAAGTGTCGAAAGATGAGGTTTCCAAAGGTCTTTGTTACTGTCGACAAACTGCTACTGGTAGTGGGATGGACAAACACATGAGAAAGAGGAAGGTGAAAGCATAGCTTAGCATAACGGGAGAGACAGCCTTGTGAGTAAGACGATGGGAAAGCATAGCCTAGCATTGGTCATCATAGTGCGGCAGAAGCGACAGCGAGATGAAAGAGACAAAAGGGAAAGAATTGTGTAGCATAGCTTTACATAGCAGGAGGAACAGCTACGTGAGATAAACAGTAAAAATAGCGTGGTTTATTGTAGCATAGCTGGAGCGACAGCTTAGTAAAAGAGGCAGAGGCTAAAGTATAGCATAGCATTTTGGGAGGGACAGCCACATGAGAGAGACTGAGGGGAAAGCACAGCCTAGCGCATGCATAGTTTAGCACAGCAAGAGGCACAGCCAAGTGAGAGAGATGGAGGGGAACACATAGCCTAATGTAGTATAGCATAGCACAGCTTAGCATAGTGGGAGAGACCACCACGTGTGAGAAATGGTGGATAAAGCATAGCTTAGCGTATTTCATTGTAGCATAGTGGGAGGAGTAGCCAGGTGAAAGAGACCGAGGGGAAAGCATGGCATAGCATTGGGAGTGAGACAGCCACGTGAGCAAGATGAAGGGAAAAGCATAGCCAAGTGTAGCATAGCTTAGTGTAGCGAGAGGGGCAGCTAGGTGAAAGAGACAGAGGGAAAAGCATAGCTTAGCATCGCCGGAAGGACAGCCACATGAGAGAAACAGCGGAGAAAGCACAGCGTAGCATAGCTTGCTGTAGCGTAGCGGGAAATTAGCTGGGAAGTAGCTGGGACGGCCAGGTGAAAGAGACGGCCCAGCCAAGCAGCTGGGGACCTGCAGAGCCTACGGGTGTCAGCAACTTTGTTCTGGAAGAACACCACAAAGTCATCTGTAGCACAAGGGGAAGGAGGAGGCGGGAGGTAGAGCGCAGTTTAAGTGGGTTAGTTGCTTCGAAGCCTTTGACTAATTGTCATTCCCACAAGGGGGACATCAGAGTAGACTTACGACCTCACTTTTCGCACCTGCTGTTAAACGAAATTTCAAGTGAAACTCCTCTCCCAGTGACATATAAATCAGCTGTGCTTCCTGAGCCCTTATTGTGCGTCATTCTAATGTATTTTTTAATGCATAATTAATCTATTCAGCGCATAAATGTTTGTGAGCGTGTGTACATACACGTGTATGCGCCTGTGCTCTGAATAAATTAATTAATGGGCTAGATAGGAGAAGGATGATGTTGATGTACTCTGGCAACGCAGAATGCTCTTATTTTGGCACATTCCCTCATTTCTTTGGGTTCAAACAATGTTTCTGGGACAAAAAAAAACACATGAACTTGTGGAAAGTATGAATATCCATGGAACATCCAAGGTCCTGAGACACGGAGAACGGCTTCAATGTGAGTCATGGCATCTGCAGGCTTGAATTTCAAATCACACATCATGAAGACATGATTTATAGGTACAAACAAGACAATGAGTACGTAATACATTTTTCTTGTTTATGTTTTTGCTCGTGAGTATGGCTCAGGGTCCAGGGTATGTACGGCTATTTCGTGTTATTGAAAAAGTGGAGAGGCTGGAACTTCCAGCTCGGAGTTCCTGCCAGGATAGAGGTGTTTTACACAGATTCGTGACTGGAAGGGGCGCGGAGATGGGCCTAGAGCTCCCAGCAGGCAGGACATCCCAGGCCATTCATAATAGATGATGCTGATTTGGCAAGCGCTCGATCCTTATGGCCTGTGTTTCCCTCCACAGCTGCCCGGTCCCAGTGCACTGCAGCTCTGGCCCCGGTCTGAGTGTGTATGTGTGTGCGTGTGTGAGCTCACACGTGAATGTGTGCAATGTGTGTGGGTGTGCGTGTGCACTCGTCTCTGTCCGTGTTTGAATGAAAGTTTGTGGTTTTTGTCCGTGTGTGTGTGCTTGTTTGTGCCCATGTGTGTGTGGTGTGTGTGGTATGTGTGTGAGTGTGCTTGTCTCTACCTGATTATACAGTGCCGTGAAAAAATATTTGCCCCCTTCCTGATTTCTTATTTTTTTGCATATTTGTCACACTTCATTGTTTCAGATCATCAAACAAATTTTAACTCGAGTAAATACAAAATGCAGTTTTTAAATGATGATTTCATATATTAAGGGAAAAAGCTATCCAATTCTACGTGTTCTTATGTGAAAAAGTAATTTCCCCCCCCCCGTTAAATCATTAATCAACTGTGATTAACCACATTTTTTTAGTTCAATTTCACTAGCCACACCTAGGCCTGATTACTGCCAGACCTGTTGAATCAAGAAATCATTTAAATGGAACCTGTCTGACAAAGTGAAGTAGGCTAAAAGATCTCAAAAAGCAACACATCATGCCGTGATCTAAAGAAATCCAAGAACAGATGAGAAAGTCATTGACATCTATCAGTCTGGAAAGGGTTACAAAATCATTTCTATAGCTTTGGGACTCCAGCGAACCATGGTGAGAGCCATTATCCACAAATGGAGAAAACTTGGAACCGTGGTGAACCTTCCCAGGAGTGGCCGTCCTACCAAAATTACTCCCAAGAGCACACCGACGACGACATCCACGTGGTCACAAAAGAACCCAGAACAACATTTAAAGAACTGCAGGCCTCACTTGCCTCAGTTAAAGTCAGTGTTCATGATTCAACAATAAGAAAGAGACTGGGCAAAAATGGCATCCATGGGAGAGTTCCACGGCGAAAACCACTGCTGACCAAAAAGAACACAAAGGCTTGTCTCACATTTGCCAAAAAACATCTTGATGATCCCCAAGACTTTTGGGAAAATATTCTGTGGACTGACGAGACAAAAGTTGAACTTTTTGGAAGGTGTGCGTCCCGTTACAAAGAACAAAGAAAAGAACATCATACCAACAGTCAAACGCGGTGGTGGTAGTGTGATGGTCTGGGGCTGCTTTGCTGCTTCAGGACCTGGAGGACTTGCCGTAATTGATGGAACCATGAATTCTGCTCTCCACCAGAAAATCCTAGAGGAGGATGTCCAACCATCAGTTTGTGACCTCAAGCTCAACCGCGCTTGGGTTATGTAGCAGGACAATGATCCGAAACACACCAGCAAGTCCACCTCTGAATGGCTTACAAAAAAAACAAAATGAAGGTTTTGGGTCAAAGTCCGGACTTAAATCTAATTGAAATGCTGTGGCATGACCTTAAACAGGCCGTCCGCGCTCGAAAACCCTCCAATGTGGCCGAATTAAAACAATTCTGCAAAGAAGAGTGGGCCAAAATTCCTCCACAGCGATGTGAAAGACTCATAGCCAGTTATCGCAAACACTTGATTGCAGGTGCAGTCGTCGAGGGTGGCACAACCAGTTATTAGGTTTAGGGGGCAATTACTTTTTCACATAGGGCCCAGGTAGGTTTGCATATCTTTTTCCCTCAATAAATGAAATAATCATTTAAAAACTGCATTTTCTATCAATTCGGGTTATCTTTGTCTAATATTTAAATTTGTTTGATGATCTGAAGCATATAAGTGTCGCAAATATGCAAAAAAAATAAGAAATGAGGAAGGGGGCCAATACTTTTTCACAGCACTATATAAGTATGTATGTATGTGTGTGCGCCTGCGTGCATCGTGCATGCAGTGACAGAAACTGGTAAATGCACCTTGGTGGCCAAAATATGACTATGAAATTCAGCAGTATATCGAAAACATTGTGATTAAGTTCAACATTATTTCAAACTGATTGAAAATAGGATAAATTTAGCCATTGTGAATTATCCCCAGCTTGCATACATTTCAAACAAATTTCATTCACTGCATAGTTGGATATGCATTTTGGCTGTAATTTTATACGGAATAATAAGTTAAAATACGAACGTAAGATGGAGCACTTGACAAGGTTCATTTAAAGTGAGATCGACAATGTAAAATTCATTCATGTAAAACTTTTCCCGGTATAATTTCATAATGATAAAATACATAAAATGTACTTTTAGACAATATTTACATTGTAAACTTCCTCGCCGGTGGCCTAATGGGCTCACATTTGAGGAATCCCCAAGCAGCCGTGATCCATCCAAAAGAAAATAGCGCGCTGACAGTTCCCGCACCTTTGGACGAAACAAAATGTTCCACGATTGGTCTAATTCTATACTTGCAGGCAATGAAAATGTGCAATGCATTTTAAACATTTTAGCATGGGGAACTTGCATCACCCCACTTTCAAAAACTCCTTACACCAAAACTAAAAGATCAGAAAGGTCTAGTCGCCAAGCGAGATTGTACCTGAGCGACTAAGCATGTCTGAATTTAAAATGCCTAAATATGCTTTGTGTCGCCATTGGTGACGTGGCGTCAGCTAGTCTCTATCACTGGTGCATGTGTGTATGTTTGTGATTTGCATGTGTCTGTCTGAATGCGAGCAGTGTCTGTTTGCGTGTTTGTGTCCGTTTTTGAATGTATGTAGTACGTCGGTGCACCTCGTGTTGACTGTAGTATGTGTGTATAAGCGTCAGTATGCACAGTTCATGTGTGTTTTAGCATGAGTCCATATGAGTGCGCATAGCGTGTGAATGGTGCATGAGTATGTGCAGAGTGCCTGTTTGCTTGCGTGCATGCGTGTTTGAGTGGATGTGCGCGTGCGTGTGTACACTCGTTTCTGCATGTCCCCCACTCCATCGGCACCCCTCCTGCCCCCATCCATCACTCACTGTCGAATGTCACATCGTCATGTCATATCATCATTCAATGTGTCAAAACTGAATGCACCACACTGAGGGCACCATATATAAATATATGTTTCCTCATGCCGTATGATATCATCTTTAGCCAGACCAAATAATATAAATCAATGTGTCAATTTTAGCAATGAAAGTGTGAGCTTTAGACATTAAATATTCATGATATTTAGTATGGTATCATAATTCAGCACACAGGATAGAATGCTTGCACGCATTTTATGCGATATTAAAATGAAATATTGAATGTGCTAAAATTACAGAGGTAAGGTAATTGTTCAGTTTGTCATATCCTTAAATTATACATTACATTTAGTATAATCATTGAATGTTTCAAATATGCATACTGATGCCTCTTTAATACTTGGCCTGACAATTAATCTTTAATTGCTGATCATAAATTTGCAATACCCTCTCTCTCATAGATATCAGCCTCTCTGTTGTCCTTCTACCCCCGAGTTATGTACAATATTCCAGCTCAACCTTCATTCCCAGATTATGAGGTATTTCATATGGCTGCTATAATGCAGATTAAAGAAAAGTGTAGTAATTCCACACATTAATACACTCTCATGCAGTTGTGTTTTATAGAATTTTGCCAAAGTCAACACATTAGTCACAAAGAATGGCGCACTTGTCTTCTTCTGGAGCCGCTTTCAAGTTGTCCTGTCAGACCCCGTTACCTTTTACTCAAAAGGCATTCTAATCTGAACTATCAAATGTGGTGGAACCCTAAACCCTTTGAGGAGTGGGGTTTTTATGGGATGTTTTCCTTTCAATATTCTAAGTTGGTGTTCTGAAACTCCACAAACTATTACGATAACTATATTTTCATAGAATGCCGCATTAAGAACATTCTAATCTGTGATTTATTTTATTTATTTATTTATTTTTTGTCGAAGAAAAGTTTTGGAGGGAGCAAGGTTAATTTCACAAGATTTAAGTTTTGTAACTACTAAAACTTTTGGTGTCAAAAGCAAATGAGTTCCGCAAGCATACGGAGTGTGGCAAAAAGAAAATGTGCACGTATGCAATTATATTACAGCAACTTGCGGTTTTGACCAATATCATTTTAAAAACAGTCAGCATTTTTAAAACAGTCAGTTATAAATAGAAGTGAAAGTAAAGCTAAATCTATGTACAATTGGAAACTAAAAGCCCACATGATGTAAACTGAGTATCTAATTCTCATTGATTACCTAAAGAGGGTGCTGTGTCTTCAAATAGCCTACAAAGAAAATAATTAAGGTAGGCGTACTGTACGCACAGTCGATGCACAATTTACAGTGGAGATGAACATATGCAAACTGAGAAGCAAACAGTAGCCTTCTAAAATCTGGATTCGTACGCTGTGAACCCTCGTACCTCTCCTGAACCCAGCGTCGCGTAATTAGTTTTAGTTTCACACCCCTGCATCATTACTCTCCATAGGAGCTCATTTACCTAACACTTCCTGAACGCACAGGTGTTGAGCACCTGTTTGCGTGATCACACAGATGGTTACTGTATGCATTTTTCAAAGTTTGCTTCTCTGACAGACGCTGGTGCTGATATGGAAAACTATTTTTGTTCCGCGAAACAGGTGTACATTTCCCGTAAACCGCACATCCATACATTTTCCTCACCCGCTTAGTCCAGATCAGCTTCACCGTGGGGGCCGCGGCTCATCTTAGCGTACGTGCTGAAAGGTACGACAGGTCGACAATCCATCGCAGGGCCCACACATTATTTTCACAGCTACCACACTGATTCCACACGTATTCACACAAGCATTCATACCAAGAGGATTTAGTGCACGTTCTATAATTAACCCTTTTGTGCCTGCATTTGAAAATTTCCTTACTATGCTAGTTGGCTCCTCTGCCCGTATTCGGATTTTTCTGTGTTTTTCAATTGCATTGGGGTCCTAAATCTTATCCAGAAATGGCAAGTGTGGGTGCAGGCTTTCATTCCAACAAAGAGGTTACACATCAGATTCTACAAATCAAGGTCTTCAGCAAAGATTCAAAGTGATCATGCATTTCTGAATATTTGCTCCTTATATGTAAAATCTACTACATGTTGCTGCAGATAAATGAATCTGACATTTAATTCTGCATTTAACTCTTCATATGGTTAACTCAGAATTTGATAAAAAAAAAAAAAACTTTGAGCATATCTGAATTGGATATGAGTGCTCTTATTTAACTTGGACCCAGCAGTCCTGTTTGGTTTTGTACAAGCAGAGAGTCATAGAGTTAACCTTTCGTTCATATCCTTGGAAAAATCCCACAAGGACTCAGACAGAATATGTATTCTCAACACAGAAGCCAGGATTCTTCTCAAGCAAGGATTCACACTCCGCATGTCCTGTTTATGGGGCAACAGCTCTACCCCATGTACCACCATTTTGCCTCCAAAAAAAAAAAAAAAAAAAAAAAAAGTCATCGCAAGACTGAAGATAATCTCATATAATGTCCGTCTATCCCGTTTATGAAGTATGAAGAAACTCTTGGTCATCATCACCAATCAAGCACATGGGACTCAAGGTGATATTTACTTCACAATCAATAACATTTAACTCCGCATGCAGGCAGAGATTGTTCTACTCATTTGCTCAAGGGCATGTTTTATATCAGATGGCCATTGGAGGTCCCATCCAGGTTCACTTTGTTTTCATCCTCTGTCCCCATATTATGTGTTTTTTTTTTTGTTTTTTTTTAATAATACAACCAAATATCCACTTGGTTGTATTACTGCCAACTTCACTTGATATTTAGTGCTTGCAGAGACCACGGGAAGAGAATAATAATTTAAGACCATATATAGCGTACAGTGTTCTCAAAATGGCATTGTACCGAAAACAACAGAATGAAACTCATGGAATTTGGATGTGAGATCAGAAGGGGAGAACGCACAGACAATCATCTTGTATTTCATAGGTTCTGCTCAAAAGCAAGCGTCACTAATTTATCGAAACAGATTTTTGTGTTGAGTGCCCCCTCCTCCCCCCGCAATATGGCCAGAAATGGTAATAGTCAGGAGAGGCGTTTACTCATCATTACCCCATGAGCGCGGTGTATGACACAGAGAACATTACGCATGAATTTAGCACCCCTACATGCGGACTGATTAAACCGCCATCAACCCCACCTCCCACACTGAGGCCGTAAATACGCCGCGTAGCTTTCAAGCGCTACATGTTTGAAGACAGTGGCAGCTGGTAGGGGAGGCTAATGAGCCTCTGTGCAAGATTAAATTAAACAAAAGGTGGGAGAGAGGGGGTAGGGCACAATCAGAACAGGATTGCCTTACTTTTCTGTCAGTCTCTTGAACTGTCGAAAAGACTAAACTTCGCGTGCTACCGAACGTCTAGCAAACTTTGTTTCAAAACCGCTTTGTTGCAACAATATGGTCCGAAAGCAAGAAGAACAGGTGCTCATCTATGGATAGCGCAATTTGGCCCCCGTTACTTGGCAATTTCTTTGTCGAGGCAGCGTATCCTAAGGAACCATCTACAAAACATAGACATCTGGTGCAGCTCTGTCGCAAAGCCTGCTGGGACCCGTAGTTCTTTTCAGCACCATGTGCTAATCCCAGCGGTGTCACCCGCCCCCAGCCCCATCCGACCGGCCAGGGAAAAGTATCAGGGCCATTACCCAGCCGGAGCTCTGCTCCCGCATTCATCCTCCCATTTTTCGCCGGTTCCTTGCATTTCCACTCGCTCCGGCACAGATTGTCTGCTTCGCTCGTGAAGATGGATGCCTTTACTCAAGCGAGATGTAAAACCGAGGCACCCATCTGCCGGGCGGATTTCCGCAGTCCCTAAATGGTTTGGCAAGCTGTCGCCAGAGCCCCTTTTTATCCAGTGCAAACTTCAGATCAAACCTGGCCCAAGGCGTGGCCCAACACAGGGTATAGAGATTGTTTTAACCCAGCGTTTCCCAAATTGTTTTGCCAGGAGCGATCAATGAGAAGTCAATTCAGGTCACTCCACAGATAAAATTTTCTACGTGTTTTGCGCATTCCTTTGACACCGGTAAGCGGAAAAATGCAGTCACAGTATCCAGCAATCGATTTACATCTGTTTTACGAAAATATTGCATTTAACAAAATAATATTTGATCGGAAAATCAGGTTTTAGTCTTTCTACCTCTCGTTTTCTAAATTGAAGCTTCCATTCGGGCTGAGGACTGTAAGGTATTTAACAGTATGACGATGAGAATACAAGATTGCAGGCTCTTCCTCTGTGGTGACACAGAACTCCAGCGTCATTAATCGCACTAAACTTACCTCAGTCCTCCTCACCAATGCCATGGCATACATATTTTATGGCGCCCACGAATCTCTGTGCGTGTAATATGAATAAAATAAAAGTGTTTCGTACGGTATTCAATCCAGTACAGATTACATCATCCCAACTGTGATACTTTTTGAAGATTACTAGTTTTGGCACACAATACGTTCCTTACCAGTTTTGTCATGCCAACAGGCTGAAGTAAAAGATATTGAATTTATTTTTTATTGCATTAAAAATGATCTTGCAATATGCAGACACATTCAACATTTTGAAATAAATGTAAAATAAATTAATAAAAGTTTATTCTTTAAATGTATCAAATTTAAAAATGCTGTTGTTGTCATATTAATATGATACCCATCATTACTATATCATTTGGGCACACTTACGCAAGTTAGAAATTCTCAGTGAGACCTTTTTTAAACACAGTAACTATGAAAAGACTTGTACTCTCCTCTGAAACTCTGTTGCACTGCATGCCTTGCAAACTTTAATTGCGGTTTATTTTTTTTCGGTCTTACTTTCTTCTTGAGAAGTGTTCGGTTTAACACCAGTGAAGTTATGTTTACGTGGAAGTTATGTAGGGAAGGCATAAAAAAACACATTGAGGTGATGTTTGTAAGCCACAGTGTGCTTTAAGAAAATGCAGGGTTAAAAAAATTGAGCAGACATTTCCTTGGTACCAAATTTTTATACCACCATCATTATAAGCTGAAAATTAAAATATTCTGGTGGGAAAATATTGTGTTATGTACAGTTTTTTGTTATCAGTGAGGCTTCTGCATACATGTTTTTATCTCGTGTGAAAAATGGATAGTATCATGGATATCCTTTAAAATGTAGTCTGGGGAATAGATTGTCAAGACAAACAAAATAATGTAGTTATTAATAATAGCCTTTATCTCTCCACAAAATCATTACAGACCTCAAGTGCATATTCCGTAAATGTACACTACATATAGTACACTGCCCTATAACCAAGTGTCCATTTATATAATAATTAGGGCTTCATATCTTCAGATATGGTAAGAATTGAAATGCATCACAGCTCTGTAAAATTTATCTAAATAACTTGCGTGGGATATGTCTTTGATCCGGTAGCTGTTGAATAACTTGTCAAATTTGGAGCGACAAGTTTGCACCTGCGCAGAGAATCGACCCAAAGGCCTGTTGTGGTGCTCAATGAACTCTGGAACATGGCGTTATGAATGCATGTCTAGGTTTCACCTTGGACCCATTGTACAAGGAAAAGGTGGCCAGATTTGACAGGACATACAAGGATTTGAACATTTCAGTTACCAGCAAGGTCCACATCATGATTCGCCATGTTCCAGAGTTCATTGAGCACTATTCTATTGTGAATAAAATACTGGCTCATGTGATCTGAAGGTCATTGCATTTGATTTTATTCACAATTTACACTTTGTCCCAACTATTTCGGAATTGGGGTTGTATTCCCCAGACTACATTTGAAAGGATATCCATGAGACTATCCATTTTTCACACGAGATAAAAACATGTATGCAGAAGCCTCACTGCTAACAAAAAACTGTACATAACACAATATTTTCCCAACAGACTATTTTAATTTTCAGCTGATGATGATGGTGGAGGCCTTGTCAAAATTTGCTACCACGGAAATGTCTACTCAATTTTTTTAACCGTGCATTTTGTTAAAGCACACTGTGAAGCACTTAGACTGAGGCACGGTGTAAACAGGGTCAAATTCCTAGTTTTATGGAATATGAATCTAAGTACCCCTCATTAAAGCTGCTAATTTCTACTTTAAACATATATTCATTGTTTTTAAATTCAATGGGCTGAAGTATTGAGCCAAAAACAGTCTCTGTCCACTTTTTTATGGACCTCATTGTATGTTTCAATATAATGTCCGCTAAAATGTATGATTAGGTTAGAGCATAACATCATGAACATGGACAGCATATTATTTGTACAGCATATCAATGTCCGGAAGCATAAAATTTTCTGGTAAACAAGTTTAAACAAGCAAGAGTTGTCGCTTGACCAATAATTGCAGCTCCTCATGGAGTCTCATTCATAATGAATGCATTTCCTTGGTCTATGGTGGGCAACCAATAAGTCCCACATAATTCTTTTACTGCGCATAAAGGTTTAATATTTATCTAATTTATTTTATCTCCACTTATGTTTTCTATGTGTTTATTATTGCAAAATTAATGAGATACTAAAAATTTTAATTAAACTGTTCACCCCAAAATACATTTTGACTCATCATATTCAATCATTGTTGGGCCAGACAGAGACTAAAAATCCTTAATTAGAAACTAAGACAGCTGTCTTTGCTTTTAATCGGCTGTGGATCCTGAGGTAAAGAGCATTTAATAAATCACAGCACCAGATTAAGTCGAGCTTGACGTACCTGTGATATCAAAACCCTGTATCTTTCTCACAGAAAACTCAATGTTGCCTCAGGGAATTTACGCCAAGCCGTGACAAAGACGGGTTTTCAGATTGTGTGCGCCTATGCAGCTGCAGCAGTGCGATACATACTTGGAGAGTCATACAAAATTTCTGGGGAAAATGACCACAAATATTCCAAAGGGAAAGTCCGGGGGTTGATTATACCGCAGTCTGCAAAATGTGTTAATCTGACAAGTTCCACGCTAAACCTACTAAGCTTGTCTTCTCATAAGGTTTCAACTGAGATAACATGATGCCTCACTGCGACCAGACATCATTTTGCGCTACAACTCTTCCTTTGAAATAAAAAAATAGAAACATCATTAAATGAAGAGCTGCTGCTTTTCAGTTTTATTTTGATCACCTTGAAAGTTCAATTTACTGTACAGATTCAGTTCTAATTGAAATGTATTTGCATAACATAGTGCAACTTAGCACGCTATGAGTACGGGCTATTCAGTCAAACAAAGCTCGCCATTTTGGTCTTGAAAACCAGTCTTGCAAAAATATTCTGCTCCTGAGACAAGACTCTGCAAGCTATTCCATTCTGTGATCACCCTCTATGTGAAAAAGATCTTCCTAATATCTAGTAAAATGTACCTTTAGCTAATCTCCATTTATGACCCAAATTAAATATAATGACACATGACTCATATTAAAAAGGAATGTAGAGATGCAGTCTCCCCGACCAAAATGTTTCACACTAATTTTTGCATCTGAAAAGATATGAAGAATTTTTTTTCCCCACATATCCTGCTCGTTAACCTGCACACTGGGCTGTAAGTGGGGGTGAGGAGTAAACATGAATTTGAATTATTAGATGGTAATAAGAATTGCTGGAGATTTTGTCCAGATTAGTGTAAAGCAGAAAAACGACACTGTCCTCACTGTATTAACTCTGAATGTAAACATGGTTTTTTGGGCCTGCTCAAGGGTCAGGTTTTCAACTGGGTGACATGCATAAGTGAATCACAAACAAGGCAGATAGTGTATGGATGAGAAGGGGAGAGAGGAACATTATGGGTCAGTTTTACAGACACAGATTAAGCCTAATCCTGGACTAAATTCAAATTTTAATGGAGATTCTCCATATAAAACTCAATTTAGTCAAGGACTAAGCTTAATCCATTGCTGTGAAACTTCCCCCGTGCACTGTAAAAATGACTTGTTCACTCAACTTGATGAAGTCAAGTCGTCTTGTTGCTTTGACTGAGTTCTGTGAGAGTAAAGAGTCAAGTTTATCTCCACTCTTTACATTCAAAGAACTTGACTCAGTCAAAGCAACAAGACTACTTGATTTAATCAAGATGAATGTGCAAATTTTTTTTACATTGTATATAATTATACATATTATGCATATTATATACAAAATAAAATTATGATTTATTTTGAAACGTCTTCCTTCAGTTACTTACACTGCATTATATCATCAGGTACTAGGCACAAACAATGGAAGGGTTCAGAGCAATAACTTGGTAAATGCCAAGCTTATGTTTTATAGTATTACAAAGAATACACTTTCACCATGTAATAATGCTGTGTACTGGTCAGGATGGCATTGTAAAGCACGTGCATTGTTGCAGCATAAAGTAAAGCAATGTTCAAAACCATCCAAATCTCGCTTTCTGTCAAATTGGCACATATACCGTTATTGCACTGAACCCTTCAATTTTGAAACTGGATATTCCAGCTTAACGTCAGGCATTCTTACCCAGCAGAGACACTGAGCCACTGGCTTCGTAATGCTGGTGCCACAAGCTTTCTGACATGAACTGTTGCAGTGTGAGGCGAGATGCCAGATGTGAGGAGGCAGATCTATCTGCATATCGCACAGCTCTGTGACTCGGTCTATTCATTTGTGTCGTGCAAAGGTGGAGCTTTACACCAGTATGGTAAATTCTGGGTTTTGTAAACTATAAACGCCTCCCCTGCTGTGTTCCTTTCACAAGTCTATCAGGCGGTAAAAACAGCTGACAGATAATAAATTGTAGGTTTTTATTTAGTAGCTGAAAATATGCATTTTAGGATACCATTTCATAAGCTCATCTTTTTAGTATATTTTTTAACTATATTTATAATATATTTACTATAGTGCTACCATAGTACATTTTATGTATCTTTAAAGTGTGAGTCTGGTCTAAAGTCCATAAAGAACCTATCGCTACTGTACTGTAGAACATTACAGTAAAGATACAATTATTATTATTATTATTATTATCATCATTATATGAGTTCAAGTTATTTATTTTGGTCTGAGTGGGGTTGTTCAGCTGTATTTCAGGTGTCTTTGGTTGCAAGTAAATATGAATTGTCAAATCAATTCATGTTGATGAGGACTGAACATGACGTCATTCTGTCATAACTGGATCAACATTTTTTATGAAACTTACAAGCTCTACTCAAAACAAGGAGTAGCTGTTTGTTGCACCATTCAAAGATAATCCTAAAGATGTCTTTCACAAATTTGTGTTCTTGATTAAAATGTTGCCAAGTGCCATTCTAGCAAATAGAATTAATATCTGGCCTTGACATTTTTGTTGCTATAAGAATGAGGGCATTCTCAGAAATCAACTAAAATTTTAATTTATGCATGTATCAAGGATTTAACATGCATTCCAGACGACTTGCAGTGGAATTTTAAACATTACTATTGTTTCAAAAAACATGTCCTGCTTTCGTGAAACAGACAAACTGCCGTTATGACAGAATGCCATTAATAGTTAATGCCGTGAGAATGCTGCATCGTAGGCATTATTCACAATCAAGAAAGACAAAATCAAATGCTTGAAATCACGTCTTTGTGAATGAAAAAATGCCTTTTGTCTATGAAACATACAGCGTAAGGTATACAATACCGCATTCGTAGATCTCCTAGAATCTGCTTGATTTTGTGAACACAGTTAAATTTGAGAGCACAGCTGTGGACAGAATGTGCGCACCACTGTAATGCTGCAAAACAATAGTGAAACAGTGCGTGTACTCTATTTGTGAGAGAGTGAGCGCAAATGGGTTTGTGTTTATGTGTGTGTGAGAGAGAGAGAGAGAGAGAGAGACCATGGAGGGTCTGTGTGCGTGCATGCATATGTGTGTGTGTGTGTGTGTGTGTGTGTGTGTGTGCACGTGCGTGCATGTGCCTGGTTCGAGGGGGTGGTGTATCTGGGGTTGTGCGTGTCTCAGACGCTGACCCGGGACCTGACAACACATCTGTCACATTTGAAGCGAACGCTTTGGATTTCATCATTTCCTGCTCCGTCTGAGGGGATGGCAGCACCTGGTCCACACAGCTGCACCTCATTTGGAGAACAGATTAAAGAGAGGGAGGGAGGGAGGGGAAAGAGAGAGCAGATTAAAGGAAGGAGGGAGGGAGGAGAGGAGCGATGCCCTCGCGCCTCCGCTATGTCATTAAGCGAAGCAGAGTGGCTTTCACTCTCGAGACCCACAGCAGAATTTTAACATCCCCAACAAACAGAGTGCTTAGTACTCGCGCTTCCGAGGACGCAACTATCAAAGTGCCAAAGAAACACGCCATCCAAATATTTAATGTAAATATTCTGTACAGATCCAAAGGGGTTTCAAAACTAGGCTTGAGAGAGGGCTAGATACTTAGGTCTTAGGCAAACAAAATATTATCCACACTTTAGTGTGTGGAACACAGCAAGGCTTGCTGGGTTAAATGGCCTGTTTTTCATTCTATATCAAGATTTTATAATTTTATGGGCCTGTTTCCTTGACACAGATTAAGTTAAATATGAAATTAAATTCAATTTTCAATGGAAAATCTCCATACAAAACTCTGTTAAGTCCAGGACTACACAAAATCTGTCTGTGAAACCAGCCCTGTATCAGTTATGTTGTGTTGCAAATCCTGTTTACAATTTGTGCAGTTTGACCATATTTACATTGAAAAAGTCATAAGAATGTGATGGGAATTCATTTCTGGTCTAACAGTGTGTAACACTGAGACTGTAGCACAGAGCAAATGTAATTTTCTCTCAGAGGATGTGGCTTTTGTTGTACCCACCAGACAGCGCGGGAAAAAGTGCACAAAGTTTATCCCAGCTTCAGAAATAAGTCAGGTGAGTCTGAACTGAAACTCTGAAGTTGATTTTCATTGGGTTTGACAGGCGTGTGCACGAGGGGGGGAAAAAAACAAAGTGGACAGCGATCAAAGGCAGACACCATCGCACCAGAGATCCCCCACCCCACCCCGCTCTCCGCATTTTCTATTCTACCAATCTGGTGTAACAGGCCGACGAAATCCTGCAATGGGGATTCTTCAAAGAGCAGGCCTGGGACCCGAGCTGTTCGACAGCTGCACAGAGACGGCGCAAAATATGGACGAAAACAGGCTCCCTTCCACGGATATGTAAGGATCGGGCTAGTACTGTAGGGATGGCGCATAAGGAGAATTAATCACATATTGCATTGCTTAATTACACTTCCATTTTCAATATTCACGCGACGGCTGCACATGGGCTACGCTAGCATGACGCAATTGTTTTATTTACCAGATTTATTTTGAACGTGCAATTATGCAGACATCTTGTTGTGAACAAAAGAATTTGTTGATATATAGACCAAAACAGCAACCGGGTATTTGTAGAATTATGCATTATAACAATTATAACGACGAGGCAACAATATTCTGTAAAATATTCTAATTCTAAAAGAATTTAATGCCTGCAACTGCACATTTACTGCATGTGAAGGCAATATATGATTTTTTTCTCTTGTTAATGATGTTACTTGTGAGAAAAATATGCAGTAATTAGTACAGCGCATATAAATTTATTATATAAATGATGACCGTCGTGTTCTTCTCCTTTAAATGTCATGGGCTAATTCTAATATATCTCAATTCCCAGAAATATACCCATTACCCTTCCAATCGTAACCTAGTCTTCCTTGAAATTTTGCTGTATGACGAACAAAATATCTCGCACTCTTCTGCATTTTATTATAACAACTTGACATTTTGACTTGACATGTCATTCTTTATCAAGTCATGGACTGCAGCAACAGTTTTCCTCTTGGCCTTGAGGTATGCAATAGCGACCAGGCAATTGAGATGTATAGGCCTGCATGGGAGGAGCGCACGACTGTGACAAAAAAGTTCTTGGCTCGTGTCCATGGGAACACAATTTATAGGTCTTTATGAGACCCTCTTAGTGTGTGAAAAGAGCAAAAGCTCCCTAAAAGAATCATTTTGTCCAACAAAGGACAACAGCGCTTGATAGGGTCCCTCTACAGAATCATTGGAGTTGTTTGGGGGACCAACAGTGTAGAGGGGCTTCTGTTACATTACAGTAAAGTAGCTGTTGCTTTATGCAAAACTAGTAGATGTTTTGCCAGCAGCTGATGCTTTTCCAAAACAACTTGCAGTTGTTTTGACTATGCAGGGGACAAGCCCCCAAAAGTAATGTGGGGTTCAGAGTTCATCAAGAGTGCTGCAGTTTCACTGATCTTACAGTGACTACCCTGGACCTTGAACCAAGAACCTTCTAAGTCACTGCTAAATGTCCCAGCTACAAGCCTGTTAGCTACCCAAGTGAGTGCAGTGCCTCTGTTTGTACAGTAGGGGGCCCGATAAGCAGGAGTGTACTCAGCACTGAGTGTAGTGAGGACGCACCTGGGAACTGCGGGAGGGGTTGGGGGGTATTTTTGTCTCCCCAAAATACCCCCGGACCCTTTGTTGCGGGGTGTTTTGGCTTTGCGATAATGGCCCAGGTGTCTCCTCCACAGCTGCAACTCCCAGGTGAGCGAACAGTGAGCCTCTCGCTCCCGTACACCTGCGGTGAGACAAAACGCATTAGCTCCACGTAGCGCCCGTTCCTCATCTGCTCAATCTAATAATTATAATCACCGTCCTCATTAATACGTCTCCACTGCTACCCAGGTGCCACTTCCAACTCAATTTTCAGAGCCTTGCTGACGCAGCACTGTGTCTAATTCCAACAAACAAAGAGACAAACTAAAAAAACTGTCAAGTGAAACTACCCCTCAAACTCACTCAAAGTGGTGATAATCTTGGTTTGTTTTCAAGAGTGAATTGCCGTACTGAACAGTCCGTGAGTAAAACAAGCGGCAGTTTTTTTTTTTCTATGTGGCTATATGCTCCAGCTCAGATTTAAAATAAAATTAAATTGGGTTTTTAGTAAAGTCTAGTACCTTTCAGTTTTCCAGAATCTAAATTTATATTATATAGCCAAACACGTGTTGAAATTTCACTGAAACATCATTGACACACATCGAAAATGGGCATTTTTAAATTCTAAATATCAGACATTTTAGTTGAATTTGAAATTAATTGGTCAGAATGGCCCAGTAATACAAATGCTCAGGATCCATTTAAGGATATTACAATTCAAATCTTTTTCACTTATCACCTCACCCCCTCCGTTACTGAAATCTCCACTGGAGCTAATAGGAGTTCTGAAAGGGGGGGGACATGTACAGAAAAAGAAATTATTTCCAACTTGTGGAGCAAAATTGTAAAACTACCCCAAAATTAGTCCGTCCTGTCAGCCCATATTGACCAATCCATATCAATTTCAATCACAGTGTCAGATATTCAGAATTTAAAAATTTAAATTTTCCATGCATATCACTGAGGTTTCAGTAAAGTGTCCGTGTACTTCTGGATAGGTAGTGCATGTGCTGTAAGAAGTAGGGGACACTGGGGAACAAAGAGCCATTGGTCCCCATGAGCCATATCACTGTTTTGCCTGTCAGACCCCCTTACAGCAATTTTCATATAGTATCACAATCCATATACTGTCTGACCTCACCATGGTTGCATTCAAAATTATCTAAATCAAAAAATTTGAGATTAGAGAAAAAAAATGTATCAATACTGTCCTTCAGCACTTTTACATCAACTCCAGCCTTAAACAAACAATCAAAACTGGCATGTGTTCAACTAAAGCTTGGCTCAAGTCAATAGTAAGAAAGTTTTCAGTCCTTCCTCTGAAGTGTAGGAATTTCTGCCCGATTAACACAGTGTCGCAGTCCGAATACTAACAGACTGCAGTGTGCATTGGAGCGCTCTGGAGACAGAGAAGCCGGTCGTTGGACTCACCCCCCTCTGGTCCCAACCGTCGCCGGCCTTCCGCTCAGGTGAGACCCGGACGGCCCCGGATCAGATGGCCCGACAGCCGCCTCGACCGCCCCGGCAGGCTCGGGCTGGGTCCGGGCCGGGTCCACACGGCGAGCCACCACCCCGCTGGCAGATGGCGAGAGGCCGCGGGGCCACCTCCTCGGCGTAATTACCAGCCCTCTCCACAGATGGAGGCCTCGGCCTGTCTCCGGGGCCCCGCGGGCCGCCTCCTCTTCGCCTCGCTCGGCTCCGCCCGGCTGCCCCTCAGCCAGGATCTCGCCATGTGTTCCCCCACTGCAGCACCAGCAGCCAACCAGAGACCTCTCCTCATGAATATTTATCAGCGCGCACTGGACGGATCAGGTACCCTCTGTTTAGTGGCATTACTTCCATTACCCTCTCTTTCTCTCCACACACACAGTGTCCCCCGTGATCGCATAAGCCCCCCGGGGCGATGACAAGCCTCAACACAGAGGAAAGCCTGGGCAGCCAACCAGAGGTACCCCCCAGAGTGAGTGAATGGATGATCATCATGAAGTGGTAGATGTATCTACAGCGTGTGCATTTGGTTTAGTTACTGTACTCTCTGTCTCTCTCTGTTCTTCGTGATTTCTACAGCCTCCAGGCCCCAATCACATCCCCAAAATACAGTCTAACCTGCGCAGCCAACCAGAGATGCCTTCGTATGAATATACAATATGGAGCAAGTGGCATGAGGAGAATCTACCATTAGTACGGTTACTCTTGTTATATCGTTTTCTCTGATTCTCGCATTCTTTGTACAGTTTTCAGGCCCACTGCACAGGATGGAAATTTCTCATGCCTCTGAATATAGCAACATCAACATAAAATATAGAGTTCAAATATTTAGCATTAATACTCAGCTATTTTGTATGAATATTCTTACTCTAATAGTGTGTGCTATGAACATTTTGCATTGAAAAGAGGAAGTATTATATGGACTGGCAATACTGTGTATAATTCCTGTCTTAAGATGAATAAGCCAAGGCAGCCAACCAGAGATGCCTCCACGTGTCATGTGACATGAGGAGTGTATAGGGACTTTATTTACCATCTCTCTCCTCACACGGAGTCTCTCGTGAGTTTCACGGCCTCCAGGCCTACATCACGCCCCCGCCGTGAAGCTAAGCTGCAACTGAATCCCTCACGCTGATTTGAGAACTTCAGCAAATGGTGAGTTTCATTAGCAGGTATATGTAAATGATTCAGGAAAAAAAAACAACATGGATGCCAGGGCTGCAGAAGCCCACGTTTTGCCACAGGCATGTTGAGCCCGATGACCCCAGCCCAGAAGATTCGGGTGAAATTTAATTGGCCATTTACAGATAATGTTGCTTGCACCACTGCCAACAAAAACTGCTTGCTTTTCCTCTCTGCTCGCTTGTCTTGCACAGTGCGTCAGAGACCTGATTAAAAATTCGCAGCCTGTGTTTTTGCGCCAGAAAAATCTTCATCTGAGCTATGCATTTCACCAATGAGAAATAGCACTTGGCGTTGTTGTATGGGTGCGCAGTATATGTTACGTCAATTTATCAATTAAAACAAGTCACATCTCAAAAAAAAAAAAAATCTCCCTTCACACAGCTGAATTTGAATGCAGGTGGCTATGTTGTGTTCTGCCTTAGAAATGAGTTGTCTTCTTCTTTCTTTTTCTTTAAGGTCTATTGTGGTCAAAGAACCAGTAAATTTAAAATGAGCTAATGGGATAAAACATGGACTCACACGAATACAGTAGACCTGAGCACAGGTGGTAATTTTGTTACATATTCTGGATAGCACATATTGCACTGTGCTACAAATGAAGGCCTTCTTGGCTGCCCTTGCCAGGTCCCTATGTAACAAGATTGGACTCTTAAATGTCCAAATCTACCGCATTCAGTAACCTCTTTACATGCCGACTTACTTTAGCAGTCAGAACGCAGAGTTTAACCACTTCAGCTGTTCACACAGTTCAGCTTGTTGAAGTGCAACAATTCCTAAGATGGAGTTTGTTCACCATACTCTGTTTGCTTTACTTTTGAGCAACAGTGGCGACATACTCTGGTATAATCATCCTTGTCGCAGAATGAAATTTCCGGTTCCCGACATATTCTATGCAACTGATTCAGGCCTGCATTGTTTTGCAGATTGCAAACCATCTGGAGCACTAAACCACAATCAGAGCAATGCAGAAGCAATGATGCAAAATGTGTATGCCAGTTTCTTCATCAGGAAATCATTCTTCCTGTCGACTGCGAGATGTCCATAGCTCAAGCACCTTTGCACAGAAACATGACATGTCTCTAAAGCCAAAATCATTCCTATTGCACCAAGTGCCAAATAATGACACTGTTTGTAAAATAACATGCACGCTATATGTGCTAACAGGAATATGCATTGTGTAGAATGTTCTTCCGCAAATTTTTACCATAAAACTCCACTCATGCTGTTGGTACAGAGCCACTAACGAAGCAAGGGTTTTTCTTGGACAAATACAGTTTGAGAGCCTAATTTTTCTTGGTTCAACAGTTAGGATCATAATTCAAGGTTTAAGAGCAGTGAAATCATTATGCTTGTAGAATCGCCAGTGGTGTTATTTATGTTCTTAGATCACAGCGATGATCAAAGATCTGTGTCTCTCGCTAATAGCCGTAACCGAGGTAACTTCACGGGTTCCCATTATGCAGCCGCAGGCACTGATACTAGGCAGTGTGTCAAGGCTGCTGTGGATACTGAATGCTTGTTTTGTTCGTTCTGCGGAACGAAGGGCATTTTACAAGAGGTAATCCATGGCCTGGTGTTGACTTTCACTGAGTGAGATGAGGCAAGTCAAAATAGCAGTTATTCTGGTAGCAAATTTAGAAGGAGGCAATACAAGGAGCTCCGGGGGGCGAATTTCTGACAGTGAAGAAAGCAGAAAGCAGGGGCGCAGTCCTACTCTGGATATATGTCTGAGGTCAAAGTTAATGAGAAAAGCAGTTAGCTTTCGCCATTTAGTTGCTAATAGGGTCGGAGCCTTCACTGTATTACAAGAAGCTTGGAATTTACTCTGTGTTTTACAGTGCAGCTGATACTCAATTACAGCAATTTAGTATATTCTGTTCCGCTAAGTATGCTATGTTTATCAGTACATATAAATTTTGAGAGCTTTAGCTGTAGTTGAGATGTCTATGGAATCATATAACTGTATATTTATTAAACTGACACTTTTATCCAAAGTGACTAGCAGCTGATTAGACTAAGGAGAGAAACAGTCCTCTTTTTAGCGATATGGGTTAAGGACCTTGCTCTAGAACCTGATCTCATTGTTTAATGATCTTGTTGTGGCCATACTGTGGCTTGAACCAACTACTAAAGAACCAACAAAGGCTATGCCCTTAAAAGCACTGTTTTCATTGCTGACAAGTAAAGCAATTGTGTATCAGCTGTACTCGTAAAGTACAGAGCATTGAATCCAGGCTAACCACAATATACTTCATATGCAGTATTACTTTAATATATAGCGAGTAGATATTTGGCTTGAATGTGAGTATATACATATGTTAAGTGGACACTGTGATCAAAAATTATACTGTTTAAATTCCATTTTGATTGATATCTTAAATTGCTTTCAAGTATTGAATGTACACTACATAAAATGCATTTTATTTGTGGTGGTTGGCATACAGCAAAACATCAAGTGTTCATAAATCAATGCAGGCATAATCAAATTTCTGTTTTCATTTCATTATTAGCCTTCTGTTGGTCGCATTTTAACATGACAAAAATAACAGAAAACAACCTCCGAAAATATTCAACTGACGAAAAAAAAAAATTGCACCGCATGGCTCTCTATATGAGCGATTACCTGCTCCTAATAAAAATGAAAATGCACCAGGGCCTTTATTTCTTTGTTAAAAATAACAGATTGGCTGTGTTATCCTTGACAGAGCAGAGCATTTCTTCTTGAGAGGCTGCGAGCTGGTTCCACACCTGTTTTCATCTGTGTTTGCCCTCAGCAGACAGGGCTGATCACGCACTGCAGTCATGCACGGATGGAGCATCCCTTTTACAAATGAAATCTGCCATCGCCAATTCAGCCTGGACCAAATGGTGCTCACACTTCCATACTGTACCTTCATTTGCCAAGGAGGAAAAACATTCATTATTCATTGGCTGCAATTAGGATGTAATGACATTATTTTCCCAGTTAACACATTAATTTCATTACTGGTAAATATACAGCTATGGGAATAGCACTGCAGCACAATGGGCAGTGGTTAAACTATTATTACTCCACAATGCCTGACAACATCGGTTTCCTGCATCCACAATTCCGTGAATGCGGACGAACTGTACGCTAGCTACTATTTTCGACACTCGCTCTAGGCAGGAATTCCACCGCCGAAGTTGTCCACCGGAATTTTTTATCATGGAGCGGATATGATGCAAATATGTTCATCTTGAAAAGCTTCACCATGTCCTCCTATATGCACTGTACTGTTGGACAAAGTAGCAGCAGAGAGTGAGAGTGAGAGGTGACCTTGTTACCAGCCCGGTTTGAGTTGGACAGGCTGACAGGAGGTTGGTGTCTGTGGGGAGGCGCAAACAGATGCTCCTCTCTCCTCCTGTGGGCGAAGCATCGCCCTCGGCCCCCGTGTAGGCCGCCGAACATCTGGACCCAAGCATCTGTGACCCTAATGACCACCAGTGGTGCCCCACCCGACCAGCCTGGCCTTCTAGAGCCTCCTTCTCCTCTTTGACCTACAAAGCAAACTATGCTTCAACCAGAACTCCTGAAAAACGGGGCCAATTCGCTACTTGTATTTGGAGGAACATGGAGGTCTTGACGTTTATGTAGTTCAGCTTAAAAAATGTTCATACTACAGTCCCTAAAACCATAGCTCACCCTGTACTGTGTTTGGGCACAGTGTTATGTCTCATCTGATTCTTGCTTGTGTATTTCCATGCTGCTTTCAGAGTTCGAGATACAAAGAATGAATTGGAGGATGTCAAGCCATTCATGGGACTGCAGTTTGTGCGAAAATTTAGTTTTACGCACGCTCTCTCCATATCTTACCATTAAGTATCTTAAAATTATAATGATGCAATATCGCTGGAGAAAAGGAGGGCTACATAATGCATTAACTGGGTAGTTTGGCCATATTTCAAACCATATCGTTCTGTTTTCAGAAGATAGAAAGCCTGAATTTGTATGTGCAGATTTTTATCACAATCACATGTGGCTATAACACTTTAAGTAAGGGTTGAGGTTTTCTTAAAACTATAATTATAACTTCGTGAAATAAACTTGTTTACTGTCTGTGTCGTAAGTAAACACATACTTACAGTAGGCGTGAAAATAGCATTTTTCCAGGTAACCTTTTCGTCCAACAGGGGGAGCTAGTTAGCTTGGGCAGGCTCAGAATCGGATGCTTGAAGTTGACACGGAATCTTGCAGTGCATGCCATTCATCACGCTCTTCTTAACTGTAGGGACAACATTGATGCAGTAACATGAAGTGCAAAACAAACTACCCAACTAGATGAGTTTTGAAACCATCACCAGGTATGTGTCATGTGTGTTGAACATTATGCTACCATTGTTTAATAAGCCAATATCTTACTTGAAATTAGACCTTACTCGTGGACTACTTGTGTTTTGAATGTCTCACTTAAATGCTGCTTTGGCATTATTTGTTGCGTATCATTAAAAGTTAATCGGCAATCCTGACTCGAACCTGCTACCGCGGTCCCACGGACACGCGAAAATCAAAAGCCCTCCAGAGAGCCGCTCGTTACTTTCATGGTCTGACAGCTGTGGGAAATTAGAGCTGATGCTTAAAGAGAAGCAGCTTCTTTTAAAAAATAAACAAATCAATTAATGGCGCCAAGAGACCCATTGTGTTCACTTTCACTCGCTTTATCCAACAGCTTACATCGTAAGGCTTTATCAAGTGATACTTTACTGCTCCGTTTTAGAGCAATTCGTTTAGTTGGCTGTCCTGTGCCGCAAGATCTTGATGCGACGCATAAACTTAAATACAATTATGTGAAATTAAATGTTGCATTCACTTCAACGCCACAAATACGATTTAATCAATTAAACTTTAGTGATGTTGTAATGAATGAGTCCCCTCACATTCTTGCTGGCATTTTGTGCCGCAACAGTCTGCCACTCCGTCCATCTGCTGAAGGCTACTTACTTTCAGTGCATAACTTGACATTTGATGATTGGCTTACATTAGCAATGGATAGCTTACACCAGTGATGCACGTTAATTTCATGCTACTGGAACTTCGCTCACGCTCTCACGACTGATGGAGAACTCGCTGGATGCCGGTGAAGGGAGCACAGCCCAGTGCCGCTATAAGTTGTATGGGGTACTGCTGCTCATGATCTGTTCATTACTGGCGTGCATACAAGTTTGTGCCCTCAACATCGCTGCCACCTTTTAACTGTTTGATGAGACCTCACTGTTCAAACAGAAGATGATGACCAATGCAATGATGAAAATGACTTATTATTCATATATAGTAGAGATCACTCTGCTGCTCCTCTCCCTCACACCTGAATAAATCCCTCCCACCCCATGAAGATTATGCTAAGCCAGCAACTGTCTCTGGACATTGGAAGAAAGGCTGTTGTGCCTCAGAGGCGAACCTGAAAAACACCATCGCTCAATTTTGCAAGCATTCTGCAATTGGCTTGGGTACAGGGGGAGGGTTTGCATTCCTCATGGGGCTAAAATATTAATAAAGAAATCCAAGTAAGTCCTCATTTTGCTTTTGAAAACATGCATTTGGCAGTCTAGGACAGTTTGCTTGATTAAAGTAAAGCCGAGCCACTTGCTAATCAAAAACGTCCAGCTGAAAAATGACTCTACTTAGAAATCTTACAGGAAGTGTAAAACCGAAGACTGATTAGCTACTGCATCCAACTTGGAATTTTATCAGACCCAACCTCAGAAACTGCAACAAGCCAAAACGCTGGGTATTTAAATAAACACATTTTTACAGTGAAAAGCAAATTCATCCTTGTTTTAGGCATTCATGTGTTTCTCCCTGAACTATGTAACGAAGTCATACCTGAAAAGGGGAAGGAGAGAATGCCTTTTTTCAGTCTTGTTGAGAATAGCTGTACTCTGAGTGGCACGTGGGCATGATCGTGTCGTGGGTAGCACTGCTGCCTCACAGCTAGAGGGTTGCGGGGTTGAATCTGGCCTTGGCTTTTCCGAGATGAGCTTGCTTGTTCTCCATTTGTTTGTGTGGGTTGCCACTGGGATCTCCAGTTTCCTCCCACAATCCAAAGACATTAATGTTAGGTTAATTGGAGACTCTATGGCTCATAGGTGTAGGTGTGAGAGAGTAAGGTGTTTGTGCCCTGATAAAAATTGGTGTATTGTTCACGATGTCTTTCTGCCTTTCACCCATGCAGGGATTGGCTCTATCCAGTCCCAATCCTGACTAGGAAAACACGATAGATAATGGATGGATGGATAGACGTGTCGCAGGTATAAACAGTGCAAGTGAAAAAGATGGCGTTGAGAAGGGCATTATTACGGCTGAGCTTCACAGACCTGAGTCATGGAAGTTGCCGTAGCGATGACCTCAGTGGAGACGCTGGGTAACACACTGGGTCTGTTTGTGTCAACATCATTGAAACTAATGAGGGTTGCAGAGGGACTAATTGAGAAGTAATGTTCTCATTTTAAACACTCTCCTGTTATCTCCCATCCGTGGCTGAAGAGCTGAAGATTTCACATGCAAGACTAATTACTGATTCAGAGATAACATTTTAAATATCGCCTAGCATAAATTCTGACATTTTATTTTATTGTCCATTGTCCAATCTGTCTCATCCAATATGACTAAGGAAACAACTGTATACTTTTATTGAAGTATCATCAGGGTAACATTCAGGTCTCAAACACAGTAGCTATTTTACAATAGCTCCCTCAGCATATATCTTAATGCTGCATTCAGGAACTTATCTTATAGGCATTCGACTTAGTACATACTCAGCTGCTGAACTAAAAGATGGAGATAATTTTCTCAGGAAAATTTGTAGCCGAATCTGAAAAAGGAAATCAACAGCACCTGAAACCTGAATTGTGTATCCTTTATACACGTAAATAAATGCAATTCTGAAATATCCAAAAAAAAAAAAAAAAAAAAAAATCAGTATTTCCTATGTAAAATATAGCAACAGCAGCTACAAAGAGGAAGATAAAATAGGACAGCAGAATAGAATGGGACAGCAATAATGTGCAACCCTATTTCCAAAAAGGTGGGATGCTTTGTAAATAAAAACATAATGCAATGATTTTCAAATCTCATAAACCCATATTTTATTCACAATGGATCATGGACAACATATCAGATGTTGAAAGGGAGACATTTTACCATTTCATGAAAAATATTAGCTCATTTTGAATTTGATGGCAGCAACACATCTCGAAAAAGTTGGGAGAGGGGCAACAAAAGGCTGGAAAAGTAAGTGTTGCTAATAAAAAACAGCTGGGGGAGCATTGTGCAACTAATTAGCTTAACTGGCAACAGGTCAGTAAGATGACTGGGTATAAAAAGAACATTTTAGAGAAGCAGAGTCTCTTAGACGTAAAGATGGACAGAGATTCATCAATCTGCAAGAAACTGTGTCAAAAAATTGTGGACCAATGTCAGAAAAATGTTCCTCAATGTCAAATTGCAAAGATTTTGGATCTATAGTACATAATATCACCAAAAGATTCAGAGAATCAGGAGAAATCTCTGTGCACAAGGGACAAGTCCGAGGGTCAGTATTGGATGCTCGTGATCTTCGGGACCTCAGACGGCACCGCATTAAAAACAGATTCTGATTCTGCGCTGGAATACACTGCACGGGCTCAGGAAAACTTCAAGAAATCATTGTCCGTGAACACAGCTTGCTGTGCAATCTACAGATGCAAGCTAAAGCTGTGTCATGCAAAAAAGAGGCCATATTTGAACACGATCCAGAAATGCCACCGTCTTCTCTGGGTCAAAGTTCATTTAAAATGGACTGAGGCAGAATGGAAAACTGTTCTTGGGTCAGATGAATAAAAATTTGAAATTTTTTTTTGGAACCACAGACGCCGTGTCATGCGGTCTAAAGAGGAGAGGGACCATCCAGCTTGTTGTCAGCGCAGAGATCAAAGCCTACATCTGATGGTATCGGGCTGCACTAGTGCCTGTGGCGTGGGCAACTTGCACATCTGGAAAGGCACTATCAATGCTGGAAAGTATGTAGAGGTTTTACAACGACATATGCTCCAATCCAGACAGCGTCTCTTTCAGGGAAGGCCTTGCATATTTCAGTTAAACAACGCCAAACCACATATTGCATCCATCACAACAGCATGGCTTCGCAGTAGAAGAGTCTGAGTGCTGAACTGGCCAACCTGCAGTCCAGACGATTCACCAATAGAAAACCTTTGGCGCATCATAAAACAAAAAATAGGGCAAAGAAGACCCAGGACTGTTGAGCAGCTAGAATCCTACATCTGACAGGAGTGGGACAACATTCCTCCCCCAAAACTTGGGATCAGCAATTGATCTCCTCACTTCCCAGATATTCACAGACTGTTGTTAAAAGAAGAGGGGATACAAAACAATGGTAAACATGGCCCTATCCCAACTTTTTTGAGATATGTTGCTGCCATCAAATTCAAAATGAGCTAATTTTTTTCATGAAATGGTAAAATGTCTCACTTTCAACATCTGATATGTTGTCTATGTTCTATTGTGAATAAAATGTCAGTTTATGAGACTTGCAAATCATTGCATTCTGTTTTTACATTTTACATAACATCCAAACTTTATTGGAATTGGGGTTGTACAATGTAGATGGGCACATTTGATAAAAAAGTATAAATTATTATTATTATTGAGAAGGAGAATATTTTCCCTGAAATGAGGACTGCATCATGAAACAGGATTGAAGATCTCTCTGTTCTGTAAAATAATCGCTGTCCCTTCTGCAGTACCCTGCCATGTTTACAGTATGACTCGATAACTGCTCTGAACAAACCCCAGCACAACTGTTTTTAATCCAGTTCATGTTCCACATTTGAGAAGGTTCCAGGTTTCCCTCTGTGCGTTTATTCAACTGTTCCTCCAGCATCGATATTCAGGCCCCTGGTTGCTCGTCCAAGTGCAAACATAGCATAATTTTCTCTTTTTAAATACCACCCAAACGCAGCTGGTGACATGATGCAGAAAAAAGTGCTCTAATAGAAGTCAAACTGAAACAGCGCCATGTTGACGGGCCTGGAAAATGAGGCTAAAATGCAAAGGGATAACACCCATGTGAGACTCCCAAGAGAGTCCAGATTGTTTGCGCACAGGCGGTCCGACTAAAGATATCCTGGATCTGCCCAGTTGGGCGTGGACCCGCGCACACCCAACCGGGGGTATATCCAGGATATCGTCTACACGTCTCGATAGGCAGAAGCTAACGTCGTTCTTTAGCACAGGCTAATCCAGAGAAGGCCTCGTAGCGTAGTGCCATCCTTTAGGAGCGGTGCTGCCAAACTGAGCGAGGGGGGGGGGCGGGGGAGGAGGGGGGGCAGTGGGTTGCACCAGCTGCTGAATATGACATTTTCTGGCGAGGGGCCGCTGAACCCCAGCGGGGTACATCTGTGCTTTTCCCTTTCATCCCCCCCGCCCCCCGCCTCCTGTTCCCCTGGATCAGATCAGTGCATACCTGCACTGGAGCTGTACCAGTTAGCTGCTGGCTGCAGATGCCGTGGGGCAGATCTGTCATAAAAGGCAACCTCATCTAAAAGGATCCTGTCCGCGGATGTGACGTGCCTCTCCGGCAGTCTCCACAGATACGGTCAGGGTCAGGGTCGGGTTTTTGGGTTCCTTTGGACCGTGCCTGTCCTTTTATTACGTGCCTGTGAATATGCAAAAATAATAATAATAACAAACATGAAATGCTCAGATCCCCGATACTCTATTGGCGTTCTGGCCTGGAAACAAAATGTGACGGAGTGACAGGCAGACAGACAGGCAGACAAGAGGACAGCTGGAATAATGAAAAGGCACAACTACACTGTAAGATGTACTATGTATTGGATTTGGTGGGAAAATGTACAACGGTTTAGAAGTTCTGGCCTGGAAAAGAAGTGCGATGGATGGACGCACAGGAGGACAACCTTCATTAATTTATCCCCCCTCCACCTCGTGGCAGATGTTGATAACCAGAAGAAGAATACTGTTCTTCAGCTCATGCCCTCATCCCAAATGACTTAAAGTTGATTAGGTTACACAGGGGCTAAACCACCCTGGAGAAATGTAGGGTAAAGGATCTCACCCAAGGGTCCAACAGCTGCTCTGATGGTACCGTGGCAACACTGGGCTCACACCACAATCTCTGCGGGTGTCAGTCAAGCACCATAACAAACAGGCTGCAGGCTACCCCGGGCATACCATCTCCAGAGGGGGGTGGAGGAGAGGGACCAGTCAATTGGACTCGGCCACCTGGTGCCTCGCGGACCCGGGGCCGCGCCGATGCGGTTTCCAGCGGCAACAGCTGCGTTCGGTGAGAGAGACCCTCTGATCAGCGGCCGACAGCCCGAGGCAAGGTCCGGCACATTTCTGCTCACGCGCCAGCTCTCGGAAACCAGGCAGTGAGCCACGCGCGTACCTTGATATCCAGCTTTCATCAAGCGCACACAAGCAAAGTGACACACAAACATAAATAAATAAATAAATAAATGGTGGGAGGGTATGGGCTTGTAGGAACCTGACTGCTGTGGAATCTTTTACAGGAAAATATTTACATTATGTGAATATTTTTAAATGCATATTCAGTATTCACAAAATGCATATTTTCTGCTGCGATTGGTATAATGGGAGTGATTTCACTAGAGCCAAAATAGTACATTTATAATTGCTGAATCGCTCATATTATTACATTGCGTACCCTACACTAATGGGACAAGCGTATGTAAACACTGAATTGAAAAATAGTTATTTTTCAAACAGTTATCAGACTTTGTTTTTAGAATGCTTTTTATTAATTTAATGCTACCTGGGTGAGTAAAGTTATCCATTTCTATTCAGAAAACATTGCTGTGGGAGTCCAAACCTTTGAACGGAACTGTGTATTTATAGCCTTTCTTCACTGTGCTGTTCTGTCGAGGGACGCAAGAAGAACAGGAAAGGGGGGGAGAAAAGAGTAACACACGTCGACTCATACCGCCAAAGTCGTGGCTTGCGCGGAGTGCGAGGGGAGCGCTCTACAGGCAGTGCCACTGAGAGGCCCCCGCTATGCGGCACTTTGACGATGAACTCTGGCGACACACTACTGCGCCATTGTCAAGACGGGTTTTATCATGCAGTGGGTAAAGGTCATCGCTGTAGTTCTTGGACCATAAAAAGGCTGAGTGAAATCATCAGTAACTTGATAATAAAGTCAGATCAACTGACATGGGTTAATAATGAACAAAGGATTTTTAAACAAATAAGTAAGCATTAAAGTAACATCAGCTATCTGTTCAAAATACATTAATTGATGGATTGGTGATTATTCATACATTGACAAAGCATAGGTCATAATGTGTGAAGGTGAAGGTCATAATTAGTTTTTCAGTGACAAAGTTATTTTCTGTTTTTTCTTCCACTTCTATTCCTGGTTTTTACTGATGTAATTGCTCACGTGAAGTAATAGGCTAACTTTTTAGCATTTTTTTTTTATTATTAAGTACACCATTAGTTAAAGCTTGTCTAATTCATGTGAATCTCATTGTAAGTGTTACTCAATCATTTTGACTTGACTCCTTTCTTATTTTTTCCCCTGAAATCTTGTGAAAAAAGATGGGTGTGTTTGAAAATCTCTCCCGCGGAGGTGAGGGGTCGGACTGAGGGTGGAGGCTTTTCGAGCACGAGGCGGAATTGAGTAAAATCATGCAGGGAAGAGGTATTTATTTTGGGTTATGTGATGCTTATTTTGAGGAACTGAGAGGGCATCGAGTGTAATTTATGCTGAAGGATTTTGAGGCGTGTTTATTTTCTTTGGGGTGTAATGTGTGTTCACGGCAAAGATGTACGTGCAGCTATGTGTTTTGTTTGTCATCACTTTCAGCACAGTAAATATGACATAAATCACTATACACGTCCCTCAAATTTGTGTGCGAAAAGAGCTCAAATTGCTCTTTAGTATCTATTCAAATAAATTTAAACTCGACACGCAGGCACAATGTTACATGGGAATGAAGAGTAGGAAGCATTTTTTCGAGTCCCGTCATTTTCCAAGAGACATTGGTGGTGCAGGAAATGTTTGCTCACTGCCAGGGTGATGCGTGCTAGATGTGTGGTCTCCAGCATCAGATTTTCAGACAGCTAAAAGCTTGTTTACTGTTGGCTTGCATTGCATTTTTTTGCTCTGGAAAAGGGACACCATTTTTGCCTTTTTCCTCAGTGCAACTCCAACATATGTTCCGTGATTATATCCATAAGTTACAAGTCGTGAATCGGGACATGAATGCATTGAAAACTATAAAACAAGCTGAAATAAAATCAATAAAATTGCCATTACACATAACCCAGCCTTTAGCCATTTGTCTTGAGCCTTGGATGGCCCGATGGTTTTAGCACAGCATCGATGAGACACTGGCAGACATAATTCAGCGTGTACATCACGGCTACAGCCTGTTTGTGTCCTTCAGCCCGAAAAAGAACAGAGTCCGCTCTGCAGCTGAATAGCCCGAAAGCTGGCAGGATATGGATCGGGAAGCCAGATCGATACGGTCTTTACGCATTCCCGGCCAGGCTCCGTATGGATTTATGACTCGGCAGCCCTTCGGCGTGATGAAAAGTGCCTGTGCCCTTTTATTGCGGGGCTGGTAAATTGCTGCTGTGATCAGAGACAGTAATTGGACAGCGCTGGAGAAAGCCACCGGGTCCAGGACAGAACATCAATAACAGCACCCTGGGCCTCTCCCATAAACCCTACCGCGAGCAGGATGTAACTCCGGTGTACAGCTAGCTTTCGAACTCTGTCCGTGAAGTTTAAGAAAGGATTTAGCACAACCAAGGATATGCAGTTTTCTTTAGCTATTGCGAAAATAGGCTTGCGTCAGGGTCAGCAAAATGATCACCTTCTTAAATTAGATCTTTTATACGTGGTATTGTATGGGATGCCATTGGTATTGCTCTTGACTATAGATGAACCCAACCATTCATTATGTAACATGTTTATTCGTGGTCAGGGTTTAACGGGACTGGAAACTACCCCAACATCCTGTGGGCCTGAGGCAGGATTACACCCTGGGGAATTTGCAGATCCAGCGCAGGGCACGCATCTACCATTTATATAGACGAAGCCATTCATCTTTATTGATTGCATTTTATTTAGGCTGATCACAGTATGCAGTTATACTCACGGCCGTCATGACTTCTGACCGTCCTTCCCTGACCCCTCTATAACAAGGTGCTTTCACATTGAAAACTGCCACACCCTGAGTGTTTTCTGTCGCACTGCTCTCAGTAAACTTGGGAGACTGGTGTGTGTATGATCATTACAGCTGGTCAGATGCTGTGGTGCGGAGATGATGGAACCATTGTATTTGAGTCGCAACGACTGCAGCAGATGTACCTTATAATGTGGCCCGTGAAAGTGTGCACGTACGGTGAGCTCCATAATTAACTGGACAGTCACAGATTTTTTTTACTTTGGTTCTGTATGCTAGCACTTTGAGTTTGAGAGGATACGGTGACAATGCCGATTGTCGGCTTTAATTTGAGGGTGTTTTCATCCATATCAAACTAACAGTTTTAGAAATGACGACAGCTTTTGCGCATAGTATCCCCTCAATTTCAGCCGCATCAAAAAATATTGGACAGTTTAACATAATAGAATAAAGATTTTGTCCCATATCCTCAGCATGCGATGACTGGTTGAAGTCTATGACCCACAGACGTCACTAGATGCTGCGTATCTTTCCTTGTGATGCTCTGCCAGTATGGCCTTTTTCAACTTCCTGCTTTTTCCAGGACGTTTTCCCTACAGCCACCTCCTCAGCATGTAAAATGCATGTTCGACTGGATTCGGATCTGATGGTTGACTCTGCCAGCAAAACCAAAATAACAAAAATGTGCTGCTGTGGAATGAATTATGATGCTCACTTAATAAACACGCATGCTGTCATTATGATGTTTTTTCATTCACTTCGGATTTACAGAATCAATCCAGATCACATGGCTATCGACAACTATGCCCCACCCAAGATTCTCTGCTTTCCAGATCCTTATGTGTTGCTCGGCTCTACCACATCATAATTTTGTCCATGAGCCAAGCACTGTGAAGCCATGTAATGCGCTGACATAAATGAACTCTGGCAGCTTGCTCAAAAAAGTAATAAACATCTGAAAAGGCTGACACAGTTCTCATTCAGCGTCACGGGTCTGGCCTAAGGAACTTTGAGTGCCTTTTAACAGCAATGTGTGAGGACAACACACAGAAGCACATACTACAGTATATACAAGGAACATTAATCAGATGCGAACGTGATCTCTCTCGCGCTCTGTCTCTCTCTCCCTCTCTCTCACTCACACACAAACACACATTCGTACCTTCTCTCTCTTGAATACATCCATTCACTCTGTTACAAACATACTCACGCAATTATACGTATACATTGTGTCATACCATCTGAAAATCCTCTCTAAAAACTGTTTTTCAAATATATGGTTTGTATGGAGCCCTCTGTTATTCAGCATTCACCCAGGTGCACCTCTTCACAGCATCTTGGGTTTTTCAGCCAGAAGTAATACCTCAAAACTGGGTCAAAACAAACAAACCTGTGTACCTACTCATCTGTATCTGGTCTCAACCTGCGAGCAAGTATTTGAACAAATGTTCTGTCCAGCCAGACCGCATTCCATTGGCGATATCAGGCTGCCGTGGTCAAAAACCGCGGACATTTTTTCATCTAGAACATTGGAGTGTTAAGTACACATTCCTGAGTCATGGTCACTGTAAGCAATTGTGCAAGGGATTAAGCCAGAAAATTCTTCTGGCCTGGCAGCAGCAATTATGATAAATCTTCCTGAATCTGCTTTCACTTCATGTAAGTAGAAACACAAGTGGACCAAGGCGAGGGTTTTTTTTTTTTTAAATAAAGAAAATGGAAACTGAATAGCAAACACAACAACCATTTTAAACAAAATGACATAACTGCTGAACGCAACTTGGCCAATGCGCATGCAGAACTTGGCTAATGTGCATGTGATCTCCACTCTCAGCTATCTGCGGTGACTATGAAAGAACCGTATTCAACTTGCATGCAGTTTCAGATGAAAAAAACAATTGCCCTTTCTATTGCATATGTAACCAATGATTAACTGTTCTCAAACAAACCCTGAAGGGTGTCTTAGTTACCCATTCCAAAGCGACCTATGCCTTAAATTCAATTCCATGCCAGTAAGAGTCTTCGTGGGTAGAAAGATGTCATGGCCAAAATATGTTGGCCCATAGCAGAAGTCTTCCTTTCTGAGTAAGGGCTAATTCCAGAAGTGTCGATCAAAGAATCTTCCAATCATTACACCACCAATGCACTTTGTTCATTGGCTCAAGTAAATTCTTTCATAGGTTAATCATTTTTCATTTTTACTGCATCTGAATAGCATCAGAATGCCTCAATAGGTCACCGTTCAGTTCAACTGCAGAACTTTATTAAACCAATAAAACTCTACTAGTGCCTCACGGAAAAATGTACAACTTGTCATATTGTAAGCAGTGCTAATTTTGCCGTGGAGTAAAGGAGTCGCAGGCACCAAGTAGTAAAATCTGACAGAAAGCAGCTTTCTAAGTGAAGAAAGTATATTTATGCGAAAAGATAAGGTCAATTTTTTTTAATTATGCGCAAACAGAAAGACTGAGAAAACAGCATTAAGAAAGTCAAGCTACTGTTTTCTCGTTTCCCTCCTTTCAACTCATGCCCAGCTTCCACCTGACGTCATGGCGACCCACAACTGACCAGCATTTGAATATGACATGTCCAATATGCTTTACTGCCGCGTTGCCGGAGGTTGTATTTCAAGAATAACAAGGGGGCTGTCACAGTCCATATCATTTGCAGACTGCGAAGAATTTGCGAGAGCCCTGGAGCTGGAGACAGTGAGGAGGGACTGTTTAGGGCAGGAGGGAGGCATAACAAACTCTCGACTGTAAAAGGGGCTCGCGCCACCTTGGGGTACCCGAGATTTTAGCAGGACGTGTTGACAGGTATGAGGGGTAGAAGCCGTCGGCAGCGGTCGGTAGTGGTCAGGGTTCCCGCTTGTGTGGGTGGCCCCCGGCCGAGACTGGGGGGGTGGGCGGTGGTGTGTGGGGAGCCCTGGTTGTTTGGATTAAACTCTGCGGTCGGGGTTAGCGGAGGAATCAGCGTGAGGCTTCGCACCTGGAGGAAAGCGAGGCGGTCGAGCCCAGCTCCTGGTACCTGGAGAGCGGCTCCGCCGTGTCTAGCCAGCATCTGGAGGGGATGTCAGCACCCTGTGACGTATCAGCTCCACGATGCTGGTGTCAAACTGAGCCGACGCAGGCGGAGAGCGTGCCGAGCCAGCCGAGCGAGGCACTGAAAAGCCTCTTAATCTCAACTAACCTCCAACTGCTGAGGGCAGGGAGATGCGATCGCTCACTTGAAAATGTACATTTTCAGCATTAACTCATCGCCTACAGTCTGCAAATCCCAGTTGCATTTCTAACTCTTTGCAGACTATGTTTTGTTTCTCCAAAATTCCTCACTGTTCTACAACTCAGCCAGTTTGAGGAGTGGATTTTTTGGAATGTGTTGTCAATATTCTTAGTGTTCCAGAGCTTGATGGAGTTACAGCCATTAAGTCATTTTGTATGTGGCTTTGTTAGCATTATTTTCCTTCCGGTTCCATTGCTCAAATGTCTATGCGGGAAATTAATGGTGTTTTCCAAAGTGTGTAAAAATTAGGTCCATGCAGTGGCAGTTTCGCCCAAGATGGTGCACATTTTGTTTTTTTGATATAATATAATTATGATAATTTCAGTACGACCTTGTGAAAATGAAGCACTCCGTGTCCATAAAATACAAATATAGCTAATTGATGCGCTACAATGAACATTCAGTGAATTACTGGCAGAAGCCCAGCTTTCTCATCATACATGACGTGAAGAGGCTGAGTATCTGAGACCAATGTGTGATGTAGTTCCTTATTACTTCAACCTCAGCATCACTTAGGGCCTTAAAGCCTTTCATGTTTGTAAAGGTTTGGAGTGTTCAACCACATTATCAAAATAAACGAAAGGGTAACACATTTCACGCATTAATTTAATTCTGGACCTTATTTTTTGCCGACTTTCGAAAACCCCAACATATTTTTCGCATAGACACTGGACTGATAGAATGGGAAGTAAATAAAATGCTAACAAAGCAGCGTATAAATTTACATTGCACTGTGACGCTACTACTTTGAGTTACAAGTGGTTATTGTTATATAAATATTTGAATGCTCCGTTAAGAGCATTCTACTTGCATATTTGAGATAATGTTCTTGGAAAGCTCATGTAGTTTGCAGTTTTCAGTCCTCAGCCGGTTTGTGGCAGTTCTGAGAAGCTCACATTCGTTTTCATTCTCCAGTGTCCCATGATGAAACTGCAGTCGGTTATAGAACACCCTCCCCTTATGAAATGGCGATATGTACTAGCCATTTTTGCCATCCTATTGCAGATAGGCCTGCAGTACCCAGAACAGCCCAGGCAGTTAGCACTGCTAACAACCTACTCATTAATCCCATCCATCTGCATCAACCAACTTCCTCAATCGAGCTGATCTACCCCCGCGCAAGTTGCTGTAGACTGAAACGGCTGAACAGTAATTTATTACCTCTTTCTCAGAGTTTGCTACATACTTTCATTACCCACGGGATTTTTTTTTTTTTTTCTCGCTAGGAACCACTGTCGTTACCACACTGATGAACCCAGGAGTTTCAGTATCAGCGGCAGAGATGTTCCTCAAACCCCATCAGCCTTGAATCAAAGGAGAAGCAGTCGGGCCAGACTCATCTAATCCGAGCGGAGGCCATCGAGCGACCCTGTAACAGCCTGAGTTATTGATCATTACTCCCAGCCAGGGTGAATCGATATGGGGGGCTGGATGATGGAAGCAGGCTGCCACAGCTGCAGTCCTGCATACGGCCGACCGGACTCAAAGAGCGCGGCACCAGCTGAAAGGGGTCAGGCCCCGCTTGAGGAGGGGGAGGGAGAGAGAGAGCTCGCAGCTGAGTTCACACATTTGCCACTGGGCCATTACAGAGGAGGCACTACTGTAAAATGTCAAGATGCTGCACAGCCCCTGTACAGACAGAGAGACACACAAACAAACGTACAGTGGACAATTGATGTGCATGCATACATACACACGCACAAACATGTACACGTTCACACGTACACTCATACAACTGCACACGCCTAAGGCAATACAGTATATTCAATGAAGTCAACTACACAAAGAAAGGCCAAATCATACCAAGTCATTGCAAAATGAATTTTTGTTATGGGAACCTTGACCTTTGAACTCAGTCAACTTGCAGTAGGAAGTAGGGAATCACTGCTGTTGCATTACAAAACGTTAGCATTTTGAATCTCAAACGTATATTCATGCTTTACGGCTTGCTGGTTTAGGAATAAACAGAATCGTTTCAAGAATGTGGGGAAAAAAAGGAAATAAAAAGAAAATTGGCTTGCGCACCGCACATCAATGATCAATGCAACAGAAAAGGCCTGTATTAACATACGTTTCAGGCCTGTAATAACCCTTACAATTATTTCCTCTCATGTTGGCTTTATTTTGGCTGTCCGTTTGGTGTTTGATAAGTGCATTTTTTCCCCTTGCCAAATCTTGATTTCAGTCAAACTGCCGTATCTTCTTTTCAACATTTGTGTTACTTCTCAAAATGGTTTGAGAAAAAGATTTACATATCAGGCCAGAGTAGCCTACGAACTGAGATTCATTTAATTTTATTTATTTATTTATTTATTTTGAAGTCAGCTCATCCACTAAGCGACACAATCTTCAATATGCAAATATTAATGCTTTTACCATGAAGTAAATATATACCTCACCAAAGCTTTGTCAGATGTAACATTTTTGCTCATTTTAATTGAAAGAAATAGCAGAGACATACGCCTAATAATACCCACATGACCATCAGGTGAGCATGATAGTTTTACTCTCTCTTCCCATCTGTTGTACGGGCATCGCCACAGAAAACGGACGGTCTTTCACGGGAAATCCTCAATAAAACCCCGCCATAAAATCCACCAATTAAAACTGCCTAAGCGTTTGCCTTATGGCGGAACGTATTAGCAAAACTGCCGTTTCATCAAAAGTGTTGCGTTTTACTTGAATTTCATAATCTGCCGCATTTGAAAGTGTTAGCAGTCTCTTTCCTCCAGTCTGCTGTCCCTATACTGGATTGAAGCCTTAGATCCTGTGCCATTGCTGATAAAAAAAAAAAAAAAAAAAAAAGCTCGGCTTGGCGCGCGTCTCACTGCTAATTAAGGGCCCGCGAAAAAACGGGATTCATTAGACAGTGCTTCAGTTGGCCTGGCACGCGCTCGGTAATGAGCGTGAATGTAAACTGGATCGCGGTTAAAGGCAGCGTTTCGGTTTTTTTCTTCCTCTTTTCCTTCCCAGTAGCCAGCCGCGGACTGTCTGCCCATCCTCATTCAAATAAGGCTTTGGCATTTGCGCTATTTTGCATGCTTTAAGAGACGGTTATCCCGCTTCGGGCCAACGTGCTACGCTAGATAATGCAACCCGAAGGCAGGCTTTGGCTCCTCTGTCAGTTAACTTAATCCCCGGGAAAATGTAATTTCATTAATGGCATAAGACTTTAAGTGTGCCTTATCGCTGAGTAAGGGAGAGCCAGATCCCCTTCCTGTTAGGAGTCAACCAACATCACTCAATATGCCATTCATTTGTTTAACAGATGCCGACATCTGGGGCAACGCACAATTTTTCATCTTGCATATTCCATAATCTGTTTTTTTTTTTTTTTTTTGGAACAATAGAGATTAGTCCATTAGTCACTTAACTCTGCAGAACAGTTAGAGATGGTGCTAAGCTTCCACGCTTGAACTGTCATACCAGGATGGCTGACGTCATGAAGTAATAAATGTGACGTGCAATCATCATTCATGTCTTTGCCTTAATGTCCTCTAAATAAACCATCCATTCCGTGCATGCTAGTGCAACTTCTGTGTGATACATGGATGGTGAGAGGAGAGCACTTTATTGAGTTGGTTTATTGGAAGATGCATTTTTTTGTTGTTTTTTTTTTTTTTTTTTTTTACAGTTCGCTAGGATGGCATTTCATTTCTGTTCTCTTTACTGGTTGATAACATTTTAATTACATATTTCAGATGTTCCGCATTAAACGGGTAGCCTCACTGTTGGGCCCGAATCCTAACACACTACATTACCCACCATCCCCCAGGTCCTTCTTAACACCTTTAAACTGCCTCAGAGTCCCTGAGCTCATCCTGTTTCACATGATCAGACGGCCCTGCGACCTGGGTTTAATGTATACCACTTAAACAGAGCATTGTCCCATATGCCAGTCAGATCACTATCAGCCCGACAGGCACCCATATCACTGCTCTTCTCTTTTAATGTACCTGGATACCTTTTGTAGCCATTCAGGTGAAGGCCGCCCCTAGACACAAAGGCAGGATACAGTGGATTAAATTTGAATGTGACCACCGTGCCATATCACCTCTCCCCCATAGCCCCACCTCCGACCCCATTCAGCTTCATAGCCATTCTTATACACCTTCCTTCATGTCTGCTCACCCCCCCACCACCAACGCTGGTGTAGAAATACAATAAGGTCTGGAGAGTGTAACCCAATCCCAATCGATACAATGGGAACACTCAGCGCTGAAGACAACTGCAATTAACTGTGAACCGGAAAGAGGATGGGGGCTAGCTAACGTGTGGGTGCGATGTTAGCCTAGGTCTGAAATTGGACACGCAACTGAGTCTGTAACCAGCCGTTCAAAGACGGTGGCATCTACAGAATGAAGAACTCAGAGCCCCCTTCCGTCACACACACACACGCACACACAAACACCCATATGCACTCACAAACACACATGCACACAAACACACATACGCACCCACAAACCCTAAAACTCCCATACACACACACCCACATGCATACACACAAGCACATACGCATTCACAAACACACATACACACAAACATGAACACTCACATACGAACAAACACGCACATATTGTCGGCCTGCCGATAAAACCTCATATCCTCAAAATGATACACTTTACAGGAGAGCATAAAAAATGTTTAATTTTGCATGTAAGAATGCAGTTGAGCTGTGTTCAGGTAGGATGACTATTTTTCTTCCAAGAATGTATTTTGTATTTTGCAATGTTTATGTTATTATCGTGGACATACGAGTTTTTGTTTCTTATCAAATTTGGAGATACAAGGTTTTATCAGTAGGCCGAAGGTATGTGCATACACATACACACAAACATGAACGAACACACATATGTAAACACACACTCATACATGGGCACACACACACTCATACACTCACACACACATACACAGACACAAACACACACACATACATGGGCGCACACACACACACATGGGCGCACACACACACATCGCTGGTGCAGAGCAGGAGATAGAGCAAAGCCTGCTACAAAGCTGAGAGTGAAGTGAAAATGAATACCTTCAATGGAATACAGCTCACGTCAGTTTCAATAGAGAGGCTCCTGAATCACTGGTATGAGTGATTTTTTATTGCCTCTCCATAACAGCACAGTCGCCAACACTGTATCTACAGACCACTGACTACCATTGGAGCAGAGGGAACAAATCAGGTGCTTAAGCAAGATAGATCACTCACAGAGCCATGGAATTACCGTGAAAATAAATGCTTACTGTTGAATTCCAAAGAATAAGGCAATGAATATACAATACACAGAAAACTTAAGCCAGTGGTTTTTCTGCTAATCTGTAAAAGCCATGAATATTCAAATCTATGCCTGAGAGCACAGAGAATTATATGCGCTAGATGTCAGCCATTGCTTCAGATTGCATAGCTCTTTGCTAACCGGTCTAACGCAGACATGAACTGCTGGCGGAACCTTCATGTGCACCTGCTTGAGTGATCAGTTGGGGGTCCCAGCTGCAATGCAAGGCAATGACCAAAACTGTCCCTGCCTTGGGGCAACACTGTTGGATATTGCAATATGTCCTGCCCGGGTGCCGGCCACAGTCAGTGCACAGGCCTTGTCCATATTCAGTACGTGACCATTGAGGGGTGTCCACTGACCAGAGCAACCTCCAAAACATCATGATCTGCTGAAACCGCTTAAAGTATTCTTTGGAGTCCCGCCAAAACTGGCACTCACCTTTCCAGGAGCTTAAACAGGATTTGATTTAATCCCTCACCCCACCCCAACCGAATACTATAAGTGATACGTACAGTGAGTTTTACTGGTTATCAGCAAAAGCATAGCATATATACCAGCTTTGTGAATCACAGGATATTTTTTTCCCAGTTATGGTTTGATTCAATTTTGTGGTGATTTTTTTGGAGCTTGTTAATTCATCTCATTGTATTTTTGACTGTTTGTGTCAGTTTTGGTTTTGTTTTACTGATTGATTGCAATCGTTCAATTATTGCTGCGTTGCCTCCCAAATCCCCATGTCATTCCTCACACTTTCTCAACACCTGTTTCCCATTGTTACTCATTGTCTCTGTGTACATCAGTTCAGGTCTGTCTTCATGTCATTGCCAGATTGTCTAGCTTTGCTTTGTGCGTGTTTGCTAGGTCTCTCGCATTTCTTACTTGTGCCCTGGTTTTCCCAGCTCTTTGCTCCTGCCTCAGCCCTGTGTGTTTGTTTGTGTCTCCCCAGTTTTGTGTGTGCCTCGCCTTGCCCCTTGATTCCCATCCTCTCTGCTCTGTTCCCTCCTGGACTGATCTTCTGGTTTCAACCCTGGCCGGAACTTCACACGCTCTGCTCGTCCCCCAGAATCCTGATCGCAGCCGTCTGACCGCCACCTGTCCCTTGACCGTGATCTTCCCGCCTGCAATACTCAGGTAGCAGTTTACCCAGGACAGTTGCTACCATTATCAAAGTTTTGGTTTCCCCAGTCCCTTGTTCTGCAGTTGTTTCCTTCGGTTTCCACACCTGTGATAGAGTTATAATTTTACTGTTTTTGCGAAAGAGGCACCTGCAGTTTGGGCACCAAGTGTTTGGCTGCTTTGGATCTCTGTCAGTATCCTAATCTTACTTCAGAGACTTACCCAGCAAAGTGCTGCTGGTTAGACCTCCGCTAAGCTAACACATGCTGCTAATTAGCATTCCCATTTAGGAATGACCTGTGGAGACTGGACTAGACTCATTGGCAATAGTGGCTTAGAGAGTTAAAAGTTTAAGCCATTTTTCAGGGGTCCTTCCTCTACTTTATCCACCCCCCTGTACATGGACAGAAAGGATTCATGAAAAGGGCTGCAAATCCTCCATTTTGCACATATCCACAAAAAAAGCACACACTCTCAAACATCGCATTCAATTCAAATCCAGTGAGCTAGAGCGTAGATCCAAGAAGGAAACATTGAGTTAAAGTTCAAATACTAAGACAGTACTCAACATTTTAACATAATTTAGAGATCTTATGATTACAATTTGTTTTGTTGGGCTGTCTCTGCCTCCTTCTACAAGGGGCAGAGGGAAACAAATTCACTGCGCTCCTGCTCGCGAATGTCAGGACATAATAGCAGCCGCAGTGTCTTCAGTTTGCCACTGGCCAAACTAATAATGAAGTGGCGCATTATTATGAAGAATAATTGACTCGCTGACTGGTGCGGCGAAGTTGCAGAAGTAGCGGTTTGAGGCATGTGCCGGAGCATTAGCGGGAAGCTTAGCACGCTACTTCCTGGCGACACTCTCCAGCTGGTGTTCCAGCACCCTTCTGTCACGGAGTCTGTGCTGCTGTTAGCTCGAAGGACGCTTCCCCTCATGTTTAATTCAGGGCGCGCAGACGATGGTGTTACAGAGAGAAGCGCCGTTCGCCTCTTTTTTTCACCGAGCAGCACGTAGGCCTATGGCTCTGCTGCGTGCACGAATGTCAAGGGGGACAAAGATGCCGCGAACGCTTCATTAAAAAAGACAAGGTTTAAATTTAACGGAAATGAAAACGTGCTAATCTGAAGCTGAGATCATGAAAACCTGCGGACACGCTTTTCACAGCTCGAGAGAGGGTGTTTTTATGTGACAGAAATGTCGCTGACTTCGATTCTCACAAGAGCTCGTTAGGCCTCCGCGGCCATGTTAAAAAATGTGCTGTTTTTCAGGGCATAAATACAAAGTGAAGTACTAGAACAAAGACATGTATCATGGGCTAAAAACGTGTTATCTCATTTCTCTTATTTCCAATTAACGGGAGATTGCCAGTGGCGAATGGTTAAAATCTCTGGTAGAAGCAGTGTCAGATGTGTGGTTGGGGGTGGGATGGTTAGGGTGGTGAGGACGGTGCGCTCGTAAGGCTATCTGTAGTGCTAAATTTATGTTATGGCCCCATTTAAAAGTGCAGGGGCTGTGATCGCCTGTCTGTGCCCCCTATAGATTGAGCCTGTGGCGTCTATAAAACAAGCCAAATTATCCTGATAATTTTGAGAGTATTTGATGCGCATTTTACTTATAGTATGTGATAATAGCTCTTGAAATATTATTAATAATCCACTCTCCAGGAAGCCATTTAAATGGAAAGATGCATCTTCAAGCACACAATGAATAATAAAGGGATGAGCACGCATGCTCTTGATGTGTAGAACGGAACAACTAGGTTCATCATGTTATGGCTTAGCTGCATCGCCTACATGCTCCAATGAGCGCGTCAACCCTATTTGGAGCATCCCTACGCTCCTCAAATAGCTCCAGGCTCATTGATGTCCCTGACTGATGTGAGCAAATATTCCCTGTGTAAGGATGACAAAGATAATGAGCCTTTTCTCTATCTCTGGTTCAGCTGGGACTCCATGCACTCCTTTAATGTGGACGAAACAAGCAAGGGAATTGGGAATACTATATCTTATTAGCCTCTTTTTGTTACTGAAGTTTGTGAATAAGGTTCAAAATGGATACAAGTCACGTGAATGCGTGCTTGACGTGCTGATATTCGTTCCAATTCTGGACCGCTCCCGCAGAGCATTCTTCAGTATTCCTCCAGGTAATTAGGAATAGTTATGCTAACTGCTATATCTGTTTTGAATGTCCTTGTTAGAAGTCCTGCCTGGAGAAGAGGGCCTCTCGGTGCCTCTGTGCGCTTGGAGATTCTCCACAGCTACAAGGTTTTCCTCTGCCGGAACAGACGGCTATGCAGGCTTCATGTCGGCCCCTTTCCTTGCACACAAAATGTCTGCTTGAACGCAGATATAAAAAGGGGGAGCACCAACAGTGCCAATTAGTCTTCCCGATGCCGAATCGTTTCCTCCTCGCAGCGTGAGCGCCCGTCTCCCCCCACGGTTTGTGTGCATAACACTTCCGTCTGTTGCCGCACCCCTGCTTCGGCTTTCCTCTCATGCTAATTAGCGTATACGGCAAAGCAATGATAAAGAGGCTGCATGTAATAGCTAAAAATCAGATTATATGTCAGACATTAAAATGAACGCCAGTTAATAAAAAATGTAATGGCATTAGGTTCATTGCTGTTTGTTCCAATATTGACGGCAACAATGAAAAGAAAATTAAAATTCAGCATTCATGGGCACTACCTGAACTCAGTGACTAAATTCTTCCATTTGGTGTTCTGTAGCTACTCCAATACCAGTGCCAGTTTTTAGTTAATCTTGTCTTTGTTTCAATACACTGAACGATGTGAAACTGTAAATGTGTAGCTGAAATTGGCCAGAGGACAACATAGTATTTGACACAAACACACTAGAACACTTCATACAAACTTCATTCAACCCCGTTTTCGAAAAAAAAAAATGCTGTGTAAAATGCTTGGAATGCTGTGTAAAATGTAAAAAAAAAAAAAAAAAAACAATTTGATGCTAACAGCTCTTTTCAAAAACATTTGGACTGGGGCATGTTTCTACTGTGTAGCATCAACAACACTGTAAGCATTTGGGAACTTAGGAGACCAATTACATTTGAAGAGCACAATGGAAAAATGATCAGTCACATTTTCACGTTGTGGAGAAATTATGAATTAAAAAATCAAACCAATCTTAGAAACAAAGCACTGAAAAAAATACAAAAAAATAAAGAATATATATATAATATATAATATTGTAATATATTATTATAAATATTATAATAATATATAAAATATACAAAAATGCTAAATTTGGACTCTGATTGTTTTTCCTTTGTGGTCTTCATTTGGTTTGAAACAAAAATGTTTTCCCATTCTTGCTTTATGTGGGATTTCAACTTAGCATATTGCGGCCTCCTTTAAAATATTTGTTTCATTATACATAAAATTTTTTCATTTGGTGACAGGTCTGGATGGCAGGCAGGCAAGTTTCGCTCCCAGACTCTTTTACTAAGGAGCCTTATTGTTGTATTATGTGCAGACTGTGGTTTGGCATTGTCTTTCTGAAATAAGCAAGGCCGTCCCTGAAAATGACATTATTTGCAGGGCAGCATACGTTGCTTCAAAGCCGGTATATATTGTTGCGCATTTATAGTGTTTTCACTGAATAATATATAGCCAGTTACCCATGCCATGTTCACTTATGCACCACCATACCATTGAGGAAGCAGGCTTTTTAACTGTGCACCGATTGCAAGCTAGATGGTTCCTCTCTTCTTTAGCCCAGAGGATGCGGCATCCATAATTTCCAGAAAAAAATTTCTCATTTTGACAGTTTTTCCAGGACAGTTTTTTCACTTTGCCTCAGTCCATCTTAAATGACCTCAGGCTCAGGGAAGGCAGCAGTGTCTCTGAATCTTGTTTATGTATGGTTTTGTCTGTATTTGGTGGGGTTTAAACTTGCATTTATGGATGCAGCGATGAGCTGTGTTCACTCACACTAGTTATCAGAAGTGTCCTTGATCCCATGCAGTGATTTCCACCACAGAATCCTCTCTGTTTTTTATGCCGTGCTACCTGAGGGCCTGATGATCACAACTATTCACTTTTGGTTTTTTGGCCTTGTCCCATGCCTGCAGAGATTTTTCCTGATCCTCTGCGTCTTTTAATGCCTTTATGTACTGTAGATGATGTTATCCCCAAAATCTTTGCATTTTTATGTTGAGTAACATTATTCTTGCATTGTTGAACTATTTGCCCATGCAAGCTTTCACAAAGTAGTGCAGCCCAAGCCATCTGTGCATGTAGAAGACTCAGCCTCTTTGGGAAGCTCTTTTTATATCCATCCAGTCATGTTACTGACCTGTTGCCAATTAATCAAATTAGCTGTGAGATGTTCCAGTAGGTGTTTTTTTAATTTATTTTTTGCGTCACTCAACTTTTTCAGTCATTTTTTTACTTTGTCCCAACTTTTTTGAAATGTATCGCCAGTACGAAATTCAAACTTAGCAGACATTTTTACAAAAAACAATTAAATTTTTCAATTTCAACATTTGATATGTTGTTTTTGTTTTATTTTCAATTAAATATAGGGATTAAATTATTTGCAAATCATTGCATTCTGGTTTTATTTACATTTTACACGGCGCCCCAACTTTTCGGGAAATGGCGTTGTGCGAGATGACACTCACTGGCAGAAAAAAGACAGTGCCTACGCTCTGAGGAAAAGACATCAGGTGATAACATGGCTCCAGGGTAAGCATGTAGGGGGGGAAACAGGTGTTCCTGCCTTTACCGCTGTAGCCAAATCAACTTGTCCCTCGGCACCTGTCAGAGACCGGGTCGCTAGGACCAGCCGCGCTGCGCTATACTCATTTGAAGATAAGTTTGCATCTTTATCCCTCTTAGCATCTGCCCTTTCAGCTAACCGCCGGCCTGTGGCTCGTGGCTTGCACGCATGCATGCAAAACAGCCCTCGTCCTGTGCTAGCATGACCCCTTCCCTCTGCCTGACCTCGCCCAGTCTGCCAAGGATTCAAATCAACGCAGATGCCAAAAACCATCATGTGGTTTTCGTGCAGTTATATGCCGGAGCAGGCCTTTCTACTCCTGACCATAACTGAACAGAAGTCAACACTTCTACGTACAAAACTATTGTTTGAACTGGTGTCGTGCAAATGAGCCGGCAATCACGAATTTGCAACTCAAACGAAGTGCCGTTAGACGGTTGCCCAGGTGATATGCGAGCCATTCGGTTTACACTAGCTTGTATGTTTATCCTGTGCATTCTGAAGATAAGAACAGCTAAACCTATTTGTCTGTGCGGCTTTGACCCCAGAAAGACAGTTGCGTGTATTTATTTGGGTAAAAAATGCATACACTGTGATACATACCTTTAATTTACCACAATTTGATCAATTGCTTTGCAGTTCTTTGTGATTTTACTGACACATGATGACTAATCAGAATGAATATGTGTATGGATCATTAATTTTGTTGAGTACAGTAATTTATATCTCTAGACTTTAGGGAGCATGAAAATGATTTATATACTGTAGCTAAAAGAGCCTGGCCTATACCTATACATATTTTGAATGCTAGCAACACAGGCTTTGAATCTTTATTATTTATCCATTTAATTGTTTCTACTCAGTATAATCAAAGTAGCGGTCATCAAATGGTTCAGACAACATGATGTCCTTGAAGACAGAAATTGATGTATTAAACATGGAAACAGATGTACCGAAAATGCCTCGGAAAAAATCCAGAAAAACACACAGAAAGCTTGATAACCTCCAACCTATGATTCACAGAATAAAACAGGCAATTTAACAGCAAGATGTGCCAAAAATGAATCATAATAAAACAATTTTTGTTCGGTAATCAGTTCATGAGCTGCATATGAGGACACATATTTTACCCAGTATGACATTGACCTCACTAATGGGTTTACAGTTCCCGGTGGCATGAGAAGTCATCTCAGACACAACTCCTTCATAATGAGCACTGTACGCCTGGGAATCCTTGAGCGGGGTACACTGATGTCTTACAGTTTGAGGCTAATAAATAATGACCTAAATTTGCCCTTTTATGGAGAAAACAAACCTTTCCCCCCCCACCCTCCCTGCTTTGTTTTTGTTTCAGGCGACAGCTTGGCCACCTCTTTGGGGACCTTGCAAATGGTTCAACTGTTAGGCAAAGGCTGCATACGAAGCTGCGGTCCTCCGGGCTAACACGACCGCTATGACTGTACGCCCTGATTGATGGCTACCAGATTCCCTCGGGAAGTTCTGGACCATTTCCATGGGCAACATCCCCTGAAGTAAATGTACAATAATTGATTGTGTTATTAGAGCGCCGAGCCCAATATATTATTTCCATTTTTTGCTGCTAATTGTGTTATTACACACATTCTGCCTCCGCGGTTCATTTCTGACAGCTCGGAGCGCATTTCGTAATTAAAGATAATTGTATAATTGAACAAAACAGATTATCTCCCAATTCCCACTCACCAGCTGTAGCAAAAACTGAAATAAAAGCCAGTTCTTACGGATCATAAAGCACTCGAAAGCAATGTGCGAGCATAATTGGTTTGCTTTTTGTCCCCACTGTAAATGTATATCATTTACACCATTAGATTATGCCAGTTATATGAGTATATTTTCACTTAAAATTATATTAGCGTACATTTTATTTGAAAATCTGTTTCCTGTGGCTCAGTATCTCCTAAACACCGAAAGTATAAATTGTGGTTTTATTTAAACATTTTTATCCAGATTATTTGTCTTCAGTTGCTTTTTTAATACCTCTGCGATGTACTAATTGTTCATGAATACCATACAATGTACTGTATATCCAGGAGATCTACTCTCCTTTAGGTTTTCCTCGCAACCTGAATTTGGCTTACGTGATTTTGCTAATTAGCAGCTCAAGGAGATCTTTAGCTGTTGAACCAGTGGTGCATTGTTTGGGTTGGAGTGAAAACCTATGCAATGGAGGATCTCCAGGGTGAGGCAGCCCTGCTGTATATGCTTAATGCATCAGTTCTGTGGCTGCCCAGGACCATTCATCGTAAAACAGGTCAAAGAGCTGCTAACATCGCATTGTGGAGGTGAGGATTGAAAAATTTTCCTGCTTGCTCCTGCCTGCACCTTGGCAACAGAAACTTATTTAGCTTTGTGCACTTACCCGCTTCTACATCCCACTACACTGCCCTGTCTTCACCCACATTCACAAACCCATGTGTGCTGATCACAGTTGAACGTGCTATTCCTGTCTGGATCTAACCAGATCATTTTCTGTTGATATATGCAGACTTGGTGCCAGGCAGCATTTGCATTTTCAAGCTAAAATTTAAATTGTCCTCATTCATCATCTTTACTTCCCTTAAACATGCTGTTACCTGAAACTTTCAGCATGTTTTTACAGTCATCGTATATGGTATGTTTCGGTTCTAATTAACTCGGCATTATTTTTCCACTTTGGCCACCAGTCAATTAACATTAAGTTTCCTGTAAGCCTGAAAGGACAGGGGCAGTTTAAATCAATTTTTGAACGGTTTGAAACAAGCTTTGGAATATTTGTTGCATTTTTTAACTGGCAAGAGGAAAAGGTTGGAAAAATGGGCCTAGTGAATGTCTATTTTGACAAAATTCCTAGTCAGGTACATCTGATTCCAAATACAATTACAACCCCAATTCCAAAACGGTTGGGACAAAGTGCAAATTGTGAATAAAATCAAAATGCAATGACTTTCAAATCACACCAGCCAGTATTTTATTCACAATAGAGCAGAGATAATATACCAAATGTTGAAACTGAGAAATTTTACAATTATATCCACAAAATGAGCTCATTTCAAATTTGATGGCTGCCACAGGCCTCAAAAAAGTTGGAACAGGGGCCTGTTTACCATGGTGTAGCATCCCCTCTTCTTTTTAACACAGAGTGGAGGCGTCTGGGCATTGAGGAGACAAGTTTCTTGAGTTCAGCCATTGGAATTTGATCCCACTATTGTTTAATACAGACTTCCAGCTGCTGGAGAGTTTTGGGTCTCTTTCGACGGACTTTTCGTTTAATTATGCGCCAAATGTTCTCAGTCGGTGAAAGATCAGGACTGCAGGCAGGCCAGTTCAGCACACAAACTCTTCCACTACGAAGCCATGCTGTTGTAATAGCTGTTGTATGTGGTTTTGCATTGTCCTGCTGAAATACACAAGGCCTTCCCTGGAATAGATGTCATCTGGAGGGGAGCATATGTTGCTCTAAAACCTTCATATACCTTTCAGCATTCATGGTGCTTTTTAAAACATGCAAGTGTCTCGCACCATATGCACTAATGCATCCCCATACCATCAGAGATGCCGGCTTTTGAACTGAACGCTGATAACAGGAGGGGTGATCTTTCTCCTCTTTAGCCTGGAGGACATGACGCCCATGATTTCCAACAAGAATGTCAAATTTGGACTCGTCTGACCACAGGACACCTTGCCACTTTGCTGCAGTCCATTTTAAATGAGCCTTGGCCCACAGAACATGGCGGCGCTTCTGGATCATGCTCAACAATGGCTTCCTTTTCGCATGATGGAGTTTTAGGTGGCATCTGTGGATGGCACGGCGGACTGTGTTTACAGACAGTGGTTTCTTGAAGTATTCCTGGGCCCATTTAGTAATGTCAATGACAGAATCATGCTGGTTAGTGATGCAGTGGCATCTGAAGGCCCGAAGATCACGGGCATCCAGTAAAAGTCTTCGGCCTTGTCCCTTACGCAGAGAGATTTTTCCAGTTTCTCTAAATCTTTTGATGATGTTATGCACTGTCGATGATGAGACCTTCAGTTGAGGAACGTTGTTTTTAAAGTATTCCACTATTTCTTGACGCAAGCCTTCACAGGTTGGAGAACCTCTGGACATCTTTACTTCTGAGAGACTCAGCCTCTCTAAGACATCTCTTTTATAGCCAATCATATTACACACCTGATGCCAGGTAGCTTATTTACTTGCTAAATGTTCTTTCAGCTGATTCTCTTATATGTGTGCAGGACTAGGAAAAGGGGTCACTTGGGATTTTTTTCCATTCTGAGATTAACGGGGTATCTCAGTGATATCCCAGTGATAGTGATATCCCAGCACTACAGTGCTGTCAATTTACAACACTTTGCTGTGCACAAATTCACCCAATTTTTTTCTCAAAATGAAAAACTTGGATCACTCTTTGATTTTGTTGAAAATCTCAATTTTCATAAAATGATCCAAGTGACCCCTTTTCCTAGTCCTGCACACATATATTAATTGCTTTTTCAGCCCTTTTTTGCCTGTGTCCCAACTTTTTTGAGACCTGTTGCAGCCAGAAAATTTGAAATAAGCTCATTTTGTGGATAAAAATGTAAAATGTCTCAGTTTCAGCATTTGAAATGTTATCTATGTTCTATTGTAAATAACATATTAGCTCATGTGATCTGAAAGTCATTGCATTTTGATTTTATTCAAAATTTACACTTTGTCCCAACTATTTCGGAATTGGGGTTGTATATTAGAAGGCCCCATCTTAAGCAATACTCATATGAACCTGCTTCCATGTTGCAGTTCTGAGGGTGTTGGTCATTGCTATAAAACTAGTAAACCCAGCATATACCCACGGAAATAACATCCAGCTGCAGCTTATTGTCTTGGCACAGGGTGGCGATATGAAGGGGTGTCACACCTCCATTAATTGGGAAAATGTATCCTGGAAAATGTGAAAAGTGTAAGCATTTTATAAATGGAAATTTTATGGCAGTTACTTTGCCAAGAGAAAGGCGAGATACGTCTTGTGTAATCCTGACAGAGGTTGCACTATAGTTGTTGTTGAACCACCTGGGAGAACTGACCACTGAGTAAATTACTTGCGGCAAATTTTAGTTTTAAAAAATGATTATCCCTTCCAACTCAGCTAAATTTAATAAGATGCAAGAACACACAATATGTGGGTGTGAAGTGAATGAATACACCTTTATGGGACTGTTTACCGCAAAAAAAAATACAACCTATCTCAATGTAACATTCAGCTTCTGGGGAAAAAAAAAAAACGATTTAAGGTAGGATTACTCCATGAAAAATTAAATCAGAAAAAAGGCTGGGGGTAACTAATCCTTTTATGGACTCTAATTTTACCTTGTGAAAAATTCTGCAGGTTTAGTAAAATGAGATTATGTGCACATTTCACTGAATTGAAACAGGTCACAGAAGCAATTGGAGGCACCATTTTGCAAGGATATAGGAAGCATTTTTTTCCAAAAAGAAAAGCTGTCAGAACAGGGCACAGAAATGCTTGCCAACAAAACCATGTTCAGGGATAAGAACACAACCACGAACGTGGCTCAGCACACAGAGGGACCAACCATTTTGCTCAAGGCCGAGCTGTGTCCTGACATGTGATTACCTTCCGCTCATCATTTTGCATGTCATAAAAACAACTCCTCGTGCATTTCTTTGTATTTGCATTGTAACACATTCCGGGCATATCTTTCAGAATGCTTTCAGCCACCTGAATTAATTTGCCCAGCGGTCGCTTGTCTGTGACTCACTTTAGCACTGTGGTACTTCGCAATGACTCATTCCTCACCCCAGCAGTCACAGCAGGAATGTGCAACACGGTCCTGGAAATATTGTGTATCTTCAGCCACAGCTGAAAGAAACAAAAACAGGGCGTGCAAAATGATTAAAAATCCTTAAATTCCATTCTTAATTCTGTCAGTCAAAATTATGGCCCAACTGCTATGTACAATTGAAATTTATGTATTAGCGACCGTGTAATCATGCAATTTTAAACCCCCATGCCTGCGTTCCGAAATTCATTTTGCTGATAAACAGGTTGAAAATATTGTGATTCCAGCTGAGAAAGGCCCACCATCAATGAAAGCTAAGGTACTAAAAATAATTTCAGCTTGAAAGGTTGTAATTACTCTCAATTATGGTGCTGCAGTGCTGCACGTTTCACCGTATACATGCATAAAAACAATACCCGAGGCTTGAATGGGGAAATAAGATTGGCTGTGCCATATATTCCAAAACATATATGATACACAGCCTATATTCCTAATGCTTGCATTCTTCCCAACAATTCAGGAGTTAATTTAGCGCATGTTGAGCAGCAAGAACATGCTGAAGGTTCACTCCAACCCGCCTGTTTATACCATCTCAATTCCACTCCCCTCGTCTGTCTCATCCAACACCACTCAATCTCCTTCTCTGCTTCTTCTGTGCTCTCTCTTCGACCGGAACCTCAGGAGACTACAAGGAATCTTGAGAAAAGACGTTTCGTTCACCCTGAGTCTGTTCACCTCTTCCGACACCCGATTCAGTCCCCTCGTCTCTATTCTATCGGACCTCATTCCATCCAGCGTTCGTCACAATCTACTATTTTTTTTATTGTTAAACCATTTCATCTCACCTCTGAAGGGTGATCTTGGTTAACATTGTAACATTATGTTGGAAAATGTTTTTATACAGTATTTGAAATATGTTCCCATTTTTACTGCATACAAAGGCATAAACCTTTTATCCAGCCTGTACCTATCCTACTTTTTTCCTCATCAGGGTCATGGTTTACTGATGTCTGACCCAGCATGCATTAGGCAAGAGACTGGAATACGCCAAGGGCAATTTGCTAGAAGGAATGCAGTGGGCCCCATGCAAGAAAATCCATGTTAATGATTGACACCGGACATATTGGTTAATAGAAAATAAGAACGTATTAGCCAGTGATGTGGAAAGTGAAGAGCAGCCCTTTGTTAAGGTACTTTGTCTTTTTATTTACAGCATCGACTTCCTCAATCTTGCGCACCTGCTGCTATCACTCATCCATACAGATGGGTTACAAATTAAAGGAAAATCCAGAATTAATGAGTAGCCAAACATGACATTGTGCTGCGGGGGGCATTTTCCTGGCATGGCTTGGGTCCTCGTCCCCTTGGAGTGACGGGTCACTGCAAATTAATCGTTACTCTGAGTGATTGGCTTTATGCCATGATGAAAAATTTCTATCCTGATAGGAGTGGTCTCCAGGATGATATGGCCCACACCCAGAGGGCACTTGAATAGTTTAATGAGCATGACAGTAATGTCAATCACGCTATGGCCTTCACAATCACCTGATCTCCTGTGGGACAGTATTGGGCTGCACTCTCAACCCCCATAATTAATACACTAAATGGGTGAATGTGTTTTGCGATGAATGATGCTCCATCCCCCCAGCATAGTTCCAGAGACTCGAAGAGTCTTGATGCTGTTCTGGCAGTTTGTTGAGGCCAAACACCTTACTAAGACACTTTGTGTTGTTTTTCCCCTTAATTTGTCACCCATCACTGTCTGCGATGACTAGAGCTAGTACTCATGAATAAAGCCCTGAGTCAAAGGTAAACGCTGCATACTTAACCAAAGAAAAACATAATTAGAATGCAAAATGTGAAATCGAAAGCAGTCCAGTAGGCTGGTATGCAGTGTCCTCCGAAGTATTCATACCCTCTATAAAGACATGCAAAAACAGCAAATGAAAAATGGTAATACTGCACAAATTCTTTGTATGCCAAATCCGTAATAACAGATTGGCGGTTGTTTTGCAGTGACTGCATAGACTTGGACCTTTAATTTGTCAGAAGATGGACAACTAATCTGCTGTCCTGACCAGTTTCTAAACTTCACCCCACCATGGTGAGATGATTTCAGAAAGGCTTTTTGACAGGGATATGGAGGCACACAAAGGGGAGAGGCAGCTGCTTCAAGGCTCCAGTTGGTTAGGGTTCAGAGTGTAGGGATGTGAATAATTATGGAATAAAAATATAGTATCCTTTTGGAAAAAAAACTGAGTCCTCTGAGTATTTTATTTACAGTAAAATACAAGTTTCCTTTTTTTTTAAACATACAATTTCGTTCATGACCAACATTGCTTATTTTCCAGACTCTTCTTTGCTCAGTTATTAGGATAGTAACCTTTCATGTTGTAAGAAAAACGAGTAATGCAGCATTGAAGAGTTAATTCCATGTTTTGCCTGAAATTTTGCACACAGTAATATCTGCCCAAAGTCCACGAGATCTCATCAAGAGCTGAATTCATTCTGCATATTTACTTGCATCTGTGATATCTGCACTCTAATGGACAAAATCCTACTGTGAACTAAGCTCAATAGCTATACAGACTTAAGCAGCCATTCAGTTTCATTTATCCTTAGCTTTCACTCTTAATGACACCCAAGGCTTTCTTTCATTGCGAACACAAGTTCACGTTTGGCAACAGCAGATGCAAAAAAAAATCTGCCAAACTGAATGTGTGAATAAAGTGTAACATTTATGTTTGCTTAAAGTTCGGCTGAATCTTGATTGAATAGAGGCACTATACTGAAAAAGTGACTTTTTTTTTGTCAGAATCCGATGCCTTGTTGTTGGGTAAAAACTGCACAATTCATGCTCACATTCCTATAATTAGTGACACGAAGCAAAAATAAACCTACAGATTTGTTGTTTGTGGAGCTGGCGCATACACCAAACATTAGAAACTTTTGCAGAAATATTGCTCACCACATAGCGTGCATTCTCACTCAGCAGCCTCCAAAAGTGCTGACTTGACTCATGAAAGGATGAGTTAATTTTCAGCTGGTCGGTCAAGGTTAATATTTACTCAGTGCGTAGGATTTATTTTTAAGCATTTCTAATTATATGAGGACGTTGGAAACTGCAAACTCCTCACACAAATAGTTAGTGTGTATGGCAGTGTCGCTCAGTGTGTGATGGAGAGGGAGAGGGGTGGGGAAAATAATAACCAGGCTCTATAATTTTCCAAATGGGGAGTGTGGGCCGCAGCTGTAGAGGCAACCAAATATTTTCCACATTCTTCCAGGTACTTCTGCCCCTGCTGAGATACCTACAGGGCTGTGCAGGAAGACAGCTGTGCCGTATAATGAAGCTGGATGTATTTTAAGAAGCTGACAGTAAATATGCGGGTGATTTAGCCGGTGGGTGGCAGAAAATAATTTCATAACCCCCTTCTGAGCAGCGGGGGCCTTCGAGCCGGCGTCAGTGGTGAAGAAATGCAGGTGGTCACGCAGTGGGCCTCGCGCCGCACCCACAACGCATCTCTCTGTGGCGCGACTGCTTGCGAGCCCTGGACCCATCCACTTCTGCGTAAATATAGCACACTGTCCCTTTATCTGAGCAATGCTACTCCTAATCGCTAACCATGAACATGCCTTCCCTTCAGAAGAGCCTTGCAGGTCACGTGGGTCATTTCACTTCAATATGTTTGGGACGTGCTGTTGCAGGAAACACAGATTGGTTATTGTGCTCATCAAACACAAGACTGAATACAAAAATCCTTATTTTGCGTATCACGCAACAAAACATCAACACATTATCCTGCAAACAGTAAAAGTTAAATCAGTTTTAACAACCATTTCTGTATTGTATTTCAACTATAAATGTCATTAACATAACTTTTTTGCTTAAGGCTGCAGTCGATAACCTTAGAGAAAAGAGCAAGAGAGAGATTTTGATCAAAAACACCACTGCTCCTTCTCTCACTCCAGTAGTCCTTTACTCCAAGCTCTTTCACGACCTCCGTTCACCAGTGGTAGCTTTATACAGAAACATAAGGAGCTCAAGTTAGTCTTATTGCAAAGAAAGAAACACAAGTAATAACAAAAAGTAAACATTGTGCATTTACATGTTACTCACAGACACCATGCCATTTCAAAGTCACTGTAATTGTGCTAGGTAATCAAAAGATGATAGAGAAACGAAGCTGTATATCAGCCAAGCTAGTGAGCTTACTAACATGACCTACACAATATTAACATTAACTAGCGATCGGTCCCAGTAACTGTTACTAGCTGTAATTATTACAAGTTACTGGGTGATGAATGGCATAAAACTTTTTTATTATATATATATATATATATATATATATATATATATATAGTGTACAAGATGAGACCCTTGGCTCCAGTGATAACTACACGCTTCAGGTCAAACCACAGGATAAGGGAAGTGGATAGACTACAAAATGACAAGCTAGTTTGCATTCCTGCACAGTAGAGTAAAGTTCGCTTCCCAGCTTCTAACTAGCTACCGATTGATGCGGCTTTATGTGGACTATTATTTTCGCTGCTTCACCGAGCAAAGCTATGACACTATGCTAGGCTATCAAACACAAAGAGGCACTGCTTATTAGAGCTATAGTTTAAGAATTGCACGCCATCGACTATTCTTAGGGACGGATTGCTTTTACATTATTACAACTGGAACTCAGCGGCCAAAGCTTGATAAAGGTGCAGACCAGTGCTAATTTAGAAGCATGCTAACAAGTTACTTACCAACACAATGCCAGCAGATCTTTCAAACAGTTATGCCTGGTTTATGCTGATTGCAAAAATTATAAGCAAACTCCTCCTCCTTCTTGGTTGATTGCTTTCCTGCTAGTGTCTTTGGTCTTTTGTTCTGCTAGTATAACAGTTATGCAGTTGTCAAAGGAGGAACTAGAAGTCTATACACAGAGATTTTGATGTTTCTGAATTTTCATCCCCTGGGTCCACCATGCAGAGATCCAAATTCATGGTCTGACTACCTCAATAGCCAAAAGAGTATTCGTATAATGACATTTTTACCAAGTAAAAACATAAAAATAGTTACCTGTGTTCTTCCACTCAAATTTGATGGCTTCAAACAGTTGATGAGTGGTTGAAAAGGTTTCCAGGTTACTTTTCGTCCAAACAGAACTCAAGGATTAAGTCGCAGGTGGAAGATCAAATGAACACAACATTTATTTGTAGAATGCTCAGACAGACCGAGTCAATTTCCAAACAGTGAAGTACAAAATCAAATAACTGCGGCGTAATCCAAATCAGGCACTGGGTCAAATCCCAAACAGGTGGAATGCAGCAACAAATCCGTGAACCACGAACTAAAATCAAAAAAGTTAGGCTAACAGTCATAACGGTACTCTGTCGTACACAATGGGCAATACAAGAATCGAAAACCAAAGAAACGAACAATGTCAAACACGGGAGATCAAACTCGGAAGAAAACAGCTTGTAGGACACAGAGCAAAGCAACAGAGAGGAACTCGCAACAGGAGGCTGACATATAAGGGATAAAATGGATCAAAAACTAATTGTGGGAATGAGGAACAGCTGGGAAGCGAGGCGAGCATCAGGAACGACGAGGCAGGGTTACAAATTAGACAATTATACAATTAACAGAACAGGGGAACAGGAGAGACATGACTCTTGGAGGTGAAAGGTAAACAAGAACATGTAGAGACATGGGGAAAGGGATAAACATGGAAAAAAAAGACATAATAAAGAAAAATGATTGAAACATGATTTAGTAAATACAGATACCACCTAACAACACTGACAGTTTTTGTTTAATTTGAAGAAAAAATATTCTTCCTAAGGCTCAAGTTGAGCCTCGACTAGGCCAAAACAAGAGTCTGAAGGTCTTGTTCTCAAGCCACTTCTCCATGGGCTATGCAGTTTCGGCAGGAGCATTGTCTTATTGAAAAATTCAATCTCTCGCCAGATCTTGGAAGACACTTCTCTGGATCATCACCCTGAAACTCAAATTGAGATTGTGGCTCTGTTGAACCACTCTGAGTCAAACTTTCTATATTCAGCCAAAAACCTAAATCTGTCTCTGATGTTTTTCTGAAACAGCGATGGCTTTTTATCACATCTCATGTTACATATTCATTCAGCATATTCTGCTATTTTCAAGACCTATTCTCTTTACGGCTGATCGAGAAATAGAGATTTCCTCTGTGTTTAAGGTCTTGAAAATAGCAGAATAGGTACAGTTGGCCGGAAGAAGACTAGCTATGTGGTTTCTGACAGCAACGCCTGCGTGATATGTTGCTTTCATTTAGCAGATTTTCTCACTCCTATTCTTTGGGACTCAGAACTCTGCATACTGTTAATCTCTCCCTGCTCTATCAGTCCTGGTTCCATTTACAAGAACAGTCCTTTGATGCACCCGTTTCAGATGTTATCAGTCGATTGAATGGGTGCTATCGTCTGCTATTTAGCGCAATAGATATGGGCTAGTTGGGCCCTGCTGGACCTATCATTAGTGCTATAGATATGGGCCTATTGGCCTATTGTACCTACTAAAAGTGACTTGAAAATTGTTCTTTTTATTACCTTAATATTGCGTTTGAGGGTCAGGGAAAGGCAATCATGTATTTTGAAAGGTTAAGGTTCAAATTCTGGATTACAGAAAGGCGATTGTGCTTTTTAAAAGTTCAAAGCTAGAATTGAGGATTTACGAAGGGCGATCACGCTTTTATAAGACATAGTTGACTATTTGAAACGGCAATGGTACCTCATGCTACTAAATGTTTAGGTGCCAGGAGTGAAGATTGTACCCTGGTTTTCTGTGAGCAAGTTCTTCATTTAACACACCCACCCTACCACCCCAACCTCCATCTCAGTGAAAAGTTTTGGTCTGTGTATTCAAATTATGTTACTTCCTGTTTTGTAGCACTGTCATCGTGTCAGAAACTGCAACTTTCATCAAACTGACCAGCAATATAAATGTTTTATAACGACTCACTGGTCCGCTGGCTACTAGTAGGTACAGTACAGCCCCATTAGCCCATTTCTATGCCAGAATCTATGCCAGAAGATAACACCCATTCAATCAATTGACACCATTCAAATCCGCTGGCTGCCTATGGTGCGGCAGATCACCAAATATTGAGTAATTTTTAGAAAAAAATCCTATAAAATATTTTCGAAAAATTGTACTCACCCAGACGCATTTTTGAATTTTATATCAAACACTTAAATCAACATGATATTGCCTTTATGTAAAAGAAGACAGTTTGAAACTCCCCATTTCCTGCTTTTTCCCAGAACAGTTCACTGGAGGAACAGTTAACAAGCAAATGGTGACACAGAAGGTCTCAGGAATGCATTCATGTAAGTCTAACTAACGTTCTGTCAAAGGATTTGTTGTAAATACCACTAAAAGTTCAATATTTTGCCATCTTGGGAAAGGGCTACATGTTTGTCAGGAGTGCATGAAGTCTGACTTTTTAAAAGGAAAAAGTGTGTCAACTGTAGTGCAGCACACTGTCACTTGAATAAAAAATTGCCCACCCCAATTTCTGACTGCCCCCCAATCAGACTAGGCTAAAACCAGGCCTGTCAAGAATTCCACTGTGTTCAGCCACTTGAAGTGTTTGTTGCATCAGCTGTTTAATATTCAGCTAAGAACTTTCGACTCACGTATTTGTGAGCTCTTGAAGGGTTAAGAAGAAGTGCAGAGTTTCCATGTCCTCCTCGCTCTGCGTTAAGTCAATGTTATGAGGGCTTCTGTGGGGTGGGGTCATTAGTCAGGACGTCAGCGGATTCAGTAATTAATGGGCCGTGTCTTCCCAACGCCCTGCTTGCGTTTCAGGACCATATCTCCCACTCGATGAAGGCCACTCCGAGTTTTAATTTCTCATCGTTAGGAGGCCTTCAGCAACAGCAGGGTATTTGTTTTCTCACAATGACAAACTGCCAGCTCACTGACCTTAGACTTCCATTCCCATGTCCTGAACACCATGTAAACGTTCCATCTCGGAGAGAGAGGGGCTTCTGTGGAAACAGGGAAGTACAGTGTGCTCACACCCGCAAAATAGTCCGCTTCTGGCTATGACCAATAGTTTTTCATGGTGACGTATCAGTCGTCCCGGTATTCAAAAGGGGGGCATTAGAGTACAAATCCATAAAATTCACATTAGCCTGTCTGGCTGTTCATTCCGGAATGAAAAGAACATATTTCCAAGGGGGAAAGAAAAAAAATTTGTCGTACTGTATGTCCGCAAACAGCTCTATATGAAGAATAGCACTCCCATGCCATTTTTATGTCAGCGTGAGGGGATTGTGATAGAAGGCAGATGTGCAGCAATGAGATAAGGGCTGTCATTTGAACAGCTGGAGGGGTACAGCTCCTCACCACAGCAGGCAGAAAGACCTCAGAGTTAGTCAGAGCTGGTGCTTATTATACATTAACCAGGCCCCATAGATATATACACGCGGGTGACTGGCTAAGTCTTTTGCTTGAACCAGGATGCCCCTGGCCCTGACAACTAAAAAATTGTCTGCCTGTGCACATAATTTTAAATGGCTTACAAAGCAATGCAAAAGCTCTCTGCTTCCAGTATTTTGTGAATGCCAATGGTGCCTGTCATTTACAGTATCATATCCAAAACCTAGATATTTTACAGGATTATTTCTGACCATTATCTTCATTCTTCAATGTTATCTTCAAAATATCCGCTTTTGGTCCTTAATATTGTTGATAACAGGCATCTGATTTAATCTGATCATAATTTTCCATCTCTTGTAGAAGAATTAAGTGTTGCATAGAGTGGCATGGCTGAAACGACAGTAAGTGCAGTGTAGAGAATCGATCCTGATGGAATCTTGATAGACAGTGACAGGCAGATGTATGAATGAAGCCGTTACACAAGGCTAAGTCGAGCGAAGAGAATTAATGACCTCAACAATTTCAATTTTTCTGAATGTTAATGGTGTCCTCAATGAAAAGAGAGGAAAAGTTATGGTAAAACAGTTATATTCATGTAATTATATCTGAATGACTCTGAATTCCTTATCTTTATATTAAATCATATGTTTCAAAGGCTGTCTCTCATTTTATGTTCTTATCAATGTCAATGATGAGGTCTTCAAATATGTTAAAGGGATTAACAAAGTGAATTATGAAGGATTCCTTCGACCAAGTGTTGTTAGTAGAACTCACGGGGTCACAAATGGATGTTGACCAAGGGTAAATTTAGTACTGATATTGGGAAATATTTCTTCACCCAAAGAGTAATTTCGATGTGGAATAGCTTGCCTGACCATATTGTTGAGGCAGAGACCTTGGGAGTTTTCAAGAGCAGGCTTGACTTAAAGCTAGATACCATTGAGTCATTGAGTATCTGAAGTGATATATTCACAATAGTATAAAGAAACTGGCGAGCCTAGTTGGGCTGAACGCCCTGTTCTAGCCATTCATGTTATGTTATGTTTATTTATATAGCATATTTAAAATTTCCGGAGTTAACCAAAGTGCTTTACAAATAGGGATTATAATAATTAAAATAGATCTAGAAAAATCAGTACAATAAATACCACAATTAATTAATACAGGCAAATAGCACAAATAACAATAGCACAATGTAAAAAAAAAAAAGTAAATAGAGTAAATAGAGGTGTCTTTGCTCAGGTAAAAGCCATTTAAAAGAGGTGAGTCTTCACCAAAGATTTAAAGGTTTCAAGCGTACTGGCACTTCATATAGTTAAGGGTGGTGAGTTCCACAGAATTGGTGCAGCAACTGAAAGTGCTTGATAACCTCTATTTTTTTGCTTGGACCTTATTACAAAATCCATGCCTTAGAGAAGTAGCTTCACTGATGAGAGTCACAGGAATATCATATATAAAAATCTTTGGGAATAAGGTTAAGGTGATGTCTCCATCCACATGCTTCTGTGCATTTGCTTCAGAATTTATAAGTGGTTTATTCATCTTACAATCACCAAAGAACCGGCATTCAGAGATACAGTGTGTACAGTTTCATTTACAATGGGAGAGGGACCCACCAGGAGACACTGGAGATGTGTTCTCGAAAAAAAAAAAAAAAATCTTATGTTCAGCGAGACAATATCAGTCATTAAGTATAGGTGGAGTAAGACAGTCATACGCTATGAAGAACCAACAAAGAAAGAGAAGAATGACTGAATGCACAATGAACCTTCAGCCAATCATAACGCTCCCACAAAAAGAAAAAAGCAGATTATATTTAGTGGAAAAACAAGCCTATTTTTTCAGCATAAACAGGGAAAAAAAATTCAAAAGAGGAGAACTGCAACCTGTGCTATCCTTTTAGACCCTATCACCTCAGGGCTTTAACTATTCTTTCACAAGCCATCCATCTTCACTCTCTCAGAGCAAAGGTTTCTGGGAGAAATATTTTACCCAGAGAGCCCTGGTGGTTGCAGTGGGCAGCTGTGATAAATGCCTTTTGCGGTTATGCGTGGATCGAGCCCCGCCCCTGCCAGCACTGAGCAGGTCTGTCTCTGGGTTTAGTTTAAGAGTTCATGAGAGGCAGAGCCTAGCATTTTGCAAGAATGGACCCTGAAGACATTCAAAAAGGTGGCTGGCGCTGCAGCCATGATGGGAGCTGTCATTCCTGTATCCTGCAAAAAGTTATTAATGAAGCACATTTAGGGTAGTCGCTGGAGACAACGAGTCAGGGCAGGGAGGAGAAATTGACTAAAAGTAATGTACTTTTCTCAAGAAGAACATTTTTAGCTGTGTTATTTAGAACTCATTATGGTCCCTTTGCGTATACAAACAGATGAGAATTTAAAGGAAAAAAAGCCAAATAAATGCAGGAACAAACCTAACAAATGCAGGTGCTTCCGTTCATCTTCCATGCATGGTTTTGGTCCACTCGTCCCCTTAAAGGCAGAAGGACCACAGCAAATCAATGAAGAGTTTTTTTTTTATGATCACCTTTATTTCCTATGATGAAGAACTCCTACCTTAATAGGAGTGGTCACTTCATGAATGACAAAGGCCCAAGCCCCACAGGGCTCAAGGGGTCAGTGAGTGGCTTTACGAGGAAGAAAATGATACTTACATATGCCACAACCTTCACAGTTACCAGCTGTCAAACCAAATAAAGGAGATTTCGGAGCAACATTTCAGACAGCGCTCTCCGTCACCATCATCAAGACACCAAATGAGTTAATATGTCTTGGAAGGAAGGAACTCCAGTAAAGTTTTACACTTGCTGACGCGATGCTGAGGCATCTTGAAGCTGACCTGGCAGCTCATGGAGGCCCAACACTGTTACTGTTGATTTTTTTCCCTTAATTTGTCACCTGTGTGTACATTTACAGTGAGGTACTTTGGCTGTGATTCAATGAAGGGAGGCTTGGTGACTCCTACATGGAATACTTAATATGGATTAACATGCCCTTAAAATACAGCTGACAGTCTCCTCTGGGTATGCAAATCCATTCTGAGAGAGTCATGCAGAAATTACAGCCCTTTTAATAATGGTCTCGCTGTCTGAATATTTATGGGCCCCACAGTATAATTAAATTAATATGAAATTGCAGAGGCATCGCGATTTGTACAATTTCTCAGAACTGCGAGCTAACGGCAGAAAACTGTAGAAAATTGCAATATGGGACAACAACTGGTTAGAAATATATGTAGGTGCTGAGCTCCCTCTAAAAATGATGTCACTGGCCGACTATTCATGAGTCTCACAGTATGATAAGGTTAAATTGTAGAGGCATTGCGTATGGTAAAATTTTTCAGAACTGCATGCTAACTTCAGACATTTACCTATAGGATCTTCAAGCAGCGGGCATGTTCCCAGGGCTGCTAACTCAAATCAGTGAAAATACTGAGGCTGCCTGTAAAACTGAGGGACTGTGGGACAATCCCACTCTGAAGTATAAGGGCCGAGTTCCCTCCATCTCAGGATCAGGAAGAGTCGTACTCGTGACCCTTTTAAATCCCGTTCCTTAATTAAAATGTCTAGACACTGTTCGGCGGAGTAAAGTAGGTGGCAATTTGAGGCAGAAGGGCTGGGAGCGCATGATCATTAGATCACCGTTGAGTTTCCCAAGAGCGCCATGTCACACATATCACACTCACCTGAGAGAGGGAGAGATGAGTCTTTTTGGGCCACATGCGAACACACAGTACAGTAAAGTCTCTATTTGGGCAGCGATATTGCTTCTTTTTTTTTCTCTTTTGCATTATGTTGCATGTTGCAATGTAAAAAGTGTAACTTTGGATCAACTTTAAAGAGAATTACTCAAATTTTTACGCCTAAACTCAAATATGTGATTCAGCATGAACATATTTGAAGACCACAATGGAAAAATGATCAGAGTCACATTTGCACATTGTGGAGAAATGATGAGTTAAAAAATCAAAACGATCTTAGAAACAAAGCACAGAAAAAATATGCACAAAATATAAAATATATAAAATATTATAAAAATGTTTTATAAATATTATAATAATATATAATATATAAAATATACAAAAATGCTAAATTTGGACTCTGATTGTTTTCCTTTGTGGTCTCCATTTGAGTTGAGGGAAATCAATTGAGACATATTTACAAATTACAGCAATTTATTGAAGTTGATCCAAAGTAACACTGTTTACTGTGGCTCTGTGCCAGGGCTCCCCAAAGCTGGCCCTCATATCCAAATCCAGCCCTGGTTTTCTGACCCTCCTGGCAAAAAAAAGTGAACAATTATTGCCTCTGATTGGCCGGACTTTCTTCACACCTGACTCCCTGGTAAAGGGTGGCTGGAAAACCAGTCTCGGCCAACGAGAACCATGATTTCGGGAGCAAATTGGGTATGAGGTTTCATGATGTCAATCTTAATTTGTAGCTATTCGCATTGATATTGTGCACACTATTTACAGTGTGCATTTCAGCTCCCTTTATTCAAGTTACTGTAGAAATACTCTGAGACTGCACTGTGCCAGGCATTTCATGGTGCTGTTTGCTTTATGAAGGAAGGCTACTGATTTAACTAATCAAATAAAATCGCTGAAATATTGCTTGATGAATCTCCATATATGCATGTTAGGGGATGTATCTGAGTTTGATTTTGTGCAAATATCTTGGTTATGCTGCTTCATGGAACAGGGCACAGCAGAGATTGAGAAGTGAGTGTGAAAACAGGAAATTTCAGTCAAATAGCTCATCCATCCTCCTTCTGCAAGTGTTGCTTGAAAAATACTGGTAACGGTCAATGGTGGGGACATACCACGTATGTTCTTCAATGCCTAATGCTATGCTACGCTGTCACAAGATTAAACTGACCACAGGGCTGATACGCTCTGTGTCATGCGATGTGCTCTGGAGCGTACCGAATGCCATTCAAAAGCAGGGCTCAAATCTGTAGAGGAAGTGTCTGTGTTTGAACAGCCAAATAGGACTGCTAATGCACAAAACTAGCCCATGCATATATCCACATGCGTGCCCTCTAGGGGCATTGCCAGGCCTATTATAAGGGGGCGTTAGCCCTCCAAAAATGTTTTTTAACCCCCAACATGATGTCTTTTTTTTGTTTAATCATCAATAGCTTGGGGACAACGTGCCAGACCAGTCCCCCCCCCCCAAGTAACAGCCGTGCCCCCCATCTATAAATCTCGCGATGTCCCTGGTACCCACCCACAGTGCTGCACAGTGCTCGGCGATTCCAGTGGCCCTTGCTCACTAGTTCAGCTGCCCGCTAGCGCCTTCGTCGCGACGCGCCTTTCCGCGGACGAGGCAGAGGACAGGGGCTGCCAGGGCCGCTGCCGATGCGCGTGGAGGCATTTCTTTGATTTATAACCCAGCCTCCCGCTCATAAATCACGCCCGCGGCCGGCCGCCTTTAAGCCCCGCTCCCTGACAGCGTTTACCTTTTTATAAATGATTGGAGTTTACCTCCCATCGCGACGCAACCCACTGCAATTCTTTTCTCTCACACCCCTCCCCCTTTCTCTCTCTCTCCCTTTCTCTTTCTCTTTCTTTTCCTCGATATACCTCTCCCCCCTCCCCCACACCTGTCTCAGACTGTCGTTCATGCTGCACCCCCCAGGGAGGGGTGCCCGTCTTAACTGACGCTGCTCTCCGCAGGTCATGTGACATCCCAGCAGCCAGCAACATAACCACAACCAAGAAGCTGCCTACAGCCAGTTTGGAGGAAAAATGGACCTGTCAGTCTTATCGGCAGTATATGTTCCATTGTGGTGCACCGTACCACATGGGTTGCACGTACACGCGTGAACATAAAGGATAAAAAAAAATACACACATTAACATACACACAAACACTGTCCAGCACTGTAGTATACAGTATATGGAATAGGACATGCTCAGTGCTTTCTCTCTATGGTCTGTGTTGGCTTAAAGAGCCCATGCTCATCTCATACACTGGAAAAGGTTTGCTTATATTATACATGCTTTTACCGTAATACATTTCCAGACCACTGAATATATGCAACTATACAAAACATTAACTTATGACAGACATAGAGAATTATTTTAATTCTATAAACAGATTGTTAATATTGTGTATTTAGAGGCCACCCTTAGTGGCACTTGATGGATGATTAATTGACAAGACTTCATATGCAACATTGATTGCGGGGTCCCAAAATTATTATATCAACTTATATGCATAAAAAAACTGATTAAATGCTATGCATTGACTTATGGAGTTAGTACAGAGAATAGCTATGTCCTTAAACATTGTACAAGCCAGAAATCGGACTTAAAAAATGCACTCAGAAATACAAAATAGAATGTTTGTAAACAAATCTCCACAATATCTAATAATGCAAACCAAAGTGTCTTGATTAATGTGCAGTATCCCTACAAGGTTCGAAATGCAGACCAAAAACAACGGCAAATTGAGAAGTGCAGTTTCATTGATGTACTAAACATGGTTCCTGGTGATGGGCATGTGAGCACTTAATGGATGCCCAGAGGACTGCTGCAGAAGTTAACATTAGCGTGAACCCTGGCTTGGCATTGTTTGTTAAATGTCTTAGCTTTAATTTAAGACCAACTGTGGTTAAACTATGGCCTTTTCACCTTACTGAAATGACTTTACAAATGAATGAAGCACTTGGTGAGGTATGACACTTGTTAAATGAAGTTGAAATAGCTCACAGTGCTCTAGGTTAATTGAATCTGTTGCTGCCAAGGGCTATATTTGTCTGGTAAGACTTTTCATATCCCTGACTGCTCGCCCTGATAGTCCTGTTCAGATGGCCTTAATTACTTCACGCAGCTATGAAGTAAGCACTTTACAAATTGACTGAAAGCCTGAAGCTGGAGAAAACATATCCTTTTATAGCCACGTGAATGGCACCTTCTTGTACCATAATGTAATGGGTTAGGACATTAGCCTCAACTGCTATGGATTTTGGTCAAACTGAAATCTTTGACTTTACATTGCTGCAGGCACAAAACTTATTGAATATTGTATCCTTGCAATGCACAGCCAAAGAACATAGCCATCCACAAGTGAAATGCTAGCTGTTAGAAGCTCACAGAAAAGATTGGAAAAATATTTATTTTTATGTATGTTCCTCAAATGAAGAGTTAAACCTTGGATGACACGATTTGAATATTAATCTGTGGTTTGATTTTTATAAAGATTGGAATCTGGTCATCAGTGTCGGTCCGTGTGAAAGTGAAGTTATAGTGTTTGTGGACTACGTTTATGAGTTGATAGCAGCTGTATTGAAGTCATAAAGCAATATATAAAGTTTTATCTGTCAGGACAGCCACCTGATTCTCTCAGTTTTTATTTCCTGTTTGTGAGAATATCCTCTCTTTTTTTTTGTTTCAGTTTCTATCATGCATATCTAGTCATTCTTCTTGCCCAAAACTGATTGGACTAATCAGTAACCACACCCACTACTAGCCCCTACATCTCCACTCACCTGTGCCTCATTATTTCAGTACTCACTGCCTTTAATAGTGCCCTACTAAAGGGTAGGTCAGGGGACTATTGATTTAGGCCTTGCCCATTTGTGCGTCTGTCCGGATTCGTTTCCTGAGCTGATCTCCGACACTGTTCACAGCGGACTTACAAAATTTCTCATGTAGTTTGGTCTTATCAGGATAACTTGTGCCTTGTGCCTTTTGAATGTTTTGTTGACGTAGACCTTTTTTTGGCAAGGGATTTTTGCGGCATCTGATGAGCTTGTATCTTCAACTTTTAACCTTCAGTTTGTCAGTTCATCTCAGGGTTTTCCCCGTGTTTTTTTATAGGTGATTTTGAAACTTATTATGTCTGCAAAGCATTGCCAGTCCCTGAAATTCTGACTTTGCCTGTCACTTCAGACTTGTTTGTCTGCACTCTTTCTGGTCACAAACTCTGCCTCATTTTGGACTTTTAGCCTTACTGTGTTTTGGGTACCCCCTACCTGCTCTCTTGTCTGCTTCAATAAATCAGCATTTTTGACTTCACATGTGCTGGTCTGCTGTTGAGACCCAACTTGAGTCCTGACATTACCAGACAGTAGTATGAATCTGTGAAATTCATTTATGTCAAAAGCCTTACCTGGAATTGTGAAACATATTGCTGTCCTGAAATACATGGCACTACAAAGAAATACATTACTGTGCAGTGTAACGTGAGTCAAATGGGTGAAAAAGGCAAATATAGAGAATCTAAATATGACACGCACTTGATAAAATGGAGAATATTGGCGAGAACTAGCTACTACGCATTAAATAACATTTGTACAAAATATATTCATAGATCATTTATCTGCAAAGTTCCACGCAAGAATATTAAAATATAACATGTAATATCAATGTTTTTCAGTATTGTTCCATTTAGGGAAAACTACTTTGGCCATCCTCAAACTGTTCTAACTCCCAGATAATCCGTTATACTCAACATATAGATTCAGACAACTCTTGCAATCAGATCTGCAGGCTAAAAATCTGAATTAATTAACCACAGTAATCCATAACTTTGGAAAGTGCAAAGCAATCAGATCTATTGCAGTGCTCATCCCCCATTTTAAATCACAGGGCAACCAGCTAAGAACTATTGACACAGTTATTCTCCCTCAAGCAGGAATAGCTGATCCATTGTGCATCCTTGATCTGAAACCCAGAGCAGCTCCTTCTGGCCAATGCAATGGCCACAGAAATCAGCAATGTCCCCATGAAGAATGGAATTCACACAACCTGGTGAGAATTTGTCCTGGATAATGCAGGTAAAGGCAGGCCTAAATAGAGGCCTGGCAATGGTCCTCAGGAGACTCAACCCACTGCACTTGCTTTGAACTCTGCAGAGAAAGAGATTACAGAGGCTATCAACTCTCCACGCCTAGGCAAACCTCCACCCACCCACAGTTCTTTTTCCTTTTTCGGCAAACCCATCCTGTCCGCGTGTCAGCATTGTCCGCTCTTTAAAAACGCCCTAAAATTATCTTCAAAGGTGGCAGAGACCCAAAAACTGACCAATGTCCTAAAACCTGGCTGAGTACTCTCTGTAAGATTCAGATTTCTGCTCGTCAACGCTGACCGCTGTCTAAAATGCCAAAAATGTTCAATGAAGATGGCACTCAGCTAAAATGACCAACATTTCTAAACACAACCTTCTACTCTCCACCCTGGTAGACTTTCTGTCCAATTGCAATCAGCAGTGGATTTACAGGGATCTATAGAACAATATCAGAAATAAAGAAATATACATGACACTAAATTGCATTAAGGCATCTTAGCCCTAAACAGCCTCACAAAATAAAACAAAAAACCCTGACTCAAGACTGCAAAAATCTCTCTAGTTTTGTGACATCTATTTGGTTATTTTACACTGATTTCTTAGGGTGTGGTTTCAGAAGTAGCTGTTTAATTTGGGCTCGGTTATTTTCCATATCTAGAGTATTGCACTGTACAAGAGCTCAGGGCCAAAGCGACTTTCTTTTACTGTTCAGGCAATGTGGATCTGAACTTATTAAATCCATGTTTTAGGGATGGGAGAGTAAATTATCTCATTGATGACAAGTAGGCCTACTGGCCTGTTGCTAGTTTCCCAAATAATTCTAAGTATGATAGGAACAACTCACCAGAAATGACAATTCTGTTATTACCCTCTCACCCCCATGCCAGATGAAACATGGGTGAAGTTTGTTAGGTCATAAGAGTCAAGGGATGCCAGCATGACTTCATAGCAGCCTTTTCTGAATCAACAGACTTTGTTGAGGACTTTTACATCGGAGTACTTTAAAGTCCAAAAAACAGCCAAAAATGACCATAAAATTATGTTGTACTCCATATAGCTCCTGCAGTACCATCCAAGTCGCCTGAACTCAAATGACTGCACAGTGACAGGAGAAACACCTGTATTACACCATTATTTAGTGAAAATCTTCACTGCGGCTGTTGTTTTCAAAGAAAGTTCAGGAAAGTTTAAGCTTTCATGCTCATTCACACTCTGAGTTCTTCATCTATATATTCTGGTTTGAATAAATACAGCTGTGCAAAAAAAACTGTCGTTCCTCTTCTGTATCAAATTTACGTCTGTAAATTGGGGAGTCTAAGTATGCAGTTCGCATAATAAGTCACTTGAGGAAAGCTCTTTTTATATCGGTGAAATACGCCTATATGTATAGCTGTGAAAATAAGTGGATGAGTCGCAAGTTCTCGTCAAGCAGAGCGTGAAGATTTGCACTTAATAATGGTGTAATACAGGTTTTTTCCAGTCACAGTATGATTGGTTGGCTTCAGGATAATCAAGCAGGAACTGTATGGAGTAATTTTATTGTCATTTTTTGCTGTTTTGGACTCTAAAAAACTTATACGAGGAAGTCCCCAACAACTTCAGTGGTTTTGGATAAGGCTGCTACACATGCTGGCATCTTCACAGTGGAACTTTGAAATGGGTCCTAAATGTGTGATTGATTGAGACTAAAGAGGGATTCGAACTGTGGGAAACTTTAAGAGCAACACACTACAAGCTAATAACAATTTTTTTTCTTCATAGCAATTAATTACAAATGTAAACAAGCTAAGGGTTTCATCCAGAGAGCAGAGAACTGTGTGGGGGTTTCTGCAGTAATAACCAGCCCTGACAATGTACCATACATCAAGTAAGCAACAGACAATATCAAATCACATGAAAAGGGGAATTACATTTTAAACCACGTCTTTTTAAAAAAAAAAATAGCCCGGTCAAACGAATGCCAACACGAAAAGACATGTTCTGACTTTTTTGATACTTCTATTTGTTTTTTTTTTTTTTTTTGCTTTGTCTGTGCAGTCTTCATTGGGCATCTTTCCAAAAGCCAGGATAAGAGTTCAGACATAATCAGGACAAGCGGCCACTCTCAGCAAGTTGTGTTCAACGCTTTCAGCGAGTCATAGCTGGTGAGTTGTGGGTCATAATTGGGCGATGGCAGGTCAAAGCTGTTTTGGCTGGTAGAGCAAGCTGGAGGCCAAATTTATGGACCAGCTGGCAGTTAGTATTTGAAAACCTCAGAAATCTTCAGAAACCTGTTTCTTAACAGTCAAAATGAGAATATAGGAACAGTACAATTTGTAAAAAACTGAGCAATGTTTTGTACATACAGTATATTAAAGACAAATGTGTGAATTTCGTTGAACAGTGTACAACCAGAAAGTGATGTTACCCTAAACTCAATCAAACGATGTCCTTCTCTTGACGGCTGTAAAACCCCAAAGCCGAATCCCGTCTGAGTTGGACCCAACAGCAGGAAAAAGGTCTAACTCTCACACAATCTGCATTCTGCTCCATATTTAAATAGCACTTGTGTTGGGGGTCTAATTAGACTGAAGGCCAGATGAACAAAAAACACTGGCGTCCAGCAAGGGACTAGCTATTCCGCCCAAAACGTGTTGGGTATAGGCCTCAATGGCCTAACATTTCTCAACATTTGCGCTCTTTAATGGTTGTTTTCTCCCAGTTTTACTGCTGCAACCTAATTTTTCCTGGTAGATTAATAAAGTGCTATGATATTATGGAGCCCCGTTAGAGAAAACTCAGTCTCCTGTCATAAACTTACTGCGGTATAAAGCGAAAGCCAAAGGACAGGGCTGAGCATTAATGTATTGAATGCAAACACTGGCACAAGAGCGCAAAGACAATTTATCCATAACCCTGAATGAGTCTTCTTGGTTAGCTGCCAATATAAAGCCAATGCTTGAGAGCAAAGGTGAGCGGCTTAAAAATCTACCGCAGAGAGAAAATGACAACCAACGCATCTTTAGAACATTTTAGCGGCCCCCTTTGTGTTAAGAAGTGATGTTTGTATGCTTGGTTTTAGTTGGTTTTAGTCCATTCTAGCATATTTCTGGTGTATTTATTGTATTTATATATTTATTCTGAGTTACATGTTTCATGTTTAGAGAATGAATGCTTGCAGTCTCATGTCTTACTTTCCTCTTGTTTCTTTTGTGTGGTGTCTTTAAAAGATTCTCACACTTTCTTTTTCCATTTCGGTTTGGTAATTCCTCTTCCTTCTCTCTTGCTGTTCTGATTGGACTATCCACACTTAGAGCAGTTCAGTTAGGCACGGGTGATTAGTTAGTTCAAAGTTAGGATCCCACCTACTTCCTCTCTCTCTCTCCTATCACCGTCCTTGCTTTTCTAGATCCGCCTCTCCTCTCACCTGTTCTGAGTTTAGCTGGGCCTCCACTTAATTTGTTTGTGTATAAAAGCTTTCCTGCTGCTTCTTGTCGACTCGTTTCTTCATTCTCGCTTTGGTCAAGTCTCGTTTCTGCATCTTTTCTCTCGATTTCTGCAAGTTTACGTGATTTCTCCCGTGAGTCTTGTTTACGTTGTTGTTTCGTTGTGTGATTGAGATAGTGATTGTGAGTACCACGTTTACCCTTTTTTCCCATTGTACCAACTTTGTTAGAGATTTCCTTTGTGCTACCCTTATCCTCTCCAACTCCCCCCTTTTCCTTCCCCATCCAATCCCTTTAGTATTTCCCTGTACTGTCTTTTTTGCGGACTGACATCCTGGTTTATAGATCTTTCTGCTTGTCCCAATTGATTCTGCCTTGCCTAAACCATTCCTGTTGCCTGGCTTTGATTTCTGTTCTGTATGACCATGAGCTCACCTAATAAACGCCCTGCCATTGCTGAACTGCATTTGGAGTCTCAAGCCATTCCTTTCACTTTGATTGTGGAAGAAAGCTTTTCCTGTACTGTTTTTTCATGAGCAAGCCCCACTCATTCTACAGGCTTTGGACACACTATCTCACGCTTCTTACCTTTGAGAGCAATTTAGGCAAATAGCGACCTACCAAAGGACACATCCTCAACAAGCCTTCAAGCGTAGGATTTTAGTGTCCCCCATGACAGTGTAAGAAAACTTTTCCATAGCTGTTAAGCTTGTTCAGCAGGCTTTGGGCCAACCAGATTCAGGCTTTCAGTTGGTAACCCTGGCGATGGGAGTGCACACAAGGGAAATACCTACATATCAAAGGAATTATTCTCACCAAGTCAAAAAGGATTTTTTGGATTCAGATGGACTGTTGCCATGAGGGCCTCTCACTCTCTCCTGGAGACAACCAGCCACCTGCTCCCTTTATGGGCCAGAGGCTTTGGCAGCAGGTACAGGTGTGAATGCAACATGCCTTAACATGTTTACTGGGAGAGTACTCTACAGCCCAGCTGTCCATAATCACAGTGTCCATAATAACACAATTTTCTGTCCTCGTGCTCACCCGAGAAATGAATCCTCTTCGTCAAGCTAACCTCAGGTGTCAAATGTTCCAGGTTTCTGCCTTCAGGTGTGGAGTCAGGCCTAGTTAGGCAGTGCAACGCCGGGTCAAACGTCACTCAAATTACCTGCAGTAAAACAGCTGTTGTCCTAAAATCTGTCATTCAAAATTTGCAATGCTTTGAACGGCTATCTTGCGGTTTTATCAATTGTTTGTATTCCACAGTGCTCTTTCTTTTGTGTTCATTATTACTGTTGAGTTCAGCCTGTGTTTGTCAGTCACAGCTTGGGCAGCCTGAATCCTATTTAGGTAACATTACCAACCCAGATACAGCCTCTTGTGCTTCAGCATATTTTCAAACATAAGGTACTGCATTCAGGCTATGATCACATTTATGAACTGATATGAAACTTTCTGATAGAAAGCAGCAAATCAAGATCATTTTAACTGGCTGATTCAGGATTTGTTTATTCTTACAATTGTCAGATACACCCATTACAAACAATTGTTTTCATGTTGATGATAATACGGTACACATCATAATCACTACCCTTAGATATAGCACTATACAATCTAATGCAGGACAGCAGACCAGAGGACAAACATTGATATCTCTTGTATGATTCCACATTACTTTCTCTTTCTTTTTGATTTTCTTTCATCATGAGACTATATAGTACCAACAGATTGCAGTTTTTATCTCAACAAAGTTGAGATTTTTGAAATATATTGAGGCTTCACAGAGGGTTGGAGATTGAAGGCAGTGGCAACCTACTGCACTTCAAAACCCCACACAGAATAAAATAACCACATAATAATGCCTGAACTGAGTGAAGGCCACTGGCTATGTCACTAGCTTTTCAAACCGTCTTGGAAAAATTATCTCTATTGGTCCAGAGAATCAGAACAATGGCCTCAGTTTCAATAGAGAGAGGCATACAGGAACAGAGTTACACGTGCAGGCTCTCAATGCACACGAATAGCCATCCATACGCAGATCACAAGTAACCCTGCTGTCATCATCTGTTTGCCAATCACACAGTCACTCAATACTAAACAGATTAGCGAATTCCAGACCACACCTAAAATAGTAGTTTACGATATTTATTGAATTATATCAGATGGGATGGAGTTGAGTCAATGCAGACTGAAGCTGGGAGCAGGGAAGCCCCAGGCGATGAGACTCAGAGTGGGGGGTAGCATCTCTTCTGGAAGTCATGAAGGCTGTTTCGAGTCCCCTGGGGTTCCTGTAGAGTGACAGGGTAAGAGAAGAAGAGAAAAGAAAGGGAAGGAGAGAGGGAGGGACGTCAAACGAGACAAACCAGGAATGCAGAATGAAGGCAGTGTAAATTGGCTCGTTGATTTGAACTTGGAGGAATTGAGTGGCATTTGAGGCATGGTCTAGTTCACTAACCTGCATTAAATAACTTCATTAAAACTAATGACTAGACATCCCTATATTAATGCAGTTCAGGTACGAACACGGCTAACGCCAGTCAGATGTGCACCAAATCGTACCAACAACAAGCACCATCGCCCACCCTGCTGAACAAGGAAACATGATAATACTGTGTGTATTAGGCGAGTATGTTCAAGCTCTTAGCTCGTTTAGTGCTAAATCCTATTTTCTCTTTCAATTATGAATATGGCAACAGCAAGATTGGCTGGATTATTGCTTTTCTGAGGCTCACTCACGGCTGAGCCAATGGCTGTAAAATATCATTTTTTATTACTACCAGCTGCCAGACTTATCACTGAACGTCAGAAAGATGCAGCATATGCTGTAGAAGCAGAGACGGTAATGGCCTCTCTCGTCGCGTTCATCTCTCATAAGCACGCCGCCGCGGAGGGCACCTCCGTGTTTCCGACGCAGCGTCTTTTATCACCCCTCTTTGATAACTCGCCCGCAGACTTTGCGATAGTAAACACACACAGGCTTCCCCTCACCCTCTCCCGCATCCAGTGAATGAGAACAGGCTTTGGTCGAATCCCTGTGACTTCCTGGTTAACATGCCTGCGGCTTATTTTTTATTTTTTCCCCCTCCCCCTAATGTATTGTTTTATATTTTTGTGTATGTAATTAGCACGTTATCGATGTTCAGCCTTGCTGCCTTCTTGGCCAGGTCACCATTAAAAAAGAGATTTTTTTTATCTCAATTGATTTTTACCTGATGAAATAAAGGTTAGATTAAATAAAGAAATAATGTGTCTGCCTTAGTGCTGGGGAGCTGAGTGGCAGCACTGCATACTCGTGTCGGGTGAGTGGCCTGATGGTGACGGTGAGAGTGTAGAGACTAAATTGGAGAAGATAGGATGGAGTCAGGACTAGAATAGAGCCCCAGGTGAGCACTGCCATAAAAGACATCCAGTCCAGCAGAATGATTAGCCCTTCTTTATAAAGGTTTTTTATTGGCCTCAGAGAGTGCTGACACACTGCCCCAAGTGCACTCTCTCTCTTTCTCTCTCTCTCTCTCTCTCGCTCTCTCCCCCCTTCCATTAATCTTGCTTTCTCCTGCTCTGTTTCTTTCTGGTGGTGAGATGAGATCACCCCACATGACTGTAAAGCACTGTGAGTATTTATGCAAAGGTGCTGTCGAAATGCAAAATTCAGTTCAATTCAGTTTTTGTGTATCCTTCTCTCTGTTTTTCTCCCTCTATCCTGCTTTTTCTCACTCTATCTCTTTCTGTGTATCCATGTTGCCCTTTTTCTCTTACTGTATCAATAGTTCTCTATCCACTGTTTATCCCGGTTTCAAAACGAGATATCACTCATCTAATATTAACTATCTTATCCATAGATTTTGCTGGCAATAATCAGCTAATTAAAGGGCTGCTAATTACAGCCAATAGCAAAACAGAAATGTATTCATATAAGGTGGGGGTCACGTCAGATTGTGCAAATGACTTAAAGGCTTAATAGCCAACTGTTTTACATTTCTGTCCTTGCTAGGTGGCAATACATTCAGTAGCTTCTCATGCTAAATAATTTACGGCATATAAATTGAGTCAATAGTGACATCTATCTATTTATCCATCTATTATCTATTTAGCACTAACATCTATATATATATATTATATATATATATTTGATGCTTGGATTATTTTTGTTCTCAAAACACTGGTCAAAAGCTTTAGCTGTGCTGCACATGTTTTTTTGGTTCCCGCCCTATGATTCCATCCATAATCGAGAGATGACTATGGCTGACAGGAAGTGTCATTTTATCTAGACCATCCTGGGAAAATTCTTCAGAAAGAGGGAAACGGCTCAAAAAAAGCTGGTTCAATAATTCAAGGTTAAAGCGCGTCTGCTCTCTAACCCTCCCCCCCTCCCCCACCCCATGGCAATTGCCAAAATAAAGAACAAAGAGATGTTGTGTCTGGCTTGAAAGGTGTAGCACCTGTTAAGTCACAGAGCAGACTTTAAAGAGGTAGAGGAGATGCTGTCTTAGTGAGGGCAAAGCTGCCAGTGTGTAGGGCAAAAGCTGCCTGGGTATAGGGCTGAACAACCTGCATTCCTGTCAAGGGAAATTCACCCCCCTGTTCATTCTGTACCATCCATGTCACATACAAGGTCAACACCAATGCACTCTCAGGAACTGCAACAGCGGCTGCCTCTGAAGGTAATGCTGGAAATGGTGGTGTTATGTTGAGAGATTTTTGCAAATCCATTAATATATTATATTATATTACAATGTATATTATATTATATTATAGAAAGATGAAACTTGTTTGAAACGACAGCAAAAGGGGCTTATAGCAGACATAGTAGTCTACAAAAAATAATTATGAATTTTGCTGATATTACAAAATATGTGTGAAAGAAGTTATAGCTATGGCTTATCAGTATTGAGTTATAATATTCAACCAAAATGAGTCACGCTTCATTCACAAATTATGAGTAAATACTATCAAAATGACCAAAAAGTCACCAGTACATTTTAACATAACCCGTTTGCAGCTCTGCATTTATCACTTGATATTTTTCCTCGCATTTAGGCAAAAATTTATATTCTCCAACTCCTGTTGCATAAATGGTGGAGGAAGTCACATGACTGTTCTAGAGCACATTGCGTTATTCTTTTGCCAGTCTGGCGCCAGCCAAAATAGAAACAGAGAGTTCTGGAAAATGGATATGGCATGGAGAATGTGCTGATTGACAGGTATTGCACTATCCTGCCAAAATTACTCTCTCCCAGCATCCTCATCACAAAATTTAATAATTGAATGAGTCTATGTTGACCTCATACCATCTCCACCCCGCTCTCCACCCTCCTTCCTATAAGAGGTACCGTATGTGATGCCCCATTGGAATTACAGCGGACAAAATTAAATTTAGTCATTTTTCTAACTCAGAGCAGAGCTTCCCATGACTCATGCTCTTGTCCCCAATCACAACATCAGCAGTTGATACTGTTTTACATTTTTCAGCTCAGGATGACAGAGTTTCAATCACAATTGAACTTTTGGATGATTCAGATTTTTTTTTCTCTGCCTCACCAACAGCAATAGCGCCCCATCTGGTCAATATGACACTTGGGACTGACATCGGCCACCCACAAAATGTTCTTAAATGCAATGACGGCTGGTGGGCTGCGAAGTGAAAAGAATCAGTAGTTTGGCGCATATTGTTTGGAAGAGAGCCTGGGCTAGATTTACTAAGAACTTTAGCGCGGGCAAAACTTTTCAACACTCGCAAAACCCATAATTAATGTTTAGTCAGGGAATTCATTTTTCACCAGTTACTGGCTGTGCTTGCACTCTTTGTGCCTTTCCCAAATTAACCCCATAAAACCTAAGGAACCATATATGGGTCCTTCAAATGCAGCTGCTGTCTTAAAACCTAAGGAACTTCAGGCCCATGTTGAATACTAGTGGAGATCTCAAGGTTTCCAATGATCCCAAATATGTCCAGCTGAATTACAGGGAAATTGTATAAATTATTTAAATGATTTAGATATTTTTCATTCGATGTAATGCTGTGACCATGAAAACACGGCATCCTGGGTTTGATTATTTCTCTCAGTATGAGTGTGAGTGTGAAGCATATGAATGTGACATCCTTCACTATGAAAAAAATGCTGTTACTGACTTTGAACCTTCTTAAAGGAAAACTTAAGGGAAAAGGTAGAGTTTAAGGGATTAACAACTGTAGCAGTAACGGAAAAGGTCGAATAGCATTTATTCCTCCAAACTGTGTTAAGAAATAAATAAAACACAGCTTTGTTTAGAGGCTCTAAAAGACAGCGCGTGAACGAGGGACATGTGGCGCGGGGGAAAAAAAATTAGTGGCGAAGCACAAAAGGCGCCATCGCTCCTCACTGCTGCTCGCGCTCCTGTCCGGATATTATCACCACGCGTGCACTTCCTCCGAGTAGCACTACTGTGTGAAACATATGCTGCTTAAATTAAAAAAAAAAAAAAAAACAAAACAAAGGATCTTGCGGGTTATTTCTGTGGATCCCTGGATAACAATGGCGCCACTCACAAGCCAGGAAGGGCAGCTTTGCTGGTCGTGAAATGAAATCTGCTTTTTTAATGCATTTCCTGTCATCTGGGGGTCACTGCAGAGACGTGCAGAGGGGGGAGCGCGGGGGGCTTGAGCTCTTGCCCTTTGCCCTTCGTTCGTCAGAAGTGCCCCTTCAACTTTTTTTAATATAAATTGTTATTCTAGTCCAGTGATCCTGGGGCCCCCTGTGTATGCTGTTTTTTATTCCAACCACAATTGTAATCATAGGATATAAACAAGCTGTTTATTAATTAGGTGCATTTACTGTATGCTTAGAGTGGTTATTTATCCGCTTAAGCCGCATTTTGGCTAATTCTCATCTATATGCCATGAAAAATTAAAAAAAAAAATAAATCCATGGCTAAATTATCATGTATTTAATACAACTGCATTTTTCGGCAAGCCAAAGGAGTCAAACTTGTTTTGTGTCATGTTTATCGTAATAATTTCAAGCAAACCGTTTTGAATGTACTCTAAGAACCTGTGTTCAACTACTAAATTTGGAGCTTCCTGATTTTCTGACTGTCTAATTTAATCTGCTTAAAAATGCTGCTTTGTGAAATTGCTTGCAATATAAAAAAATAAACACTACACTTTCAAAGGTTATTCTTCATGACTCTTGTGGATATTTCCGTCGAAATGTGGCTTTAGACGGTAAATAGCTGCTCTAATCACAAAATGCAACTAATGAGGACCAATCATCAGCTATTAAAATCCTATGATCGCGATTGTAGTTGGACCAAAAACCAGCATTCACAGGGGGTCCCCAGGACCAAGTTTGTGGAACTATTGTTCTAGTCGATCATGCGCCGAAACTTTGATACTGTAAGAGCTATACTACGCAGCTGTCCCTCTTCCATATGTTTATAAGGGTCAAATTATGCCCATTTCCCAGTAAAATGTTCTCATTTTTGAGGTCTATTTTGAAACGTTTGCATATTTTTTTAAAGGTCAAAAAGCAATAAGTTACTGTAAAGGTTGTTTGTGTAACACCCATCTCCATGAAAGCCCCCTCCCTGATGATTGGCTAACTGTAGTTCAGGAAGCAGTGCTCAGAAAAATGAAGGGAACAATAAAAGGTTGTGTTTTACTGCTGAGGAGTAGAGGTAAAAACATTTATTTGTAATTTTAATCAGTGATTCTTCACTTCGTCTTCCTTTTGAAGTCCATACGAAAGAAATTTTCCTTCACAGTGAAGGAATCCGCATCTTCTCTTCATGGCTGTATGCACTAGCCAAACTCATTCTGGCCTCCACTCTCCCTTGCTTTGTTTGAGAGCATGCCGAACTAGCCGCTATTTTGGTGTTATGTAAATGTGTTACATTGTGACATTGACATGTTATGGAAGAAAAGGTTGGACTATATGCAAAGCATTTCAGGCAGTTCAGGAGCAGTGTTTTCTAACAGAGCGGATAATTCCCTGTGGTGTGGACTTGTGGGTTTGTAACTTTGCACATTTTACATGCATAAAAAAACTATATAGGCTAAACAACCAAAAGGAAAGGGAAAACCGTGAAAGCATAATATGACCCCTTATAACGCAAGAAGTGTTCCAAATTTCCGAAATAAACCATTTCTTACTCTTGTGTACTACTAGGCCTATTGAAATTCAGATTCCAAATCTTGGACAAGTTATATAGTAGCACGCAGTTTCAAACAAACACCGCAGAATACTCTATCTGAATGTTAGTTTCGCTTTCACATAAAGCGGTAATGTCACTGGAGTGGGTCAACTGTTATTCTGTAACTGCAGAAGAGCAAGATCAGTGAGTTAATAATAACTAGCTGCTTATTAAGTTGAATTAAAATGTGCCTATTTACTATCAGTTGTGTTAAACTAAACAGAACCAGTTAGCTCAATGTGATATTTTTGTTGCTTGCTTGACTTCCTTTATTTTAGCTATTTCGTGAGCTATTTTAGTTAAGGAAGCTGTTAAAATGTGCAAAAAGTGCTGTTTGTAATAAATAAATAGATAAATAAATGGAGCTAGTTAGCAGCTGAATGCAGTTTGAGCTTAAGCTATGGTATGCTAGTTTGCTAGCTTGAACTTCATTACATTTCAGTTCAGCCTCTCATTTGCTTGTGTTGAAACTAAAAAAAGAATTGCATTTTGTTGATGACTTTGCCTGCTAGTTCAATTGGTGCGGTGAACTTGCTTGGTAGGCAATTTTTGCCAGTAATTTTGCTAGATTTTAACGCACAGTTAGGTCTAAAAATTAACTTCCATCTTACTTAAGGACTGACAGTAATGCCAACAAAGACAAGAGGACGGGACTTACAAACTGAGAAAGGAGGCAGCTTTGGGGACTGTATCTTTTTCTTCCTGTGTTACGAAAGATCGGAATGAGACACAGCAAGGTGGCAGGGCAAGCCAACTTTTTAGGCCACTAACTTGTATGAGGAGGAAACAAATTCAGTGATATCGGCAAACTAAAAGATATAAAAATCAAAATTTTGTTTAGAATACTTATAAAAGCAGCTCTTCCAGTAACAACAGCCCAGGTGGAAGAGTCATTCTCGAAGCTGAACCTGGTGAAGTCCAGACTGTGGAGTTTCTGTAGATATCAAAGGCTGTCTGACCGTCTCTTGGCCGAGAGAAATTTTCAAAGAGAAAGAGGAAGGGTTTAACATCTTTAAAATAAAGCAAAAAAAAAAAATAAATGAAGGGTTTTAAAGCAATATGTTCTACTGTAAATGCAGCAACGGCAAAATGGCAGGTAAATTCATGAATCTGCTATCCAAGGCCAAGTCTCGGCACCCTCTTATTTACTTTTTAAAATTTTATTTAACGAGCAGTATCTTAGCACTGGAAATAGTTTTCACAACTGTTGTAAAGTTTATACAGTTTCGGCTTTGGCGAATGTAAAGTCATAAGAAATTGACACTGCACTTCATAGCTTTTACAAATGTCTTAAATACTAATAAAAATGGTGCAGAGAGAAAGCTGTTTCAGTGATTCTTGCTTGTGAAACAATGGCACAATTTACAATGGCAGTAATCTGCAAGAATTTTGTTAATAACAATGTTTGCATTACTGGGCTTCACACTACTTTGTCACCCAAAAATTAAAATGTCCTTTTTTTTTACCTTATGTTTGACGCTCGTGCTGAGTTGCGTGCACTTAAAAATGATATAATATCGCCAATTGTTGTATTAACTGAAATGGGCTTCAACGCTCATCAACAGTGTAGTGTTATGCCATCATGGCACAGACAATTCCACAGTGACAGTGTATATGCACAGTTTTTCATCTCAGCCCAAGCCCCTGCCCACTGAGGGCTCTCTGCTCATCGTGGATGACTGGCATGTGCCCTGCGTGTTTTTGTGCTCATAAAACGCCCCTAGAGTCATTGTAATTATTATAACCTGGAAAAGGAGGTGGGAAAACCAGCAGCCCGTGTGATTCAGTGGCAATCGAATGATCAATGAGGTGACTGCGAAATCTGGCGACAGTGCCATTGTGTGGGCAACACAGCTGCCACGGCCTCATGCCAATGCGACCAAAGCTTGCCCACTTCATTGCTCTTTGAATGAACATCCTGTTTTCAACAACGGCCTGAAGAGTGGACGCCAGTGTTTGCGTTCATCACAAGTATGGGAAAAAAAAAAATACAGTTGAAATTTCCATCTACATGTAAAATCCCTGTCCTAGTTCTTTCCCAGTTTGGCATTGAACTGGCACAAGAGATACTGACCACTGACTGCAGGCTGCAGGTATCCCTGTTTTTTTTTTCTTCTTCTTCTTCTTTTTGTAATTTTAAAGCCCTGATTAAATTGAAGCATTTTTAAATTGCAGATTTATTTTCTGGCCCATTACAACATGGCTGCCCATCTTGCACACATTCTACTCGTGCCATCAATGGGGATGGGGGGGGGTGTCCAGTCTTTTTAATTCTGTATCCGCGGTAGTTATTACCTTGATGGCACCAGCTGCTATTGCATAAACGCTCATCTCGACGTGGCTGAAATCAGAGAATTAAAGCCGTTATTCACCGAGTGTCCATTTGGCAGCGATTTAAACCACTGATTTGACAACCAGTAGACATCTGGTGGGAAATCGGCATTTTATGGACAAATATAAAAAGAAAGTGTCTGTGCCAGACGGCAAGTCTCCAGTTCACACTGCTGTCCCATCCCCGTCGCCAAACAGAAGATACGCTATTAGCGCAGAGACCTATCCTAGGATTTGCATGCATCTGTACGTTGATATTTGCACTTTATTAAAGGAGCCACGACTGTGTATATTTGCAGTTCATAACCGACTACATTATGTACACAGATATCGATTTAAAAAACAACACTGGCCCTAATAGAAAACTAGGGGCAGGAGGAGTGTAATCTCCCACTTGCAAAAAGCAAGATTATATAGCTCTATGTCAACAACAAATATGGATATTTAACATGCCTGCCTGAAGTTTTGCTAAAGAAGGAGAGGAGGGAGAAAGACAGATTAAAGGTGGTTGCAGACATGCTCAAAAAGAATTGATACCCTCTTCCTGTATATATTTGTGCCGTAATGGGAAAGGGTTTTATTCATGAAGTGTTCTTGGGAATCTCAGTGACAGAAAAGTACATTTTTCAGAGGATTTGGGGAGTATGAGAATACCGCTGTAAGTCAGGCTAAAATAACACAGCGCTGTGTCAATGGTCTTACTTTGCATGACAGTTGGTGCTTGCGAAAGTTTGGTAGGCAATCTATGGTGGGTGCAAAGGTGCATGCGCACACACTGACACACACACACATACACAGGCACACACACAACCCAACAGATATTTCACTCTTGGGAGACCGATTCTTATCAAGATTACTTTCCATCTGATCTCTATCTTTACAAAACTTTTTTTCACATTTTAGGACACAAATCAACAGTTTTCAGCCTGCAAATCAATTCTGACATCTCTTGAAAGAACATGACACACCATCACAATCTATTGACCCTAAATAAAAATCCAGGGTCACCTAAAAAGTGAGTCTCTACTTTGACCCACACAACTGAAATATCAATATTTTTGTTTGAGCGAGCATTCATGCCCGCCTGTATTTGAAAGTGAGGGAGTGCGATGTGGACACCTCACAGTTACCGCTAAGTAGTTTTGGGCCGAGCAGTTTTATTGACTCAAATGACAGCTGTGGGTACATTGGTTTCGCTGGCTCTCCTTATGGTGATGTCATGTTCCCACTCAAGGTCAATGTACATGGAACTGAAGGGTGACTCTGCCTGCAAATGGGTGCGAACTGCAGCGGGAGTCTCATAAGTCCTTTGTGTCATTGCCTCATATCCGTCTGGCACTCAAGTGTGTGAAAAGCCTCACCTTACCCAAATATACAAGTCAAAGGTGAGGGGACTCCTGTACAGTTTCACTCAGCCGCCACTATCTTTGATGTACAGCCGCTATCCTGATGCCTAAATGAGAAGTGCCTGCCCTATCATATCATGGCTGAAACATCTTGCGCACTATTTAAGGAAATAAGATCATTTCACCAGGCCAATTTGGCCCTGAGTCCTCAAACTTAGACAAGCTGTACTGGTACTTTTTTACCAGCATGAGGTGTGGAGGTCATTTGAAATCATTGGGTTAATGTGGCTAGCAATGAACAAATCTGAAGTCAATTGCATGGGTGTGGGGGGGATGGTGGTGGTATTATAATTCATGCTAGTCAGTTTTGAGCTGGCAGTCACAGGAACTGAACGCGAGATCAAAATGCACTAAAACATTTAACTCCTTGAGCGCCAAATACGTTTTCAAGGAATTAAAAATGTAGTTATCCTGAGCTGCTGAAAACCTATCATGTGGCAACTTGTTTAAAAGAGCTCCCCTGCAGGAGCTCTTTTAAACAAGTTGCCAAATGATAGGTTTTCATCAGCATCTGACTTTGATATCTTACATCATTGGACAACTGTAGTTGCCCTCGGCGCTGAAAGGGTTAAATCACTTGTTCTGTTGTCTGACACTGGGAGGGGATCCAGGCAGAAGGAGAGAATATATACTGTAGCTCCTCAAGTTTCAGGAGGAAAATTGAGCAATATTGGTATTGATCCCTCTGATGGTTTGATGCCAAGGTTGGACACAGTCTACATCGAAATCTTCCATGACCTCTCCTGATTCTTATTGCCCTTGAGTGATTTCAACAGGAAGCCATAAAGAATGGCTCATTTAATTTTCTCTGAGATAAAGTGCATTTCTCAAGTACTGGATATTTTAATTCATTGTTATGAACGTAGAACGTGTTGTGAATTATTGATCCGCACCACCTAGACGGAGAGCAAAGTCACATTCCTTCTTCTTGCAATAGAATAGCTAGGAGGTGATGGTTTCCAAAATGAGAGTACTGTCGCCCAGAGGTGCCAAGCATACTTCTAAATATAGATTCAATAATTAAATTCATACTGTTTTTTTAAAAAGAATGTTCATTCCTAAATTTGAATCCCTGATTACATTAAAATCTAATGTAGCCCGATTTCAAATTGAAATTCACATTCTTAAATAAAAAAAATTTTTTATGGCATAAAATAGTAAAATCTATCGAAAAACAAAATGTTTTATGGAAAGCAGCCAGTCAAATTTATAACAGATTCCATGTTTGAGAAAAGGACTGATATTTAAAATGTGGATTAAACCCCTGAATCAACATATTACAGCCATAACTGACAGTCATGTCATCTACTCTAACGTTCCAGCCAGAGAGTACGTCCTGACATTGATGACTTTCAACACTGCTCTTATACTAAAGCAAGCCTCATGCAGTGAGCACCATAATTCAGTATACAGTGAAACATTTATTCATTTATTTATTTTTTATTTCAGTTTTGTTCTCTGCCATTTGTGCAGAATACAAATAATGCCGATTTTTTCCTGTCATGCATGAGTCTATTTAGGCTTTATAAAGGCCCATTCACACCAAGCGCAGATTTCCGTGCGGATTATTCGCGCGGATTTTTATAGGAGCTAATTCCATGGGCTCTAATGTAAGCTTGCGCACTGAGGCGGAATTTCCGTGCGGCAGAAAAAACATCCGCACGGACTTAAGCTACTGCGAAAATCCGCCTGCGAAATAGTACTTCTAGCCAATGAAATTATTTGTTTTTATTGATGTCCCAGCATTCGAACCTTTTGATTAGCTAGATAGCTTGTATTCAATTAACACTGAAATTTAACGTGACATCTTATAGCTATGTGTTCAGTTAGTTTACTTTTTCATAGTAGTTAGAGATCTGGCTAATCATTTTTTTTTTTTTTTTTTGATTAACGTTTTCATTTGTTGAATATTTGTGCACAAAATCACAAAGCTGAATGTCGCTGAGGTGCAAATTATGATGAAGCTTCGTCTGGGTTGGACAAGTTAAGTTTATTGAAACAGCCCCAGGCCCGGACATCAATAAGGAAAACGTTTGATGGCTTCGTCAGTGCAAAAGCGGACTGCGGGTCAGATACATACGAACAATGTCATCGTTGCTGCTGCTGCTGCTGCTGCTGCTGCTGCTATCATGGTTCATTTAGGTTAAATTATAACTCGCGAATTTGTTAACCGCTGTGTGGAATTGGAACACAAGAAAGCGAAATTTCGCACCGAGTTCGGTGTGAATGGTTTAACGCAGAATTTTCGTGCTGCAAATATTCCGCAAATCTGTGCCGCTTTTCCGCTCCACCCCGGTGTGAATGGGCCTTAACTCAGTATTTGTGTCACAGAGACTCTGGAAAATTATTCCAGTGAAGCAGAACATTTAGAAATTCAATTACAGAATTATTTAGGAATTAAGTTTTGGAATTTACGGGCGCCGGCGTCTATATCTGCGCAGAGGTTTTTAAAGTTTGGAAAAAAAAGAAAAAAAATTACAAGTTTGAAGTGTAGATGTTCAGCTTTAATTGAAATGTTTTCATTCATATCAGTTAAAATGTTTACAAATGACAGCCCTTTTTGTACATAGTCCCACCCCCAGCCCCCCCACCCCCCCCCCCATTTTTTTCACTGCATCTCTTCACACTTAAAGTTATGCAATAATGTGGAGCCATTTTGTCTCTATCCAATGAATTGTGCTCTCTGTATGTGCTGCTATGGGCGCACAGAATTCTGGCATTTTCTGACAAAGCATTTTCTAGTCCCGGAATCAAACAATGGAACTACTGTCTGATACAAAAGGCGATGAAGCAACACAATCAATTTCCTGGATTTTGTCTCGATTACAGCTGCCATCACGTTCCATCACTGCCCCACAGCCTGGAGACTGCATTTGAATTTGCACATGGATGATGATATAACCCACCTGCACTACAGCCCAGCTTACAATTAGTTGACTCATTCCAGCTTCGTTGAATCCATACTGATAGCATCATGAGGGCTCACAGAGAAAGGTCTCCCAAGGCCACAACACTCCTGTGTAGAATTCAAAGATCCATGATGATATATGACCCAACAGCTACAGTGATGACTCACCAGCACTGATTAAAGATTTACCGATGGGTCACAAACCTGATAAGTAATGGATTTTACAGAAGTTACTGAGCGAAATTCAAATGAGTTTTTCCCAAATACAGGTGTCTGTAATTTTCGAAAGCTGATGGATGGAAGATTTAAAACTTATACACAATATAGCAGAGCTGGCCATAAAAGACATTTCCTTTTTCTCTTATTCAATTCAATTTTGAGCCTAAACTATAAAAATTACTGGCGTGGGACAACAAAAAGTCTTAAATATTTATATATAACCCATTGGTTTGTCATTTTTGTTGGGTTATATAAAAGCTACACACCTGGAACAATTACACCAATCAGCTTTGAGCTGCTGCTCTGAAGAGAGGCTGTTATTAGCTCTTTGCTGAAGCTGTTGATTACTGATTTGGTTTGGCTTTAAATAACAGTGTTCAGCTCCTCAAAATGACAATGTCCAACTCATCAAGATGAAAACAGTCTGAATTTTGAAAATTAGATAAACAAAAACACATCAAGAACATTTGGAGAGATTTCATCAATCAATGTTTTGCTGTGAGCATAAGCTTACCACATGCCACTTACTTGCATCTTTTGTGTTGATAAAATGGGTTATATCTCCATGTTTCATTCAATGGCTCTTTTATCTTCATGTTTGCGGTTGCCAGATTGGCCCCCCACTGCAATGGCCATGGCTTGCACTATTTTCAGATAATTTCAGGAAATTGGTGACAAAATAAGTCATTTATCACAATCAAAATGTGTCTGGAACAACGTTAGACAATCACCCCCACCGTCCAATTATGGTGCTGCAGGGAAATTGGGTTGACAAACAGAGGACTTAATAGGCCCCTCTTCTGATACGCTAATGTGACAGACAGCCAATGCGTGCATTGAGTTCTTAAATTTGTATCTTCACTTATAATCTTAAAGGTTGCTCATCACAATCGGGCTAAAAATTTGAAGAACATGCATAATGCAAGATCGGAGATCTCAGATTTGCAGTACTCAAAGGATTCATCATGATGTCATTTTTTTGGTGTTTTTCCATTTTCAAAGGAATTACTTTATTCAATTTGTAAATACATAAACAGTGACCTCAAGCCCTCCTTACAATGCCAAAATTTGTAACGGATTAAGCGTTCTCATAAACTACACTTGGAGCACAAATTTTTGAATGTTTGTTATTCTTAAAAGGTTTAATCATTTAAGCTTATCTGCTGAGAGGAAGCTCCAGAGATGCAAACTAACATGATGAGGGAAAAAAAACTGAATAATAGGAGTCAACTCCTTCAGTTTGACAAAGGTGGGTCTTCCCTTTCCAGTGACCTCATCTTCCAGTGACCTCTCATACAAAGGAGCCTATGAAGTGGATTGTGATCTAATTGTTTCTCGTCACAAAAAGTGTTGTCTACCAGTTGAATCAATGGCATTTTTGATCTTCAGTTCCGAATGATTAACTAGATAGTGCACGCTCACCCATACCATTCCGGAAAAGGCTGTGCAGCTGTGTTTTGAATTTACCCATCTTCAGATACAGTTGGTGCTGAGCTGAGGCCTATTGTTTATTCATCATAATTCAGAGAGTATAAATCAGTGAAATCATAGCCCACCACAGTGTTCCAGCGTTGTGTTCCAAGACATGACTGTGGCCAGAAAGAAAAGCTTTACATACCATTTTGAGCCAAGCAGAAAACACACAGCTACTACTGGGTCTTTCCACGCGGGATCATTTGAGGAAAATGATTCTCTGAAACCAGTGAATGGGGTACTGGAAGAGATTGGATTGGAAAGCACAAACAAACCGAGTACCACTAGTCAAAGTTTTAATCCTCTTTTTTTTTTGGAAAACAAAATATCAAAACTAGGATAATTATCCTCAATCAAATGCCCACAGGATGAACATAGATGAAAAAAAACAGTATATTATTGCATTCAAAAAAATAAACGAAAGTTTAAAAAGTAAACTCCAGAACTTCGACCCTAACCCAAGAACAGGAGTTCCTGGCCCAAACTTCTGCTTTTTCGACCATGCTTTGAAATATACGCTATGCCTAGTGTTTATCAGTGCCTAATGCTGGGCTGAAAATGACCTTCAGATGAAAAAGGGAGTGAACCCTTCTTATATAATGTTACCACAAAAGCATTTCCTCCAGAGAGCAACCGTATCCTTGATAGTATGTCTTTTCCCCCCTGGCAGATGGTACATCCCATCACTAGGTCTCCTGGACTCACCCATGTTCACACTGGGGCTGGATACCAATTGTAAGGCCCAAACCTATAAACATCATTGCCTCATCAGCCTCTAGGAAACCATCTGCCCCGTCCTTTTCGATCTTAAATTCAGTGGAGTGGTCTCACATGACTGCACAGTGATGTCACAGTCAAGCAAAAATTTCCAAGTCAAAAAGAAAAACCATCTACCTGCCATTTTGTCAGATCAATCTGTCGAGTGCGCGATGTGTGTTGTGCGAGCTTGGAAATTAACCGTGGTCCCTAGGTGCGCTCGGAAGCTTGTACTGATCTTAGCTAGGCTGTATAACTCAACCACAATGCCATCGCAGGTGGTTCCATTCTGAATACAGCCTAAACATTTCCGACACTAGTTCAACGGGTATTAAAGACATAGAACACAGCCGGTGAGACTGCATATCGCTGACCACAAATAACAACGAGACCGTCCGAGGAGTTCCAGATGCCTCCGTCTTTAGTCTCCTCCGACATTCTCCTCTCACCAAAATGCCTCTCCTCTCCCTCCATAATCATCCCTTAACACAGGAAAATCTACAGTGAGACTCTGCCATTGTTTCAGTTCCTTCCCTGAGGTGACTGATTGGTAAAATATTAATTTGATAACAAATCCAAATAATCACGCATTGATTTGGTCCCTCAGTTTTAAGGGCGGCACAGTAAATGGTGAATGGCTATGACTTGAACAAAAAAAAAAAAGAAAGAAATCTGATGAGATTCCGAGGGGCATGATGAGCATTAACTTGCGAGAATATTATTGAACGATGCGGAAACCGGTCTGGCGAGGATTCTCTTAACTGCTGCAGAACATTAAACTTTTGAAAAGTAGATAACAGAGCGACAGACCATCGCATTGATCCCGTATGCCCCCTGTATTCACTTGCATAGTACATCAGGGTGCTCTGAATGATTTAGAGAGGAATTAATAATGCAGGTTTCTCCACAGCTAATTCGATGAGCGTGCTTGCTTGCTGGCTGTTTAACAGTTCAGAGGCCTACGCTCTCTGTGGGAGGATTTACTAGAGGCCATTTTGTGGCAGATAACGTTCAGCTGCTCAGGGCTCGTTTAAGCTCTGGTGGCAAAGACATATCTCGGAACAAAGATTGGTATTGCCTTGAATGATCCCTGAGGTTAGACTCTAGTCCAGGGGGTTCTCAACCTTATACAGAAAGGGCTGTTGCTGATGCAGGCTTTTGTTCCAGTGAAGCAGTTGACACATTTGATACATCTAATCAGAGCTTTCAGAAAAGGCTACAGGGTTTGATTAGTGGAATCAGACACATAACTCCAGGGCTGGAATGAAAGTCTGCCTACCTTTCTGGATAAGGTTGAGAACCCCTGTTCTAGTCAACCGATTTTAACTGCCCTCAATGCAGTGAATTTTCACTTTCTTAAAGTTTTGTGTTGATTCTAATTGAAATACATCAAGACTCACACTCCCTGATTTCTGAGTAGACGAAAGCCACGTTTTACAGATGGTCAGTGGGAAGACAAAATGCCATATGCAGATTGTTTATCTGTGAAATAATCTTTCCATCTTTCATTCAGCTGAGCATCTCATCTGGCGTTCAGGGAATCAGTCCATCTCCTTGCTGTTAATCACACTAAAGTGTGATCATTGTTAGAACCAGGAAGAAGGGGTACACAGATGGACGTGCGCTAAAAACACCATGAACACTGGGCGAACTCGTGGATGCTAATCCGTGGAATTCTGAAATCTGTCGCCACGTGTTCCCGGAATGTGAGCTGCCGGAGCCAGTGAAATGAAAAACGACATCATGCAGATGTTGTCCAAACGATTCCATTACCATAATCTTCTTCTGGTGGAAGACCCTTCTGCTGCTAAACCCCCTTCACAGGGCCAGGGGGCGGGGATTTACACATTAGTTAGATTTTATGCGGCAGGACGCACATGTAAGACGGCTGCGCTAAGGCTAATGGGCTTTGCGTCATCACATGTGGGGCTGTGTTGTTGAGTCTGTCCGAGATAACTTTGCCCCTGTCTGTGTCACCACGCCCTTAAGTTCACTGTATTGAAATGCCTTCCTATGACAGGCTAGTTCTCAATAACTACTAATTTTTTTCTCGGCTAAGGTCTCGCTTCTTATACTAGTAAATGATTTACTGCCGCTAAAATTAAACAATAGTAGCAAAAATTACCTTGGAGGTGCAATAGAAATTAACTTTCAGGCCCATCCACCAGGTGGAGTCCTCAGTTCTCTGAAATTTACTCTGCTGATTGATTCCACACCATTCAAACTTTATGACCTGTCTAGAATGAACCCAATTATGAACAGATACCCACTCCCACCCCTCAAAAGAAGAACCTTGTTGGTATTACGAGTAAGACCTCAGCATGCATGTGGCATACTTTGAGCCCAGCAGAAAAAAAATTCAACCACTGAAATGCGCTCACCATCCTATAAGGTTCAAGGAAATTCACCGCCAAAAAAATATTACAGGACATTTTCAGTAAGCAGCCAGCAGCTGCAGAAGACAACCACATGAAAACTCACTTAGCTTTGGTTGAAATGTGCTCAAAAGCAAAAGCAATATATGCCCTTGAAAAAAATCTGGCAATATTACTGCCGAGGAAATCTTCCGAGCACAGGTGTACAGTCGCGGTCTGACGCCAGTATTTAACAGCCTTCACATCCACACATTTCCAACTGCGGGTGTGATGTCTACAGAAATTTCAGAGTCGTTATCAGTGCTGTTAGTGTTCCATTTAAATTCAATATTGGTAAGACTCAAAACTGAGCCAAGTCATCAGAGGTAAGCCAATGTACATGAACCTGAAAGGATAAATTGGTTTGGTGACCCATTTGGTCTCAGAATAAAATGACTACTGTATGTTAGCATGAATTAGTGCAACAAGGTTAAGTATTAAGCAATGATATGGGAACTGTGTACTCTTCCAGACTATAATGCAAACAATGTACAATTAACATGTCTCATCTCCTCTGGACTGCGAAAACCCTGGCTTGTTTTTATAATAATAGCACGTTAGTCCAAACCATTACTGTTTCTGAATAGATGACCGCCAATAAACTTCATGTAGTCTGTATTAAACGGCGTTTGACACGAATGCAGGACTACTGTCATTTTTTTCCAGGTCAGGTGGCTTTAACCAGTGGAGTCACCATTCATGTGATTCCACATGAAAAAAGCTCAACAAGTCATCTACACTAACAATCATGGGCAACCATAACTTTTCAAATCCTAATTGGACAAACATCGCATAATGAGTCCATATCAGAATTGTGCTCAACAAGTACATTAAATGTTTCTTATCTTCACTGTAAAAAGAACTAGTTGTTTTAACTTTAAAAGTTGGTGTCCTGGCTGCCTTACAATTTTAGGTTAACTGACTTTAAGATGAAAAGTTGAGGTAACTTTGAATCAATTCAACATTAACTCGCCTTAAATTCAGCGAACTTTAAATTTTAAGGCAGCCCAGACACTAACTTTTACAGATAAAACAACTTTCTCTTTACATTTACATGGGTTAAACTAAATTGCCGACCGGGCTAATGAGTATTTGATAAGTTTCTGATACACTAGAAATCAGCAGAAAAACAGCATGTTGTTATACAGTTTTTTGGGGTTTTTTTTTTTTTTGGCCTTGATTAAGCATTATTGACCAAATAGTGTCAATAATCTAAATAATACTTTAGTATTCAGTGATGCATTTTTTACATGTACAAGTATATTCAAATACGGTACACACTAAATGGGGTTTAGAGCATCGACTGACCCAACCTACCCCAGTTGGAGTAAATTTATGAAGGGAGCAGGCGTCACATGTCACAAGAGGTGTAAGCACTCTTGCAAACTTCCTTAAAACAAAAATAGAGTGCAGCTGGTCAAGACAGGCATATGACAACTTCTCTGTTTTGATAAGGCCATCTGCATCCATGTCTTTCCTGACACCAGTATTTCTCACTAAAAGCAACAATTGGACACCATTTGCGTCATTAATCTATAAGGACACCTCTATCTCACAAGCATCCATCTATACAGCCAGCTGTGGATTTTTCACACTGTGCGGTGATCCACCGAGAGATTAGCACAGAGGCTATGCCAGAGAACTGATGCCACTGGCATGCGATCAACCAACCAGAGCAGTCGCAGTTTGATGAGATCAGATGAACCTTGCCAACCCCAATACTCCTTCCACGGGAAATCTAACAGTCATTTTTTTTTTTTGTTTCTTGCAGGGCTCATGGCTACAATCGGCACTGATAGAGAGAAGGTCCTCACTGTGGTACAATCTCTCAATGTGCATGTCTTTACATGCATCACGTAATAGCCTGGTTAGAAGTAGAGCTTATTCTATTTTATTTTCTTAATTAAACCCAAAGACTGAGATGCAATATATCTCATCTAAAAATGAAGGCCAAGGTCTAGGTTTCACACTTAAAAGAAAAATTAAAAAACAGGAGGCATGCGGAGAGCGCATTACCTTTGCGGTTTAATTCACTGGTGGACGGTGCCATCTTCATGCGCATAGAAATTATTTTGGATCCTGGATCAAGCATATGAGTCAGATATTCACTAGAATTGAATCACTTCCTCCTTAGCACAGAATTTATCAACACACAAAATTTCATTGACATGCATCCATGAGTTTTTGAGATATCTTGTTAACTGACAAAAGAACAAACAGACAAACAAACAAATGCCAATAAAAACATTACCTCCTGGCAAAGGTAAAACAACACATTGCACAAAGACTGTTAGTTTCTTGTTTTTTGTTCCTTGTTCCTTGTTCCTTGTTGGTCAGTATCTGAATCCAGTTAATCGTGTTTTATGTTGTATTCTGTATTTGCAATGATTACAACCTCAATTCCAAAAAAGTTGGGATGCTGTATAAAATGTAAATAAAAACAGAATGCAATGCTTTGCAAATCTCATGAACTGACATTTTATTGACAATAGAATATAAACAATATAACAGATGTTGAAAGTGAGACATTTCACCATTTCATGAAAAATATTAGCTAATTTTGAATTTAATGACAGCAACCACACCTCCCTGCATGTTCCTCAGTTCCACACATCTGCACCCAAAGTAATTAGGCCCTGAGCTTCCCTTTATATTCCCCCATTTTTGTTCATACCAGTTCGAGTTTGCCAAGCCAGTTCTCCTTATGAGCATTTTCTGATTCCTGACACTCCTGGTCACGGTTTGGTTTGGTTTGTTTTTTCCTTAGTTTACGATTCACCCTGTCCCTTGTGTGTGGAATTACCCATGGTTTATTTCTGATTGGCTGCTGATTTATGATTTCTTCACTGTATTTGGCTTTGGGGTACTTGCTTCCTGGTTTTTGATTTTTGGACTGAACTTGGTTAACAATTCTCTCCTGTGTACCGTATCCTCACTGTCTGTTACCGACCTGGACTATACGACTTCGAGTTATAATAAAACCTGTGAACTGGATTTTCATCTCTGCCTGAGGTTTGCACCTGCCTTGTGTCATTTAATAATATAATACTTAGCTTCTGCAAGCACTCATCTGGTGTCGTAGCAGATTATAGCTCGTGGTCTCTATTTATAATGCATAAAATAGATATACAGCTTTGTTTTTTCCAATTTTCTATCAGGCAAACCCAAGAACACTCAGCACCGCCCCTTTTGACGAGGGCCAAATCAGCGCTTTCATTACTGTAAGTGTGCATGTTAAATCAGAGCAGTCGCGACTCCCGCCTCCATTTTCTGATTAAGGTATAGTGCTCCATATGGTTTTGAGGTCAAGCTCGATCCCAGGGGTGAAAGCCAGTTTAATCTCTAAGCTCATTATTTTCACGAATAATATTGAAATGCAGGAGACGTCCCCGTTAAATGTAAGATATGTGAATGTGGAATTAATTATAGACAATACAGTGCACTATTTTCACACACACACACACACACACACACACACACACACACACACACACACACACACAATTTACAGTGCTGCAAGTACAGTCAAATGCTGATTTATTGACACCTTTTTGATTAAAAAAAATTAAGAAAAAAGCAACAAATTTACAAATAACATGGATAATAATCCTTACATCCAGAGATGGGAAAAACTATATCCCTTTATTGAAAAACAGTCCTCCTTAAATTTCATTGTTTTTCTTTATGTAATCCCTTGTTTGTGTCCAAATTATTGGGAAACCTAACAGTTATTATAAACAAAATTAAACAACGTGAAATTGGCGATAAAATTTTAGTTGATTAGATTAATCTTTGGAACTAAGCCTCAGACCTATACTGTGTCATTCCATCACCTCCTTGATTCACTGGGGTACAAAAATGACGTGACACGTAACATGCAAAATCCCTTCTGTCATACACCATTATGGCGTATGCCAAAGAAATGTTTATTCAAAAGTGACAGCTGGTAACTGACCTTCACAGGTTTGGAAATGGGTTCAAAAATAAAGGCGTTAAGTACCTCTTAGTATGGAAAGAGCATTTATCAAAAACATGTAAACATACATCCATTATAGAGCTCAAGCCTATCCCAGCTGACTCAGGGCAAAAGGCAAGGACACATGCAGGACAGCTCGCCAATCCATCACAAAGCACACACATCCACACTCATGAGCAACTTCACCAGTTGGCCTGACATGCGCATCTTTGGACTGTGGGAGTGAACCACACGAACATGGAGAGAACATGCAAACTCCACACAGAAAGGTATTCGAACCCACAAGCTTCTTACTGTGAGACGGCAGCGCTACCCCATATACCCATAAATAATTATTTTAAACTTTCCAAACAGACAACCCCAGGACCGTGAGGAACATGGAGATAGGGTGAGAAACAATCCAAGGATCATGGTTCAAGAATTGCAGTTGACTATCCAAAAATGAATGGACTGTACTGTAGGCTACATGAGGAATATATAAGTACACATTTACAACTAATTATTTAATATATAGTTCCCCATTCCAAAGGTAATATTCCCTCATTAACCCTAACTGCAAGTTATTCAGCATACACTCCCCAGGTGCACCAGTGCTAACTGTCGTTCATGTGTCTCCATGGGCTCCCACTGCAGTTAGCTGAGCAGCAGCACTGGTGCGCCCCAATGGTGATAAAACGTCTACTCCGCCTGTGGGAAACCTGGCCTCGGGTCGCTGAAGCACAGAGCTCCTCCTTATGCTGACCTCTGCAGCAGTTCGCTGAACCGAACCAAGGCTTTCTTTTTTATGATATTTAAAATGCGAGGGAAGACACAGAGCCCAAGATAGTCGGTTTGTGTATGCGCAGAACCGCAAGGTAGCATATCTTGACAGTTAACAGAAATTGACAGAACACCGGCTCGGACGAACTGACAGGCACGCTTGGGTTTGCAGCAGACTGGGCTGCGTTTCCCGAAATCACAGATGCTAACTTACATAGCTGGAATCATTGACTGAACGGACGAACCGCGTGGGTTGTTAACGCAGTGAGCACAATGTGCTCTCGGGAAACGCACCCCATGAGAAAGTTTCCCTAAGGGATGCTTTACCGATTTTCACCCAGCATTTTATTATTACGATGTGGTCAGTGTGTGCTAATAAGCCATGATTAACTTTCGTCAACATTGCCAGGACCAAGAATTTTTTGTTTAATAGCCAAAAACTGTCTGCTGATGCAGTTTATGGCTCTCGGGCAGATGAACGAAGTACAGATTGCACTACCGCATTCTTAACATACTGCTGGATCCCAAATAGAAACTAGAAAAAAAAAAAAAAAAAAAAAAAACCGAAGCCAGTGGGGGAAAAATGACATCTCTTGTAGAGAAAGAGCAATAGCGAGAGTGTTTTGTGACTAACATGGCAGTCACATTGTTAGTTAGTTAGTAAGTTAGTTAGTGACTAACAGTATGAAATTATGCAATACGCCGTTTAATTTATTGCGATCCTGTAAATTTAGGCGAACATTAGTCGCCCCGCCCGATTATTTACAGCACTGCTGGCGTCGCCTCCCTTTGCAGAATCAGGTGACTTGGTAAGAATGGCGGCGCTCATCATAAATGCAATAAAAATCAATTAAAGATGGTAAACGACTTCAGAAATCAACGAAAATTTCAGGATTGGTAGAGATTATGATAATTTTAGCGGATAATTGTGCCTTTTCAAGTATGATAAATGAGCGGAGTATCCCTTTAAGTTTGGTACCATTAGGGACTGGAGACTGGCTGCAAATACAGATGCCAGGGAACTGTATAAAATTATAACAAAAAAGAGTACTCTTGAGACCATCTTGTGATGGAATCACATCAGCCGCTCTTCCCAACCCCCTATTTCCGGAGACCTTGCTCGGATGTCACCCGCCTTCGAACTCGGCCTGCATTGTGATCTCAACTACACACCTGAAAAGTTTCATGACTGCATCTTGCACGGTTGTGACATTACTGCGTTGACAAAACCTGTCTACAGACAGACAGACATATAAACACCAGGTAAGGTACTCAAAACCGCCTCTGCAGACATTCCCACCACAATAGATGTCTCCAGGACCACACGTTGCCAGTATAACACACAAACTCGCACACAGACTCGTGAAAAATAAAACCAGCCCACGCAGTCGCGGCTGGTAAATGTGGGACCTTTAAGTTGAGGAGTAGCGTAGAGTGGAGTGCAGGGACCTGCTAATCCAGCCTGAGTGGGCGGGGTACCTTTGCTGCATATACAGCAGACAAACACCCAGCTGGCCCTGATGGGCTTACAGGCAGCCAGTACTCAGGGGGAGCACATGACCTGCTGCAGATAGAAAGGACCAGAGGGGTTGTGTGGGGGGTGATAAGGGGCTGTTGCCTGTGGTGTGAAAAGTGGTGATGATTTGAAGGATTCGGAGCTGGAGGGGGTCCGCATGCATTCCAGAAGGACAGAAGCCTACACTACTGCCCATTAGTTCATCCGACAAGAATACCTCACTTTTGTCCCCCACTGCACAAGCTTCACTCTGGCAACATGCCATCAATGATCTCAAAACACAAACCTTTATCGCCATGTAAACCAATGTTTCCAGGAATATGTTTTAGTGCATGCTCAGACATAACAGAAAAGATAAGAATATAAACACCAGCAAAATAATAAGCACTCCGGAGTCTGAGCGCTCATACGCAGTCAGTTCAGAAGTAATGTACTGTGATGATATGCGGCTCACATAAAATGGAGGTGCCTGTCAGTGGAGGCTGTTGCCTGCCACAATTGCAATTGCGTCATCCCTCCATGTTGAAACAGACTAAGCCGTACAACCTTCATCTGCTCAGCGCAGATGCCCTCGTGGAGTTAGACTGTTTATCGGCGATGCCTTTTGGAGGGGGGGGGGGACTTTCACTGCCATATTTACAGGGCCTAGGCCTAATCTCAGTCAGGCCTTTGAGCTGAGTTGAGGCAGTCAGATGGATGGCGGCTAAGCCTTCACTCTTAACTGCATTAAGAAGCTCGCTAATGACCGCTAATTCCTCTCTCTGGGGTGACGAAAGACAGCCTGGACACTTCTTACTAACTACCATATACTCCGCAAAGTCAGATAGCTGGGCCATTCAACGAATCGGGGTATGTTCATCACCCATGCCGAGAATATATGAAAATGACATCAAAGGAGTTTATTTCTCCTTCGTGCGGCAAGTGTAAATGGACTGAAATTCAAAGTTTCCCACAAGTTAATTACAGTACTGTGTGAAAAAAACTTGACTTTGGTGGGAAAAACAGTATATTCGAGACATTGTCTTCAGTGTCAATGAATCTCTCGTTATAAGTCAGGTATCATCACCACAACTCTGAGTGTCCCCCAGACAGCAAAATTGAAACTATAATGCTTGAAGCTCTATTGATATGGAAAGTAATGGAGTAGGTTTTTAAAGGGACCTATAGTGGTGAAAACGCTGGCTGACAACTGCGAGGTTGCAGAGGAGTCTAGTGCTGAGTCCATGCACACGATACTGACAAAATGTCTGCCTGAACTGTCACAAATGCAACAGAAAATAATTTTCGAAGAGGCCAGTGGAAAAGCCTGAGGTCACAACAGGATTTTTTAAATTTCCTTATATACATTGATTCATGTACATTTGGTCGATCCCACAGGACCAGGTCAGCATCATTGAGTCAGGCCCACAAAAAACAATTTCTTGAGCAGCCTCCACAATCGTGAATCCTGGTGAGAGCACCCTAACAACCAGTCTGTAGCCCCATTTCCGATAAACCACCCCCGTCAATGAGCTGCTGAATCAGAAAACTGGGTACACCAGTGTTAGCGATGGGAAATTCCTCTAACTGACAGTCCATGTGTTAATCTTGCCGTAGAGGAACCGGAATGAATGTGCTTGTGTAGTAATATCAGTGCTGTGACAACCTCTTTAGCAGTATCCAAGCAGTCAAAAAGACCATAATAGACTCAAACTGCATCTAATGATATGAACTACATCACTGAGTAGACATACAGCACATATCCTAACCCTAAGGAGGACCTCAAGTGCTGTGTCATCTGTGCACTAAATAAGATGGAGAATACTCCTTAATCAGGCACTACACTTGAGTGTGTAAGCACATTACAAAGGGATATATAGAATACAAAGTCATAAACTTCAAGTTTAGCTGAAAACCTGGAGTTGTAGGCATTATGAAAGTTAGCCACTGCAGCTTGCAATATATTGTGGGCATAATATGACTGTGCTCAGCATGTGTCCTGGCCTAAAATCTTCAGAACAATGATACTGCACAGGCTGAATACACGCAACTTCAAGAGCACATCAGTAAGCTAATGAAGCAGTTTCCATGTCTAGATAGGCTGAGCGAAATGTCCTCACTCCCCCAGCATGAAAGCATGAACTAAGCAGATATACTTAAAGGAAACAGCCAAGTGCACTTTAAGGAAGGGGTTTTAACTGAGAGTGCTGATCGGAGATTTAAAGCGGCAAAACCGCTGAAGTTTCTCAAAAAATTCGACCACACGCAGGAAGCGCCCAACACTCAACACAACATGGAAATCCCACAATGTAAATAGGTTAGTCCCCGCGGTTTTGTCGCCGTCTCAATCAGTCTTGTGCACAGCGAAACACTGGAGCAGGAAACTGCTGAATTTTAAAACACGGGGTTCAAAGGAATCACAGTTGTGCTGGAAGTGTTCTTTTGAAATATGTACTGTCGCACTCCATATGTGAACAGATGGTCTTGATGATCATGAATCCGTTATCAGCGCCCATAATCCTACCTGCATCTGGCAAATCCCATCATGCCTTTTTAATTTCATTGGAGAATTCATGGACACCCTCCATATTCAGCCACCACCCCGAAACAAAAAATCTTTTGAGGATTTTGCTGTTATAATCCCAATCGTTAGTATATTAAGATGGAAAGAAATATCTGGATATTGCAGAGAACAAACTTCATGGCAGCTAGTTGACATTTCGCAAGTAATCGAAGCACACATTTTCAGCCATTGCGCAATGGACCAACCTTTACTGTTTTTCAGAATTAAAAATAAACCACCTGACTACTCTCATTTGCTCACTAAAGACTAAATTTATCACTTTTTTAATAAAATAAATGGGCCAAAAGAACCTACCAAATCCCAACCAAGGGGCGTAAGCATATCTAGTCTAGTGCCTCACGAGGACCAAATCCCAATCTCCATGATAGAAAGTTGTCTAAGTCAGAAAGAATCGTATTGGCCATGAAGCTGGAGGTACACCAGTCTAGCAGTACAATAGAGTGGTGAATGTTCATATACTGACCCAGCCATCCCATGGTTTTTGTACTCATTACAAGTTCTGGTCTTTCTGTTGCCCTCAAAGAAGTTTGGAAACCATTCTAGAAAGTGTGAAAGTGCAAAAATATCTTTTGAACCGGCTTTTAAAACCTTCTGAATAAAGGCACTCAGAGAACTAATATAACAGGTTGGTTGAACTCACATGACAGGTGTTTATAATCAATCTTGTTTTTAAAGTGATCGTGCAAGTACTTTTGGTGATGTTAGACTCTTCTAAAATTGCTTCATGAGTCTGTCCTCCAAGGGCTTGTAATCTACTGCGACGACCAGGTGGGGATCATTTCATTAGCTGTTGTGTGACCTTGGCAGGTGATTATCCGAACAGATGCTTCGGCCAGGTCGCCTGTGGAGAGGGGCTTTTGTTTAAGCTCCGGGTCTAAATGCTGTCACAGGTGTCTGTAGTGTCTGAGAGCTACCTGACCAGGAGGTCCATGGCCACAGTATGACGTGTCAATGGGAAAGCTATTTTGCAGCAATGAGTTGCAGCCCTTGCTGCTCATCAAATCACAATATGGCAATTCAATACAGCTGGCTAGTGGACATTTCTCAGTCGCTTAACATTGGTGCACTGTCTTTGCTTAAAATCTTTGAGTCCCATATTTACAGTTCTCCACAACAAGGTCAATGATAATAATATTCTGTTCTCGAGCTTTCAATGAAAGTGACTTATCGTAGATTAGACATGCAGGGGCCAATTCCTGCGGGGCCAAGGGGCGTGCCCAAGGGCCAAACAAATACACTCATTTCATTATGACAACACTGAGACTTCAAACAAGAGCCTTCCAAGCGCCAGACAACACCGTAATCACAAGGCTGCAGGTTGTCCAGCAACTGAGGACAATACTGAATGTTGTGGACCTAAATGGCATGTATAAAACTCAAGGGTGCCTCATTGTTAATGGTAGAACATTAAACCAGAGAGCCAAAAAAAAAAAAATATGATCACCAACCTAATATCCTATTGGTCCAACTTGGTCAAATTAAGGCTCACATGAATGCCCAGACCTAAGGTTTTTTAGCAGAACTTTTCCCAGAGCATCACGCAATCTCTACCAGTTTGTCTTTTTCCCAAAGTGCAACCTGGTGCCATTTCTTCCCCAAGTAAACAGCAAGCACCCACCCGATGTACATGATGTAAAAGAGAATGGGACTCATCGGACCAGCTGACCTTCTTTCATTGCTCTACGGTCCTGGTCTGATGCTAGCATGCCCACTGCGGACACTTTTCAAAGTAGAAAGCGTTTAGAATGGGCACTCTAATCAGTCTGTGGCCACAAAGCCCCATATGCAGCACAGGGCTGTACACTGCGTGTTATGACACATTTTTACCATAACTATAATTCAAATTTTCTGTTACTTGTGCCGCAGTAGCCATCCTGTTGGTTTGAACCAACAGAATAACCTTCGTTAACCTTGCACATTCAGTAGATGAGCCTTGGGTGCCTGGCACCCTGTCTCCGACTCCTGGTCTGTCCCTTCTTGGCCAGTCAGTAGGTACTCACCACTGCTGTTAGGGAGCACCCCAAAAGCTTTGTCGCTTCAGAAATGCGCCGACCCAGTCATCTGGCAAAAACGCTTTGGCCCTTGTCAATGTTGCTCCGGTGCCATTTCTCCCATGTCAAACACTTTGACCATGAGAATCAACTGCTTGCTTACTATCCATATATGAATATGCCTCCAAATATGAATTATTTAATGGTCCCCTATTTTGTCATTAGATGCACAGCCAATTAGCCATTACAAGCCATTTCAAAATCTACCTTTGTGACATCAAAAGCAAGACAGACCAACCAGAATAATCGATGAAATATTTAGCTAGTTCACTGAATCTGATCAGTCTTTCTTGCCTCCAGGCAGTCACTGCCTAATGTGATGTCACAAAAGGAATAGATTTCGAAATGGCTTGTCATAGCTAATTGGCTGTTCACCTGGTGGCATGATCGGGGACCTTTAATTTGCAATCCCCTTTGAGGGAACGGGTCAGTTGGACTCTGTACTTGTTGGACCCATACAAGGTGGTCCCTGTCCAGTTGGACCCCTGACCCTAACTGTTTGGACCCCATACCATTTGGACCCCAGGCAAGTTGGACCCTAGACCAGTTAGACCCCTGACCAGTTGGGTTAGGGTTAGGCTATGGTTAGGATTAGGACTAGGGTCTGGGGTCCAAACAGCAAGGGGTCCAACTGGTTTGGGTCCAAATGGTTTGGGGTCCAACTGGTACTGAGTCCATTCAGTCAGGGTCCAACTAGTATGAGGTCCAAACGACCAATACCCATACTATGACCCTTCAGAAAAGTCCCTGCAGGCCAGAAACATTATCCCAGAATTCCATATCTTGATCAGGAACAGGCAGGATTGATAATGGATAAATGGATGGATGGATGAATGAATGCATGAGGGCGACTCTCAGTTTACAGCAACTTTGATTTTACACGATTCATTGTTATTGCAAAGGTTGACATGTACTCAAAAGCATTTCAGACATCCAAGGAAACTGAGTATTTCAGAAACGTATTTGGGCCGGTATTCACACAAAGCGTCACCACAGAAGACTTTTCTGTGCTGTCTCTCAGTGTTCTCACGTCTGTGTGTGGGTACAAATGTGGGCGAAGGAGTATTCCCAAGTGAGCGCGTGTCTCTCGAAGTGGTGCCGCATTGCCATCCGCAAAATGCTATTTGAAAAAAAAAGTAAACCTAAAAGAATACAAAATGGTGCTATTTTTTAATTAGTGAAGTTTAATGAAGCATTTGGAAACTAAATTCCTGCAGTTAAAAAGATAAGAAAGAGTGGACGTAGTACATATAGAGAGCGCAGGGTAAGATGAAGAAAGACAGGCAGAAAGGTGGAAACAAGGAGACGGAGGAAAGAGGGGTAAAAAAAAGTAGGGTAAAGAGAAAGGAGGAAGAAAGAAACAAAGCCAATGAGGCACATATCTTCTGCAAAAACACTCTGTGTGGTGACCCAGGCCAGCCATAACCTTGTGAGATAACCAGCCAAGCGATAAATATAAATGCACCTGTGTTACAGGCTAATATAGGCATGAACAGCTGTGCGCGAGTGACAAAGGGAGGTGCGATGCTGCTGCAGCTACCCTCGCATGACAGACGTCTCGAAGCCCTTTTTTTTCCTGTCTCTGCACGCCGCGTTCGCAGGGCGGCACATTTTCTGGAAATAAACTGCGAAACTGTGTAAAATGGACAGATGGTCTAATCTGGCGGCCGCGGCGAGCGATGTCAATCACGGCATAACTTTCGGCAATACGAGCCCGGCGCGTTCGTCAGTCGTCCTCGCACACGAGGACACTGCGCGAGCAAAGCTGATTAAAAAATTGGTGTGAAGCACATAGCGTTCATTTTGTTTTCTGAGACAATACAAATGTCTTCGAAGTGCAACACCCAGGCCACATGCAAAATGGGAGTCGACCCTGTCCAGGAGAATGTCTGGTATACTAATACCTTTAGGCACCTCCATGCTCTAAGCGCCTGGGCGAGTCCGGCATGTGTGCAGATGGAGATAAGGTGGACGTCGCTCAGGGACACAAAGCTGCGGGTCTATCTGTTGAGGCTCAGACGACGAGACAACAGGAGGGAGGGTGTGCGCACGTCTTACAGCTGGCGCTCAGATTCGCACAGCCTGCGCGCTGCAATCCAGAGCTCCTTAGCAGCTTCACAGGCTGTAGAAAGGTGCTGTTGAGTTTCCACATGGCACAGACCGCAAACCTGATTAGCAGCTCTTCTGCTAGCGCCTGGCCAGCTGCTGTGTGGGACAAATGCTAAGCGCGATGTATCCTCTCAACAGCCAGTTTCAGAACTGAAACACCCAGGCTTTCATTTTGTTAGCTTTGTTGCGAGCTGGTTTAAGAGTGCATCAGTGAGCGCGCTCACTCCCTGAAAAACACAATTTTTGTCCGTTAAGTCCTCTTATAGCACCTCACACTCCTGAAACATGCATTCATGACAGGAGGGTCATAAAGGTAAAATGAAAGAGCTGGCCTAGTCATATTGACAATCAATACAAGCAATGTGACTAGGTGTGTACTCTTACTATCTAGTTTTCGATTCAGATTAGCATTGGGACTATAGCAGGGATACTCAAATTGGCCCTCAAATCCAAATCTGCCCCTGGTTTTCGTAATTAACAGAACAATTACTGCAACTGATTGGCCAGACTGTCTTCACACCTGTCTCCCAGGTTAAAGGACGACCATGGAGAACTGCGATTTGATGAATGGGGGACTACAGCATATCATGTTGCCCCAAAAAAATTCCTTGAACCAAAACTTTGTGGAGCTGAAACTGTTCTGGGAAAATACAAGCAGCTCTAATAGTATTAATTTGATACTCGGCAATTAGACCTGTTTGCTGGTCTCACGTGGATTGGCTGCTTGTCAACGCATCTTGATAATCAAATGGTATGTAAACGCAAGGGACAGGCGTCAATGAAGCTGAACAGCAGTACGGAATCGTCGAGTGTGCGGATGAAACAAACAGAAACCAAGAGCGTTGTTGTCTGCACTCGCCGTACGCAGGCGATACTCAGAGGAGCGTTCTTCGGGATTTTTCAGCGACAATGGAATCATCTCCATATTTTACGACTTGATAGGAGTGCAACAAGCTTTCAAGACTAACAATCTCTCTTCAACTTTTTTCCCTACACTCACCTCTTTCTTTACTACTTAGCCTGTTAGATAAGAGGGACCAAGTCATACATATGAATGGTTCCACATGATTTCCGGCAACAGCTGTCAGGGTATGACAGTCTACAGTCTTCATGAGCACATGAGGATGTTTTTGCAACACATCTAACAAAATTACCCAACACAGTCAAAGAGAAAAGTTCAGATACATCGCTGAGTCTGCCTGAAAACCGGGGGAAAGAGAGCAAAACACGAAGTCCACTCTCTCCCGAACAAGGACCACAGAAAGCCCTGCGCATCATCTGAGGAGTTTTGAAATGAAAGGAAACGAAATGGCACGATACCAGTTTGGCAAGTGCATACGCTGTTTGAGAAACAGAATCACGCAAACATACCCATGATGAAGTGTTCCAATGATGTACATAAAGCAGCGAATGTCTTGTTTGGCAACACATGCACAGGATCCCAGATAAATGCCGTCGTCACATGAAACCTTTTTTCACATTTCTGTAACAGAGCAGAATTTGGTCTCAATACCAGTCCCTTGGAGAGCCAGAAAGAATTTCAGGCATAAGGGCCCACCAGGAAACAGGATCTCAGTGCTTTGCCACGAGGCATTCTCCCACTCAAATTTGTACAGTCAGCTCACTTAAACTGTCCTGAGGTGGCACCCTCTACTCAGATGGGCCAAAAAATATCAAGCCAAACTCTGCAGATGTGCCCATTCCCTATCAATTCTTAATAAAGTTCCTCTACTCATAACCATTTCATGAATTATTTACACATGATGCCTTAGGATGGGAATGGTAATACTTCTCTGGTGCTAAATACACGCACATAACACCAAACCCCAGTGAAGGTTTTCAAATACACACATGCATTCGCACGTATACGCTGATAGCAGTAGTTATGAGATTGACCAAGTTCAGTATTAACCCTTTAAGCACTAGTCGTGGCTATAGCCGCGATAACAATAATCATAATGGCTGTTGATCGCGGCTATTGCCACGAGGAAGTTTCCAGCCATAACTGCTAGTCACAGCAAAATACATTTTTTTTTTTTTTTGGGGGGGTAATATGTGTTTCACCTTACCAATCAGATTTCAGTACTTACGCAGCCACATGGGGGACTGGTTGCTAGGTGCCCGGAGTGTGCACTGTAACAATTTCTTTGAACTGCATAGTCATCCCATGAATGAATCATTACAATATTCTTGTTTTGCGGATTTTGACCACGCGTTGCTTCAAAATGCCAGCGCTCAAGAATTGGTCAAGTGATGACAGTGAGTTTAACGATGAAAATGCTGAATATCTAGACACGTTGTTTGCTGAAAGTGATAGCAAAAATGAAGCTGACTTTCTTGGCTTTGAGGACCCAGAAATTCTGATCGAGTAAATTCAGCGCTGAAGTGTCCCATGTGGGAAATATTTTGAGCAATGTTTTGGTATTTTATTCAAAAAATAATTTAGCACTTAAAAGGTCAAGACTTTTATCATTGAAAAGTATTAAAAAATATACACCACGAATCGCTATGAGAGCCACAAAGTGAAGACAAATACTGCAAGTGAATTATCTATATATTTCTTCATGCCTTCAACATTTAAGATTGAAAAGAGGGTTTATGCTTCTTTGGTGTAATTTATCTGCGACCATTTACAACAGAGCTTATCCAACTTGTTCAACCCTTCATTTCAAATGCACACAAAAACTTCATTGCTTTGAAGCCTCATCCTAATTTGACCCATAGACTGTATGATTTGACCACAGAGAGATTGCATTCCACTTCCTATTTCCATGCACTGCACATTGCACTGCTTTGAGACAGCTGACAGCTTTGCTGCTATATGTGTGGCAGAGCAGTGCCATTACATGAAATGAGGTACACAGCAGAAACATGGCGTATCTCCAGATGTCAGGTCTGCAAAACGGTTTCTTCCTGAGACACAGGCAGTCCAGTTTTACTCATCGAAGAAACTTCTAACCCTTGTACAATAGGCAGTGCAATCTTGGTTATCATGGTGAAACCACTAAGTCCTAACATCAGTGAATTGTTCTCACAGAGTTCTGTGGCGTGCGCCAGAAGTTTGGGTCAGAGTTCCTTCTGCCATGGAAATACGCTAATGATGAATTTTTAAATTCAGGATATTCCAATAAAGCGCTTTATGTAATGATCTTTTCCACACCGCATAAAGATGTGGTGAGGGAGTTTCCATTTAACAGAAATTAAAAATATATATATTTTTGTGACATCAGCTATAATTCTACATATAAACACTGTTAAGCACAAATTTATACGAAATCACAATACCAAAAAAGTTGACACAATTGAAAATGAAAATAAAATCAAAAAGGAGTGATTTGAAAAGTCCATTCGCCCTGTGTGTACTGAAAAGGAATACAATACAGTATTTGATGCTTTACCCGTGAAGTCCATGGCTGCATAAGCAGAGACTGTGGATGCTAGATTGCTACGGCAGCAGAGCAGTCTCTAGCGAAGCGAAATATACAGCGGTCTGTGCAGTTGTACAGCTACAGACCAGCACAACGGAGGAAGTGTGGAAAATTCCTCCAGATACACTTGTGACTTGTCCAACTGGTATCTTCAGTGCCCAAATGTTTAAAAAGTGTGACTAAAAAACATGATGGTATTACAGAGGTAAGCACTCAGCTGTGCCAACATTTTGTTTTGAGTGACCTTATGACCTCTCCTGTAGTCACCACCACGTCAAACTTCGCATTTTCAAATGCAAGAACTCAAGCAGTTTTGATGGGAATCATGTCACACAACTTGTATTAATTTCTGGTGCAAAGAGAAGGCTTAATATTGATGTTGATCACCCCATGACCTTCACTGTAGTGCCACCACCAAGCCAAACCTTCGCTGCTAAAAAACTGTAATAAATTGCTGGATACTGCGGGAATAGCTTGGAACTTCTTGTGTTCATTTCTGGTGCATAGAGGATAAACCCTATTATTTTGTGTGCAGTATTATAAACTTTCCTGCAGCGCCACCACCAAGTCAGACCTTATATTTCCAAAAGCAATAATGCTATCTGTTTTGCTGGAAGCCAAGTCACACTTCTTGTGATCATCACTTCTGTTGCATACAATGAACTGTTATTGCTTTTGATCACCATATGACCTTTGATGTAGTGCCACCACTAGGTCAAACTTTTAATTTTAAAAAATTGCCAGAAAACAGCAGTTTTATGAGAATTCCATGAAACTTCCTGTGTTCAGTCCTAGTGCAGAGGATAAATCCTATTTTTTGTGTGACCCTACAAACAAAGTTTTCAATTCCAAATACGATAAGTTGAACAGTTTTACTCCCAATCAAGAGACACTTCTTGAGATCATTTCTCGCACTTAGAAAAGGTCTGTTACTGATGTTAGTCACCCCATGACCTCCACTGTAGTACCACCACCAGGCCAAACTTTTAATATTCATAAACTGAAATATCTTGAACAGCTTTAATGAGAATCGTGTCAAATCTACTTTCAGCTTTGTAGTGCCTCGGTGATGTTTCATGTTGCCCAACCATTCGGTGAAACTACAGTATATTCCCAAATGTAAATAGCAGTGTTGTAGTGGAGATTATACCCAGGTATACTGAGTACACCCACTTCTTTTTTCCCCTCTCAATTTCAAGTACACCCACCAATCAGCCAAAAAGCCATTGAAATACATAGAAGAGTATACCCATTTTCTCCATAGCATGCTACCGTTCTGTTACCCAATTCTCCAGGAAGCACTACATGACTGACAGTGAGTTAAACTGTCCTAATGGGAATCAGATCAACTTAGCTGTGAATATGTTGGTGGATATAAGAGTTATCCTATTTTTCTAATCAGTTCTTATCGGAATCAGGTAAGATTTGCTGTGAACATTCTTGAAGCCCAAAGTAGTTCCCTTGTACATTTTATAACCATATACACTTTCCTACAGCACCACCATTACGCCAAATTATGAATTTTGCCTATAGGGAGAATGCAATTGTTTTGGAATACACCCGCAGTCGTCCAGCGGCAGCATTTGTCTAGTTTCAATAAGAAGTTAGATTCACATTTTATAACATATTAATGTGCCGTTGGTCTGTCTTCAATATAGCAGAGGATGAATAGACTTTACAGTTCCACCATTTTTGATTGTAGTTGCATTTTTTATGATGAGCCAACTTTTTCAGACTAAGGGTTTTATGTCAAAAAGAATCAGATAAAGTTATTCTTGCGGACCCTCCATAGGTACAATTATCCTACCATGCAGGAGTTGATCTGTTCAAAATCTTAATATCGCATTATCCTCTTCAAGAAATTACTCGACTTTCAGTTACATAGCACCCACATGTAATCATCTCGTTAATCTGAGTTATTGGCATGAATGCGAAAAAAAGTACTTTCCCTCACTGTCAATTAAATCCCCCCAACTTAAGAAATGCAAACTGATCCAGGTGTGCGAGCGGTGGAAGACAGAGGTGAAGTTAGCCCAGCGGATTCAGCCGAGAACTGTAGTTGACTGGCAGCCCCCGTCGTCATAGCAGCCGCCTGAGCGGCGCCGTGCGGACTGGCTCTGAGGGCTACTGTGAATGGGTGACGTCACTATGCTGGCGCCGAAGAGTCGGCAGGATCAGGAGCTCGCGGTGCTGTGCACCATCGCTGCTTGCTTGGTGCCAATTCATCACCCGTCAGGGATCACTCAGTGTGTCATGCGAAATGTACACAGCTGCTGGAACAAAAAGGAGGAGAAAGAAAATGGAAAAATCCAATTGCACCAGATGTGTACTGGATTGCATGGATCCCCAGATCTCATTCCAATACATTATAAATGCCGGGGTTTGTTGCAGGCGAGGCAGGACAGTTTCGGCTCTTTCATACCTGATTTGTGAGAGGGAAAACCGCTTCGGGCATAAGAATCGGCTCACGTTGTGCAAAACCATTAGGAAATTTTTGAATTAACGCAATTCTGAATTACACGATCACAAAGAAGCGGCATTCAAGTGGCGGTTAGTGTCGAGGAGTTCAGACCTCCAAGATGATTCCAGGTTATTATAATAGAGCAATGCAATATAGTATCACAGTTTTTACTTTATTCTGTATATCCGTCTCTCTTGAATGTCAAAATCTGTTTCATTTTCACAGTGTAACTGCCCATATGATTCCATCAGTTAACTTCAACCGTCGTATAAACTTAAAGGCGTTCTTTGGTTTTGAGGCATCTCTGCACAATGATCGGCTTATTCAGCATTTTGTCTGGTCTTCCCGAGGTAGGCTATTCGCTGCTGTATCAGCCTGGAAGCTGTTGACTGAAGCGCGTGGTGTCATTCTTCTAGAATGAAGCACTGTATATTGGGTCCAAGAATGATCTAATTTATCTCTCATACCGTGTGATGGTGAGCCGTAAAATAAGGCAAACCGAATGGTCCACATACAGGAGCAGGAATGGACGGTAGACATCCCTGCCCGCTCAGATAGCGCAGAGCAACCCTTCGTGCTAAGGAGTACGTGCGCATCAAAACTGTCTCTTGCTTAAAAAATGACGAAGACATTCACGCGCAATTTCACTAAGGACCCCTTCATCCAGTTCATTTAGCAATTATTGGATTAGTAGCCTGACTGTGCCTCTCTTCTCGCAAAACATCATGCGCGCAAATCGCCCCCACTTCATTAGGTGATTACGTTCGATGCGATGTTGACAGCGTTGCAGCGCTCTAAAGCATTTTTTCCTCATTTTATTCGTCAAAAATTTTAGGCTAAATTTATGCCACTCGAATAGTGTCCGATGATGTAGCCTAACAAATGGACCCATATGCGCAATACAAAAGTTAATGTAAACTGGCTTTGGGGTAGGCTAAACAACTTATGACGGATCAAGGGGTGTAATTAAATGCTCTGTTATAACAACACTTGTGGAGTCGCTGTTGGTCTCAGCCTGCTCTGAGACTAGAAAAACAGTCGCCACTAAAATGGACACATTTGGAAAAGTATTTCAATCGTGAGTCGTGACATGTCGGAATAATTCGTTGCCTTGAGAAAAATAGGTCCAGTAAACACAGATTAACCCGCATTGACCGGTGTTGGAACCAAATCGTTGTAATCAGTAATCATAGTAATTCAGAGGCCATATATGTCAAAGTGCATTTGAACACCTGGGGCGGACTATCCTTCACCCATTAACTAACTGACTTGTCCGACTTCTAAAATGTGAGCTTAAAGGCCCGCGTCAATTCAAGTCACGTGTTTGCTATTTACATGCTAAAACTAGTTTATATTTAAAGTTAGTGCCAAAATTCTGAAGATGCAAATAGCTTTGTGCGACCTATTTCATTTCCACAGGCGAAATTCGCGAAATGCGAAAATGCCAAGACCTCATCATTGGCATATGATCATGGGAAAGGCAGGCCTCCGACAAAACAATCAGCATTTACCCCCTGTGTTATCATAAATGATTTCATTAAATAAAATAGCCTAAGTAAAATAATATTCCCGATGTTCCCTGTAGCCTTATGATTTAATCATCCAGGTAGTTCATTTCGTGGTCGTCGAAAATGAAGGATGTAAAAATTTATAGGTACGACGATTCAAATGCATTCGTTGGAATACAAACTGCAGTTGGTGGCTTCTATCCATAGCTGTATGCACATTATAACAAGCCCTAAAAAGTGATAAAACATATTTCCTCCAGCATTCCTGAGCCTGTTGTATACATCACCTGGTGCTTCGGCGATTTGGTTCCAGACGGAGGAGGGATGTGCTACAGTGAAACGAGCTAACCTATGTGGTGGCTTCAGAGCCTTGATCGACGTGGCATTGTCAACCAATCTACATCAACTTCAACCCCCTCCCGCTCAGCAGCTATATAGAAGGACGCTGACAGCATGCAAATTCAGTTCCCCCTGGCTTCCAAGCAACAGTAAATACGTATCGAGATCTAGTACTACATTTCAGTGTAATAGCAAGCAGAGAGCGGCTCCGTCGTGGTGTCAAGATGAAAGCAATAAGTCCGGTGAGGTCTTTGAGGAAGAACAGCACGAGCTTGTCGGAACACAGTCTTGGAATTTCTAGGAGCAAGACTCCTGTGGATGACCCATTGAGTCTGCTATACAACATGAACGACTGCTATTCTAAGCTCAAGGAGCTCGTGCCAAGTCTTCCACAGAATAAGAACGTTAGCAAGATGGAAATTCTGCAGCATGTCATCGATTACATTCTGGACCTTCAAATTGCACTCGACTCCAATTCCACTATTGTCAGCCTCCCACACCACCAACGACCAGGACAGACACCGTCCCGGACTCCCTTGACAACCCTAAACACGGACATAAGCATTCTCTCTATACAGGTAGGCGAACATTGAGTCGAGCGTGTCAGAATGAAATGCATTGCGTTGGAATTGTCACCATCTTAGTAAGAAAAAAAAAAGACAAGGCTCGTAATTTCAGTCATAGAGAAATTCATGCATTCTACATTCACCTTCCCAAAGACATTGATAACTGCTGCTCTGTTTTCATTGTCAAGACGTTCGGTCTTCTCTGTCTAATTAGCTAATGATAGCTACTCTGCATCTCGAGTGTTAATGATGAAGTGAATGATGAGCTGATTTGTTTGTTTTCAGTCCGCCGAGCTTCCGACAACAGCAGTAAACACAGATGACAGCAAGAGGCTATTTCGCTGAACTGGTAAGCATTTGATCAGAACCTATTGCAGCTCAGCTTTATATGAGCTATACTGGCGCCTTTGTGATGAATTCTAATTAGGACATATTTTTCGAGGTGTAGGCTTCGCTAATCGCATGTGGCTTCGGGGTGCATGTATAGTGGTGGAAGTGTTTTGGAGGCGCGAGAAATCCGCTAAGTGGTGCTTGGTGAAGGCTACTGTTGAAATGGTGCTCTCGTGCTGCTGACTTCATGTGCAATATCCTTTATGTATGTATCCTTAATGATAAAATTCTTATTGCCTTCTTACTTATTTAGGTTTTGGCCTTGTGGCACTGGTTACTAAGAAAGTGGAAACCATTCGCCAAAAAGAATATACGCGTCGGACAATAATACTGTTTAGGTACACCCATAACCATACATGTTTAGTTGTCAGAAATGTTTGGGAGACTACTCCTCCGTTGCGTGGATGTGCTTGCATCTGGCCGGAGTGCACGCTGGCTACATCTGGAGGCCATACAGGGTTTGCCCAGAATTTGAGTGTCTGGTTAAATACTAGAAACTGCGGCTTCCTCTCTGGCGCCAGTCTGTCCGGATCTCTGCCCTGTCGCCCCTTTCTAAACACTCCTCTCTTTCTCAATCTTTTGCAGGTGTTTTGTTTGGACACAAATGGGACCTGTTTTTTTCTGTATTTTTCTGGATCTGGATTTCGTCTTTAATTGAAGTAAAGGACAATATTTTCTCCAAAAATGTAATATAAATAGGAAGAAAGAAAAAGGAGGACTGCATCTCTGCGTTATATTATTCTGGACAGTTATTTATTGATAGACTGTGCTTTCTTCGGATGGAAGACTATTCCCGACAGCGGGAGAAAAATTATTAGAAAGTCGCATGGAATCCCTACACCTCTTGAAAAGTCTTTGCCTTCTTGTGAAGGTGGAGCGTGAATCGAAGAGAAGTTGGATGTTGTTTTTGTTAATTCTGTTACTTTGTCGAGCAAGGAACTGTAATATAGAGTGAATGCGAGAAACCTTGTGACCTCTCTTGTATAGTTGCAGATATCTTGTTTCTGCATAAAATATTATTCTATACTTGATGCTGAAATGTTTTATAAATTAATACTGTAAATTGTATCTTTTTCTACAGAAAATAAATCGAATGATTTATTTGAATTATCAAGTGATCACCTTAATAGGTTAATGTTAGTTTTAGTCATTGTTCTTGGTATTCACATTGCATAAATACTTTTCCCCGAAGCCCAGGTAACGGAATGTTAATCCTTGATTGTCATGCCTGTTGGTTAAAGGCTGTCTGTACTCTGGTAATTCACTTTGTTTTCCCTCTGTGTCAGCTCGGAATCAAACGGCTTTAGCCATATGTGAAGATATTTCAGTAAATTCCATACCACACTGTAAGAATCTTTGACTTTCCCTTATTTGGTTGTTCTGCATAATTCTCTCGAATAACTTTTAGAGGATATATAAGAATGAATGCATGATTCGTTTACACGCTCCCAATTTGAAGTGAAATTCATCTGAGGCAATGTCCTGTGTGCGCGCGCAAGTCTGCTAAATATTATGTTGCGGAGAGCATCGGCCTCCCTCACCTGTGCAGAGTATCGTCGAACTGGGTCACACAGGTGTTTCTTTGGCGCCAGACAGTCTGTAAGAGCTGCCCAAAATGCCTCATGTAGACATACTCATCTTACCGTGCAACCATTCGTCTGGTAATAATTAACAACACCGGCTCAATTCAGCTCTAAGCACTGGAAAAGGAACGAAATCCCCGAGGAAAGTGGGATCATGGAAGTCATTTGCTCCACGCACAATGAAACAGACCCTTAAATGTCCTGGTGAACGCGCTACGTCCCGCACAGATTACAGAACAAGCAACAGGCCGACAGAAAGTACAGTGAGCACTCGGTCCGTGGCAACAGAGTATTTTAGTTTTCTGTGACATTGACCGTTTGAGAATTATTTTATTGAAAAAAAACGATGCAGCCGGTAGCCAAATCTGTTCCTTTACCTTCGCACTGGCGATTGCACTTACTTATATTCCACAATATATAAACGGTTTAAGATAAATGGTGTTAAATATCGTGGTCGCCACCATTGCACAATATGGAATAAACTGAGAAGTGTTAGCCAGAAGCGCCACAATTTAAAGCACTTTCCCGGAATCGAATTACAGATTACTATGAATAGGTTTAGAAAATGTGATGCCATTGCGTCTGTCCACTTGGGCGTTTTAGAGACGTTTCGGCCTCGGCGTTAGAATAGTGCAAAATAATGTAGCCTAGTCATAGAAAGCACGCCTCCTGCTGGTCGCATGATATATGGATGAGGGGGAAAAAAAGCTCTTTGGCAGAGACCTGCATGAAGCCTACCTGAGAGGGGTTAAGAATTTATTCTACATTTTGTAAGTGTGAACATTTACGCCCCCGTTATTATTCACCAATTCATGTCCCCGTTAACTGGAGATTTATGGGGTGTGTATTTCACAGAACTGCCCTCGGTCGGTATGCATAAAGGTCTATTTTGACGTTTCTTCCGCTTAATTTTTTCACTCAACCATCAAGCCAGTATTGTTAACCTTTAACAAACGATATGTTATTTGTAATTTCCATATAACAAGATCTGAATGTATTGTATAATTGCAAGACAAAACACCTTTCCCGCTGTCTGAAACACAACATCTTATTTACTGTGAAATGTAATGTGGATTATAAGATGTGTTCGGGTGATAAACAGACTAGACACACTCATTTTAGACAGAAATTTATTTTTAACTTTTTAATTACTACATCACAATGTCCTAATGAGGATCCAAAAACAGAACATTCATGTTTGAGGTCCCTTATGTTCTGCACAGGTACGAAGGTGCACCACCCACACTTGGCCACAGTACTTTGCACAATAAAGTCAGTTTACGTAGATACAATAACGGTGTACACATGCTTGAATACAGCTTACAATACACAGCAAAATGCAGGCTGTACTGAAGCTACACCTGCAGGTGCTTTTTTTGGGTGTGAGGTCAAAATACGTTAGGGTTCAACAAACAATAAGTTCACAGCACAGCAAAAGCGGACACTTTTAGCATGGGGGAACACTAGCTTAGCTTTTTACAGGCTAATAATTATGACTGCTCGTCGTAGTGCCGAATCATGCAAAAAAAAAAAAAAAAAAAAAAAAATTAAAATAGAAACTGAACACAGCGAGAGCATTTTTATCATTACTAATTGACACAATTCTAATAAACGTAAACGTCACAAAATATGAGCCACGCTGGACATGCAAGTTCAAGTATGTATTTCCTCTAACACCACACCAAGCCATTTAACATTAGAAACTCCACAATTTCTTCTAACTAGCCTACCGCCTCAAAATCCTATCACAGAACTTGACAGACGTAAGCAAACGCGTCTCTTTGACATTAGCCATTACAAATAGAGCTTCTCAAAGCACTTCTTGCACATGCATAAGCTAACCGTTTTAGTTTAAGCACGAACATGCTCAGCATAGCAGCCTTGTTCAGCTCCGTTAATAAACTAAAAACATGCACTATTTCTCCAACGAGCAAAAACGTTCGTAAACGTGCTGACAAGGTGTTAACACTGCACTGTGTACTTTGACATACTACCGTACAAATACAAACACAAGAAACATGCCAGCTTCTGAAATGTTGAACTACACATCTATTACAGCATGAATGCAGCACTTATGATGTCATCTACTAGGACCTTTTCCCCGGGGTTAGCCGAGTCTTCACAGGATGCTCTCCCGCTCCTCCCCGAAGGTGACGGTGTCGGAGGTGGAGACGATATGGATCTCGGGCGCCTCGCCCGGGTTCATGCTCCTCTTCAGGTGAACCACCCGAACGTTGTCGACGGTGGGGGTGGTAGCAGTGGTGGTGTGGCTGGTGCCTGTGATCTCTGGGGCATTGGTGGAGCTCTCACCCAGCGGCCCACGCTGGTTGCTCTGCTGGGCGTTGGAGTTATTGTTGAGGGTGGTGTTGCTGGGCGTGCGGTTGAGGTTGAAGGTCTTGGAGGACGGCCAGCTCTCTTCGGGGCTGCTGGCCAGCAGACTGCACTGGTCCTCAGAGCAGATGGACATTCGGGCCACGGTGGGGTCCTGCAGGCCGCTCAGGCTGTGGGGAAGGCCGATGCCCCTCTTACGGGCCGGGCTGTCCTCGTTCAGCTCGATCAGGTTGGCCCGCTCCAGCTGGGACAGGTCCGCCTCTTCGTCCTGGAGCGAGTGGTTGGGCGAACTCTCGCTGGACCTCACCCCCGAGTCTGATGAGTCCTTCTTGTCAAGCATGGCGTCCGACAAATACTCTTTTCCCTTGGTCAGGATTCGGGCGGCATCACCAGCACTGGGCTCAGATGGCTTCTTCCTGTCCGCGAGCAGTGGGGCATTGTCCGATTCTTCAGACTCGTCGTCGTCGCTGGTCAGCTTCTGGTAACCCTTCAGTTTGAGCTCAGCTCCCTGGAACAGCCCCGCCCGCTCCCCAGACGTCTTGCGGCCCGGCGCGGCCTTGTTGGAGCCGTGGTCGGGCTTCTCGTCCTCCTCGGTGATGGGGTCTAGAGGCGCTGCATCGGAGGCTGACACGCCAGAATTGGCGTAGTCGGCAGGATCGGTGGCCTTCCCGCCACCTCTCTTGGCGTAGGGCTTGCGTCCGTCTGGCTCCGTCCCCTCCCTGCCCTTGTCGTCGGAGGAGTGCATGAACTGGTTGGGGTGGGGCTGTACCGGCTTATCCCCACTGCCGCCTGCCACTTCCAGCCCGGCCATCTGGGCGATGTATTCCTGGTAGGCGTTGCGATACTCGGCCTGCTGCTTGTCGGTCAGCTTGCAGATGTCGTTAGACGACTCCTGGGAGTTTAGGCTGGACATGCTGGGTGTCCTGTGTGTAGTGCCCTGAGCAAGGGAGGGGGGGGAACGCAAACAAATTTACTGCCACAGCATTATTCTCCAATAAAAAATACCCTGCGCCACTGATCTTTTGTCCTAGTGCTGGAGATCTAAGCCTCTACAACAGCCTATTTAAGCCTAAGTCAGTAATGAATTCTGGCCCTTAAGGTGAATGGCACGATCATTTGCTAATGAGCGGTCTTCAATGGAAAGTTACAATGCTATTTTCCTAAAGTTGTTCCATCTTACCAAACCGATTTAGACAACGAGACACACTGAATAGCAGTTTCATCCCTATGTATCCAGTACAAAAATATGATACTGTATTGACTGGTAGCATGCTAACCGTGCTACGTGCGGAGCAAAGGTCTGTATAAATGTTTCCTTTCTCGCTTGAAGTCCCTCAGCAATCGAAAACCTTCATACATTCTGCGGCCAACTCCCCCATTTACATAATGTTAATTCAGAGAAAATGTAACTCATTACCTCCGCCCAGGTTATTTTTTACCTTTCGTCTGTGGGCAAGCATGTTCATTCATTTGTTAACAACATTATGGAAAAAGTTTGGACGGATTTTTATTACCTTATTACCAGAGGTGTGCCATGGCCCAAAAAAGAAGTGATTTCATTTTTGGAGTATTCCGCATCAAATTCTGGATCCAGGAATTTTTTTTTTACTTGTGTCGTGGTGCATTATAACGCTACTCATGTGAGTCTCAAACAGGTGGGACACAGTTGGGCCTTGGTGGAGGTATGCACCCTCTGAGTGCACTTATTGAACAGTGATTTGTCCTGACACTGCTATCACAGTCACTAACTTATGAAATATAGCCTTCATAGCCTTGATACTGTACTGTCAAATCATAACAAAGCATCCCTATTCCAGAAGAAAACTTCATCCTAAAGGTAGCCAAGAGTAGATGTGACGGCACTTGATAACGATGTGATCAGAGTGATGTGTGTACGCACTGTCCACGGCGGTTGGCTGTGCCTCGTAGGCTCGTCCAGGCCCACGTTGCTCAGCTCTTCGAAGCTCAGGTTGAAGTTGTACATGGGGGAGGTGTCGCTCTCTGGGTTCGGAACCCCGGAACGCCTCGCTGACTGCTCCGGGTGCCCGCCGATGTTACTGCCCTGCTCGCTGCCCGCTCCCTCGTGCAACACCTGCGCCTCCACGTGACGCAGCTCCATCACCTGCAGGGGGCAGGGGAAGCGGGCCGTGAGGGACTGCAGTAGTGTAACGCAGACCATATTTAGGACAGGATTTGAGGTATTTGGGACAGTGACACAATTTGTAGCTCTGCAGTACATCACATTGGATATGAAGTTTGAGAAGTTCAGCTTTAATGTATGACTATCTACACAGAGTACTTATAATGTGAACCTTGTAGGAGTTTCAGCCATTTTAGACAGGGACACTGTCTATGTAATTATAGATTGCACGGTACATTACCATACCGACAATAGTTGGTATCCAAGCGTCCAAGCCTAACTGCCATCATATTACTCTATTCATGCAGAACTTCCTCAAAAATGGAAAATAACAGAATTTCAAGCAGAATCCTATTAATTGTCTGAGAACTAAAAAATATTATTGGAACGTAATTCAACATCAGTTCTGAAGACAACCCGCATGTGAATCCAAAATCAGCGATGATGTGTGCTGAACGGATGTGGTATTACAGATGAACTAATGCCACCAACACATGAATCAGTGGTTCTCAAGTTCAGTCTCAGGGACCTGTGTCTTTGCAGGATTTCCTTCAATTACAATAGAAATCCCAGGATATTTATCAGCCACTAATTTTTCTTAATTATGTTGTTCGTGTTTTGGGTGATTATTTACCCCATTAACTCACAATGTATCAGTAAAAGCTACGCAAAGCATGAAGTGTATTCTGTAAAATTGCAGGGGCAAAAAAATGGGCAAAAAAAGGGTTAACGGCAAAAAAGATATGATCACAGGAAGAAGTGAATCAACAGGCTGCTAACTGTTGAAAATGAAGACATCAAGCTAACTGAAATGAGCCATTTAGGAGATAATGAAAAATTCTAAAACGGGGTAAGTGATAATGAACAAAGCCAACGTATCTTGTGATGAACGGAAAGAAAATATTTACTGTAAAACTCGTATACAAATGCTTCACAACCTTACAGGAGGAAGATCCTGATCAGAGCAAATGCTGGCATACACGCGGACCTCTGGGACTGAATTTGATAACCGCCAACACTAATGATGCCTATCGCCATGTTGGACTTTTTAATAAGCAAACACACAGCATGAACACATCTGCTTTGTTTCCAGATTGGCACAAAATGGGTCCTCGTTTCACAATATTCACACTGAGCTTCACCTTGAAGGCCTCCATTATGTAGCCAGGTGCACAATCAGCCATTACAAGCCATTTTAAGATCTGTTCCTTCTTGACATCACATTAGGAAGTGATCATCCAGAGGCAAGAGGGACTGATCACTTCAGCCAATCAATCACTTCCTTCATTATTCTGGGTGGTCTCTCCCCCTTGTGATGTCACAAAGGACAGATTTTGAAATGGCTTGTGATGGCTAATTTTCTGTGGACCAGGTGATATTAATAGGGGACCTATAGTACTACATTCACCCCAAAAGTAAGTATAAAAATAAAAAGGCAAAACAGTAGACAAGAAAAGAGAAAGTGAATCAGAGAAGGGAAAATGAATGCAGTCAAAGTTCCATGCAGAACAGAAGTGAAAATATCGGACACGAGCCATTAGCTCTCCACTGCCTCTCCTCTTACAGTTAAGCCCGCTTAAATCAGACGCTGGGCTCTGACAGAAAAAACAGGTCCAACCTATTACTGAGATTATAAAACGGCTAGCTCGCTACCAATTTAATAGCAACATATTTTGTTAGCGACATTACATTCCTGGTACAAGCACAAATTCCTTTAAGTCAATGAGGCTGTGGAGTTGATAATTTCAATTTAATGAGGTCGGCCTTTTTAAAATTCCAAAAATAAATAAATAAATAAATAAATAAATAAAAAACAGGATTGGCAGTTCCATACTATTCAAACGATGGGAGTGTAGTGAACGGAGAGATGTTCGAGCCCCGAGTCGTTGAAACCTTACCGCCCCTCGGAAAAGCTGCCAGTCTCCGAAATTCATGCTCATCTCCTTCTTGAGCTCATCCAGGTTGCACTGGGACAGGACTCTTCCATTCACGTTGGCCTGGGACAGATTACAGGGAGAGGGTTGAGCTGGGGGCTAGACGGGCCTCAATAGGCGCAGCATATATTTGGAAGCTGTGACTAAATTATCTACAAATTGAACAAAGATAACACAGGCACAATTAATGAATGTCTCTTCACTTTGACCCAATCAGTGTTGTGCCGTGAGGAGAAAACGGTTCAGATTGGGTCATATGGGAGGAGAGAGGCAATGCAGCGTAGACTTCTATACAGTGCGCTCTTATGCCGCATAATACTGGGGGAAACATGTAACCGAAGCCCTGACTCTCTCAGTGAAGCAAAAATGCCGAAGCATTTGTCTTGCATTAGCATGTTGATTTTCTGACAGTACCAGGATAGCCACTTTTATGTACAAAAGCTAAGAGCTCGTGGATGTCTGCCCGAGACCGGATTCAGTGCCAAGCGGGTTTGGCGTCTTGCAGTGTTGACAAAGCTGAAATATCAGAACCCTTCATAGTTTAATGCGCTGCTTCATGAGGCAAACAAAACCCTCGAGCCTTGTGATTTCTCAAAACAGAACAAAATGGCTAAAAAAAGTCACACGCACACAGGAAAGCGCATGAACAATTTACAACAATTAAAGTAGAGCAAACTCATAGAGAGATAAAACGATTATTGTAGAAGCTATAAAACACGTACATTCTGTGCAGGCACGCGCAGGAGCATGAGCAGGCACACAAATATACACACACACACACACACACATATATATAAATACACATACACGTGCAAGCTCACACACACACACACACACACACACACACACACACACACACACACACACGAGATACATACACATACAGAAACACCAACACACATGAACATTCACACACAAATACAAATATATATGGACGCATGCTTGCTACAACCTCACGCACAGACATAAATACAGAGACACACGCTCACGCACGCACACATACACAGATGCATACACATACAGAAACATCTACACACAAATACAAACATATACACATACATGCGTGCCCACACACACACACACACACACACACACACACACACACACACGCATGCAGAGACACAAACATCCATACAGGCTAAAACAGACATACACACACACACACACACGCACACACACCGCTCACCTTCTTGATGGTGGCCGTATACTGCGGCAGCATGCTCTGGTCGATGCCCTCGATCAGTTTGACGCGCTCGCACACGGCCTCTGTGTTCATGGAGCTCAGCAGGGTTACCGTGGCGCCGGATACGATGGAAGCGGAGCCCTGAGTGGAGCAGGAAAGACAACCCAGGCCGAGGCCGGTCCGTCAGCAACCGCAAAACGACCGTCCGACTCTCACGCGCACATACACGCACCTACACACTGCGTGGTGTTCGGAACAGAGGTGGACAATCCAGGTTCAGACAGCAGAAGTCCACTCCAATGCGGAGGCAGGGGAGCCTAGTGCTAGGTTGCTTGACTAGTATCCGAAAAGTTGCCGGTTCAAGCCCCCGATGGTGCTTGGGATTCCGGCTTGAGTGATAAAGTTGGGAAGAACTTTGTCGTTGGGCCCTGAAACAAGGCCATCAACTCTAAACCTGCTCCAGTGGCTCTACTCCCCGTTTCTCTCTCTCTGTCCCTCTCGCTTATAACTGTTCTATCCAGAGCTTCTCCCAGGTCATCCTTGAAGAAGAGAAATATGTTCTCAATGGAATTTCCCCAGTAAAAAAAAGGTTGAAAAATGCCTTGTTCCAACCACCAATTATGATAATCAAAAAACCCATCCAGGATTCAGAACTGATTAGTGCGGTGGAAGACACCACTGGCATGGCTTGTACCATCTTGGATTGTCCATCTCTGGTTCTGAAGAGGCAAGATCTCCCTCTTTAAGTCCTCGGTGTGAGCGGCTCACTTTCCCATTTCTGAGATATAAACCAACAGTTGCTAAAGCTAGACTAAGCTAAACTAGCGGTTGAGGATTTTAATAATGCAGTGAATGACACAAAGACTACATGATCTTTACCAGAACTACTGCACTAATTCGATTAAAGCTAGAAAACAAAAATAAACAAAGATGCCAGAAGGTTGAGTACCTCAGTCATTAAAAAGCACTCATTCACAAAAGAACAACTCAAGGCTGTCCAACACATTGAGAAATTGCCATTTCCCTTGTCTTCATTCGTTCTCACACACACTCCACTTTAGTACTGGGGTAAAACCATGACTGAATAAGACATAAGTCTACCACAGATTTGATTTGACAAAAATTACACACATTTTTAAGTCATGTTCATATTAATGTTTTAAATACTATTTGCAAAAAAGAAAGACCTGTCCATCTGCACATTAATGCAAAGGTCAAATCAATAAGAAATGGACCCATCAGAAGCAGAGGAACAGCATGCAGCCATCAGCTAAAAATTATAACACCTTTAAAACGCTCAGAAGAAAAATACGCTAATATGTTAGGAAAGGCTCGGCATACAGGGTTGTGGGCAACATGCAAACCATCTGCTAAGTAGTGATGGAAAGTTCTGGGCTAACGTGGCGCACAATAGCAATCTACTTTATGCCTGTAGCTACTCCAGACATGAGCAGTAAGTATAAACACTGCTGAGAAGGCCTACTAAGTTCAAACCTCACGGATGTGGTGGCTTTGTAAATAGCCTTCATGAATTTAACTTGCAATTCACAGTGTAACAATTGTTTCTCCATAAAAGAATTAGATCCTTTGACGGATTGTAGAAAGCATAACATAACTAAGGGAAAAAGCCCCCCATGTATGCAAATGTTAGTCATAATCACAGTTACTTTAAGTGAGGTCGTTTTGTTAGGAACACACAAGGCACTGTTTGAGCGCACTGCCCTTGCCTGAGGTAAATCACGGGTGCGTGCTGCGTGTTTAGCAGACTGAGAGCACGGCCAGGCCTTTGCACTTTCCAAAACTTCACGGGAACCTGGAGCGTATCCCATAATCCCGAGGGTATTAGTCTTTCCAGTGTCACATGGCGCGCAGAGACGTAACTGGCAGTGACGGAGGTGGGTTTCAGGGCAAAGAGAGGCTTACTGCAGTAGTGTGCGCGTTTGTCACACAAAAGCCAGCAGCCCGTTGCACCAGCATTACGCAAGTTCTACCTTAAGTTATTGTACAAAGTCCACACTAAACCATACGCTGAAACTTGTTAGTTTGATACTAAAGCTGTGTCAACGTTCGGTTGCACCATGGAAACATTAGGTTCATTTTAACTACACTGCCGTAACGTCCAGACGAAGCGAAATACTGTCAGAGAAAATGACGCTCTCGCTCACCGAGGCCAATCAGTGAAAAGCACTATTTTAATGCAGCATTTATTTCTGTGTTATTTCTTGTGCCCAATTATACTTGAGCATATTTTCTACACTAGGGTAACAGCTAAAAAGAGGAGCCGTTACCACAAAATAATAATTTAAAAAAGTTAACGAGGAAAAGGCATTGCGATTGTAAAGTCTGTAATCTAGGACGAAATATTATGCTCAATTGGTAACTTAGCAAAAAGATAGTCCATGTTTATTGAAGGGGGTTTGAAAGAGTGTAAATCACAGGGTTGGGTTCAATTACTTTTTTCAATTACTTTTCAATAAAAAATTCCAATAAAATTACATTACAACTACGAAAGTAATTGATTACAATTACGGTAATTGTAATTGAAAAAAGCAATCGAACCCAACCCTGGTAAATCAGTCATCGTAAATTTCTCAGGGGTGCGATCTACCACGGAGAACGCATTGCCGAAGCATAACAGAAGGTATAATTCGCTCTTCATTACTCAACTTATCCCACCCTTCAAACGATGCGCCGTGACGACCGCTATTTTACGATGGAGTTTAAACCTACTAAGTGCATGGTGTAAGATTTAAGTCTTACCTTACATCTACGTTGGAACTATTTCAGCTGGTGCAACCGTTAAAATGTTGGTAGCGCATAAACTATATCCTAAGTTAGAACTTTCGTTCAAACTAGGTTACGTTAGAACTAACGCATAGCTGGTGCAACCCAGTGCAGGACATTCCTCCACTTCACTCAAGACATCAAACTTACCAGAGACTTTACGGTATACTGTACTGACAAACAGTGAAACAGTCTAAGCGGTCATAAATATCTGAGCTGTCCAGAGGTTTACGGCATCAAATGCTAATTCAGATTAATTCCAATATTCAGCCTGTATTAATGCATGGGATTGTGGGATATGCCTCAGTTCCCGAGTGACCACGCTAACCGAGAATCAATCCTCAGATGGAATAGAAAAACCAGGTGACGGCATTATGCACTGTTCTTCGGCACATATTAGTGTTACAGCAGTAAAACAAATCTATACCCTATATAGGTCATTACTATCAGTAACCCATGGGAAAATATTTCAGGTTGAGGCAACGACTTCACAATAACCTGCACAAAGGTAGCTGGCAGAGTTTGAGGTGAGGTTCTGGTGATGCCCCCCAAAAGTCCAGTCCTTTGGGTCTATGAAAGGCAGCAAGGCAATAACATTGCTAAAAGTCAGTCTTAACAAGTGCTTCGTCTTCCAATATGACATAAAATCTTCTGTCACTCTCTTCAGTAGAAAATATTAGCTTGTATATAGAAATGTTTCACTTCATAAAGACAACTATCTTAAGCTGTACCTGTAACTTGAAAAGTTGAAAAATGTTTAAAGTCTCACCCTGTAAAAAAGCTTTTTATCTTATTTTGGATAAAAAGCAACAGAGGAAAAGATTTCAGTCCAAATGAAAGAGTCAAATGCTTGCTAAGACTGGACTTTTTTTGGTTTCTCCATTGAAAACCAGCAGATGAGGACCAGAAAAAAACCTTTTCGGTCGGGAAGGAGAGAGGGAACAAGGGAGAAAGAGAGAGTGAAAGAGTGTTAGCAATATGGCCCCAAACAGGTCAAACGCCCGAGTGGCCTACTTCTACCCAAGACATGCTAAGCACTCTATGGGAATAGAACTCTAGGCAGCTCTGAATAGATGGACCGAAGGTTTAATTTGTTGTGAGGCTGTAGTTCAACGTAAACTACAACTACAACAATTTCCCCAAATGAAACCGGTTTCCCCGTGGAGCATGCTGGGCCGTCATGTGCAAAAACAAACCAGGAAGTATTAGTCTTGCACTACAAAAGAGCAGTGAAAATGAGGTAGTAAGCCGGTGTTAGTCGGGTCCAAACATTTCAGTACCTGTTTCTGTTTGAGACACTGTAACTTATACTGGTTCAGGAGGGGGAAAGAAGAGAGGGAAGAGACAGGAAGGAGAGAAAATTAGACAGCTTGCACACGTCTTCACAACGAAGCTGAGGAACACCCAAACCGACCTGATGAGAAACGCAATCAGCCTTATTGTTGATAATAATTGCAACCTTTCATCGTTAAAATGACAAAATTCACAACAGCAATCAGTCAGGAAGGGTAGCACAGGGTCAGACGTCACCTGTGGAGAAGCTGAATAAAGATACTTCTGATTAACTGTGCAGGGAATTATACCTGTTCTGCAAGGCTGTGTGTTTCCTGCAGCAATGCAGACAGAATGGATACAGAGCGGTCCATAAGAATCTGGGAAGTGACAACTGCTCTCGTAGAAAGGGTAGAAAATCTCACATGGTTCATGGGTGAAATGGACCCACAAATTAAAGTGGACAGCATCTACTTTAATCTCATACGCATGGTTTTTAAATCCACTGCGCTGGGCTGCACAAGCAAAGATCAGAAACTGTCACTGTCCGAATATTTATGGACTGCGCTGCATAGAGGCCAACAGGCCAAATCGGTCACGAGGGAACAGATTACAGAAGTCCGCATGACTTCACGTCATCATGGGAACGAGAAAAGCAGAAACTCTGAAACTGCCCTCGGACGACACGTGGGTCTGTATTCAGGCCAACCGATTCCAAATATGATTGACTGGAGACCACCTTGAATTGTGAAACCGAATCCTTATAAGCTACCTTTTCTTAACCCTTTCACGCCTGCATACAGAAATGTCCACATTATGCCAATTGACTCCTCTGCACGAATACGGATTTTTCCATGTTTTTCAATTGCCTTGGGGTCCTCAATCTTATCCAGAAAGGGCCAGTGTGGGTGCAGGCTTTCATTCCAATTAACGCAGTTACACACCGGATTCTACTAATCTTCAGCAAAGATTCAAAGTGATTGTGCATTTCTGAGTATCTGCTCTTGATATGTAAAATTTGCTATATTTGGTTGTAAATAAATGCATCCCACTGAAATGTATATGCAACATTTAATTTTACCATTTCATACCATGAAATGCTATGGTTGATTCAGAATGTAATAAAAACTCTGAGCATTTGAGCTGGATATGAGTGGTCTTCATTTACTTGTGCAGAGCAGTCATGTTTGGTTTTGTAAAAGCTGGGTATCAAAGGGTTAAAGATTAGGGCCAATGTAGTTCACATACACACAACCAAACGAACACACACACACACACACACACACACACACAGGCACACAGTTTCTACTATTAAATCTGTAAGAAGCTGTGCAGAGAGGGGACACACTCATTATCTGCAGAGCGCACAGTGAGCCTGACATCGCCGTAGATTTCTCAGCTCGCTCTCTCGTGATCGAGAGTAGAGCCCCACAGAACGCGCGGGTGGGCCCCATTCTCCTCCATTTTCTCAGGAATAAAAGAATTCGGTGGTCAAGATGCGGGCGAAGCGCGGCGGTTAATTTCGCTGGGAGAGTTAAAATTGGCCGGGCATGAGCGCAGTGCGTGACGACTATGAGAGGGAGCGGTGGGGCGCCAACGCTCCGCGCAAACACAGACAACTGTCATTATCTTTCACTGCCATGGTTACCGGGGAATTTTCATGGAACGGAAGGCTCCGATTGGCCATCTGCTTGACAATGGCTTGAGGACAAGCGGCGTGGTGAAAAAAAAAAAAAAAAAAAAAAAAAAGGCAAAATAATTTCCACCGGCTGAGACCAATCCTAATGAGAAACCAAATATGAAGCATAAAAAAAAAAAAAAAAAAATAGCCAGCCAAAAGCAAGGGGCTCCAAGGCAGGGGAGAGCACTCAGAGTGTTTTCGTAACGTCACTAAGACCTTTGCATAATGTCAAGGCAAAGCTATGAAAAGGCAACAATATACAGTCATGACTATAATACATACAGACATTACTACCAAGAACAAACTACTTGAGTCTACATTTTAGCATTGAGAGTTCTGTACTTACAAGTCCATTGCTCGGATCCCTGGGAAACGCAGTTTTAATGGGTGGGCGTGGCAGGACAAGATGGGCGCTGCCAATGTACTGTCTTGGCAGCTGATAAACATGATGGGGAAAATATGGCTATGGAGGGGAATTTGGGAGAAAAGGAAAAGAATTAAAGAAATAAAAAGAAACATGCACACAAGCGGGTAGAAAAAATGCAAAATATACGTAAAGGCGTGGTTTCAATGATGAGGTCCCCACACAAAAAGGAACACACAGACCTGGGGGTGGGCAATATGACGATCCAAATTTCACCTGAGATGCACATTTTTACGGAAATCAAACCATTCTGGCACACAGCTATGAATGCTAATTAGCAAATTTGCTACTTGTTTGAAAAACTGAACTGGATTAGCTGAAAAACGGTAACTAATGGCGATGGATTTCATCACCAAAGCAGAACTACCGCAAATCTTTATTCTCACTCATTTTTTCTATATTCCATAGCTCGCTGCTAGAGAGATTTGGGAGAGTATAATGATGATCCTAAGATAACAAAGGTTTCTTTGTGTCAATACGTAACAATAGTATTAGCAAGTAAAAAAACAAATGAACTTCTGTAAATGAATCAAAAAGACTAATATCAAATTGAACAGGCCTCTCTTCAAAAATCCATGAAGGCACTTGCTCATGTTATTCAACTCAGTCATGAATAGAAAAACAGATATGAATTTAAACAAGCACAAAATACTCATATCCCCTGCTACAGGATGGCGGATTGCTGGCCTGGAAACAAAACGCGGCGGAAACGTAGATAGACAGATGGACGGAAGAGTAAAAAGGTACAACAACACAATAAGCAGTATCGATATATTGAAGTTCACGGGAAAATGTGGAATGGTTTAGAAGTTCTGGCCCGGAAAAGAAGTGTGACGGACGGACGGACAGACAGACACGAGGAAGCACAGCACTCATTCCTGTATCCCCTCTTCCACAAAGTTTGCGGAGGGGGATAATAAATTGTGTGTCAACTGTCTGCAAAAAACCTGATATCTTTATTTTACATCATATCTCCCACCCCTAGGCAAAATATATCTGTGATCAAAGCAAGGGAAACAATTCATTAAAAATAAATAAAACAACAAAGAACATAATGGAAAAAGAAGCAAGTTTGTACATTCATTAAAAAAAAATAGGTGATGGATGAATCCATGCTAGTGATGGCCAATCCACTCTGTACCATGAGCAAGTCACAATCTGAGGTTGTTCATTAGTTACAGATCCTAACAGTATGCATCTATGCAGAGAACGATCATTAAAAATGAAGTATGAGTGACTCCAAAATGTGATATTTATTAAAGCCTAATGAACAAGTAAAATATAATCTGGTAGCATTTCATATTAGATAAGTTTGAAATTACAAAATGCTTTTGTGTGCAAGGTCAAACATACAAGTTAGATGCATTAAGTGTGTTGTAATTACAGTTTTACTCAATTGTTAACACTGAATTTGATGTCATGAAGCCACTTAAAAGTTTATCCATAAAAATAAAAAATCAAAAATCTGAACATTAAGCACATTACACTTGTTTTAACACAAATCTCAGTCTTGATTATTATTTCCAAATTTAACAGTTTTCAAAAAAAAATTCCTTTTTACCGTATTTACATGGATCACAAACATTTGCAAAGCTGAACTTCGTTGTGCAATTCACACACTTGCTCATCACAAGAAAGCGGAACTCGGCTTGATTTCATTTTTAAATAAAAAAAAAATCTGAGCTTAAGAAAAAATTGAATCTATAAAGAGGCACTTCACTAGGTTGAAGAACAATAGCTTATGGCAAATGTCTTAAAAAAGATTCAGGGGACTTTCTTGACCATGAGGTCGACTGTGGTTTGACCATATGAAAAGCTAAGCAGGTAAATCATAGCTAAAACTACTACTACTACTACTACTACAACATCAAAAAAATCATAACTTTCCTTGACACTCTCCACTTTACTTCAACACCATCTGATAAAAGCAAAGACCAGCCCATGAGTGTTGTTATTTGGGACATTGTACGTTTAAAGAATCGTACAGTTGACCACAAGTTAAATTCTTCAGCTCAAGCAATGTTGACGACCAGTGCAATGCTCTGGCCTGATAAAGAACTCTCTTTTTGCCTTTATATTTTTACTCTGATCCAATTACTTCTCTTTTTACCTCCGCCAACGAAGTTGGGGGGGAAAGTTATGTTTTTGCCCGTTTGTTTGCTTGTCTGTCTGTCTGTCTGTCTGTTTGTGAACAACATTACTCAAAAAGTAATGCATGGATTTGTCTGAAATTTGGTGGGTGCATTGGTATTACATCAAGGATGGACCCTATCGATTTTCACCGTGATCAGTGAAACAATATGGCCGCCAATGCAGCCATCTTGAAATCGTATGACACGCGATAACTCAACTTTGCTCCCACTCATGAAGATTTGGATTGTGCTGCTTTGGCAGAGGTTTGCACTCTACGAGTGCCTCTAGTTTTGTTTGTTTTAAAGCTACATTTTTTTATTCTGAGTTTTTCCCTTTTTGTTTTCCTTCCCCATACTAGTCATTTTGGGGAAGAAAATACAACAAAAATCCTGTTTTATTCGTATAACTGTGGCCTGAACTTACAAATTTTACTGTAATTAATAATACAACTGGAAAGTGTGCAAAAGAGAACAGAGATAGCGCAAAATATGGCATTCATAATATCCATTAATATGTAGCTTGAGTTTCTGATTTGGAAGGAAAATGTGATTTTAGGATGAAAGTACTTGTTTTTTGGACCCATCATACAAAACCCATAATTTTGAAGCTTTTCCAAAAAATTCACCATTTTGGATTTTGTGCTAGAAGATTGAGCATTGCTTCAAAGAACAAACATGCCCAAATAATTGAGCAAAATTGTAATATCAAATATAAGGACATCACTGAGCATTACTTAAAAAAAAAGTGGCTGAACAATTGAGAAAAACTGTAAAGTCAAGTATAAGGACACCTTAAACCGCTTGCCTTAGATAAATCAAGCTTGAGCCTCACAGTGAAAATAGTATACATTACAGTGCTTTTGGCTACTAGCAGGCAAGAGAGACTATAAAGACCAGGAAATGGAAAAGCTCAGCAGCCATTCTGTGTGTACTCACCATATTACATTGAGAAAGACTCACACATTCTTGTCAGGAGTGTAGAGGAACACAAACAAACTCACCATGTTGTAGAAAAGGTGTAAAGGGCTACAGAGAGAGAGACGGAGACCGAAACAGTATAATATGGGAGTTTTTCAGGGGTACAGAAGAGAACACAGAAGCCACTGAATAGGTACAGAGGGCTTGAAAGCAGAAAAGAAGGAGTATCATTGTCCTTGTTGAGGTACGGGAACAGAGGTGTGCAGAAACAGATGGAAAGAAAGTGAGAGAGCCCGTGGAGGTATAGACTGGGAAACGGGTGAGTGTACGGAGAGGGAAGGAAAGGAACATACTGATCCTGCGCAGTCAGACAGATGGATATTGAGGGAGGGAGAAAGAAAGTAAGAGGGACTTAACCAGTCGAGGATGGGGAACTTAGGAGTATAGAGAGGGCAAGAAATCAAAAGATTCTTGGAAAAAGATGAGCTAAGAATGGGAGAGAAAGTGAAAGGAAGACTCACCTAGTTGAGGAAGGGAAAAGGGTGTTGTGATGAAAAAGGGCAAAAAAGAAAGGATTCCACCCTGTTGCGGTGGAGAAATGAGGGCATATAGCGGGAGAGAAAACTTCCACTACTACAGTAGAGATAAAGAGAGCTGTAGAGAGGGAAGACTTGCCCTGTTACAGTAGAGATAGAGAGAGCTGTAGAGAGAGGGGAGACTTGCACTGCTACAGTAGAGATAGAGAAAGCTGTAGAGAGAGAGGAAAGTCTCGCCCTGCTAGCTCCAGCGGACAGACTCACCCTGTTGTAGAAGGGATGCTGGGGGCCAGTCATGCCGCTGTAATAGCTGCTGTGGGGTTGTGGGGTCACCACTCCGGGCTGGTTGAACGGGCCGGTGTACGAGGCGGTAGGAGAGCAGGCCGATGAGTGCTGGCTGAATACAGAGGGAGCGCGAGGAGGGGCGTCCTGCAGGGGCAGCGTGGGGTACGGTCCTCCAATGCTAACCTGCTCTCGGGCCGCGCGCACATCTGGAGGCAAACAAGAAGCAAATCATTGCCAACTAGAGGTGAAGAAATTCTACATATTCTCTTACCAAGCACTCGTCCCATAGCGTATAAGAGTGCTCAAGTACTCGTTTTGTAGTGGCAGAGTGGCATTGCGTCCGGCTCTCTTGATCCAAACATTTCCAATTACTCATTGTACGCATTGTAAAGTCCAAATTCAAATTAAAAAAGTAAAAAGTTCATTGGAAAAAGATGGATGTAATCATTTCCAAGATCCACAACATATTTTTATCAAACGTAATCTTCCACTTTAATCCGTACTTAATGGTAAGTAGCCCACGTTTCAAGCCAAATTTTTTGCAGCGGTCAACAACTGCTCTCCCGCTTGCCTCACATACATAGGATTAGCCTGCTTCCTGCATGTATTTATTTTGATGAAACTGACATACCACATTCATTATAGAAATGTTTTTTATTATTTAAAAAAAATTTAATGCAACGAATCACTTTATTCAAACTGATTTTGTTTAATTTTTTGGGGTGATGACGTCCTGTAGCTCATTAAACAGCACATAATAGCTAGGCTTATAAGCGAAGCCATTCTGTTTCATAGGGTTCGACACAAACATATTAAAAGGTTTTGAATTAATTAATTACATAGATAATTGTCATCCTTACAGTGTTGCGAGTCTATATGCGCGGTTTTCAATGCAGCCCATCGGTGGTCTCTGTAATTTCTTGATTAATAATATCTAAATCATTACACACCAATGTATTGGTCTCGGTGATTCAGTAAATAAATTGTTCGATTGTTTATCAGGCAATCTCAAGTGGGGACAGGTTGGTTGTGATCGATTATGTGCTAGTGGTGAGAGGCAAATCCCTTAATGCCAGCATTACCAGGAGCTGGGGTTGATGAGGTTGAAACAACTAAAGCTAAAAGCTGTTTAAATGACAGGTATAGGCCGGCATAACACAGAAACTTGGTGGGATAAAATGTGCATTTTTTAAGAAAATTTTTTTTTTTTTTTTTTTTTTTTTTAAATCGGTTATGATTTACATGGCGGGTACTCGTTCATTCGAGTACTTGTTTGCACCCCTATTGCTAAAAGCAACATAATTATCCACATCTGTTAATGGCACAAACTTGACAACAATTCATACTAATCATAAGGCAACTGCAAAGCAATTCCAATAGGATGTCACCATCTGCCATCAAAAGGAATTGTTTCTCTCAATTTCCTTAGTACACGATAAGGAATTCTTGTACTAATTTTGGCACAAAATGGCAGCCCCAAAAAAGGTTTTCATGTTCTATCCCAGTTGCAACACTGTTGCTCCTCATATTACAACTTTAAAAAAGCACTAGCTTTTTTAAAGCAAATATATGAATAAAATTCATACAGCAGACATTCAGAAATAAATATACACAATATTTACATGTAGCGCTCAAAAAAAAAAAAAAAAAACAAATAATGGCATTTGTTTTACCACCTGAGAATTTAACATTGAGACAACAACAAACATCTGGTATTCATTTTTTTGGAATATTAAACAGTGTACAAGCCATTTTTTTCCGATTTTGGTTTGCACCTGTGACCCAGCAACAAAAAGTTTTTTTTTTAGTAGTCGTTTGTATTGTCAGGTAAAGTTCAGGAGACCGTATTAATGAATCGCTCGCCTTCAGCAGGGTGAGTCGAACAGGAACTCACCCGAGATGATCTCCCGGAGTTTGGGGTCCAGGTTGACCGTGCAGGGCAGGAAGGTCTTGATGTCGCGCGCGGCGAGGACAGGGGTGCGGGAGGAGAGGAAGACCTCGAAACTGCGCACGTCTCCGTCGATCTCCAGCAGAGGCTCGACGTCTTTAGTGGTGGGGATGTTCTTCGAGATCCTAACGAACATCACAGGCAGATGGCTTTGATTTACGGGAGAGGAGTCCGGGCTTTTCCGGGTGCCTCAAGGTTTTATGCAGCGGCACTTGCGGCCTACGGCACTGAGGCTGCCAGATGAGCAATACTCAGGATTCAAAATCAGTGGCTGCACATACCCACGGAATGTAAAATAAAAACAGCCATGTTTGCCAACATATCTCAACTCATAATGACAACAAAATACATTAATATCTTAACATGAAGTCACTATGACACTTATCACCAAACGAGAATGAAAAGAGATTACGGAGATCAAAAAGGTGCAATATAATGTTTTCGCATGCTGATCAAAATCAATTTTTTCCACACTGGCTAAAAATATATACATTAAAAAATCCTTGGAGTAATTTTGAACAAAAGCGTTTACAGCAGTAAAACAGACTAGATAGGGAGTGGAGTTCCATTTCTGACCTAATGGTTTGAAAGAAGTGTCCTCGAATCTCAGAATGTTACCGAGGACTTTGTAAATATTAGGATCAACAGACGGCACAAACGCCAGTCCTGAAAGACAACAAACTTCAAGAAACAGGAGGACCTATTTTGTTGTGGTTCAAGCTTGGAGGTCACTGGCCATTCAGGAAAACCTTCAGGAAAAATCAATAAAAAACATGCGACATACGTGCATTTGTAGATGTTACCGTTTCTCCTGCAATTTGACTCCTGTGTTAACAACCCCACCGCTAAATACAATACTGAAGAGGATTAACGGTCAGCGTGAGAGGAAGAATTTAACCTAGCCTAAAACTAAAAAGCTATAGAATAAAGTGTTTTTGCTTTCTCACATAATCAACACCAAGGGTTGCTGAAATGTTGCGCAAGAGGCATTGGGCAAGAAACAAACAGATTCACTTTCCCACATATTCTCTTCAGCGATGTGCGCTGTGTGCTGGATGTAATGGATCCAAGCCTGGAAAGCCCAACAGAGTCAAAAACAATAACAAACACATCCAAACATTTCTGCTGCCAACACACTGTCAGTGAGCTGGTATGTAGTGTTAATTTACTGTACATTACCACACAGAAGCAAAAGAAGGCAAAACCGGGATTCACATCATTGCTCTCATTGTTAAAAAAAAAAAAAAACACACTGAAAAACCATTTTATTAATGTATGCTGCAGAAGAACGAGCTTCCTCATGACCTTCCAATTAATTACGGATTACCTACCTTGCCAACAGCCAGAAATAAAAGCCCTAAGCTTTCCAGAGGATTGAATTGTACCAATATTAAAGTCATTAAAAGAATAATTAAATACCCAGTGTCTACTAGTTTAGTTTTTATTTTTATTTTATATTCAGGAGCTAAACTTTGAAAAGTTTTGTTTACTACTGAGCCAAGAACCCAACTTGGCTGACTCACTTATCAGAAATGCTCTGCTATAATGTGGACCTATCCATTATCCCAACATTTAAAATGCCCACAGATGGAAAAGTCCAGAATGTTAGCACTATCCCTCCCATCCAAGCTCCAGTTAATGCTTCAGCATGTAATCAGATGCGATCTTTGCCCTGCTTGTGTACAGTAATGCTGTAAATGAGGTGAAGGGCTGCACCCATGTGTCTTTCCATAGTCGCCACAAGCGGACAAAATAACAGGGCGGAAGGGATTAAATCAAGCGAAAGAAAATATCCCCTCTTAATGAAAACAAGAAAAAGATGGAGGAGGCCAAGGCAAACGTGCGGCAGGAAAGCCTTCTACAGAGATCTCAGTCGACTCGCGACGTTCCAACATCAACTGTGACGCGCTGCCAAATCGCGCAAATTAATTTGTTCGATTTTAACTGTTCCTCCCTTATCTACATCAAATTTTCAGATTTCAGACACATTTTATCAAAATGAGTTTTTAATAGTTAATCCAGAGCCGTTCTTGTGAGCTGTTTGGATGGGGACGAGCTCCCGAATTCTATGCGTTTTCCTGATGCCAAAGTACAAAACCCATAATTGTCGTTCATCTCAAGGAGGCCAGCTTTCCCCTGTTATTCCCCCATGTAAACAAGGGGAAAAAGCATAATATAATGCAGAACAGACCATGGCAGATACAGTGTAGGAGCCATAAAGCAGTCCCTGGTGAACGGATTCAGATTCTGGGGTGGAATCAGAGTTTCACCATTTGACCAAACTTGTGCGTTCGAATGAAACCACGACTCTCCAGCAGCCAAGATCCTGAGCTGAACTCATTTACCAGACCCCAGCGGCAACGCTACTTGAGAAGTGAAATGATGTGTATTACCTTAACTGGGCCAAGAGTAAAGGACATTTTACAGGTCGTATAAAACTTTTTCCCCACCAACAGACATTAAATAAATCATTCACACACATATTCTAACAATATTAAGGTGACTCCAATAAAGACGCAGTAGCACTGAAAAGCAACAATTGTTTTGGACCAATGAAAGGCTCAAATTGCATTCACGGGCTCCAAAGTTTTTTCCATTTTGAAATAGAAAACACTGTTCTTCATCTGAGAAACACTCAAGAAGCCATTTAATTGGCAATGCGTGGCCACCCCCTTGAAAAATATCTGCGTAAAATTCTAATGCATGGGAGCAAGCTCCATTTCACAGAGACCTTTCAGATAATGAAATCATTCCATCCCTGAGATAACTTACCATTTCCAGGCAAACCTGTGCATAAGATGAGACTCCATTTCTATGTGAAGGCCGATTATAGGAGTTTCAACAGGCAAATAAAAAATTGTAAATTCATATAGAAACACCTCTCTGAGTGCTATGTTTGTAATGCTGGGAGAATGCCAAGATTCAGAGCCAAATATAAGGATAAATATGTTGAAATATTCAGCATTCTCAATAGAGAGAGCTATACTGCCCCCATTACACTGCAACCCTTGCCTACCGCCTACAGTTCTCCTGCACAGACATTGTCCGCAGGAAGTCTTTGTATTTCTATATCACCCCCTGCTGTCCACCATCTGCTGGCTTCCACAGCCGCCGGAGAGCATATAAATGAATAATTTAGAAGTTTTTTTTTATACAACTAGCAGCAAAAAAAATAAGTAAACAATTTCAAAATGCTACAGCATTGCTACTGCGACTGCATACTCCTACCCTTTACGAGAACCAGCCCCTACCTCACACGAGAGGCTACATAGCTCCATGTACAAGCCCTTTCAATCTCTCCGGGCTGCCATAATGCTCTATGGGCAGGTTGATGGATCAAAATCCTCCTTTCTAACTGCCTGACGTCAAAAAGTGACTGTCGTGCAAGCCAATCAGACATTTTCTTCTGGTGTCACCATAACATCCTTACGTGCGCCATGCATCATGCCTTTACCGTAACAAACAGTGTTGAGACTGGAGGGTTGAGGAGTCCTACTGGTTTGGCCTTAAACCTTCAGAACAACAGGAGAGCACCAGAATGTAATACTTGACATTTCAGGAAGGACCCAAAGTGAAGCGAAGCTCTTACTGGACAAAGCTGTAAAGGCCACAGGCTTCAAGTAATGTCTTTGTTAGGAATGAACGAAAAATACTGATGTTGTTGACGGACAATGAGGGATTACGTTATACACGCCACTCACGATCAGATCATCAAGAGCACAAGGGCTCAAAACGCATCAAAGCCAAGTTTAAGAGGCAGGAAAATATATTAGACACGTTAAATAGCGAGATGACCATCAAAATCCAAATGAGACAAAAAAAAAAAAAAAAAAACCAAAAAAACGTCACAAGGTCTACCAGGGTTTCTGCTACATGTAATTGATCGTGGCGCACCGCCATGGCAAAATAAAAGCTGCCACGCCCATGTAAAATGACTTTACATAAACTCCAAAAATCTTAAGGACAATCAGGTGTCGCCAGTTCTCCTTGTTAAGTTAAAATGAGCGCTAATAATTCTTGACCTGTTGTCAATCATTTTGCTTGATGAATACATTTTCCAATGAATAAAAATTAGCCATCGGCAGTAAAACGCGCTGCTTTCTTCTTAATGCAATGTGTGCAACGATTAGAGAAAAAATATTTTGTTCACTTTGCAAAACGATAAACTACGATGTTAACTTCTGTGTTTGCTGTGAGCACATTCTGCTGTACCTAACTGTATCTTCAGGATTATTTAATTCCACTTCCGGAGTCCGGAGTCATAATCGGTTTTCATATTATATGTGAAATCCACCGTGACGCATGTGAAACTGATAAACCTCCGTGCACATAGACTTCAATTATTACATCGCCTACGTGCTGATTGATGAAAACTGGCCACACCTGATAATGCTGAGTTTTCACCCGACGCTGAAGCCCTCCTCCACAGTTTCAAAAAATCCTGGAGGAAACCCCGCCTACCCCTCATACTGGACAGCTTGTTTTTGGAAGACAGACTGAAAACAAAAATTGTGAAGCAATGTTTATTTTTAGCCATTTCTTTCTAAACTTTATCGGGTAGGCACTTAGGGTACACTGCTTGAGTGGATCTGCTCACATGAAAGAATCTGAGTTCGGAGTGTCATATATCAGGATCTCTATCATCTTGTACTTCCGGGTAAGCAGCGAGGGCAAAGGGTCAATCGGCAGTAGTGTGGAAAAAGGATGGGAGTCTTCTGTCAGTTTGGGGCCTGCGTTCTATACCATCGAGTGCCTCTGCTGGCAGGCCAGGCACCAGTGGCTCTTCCCCACTCTGGGCGTCAAATTCAAAAAATCCTACCACAAAATGAGGAAAACTGTCTGTGCTACAATCTGAATCCTTTTTTTCTCCACACTGGTTTGGCTAGTCAATCCAAAATTGCGTATGGACATTGAGCACTGGGCATATAGGCAGGGACTGGCAACGCTAATTGTTCCATTTTCCAAAATTTAAAGGCACTATGTCACGATGACTGCGCTTGCTCAGAACTTCGAAAATTCTTAGTCGAAGAAAGTGTATCTGCTCGACCGCAAATCAAAATCTGATTACATTCTTGCCAATCCACCTTTGTTTTGTATTGTATTTATATACATACTATTCGAGTCATGTGTCTGTCTCCCTCTGTCAGCAGTGCGTAGCGCACAACGTACGTCACTCATGGGACGTCATTACGTTACTGTGAGATGAACGCTGGCCTTATCATTTCTCTTCGCTTCACACAGGCTCGATTCAGCCTCGCTTCGTTTCTCACAGCCGGACCTCAAGTTTGCAGTGCTGGCTTCAGTCAGTCTGGAGTGAACTCAAAAGCCAAGGTGATCTTTCGCTACAAATCCGACCACATGATCCAAGGTGATCTTTCGCCACAAATCCGACCACAATATCACATTCACTATGAACAACCCGGCTAAATTCACCACATTCGCCAGCAAAATGCTTGCGTTGGCTACACTCACATCATATAACGCCACCGTTCATCTGTACATAACAATACCAATACGTGCACATGCCCAAGTATCATAGAAGTAAAGCCAAGGTGATCTTTCGCTACAAATCCGACCACATTAGGACATTAACTATGAACACCCCGGCTAACTTCACCGCATACAGTATCAGAAGTAAAGCCAAGCTGATCTTTCGCTACAAATCCAAGCAAGCATTCGATACTGTTATAATAAGCAAACAAATAACAGTTACCACTGTACACTGATTCATATTGCCATATTAAAGTGAAAACAAAGACTTTACGATCGCTTTGCATCACGGAACCATTTTTTGACAAGGCAGCACAAATTGTCAGAACACCGGCGTTCGTACTTAACGTTATTGCGGAAAGCTAGCAAGCCATCAAGCAAACTTTGGAGCCCAAAAATAGCTTGCGCGCAACATCGAAACTAATGCACAAATTCAGCATGACCGTTGGGAAAAATTACCTGAAAGCGATCTTGACTCCGCTATCTGAAGAAACCATCCCACTGGGGAACCGTTAAGCTTGTATTTAATAACTCAGTTATTATGCTTTTAAAATGAAGGATTTTTCTATTGAAATTCAAGTATTCAAAGCACTATTTAAGCAATCTAGCCAAAGGAAATGCAGAATGTAAGCTGGTTTTCCAACCGTCAACAAACATCATAGAAGAAAAATACCTTCTTCTACGATTTTTGCAGTTCGAAAACGTTTACATTTTTCATATCCTTCAGCTAAAGGGCTGAAGTAATGATTGAATCTTCTAATTTCCATAGAAAACTCTTCAATATAAAAAGCATGATGCCTGAGTAACTACAATACGCAAGTAAATTGCAAAACGAAGGTGGATTGTCAAGGATGGAATCAAATTTTGATTTGCAGTCGAGCAGATTCACTTTATAAGGCTAAAAATTTTCAAAGTTCTGAGCATGCACAATCATTGTGACATGGCTTCTTTAAACTCCGGATGTCTATTAATTGAAAAACATTTGTGAAATATTAAAAGAGACAGGATTTCACACTTCAACTATAAATAAGTTCAGGTTAACATTTCTTTCAAAAATAGTACCATACTGGACTGGCTCATGTCCAGCAGGCCAGCCAACAAACCAACCACAGGTGCTAATGATCCAAAATCAGCATTAATCACACTGAAGAAACGTATGCTAATATAGCACAGTAATAAAATAAACTAATGCTAATGAAACAATTTCAGTTGACTCACAACAGGAGATAATGGGATACATTTCATCTCGCCAGCCAAAAACATCAGAGCCCAAACTGAGCGGCTGTCTGCCCTGGAGTATTTCCGTAATTACCAGCCCTGGAGAATGGTTGTAGTAGTCAGTGCTGGAGTGCATTTGTAATAATTAGCCCTCAATTCTGTCTGTCCTGGTCAGAGCCGGAGTGTGTCTGTAATTATCTGCCTTTGGCTGCAACGGTCAGTGCTAAAATGTCTATGTTATTATCAGCCTTTGAAAATGGACCCAATTGTTTGCTCCAACCATGGACTGTATAAAAATTATGGACCAAGTCATGGTGACGTCACCGGTTAATTCTCCTCAGGCTTGCTGCAAAGCATTTTGGCACTAGGAAGTGCCGTTTTTGGGCATTGCCGTATCAAACAATTTGCAGCCAGAGACTGTGTGGTAGTGAGGACAGATCCAAATCATCCACGAAACACGATGGTCACCGAACCGTAACCTGCCCCGGATTTGTCCTCAAAATATTTCTGGGCACACTGGCTTGACAAAGAGGCACGTGGGGAGATAGTGGAGGAGGGAAAAATTCACGGGGTGAATACGATCTCGTGGGGAAAAAAATGATTGACGTTGCGCTCTTATGTAAAGGTTACCATCGACTCGGACGGACAACAAGCCCTTAATCACCCATGCTGGAGCCACCTGTAGTGGCTGTGGTGATCAGGAAATAAGCCCTGAAAATGAAGCTCCAGTCGTTGTCTGCCTGCATGGAATCAACTGCGCAGCTTTCAGTGTTGGGATGCAGCTTGATGTATTTGGGACTGATGAGGCCTGTCTACATTATTAGACCATTTCCCTCAATGGACACCCCCTCCCTCAGGTCTAAAGTGCCGAACCAGCTTTACAAGATTCAGGAAACCAAGGTGGGAATCAAGGTTCTGGCTACACGAGACAAATCCCCGGTTCTCCTCGGCTCTAAGGAGGCTTATCAACAGAAACACCTTTGCTTCAGGCTATGGGGGCAAACGCGGGACACGCTAATCCAACACAAACTCCTTTCAAACACTTCTGTTCAGTCATTAAGTTCTAGGTCTGCTCCTGTTGAGCAAAGACTGCTTCCAGGCGAGGGAAGATAAGTTTCCTAACTTCGATCGACAGTGCTTTCACACCCTGCCGCATGCCCAGGACAGTGTACCTAATTCAGTGGCATGTGTGAACAAAGCTTGTAATGAAAGACAAAAAAAAAGCTCAAGCAATTAAGCTGTTTGGCGAAAAGAGCAATCCCTTTCATGAAAGCAGTCGTCTAACAGCTTATTCGGATTTCGCACAAACACCCCTCCCAACCAACAGGGTTATTTAAAAAAAAAAAAACCTTTCATCTCAACATATAATTATGGCTAAATGACAATAATTGTACTAATTAAACTAAGCCAAAATGGACAGTGTCATCTTAACGCTTCAGTGCTGCCGAGAGATAACCTTCTCCTAATTTTACTAAATTGCTTTCGCGTACCGATTTCAGATGTCGTCAGTTAAGACGGAGCAGCTGCTTCAAAAGCCCTTTTTTGAAATAAATACTGTAAACCAATTGCTCAAGATTGTGGATAGCAATCACTATAAATTATTTGGTCTTTTTTGACGCAGACAGGCTGTGTGCGTCTAAGTGGCTGGAGGTAGAAGAAAATTACCTGCGCTTGTTGGAATTAGTTTTATTATTGTTTGGTTTTAACAAAAACATTCTACCGAGAGGTGACGCATTCACCAAGATAGGGTGCGTCAGGTGTATCATCTCTGCATGGGTAACTATGGCAGTTCAGTACGCGGACACCAACTATCAACACACCCGTAAGGTGTACCTGTAATATTCCGAAGTTCCAGAATGTTCCCTGCACGTTTTGCCCTCAGGCTCGACTCACCTCTCGTATATGGACTTTAGTGTCGCCTGGTCTGGGATACCGTCGGTCTCCTCCAGGAACAGAATGAGCCAGGACGTCCTGTAGGGCCATTGCTCTGTCAGATTGATCCAGGAGGCCAGGCGGTCCCAGTTAAAGGTGATTTGATTGGCTCTCAGGAGCCGGCCTGTAAGGGTGGGCGAGACAAGTCTCAGTCTGGAACAGCACCTAAAATGGCCACCGGAACACTACAAGCCATGCGTTTCTTGACTCTATTCATCCATGACGCACCCGACCATCTCCAATAGCACCATATAATTATTGTTGGTGTCTCACTTAACATCACTGCTCCAAGTGACAATTAATTGACTATAAGCAAAATTAAATAAATTAAGTGACATGGCTACAGCTAATACATTTATACGTTTACATCACGAGTGAACACCAGGGCAATGTAAGTGTATTGAGCGCTGGCTATACTGCTACCCACCTTAGAATTTCTAATGCGTTTTTCATATGCTATACGTACAGCCTGAGAAAGCATGTATTTTCATCCATCGCAGACCATTGAATAGGAGTGTTTTGCGTCTAACACTCATGAGCTATGCTCTAGTACAATGCAAAATGCTAACGCGGAAAGCACAGCGGTGAGAAGGTAAGTGCTGCCACATATCCCTTTTACCCATGAACTAAACCAGCTACAAATTAATTCCACCTCCTAGCTGAATAATTACCAAATTAGCAAATCCAAGCAGCAGGAACAAAATATTGGGGAGATCTTTCCTGAAGAAGGATTGTACGCCTCAGCTCGCCAAGGCATTTAACAGATCTTATATTTGACTGGTAATAAACTCAAACCAAAATCTGGTCAAAGCACTCCAATGTAAAACCGCCACGAACAGTATATTCTTCATATTCAATAATTGCAATTTAAATCCTTATTACACCAATAAGGGCAATATAAATCCTTATTACACCAGTCGGCAGTGTGAGGACCGGAGCACACGTCAGCCCCAGCTGGCCGAAGCTCACCCGTGACGGACACGATGTTGAGCAGCCTCCTCATGGTCTGTGGACTGATGTCGCTGAACCAGTCTTCGGTGACAAGCAGCTTGGTCAGGTCGAAGGACATTTGTCGCGTAACTGAGCGCTGCATCTGTCTGCGACGGTAGGTGTCCTAAACAAAATAAATAAATAAATAAACAAACATTTCACCTGACTGATGCGTGGAGAGCAGCGCAAAATGGCTGCCGTGCATCATCTAGGTGGGTGCTACACATCAGGAGTAGTTAGGAAAGCCAAATATCCCACGTCCCCCTAAAATCAGGACAGCCCCAATTTTAAGATCAACGGCCCATGTCATAACAGAGCTACAGCTAGGACGTCATTTATCCTGATAATTTCACTTAGTTCAAGTATGAAAGCCGCTGTAAATAAAACAGTCTAATGACATCATTGGGATTACTCCTTTTCTATCACAATAGGCCTGCTAGCTACAAGGTATATCACTGCATGATGATCAAGGACAACAAACAGTGTAGCCGGCCTTCTTCTGTCAGAAGTCAGGATCCTGGTTCTGGAGAAATGTGTGCGAGTATGGGCCTTATATCCATTCATAAAATGGCAAGGATTCCAGAAAAGAACTGAATCCATTGCACAATGACAGACCAAATTTATGTGTAGTATTTGCGAATATCAAAGAAGGCTAGTGTGTAGGTTATTCAAAACTGGAAACTGAAAGGTGCTAAATTAAGCCCATGGTCATAGGACAGATTCCAGCAAACAATTTGTTGGTGTTTTTGTTGTTGCAGTAAGTTTGCAAATGATCATACAATCCCCATGAGTTCCAAAATAATGTATAATTTGGTGAATGAACATGACAAAAAGGGTATTAAAAAATGTACCCACGCACTCACCCGCAAAACATGGTGTCCCAAAAATTTTTCATGATCAACCGGTTGAAAGGATGCCACACTGCATACTATAAAGCAAGAAATCTCTATTGGTGCGTGTGCATGTGTGTGTGTGTGTGTGTGTGTGTGTGTGTGTATGAGAGTGAGTGAGTGAGTGGGTGGGTGTGTGTGTGTGTGTGTGTGTGTGTGTGTGTTTATGTGTGTGCGTGTGCGTGTCCTTCACATCTCTCGTTCTCCAATCAACTTCAAACTTGGTAGGTGTATGGCAAACAACCCACGGAAGTGCAATGTCGAGTTTGAAGTTGTTTGGCAGAGTGGTTCTTGAGAAATCGAGAAAATTGAAAGTACCAATATCACTCAAGCGGCAACTGAATGAGCACAGCACTGGCTGCTGCAAATCTGGAGGACATACTGACCGCCCACTGCGCTCCCCAGTGAGAGGCAGGAAAATAGGCAGACTGTGAAGTTACTCACCCTGCGGTTGAGTGTGGTTTTACTGCCGACCTTGGTCAGCTCTCCCAGGCTGTGCTGGGACAGCTTCCTGTCCAGGTCTTCGTGCCACCCTGGAGAGGAGCGAGGAGGACAGATGAGCACGCGAACCAAAGCAAAGGACGAGAGAAACAGGGCTAAAAACAACATGGTACTTCTGCTCCAACAGAGAGCAAGAACTGTCAGACTTCAACTGCCAAAGCAGGTGAGACCAAACCTTCATTTTAAAAGGACATATGATGTAAAACGAGTTTGTTAAAGCCAAGCCAGCGCATGCCAGAACTATACACAATCTGCAAAACATAAAATGAGGGATGAATAGAGAGTTGATAACAGTATAGATTAAAGGCAGAGCGAGAAAGAGAGGAATAAGATGGGAAAACAGACAGAAGAAATAGAGGATGTGTCTGAGAGGAAAAAAAAACAGCAATTTATGGAAGTCCATGTATGAAAAGCTGCAGGTGGTACCGTCAGAGTTGCCAACGTCGCCGTTGGCGGGCGCGGCGGTCGGGGCGCACATCTTGCGGGCGCTGCTGAGGCCTCGGCTGTTGAGGAAGACGGGCAGGTGCACGATGTTGCGCATGTAGTCGTGCCCGTTAATGTTGGAGTCGCGCAGCACGCTGTTCAGGTTCTGGTTGATGGCCTTGATGATGATGTGGGGGTCGCTGGCAAAGATTGAGATGAAGGGGCCCTTGGAGAACAGCACCCTCACCTGGATGGAGGTCAGAGTGAACAGGGAGACATTTAGACACAAGTCTACAGTGTGAAGCCAATGGTGCATTAGGTGTGCTTTGGTCAAATGTACACCATTTTGACCCCAAATACTGTGCCAAGACAACAGGAATAAATTATAGCAACACATTTCCCACCGTCAAGCCGCTCCTGAAAGAGTGGTCCAAGAAAGGCACAGTTCATTTGCACTCTCACACAGAAGTTCTGACCTGGCGATGTTCCAGACTATTTTCCACACAGTATAAATTTGTAAAATCCAGAAAAAAAATTCTCTGAGACCCCAGATATACAGTAACCTCAAACAGACATAGGCCTATGGTACAAATTTGGCATGATCTTTTCATATACTCTAATTTTGTAATCCAGTCACTGTCTAGACCAACAGCTTTACCTGAGAAGGGGACCTTGATAATTAAACTGACAAAGACAGCATTCACTGGTCTCCAATAGATTCCTTCAGTAACAACAGTGCATTGGGGCCTTGAAATGAGGACACCAATTCGAAAGGGTAATTTTCCATGAAGATATACAGCCGGCTAGAGGCCAGTCTAATAATCCCACTGGCAAAAAAAAAAATCCATTTTAGAGTCTGGGAAGTAAATAAAAGCTGTTTACAATTAGTACTTTTAGTACGAGTTTCACAATCATACCAAAAACCTCCAAGTTTGTTGTTCTTGCCGCAAACTGCAAGGTCTTTTTGCGTGGGGCTTGTATTACATGACTTTGAGAAGTTGCTGTTGTTTTTCCGACTTGATGAGCAGCAGGTGGTACTAAGTCTGCACTCTGAGTGAACTGTTCCGCGAAATCTCTCAACGACAATCCCCAGAAACTCGCCCCAGGCAGGATTTCAACAGCTCTCGATCGCCTGAGAGAAGCTCAGAGCTGCTCAGCCATTTCATTCGCTGTCAACAGTCTACTTCCATTTCACCTGATGTCATCATTTACTAACAATCACGCTGCTTCAATATTTTTAACATAATCGTGTTTATTCTAAAGAGCTCACCCCATCATAAAACCATACCGTCGGCATATTTCTGCAGTTATTAGTCCATCAAATGTTTTACATTGACGGGACATTATGTTATCACGTTTGCAGACAGGTTGGGCAAACGATTTATTTTCTTGAAAGCTTACCTTTCCATGGTCTCAAATAAATGTGCTGATGACTACTTTTTAACATAACCCAGTAGAGCTCTGATCACTTGTTTGCAATAATAAAATTTGAGATTAAGTTTTTCACAAAAACTCGGGATGGGAAAGAGTCAAAATATTTTATTATCAGACGAAAGGATTCGCTCTCTTAATTGGTCGATGCTAGCTCTGCTAGTCACAGTAAACAGTAATATTACCCACTCGAGAGGTGAATATAACAATCAAACGACCTCGAGCTAAAAACAGATTAGGCTTTCCCGCAGGAGCTCCTGACAGTGTCCGTATTTCGTGTCACTATGACCCTGTGAGGGGCTTTACGCAAGAGTTGTCACCCTTCTCTTATTTTATATTTTCCAGTACGATCATGTAATAAAAAGTTATTGACGTCAGTTATCAGTGAATTCAATGATCTATCCACCTTGGACAAATGATACTCACCGAGGCGCAGCGAATGTCACTTGTCCAAGGTGGATAAATCATTGGATTCACCTCAATTGAAGTCAATAATTGTGTATTATTACCACATGTCCTTTTGCTACTCCACAAAATAGTTTGCATTTATAATTAACTGAACTAAAATAAAGAATAATGAGTACGAGCTTTATGATCATCCGGACACATGCAAATGTGTGAAGGCGACGAATTCCGAAACCTGCTCACAATGTCTCTGCAATGCTGAAACAACGTTTCAACAATGAAAACATTTCTGAAACATTGTGGAAACATTGTGTTGGCAGGGAAGGTTCAGGGACAGGGGCTGCTCACCGTGTCCAGCATCTGCAGAACTTTGTCCTGCTCGCAGGAGTCCAGCCCGTCGATGATAACTGCCAGGCGGGTCTGGTTCTGGGTGAAGCCGTCGATGGTCTTCGCCATCTTAGCCATCAGCTCCACCTCGCACTTCAGTACCTGCGTTTGGACAGACACAGCATTGCAAACTCCATTTATGCACTAATACTTCTTACTAACTAATTGTTATTAAAATATACCCCCCTTACCAGGGTTGGGTTGAATTACTTTTTTCAATTACATCGATTGTAATTGTAATTACAATTACAATTAGTTTCTGGACAGAATGTTCAATTACAATTACTTTTCGATAAAAAATTCAATTAAAATTAGATTACAATTACTGTAACTGTAATTGAAAAAAGTACTTGAACCCAACCCTGCCCCTTACACCCAAAAATAAAGTAAAGAAAGTATATTCACTGTAGGTTATGTAGACCGTTGGCGTTAAGGTGTGCGCTAGCTGAGGTGCAGTTAAAGAGTGTGAGTGAGTACTATATGCTTGTGCTTGCCAATGTGCGATATAGAGGAAGGATTTTTCAACTGGTGCGCTACAGCACAGTTGTGTTCAATTAGGTGAGATCAGGTGTGCCGTACGGAAAATTAACTTAAAAATATCAAACTACTTTTTTTTGGAAAAAAAAATTAATAAATCCCATTCAAAAAACCAGAGAAAACTTCCTCAAACGGCATGTTGCTCTATTAAGACCATGAACCCATAAATAAGCCTATGGCACATCCATCACAGTAACGTCACACTCTTTAACGAGTGTTGTGCACTGATGGTGTACTGTCGCAGGGCAAGAAGCCCCTGTTCTGGTACCAGCTGTGACAGAACATTAAACTGGGCCATTCCATGATGCCTCTGGATAATGTCACAACATGTCTGAAAGCCTGAAAAACTGATCTTAGTTGAACTACTTGTACAAAGTAATCTGCAATAATTCTGATTCCTTTCAAATTTCAGTTCATGTGTAAACCTGCTCAGCTTTCCTAAACGTGTTTTCTGGCTTAATTAAGAGTATTACACCACTAAGTCAAGGCTCTTCAGAAACGGAGTTGAAAATCTTCAATGGGACTAGCTAAGGCAGGGGTGTCCAATCTTGTCCATAAAGGGCCGGTGTGGGTGCAGGTTTTTGTTCTAGCCAGCAGTGCTACTGCACCTGATTCCACTAATTAACTAATCAGGGGTTTCAATCAGGACCCTGGTGGGTAGAATCAGGTGTGTTAGTGTTGGGCTCTAACAAAAACCAGCACCCACACCAGCCCTTTCTGGATTAGATTGAACAACCCTGAACTAAGGAAAAATAAAGGTTGAATAAAAACAATCATGAAATACTCAGATCCCCCACCAGGAGATGGTTGATAAGTGGCCTAGAAACAAGATGTGGTGAAGGGACGAACAGACAAACTAGAGGACGGACAAAAGTATGAAAAGCCACATCTCCACACAAAGATGTATCCATTTATGGAATTTTGTTGAAAAATATTGGACGGTTGAGGAGTTCTGGCCCAGAAAATGAAGTGTGACAGAGTGACAGACGGATGGAGACGCAAAAGGACAACACTCACTCCTACATCCGCATCCACTTTGTGGTTGTGGGAAATAAATGAGAGGTGGAGGAGGGCTGACCTTCATGAAGCCCTCGCTCTTGAGCTTGTGCATCTTGTTGGCGGCGCTGTGGAGCCTCTTCCGCTGCGAGTGCAGCACCGAGTCCAGCACCTGCCACCAGGTGCGGCAGTTCAGCACCAGCGCCAGGCCCACCACGCACGCCACGGCGATCAGCACCGCGTTCACCGTGCGGTTCTGCCTGTCCACCTTGAACACCGCCAGCAGGGTCATGCCCGCGATCAGGCAGCCCAGGATGAAGATGAAGATGACGAAGGACGGCACGCAGCACGTTTTCTTCCACTTCTTCTTGCCTGAGGGCGACAAAAAGGAGATGGGCTTCTTCAGTTTCCCATTAATAACTGCAATAGATAACTCGGTCGCCACAGGGACCGAGTTGTGCATCTCCCCGATCCCCAAATTTTGGACAAAATGGCCGCCGGCAGCCATATTGGACGTCCAAAATTTGCGAAAATCGGTCTTGAGCTTTGCCCAATCAATATCTTCGCCTGTATGAAATTTGGAAAAATTCCTGTAATAATTGTGGCTTCCAGAGCCTGGAACAGAAAATCTCTGCGGCGGCAGCGGCCCCGGAACTAAACCATAGTGTCTCCCGACTATAGTCGTTCGGGAGATACAATAATATGGTCAAGACTTGCTTTGAGTCAGAGGCAACCAACCGTTTTCTGAGAGGTCAACCACCCTGGATACATTGTGTCAATCCCTAACAAAGTCCACCTCATTCAATAGCCAGGTAATATTGAGCTGCAAATAAGTTGAGTCAAATTGAGGTTGAAAGGAAACGTACAGGATCTTAGGTCTTCAGATATAGTGTCAGTATGAGCCCTTTTACTGAGATCCTGCCCCAAGAGTACACAAACATACATGTATAAATGCAAAATTACACACACCATCTCTGAGTGTTTCATATTAAGTCCACAACCAAAAACTTCACTACAAAAAAATCTTACTTAACATTTTAATCTTGTGTTGAGACTTAAAAAACTTACTTCCCTCACCGTTTTTGTCAGTAAGACAAAAATTCTGCCAATCAGGTGACATAATTGTGACACATTTCTAAATTTGTCCATGAAGTAAGAAAATTTCACTTGTCCCATAGACAAAGCAAGAAATGAGATAATATTATCTCACAATAAGTGGCAGATTTTTTTTTTTCTGTGAAAACAGGTAATAGAAATGTTTTAAGTCTAAATGCAAGATTAAAATGCTAGGTCAAAAATTTTCTTTGCAGTGTTGATGTAGGTCCTTAATCAGGAACCCAGTGATGGAAAAGGGCAGCTCAATCTACGGACACCAACTGGATCCCGTACAGCCAATGCCACAAGCTGTAGCTCTTTTGTGCAAACTTCTACTCGTTTTAACAAATAACTTCATATTGTTTATAAATATGTCACGTTTGCACTTTATGTTGAGACTAGTCAGTCACTCTGTATATGTGGTCTCCAGGTCACTCAGCTGGATAAGTATTAAGTTTCACTCCTCGACCTCTAGCTCACCTTGAGTGTCCTCAGTCTTGAAGACCCGGAAAAGCCTGGTGGCCATGAAGCCGAACTCCCGCTCGCAGGCGTCCGAGAGCGTGGCTATCATCTCGGCCATTGACGTCTCCCCACCCACGCTGGAGAGGCGGTTGTAATCCGTGAACAGGAACCTGGGCGAAGATGCGGGTGAAGACGAGGTTCACCAGGGAAAGCCACTCGCTCATCTTATTCAAGTATTACCAACAATGCTCTATGGCTTTTATAACCTAAATTAGACCTAAGGGAAATCAGCCCCATCTAAATAGGCATGGGTTGCCAGGTTTTAGAAGGGTTGCCCAATGTGCAGCACAATGAGCTGAGTGTGTAGGCTTCTGGGTCTGAATATTTTTTATTCTGAATAGTGCTGCCAACTGAGAGAGCTCAGGAGCAAAAGGTCAGAATAAATATATATAGGTCTATGCAATATAGTGAATATAGAGATATATACTGTATTTAAAGAAATATACAATATAGAGAGTAGAGGGAAAATATACAATACAGGCAAAATCTGGTTCACTGTCAGGGTGGGACATTATTCTTTGACCAACCGGGTCCACTTCTGTGGAAGTGGGATGTGGGCAGAATAAGGCCGTCAGACATAATTTTGGTTCAGTGGGAACTAGGAGGGGCGTGGCTTAACGACAGGGGCTGGTTCTATGGTGGGGGCAGGCTGAGGACGGAGCATGACTACCTGACTGACAGAGTCTGGTTCTGAGATGGCGGTACAGGAGGTGGGCGGAGCTCCGTTACCTGACGGGCAGCGCGCGGGTGGTCTGCTCGGGGAGCTCCGGCGGGTTAACGAACATCAGTTTGAGCAGCAGCTCCAGGTAGCCGATGTGACGTGCCAGTCGGGTGCTGATGACCCAGGCCCAGTTCCAGCTCTCTCCCTCCCGCCGACTGCCAAAGTACACCACCACTGCGCAGAGACGCAACACAAGCACACACACACACGCTCACACACTTCATCATCACCCTGATTCTATGGAAAACTTAGCCAACACCCCAGCAATATATCATAGCCAAGTTCTTTAGCACCTAGATGAGCAGAAATGTCTGTAATTTGTTGTAAAACCTCCATATGAGAGCTTAAAACTTAAGCGAAGACCGTTCTAGACCTCCACCCCAATACGATCAGTTATCAGTACTGATTGTGACCTCAGCATGACAACCTTCTGTTAATAACATTCTCATAACATATTTGTGGCCTTACCTAAGAGAAAAATCACAGAAATACAAAAAATACAGTAACAAAATTATATAATCAGCTATAGCTTTTTTTTTCAGCAAGCACAGGTGATTATCCTCAAGGCATCATTACGGTTTCCCTCAAGTACATTCCCGACACGAAGTACGATCATGGCTCAAAGACAGAGCAATACTGCCACCTAGTGTACAAACCATAAAATGCACAAGATCTTTTCCGCATCTGAGCGCCGGCTATTCTCAGATAATTAAGCTCTCCTATTCATCTTCACATTTTTTTATGCAAAGATTGTACTGAGCAAAAGCAATGCAGGGTGATGTTAGCCATGTGGGGTAAAGGACCAGGCTCAGGGGTCACACAGCAGTAGTGACCTTACCACAGCAGGACAGTGATTTATACCAGCAACCTTCGAATTCCCAGTCAAACAGCATAGCCCAGTGGTCACCGCCCTATTCTTAGAGATCTACCATTCTGTTGGTTTACAATGGAGTCTTAATCTGGCACACCTGACTCTATAAATTAACTATATAAATTAGCATCTCAACAGGATCCCTTGCTTTTGTATGGTGTGGTTAGCAAGGGCCGGAGTGAAAACTCAGATTTCACTCTGATTTAAAAAAAAAAAAAAAAATTCCTCCTAGGTTGTTTCCATTTGCTTTGCTTTTCATTTCTCTGAGTGCCATTGCCTTCTGTATAGTCTTTGCTCTACACTTTAATTACTTCCGGTGGCTAATGCTCGATATGAATTGTACCTTGTCCGGTCTGTTGGGCTACAGTGTCAGTGACCTAACTGTATGCACTTGCTGTAAGTCGCTTTGGATAACAGCGTCTGCTAAATAAATGTAATGCAATGTAATGTAAAACCTACAAGACAGTAGATCTCCAGGAACCAGGGTTGGTGGCCACTGCCTAAGCCACGAGACTGTAGGCTGCCCTGCTTGAAAAAAAATGCCCCATTCTTCAGGCCTCGGCGTCAGGCCTTACCGAAAAAGACGTACAGCAGGGCCAGCAGGCTGAGGGACACGGCAATGGCCAGTTTGGGGTCGACGGTGAAGCCCAGCACCAAGGGCGACAGATCCGCACAGCAGCAGGGACAGCACCACCACCAGCCAGGAGAACTGGAACAGAGGCTCCACCTGCTGCCCCGCGAACGTCTTCATCTCGTCTGGGAGGAGACGGGGATGGGCCGAGGGTCAGGTTACCAGAGCATCACTCACAGAATATTCACAACATACAAACCTAGTATTGGCAGAGCCTCTCTAGTTCGAAATTACCATAGAAAATGCAACATTGACATGGAGTAGACTGCAGCTTTCCTTACTATTCATGTTTATGTCTGCAAGCCACAATACAGGAGTGGTTCAATGCTCACAGCGAAGACATACGACAGGTGCACAGGGTAAACCTGCGGTTGAAAACTACCAAGGCTATAGAATAAAGTAAAAGCTTGTGGATGCTACAAGGATGGAGGAATAACAGTTATAGCTGTGCTATATGAGAAACACAAAAGGGTCAGTACATTTGTAGAAGTGATGACAGAGTAGAGAGAGCTGTAGCAGCTCCAGTAAAGATGGAGGAGAGATGTAGAGGATATGGGTGATAATGATAAAAAGGTGTAGGAGCTGGAAGCACTGTGCACACAGTTAAAGGGGTGAAGCAGTAAGCTGTGCAATGGATGCAGTAGAGGTGTTCAAGAGAGTAGAGCAGTGGTCAGAGTAAAGGAGTAGTAGGGGTGTAGCAGGTAGCTAATCAGTGGACACAATAAAAGTGAAGTAGGGAAGTAGCAGATAGCGAGACAGTGAACAGTTTGATGGTGTAGTGGGCCTCAAACACCTAGCAGTGCAGTGAACACAGTAAAGGTGTAGCAGAGGTGTGCCAGTTAGCCGTATAGTGGACAAAGTGAAGGTGTAGTAGGGGTGTAGCAGTTGGTAGCGCAGTAGACAGCGTAAAGGTATGGTAGTGTTTAAACCGCTAGCAGTGCAGTGAACACAGTAAGGGTGTAGAAGGGGTTAAACTGCTAGCGGTGCAGTGGATAGAGAGAAGGTGTAGCAGAGGTGTAGCAGCAGGAGGGGCACTAAGGGGCCAGCCTTACCCTCCAGTTTCTTGAGCAGGAAGGACTTCCCGCTGCCCCACTGGGCGTACAGGCCCACGCAGATGGGCGGCTGCATGGTGGGCTCGCTCAAGATGTCCGCCAGCGCGCTGCTGTACAGGTCGTACCCCAGCATGTCCCCGTCCGACTCCGTGGGGGACAGGTGTCCTGGGACGGACACACACACACACACACACAAACACAAACAGAGTAAGATTACATGGCCCTAAATCTCCACCGTAACCTGGTAACAATGAAAGTTTAGGAGAGTTAAGTCACACTTTGCCCTCATTCAAAAAAACTGGCAGCATCTACACAGTTAGCTAAGTTCTGAAGGGTGCTAACTCGCTAAGTTAACAGCCAAAGCAAGACTCCTGCCACTAACCCTTTGAGCGCCGAATACATTTTCAAGGAATTAAGAATGTAATTATCCTGAGCTGTTGAAAACCTATCATGTGGCAACTTGTTTAAAAGAGCTCCCCTGCAGCAGCTCTTTTAAACAAGTTGCCACATGATAGGTTTTCAACAGAATCTGACTTTGATATCTTACATCATTGGGCCCACGGCAGGGTTAACAAGTGCAGATAAGCAGGAAACTGCTCTTTTGCACGAAACAAAAGCATTGCTAATGCAAACTCCACAAAGTCAGAACAGTAGGCAATAATAACCATAACTGGTTATCTTCACTAATATCATCACGTAGTTAAATCAATAATCATTTCAGGAAGAAGTACTGTACTTTAAAGGAGGAATCCTTCATTTCCTTAGATAAAAATGCCATATTTACTGCAATATTGATTCATCATGTCTGAAGTTTGTAACTGGGTAAGGACTCACTCGCTCCAAAGATCTGTGTGAGGATGCTCTTCTGGTGGCTGCAGTCGATGTTGTAGGGCGTCTCCCCGGCCTTGTTGGGGCGGTACAGCAGCCGCCCGTCTTTAGGATTTCGAAGGAGGAGCTCAGCCAGCCTGCGGCTCCGCCCCCGAATGGCGATGTGGAGGGGCGTGTCCCCTTTCTGCCAATGAGGAGGTGAATTTCTTTTTTTAAACAACATCACAGACGTACCAGCATTCCCTCGCCACAAATGTTCCAGCATCGTCTTGCCACAAGTGCACATGCATCATATTATTTGTGGCTGGTAAAATGTTCAAATCCTATAGCCTGCTGGCAGGTAACAAACCAGGGGTGCGTTTCCCAAAAGTGTAGTTGCTAACTAAGTTAGCAACTTACATAGTTCGTCCATTCACAGTCAATGGGTCCAACTATGTAAGTTAGCATCTGCGATTTCGGGAAACGCACCCCAGGTTGCGTGCTAATGTAGAAGGTAATATGAAAACACTGAAAATAGCTGGTGAAAATAAATCAAATGTTGAACTAGATAACTCGGTCGCCACAGGGACCGAGTCGTGTATCTCCCCGATCCCCAAATTTCGGACAAAATGGCCGCCGGCAGCCATATTGGACGTCCGAAATTCGTGAAAATCGGTCTTGAGCATTGTCTAATCAATATCTTCGCCTGTGTGAAATTTGGAGAAATTCCTATAATAATTGTGGCTTCCAGAGCCTGGAACAAAAAATCTCTGCGGGGGCGGCCACGGCCCCGGAACTAAACCATAGTATCTCCCGACTATCGTCGTCGGGGAGATGCAAAAACAGCTAGCAAATTTTGAAAGACACTAGCCACTCTCTAAGAAGGTTGAAAAAGTTAATTTTATGCCCAATTCCATGTCATTACTGATTATTATAGAGATATTGAGAACACTGAGACAATACCTTATCTACAGCAGACACCTTAGCCCCTTTATCAAGCAGCAGCTCCACAATCTCAATGTTTCTCATTTTGGTGGCCTTGATAAGGGGACTCTCGCCATCCTGGAAGGGAGAGCAGACAAACAACGACAGGGTCACAAAGGGGTCAGTCAGGGTCAGGCCCCGGCCAGTAAGAGCCGGGCAGGGGTTAGCTGGAGCACACGCAATGTGTGTTTATCAACAACGGTGCTAGACGGTTTCCTGACCCCAAGATAAACCCCATGGAAACTCTAATTGATTCTTCATTGCTGGAGCTAGTAGGAGGAAAGTCTTTGAGTTTGCTTTGTAGCACAATTAACATTATGAGAATTCTTTAAGCCTTTTCCCTTCATGCAAATATGTCATTAGGGCGAACGATTGGCTAAGAACCAGGAAACATGGAATCCCAGCTCCTTAATTATAATATGGCCGTGCTTTCCAGTGAATATTCCCCGCTTTATCGCCAGTAGAGGATACCACTGTATCATCTGTCAGGTAGTAAAATAAATCATAGCAGCCGCCAGCGTATGGCTGATCAGAAATCAGGAAAGTTCCTTTAAGTAATTGAGAACTAGCTGCACTGAATTCTACACACCAGGAGAAAATGTATCCCCATTTTTTGCTGGTATCTGTGCAGTCAGGTTCAAAAAGGCTGTATTATGAGTTCGTAGAGTCACAGCCTCCAGGGTATCAGTCTGGAATAATTGCCAGTACATGCAGTCCTGGGCTCCGGTGCACACGTGTGTACAAGCTGGTATGTACACCAGGAACATGTCTCACCTTGGTGCAGGTTTCCGTTTCTGGGTTGCACTGCAGAATATCTCTCACCATGGTGGCATTTCCCTTCTCCACAGCCCAGTACAGGGCAGTCTTGTTGTCCTACACAAAAGAAGTATGCCTCAGTGAATGAGACTGGCATGACATAAAACCAGCACCCAGTCCCTTCCTGACAGCTTGTAGACACTAACAGTTCAAATTTGCTGCAGACAGAATAATAATCCTTTACCTCTAGGAGTGAAATCCGTACCAGGCCCTCCTTAAAAAGCCAGTTTCAGCCAGTTAGCTGCTTTTTATGGTATCCTCACAAAAAACACAGCAAAAACTATAAGCTAAACAACACTATGTTACAAAGAAAGCTGTAGGACCCATCTTAGACTTGCACCTAATCATAGTTTTTATTGATAAAATTATAATAAAAAAATCATTAAAAATTTGTTATGACTCTGGAGTATTTGCAAATCAACAAAAAAATCTTCTGTCTGTCAACTTAGTGCTTAAATATTATTTTATGCTTACAAGCTCTGTCCAAAGCATCCAAATCATTGTCAAATATATTTATACTCTTGGGAATATGAAGGCATTATGGGACAGCGCCATATGGCAATCTTAGGGGTGAAGGGGTTAAGGCGGAGCCTAATTCCCGAACTAAAACAAGTAGCGCAGTCCAAATCGAATGTGAAAAATGATCCGCCGCTAAATGTGGTGTCGCATCAACTGCCACTGACAACCGCTAATAAAAAATTAGGTGGAAGAAGAAGTGACTATAACAACCAATATAACCATAACAATGAGTCCGCACAGGTAAGCCGAGGCAGTGTAATCGAAGCAGTGTAATCGGAGATATGAGAGGGCATCTGATCCGGCTGAGGGAAGGCTGGTCACATATCAGTGGGGAGGCTGTCAGGGTTTGTGGGGTGAAGGGTGCAGCTGTGCGGCGGTTCGTACCTGCCCTCTGATGTCGATATCGGCGTATTTGTGCAGCAGGGCTCTCACGATCTCCACATGTCCCCCCCTCACCGCTCCGATAAGCACGGTGTCCCCGCTCTGCATGCAAGCACACGCGCGCGCACACACACACAGACCATAATTAAGCGGAAATGGAGACTCAGGAACACTGATAAGGAATGCTGGTAACCTCGAATGACCTCAATCATAGATCAATAATTTCATCAATTATTAATTTTTCATTACTTTGAGAAGCTACCAGCTGCATCTTATCATTTATTAAGCAGCAGAATCAAACTACATAAACACTAAAGGAGTTACAGCTCTGATATTCAGATACTGGATCAAACAGCCCCACAAAGGCACGAAGTAGGGACTGACATTTGCAGATTTTTGCACTTATCATGTTATGACAATGGTAGCATTACCTAAGGCATATTCAGGAAGTACTTCATGTTCAGTCCAGGCAGAAAACATGCAAAATCAGAAACGTGACAATGCTAGGCTAGTTAAAAATCTGCACACATACTTAGTGCCCAATGTCACATACTGTACCCACTAGAAGGAAGCACTGACCTACAAGCATTTTCATCAGGTCACTGTGCCTTTTAATATAATACAATATATTATTAATTGGTTAAGTATGTTATTGCTCGCATACAGTAAAAACGGCCTGCCAATATATCCTGTATTAGCCAACCTTAAGCTGTATTGGCCGAGTTCAGCACATGCACAAGTAACCATTGGCAACTGTGTCATTCGCTCTCGTCAAAGAAGCAGACGACAGTCGCGGACATAGCATTTAGCTCTTTAATGAGTCTTGAAGTCGCGTACTTCAGAGGTCATAGTCATAATATTGTCATGATAGCACAACATACTCAACCAATTGGCCTTTGGGTGGTGGTATTAGCCCTCGGCCTGCGGACTCGGGCCAATACGATGACCCTCAGGCCAATAACAAGGCAATACGGAAATAAGCAATTAATGACATATAACATCCCTAGTAATGCCCACCCTGTCAGGAATGTTGACGTAGGTTCCTGCATCCAGCAGGTCCTCCACTATCTCAGTGTAACCCTCCTTGGCAGCGATCATGAGCGCAGTGTTGCCATCTTTGTCCGTCATGTTGACGTTTGGGTTGCGTTTCAGTAGCTCTTTCACCACCTCGGTGAATCCACCCTTCACCGCCACGATCAGCGCCGTCATGGAGTTCTGCCAGAACAGCAATGCCTAAACATTCATTTTCTGACTTGTGTGCACATGTACACCGTGGGATAAATGTTTTCATAGAGCCCTGACAAATGTCTGATTTAACCCTTAGAGCGCCAAATGCAGCCATTGTTGCTCAATGATGTAAGATATCAAAATCAAAGCTGTTGAAACCCGATCAGGTGGTAAGTTGTTTAAAAGAGCTCCCGCAGGGAGATAATTGTAGCCCACAGACAAAGTCAGGCAGCTACTGTGGATTCATTATTGTCGTCTCTGCGTCCGTAGACGCTTCCTTGTGGATGCTGGACAGGCTATAATTTTTGACCGAATACTTTCATATTTGGTATGGACATGTGTTATACTTAAATTATGAAACCTATCGATTTTGGTAGCCATGGCGACAGTATTGGCCAAATAATGCACAATAAAGGGGAAAAGCTGGCTTTCAGGGGCTACATCCATGCGGATGTGGCCGACTGGACTGCCTAGTTAAATTCTTATTTTTTTTATTTATTTCAGCGCTCTAAGGGATAATACGGTCTTTGTTTGCTTCTGTATCATCTCAGTATCCATTCCAGTAATAATAGCTCAACAGTTTAGAAAACATAAGGCTGACTTTCTCATAAACATGGGTTTTAATAGCTAATTTGCTTCTAGAAGAGTACGTTTCACCATTAATTCATGACAAGACTAGGATCATTTGACAAAAGCAATTTGGGAAATGCTGACAGCCATGAAGTAATTCATCAAAAAGCACATGTGATTGGAAATGACACTAGTGAGATTGTGTTGGCTGCCATTTGCATTTGTTGAGGAAAGATACTTAACATATTCTGTCAAGACTCTTGAACATTCAGCACTGATAGCAGCCATCAATATGCAAGACAAGTGATTGTATTCAACACATTCAGCGCTCTGAACATGAATTTTTCAGACTAAGTAAATTGGGTTTGTGTGGAGGAGGGTCCTCGCTGAAGGAGTGTCACATACCGCCCCCTCCTGGTCGACGTCAGCGCCATTCTCCAGCAGGTGCATCACGCAGTCGTAGTGGCCCTTCCTGGCGGCCCAGATGAGAGGGGTGGTGCCATACTGAGAGACAGAGAATTAAAACAACAGTTGCCAAGTCAGTCGTCACGAAGCCAAACTTTCAACAAGCTAAAGTCTCCTGCTGTGACAGGATTTGCCAAATTCATCAAGCCAAATTTCTCTTACAATAAATGATGACCCATGATATTTTCAAAGCCAAATTCATCTTACTGTGACTGACTCGTCTCTGACACCAAGCCGAATTACGCCAACTGTAACTGACTCGTCATTTTCTCTAAGGCAAAAATCTTACTGCATTCAATTTGTCATGGTCACCTAGCTAAATATCTATAATTCTAACGGATATTTCATGGTCACCAAGCTAATTTTCTATTATTATGAGTGAACTTCTTTGTCATAGTCACCGAGTCAACTGTTCCTTATTAAAGCTGATTCGTCACAGTCACCCAGACAGATTTCTTACTACCACCAACCCGTGACCTTCACCCAGCTAAATTAATCTTACAATGACTGACTGGTCACAGACGCCAAGTCTGACAAATCTTACTGTGACTGACTGCTCATAGACACCAAGCCGAAGCTCGAACTGCAACCAACTCCTCATAGTAACCAAGCCACATTTACATAACTTCTATAACTACAGCTGACTTGTTATAGTCAGTGTCTTTTAAGGTGCGCGCACCATAGCGCGCCTAAAAAAATTGAGGCGAGGAAAAAAGCGTGCACCTCACAAAAACAAGGCTCGAAAAAAACCCGCGTGCCTCGCGGAAACTAGACTGGTTCCGTCTCCATCGTTACACTCCTCTGGTAGACATTCCGTATGATACAGAACGGTAGTGCCAACACTGCTTTGTAGAAAAGTTGGGAACACGTCTACATAGACACTGGAAAACCAAAAGCGAGAGATACCCGTTCTGTGATTGGGCAACCTGTACCAAGAGACCCTTTTTGAACCAATCACCTATGTTTCATTTTTGCCTTCGGAGCGGCAGTAGATGGCAAACATAGCCGCGTGGACATTAGGGAAGAAACTTTTGCTGAAGCTGAATTTCTCTTGCTGTTACTAACTCACTACAAACACCAAGCTATACTTCTCTTACTGAACCCACCATAATAACAGAGTCTGTTCTTACAGAACTCATGAGCGAGGCACTTTAAATTCAGATAATCCAGTAACTAAAACCCTTCTCTGTTACAGAGCAGGGAAACCTCACCTTGTCAGAGCAGTTGACTTTGGCCCCGTGGTGGAGCAGGAGGCGAACGATCTCTGCATGGCCTCGTCCGGCCGCCCAAATGATGGGGTACACACTGTACAGCTGCAGGCAGACAGAGAGGGAAATGTCACAGATCTAGCGAGCTTTGAGTATTTAAACCATAAAAATACCCTTCTTAAGAATTTTTGAGTCTTTTAAGTTAAATTCCTCTTTTTCCCCACAATAAGAAAATATAAGTTTATTTCAGTCACTTTTTTGTCAGTGATATCAAATGTTCTCATGGTGGTGGCAAATTTTGAGATGAGTCACACTCTCACCTCAGGACCGTCTGATTCGTCAAAAACTAAATATACTTCGGGTCACAACAGAAGACTAAAATACTTCTTAAGCCATTTTTGGTTTTTGCAGGGCAGATTCAGAATTCCCCCATCCCCCTGTCTGTTTGTCCAATGAAGCCCCAGCTCACTGAAAGACTCCGCCCCCGGGCTGCTCACCTGTCCTGTGGTGTTGGGATTGGCTCCATTCTGCAGCAGAACTGTGGCCACCTCCACCCGGCCCTTATATGCTGCCCACATGAGGGCTGTCCAGCCGCCCTGGAACACACACACGCACGTGCACAAACACACACACACACACAAACAAAGTACAAACACACACACATGCACACATACACACAAACAAACAAACACATGCACACGCACAAGCACGCACATGCACAAACACACACACACACACACACACACACACACACAAACAGACAAAAAATACAGACACAAACACGCACACAAACACGTGCACACACACAAATGCACGCACACACACACAAAATGTACAAACATTACACACAGTCAAACACACACAACACACACACACACACAAACAGTCACAAACACAAACAGACAGACATACAGACATTCAGACATAAACCAACCCAGACACACAGATACATACATACACACACACACACACACACACACAGGTGTTTAGTTTCACTTCAAAATTGTAAATGACCAAATATAACCAAAACTACCAGCAGACAGAATTGGGTGATTTCACCAGTGCAGCCCACTTAAACATGTGCTAACACACACAAATGCCTCCTCACCATGTCTCTGTGTTCTATGTAGGCACACACACCATGTCTCTGTGCTCTATGTAGGCACTGCTTTAAGGGTGTGTGTGTAAATGTAACAAACATCCACACACAAGGGTCAAACACACACACTTTAACATAACCACAGGACAAAAATCACCATGACACAAACATGCAAAACTGCTTTTAAACATACACCATGTGTGAACACACATGTATGTCTCTGTGCTCTATGTACACACATGTGACACATACACACACACTTTAAAGGGTCATGTGATCTCCCCTCTCACAAAGGCACTGCTTTAAACAGACAGATGTATATAGACATTCACCACATAAAAGGGTCATGTGATCTCCCCCTCACCATGTCTCTGTGACACACAGATCTCGCCTCACCATGTCTCTGTGCTCTATGTACACACACACACACACCATGTCTCACACACAGGTGCTTTTCATGTTTCCCTTCACCAAATTGTAAATGGCCAAATATAACTGCTTTAAAAACTCACCATGCAGACATAGGCACTGCTTTAAGGGGGTGATTTCACCACCAGTGCAGCCCGTGATCCTTATACCATGTTCTGTGCTAATGTAGGCACTGCTTTAAAGGGTCATGGGTCACCAGGTCTCTGTGATCTGCTTTTAAGGGTCAGGTGATCTCTCACCATGTCTCTGTGTGTAGGCACTCTATGATCTACCTCTCACCACTGCTGTAATGTAGGCACATGTGATCATGTGATCGCCTCTCACCATGTCTCTGTGCTCTATGTAGGCACTGCTTTAAAGGGTCATGTGATGCTCCATGTAGGCCTCATGTCACCATGTAGGCACTGCTTTAAGGGTCTCACCATGTCTATGTAGGCTCTATGTCACCATGTCTCTGTGTCTGCACTGCTTTAAAGGGTCATGTGATTTCTCTGTGCTCTATGTAGGCACTGCTTTAAAGGGTCATGTGGTCATCACCATGTCTCTGTGCTCTATGTAGGCACTGCTTTAAAGGGTCATGTGATCTCGCCTCTCACCATGTCTCTGTGCTCTATGTAGGCACTGCTTTAAAGGGTCATGTGATCTCCCTCTCACCATGTCTCTGTGCTCTATGTAGGCACTGCTTTAAAGGGTCATGTGATCTCCCCTCTCACCATGTCTCTGTGCTCTATGTAGGCACTGCTTTAAAGGGTCATGTGATCCCTCTCACCATGTCTCTGTGCTCTATGTACCATGTCTCTGTGCTCACCATGTCTCTGTGCTCTATGTAGGCACTGCTTTAAAGGGTCATGTGATCTCCCCTCTCACCATGTCTCTGTGCTCTATGTAGGCACTGCTTTAAAGGGTCATGTGATCTCGCCTCTCACCATGTCTCTGTGCTCTATGTAGGCACTGCTTTAAAGGGTCATGTGATCACCATGTCTCTGTGCTCTCTCACCATGTCTCTCTCACCATGCTCTATGTAGGCACTGCTTTAAGGGTCATGATCTCCTCTCACCATGATCTCTATGTAGGCACTGCCATGTGATCTCCACCATGTCTCTGTGTCTATGTAGGCACTGCTTTAAAAGGGTCATGTGATCGCCCCTCTCACCATGTCTCTGTGCTCTATGTAGGCACTGCACTGATCTTTCACCATGGGTCATGTGATCTCTATGTAGGCACTGCTTTAAAGGGTCATGTGATCTCTCACCATGTCTCTGTGCTCTATGTAGGCACTGCTTTTTAATGTGGGTCATGTGATGCTTTAAAGGGTCATGTGATCTCCCTCTCACCATGTCTCAGTGTTCTATGTAGGCACTGCTTTAAACATGTGCTTTCTCACCATGTCTCTGTGCTCTATGTAGGCACTGCTTTAAAGGGTCATGTGATCACCCCCTCTCACCATGTCTCTGTGCTCTATGTAGGCACTGCTTTAATGGTCATGTGATCTCACCATGTCTCTGTCAGGCATGCTTTCTCTGTGCTCTATGTGCTCTATGTAGGCACTGCTTTAAGGGTCATGTGATCGCGCCTCTCACCATGTCTCTGTGCTCTATGTAGGCACTGCTTTAAAGGGTCATGTGATCTCCCCTCTCACCATGTCTCTGTGCTCTATGTAGGCACTGCTTTAAAGGGTCATGTGATCTCTCACCATGTCTCTGTGCTCTATGTAGGCACTGCTTTAAAGGGTCATGTGATCTCCCCTCTCACCATGTCTCTGTGCTCTATGTAGGCACTGCTTTAAAGGGTCATGTGATCTCCCCTCTCACCATGTCTCTGTGCTCTATGTAGGCACTGTTTTCCAGCAGCTCCTTCACAATCTCCACATGACCCTCTTTGGAAGCCGAGATGAGAGCCGACCAACAATCCTGTGTGCACAACGGACAAGAGCAGGCTGGGTTACCATGGAGACCCCAGGGGAAGAACACTGTTACCGTGGAAACAGCGCCCCTTGATCAGCCTAATGCATACCCCAGCCTATACATTATTTAGCATTGCAATGTAGTTTCTGATCTTAGTAAAAGGGCCCTAGCACCAAAAAAACATGGGCCCAGTGCAACAGTCTCAATGTTGTAGCACTTTTAAGTTCAGGCCTTCTGAGTACTTCCTTTGCCTCAGAGCCTGTAAATCAGCACTACAACCCATCCCCCCACTGAGATGCTACATTAATCAATAGTTCATTTAGACACATTTCAGGACATGTTATCACATTGAGTGTGTTACCAGTGGAAGAAAATGTGTGCTTGTGATTCATGGTCAGGATGTTGTGGCCCAAAAGCAAAGTACGCTCACCACATCGTCCAGGTTAACATTAGCGCCCCTCCTGATGAGCTCCTGCACTATCTCCAGGCTGCCCTGCTCTGCCGCCAGCATCAGTGGTGTCTGCCCGTTCTGAAGAAGAGGAAGAGTTAAATTAACACACACAACTCTGATAAAGCACCACATAAATGAGTGGAACATCAGGTGGTTAGCACCCAAGGAGAATCAACTGGGTCAATAAACAGTTCCCCTCCCCCAAACACATATTTTTCTTTTTCAGGGAACATCATGTCATTTTTATATCAAGTACAAACATGCCTAAGATAATCAGGCCAATGGAGCACAGTACCGCCAAACTCCGCCAATTATTTTACCTTCTCGTTTCAGGAGGTACACTCATTAGCCCAGGCAGTGGACCAGAGCATGGACTAGATCAAATACTAGCATATAGCCTGACCTGAAAAGAAGACTCCGATGTTTGAGAAAAATACCCATTTATCCAACTCACCCAGGCTGATGCTCAATACCATTTTCAGCTCTGTACATCCAAAGGTTCAGAGCCAGGTTAATAATTCCTACAAACTTCAAGTGTTTATGCTAAGCTAATACAAACTGCTACCAACTGGAACTGAACCTTTGAACAAGCAGAGGTGAAAAAGGTAACGAATATCATGTCTCAGTCTGGGGATGTTGGAAAATAGGTCTTGTTGGAGAACTTCCTTAAGGCACTAGGGGAGTTAAGCAGCCCTAAAGTATATTTCACTAAGCAGGATCACAGCGCTACCCGGACAACAGCACAGAGTACAACCTGAGATGGCTCCTTTCGCCTCAGTTTATATTCCAGATTTTGGGAGGATTCTGTGTTTAACTCAGGGTATTTAGCTAGCTAACTCAATAAGCCTGCTTTGTGGCACAGGGCCAGAGCAGGCCACCTCAGATGGTCTCGGACAGGACGGACACATTCACGCCACTCACGTCACTCCTCCCGTCCACCTCCTTGAACTTCTCCAGGTGGGCTTTCACTGCGGCCAGGTTCTCCTCTTCCACGTAGCTGAAGAGGTTCTGGATGGCCAGAGTGGTCATTTTTATGGACGTAGTGGTGTCCATGGTTGCTTTCTACTTCACTGCTCCTGAGGGGAAGGACACAGAACCGCAACATAGAATCAATATGGGTGCATTTCTACACATATGAACAGATAATACAGTCAAGCAGGCCCCTAACATGAAAAACACTGTCAAACAGGCCCCTGACATTAATTTTATTTCCATGCTACCGTACATCGGTAATATCACCCCTACTCCAGGAAGTGCATTGGTCTTCACTCAAATCCAAACAAAGAACAAGTCATTAAACTGCTTGACATCTTGTTGAGAAACTAATTTGTAGGTAATGAATGCCAAGTTCAGACTGAAATTAAATCCTACTGTACACACTAATTACAGTAATTCACAGGAAACAGGGTTAGATATCACAGCTCAGGACAAACAAAAATTAAGAACTGAGACTGATGGTATCAGAGCATTTTGAGAGATTTTCTGCAGAAAGAAATATGGCTGCATTTGAGAACAGGACTTTATTGTCATCAGGCAGCAGTCAGAGAAGGTTATACGCGCAGCAGGCGAGGAGAAAATCAGAATGTTACTTGGATCAGCTCTGGGCAGAGAGTGATGCTGACAGCGAGCCGAACTTCAATAACTCAAATCTCTGTAAGCTGCGGATGAAAACCTTCCTGTGAATCAGACAGGGTTTGAGGCAGCAGAAATGCCCTGCAATTCAATTGCCTTTCCTCGGCTTATCGGCTTCAGAAATGTCAGGAGGCCCACTGCAGAAGGCAGATACTGATACCTTCTCTGTAAAAATGCCATACACAGTGTGCTTTCCTCTGAAGCACAGTTCAGAGAACTTTAAAAAATGTGCTGTTCTTCAAAGATTCACCCCAAAAAAATCTCAGCAAAATAAAATTCAGTTTGAATAGAGGTGGCCAAAAAATTGGAGTAGGGGAAAAATCTAGGCAACATGATCTTAGAATTACCCTGGCGAAATAATTCGATTTGACAATAATTGTGACCTCCTAGTTACTATATCACCTGGAAATGCAAGAGTCAGCAGTGAGAAGCAGGTTATGTGAAATGCACAGAAGGGCCTAGAACTTCACACCCAGAGGTTAACTTTTATATTTGACTGAGTTTCTGTAAGGACTCCAATGTAAAAAAAAAAATCTCTGAAATTACAGGTTATGGGTTACTTTTTCGACACTGAATATAATAAACAGATTTCTACTGCTCTGCAAAGCCAGTGTTTTCAATCCTAACTGGCCCTATGTTTTCCTTTCCTTAGACCATTTTGGAGTACGTTCGTGGCCACAGCCAGAAACTGTTCAGGGGAATGTGTCGATGAAGACTCGGTGGAGGTAGCGACATCTTTTACATCCAAATGCAGGCTGCGGAAGTTGAACACCACTGAAGTCAATGTCCTCAGACTACATTTTGTTCAGGCTGAACACAAAAGCAAGAACTGCAGCGGACATACAGCACCGGGGCAAAGACAACTGACGCCGTTCCAAAATGGCCCGGCATGTTCTGAACCGTCAATCGCCCACATCCCAGAACATTTAGCGAACAGCGATACGACAATCCTGAAAATTTATTGCTAAGAACGTCAAAACAACAAGACAATTAGTCCATATAACTGAATTAATGATGCACCAATGTGAATACATTCCCGTTTCATGGATTCGGGAGAAACAACGTGCTATAATGCATTCCTTCACCAGCCACAAGCGCTTCATAAAGACAAAGCATATACAGAACAGATGATTATCAAACATGAGATATAGTAACAGTCTAAATAAATATTAGGCCAAGCACTCCCTTTTGTGAAACATGATCATTCGAGAAAGGTCTTTTGAGAACATCCGCACGAAAAAAATAACGGCCGTCAAGGACAAACAACCGCAGCTAGACGGAACAAAAGCGACAAACTAGCCTCGCAAAAATGATAACTCAAATCATGCGCCTCCGACACTACGCATCAAGTCCTTAAGCCGCTTTCACACTGGACGCGAAACGAATTTTTCGCGACAGATTACATTCAAAGTCAATGCAAAGACGCGACATTCGCGTCTTTGCATTGACTTTGAATGTAATCTGTCGTGCGAAAAAATTCGTTTCGCGTCCAGTGTGAAAGCGGCTTTTGCCTTACCTATCTATGCAAGTTCGCAGATGAAACGCCGCTCCGCTACTTGTATTTAGGTTCCGCAAGACGTCGTACGGGCTCAGCATAAACACGCTAGCCTTCACTGCACATCTCTCGGCCGCTATGAATTATGCATAAGGAAACGCCCACAGCAGCCGACTACGACGCAATTCGACGTAAGAAACACAGACCACCTCGGATACTGACTGTGAAGTCTGGCGCAGACTCAGATATCACCATGACGACAGTAAGTGAGGTACATTTCAGAGAACCCCAAATATACATAAATGCGAATCACATAATTTGTGCCATAGGATCAAAACATAGCGCATTGACGGTGTGTACAGTAGTTATAGTACACACACAGTAACCTACAAAAATTTCAGAATTAACGATACACATTCCTCCGAAACAGATAAAAAGTACAATATATAACCCGCGCTTATACCTCCACATGCAGTAATTGACAACGCACTTTTTCCATTTTATTAAGTCCGTGTTTAAAAAAAAAAAAATCCTATTATAATACATTTATTGTGTATTGGTCATTTTAACACATACAGCCCCTATAGACTACATAATGGAAACACCGAATGAACTGGAGGTAATATTGGCCCACTCTTCAAGGACAGCCTTCAGCTGAAGTGGAGAGGGATGCGGAAATCTAGTTTGCACTCACAGCTCCTGAACTTCCCACATAGCCTTACAAAAAACCACTGTAGGAATACCATAAAATTTACCACCAAAAAACTATAGTATTACTGTAGTAATTGTATGGGTTTTTGGAACGCACTACAGAGATTTTAGTGTTACTATTGAAATATTGTAGGGCTACCATAGCTAATAAAATAACACAACAGGAAAAACTATTGTAATACTATAGCTGGTGAAACGTACCATAAAACACCAGAATCACACTTTAGAACACTATGCAATTCTTATAGTATACTATAGTAACTCTTTAGTTCATTTTCGTAAGGGTAGGTTCAACAATGTTTAGATGAAGTTATTGCACATGCCATGGACTTCATCCTTGTATGCTTGAAACTGTTCTTCAGCAGCGCATATGGTGGCATTATCATGTGGGAATACGGACACATCATGCCGAAGTTCTGTAAAATGGTTTCATATTCCATCCATTAATTATCTAAGCCACTTCTTCCTCACTAAGATCACGAGAGAGCTGGAGCCTATCCCAGCTGACTGCGGGCGAAAGACAGGGACACACCCCGGACAGCTCGCCAATCCATTGCAGGGCACCCACACCATTCAAATACACACTCACACACTCATGCATACTGGCAATTTAGAGTCTCCAATTAGCCAGACATGCATGTCTTTGCTCTGTGGGAGGAAACCGGCAAACCCAGAGGAAAACCACCAGATGAACACAGGGAGAACATGTAAATTCCACACAGACAGGCCCAAGGCCGGAATCAAACCCACAATCCTCTTGCTGTGCCATCCATTGGTTTCATATTGTTAGCCCACAATGTCAACGGAGGGTGATCATTACACCCAGTGAGTTCCATGAAATGGTTGCCATATTTAAGAAGAAATTAACAGCTAGTGGTGAAAGACATTGTTTTTTTTCCAAACACAAGTCCATCCAGATGAACAAAAAAAGCCCATCAAACCATATTGCTTTTCTCCATCACTCAAGGGTCTAGGTTTTGTTTTCTGTACACCATGCTATGCATTTTTGAGCATTGAGCCTTGGATAAAACTGGTTCCAAATGGAGGCCCAGATGTAGCCTAAATGCTAGCTTTCCAGAGCTCCTGATGGACTAATCCCAATTCAAATATGGATTGATTCAATTCTGAGGCACTTTTTTAGGCCGTAGTTCAACGATATCATTCCAACCAACCCTCTATTGGACAGCTCTGACTCGCGGCCACAGTTCCATTTTCCAGGTGCTGTTATGTTGGCATTGGACAATCTTGAGCTGTATAATTACCACTTGCCACCAAGCAGAATTTTGCCTTTTTTTTTTTTTTTTTTTTTTTTTTTTTTAACCAAAACACTTGCAATTCAGGCTCCAACTATTTGGACCCTTTGGAACACTTAGTATCCTCATCTCGCCTGGGTTGCTTTCCAAGAGAAGTGTTATCTGTTAGTCAGAGGTGGACAATTCAGGTTTAAAAAATAAAAGTCCGCCATTGTTTTTTGTTCTTACAACCTGGATTTACAAAATAGAATGAATTTCAGACAAGATGATGAACTAATTAACGTATTCAGATGGCTGAGTTTGTGGGTTGAAGTAAAACCTGGCATGAAGTTTACTGTCTGACCCCTGGAATGTCCACCTCTGCGGTTAGACCTCTTAAGACACTTGCCGCCCATCCGCATTCAAATCAATAGAAATCACCAGTGTACATTATTTTTTGCAATCGTGGTTGAGACACTTCTAAGCTGAGAAAGATTTCTGGAGGACTTTCGGTAAATTTGAAAGAAAATGTATTGAAAAGAAGACAACACCAGCAAAACATGAAGTGCTGAATATTTCCACCCAACAGCCTTTTCTCACGAGCCTTTTTTCCTTTACCTCTTTCACTGTACAAAAATATCTGTAGAACCAGCAGCTAAATATGCCCAAGAATCCTGCTACAAAATCATTTTGTTGAAGTCCTGAATTGATCTAAATACTAGATGTGAACGCAGCAAGCAAAAATAGACATTTCATGACACTTGGCACTTTTTTTTTGCTATACTTTGTTGCGTGTACTTAGTATTTAGTGTCAAAAATGAGAGTGATTCACTATTCATTTCAATGGAATCATGTAAAAAGTAAACTGCTATCGCACAGTAAAAAGTGCCCAACTTCAACAGCCTTTATCTCGAAATCACAGTGTTATGAAATGTCCATTTTAACATGATGCATACACAAATAGAGTAGAAAGATTTAAGTTAAATACAAAGCATTTGAAAATAAGCACGTTGCACATAATTGAGAACTTTTTTGATGCAAAACCATGGATAAATAATAATATTTGACTTTACCATACGAAAACAACACGAATAAAGGTTCCTATATATTGACAAAAAAGTTTGTCAAAGTAGGAATTTGTATTCCATAGAACGTCTTGACACACGCTTCACTGTGAACTGTCAGCGGTCGGTCCTCAGAGATTCAGGACAATGGTAACTTGATGAAGTAATTGAACAAGATAAACACATTCTTGGTATCATATTTCCTGGCAAATGTGTTCTGAGCATCGCTGCTGCGAGCTTCAAGCAGGTGAAAGTGAATTTTTACACAGCAAATTGCAACTTTTAATGATAGGTAAGCCAATTAAGCAGAATAATTGCGCAAGATAATTGGCAAGATTAGTGTGGCGACCACAGACAAGATCAGGAAATTGAATCTTGCAGTTGACGGTGCAATCACACATTCGCGCCTGTCATACATACGAATAATAGTGTGTACAGTTAGAAGTTTTAATGCTCAGATTTGGTAGCTAACCAGCAGGTTACGACAGATATCACGCACAACTGCCTGTAAAATATAGTGATGAAACCGACAGCAAAGTGGGGAGAAAGGAAGCTAACGTTACAGACTACAATTAGTCAACTACGGATTGGCACAGTAAATCATGCTTGGCTCGACTGATGCAAGCCAGCAAACGCGCAAAGATCACAACTAAGCTAGCAAGCGAAGACTGATAACCGAACATTAGCCAGCTAGCGCTAGCCATCGAGCTCGCTAGCTAAGCTGTCACTGACGAGATGGGTCTGCACTTGACACTGGCTAGTTGGTTGGTTGACTTTAGCTGGCAAGGTTGCCGGTGGATCTCAACTTTGCTCGCAGAAACGTAGGCTCGGTAACGTTACTTACCCTTTTAATATGAGAAACGATGACGCTCCGCCGGCGTCGTGTGGGGAACCTTTTCCGTTTTTATTTTTATTAATTTCACGACTGAGATCTAAGCGACAGCCATTTTACGGCGATAATGGATAACAATGGCCCAGACGGCAGCATCTCTCCGCCTACTGAAGTATGACGTATGATCAGAGCATCCATAAACAAAGCGGAAGACAGACACCCATTAACTCGTGATTAGTTATAAGCTGTTCCAGACAGCATATTTTCATCAGCGCTTGGTACATTGTTTACACAATGCAATGCTGTATGTGGAAGTTGCTCTTATTGTCGCGACATTTTTTTTCAGTCGGGCAATACCGCCCATCCTTCCCCAATATTCCCAGTAATAGCAGAGTGACCTCATTTGAAAGCTGCCCGCATTTCAGGGAAAAAGCAAATTTGTCGGAATTCATCCGAATGTAATGTCGGAATTTGGAATATTTGACAGCGCGCAAGTGAATTCCCATTGTTGTGTTATACTGATGCCAGTAGGTTGTGGGGTTGCCGTCCAAATGAAAGATTTTAATTAGAAAATGTAGGCTACAGGTGACATTTCATTTTTTGAGAATCTAATTAATAAATAATTATGACTGATAATCTCGCGGTACAGTTACATAACTGCCAATAGAACAGCATATGGAATAAAGGGCAAGCATACCGAAGCACTGGTATGAACTGACATGGCAGTCTAGGAGCACACGTGATACTTATGAATGAAATTCCAGTATCTAGCACGTGTAGCAACTTCAAGTGGCGAGCCATGTTATAAATTTGGTCAGCTTCACCAGCCACAAAGTTGAGCCAGAAATAACCTAGTCAGTTAAAACGGTCCTTTCAAAAGTTCAAGAGTCCAAAAACAACTTTAAAAGCATCTGGGACGAGAATAGTTTGGTATGCTTACATGCTTTGAATTTAAAAATTCAAGCTCTTGGAACTGAAGTGTAACAGTAAACATCAAGCACAGTATGATATTTTGAATTCTAGATCCGATGAGAAAACCTAAACCGCAAAGTAGTACACAGGAGTGTGAGTGAAATGTAGAGTGCAACTTACCAAGCCCTGCAAATGCAGACTGACAAAAGGACACTCCTTTGTATATTAAAATACCCCGACTGGACAAATCTGTGTCATATAGTGTGCCAAGTTGCATCCCTATAGAATGTTTGTATCGCACAATGCTGACCTTTATGAGTTCAACTGCCAAGCAAGTAATCAAAAGAGCAGAGTTCACTCAGATTGTGATGAGAGCAAACTTTGAAAACAGCCAGAGCATGACTAGGTATCAAGTCTAAAGTCTGTTGAAGGTCACATTAAAAAAGGGGTGTTTTTATTGGCTGCAAAATAGTCTTTTCCACCTATTCCTATTATTTCTCCACCTGTGCTTGGGATTCTGATCCAGAATGAACACCAGAACTATTCACCAAGCCACATTTTTTTGTTATGAACAAAGTTGCAACAAACGATCATTTTTATCTCAGATATACTACAGTGGCATTTTTCTAGTTTTTGATCTACTGTACGTGTATAACTGAGCAGTATCAATTCTATTGCGGTCTCGTCCTATTCATTTTCAGCACACTTGAAAGGAAACCTAAATAATTGAAGGCTGCTCCAGCAGTTAGCAAGCTCGTATTCCTCACGTGGTTCAAGATTTAAGATGGCTGGCTCTCATCACTGGAAAGAAAACACTGCATTTACCTCCATCTTGTGACAAATCTTTTCTTAAAAGAACTTTTATTACATTTTAGAATAAATAATAATGTAACAATTTCAAAGACAATTTTACATTACATCCCTCAAGGCCCCAAGACTGTAATCCTCTCCATTCCACTAGGGGGTAGTAGTGAACTCCAGACCATAGTTAGCACTCTGGGTTATGAAGTTGATTTCACTGATCTGTTATTTTATTTCACTATAACATTGTGCAGGCATGTTTTTAAAAAGCCCAACAGCAATTCGTGAGCAGTTTTTGAACTTTCAGACAACAGCCATACTTTTGTTCACATGTAGCCTTGTACACATACACTGCATTGGTAGACCACAATAATGGCCAGAGGTTGGATGAAGATGATGAAAGCTTCAGTCTGGCTCACCGTTATTAAAAAAAAAAAAAAAAAACTTTTTCTTCATCTGCAGGTTTTCTTCATCTGACCGCAGCAGTATCTATTCACATTTAATCGAAAAGCCGATACGCTGTGTGCTTAGTGGCTTTAGACATCTTACACTCAATCAAAAAATCTAAGTTTTAAAAATAAAATCATGTTGGTGATGTAGATGGAACAAGGACTTTGAATGATTTTACCAAACCAAGAACAACTGAGAATCACAAAACATTAAAACGACACAATACTTATTAATACATGCTTTGAAACCCGAAGCATGTGCCTTCCACCGCGTACCCAGATGAACATTACACACATATACCATTTTCCCCTTGTAGAATTTCGTCCACTTCAACTCTAACATACACTGCTTGGTTCTGTAGCTTCACTGGTGTTGATGGATTGACACAATATGGCACATCCACAGTGATGGTAACACACAGATCCTGCACAAAGTGAGTAACCCCCTGTCAGAGTGAAGAGCGCCAGGATAACGTGCGGGTGTCATAACCAGGAAACACATGGCAGCTTAACCCTGATTCCATCAACCAAATTAAGTACTGTGAGAGTATGACAAACCACACCTCCCAAGGCCCCCCAGATCAAATTAATCCATCATTTCATCACATAATCCACAAAATTAAGAAAATATGCAAACGTAAAAAGTGACATACAGGATATTTTCCAGTTAGCAAGGCATAATCTCATCCACTTTGAAAACCTGACAAAAACGTCCATTTTATGGTCATCGGACAGCATTGGGCACAGCATCCAGTTCCATTGCATTACTCTACCTTCTATATCAGTTGGAGCAGAAAGTAAAATATTTCACAAAAAATAATCATTTTTAATTTTCTCTCCAGAACCTTCTAAATCACTCAAAATAACTGCAATGATGAAAACCGCAGAAACAAATCACTGGAAAATATCTCACTAAAAATGAGTTTAGTTTACCTTCACAGTAGACTGTGATGAAGGGACTGATTACTGGTGAGCAATAAGGCTAAGAAAACTGCGGATAGCTGATCGATCTGACAGTTCTGACACACATTAATTCTCAAAATGTGAATGAGGCAATGCATCTGATTTTTTTTTCCAAAAGGCATTGAGAGACATGACATAAAAAAAACAAAAACAAACAAACAAAAAAAAAAAAAACAAGGAAAGTTGTCCCTCACATTCTTTCAAACTTCTTAACGGTGTATCCTCATGATTTCCTTTCCACAGTTTTGAGATTGACAAAACGAAACACTGACATCGACAACTGAGGAATATCATTGCTGTTGGCTCAGTAAGTCTGAACGGTGTGGCTTGTAGAGAAAGACAGAGGTACACTGTCCTGGGATCAGAAGGTAAGACTCCTGCGATGGTGTTTCATTCCCCCATGGTCTCAGCCAGATGATTCCAGCAAGTACTTCAACTTACCAGCAGAAGAATGAGCAAATGCAGGTGGTTGAACGAAATATAGGAGAGCACTTTAAATTTCAGAACCCGGATTTGCACAGCTCTAGAAAGAGAGCTGGAGTGACCACAGACACCTAAGAATGGCATCAAAGATGGTGAAAAATTCAAAATTACAGAGAACATCACACACCCCTTTAGCCATGGCGTCAGGCTCAAGACAGATACACTTTGCCCAAGGAAAGATATTGAAAAACAGTTCCTAAGGTCAAAGAGTAAGAGCTAGGTTGAACAACGCTTTGAAGGACTATGGTGCCCATCTAAAGGGGTTGGCATCAAACACACGTGTTGTTACAACTGTTTTCCATTAAAATATTGTTTTTCTTCAAGACTTTTCCGAACAGGGGGAGAAATGCACAAAGACTAAAACCCTCACAACCAGCCGTGAAGAGACGCTCCCCCACATCGGAAGAGAACTGCTGCCGTGTGCTCGTGTAACACCCATGGAGGCCTATTCCCTAGGTCCTCATTGGTACCCAAAGTCGGATAACCCAGTAATTGGGCCAAGGGTTTTAAGGGCATTTCTCAAACTTACTGCATAACTCGCTTTACAAGTTTTGACCAGATTATCTGATCCAATTACTGGCCTTCATTGTGGAATCCTTATAAAAACCAAACAATTCTGCCCGAGACAGGAGTCCTGCCCGCTTCTCCCAATGGAGACACGCACTACCGCTTCGGATTGTGGCAGAGTTGGACATCTTTATGTCCATTCGTCTCTCAATGTGAAACGCCACCTGTGCGGTGGTCTCAGTTCTGGGCGTGGCCCAGTCACTGCCCTCCCCGCCCCCTTCCCCTCCCCCTTGCCCCGCCCCACCATCGCACCGCCCCTCATGTGGCCTTCTCTTTCTGGTTGCTGTTGCTGTCTGTGACGGACAGGCCGTCCTGGGGAGGGGCTTGGGGCAGGCTGTTGTGGTGCTCCTTGGGCACTCGTTGTCTGGGCTTCACTGGCAGGGCGGCCACTAGCAGCACGCAACCAATGTGGATGCAGAAATACCATGATCTGAGAGGCGAGAGTTGAGGGAGAGCAGGAGGGGGAAGACAACAATCATCGTTAGCTCAGTGACACTTATCGAGTCCTAACGACCACACAAGCAAAAATATGAATGCAAAGTCAAAGTGATAATTAAGAACAAAGAGTAACAGGACAATAAAGAATGAAATAACTCATAAGTATTCTTCTGGGTATGAAAAAATATTCAGTTTTCTTGTTAGGCATTTTAATTTCCCCTTAGAGCAAATTAAAATGCTTAAGAAGGTGACACAGACTGGCGGCAAATTAAAGGGTCAACCCTGAATAAGTGCATGAACAAACATAACAAATGTAGATTCCTCTGTTCATTTTCCTAGAATGGTTTTGGGTTCACTTTCGCAGAGTTATTCTGTGTTACTACCTTTACATCCTATGATGATGCATTCCTACTCTGATGGGAGTGGTCTCTTCTAGGATGGCAATGGCCCGGGCCCCACAAGGCACAAGGTTGATTTTTTTTTTTTTTTTTTTTTTTTTTTTTTTTTTTTTTTTAAATGGGACAATATGCATTAATGAACATTTACATGTAAATGCATGGGATTATAGCCAGGTGGCTAATTTCCATCCCCAGTCCCATTTGCAGGTTGGTGTTAACACATACACTGCCCGGCCAAAAAAAAAGTCGCACACTCAAATATTTAGTTGGAACCCCTGTAGCTTTGATTACAGTGCATATATGTCTTGTCATTGTTTTGACAACCATATGCAATGCCAGAACATTTATTTTCGATCAAAAATGCCATCATTTTTGCCCGAGATCTTGTCTTCTCGACATAATGGTTGAAATACTCGGTGGTCTTTCTTGAGCACATCCCAATAACTTTTAATGTGATTAAGGTCAGGACTTTGTGGCGGCAAATTTGTTTGTGAAAATGATTCCTCATACTTGTTTTTGTCATTCATGGTTTTCTTTGCTAAATACAGGCCAATAACTTGCCCGTTCAGAAATACTGTAACATCTTTTCCACCATCAGGGGATGTGTCTTCCAATATGATTTTTTAAGAAATGAGTAGCGACGCACTTCATCAGTCAGGGTTAAAATGATTATTGCCAGCTGAAACATATTAATAACTGCAATAATGATCCAATTATAGAACTTGTTCATTAATTTCCAAACGGTGACTTTTTTTTTTTGGCCGGGCAGTGTAAAACAAAGCAAAACAAACATCCATAATAGGAATAAAAACACACAGAGCATATTAAAAGACAAGCAACATACATCAAGGGGTCACTGAATGTTTTTTGCCCCAACACCCCAAGGGGTAGGGCAAGGGTATTGTAGTCGCCTTGGTTTAAGCATTATTTATCAATTTATTTGCTCATTAGCAAGACTACAAGAAAAGCACTGCCTAAATGTATACCAAATTTGGCCACAAGTTGGGCAAAAATCTTGGAACGACTTGGGTCAAGGTCAAGGTCAAAGGTCACTGAAAAGGTAAAATTGTTTTTTTTTTGGCAATGACAGTCAAAAAATTGTTCAATTTACATGAAACCAATGCCAAATGCTTTCTTTTTCAATGTGTCAAATATATTCCTATCCATTTCTACAGCAAAAAGTGCATAGTTTCAAAGATCAGTAGAGGTAAAAGTTTAAAGGTGAGGAGGTCATTGAACTGAACTGCCCAATTTGCACTATATCTCAAAAACTACTGAAGGGTGTCACTTAGTTACTATTAAAGAAATATAGGAAATCATAAATGGAGGTTAGAATGACACCACGTCCTCTGACCTTGAGTGACCTTGAAAGGTTGAACCAAAGGTGACTAGATTTCAGAAGGCTAGATCTCTACTGTAGATAGCCACTTGGTTACTATTAATCACACATAGGAACTCATATATGGCAAGTAAAATGACATGACCTTTGACCTTCAGTGATCCTGAAAGGTCAAACCCAAGCACACACGAACCCAGTAAGTTGATCAACTAACTGACCAGCTACAATATGTGTGATGTGTGAGGTCTGTTTGAGTATGAAAATGATTCTAAGCATATGCCACTGCCTTCACAGTAACTAGATCTCAAACCGGCTGAACTCATCTGGAAGATTTTGGAACGTGTTCAACCGCGCTCTCCATCACTATCATCAAAACATTAATTGAGGGAATATATTCCCTCAAGAAACATATTCCATCCCTTCAGTAAATTTGTATGCTTGTAAACTTAATGCTTAAGCATGCTGAACTGATCGGGCAGCTTGTAGGGGCCCAACACCTTACCAATAATATTTACGTTGATTTTTCCATTTATTTTTCACCCTTCTGTAGGATAACAGTTAAAGGCACTCAAAACGTGCATTAAAGCTGGAATTTTTGCAATTTTTAAAAAAAAAAAAAAATCAATTTTTGTCTTATTTGTTAAAACTGTTACTATGACCTGACAGTGGGATGTGAGTCAGATGATCTTTGAGAAAATCAGAGTCATCTGGCTCCATCTAGTGCTTCTAATTCCTTCTGCAAGATTTCACTGCGACCGGGACAAAACAACCAATCAGAGCCAGGAGGAGTGACTGACGATGTCAATCATTTCTCGTGCACATGCAGTGGGCCGCCCCCTCCCTTGCGCTTTTAACCTGTGTCTACTTCCGGCCTCTGGAGTTTTACCGAGGCAATGAATCAGGGGCGTGGCTTTGGTCGGAGACTTGAGGGGAGGGGGTGGGTTTAGAGGTGAGGCTACATTGAAATCTTCTTCGCTGTTCCAAGATTGCATACTCTAGCTTTAATATTTGGTGATGAAAGCTGAAAGAAGCAAAAGCAGAATGTGACGGCAGTGGCTTCCACCTTTGCAGATCAAGCCCCTTAATACGTATGATTACAGTTTTCTGAAAGGAATTTCTATTTGTTCATGGCTCCATAAGCAAGAGCATATGCATGAACAGAGGAAATGTTATGTGTACAAATATGAAGTAGGAGTGTGTGTGTGTGTGTGTGTGTGTGTAATTGTGTACACAAGGTATCAGTCACCTGTAGAACTTCAAAGACGGACCCACTGACAGCAGCACAAATGGCACCACTGTGTAGCATATGGCAATCTGAGTCCCCGCCCACGTTATGATGTCATAAAACTGCTTGTGCGTTGCTGAACCCAGGAAGTACGGCCTCACGTTGTGTCGTATCTGAAATGAAGTCAGGCAACAATTAAATTACGTACTAATTTGAGTGCCAATCCCCATAAATCATCCACGGTACTGATTCACAGGCATAGGTATATATGCACTCACACAGAGACAATTATATAAAATATAAACACAACAAAGTACGGCACAATTCATAAAGGGACCTACCACAGTTTATGCTAAAATCAATATCCATCAACTTCAGAGGATGTTCAATACATAAAAACCATGTGTCGGGATTTGTCACCCTTTTTAATGGTTTTGCCTTCATATAAACAAGGAGTAAATCCTGGTTCCGACTTCTGCAGTAGGTTTAATGTCACACAACGTACACTTTTATTTCATGAGGACACAATGCATGATTTTTGTGTCACTCCTTGTCTGAGACATTCATGTTGAGGGAGTGAGAGAGAATAATGGAATGTAAGCCCATCCAAACGGCGATTAAATTCCCCACATAAATGTAATCATGGTACAGCCTTCAAGAGACCGGATTAGCCAAACAAGCTAAAATCTCCAGTTCCCCACATTTTCACTCTTGGTGGGCGAGGGGTGGGATGATGCGCTAACAAACTTAAATACAGTTGTGAACTACGTGAGCCAAGAAAGTGTTAGTACGTGTGTGGTAATATGTGGTAGACACTGAGAGGTGTTGCTGCTTGGATGAAAGCGGTTTAGCAATTTTAAAATTCAGGTCCTAACACCAGCCCAGTTTGTAGCCAACATAAAACACAACAGCAAAAAAAAGGAACACTTCATTACATCAAACTTTCCAATATATCCACGAAGGGCTAGTTTTAGCCTGAGGAGCTCGCACCAAGATAGCAGGCCATTGAACGCCATCACCCTCTCAATTTGATATACTATGTACTCTGCCATCCAGCATTGCCTCTGTAGAAAACCAGCAATAAATCCACAAAATACACTAATCCGCGCTGAATAGAGCCGCACTCGCTCCATGGCTCAGAAAACAGCTCTTCTGTCTCAGTGGTGCAGTCTCATAACTTGTGCACCAGTGGTGGAATTCAGACCTGGATAATGCAGCACTACATTGCCCATAATCCCTCAAACCCATCATCTCCCTAACAAGCAAGGGGCAAGCCAAGGTGGCAAGTCTAGGCATGCCCACCACCACCCCACAGATTGTATATGACTTTTACTTCCCACAGGCCTTCAGTCCTCTCTCAAAGCCCGTTCATCAGTCCAAGGGATTAACTGTTGGATCTCACGCACAGCATACACAAATAAAAGCGCGTCAGGACCCAGGCGTTATGGGGGTTATATATAGACGGTCCTCTGGAGGTGTGAGGAGTGTCAGCTGCTCGCGGAATAATAACAGATGAGTCATCACTGGTCTACATCACCTCCCTCACAGCACCACCCTTACAGGACTGATGATATGTCACACTGACAGACTTAGCCCTTCGAATAAACAACACCAACAAAAATGGCAGCAGCCATGGCTACGGAAAACAGGAAAGCATACAAGGCTATGTGCTGTAACCATTTTTGGAAACTAGAGGGAGCAACGAGAGGGAGTTTTAGACTAAGGATTTCCATACAGTCCAGATCAGCTGAAATAATAGGCGGATAAAATACATGACTAGTTATGAGTTGTACACGAAAATACAGACCAGGAGAGGGACAGAGAGAGGAGGATGACAGAGAAGGAACAGGGGGAGAGAGAGATAGGGAGCGGGAGGCGACGAGAGCTCGGCCACGGCCGAGAGAGAGGAGTGAGGCCTGCCGCTCACCGCTCGCGCTGCTAACGTCATCAGGATGCCGGTGAAGAAGGTGAGGTAGTACCCAGGGTAGGCCCCGTGCCACATGGCCGACAGCAGGAAAGTCGCAGCCGTGGGGTTATATGGACAGCGCTCATAACACACTCTGCAAATAGCCAAATGGTGAAACAGAATTTGCTGTCTAAGTAACACCGTGTGACTGCACACTCAGGATAGACTACCTCCACAGCATGTGACTACACACTCAGGATACTTAACTTTGTGACAATGTGCCAAAACAGATGAACAAGAAAGTCATCACATTATATACATCACTTTATGCACATAATAATGCAAATGCTACTTTGCTGGCTTGTGAGTGAATCCAAAATGGAGTTCTAGTCTTAAACAATCCATCCTATCCACTGACTGTGATCATTGTTCCAGAAAATTTCAGTTTTAATAACAGAAAGAGTAAAATCCAACCTGAAGTCTTTGCAGGGTGAGGTATTTTGAAAGATTTGAAATGGGTTCTCAGAAACCATGTGTTGCGCTCAGCCACCGGTCACGACTAATAAGTTTAAACCTTCAATTCGTTCCTTACCTTTTTCAGCCAAAGCGCTGTTTGAATATTCCAGTTATCAAGGAACATCTTAAAGCTGGTAGCAAACTGAAACAGACACAAATGAAGATTAATCCTCGCTAGAAAATTCCAAGTGCTGCTCTCTCAACACTGTGCCACCCACACCTTACAGTATTGTGCAAGTCTTTGGCACTCCGCATTTTTTTTTTTATTTAAATCTGGCTTTAGATGTTTACTTTTTGTTTTCCACATTATTGTTGCTGAAGATAAAAAATATGTTTGGAATTCCATATGCCAATTTAAAAAATAGTTTTCTAAATACATTTTTGGATTTCATTAAAAACAGGTGATCAAATAATATGGTCTCAACAGAGCCCTGACGTCAACATCATCATGGCTGTCAGCAATTACTTGGAGGCAGAGACACAAGTGAAACAGTCAAACTACAGAAGGACAACAGCCATTTTTCCACTCTTTGAGCAAGCAAAAAGCCAATCATCTTATAAAACTGAAGTATGACAGGACAGTGTCCCTAATTCATAGGCAAAGGTTATTCAGGCCAAATATTGATGTGATTTAGTTTTTAGCAGTTTACAGCTCAGAACAGAACATTTCTCAGTTATTAGAAACTTCATTATTATTGCAAGCTTATTTGCTCAAAGAAATGGCTTTGCATATGCCTAAAACTTTTGCACAATTACAGTACATGGAAGAGACACCAGGGCTGAGCCCGATGCATTTAACTCATGAGCCTGTGATAGGCCTCTTCTCTGTTGGCCACAGTAGCTACAGATGAGCTAGCAAATGCTAATAACGAATGGAACAGTGACAAACAAACCCACCCACCCAAACCAGAATGAGGCCAACTGCCCCTGACACTGCGCAATGAAGTTAATTTTAAGCCAGTGACAGAAGCCAGGCAGGAAATGAGCAACAGCAGCGTTACTCAACGACAGATCCTGCAGCCGGCACTGCCGCCATGCCTTGGCTGCAACCAAGCACGCCACCTACTTCTAAAAATTACATCACCCACATGCATCTGGCTGCAAGTTTATTAGCAAAACCAAATGGTGTCGTGTATGGCCGAACAAATACCACCAGATGCCGAACTGACTCCTTACGATTCAGGATTTTTTTTTTTTTTTTTTTTTGATACCGCTTGCCTGACAGCACGGAGGCCGAGGTTAAATGGTCCAGTGCTTTTTTCTATTCAACTCAATAGACGTTTCCATATAAAAGTAAGTTACATGTACAAACACCAAAAAGTATTTTAAGATGTATTATTTAGCACATGAGGGCACAAGAAAAAGAAACAACTTTTCATCCATTTTAGTGACTTCGCATCAAAGCATCCAGCAGTAGATCTAATAATGTAACTGACTGGGTCCCAAGTGCAAATATCCATCACTGCTTCTGAGGGACGGGGTAGCAGGGCAGTGTGTCTCACCTCTATGTCCATTATCCTCAAGTTTGATATCAGATCCCATCTGGGTAAACCATCTGCACTGTAGCCATTGAAGCCGAATCCCGCTGCGTTGTTGATGGCGTCAGCTGGTAAGAAAGCAGACGCGTCAAAGATGCAGCTCTTTTCCTGTATATAGCTATTCTAAATATATCTTCACATACTTTTTCTTTGGAACATACACTCACCAAAGCCAACATCCAGCAGGAATAACAAATTAAGTACTCTCCAACTCCATCGTCAAAAATGCCTGAATTATTGTGCCTTTTTATGGTAATCAAACATGCTTCCAGGCAGAATGTTAATAAGAAAGATGAGGAGGCTCAAAAAAAAAAAAACAAAAGCTCACCAAGAAAGAAATTACTTATGGCAGCCTCAGTTGAGGATATGCAGAATGAGTTCTTTGGAAGCGCAAATCACAGAGTCTACAGTTGCAGTCAATAAACTGCTCAGTATTAGAACTAATAAAAATTCAACACTTTCCGCCTTAAAATTCCTCAGATGAACCATGACATCAATCACTAAGCCACTGCAACGACCAACCATAAATACATCATCAAATCATCATCATCATTATTATTTTATAGCTTTCATCTAGAAAGTTCATTTGTCTTTTTGAGAAAACCAGTATTGCTCAATGGAGTAAAAGGAGAGACCAAATGGGAGCTGAATTTACCTGAAGTTAAAGGACACTATTCCACAAATCAAACTGCATCGAAGAATAATGCAAACATCATAAATGCTGCAATAAATTATAACTGCACAGAGCCCCATTTAAACCCACAAACTGCTGGTCAATGGCGAAATAGAGCAAATATTTTCAGGTGAAAATTCCTCAGTCAACCTGATGGGGGCAGCATAAAGCATAAAATGACCCTTCCTGTCAGCTACACCTTTACCTGAGCGAGCATCATGAGCAAAGCCAGCTGACTCTGCTGCAGGGGCAGACCGGGCCAGTACTATAGTACCAACTGACCGCAGGCCATAAAAGGCCAACTGATCGCGAGGTCACCCTCGACGTCTCGGAGCACTTAATGAGGCACGGAGCAAGCTCTGAGCTAAGCGGACCGCCTAACTCTCAACGTCTAAGTGCTTATTAATAATGCCCGATGCATTCAACTGAATGAATTCGATTTCTGCACGAGAGATTAAGAGGAGGCCCAGGACTCATGACTGCTATCCCAAGGCACTGCTCGCATAGTAATGAGGTCCAAGAACCCAGTGCCTTGAGCCACTGCTCTTTGGCCAAGCTGAACTCTCTCTCGGAGCCCTTCTGCCCAGAGAAACTGCAGCTTGAGCTGAAGAATTCCTTCCCCTTCTCTTATCCATCACTCTTACGCAATTAGAGTCATCTTTGACCTGGGTACCATCTAAGTGCTCCCAGGATACAATTCGACATAACAAAATGTACCTCATTTCCTGGAAAGTCTGTCCCAAGCTCCATCAAAGGTAATGGAACTGACATGCCGAGAACCGAGGAACATATCAATATAGCGAACTGTACCCTGGTTACACGTCAGTGGAACCCCAGTCAAAGATGACCCTTTAAGCCAGAATGACAAACTCATGCTCTCCTTCATATGACTGGTGCACGCTTGTTATTCGCTGCATTGAGAGGATAACATCTGCTCAGAATCATCATTAGGACCTTTATGTTCGCAACGAGCACTAACTGCCACAAAAGGAACGTTTTCATGCAAGGTCCAGACAAGAGGCCCTTCCATTAAAACAGCAAACACATCAAGTCATCCCATTTTATATATTTACAATTTATCCTCTTCTCAGTACCATTAACATACTTCACGTTCATATGAGAGAAGTTCAGAATATCGTTCATAACAAAATGTTCTGTACAGTTTTTAAAAGGGGGTAATCAAGTGAGTGGGTAATGAAAGCATGCTAAGCAGGATTGTTCTAGCCTTTCTACAGTCCTGTGTTTACAATCGACACCTCACCTCCTCCAGCCTCAACCTTGCCACCTACCACCTTTTTTACATTTCACATCCATTTTATAGTTCTTGCCTTGATATCCCAGTTCATAATTTATCCACAACTGTTCTTTTTTTTGTTGCTGCCCTTTTCTCACAACTACAGTTGGTATTGAATGCCAGCGCCAATCCAGAGTAGTTTACAACATAATGCAGCATCAGTTATGAATATTAAAAACACTGGCCGGGGCAAGTGTCGGCCATCAAAGTGCCACAAAATCAATATATGTATTGACAATTATGTCTACACTGAATACATACACTTGGTTCTGAGCCAGAGACCAAGTATACATCAAACTCAGTGTAAACCAGGACCATGGGAGCACAGGGTCCAATCGTACACACATCGTTTGGAAGCGTACCCGCATATAAAACATATTAAGAATGCCAGTGAGGGAAATAGAAACACCTTTTTCCTTCTTGGCCACATTGCACTGGTCTGAGGATTATGAGGAAAAAGCTAAAAAGGCGTGGATGCCCACAAGAAGCAGGACAAGATAACCAGCAGGAAAAAGACAAAATGTTCACATACTGGTGTAATGATCCCAGACTTTATGTGTAACGTCTAATTGCTCAAGTCTGCATTAAGGAAAAACAAAATTGACACCAAGATTAAAGCCTTTCGCCATGCAGGCGTATCTATAAAATCCTAGAAGCGAATGCAAAGCTCACCTAGGGTCCACACAAAGTAGTATTTGGGCCGCGTGGTCAACATGGACAGGTATAGGTACAGCACCTGGCCGTAGAATGGCGTGGTGGCAATGAAGTCATCGTCGATGTTGCGCTCTACAGGGAACACCTTGCAGACAGAGAGGAAGACTAAAAGCGACACGGTGCAGGTGAACAGCTTCTGGATAACGTCCACCTGCGGATAGAGAGGCAAGGGAGACTGCTTGGTGTGTCCGCAGATTTAAATTAACACCATTTAGTAGACATGGCAAGTAGTCGAGCAAGAAGTCCTTGGTTGCAAGTTAAACAAGATGTCTGACTTTCTACTAGACAAGGGGACTTAAAGAAATCCAATCACCTCATCTCAGCAGACCTTGTTCACTGAACTCCCTAAGACAAAGCCAAGACCTGCTAGACTGTATCCTTTTTCATTTTCTACAGGAAAAACACAAGTAGTTCCCCACACATTTGACAACGCAGTTCATAACCTCCCTACTCCATTGACATCTATCTGGTATGGAGACCTAATGACCTACAATTTTACAGTTTCCAGCAAAGGCATGCCATAACTGTATTCACAAGCATTGTGTGGAGAGAAAACAAATAATTTATGAGAAATGACTAACATTAAAATAGGACATTGTGGTTTTTATGAAATGTACCTAGTTCTGAAGGTCGACTTAGCATGGCTACCGTGCACCGACGTACTGAGTCTGTGGAGAAAACTTTTTGGTATGCAGTGGGCCACCCAAGAATGTGATCAGAGCTTGCAATTCGACGGGCAAAGAAAAGTAAATGCATTGAAGTCGATTCATCCTCACCGACCAATCGGACTCCCACAGCATTGGTATCGAAGTAAAGAGTTACCATGCTGCAGCTAGGTTTCCAGAACCACTCGACTGAAAATGCACCATAACCATGAATGCTGAAACAAGGACACAGCTAGAAACAGCACTGCAGGTAGGAGATTCAGTTAGGCAACAGTGAGACTGACAGAAAATAGAAACTTGGCAGAGACTCTCTCCTTCAAAAGCCCTGCAATATGGCAGGAGAAAAGGCAGGACAGGAAGGGTAATCCTTCATAAGGCAAGAACATCATTAATGGGTAAAGACAAGAGTTCTCCAGCGCAATGTTGGCTGGCAGAGGATTTGGACAATAAGGCCAGAAAAAAACAGCATTAGCTAACAGTAGAGAAACAAAGTTGCCTGCATGCATAACCGCTACCATGGTGAGATTGGGGAAGGACTCCAATGAGGGGTGGCCTCAGTAAACTCCAAAAGCTGAGGTCCTCAAATCCGGCAAATCCGGCCCTGATTTTCTTGCCTTACAGCCATTTAACCAAACTATTAGTCTAATTAGCAGGTTAGACTTGCTTCACTCTTGACTCCCAGGAAAAAGGAAGGATAAAAAACCCATAAATTCTCAGGCCTGAAGTGATTCTAGGAGCAAGGATCTACCCGGCAGATGCGCATGTAAGTTTCAAAATCACGTATCAATTTCTGTCACACCTTTTGCAACTGACTGCACAAGCGTCAAACATCAACTTGCCCAACGTCAACTTGCAACCAGCCCACGAGTTAATGAAAGTTTCAACAAAAACAGCACAAATTCGATCGGACTTCATTTTTCGTCAATGCTGCACATATTCAGGCCTTTCAATGCTTCTCAGGTGCGGCTGATTGCAGGTAATTGCATCATAAAAGTGTTTAACATGGCAGCCGCATCTCATGACACCCTCTTTGCAAAAAAAAAATAAAAAAATTGTGCAAAATTTCACCTCCAAAACATTCTTGACCAACGGACTTTCCCAGCAACATGAACACAGCCATTGAAACCCCGCCCCCTCCCCACCAGACAGTTTCCTGTCATGGGGTTTTCATGCCTGTCAATCACTTTGCTGTTACTGGAGATACAGAAAGAGAAATCAGGGATACAGGAAATGTATACGGAGGTATGTATTCCCGTAAAGGGTGAATTGCCCCCCCGGGAGAGGGGGGGAGGCAGAACGCTTACCCTGGGTGAAGGGTCACTCTGCTTCAGCTTCCCATTTGACTTGCCGTTGGTCTCGAGGTGCCTCTGGTAGTACGATGTGCCTTCAATGAAGGTGATGTAGTCCTTGTACGAGCAAGTGGGCCCCGCCAGGATTCCCATGAAGTTACAGTTGTAGCTCAAATACTCCAGCAAACTAGGCATCCTCCTGAAAGCAAAGCCAGGAAAGGAGGCCGCCATCACACGCAAGGTTGAAAGCAGAGAAGCAGTTAGTTTACTGCACACCATCAACACTTCATGACTTCCTGTAAACCATCCACTGTCCTTGCAAGACAAAAATACACATTGAACAAACAGCAATGTGGAAGAATGTCTGAACGGATTGTGAGGCCACAGTTGGTAGGTTCAGGCTCCTAACAGGAAGTATTGTGCATTTAAATACATTAAAGCAGTGGTAGGGAAGCCTAGTAGTAGGCTTCCTGACTGAAGAGCTGCTGGTTGAAGCTCTGTGGGGTTTGGGATTCCAGATGAAGCTGGAAATAACTTGGACCCTAGAGCAAGTCCCTTAATCCCAAAATTGCTCCAGGGTCTTTGTCCCCCTTTATCTCTCCTCACTTACAAATGTTCGATCTGGCATTTCTCCCAGGTTATAATGGTAAAACAAAAAAAACAAAAAAAAAAACATGAAAGTATGTGTATGTGCCAGCGTGGCTTGATTAAAACCATTGTGCCAGAAGTAGCGATTGTCTGTTTATTAGCATTAAGGGGAAACTCTGCTGTCCATCTAAGGTTTATTACCTTGCAATTCAAAATGATTGTTTCTACATATAATGAATTTTTCAAAATTTATTAGAAAATGAGAGAAAAAAATGTATAACATATTTTATTAATGAAACTGTAAATGCCATCCGCTGAAAGTAAACAGCAGTAAAGCACATCTTCCTAATCTCAGGTAGTAATGCCATAAGAACCGGAACATTCTGTGAGGAAAAATAGTAAGAAGAGCTTCTCGAAGTTAGCCACTCAGAGGTGATTAATTTTCATTTAATTAAATATACGCACTATTGACAAGTTTTTTTTTTCGATAGACTAATATGGATTTCAGTCACCAAGACGACTGAACCCTAATTTTGGCAGAAATGATGGCAAAAGTCCACTCTCAGTGACTCCCTTCTCACTGCAACTGATCTTACAGTCTATCGTTTGTTCTTATCTGCTTTTCCAAGGAAAACTCCACGCCCTGAGCTCACAGATCAAGTCATGCGCTACTTTTGGAGGTGCAGTTGCTTATATAGCATGTTTTGACAAGAAACTAAGAATGCTACTGTAGCTTTTTTTGCTCAGCACCCCCCCCCCCCTCCCCTCCCATCACTGTGGGTGAAAATGAGCCCATTTCATTGGCTCATTAACAGGCAGACCATGTTGCTGCTTTTGTATCAAATATTACACTGGGATGAAATGGCTCTTCCTCAAATAAAAAGCATAAAAGCCATTTTTAAACTTGTTCCTGGAGGCACAGTCTTCTGAAACCAAATCTCAGCACAGCCGAGGTCTCTCGGTCCTTCCAAGACAACCACGTGATCTGGCAACAAATAAAACCAGATCACCATGCAATTAACTGCTTGAACAGATCAGTAAAGAGCCAAGTAACCAAAACCTGCAGATCCTAGTATATAAAGTCTGTCTTATCAACTACTCTAGTCATACCACCTCAATTCCACCAGAATTGGAACAATAAGTAAAATGCAAATTTAACAGAATTAAGGGATTTGTAAATACACTTTTACCAACATTTAGTTGACAATAGCACAAAGAAAAAATATGCAAAGTTTCACCTTGTCAGAAAAAATGTGCAAAGTTTTACCTTGTCAATTGATTTTTGTAAATATGCCCACAGTCCAAATTTGATGCCGGAATCACCTTTCAAAGTAATTGGTAGAGGGGAATGGAGAGACTGGAAAAGTTGTGGAATCATCAGGAAAATACCCATGTAGAGCACCCCACCAGTAGAGATGTGAATTGGGAAGATGTGATTCATTTATAATTGGGTATAAAATGAGCAGTCACAAACTACAGTTGTTTACTCCCGAGATATAATGAGCTTTGCCACTTTGCAAAAAGCTACAAGGGCAAACAGTCAAAGAGTTTAAGAACAAGGTTTCTCAATGTGCCATTGTACAGAATTTTGGGATTTCACCACTGACAGTCCTCAAGAAAATGAAAAGATTCTGAAAATGCTGAGAACGCGGAGTGATCTCCATTTGTATAAGACAAGGCCGAATTGTATTAGATAAGCATGGCCATCAAGCTCTGAGACAGCACCACACAGAAAACCGACATGCTTCTTAAATGGACAAAACCACATTCGCACATAAAATGCTTGAAAAGACCAGTGTCGGGGAATAAGGTCCATCATGGCATCATCAAATGCAAGTTAAACCTCAACTTCACAAAGAGGAACCCATCTATCAATACTATCCAGAAACACCGCCAACTTCTCCAGCCTCAAGCTCTTCCTGAAATAGACTAGAGCAGAGTGGAGAGGAGGGCTGTGGTCTGGTGAGTCAATCTTTCAAAGTGTTTTTGCAGATAATAGAGATTGCATTTTCAAGGTCAAAGAGGAAAAGAACCATCCCAACTGTTATCAGCAACATGTCCAAAAGTCAGCATGTGTCATGGTCTAGGGCCACATTCGTGCACTTGGCATAGGCATTTTGCACATCTGTAAGGCACAAATGACCCATTAGTGTACACATACATTTCAAAACAATATATGCCTTCCAGACCCAGTCTTTTTCAGGGACCCCCCTGCTCGTTCCCGCAGGATAACACCAAGTCACAACCTGCAAGTATTACATCATCATGGCCTCGTAGTCACAGAGTGCTGGTATTAGACTGGCCTGCCTGCAGCCCAGACCTGTCTTCCATCGAAAACGCCTGGCGGACAATGAAACGCAAAATATGACAATGCAGAACTCAGACTGTTAACTAACTGAAGCCCTATATCAGCCAAAAACAGGAACAAAATCCGCTATTAAAACCCCAACGATTGGTCTCCTCAGTTCAAAAAATGACTGCAGAGGAATATCAGAAAGGGAAGGTAACGTTGCACAATGGTGAACCTGCACCAGTCCCAACTTCATCAGAACATTCAGCAGACATCACCTTTCTAAATAGCAATTACTTTCAAATAACAATTATGAGGTTGACAAGGTTAAACATTACTTTTGCCTTTGTACTTTTTTTCCAATTCAATATGGCTTAAAAGGCATAATGCAAATTACCGTTTGCCATTTTTATTTGCATTTTACACACTGCCCCATTTCTTTGGGAATTGAGGTAGAGTCATGAGAAGTACCGTATTTTGTACAGGATAAAATATTTGCTTATTTGCCATACTGTCTCTTGATGAGTGTGATTTTCTTACCCCAACGACAAATCTTGAAATAACTCAAACCATCTCACCTTATAGATGATATTTTTGTCTTATTCAGCTCAAATGTACCAGAAATAGGATCATAAGTCTAAATGTTTAAAAATACTTCTTCAGATTGACCGTTTTATGCAGTGCCTGCAGTTCTCTGGTACATGAGCTCCTGCAATATTCATGCGTTCAGAGAAAACAGGTGAAAGTGACCTCGCGCCATGAGTTCCTGGCCTTGAGCGGAGGTAATCAGGTCACCACAGAAGGAGAACATGAGTAGAGCGCAGGTGTGTAACATCGCAGGTGGGACTGACATCATCCACCATTTCTCACACACTTGTGCACACACCATCGCACTCGAGTGCACATTCATGCGCGCGTACACGCACGCATGCACACGGATAACACAGCCAAAGCCATCGAAGTTAGCATAATAATCATACCTTACAGCTAGATATCTCTGACTGGCAGTGAGCTGTTCATCCTTGCGAGCCATTCCTGAGGAGAAGGAAGAAAAGAGGAGTAAAAAAAGAGATAAGGGGTGAGGAAAAGAGGGATAAAGGAAACAGGGAAGGATGCCCATTAAAGAAGGGAATGGGAAACAGACAGTGAGGAAAAGAGAGGGATAGGATGGACTTTGAACATTCCCTACTTTTGCACGATAATCTGTTTTTACGTATTCAGTGTCAAACCCAACTGAGTCACAGATTCAAAAGATACATAAAACCATGGAATGAGAGCGAGAGAGACTGGTATTGGTCAGAATAGGTCAAATCATAATCAAGATACAATCTCCACAGCAGCTTGCTCAGCAAATTCTTTGATGATTTTTCCAGATGAGAAATATAGAGCCATGACTTAAGGATTCTAATCCCCCTGGATTCATTTTTCTCTCATTTATTTCACAGTGGATTCAAACCTACAGGTTCACAGAGACATAAGGATGCAAACAACTGGCCAAATAATCATAATTCTCAAACGCGACGGAAAAATAATACATGCGTGAATGTGCGTGGGCTAAGCAATGTTTTGCTGACACAACTGTAATTTGGTGACATTTTTTATTATGCTGTCCTACTCAAGAGAACATTTTGTTTCAGTCAACATTTCCTCTCATTAGATGCACTGCTCAGAGTAAGATACGAGCATATTTAAGGGTAGATAATAAATTAATTAATAAATCCCAAATCTTGTAAAATGTGTGTTTTTTTTTTAAATGAAGGTCACATTTAATAGCATCGCACAGTATCGGGAAAGAAGAAAAATAATTCTGGATAATATAATGAAACAAAACAGGGAAAACAAGCCTCGTTTATGATCCGAAGAAAAATTAAAATGCCACTGATCACACTGCACCGTTCTGGTGCCCAGATAGCTTGTGCAACACAGCTAAATTTCTGTACAACCAGACACAAAATGGCCTCCCCACAGATAATTGGCTTATATTATTTTATATTCCTGCTTGGTGATCAGATCCACCATTTTACACTACTTCTTATGTGATGCATTCATTTGAATATAATGCATTAGCCTTAAAATGTAATTTGTCATTTTCAACTCTTATCCCCTTGACATGTATGAATACACTGTTGCTATGCGTCCAGGCTAGATGAATTTCTCCCTTGATGGATTATAAATGTGCACGGTACTGCGGATCAAGTACTTTCAGGTCCAGATTCATAACATTGTATCACAGCACATCATGCTGAGCCTTTCGTGTAAAGCGACTTACAGTTCAAGGGGCTAATACCCCCCCGAGCCATGTGTTGTAAAGGGCTTTGCTAGCAATCCCAACGGCTGCAGAGGTCATACTGCAGACACAGCGAGGCTTGAAACACCAACTGTCCGAATTAAAGTCAGATGTGCTAGCCGCTAGCCTAAAGGCCATTCCCAGTGGCTTAGTGGTGGGAGCCAGAAATAAAGATTTTAAGGTTCACGGGCCATTTTCTCCACAGTAGATCACCAGGTTGGAGAAAGTGCACACGCCATTACAAATCAACCGCAGGGCAGCAAGGGGGACAAGGTCTGACCCATACGCCTTCATAAGCTGACACATGAAGACGGGCACTTGAGTTAACCCCAGTCCTCTTTTGGCAAGGACCCTTGCCTTCTTAGAAAGAGGCTATATTTCTCCACTCTGACAGGATTCTGGCAAGCAGCATATAGGTTTATGGGTAACTTCTCCACCAGCGACAATGTGAATTTCGAAAGGGGGTGAAAGGTGGAAATCTCTCATTTTGAAAAGGGGAAGATGACATCGCTTTAATGGAATGTGAAACGGCCCAACTGGAAGAGCAGGTCTTATAAGATTAGTTGGCAATGCACTGACGGGCTTCGCTTTACAGGTTTTCGGATAATCAGCATTTCGAAGGGTACTGGCGATTCTATCACATAAATATCACGCCGTCTTTGTGAAACTGAACAGGGTATCCCAGCCATAACGTAATGGAGGGAGCGTGTCGCGGTGGGTAGATCTGAGACGACCTGTAATCAGATCTCATCCTCATGTGACCAGGAGCATTAAGAAAATCAATGGAAGGGTCACCAGCCATCATAACTCTAACCAAACCAGTGAAGACAAGCCACAGAGGGCTCATAACTTGACTGGAGGGCGCGAGCAACATTACAAACATTAACATAAGATTAAAATATTACCATTTCAATGTTATAATCTAAGGATCATCTGCCATGCAAATGGGGAAGATGGGTTTAGTGGCCATAACTCCTTGTTGTTTACTGTGGCCATTTTGATAACAAGATTAGCATCCTAATCATCCCATATCATGGTCAATGCCCAGAAATAAATGGTTCCTGTGCAGTGCTTTCCAACTGAAAACCTTTACTGGACCCACCAAGTGGGATTTGCAAGCGTTGAATGGCTCTGTACGGAAACACTTCTACCTCCTGATGGCCAAGACACGGCAAAGTCTAAACATAACATTTTGCTGGCACAAATATGTGGGATAGTTAAAATAAATGCTTCCAGTTTGCAGTTATTTATTGCTTGCATTCTCTTGATCGTGACATCTTGATTATGTATTCCATTATTTTGGAAAATGAGAACACCAGTGGGACAGGAGCAGTCCATTCATCTTCATAATCCTTGCCACCACTGCTCATGACGTCTTCATACAACAGCTATATGACTATGGCAGTGCTTCTGCCTTCGTTGGTTTCCAAGATGGCATATTAATAACAACAATAATTGCCTGGTTTGATATTTCTGCTACGGTGCAATGATTTACATAAATGCTACCTGAGCATCAGCTGCACCTCACTGCAGAGCCAAGAATGCATATGTATGAATCCACACTGATCAGTATTGAGTCAGCAATCGGAATAAACACGCCACTTACCCATTGAAATAACAGTCATAAATATCCTGTCTGACTGCTTTCTAGCATTTTGGACAAAATTCCTGTTATGGCTCTATTTATTTGATATATCCACCGCAAATCCAACCATAAACACTCTACAGAAAAACTGGTCCAGTCTAATTGCCCCCGAATAAGATTAATAGTTCATAATTGAGAACTGATCACCCCTTTTTTCCCCTCTTACTGCGCACGATCTGCACACAACTTTGTAGTCTTTGGATACCAAACATAAAACTTTCAGCAAAGCTACTGGTATGTGGTATACTGTGCATGTTCTGTTGGTAATATTTTGCTAGTATGCTAGTATGATACAGGTTTTAAACTGGGTACTGGCATGGCATAATATGGCATGAGATTTGAGATAAAGACATTAATTTCTTGAGTTGTTCCTGTACTCCACCACAGCAGATTTTCAATATTTTTTAAAGATTCAGAACTGTATTTCATTTTAAATCTAAGCTTTTATTATACTGCATTTTTTTACATTTTGGCCTCATTAGATTGAAATTTACACAGTCTTCCAAGGGCTGGCTGAGTCAACACATTCGCCATTACCCAGAAAAATAATCAGCACGTCAGATGATATACGGCACACTAATCAGGAGATAAGATGCAATACGTGTATATCATAATATTTGGCAAGATCATATCACACTGATTACAGTGATACACGATCGAGCCAAAGCAATAAAACTGCGCATACTCGCAATAATAACCTCAACATATAATGCTTAAAGCCATCTTGATTGGGTGCAAATATTGTGCAAATACACATAAATCGATCTTGTGATGCGTAAAGGGGCCTTGCAGATAACCGCACAGAGACAGATGCATGTTTATGACTGTACATGCAAGACGGTGCATGTTTAAAGTGCAGGAGAAGCAATAACTTACAGCAGTCAAATCAGTCCACATTCACGAGAAATATAGAGAGCATCCAGCACAGGCCTTGATCTGCTGTTGTTCCGATTTGAATAAAATCTGAAATTTAAATAACTGCCCCAGAGCAGGGAAAGGTACATCTGTCCCACTTCTTTGCGACACTGTCAGAATTCATTTAGTGGCCTGACCATGGGAAGGACTGCAATAGTGTTATTCTCCTGTCAAGATTATGGGAACTCCCGTATCGGAGATTTGATGTGACAGAATGAGTTGATCGGCTGCTCTCCGGCTAACAGAGTTCAGAAGGACACATAGAAGGAAAAAAATAAAACTAAATCAGCAGAGCTGCAAACACCTTTGAAAACACCTATGCTCAAGTTTATTCCTTCATTTTCACAGATAATTTTGCTGATTTGAGACGGCGGTGAAAGCCAGCCTTTCACGCATCAACACCAGGAGTGCGTCAGGGGAAAGTGCCTCAGCAGCGGCGGATTAATTTATCACGAGCGACACCTGTATGACGTCCCTTCCCAACACAGGCAACCACAGAGTCTTAAAATAAGGCACTGTTATAATAAACAACTAAGATATCTAATAACGTCGAGCTCTGGTGCTGATCCGAGACATACAAGGCAGACTTGGAGACTTCTATACAGCCAAAGCAAGCTTTACCCAACTTAACAGATGGTTGGGTCTGTACTTGAGTCTAGCTTACCATCATGGATTTCGAAGGCAAGGCTGGTGATCTTCTGAGTGATTACCATCATGGGCCTGCAAGGGAACACATGACTCATTATTGACCAGTCAAGGGCAGGGGTGTGGTCAATGCCTCGTGCCACAGGCAGCCTTATTGCTCAGACAAGTGCAGTTTTAAAAGTTTTGTAAGAAGGGGCATTCTTACTTGGAACTATTGAGCTCCAAGTAAACAATCACCGCCTCAACTTAGCTGCTGTACAATGTGTCTACTCAACTACACTTCTGCGCAGGGTGCGGCGCGCTCAATATACAGTTCATACAAGGAGGTTCATGACATCATGTTTAGTCATTTAAAAACGAGTCACTGTGCAATGAATACATAACTTGATTCTATGCCTTTGCCAACCAACTACAAACTAGTACAAAAATTCTAAAATTTGGATTTTTTGTAAGAGGAAAGCAGCAGTGCGTCAATTATACTTTCTAAGAATGTCACTCTGCTCCAAGGCAAGATCAGTAAACCTGGAGAAGCAATTGACCCTTCGCAGAGCCATCCTTTCTACCTTTACTGATACCTCCTCATTATCTTTCCAACCTCTTATGTCTCTCAGCATGAGGTCACGTGTGATGCGAAGGCAGGTTGAAAACGACCGAGTATCTCCGAGTATCCGAAGTATCAAAGGAGACATCAAAGCTTTCAAATTTTTAACCTGGGCTAAAACACACAGCAGTACCCCAACGCCGCCTCGTACAAACTTCAGAGCTGAAACAGCTGCAGGAATGGGTGCACAAATTAACTGTGAAACACAGGAGAAAGTAGGTTGCTGATGAAGGTTTTGGCACAGGGCCAATGTGGGAGTACCCTTCTCTCGCAGTCAAATAAATCCACCGTGCCTCGATAATGGGGATTTGCAGAGAGAAAGATTGTGCCGACTTCACATTATGCATCCGAGTGCGGTTCCGCTACAACTTGGTCAATAAAGGTCACTGAAAATGAAAAATAAGACGTCCTGGTCTTACCCAGTGAAGTCCGCTGAGTACATCCCGTAGTCGAAGACGTAGACTCGTGTGATCTGGCAAAAACTTAGGTACCCCAGAGCCACTACAAAACAGTACCTGAGGGGGACAGTAAGGAACAAGAGTGACGTCACAGTGAAATTTACCGTAATCAAGACACAAATATGGCTTCTCCCTGTCCTTGTTGGATGAGGCTTTTGAAAAGTGTTACACAAATAAGTGCGAATATCCATTACTTCATCCAAATGTTAGCAACACTATTGAATAGACTGAAGAGTCTGGGGAGGAAAATAATCACTGGCAACTTAAACTGCCTTAGAATGGCTGTAATTGATATAAAAGACCAACTTGATTAATTCATGCACCGAAGACTAGTGGACCTTCGCTGCCCATACGCTAAACCTATCATTACCTTGAGTGCCTCCCGCCCAGTCCACAAAAAAACACCCTCAACTTTGTGCAGGTAATAGAAGGAAACACATCGAACCCATGTTTGCAGAATATAATCGAGAATCCACGAATGAATATAGATATTATTCATATGATGATACATTCCAGTCAAATCAAAAGTGAATAGCAGTCATTCTAATGAAGATGTTTGGACTGGGAGATCAAGAAAATATATTTTCATGCAGAATACATCAAAGAGGCAAACTTCATCACCATTTCCATCAATAGCTGGCCTCAGTCAAGGCCTCAAAGTAGAGAACCATTAGCAAATGGCAAAATAATGACAGAAATGTGGTTTTGGGGCACAAACGCTGTTCACAGTCACTGCAGAGCAGGAAGGGAGCTTGGGGAGAGAAGCCAGGGAGAAAACTGCAGCCTAAGAGAAACACAATTTGCCAGCAGATCTTCAGAGTATCTGCACAAAGCACCAAATGACCAATTACAGGTCTTTATACATAAAATTATATAGAACTCGTAAAACACAGGTTTATGGTGGGAATGCTGTAAGAGCTAGCTCAGGAATATGCCTAGGGACTAAAATATCAAATATTGTACAAACTGCATCTGCATACAAGGGCAACACTAGCAATCCCCGATAGTGTCTCTTAAAACATCAGATAGGAGTTCACAGAAATACGCAGAGCACGCACAAGTGGGAGCCATTTTACAGAATGCGCCACTATAGCTGGCTGTATCAGAGCTGAGACACAGAGACTCAAAGATTTATTTCACCAAAAGCCTCTGAATTGACTTTAGTGCCACTTCCTGAGTAAACCACTCATGTTCTGGAAGTAGGAGTGTAATTTATTAGAAATCCTGACAGGTAAGACAGGCTTCAAAAGGAAAGCAGCTTCATGTCACATTACATTACTGTTATTTAGCAGACGCTACTCCTCCGAAGTGACATACATTTGATTAAAGTAAGGAGGGGCCAATTCCCCGCGGAGTAAAGTGAGATTAAAGGACGTGCTCGAGGTCCCAACAGCTGCAGTAATGTCACTGTGGCAGCACTGACGCTTGAATACTAAGCCACCTGCGTCCCAGTCAAATACTTCAGCTACTGGACTACGGGCCCCCTGTCACTAGCGATAGCCGCAGATTGAAGATGGGAGACAGTTTTACGGAGGTGTTTCATTAATCCGACGACTGCAGATCACTGGGGACGGCTGTGCTCTTGCTCTTGATGGTATTCAAGTATTCTGAGAAAGCTCAAAACCTCACAGCTCATCAAACACCTCCTACGGCACAGAGAGCAGACGGACCCAGCCGGGTGCGAGCCCACGAGTGCAAGGGTGTGAATGACAGCAGGATGGCCAGTCTTCTGCCCCTCCCGCCGTGTTCCCAGCCCAGGCTGTGATGACACATTTACTCCACCCCAGGGCATGCTGGGTATAGAGTAGACAGGAAGTGGAGTTGAAAAAGCTGAAGGAGCTTCCAAGGTTCCATCTCCCGCGCGGCCGTGAATCTCCACTGACAGGTGAACTTCATTACAGCAGGCTTTCGCCTTGTCCTTTTCAATTACCCGGCTATCAAACGGTTGCCAAGCGAGGCAGCGTACCAGCAGCAAGTAGTTTGGATGATGAAGAAAATTTTTAAAGGACGTGGCCATTTCAGGGTCTGAAGCCTTTGGACTGATCGGAAATTAATTTGACAAAGTACCGTCCCAGTTAAATTTGCCCTTCACAATTCTACTGTGAATTCAAAGGAGAACCAATCGAAGTTAGCCATTTCCTTTTCAGTTTCAACGGTTTTGAAGCAGAAAATGATCATGAGAACAAATGTTCAAATCAATACAAGAAACACAAAGCACCGCAGATGAGCGCTGACGCCAATATTTGCTCAATTACAGAGGGAAGGACACAGGGCACTTTAGCAAGAATTGGAGCATTCGCCTTTCACCGTAATCGCGAGAAATTGATAGAATGGCCGCCTGGTAGATTTGCCGTGGAACTGATTGATCCACTGAGACACAGTCATTACAGAGGGCTGAGCTTCACACAGCTGTCGCTAGGCTACTTGAGTGGCTCTCCTTGCGCACCCCGCCATTTCATTCACAAATTACCTCGTGGTAAAAACGCCCCGCTTCGCATAAGTTGCCCGCCGCGAGAAAGAAAACCATGACAAATAGCAACGATGACAAACTGCTCTTCATTTCAGACCCCTGAGACCTGAAAAGTAGACTCACGATTAATGAGTTTTCCACACCTCTTCCAGCATTACATTACATCACTTTAATACAACAGAAGGCCACAGGCAATTTGGAATGAATGGTCTTCGGCATAATAAGAAAGCTGTTCAATTAAATATGTACATTCAGTAGTTACTCTTCTGTGTGAGAGAGGACCAGGTATGGCCTGAGTCATATAAAATGTCTTATGCATGTTCACCATAGAATGTCTTACGCGTGTTCACCACAGAGTGCCTTCTGCATGTTCACTACAGAGTGCCTTCTGCATGTTCACTACGGTGTCTTCTGAATGTTCACCACAGGCCATCTTTTGTGTGTTCACCATAGATGTCTTATTCATGTTCACAACTAAATTAACTTTCAATTCAATTCATCACGTAAACCAACAAAATAAAAGAGCCTGATTGGACGACTGAAGAGGACCTCGAGTATCTGTGAGGACTGATGAATAAATGATACATGAATCTTTGGCGCTCGGTTTCATTTCTGCGGAGACGCGCAGTTTATCAGTCTGAGGCCTTTAAATGTCAGTAGCATTGGCCTCTAGGGTCCATTAGCTGACTGCTACACTGGACAGGAGCTTCCATTAAAGTCCTATGTTTAGCAGGCTAGGCCACGTTAGGCAAATAAATAGAGTGGAAGTGGGGGTGGGGGGGAGGAGGAGGATAAGGGAAGAAAAGGGTAGAAAAGGGCAGTGTTGAAGTATGATAACCGCGTGAGACATGAGCAGAAATTCACAGTGATCACGTCAGCAACGACGAGTCATTTCTCCAGGCAGCAAACAGTGCAACCCTATGACCATCAAACCCCAGGGATACCATCCCTCCCACTGCCAGATACAATAAACGTGATTTCCTGGTGGCAAATATTACCATATATCAATACCACACCGCATTCGCCTTCTGTGCCGCCTGCAGTTCACAGTCTTATACCTCAAGACATTAATTCCTAAAGGTTAATGTAAATAATTTTAGCAATATTTTCTTAAAATTCTGCAATCAGTTAATCATTCTAATAAAGAGGAGACAAATTTACCCAACATTACCATTCAAACACTCCATGAAACATTTAATATTTTCACCGAATGTGTTAATATTGATTTCATTGCATTTAAATTACACAGTAATGTGCTGGTAGCACTTGCTGGAATTTACAAAATGCCTCCCTGCGTTTTCTTTCAATTTACAACCCCAATTCCGAAATAGTTGGGACTAAGTGTAAATTGTGAATAAAATCTAAATGCAATGACTTTCAGATCATGAGCCAATATGTTATTTACAATAGAACATCGATAACATTTCAAATGTTGAAACTGAGACATTTTACATTTTTATCCACAAAATGAGCTTATTTCAAATTTTCTGGCTGCAACAGGTCTCAAAGAAGTTGGGACACAGGCAAAAAAGGCTGAAAAAGCAATTTATATATAAGAGAATCAGCTGAAAGAACATTCAGCAAGTAATTAAGTTAACTGGCATCAGGTGTGTAACATCATTGGCTATAAAAGGGATGTCTTAGAGAGGCCGAGTCTCACAGAAGTAAAGATGGCCAGAGGCTCTCAAACCTGTGAAGGCTTGCATACAAAAATTGTGGAATACTTTAAAAACAATGTTCCTCAACGTCAAATTGCAAAGGCTTTGAAGGTCTCATCATCGACAGTGCATAACATCATCAAAAGATTCAGAGAAACTGGAAAAATCTCTGTGCGTAAGGGACAAGGCCGAAGACCTTTACTGGATGCCCGTGATCTTCGGGCCCTCGGACGCCACTGCATCACTCACCGGTATGATTCTGTCATTGACATTACTAAATGGGCCCAGGAATACTTCAAAAAACCACTGTCTGTAAACACAGTCCGTCGTGCCATCCACAGATGCCAGCTAAAATTCTATCATGCAAAAAGGAAGCCATTGTTGAGCATGATCCAGAAGCGCCACCGTGTTCTGTGGGTCAAGGCTCATTTAAAATGGACTGAAGCAAAGTGGCAAAGTGTCCTGTGGTCAGACGAGTCCAAATTTGAAATTCTTGTTGGAAATCATGGGCGTCGTGTCCTCCGGGCTAAAGAGGAGAAAGACCACCCCTCCGATTATCAGCGTTCAGTTCAAAAGCCAGCATCTCTGATGGTATGGGGATGCATTAGTGCATATGGTGTGGGACACTTGCATATTTTAAAAAGCACCACGAATGCTGAAAGGTATATAAAGGTTTTACAGCAACATATGCTCCCCTCCAGATGACATCTATTCCAGGGAGGGCCTTGTGTATTTCAGCAGGACAATGCAAAACCACATACTGCAGCTATTACAACAGCATGGCTTCATAGTAGAAGAGTCCGTGTGATGAACTGGCCTGCCTGCAGTCCTGATCTTTCACTGATTGAGAACATTTGGCGCATAATTAAACGAAAAGTCCGTCAAAGGAGATCCAAAACTCTCCAGCAGCTGGAAGCCTGTGTTAAACAAGTGGAATCAAATTCCAATGGCTAAACTCAAGAAACTTGTCTCCTCAATGCCCAGACGCCTCCACTCTGTTAAAAAGAAGAGGGGATGCTACACCATGGTAAACCAGCCCCGTCCCAACTTTTTTGAGACCTGTAGCAGCCATCAAATTTGAAATGAGCTCATTTTGTGGATAAAATTGTAAAATTTCTCAGTTTCAACATTTGCTATGTTATCTCTGTTCTATTGTGAATAAAATACTGACTAGTGTGATTTGAAAGTCATTGCGTTTTGATTTTATTCACAATTTACACTTTGTCCCAACTATTTCAGAATTGGGGTTGTAGAAGGTGTAATACATCAGACCAATTCAATACCACAGTAAGCTATATGCAATACCATTTTCTGAGACAGGACAATTCTATACTGTATAACAGAGAGGACTATCACAGCCAGGCAGGGTGTTTAATCAAGTTTGTTCAATCTGCCAACATAGTGTCCTCAAGTGACATCGCAACTGTCATTCTGGGGTATTTAGTAGGACTAGCGGTAATGCATTCTTGCAAATGGATAGCAATGAACTGCCCTTCACCCACTGTATGTTGGGATATGCTCCAGCTTTTCTGCGACCCTGACCTGAAATAAGCAGGTTTAATAATGGATGGATGGACTAGCCGTAATGCAAGATGTGCTAGAGGGCAGGCGTATGTCCAAACCAGAACAAATAAGGCCGACAGCGAGAGTTCACAGGTCAACGAAGGCCCAAGTTGGGTCCGTAGCGGGTCGTTTGTAGCGGCTTTCCACCATAGAAACAAGCACTTCGCTTAAGTGTATGCAGCCCTACGGCGGACATTTTGCAGTTCTGCCATTGCCATATGGTAAACACTAGGATTCACATCAACAAAACTCCAGGGGGGGCGAATGTAAATGAATGCAGAGTGCATACGCCACAGCAGATACATCAAAGGGGGAAATTACAGTAGGGAGTGTCAGAAAAATAGTCTTGTGAATTCTGAAAATCAGCGGACTGGAGAGCAGCAAGGCAAAAGCACCGTCATGACCGAATGGCAGCCATTACTGCATCAGGAAGCGAGTAAAACAATTAATGTGACAAAGAACTAAGCGCATGAATGGAAGGGGTCTTTAATTAAAGCAGTATTTTCACAACAGTGAATACAGGGCTTAAAGTATGCAGCTACGAAATTGTCCAATACATATTGCAGTTGACTCATCAAGAGTCCATGCCTCTCTGACGAAGAGGAGGAGTTTGAATTTTTCCTCCTCAGTCATGTGCACCAGTGAATATCTCTGAGTATATGATTTGTCCACTCCAAAGACCCTATCTAAAACCAGACGTTGAATTTTTACCGAGTATTAATTTTGTCCTATTTCTCTTTCGCGGAAGCCTTTCATGACACGGAGCTGGAATACAGCGAACAACACAAACGGGCGAGCCGTGATGAGCTGCTGCTCAGTGTCACGCAAACACACAGGACTTCAGCGAGACCAGAGTAACGAAAGCACTCCATATCACAATAGTTAAGCAGAATATCGTCAATTAACAGCGTGTTTTTAACGATAAATTATGGAGTGCATCATAGTGGGATGCGACAATGATTTCAACAGTATAAGCAATATTACTACTGTAGTTGCCAATTGGAGATCTGGAGTGGCGCAAGCCGTGATTAATGGCCATCAGACCTCCAAACTACAACATCAACACGCCACAGGATGTGCGATAACAACATCACTCACTATTGCGTGTGTGTGGCGATAATTTTCTAGAAAGTGAGTATATTCCTGTATGGAAGAGCTCAATCCTCAGGAGAACTGCAGTTACCGCACTCATCCTTGATTGTGTTGATTCTCCTGAACAGGTCAAAGGACCTCATATCCAAAGGACGGACTCTACTTGCATTTAAAAATTATAATTACGCAAAATCAAAGGATGGAAATAACCAACAGGAATAGATCATTTTCCAGAATGTATAAATGTCATATTATCAGCTCAAACAAATGAAATACGGTTTCTTTTTCTTCAGACAGAAGTTGGAGATGTTACTCTTACCTTGACATGTTTTCACTGTTGTCTGTTGTTAATGTATCTTGGAAATATGTTGGAAACTCTAGATTTAAAACACGCTGTGCATTAATTTCTAAGTTCGCTGCGTTTTCAATGCAAGTGAATGATGAGGCAAAATTCTGACACGGTTACCTCGTCACAGAGGCGTGGCATCTTGCTCAGTCAGATGCAATATGTATTGGACACATTGGTAACTGCATATTAAGCCCAGTATTTGATGTTGTGAAGGAATCACTTTGTAGACACCCACCGCCCACAGACCCACAGCCCAATATCCACCGTTCAGCATCTCACCAACACCCCCACACTCTGAAGCACCCAACCCTCAGCAGAGTTGCTACAGGCGCAGCAGCAGACCGCGCCAAATCCTGCCCCCGCACCCCATCCCCATCCCCCCCTCTGCATTAGCATTGGCTGGGAGCCACGGCAACGGAAGTGCTGCCAAACCCGGCCGCGTCCCTCCGGAGTTTCCCCGGCGACGCGCTGGCCAAGCCTCGGGCATTAACGCCTTACGCAAACTTTGAGGGACACCCGGGCTCAGGAAAGCACCGGGAGGAACATCATAAACCAGGATTACAGGGTTACTACGGTAACTGCCCTGAGTACAGCCCAGTGAGGCTCCTTTATACTACAGTCCATGCCAAAGATACACAAAGGCTTTACCCAGTGCAGTTCTCCTGTGAACAGGAAATGGGGACATACATGGCTGTACTTAATTTGATGCCAAAACAGCATAAAGAGCAACAGGCAGCACAGTAAGTCCACCAAACCCCTGCCCTCAACGCTATAAAAGTAAAGGCGAAGTCCTTCCTGAGCCAACTGCGGCTCAACAGGCAGCTCACTGTAGCATGAAGCGACTAGGAGTATGCTACTCCCTCTGTGCTACTCCCTCCATCGCAGGTTACTCCCCAGTATTTAGTCAGGTTCCCCAACAATTTGCCAGTACCCAATCATGGACCTGGGTGGAGTGGAGCACTGTGGGAAAGCACACTGCAAAGACCGTGGCAAGGACTCGAACTCCAGACCTTTGATCCTAAGTCTAGCATGCTCAACCACTGTGCCACCACATCCCCCAGCAATATTAAGCTACCACAAGTGATGCAAAAGCTGATCACGTTGCCATATTTTGAATGGATGTGGAGGCCTGAACAATGTCATTACGTTACCCCATTCATATATCCCCATTCACATACTGTATATGCACTCTGCAATTAAGACGGTATGTTTCATTGTTGAATCTACTTCATGTCATGGTGTAAAATGCACTGTTGATTTGGAGATTAGTGGTGATGGGAGTTCAAATGGAGAACCTGCAGATAATGCCATAAACACAATTATTACAGCGGAGTATGCCTCATTTGTGACAATGCGGCAGCCATAAAGGCATTCTTCCATGAATGTACTGCAATTTCTGACACAAGAATAAGTCATAAACACATTTCCTGCTAATTTCAGCGAGCACATCTTGACTGACTGCCGTCAGGCCCCCACGCACCATTGAAAGCCCCATTAGCCAGCATCAGTCCAACCACAACTGACTGAGGGTAACGCACGAGGCTAAACTCACTTGTGCATGTGCTCCACTCCAGCCAAAATCATGATGCTGTAGGTGATGCCACTCTGAACCAGGAAGTGTAAGGCATACCTAAAAGAGAGAAGGAGATGATCAGAACAGCACACAGATGGAAGAGTCACTGCTCAAAGGGGACGTCAGAGGGTTTGAGACTCGCAATGAACAGCCCACTTAAGTAACAATCACAAAACGCCACCCGTCCAAGGCTACATGCACACCAATACACTTTCACTTTAAAATATGTGCTGTTTTTTCTGAGCGTCCACACTGCTCCACCGTTTTCAAACCCCCAAAATGGAGACGTTTGAAAACCCCAGGACTGCCATTTAGTGTGGACAAATCTTTGTTTTAAAACCCCTTTCTGAAGATGTAGACGCCGGCGTCCGTAAATTCCAAAATTTAATTCCCAAACAATTCTGTAATTGAATTTCCAAATGTCTAGCTTCACTTGAATAATTTTCAAAAATCTCTGTGACACAAATCCTGAGTTCTAAAGCTTAAATAGGCTCATACACAACAGGAAAAACTGGCAAAATTTTGTATTCTGCGCAAAGGGGTTAAAGCACAGTTTTAAAATCAACAAATATTAGTGTTGATGTAGCGCCACCCCAGACCATCATACTACGTATGGTACTATGTAGTACGGTGGTCTTGGGCGGGGCTGGTGTGGGTGTAGCTTTAGGGAGTATTACAAGTCACCTCATGCAGAATATGACCGAAAGAACAATCCTTCAGTGAATCCTCAAAGGGGGCATTCTAAGCTAGTTTTCATACAGTTTACAGCAACTCAAAGTGTTCTCACAATGTAGCAGCAATTTTGTGGCAATGTAATAACATTCACAAAAACAGTTCTGTGACAATACGAGAACATTTAGCATTTCCCGAGTTATAGTATCGTTCAGTCAACAACTATAGGGTTAAAACTACTGAATATTACTCTGAATATCACATAATTTGAGTAAAGACCATCTTCAACAATGTTGTCCAAGGTAACTCTGCTCCTGATAATTTACAGAAAACACTTTGTGCAACCCTGAGGGTGAAGTAAACATGCCGCTTAAAACAGCAGGAAATGGATCAACCACCTGATCTGTAACAATATAATTGAGCCAGAGTGCATGTATATTTGGGTTTATGTACATTTGCCATAAAGATGTAGGTCTTATTTGGCACGTTGTGCCTGACCTCTCGTGACGGTGACCACCGTCTCAGAGGTGAGGCAGATAGATGATGCTCTTCATAAAACAAGTTACAGGCAGTGACCTTTGAATCTAGTCAGATTACCCAGCATGCTTCAGGAGCGAGGCAAGCCACCTCATGTTTCCAATACAAACAGAAATAGCAGGAGACAAACGAAGGGGGATGGTGGGGGGGTGGTGGTTGAAAGACCTCCACTGGGACCAGTCAAAACTCATTCACTTTACAGGGCAACACATACTTAACAGCACCACATCCTATCCAGGAAATACAGGGAGAACTATCCAATTAGAGCGCAGAGCTGAGAGGTTACTCTTCAGTTAAGAGCATCGACTCTGAAATCCTGGATTATGGCATAATAGGGCTGGTTATCAAATACCATGGGAGTGAGGGATCAAAGTAAACCTTGGAGGAATGGATGTTCCACCAGACCAAACACTGACTGACCCAGCAGGGGAAAAAGAGATCAGACAGGTCCTGGATCATCCTGATGAATAACAGACACTGGGCCTGTGACTGTGCACATGTACATGATGTACTGTATTTACATTGCATTTATTTGCCAGAGCCTTTTATCCAAAGTGACTTACAATAAGTGCATGGGGTGTGATGTACCATTAGTGATCTGGAAACTCAAGTTCAACCTATTAAAAAGACATTTAATTTGATAGGAAAAACAAGATTCACAGGGAAGAGAGCATAGCGTGCATGTGTCTGTGTGTGTGCATTTCAGAGAGAGAGAAAGAAAGAGAGCAGGAGAGAGAGAGCGAAAATGACATGGACAGATGTGATCACGTTCACCAAGGGTTCCAAAAATTGCAAGCATTTTCTAGTGCGTGACAACATGTGGTACTACAGTTCTGAAGTACTCATCCTCCACTGGCCAAGACCCCGAGGCCATCTTCTACACTAAAAGCACAGACATAAACTGCTGCAGAGGCATAACTCTCTTCAAGAGCAACTGGTAACCTGCAGACTAGCTGGTTCTAAAATTAGAATTACTATCAAAACAAAATGCATCCCACAGCATTGTCTTTCAACACAACCAATTATAGCCTGACCAAAATCCAAATTCATAGAATTAAAATCTGTGTAGTTTTCCATATTGATATAGCAAGAATTGCAGCCAGGGAGAATTCAGATTTTGTGAATTATGCCTCAGTGGGTAACTGCAATGCAGTGGCAGCCTTAAGCATCTGGGGGCCCATTTCAAACGCAAATGTGGGGCCCTATAAAACATAAGGACTTCATAATTTTGCTGAATGAAAGCTCACCACTTAGCCTATCCAGTGAAATTTCAACATTCCCGGATGACACTTGATGTTTATTTCTGATAATTTATTAAAATATTGGCAATAAAATATATGCATGTGCAAATAAATTTCTCAAAAACTGAAATGTGTAACTCACCCCAACAAGCTAGTTGCATTGCAAACTGCGGACGCCTTCGTGTACTTTATGCGTCGCTGAATTAGAAATTTTAAAAAAAGTTGCCACCTAAAATGATCAAAGGTTTAAATACAAACGGCGCAAAGAGCCCTTATGAGGGTACGGAGTTACGGGATAGCTCTAAAACATACTCACTGGGATAATGATAAGGTAAAATTTGGATGCAATTCAAACTTCGAAATCCCATCAACATCGCTTGAGTAGACTAGGTTTAGAAGCATTCGGTGACTCGTATTGCTAGATCTGAATTCAAATTTGCATATTACGCAACACTGGGTGACGCAGTATCCCTTTGCTTTGTCAGAGAATGAGGCTGGCTTTGCTATAGCCATTAAGATGAATAAAACCATCAATACGTTTTCAGCTTGTTCACCGTTTTAATGTTTTCATTCAATTGCGATTCCATGTGAATTAAGGAGCATGTTTTTTTCGCTCAAAGTACATGTAGCTAACGTTATATTAAAACGCAGCACAGTGTGTAACGTTAATGTTATGCACTGATAACAGATAGGCGAAAATCGAACAGGTCCGCACCGGTCATTTTCTGCCCGCTGTTTCTGCGTGGAGATGCTTGAACTCTGACTTGTCCCAGAAAACTCGCCTCTCGTGGGCTTTGGTTGGGTTATGTCCTGAAACTCCTTTGATATAGAGTAGCCAGAAGTTACCTAAGAGCCATAACTTCTTAGAACTTGGAAGCATACGTTCGTTTTCAAGGTGCGTAATTTCCGTCAAATACTCATCAGACACCAATAAAAGGAAAGCAGAAGAGTTCTTTAATGTTGCAACTTAAATTTTGCGAATTATCATCGCATTTTACCGATCAGAAGCTATTTTGACTGGGTCGGTTCCGGAAGCTACCAGACCCTGACCTGGCCCGAATCCAAACATTTCCATAATGTTCGTGGATAGTTTAATGCGTAAAAAACACCAAAAAAAAGATAAATAATGCTATAAAATGTACACATTAAAGCTCACTGTTATATACAATATTAAATACCCCCGGTATGCAGCAAGCGAATTACTTTTTTATTTGTTCACCTGCCAACTGATAAGTCCGAGGCGCTGGCAACATTGGCTAAAGTACTGTACTTCCGAAATTCCTGGAGCATCAGCTATCATTGCTCTTTTGCTGCAATCATTTGTAGACGATGAATAATTACTACACTTCTTTTCCAGCTCAGTGTCCATGAAACTATCATAATTTGCCGGAGAAAACCCATATGACCACCGTGAACCGTATATTCTGCGCATTCGCCGCAACTCAGAGAAGGGGCCCCATCTAGGGGGATTTCGAGGCACCAGCCGGGGGTGCGCTACAATGCCTTCATAGAAGGGTTAATGGGGTTTTTATAAGTCATTGCAAAATGTGCCAATTTGAGTGGCCGTCGGGGATCCCAAACATTTGTCTTTTTTGGGGGACTCAAATATTTTCCCGGTTTGCCTTTCCTGCCTGTGCGCCTCTGCGTGTTTTCATACAGTCAACGTGTAGGATGTTAATTCTTGCCTGGCAACTGGGGGCCCCCTGGAGGTCGGGGCCCGTTTCAACTGAAACGGTTGAAACATAGGTAAGGCCGCCTATGCTGCAATGATATGGTTTTCCAATTCTATATGGGGTCAACAGCACCCCAAAAACTTCAGAGGCGTAGCCTCGGTTGTACAGTCTTTCTCAGCAATGAATCTGCGTACAGCTGCTAATGCACACAAAGTCTCAATTGCTCAGACACAAACCAAATCCGACTGTCACAGCAGCGTGTTTGATGACAACGCGACGGCTTGCTACTGGATATTCGGTTACGCCCGAATCGACCCGCCTACCCCTCGGGGAGGAAGCGAGGAACTGGAGACAGCGTCAAACTTACCAGCCGAAACAAAACAGCGCGAAGTGGAACCCCAGGAGTGTTGCCACCATGTGCCTGACGAAGGGGCTGGTTTTACAGGGGTGGAGGTACAGGCGGAACCAGACTGCCGTGAGCAGAGCAAACAACTGGCAGACCACAAAGTTCACCTGGAAGGAGCAGACAAGCAGACAGAGGGGAACTTCAAATCAACAGTAATTAAAAGCATTTTAATGAGCACTGCCAAACATGGCGGCATGTTCACATTAGATATACAGGCCATCATGAGTGCAACTCAGTAGATGTACATGGCAATACTGAAATTAAATTTACTTGATGGTGCCGAGTGTCATCAAAATGTATCCATTTTACCCATTTAAAAAATAGTAGACAGTTTGGTCGCTCATAACCAATTTGTGCACACCTGGATGCTTGTATTACTCAGTCACCCAAGTAAGGCTAAAAAAAATAATCACCAGGCCTCAATCCCAAGGTCAAAGCTCCAGTCCAAGGTCAAAAACTAATTCTCAATATATGCAGTATTGCGCAAAAGTTTCAGACACCCTTGATTTTCCCATTTGAATTTGGTCTTAAAACTTATTTTTTTGTTTTCCACATCAGAGTTGCTAAAGATAGAAGGCAGATTTAAGACAACGAATATTAATTTAAAAATAATTTTACAAATAATGTTTGCATTTCATTAAAGAAAGTAGATATAAATTATATTAGGCTCAGACAGAGCCCTGATCTCAACACCATCATCATGGCTGCCACAGAAGCAAGTTAGACAGTGGGTGTGTAGACTGACTGAGGAAATTCTACCATATGCTTAGAACAAGCAAAAAGCCAATCATCTTTGATTACAATAGAACTACAGAACAGTGTACCCAATTTTTTGTTATCGAGTAGTCACATCAAATATTGAGTAGATTGAGGTTTTATTAATTCATGCCTCTTTATAGTATATTTTGTAATATTAAGAGACCTCTCATTTCATGATTTTTAGAAGCATTTTTGCCAAACTGAATAGCTCTAAATATGCCTTAAACCTTTGCACAGTACTGTACATTCCTATTTGCACCTAATACAAATCTGAAGTTTAAATGCAGTAATATATCCTGTAATTACATGTACCTCACAAGTTATTGATTAAACCATCAATGAGGCTTATAACTGGTATACATCACTGAACGCGATAGCAGCTGACTGAATCAGCAGGCCTTTGTCAGAATCAAGCAATTTTGATAATCGCCATGTTCAACATTAATCTGCAATAACACTGGCTAAAAGGCCAGGGAGGAAACATGTAATTCTTCCATTTAATGGTCACGTTGCAGAGCAGCAACCCCTTGTGGTCTGTCAGGTACCAGCAGTCTGCCTGCATACACTGCATATTAAGTGATATTAAGCATTCAACAGGGAGGTAATACAGAAATGTCGCCTTTTATGGTACAATGCTAGATGCTATGCTAGCGCATTTCAACATAAATGGAACGAGCTTTAGGTTATCGTCTGAAGCATTGGACTGTCCCGTAACCACAATTTTTAAAGGCCAAAAATCATTAGCATATGACCAATGTGCCCGTTATCGCTTCAAATATTTTGAGGTTACAAGAGGACTTTCAGATACGTACCAAACACAAGAACTACAGCGACGTTTATCCATTTTGTCCAGTCTGTCAGAATGAATCAAAACAATCGCATCACGGGGTGTTTTTTTCCCCCCATTTCTTTCCTTTTTGAGCTTTACGTCGGCTACTAATGACATTTGATACCTCAGCTTGATGAAATTTATAAGTTAAAATGAATTGCTTATATTATATTACAATGCGAAAAAATGCTGATGGAAATGGCTGCTTTATAGGTTTCCTGTCTAGTTTGTTTGAAAGAACAAATACACACATCCCTGCAGGCAGGTCAGGGGACATCAGATAAACATCACTGTAGTTCCTGTGTTTGGTACACCATTCTGAAAGTCCTTCTCCAAATTCAACATTTTTAGAAATGGAATGATAAGGGGCATATGGGTCATATGATCCAAAGCGTCAGGCGCTGACATAAAGCCGTTGCTCTTTCCATTTATGGTGAAATGCCGGGCATAAAGCAGGATACCAGAAAGGGCATGCAATTGTGTTTCCACATCACTTCCCCATGATTATCAATCCTCAGCTAGCAACAAATTGCAAAACATAAAGGAGGAAATAGAAGCCTATTTCAGTAAACGGGCCGTAGAAGGATTTACAGAAGTTTGTTAAGCCAGATAGGATGAATATCTAAATTTTATTGGACCACCTAGCAGCACCTCAATAGGTATTCTTCATCTCTAAGTGTTTGTAACTATGCATGTGTGTATACAGTATGGGCAGATACGAGAGGGAAAGTGAGCGAGATTCAAGATGTTAGCCACATGCATCATGTCATACTCGTGTAACACTCCATGGTTACGGCATAACACATCACTATCATGGGTTCCGCAGGTCCATCACAGGACTTAACATTTCACCAGCAGGCTGTCTTGTACATGGAGGCATTCATTTAACCATAAACCGTTCAAATATAGACTCAAACCACCAAGCCAAATCAGGTGACACAGTCGTGTCCTCTTTCTAACCCACAAAGAGCACGTAACTCAAAGTGAATACCCTGCCACGATGATTAGCTAAAGTACAGCTTTAAATCTGGGCAGTAGATCTTTTCACTGGCATCACGATGTGACGAGTCTGGCCTGAAGCTGTCAGACTCGACAGGCGGAATAACAATGACACCGAGGAGACGGAACTCCGCTCATCGCACATTCAATCGCACTGCTCATTATTCTTCCACATCACAACCACAACAATTTGCTTCACCTGCATTGGTCTACCTTCGTCCTGCTCTTCAATTCTGATAAAGGAGAGAACCTTTGGAGCTGACGACCACAACACAGCCACAGACGAGCACAACTGCCGCCGGCAATATCGGCGCTGCCCGTAGGGTAGCCCTTGCGTGGGCTGTCCAAGTGAAATTTCAGTTTGGATCTTCAAACTGAAGGGCCGCGAGGGAGAATCGACAAGGACAATCAACTTTCACATGGTAGGGAAATACAGGTTTGTTGCTCAGATGGAAGAGTCTTTACTGCCATCATAAAAAGCTTACATACTAAGGAAGTCAGCCTTAATGCTGACACATGCTTGCACAACACAGAACAAGCTAAAGAAAACCACCTGAAATCTCAAACTATTCAGAAAGGATATTTTACCCTCTGAATCTCATTCTACTGTGGCCTTGACTGCTCCTCAGACGAGATTGAGCAGAGCACTAAAACCAATGGTTATTCGGTGTATGATTTATTCAGTATGAGCGGAGGGTGTCCATTTTAAAAGAAGCCTTGCAGGGTAAGCAGACCATAGTCACAGAGGGTATTTGAAATCCAGTCTCAAAAACTAGCCAGTTTGCCATTTTCTTTTGATGAAACCCAGGTTTTGTAACCAAAGGCTGACCAAAAACACTTGCAGTAAATCGGCCTCAGAGTATGGGAAATGTTTCCGTGGTCGTCCGATCAGAGTTTAAACACGTTTTCGCATATTTAGCACCCAATAACAACCTAAACACACACAAATTTCCACCCAGGAACAGGGGGAGGGCATTTCATTCCAAAACTATGGCACAAGGCCTGATGAGGATGCCACATCTCAGAAAAGTACAGACTCTTGGCAGATACTGACAAACTGATAACCCCTAAATCCACATCTCGCGAGGCAGCATTCCAAAGCAGTAGTGTTTTCCATATAGTGGCCTTTGTCACATCAACAGTAACATACAACGAACTCTGGTTGACCTTGAACTGCATCTGTTATTTTCCCTCCGGCAAAAGATGACCAACATCCAGGCTGACTAAGGCCTAAAATTAGCCATTTCAAAGGAGGTCAGCTCTGCAGCATGCCCACTCACCAGATTAGTCAGAAGATATGTTGTCACCATCACTTTGTCTGGCTATTTAAAACAATTAAAAAATACTGACCTTACTCCATACAGCCTTTCGCCAGGGTTAAATATTTCTCACTAGCACCGGGCAGCCCAGCCAATGCAACCGATTGCCACAACGCTGCTGCAGTGTAGCGACAATGCTGTACCATTGACTAAATATTCCTGTCACACGGAGAACATTTTCTGTTAGCTGGGATTGAAGCCATCACGACAGAGGGCTAGCTTTAGACGACTAAAAAGATGAACACTCTCTCAGGAGAATTCCTCCAGCCTAGCTCGAAGCCATATTTTGAGACCTGTAACTCACAAGGTGACACCAATGGAGAACTATCGATCGCTAGTCTGACAAACAAATCCACAGAGAGTGTGGCTGCTGTTAATAGGTCAAATGAAGGAATCGTGGAGCTTTCACATCATTTGCTACTCAAAACCTTCGCGCCCGTCAACCCAACATACTTACAACGCATCGATTGAAGGTTAAGGGGGAAGCCAGACATAGATTCTGCAATCATCAAAAATGGACTGAGCTGATACACTTTCTACTGACAATAGACAGGGAGAGCTGAGGATGATTTGCAGTAGGGTCTACACTCTTCTGTACGTACAGCGAGCAACATAATTCACTGGACAGTGACCCAAAAATGTCTCTGTCCAATGAATTACGGGGCTCGCTCCATGTATAATCAATGTACGTCACAAACTGAATGGGGCCGAGTAATTTAACTGTGGTGTGTACAATCATAAAAACAAGCCCTTCCGCGCCCAATACTTATACTCCGAACAGTTTCGAAAGCAGCACACTATGGAAAACTAGGCAGTTACAAAACCGTGAAAATTCCATACACATAATTAGTCTCTGCATATGGGCAATTCCTAAAGATATCAAAGGTGAGAATGATTCAAATGCAACCAAGCGAGAGAAAGAGGATAAAGAGGGGGAGCGAATGGAAGGATAAAATAAGTGGCAGAGATGAAGAAAGAGACAAAGACAATGAGATGGAAGCTGACAAAGAATGATCTGACCTAAAGCATTGACTAGCCACATTAAACCCCTTCCCTGTGGTTCTTAAATGAGGTTGAGAGCAGGAACGACAGCCAATCAGGCGCCCAAGCGCACGGATAATGGAGGCAATGCAGCCCCTAATGTGATTCCTTTATGACGTAACCGCACGCACCTCGCTGGTTGCGCAGCCGGCTACGTCTTGACAGATGTTCCTCCCTCCAGTGAAAGTCACCTTGAATGAACGCGCAGGCGAGATGACCCACGAATCGGGACAAAGAAGCTCGGCAGGGTTTACGGCTTAAGCGGAGCACACCACGGCTTCCTTAAGCCGTAGCTTTGGACAGGACAACCAAAAAAAGCACAATATTGTTTGCCTTCTTGCCTCTGCTTTGAGTATACAGGGGATGGACTAATTATTGGAAAATGGCTCAGTACACTGAAGTATCTAAAACACAAGCACACAATCATCCACACAGGTATTCATTTCAATGCTAATTAGCAGCATATGCCTGCTTAAAAGTGGTGTGATCTGCAGCACTTTGTTAATGAAGTCTCAAAAGCAAGATGAAGGTATTACGGTGACAGAGTAACAATGGGGCTGCGCAGTTTACAATTTTATCCTCTCTCTATACATAAGAACTACATACATAAAATGTATTGCCATAATAACCTCCACCAAGGACATTTTACTGTCAGTTTGGATTGCTTGTAGGTTTGTTTGCCAGCAGGATTACAGAAAAACTATACACCCAATTTTTATGAAACTCGGTGAAAGGGTATGGCATGGGCAAAAGAGGAACCCATGAGATTTTTTTGAGGAATCAACTCACGGGGCTGAATGATCAAATTATTTTGTTCTTTATAAAGCATTTGGCTTTGACGGAATAAATGTCATACATCTTAAAAATCAAGTAGACTGTAGTACAGCTCAATTGTGACAAATTTCAGTTAATTGCAGAAATGAAAGGTCACTCATTGAATAACGACTTGTTGAAATGTGCACAGATCTCTGAAACAGAATAAACAGAATGGAGATGGTTTCAAGTCTCTAGCTGTGATAGTAGCAAAGTTATGAACCAAAATGTGCTTTTGTTTTTGGTGACCTTGACATTTGACCCAGGGACTAAAAAAAAAAAAAAAAAAAAAAAAAAAGTATAGGCTTCTGAAGACAAACCTCCTCCATCATATGGTGAAGTTTCATGAGCATAAACAATATGCAAAGAGTAAAAAAGCGTGTTACTAACAAACAAACAAACAAACAAAAGAAAAGGTCATTCATAGAATGATGACTTGCCGAAATCGTGCACAGATCTCCGAGATAGAATGAACAGAATGCAGTAAGTTTCAAGTCTCTAGCTGGGACAGTAGCAAATTTATGAACTAAAATGTGGTTTTAATGTTTTTGGTGACCTTGACCTTTGACCTAGGGACTAAAAAAAATTATAGGCTTCTAGCGACAAACCTCCTCTATTATATGGGGAAGTTTCATCAACATTTACGATATGCAAAGGGTAAAAAAGCGTGTTACTAACAAACAGATAGACAAACAAACAAACAGACGACTTACACAACTGACAAACATACTTGCCAAAATCGCAGATTACGACAAGTAATAAAATGACTAGATCACAATTCACTTTCACGGGTACCAGTAATACTCTGGGCTGGGCTACACATGTAGTACGCTACAGGACAAAATATTACAAACACCAGGCCAAAATATTACAAACACCCAGCATTTTTCAGAATTTGGCTGGTTTTTCTCAACTTAAAGTATATTCTTAGCAACAACAAAAACAGAATAACATAAAAACGCATATCTTAACTAGAAATGCGCAAAATTATTTCTTAAAAGATACATATATTCAACTTTCTACAAAGTAGCCTCCTTTAGCCTCGATTACAGCCTGACACATCCAAAGCATTCTTTCCAGCACTTCAAGGAGAGAACCTCCTGGTGACTCATTCCAGGCTTTCAAGAGTTCCTTCATGAGCTCTTTTGAACTTGATGGGTGCATTTCTCTGACTGTCCAGTAAAGTTCATCCCACAGCAACTCAATGGGTGACTAATCTAGTGACTGTGGGGGCCACACCATCTTCTGAAGCACTCCTGCTTCTTCCTGCCCCACCAAGTTCTGACCACCCAGAGGGCAAAGTATGCTGGTGTTAAGGTTTCCAAACAACAAAATACAATCAGTTTGACCAACAAGTTTCACAAAAAAGTAATTACTGGCAAAGCTAACCCATGTCTGTGGGGCTCTAATCCAGGCTAAGGAGCAATATGTGTTCAAAGTTGAATTTCAAGATGTACAGTTGTTAGCAAGCAACATTTTTAGTCAATACAAGTGTAGTGTAGTTTAAACTTCATACAGTAAGCAGTCATTATGGGGCATCTAAGGATATGCAAATCTGCAAACGCAGCCATTATACATGTCTGGATATTCCAGACATATAACAGTTGCATATACAGATTTGCATATAACAGAAGAGAGGACAGTTGGCCTTGACAGAGGTTTGCACTCTGAGTGCCCATTAGTTTCCCTTTGCTTTATCATCATCTATGATCTTCATTAATGTTATCTTAAGCATTATTATAATTCTAACTATAATCATCACAATTATTAAACTGTCCAAACAGCGAACAAGCAACCAGGATTCCAGTTTATTCCGATATTTTGTGCTGTTGAAAACCGATCATGTGGCAACTTGTTTAAAAGAGCTCCCGTCTTCAGCAGCTTTGATTTTGATATCTTACATCAATGAGCAACAATAGCTGCAGTTAGTGCTCTTAGGGTTAAAAAGATTCTCTGTTCATTTCTGACTGAGCATACATCCTGTGAATTAAAAATAAAAATAAAATAAAAATAAAAATGTCCCATATGGTCGAGGCATTACTCCGATTTAGTGGCACCGTGCATGTGGCAATCGCACCCTAATAAATGCAGGCAGAGTACAGAGAAGGTTTTTGAGCGCAGGGTGTGTTCTGATGACAGCTCAAAGTAAGAACAGTCTGTTGAAGCCGAGGGCCGACACAATACTTGGGTGAAAGAGCTGATCCAGGATCAGGTTTCCCATGACCATATCTTAACCTGTCCATCATGAGCCCAACAGCTCACAGCTGCTGGCACACTCTGCACGCAAATACTTTAAAGTCTCTATCCTGAGAGGGTATGCTAATCCACGCAAGGCTCAAATCTCTATCCTCCCACTGCTTTACACAGCTCACCTCCACCTTCTGAGTCAGCCCTTTTCTCAGGGGCTCAACACCAAACGGGGCATTTCACATAAAGCCCCGGAGCATTGTGCCCTGTAAACAATTTCACACAAGCCTCCAAAAGTCTCACACACAATCTCTAATTTCACACAGACCCCATGTCCACCATACTTTACATGCCACACATAGACCAATTATCAGTTTTTACACTCAAACCCCTGTAATTCAGAAAAAAAAATCCCTTACTAAACAAGCTCGAGTGCCACTGAGCTCTACTGAAGAAAAGCTTCCTCCATATTGCAAATGGGGCATTTGAGAGGAAACCATGACACCGCATGTGAAAACACACAGTTCACATTTATGCCTGCTTGTCCAGAGGGACTGCAGTATTACAGCTGGATACATATTGAAGCAATTTCACTTAAGTGCTTTGCTCCAGGGTACAATGGGAGCAGCCCCACTAAAATGTGAACCCATAATATTCGTGTTATGAGCTTGCTTCTCGAGCGATTATACTACATTTCAGCATGATATGGGGATCATCTCAAGGGCAGTTCACATTTATGAGCCAAACGGCTTAAACAGATCACCCTATCAGATTTGAATGCTCACATGGATTGTCATATGACACCGACTTAAGTGGAGACACTTTGTATATCTCCGCCAGGAAGGTAAACTGGAGTTTCGTAGTCTGTTTGTTTGTTCGTTTGTTTGTTAGGCAGTTAACTGTGTATCTCAAATAGAAATGGATTGATGTCAATGAAATTTTGTGTGTTGAAAGATACTCCACTAAGGAGGAACTGATTAAATTTTGGTAAAGATTTGACTCATAATCTTGATCTAGGATCCAAAAGAATTTCTACGCGCCTTTAGACAATACTGTCAAGACTCGTTTAACACTCATGTTCAATGATAATTCCTCCACTAATGAATTTCAAAATGGAGGCGGTAATGTGTTCCCCGAGTTCTAGTTTACCAAAGTTTACTAAAGTGATCCTTAACGCCAAGTTTCCAACTATAGTTCTGCCAAGCCTGACTTTGTGAATACCAAATCCCAATATGTGGCAGCCAAATTGATTTTCAATCTGAAATTTGTTAAATAAACAAGTATTGTGATTGTGCAATTTGGCAGAAGGCATTTGCATGTTAGCATGTTGAGGAAACAGTATTTTCCTGGGGCCTCCAAAACAGCAGATCAAATAAAGCCCTTGGCAGGGAAAATGAAAGCCCGTTCCCAGGAGAGGGAATCAATTTTACTGACGAGACAGAAGTTTGTGATTTTGGAAAACAGCAGAGGCCAAATTCCCAGGTTGGCTGGGGGAGCCCAATTAATTTTTGTGATTGGTAGTGCACTCCCGAAACGATATACATCGATTTTTCAATGCTGTGCTTCACTGAGGTCAGCGGCGCAACATTCACAACTGTACCAAGTCTCCCTCTTCATACGCTGCATGGCCTAAAATATGCGGACAGTCCTTGGTCTGGGTTATTTTTAATACTACGAGCAAGCCCGCTTGGTTTCACCGAAGGATTATCACAATGCTAGAGCATGTAATGACAATCCAGAAGATTCTGTAATTCTAACAATTTGGGAAAATCCCTCCCATATTTCAGCATGAAAATGGCTGCTTACAGAGAGCAAGGCCCATGCATGGTGTGTTGATTGCTGTCAGAGGAACTCAACATCACAGAGCCTGAATTTCAACCCAACAAACACCAATAGTATCAACTATTTTGAACCAAGGCCTAAATAGCAAACATCTCTACCTGACCTCAATATATCTTTTCTGGTCAGTATGGATGCAAATCACGACAGCAGGATTACAACATCTAGAGGAAACCCTATCGAAAGAGAGGAAGCTGTTACAACAGCATAATGATTACACCCATTATTTTGGACTGAGATGTTGTTTGAACAGGTGACCACATACTTCTGGCAAGTCACCTTCAAAGGAAAAATCTGCATTTTCCAATGTAAGTGGTCAGAATTACGGGCCTCAATGGCCAGTAGAACCAGCCATGGCATCTGGCATTCCTATTTCCTTTCCCATCCCTGGCAGGGCTATTGTTATTGGAAAAATTAGTTGATCACAGAGGGGGGAACCTTTAACTCCTCCACAGACTGCAGATTTTCAAAATGAGCCAATCAAAACCTGTAGCTTTTCATATTATCAATAAAAAAATAAAAAAAAAATAAAAAACATTTTCTGAATGTATCACTTCTTCCAAAAATTAAATTCTGGAAATCTGGCTGAAGTTTGTATCCAATGCGACTTAAGAGTTGATTCAACTAAGCAGGAGCCAATTTTGTCCTCAAGAACAAAAGGTCCCCAGCGGCTGCACTGATCTTACTAGCTCACTCGGTTAAGGCGCCGCATTTACGGAGCAGTAGTGACTACCACGGCGCGGGTTCGATCCCCGGTCGTACCAACCAGCAGTGGTTGGCAGCTTTTTCAGAACAGTGTACGATTGGCTAAAGCGCTGTGGGAATGCAAATTGGGAAGGGACTGCTGGGAAGGGATATTAAAAAATGATTGCCTTGTTCATTGCTCAAGCGCCTCCTGTTGGCCAGCCGGGCGCTCGTCAGTGAGATTCTAAGCTTGCTCATGTTCGGGTATCCTCTGCCCTCGTTTTGAACTTGCGATAGTTTCAACCAATGGGTGTAAAGATGCAGCGGCTGACAGGCGCGTGCTTCGGAGGAGAGCCGCGAACTGTCTCTGTCTCCTGAGCTGGCAATAGGGGGTTGCATATGAGCAAGCCTTGTACATAGTTCATGGATTGGGTATTCCAGATTAGGGTGGGATTGCAGATGCCAAATTTTAGAAAAAAAGAATGAATGAATGAATAAATAAATAAATAAATAAATATTCAATCGCCAGAGTCCCAAACAAGCACAACAGTTAGGGGGCGAGAACACAGAGTTCGTTTTTGTTTTCTCAGGTCATTGGGGTTTTTTTTTTTTTTTTATTTATTTGCCAGTTGTAATGCGTGGCGGACGCACGTCTATTTATCCAACATCTCCTCTACTGTGTTTAAACGCAGAGCATCCAAAGTTAAACTCTGTTCAACATTTCTGAAAATGTGCCCCTAAATCTAAGTTTCAGACCAAGCGATCAATCACAAGAGACAATGAGAGGGACTTCTATTTCCATTGGTCAATGGTAGTGAACGGTTATAGTGAAAATGTCACAATATTCAACATAGTCAGAGGAAAAGTCACCTGTCATCAATTTCAACGCGTCTCCCTTTCTCCTTGCTTTTAACAGATGAACATTCATCGTCCCTTCTTGTGTTCTTCCCAAAAGCAAGCACCTCTCCAGTGTGCACGACCCCTTACAAGGTTACTGGCTGTGATGAAGACTGGAGCAGGCAAGGAGACATAACTGACAGTGTCGGCCACCAATGGGGCAGGGTTGTTACAGCACCTTGTAACCCTAAACTGCCAGAACATAACAGGTTGCCAAGTCAGAACCTCAAAACCTGCATGACCAAGGACATTCTTCTATTAAGAATGCCCAGAAAACGCCATTTCACTTCCAAAATAAGTTTTGCATTGTAGCGCACAGTTACATCACAAGGAACAGGGGGTTGCTCTCATTCACAGCAGAGTCCGTGGGAAGAATTTTCCAGAACTTTTAGCCATTCCACTAGTTGTGAACAACAACATAAACAGGACATGCAATTAGAGAGCTGGGAATGGAACATATTGTGTTATGTACTAAAGTTAGCCCACGCCTGAGGCGTTTTACGCAACTACCCACCTGCCAATTTAGGACGCCGCAAACATAATAATGATGGCAGATTAGACCGCAGGCATGAAAAACAGGTTTGGACAAACAGCGCTGCACTGTGTTCCAATGTGACCTCAGCGGAGATGAATAGTTCTGGGGATAGCCAACGCCGGAGCCATCGTGGCCTGCCCTTTTCAGGCTGGGGGACATAAATTATCGTGTTGCTCGTACAATTTGTTCTTCATCAGTTTCACAAGAGTAAAGAAACGCAGCAATAGGAAGTAAAGGGGGGAAATTGAAGGTCTTCTGCTTTTAACCAGAAAAAACAGTGCCAGGGGATAGTGCTGGTAAATTCAGATGAACGATTCTGCATCATTAATGCGCAATTCAATCGGTACAGTAACTATTTGGCAGCCAAGTAAACGATGCCTTCAAAGTCATGAGACTCCTCTTTCCCTATGGGGTTGGGTAAAATAAAATTGATGAGAAACCAAGCAAGGCCTTTAAAGAACCCAGCAGAAAATGGGGGTGGTTAGTGGGTCCATTTGCTGAACCACTATCATCAGCCATTCCGGGGGGAAAAAAATTGTTCACAGAAATTAATAAAAAGACATGAAAGAATATTGAAAGTAGAGCTCACACAGAACATCACTCTTATTTTTGAAAGCACAACGGTGACATTAAATGTGAAGAGGGACCAAGCCCTCAGAAATGACTCGCTCCAAATATCAGGAGACAAACCTGGCATACCTACAGGAAAAGAAAAAAAAAATCATTGCACAAACGCAGGCGAGCACATAATTCAGCCGAAAGGGCATTTGAGAACACAGCCTGAATTAGACCCGAGAAATGGAGCAGCAAATTCATCACAGGTTTAGAGCTTAGAGGACAGGACAGAAGAGCCACAATAAATTATTTTCATCATGTAGGCTGCTACATCTTACCACTTTGGACAAAACAAAATAGCGACAAATGCTCAAGAAAAACACAACTTCAGATAATAACATTACAATGTCGATGGGGTAACTAGTTTTTAATAACAGCTTTCTGCCGTTTGTAGTTTTATACGGTCATGTTGTCGCAAGCAATAAGCATTTTGAGAAGTGCGAGTTCCCCCTATAAGCCACCAATTGCCTAAAGGCTGGCATTGCAAACATATCCACAGCATTTACTTCATAATCATTTGGTTCAGGAGATGAGAGACTTGAGAAAACTGTGGTATAATTGTTCATGTAAACTAAAAACAAACAGCAACTTTAACTGCACAGTTATTGCACGTATTCAACTAGATAGTCGGTCGCCCACTGGTCAACTTGTGTCCTGGACCCCCATAAGTGATCACTCCCAAAATTGATAAGCTTTGTGACCTTACCACGCAAAGGCCCTCACCAAATATGAAACAAATCAGTTGAAACATGCGTCATGTAGAGTGCTCACAAGAAAATCTCTATGGGCGCAGCGGGACGATAACTGATCCATTGTATCCCCGACTCATCATCTGAGGATACAACCAACTCCCAAACTATAAAAGCAAGCATTATACCCCTTAATACATAAGGGCAATTCCATGGTGACTCACGTTACATTCAGAGAGGGAACAGGCCTTTTGGTATGGCCTGGTAGTAACACTTGCACTCCTAGAATGTTCATATATTGTGACAAGCATGCGAGGGACTAGGCCTACTTGGGGCCAGAAGGAAACTTTGCTGGTCTAATGTAGGAGTTAGTAGGATGTAAAATTGTGAGCGTGACTGACGTTACAAAAAAAAAAAGAAAAAAAAGAAAAAAAAAGGCCATTCAGAAAATTGATCAACTTTGTTTCAAACTGGTCTTCAAACCGTACAGGGTTGACAGCTTTTTTCATTCCATGATATTAGGTGACAAGCAACTTAAATTCTTGAAATTATTGCCATGTTCCAAATCAAGAGCATTATCAGAATAATTACATAATTATGCATGACTGACGCTACGTGACTGACATTACAGTTTGTAACATCAGTCATCTAACGTTTGTTAGAGCGCTCAAAGTTACAGAGAATGGATTTCAGTTGACAAAACAAAGAATTTGACAAGCAGTTGTCATGTTCTACATATTCATTTACTTTAACAGCTTACTAAATGGTAATAATGGTACTTGAGTGTTTTCTAAACCATGCCAGGTGCAGTGCTGACAATACCTTCTTGTTTTAAGTGAGATGTGAATACTCTGTCACTTTATTGACTCAGATTTAATGAGTGGCGTTCACTAGCCTGACAGGCCTGATACAGAGCTTTAAATGGTAAAAAAAAAAATTTAAAAGCTTCTTCTCAACTGATATTGCACCCAACCACCGCTGGCTGGCTGGGTCAAAAAAACCATAAAATAACGGTGAGGAAAAATAGGCTGAAAAAGAGAGTTGGGTGAGTTTTAAAAGCCCAGTATAGGGCATTTCAGAATGTTTGTAAATAATATGCGCCAAGATACTTCCAGGTGGCAGAACGCAAGCGGCTTCCCACTGACCTGAAGAGATCCGGCCGGGAAAGTCTGTCTTAAATGAATAAGTTCGGGGTTTATGACTTGATATTTTGTAAAACGAGACGAGAAATGTTGACTGTTAAATCTGAAAACATAGGTTTTGTAACCAGAAAATACATCTGTGGTGATATACGATGTATCTACCAGCCATCCACCTGCGTTAGTAATCAGCTACCGACGAAGTACTGTTACGAGACGAGCTTGCAACGCCTATCGGCGGCAGGTATAGCCTGCCTTTACCCTATGGCTTTTGCAGCTAATGTGACAGCTGAGCCCCTGGTGACAGCATTCTCTGGTGACAGTCAGTGACAACAGCATCCGCCGAGGAAAAAGCACATAACTGTTTATTTTTAACTATATTAAAATGGTGGTGAAAAAAGGTGAACAAATAAGTTCTTGCGCTGAACTGTTAAGTAGACAAGAACGCAACTGTCTCAAACTTTAGATTCAGCTTACTGTGCCCTCGCGTTCTTGGAAGTTTCTACTCCCGTTCTCAATTTCTCAAGTTTGAACTCACAAATATGGGAGTCCGTGAGAAATGGCAGTGCTTATGCTAGCTAGCGTTTGTCCAGCTGTAAAGAAACACCCACAACTAGGCTACACAGCTGATGGCTTAGAACTAGCTGTCACCGTATTGAACTGGCTCCATCGATATGCTTTACAATTGACACAGTACAAGATAAAGTTAAATGCGTCAATGTAATGGCAAAAGTAACAGCTGTAACACACTGAAGGCTTGCAGTCTTTTTTTTAATGTAGTGCAAGCAAACTAATTTTTGACTAACGTTTCGCTAAGAACTCTTTGGCTTTTGCCACCCGGAAGAACGTCTATTACTGCTGAGACGTCATGGTAAATTGTCCTATTCCAATATGAAGTCATTCTGCTGCACTTCTAATGAACATTATGGATGAGGAGAACTCAATTCAGTACTGGACATTTTAGAGGGCTTGGTATTCCAATTTAACTGAAATAATCTTTTCTTGGCTGCTCTGCAGCACAGAGGTTGCCTTGGTATGCCTGATACACTTTCCCAGGTGGCACAGTCAACAGTATACATGTACTTTGTGTACATGATGAGATCATTTCTTTGAGTGTATTAACCTTCATCAACTTGTAACCTGACAGACTAGCCAGACTATAATGAAAAATACTTACGCAGATATAGTATCTGTGATAAATTAAAGAGCACTTTACAAACCTGCTTATCAGTGGAGGTAGATTTAAGAAATGCCGTCTCTGGTTTCTTTCGAAGAAAGAAGAGGAAATGCATCATTGGAAAATCATGAATATTCATGTTGAGCTTATATTCATAAAGAGAGCTTGTCAGAGACAAGTATTTTGCTGCAAAACTTTGTTGTAGCTTGTTGTGTTGAATCGTGATTGATATTACAGACCCGGGTTTACTTGTGACTGACGTTACATGCGACTGACGTTACCAACTTTATTGCATTCTCAGGAAAGATTGATACATGATAAGCAACAAATGGACTACGTTTTAGGTTGCAAAACTAAAGCACTGGATAAGAAACAAGTTTAGCATCTAGATATAAAGTGAGGCTAATTCATGCATATTTTGATGGTGGAAAAACAAGAAAAAGCATGTCCTCTTCGATGCACCATAACTACCTTCACCACATCATCCCAACCAAAACAACTTTTGTTCCATAAAGTTGAACCTCTGTTCTGTTTATTTCAAGCACTTTTTTCCACAATTTCTGGAAAAAAAAAAAAAAAAAAAATTGGCCTCTGAGCCTCTGCAAAATGTAATTGCACACAACTTAAAACTCAGCAAGGTTAAAGTTCACAGAATTAAGTTACATTGGCTGAAGAAATGGTAGTATCCTCAGTTTCAGGAATACAATAGATGCCTGGTCATAAGTCATCATAAGAGGACATAAGTTTCAACATTTGGGGAAATTTGTGACCACAAAGTAGCCCAAGAACCTGGGGCACGTTATTCTCTGGTCTGCTTCCGAAATGAAGCCCTCTGCAGAGTTTGTCCTGTTTGGCTTGGTGCTGAATATGGAGCCGACTACCTCATATTTCTCATAAATTAAGGATGCATTTACTTTGGAATCCGCTCACACTCCGCCGGAAGATAACATCGCCACGGCTTCCAGCACTCAGCCGCAAACGGCTACGGCAAGCAGATTTTTAACATTCAGTTTCTTCTGCTTGTACTTAGCCCGTCAATTATTTACATAAGGGTACAACATCCTCTTGCTGTAGGCCGTGATAAGGAGAATTATTATAAATGTACACACAATTAAAAAAGTAGGCCAGAATCAGATGCAGCTTCTATCCAGACAGGAAGTCTTCAACTCTTAATCTGGATACTGCAATCACAAGCACAGCGCAGTCCTAAATTACTTGAACATTTACCATTTATAAAAATGGTGGTTATTCGCAAGATGTTCACCAAGTGCCGGTGTACATGCCCCCGAATTACAGCTGAAAGTTTGCACTTTAGTCTCATGTCAATTGTTTCATATCAATTTGCTGAAGAACAAAGTAAAATCAAAAAGAGTTTATCACTGCCAAAACGAATACAAAACCCTACACATTCCATTGCCCATAATTATTTTCTTGAACTGCTTCATTTTTACCCCAAATATGAATGTTCTTTTGAATGGTTCACAAGTCAAAATGAGTTGCAAAGACAATCTAAAGACATGAGTAGCTAATAAATGCCTGAACGAAATAGTAATGTCAATCAGAAACGACACTGACACTCATAGTGTGCATAACCAACAATCAAATCAAACAATATAATTCCCCTGTAAAGAGTACAACTCATCAGAAAAAAAAAACAGAAATGCAGCATGATGGGGAAACTCATACAGTCACAATTTTTATGACCGATACAGCCTCTTCATTCAAGGGAATACTCCCCTTACATAAACTAGAGACAGCCACATGACATATTAACTGTGTCAATAAGCCAAGATGATGTCTTTGCCAATAAACCATTCTTACATAAGCCGATAAAGCAGTCAGGAAATATGTGCTTTAACTTCATGGCTGTTAAGCAAGTCCTTAATAAGGAAGTGAGTGAGAACAACTGAGGGCTGCAGATGTGAAGAACAGCCTGCAATACGCATTTTGAAATGAGCAAGTTACTCAGAGCTAATGCAACTCCATCAGGATTCATATAGGAGTCCAATAGCGCCCATATGTCCTTTATCAGGGCTGATTCAATGCTGACATTTCACGGTGTGAGCATGTTACCGTAGCTGCAGAAGCAGCCTATTGTTTTAAATCATCTGACGACAGGCGTTGTGCAGGACAAAGCGCTACTTTTTTTAACAACTGAAACTGCTGAGTGGCAGAATTTTTACATCATGTGCCAACGAATAATTCTCCCCGAAAACAGAGCCACATAACCAAGGTCCACAGCAGCAGGGTTGTCGGCGGCATATGTTTAAGTTCGTCTGTACACGCACACCGGTGAGGTAACTCTCGCTTTCACCGGGCTCCGCTCGACCTTTCAGAAGACTACATCTCCACTGCCGTTCAATACGCCATCGATCACGCCACGCTCGACTCCACGACTCCAACACTCGCACAAGCGTTCAGAGCGCGCGCGGTCTGCTCTTTAATTCATGTGTGCTCATGTGTCCAGTTACAGTCTAGACTATCTGCCACCTCTGTATCATGTGCAGCGAACCTTTATCTTCTGAATGCTGTGCATTGAGGGAGGTTTGGACGTCCTTTGCGAGGTAAAAATCTAAGCCAGAAATGTATGTTCTCAATCTTGGAAAGCATCGCAGCGGGCAGGGAAAAACCGGCATGTATGCCTGAAGGCGAGAGAGCAAGGCATCTTATAAAGACACGGGCTACTAACCTGAACCCAATAAAACATTCACAAGGGCCTATGAGGATAAAGACAAGGCAACTCTAAATGAATGACACAGACGTACTACAACAAGAGGCAGAAAACAATCATTCATGAAAATATGTCAGACATCTAAAAATGAATGCATTTAAGAACTGGATTAAAGCAATTCACGTATCAAGTGCAGAGATAATAAAAGCCGCAGCCAGCAGTGACTGCGGCAATAAAAGTAAATGAAGAAACACTCCACTTCCAAAGCCTGGCTGGCCAATAAAGAACTTCCCCTGAGTGATACAGACAGAAGAACCTCAAATGTCCCTAATATGGTTGCCAGTTAAAAGGAAGGTCTTACAGGTTAGGACCTTCTTGCATAGATTTCACTACCCTGCATGTAGAAAAAAAGTTCTGCTGTTTTCCCAAAAAGGCTACATACAGGTGGGCACAAGCTCTGAAAATTAAATGTCTGCACACTTAAATCAGCTCACAAAAATTTAAGGTACCCTACGAAGACCACATCGGCCGAAACTGTTGCACAATAAATTTTTGTGAGCCGATTTAACAGTGTGCACTGTGCAGACATTTCATTTTCAGTTTTAACGCACATGTTTGTCCTGCACCTGTTGTAATACTCGGATGTGCGTTTCACCACTTGGAACTGCATGGGACACAAGCTCTGTCATACTTCCGGGTTCTTTGTGACCTGTGGTCAAGGTGAGGTGAAAACAACTCGTAACACCGCAGCGAACTGCATCGTTTGGTCTCATGATGGAAAGGAGCACAGGTTTCACTGGATTTGTTTTCCTCACGAAAAGTCTACATCAGGGCTATTCAACATTATCCTGCAAGGGCCGGTGTGGGTGCAGGCTTTCATTCCAACCAAGCACTTACACACCAAATAATACTAATCAAGCTCAAAAGCAAAGACTCTTAGGGTTGATTAGTGGTGTCAGGTGTGTAAGTGCTTGGTTGGAATGAAAGCCTGCACCCACACCGGCCCTTTCTGGACATGGTTGAATAGCCCTGGTCTACATCCCAGTCCTTCAGATAAACTGAGGCCGCAGGTCTTCACAGCTTTTTGGCTTGGTGGTATAGTGACAGAAAACGCAAAGTACATTCAACTTAATGGCGCAGTCGAGGTGAAAATAAATGAAAAGAACCAAAATGTATGACGGAGCTTGCATCCTCCAATTACCTAATTCGAGGAGAAGTTAAAAAAATGCAAGGAAAAGTTTCTATCACGTACAGTTATTTAACAAAATAAGAATGAAGATTTTCCTCATTATATCATATGCATCAGCCTTCATGGACTGATCAAAACTGCAACAAATGCCATTTGGGTGTAATGAAACACCCACAGATGTAGCAAAAACCTCTGGATCATGTTTGTATTTTCTTCTGTCAGTGGCCATATCGCTAAGCCTGAAATCAGGATTAGGCATAAAAACGTCTTTAGAATCATTCATACATGTGAAAATCAGCCGAGCATTAAAATATAGTTTTCATCTGGCTCAGAGGAAGATGGAAATCATGTCTTTGTGCCAGTTTTTCTGGTGATTAAGGGATGAAACAAAACTGAAGTTGTTGAAAGTGGCAATGCTATGAAATGCACAACACGCATTGTGAGAAAATGTGACGAGCAAGAGCAAAACAGACACAATTTTTGGAATTAGCATCCCAAAATTGGAAAGAAAAAGAAGTATTGGATTTTATTTAGCAAGAATGATGCAGGGCAGTGTTTTTAATGGGGCCATACAAAGAAGGTGCACAATCTCCCTTATGATTAGAAATTATAGGTATACTTGCCCACTGCCACAATTACTAAAGCAAGTGAACTTCAATGACGCAACTGTAAAACCAACTGTGCTTTCGACAGATTCCAATATAATTCAAACGATGTCAAAAGCAAATCGAAGCTCTGTGTTTACCCTCAACGCAATGTTCTTCAGCATCAAGCAGAGTGGAACGGGCAGGACTGCAGCCCGACTTCAATTTAATGGGCAATATCACAGAACCATGCAGCTGTAACAACGCAGGTTCTTTGACAAAGGGAGGAGCTGAAGCACCGCAGTAATACAGACACTAATGAAAGGTCAGTGTGCAAAATGGTACAGGTTTTATGGGGAGGAACAGAATGAAATGGGCAGGCAAAAATAATAATTAAAAACAAGCAAAGCTCCTTTCCTGCAGTGCATCGGTGGCCAGGATTGGATTCTGCAATTCACATTGAATGAACCATTCAGTTTAAGCACTGGACAGCCATCAACATACTGCATAGCTCAAAACAATTGCACTGCTATAGAAATCCCATAACTAGACAACTCGGTCGCCACAGGGACCAAGTCGTGAATCTCCCCGATCCCCATGAGAGATCACTTGCAAATTTTTACAGCCGCAATGTTACTGTGTTTACTCTTGCTATGACATTAATATGCATCCCTGTACATACACACATTATATATATATATATATATATATATATATATATGTAAATTTGGCTCAAAATGAGCAGAAAACACAAAATCAGCAAAAAAAATTTTTCAACAAAATGGCGCTGTGGTAATATATTGGATGTCGGAAATTGCCGAGAATTGATCTTGAGCATTGCCAAATAAACATCTTTGACTATGCAAATTTAGAGAAAAATCCTATAAACTTTGAAGCTTCCAGAGCCTGGAACAGAAAATCCTTGCGGCGGTGGCAGCAGCCCCGGAACTAAGCCATAGTATCTCCTGACTATCGTCGTCGGGGAGATACAATTTTATAAAACGGGTGCTTCCCATCCTTAAATGTGATTGGCTGAGCCGCGTTCCATGCCGGTATAAAATCAGTGTAACCCACTGTATTCTGAGGCAGACCGCAGCACAAAATATCCCTGCGCCCCTGGCCTAGCAACCAACTACTCTGCGCTCAACTGACTCGTTAGGTTACGTTTGTTTCAAGACTTTTAGCTCACTATTTCAGTGTTAGCGAAGTTTAGCCTAGCGAAGTTTAGCCTTTTAACCCGCTAACCAGTTGGCTCTCTACCTAGCTAGCTATAGCATTATAGAGTTCGATATCACTTTCGCTTGCTAGCGACGTTGCTAACTAGCTCGCTATTTCAGTATTAGCGATAAATTGTTGATTTTATGGGCTGTGTGTAGGATAACCACATCCACTGTATTGAACGCTAGCTAGTTGACAAGCTGGCTAGCAAACTAATGCACAATTCAACTTATTTTCCTGGACACCGGCAAGTGTGGAGGACAAAAGTCAATCTTGTTCCTTACTCTCGCTGCTGGTTGTAATGATATGGCCGATCGGCGCGAGTTGAGAACAAGGAAACTCTAAAACCGAAACCGAAACAAACATAAAATTATTTAACGGGGCCTTCGGGAGACCGAAGGAGACATTCCAAATAGTCTGCTTTCATAGTATATCTACATTAACGAGCCCAAATAACCTGATGTGACATGATAATGGCGCTAGATGAAAAAGCAATCTTAGCTTCTGTGTTGCTTGCCAACCATTCTGTCCACTCGATCTTGCTTGGTGGAAGAACGAATAGTTCTCAATTTTATTGTTGCATTATTACCAATAAATTGTTGATTTTTTTCTTGTTTGTTTATTTAATTGGCTATTGGCTATTTGTAGGGTAACCGTTTTATAAAAGCAATAAGCCCCTTGAAGCAGTGGGTTACAGTGATTTCATAACGGCGGAGGGGCACTAAGGCACTCCGCTGCGGGTCGTGCCTTAGAACACCCCTCCGCCGTTATAAAATCACTGTAACCCACTGCTTCTCGAGGCTTATTCCTTTAATAATTCACAATGTGCGTAAATTTCAGTATCCTGCTGAAAATTCCGGCTTTAACCGGCCTAAATTGGGCAAGCAGGTTTAAGCTGCATTTTGGACAGTTTTATCTGGTTGCCCAGCCCTTTTGCAGCTGATTCCAACTTACTCTACCAGCTTAAGTAGTTTTGATATAGAGACCAGCTTTCACCAACTTCGTCCAGCTATCACCAGCTAATGGTGTCAAAGACCGATTAGACCACCTTAAACCAGCTTAGAATTCTAGTTGTCTTAGCTCAAATTTTCAGCAGAGCATTAGGGCAATGACAAAACTTCTTTATTTTTTATTATATATGACTAAATGTTCAGACATGCAGTGAGTTTCCCCGAGTATTTTGACTGACACACGATTTTGAATGAACTGTATTCTTATGCTGTTCGCTCAATAAGGATTACCCTCTGATTAAACCTGGCGGTTCTCCATCGCAATGATAGCGCAGTTCAACTGGTGGATTAAAGAGGAAGGAACTGAAAGGCCATCGGCTCAGCTGCGTGCACTTCAGAGGACCAGGATGCCAGTCTACGCTCTACCAAACCGATAGAGCACACGGCAGGATAATACAGACACGATTGCGTACATGCTTCGATTGCTAGCAGCTGTGCTATTCATGAGCAGCTGTAACACACGAAAAAATTTCGACTCTTCGCCTAAAAGAGGTCATAAATTAGGAAGAAGCGACGCAGATCAGAAGAGAGGAGATCACTCACAACAAGTCAGCCGCTGGGTCGCGTTCGCCCCCATGCTTCAAGCAATTCTGAAAGAAGCTCGTTGCTAGGAGACGTCAACCTACAGCAAACCAAGGCTTACAGCACTGAAGAGAAGCAAAATAATTTTCATCACAGCTTTGTTGGTCAGCCGTCCAACTGCACACACAAAACCCATTATATTTCTCATCGTTCATCCAAGACACGGTCTCCTCACACGCGGTTAGTATCCAAGCCTGCCAGTAATACGGTGGGACAATGTTCATGATTTGATGATGACCCAATAGCCCACAGTCGTAATCAAAACACACAAATATCCGACTTAGCGTGTTATGAGCCATGTCATCAAAAGACCTCATGCCCTGAAGCTGCATTCCAGGATTTTGTAAATATATAAATGCTGAGTCAGGTATGATTTTATCAGGCTGAGAACAAAGATTAGATGGCTTAGATGTGGTAGAAATTCTGTAAACTATGCTTCTGCGACGCAGCAATTTTTTGGTATCTGCAACAGTCAATATCATTCCACATTCCAATAGTGACTGAGCCAAAACTAATTACAAAATATATCCTCCATCTTGGGCCAAGCAAACGTCTCACGCAAAGTTATAAATATTTTGTGGAACAGTATGCAGTGTGAATAGTCAGCATTACTTTCATATATCTTCACAATAATGCATTTTGCCCCTAGAATTTTTCATTCTTTTGTCCGTGGGACCCATCAATTTCATTTAAATGCACTTCCTTTTATTTTTCCTGTACATTGTTCAGGTCAGCATTTTAGAGTAAAGCTCTGAAAAATCTTATAATTACACCCCAGCAGGAAGAAAGGAAATTACGCTTCTAAACCGTGGATGCTGGTTCAGCTTGACAACACATTTTATAAATATCAGGTATGACCAAACAAGCTTTATAAAGCCTTTTATACAGTCAGGCCCAAAGCTGCTGGCACTGGATATGAATTGCATAACCAGGCGAGCTGGAACTGGGTTAGTGTAAATAAACAAATATAATAAAAACTAATTACATCTCGAGAGATCAATGATAAATAGTTTACCAAGTTGAAAATTAAGAGTGGTATTGAAAAAGAATAAACATTCATATTCTTATTTTTGGTGGTGGCTTTTACAAAATACATTCTGTCTAATCAAATAAATGAGTAGGCTCTTAATCCCAATCCAGTAAGCTTGCTCTGCAGAGAAAACCCAGCTGAGGGATTGTGGATGGAAAATTCTGATGTGACAACTGTAGCTGTCCCTTGCTATTTGGCACCCAGATCAGAAATGGACGGTCATCCCTTAAGTGTCTAAAAACCGAAAAAAAACACTACTGTGCAAAACCACACAGCAACCCACTTTGCAGCAAGTATTCATCCTAAAGGGGGGGGGGGGCGTCACGCTACCATGCTATGCACCTTCTTTAATTTGGTTAATCCAGCGATGTCTCCAGTTAGATATTTCGTCGCATTGGTCATGCAACCCAGGATAGATATTTTATCACATTGGTCATGCAAATGAAATGAAATGAAAATTAAGTTGGAACATCACCAAATGAAGATGGAGCATTATTTGGAAAAGCACTTTGCGCCGCAAGCATGGCAACAAGGTGACTGAGTCACCTCTGAGAATAGAGTAACATGTCAGGAAGAATGAACGGATCACTTTGCTCACCTTGTGTTTTGAATGAGACCATGTTAAATCAGCTGAGAAGATCATCTTCATGGAATATCAAAACCACAAAACAATCGATCACACTCATTAACATCTCAACAGTACCGTTTCACTTAACCAAGAAGGTCATCGAAGGATAAATCAGTCATTAACAAAGACTACCAGCGGAAACAACACAGTCATAGCAAATTAAATGGAGTGTGTAACCAATAAACTCTAGGGAAGATAATTAGATTGGCAGATGGAGAGGTGGTCTGTGAATTTGACCAGGACACTAAGGTTAACATCCCTGCGCTCTCAAAAGGCATCACTGGACGCAAAATTAACGCTTGAGGGGGGCTTGTTCCTGAAGAGAGAATTCCTATGTGGCTACCTTGATAATTAGTCCCAGCAACCAAAAAAATGTTCCTGGTGTTAATAAAAGACCATTTTCAGATGTGCACTCATTGTGTATTACGAACATTTTAATACAAAACTCCATACTCTTCCAGTGCAGTGGTGTAAAATTAATAAAATTCATACATCTTGAGGATTAGGCAAAGACAACAGAAATAAGCTACAGCACTGCCGTTAAACATGGTGAAGCGAACAACGAAAAACATGAAATGCTCAAATCCCCGCCACAGTTTTGGCATGGAAACTAATTGTGGCGAAGGGACCGACAGACAGGAGGATGGACAGAAGTACATTTAAAAGGCGCATCTAAATTATAAGATGCGTCTACACAATAGATTTCGTGCAAATATGTCGAACAGTTTAGAAGTTCAGGCCTACAAAGCGGCTTGATGAACGGACATGCGGGTGGACGGACGGACACGCAGAAGGATAACACTCATTTCTACATCCCCTTCCACTTCGGTTTTCTAAGGTTTAGCAGTTCCCGCCCAGAAAAGGAGCACGACGGACAAACACAGGGACAGGACGGACAACACTCATTCCGATATCCCCTTACCACTCGGCGGGGGATAATAAGCCACCATAACATTTCTGAATTTAGCCTTCCGGGTCGCCTTGATGATGCTGAAAAAGGCTGAACGGTTTAGAAATTCCAGCCCAGAAAAGGAGCATGACGGACAGACGAGACTCATCCGTACATCCCCCTTCCACTCAGTAGCGGGGGATAATAAGCCATAATAACATTTCTGAATTTAGCCTCAATCTCAGCCATTGCAGCATTCTTTCAACTACACCAAGTTAAACCAAATTTCCAACAGCAACATGGTTATCTCAGTTCTCTCACCCACACAATGAACATGCCCAGCCCCACGTGGTCCAAGCCACGTAGGCACGAATGGTGAACAGTTTTTTGAGCTGCTAGAGACTCGATAGGTTGCTAGTGATCTTCAGGACATCTAAAAATAGCTCCGCAAAGCAGGCATTACCCCTCAGCCCCTGGATCGTTTGGAATTAATATAAATTGACAAAGGCGGTTTCAAGTTATCCTGCCGAATACAAAATTCAAGATGGCGGCTGTGGCGGCCATACTGGACAACAGAGTGTCGTTAAATTCGATAGGCTTCCGTAAGTACGCAAGACCAAGCAACAGAGCAAAAATGGCGTAGATTGAAAAAGGCGTTTTCAAGTTATCGTGCGGAATACAAAATTCAAGACATCGCACGTGATGCCAATGCCCCTCAATAGACTCAATATCATTCAATTTTTCAGGTTTTGACCTCAAAAACTCCCTTTTTTACATTCCATAAAAGGAAATGTCCTCTGTTTGGAGCATGATAAAAAAAAATACATATATGCTCACCCACAGCTGCCCAAGAGTATATGTTCATCAACAACAAGGGTTCAATCATATTAACATTTACGACACTTAGGGAATGGAACAGCGCCCATTTTGTGTGCAATAGCTGCAATCAGCAGCCGAGTGAAGAACTGAGGATTCCATGACCTTCTCTTTAATCACTAGTAATATTAGACACTGATAATCACTTCAAGAACAATGGATCCTCACATGCTCATAACAAGCCAAATCAATGGGGTGGAAAACAGCTTAAACATTTAATAAAGAGTAATGACATAGGCTGCCTGCTTAACCAAGCTCTTACTTCAATGACTTATTCAGTGAGGGCAACCATTATTCTTGAATACTTATCACTGATGAGCACGTGCATAATTCTCACAGGTTTCAAATCACCACAATGTCAGCAAAAAGCATAGATGGATTAAAAAAAAAAAATTGATAAAAAATAAGCATACACACCCTCCCAAATTCTAGTGTATGCACAAGTAAAAAGAGAGGTCACATTTATAAATATCAATCGCAACGGTATCATAAACGCATCAGCACAAGCAAAATAGACAAATTAGAAAACAGATGAACATATTATTTGTCTCTCTACATCTCCCTTATCCAATTGTAATATCAAAAATCCGATCACGAGGCTCTGAATTTTGAGTCTGCCTCTTGAGTCTTGAATAGCAAGTCCACCAGCAGGTTTGATGACCCTCAGAAATATTCAGAAAACCATCCACAATCATTCTTTAAATGACACAGAAAAACTGGCTTCAAAAGCATTCACTAGCTACCCCAGGTAAAGGAACAGAGCAAGCATGTACATACTTGCCTATAAAGCCGCTTTCACACTGGACGCAAAACGAATTTTTTTGCACGGCAGATTACATTCAAAGTCAATGCAAAGGTGCGAATACACGCGTTTATTGGCGCCTTTGCATTGACTTTGAATGCAATCTGTCGTGCGAAAAATTCGTTTCGCGTCCGGTGTGAAAGCAGCTTTAATCAAAAGGTTACCACTAGCGTCAAAAAGCTGAGTTTTCAAAAAACCTCAGCCAAAAGGGAACATTTTTCTCCATAAGTCCCATTAAGGGTAAACAACACCAGATAACATTTAAACTGGTGTGCCGCCCTTCGGTAACCTCGCCTTTTAAGGCATGATTGCTCTCAAGCACTGGAGTAACTGTAAGTTTATGATTGCGGAGGACAGAACAACTGAAACGCCTGTGCCCGCAAGAGCACCTTTTATTTTTTCAGTGATGTTATGTTAATCTTACCATATTATTGAGGGATTCGAAATTGCGCCATTCGGGGGGGGGGGGGCTCGTTCCTGCATCCTCCCTCCTTCCTTTTAGTTTACAACCTTGCTTTCAAGATGGTCCCATTTAAGTTTGCCAGATTAAAAATCAAACCATTTTCTTACTGAATAATCAAGACCAATTATAATGATAAAAAATTATGAATAAGAAATGACACACATATCACTGACCGGCTGCAATAACATAGGCCGACAGCACATGGCCATAATCTGAGTGATTATTTAGGGGGAAAAAAGTCCACATCTTCCATTATCTCCTATTTCCTTAGTTCAGAAATGTAATTAAATTAAATAAAATTTAAGGCCATCCGAAATGTTATTAGCGTTAATGAAAACTAAAAAAAAAAAAAAAAAAAAAAAGGCTATACAGATAAGCCAACCCAATAAGTTTAAAAAACTGTGCCATTTTATGAGCTAAATGAATTCAAAAACTTCAAAGACATTCAGATTTTTTTGGTCATAATTAATAGGGATAGGAAAATGTCTGGTAAGTCTGCAATACAACCAGGTTAAAAAAAAATTGGCCAGTCATTCTAACGATTAGTCTTCACAAGTGAGCAAATTATTGCATGGTTGCTATTCAGGTAGAGTAAATCAGAACAGTGTTTGGAATAAGTGTGTTTCAATGTGAAGTTAACAAAAGTATGGCCGATGGCAAGTCACTGATTTTACACAAGAGTAAAATTAACATGTTTTTTAAAAAAAATGACAAATAATGACCGCAGAGTCCACTGTAGAGCAAAGTGTAATGCGTAAACATGTTTGAGGTAAAATTTTGTACGAGTATACCACAGGCACGCAAGTACATGAGTCTTGAATAGTGTACATTTCTTCCCATCACACCTCAAATGTTACCGAAGATATTGCTTCTCCAAAAAAAAAAAAAAAAATAGATAAATAAATTGGTAAGGATGTTACTGGGTTAATTTCAGCCACTCGCAATGGCCCAGTGCTTTGTTGAAGCCCCCAATCCCAAACCCCTGACCCCATTTCCATGGCCACTCAACACAGAGAATGAGAAGCCCATTCCCAGTGGACACAGTATTACATGCCAAGAATACAAATTGAGTGCATACTGAATGCAGATCACTCAAGGGGGACAACGGGATAGATGCTACCGTTGCAACTAAAACAGTTCATTTCGTTCTGTATGGACTTGGCATTTTTAACAGGCATCAGATGTTCCAAACCTGTAAAGAAATAAACACCATTTCACTTAAAGAAAAGCCATTTAGTGGTGATTACTTACACTATTGATTATAGCATACTGGATTCTGGACAACAACAATATGTTACATCCTGGACAACAATGGGCTGCATCCTGGGTGCAGGCCTGTGGATTTCACTGAAGGGCAAAGAGACCCAGTGAGGGGCTGTGTCCACAAAAGCCTTTTTTTCCCCTGAGGCCAGCATATTTTTTGAATTGTTCGCAATGGTAGCACTGTGTATTTATGCCATGCAACTAATACCAGCAGCGTGAGAGGCGCCAAATATCCACTCTGTGCTGAGCGTTACTCGTTAGGCGTTTTTCCCTCTCGACCATAATAATGGGAGCTGGGGCATTTTCATCATGATGGCGTCTGTACATCTGTCCACTTGTCTGTCTGACTGTCCCACATTTTGTGCAGGCCAGTACTCAGGAGGTAATAACAGCTCATACTTACCACGTGTAGGACCTTGGGCTGTAGCAGTGCAACAACCTACTTTTATCAGGATTTAGCCGTTGACCTAGGTGCAGTGACCTTGTTCTCAGAAATTTTGTGCAGGCTGTTTCTCAACAATTAATAATAGCAGCAAAAGTGAAACTGGCCACATATAAGGAAAATCGGACGAACCAGCGCATCATCTCGTTGTATTCCACATTTGAACTTTGACCTTTACACAATGACCTTGAATACTTTCTCGCTCTTATGCAAAAAGACAAACCTCAGAATCCTCAGATTTCACTGCAATGACAGGAATGTCTACAGGTGGAAATTATATTTTGTTCAATTTAGGTCAATGTCACCCATTTATGCCAAGTATGCAAAAAAAATATGTTTTGTTCAAATTAGGTCACTGTGACCGGCTGGCTTTATATCAGGTATTCATGTGCACCTTGGTAATGCTTCCAATCTGTTTGATACAGTGGTAAGGCCGAGTGGTCTTAAGTGCCTTGCACGTTATGTTTTCTGGTCGCGGAGAGTTGAAGTGTGTTCCAGCTTTAGGTAAACCGCTGTGCTGGTCACAGCCACTTTTTTTTAACCAGCAGTCCAATCACAGTGGAGGAGGAAAGGGACAAAGACTACAAAGACCAGAAGCTACATAGACCAGCAGGTCCAGTCCGTCCCGTCTCCCCAAGAGCTGCAGCCTTCCCTTCATTCAGAGCAAGGTCCAGAGCAAGAACTCTACCTTGTGCCAATATTTTTACATTCAGTATTAACAGATAAAACAAACTATTGGCAAAATTAGAAACTAGCAAACCATAATTGAACGGTTACTTCCATAGATATTCAGCATCATAGCAGCCAAAGCGTCTCAGATAAAAAAAAAAAAAAAGCAGCACCTCCAAGCCTCCAAAATGCTCTCAAGCGCTACTAGCAGGGCTTTTCAGAAAAGCACCTTTTGTTTTCAGCAGAAAAAAAAAAAAAAAAAAAAACACGTCGGTGGACACAACCTGTAATTCAACGAGAAAGTTATAGAATTGTGATTTAATTTAAAAAAAAAAAAAAAAAAAATGTTCCTTGCCTGCACTAGTACAAGACATTAAAGGGCACGAAGAGATGGATAGTGAAGGGGCTTCTCTCGTTTTCAAGTATGATTCAACAACACTGACACTCTAGTGTCATTTGGACGAAATTACGTTCTTGGTGCTCGTGTAAGCAGCGGTGTGATATTCAACAGTTGCAATATTGGATAGAATGAACTACAATGGCTATAAGTACAACGCAAAGAGATTTTACACTGAGTTATATTTTAAGCGGAAAAAAATCCCATTCCAGATCATTTCCCTTGCCAGTATGCATTATGTTGAATATGAACACAAATTATTGGGTGTCAGCAAAAGCGAAATGGCATTAATTATGTACTTGTTTTTATTATGTAAAAGTGAGTACATGCATAATGCAGCGCAGCAACTTGCAAAGGGAACAGCCGCACTGTCTGCCAGTCGTGTGAAGACATAAAGCCACGGGCACAGAGTAGCTTTGAGATCCCTCTCTCCACAGCTGCCTGATGGGGGAGGCTGAGTAATGGGGTCAGTGCGAGACTACAAAACACATTCTGCATTAAAGGAACTCCAAATCCCAGCCCACTTTGCAAATTACTTTGCTTCACTTCTCTTTCTCCCCCGAAAACAAAGCTCAACTTAAATGTCAGCTCTATATAAAAAAAGCATATGGCAACACTGCAGAATGCTCAGGTAATTTATCACAAAACAGTGTTAAAGGTCAACAGGTTCTCTTAAGAGAAATAATCACATTAAGCGCATGAGTCAGAATCTACAAAGCACCTGGATTAGATGTACAGAAATTAGTTTAGTGCACAGACTTTGAAATCCAGGTGAAAGATATATCAAGTGAGGATGCCTCTGAGGGGTTGGGATGGTAGGGCACAGATACGAACTTTGCAACACTGGGGATCCTACTCTAAGTGCCATACACTGTAAATCCTGATAGAGAGGTAAACTCAAATGTTTTGTGGAAACCGATTACCTTAAAAAAATTGTGTATGCCAACTTAATTCCATTGTGCAGAAGGAACTTGAAGAAAATCAGTTTTTTTTTTTACGTTTTTAAGTGCTGCGAACACAAATCACTACGTAGGCATATTCCATTTTTTTTTTTTTTTTTTTTTTTTTTTTTTGAAGGTAATCGGTTTCCACAAAACATTTGAGTTCACCGCACTAGTTAGGGTTTACAGTGTAGGCATGTATTTAAAATGCACAGACTTCAAAATCCCAGCAATGGTTACACTACGAGTGGGGCTGAGAAGACAGGGCACAGAAGAGAACATTGAGACGATTGGGGATCTACTCTAAAAAGCCATAGGCCTGTATTAAAGGGTGCCTAGCACAAGAATGCTGATCTGGGATCAGATTTCCCCATCCATAAATTAATAAAAACTGATGCTGATCTGGGATCAGACTTCCCACTTCCGTAAATTACAAACTAAAAAGGAAAAACTGATCCCAAATCAGAGCTCCCAAGCGGAGGCTTTTCACGGATACGGGCCATAGCCGTAGCGTTGATCTGTTTTTATGTAATTGTTCCATATGGTTTACATCACTTCAGCTTCATCTGTCTGCTATCAATAGACTCATTACTGTGCAAGCTGTGTACATGCTCCGAATAAACATGCCCGTTCCAAAATTCCTTAAGATCACTCGAGGAATACAAACTCTAATCTGAGAGAAATTCTCCCGGATAAGTATCGCGGGTAACTTTTTCCTCGATTTTGGGTTGTATGAGAAAGCAGTAGAAGTCTGGCTGAGCTCTCAAGTGAATGGAGTAAACAGAGCCATTAACCAATAATTTGAATATAAGGAACCCGTATCAATTAGGTAAAATATCTCCCCATTCTTTGTGGTGAGTGACTACAGTTAAAAATTCATTGCTTGAAAAAGATTAGCAAAAGCAAAGTAAGTGAAGTTGAATTACAACAGCCTGTTAACCACTAAGTTTGCATTTCACACTGCAGTTACTAAGAAAACCAAGGCGATCATGAAGGTTTAACGAAGCTATTCCAAATTGATTCAGGAACAACAAACAAAAATATTGCAAGTCAACATCTTGATCTTAAAATTAGCACAAAAAACCTCCAACAGCAGGAATATACGGCAAATTAAATGTCAAGATACCCAACAATTCATTTAACTGCTCAATCAAACCTGATTAAATGTTCCTGGCTGGACAACAGCCACTGGCAATGTTTCCATTACAAGCACTTTATTCAACCCTCAGGCAATACGGAAAAAAACAGGGCAACAGCCTCTAGGGAAACGGGTGTGATTTGCATTTCATTCAGAGAGCCTGGCAGAGATCTTTTACAGAGTTGTTGTGCTGAATGCACCGTATCTGAATACAGCCAAAATTCAGTCAATGGAGTGAAAACATGCGCACAGAGGGTGGGATAAGAGCAGTCAGATTTGAATTCTAATACCGTTTATCGGCATGATAGCATTTCTGACAGTATATTGCCGAAGCAAATGTGAGTATGACATTCAAATGAAAGCAATAGCAATATGGACGCTGAAACGGTCACCAAGACCAAAAAATAAATAAACAAATAAATAAAATTGCTCAAAAAATTAAGGGAACACTTCAATCACAAATAAGTTCTTGATGAACAAATTATTCAAGTTAAAAAAAATCTTCACTGATGTACACTGTATAATTGGTTCAGAACAAAATGACATAACAACGGTCAATGGAAACCAAAATCAACCCACTGAGGGCCGGATTCAAAATCACCCCAAAAATGAAAGTTAAGGAGCCATCAGGAGAGGGCTTATCCCTCCCAGCCCCACATAGTGAAAGAATGAAAATGCCGCCTGCTCCGGAAACAAACCATACGCCCTAAAATTCTAAGTTCGACATGTTTCCATGGAAACCAGAAAAAATACAAAATTCATCAACTTCGTATTAGCCTAACCCACCACTTCAGGTCATGATTAATGTGCACGCCAAGTTCGGTTAAGAAATATTGAATGGTTTTCAAATTATGCTCCGGAAACTAAATGTTCACAGACGGACGGACGGACGGACGGACGGACAACCGCACCCATGATTATATCCCCCTGCATTATATGCCTGGGGGATTAAAAAAAAAAAAATTGAAATCAAAGGCTTATCCAACTCGCGTAAATTTTATCACAGCAACTAATTATGAGACTCACTAGGGTGTATGGCCCCCGCGTGCCTGTATGCACTCCCGACAACGTCTGGGCAGCTCCTGATGAGTCGGCGGATGGTGTCCAGGGGGATCTCCTCCCCGACCTGGATCAGTGCATCAGTGAGCTCCTGCACAGTTTGTGGCAGTACTTGTCAGCATCGGATGCACGAGAACATAACGTCCCATTGGTGCACAACTGGATTGAGGTCAGGGTAATGAGAGGGCCGGTCAATGGCATCGATGCCTTTGTCATCCAGGAACTGCCTACACACTCTGGCCACATGAGGCTGGGCATCGCCCTGCACCAGGAGGAACCCAGGACCCACTGCACCAGCATAAGGTCTGACAATCGCTGTAAGGATTTCATCCCAGTACCTAACAGCAGTCAGGGTACCACTGGCTACGACATGGAGGTCTGTGTAACCCTCTAAGGATATGCCTCCCTAAACCATCATTGACTCACCACCAAATCGGTGATGCTGGATGGCGTCACAGGCAGCGTAACGTTCACCACGGCATCTCCAGGCTCTTCCACTCCTGTCATGTACAAAGTGTGACCTTGCTCTGATCGGCGAAGTGAACGGGGCGCCAATGGCGGACCTGCCAATTCTGCTGTTCTCTGGCGAATGCTGCACGATGCTGGGCTGTGAGCTCAGGTCCCACAAGAGGACGTCAGACCCTCATGTCACCCTCATGGAGTCTGTTTCTGACAGTTTGGTCAGGAACATGCACACCAGTAGCCTGCTGTAGGCCATTTTGTGAGGCTCTGGCAGTGCTCCTCCCATTCCTTCTCACACTAAGGAGCAGATACTGGTCCTGCCGCTGGGTTGATGACCTTCTACAGCCCTGTTCAGCTCTCCTTGTGAAATGACTGGTCTCCTAGTATCTCCTCCATGCTCTTGAGACTGTGCTGGGAGACACAGCAAACCTTCTTGCAACTGCACACATGGATGTGTCATCCTGGTGGAGCTGGACTACCTGTGCGACCTGATTGGGCTGCAAGCAGTGCCCCATGCTGTGACAAGGACAACAGCAGAACACAGAAAATAATCTATCAGGAAGGATAAGGAGAGAGCAATTGTCTGTTGCCACCACATGCACAGCCATTCCCTTTTCAGGGATTGTCTTACTTTTGCTTCTCCATTGCACCTGTTGTCAATTTCATTTCCACAAAAGCAGGTGGGATGGATTCACAATCACTTGTGTTTCCAAAATGGACAGATTGAGATCTCTGACATTTAACTGACGAGGTGTTATACCATGATGATTAAGTGTTCCCTTCAATTTTTATATATGTATATCTATATAAATAATATACGCGTGTGTGTGTGTATATATATATATATATATATATATATATATATATATATATATATATATATATATATATATATATATATACACACACACACACACACACACACACATATAACAGAAACAAGACAATGAATCAAATTTACAAATGCATAACTCGGTCGCCGGCAGCCAAATTGGACGTCCAAAACTGCCGAAAATCGGTCTTGAGCATCGTCAAATAAATATCTTTGCCTGCTTTGCCTGTGCAAAATTAGGAAAAATTCCTGTAATAATTGTTGCTTCCAGAGCCTGGAACAGAAAATCTCTGCGGGCGCGGCGGCAGCGGCCCCGGAACTAAACCATAGTATCTCCCGACTATCGTCGTCGGGGAGACACAACTAAGATATAAAATGATGAGTTTTGCAACAAAAAAAAAAAAAGAAAAAAGCTGGAACTGCATATGTTCACCTGCTTTCAAAGCATCACTAGCAAAGAGAAACCATCTCTCACGTGTCAGAGAAATCTGCATCTATGAACAGAACTACTGCCTACCTGTTCAAGCTGTGCTACACTTTTGAAGGCCACTGGCAAACCGCTTTATTTAAAGGTATACAATAATGCCTGACAGTTAATTTCAATGAAAAAAATTTTCTGAATCCACTAGGCTTCTCACTCATTCAGACTGCAGGCAGAAGCATGCACTTGTCACAATGACATGCTGACATCGTAAATAAAATGGTAAAAAAAAAAAAAGGGAAAAAAATGGACGAGGTCACCTTGGAAGGAAGAGAGCTCATCCTGGTCCAGACATAAAGCTGTACAAACCTCCTTCCCTCAGTGCAGTACGCCTTTGCACATACACTGCTTTGCAATCAAACCTGACCTAACACAGAAACCTATAAATTATCACCATTATAATAATAATAATAATAATAAAAATGCCAGATTGAAATTTAAGTAATTCACCCAAGTTCCATTGAAACCGAACATAATTACCTTGAAGGTCAAGGGGAGAAAATGGATGGATCTACTACTGTGAAGAGATTGAAAGACGTAACTGGTAAACATAATCACTTCAAATGGAAAACCATCAGACCACACTAGTCTTATTCAGCAACAAGCCACAACACTTCTCTCAGTTTTCCCAGGAGACCCTCACAGGTAAGAGCGCAAAATCACAAGCAAGTCAAAATGGGTTCTCCAGGCTTAAATGACCAAAAAAAAAAAAAAACTCTGCCAAGCCCACTTTAGGCAACGACATGCTGAACAAGTGAGGTGAGAGACAGACGGACTCTTTAAACATTATAAATCTGGATTATGGTCCTCTTTTAGTAGCGCTGCCAGTGCCCAATACTCGTTAAAATCTCCCAACTCGGCAGCGAGTCTGGCTGTCATTTTCGAAAACAGGGGTTGGTATTCTAGGCGGTTGTTTTTTAAGCCTCTGTCTGTCTACACTTGTATAAAAGCCCAGAGATTTCACCAAGGCTTAAGAGGGAAACAAAGACAGGCAGAGCAAAAAGCTACAAAGGCCCAGAAAATAAGGCCTTTCCAGCAGTCCTTTCTGTTGAAGTCATCACAGGAAGAACAGTAGACTACTGAATTTAGGCCAGCTGCTCACCGCCCCTCGCCGAGAGATGGAACAAGAACAAATCCCTCAAGCCCTTTGGACCAAAGAGAAACAAAAAAAGGATTCCCCAAAGAACCCGAGCCTGACCTAAAATAAATAAAACCTGGAGAAATCATACAAGGATTTTGTCAACAGAATAAAACACTTACAGTTACTGCTTCTGGCTTAAGAAAGGCCAGCTCCTCCCGCCCTCTCCTGAGGTTGTTTTATCATGAATGCCTGCAAGTTCAACGAGTCACCTGATATTAAAGTCCCTCATTTAAACACGTGCATTATGGGTATGGCTACAGAGAGGAGGGACAACTCGAGCATTAACCTTAGTCTAATCGAGATTCTGATAATTACATTCACCTCAGCAGTACTAGCCAAACATAAAATGTGATGAGATTTTACACCAGCTCATTTTCTCTTGGTGAATTTGAGAAAGAAAAACATAAAAATGCCATGTTCCTAGAGATACCCAACCAAAAACCAACATACAGTACTAGCCAGAGAACTCACGTTTTCGGAGATGCTTTGGGATTCTGACCCCATCGACTATTTGAATAATTAGCTTCGCAAAAACATTTGTAATGCAATGTCCCTTGTTGGAAATACAAAGGGCAAACAGGCTAGAAAATCAGTCAGGGATTGCTGCCTGCATTCAGCAGGGTGCCTGACTGAATCATCACTCGCATGTCGGGGAAAAAGAGTAATTGGCACCATCTGAAGCCGCTATGCGTTCCAGTTATTCTTAGAGCCGTCAGATCCTATGGCAGGCTTACACCACAGAGCTATTAGAGATTTCATCTCCCATTCCCCTCCGGCTGAGTCATGGCACAGCAGGGGTCCTCCACTACTGCTCGACAGATAACACTCCACAAAATTGATCAAGAATCTTTTATTTTTAATGTTACCATCCCGCAGTTTTGACCGTTTCACGAAAGGGGCTTGAAAAGTCCACAATTGCGTAGCAGTGTTTATAATAACAAGGGGACAAAATGAACACAGCCATAATGGCCAACTGTCAAATACAGATACACATGGGGAATGAATACAATTTCAGTGTTGTTCCTATGATAAAACAATACATTTTAAAAACTTATGAGGGATATTAGGAAGCAAGTCGAATACGTATACAGAACTTGGCTGGCTAATCAACCCAAGAATACACATGGGTGCAGTCACGGTATTTGCGACATGAGTGTCAAAATTTTTTTTGTCAGATAGTATTAATTTTTTAATGTAGATGGGACGTAAAATGGTTGAAGCTCTTGAATCTGAAAACTGTTTGTTCATATCTTGTTTCCTTCTCAAGATATAAGAGCATTAATTAAGAAATATTGGTTAATGAGATATGTAGATGGGACACATGATTTTATTGTTTTATAGCCAAGGCATAGTAGCTATGGCTTTCAAATTTTGCATATTGATTGGGCATCACATGAGATATTCTCAATACAAAAATTGATGTTTACAATTCACTGGAAGGTGCTTAAACAAAAGACTTAAGCGGTTAATTAATGCCAATTTAGATTTTGAGATACAAAAGTTTCTCTCAGAGCCACAGTTCGGTTTCAAATCAAATAATCTTTTTTTTTTCCTCTTATTTGAGTATATAATGGATAGAATTGACATAGTTGACATTTTCAGAAAATAATCGTGTTTCAGTAAAACAATAGAGAAAATGTGTCCCATCTACATATTGTAGATGGGACAAGCTTGTAGACGGGACACCTCTGTAGATGGGACAATTTTAAAATGCTAGTTTCTAGGAGCGTTAAGATATTCATAACGTTATATTTCAGCTTTTAGTCGATCTAATGATATTTGATACCAAAACAATGTTAATTATTCTAATTAGTAAATGCTAATTAGGCTCATAAGTAATCACCAATTAGTTTTTCCTCAATTTTCAATTTTTTTTCTTCTTTCAGCTTATGGTTAACCTAATCACATGCAATACTACTAGAACACTGCTAATTAGTATAATTAGCAAATACAAATTAGGCTAAATACAATCACTAATAATTTTTTCACCGATATTTGTTTTTTTCCATCAATGTAGTCAGTTTTTTAATAAGCTTTGATGTGACTTTGAGTAGATTATCAGACGAAATGTTGACCATTGATTGATCTATTGATTTGTGTACTATTGATGCTAACTCAAGATCAGATCAAAAGGGTCATTTTCATCAACTTTCACCTCGAAATAAAAGAAACTCACTGAAAAGGGAAGTATGTGCACTGGATCAAATCATATCTTATGAATGGAGATGTGGCAAACATACTTATGCGGTGCAAACAAGTAATTAGTGCCACAGAGTTTAGTAACTTGCAAAATATGGCATATAGAATTTATAGAATCATGGTATATATGTAGATTTATTAGTTTGTATTGTAATGTGAGCAAGTTATGTGTCATCAAGAAGAAAATGACGTATTTTTTATTTTCTAATTAAGCCTAATTAGTTGTTGTAATTAGTCGATTGTTCTACAATAAATTGCTTTTTGGACTCTTAAGTTGATGTTGTTCTTGTTATCATCTTGTTTGCACTAACCTGAGTGCTTTATACTCCTATCAACTCCCATTAACTCGTAGAATTGCCTGTGTCCCATATCTGTCCCATCTACAAACTTTCGGGGTGTCCCATCCACAAATCTCATTATTTGGTCTCATTATCTTAATACTGATGATTTAACAAAAATTTTTGCTCCATGTTGTAGGGCAGTTACTTTACTTCAAAGATCAATTGAACTAGTTCCTTGAAAATATTTAACAGATCAGGGATTTTGATTTTCCACGAAGGGTCTAAAAACAATGTCACAAGCTGTCCCATCTACAATAAAGCTTCCTTAAGACAACAGAGTCATTTACACAAAAATGATATCATTTTGCTTCAGCACAATTGTAGTTCATAGTAATGTCTTCCAAATAAATGCAAAACATTTCACAGAACTATAGTAGGGACGTGTGCAGAAGACAATGAGTTTTGTTTTTGTCCCATCTACAAGAAATTCAATTCAATTCAAACCTTTATTTATTCTCGAAAGGACATTGAGGTTTCCATCATTTCCAATGCCGTCGAGATTACAGACACATTAAACCACAGCACAATAAAACAAGTATAATATAGAACAATCATTGTGAGCAACAATTTCGTCAGTGACAAGGTAAAATGCAATAAAATCAAGTAAAACAGTTGCAATGTGAAACACAATAGCTAGTAATTGAAGTCCTGAACTCTGAAAGAGAAGGAAGAACATCAATTTTTAGAGAGTGTTGGAGATGTTCCATGAGCTTGGAGCATCAAAGGAAAAAGCTGTTTTACCAAGTTCAGTACGTGCTCGAGGAACTTTCAAAAGTAACAGATCAGTAGAGCGAGTTGTATAGCTACCAGCCTTCCACTCTAACAAGGTTGAGATATAAGGTGGTAATTTTCCAACGAGGGCCTTAAAGATATATAAAAACCAATGTTTGTTGCGCGTGACCTTACCCACATCCTGAAAACCGAGCTGTCCAAACAAGGAACAGCAAACACTGAGTAACTCTACTTTAACTCCACTGAGGGGCAAAACTTTCACAAAACACCCACAGATCTGAAACAAGTCCAGTCCAATCACTACTAGCACCTAAAAACCGAGAAAGTGCACCTTTTTCCGAGAAATTCCTACAAAACCTTAGAATGCACTGAGGTCTACTGATGATTTGAGGCCAACTCTGTAAACCTCGGAAAAATTTTACTGAGGTATCCTGAGGTCTGTCCGATTTACTTTAGTTTGGACAACACCTCGATGTTCACTTTCTCTCAAAGTGCCCTCTTTTAAAAATTACATTGTGGGAAATTCCACGAGAGTTGCTCAAACAGCAATTTTTAAAAAGTGTTTTATATTAGAAATATATAGGTCTTCATGTAGAAGACTCATTACCAAATCGGACACTGAAACCCTTTTTGAAATATCTTTGACGGTCTTTTTAAAACTTAGATTTGAATTTTGTAATTTTTTTTTAGCTCCAGGACAAGGATCAAAGGTTATTTTTCCAAATCTGACAACTCCTAAAAGATATTTAGTTATTTCCTGGTATTTACTGTATTTCCATACACTGGTAGCCAAAGTATTTGAGACTGTAAATTGAAACACAGAATTCCAGTGGCTCACTGTGAAGTTTGTCATTTTTCAACGTAATTCCGTTACCGAAATTGCAGTATAGTTCTCTTCATCATCATATTTTCCATTTATTTTATTGTTATTAAGAATTCTCTTCCCTCTTATGTCTATACTGAATTTCAGACATTAACCTCTCCAAAACTTGGCTTTAATCCTGGAAAATTTGTGGTAACGGAATTACATGGTAACGGAATTACACCAGTAACAGAATTACAGAATTATTCTGAAAGCCGGTGAAAAACAGAAGATAGCACAAGATGGCATGAGGACTTTATGGAGCATAGTGGTTCATTGTTTAGGAAATCTATAGTTGAGTGTTTCTTCCTGTGAGTTAAGTTTCCATAACCAGTGCATGAATTATACCACAGCCTAGCGGCAATTGATGTGGTTGCCCCCCTGAGTGGCCGTCATGGCTGACTACCCAAACGGCCAGTTTGGCTTGCCCTTTTTTCAAGTGGCCGTGGTGCCCAAAAAATTACCCAAAGTGGAGATTTTCGACACAGCGACTGAGCTGTGCGGCTTCCGTCATCACGCTGCGCTGGACTTCTGAGCACAAAGAGCCACAGATGGATAGAAGGGACAGGATTACATTTGGATAAACAGTGTTCGTCTTCTGCCAATAATAGATAATACTTATGGTTCATTTACCAATGTTTAATGTTACCATGTTCATCTTGAGCTTTGCAAGTTTCAGGAGCTTTTTCAGGATATTTTATACATTTTCTTTTGTATGAAGAGACTGCCACTCATGACTGAGAAAAGTTAGAAAGAATAAAGATATTGCAAGCAATGACACATTTGAGATTTGCACAGTGCTTTTGACATTGGCTGTGTTGCCGTAATTCCGTTACCGACTTCATTACTCACAATATTTACCCATTGAATGATGCTGGAACACTGTTAGAAAGTAAAACAAATGTTTCAGGATCCAGTCAGTGAAAGAACAACAATTTTCATGGATGTGACCTCTGATATTCATTATAAGCTCACATTTTGGTTCAGAAATTAGTTATTTTCATCAATATCATGTACTGCCTTCCTTTTGACTTGTTGATCAAAATTTTGGTTCAACAGGAGGTCAGCAACACAAACATCATTAGTGATACCAATTTTCAATTGCTTTGTTGTTCTGAGTAGAATAAATTTAGTAGATTATCAGAAAATGTAATTCTGTTACCATTTTGTAATTCCGTTACTGCTGTCTCTTTCTCATAAATGGCGTCCTACAAAATATCTGTGAACATACCAGTCAAAATAAACTTACCATGGCCTGGTCAACATCCTAGGCCACCAACTTAAGCTTAAAACTACTGCCTATCATTGCCAGATTTCAGAGAAATGCCTGTCAAAGTAAAGGCATTTCTGCCGTAGTTCCGTTACCGACACTTTCACCTTCGTATAGCCTTCTACAAAATGGATTACCCCAAACTCTGTGTTATACAGCTCAGTAGGCATGCCAGTGGAACTGATAAAAGCACAGGCGAGTAGCTACTGCATTAGAGTAATAGATGGCAGGTAAAAACGACATGAAAATTACTCTTGATCGTAATTCCGTTACCGTGGAATTGCACTTGTGTATCTGATTTGTTTGTAAATTGGTGCTTTTGCAGATTGAATATATTCTGAATACTGAATGTGCTTTTGTTGTTCTTAATATAATGGTGGTGGTCTGTCCTTTGCCAGTTCCTGTATGCAGCACAGACACAGCAGGCTGAACTACAGTACTGACCATTCCAAAGTCCCCACAAAATTCGGCAAAAATTCATGCTTTTTCACACATCTGAAAATTTTTCGGTCTACCTCGGTAAAATTTTTCCAAGGTTAACAGAGTTGGCCTCAAATCAGTAAACCTCGGCATATTCTAAGTTTTTGTAGGAATTTCTCGAAAAAAGGCGCACTTTCTCGGTTTTTAGGTGCTAGTAGTGAATGTAGCGAGGAACCAGCATCCCAAAGCCTAAACCACAAATATAGCCAGAAAAAAACAAAAACCAGAAACACCTCTTTTTATGCAGCTCAAGTTCCGCATTTTGAGGGAGACAAGGTTTTAAACAGAGTGGTTTTACCTAGCGGATTCAAAATTCCTGCTTCATGAGCAGGGCTGAGTTGTAAGGAAGTCAAGAACGTCAACAATGGTTTATCGATAATAGGAAATGGAAGGTGAGGGGGGGTGAATTTGAGCATGCCCAACAGACAATACTGCAGCTCCAGACCAGAGGCAAAGAGAGGGAAAGGTCTAAAGCAAGGGTAAAATGAGAGAGTAAACAAGAAAAGTCAAACACAAGCAGTTCAAAGGAATAAGCGGGAGGCATCCACCTCATTGCATTAGTGTCTGTCTTGAGGCATCACCAGTTTAACACCTCTATTTTCAGCGACTAAGTGGTCGGCTTCATTGATTTTCAGGCCATCATTTTTATATGGGAATTTATGTAGAGAAGCCACAGGAGTACCCAGCAAACAATATAATACAAGCACACCTCATACCTCACGACCAACCAACCATCCGTCTTTACAACGCTTCAGCCACGCTGAACACCTGGCGTTCATTCATCGAATGATTTTTACTCAAACGTGGACCTCACCCACGTCAGAGAATGCCACTTCCACCTAGCCATCCACTGCACCAGGAACCCTAGCTTCACCAATTGGGCAGAGTCAAGAAAATTTGACTAACAAATCAGCAACATTATTTGCCTCCTCTGATTTTCTATGCATCGAGGCCCTCCAGGATCTAAAAGAGCAGCACATATTTTTTAGCCTCTCAAACTCTGCCAACTCATTAAAATCCAATGGAAAATTAAATGTGCGAGGTAAACAAGGGAACGGGCCTTCAGAGAGACTCACCCAGGGGAGTGTGCAATATGATAATGGTGAAACGCACACTATGATGCTTTCGGGACCCATTTCTCCCATCTGTGGGCATGAAACTGAAACCATCACAGTAGTGCCACCCTCGAGTCGAAGGCAGGAAAGGCTTGAACGGAATTCACACTCTACTGAAGTTGGAGTACTTTTTTTTCATGCTTCATCAATACTGCAGCAGGCGCTAAGAGTGCATTCGGGTCCACTGGTTTCAGTCAAAAGAAAAGGTGCTAGAAGAATTCATTATTAATAAGCTTAACAGGTGCACTTATGCAGATAACTTGGGACAATGGCGACAACGCTCTTTTATCCGTCGCACCATTGCGGCACAAAAGCAAGGTTATTTTGCTTAGGTGTACAAAAGCGCCACATTTAGAGCTCAACTACCTGCTGAGTTTCAGCAAGCCTGTAAGTAACATAGCCGGTAATGTCTTCAACCCTTTCATCCAACTTTTAATGGGCCACAAATTATAATGTGAGCATTGCCTCAAGGATTAACAAACAACAAAAAGGAGAGACATTTTCAACCAAAGAATCTTTTTTTTTCAAAAACACGCTCGACAGTTACAGTGAAAAACCTTAGCCAAAAAACGTCAGCAACTGAGAGTCTTTATTGTATATATCCTTCATGTACAAAGCGCCAAAATAATTTACACTATCGCAGTAAAACACAATTGCCTAAAACCTCTCTCCCACCTACTAGGATGCAAGCAGCAAGGCTGTCAAGCTTCACTACTAAGGCTCATTATGATATTGTCACGGCAACAACAGCCCACAAGAAAGGCTCCGCCACAACAGCAGACTTTTAGGCCCAGTCATTTCCCTTAGACCAGGCTTATCACAAAAGAGGTCTTGTTCAGTTTAGGACCAGTGGCCTCGAAATGACACGAAAGCTCAACATGCTCAGCCAAACTGAAATGGCAGCAGAAGATTTGTAGACCAGCTTGGTACACAGCAGTATTTTACAAGGATCACTAAACCAGAGCATAAAGGTTGCAGGACTAATTCCCAGTTAAAGGAACTGTGGTGCCCTCAAACGAGGAATCATCTGGATAAGGCAGTTTGCATAATGACAGCATTTTATCCACAGCAGAATCCAACAGTAGGTTACCCTAAGCACGATTCCAGTTATTTTACATGACAAGTCCACACAAGGGGCAACGCATGTCACAACGACCGGCAGACTTGCCAAAAATACTTGTAAACAGCTTAAATTTGGGGGAATGGATAAATCTGTGAGGTCAGTCCTTGCCTATGCCTATGCTCAAGAACAAAGTGCAGTTTTAGTATGACTGGCCAATCGATTGCGGAGAAAAATGAATTCAGACAAAGGACAGAGTTTTCCTCACTTTAAAGTAGGATAACAATGCATGGCAATTTAAAATGTGAGATTTATTCAACAAATACAGAAATATTCAACCAATTATTCAACAAATTCTTCCTTCATCAACACCCTGAACTTTGAATTGAACACCAAATATAATGTCAAATACTGCATAACTCAAGCCATTTCATCGTGAAAGTAACATCAGAATGGTCCCATTAGAGTCATAATGGATCCAGTGTGTACCAGCATTTACCATCACTCCCCATAGCCTTTTCAATAGCCATCCACAGGGAAAAACATCAATCACATTAAAATAAATGGTAAAATGTAAATCATTTTTGCCGCTCCTGAAACTCACGGATGATAAATAATAAATGACCGCCAAGAAATACAATAGTACTATTCAATATTAAACACAAATTCATGAGCGACTGAAGAAGTGGGCCATCAGATCAAACGCTAAAGTAATAAAATTTTATGTCCATTAAGAGGCAATACATGACTGGATTACAGAGCCATGACTGAGGTGTGTGTGTGTGTGTGTGGGGGGTGACGAGGGAAATAAAAGATGCTTCTAGAACAGAAACAAGACACTTCACATTCCAAATACTGTAGAGTCATTCCATGGTGTTTTGGCACGTTGCAGAGGTGACATTTAGAAACTTAAGGCGGGCATGAATTGCAAGTTATTTATTAGCATCAACAAGGTTTACGTCTGGTTAAAGTTTACTCAAACGTTGGTGCGTAACACTACTTTTAACACTTCAGAGGCAACTCTGGTATAAATGACATTGAAAATAAAAGATCAATCATAGAACGATGACTTGCGGAAATTCCACCCACTTTTGCCAGAGTGAGGTCATCGCGACCCGTAATCACTAGGACCGCATTGATTTGATGAACAGAATGGCATTAGTTTGTAGTCTCTAGCTTGAATAGAGGCAAAGTTATCGACCAAAATGTGTTTTTGATCTTTTTGATGACCTTGACCTTGGCCTTGACGATAGGACAAAGGGCAGTTAACGGTGTGATTAACAGATTAACAAACAAAAAAAAAAAACAAAAAACAAACAAACATACTAACCGAACCAACCAACATATTCGCTGAAAGAATTTAACCAAGTAACAATACTTTTGCAGAGAGGACATTAGAGATCAGAATACTTTTGGTGCACAATGTTTGTTTGAAATCTTTCTGAAATCATTCAGATTTCTTAGTTACTCTTGCAGTGACATTATGTACATTAAGTTAATTCATGAGCATATCAATAAGGAAACAACATGGCTTCCCTTTGTGAAATTTTAAATCAGAGTTGTTCTGTTGCGGAGGATGTAGATTGTTTAAAATACTGTGGAATGACCACAAGGTCATTACTTCAAGGTCTGGAGGATTTGGTTCCCTCCAATATTGAGATGCAAAGATCAGGAGGACAGGCAATAATCAATGAATGAAAAACCAGATATTAAATTTTCAAGTTGGCTTGGATTTTGTGTGAAAAAAATCAATTTTAGCCCCAAGTACTTAACTTATGGGGGTGCCAGGGGGTTGTGAGAATTTACCGAAGATCAGTGCGCTCCTTTTCTCAGAACCATTTCCGCTCGCCACACATAAATTGCGTCACCTTCCTTAAAACAGTCTCCTGGTCACACTCTCCACACCATCATCAGGTAAACATTATTTTGGTCTGATCATATTGCCCAGTCCCACTGAATGTCGCAGTAACTTATGGCAAACTGTAGGTGCTTCACTTTGTTGTTCATTGACAGTAGAGGCCTTTACTGGGGAACCCTCCAAAATAACTTGTGGTCTGGATGGGGTCTGATTGTAGTTCTGGAGACTCTGACCCTCAATAATCAACTGACCTCCGCAATTCTCCACCCATGATCCTGAAAGATTGCTTTGCTAGTCAAAACATCCTCTTTCCAGGTGCATGGGGTCAGTGCACACACAGATATTCTTCCAGCCCAATTCATAACATCTCCCGTCACTTTAAACCTCTTAATTATTTTTAATCATTTCCCTGATAGAGGTAGGGTATTTTCAACAATTTCAAATTTTGTTTTATCCATTTCCAGATTTGCACAGCTCAACAACTTTTCATCCCACATCATCCCTGTGTTCTTGGATCTTTCCCAAAGTGATGAATGAATAAGGGAATAGGGCCCATGCCACACACCCCAGTGAAACAGGAAGTCATGGTTAACTCACTCAAGAGCTCTAACCCAAACAGGTGACCTTAAACACGTAAAATATTGAAAAAATGCTTCAGTTAGGGTTTAAAACAGATTTTCTAGGGATGCCAATAACTGTGGCACACGTGTTTTGGAGAGTAATATTTATTGTCAACATTTTTTTGTTTCAATAATTTTACCCTTATGAAAACGGTTTTTTTTTTTTTTTTTTTGAGTGAAAGACCAAGACAAACGGATGAAGATTTTTTCACAGCCTGTGCTGCTCATATTCACCAAGGGTACCAGTAATAATTTTCAAGGGCACGGTAGATAGACAACTGATGTTAGAAAGCAGTTGTGAATTTGTTAGCCAGAAAATGTTAACTAGCTAATGTCAACCAACTCACCAATTAACTGGATTAGGCCAATTCCATGTAAATGGGGACATGGCACCTAAATCTTTAAGTTGATAGAAACAGATGTTCTCCTTGTTGTGGATTAAATATAGTATTTGGGCTATCAAAATGTAAAAGTAATTTTGAGATCATACCCCTGGGAATTTTTTGTGGGATGTGGTCAAAATGATGTCGACTACAAACGAATTGTCTCTTTTCATAACCAAAAATGTCCATTTTGCAGCTGCCTGTTCTCAGGTTGATAAAAATGCAAAACTCACACTTCTTCCTCAGTTGTCAGTGCAGTAACTCTGTTAACCTTATTTTATGTCTGAATTTTAAGGTGCATGCCATGATTTCGAGAAAAAGTACAGATTTACTGTGATGGACTTTGAAACTTGAATTGTAACGCCCGTCACATTTTAACAAACAAGTTTTATTAGGTGATACAAAAGTAAGCAGAAGTTTATGAAAGTCCAAATACAAAGTTAGTTTGATGGTAGGTATAGATATAAAATGGTGTTTATCGTTTTCATTTTGTGGTTATTATGTAAGGCCATGACAGGCGTTACAAATATTATGTGACGGGCGTTACAAAGGATGGTGTGACAGGCTTTACATCACAAGTTTACATCACAGAATGACTGCTTTTAAAGCAATCTGGACAGTGAATTGACTTTCAGTTCAAACAGCAAATGCCAGGTGGCAGGCTAGTCTGGCTGAATGTCAGTCAGGTGCAAGTAAACAAGTTCATATACCAGGTCAACTCAGTGCAGACAGCACCCATGGAAGAGTGAAGCAGTCGGAAGCAACAACAAATCAGTGATTTTTTCGATTTCCGAAATATACATTTGCATATGCTGAGAGAGGTAAGTTACAAGTGAACTTTTATGTAAAAGTCATAATATTTTTATCACAAAATAAGTATTGTTGGGAACGTCAGTTTTGAAAATAGCCCGAGAATACCAAGTCTACAACAGTGGCAGCTGGTGAACTGGCGATAGGGAAGGCTGAAACCATTCCTTAAAAATAATGATTGGTCATGACCTGTTTTCAATCATTCATTTAAATTACCATTACAGAAACTCCAAAAGTCTTACCATTATCAGGTGTGGTCAGTTTTCATTAATAATGCACACCTGTCAACTCTCATGCATGAGTTTTAGTGGTATATTTACGCTCCCCTGCTGTAGTCAGCAACTATTCAATCAACGCATGTGTAAGAGATTCTCACACGGAATTAAAGTCCTTGCGCATGACGGTTTATCAGTTTCACCTGCGTTATGACTCCGGACTTGTAACGCTTTTCTTTACTCAGGGGTTGGAAGCAAGGCATGTGTTTCATGATCGTTTAAACTGTTTAAATGAAATAAGATCATTGGAAGCAATGGAATTGCATAAAGACGTTTCAAATGATCTTATTTCATTTAAACTATGAAATACATGCCTTGCTTCCAACCCCCGAGTAAAGAAAAGTGTGAGAAGTCCGGAGTCATAAGGCAGGTGAAACTGATAAACCTCCATGCACAAGGACTTCAATTCCTTGCGTGAATCTCTTACGCACGCGTTGATTGAATAGTTGCTGACTACAGCAGGGGAATGTAAATATTCCACTAAAACTCACGCGGAATGTGTGAGAGTCGACAGGTGTGCGTTAAATGAAAATGACCACACCTGATAATGTTAAGAGTTTTCGGAGCTTTTGTAATGGTAATTTAAATGAATGACTGAAAACAGGTCATGACCAATCATTATTTTCAAGGGATGGGTTTGAGCCTCCCCTATCGCCAGTTCACCAGCCGCCACTGGTCTACAACTATTAAGTGTCCTGATGTACACCACTGCTGGCATGGCTGGAGCTAAAACCAGCTGCCTACCTACATGTAAAGTCATGCATAATGCTAGCTGTTCATTGAAGTTACCTGAGCTCAGTGGGATTATGGATTTGATAGGCCTACGTCCTTGTGCAAGTCACTTGACTCTCCACATGTAATAAGGGTATTTGGTCAAGCGCTGTGGATCATTTTCTTGCACAGGTGTGTTTCCAAGTTATTCTTAAAATTCTCTATTCTTTATTTCAGTAGATCTTCAGTATGGGGAAATCTGAAGCCCAGCGGCAGCGTGAATGTCGAGAACGGCGAAAACCAGATTCAGTATTGTTTTAGCAAAAATCTCAGCAAGCCCAAGTGTGCCATTTCAACTGCTATTGTAGTAAAAAGCAGAAAGCCATAATTTTTCATCTCTAGAACTTTGATTTTAGAGTATTGAGGCCATTTTTTTTCACTCGCCAAAATGTAAACAAACTACAAGTAAAGAGGCCCTCTAAGTGGCTTGCACAAAGACACACGTATATCCCTGCTCATTTAACAAACAGAAAGGATTATGACAATGGGCCTTGGGGACTGACTATGCTACATATAAGGAATGCTAGAGTGGTGAATGACAGGTATCAACCACAGAAACATTGTACGTCACCTGATTATTTTCACACTGTAACGCCCGTCACAAGTATGTAACGCCCGTCACAGTGAATTCAGTGTTCATTTTACTCAAATAGTATGGTCAAACTGTCTTACTGCCTTAGCTTTGTGAATCCCACAGACATGCTCCACAATGCTATACATCATTTATATTTAAAAGAGATCACAGTTCACAGAGATATCAGTAACATGTCTATGGACTTCAACCCAATGTCTTTTAGCTGTAACGCCCGTCACAGCTAATTAACATATGATTAACAATGATTAAAACAGTATTTTTGGCATAAAGTTTGTAAATCTTGATAGAGCATGGGGTTGACTTGTAGTAGCACGCACAGTCCAAATATTGCATTATTATGGTTGACAGTGAAGTTGGTGCAAATTTTAAAAAATGTGTGCAAATGTAACGCCCGTCACAACGAAATTGGCCATCAGCAGCCAACACTCATAATTTTCAAAGCTTATGTTAACAGTGCAGCTGGAAGTTGGCAGAGCAAAGTGATAAGTTTATATCAGCAGCCCCACATTGCCGCAGCGCAGCCAAAAAACATACTTTGGTCTAATCTGAGTAGAATTTGAACGTTGGGGGCATGATAGTCCAACAATTACCACGTGAAATTGCAAAAAGCCAAAAATAACTTTCAGATCCTCATTTTGTCATCAAAAAACAAAGACCATGCAAATATTTTATGCTGACAATGAGAAAAGAGTCACAAGAGAGCATATGGGCCACAGACAAATAAATAATGATGCAGAATGTTTACACGGGTAATACTATGCCCAGTTCCCAGTTGAATAATGGTCCATTTACAAATATTTACATGTTCTTTATGGTCAAAAAGCACATAGTTACAGCAGCACAGGCTGTGTGCACAGCACCACTGGCTCACTCAGCCTGTAACGGGCTGTTTTGGCCCCCATCCTTCGAAGGCCTTTCTCCCTGAAAGCCCACTCTGTTATGACAGGCCAACAACCATTCAGGAAGCAGTGCTCAGTAAAATGAAGGGAACACAATAAAAAGTTAGAGTTGTACTGCGGAGGAGTAGTGGTAAAAATGAATTTTGTTCTGCGATTTCATTTCCTCTTCCTGTGTAAGTCCATACAAATGGAATTAATCTTAGTTTGCACTGAAGAAAACAGCCCCCTCTGGACATGGCGATATGCATTAACCAAACTTATCCCCACCTCAGCTCAACCTAGCTTTGTTCAAAGACGTGCCAAAGTTGCTGCCGGTTCGGTATTATGCAAATATGTTCCATTGTGATAGACATGTTACAAAAAAAAAGGCTGGACTACCAAATCGGCTTTTCAGGCAAATGTAGCTGAGAAAATTACACCCTTTGGCGTGAACCTTGGGCTTTGGAACTTCGTAGACATTTAACATGCACAAAAGAAAAACGATAAACTCACTAAAGGAGAGGGTAAAACACAAATAGCATAATATGACCCCTTTGAATAAATTCATTGACAGAATTTCTGGTGAAAATTATCATTTCTCACAGCTGGCTCATCACCAATAAATAGTCCATAAAATTCCCAGTTGTTCCCATGGCAACCAATCTTCATTGAGAAAACAGGGTATCTTATCAAACCTCAAGGGGCTGCGTGTCATCGCTACAGTCAACAGTTATAATTAGCATAAGTCTCAACAATATCAAGCCGTTAGTCCACACACCGCCACAATGTCCGTTCACTTCCATCATCTATGCAGAAGAAATCCAATGGGATCACTACTTTGTGCTTTTGGTTTTTGGAGGAGATACAAAAAATGTAGAATACTAGTTCACCATAAAGAAGGACAGGTAGCTCCATCCATCCTTCAGCAAAAGGTTTGAGTTGCACGTTTACAACCTTTTTTACTCTAGACAATATTCAGGCACACTGCTTTCAGTTGATTGTTACATCAGCATTGCAGTGTTCAACTGAGCCCATTTAAACCTCTTATTTTTGATCTTACACCTAGGAGCATTATGGAGATAGTGATGCATTATGAAAGCTCAAAGGTAATCGTGAAGTGACCTTGCGCTGGGGCAAAATAATCATTTGTCCAGAGGCATCTAATGCTAGTAAGTGATTAATCACATGATGGCCATTACAGAGGACCAAGAACGCACCGATAAAGATCAGTGTACCGATAGCCTGTATTTAATGACACGACCGTGAAATGGATAATCCCGCAGTCACAAATCATATTCAACCCAAATTATCACGAGAAGCTGTCCTAGTGATCCTTTAACCTGCCAGATGTGTAGGTTCAAGTAAACGAAAGTTTGCACTTGATTTGCGATTTCATTACAGCCACAGAACTACATCTATACGCATACTGGCTTTATTTTTCAATTGAGTATGTTGCTTTCACAAGCAAATGCCAGTAAGAAAGTAATACCAACGCGAGAAAGTTAGGCCTGTAAAGAAATACCGCAACTGGTAAACTACAATACTAGACCATTCAGCAAAACGAATACGGTTCAATACTGTAACCACAAAGCTTCATGAAGTCCATTAAAAATGTCAGCGTTCCAGACAGGAACATTAAATAAAAAGGAAGGCGTGTACGCCCAAATATAACGCCCAGGAGAAAATGACATTGGATAAAACTCCGATTTCTTTGAACACTTGGAGGCCTCCGTCCTTTTCCACTGATCTCGAAAAATAATGCAACAAAAACCGATTACAAAATTACCAAAGCTGCAGACTGAAAAATGCATGGAGGCGTGAAGAGAACGTCTCCACGCATCTGCACAAAAGCAGCTGGGGAATACGCTTTTTTGGCAGAGGATTTTTAAAAAATATGTTTATTCCTATTCATTTTCCCCACGACAAAAAACGTATAAAAAAGGAGCAACGTCGGAACACACCAGGCATTTCAAATGATCGCTGGGTTTGTTTCCACACAATGAATGCAATCTATCGAAAATCCAGCTCATGATATTGTAACAATAGGTCAACAGTCGGATAAACCAGACTTAAAACGCGCACAACGGGAATCGTCCGTGTAACCAACACATCAATTCTTACATTAATGAATATATTGTTTCAGTTAAAAACGGTAAGTAACCATGCGATCTCCCCTATATGCAACAGTTCAGAAAGATAATTCATGAAAATGCATCCATTTTAATTGACAGCAACATTACCTGATCCAGTGGGAGGTTGACTATTTCGCTGATCGGCTGCAGTAAACTGGAGCCCGTGCACGAGGATATTGTTTCAGTAGCCATGATTCGGTAATTGAATTCTTTCTTTTTTCCCCCTAGACGATGAAACCCCAATACACCCGAGTCGTTCTCTGCAGCTGCAACTATGCCTAGCGCTGTTGCTGCAGCTGCTTCAGCTACACTGTAGCTGTGGTTCAGTCGTCCGCGAGCAGAGCTACAGCACCGCCGACAGACACACGGCCCTTAAAGCAACGAATCGGGAGTAGGAGGCGAACGAACATCGAGTCTCCAATCAGCCAATCACATCTGGAAAACATGACAACTTCGCCCAATCACGAACGTGAGGTTGCCGATGCAACGTTGACCCGTCTTTCATCGAATAATCGCGTCATCAGTATTTTCTCTATTTTTAAAATTAAGTTATCAACTGACGTACAACCTCATAGAACTGGAAGATCCATTTTTAAAACGGTTGCTTCGATGCAATTTTATAAAAATTTGTACCAATGCATCTGCTGTCCGAAAACAGTAGGTTGAACTTGAAGAAAGCCAAGAGGTAAATTTTTATTAACTTCAGAATTTGTTTTGAACAGTTATCCTGAATCTGGGAGGCTGTCTGACGATTCAAAGTGTCTTAATCTGCATTTTTAGAAATCAGCATTTTGCCTTCAAAAATAATGGCCAATATCTTACTGAGGTTGTTCCTTCCAACTACGCTAATTCTGAACTGAATTACAGCTCCATAACCATTAGAATTATACAAATTAGTACAATTTTTGGTGGTGTAATATCTGAATATTTATAGCTGCTGTAATTTATCTTCTCTGTCCTTTATCTGACAATAGTCCTGTGCCACCTATTCCACAAATCACTTTCGCTTCAGGAACTACAAAGAATCTATGCATCTATCTACCCTACTTCAAACGGTGATCATAATGAGATTCTGCAACTTTTCACTGAGCAAATTTGATCTGCTAAGCTTCTCTTTCCTCTATTTAATTGTCTTAAGCCTCCATTAAAAACTTGACACGCTCTTTTTTTTTCCTTTTTGAGTTGTGTTGGGTGCTAAAGCCTCCAAATATCAAATACCATACAGGTGTCCCCGAGTGTGCACTCAATCGGTTTTGTGATCTCTTCCAGGGTCCCCCCGCCCCCCATGAGCACCCCCATCATTAGATCAAGTTATCTACTGCTAAAATCCTGAAAATCCTGATTTTAAATATTCTGGTCTGTAAACACGCTTCAGCTTTCCGACAAGAAATGTGTGTTGCAGATCATTGCAACTGCAGCTGAAATGCTACGATACCTGGCCACCCCCTTTGACGTTTCATTCATATTTGTCAATACCGCACTGTGGACCTATTTATCTGCTGGGAAACTCAATGTGGGTAGTGGACAACAATTTTTTCTCTAGTTCTACAACTCCTGCTCAGAAAAGGTTTGGACAGTGTCGACAGTGCAGTTAAAATCAGAAAGCAGTGATTTCTAAATTTACTTTGAATTTTATTTCATTGCAGACAGCAAGATGACAAGTTTTGTCCAGTCAACTTAATTTTAATTGTAAATATATGTCACACCCTGGCACCAGAATATCTTGAAAAGGGTGCCAGGGCAAGGAGTGGGGACGTGGACTTTAATAATAAGTGAGGGCAGGGCTGCTGACAGGGGGGGACAACCGGGTCAGTTGTCCCAGGCTCTGGGTCAGGGGGCCCCCAGGGTGTGTTAAGGGGGGGCTCTGGGGTTGCCTAGTCCCGGGCCCAGTCAAACCTGTCAGTTGGCCTGAGGGAGGGGATAACTAAACAAATACAAACTTCAGGAGAACATAAAGGGGAGTACTGTAAACACAAAGGGGAAAAAACAGACTAAGGCTACTTGCCCAAATGGGGGAAAACTAAGCTATAAATACATGAGGTAAACTAATAAACTAAAAAGGAAACAGGTGAGCATAATTAAGGCATTGGAAAACAGATAATTGATTAATTAGGTGCAGGGCAGGTACCCAGGAAAATGGAATGCCAGAGGAGAGGGGCATTATAATATACATTCACTCCTGCAACACGTTCCAAAAAAAGTGAGGACATCAGCAATGAAGGATGAGGAATGGGGTAAAAAAAATTAATAGTGATGTAATTTGTAACAGCTGATGTCAGCAAGTGAGTGAAATCATAATTTGGTTCAAAAGCACCATCCAGGAAAGGCTTGGGGCATGTTCAAGATCGCGGGGTAAAGGGAGAACCCGCAGGTGCTTGCATTTTGAACAATTAAACACGTTTGGTCTTGCATAGACGAGCGAGAACAAAGGCGAGCAGTCTCGCCTCACTTTTCAAGATGACATCCATTTCCGCACTGCTTGTTTTTGATGCAAACCCTAATGTGCAGCCATGTTGGAAGAAAATGCAAGAACTCGCGTGTTGTTCAAAACACAGGAGTCTTCCCTTGCGAGACCTTGGCAGGAGACCCTTCAATCTTGAACATGCCCCTGGTCTTCCTGGAGTAAAGATGGGCCAATGATGGCCTTATTGCCCACAAATCTGAAGGAATCATTGAAAGGTTTATAAACAATATTCCTCAAAGAAAGATGGGAAGGGATTTGGATATTTCACTCTCTGCAGTGGATAGCATAAGTAAACTAGAGCAGCGCTAAGAGAGCACAAGTACCTCCGCCAACGTACTCAATGTTATTTTTGCCAGTATTAGCTAGCAACCACTGTGTTTATGCAGTCATGTAGTCTTCGCACAAATATGTTTTTAATGTGTTTTTGACCTTTTGCATGCCCTTGACCTTTGACCTTGACCTCCCAAAATCGAATCACCTCTTCCTTGAGCAATACTTAATCATTCCACCAAATTTGCTGAAAATTCATCCATAATTTTTTGCGTAATCCTGCTTACAAACAAACCAACTAACAGACAAACAGTAATGATCACATGACCTCCTCCAACTTCATTGGCGGAGGTATTGATTCACAGAACCTGGAGTAATACCTGAGCATGAGGGGACAGGCCTCAAACTGGCAGCCCTGGTCACTGTGCAGAATTGGCACTGCGCTACTGTGTGAGCAGTTTGGTTCTTTAAGGCATACAAGTTCACATATTTTGCAAAATAGTCCTCTACCACTAGGATATACCTGTTCCCACGGGAGGTCAAAGGCAACTCCAGGATGTTTGCTGCCACCTCTGTATTGGGCGGGCTGCTTGAGACAGAGGTGATTCAGGGCCTCTGTCAACTGTTGGGGATAAAGAAAACACGCACCACGGCCTACAACCTCAAGTCTGATGGCATGGTAGAGCGTCACAACCAAACTCTGATCGATCAGCTGACTAAGATGTTGCTTTCTCATGGGGGTGAATGGGACATGTAAGTGAAGCAGGTTGCTTTAGCATATAACACATCCAAACATGCCAGTACACAGTTCAACAACAACAGCGGAGGTCCGCCACCAATTGCACTTCCGGCTCTATGGCAACAGAGAGGGTGCCGTGGTTTTCATTCAGACATTTCATATTATGAGTTTCCCCCATCCTCAAACAATTGGAGAGAGACAGATTCCTCAGACAATTAGGCTTCATTGAGGCATGTTGATAAATATAAAGCCGAGTTCTTTTTGCGCAAGAAGAGCTGACATCTTACTTTTTACACCCAGTTTTTATACCTTCATCACGGGAAATATTTTCCAAATATGGTCTTTCCGCCTTCTCATTCTCGTGCTGCAACAGGACGGGCAAACCAAAACACAACCGACTGCCCTTGAGAACTACAACCAAAAGATAAGCATGCACATCACTAAAAAGGAGCAGAAAATTACAGTCAAGAGAGGAGAAATACAGCCAAAGGAATAGGATACAAGTAGATACATAAATGATTCAACTGATTGTGTTTTTTCAGTAACAACTAATGATTTTACTGAACAAATATTGATCAAAGCTACAGAAATCAAATACTTCACCTGATTATGTTTTCGAATCAACTAAACAAAAGCCTGCTTATTAATCAAAGCTACAGAAGCCCGCTGCTTGTGTGTGTGAGCTGCTCAAGCACGTGTGAATTGAATTGCTTGTATGTGTGTGTGTCTGTGTGTGAACTGCTTGTATGTGTGTGTGTGTGTCTGTGTGTGTTACTGCTGTTTAGATTATTTGGTTGTTGATTATGATTGTTGATTATGGTTATTCAACATGGCAATTGATCTACTGATGAATATGATGAGAAATATTGAAATATAATCCTCAACAAGGGGACACCGTGCTGATCCTTTCTAACCAATATTACCATCTCAACAATACAGCTTTAAAGTTCAAGAGAGTCTGTTACACTTGTATTCATGTGGCGGGTATGACAATCTCAGCCTTATTTCAGCTGCAACCCCAGCGGAGTCAAAAGATCCTGGGAGCAAATAAAAATTAAGTATAAAAACCCACTTCAAAGCAGTCAGTAGGCTTACTATAACATCTGCCACATATGTATCTGTTGTAGGCAATAGCCTGCAAAATGTACAAGGCTTTACGTCTTCTCTCTGTTGTACAGCCCTGCAGAGGAGCTGGCCCTCTCTGATAATGAGGGTCGCCCCTTGATGGAGGGTGTAGAGGGGAGGGAGGAGGGAGGACGGGGGGAGGAGGGTGACATCAGAGCCCGGTGGAGCAGGCGGCTCTCACAGCACCTCATTTGTACAGGGTATGTTTCAGTCAGTCAATGCCAAAACACTTGATTGCTAATAAAACACATTTATCCATTATACCATTCACTGTGGGAGTAAGAAGGTTAACATGCGTTTACTTCACAGTTAATAGTGAGACGCTAACTCTCGCACTGCTGCGTCCACCCACACAAACGCTGTCCCATGCAGAGGTAACCGTGAAATCAACCTGTCATATATATGTCATATACAATATACATTTCAGAACTTGAGGCCGTTATGATTAGTGAGGGCTATGACATAGTTGGGATTACAGAGACATGGCTTAGTGAAGAGGATGGAGATGAATATAATAGAGAAGTTTACAAGCTCTTTAGGAAGGATAGATGCAATAGGCGAGGAGGGGGTGTAGCACTCTAGTGAACGAAAACATAAATGTGCAGGAAATTCCTGAAATTGAACATTCCTTGCCCTGTGAAGATATCTGGGTCAGGCTCATTGGCAAACACGAGACTGGTTTAAACATAGGAGTATGCTATCGACCGCCAGCTTTGGACAGTATTGTCGTTGAAATGCTCTTTAAGAGGATTACGCAAGCTTGTAGAGGAGGAGGGACTATTATTATGGGAGACTTAAATTATCCTGGTATCGATTGGGAAATGGTGAAAGGACAGGGTAGGGGGGAGGAAGAATTTCTAGATGTTATAAATGATAATTTTTTGGTGCAGTATGTTAATAAACCTACAAGAGGGAATGCAATTTTTTGATTTAGTGCTCTGTAATGACCCAGATAGAATTAGCAATGTTGAGGTACTGGAGCCACTTGGGACAAGTGATCACTCTACTGTTAATTTTGATGTTTCATGGGAAGTTAAAAAGGTATCTTCAAAAACAAAAATTTTCAATTTTAGGCGAGCAAATTTTGACAGGATGCGCTCATATCTAAGTGAAATAAAATGGGAGACACTCCTGGACTGTGAGTCTGCAAATGAGATGTGGGAAAGATTTAAGGGGGTTTTACTTGATTCGCAATGCAAATTCATTCCAAAGGTGTCCAAAAGTAAGCTGAAAAAGCAGAATCCTCAGTGGATGACCACAGCTATTCATAGGAGTTTGAGGGAAAAGAGGAATCTTTATAACATGTACATAAAGGATAACAATGAGAACACTAAGGCTGAATACTGTAAAATGCAGGCTGTGGTCAAAAAAGAGCTGAGGAATGCTAGAAGACTGTATGAAAGACAAATTGCAGAGGGGGCAAAAACTAACCCTAAGTGCTTCTTTCAGTACTGTAGCAGAAAAAGGAAAGTCAAAGAGGAGGTTAAGTGCATAAAGAATAAATATGGATCGCTGCTATATGATAACAGGGATATTGCAGATACCTTAAACAGTTACTTCGTTGAGAATTTTACCTCAGAGCGGGTTTTTATTCGGCCTGAGGGCATGTCCAATGCTCAAGATTATTAAGCGGAAATTGAGGTTAGGGATAACGAAGTATTAGACAAGTTGCATTAACTAAAGGCAGATAAGGTGGCGGGTCCTGATGGCTTATATCCTAGAGTGCTCAGGGAAGTTAGTGAGATCATCTTTAAGCCCCTATTTGCCATCTTCAGGCGGTCTTTAGAAACAGGAGAAATACCAAATGATTGGAAACAGGGCAATATAATACCAATAAATAAGAAAGGGGACCGTACTGAGCCAGGAAATTACAGGCCAGTCAGTTTAACTTGCATTGCGTGCAAAATACTGGAATCTATCATAAAAGATGAGCTGGACTTATTTCTTGAACGTAATAATATCTTGAGGGATAGCCAACATGGTTTCCGTAAGGGAAGGTCATGCCTGACAAACCTTCTGGAATTTTTTGAAGAGGCCACCAAGACTTGTTACCAGAGCAGGGCTTATGACATCATTTACTTGGATTTTCAGAGAGCATTTGATACAGTACCGCATAAGAGACTAGTTTTTAAAATGAGCTCCATTGGAGTTACAGGAGGTATTCTGAAGTGGATTCAAAACTGGTTACAGGACAGAACACAAAGAGTGGTGGTCAGTGGTATCTCATCTGAGCTAGGTATGGTGGGGAGTGGCGTCCCTCAGGGATCGGTGTTGGGACCCCTGCTGTTCCTCATCTACATTAATGACCTTGATAGGAATATTGAGAGCAAATTAGTTAAATTTGCAGATGATACTAAATTGGGATGTTTGGCAAATAGTTTAGAGTCCACTAAAGTGATTCAGGATGATTTGGATAGAATCCAGAATTGGGCAGAAATGTGGCAAATGAAATTTAATGTAGCGAAATGTAAAGTTTTACATGTAGGTAATAAAAACATTAGACATGATTACTTCATGGGAGGTTTAAAACTGGAATGTGCTCCACACGAAAAAGATCTGGGAGTGATTGTTGACCAAACCCTCACAGGCTCTAGCCATTGTGCTGTAGCAGTTAAAAAAGCCAATCGGATGCTGGGATACATTGCCAAAAGTATTGAATACAAATCCAAGGAGGTGATGCTTCTTTTGTGCAACACATTCGTCAGACCACATCTGGAGTATTGTGTACAGTTCTGGGGACCATACTTTAAGAAAGATATAGAGGCTCTAGAAAAAGTTCAGAGAAGAGCCACTACGCTAATTCCGGGTATAAAAGATGAAAGCTATGAGAAGAGGCTGAAGATCCTTAATCTCTTTAGTCTTAGGAAAAGGAGATTTGGGGTGATCTGATTGAGGTCTTTAAATCTGTTAAAGGGATTAACAAAGTGAATTATGTAGGATTCCTGCGACTAAGTGTTGTTAATAGAACTCGGGGTCACAAATGGAAGTTGACCAAAGGTAAATTTAGCACTGATATTCGGAAATATTTCTTCACCCAAAGAGTAATTTCGATGTGGAATAGCTTGCCTGACCATATTGTTGAGGCAGAGACCTTGGGAGTTTTCAAGAGCAGGCTTGACTTAAAGCTAGATACCATTGAGTCATTGAGTATCTGAAGTGATATATTCATAATAGTATAAAGAAACTGGTGAGCCTAGTTGGGCTGAACGGCCTGTTCTCGCCATTCATGTTTTGTTATGTACACGTCATCTGTGGTTGCTGATCATAGATTTAAACAAATTCCACATCTTATGTTCTTAGGTGGAGCTTTATGATCTGTAATTTCTGCCTGTTCTGGTTTATGTTTATTTCCACTTGGTTTGTTTAGTTTATACTTTCAGTATCATCTACCAGTTTATGCACATCATTTTTCCCCTGTGATGTCTTGCGTTTCTATGTTTCTTTGCTAGTACACGCCCCTGTCTGCGAGCTGTCGCATTTAGGAAGTTTCCGGCATTTCACAAGTTCTCTCATGCCTCGTTTACTTCCTTCAACACTGATTACTAATTAAGTACTAATCACACGAACACTGTATGTTTTGTCTAGTTTATCTACTAACCCTTACTAATATACTAATCCTGTAAATGATTAACATACTAACTTGCACTATTTGGGTAAAAGTATTACTGCACTAACTACTAACATTACTAATTGAATCTCTTGCTTCCCACACCAATCTGTAACTCCGCCCTCTCTTTGCTATCCTGGTCCTTGCCTGAGTTTCTGCAGAAACCTTGCAACTGTCTCTTCTACTAATCTGTTTCTTCCATCTCTCCCCACTTAGACACTTCTTGAATTGAGCCGTTGTTGTTTAAGGATGTTGTGTGAAAACTCGTCTTTGTCATTGTTTCCCATTATGTATTGTTTAATTACAAAAGTACTTCTTGTGTCTTCCCCTCTCAGTTAATGTTTAGATTATTCCTCACAACTGTTGCCCCGCCAAGCTTGTTACCGCCCTTTGTGTGTGTGTGTGTGTGTGTGTGTGTGTGTGTATATAGTCCCTCACTTCTGCTTAGCTTTGTCAGACTGTTGATCAGCTTTTCTCTGCGCCGAGCCCCGCGTACGCCAGTGATCCGTTCGTGATTCTGTGACATCCTTTTGCCCAATTCCAATTTCTGCCTGTACCTGCCTGGATTTGTTTGCTCTCTGATTACGACCGATTTTCTGCCCTAACACGATTTCTGTGTTTTGCTGACCTGGTTTTTGAATTCGGATTTCGGACACTCTACTCTCCTACTGTCTAACAATTTGCTACTGTCACCCGTGCTTTTTGGTTTTGAACCCCTGCCTGTCTTTGGACTCAGTTTTTTGGATTGCTCTTCTGTACCGTCACTGTGTCTACCTGGCTTTGGACTCGGACCAAATAAAGACCACGATTTTTGCACTTTGTACTACTTATAGTTGGTTTCTTTCACCAGACATAACATGGAGGCCATTGACGATGAGACGCTGTCCGCGTGCTCAGTAACACCGTTGCTGGTACCTTAGTCCTCATGTTACAGTTTGATGCAGTTCTCAATTTGCCTGTCTTAACACTGATGGAGTGTGGACACTGTGGCAGTTACTGATGTATCTTTTAACATCTCACTAATGGTGGTGGTCTGCACATGGGACTAATACGTGTGCTCACGTGCTCTCTATCCTGCAATTAATCAATTGCTATGATGCTTATCTCACAGGAAGAGGGAAGCCCTCCTGACCCCGAGCCTGTGGCCTGCACCTCGCAACAAGCCACCACAGGACAGTCACAAGATGTAACTAGAGGCACTCCTAGAGTGCAAACCTCTGCTAAGGCAGCACAGTCCAAATGTTGCTGAATGGGAGCAAAGTTCAGTTATTGCGTGTCACAGGATTTCAAGATGGCTGCCGTGGCGGCCATATTGTTTCACTGATCGCGGTCAAAATCAATAGGGTCCATCTACTACGTTTAAAGCTATGCTTTCCTTCGCTTCTCTCGCGGTGTTTTTATACTCGTCACGTTTAGATTACCTTAATCTAAACCGTCTAGTTTGATTGATTGTCTCAGTGTCTTGTCTCAAGTCATTATTGTTAACCTGGTTCATGTGAATTTGTTTATTAATCCCATGCATTTCTGCTTCCTTCTGAGATTCATCAGGTCGGCAAACGTAGCCCCGCCCCTTTTGGGGGGGAAAATTTCTGTAAAAAACGACATAAATACAAGACCATCGAAGGTAAATCAGACGAGAAATTATCAAGAGACACCATGTCTGATTCATATACATCCACTCTACCGGATAGAGAACGTGTGAGATATTTCGAAAAGATAAATTTAATAATCAATCTTAAAGCATGTCCCTTCAGTCTCCCGGGATCTAGCAGGTGCAATGACCCACCCAGTGGCAAGAGGTATCATACCCCGACATCTGTTTTTATCTGATTAAGTCTCCAGGTAAAGCTGGGGACACACTACAAGATTTTCACAGTCTTTGCAGATTTTGAAAAGACTTGGAGCACACACTACACGACTGGCTTCAGCAGATTCTTGTAAAGACTGGGGATCACACATTTAAGGACTGCAGCAGATGAGGGAGCACACACTACACTACTGTGTCCAGAGTCGGCTCAAAAAATTCAAACATGTTTGAATTTTGGCGACTGAAGTCAGGCAGAGTCTGTTCACCTCACACACTTGCTGATTCCAGTCTGTACCACATCACACACTAACAGATTCTGCGCTGACTTGTCATGACGACTGTCCCCAACTAGAGCTGACTGGTGCAGACTAGCCCCAACCGCAAATTGTGGGTAAAATCTGGCCAAAAATCTTGTAGTGAGTCCCCAGCTTAAGCAAAATACAAACAAGGCAATCAGAGATGGCAGACTTCACCCCATTCACACAAATATTGGCAAATGCGGAAACATAAACAGATAGACGGACAAACAAACAAACACACAGAGCCGCTAAAAACAGTACTTCACGCCCACTCCGTGGGGTGAAGTAATGAAATATTTCACCTTTCGGTCCTGCTATTTGGATAGTATTCTAGTTAACAGTAGCACTGTGCTCTCACCAGACGGTGACAACTGTCTTAGCTAGGTTTGTAAGTTAGCCTGTCTGTCTGTCTCGTCCAGGTATATGCACATTCCTCCCTCCGTATGGCTTGGAGCCATAAAGCCCTTCTCTCCAGATATTTTTTTGGGCATGGCAGAGGAATGAACCAGAGATCCTTGTTTTTTGTTTTATTGTTGGTGGATCGAACAACACAGCAACTCCTCGGCATGTTGGATTCAAAGTCTTGTTTTAAGCGTTCGCGCTTTGAATGTCTACGCAGGAAGCAGGATTGTTTTCCCCCTAAAAGGGGCGTGGCACTCAGGGCCGACTGTGGATGACGTATTACCGACCTGATGAATTGCCTTCTGAGTCCCCGCCTCCTCCCATGTGTATATCTGTGGGCAGGAGAGAAGAAATCCTCAGATGGAACTTTGTTGGCTATGTGCTACATTGTGAAATCTCAGCTCCTGTGCCTTCCCGAGTATTTCCTTTGTGTGATTCCCGAGCCTTGTTTATTTTGCTGCTCCCACGTCTTGTCTCCCTGCTGTCTAAGTCTCCCAGTGTTTCCGTCAGTTAGTTAGGTTGTTTTTGTTTTCTTGTTTAGCCACTCTCTGAGTGTGTACTTCTGTTTCCCCCTTCCTTGGGCAGTGTACCTTAGTTTTCCCTTGTTGTTCAGTGCATTGGTACAGTGTTTTATTTCCGGCCTGCTTGTCTACCTTTCTCCTTTAGTGTTTGCAATAAACACTTTTATTCCTGCATCTGGTGTCCCCCCCCCGACCACTTCCTGACAAAATAAACTGTACATTAAATTCTTGTAGCATTCAATAAACTATGCTCATTATAAAAAGTCAAGCAGACCAGCCAATTAGCAAGGATAAGAGCTTCCAGAAATTAGTTTACCCTAAGTTCTTGTTTTCAGCAACAACAATCTGCATGTACTTCAAAAGCTGGGGCGATCTGGATAACTGCTGGCAAAATAACAAATTCTACAGAACAATAACCAGGGCTAAAGGGTAATTTTTCATTTTGTTCGAAGTCAAATCTGTTTGCCAAGTCCTCAAGTAAGCTAGTCGCCTGTCTGCTATACAGCTGTGCTGGGGTGAGTCTCCCAAAATCACAGATGCTAACTTACATAGTTGGGCCCGTTGACTGTGAATGGACGAACTATGTAAGTTGCTAACTTATGGTGCGTTCCAGGCAGGCTTTTGAACTCGTAAGTCACGACTTCCGACTTTGTAGCGTTCCAGGAAAGTTTCGAAAAACTGGAAGTTAACTGCAAAACTTCCTGTTTACCGGTGCGTTCCAGGCAGGCTTTTCATTGTTGAACATGGCGAACCGTATGGGCTGCCATATTGTTTCCTGGATAATGTGATGTCAGAGGTCGGAACTGGGAACATCGATTTGGTACGAGTTCACGGGAGGGAAGTTACGGGTTGGACTGTCGTTCCAGTGCATTTTCATCATAGACTGTATAAAAAAATGGAAGAAGCAACTGTGATGTCACCTATTGGTTTCAGCATACCATTTAGGAGGCCTCGATTTTGGCAATTTGAACAGCGCCATTTTGTCATTTTGAAACAGGACGTGATTCCTATTGGACGAGAGCATGAATTGAAGATCCAGGGAGGAGCGAGGGCTGTATCTACGGGTGGATCTGACCGCATCGGACGAGGACCAAAGGAAAGCCACGCCCCTAAAACATATTCAGGCTTTTTCCTTTATTCTAGTCTATTTGGGACCATAATTTACAAAACTGAACATCATGATATATCGAAGGAGACTTGAAACTTGAGATAGATACCATAAAATAATGTGGAAAATTATTTTTGAAATATAAATCAGGTGGGAAAATAGGGTCATTTTCTCAGACTTCCATAGCATTGAACTTCTTTCTGCACCCACCGACGTCGCCATCTCCTGGCCATTAAATAGAATGCAAATTTTAGAGATTCTCCGCATCGGCCTCACTTTTCAGACCCGGGCGCTGTGTCCATCTTTTCATACAGTCTATGATTTTCACGGGTTACAGGTTGGAAAAACACAAGTTAGGTACGGGTTGCCTGGAACGCACCCTTATTTAGCAACTATGCTTTTGGAAAACGCGCCCCTGTTCAGTTAGGGGCTGAGCCATATTATACTAGTCTAATTATGCTAAATTAATTGGTCTTTATCTACACCACCAACCACTGTCATGTTTTCTTTTCCTGACCTCTGAATTATTTTTTTTTTCCTCTTTTGAGATCCAGGTGGATATTTCTTCTTCAGAGCCAAAAGTGCACGAAAATCCACTTCAATGAACTTGCACGTAGCTACCGTCGTTCCTCGAACAGTGAATACGAGATGGTGCCTTGTCAATTGAGGGTGTGAAGGAGGTCCGCAATAGAGATATGACATTGCCGCGGACTTAGTTGCTCATCCTTCTGGAGCCTTCTTCACGTTTGGCTCCCGGCTTTTCCTTTCCTTCAGCTACGGCTTTGGACGCGCACGCCGAAGGGGGAGCTCATTTTGCTTGAAATTTAATTACTTTAATTAACGGCCACCCCTGTCAAGTTATTTATTGAGAAAATGTGTTTGTAGATTTCTTTTTCATAATTAATTGAATTACTCAGATATAAAATACCGATCAAATGGTGTTCTGTATTGATTCGTCAAGGAACACATTATTTTCAATTACGGAACGATTCCGTAAAATACGGAACGGGTGGCAACCTAGCTTTCACACTGGACGCGAAACGAATTTTTCGCACGACAGTTTACATTCAAAGTCAATGCAAAGACGCGAATACAACGTAATCTGTCGTGCGAAAAAAATGGTTTCGCGTCCGGTGTGAAAGCATCTTAACTGAGGGCTGAACATCCTTCTGATAGCCTATATAGACGAGTTCGGCTTTAGTGAGATTAGGGTCACGCGCATGCTCCTTGCAGACTACGTATGGCAGACTGTAAAAATGGTGGCCACTTGCTGCGTTGTTGGATGCACAAATCGCTTTGTAAAACAGGGGAATATTAAGTTCTTTCGCTTTCCCCGAGGTAAAAGGCAGCGAGCAGCGTGGATTCGGGCTATAAACAGGGATAATTTTGTTCCTAAGGAACATACTAGGGTGTGCAGTGTACATTTTGTGTCCGGATGGCCCGATTATGTAGACCGTAAGGATGTAGACTATGCTCCATCAGTCTTCCCCGACAAAGTAAAACCATCTACTGCTTTGGCGCAAGGTAGACGTGAAAGGCTACATCGGCGAGATATTGCCAAGGTAAGTCCTCGAAGTTGTCATTTTCAGCACAAATGAAAATACGAAATCAAATCTGTTGCATCCAGTCAGGCAGTAATGATGTTGTTTCGGTTTGACTAGGTCTTGTATTTTACATGTGTGCCTGCGCACTTACCCATGTTGAGAACAGGTTAGGATCATGTGTGCTCGCCGGTTGTTTTGAACAGTGCGAATTCGTCGCCGAACACCGTATTAGCTGATTTATGGCGTAGGACCCCAATTATCGCGGTGGTAATGACAATAATTCACGTCCGCAAAACTATCTGGCAAGCAGATTCAACTTCTTTGGCTATATATATATAACAAGAGCCATCAGGAGATGGCATATCCCCCCGGCCCCACGTCATCAAGTTCGGATTAGCAAAAGGCACCACGTCAGATCATGAATATAATGTGCGCACCAAATTTTGTGAAAGAATATTGAACGGTTTTCAAGTTATGCTCTGGAAACGAAATGTTCACAGACAGACGGACGGACAGCTGCACCCATGACTATGTCCCCCCGCATTGTATCTCTCTCTCTCTCTCTGGCTGTCCTTCGTTGCCGAAGATGACTGTCATGTGTTTGAGTTGAGGTCGATCAAAAGCAGGCTCTCATGTGGGCAGCCAGACCCGCTCGGGATCTGCAGTAACGCTGACAATTGTTGCAACGGAAAACGCTTGGAGCAGCTTCCGAGTGTCGTTGGTCATGTGCACGCTGATATTCTTGCTGGTGTTGCTCTTCTACGGCTGCCGTGGCTTTCCTCAACAGTCCTCGCCATTTGCCTCTCTGGAGTGCCTCTTCCTCCCAGGTATCATGCGGGATGCCAGTTCTCTTCATATGCCGCTTTAAGACATCTTTGAAACGCAATTTTTGTCCTCCATGGCTCCTTTTTCCTTGGCTCAGTTCCGAGTAGAACGCAGCTTTTGGCAGTCTGCTGTTGGCCATCCTACGTAACATGCCCTGCCCAGCGAAGCTGTGACTGTTTTATAAGCTGTGACACCCGCATTATGTGCCGGGGGGATAACCCGTAATTATGGAATCGAAATCACAAAGAAACCAAATGATTATGGCAAAAATCTGTGCTGAAATAGCCGAAACGAGAACCATGTCAATCTAGTTTTCGGACGTTTTAAGTGACCCCCTTACTGTGGTAGTTGAGGAAGACCGGGCACTAAATAGGGATGGTTAGCCTGTGTTGTGTGCAAATGTTTTTGACAACAGACGCACCGTAATTCAGCATGAAATGACATAAAAAAATTGGGAGTTTGTAAGAAGAAATGTGGTTATTATCATTTTATTTGTATTCCATTCACGAACCTTGAGCCAAGAGATTGCTCTCCTCTCATTGACTGCAGGTTTGTGGAAGGCCTTCAGTTTTTCTTCTGCCATTCACAATGTGCTGTGTTCATGTGCTATCCATATCTCGCTTTTTTTCACGCCCTTAAACTGAAAGGCATGAAAGATTTGGGGCCGGTTTCACAGACGCAGATTAAGCCTAATCCTAGACTAAATTCAATTTTCAATAGAAATCTCTATACAAAACTCTGCTTAGTCCAGGACTACACTTAAGTCTCGTCTGTGAAACTGGCCCATAGTGTATTATGCAGCAAATATATCCCTTCCTCACCACTTACCAAGCTCTTGGTTTAGAGGGCTGTCATTTACCGTCTAATCTACTGCAACTCTCGCTTTGCTGCACAGAAAACCCAGATAACGTGGTAAAGCCACCTCAAAAAATCCCCCCATGCAATTAAAAAGCATAGGGGTCGTTCCATACCAATTTAAATAATTTAAGAACATCTTCCCACCTGACCTCCTCAGATTTGCTTAAAAAAATTCAGAGACAAAGCTACATTACTTTATGGGAACTGCAAAAAATTTTAAGTCAATATTTCTAATAGTTTTGCTTAGAGAAATTGTAGAATAAGTCAATATTTAGTCGTTTTTCGCACCCATTTCACAAATGTCAAATGAAATCCAGTCTTTAAATGTTCATATCATAAAAACTATTACAGGTATGACCTTGAAATTTGGCATGAATGATATTGGTACCAATACTGTTGGTATATGAATTAAGAGAGTTCTAGAATGAATAACCAGAATGCTATGGGTGTTTGAACTTGCTTTTCCATTGCACACTGGTTTATGAAGTGCATTTTTGATTAGCCATAGCATGAAAAATAATCAATACAAAGGGCTACAATTTTTCATACATATTCTACTAGATGAGCTTTATTAGTATGATGAAGGATACATATGAGTCTCACATAGTTTCCAAGAAATGGGAAGGTAAGGTCGAGGAAAAAACACAATTTTCAACAAGTTCGCGGTCAGATCGCAGTACATCATTTTATATAAATTTCTCTGTATTTCAGCAGGACACTGCGGATAATTGGAAATTTTGGAATCTCTGCTACAATTCAAAAAAGGCCTGAAGTTCCATAGGTTTAAATACAGCAGCTGCATTTTTACGGACCCATATTTGGGTCTGTTGGTTTACGGGGTTAGGTGCAGTGAGCACAGGATCATTTCTTAAAAAAGTTGCATAAGCCCACTTAATCGGTTTCCTCAAAACATTTGAGTGCACCTCAAAATCTGGGCAAACACAGGTCACCCTGCCTCCACTCCTGAGATTTCTGTTGCTTCTTCCTGCTTGCTGCTGCTTACATGATGTGCACTCTGCTCATTACCCGCTACTACAAAATAATATCATTTTAAATCAAATATGAAACTCTGGTGCTGGCCTAATGGGAAGCTGAATGAAATTACAGTTATTTAGCTGATGCTTTTATCCTAAGCAACTCCCAGTTGATTAGACTAAGCAGGGGCCAGTTCCTGCTCGGGGGGTGTGACCTCGCTCAAGGGCCCAACGGCTGTGCTGATCTAATTGTGGATACACTTTTATAATTGAACCCTCCCCGCCTTTACATCTCAGTGAACCTAACCGACTTGGACCATTGTTTATTAAACCATCTCAATTTCAGAAGAATCGGGACAATGTTTAAAAAACGGCAAGCAATATTTTGCAAATCCCTTGAACTTGCATTCAATTGGAGAAAAGTAGTAAGACAAAATAGGAAACGTTTTGACTCATTGACTTTGTTTTTATTTTAAAGAAATATCTTTTTTTTTTAATGTGATCTCAGCTACACCTTCCAATGAAAACGGGATGGGTGCATATTCGGCACTGTGTAACATCAGCTGTCGTGTTAATAACATTCAGTAGTCGTTTCGGAATTGAGAATTTCCAAAAGCGGAATTTCCCATTCATGCCCGATATAGGACTTTAATTGGTCAGTGGTTCAGCGTCTCTGTTGTTGCATTTTGCACTTCATAATCTACCACCAATTTTCAATTGGAGATAGGTCCGAGCTGCAGGCTGTGCTTGCACTCTGTGGCGGCTAAGTTGTAGTATGTGCATAGTGTGGTTTGGCTCGGCCTCATTCTGCCAGAACAAGAAGAGGCATCCCTGAAAAAGACAACGTCTGAAATATGCATACAAATGTTGTTCCAAATTGTGCGTGTACCCTTCTGTGTCTATTTGCTGCCACAGATGTGCGGGTTGGCAATGCCGAGTGCACTAATGCAGCCCCAAACCATGTCTGACGCTGACTTTTGAATATGTTTCTGATGACAGTTGGGATGGTCCTTCTCATTGGCCCAGGGAACACAACATCAATTATTTTCAAACACTATGAGAAAAATGGACTTGTCTGACCACAGCATTCTTTTTCACTTAATCAGTCCATTTCAGATGAATTTGAACCCATAAGGGTGGCAGTGCCTCGGGATGGTATTGATACTGTATATGACGACCTCTTTGCTTAGTACAGTCTTCACTTGCATTGAATGATGCCACAACAAACTGTGTTCACTGACATAGGTCTTCAGGGGCCTGTACCATAAAGCTGGATTAACATACATGGGGTTTCTCTTAGTTATCTGGCTGCACTTAACCAGACATCCGCAATCTTGATTTTTGGTACCACAAAGCCGGTTATCAACTCGCTAATTGAACCCAGGGTTTTCCAATCTAGATCTGTGCGCGCTCACATAAAAAGGGCGGTGTTTGCTGCATTCCACCAATCGCAGACATGGAAAAATCAACCCGAGGCTCATACTTTATGACGGAGGAGCGGACAATAATCTTAAACAAGAGGCTACTCAGAGCCTGTACTCGGGCCAGGTCTAGGCCTGGGCCAATCGCGAAACTGCGCGCGCACATGAGCAGGACAATCGCGACCCAAAAAAAAAAAAAAAAAAAGGAACGAAGCCGAAACTTAGACTCGTGGCCTACTGGCCCGAGTAATAAATACAAGGACTATAAATTCATCATCTCGGCAAAAAGCAACACAGTTGCAGCTACCAAAAGCTGCAAGGAATGCTGGCAAAAAATTGCCAACTGTGTCAATGTGTAAATTAGTGGGATTATAATATTACTTCCCCCATCATGACAGCACGAGTGACTATAGTAACATTTCTGTGTTCCATAAATTTTATGTGTTTATGAAATTTGTCGTTATGGCATGTGATTTTAGCCTTATTTCAGATGCAACCCCAGTGGAGTTGCTCCAAAAAAAAAGGGTAATGTACGGTTCCAGCAGCTGACAGATATACTGTAGTCCTTCTGCGGAAAACCTGTACCTCTCGAAAAGACATTGTTCAGGCAAATCAAAAGGATTACAGTGATCACGAAACACTCTTTTGCACCTGAGTGCTCTTTGCACAAGTTGTGCACCTAGATCCGCTAGGCTCTCATCAAATGTGCAGCCATTTTCCAAGAGAATTGATTGGTCAGTATGGGGCTTTTATACCTGCTGAGCTCTTATCCTGAACATAACCTGCTCCGGAGCAGGTTAGGTGTTCAGCGTATGTTACCACGGCAACGTACCCCAATAAAAAGTAAACCACCTTTGTGGTACAGAAAACCCAGGGTTAACCCTGAAGTTACCTTGCTAAGCCGAAATCCAGCGTTATGGTACAGGCCCCTGAAGTATTAACAAGCCCATGTGGTTATGTCCATTACAGATGCATGTCAGATCATAATTCAGTGGTATCTGAGGGCGCGAAGATCAATATTGGTATTAGACTTCAGGTTTTACTCTTGGAAATCTTGGTGCCAACTGATTGAGCCTTTTGTGTCTGCTTGTTTTACATCCGATCATAAGTGATTTTCTCATTTACCTATTCTTCTGTTCACCGGTGGAATGTTCCCAACAAATGTTTTTCTGAAGATCCCACATTTGTTCCAGTCATTCCATTCCCCTGTCCCAATTTTTTTTTGGAATGTGTTGCAGGGATCAAATTAATAGTTTTTCAAATATTAACAAAAATCAATGGGTGGAGCTTGCAGAGGTACAGTAGTTCTGGCAGACAACCCAAGACATGCCCACCTTCTCATTGAAAGTCCCATGCTTATTTCTCTGTCATCTGGTATGCAGGCTATTTAAGCATGTTTCCTGCTCTGTTTCCATGGCAAAACATGTCTCTGCCTGCTGCTGCTCTCCATGACACTTAATTGCTGCTAGTTAACATCCCACCTCCACCATAGAATCCACATGCAGGCTCTGCAGTATCCTCAGATCCCCTTGGGGAATATTCTACTCTCTTCCCCTCATGCTCAGTCGGACACAGGGTGTGTCAAGGCCAGAGCCTAGATTCCAAACTATCATTATGACCATTTGTTAATACTGTAATTAACGGCTTACATCAGCATCCACAGACATAAATACAATTAATAAGGTGAAACTTAATTTTTTTTTTGATTATGCCTTTTCAATTGAATGAGTAAAAAAAAAAACAGAATTTGCTAATCACCTGATTTTGTTTTTGCATACTGTCCCAATTCATGTGGAAATGAGATCGTATATAAAGATACTCAAAACTGATCAGCCAGACCTCACCTCTCTTCATACTGGGCGGTCCCCTCTGCTGGCATGTTCCATCCCAGCCATTCCTCTTACTTGTTCTGGTGCCCCCCAGTGGTGGAATGAGTTTCCTCTTGTAATCAGGACTGATGAATGAATGTTTTATTTCAGTCCCTTTTTTTGAATTTTTAATAATATATATAATGAAATAAACAATACCTTTGAAATGAAAGGAGAAAAAATATTGACTGGAAAGTGCAGGCTGAAACTAATGCTTATTTCACCAACCCTTTTTACCAAAGCATTTTTATTATGCAGCCCTACTTCAGTGCTATTTATAAACAAGATAAAAAATAAACAAAAGAAAAGCAAAAACAACAACAGAAAACATAAACAAAACAAATCAGAAGCACCGTCTCCAAAATGTCGTCCTAAAGCTATACAAAAACAGACTAAACCAATAACAAAAGCGTTAGCAAAACACAAGTTCCAGAAATATCAGTCATCGCATGGCGTTTATGTCTCAGTTTTATACTTATTTATAACCTCATCTTTAAACTTTTTTTTTTTTTCGAAAGGGAACTACACATCCTTAATTCATGGTCACAGCTATTCCAGAGGTTTACACCTTTCACAGATATGCACAGATACCTATCTTTGTCCTCGCCTTTGTTTTCTTAAACCTGCCTCTTCCCCTGAGTTCATAACAGTTCTCGGTAATTTCAAACAACCTTTGAATGCAGCCAGGAAGACTATTATTGCAAGTTTTGTAGATTACCTCTGCTGTTTTAAGATCAACTAAATCATAAAATTTTAAGGTGTGTAGATTAATGACAAATGAATTTGTTCATGAATTTATTCTTACATTCATTAACAACGTCCAGCATTTCTTCTTATCAACACTTCCAGCGAAAATGGAGTTCGAGTTTTTATGGACGATGTTCTCAGCTACACCTACCTGATCCATTGGCTCCACAATCTCATTTGCCAAGTTGTATCCAACATTTACAAAATAATCATTAAATTCATTTGCAATTTCTTTTGTTTTTTTTTTAATTATTTATAATGGTATGAAAAATTGAAACCCCACCAAAGGTCCAACAAAGTCCTACTGCTTTAGACTGCATTCTAACACATTGGCTCCCTGGGCCTTACTTCACATATTAAGAACATGGCATGAAGGGCAAAATTCAAAATACTTCATTTCATTATAATGACGACAATTGTTATTATACATGTTTATAAAGAAACAAATGATTAAATTAGGAACACCTGAACACCAGCTCATTCGTACAGTTTTCCAATCAGTCAGTGTGGCAGCTGTACAATGCGTTCAACCACACAGGTCAGGAACTGTAAATGTTCACAGCAAACATCAGAATGGGGAAAGAATGTGGTCACAGTGGCTTTGACCGTGACATAGTTGTTGGTGCCAGATGGGCTGGCTCGACTACTTCTGAAACTGCTGATGCAATGGGATTTTCATGTACAACAGTTTCTAGCTTACACAGAGTGGTGTGAAAAAACAAAAAGCATCCCGTAAGCAGAAGTTCCGCAGGAAGGAAATGCCTTGATAATCAGCAAGGTCAGAGAAGAATGGCCAGACTGTTTCAGCTGACAAGATGGCAGGACGGCGAAGTGTTCAGTTGCTTGACTGGAAACCGAAGAGTCACTGGTTCCAGTTCCTGGTGGGGCTTGGGATTCTGACTAGCATCTGGAGAAATGAACTTTGGCAAAACTGCTGTTTGGCCCTTAAGCAAGGCCCTTAACCCCAAAATCACTCCAGTGGCTTTACCTTAGTTTCTTTTTATCTCTTCTTTCAACTGTTCTATCTGCCATTTTCTCACAGAGTTTCCTTGGAAAAGAGAACCATGCTCTCAATGGAACTTTCCCTGGTAAATGACGGCTATGGGAACTCAGATAAATTCTGTTTGCAACAGCGGTGGGAAAAAGAAGCATCTCAGAATACAGAACACAACAAAGCTTTAGGCTGAAGACCGTGGCAGGTCCTAGTGCTAGTTTTGTCAACAAAGCACAGAAACCTGGGGCAGCAGAGGGCACAGGCTCAGCAGTTTTGGATAAGTGAAAATTTGAGAAATGTAGCCAGGTCTGATGAATTTCTACTGTGATTCACCAATGGTATTATCAGACTTTGTTTTACCTGCATAAAATACATGGATTAATTGTATTTAATGGCACATTCAGCAGTTTCAAATTAATGTAGGGGTCACACACCTTCCACTCACACCTACAGTACTGTGCAAAAGTCTTGGGCGCATTTTTAGCAATTTCATCAAGCAAATGTGCTTGAAAAATGATTAAATTTAAAGTTTCTAATAACGGAAAAATGTACTAAACAGAGCTGTAAACTGCTAAAAACTAAGCCAAACCAATATTTGGTGTGACTTTGATTTGCCTAAAAATTTGGGACACTGTCCCGTTGTGCTGTTTTATAAGATGATTGACTTTTTGCTTGCTCCAAGCAGAGTGGAGAACGTGCTACCGTTCTTGTGCAGATTGACTGTCTCACTTGCGTCTTTCCCTCCAAGAATTTACAAACAGCCATCATGATGTTGACATCAAGGCTCTGTCAAGACTAGAATATCTGTATTGACTATTTTAATGGAATACAAGCATTTATTTATGAAACTTTTCTTTCAATTAGCATTTGGAATTTCAAATTTACTTTTTATCTTCAAGAACTCTAATATGGAATCAAAAAGTAAACATCTAATACAGGTTTAAATTTGAAAAAGTGCAGGGTGCCTAAAAGGGCTTTTCCACTAGCACCTACTTGGCTCTACTTGACTCGACTTTACTCGGTTTTTAGGGTTTTCCATTAGGTGATGGTACCTGGTATCAGGTACTTTTTTAGTACCTACTCGGCCAGGGTTCCAAGCGAGCTGAGTCGAGCCGAAAATGTGATGTCAACAGACTGCAGGCCACTGATTGGCCGGGGAGTGATGCTTGCTTTGATGACCCCACCCACGTTGAGGTGGTACTCAACTGTAGAGGAAAACAACCAAAACCGAGTAGAGGCGAGTAGTGCTAAAACTGTGTAATGGAAAAGCGGCATAAGACTTTTGCACAGTGCTGTACGTGCCATTCTGGGACTCTTGTTGGCTTGACATGGATGTCTTTAGACCGTGGGAGGAAATCGGAGTACCCAGAGGAAACCTGCGATACTACAGACAGAAATGTTCCAGGCCAAAATCAAACTTCTAACCTTCTTACTGTGAGGCAACTCCCCTGCACTACCTGGCCACCTAAATGCATGAACCCCACTGGCCTTGTTTCGACAGTTTAGGATGGTGGTGGTGTAATGGTGCAGGTTCATTGGCACAATTTGTGCCCCTTAACACCAGTCACTCAGTGATTTAACTGCACAGCCTATCTGAGTATAGTTGATGACCATGTGCACACCTTTATGGCCACAGTTTTCCAATCTTCTCACAGCTATTCTAGCATGATAATGCACCATTTCACAAAGCAAGAGTTGTCCCAAACTAGTTTCTTGAGCCTGACTATAAATTCAGAATACATCAATCTATGCCACTGAGAATTTAGGCTGCATGGGAGGGTAAAGGGAGGCCTTATCCAGTATCAGCATGGTGTTCCAAATAAAGTGCTCAATGACTGTGTGTGTGTGTGTGTGTGTGTGTGTGTGTGTAGCCGTAAACTAATTTATTGTAGCCCCTAGTCTAAGTCGGGGTAACTATGGATTTGGCCTCGTTGTGCATCCGCTGCCGCCGCCACGATAGAGATTTCCTTGTGGACGCTCTACAGGCCACAAAAAAGCTATTACTTTTATACAACCCCAATTCCGAAATAGTTGGGACAAAGTGTAAATTGTGAATAAAATCAAAATGCAATGACGTTCAGATCACATGAGCCAATATGTTATTCACAATAGAACATAGATAACATTTCAAATGTTGAAACTGAGACATGTTACATTTTTATCCACAAAATGAGCTTATTTCAAATTTTCTGGCTGCAACAGGTCTCAAAAAAGTTGGGACACAGGCAAAAAAGGGCTGAAAAAGCAATTAATATATAAGAGAATCAGCTGAAAGAACATTTAGCAAGTAATTAAGTTAACTGGCATCAGGTGTGTAACATGATTGGTTATTAAAGGGATGTCTTAGAGAGACTGAGTCTCTCAGAGGTAAAGATAGCCAAAGGCTCTGGAACCTGTGAAGGTTTGCGAAAAAAAATGTGGAATACTTTAAAAACAATGTTCCTCAATGTCAAATTGCAAAGGCTTGAAGGTCTCATCATCGACAGTGCATAACATCATCAAAAGATTCAGAGAAACTGGAAAAATCTCTGTGCGTAAGGGACAAGGCAGACGACCTTTACTGGATGCCCGTGATCTTTGGGCCCTCAGACGCCACTGCATCACTCACCAGCATGATTCTGTCATTGACATTACTAAATGGGCCCGGGGATACTTCAAGAAACCACTGTCTGTAAACAAAGTCTGCCGTGCCATCCACAGATGCCACCTAAAACTCTATCATGCAAAAAGGAAGCCATTGTTGAGCATGATCCAGAAGCGCCGCCGTGTTCTATGGGCCAAGGCTCATTTAAAATGGACTGTAGCAAAGTGGCAAAGTGTCCTGTGGTCAGACAAGTCCAAATTTGACATTCTTGTAGGAAATCATGGGAGTCGTGTCCTCCGGGCTAAAGAGGAGAAAGACCACCCCTCCTGTTATCAGCATTCAGTTCAAAAGCCAGCATCTCTGATGGTATGGGGATGCATTAGTGCATATGGTGTGGGACACTTGCATGTTTTAAAAAGCACCATGAATGCTGAAAGCTACATAAAGGTTTTAGAGCAACATATGCTCCCCTCCAGATGACATCTATTCCAGGGAAGGCCTTGTGTATTTCAGCACTACAAGGCAAAACCACATACTGCAGCTATTACAACAGTATGGCTTCGTAGTAGAAGAGTTCGTGTGCTGAACTGGCCTGCCTGCAGTCCTGATCTTTCACCGATTGAGAACATTTGGGGCATAATTAAACAAAAAGTCCGTCAAAGGAGACCTAAAAACTCTCCAGCAGCTGGAAGCCTGTATTAAACAAGAGTAGGATAAAATTCCAATGGCTAAACTCAAGAAACTTATCTCCTCAATGCCCAGATGCCTCCACTCTGTGTTAAAAAGAAGAGGGGATGTTACACCATGGTAAACAGGCCCCTGTCCCAACTTTTTTGAGACCTGTAGCAGCCATCAAATTTGAAGTGAGCTCATTTTGTGGATAAAATTGTAAAATTTCTCAGTTTCAACATTTGCTATGTTATCTCTGTTCTATTGTGAATAAAATACTGGCTGGTGTGATTTGAAAGTCATTGCATTTTGATTTTATTCACAATTTACACTTTGTCCCAACTATTTCGGAATTGGGGTTGTATTTTGGTATGTATATGGGCAGTGGTTATGACATGGGGCTGATCCATTTTTGGTTGCCATGGCAACATAATTCTCTGAATAATAGACAATTTTGTGTCAAAAATAAGCCAAAATGAAAAAGTGGGTGATCGGGGGCTACACCCATTACTTCATTTACTTCCAGAGTACATCTGGGTCATTAGTTCCTTACATTAAAACCCCCACTGAACCCTTATTTCTCAGTGCGTTAACATTGCCATGACCAGGAAGTCCAGACCAAACCATAAATGCGCTTTGTTTATTTTTTTAAACATGGAGCAAAATTCTAGCAAGAATGAGAATAGCTGGCTGACGGACTTTCCACAATCTCGAAAAATTTTTTTTTTACATAAACAACTTAACCGAAGAAGAAGAAACGTGAGAATGAATATCCGGTTGCAAGCGTCATTTCCGTTCAAGGAAAAAAAAAGTGGTCTTGCCGCTTCAGAACCTCAAAACGAGTAGTGGAAGTTAAGCAGCCTTCTGGGCTTCTGCAAGCATTGAGACCATGGTTAGATGCGTGGTCCAAGGCTGTCCAAACAGAAGTCATGCAAAGGCTGAGCCGATAAATCGACCTCGCAAGCGGTTTTTCAGTTTTCCGAAAGACCCAGCAAGAGTTAAAGTTTGGCTTGCCGCACTCCGAGAGACCGAGAAAGTGCCTTCAGATGAGCATCGAATATGTGAAGACCACTTCCTAAAACAACACATAACACAGCGCGGAATAAGTGAGGATGCGATACCTATCATGCCACCGTATTTGGATGGACCTCTGGCAGTAAGTGCAGGAGCCGCCTCCGATGAGCAAGAGGACTTCTCAGATGTTGCGGATTTTCAGGTTCGGGGAGTTCGCTAGCTGTTCTTTAGCCAGTTTGTAACCAATCACCTCCTGGTTACTAGGTCAAATGTCTGTTAGATTTTATATTTTTACTCTCTGGTCAGAAGCATCGACAGGCTGGTTTTACATCCGTGATAATTTTGATGTTTCGCTTGTTGTGAAATGAACTGTGAAGCCTCGGTGCGCGTATCAGGGCAGCACTATTTTGTTTTGGGGGCGTATCTGCTTGACGGTGACCTGTTTTCGCGGGTCGACGTGGTGGCGGGAATGCATGGGCATGAGGGAGTAGGAGGTGGATTTCAATGCGATTTAGCATAATATTATTCAGTTTGCTTCTGATGATATGTTTTCTGTTCCTTGAGACGTGGACGTACCATGTCAAAGTGAATTTGGTGTAAACTGCAAATCATGAGTATGCCATGAGTATGCCATGAGCTCGTGCCTTTATTTCAGGATGAGGAGTGCAAGGACGCGGAGGTTGAGTTCTGGGAAGCGGACGGCCCTGAAAGACCTGATTCCGCTGATGATATGGAGGACGTGAGGTCATTCCTTGTGAATCTTAGATTCTGTCCCTGCTGCTTGGGGCTGTTGATTGACTGATTCTGTCATTATTTTCCTTGAAGGGGTCCAGGTAAAATGGAATAGTGCTGACAAACTGCTTTTTTTCTGTTCCAGCACATTCACTGGGCAGGGGTCGACTGCTATCTATGGACCCAGCAAATGCAAAGGTATGATGTTTTTGTTTGCAATAAAGACAGTATTTTGCCCCCATTTTCTTGCACATTCTTTGATGCATATAATTTATTAAAATCCCTAATCAAAAGCATGGGTGATATCTGGGTAAATTATTGCTTCCAGTTGTTTAATGATGCAAGTAAAAATTATTTGGGAATTTGGCCAAGTTTTATGAGTTTCCCCATCTGCAGGCAAGCCCAAAACTTATTATTTTTTTCACTCTTATGATAAACTCTTTCTAGTAATGTGGTGAAGATTTTAATGCGTGTCTAAATTGTACTTGGTATTAACATTTAGTTGAATAGTTTTATTTTATTCATGTTTAATTTTTATTTGAGGATAATCATCTTTGACATATAAAATGGTAGTTTTGAGTTGTCTCACTTCTTGCCCCTAATGGAGCTTGTGACGATGTCCATGTCAGGCGCTGTTTTCCAATCTGCATGAATGGTCAATCGCTCTGAGCGTCTACAATTAATTAAATGTGTCCATGCCAGCACAGCGATGTTATTTTTGGGTAATAAGACAAATTTAACAGCCTCTAGCTACAAGAGGAAGTTTTCCCTCATCTCAGCAGTCTCAATGCAGTATACATTGTGAAATTATTTTCGCATAATGAAATGTGTTTTGTCAATTTACCAACTGCCACGCTAATATCCAGTTGATCACTTGTGCACCGCGTTTGGTGAAACGCTCAGATTGGACGAATGCACGTGATGTCCACACACCGTTTACCGAAGCTAAAGCGAAACTCCTGGTAGCCAGATCTGCGGAGCTCCCCGTTGATAAACGGACCACATCTTTGCGCAGGTGAGCTGGATGCCGCCACGCCAAAGTATCGCTGCGACGTGTCGTTGGGCCGACTCGCCAAGCGCTTCATGGAGCTGCTGTGCGCGGCGCCAGATGGAATCGTGGACCTGAACGAAGCGGCCCGCGCCCTGGGGACGCGAAAGAGGCGCATTTACGACGTCACCAACGTGCTGGATGGCATCCAGCTCATCAAGAAGCGTAGCACCAGCCACATTCAGTGGGTGTAAGTACCAGTGGGTTTCCCCATTCGGCCACGTCTAGTGGGCGTGTGTTAGTGATTTTCACTCATAAAGCCGGATCCACTGGTGTACATTATAGTGGATTTTCACCATTCAGCCAGACACAGATGGTGTAAGTATCAGTGGATTTCTTCCTTTCACCCAGATCCAATAGGTGCACGTTATGCTGGGTTTTTTTTTTCTCATTAAGCCAGATCTAGTGTATGTTATGGTGGATTTCCCCAATTCAGCCAGATCCAGTAGGTGTATGTTAGAGTGGATTTCCCTTGGGCCAGATCCCGTAGGTGTACAATAAAGTGGATTTTATGCCACGTTTAGTCAGTTACAGTGGGTGTAAGTTTGTGTGAATTCCTCCCCACCCCTACATTAAATCCGGATCCACTGCTTGCACTTTGTGATGGATTTTCTGCCACATGCAGCCAGATCTAGTGGGCGTGCTTCACAGTGGATTTCCCCCACTTCACACCTGATCCGTTTGGAATAAGTTACAGTGGATTTCCTTCCACATACAGCCAGATCCAGGGTGTGTAAATTGTAAGTAAGAAGTAGGACGTTGTATGAGCTCTGTTTTCTGTTTGCGCGAGCGAGCCTCAGACAGCACTCGTGATCCTCGCTGGGTTATTTTGGCAGGGGTTCAGTTCCAGCCAATGAGCTGGGAGTAAACTGGAAGGATAAGCTGAGGGAGGAGCTGATGGACCTGTCGGCCATGGAGGAGACCCTGGATCAGCTGATCAAAGACTGCGCTCAGCAACTCTTCATCCTCACCGACCACAAGACCAACTCAGAATATCCTTACAGCTTGCCGCAAGTACACTGCATCAGTTCGGCTTGTTATTCCCCCAGCATATAGTGTGGGGGGATATAGTCATCAATATGGTGGTCAGTCCGTCCATCTGTCTGTTCATCCGTGGACAGTTTGTTTCTGGACCAGAACTCTAATACCTTTCAATATTTTTTAAGTAAACTTGCTGTGCGTATTAATCAGGTCCTAGACTGGAACCTTTGGTATTTTGGGATTTCTGAGATTGTGGGGATATATCGTCTTCTGAAGACTCTTGTTTTGATGAGAAATTATTGGGGAGCAGGAGATTGGGGAGAATCGCTGGGTTGAATAGCTTGTTCTTGTCACCACAGATTATTTTATATCTGTTTTTACCGAGTGTATCGTAAATGCACCCATGAGATGACACATTGTGTTTGTCTGTCTACAGTGAAGATGAGCTTTGTATCATTTTGGCTTTGCCATTGTTGAGGCTTGGCAGAGATGATTGCGTGCCCAACAGAAAAACAAAATGGTTGACTTTGGTTAACCATTATGTGACCTCATTTCTCAGTCACTTATACTGATTATATTTGGTAACTAGTTCCGGTGACATGTTCTGATTTTGGATCTTTTATCGATTATTTGATGGCCATGAAGTGCACTTCAGGAAGCGGCTGCCAAAATTCTCAGTTTAAAAAAAAAAAAAAAATACCCAGAAGTTCGTTATGTTTTTGTTTCTTGTGTTGGTTCTTTAACGGTTTCGCACCTCGGCCTACGTTACTATTGAAGATATCTGCAGGATAGAAGCCTTCCGGGAGCAGGTGGTCATTGCTATTAAAGCCCCTGAGGAGACCAAGCTTGAAGTTCCCACTCCAAGGGAGGTAATATTCAGACACTGCACTTTGGAATAGAGGACATGGGATGCCTGGTGTGTAATATTACCTAATTTGCGTCAAAGGGGGGACGGACTCATGTCATTTATGCGAGATGCTCAATTATAGGAACTGGGCATAGACATGCTACAGTGACCAACAGCATTATTGAACATAAAACTGGTTGAATGTTTGGCACCAGTTGGGAAGTTTTTTGGCTTCACTGTGACAATAGTCAGCAGTCAGAGGAGCTTTTCTAATGCCGAGTCGTCCGGCATCTGTCTGTCTGTCCGTCCAGCGTCAACTTTTCACGTCAAATTTGAATATCTCAAACTGTCTGATAACTTTTGTTCTAGGGCTGTCACTTTTTATTCGAAATTCGAACATTCATTCGAACCTGAGGATGAAAGTTCATATTCGAGCTGAAATGAGACATTCAAAGTCAAAATACACCCTCTATCAGTGCATCATGCAGTCTAAAGTAAGTAAGTCTCGCATTTTTTAGGCTTATTCGCCGTAGTCCGCAATTATGAACGCTTAGTAATGAGATAAATCCTTGTCCATTGAAGTATCAGTTTAACTTGCGTAAAGGTGGACGGTCACCGACAGTAACATGGAAAGCAATTATGATTTCTCATGCTTCTGTTTACTCAGAGATTGGAAACAATGCATGCGTGTTTCATGATCGTTTAAATCGTTTAAATGAAATGAGACCATTTGATATGTCTTTTTGCAATTCCATTGCTTTCAATCCCTCAGTAAAGACAAGCCTGAGAATTCCCGAGTCATAATCAATTTCCGTGTCACTTGTAGGGAAATTCACCGTAATGCACGTGAAACTGATTAACTTAATGAACAATGACTTAAATTCCGTGAGTGAATTTCTTCATTGCACATTGATAGAATAATTGCTGACCACGGCACAGGAACGTGAATGCCAGAGACGTGAGACTTGGCATCTCTGCAGAGACTGTCGTCGTGTTGTACTACTGTTGAGTGCAGCTTAATAAAAGATTAAAATTGATGAAGAGGATTTTTTTTTTTTTTTTTTTTACGTGTTTTGGGTCATGGGGGGGGGGTGTTCGAATATATACGAACATCACGTTGTCATATTCTAAATTCGTTTGAAGTTGTTTTTTTTTAAAAGGTGACAGCCCTATTTTGTTCTAATTTGGTGTGAGCCTTCCTCATGATATTCTGAATATTCACTGTGAAAATTAGAAAATGGGTCATTCCATGTCAGATCATCAAATGGGTCTCACCACCACCTTCTCAATTTTGCTAATTTTTTGTATGCAGCTGTATAAATATATATCACTGACAAATCCGAAATTTCAGCTCATTCGGACCAAAAATGAGTTTTTGGTGAATTATTTTCTAAGGGTACTGTCCGTCAGTTTTTTTTGTCAACTGACATTTTTCTTGTATTTAACATGGCATAACTTTTTTTTATTATTGCACCGTTAGCTTTGAAACTTTGCATCTAAGCTAATGTTATACTGCTTAATCAGAAAATGCAGTCCATTTTACTTTCTTTCCTGTTTGTGGAGCTATGAGGACACCATAATTGCCTTTTGTTCAGGCAGTTCCATGTTTAGGTCCCCAAAGCACCCCCAATTTAAACCCTAGCATAGGCTCTCTGGCATTTTTTCCATTCATTTGTGTCTGAATATAAATCCGGCTGAATTCACCCTGAATTCATCACCAACTGCAGTCAGTACCTTGCCAAATGTGAAAAAAATGCTAAAATGCCACCTGTTCAAAGCCCCATATCTCAAGGGGCACACCTTGGATTTTCTATTTCTTTTAACTGGTTCCTCTATTATAGTAGAAAGACCACTCCAAAAATTGTTGATGTGTTTTGACCAATATAAATTTTGCAGATGTCTGAACAGTGGTGGGGTAATCTTGAGAATCGCGTGGCACTTAAAGCTTCTTACATATTTAACTATGTAACATTTTAAGTGTTTTCAATCATTAGGCGATCACATACTAAATTGTACTAATTCCTGTATTATAGTAGACATAACAAAAACAAAATTGTTGATGTGACTTGAATGACATAAATTTCAGAACTGTTTAAATAGGGGTCTGGCAACTTTTGAAAATCGCACTTCTTTGCATCAAGAAAATTTACTGAGACTAATTCTTGTAAACTGACTGTCAAATTAAAACTTTGTATCCCATGCTGTGTTAACAGTGTTCTTGCTTCCTAAATGCAGCAAAGAGCACAACAATGTTGTCTGTCCCAGTTTTGTCCAACTTATACTGCCGGGCTGTGCGTCCAGTGACATCCGGAGTTGGAACAGTTAGGAGAATGTTATTGAATGGCACCCAGCATTTTTCAGAAGTCCATGTTAATGCTTGTGTCCTCTTGTTTCGCTTCATGAAAAACAATAGCAATAATCAAAAATTATTGATCAATACCTGGTTCAGGTTTCTCCCTGCCAACATGATCTACCAACCTGCATATACTGACCTTTCTGTGAATGTGTCATGTATTGATGAATTGAGAACTTAGAATTATTGTGATTCAATAATCATTAATATTATGTAAGAAGCTGAAAATGCCAAGCGATTCTCGAGATTACCCCTCCCCTGTTCAGACACCTGCAAAATTTATATTGGTCAAAACACATTAACAATTTTTGGAGTGGTCTTTCTACTATAATAGAGGAATCAGTTAAAAAAATAGAAGAAAATCCAAGGTGTGCCCCTGGAGATACGGGGTTTGAACAGGTGGCATTTCAGCGTGTTTTTCACATTTGGCAAGGGCTGACTGCAGTTGGTGATGAATTCAGGGTGAATTCAGCCTGATTTATATTCAGCAGACACAAATGAATCGAAAAAATGCCAGAGAGCCAGAGAGGGTTTATATTGGGGGTGCTTTGAGGACCTAAACATGGAACTGCCTGAACAAAAGGCACTTTTGGTGTCCTCATAGCTCCACAACCAAGAAAGATAAAGTAAAATGGACTGCATATTCTGATTAAACAGTATAATATTAGCTTAGATGCAAAGTTTCAAAGCTATAGGTGTAATAATAATAAAAGTTATGCCGTGTTAAATACAAGAAAAATGTCAACTGACAAAAAAACTGACAGACAGTACCCTTAGAAAATAATTCATCAAAAATTCATTTTTGGTCCGAATGAGCGGAAATTCGGATTTGTCCATCACTAATGCATATTTATCTAATGTGAAAATATGGAAGCAATCTATGACTACTTGGTGACAAATGTTTTGTATATCTGATGATTTGACATGGAATGACCCAAATTCTACATCCCGGTTTTTGAGAAATTCAGCATTTTGGACTTAGAAAATCAGTGTTTGTGCTCATTTTTTCAGTCTTTCATCAATGTGTCATATGTGTTAATATTGCAATAGTTTTCAAGGATTTCTGAAATTAAGTTATGGCATGGACATTTCAGTCATCCTCAGCGGAGCTCTCTAGGCCGACAGGCCTCTTTTTTTTTTTTAGTAGAGATGCACTGAATTTTCGGCCACCGAAAATGGCAAAAAAATGCATTTTCAGTTTTCGGCCAAAAGACTTTTAACACCGAAACAATACGGCCGAAACAGGATGTTGAGATGACGTAAGCAAAAACCGCGGCCAGCACGCGCTTGTTCGGACTTTTATTTCGTTGATTTTGTTAAATATTTATGTGTTTAAATCGGGGGACGCGCACTACCGTCACCAGGTTATGGCACTAAAGTCCGCGAGTGCTTGATTGTAATTTCTGTTTGTCATTGTCCTGATGCATAGGATAGCAGCTGGTTTTGTGTCCGATTCGGTTGCACATTAAATAACGTACCACCTAAAAACGCAAAGCAATGATATCCGTAATGGGCGTAGAGTATTCATAGAAAAAGGCATTGTATTCTCAAGGCATTTGTGTACCATCAATATTCCATAATGTAACTACACCCCCTGGAAAAAAATATGGAATCGCCACGCACCGAGGATGTTAATTTACCTCTTTTCCTTCATAACAAAGAAGCAAATAACACATGACAAAACAATCATTTATCAGCTTGACATTCAGGCTTCGTAAACATTTCACTTTTAAATTGTATTAAAATATATCGCTTTACGATGCGTCATCTAAGAACAAAATGCTTCATCAGCACCCATAAAGTTATTTTCCGCGCAATTTTCTTAAAATAGGGGTAGCATAATAACTTTCTCAAGGGGAATTAGGGGAACACCGTTGCTTCTAATTTTGCTACGAACAGGGTCACAGGCAAAGAAATGCATTTCATAAATGCAGCAGCTTCGGTTAACAAACGCAACCTTGTTTGAAAGGTAAGGCAACGCACAGTATATTTATCAAGCAGCCTAAAACAAACACGTTTCAAAAACACAATTTGAAGACCTGTTTCAATAATGGCAAGTGAAGCCAGTTTCCTAGCGATAATGCGGAAGCGATTTGTTTTTCGCAGAGACGATTCTCTCTGATCAATCAGTGGGCTGCTGTGTTGTCACGTAACTTATTTAATTTTTTAGCAGCCAGTAATAGGCCAGTCCGTTATAGGCCTGTAGGTTATTCATGAGTGGGGCCAAGTAAAACATTTTCTTTATTTTATTTTATATTGTGCTTTGTTGGAATGTCAGTGCTAAATAAATATTTTCATAATTTTGTAATTGATTTATTCTTTGAAGCATGAATATTTATTTATGCAATTGCAATGCCTTGACTTTAGATAGGTAAGTACACAGTCATAGCCATAAATGCAATGGTACTAAAAATTGCGTAATAATTTCTTTCGGTGTTTCGGTTTTCTGTTTTTGGCCAAGCGTTTCTCATTTTCGGTTTTGCCAAAAATTTTCATTTCGGTGCATCCCTATTTTTTAGCCTCCTGGGACTGAATGGTTTGGATCTATTTGCACTTATAAGATGGGAAAAGTGGTTTTGGTGCATTCCCAAATGTGCCTGTTTTCAGAAAAGGGCAAGATGTTCTACATGACATTGCAATTCCTGTGTCTCAGTGGTCACCAGCCTTTCTGTGGAGATGCACCATAAATAAAGCGCATCTTATTCAACTATCAGGAATCTGTTGGTGGGGCTACTTATTGGTAGTCTGCTGTGACAAGTTACTGTTGAAATGAAAACCTTTTAGACTATAAAAGTCCAGGAGCGAGCTTGGTGACCACTTCTTTATCTGATGGCATCGATAAACCTTTTGACACCCAGCTTGTACAAAACCAAACATGACTTCTCTGCTCAAGTTAATAAAAACTACTCGTATCCAATTCATATTATCTCAAAGTTTTTATCAAATTCTGAGTTGACCATAGCATTTCATAGTATGAAATGATAAAATGAAATGTTGCGTATACATTTCAGCACAAATTGGATGCATTTATTTACAGCAAAATGTAGCAGATTTTGCATATCCAGAGGAAGTGTTCAGATATACACTTGAGGTCAGAAGCTTACATGCACCTTGGCCAAATGCATTTAAACTTGGTTTTTTACAAATCCTGACATTTAATCTGGGAAAAATTCCCCGTCTCAGATCAGACAGGATCTACTTAATTTGAAGAATATAAAATGTCAAAATAATAGTTGAATTATTTATTTTGGCTTTTATTTCTTTCATCACATTTCTAGTGGGTCAGAAGTTTTTCACCTACCATTACAATGGTTTATTAACATGAAATAAATGGGCTGGTTAAAAATGTGTTTTAATGACCTCAACCTAAGCGTATGTAAACTTTTGATCTCATCTGTACGTGATCAGTTTGAATTTGAATCTTTGCCGAAGCCCTTGATTAGTAGAGTCTGGTGTGCAGCTGCTTAGTTGGAATGAGAGCCTGCACCCACATCGGCCATTTCTGGATATGATTGGGGACCCCAAGGCAATCGAGAAGCACAGAAAAATCTATTCAGGCAGAGGAGTCAATTGGCATAATGCGGAAATTTCCGTTTTCGGTCCCGAAATGCTTAATATAAGATGGTTCAATCTTATCCGCAAAGGGCTGGTGTGGTGAAGGTTTTTGTTTTAGCCTAACGCCTCAAAACTTTAATGAACAAATGAATTACACCCCCCCCCCGGAAGGAGAGGGGAGACATATTTTTAGGCTCGGTTCCTGTTCGCGTTTGCGTTCGCACTTCGTTTCCGGAGCATAACTCCAAAACTGTTTGCATGATCTTAACGAAACTGTGCACACTTACTACTCAGGTCCTGAAGTGGTGCCTTTTGTTATGTGCCTGTCTGTCTGTCCATCTGTCTGTCCATCCCGATGTAATCAAGTTTTGTCCGGAGCATAACTTCAAAACCGTTTGCATATCTTAACGAAACTTTGCATACTTACTTCTCAGGTCCTATAGTGGTGCCTTTTGTTATGTGCCTGTCTGTCCGTACATCTGCCTGTTCGACCAGACGTAATCAATTTTTGTCCGGAGCATAACTCCAAAACCGTTTCGCGTAATCTTAACGAAACTTTGCACACTTACTACTCAGGTCCTGCAGTGGTGCTTTTTGGTATATGCCTGTCTGTCTGTCCATCCGTCCGGTGGATTAGGCAGGGAAGGGGGCCCGGCCGGTGGGGAGACGTCCGTTTTTACGAGTAAAAACACATTCTAGTTAACTAGGGTGTTCAGTCGAGACCTTGCTTAGTAGAAGCGGGTGTATTCACATTCAGCATCAAACAAACTAGCGCACACATTAGCCCCTTCCGGGAAAGATTGGAGGCCCTAAGTTTAATGTGCTGGCATCTTTTGGTTCTTAGGATGGCATCCAGGTGCACTTGAAAGGCTCCGGAGGCCCCATCAGTGTGCTGATGTGCGAGACTGGGGAGGAGGAGAGGGGCTCAGGGAAGGCGTCGTTGGACTCATTCTCCACGCTGGAGGACAGCAGGGTACACACCAGGCCTTTGTGTAAGTGTGAGGAAGGTCCCCTTAACATAGAGACGCTGTAGGAGTCTTGGCCTGCATGCGGACGGATGTCTGGGCCTCGAAACCGAGATGGAGTTGTTCTGAATCCCAGGCCATGTCTGAAGCAGCCTGTATGTGTAAATTAAAGGTGATGGATGCAAGATTTTTTTTTTTTTATTATTATTTTTTTTTTTTTTTTGGAGATGAAGATTTAAAAAAAAAAAATGATGCATCTCTTGGGCTTTCTTAATAGTACTGAATAAATATATTTTCCCTCAAATTACATTTATTTGCATTTAAGTGATTTTGTGATTTTGCTCTGGTCCAAAATCAGTCAGTTTATTTTGGTGCAGAAGAGCCACTGAGCCAGACTTTAGTGGGAATGCAGACCTGGTCTCAAGCCCTGGTGTCCTCGTCATTATATCTATCGCTTAACCCTCTCCCTCCAGAGTTTTTGTGATACTTTTCATCTTCCTAGTTGCAAACAAGTGGCCAGGACACTTCTGGGTTAAGTTAAAAGTAGTCATATATAAGATCTTTGATGGTTCACCTTTCAGAATATTGGTCACTGACCCAGCGGGTCAGGAGGTATGGTTAATTATCCTGTCAGTCAGGTTTTTTTTTTTTTTTTTTTGTGTGTGTTTTTGGGACCCGCTGAAGTTGGTCTCCAGAGGGAAAGGGTTAACATGCTGAATTGTATTTGATGTCCCTGCAGATGTGAGGAAAACAAGTAATTTTTTTTTCTCTTTTCTCCCTAGACAAATGAATTCTGCTGTTGTGTGTGAAGATGCTCCAAAAAGACCAAATTTACCTCAACTCTCCACTACTTCATACCCAACACTTCACTTTGTCCTGCAAGAAACTTTCATCAGAGACATTACCAGTTGCTCTAACTGGCACCATGTGTTTTGGCTATCTTTCTCTGGGATGCTTGTGAAAACAATTGTTTGAATTTACTTTTTATTTTTTTTTTTGCACAAGAGTCATTGGGCCTTTCATTCCTTTATGCAGAGAGAAAGTCATGGAGCCCAAAGCACAGTCATGATTCATTTCAGATTTTTTCAAAATGCTTATGGTGTTAGATTTATTTTTATACATATTTTATGATGAGATTGAGAAGGAAAAAATTGTGTCAATATGCCTTAGTGTGAAGTCTCTTGGTCATCATGTGAATGACGTGCAGTCTGAAGTGTAAATATTTCTTTTGCACTGTATTGAATATAAGTAGGCATTTTACTCCTGCTGTTTGGAAAAATAATGTGAGCCTGCGAATTATGTACTCCCAAAATGTGTGCCTTGGCAATGTGAATATTAAACGCGTGTATCAGTATGTCCAGCTTAATAGCCTTGTGATGCTGGTTTACTTAAGTCAACACTGTGTGACTATTTTTGTTACTGCATCCACATCTTGCTTTCTTTTCAGTTAATCCTGCTGGAAGCTCTTTAGTGTTGCAGTTTCCTTTTTATCTGAATAGTCTTTGTTTCTCTGGCTGTATGGATTTAAATATTATTGATTAGTGGTTTTTTTTTTTTTTTTTTTTTGGCTTTCAGTTATTGGGTCAGTCAAAGCTTTGACAGGATTCCTCGTGCCTTTCGTCACTTGTGTACTGGGTGACTTTACTGCATGTAAACCTGTTTGCAGGTTCTGCAGCTATTAAGGAGAATATTATACAGTGTGCATCTCTTAATACATCTATTAGTCCCGGTGATGTGGATTAAGTAGTATCATGTGGATACTGATACTAATGGCTCTCAACTGTGTCACTGCTGCATATCAGGGTACCTCATTGGATCTGTTTCCTTTATGGCTGCTGTATTTATTTTATGCGTCCTGCTTTGTATAATGGTTTCTTTTACAAAGTTTGTGTTTTGCCTCAAGAAATGTGGTCTCCTCTTCTCAGGACTACGAGTGCTATAGACTGGAATTGGAAGGCAGTGACTAACCTCAGACGTAGACGGTGTTTTTTTTTTTTTTTTTGGTCCCCCCCCCCTTTTCCTCCTCACATAACGGTTTCAAAGAGCTTTGCAAAACGAGAATGTAATTATTGTGAAGTTTTATGATGTGGTTGTTTAATTCAAGTAATGGTGTGAATTGGACACCGTGTCACGAGAGACAAAAAGGTGGTTATGTCTTGTTTGAATTCCCCGAAATTTATTTGGTAAATTAATGCTTCTCTGTTGTGGGCCATTCAAATTTGACTTTTTTGGCTCATATTTGCATTCATCTAGCAGTTTGTTTGGAAATTGGGGTTCTTGCTAGATTAATGAGCGTTTCATTCCCTGCTGCTGCAGTTTTTGGTGTTTAAGTCTAACCTTAGGGACCAATTAAATCTTCTAGGCTTAGCATGGGGGGCAATCACCTGTTGCCCTCATCTCCGTAGTAACCTGTCTCGCTGCTATTGGGGTTCCATTGGTTGTTGCGAGACTCAAAGGGCTTATTACCCCGCCCCGCCCAAAGGGGAAGGGCAAGGGGTATTGTTTTTGGTTCAGTTTGTTTGTTTGTTAACACTTTAGCAGCAAAACTAATGGCCAGATTCACCCCAAATTGGGTTTAGGGATTGCCACTAACCCAGAATAGATGCCTGTTGAATTTAGGAAAAGTAGGTCAAAGTTCAAATAAGCTACCACATGTGCGAGGGGCGGGGTTTGTTGTGCCTGGCACCACTTGTTCCAATTGCTTCCTTCTCTTCCTATATTCTTTTGCTTTTAGCTCCACCCATCTGGGAGACAACCAAGAAATATTTACATTAATTTGAATTTCCTTACTGGTGGCGGACCGCGATCAATTTTTGGAAGAAGCGCAGGCGAGAAATAGAAGGTGTGTTAAGACGAGTGGAATGAACTGGATGTCACACCAAGCCCAGGCATTAACGCAGCACCACCTACTGGAGTAAGAATGCAAAACTTGGAAAGCCCCAAGGATTCTCCTGTCAAAATCTGTAGCATTTCCCTGTGAATGTTGAAGGCTTTTACATTTGCCAGTGACATGTTACTTTGGATTTGGAGCCATTGTAACCTCCCTTTCCTCTAGTCATGTCCTCCTATGCTGCTAGATGGGATAAGGAGAGGTGATTAAAAGTAGGATGCATTTTCTGAAGTACTGGGATCCACACTAGGTCTTAGACATTTTCAGTGTACCTCAGGAAAGGTTCCTGTTGGAAGAGGACTTTGGAAGGGACCAAGTTCCTGTCTATAGTGTCATAGCTGTATGACTCATCCAGTAGGCTCTGTCAGTGGGTGTCGGCCATATTTTAACTGATGGAGTGGTAAGCTTTGCTTAGGGTCAGTTCTTCCTTTGAGCCCATTGGATGAATTCTGTGGTTCAGTAAAACAAACTAGTGGAATTGCTGTTAACTCAGTTGATGTGGAAGTGCTTTGTATTTTGTGATGTAGTCCTATCAGTAGAAAAAATTGACTGTGAGAGGGCAATGAGATTGAGTGTCATTAACAGCCCCCAGTTGAATTTTCTGATTACCATGGTGATGAGACTTGTCTAATGTTGTGGGTGAACCACGGTGTGAATGGGTAGAAGACTCAAATTCATAAACTACCATTAGTCACTCATGGGATAGCTGGGTCAATCCACCTCAATTCAACAAGTGGGTTCTGCTCGACCATCTCAGATTTGCTTCAAATTTTTACCAGATGAAGAACAACCATAATAACTAACTCATGCAAAATATTAGACTTATATATCAAATATATACCGAGAAAAAAATTTGTGAACATGGTACCCCCCTCACGTTTTGATTGCATTTTGCGATCATCTTAAATCTACAGCAAAGTTCATACTGCATTATCTCAAAAAGTTTTTTAGGTAGAGTCATGAAATTTTCAGGGCAGAAAGCCTGCTGTCTATAGATGTCATTTGTCTTATTTGAAGGGAATAGCCTTGGTTTTAACCATGATGTGACATTGTGAAATTTGGAAAAAAAATTTAGCACTTTCACGAACTCCTATATTCACTGGCCCATCAAACACAAACTAAACATGGCAAGTGTCAAATAACTAGAGGTTCTTTTACATAAGTTTATATTGTTTTGATATTAACATAACTGGTTGTGTAGCATGCATATTTCTTGCATTTTTTAAAAAAAATAAATCGCAAAAATATTATTTTTCATTAAATTTCATCTTCCAATTGCTCAGGTATGACAGGCTGTACCAATCAACAAAACTTATTTCCTGGAAGGGCATCTTATATGCATACTGCATGTGAAATTTCAAGATGGTTCTAGGACTCCAACCAGGCAAAATATTTTTTTGAAAAATAGACATATAGTCGCAATTTACGTCATCGCCAGTATAGGTTTGAACACTGTTACAGATTTACCATAACTCAAAGAATTTTATTTATTTGAAAAACACAATCTAATGAATTAATCAACATTGTTTCCAACTATAAACAGACATGATGAAACCTTATTTAATGTCTTTCAGTTGTTCTGTGCAACGTTTTGTGTTTCCTGTGGAACTGTGTATAAATCTCCCAGTTGTTGTAACAGGTCAATCGATGATTTCAAGGACATGGCTCAGTGGAACCCAGCAAACATCATCTTTTCTGGGCCAGAAGAAGCTTTTTTTGTTTGGACCATGTGGATGCATGAACGAAACTTGAACATCATTTTCCTCATGGTCAACGCTTTTGATATTGCCTATCCACCATTCTCGGTCATACATGCAACTGATGTATTTTCCAGGTATCATGTCCTGTAACTTTAGAGTTGGTGTTGGATCAGAGAACACTTCCTGTGATTGCTTCATTCTTTCACCCGTTCCAAGACAGATCTGAATGATATCTCAGGAGTGGGTCTTATTTATACCTGATGATGATCTGATGATGTCATGAAATCTGACCTGGTCATGGTGGAGGCTGATCTAATATGCCAGCCAAGCATTTTCCAAGAAGTGTTGGGATTTCAGTGGGCTTATTCCCTGACATCACCAGCCAGCTGCCACATGTTTCTTGGACAGGACACTATCATGAGATCAGGAAATTGAGATATGTCATGACATGTACATGTATGATGAAACAATAGCTGGGATAAAAATGGAAGTAGTGAAAATGCACAAATACATGTACTTCAAAAATATAATTTTTTCCTTGTTGGAGTCCTGGAACTATCTTGAGAGAGAACAAACTGAAAAACATTAAATAGGGATTTTTTCATATCTGTTCACTGTTGGAAGCAATTTTGATTCATCCATTAGATTGTGTTTTTCAAATAAATAAAATTCTTTGAGTTATGGTAAATGTGTGACAGTGTTTAAACCTATGCTGGCGATAGCGTAAATTACGACGATATGTCTATTTTTCAAAAAATATTTTGCCTGGTTGGAGTCCTAGAACCATCTTGAAATTTCATGCAGTATGCATATAAGATGCCCTTCCAGGAAATATGTTTTGTTGATTGGTACAGCCTGTCATACCTGAGCAATTGGAAGATGAAATTTAATGAAAAATAATATTTTATGCGATTTATTTTTTAAAAAATGCAAGAAATATGCATGCTACACAACCAGTTATGTTAATATCAAAACAATATAGACTTAAAAGAACCTCTAGTTATTTGACACTTGCCATGTTTAGTTTGTGTTTGATGGGCCAGTGAATATAGGAGTTCGTGAAAGTGCTAAATTTTTTTTCCAAATTTCACAATGTCACACCATGGTCAAAACCAAGGCTATTCCCTTCAAATAAGACAAATGACATCTATAGACAGCAGGCTTTCTGCCCTGAAAATTTCATGACTCTACCTAGAAAACTTTTTGAGATAATGCAGTATGAACTTTGCTGTAGATTTAAGATGATCGCAAAATGCACCGAAAACGGTGAGGGGGGTACCATGTTCACAAATTTTTTTCTCGGTATATATTTGATATATAAGTCTAATATTTTGCATGAGTTAGTTATTATGGTTGTTCTTCACCTGGTAAAAATCTGAAGCAAATCTGAGATGGTCGAGCAGAAGATGTTCTGTAAATCTGTTGAATTGAGGTGGAATGACCCAGCTGCAGTTGGAATGGCGAGGCCTATCATTATTTTATTCCTTCACTGTTGCTCTATTATGACTACTTCAGTAAACGTGTGTGTGCTGGTCACTAGTGTCTTTATCATGTGTCATTTGTTGTCTGGAGTTTTGAATTGGACTAACAATTTATCCATCCTCTAGTCCTATCACCCAGCAGACAAATCATGCTGTTGACTCCAGCCTCCCTAATGGCAGAAGCGTAGCAGTGCTCAGGGGTCCTGACCATATAATAGTAATGATAATTTATTGGTAATGCACTTTTCATTAGAATCTCAGTGCTTCAGGTTAAAAACAAAATCTCTGTCATCAGGTTTAAAAAAGCATGAAAATGGCACACCACAACAATCCACAATTTAGCAGTCACAAGCCTTTTTGAATGAAAATTCAGGCCTGCTTTGGAAGAGTCTAGGCTCTGTGCTGCCCTCAGCTGGACGGGGAGACTGTTCCACAGGTGCGGAGCAGTTCAGCAGAAGGCTCGGTCCCCCATGGTGCGGAGCCTGGTGGTGGAGACTCGGAGGAGCAAGCTGACTGTGGATCTGAGGGTACGGGCGGCGGATTCAGGGGTGATCAGTTCTTGTTGGTAGGGAGGTGCGTGACCGGTAATGCATTTATAGGTAAGTAGCAGGACTTTGTAGTAAATCCGCGATGAAATAGGAAGCCAGTGTAATGAGTGGACAATGGGGGTTATGTGGACATATTGACAGAGACTCATCAGGATCCTGACAGCGCAGTCCTGGATGTTTAGCAGCTTCTGGATGTCCTTACCAGGAATCCCGATGAGCCCTTTACAGTAGTCCAGCTTTGAGGAGACAAAGGCAAGGACATGCTTCTCTGATCTGATAGGGTTAAGGTTGGGCGCAGTTTACAGATGTTTCTACGGTGGTATAATGAGGTCTTGCAGAGGTGGGTTATGTGGTCATTGAAAGGTGTGGGTCAAATTTCACCCCCAGATTTATGACTGAGGAGGAGAAGGGGATGGTCTGGCTGTCAAAGCTGAGCTGGAATATGTGTGATGACTGGACCTGGTGGAAGGTGCCAACAAGAAGAGCCTCATTTTTGTTGCTGTTTAGCTGAAGGAAGTTGTTGTTAATCCATGTCTATCTCTTCTAGGCAATTGATGAGACACGATAGGGCAGCAAGGGGGTTGGGGTCAGTTTTAATGTAGAGCTGTGTGTCATCAGCATAACAGTGGAATGACTTCCCATGTTTGCTGATGGCACAGCCGAGGGGAAACATGTATATGATGAAGAGGATGGGACCGAGAATCGATCCCTGCAGAACACCACAGGTGACAGGAACCAGCCTGTACTTGCATCCTCCCTCTGAAACATATTCCGTTCTGCCAGAAAGGTAGGACTGGAACCACTTAAGAGCACAGTCTGGGAGTCCAATGGTGGAGTGCTGGCAGTCCAGGAGGATGGTATGGTCCACCTTTATTGAAGGCCACTGTCAGGTCGAGGAGAATGAGAAGTGATGGAGATCCTTTATCGGCTGTCATCAGTAGGTCATTCGTCGCACTAAGTAAAGTCTATGGCCTGAGGTACTCCCCAGTATGACTGTCCAAGAGGATATGCACATGTGCAATATGACCTCGGGGGAAAAATGGTATTCTCTGGAGGACACGCATGAATGCTCAGCGCTACCCGGAGCAAGAGATAACCATTCAGTCGTATTGAGTCAACTTATGTTCTATTAAACTTTCAGTTAACCATTTACTCCTGGAGACACAAGTATTTTTAAATGTCCAATTTTGTTAGGGTTACAATAGTCCAGTGGTCTCCAACCCTGCTTCTGGAGGGCTACTATCCTGGATGTGTTTACTCTAAATGTTATTTAGCCTGCTAATTAGCAGCTCATCAACACCTCTATTGGGGAAATGATTTATGCTTTTCTGTGGTTTGAGTGAAAATCGTTGAATCGGTAGCTCTCCAGGAAAAGGGTTGGAAACCACTAGTATAGCCTATGTGATGAAAAGGGCTAGGGTTATATACAGTATGTGGCAGTCTATTCTGATTGCATTGCCTGACTTAATGAGCGATTTACTGTTAATCACATGATACTGTATTCTCATGCAGCGCTACTTGTAAATTAATTTAATTTGGTAGCCTGTTTGATGCAAGAAGCTCAGACTAGTCCGATAGGATGACCTATTGTACGTCCTCTTGACCTGCAGCACAAACCGTCAGAACACCTGCTGAGGTGGGGGACTGCTAGATCTTCGTTGCAGCGGTGCTGTTTCTCGGCCAGTAGGTGGCGTTTTTTTCTCAGTGAACTTGTCAAGAATGTATAATGGCTTGCGTCAGTGAGGGGACACTAAACTTTACATTTCGAATGGGGCATTTAAACCTCGTTCCTGAATCACTGCTGGCATGAAGGATCATGTCAGTTATTACTGAAGGGTCAAATGTTCTTGCGTCTTGGTTAAATTTCCAACTCCGCTCAATGAGTAATAGCCTACTGATGTCACAATGTAAGCCCGTTTCCACGACTAATGAACTAAATGTTATGGTGGACTTTAGCGAGAAGTATTGCATGAAATGTTGCAATAAAACCTTTCAAACAATTTTGAATGTATTTCGTGCTGAAATGAAAAACGGGTTTTTTGTTTGTTTGTTTTTTTTTTTTTTTTCACAAAAGCTGATAATATCGCGTTAAAAAAAGTACGGAGATAATTCAAGGCAGTGTTCCTTTATATAGAAGGCAAGGGGGAACGGCGGACCAGCTGAGTTTTATATCAGTATTAGTTTACATTCCTTTTCACGGTGCGCCTCAGAAGCTTTCTTTTCAGATTCAAATCTGTTCCGCTTCATTCAGTGTTGCACTGCCCCTGCAGAAACAACAAAGGCTGGCATTTTGGGGGGGGATTATTTTTTATTCCCCGCCAGCAAAGTGTAGCTGTCTTTGAGACAGCCCTCCGTTCACTGAATTCAGTGATTACTGTGATAATGCCACTTGCACTCCACTGATATTCCTGTTCAGAGGTATGAATGAATCTTTTTGCACTTGCTAAGAAAAAACCCGTTTCATGACATGGAAAATAAATTAAAACCCATTTAATTTCCTAGGGCCATAGGCTGAAGAACTGAAACGGCCATACTTCACTATCCAGCTCAGAAAGCAGAAGTACAGCATAGCGGCGAGCATGACCTCTCGCTCCGCACCTGAGATTACTCCTATCGCGCTCACAGTCGAATCTGTGAACCTACTGCTGTAATCTTAGAAGTGACTACGCCTTCTCTTAACTCTGATTGGACTGATTCTCGTCACTGGTGGTCTTGATTGGCCGGGTTCGTGAGTTTGCCCTCTCCCACCTTGCCTCGGTCAATTTCGGCGCATTATTGCTCTGGTGGAATTCCTCGCTTTGTTGCGGCGAAGTTTCCAGCCTGCAATCTGCTGATAACAAGGGCGTGCATGAACAAGGAAGAGGCTCGGCAAAATAGGGAATACGTTTAGGAGCAAAACAAATGCTTAATAATTTGACCATATCAAATGCGTGGAATCATCTCAAATGATAAAGGACACATTCTTGGCTGTTCGATGGAATACTAATCTTTCATCTTTTCATTTTACATAAAAGAACTTTGCATTATCAGTGTTGACTTGGCCATCCTGGAGGGAACTTTGCGTTGACAGCAATGTCTGATTGGTCGTAGTTTCACCTGACACTTCTATATCTGAGGTTTTTCCATCTTGGGTGTTACAGTGGGAAATACAATCCATAATCATTTGCACTTCTCTTGGAATAGTCAAACGATCTAAGGGGATTAAAAATGCCAGAATTAATCTCCGTTGCGGATTTCATGAGCGAGACGACCGAAGATTACAAAGCTCCTACGACGTCCAACTTTACAACTCGAATGTCTCATTGTAGGAATACCGTGGCAGCACTCGAAGAGGTGAGTGCCGTGTTTAAAAAAAAAAAAAAAAAAAGGCTATATATTGCATCCTACTATAATATAAATAATAAGACATGAACTTGTGGTTACGGGATTGGTTGTGTTGCAACTTAGTTCAACTTCGCGTCAACTTTTTTTGTTACAAATGTATAGTGCTCGGTTTCCAAAATTAGGCTATTTCCCCTTTTCACAATAGCCTGCTCTTACTCCAATTATCCCCGCCTCCCGCATACAAATTTTCATCGATTGCTGCCTTCGTCGGCCATAAAAGCTCGAAACTATAGTTTTTAAGAATTGTGGAAAAAATGCGCACTGCGCATAGATCTATCATTCAAACATTTAGTTTGTTAATTAGTTAATTTCTTTGTTTGTAGTTGCTTAAAATGATCATTGCTTATATCGGCAACAAGAAGGGTTGTTTATGATTTCCTATGCTTATGCAAATGACTAAATTTCAAAATCTTGAATGTGGAAGTATACTTCCGGACTTGGTAAACATTAAATACCTCTACCTGTAATTTTCTGAGACATAATATTGTTCTTGACAAACACAAAATGTCAACCCCCGGCTGATTTTCCGCTCTTCACATCGGTATTCCATGGTTGGCCTTATTTTAAAATGTAGGACAAATGACCATTCTAATTTCAGTGTATCTCAAATAACTTCCCACCGTCTGCACACACTCTACATTCACTCTCCAAAAGAGGGGCGGAATTATTAAAATTATTGCTGGCTTTAAAAAAAATTTTTTTTTTAGTCTTTATTGTACGCCGGTTATTCGTTATGCAAATACTTTAGCCAGTTCGGTAATTTCGAATTCTGTAAGCATTAGAAGAAAGGCAGGGTGTGTGGGCGCTGCACATGCATTTTCTCATGCTTGTCATTTTCTGCTCACATAATCAGGTAGACAACGTATTTCCCCTGCTGAATTTGTGTGGTCCTTCTAGTGGACTGAGTGGCGCGGGTCATTGTGCATTAGGCTACTCCGCACAGAAGCGAGAAGCACTGTAGTAATGAAGCTTGTGACTGTGATACTGTATTAGCTTGGCTCTGAAGAGCTCGTGTGAGTGGCCTGGACGAGCAATTCACATATTTAAAGTTTCTTAAATTGGGTAATTTCTCGACTTGATTTATATATGATTGTGTCTTTAGATGTAGGTAGGCCTACTTCACTTTGCGATGATCTCCCGTAAGATCTCGACTCATTGCAGACTCGCTCTTTCTGGTTCAGAGAGGCTTGTAGCCGGCTTTCACTCTGCGTTCCAGTGCATGTTGTGCAATGCAACGGAGAAATAATTTTCTTTGCTTAAATAAATGTCCCGTGTTATGAGCACGCTTGAACAGGCGTTTTGGCAATTATTTCATAATTCAGATGCAGTCATCGCAATCTGATCTGTCATTTGGACTTTTCATTTAATAAATGACAGAAATGAAAATTAGTAGCCCATACATCTTGGCCCTGTGAGATCTGAATGAATTAGAATCTCGTGCTCTTCGAACGAATGGAAATCATTTAATAGGATATAGGCCATGTTTTTATTTAATTACTTTTCTTTGTTGTTATCTACTGTTATTTAGCTGATTTTTTTTTTTTTTTTTTTTTTTTTTTTATCTTAACTGACTTACAGTTGAGTAGACTTGAAGGGGCCAATGGGTTATTCCATGCCAAGTGGAAACGCTTAAGGTACCTTTTGGGCCATCATGGTCTCAAATTTTTCTCTAACTTTGTATATTTGTTCATCTGAACTCAAATGATGGGTATCTCCAATTTTTTTGCAAACGGCCCACCGGTATGGATTTTATGGGTCTCTGAAAAAATGCCCTATTGGGGGCGCTTTTCAAAACATGCTGTAGAAAAAGTCTTATATCTTTGATTCTGTGACAGATACAGATCTGGAAGGTGGCCTGATCCTTGACATGAACCTTGCTCTAGGCTGACAATCTTAAAGGTTGCTTGAATCAATGGTGAATGCCATGGAAATTAAGGTCAAAGTTGGGGTTTACAAAAATATTTTCCACTTTTTCAATCCTAATTACTCGCTAATAGTTTGAGGGAGTGATCAACTGATGTCAGGAACCTTTTATTTCAGGTAGATTCTTGCCATTTCTATCAAAAAATCGGAAGAAAACTTAGTAGTTGTTCAGATTAACCTTTAAAAGTTGGTCGCAGCTGAAGAGAGCCCAAGTTTAAGGGCCTGGCTCGCCCCCCGGGGAAAGTTGCACTGACACCACTTTGCACCTGAGCAGTGTCTAATGACCTGAATTACACTGCTATGGCCCAAAAATCCAGTATATAGGCCTGTTTCCCACCAAAAAGCTGGCCTAAAAAGTTGCTAAAATCATTGTTTTTTTTTTCTTTGCATTGAAATGTACATGGCAATGTACTATTATGTGCTCGAAATAAAGAAACCCGCTTGAACATCATGTGGGTTACTTTATTTGAGGTGAAAACCTGATATTGATATTCTTTGCGATTGTAGTGACCTTATTAGGGTCATTCCATGCCAAGTGGAAACACACCTGGGCCATCATGATCTTGGATTTTACTTTAACTTTGTCTATTTGTTCATTTGGCCCAAATAATGGATATCTCAGATTTTTTTTTTGCAGACTGCCTCTGGTATTGGTTTTATGGACCTCTGAAGAAATGGCCTGCAGGGGGCGCTTTTCAAAAGATGCTGTAGAAAATCCTTATATCTCTGGCCCTATTACTGATACAGGTCTGGGGTTTGGATGGATTTGTAATATGAGGCTTCCTCTAGCACCACCATCATTTACAATGGTTGTATCTGTTCTGGTTTCCATGGAAACTGTGTTTGAATTTGAGCAAATTTGAGATTTTTCACTTTTTGTGTCCTTTTTTGTGGTGAAAAAACCCTATATACTGGACGAATGGTGTTTTCCAGTATAGCTCAGGTCATCTGACATGCAACAGGTGCAGATTCATAATGATACAACCATTCCCTGGGGATGGACAGACCCCTTGAACCTGTGACTTTTTCTGTTGTAAGCAACTTTGAAAGGATTAATCTGATAAACTATTATGTTCTGCTTTAATTTTTTGATAAGTGTCAACGATCTATCTGAAATAAAAAGTTTCTTTTGTCGTTTCTTCAGCATCACCAGTAATTGGTGAGTAATCAGGGTCCAAAAAGTGGAAAAAAACTCGAATTTGTCCAACTTCAAACAGTTTCCATGGAAACAAGAACAGATACAACCATTGTAAATGATGGTGGTGCTAGAGGAAGCCTCATATTACAAATCCATCCAAATTCCAGACCTGAATCAGTAATAGGGCTGGAGATATAAGGGTTTTTCTACAGTGTCTTTTGAAAAATGCCCTCTACAGGCCATTTCTTCAGAGGTCCATAAAACCAATACCAGAGGGCAGTTTGCAAAAAAATCTGAGATATCCATTATTTGGGCCAAAATGAACAAATAGACAAAGGTTAAGTAAAATCCAAGACCATGGTGGCCCAGGGGTGTTTCCACTTGTCATGGAATGACCCCAATCTTATTTGCACTGATGTGGATTTAAGGGCCTTAATTGCTTGAAGTCCGAACTGGTGCATTGAAGTTCATTGAGGTTGCATTGGGGGTCGACTCACCAGCCGTCTGAGATCCTTTAGGTTATACAGTAGTCCTGCTTTACAAAACTGTTCTGCCTGTGGCTGCTTAACTGCATATAGTGAGTGAGTGAGTGAGTGAGTGAGTGTGTGTGCCCTCTTGTGTCATGCCAGTGCCAGCTATACAATTGCGCTACACACACACACACACACACACACACACACACACACTCGCTCATACACTCATACTCTTTTAACCTCTATGTACTTTCAGCTTATTCTTTCATAAGGAATTCATTCCAGGTTTTTCTGAACTGGAGAGTCCCATGCTGAATCTCATCTATGCAGCCCTCTGACTGGTTTTCTCCAGTCATTGTTCATTTCTGCCCTCTGTTTTGCAGTGATGTATTTGTATCTCCCCGACGACGATAGTCGGGAGATACTATGGTTTAGTTCCGGGGCCGCTGCCGCCGCAGAAATTTTATGTTCGGGGCTCTGGAAGCCATAATTCTCAAAGGACTTTTTTCAAATTTTACACAGGCAAAGATATATATGTATATATGACAATGCTCAAGACCGATTTTCGTGAATTTTGGACATCCAATATGGCCGCCGGTGGCCATTTTGTCCAAAATTTTTTATGTTCTGGGCTCTGGAAGCCACAATTATTACAGGAATGTTTTCAGATTTTACACAGGCGAATATATATATATATATATATATATATATGACAATGCTCAAGACCGATTTACGTCAATTTCGGACGTCCAATATGGCTGCCGGCGGCCATTTTGTTTGAAATTTGGGGATCAGGAGATACACGACTAGGTCCCTGTGGCGACCCGAGTTATCTAGTTCTCTTTTGGGTTACACTGTTGGTATAGTATTTTAGACAAGCAGAGGCCACAAAGGGTTAAAATATTAGAAATGAATTGCTGCACGTTTGATATCAAGTTTCAATCTGACTGTGACCCGCTTCTCTTATGTTGACATTTCTGTTTGCAGTCTGTGAATTCTTGGAAGAACTTACCTTTCCTTCGGGGCACCCTGACATACAGTTAACTAGAGAGACATGTCTTCAGACATTTCATGTGGCCCTGCACTCACAGACTGCATGAATCACTTTACTGTTTGTCACACCTTATCAGACATTACCTGTGCTTTTGTGTGTGTGTTTACATGTGTCTGCATGTGTTCATACATATGTGTCCTTGTCAGATGAGATACACTTTATTGTCCCCGCAGGGAAACTCGTCCTGGGCATACAGTGCATAAGGCTGCATACGTAAACAATAAGACAATACAGTACATACATTACTTTAGTCTACTTTATTTCAGTCCCTTTTGTTGTCAGGTTGTGTTGTAATGTGAGTAAACTAAACAACAGTACCGGCAAAGGAATTCAGTCGTAGAGTTGGTAAGATGGGCAAAGTGCGTGAATGCATCCAGAGGCATTATAAACTGCATTTAGCCAATAGGCACGTGTGCTCCTGAGTTGATACATATTAACCCATGTCATTGGCTACAGGTCATCATAATATTTATGAACTAGATTCTGCACGCCAAGTAGTGCCTTAATTAATTGGTAGCAGAGGTTGTGCTCTGTTATGCAATACATATATTCGGCTGGACTATTGACTTTCTAGTGCACTAGAGGAAGGTAACCAGGAAGAAGCCCAGAGAGGTAAATTTGCTGGTTGCCGTTCAGGTTGGGGCATAGTTGTTCTGGCCTTGAGTGTAGTACTGTTAGTAATTAATTGGGTCACTGTTAATAATTAATGGGACACTCCATGCTACATGCCAACCTTCTGATGGCAATTAATAGAAGCCAATGGACCGAGGCGAAAAAAAAAAAAAAAGAGCTAATCAGCACCTTGTCCATTGAGTACTACTCCTTGTTATCACAAGGCTAGCACGTTGCATATTTTGTTCCTTTCATGTGTAAGAAAGTACAGGTTTACAGCTCTGTCTATGTGGTTAGTTCAAGCCAAGCAAACGTCAGCGAGGCAACTATTTGTTTTCTGTTCTAGAAGAATCCGTTGATGGGTTTGCAATATGTGGTTTGTCCAGTTTGCTGGTGGTGGGCTGCCTCCTAGCCCTGAGGCGCCAAGCAGCTGAACTGATGGGTATCATCCTGGGCCTCAAAGTGTATTAAAACGAATTAAAAATGTCTCTTTCTAAACCTGTGCAACGCTATTACACGCGCATCTTTCTTCAAATTATTAGGGGATTATGTGATTAGCAAACATAGAAACTGAGAGTTTCTGCTCACAATTGAATCAAACTCCACACCATCAGGTTTTCCTGAGTGAAAAATCAGCAGTTGTGGTATATGTGTTGGTTTGATGCATTGGCCAGTCATAGTGTGTAAGCCGGTGATTAACACACAGCAGTTGGTGTGGCCAATCACAGAGCTCGTAAAATGTTTTCCTTGCTTCTTCCTGCTTCTTTAATTACAATGCTTCCTGTGTTTGGTGTGTTTTGCAATCTTTTCCAGGCCTTTCACACCAGCTTAGTCCTCCACCCACGAGCACATTTTTGCAACTGAATAAACCTTGAGACAGTCTTGGGTTTCTGTTGACTGAGCAGTACCTCTGTGGTCACGAGCACACGCACTCAGTTCGGTAACTAAATGTTCTCACAGACTCAAGTCATCGATATAACATTGAGCAATCAAGCAGTGCACTGTCATACAGGACGATCCTGGACTGACACAGCATGGCCCTTTACCTTGGTTCCCTGATGTAAATGTGTAGCGAACTGAAAGCTAATGCTATAGCTGCCTGGACTTTGACCCTGAGGCTGCTATTCCTCCTCCCTGTTGTAGTGCAGGTGTGTAATGAAGAACACATGTAACCCAAACAAACAGCACTGAGGATTAAATCCGTAGGAGTGATTTCATTTATACAGTGCGGTGGATTGTATTAGTAACATTACAGTGAATAAATACATACAATTTTATAAGTTGGCAGCTGGACTTTGTGGGGTGGGGGGTGAGAATTCACTTACATTTCAACATTTTTGCACGGCAAATCTTCACCTAAAAATGTGAGAAGTCTTGAAAAGGTGAAAATTGCAGAAAAAAACACGTCCTACTGGTTCCTCCTCCGGCGGTGTACTGAAATACACCCATCAGGGGAAAGCCAGGGCCTCCCCTACTGACACCTCCCACCTCTGGGCTGAGGAGAGGTGGAGAGCCCTGCTCACGGGGAATATCCTCTGGGCTGTGGGCGCGATGATCCTGTCTCGGCCTGCCCGTGTATCTGTCTGGCTGTTTTTCTGCTCGCCTCATCATTCACTGCGCTGCCTCTCTGGTCCGTATGGAAACAGCTTTCTGACAGGGACTGAGAGACACTTGGGAGGATAGTAACTTAGAACTACAGCGCTATGGCTCTTGTAAGCACCACAGAATTAAACTGGAGGTTTAATTAAAAGTGCAAACGTCCGCCAAGGCAGCACAGTTGAAATCTTGCTGAGTGAACATGGCTCGTAAGAAATTTAAGGTATCTGCATCATAGGATTTTAAGATGGCTGCCGTGGTGGCCAAATTGTTTGACCGATCCCGGTCAAAATCAATAGGGTACATCCCTGATGTAATGGCAACCCACCCACAAAATTTCAGACATATCCATTCATTACTTTTTGAGTTATCTTGTACACAACAGACAAACCAACGCCTGAAAAAACATTACCTCCTTGGTGGAGGTAATAAATCTGTATCTCAACCAGGCTCCACGAAAACGATGTTATGAGCTTCACAGTGCTGGTATTCATGACGGAGTCTCAGATGATTTGACCCCCCCCCCAGACCATCTCCAGTGTATATACTTAGGCAAAACATGCACAAGAATTCATATGTATATACACCCACCGAGCATGACTTACTCAGTCCTTTATCGCAGGGCAAAACCTTTTAGCATGTGCAAAATAATTAACACGAGCAGTGATTAGTGTAAAACTAAGACCATTGCCACCCTTTTGGTAATGTCATTGGTTTTTGATGTGTTAAAAAAAAAACTGTACATGCTGAATTTTCCGTAAATCAAGCTATAAGTGTGTGTGTGTGTGTGTGTTGTTGGTTACTGGGGCTAACTAGATTATGAATCTCCTGCTCCAGCAGAATGATTCACAGTTCCTCACTCTGTGTGTGTGTGCGTGTGTGTGTGTGTGTGTGTGTGTGTATGTGTGTGTTTCATTTTGTGTCTGTATATGTGTTCTTCTCATGTGCATCTAATTTTCTTGGTAAAATTAACAACCTTTTCTGTTATCCTCTTTTATGTTCTTCAGGGGAATTGACTCTCTTTATTTTATCCCCTTTGAACATGGATATCCCTACTGAAATAAAAGATGTTCCCATACTGCAAATTTCTTCTTTCAAATGATTAATTTCCATTTTGAGAAGTGAGAGCTCTTGAATTCCAGACATGCCACTAATCAAAATGGGGGTTTGTGATTTTTAGCTGCAATATCATCCTATCCAAACACCTGCAGACAGTTTCAGTTTGCCTTAGAGACCTTCACTGAACAGACACTACCAGTCAGATGTTTTCAAATGCTTTACGAATGCATTTCAGTTGAATGTTAGCAGTTTTGACTTGTTACAAACTTTAAATGGCAAATAGTAAGATGGGTATGCTCAGGAGCCAGAAATAATCTTTTATTTTACAGAGTATTGGCCTAAATTTTAGATTTCATTCAGAAAAACATTTTTTTTTTTTACCAAAATAAGCTGGTAAAAAAATTATCTCCATTTTCCAAAAAGGTAAAAATTGAGCTATTCAGGCCTAATTGCACAGAAAAATCAAGAAGAAGCTGCACGTGTGGTAACGTGCTCAGGAGTGTCACAGAATCATATGACTGATATTTTTTTGTAAAACTAAATGTGTTTGCATTTCTTTTTTCTATCTCTGACTCCTTCAAAGGTTTGGGTGTAGAGAAGTTTTTGACTGGCAGCATATGCAGTTCCTTTTTATTTTAGAAACTTTTTTTTGGAGGTTAAAAATGCCCAAAAATGAAGAGCATGTTAAGAACATCTTGAGGCTGAGAATGAGGATTAAAGAAGGAATTTGTATCAATGAGAGAAGAGAAAGGAAAGATTTGTTACTAAACTGTTCATGAGTGCTTTGCCAGTTTCACGCAAAGAAAAGATAATTTATTATTAAGCTTTTGTTTATAAAAATAGTATTTTTTAAACAGATTTCTGAACCAAAAAAAATGTACATTTTAAGGACTTATAAGGCTGAACTTTTCAAAAAAAAATTTTACATTTGGGCTCAGCTCCAAAATAGACATTCTCAAATAAAAGATTGTGTATTTTTACACACACAAACACACACTGCACGCATGCGCACCTGGATTGCACCGTCAAGTAGTTTGTTCATCCTGCCCAAAGTCAATGGTGTTAGGGCTGGACAGTTCACAGTTAGCTGGTTTGCAGGAAGTGCAGATGCATAGCATGTGGAATGCTTTTGGTTTCACGTTGCCTTGACGATGGCTGAGATGGAAACTTTGGTATTGGAGTAACTGTGGCCCAGGGAAGTGAGACCGTGGGCAGACCAAACTTATTGTCTGTGGTTTGACAATTGTTCTCTATTTTGGTTTTTCATTGTTTGCTTTGACCTCTTTCTTTTTTGGGTCTCGGTGAATGTTGCACTAGCCTAACTGCTTGAGTGAAGTGGTATGTATTGTTGGAAAATCAGTGCAAAACATTTAATTAGCCTTTTCTCCCCTTTGGACAATGATTTTGTGAATAAGGTCCAGTGGACACTGCAATGCAGAGTCAACAGGTGTACTTCAGTAATTTTAAGACCTGGGTCGATCTGCTATTATAATGTTTTCATGTAAACCACCTGGTTTGTTCAACGGGCCTCAAGCCAACCAGGAAGCATGACGAAGTATGCAAATAACTGAAGACCTGAGCTGAACTTAGTTGTGGGATACCCTGGAATGACTGCTATTCTGTAAACAGTTTGGCACGAAGGACAACAAACTGAAAGACATTTACTCTGACTTGAGTTTGTACGGCTTAAACTAAAGTACTGATATTCATGAAGCATTCAAGAGCAGTCACCCAGATCTGTGGCCACTTTTGCCCTTAGTTCGGAAGGGACAGGTCAGAACTTTTTTTTTCTCAGCAATTTTATAAATATGTGCTTTTTTCTTCTAGCCCCAGTAGGATATAATTGTGGGCTGAACATGTGAAATAAAGTCTGTTTTGTTCTGCTTTTCCATGTAAGTCCTCTCTCTCATGTGGCTCTTCTGCAGCTAAGGGAGTGGCTTGTGGAAAGTTCTCCTTTATACAACACAATAATATGATTCTATTGTCGCCCAAGTGAAATGGTACATAGTACTGCTTTACCCTGTGTGGCAGAATCAATGGTTGCTCAATGGTTCAAAACTGCATGTACTCATTGCATGCGCATTTTGATATTTCCCAGCCTTTTCACCTGTTACATCAGTCATTTTGCAGAAATGTTTATCCAGACAGCTTACAGTTCTGCCCTACAAAGCCTAAGTGCAGTAACTACACATTGGATAAAATGCGAGTAATGGGTCATTCCATGTCAATTCAACAAATGCCTCCCATCTGACCATCTCAGATTCGTCTAAAAAAATTATCACAGAAAAGTAATATACTTAATAGGATGTGTGCCAAATTTCAGTTAAATATGTCTATTAGTTTTGGCAGAAAAAAACAATGAAGATGGTAGTGATGGTAGTAGAATTTTCACTCGTTTTTGCAATGTCAAATAAAAGGGAGTCTTTAGGAGGCAATATCTCCTGTTATACTTATGCCACTGCCTCAAAGTCGTCCACAGTGTAGCATCTAGGCCCAGTAAACTAGGCAAGCACATTTTCAATGGCTTTTCTCTTTTTCTTAGGGAGCTATGGCAGTTTGAAAATGCTAATTTATTTGACGAAGTTGTCTGTGACACCAAATTTGAAGGCCATTTATGACCAAAGTTATGCAGGTAGAGAGCTGATTCTTTCTGGGCAAGCTCTTCTCACATAGTGCTATTGGTACAATAAACAGCAAGCATGTCAATTTCATGGTTGTCCAGAAAATACACAGCAATATCCTAAAAAACCCAAAATTTCATGAAATTTGACATCAAATTGCCGAGGTGTGACAACTGTAAATTCTTGAAATCTTCACCATCTTAAAGCTTACATTCTTGGCTATCTTTGGTTCAAAGGTGGTTGTGGTGCAACTCTTCATTAAATGGTTATGAATTTTTTAGTAACACCTTATAAACGCTCATTTTTCTACTGTTTTTTAATGTTAATACAAATTTGAGATCTGATCCTAACAACCATTGGTGTCTGAAAGTCCACACCAAGGTGTTCCCTGTTCCTTTGGGGTTTCTCTGTCTTTTTCCAGTGTTGAACACTGGATACAATGTGCCTCAATTTCATGTCCCATGGGATAACAAAAACCGCAGAGGGGATTCAAACCTGCATATTTCTCTGTCAAAAGATATATTGAGCACAAACATTAATTTTCCTATATAATAATTATGTGAATCTGGCAGAGAAATGGGTACTTACAAGTATCAACCTTTTTACATCCTGGGCTTTTTCTATTATATAGCAGGTCATTTATCAAAATTAGGAACACTTTAATTAAACTGCTATTGTATGCACAATTATAAATGTCAATTTGGGGAAATAAGCAATTTGTAAGTCCTCCAATGCCATCCAATGGTTGAGATTATGTCATCATTCATCAGTTTTGTTAACATGTTTCAACATGTCTCAGTGAGAGGCAAGTCCTAATCTGAGCACTCTTGCCACCGATGACATCAGATCAATTTTCATGCACCCATGTGGACCAGCAAGAAGTTTTTACTAGCCACACAGAGAGGATGTTTGCTGGGAACCTGTACAACATGTCATCACTAAGATGCCAGCACCCACAACTGCCACGGGATGCAGATATAACCTAAATGAGGAATCTGTTAATTCAGCAAAACTGTTAATGATGAACTTGAAATGAGTAATCTAATGTACACTGTATTGACCATGATACATTTGAATGTTTGGACAAAGTAGTGATGTGGCTATAATGTATTTTGCTAAATAAATTTCATATATGGGTCATTCCATGAAAAAGAGAGCCAAAGTGTGACATGACTGTTCAAATTTGAAAAAAAGATTTTGCACAAAGTACTGGTTCACTTTTGTTGGCATTCCCATGAGTCAAAATGTGACACAAGTTAAATGGCAAGATCTACTGTGGATGCAAGAGGCAAGGTGTTGAACGTTCAGCGTTGCCGATGTAACAAGGACACGAAACTAACACAAAAGTATGCAATAAAAATTTTATTTCAAAATATGACAAAGTCTCAACTTGTTCAATTAGTATAACAGAGAACAAACTTAAAACAAACCAGCAGTTTGGCAATGCCCAGTTGTGCTCTAATAAGGTCTGAACATGTTTGGCAGGGCTTTGATAAGTCGCTCATTGGTCATGTTCATCTGAGGACGGAACAAATGCAATATTCTGGACAAAATATAAATGAGAAGGCAGCCCATGTAAGTACACATCAGCTCTGAAAATATTTTAGAGTAGACTAGTTGCTAAATGCAAAAATTGTCATCTGGATTGTACCACATGACAAATGTTGCGAATGTAACATGGACACGAAAAATGCTCGACTTAGCAAATGCATCACCTGTCTTCACCCTACGCCCTTTTTGATATCAGAAACAACTAATTATTCAATTTACAATGGTACAACTAATGGTCAACAGGATGAATTTGTTGATTTCAATTCCTCAGCAGGAGCATGCAGTTTAACATTCAACACAATTCTGGGCTGAAATACAGGAACTTCACAAAAAGCAACCCTACATTTGCTGTGCAACATTTATTAAAAAAATAGTAAATGTGAAACAGGCAATTTAGCCTAACAACTTCCATCAAAATTCTTTTTATTTTGAAACATTTATCCTTTCTTTCGCCAAAGTGCGTTGAACGCAACATGGACACAATAACAGCAGTGACTGGCCATGTTCCAGTTGGGTTTGCCTCAACCCCTACAAAAATACACCTAACTGCTGAGTGGCGCTTTCATTGAGAAAATATATGGATGAGAGGTGCCGGTAGACATGTAAACAATAGTGGTGGGACGCGATTAAAAAAAATCAATCTAATTAATTAAAGGCTTTGTAATTAATTAATCTCGATTAATCACATTTTTATCAAATACCAATTTTTGACACAATAAGCAAAGTTTTTCAATTCAAGTAAATTTTGGTTGACGACTGAATCAATGAATAGACATATATGTGATCTTAAACAACAAAAATGTTTATTTTTCATCTATATTTATCAGTGCATTTTTCATCTGTGTACTACATTCACTGATTAGTGCAAACTCCCAAGTGCAATTATAGCCTTTTTATTCAACATTTTAAGACTTAAGGTGCATTAACGCCACCTACCGGGCTAAAGTGTGTGCATCAGTGTTACCGGTGTGCCAGAAATGAGGGAACTGAGAAAGGTGCGATTAAATGCATTATTTTTTTAGCGCGTTATTTTTCCTGTAATTAATCCAAATTAACTTCCGCGACCAAAAACGATGCACCACTCCTTCAAACACGTGAAACAGCAGGCCAAATTATAAATCCCTATAGAAAACATACCTGTGTTGAAAATTGGTGATTTACCATAAGATTTTAGTGATTGAACGTCACTCCATTTGAACGTAACTTTCTGGGACACAAAAATACTAACCTGCTCAGCTTCCTTCATGAAGACGATAGACTGGTTCCCGTATGAGAAGTAGGAGGTTCGAAAGGAAATCCATATCTATGACCACTGTGAGACCTCAAGGGGATACAGCAGATCGGGCAGCGAGCCCGGCTCGTGTTGAACGTAACTTGGAAAAATATGACGCGAAAAATTTTGCTCCACAAAAAGAAGAATTTTATAAAAACCCGTATGTTTTCTGAGATAATATTTTGAACGGTTATGCAACAGATTAATATCTACACGTTGGTACAAAAATCTAGATAATATATTATGTTTCCTGGGTTTTCTCAGCACTGTTTCAACGTAACTTTTCAGGACACCATAAATTACTTTCGCAACAATATTTTAAGCGTTAATTGCAGTGTTATACATCTGGATTTCCCTGTTAATTGCCGTTGTGGGTTAATCACTTGGAATTGATGTTAAAAACAAATGCCATTTCAGCCAGACTTTTATTTAAAAATTTGTAGAATTTTACATTCAAAGTCTGAAGGCAATGAATGTCACAAATTTGGACACTTTTTATCCACAAGTTTTTCAAAGACATGCGGTTTTTTTATTTATCTTTTTCAGAAGACCAATTATATTGCCTGTGTTAGCTTTTTTATATACTCTGGCCTTCATGCATGGCATTTTCTATAGGTGGCATAAAATTTTGTAAATCATATAGTCCTGTAAAAAATGCAGGGTCTCTGGCTCTCTATTTCATGGAATGACCCATATACAAGTTTGATATGGTATTTCCTGACCTATACACTACCGCTCAAAAGTTTGGGATCACTTGGGAATTTTCTTGTTTTCCATGGTAACACACATGAAATTAGTCTGAATAGGAAATATAGCAAATGAACAGAACATGCTGACATTGTCTGAGTTAGAAATAATGATTTTAATGGAAAATGATGAATATGTACTTCAAACTTTGCCTTCATCAAAAAAAAAACCACCTTCACTGTTGATACTGAAACTGGTGTTTGACGGGAACTATTTAGCACAGCTGCTAGTTGACAACCTGTGAGGCATCTTTGTCTTAAACTACACACTCTCAGATATTTGTCTTCTTGCACAGTTGTGCATAGGGCCTCCCACTCCTTTTTTCTGTCCTTGTTAGTGCCAGTTTGTGCTGCTCTCTGAAGGGAGTAGTTGACAGCATGGTAAGAGATTTTAAGTTTTCAATTTCTCGCATTGAATAGCCTTCTTTTCTAAGCACAACAATAGACTGACGGGTCTCTAAAGGAAGTTCTTTCTTTCTGGCCATTTTTAGCCTGTAAACAAACAACTGCTGATGCTTCAGGTACTAAACCAACCTCAAGAATGCCATGCTCCCTTTTGCGCTCCCTTATTTGTTCAACGGTTTTCAGCTGTGCAACAGATTTGCAGAAGGGTTTTCTAATAATCAATTAGCCTCATAAAATGCTTAACTTGGATTAGCAGCCATACCAGGAGATTGATGCAGAGGACTGACAGTTGCTGATAATAGGCGTCCATGCAAAAATGTAGATCATTCTTTGAAAATCATCTGATTAATTTTAATCGTTTGTGAAATGGATAAAAATGTTTGTGAAATGGAAAAAAATGTTTGTGAAATGCATGAAAATGTATATTTCTTTGGAAAACAAACAAATTTGCAAGTGATCCCAAACTTTTGAGCGGTAGTGTATATGGTACTATAACCAATGTATCTAAATATTGCGGATCTTTAAGTGACTTTCTGTTATCTGATGTTATGATTACAGCCTCAGAAACTCCTGCAATATGCAAGGAATCACATAGAAACAATGAAAAACGAGCGTTTACAAGGCATTACTAAAAAATTCATAACTATTTAATGAAGAGTTGTACCACAACCAAGTTGGTGTCACAGACAACTTCGTCAAATAAATTAGCAATTTCAAACAGCCACAGCTCCCTAATAAAAACATATTTGCCATTGAAAATGTGTTTCACAAGTGTACTGGGCATAGATGCTACACTGTGGAAATTTTTGAGCCCATGGCATTGATATAACTAGAGATATTGCCTCCTAAAAATCCACTTTTATTTGACATTGCAAAAAGGAGTGCGAAAATCAGCAAAACGTTTCCATCTTTATTAATTTTTTTTGTCAAAACTAAAGAAGATATTTAACTGAAACGTTGCACATATCCTATTAAGTACATGGCCTTGGTGTGAGAATTTTTTTAAATAAATCTGAGATGCTCAGGTGGGGAAATTTTCTGAAATTTGTTGAATTGACATGGAATGACCCTTATGCAGTTCTGGGCCTGAAAGTAAATGGATGTCAGGATTTATTTGGATAGTAGTTATACCATAGCAAGTCCATTAACCATAATCTATCATAGATATGCCAACTATTTGTTTGTTGGGACAGCAAACAAATTCTGAAGCCATTTTTTACTGCTTAAATTATTTTGTAGTTACTGCACTTAGCCTTTGTAGGGCAGAGTTAATCAGATTGATCACCCTCCTGGAGCAATGGCGGGGTTAAGGGCCTGACTCAAGAATGTTAAATAAAACTAATTGTGGGGCTTGAAATCGCCAACCTTCTGAGTCCCAATCAAATGCCCGAGCCACTAGGTTGTAGGTGGTCCCCACCTGTTCCTGTGTAGCAGGGTCCTCTGTTTGTGAATGAAAGCCCTGTGGTTGTAGAGATGAATGCCATTGGTGTGTGCTGTCTGGTGTCTGATTGTGTGAATGGTCACGTGGGGTAGCTCCTCTTAGCTTTGCTTTGCAGTGCCAGGCAGTTACAGTGTGTGGGCGAAGCCAAATGAAGATTTATAAACTTTGACGCTGTGCACTGAGGGAGATGGAAAATGTGCATTTTAAATAAATTGGAGGGCAAGTTTGGCTCACATGACAATGATGAATGGGTTACCTCCGGGTAAGCGTTGTATTATGTGACATGAAAAGCATTTCCTGTTCTGTGGCCCTGAGATTAACCCCTGCCAGTGCTGTTTTAGCTGTCATTGGTCAGTATTTTAGGTGAAAATTGGGTTAAATCTACCCACTTCTCTCTTCCTCATGCAGTAATCATGGCTATTTGTGGCTGCTGGTGTCTGCAAAGCTGGAAGTGAGACTAAAATTAAGATCTGTGCGCAATGTTGTTTTCTCCATAGCAGAGACTGTCTAAAAAAAAAAAAAAAAAAAAAAAAAAAGAAAAAAAGTGAATCCTGACTAGCATGAAGCACACGGAGGTTAATGGTCAACATGGAGTGGCATGCTTGGCCAATCAGATTATGCTACAAGATGATACTATCGAGACCTCCCAAAGCTTTAATGTCATTGGTTGTTTGTGGGTTGTGGGTGTTGTGAGGGGAAAAAAGAGCAGTTCCTGAAATTATTGGTATCCATTCATGCGGGTTGAAAGTCAGGTGCTGTGTTTATTTATAGAAACTTCTTTACCAGTTGGTCCTGAAGAAAGGAAGTAACTGTGTGCCTGCTACCGTGGTGACTGGACTCCAGAGGCAAGAGTGAGGTCACTGAATTTTTCCCTTCGCATTTAAATTACTCATCACAACCTGATGCTTTTTCCATATTAAACTGTCACTCAAAAAGTCAATTGGGAGAATTTAATGTGCAAGAGTTCTGCATTTCTTGTCACAAAATTCTCAAGACGATGCATTAGGCATTTATCTGTTTGCCATTTTTATTACCTCCGCCAACAATGTTGGACGGAGGTCATGTTTCATCCTCGTTTATTAACAGGATTATGGAAAAGTCCTGACCGATTTTAATGAAACTTTGTGAGACAGTTACACAGTTGGGTCGATTAAGATTTGGACAGCAGCACAATTTTCATTGTTTTAGTTTTGTTCGCCACCATCGATGGATTAAACAAAAAAAAAGGTCACACTTTAGATGAAGTGTCGCTCATAAAGGCTTTATACAGTGCCTTCTTAAATGAGACATATTGTCTTCATAAATCATACATTAGTGCATGTCAGGCTTTGTAGGAGGGTGAAATAACACATCCTTATACAGCATGTGATGCCAGCTGTGACAATGACAATGTCGCTTAGCTGACAATGTCACCCTTTATAGCATTTAGCCACTAGCAAAGTGACATTGCCAGTTATATCGCATCTGGCATCACATGCTGAATAAGGATGTGTTATTTCACCATCTGCAAAGCCTGACATTTGCTTATGTATGATTTATGAAGACACTATGTCTCATTTATGAAGGCATTATAGATGTTGTATAAAGCCTTTATGAGCAGTGTGACCAAAAAAAAAAAAAAAAAAAAAAAAAAATCAAGATGTGCTTGAATGTTCACTTCAAACTTCATTTGAAGAGTTTTTCCAAAAATATTGCCTGAACCATGTATTAATTACATCCATTCTATGCACAACTGCCTTGGGTTTAGGGGCTCAAAAGTAATTGGAAAAACTGACAAAATCAATGATTAAATTGACATTTTTAGTACCCGGTGGCAAATACTTGCAGTCAATGCCCATAGACCATCATGTGACATAGGGTCTCTTCCCTGGTAATGCTTTGCTTGCCTTGTTATTAGGTTTTTTTTTTCCTTCAGCTGGTGAAGACATCTGAAGTTGCCAAGCAAGGCAAGTGAACTGCATACTCAGTTGGATTCAGGTCATATAATTGACTTGTCTATGGTAGAAAATTCCATTTCTTTGCCTTTAAGCATCTTGGGCTGTTTTTGCAGTATGCTTTTAAGTCACTGTCCATCTGCACTGCAAAGCATTTTCCAATTAGTTCCGGTGCATTTGGCTGAATCTCCGATTATAAAATCACCCAATAAAATTAATAATTCATCCTCTTTTTGTCAGTCGGCTCATCACTAGTAGATACCCGGGAACCAGCTGAAATTGGTTTACGGTGGTTTTGCGACTTTGGCTTTTCGCTACTGCACTTTCGCTATGGCACACTGTACTGTCACTACTATGTCCAAGTCAGCTCAATACTATAGAAAAATGCAAGTTAAGAACATAAATATTACATAAGAATCAGTTGTAAAAAACCATTCGCATTACAGCTGAGAATATTTTTTCGGGTTCTGACTCACTATGGACAATCAAACAAAGATCGAATCGGCAACAAATACTTTGTTTGATTATAATAGCGAATGGACTTGGACATAGTAGCGAAAGCATCGTGTGCAGGAGCGAAAGTGCAGTTGCGAAAAGCCGAAGTAGTGAAACAACTGGCTACTGCTGAAATAACAGCCATATATGCCCATACATAATCACTCTTCACAGATAGGGTGGTATGTCTCAGATCATGAGCAGTTCCTTCCCATCTCCATATCCTCCTTTTCCTAACTATCAGGTATAAGTTTACCTTTGTCTTGTTTGTCTACGTAGATGTTCCAGAAAAATCTAGGATTTTTAGTTTTTTTTGGCAATTTTCTTGTTTTTGAGCCTTAAAAATAGTGTGTATGTTAAAATCAAGCCTCTGTATTTACTCTGTATTTACGTCCTCTGATTGCTGACTTTAGCATTGATAACCTTTCCACCCAGAGTGTGATGGGGTTTTCCTGAACCAGGGAAAAAATTCTTCTGTCATCTACCACTGTTTTTATCTGTGGTCTATATGGCCCCTTTGTTTTCAAAAACTTTTTTAAGAATATGCCAAAAAAAAAAAAAAAGTTCAGTTGGCCACAGTTGGTGGTTTTCCTTTTTCTCCGGTGGGTTTGTTTTGATCATAATGGCTTGCTTTACTGGCACTGACAGCTCTTTGGATTTCATATTGAGAGTTAACAGCAACAGATTCGAAATGAGAACATAACTCTTGAAATCAACTGTAGACCTTTTTTTACGTGTTCACTTTGGTATGAAATCATTTCCGGACAAAACAAACCTGGCCATGGAATAGCTGAGCATACAATTGCCCAATTAATTTTTATTCCTAAGAAAGAGGAATACCCCTTGAAAAAATGCTGCAATTCCTACTCTGTTCACTCAATTTCTGATGTGTTTACCGTCAAAACTGAAGCAGAATGTCTTCACTTTTAACTCATATTTATTATTTAATTTCAACTTTAATATTTTATAATCGACTGCTAAAATAATAATAATGTTGTCAAAGTCCAAGTATTTGTGGACCTTACTGTGAATGACAACAGTTAGAAGTGATTAGATTTTCACAGGTCAAGGTCAAAGATCAAGGGCAACATTGCCGAAAAGGTCAAAAACGATGGTGCAGGCGGAGGTATGCACCTAACCAAGGGCCTTTCAAGGTGGTGTTTGTTAAAATGCGTTAATTTCAGTGATATGCAGGGTACTGTATATTGGCGAAGGTCAAGTATCGTTGACATCCCGAACCACGGACAGATTCCAGGATGGTGTCCCTTAATAACCTCCATCCTTCTGTCTTTTTTCGCAGGCTCTGGATGGCGACCGCAGTATACTGTATAAGGTGAAGAAGTCAGTCAAGGCCATCAATGGTTCTGGTGTTGGTGAGTGAGGAGCCCACTGCTGGCATTTTGTTTAGATGTGCTGAGTGCGACAGCTCAATTGTGCACATATGCTGCATCTCTGAGAAAACTGTGTGTATTTATGCTTGTTACGTGTGAGACTAGGCATTGAAATTCGTCTGAATGCAAAACCTGCGGTTAGCTCATTGCGCTCACTCAGCTATTTCTTTCATGGGATGCATTCCTGGCTTCTATGAACTGGAGGGACCCTAACAGAATCCATGGCGAAAAGGCTATATCTGGGGTTATTTTCTTTCTGGCACATAGTGATATTTCTTGATTGGGCTCTAGGTGTGATGTTTCTTTTTTTGCCAACGTGGCCACGCATGGTGAAGATATTTTGATTTTATCGCCAGTTTGTTTTGTCTGACCCTGAGCTCAAGGTTAATTTTAATAGGCTTTGCTCTCTGGGCTGTTACCTGGTTACGCTGGATCTCGAGGTAAAGCACAGTGAAGGGGGGAGGGCCGAAGTGCAGTTTCAACACATGGAGGGGCGGGGCTTACCTGCGGCATTCCTGCAATTCCTCACACCTGCACTGGTATCTGTCTCAGCAAGCCTGCTGTTCACTTAAGAATCAGGGCTCCGTTTCTGACTTAGGAGATTTTCAGCTGTCATACAGCTTCTTACTATGTTGATTGGTTGACTCATGTCAACAACAACAAAAACAGTAATAATAATAATAAACAATATCCAGCACTTGCCTCGGCGGTGGCCATTTTGTGCCAGAACATATCAACTTATGTTATTAGGCAGTCGGTCATCCTGGTTGTTAACCTTAGGCCTGATCATCGTACGACTGTATTTCATTAGGCTTCCACTAGCACGCAAAGCATAAAACAATTAATCAGATTTGCTATTGTTGTAACAAAGTATTATAAAACAGCAGTGACTGAACGACTCATCTATTCACCTCAAAAAGAGACCTACTCATCACGGCAGCGTATCCATATGAAATATTTGGATTGAGTAATGAACTTTGCCCACCATTCTTTTTTGGTTTTCTCCTTGGCACGAGAGAAAGCCGAAGCTTTGGAATAAGAAACTGTGATTAGAGGCTGCTAAAGAACCCTGCTCACACCTGGGGTCTCATTTGTAAACTGTGCGTATGCACAGAAATGATGCATACACCAATTTTTTGGCGGAATTAAGATTTATGAAAGATTAAATTTAAGATTAAAAACTGTAAATTACTACTCCATTTCCAAAAAAGTTGGGACGCTGCGTAAAATATAATTGTAAATGATCTTCTAATCATTTGAACTTTACATTTATTTGAAAATAGTACAAAGACAATGTATTAGATGTTGAAACTGAGATTTTTTTTTTTCCTTAAAAATATGTGCTCATTTTGAATTGAATGCCAGCAGCACCTTTTAGAAAAGTTGGGATGGGACAATAAAAGACTGGAAAAATTGCTTGATGCTAAAAAAAGACAACTAGAGGAACATCTATCAGCTAATTAGATTATTTAGCAACAGGTCAGTAACATGATTGGGTATAAAAGGTCTTTCATAAGTAAATAGGGTGAGGGCTTAATCACTCTATGAAAGACTGCATGGGGAAATAGTAATCACTCTATGAAAGACTGCATGGGGAAATAGTTCAACAATTTGAGAACAACATTTTCAACTTAAAATTGCAAAGAAATTGGAGATATTATCCTCTATGGTACATTATATCATTTAAAGATTCCAAGAATCCAAAAAAATCTCTGTACACATGGGACAAGGCCAAAATCCAATTTTAAATGGCTGTGATTTTCAGGTCCTCAGGCCGCACTAGATTAAAAACAGACAGGATTCTGTAGTGGAAATCACTGTATGGACTCAAGAACATTTCTGTAAACCATTGTCACTAAACACAGTTTGTCGCTGCATCCACTAAGCCATCTAGAAATTAAACCTTATATAAACAAGATTCAGAAAACCTGCCTTCTTCTCTGGGCCCAAGCTCATTGAAAATGTTATGAAGTAAAGTGGAAAACTGCCCTATGGTTTGACTAATCAAACTGAAATTTTTTTTGGAAATCATGGATTCCACATCCTCTGGGCAAAAGAGGAGAGGGGCCATCCAGCTTGTAATCAGCTAACAATTCAAAAGCCAGCATCCATGATAGTTTGGGGGGGCATTAGTGCACATAGCATGGGTAACTTGCACATCTGTGAGGACACCATTAGTAGTGAACAATATATACAGGATTTGGTGTAACATTTGCTGCCATCCAGATGCCTTTTTTGAGGAAAAGGCTTGCTCATTTCAGCAACACCATGCCAAACACCATGCTCTGCACGTATTACGACAACATGGCTCCGTAGTAAAATAGTCTGGGTGTTAAATGGTCTGCCTGCAGTCCAGACCTGTCACCCACTGACAATATTTGGCGCATTATGAAATGAAAAATATTACAAAGGAGGCTGCAAAGTATTGAGCCGCTGAAATCCTACATAAAGCAAGAATGGGAAAACAACTCTCTTTCAGAAGTACAGCAGCTGGGCTCCTTAGTTCCAAATTGCTTACAGAGTGTTGATTGAAGAAGATGTGATGCAAAACAGTGGTAAACATGCCCCTGTGCCAACTTTTCTGAAACGTGTTGCTGGCATCAAATTCAAAATGAGCGCATATTTTCCAAAAGTAATAACATATCTCATGGTGTTTTCACACCAGAGCTGTTTGGTCCGCTTTGAAAGGACCAGAGTTAGTTTCCTCGGATAGTCCGCTTCGTTTGGGCAGGCGTGAAAGCTCATCCGAACTCTGGTGCAGACCAAACAAGCGAACTCTGGTCCACCTGAAAATGTGGGTCTCAGTTCGCTTGCAAGTGAACCCTGGTGCGGTTGGCTTAGTGGGAAATGCAAACGGACTATCCAGTGAACCAAAGAGAGGTCCTGGCCAATCAGTGAGCTGGGTTTTCTTCTTCCTCATGCTGTTTTTCTTCCTGGTCAGTGCTATTTCGGGCAATACCGCCCCAAACGAGCAGCTGTTATAACTGCATGACGTTGTCCAGGCGGTTTGGTCCACTTTCAAAAGTGTAGAGTGAAAGTAAACCAAACCAAATGAAGGTGTGAAATTTTTCGGCATTCCTCGCCCAATCGAACCGAGTCCCCCCCGGACAATCCTAGTGTGAAAGCGCCCTCAGTTTCAACATCTGATATACTGTCTTTGTACTATTTTCAAATAAACATAAAGTTCAAATAAATTTGAAAATCATTGCATTTTGTTTTTATTTACATTTTACACATCATCCCAACTTTTTTGGAATTGAGGTTGTAATGAGATAATGAACATATGAAAAATTACAAGTTTATCCTGATTAATTAAATCAAACTTGCATGCTGTCTAGCTTACCCACGGTTCTATAAATTTGGCTGTGTTTTGAATCTCACAAAAAGGAACTAGGGGCAGATCAACAGGAGATGCCGCTAGGGTGCTGCAGTGAGCCAAGTGGCAGGTAACAACAGGATAGCAACTTGTAGACAAGCACAGTCAGGAAGTCCGGGACTGGCGATTTGCAAACAAAGTCAATGGGGTTGTTCCAAGCCATGGTCAGAAACAGTCCAAGGGTCAGAAGCCAGGTGGTCATGCCAACTGGCAGCGCTTTCAGGACTGTGCATTCACTGAGGTACCAGGACTGTGCAAGAGAAGGGTGTTTGTCTCTGCTCTGGAGACTGCTGAGGAGCAGAGAGATGGCGTCCCTAATAAAGTGCAAAAGTTGCATTGATTTTTATCGCCATGATTAACCAAAGACAGATCAGAGCACTAGGCTTGGACAAAGGTACAGGCTAGTAGACTTTATACAGGCTGAGAATAGGTGCGCATACAACACAAAGGATGAACCGACAATCAAGCAAAGGGAGAACGCAGTTGACCAGCTCGTACGGACACCACTTCACATAATAAGGGAAATGGAAATGCAAGCAGAACTCGCCAGGACATGAGTAAGAAGGGGAACAAGACGAGACAACAAGTATTCAATTAAAGGAGACTGCTCTGTAAACTGACTCAGACACTGCATCGTGGGGAAGATGATTAACAAGAGGAGTGGGGCGTGACTGGATAATTTTTACTTTAACATCTTTTTTTCCTTTTTTGAACATAGGTAATGTTTTGGATTGAAATCCATAGAATTCTTTATCATAAAAAAAGTAGTGTGCATTTCTTTGTCTTCAGTTATCCACTAAGCTCAGCTTTTACATGAATACCCTTTCAGACTATCTCTATAACAACCCCTTGCAAAAAAAAGAAAGAAAGTGTTTTATTAAAAAAAGGCAAATGATGAAATGCGGTTTTTTCACTCTTGCCCTTTTCTTTGTTTTATTTGTAATCTAATGCCTCAGAGTTAAACACCAGCTCTATTCATTTCCTTTTATGCAAACTTTTGTTTAGCAGTGATGAGAGCTTGACTCACTTCTGCTCGGTTTTATTTTTATTGTATTTTACAGAGGCACAAAGGCACTGTACCCTGGGAATTCAATGGAAATTTGGGGAAATGATAGGCCAGAATGCATGGACGTCTGCATTTCTGGCAAAAAAAGAAACTGTGATAACAGCACTCTTTGTATGACTCTATTTGCCAAAGCAAAAAAAAAAAAATGTTGAGCGGAGTCTGCCCATAAAGGGGAAGCCCATATTCTACTGGCTGGACCAGTCTTTGCTCCAAAATTAAATTTGGTGAACAGAAACCAAAGGTCAGTCCTGAATGCAAACAGTGCTCTTTATTTGGTTTTCAATCCTGCGAGCAGAACTATATACGTACTGTTTGCGGGTGGCAGAAGTAGGAGGTGTTGTGCTGTGGTCACTGGGCTACCTCTCCACAGCCCTGTGTAGCTGCCGAGGCTGTTAGCTGTGGTTTTTAGCAGTGCCCAAAATGGGTATATGGCCTATTAGCGCAGGCTAGGGCTTTGGTGGAATTTCCTCTGTGCGCACAACACCGCAGACTTTAGTTCTACTGCTGTGCTTAAATTCAAGGGGTGCTCTAAATGAGGATCCTGGACCTGCAATTATGGTTTTATCCACCTGCTTTGCTTAGAAATGTAATGCTACGCCTGCCCATTCTTGGCACCCAGACAGTGTAAAGCTGCTATAAAATTTCACACAAAATCGCACACCCTTTGTTTTCCGTCACAGAAAAAGCTTGCTTCTCACGGGCAGTTCAGCCACCTTGTACGGCCTCTGACATCACAGGCTACGCAATGTGCACTGCAGTGTAGCTGTACATCTGTGCTGTCCCCTACAGCATTGGTAGCCAAGTGAAGACCTACCATTCTGTAGGTTTTCGTTCTAACCCTGGCAAAGCACAACTATTTCAACAGCTGGCTTGTTGAGATGCTAATTAGTAGCATCAATTGTGCAAAATCAGGGTGGCAATGAGAACCTTCATGATGATTTGTCTTGAGGAACTGGGTTTGTTACCACTGCCCTGAAGGTACAAGCCACACAGAAGAGGACACTTGGAGTCACATCTGTTGTGTAAATTAGAGGAGGGGCAACAGTGTTTGTTTTTTCTCTTGTGGAGAAACCAGTAGAGAGAACTTGAGAGAGGGCAGAGGGCGAGGAGAAGTATTTTTAAGTCATAATCATGCCCTGCTTCTGGTTTGCGACAAATTCTAGGCCTCTTTCTTGATTTTCATTTAGAGCCAACATAATCTTTGCTGACTAAAATGTATGAGCAGAGAGCTGGTTTGTGTCAGTTCTCGATAGAAAGGCCGATACAATATGTTTATGTTTTAATGACCGAACATAAGGTTCCCCTCACCCAAAATTGTACCCTTAAGTTCCACAACGGTCACTTTGCTGTAACCAGTGAGGTACACAATACTGTCAGCTGTTTTCTACTAAGCCATATTAGTGCATTAATCATGTAGTAAATGATGGTGAACAGAGATAGATCTCCAGCCATTATGTTCAGTTGATAATCTGATTATGAGGCGTATAATTATTCCCTGTCGTGGGGCTAATTCTCCACTGCAACATTCTAATATTAAGGATTATTTTTGTCATGATTTCTTATTAGGATTACTGCTTACAAAATAAAAAAAGAACCACAAAGCGTTTAGCAGGCTTAGGCTGAAGGCTGGGATGAATTGAAATTTTCAAAGATGATGATGATGATTCAGGCCTGAGGCCTTTCTGTGTGGAGTTTGCATGTTCTCTCCGTGTTCACGTCGGTTACCTCCGGGTACTCCAGTTTCTTCCTACAGTCCAAAGACATGCATATCAGGCTAATTGGAGGCACTAAATTGCCCATCGTTCCGAGTGTAAGAGTGCGTGAATGGTGTATGCGCCCTGCGATGGATTGGCGAGTAATCCAGGGTGTGTCCCTGCCTTTTGCCAATAGTCAGCTGGGATAGACTGCAGTTCACCTGTGACCCCAGTGGGGAAGAGGCTTTATAGATAATGGATGAATGATTGAATGAATGAATGAATGAATGAATGAATGATAATGAAGGTCAGACAATGAAGATAATGATGAAGATTACAATGATGAAGATGAAGACAATATTAGTTTTGGATTGGGAATATTGGAATGCGTGACATGTCAGTGCATTCAAGCGTAGACACTTGTCAGTGGGTCGATGTGGACAACCACAAGATGCAAAGTACGTTTGATAGCATGTCCTTGAGCACTGAGATGAGGCCTGAGAACTGAGAGGTCCCGGTGGAGAGCACTGAAACTTCACACTGACTGAGCTGGGACTAATCTTTTACCCTGACACTGTTCGGAGAAGAGACAAACCACTGCCGTGCCACCACATCAAAACTAATTACAGTCCCCTTAATGATGAACTGTAAAGACAATTCGCTATTCTGGTATCATAGATTATGTCATAATCTTTTTAGCATGGTTTTTGTTTGGGCTGTGGAAATTATACAGTTGCCAGAAAGGCTGGAAATGTGCAGATAAAAGACAAGCAGCCTTTATTCACGCTTATGTGTATAATTTGCAGTAGAGAGACTATATTGTTCTAGAGAATCTGAAGTAATTGCTAGATATTAAATGTGGTGGGATTTTCTTTTTCTCTGTATGGCATTGTGGTCTAGTTTTTTAGGGCCTATGTTTTATCTCGTAGTAAACATTAGATGCTTCATTATTTTGGTGCTTGCTAAAGGCCTGTCATTAATTTTATTCATACCTGATACTCCTGGGTACTCATATTATTTGTGTGAATTATTTTCATGTGATTGATATTTTATCAATATGTAGACCTGGGGTTTTACTGTTTGTACTCTGTCCTTGTGCAATTTTTGTATTTGCTGAGGTGGTGAAGCAATCGCTCACTTCACTCATAATTTAATGGTTTTAGTTGTCTGGATATTTTTTATTTTTTGTAATGAGTACAATTAGGCCTACTCTGTCTTGTCACTGTTCGTTAAGGGTAAAAATTCAGGGTAAAAAAATTTTTTTTTTTTTTTTTTTTTGGAAAATTTCAATATTTTTGATTTTTACATAAAATAAATAAAGGAATGCAGTGAGATGCCAGTAAACACCAAGAATCTATGTTTTTCCTCTGCCTCCATTGCTACCTGTGACTTCAAGTGCAAATTACTTAAAATCATAATTTTGACTGATTTTCAACCTTGTGGCATTCATAACATCATAATTATTCATCTGATTGACTTTAAATTTGTACTGCAATTGTATCGGTCAGAAATCTATGAAATGACCTATGATTTTCTAGATGGGTGCATTCCCAGGGTTTAATTTTGAATATGAAGCAAGTTCATGTTAGCGATTTTCGTTATTGTTACATAACAGAGCTCATGAAATATTCATAAATGTTCCAAATAAAAAAATCCTATGTCATTTCATAGAACTATTTTATCGGGCAAGGAACCATATTTGGTAACTTCAGTCGGCATCCAAAGTGGCGCCCCCATGCCTCTCTGTGAGGCAGTAGACCCGCGGCAATTTCTCCCAGCCAATCAGAGAAAATCGGGCAATATCACAGGCAGTGACATCAGGGTGTTCAACCAATCAGCAGTGGTCTAGAGTGTCTCAAACTTCTTTTCTTCTCCAGACCTCTCACAGTGTGGTTGTGTTCCCTTGCCCAGTCCCACTCTCAAGGACCTAACATCAGAACTCACGAAAGAAAACTGATGGGAACTCACACATTAAAAAGTTGAAAAGGTTTGCTCAAAGTTGAGATAGGTGTTGCTTGTGTAGGATTTCTAGAAATTTGTGAGATTTTACATGAAAAACAAAAAATTTGTAGTGAGGCCATATTTGATCATACGTCCTTTTCACCTAAGCCAAGAGCAAGTGACAGTTAGACTATTTATGGACATACGCCCAATGCGCAGTACTTTTTTACAGTCAGCTTCTTAGGGTATTTTTTGGTGCCCTTTAAAGGGTTAAACCTTTCATATGAGACTAATTTTAGTAAAATCTGTCCATGGGTTATTGAAATATCAGTGCCACAAAGTATTTTCAGATTTTGTCATTAAAGTGCCATTTCTGGGCAACCATGTAAATTTTTATCAAAATTGTACATTTTATGAGGTTAAAATGTTGAGTATGTTTATTTCTTAGTTTTTACATTATTATGGTTATTTCTACACTTTGTCCTGAAGACCCCTTAAGCTCCAAGTCATCAAGATGTTTGTGTTGGTAACTCGGTGCGCGTGACACGTTCTGCTGGTGTGAATGACACCATCTCCCTGGTACGATCCGTCTGCGCATTTCAATGTCTGAGTGTGAACTTCGCAATCTCTCATTATCTTTTAGGCACATTTTTATTCTTAATAACTAAGATACTATCGTGCCATCTTCTCATGGGAAATTCCAGCTTAAACCAGCGAGTTAGTTTGAGCAATGTTTCAGACACTTTCGCCAGAGTATTTTGCCATCTGACCAGCTTATGTAGAATAATCCACTAATTTTACCACCAGCTTACTGTACATGTTTATCCAGCTTTGACCAGCTAAGTAAAACCTAAAACCCTCAGAAAACTGAACCGTGGACCATACTAAAAAGAGTTGTTTGGGATTTTATTCAATGCAGATATCCAGCTAACTCTATAATCCTGTTCTGTGAATCACCCCCTAATCTATGGCTCGCTAGAAGTGTCGAAAACACAACGTAACCAAACCTTGGGCCATTTTTGAATCCAGTTTGCTCTTAGCTGTAATTTCCCAGCTGGTTGGCTTGTTGGGGGAGGTTTAACCCCGCTGTTTTTTTGTTTGTTTGTTTTTTTGTTGTTTTTGTTTCAGCTCATGTAGAGAACGAGGAGCAGTATATCCAGGCCCTGGAGAAGTTTGGGGAAAACTGCCGAGATGATCGTGTCCTGGGAGCTGCCTTTGGCCAGTTCTCCGACTTCACTAAGGAGCTCAGTTCTCTCTTCAAAAACTTGGTTAGAGGCTGCTGAGATACAATAGATCAGGCGGTGGTGTGTGATCATGAACCCATGGAGAGCCAAGAGTATGTTGGTTTTCATTCTAACCTACCGCTTCACCTGCTGATTTCAGTGATTGGTTCCTTCCTCTCTGGTTTTAGGAGTGAAACCATCAGGTGAAGTGTTGGAAACACATAAACCAGCAGCTTGGGGTAGCTTGTGGTCGAGTGGTTTAGGTGCTCAATTCAGACTCAGAAGGTTGATGTTTCATGCCTCACTGAGGCTACAGTAAAATCTATGCAGCTGTTTTGGCCTTGAGCAAGGCCTTTCACCCCACATAGCTTCAGGGAGATTAACCTCCTGCTTAGTCTAAGGCCCCATAAAAAATTTTTGTTTATCATCCTTCTAATATGGAAAACATGATTCGGGTGGGCGGATTTTTAAAAAATGTGTTAGTAAACATATCTTTGTATTGAGTTTGCAAATGCATTTGTGTCATGTTTTTCTTGGTTTCTAGACCCATTTATTATCCGGTACTCGACTGAGAACAACAAAGGTACATAAGGTTTACAAGTAAAAGGCTTAAGTGTCCAATTCTGGGTACAGTCACGGCACTCGCAAAGAGCATTACACCAATTGCCCTTTTTTCGATACTAAAAATACTAAAAATAAATAAATAAATAAAAAATTGATGCAACCACGATCTTCCAATGCGGGCGAGGATGATAAACTAATATATTTCTTTATGGGGCCTAATTTACCTTGAGTTGATTTTGGTATGAGCTCCATCTTTGTTAAGTAAAGCTGACATTAAATATTCTTGGCCCTACATGGCTCATGAATGGGCAGCATTGCTGAACTCTGTTACTCACTCTTTTGTCATTGTCTATCTCACTGTTACTCACTGTTGTCAGCTCCATATTCGCACGCTTCTCTCGCTTGCCTTTCAACCGTAAACTGTCAGTTCACCGTGAAAAATAGACAGTGTCGCGTTGTAAATGGTTTGCATTATTCGTGTTTTCGTCAATGTTCAGTACTGTCATTTATCAATGAGTAGAAGAGACCTAACATTGTGATTGTAGAAAAATGATCTCCTCTCTCACTCTTTTGCTTTCTTGCATTGTTAAAGAACTTTTTTAACTAATAAAAATTAATGAAAAGCTGCTTGGGATTATGGGGTCATTTGGGGACAAGAGAGACTGTTCGTGTTTTCTGGATAGATCTTTCTCGGCGCATGAATAAATGGTGTTTTATGTGGTTATTATTTTTATTTGCATGTTGTTTTTTGTGCTGCAGTTGTTACAATTGTTAGTTTTTTTTTTTACCTTTCTCTTTCAATCTATATTTTTCCTACTCTTTACAGTGAATTAAGTTGTCATGTATTTTCCCTAATGACCATGAAGTGTGATAAATCGGAAGAGATTCTGACATCATATCTCTCTCTCCTTTCTCTCTGGCTAGTTTCAAAACATGAACAACATTATCACTTTCCCTCTCGACAGTCTGCTGAAGGGGGATCTGAAAGGAGTAAAAGGGGTAAGTGTGTGCCTTCTCCAGACCCAACCACATGCGGTGTTCATGGCCAGTTTTAGGGCCTGGCATCCTCCCGGAAGTATGAATGTTGGGGTCTGGCTGGAGGGCATGTTTTTACAGGGGTGTAAGGAATCAGCACTGGTCATAACTGCTAGGAGAGGGACAGTGCGGCAGTAGATGGCATACTTGCCTTTCAGGAAGATGGCCCTGCAGCTTAGTTTTGGCTGGGGTCTCTCAAGTAGACCGGCAGCCCAGGGCCCTGAGCCTGTGTGAATGGGGTACCAATATCTGAGTATAGGGGCATGTGGGGGTAGACCCACAGTGTATAGAACTGGACGTCTGCCGGGGAGCAGCCTCAGCGTGTGGCCCCTGGGGACCCTTAATGTGACCCTAAAAATGGGTCTAGCATAAACATTGGAGGGTATCAGTCAAACTCACTTCCTACAGGTGCGCTAGTCCAAGCTTACGACCTATTGATGTATGCCAGACACAGGGACCCCTGCAGCATTGCTCCACACCATACTCACAAAATGTGCCCTTTGTGTCTTTTTCAGCAAGGTGTTCGCGCAGGGAGGCAAGAGTACACAATCGACCTTCTTCACTTTGGCCATGGGGTTTTCCTAAAAACAGAAAGAAAAGAACATTTGGAAGTATTATGCAATTCTGGTGTCCTTACTTCCCATGTTATGCACAGTTTTCTAAGCTAAAGGAAGGTACTACATGGGTAGATTCACCAATGACGAGCCATTCCCAGACTATGAAATACACTCACTGACGGAGGCATTTAGCACAGGTAATGAAACAGGAAATTGAGGGAATCTTACTTTATTTATCTTTCCTGTCATCTGAAGTTGCTTGCTGTGCCTGGCCTCATTGACCTTCATATCTTTCAAGCCATAGAGAGAACATACAAATTCCTCTGCTTTCTCCTGGTCTGGTTCGTCTCTGGAGGTCATGGTGCGGAAGAGATCAATGTACTTTCCATCAGCATCTTTCTCGAGCGTCTCAAATGGCTTCACTTTACCCTTTCTGTAGAATGCCGATGTGACGTCACACCCGGTAAAGGCATGTAGTCCTGGCATGGCTGCAGCCAGTCCACTTTGCTTTGCCTCCAAAGATGTGGCTATACATGAGACACCCTTCTTGCCTTCCAATGCTGCCAGTGTCACTGGTAATGTGATGGTCAGAGCTTCTGACACCGATGTTCTGGTCATTTTACTTGGGATGATCGGAAGGAACATGACCAGTGGTAGGACATCCAGTCGAATCGTGATGGACTGCAGATCGGGAAATGATCGTCGCCACATTGACGTTTGCCACATAGCCACATCTTTGGAGGCAAAGCAAAGTGGACTGGCTGCAGCCATGCCAGGACTACATGCCTTTACCGGGTGTGATGTCACATCGGCATTCTACAGAAAGGGTAAAGTGAAGCCATTTGAGACGCTTGAGAAAGATGCTGATGGAAAGTACATTGATCTCTTCCGCACCATGACCTCCAGAGACGAACCAGACCAGGAGAAAGCAGAGGAATTTGTATGTTCTCTCTATGGCTTGAAAGATATGAAGGTCAATGAGGCCAGGCACAGCAAGCAACTTCAGATGACAGGAAATATAAATAAAGTAAGATTCCCTCAATTTCCTGTTTCATTACCTGTGCTAAATGCCTCTGTCAGTGAATGTATTTCATAGTCTGGGAATGGCTCGTCATTGGTGCATCGACCCATGTAGTACCTTCCTTCAGCTTAGAAAACTGTGAATAACATGGGAAGTAAGGACACCAGAATCGCATAATACTTCCAAATGTTCTTTTCTTTCTGTTTTTAGGAAAACCCCATGGCCAAAGTGAAGAAGGTCTATTGTACACTCTTGCCTCCCTGCACGAACACCTTGCTGAAAAAGACACAAAGGGCACATTTTGTGAGTATGGTGTGGGGCAATGCTGCAGGGGTCCCTGTGTCTGGCATACATCAATAGGTCATAAGCTTGGACTAATGCACCTGTAGGAAGTGAGTTTGACTGGGAGCTCCAATGTTTATGCTAGACCCATTTTTAGGGTCACATTAAGGGTCCCCAGGGGTCACACGCTGAGGCTGCTCCCCAGCAGGCGTCCAGTTCCATACACTGTGGGTCTATCTCCACATACCCCTATACTCAGGTATTGGTACCCCATTCACATAGGCTCAGGGCCCTGGGTGCCGGTCTATAGGGGCTTTTCGACCAATGGAGAACTTGTGTGGTGCGCATTCGCGAATGAAGTTTGGCGAATTTTGACCAAGAATAGGTTGGTTTGGAACATAAACCATTGGCTCCCAGCAAGAAGCTGATGGCTGTTGGATCCCAGTGAGACTCATGACGACACTTGAATCACGAATGGGCTTGTGCTTAGCCCAGTCGAAACGAACAAGCTGAATGGAGAAGAAGCGTGTTGCCTGGTCGTCCAAAAAAACTCAACTTGTAGTGTCAATATGGACATCTGCTGAGTTTCAGTGCGGAGCCCTATCAGTGCGGAGTTTGCCCATTCACTTCATGTTTGAGTGGGTTTCCGCCTACGATGATAAACTGATATCAGTCTATTGATGTGAGTGAATGGTGAGCGATCCCTGTGATGAATTGGCTGGCTGTATGGGTTGTGTTCCTTCCTGTCACCAAGTGCATGCTGGGATAGGATCCAACCTTCACTTCTATTTGACCCTAACCAAGATTAAAAGGGTTAGGCAGTGGGTGACCTGGCTGATAGATTACTTTTGGTGCCTATGAGTGTTAGAAAACTGGGATTGAAGTTTAATCCCCACCATGTGACTCGCTATGTGCCTGCAAACTCCACACCTCCTGTTAGCTCTAAACAGCATAACCTTGGTGGAGCATAGGGTCTAATCTTATGCTGAAAATTGACCTTGCATCCTCCCTCTTGTTGTTTGTTGTGCTAGTGTGAGTTGTTACTCTGCTGGTATTGATGGTACTTCAGCCGAGGCCTTCTCACAAGCATTGTAGAGGAAGTACAAATGGTTAAGTTCCACATGCCTCACTGCTCATATTTTCTTGCAGATGGTGCAAAATATTGCATAGCTTTTTGCTGGTGTATTGAAACAGGTACACTGTAAAATTTTTGGTGTAAAATAAATGATGGCTGCAGTTGGTTTAGTACTGCTGGAGTCGATTTAACACCAGTAGGTTTGGTGTGTACTGTGTGTGCACAACTCGGTCTTTGCCTGCCTCACCAAAGGAAGAATTGTTCCTCTACATTGGCTCAAGTGTGGAAACCTTTAAGAAGGCTTGGCATTGGACTCTAGTAGCTACAGTCCAGGGGTCAAAGATTTGTTCTGTTCTGGTGTGAGTTAAGGCCCGGGTTGGTAGAGGTGAGTTCAGAGTGAATAGTAGAGGGTTAGGTGAGGTGAATCTCTGGGGAATGAATTATGTTTTTATGCAGTCCTGAAATGCTGATGGACTAAGTAGGGATAGTGTTCACTTCAAAAGTCTGCGCACCCTTATTGAAGTGTATCCTATGCCATTCTCTTATCCCTGTGAGACCGTTCTCTACAATCTCTATTTCTTCATTTTCTCTCTCTTACCTTTCCCTTTTCATCTCCTGTCCCTTTCTGTCTTGTGTTAATTCTCATTTCTCTTCCTCTCTCCCAAGCTCTCTTCTCCCTCCCTGTACCTCTCTCTCTCCCTCACTCCTCACCCCACCCAGTCTGTTCTTTCCCGCCTTCTCCATCCATCCCTCCCTCTCTCCCTCTTCTCCCCGCTCCTATCGTTTGAGCCTGGAGGCAGAGCTCCCGTGGAGAGCAGGAATGAGTCCGGGCCTGTTTTGTAAAGCTAAACCATCGAGCGAAACTGAGGCTACAGCCGGCACTGTGACATCACGTCACCATGGTGAACAAGCCCTCAGCCCCCCCCTGAAAACACAGTGGCCATTTAAACAAACGAGGGGATAATCCCATTGTGTCAAAGCCCGAATGGGTGCTGGAATTATTCTCTCAGGATATCAAATGACCTCAGTTCCCTGTTAGCCAATCACGTGGCTGAGAGTTTTGGCGAGTGTTGAATCAGCTGTGGTTTACAAGAGGTGACTTGTTTCCCTACTCCTGCCTGCTCAATGAGCAGGACCTCACCTCCATTGTGTTACTAGGGCATGACGATGCACATTTTGTCCTGTACTGGAAGCTTAATTGTCTTTCTGTGCAAACAAATGTCTGTGCTTCACCGCACTATATGGAAATGCGCTGTTTCATTTTAAGGTCTGTTATCTCTCTCTTGCTCTTCCTCTCTCACTTTCACCAAGGTTGCGGCCTTTCGATCAGTGTCATTTGAAGAAATATTTATAAATATCTGCTCTTTCCCCACAGGATCTGAAAAAGCCTTTCGACAAGGCCTGGAAAGACTATGAAACGAAACTGTAAGAGTCAATTTCTATTTATAACAGTCTTTCATTTTGACACTGAACCTTGAAAGGACAAAACCAGCATTATAAGTGGCTTGGTGTGTGTGTGTTTGTGAGTTTATTTGCGTGCACACCGTCATTCAACAGCTGTATTTTTTAGCCATGGTATGTTGTATATGAGTGCATACTTGTTATTGAGTATGTGTATGCTTTTTCCCTTCTTTTCAATCATTAAGATTTTGCGAGAGAAACAGTCTAAAGAAGCAGTTTTGAATTGAATGGGTCAAAAGGCATCAAAATTAATCTTTCAATGTGAGCTTGCACTGAAAATATTTCAATACATCTTGAGGTGCTGATAAGTCAGAAGGAAGTTCTCAGTGTAGTATGTTGCACTGATAGTGTTTTGCAGTTCTGACAACGCACTTTTAGCTCTTCTCTATGCAGTGCGGCTTGATCCGTGTTAACCTCTGTGCGCGGGAATCATTCATGGTGTACACTGTAAGTGTGAAGACTCAGCATCATTGCTGACAGCTTGTGGCCTTGACATTTATATAACATACAGGCACATGCAGATGTGGCCTTCACTAATTCACCACCATCCAGTCCTTCTCTGCATTATCAGTGCAACAATTAATCAATTGCCTGAAGACGTTGATCTCTGGATTGAACAGACTAAATCTCAATATCAAGAGCCATCACCCATAAACATAGTTGTCTTTCAGATAAAGAAGGTAAACACATACTTGTTACATGTCTACTTCCGGTCAGATAGGGAGTTGCAGATTCTTTTAAAGCTGTCGTGATAAAATCATGAAATTAAGTGGAGTATGAATGAGGCGAGCTGTTCTGTGGGTGGTTTTTTGTACATTTAATTAATTTAACCCTTAAAGCGCTGAAATTAAAAAAAAAAAATTAATTATCTTGTGCTGTTGAAAACCTATCATGTGGCGACTTGTTTAAAAGAGCTCCTGCTGGGGAGCTCTTTTAAACAAGTTGCCACATGATAGGTTTTCAACAGCTTTGGTTTTTATATCTTACATCATTGAGCAGGAATAGCTGCATTTAGCTCTCTAAGGGTTAATGTTACTTGTGAATTAATAGCGCAACCCTTAATGGTGCTAAGTCCAGTAATCAGATTGTGAAGGCCATGCTTTGTTCCTTATACCTTCAAACTCCGTCAGCTGATTTCAGTAATGAATTTTTGCCTCTGGCTAACGAATTACACGAAGTAACAAATCCATGCAATTTGAACTCAACCCTGGGGAGGAGTCAGACTCTCTGAGTCTGGCCATGATGCCTCTTTACCATGAGCCCTTCGAGCTGCCAGCGGTCGCTTTAGTTGTCCTGCGATTATTAACGGGGATCTGATCCCCGCAGGGCGAAGATTGAGAAGGAGAAGAAGGAGCACGCCAAGCAGCACGGCATGATCCGCACCGAGATCAGCGGCGGCGAGATCGCCGAGGAGATGGAGAAGGAGAGACGTCTGTTTCAGCTGCAGATGTGTGAGGTGTGTGTGTGTGTGTGTGTGTGTGGTTTGTGTGCTTGTGCGCATGCCAGTGTGTGTGTGTGTGTGTGTGTAAGGTGTGTGCTTGTGCACACACGTGTGCCAGTGTATGTGTGTGTGAGTGTTTGTGTGTAACAGTGTATTTGTGTTTATATGTTTTTGTGTGTGTGTGTGTGTGAGACTGTGAGTGTGTGTTTGTGTGTGTGTGCGTGTGGTGTGTGAGTGTGTGTGTTTTTGTGTAACGGTGTATTTGTGTTTATATGTTTGTGTGAGCGTGTTTGATTGTATGTGGGTGTGAGGTGTGTGCTTGTGCACACACGCGTGCCAGTGTGTGTGTGTGTGTGTGTGTGTGTGTTTGTGTAACAGTGAATTTGTGTTCATTTGTTTGTGTGAGCATGTGTGATTGTGTGTGTGTGTGTGTGCTTGTGCGCACACGCGTGCCACTGTGTGTGTGTGTGTGTGTGTGTGTGTATAGCAGTGTATTTGTGTTTATATGTTTGTGTGTGTGTTTGTGTGTTTCAAATTATTGAGGGGGTGTGTCTGCTTCATTTGTCTCCTTCTGGGGGAGCAGGTGGGGGGAGGGGCAGTGTGGGTTGTCCTTAAAGCGAACACTCACTGAAAATCCTAAAGCAGGTCAAATTATACCTCTGTCGAGAGCTAAGGGTATACTGAACATGATAAAAGTACTTTTACACCACCACCTAAGCCCAGAGAAGAAATATAATCAATAAAAGTCGCCCTTCCATTCACCCTCGGCAAGTCTCAAATTGGCGACGAAACGGCTTAATTTTGATCACGTCACGAGTTGTACAATTCATATGGTCCTCAGATGCAGCCCAGATAGAACACGGTACTTACGCCGTCCCTCACCCCCCGTACCGTTTATGCATCGGAATTCTGACTTTTGTCGCATAATGCGCATCAATTTGTGTCATCTACGTACATTTCGCAGTACCGAAGTATTCTCGGAAATAATTATGCCGACAAAATAAGGCTACAGTTTGCATGCACTGTCATACTCGCTAGCAAGCTAGTTGGCTACCTAGCTAGCAAGCTGAGGTGATATAGAACTTTATAATGTTATTGCTGGCACACCAATGTATTTAGCTAGATTGCCAACTGGCCATTGAGCTAAAAAGGATAGCACACCGAACTGAAGTGAATTCATAGAATTAATGAGGACAGTTGGGTTACTTTCTAGCAACTGCTGTAAAATGCTTACCTTTCACTGTACCCTTTCAAAAATGGGACCATGCCTGGTTAGATTTTTGTTTATTACATTTTGTTTTGCAGTATCTCATCAAAGTGAATGAAATTAAATTCAAGAAGGGGGTTGACTTCCTCCAGAACCTCATCAAGTACTTTCACGCACAATGCAAGTATGTAATACAGTTCTGCATTTAATATTTTCCGTGTGTAATTACATGCTAGCCTGTTTAGATCTGTGTGCCTCCACCTTTCTGTGAATCTGTGAAAGACCATATCTTCTGCTTACCTCATCTCTGTGAAAAAATATATTTGCTTACCGTACATCTGTGAAATACCACGTTCTGCTTATCTCATCTCTGTAAAAGAACACGTTCTACGTACCTCTCCTCTGTAAAAGACCATATGTTCCGCTGACCACACGTCTGTGAAAGAACACATTCAGCTTACCTCACATCTGTAAAAGAACACGTTCTGCTTACCTCACCTCTGTGAAATCCCACATGTTCTTCCCACTTATCTGTTCACAGCTTCTTCCAAGATGGGCTGAAAAAAGTAGAAGACCTCAAGCCTTCAATCGAGAAACTGGGTACAGACCTCGTTACTGTAAGACACCATTTGTTCCCCTTTTTCCTGTGGTTGCTCAGTGCTTCACATTGGTACTTACAGGCGCCATATGGCACCAGTGTAGAAATCGTTAGCATAAAAATGCCTTGTGCTTTTTGATGAACTAAATAAATGTGACAGAACTTAACCCAGTAGTGAGAACTGGTCATTCCACCCAACAAAGCCTGCCATTTTAGTACTGCCTCTGTGTACCTGACAACTTGTGGAAAGTAGGTATTCTTTTGTTGTGAAATAGGTGCTTGTTTTTGTCCTACACCTATTTTACCAGATCAAACAGACCCAGGATGGAGAGAGGAAGCAGTTGACCCAACTAAGGGACCTCCTGAAGGCCTCCCTGCAGGTGGAGCAGAAAGAGGTGAGTCCTGTTAAGAGGTCCTACACAGAGAGAGCTGTGACATGAAGGTCCCAGAAGATCTGGGCATGGAGCCATTTTGTGTGAATCGCAGTATCGGGCGCCGTCTCAAAGTGAATGAGTTTTTTTCCTTCTTTCTCCTTTCTCATGTCCAAAATTGTTTCCCTCTTATGCTCGTCAAAACCATTGATCGTTGGTTTATTGTTTTTCAACTTAAATTAATGTTTCCCTTTCTGAGAGAAGAACGAAAAAATTCAATTATTTCCTATGTTTAGCCGGCTCAATTTTGTGCCATGGAAACAAAATGGCTCCTATTCTTGAGTTGTCTTGACTCTATCTAGGGACCCCAGTCCTGTTCTACTCTTTGGGTGCCTCCCAGTACTCAGAAGAAGGTGCCCTCTTACTTCTTCATAGGAGAATGCATTTTTTGTGTATTGAGATGCACCCTATATATTTTCTGAGCATATTTTGAACAGGCAATGGCTGTAGTCTGGTACTGTGTGTGTGTGTGTGTGTGTGTGTGTGTGTGTGTGCATATGTTTGTGTTTATGACCACTTATGTATTTCTCAATGCAGTCTTTTTTGCCATTCTTGGCCTCAACATCATGAGGATTTCTTATCCCAAATAATGTTAATGTGCATGGTTGTCTTCCTATTTTGTTCCTCACATGTATGTTTCTTACGGTCATTGTTGAAGGACTCCCAGGGACGACAAAACGCCTCCTACAGTTTGCACCAACTCCAGGGAAACAAGGAGTACGGCACTGAGCGCAATGGCTACCTGTTCAAGAAGAGCGATGGGTGAGTGAGCGAGGCCTTGTCAGAGTCCTGCCCATCCTATGTACAGTTGAGGACAAAATTATTAGCCCCCCTACAAAAATGTCATTGTTTTAAAAGTATTTCCCAAGTGCTTTTAAACAGAGCAACACATTTTTAACACAGCTTTTTTAGACATCCTAGTTTTATTTTGGATGCTTACATTATTTTAGCTTGCACACAGAAATGAAAATATTCCACAAAAAACAAAAACTACCAGGGTCAAAACTATTAGCCCCCCTAGATCCTAATAGTCAATTGTGTATCCTTTTTGCTGGATAACAGCCTGCAGTCGTTTGCTGTAGTTTTCAACAAGTCTCTGACACTTCTTTTGAGTAATCCCAGCCCAATCTTCTTTGGCAAATCTCTCAAGCTCCTCCAGATTTCATGGCCCTCTGGCATGGATGTTCTTCTTTAGGTCACCCCACATATTTACTATAGTATTTAAGTCAGGGCTTTGTGCAGGCCACTCAATTACATTCACTTTGGTCTTCTGGAGATAGTTCTTCACCAAGAGAGACGTACGTTTTGGATCGTTGTCATGCTGGAAGATGAAGCGACGACCCAGACCCAGTTTTACTGCTGACTGCTGAAGGTTTTCTTTCAAAATCTCCACATATCTTTCTTTGTTCAAGATTCCTTCCACCTTGACAAGATTTCCAGTTCCAGATGCACTGAAGCATCCCCACAGCCTAATACTCCCACCACCCTGTTTCACTGTGGGGACGACGTTCTTTGGGTTATATGCCTCTCCCTTTTTTTTTCCTTTTTTTTCCAAACATAAGCAGTGTCTCTATGGCCAAAGAGCTTCCAGTATGCATAATCTTTCTCCAGGTTGTCCTGAGCATACTTAAGTCTGGCTTGAAGGTGTCACTTCTTCAAAAGTGGAGTTTTTCTTAGTCTGCAACCTCGCAGTCCATTCCTGTGCAGAGCTCAGGTGATTGTCTTCTTTGAGATTACGATTCCTGATGTGGCCTAGTCATTCACCAGTGTCTTGGCAGTTTTTCTGGGGTCTTTAGACACATCTCTCACTAGTTTTCTTTCTAGGGCCTTTGAATCTTTCGCTACCTGCCTCTGCCGGGCTTGTTCTGTACTGTGTGGCTGTCTTTGAATTTCTGGATTATACTTCTCACTCCAGTTCTTGACACTTGGAAACGCATGGATAGCTCTGCATATCCTTCTCCTGCTTTGTGTGCATCAATAATTCTTTTTCTCAAGTCCGAACTGATTTCTTTAGTTTTCGGCATGGTGCTTTCTCAACTGACCGCTCAATGACCCATGCTGAGGCTTTTATACCATGTTTTAACTTAATCGTTGAATGATATCTCCTGATTCACCTGATCACCTTTAAGCACATCACCTGCAAAGTTAAAGCACATCATTGCACAGAAGTGGTTTGTGCAATGACTTAATAAATGGTCATTTCTTAAAGGGGGGCTAATAATAATGTCCCTGGTCTTTTTAGTTTTTTTTTTAAATAATTCTGTTTTGGTGTGCAAATATAAATAATTTGTGCCTTCTAAAGAAAACCAGTATGTTCAGAAATGCTATTTTGAAAATTCCTTGCTCTGTTAAAGTTCTTGGGAAAATCTTGAAGAAACTTCAAATTTCATAGGAGAGCTAACAATTTTGGCCTCGACTGTATAAAAGCTATGGACCAAACTTACTGTGACATCAGCTGTTAGCAGATGGAAATTTAGTTCGCCACGTCATTTGGAGCCAGAGTATGCACTGTGCAGCCGTGTAAGGTATCGATCAGGAACCAGTCGCGATAACCAGAAGTAGCAAAGAATGTGATTTTATTAGCGAGGGGGTAAACCCCCGCAGGACCGAAGGCAACAGTACAAAGTCCACAATCCAAAATCACAATCCTAGGGGCAGAATCCAGAGTCGAAAAAACCAGGGCAGCAATACAGAAATCGTAGTCAGGCAAAAGGGTTGATACACAGGAGCAGATATAAAGCCAAATCAGAGACAAAAAAGAGGTGGTCGGGCGGTCCAGTCAGAAAGATAACACGATGAGTACAAGGCGAGAAACAAAAGCAGCACAGGTAAACACGGGAAACGATCTGACAGGGAACTGCAGTGAGAAGACAGCTTAAATACATTCAAGGGAAGTCACATGCTATGATTAGGATCAGGTGATGAGGATCAGACTAATTACAAAGGAGGGAACATGAGGAGAACCTAATCACATGAAATTGGCAAAAAAGCCAAAACGCGGACAGGGAACACGAGACAACCTATGACAAAACATACAGCTCCGGTTAGGGAGTTCTAATGTGCACAGATAATGAGAGGTAGGACAGAGTGGAGCAGGTGCAGAGGATCTGCTGAATTGCAGCAAAGACTAAGTGCAGGCAAGAGGCGGAGACTAGAACAGGGCGAGTGCTGAGAGCTTGTTAATCAATTAGTAAGTGCAGCTATACAATCCCTAGTGCTCGTTAGTAAGTTAGTATTATATACAATGTTAGTTTGGGTTAGTAATTTTAACGAAAACAAACTGTTAGTATTGGTTAGTAATATAGAAAAGAGAGGCGAAGGAAGCAAACGAGATTGGAAGGAATGTTTGAAACCCAGAAACCATGAAATCACCTAAGCATGTGACACGCAGGACTGGGCAGAAGCTGTAACTTAACAAGAGACCAGACAGGGAAGACAAAGTGCAATGAAGGGCATGAACAAAGACATGGACCGGAATCTAACAGAATAGTGGATTGGGAATGGCAAAAACGAAAACATGGCAAAGTGCAAAAACTAAACAGAACATGGCAAAACCTAACAGAACTGATCATAAACATAACAGGGAATGGCAGAAACATAATAAACATGGCAAGCATGGCAGAATCATGACAAAACAGATCAGAATCATAACAGTACCCCCCCTCTTAAGAAACGCCTCCTGGCGTTTCACCTCGTTGGTCTGGGGTGCGTAGCATGGAAGTCTGTGATTAGAGACTTGTCGAGGATGTAGCGGGCAGGAATCCAGCTACGGTGCTCTGGACCGTAGCCCTCCCAGTCGACGAGGTACTGGTATCCGCGACCTCGTCGACGACAGTCCAACAAAGCCCGCACAGTGAAGGCCTCGCCTCCGTCGATGATGATCTTGGGTGGGTGGTGGGGGATCAGGGCCAGAAGACAGGGGGTGGGTAACAACAGGCTTAATCTGGGACACATGAAAGGTAGGGTGAATACGGCGCATGGAAAGGGGCAGACGGAGGCGAACAGCAGTGGGGCTAAATACTTTTTTCTATGGTGAAGGGGCCAAGGAACTTTGGGAACAGTTTTCCCCCTCCCCCCTCAAGGGAATGTCCCTGGAGGACAGCCAAACGCGCTGCCCAGGTCGGTAAGATGGGGCAGCGTCGTTTCTTGTCTGCTCGGGCTTTCATCCGGGCAACCGACCTGAGCAGCGCCTCCGAGTGGTCCTCCAAGTGCGTCTGCAGCGGCGCTTTGCGCACGGGCTGATGGAACAGCAACCTCCTCCTCCTGGCAGGGAAACAAGGGTGGTTGGTACCCAAGACAGGCTTTGAAAGGGGAAAGTCCGGAGGCTGCAGAGGTGTGGCTATTTATAGCATATTCGGCCCAGGGAGTTGATGGCTCCAGGAGGAGGGGTTCTTTAGGCAGAGGCACGTAGCACAGTCTCTTTTTCACTGGTTGGCCCGCTCGGTCTGGCCGTTGGTTTGGGGTGAAAACCTGATGACAGACTGACAGATGTGCCTAGTGAATTACAAAATGATTTCCAAAATTTGGCTGTGAACTGTGGACCGCGATCGGAAGTGATGTCAGTGGGGATACCGTGTAGTCTAATGGCGTGTTGAATGATGAGTGTGGCGGTTTCTTGAGCGGAAGGGAGCTTGGTGAGGGGGACAAAATGAACAGCTTTGGAAAATCTATCGACTATAGTGAGGATGGTGGTGAAGTGATTGGACGGGGAAGACCGGTGATGAAATCTAGGGCTATGTGTGACCAAGAAGGTGGGTAAGGGTTGTAACAGACCGTGAGGGGGTTGGTGTGAAGTCTTGCTTTGGGCACAGACCGAGCAGGCGGACACATAGTTCTGGACATCTTCATTAATGCCGGGCCACCAGAAGCGACGAGTTATGAAATCCAGAGTGCGACGAATACCTGGGTGGCACGAGAGGTTGAGGCGTGCCCCCAGTCAAGGACTCGAGGGGCGGAGGTTGGCAGGCACAAACAGACAATGATCGGGACAGGCACTAGGGGCGGCAGAACCGTCTTGGGCATTCCTCACCTCAGTCTAAATGTCCATGGCTATGGCGTTGAAGGCCTCTTTGGGGAGGATGGTGTCAGAGCTGGGCTGATCATTGTTCGTCTCAAAACAGCGGGAGAGTGCATCTGGCTTTATGTTCTTGCTGCCGGGGCGATAAGCAAGGTGAAAATTAAAACGAGAGAAAAACAATGCCCACCTGGCCTGTCGGGGGTTCAGCCTCTTGGCAGATTGGAGGTACTCCAGGTTCTTATGGTCTGTCCACACGAGGCGGAAGTTCGGCACCCTCCAGCCACTGCCTCCCTCCTCCAAGGCCAGCTTCACGGCTAACAGCTCCCGGTTGCCGATGTCGTAGTTTCCTCGGCGGCACTTAGGCGACAGGAAAAGTAAGCACAGGGGTGAATCTTACCATCCTTGGAATTACTCCCACGTTGAGGCGTCGACCTCCACCACGAACTGAAGCTTGGGGTCAGGAATGGTTAGAATAGGGGCAGTCGTGAAATGGGTCTTAAGATCTAGGAAGGCTTGCTCAGCTTTTTCAGACCATTGAAATTTGATTTTACTGGATGTGAGAGCAGTGAGTGGAGCAACAACAGAACTGTAATTTGGATGAACCGTCTGTAGAAATTAGCAAAACCCAGGAGCGTTGCAGTGACTTACGATCGGGGTTTGGGCCAATTGGTGACGGCCTCAACTTTGACAGGATCCATCTGGATGGCGTCGGGCGAGATGATGTACCCCAGGAAGGAAGTCGTCTGTAAGAAGAATTAGCACTTCTCTGCTTTGACAAACAGCGGTTTTCTAGCAGACGTTTGAGTTTGCGCACATGGTAAACATGATCCTCCTGTGATTTAGAAAAAAATCAAGATATCATCAAGATAAACGAACACAAACTTGTTAATCATATCACGGAGTACATCATTGACTAGGTTTTGGAAGACTGCCGGGCGTTAGTAAGGCGAAGGGTAAGACCAAATACTCCCAGTGACGGTAGGGGTGTTAAGGGCCGTCTTCCATTCGCCCCCTTCACGGATCTGAACCAAATGGTAAGCATTACGTAGGTCCAGCTTGGTGAAAACTTTCGCCCCTGTAGAAAGGTAAAGCGGAGTTCATGAGAGGAAGGGGGTACCTATTCTTTACAGTGATTTCATTAAGACCCGGTTCGATGCAGGGCGCAGGATCCATCCTTCTTGGCCACGAAGAAGAACCCCGCTCCGGCAGGGGATGAGGAGGGGCGGATGATACCTGCTGCGGCGACTCGCTGAGGTATTTCTCCATGGCAAGGGTCTCGGGCGTGACAGAAAACAGACGACCCTTGGGTGGTACAGTGCCAGGCTTGAGTTCTATGGCGCAATCGTAAGGTCTGTTGAGGGGCAGACTGGTAGCGAGCCTTAGAGAACACTTCTTTTAAGTCATGGAACTCAGGGGGAACCTTCTCCAGGTTAGGGATTTCTTCAGAAGGGGGCGGGAACATGAGCCAGGCGTCGGACGAGGCAGGTTTGAGAGCACTCAGGACTCCAGCCCTTAATCTCATGCCTTCCCCAGTCGACCTCAGGAAGGTGTTTAGCCATCCAGGGATGGCCGAGGGCGACTGGGGCATGTGGGGACTGAATGAAATAGAGCTTGATGAACTCCTGATGGTTGCCAGAAATACGTAGTTTGATGGGACTGGTGACATGAGTGATATGGGCGATGCTTTGGCCGTTGATTGAGCTGGCAACACGATCAGGGAAGATCTGTTCGATGGGGATGGCCCACTTCCGGGCTATATCCTGATCAATAAAGTTCTCTTGGCCCCGAGTCAATCAGGGCAGTGGTCTTCCTTCCTCCCCAGCCCACTCAAGGGAGACAGGAAAGCAGGTGCGGCTTCTTGAGGAGTGATCCATAGGGGTAACGCCCACTAACGCTCCTCTGTTGCCTTTTACTGGGCACCGGGAGATGTAGTGTCCTCCCTTGCCACAGTAAAAACAAGCCCGCTCCCTTCGCCTGCGTTCTCTCTCCTCGCTGGTGATCTTAGTGCGACCCAGCTGCATGGGTTCGAGTCAAGGGAGGCTTGGGTTTGTCAGGCTGAGGTAGGGATGGAATAGTTACTGGTGACTTGGGAGTACTGGCTCTGATGGCGGACCGTCTACGTTCTTCCAGGCGGGAGTCAATGCGGATAGCCATCTCAATAATCCGTTCCAGACTCTCGGGCAGGTCACGTGGAAGGAGCTCGTTTCAGATAGCCCAAAGATGAAGGCGTCATATAGGGCTCTTTCCTGCCATCCGCTGTTAGTGGCTAAGGTCTGGAACTCAATGGCGTAGTCTGATACTGAGCGACCCCCCTGGCGGATCGAAGAATCTCCCTCCCAGCCGTGCCCGTGTCTGGAGGCGGTCGAACACCGCTTCATCTCCTCTCCCAGCAGATCTGAAGCCTGGACACAAGGTAGCCCTGCCTCCCAGGCAGAGGTAGCCCACTGCTTAGCCCTCCCAGTAAGCTGCGTAATGATGTAGGCTACGCGAGCTTGCTCAGTGGGAAACGTGGAGGGCTGTAAAGATTAACTTGCACTGGGTCAGGAAGGCTCGGCAGGATCCCGGGTCACCATCGTACTTCTCGGGAGGAGGTAAACGAGGCTCGTGAAGTGGGACAGGAGGTGCAGAGGAGGGACCAGGCACGGGAGCTGACATGGCGGTAGCAGGCTGTTGGGGAGTCCGGATGGCTTTGCGTTTTGCAAAAGCGCGGGTGAGGTCGGCCATCTGGTGCGTCATGGCTTGCATGTGCTGCATCATCGCCCGTAGCTGGCGTTGCTGTAGCTCCAGCTGGCGCCCTGTTCCTCTACTGCCGCCTGCAGAGGCTGGTTACTCGCTGGCTCCATGCTGGTCAGATCGTACTGTAAGGTATCGATCAGGAACCAGTCGCGATAACCAGAAGTAGCAAAGAATGTGATTTTATTAGCGAGGGGGTAAACCCCGCGGGACCGAAGGCAACAGTACAAAGTCCACAATCCAAAATCACAATCCTAGGGGCAGAATCAGAGTCGAAAAAACCAGGGCAGCAATACAGAAATCGTAGTCAGGCAAAAAGGGTTCGATACACAGGAGCAGATATAAAGCCAAATCAGAGACAAAAAGAGGTGGTCAGGCGGTCCAGTCAGAAAGATAACACGATGAGTACAAGGCGAGAAACAAAAGCAGCACAGGTAAACACGAGAGCGATCTGACAGGGAACTGCAGTGAGAAGACAGCTTAAATACATTCAAGGAAGTCACATGCTATGATTAGGATCAGGTGATGAGGATCAGACTAATTACAAAGGAGGGAACATGAGGAGAACCTAATCACATGAAATTGGCAAAATTAGCGGACAGGGAACACGAGACAACCTATGACAAAACATACAGCTCCGGTTAGGGAGTTCTAATGTGCACAGATAATGAGAGGTAGGACAGAGTGGAGCAGGTGCAGAGGATCTGCTGAATTGCAGCAAAGACTAAGTGCAGGCAAGAGGCGGAGACTAGAACAGGCGAGTGCTGAGAGCTTGTTAATCAATTAGTAAGTGCAGCTATACAATCCCTAGTGCTCGTTAGTAAGTTAGTATTATATACAATGTTAGTTTGGGTTAGTAATTTTAACGAAAACAAACTGTTAGTATTGGTTAGTAATATAGAAAAAGAGAGGCGAAGGAAGCAAAACGAGATTGGAAGGAATGTTTGAAACCCAGAAACCATGAAATCACCTAAGCATGTGACCGCAGGACTGGGCAGAAGCTGTAACTTAACAAGAGACCAGACAGGGAAGACAAAAAGTGCAATGAAGGGCATGAACAAAGACATGGACCGGAATCTAACAGAATAGTGGATTGGGAATGGCAAAAACGAAAACATGGCAAAGTGCAAAAACTAAACAGAACATGGCAAAACCTAACAGAACTGATCATAAACATAACAGGGAATGGCAGAAACATAATAAACATGGCAAGCATGGCAGAATCATGACAAAACAGATCAGAATCATAACAAGCCGCTAGTTCAAGCGTTAGGTACACATTAGTGATAAGAAAATGGTGACCCAAGTTTGGTTGAATGGCGTGTTCTCACCACTTATCTTATGTTGAGAGCCTGACTCGACATGACCTACTTCTGATTATTAGGCCAAACATTTCTCTATTGTTCACTGATGTTAAGAGCCTTGGGAAAATGAAGTATATCTTATGTGCGGTATAATTGTAATTTCATCAGTGATAAACCAGCTTGCTGCCTAAAGTTATTGCTCAAAAAGTGAATGAAGAAATTGGAAATCAAAAATGTGGTCATTACCCAGACTATCTTATGTAAGCACAGTTGTGAATGTAGTTATGGTTGATGGTATAAATGCAACTGCTGAATCTCTTACTGTTTTCCTTCACCAGGCTCAGGAAAGTTTGGCAGAAAAGAAGGTGTTCGGTGCGGAATGGATACCTGAGCATCTCTCATGGAACGGTGAGATGCATTACATTGCCCGTTGCTTGGGACTCAGTGTTGCATGAGTCATATCTAGAGAATCTCAGTGACTCAGTGAATCACAGGCTATTACACGAAAAACCAATCATAAACGGAGAAGCGGAAGAATGGGTTTGTCACATTTCCGACTGACGATATATTGAGAAAACTAGGTCTGCTTTTTCATTATGAAGGATACCTAATTGTCTGAAAGATATTTGCTAACTGACTAAACTTAATAAGTACATTATGATTTCAAAAAGCAAGTGGAGTATCTTATAATAATTTACTTCAATAACTGTTCTCCAAACTTGTTCTTGCTTCCCTATTATAGTATCTAAATTTAAAGAGGATCAGTACTTCAAAACAAATAGTTCTGAAATATAGGAGGTACAGATTTATCTGTTCAATGCTCCTAATTGACGGTGATTCTAAAAAACAGGATGATTTGTTTTTGTTTGGGCTTAAGCAAGTTTTCTGAGTTTTCTCTTTTCTCACCTAGGGGACCAGAGCTCCTGCTAAGCTGAACCTTCTAACCTGTCAAGTGAAAATCAATCCAGAGGAGAAGAAGAGTTTTGATCTAGTATCTCGTAAGTGGGCTCAACATTCATCTTGCGCTATCACCCCATAAGTTCCAAGGCTAAACTTAGCGCCCTTCGTACACATCAGGATTTGCATAACAGCACTGATATAATAAATGAAGACCACAAAGGAAAAACGATCAGAGTCCAAATTTTGTATTTTTGCATATTTCATATATTATATATTATTATAATATTTGATATATTTTATTTTTTTTGCATATTTTTATCGTGCTTTGTTTCTAAGATCGTTTTGAATTTTTAATTCATCATTTCTCCACAACGTGAAAATGTGCCTCTGATCATTTTTCCATTGTGGTCTTCAAATAATATAATGGTTTATGTAGGCTCACTGATACTACCAGGTTGTGCCTGAAATGACAGCTGTGATGGATTTGTTTGCATTGTCAACTAGTCTGATGCACAGCAGAAATGGTACATAGTTGGCGCTATCAGTGACTTAGCTGAAAAATCACTCAATTAGGGACAAGCATCAAGCATTTTCTCAGCTCTAACACACTGCCTTTAGTAACTGAGGGCGAATGTGGCAGCAGGTCATGTGCAGTTTATGTCACCCTGTTCCGTATATCCACTGTCCTTATGTGCCTGTTGCCTTCTATTGATCACCCATTTCCCTCTTTGGCAGACAACCGGACGTATCACTTCCAGACGGAGGACGAACGGGAATGTCAGATGTAAGCTTAGTCTGTTTCTTCTGTAGTGGGAACGAGTAGCATGTGTGCTCTCTGGCGTAATATATGCATGTGTGACCGTCTTTGTTCTTGAGGAGGCAAGATGCACCTGTTGTAATATGTTGGAGGCTGCCCTCTAGTGATCAGTTTCATTTGCTCACACACACCCTCTACAGTACGGGTGTCCAATTTTTTCTGAAACGGACCAGTGTGGGTGTGGGTTTGTGTTTTTGCTCGACACTACAACTCCTGAGTCAGCAAGACCTGGATAAGTAGAACCAGGTGTGCGGGTGCTGGGCTGTAACAAGAGACTGGACTTTCGCTGGCCCCTTTCACATGAGGTTTGATAGCCTTAACTCTACATGAACTTCATCATAGGAATGCTTCTAAGGGAGGAATCCTGGTTTAGGTTACAGGAGTCCTCACCAGTACTGTGTTTCAACCATCTTGATTTGCTTGTCAGCACAAATCCTCAGAAAAGCAGTTGAACTATTCAGCAAGATAAGCTGACTGCGTGCATGGGAGTTAGAAGCCTCTGGTATGACCTCCTGACCTCTGGACTTTGCACCGCAGGCATTCTGCGGTTGATGCCGTCCCACAGTGACCGTGCTTTGAACCCATACTTTCAGATGGATCTCGGTGCTGCAGAACAGCAAGGAGGAAGCGCTGAGCGATGCCTTCAAGGGAGACCAGAACGAGGGCGAGAACAACATCGTGCAGGAGCTGACCAAGGCCATCCTCGGAGAGGTGAAGAGGATGCCGGGGAACGATGTTTGTGGCGACTGTGGTGCTCCCAGTGAGTAATCCAGGAATTTGCTGGAAAATGATCGGAGCAAAGCACTTCTAGTTGTTGTTGAGCTCAATCCTCTAGATGTATGGTACCAGTCAAAAGTTTGGGCACACCCATATTTTTCTAACAATACATGTTTAAAAGAAACAAGCACCCTAAGAAACAAGTACCATTCATCTTGGGGAAAAAAAAATCTAATTTTTAAATCAATCAAACTAGCCAGCATTTTTTTGTCATAATTTCTGAGCATATTCAAATTTGTTTTTCTTTTACTAGGGCAGTTGTATGGCTGTAATGAGTTTGCAGCTAAGCGGCCATCTAAGTTCCCAAAGATGTGCTGCACTTGTGGTTATTTGCTTTTCATTGACCTTTTTGCCCGATAAGTCCCAAAACAGCTTGATTTTAATTTGGCCGTTGGAAAATGGAAGGCGCTTGTTATTTGTTTACTTTGAAAAATATGGCTTTTTTGAGAATTCCAAATTTTTGGACACTGTTCAAACCAGAAAATTATTCTCTTTTAACTTCTGAATGTTTATCTCTGACAGGATTCCCTTTTGAGATTATACAGAGAAGTTAACCCGTTTAAATTTCTCTAAAAACAGAGCGCTGTGACATTAGCAAAGCGTGTTCAAACTTTTGACTGGTACTGTAAATAAAAACTTGGGCAATGCTGTTCCAGAACGGTCTGGGTCTTCTAGCTTTTGTTGTTAGTTAGGGCTATGATTTATCAGTTAAAGGAACTGATTAAGCCATTATTTCTGGCAAAAAGGCCAACTTCCGAAAGTCTTTGACTCTCTAGGTGAGCATTGTCAAACTGGTCTGTGAAAGGGCGGAGGGGCTGCAGGCTTTCCTTCCAGCCGAGCAGAGGCACGCCAGATACAACTAATCAACTGTGCAGCCGGGATCAGTTGATTAGATTAGTTATATCAAGCATGCTTCTGCTTGGTTGGATTGAAAACCTGCAGCCCATCGGCCCTTTTACTACCAGTTTGACACCCCTGCTCTTGGTGTGATGTTGGCCAGTCCTGATTTGAATCAATACTAGTTTCGCTGTGTACATTAGGGTTTTACAGCTCTTTAATATCTTAGTGTTGTGTTGGTTTTAATCGGAAAGACCACTGTGAAATGTTATGTTTCTCTGATCCACTTCCAGGCCCTACCTGGCTCTCCACTAACCTGGGCATCCTGATATGCATAGAGTGTTCTGGAATTCATCGAGAGATGGGCGTTCACTATTCTAGGATACAGTCGCTGACGCTGGACGATCTCGGGACGTCAGAGCTCTTGGTAAATACAGGGTTTTGAATTAACCCCAGTCACACGGTGCAGGGAGAATTTGAATTACTCCTACTCATTAATGCCAGGTCACATGTCCAGTAAGAAGCTCTTTTTAGTGTCCCCTAAAAACAAGACACAGTATAGTATAATAAGCTTTCACTGAAATTACATTCCAATATTTTGCAAATTATGATCTCGATGATTTCTATCTTGAGCCGCATTTTGTTGTGTATTTGTTATGCTTTGTTGCTATTGCAAGGGGGTCGTGTTTCAATTTTGTTGTCAGAACTTAAATGGCTCCTTTTTTTTGCAAATGGAAGACGGAAATGGAAACGGGAAGAGAAATCAGACTGAGGCAAGGTAGAAATATCTTGAGACTCCTTGACCTTTTATGTGAAAAGAGATAAGGAAAAAGGGAACCGTTGATACTGGAAGAAAAGTTAGATCGAGGCTTGGTGAAGATATGTGGAACCGTCTGGCTTTCTGAGCCGTCCTTTACGAGTCACAATCAGCTGCATTTAAGATGGACTCCTTGCGGTTTGACATACTGCTTTTCCATTCGTGCTCAGCTGGCCAAGAACGTGGGGAATGTGGGCTTCAACGAGATTATGGAGGCCTGTCTGTCAGAAGAAGGAGTGTCCAAGCCTGACCCCAGCAGTGACATGTGAGTCACCGTGACGGACACACACATGTTCTCCCTCTGTTCATGATTATAACTACACTCAATGCATTTTAAAATTATTCACACCAGTACAAATGCTAATTGTTGGAGTTGGGTTGTGTGTGCTCGCTGAGTTCGGCCAAACGAAACCTCAACGCTGTGGCGAAGCTTCAAATGGCTTTCTCTATACCGGCACACCAGAACACGGGGTCAGCTTCTGGCAGTGCAGAAAGAATGTAGTTGTGAGCTCTTTACGCAAGACACTGATGCACGCTTGAATGCTTTGCTTGTATAAATTAAGACATGGCGACGCATCCATGACATTGCTCGGAGTTTCACTGTGCGTGTTCTTTTCTTGAAGTATGCTGTCTCACACTTGCTTTACTGCATTTTTATCACCTCAACAAATGGCTTTTCTTCCGCTGCATGTTTCTTTGATGACAATGTAATGTAGTACTAAAAATATGTTGAACTGGTGAGGGCACAGCTCACGTAGAGGTCTTCTCTATTCCCGGAGAGCTACCACCCTGTAGAGTTTAGGTGAATGAGAATATCAATACTACATATGTACATACAGAATTTGCTTTGATACCTACTACTGAACCGTGGATGTGGTAGGTACAATGTGTATATTTTTAGCAGTGTGTGTGTAAAATTAGACATCCTTATACTGCTGCCATCTCACCCAGCCCCTGACCCAGTTTACCCATGAAATAGCATAACCTTCCCCCTCCCGAAAATTGAATGACACAGCTTTACTTCGTGATTCGTGATATTGACAAATATATTTTTTAATAATGCAAGTTAATTTAGCATTCCTGTTTCTTTTATACGGTTGTATATCATGTATTTTGTTTATCATTCTCAAGGGAGCTATCACTTCCTCTGTTGCCATGAAAACGGCTTATCATCTCAGTGCCGTTGATCTTGTAGGATAGGGCTGTATACATCAGTCACATACAGCAGAATTCTGCTGAATGCAGTAGGCCATCTGGGGATTGTTCACATTCAGTTTGATTCTAACAAAGGTTTCTGCATAATATGAATTTCACTTTCATATTTTCACCTTCTGCATTGTAAATGTGTATGGGTTTTCGGGAGCACCCTAATTTAGCACACCTGGTTTGGCTAATTAACAGCTGGTCAAAATCTCTAACTGGGAAATGTAGTGTGCTTTGCTTTGTCTGGAGTAAAAACTTAAGGATAGTGACTCCACTGGAACAGGGTTGAAGACCGCTGGTCCAAAGCCTGTTGCTTTGTACTCCATTTTCATTGCTTTCTGCGGCCAATGGCATAACTGTACAGAACTGGGGTTCTATTTCCTGCTGGTTTTGAAAAGAGAAATGAAACTTTGTGCTAACTCCTGTTAGTGATGGTGTCAAAGCCCTAGTCTGACTCGTCCTCTCCTCTCTTCTTCAGGCAGGTACGGAAGGACTACATCATGGCCAAGTACACGGAGAGGCGCTTTGCCCAGAAGAAGTGCCCTGACACCCAGTCCAAACTTCGCGCCCTGTGTGATGCGGTGAAGAGCCGGGACATCTTCTCCTTGATCCAGGTGTATGCTGAAGGGGTGGACCTAATGGACCCAATTCCGTTTGCCAATGAACACGTGAGTCCAGGCAAGGGCGGAGAGCATCTTTGAAGCCTAGTCTGTAAAGAACCAATGACCTCAGTCCTGAAATGGGTCCTGCATGGATGGAGAACTTGAATGATTCTAATGACCAGCAGTGTATTATGGAGAGCAGTCCAGATATATTTGGAAAGTGACACCCTTGTTTGTTTTGGGTGCCTACTCCATTAAAACAAAATTAAACTGATGCTCAGCCTATTATGAGGGTATTTACATGATACCAGATGATCCTATTTGGAAATTCAGCCATTTGTGTACATGGGCACTGTCCAAGTATGTGAGTTTTGCTCTTTGTATCAGGTGTCATGCCTTACGACACCATTAGCGGTTCACATGAAATATGCCCTACGCAGCATGTTGCAAATTGAATTTGACTGACTTTTCATTATATTATTGCAATTTTCTTGGGACCCAGCTACTAATTATTTTCCTCTTTAGGCCTTCTTTAGCCTGTGCTCTAATATGTTGAAACTGACACTACAAGAGGCATTCAGTAACCATTCCACACACTTGCATTGTGTCAAAAATGATGCTGAAAAGTTGAAAAGCTTTCACGCGCCCTCTGTCTTCTGAGTTTTCCTGAGGTCTCACCTGTATCTTCTCTCCCATCTTGTTTAGGAACCTGGAGAGACTGCGCTGCATCTGGCTGTACGGCTAGTGGACCGGACTTCGCTCCATATTGTGGATTTCCTCACCCAAAACAGGTTAGGAAGCTGCTGAACAGACAAATGAGGGGTGACGATGAAGCAAAGCCTGTGTGGTCAAAATATTTGACATGTTGCTCATTCACATCGCTCGTTTTTCACCTTCTTCCATTCCTGCTTCATTTCCTTGCCTTGCCTTGCCTTGAACCAAAGAAGATCATTAGGGAGATTCGAGTTTGATATCTGTTCCCTTATAGAGTTTGGAGCCATAGGTTTCTCAAAGATATCTTCAGTCTCCTTTGCAGACTCATGGATATATAATTCATCATGTATAAATGATGGACATTTTCTCGATTCCCTAGTCTTCATGACCTTCCCTCTTCTCCTTCCCTTGTTTCCTCCAATGGGTGCAGCTCGGTGCAAAGTATGGATGTAACAACAGGATGGAAGTGCTGCATGAGCCAGTGATGTCTGTGTCTCAGTCTCACCTCTGTCTCACCTGTGTCTCCCCAGTGGGAACTTGAATAAACAGACGGCCAAAGGCAGCACGGCCCTGCACTACTGCTGCCTGACAGACAACAGCGAGTGTCTGAAACTGCTGCTGCGTGGCAAAGCCTCCGTGGACATAGGTAAGTGTTTCCATGGAGACAGAGTGAGGGAGATGGGGGAGGTTGAGATGAACAGAGACTGCAATGAAGTGAGTTAGTGAGGGTGAGAATGAATGAGTGAGTGAGTGTGAAAGTGAGACTGAGTGTTTTTTTGTTTTTATTTTGTTACATTTCTAAGGATAATATGAACTGATTGGCTGGAGTGATAGTGTGGTAACTAAACCACAGAAAGCACTTGCGCTCAGAGGGGTAAGAAGAACAGTTATATTTATCCATCACTGCAGAGCTAGTTCCTGTTTCACATAGCAGGACTACTAAGCCGGCGGGATACCCACACCAAGTAAAACCGAAACCTCAACAAACATGGAGTTTTTGTCACTCTGGACAGTGTGTTTCACCAGTTCACCAACTTAAAAAAGACAGCACAGCCACCAATTTAAAGGATCACAATTAAATGTCCAAACTATGGGCATTTCATTGCGACCCCTCATATTTGACCATGGGTCACTGTACAATCAAAACCAGCTTTGAATAGCTAGAGACCACAGTCTTGTTTTGATAATACAGGATTACTGGATAAGCCGGATAATTGCACTAGCTAAAACCAGATGCCCCCAAAATTTGGTACATGGATACAAGTGAAAACAGCCATTTCAGATTTTACCCAGTTGACTCAGTTATCCAGCTATGTCGGTTATCCCGCTTTGCGAAACAACAGCTGTGCTTATACAGATAGAGAATCCACTTGGTGCCCTCTGCATTTTGCCCTATAGTTCAAATAATGCTTGATTTTTTTGCACAGTTAATGAGGCCGGGGAGACTGCCCTGGACATTGCCAAGCGACTGAGACACAAACAGTGCGAGGAGCTGGTGAGTGCAGCTATAAATGCTAAAACCTCTATACGGAGACAACAGATAAATTAATATATGCCCTGTCCTTCTTTCATACATATAACCTTCCACCGTGTCTAGATAAGGAAACACATTTTATGTTACTTGCAGCAGTGTATGTGTCAAGCCTACATATGAAATACATTAATTGTATACTATTTGTGACACAAAGACAGAGATGGACAACATCTGCTGGATAATGGGGAATGTCTTTTTGACCATGTGCACAGAGAGCAAAGGAGCTGGGCTGATGTTATGTAGTGTAGTCAGGTGTTCTATTCAACATTATTCTTTGTTTATTATGTGTTCCCATTAGTGTTTGGAACCCCCGACTGTGCTCAGCATATGTGAATGCATCAACCAAAAACTGACATTTCATGGCACTTGGACTTTTTTTGATCATGGTTTTGGGGGGTTGCTGCCTGCTGTGCATTTTTTTCGCCACCTGAGGGCTATCCTGCTCTCTGATCAGGTGGTTGATTGCATATTGTTTGCAGCTGTGGAGAGACTATTTAAGAAGCTCTTCTAGCGCTGCCTGGTGCTTTTGTGTCAGTCCTGCGAGGACTACTAAGCCCTTAGTGTTTAGTCAGAGGAAACTCCTTGAAAGAGTTTAGGATTTGGTGTTTGTCCGTCCTATTTATTGTTGTCCATCCGATTTATTCTTCTGTTCCTCAGAGTATTTGTTCTGTCCCGTAGAAGGTCTTGTTTGTTGGAGCATTGTCTTTGCTCGCAGACCTCTGTTGGTCCACTCCTGTTTCAGCAGGAGGGAGTGGTTACTCTGGCTGTTTCTTATGAGAGAGCTCTTATTTTCTGGAAGGATTTTCGCCCACTTTTTCTGGGTTGTTTTTTGTTGGCGGAATCGCTGGGGTGTTGCGCTCCTTTTTTCTGTTTTCTCCCATTAGTGGTCACTCGCGTTTCGTGGGTAGCTTTTAGAAACCCTATCCTGTGTCGCGTCTGGGCTTCTGTCCCATCCCCCTTCACACCCATTAGTTTCAGTAGAATTGTGTAAGAAGTTAACTGCTATAGCAGATCAAGTAAAAAGTGCCCAACTTTAACAGCCTTTATCTCTAAATCACAAAGTGTCCTGAAATGTCCATTTTTACTTAATGCATTCACATATAAATTGTGGTTTATCGATAGCACTTACATGGTTGCCCGACACTATACAGCTAACTCAAGCTCTGGGTGGGAAGTTCAACGCTCGTGTACATGTGGAATACGAATGGCGCCTACATCATGAGGACCTGGACGAGAGTAGTGATGACATGGAGGATAAGGTGGGCTGATCTTTTAACTGCCCTCTGTGTAATGTAACTTGGGAATGTATATGCTTTTTCTTTTATGATATGTGTATGTTTTATGTTATGTTTTATGCGCTGGTGACCATCTTAATTACCCCTTTGGGGATCAATAAAGTCATCTTACTCTTACAATCTATTCAGCTGAAAAATAGTCTGTATATGGTCTGTGGGTTCATTCACTCAGTACATATGTGTATGAGTGTGTTTATGTATGTATGCAGATTATGCATTTTGCACTAGTCTTCTCAACTTCACATCTCACTATGTAACTTTTTTGTCTGTTTTCATTCGGTCTTATATTGCACTGCTGTCCTGGAGCAAGGCTGTTTCCTTCCCTGTATGTTGGCCGAATGCAAAAGTACAAATGACAAAGTTTCAGTTGAGTTGGATTGAGTTGATCTGGTAGAATTTTCATAATTGAATAACCAGTCAAATGCATTTATGATGACGATTATAATGATGACAATGATGATGACAACGATGATGATGTCTGTGCGTAGCCCATCCCGAACCGTCGTGAAGAGCGTCCCGTCAGCTGCTTTGTGCCAGGTACGCACCCTAAGCAGCCCAACATGAGCTCGATTGCTCGGGACGCGGCGAGCTTGGGCCGGGACCGACAGAGGGGCTTCATCCCCAGCATGATCAGCAACGAGACCTACGGAGAATACGTGAACCCTCCCCCACCTGCATCTGGCCAACCTGGAGTCCCGAAGCCAAAACTGCCCCCTCGCGCCCCAAGTAAGGTTGAGCGCCTGTCTGCGTTCAGCTAAACTCAACACAGCTTCACTAAGTCTCAACTTTTTTAACTCATATTTGATTTTAAAAAAAAAATAGCGCTTATGTTAATCAAACGGGCAACCATACTGGTCTTTCTGTTTACAATAGAAAGGCGAAATTTTGTGTGAGTGTCCAAGGTACATGAATCAAACATAATTTTCAAAAACATTTCTAGTTGTCACGCCTCAAACGGCGGTACAATGTCCTTCTCAGCAGTAATTTTAAATAGTCAAGGATGTTGTGGGGTTAATAGGCAGAAACATACAACACTTAATGCATGGGAACCATTTTTAGCAAAAAAAACGCCCAAAGTGGTCAGAGCTGAAAGTCGGGGTTTTATCGGTCTTGCTTTGTTGGGGTTGTCATGCTTGAGCAAAAATGTAATAAAACTGGCAGTTTTTTTGGGATTTTCTCCTTTTTTATTGGACAATCAGTAGAGATAGACAGGAAAGTTTTTTGGGGAGAAGAATGGGAAAGACATGCAGCAAATGACCCAAGCCGGAATCGAACCCGGGTCGCTGCGGGAAGGACACAGCCTTTATGGTGCACGCGCTTAGACCGATGTGCCGCCGGGATGCCCCATAAAACTGGCAGTTTAAAGAATGTATTTAAAATGAAGTCAATTCGGGCGGGTAATCAGAATGGCCATCAAGTATGACCTCTTCAAAAACTCAGGACTGTTCCTGGAAGTGTGTGAATGAATGAAAAGCAAAGATTATATGCATTTTTGTGTCGCTGAAGATCATTCAGTTTTATTTGTATTGTGCTTTTAACAGAACTGACATGAAGAAGTTTTACAGAGCAGTAAAAGGTCGAACGCCAACCCTAAACCACTAAAAATGGCACGTTCCGGAATCTTTTGATTCTGAGACTTTCCCCTTTTTTTTTTTTTTCCCCTTGATAGTCCCGCCACCAGTCCCAAGCCATGGAATTCAGTCTCGTGGATCTGGGACCTGGAAGTCTGACAACATGGAGGTAGTGGGCCGACAGAGGTCCTCTTCCGACCCTCTCTATCCCCATGAGTCTCCAACGGCTACTTATGGTAGGACCCAATTCCACTGTCTTTGACATCCCAGCACGTGGATTTGATTGGTAAATTTGCTTAATGAATGAACAAAAGAATGAGTGATCATAGCATACTGTATATATTGTGCTTTCTTGGGACTGAGACACAAAGTGGTTTACAATAATAAGAGTGACTTTCACCTCAACCGTCACCAATGCATAGCGCCCAAGTGGGTGATGCACGGCAGCCATTTTGTGCCATAACTCTTGCGACACATCAGGTGGAGGGGGAGTGGACCATTTTTAGTCAATTAAAATCAGGGGAATATTAACAGAGTGTCCCAGCCCTGTCATAAGTTTGTACTCGGCTTTGTTAGCATTTTTCCACTTTCTGGTTTCACTGCTCCGGTGTGTGAGAAAAATGAATGGGATTTTTGAAAATCAGCAAAAAAAAAAGGTCCATGAGTGAAAGAGTTGCCTGAGATGGTGTATGTTTTGTGTAGTGAGATAATGCATGCATTTCCGCACAAGCACATGAATGTGAAACACTCCGTTTCCATTAAAAGCCAATGTTCGAAACAATGTAGTCTCATGAAAAACAGCTGAACTGCAAGCATGCAGAATGTTTGAACGCGCTGATGATCTGAGACCAGAGAGTGATGTACTGTATCTCCATATCTCTTCAACCTTTGCCTGTCGATAGCAACATTCACCTTTTGAGATCTCAAAGTCTTCATTAGCTCCGCTGTGACGATAGTCAGCAGTCATTGGAGTTTTCCTAATGCCGAGTTGTCCGGCGACCGTCTGTCAGTCCGTCCGTCTGGCGTCAACTTTTCACTTCGCATTTGAATATCTCAAACTGTCTGATAACTTTTTGTCTAATTTGTTGTGAGCCTTCCTTATGATGTTCTGATGAGCCCCTGCGATAATTAGAAAATTCTACGTCCCAGTTTTTGAGAAATTCAGCATTTTGGACTTGGAAAATCAGTGTTTGTGCTCATTTTTTTCAGTCTTTCATTAATATCTCAAAAACTGTCTGATAACTTTTTGTCTAATTTGTTCTGAGCCTTTCTTATGATGTTCTGATTATCCCCTGTGAAAATTAGAAAATTCTGCATCCGGTTTTGAGAAATTCAGCATTTTGGACTTGGAAAATCAGTGTTTGTGCTCATTTTTAGCTCCGCTGTGACGATAGTCAGCAGTCAGCGGAGCTTTTCTAATGCCGAGTCGTCTGGTGTCCGTCTGTCTGTCCGTCCGGCGTCAACTTTTCCCTTCAAATTTGGATATTTCAAAAACTGACTTTTTTTCGAATTTGGTGCAAGCCTTCCTTATGTTATTCTGAATATTTACTGTGAAAATTAGAAAATTCTACGTCCCGGTTTTTGAGAAATTCAGTATTTTGGGCTTAGAAAATCAGTGTTTCTGCTCATTTTTTTGAGTCTTTCATTAATATCTCAAAAACTGTCCGATAACTTTTTGTCTAATTTGTTGGGAGCCTTCCTTATGATGTTCTGATGATCCCCTGCGAAAATTAGAAAATTCTAATTCCCGGTTTTTGAGAAATTCAGTATTTTGGGCTTAGAAAATCAGTGTTTCTGCTCATTTTTTGAGTCTTTCATTAATATCTCAAAACTGTCCGATAAAACTTTTGTCTAATTTTTTGGGATTTTTCCTTATTGTTTGACAATCAGTAGAGAAATTAGAAAGTTTTTTAAGAATGGGGAAGAATTTAGCAAATGGACTTAGAAAATCGAAGTGTTTGTGCTCTGGAAGGAACAGTCTTTATTAATATCTTAAACCGATGTGCCGGGATGCCCCATAAAACTGGCAGTTTAAAGAATATATTTAAAATGTCTAATTTGTGAGCCTTCATTTTTTTTTTTTAATCAATTTATGCTTTATGGATAAACAATGAATTTAAACATAACAAAGTGAACAATTAAAAAAAATGGAAACAAAATTTTTGAATATGAAATAAGTTCAGGTTCAGTACAGAAATTGTGCTTTTAACAGAACTGGATAAGACCTGTATCAGTGGCTCCCAAAATCATGAAATTATAATGCATAAAACCCTAAAGTCACATTTGAGGCAGGCCTACATGTTGAGCCCCTTGATAATAAGTAACCAAGTTACAAGAATGGGACAGATCAACAGAATCAACTCTTAATTTACAACATTTGGGCCAATACCTGATCTTTAAACCCTTCTAGGAAAATGAGTCTCCAACAGGCAATGGAAGGACCCAATAGCCTGTCTTTGACATCCCAGCACGTGGATTTGATTGGTAAAATTTGCTTACTGAATGAACAAAAAATTGAGTGGATCATCACCTACTGTATATATTGGACTTTCTTGGCATTGAGACTAACAAAGTGGTTTACAATAAAACAATTGAAAAAATGACAAATCACCAATTCTCGCCCAAATGAAAAGGAAGTAATTTTTTATTTAACTCTTTCAACATAAGTTTGAGGGGAATGGACCATTTTTAGTCAATTGAAATTAGGGGAATATTAACAGATGTCCCAGCCCTGTCAAAAGTTTGTACCGGACAAGGACATTTTTCCACTTTTGGTTTTACAAAACCCAAAACCAGAAAAAAATGAATGGATTTTTGAAAATCAGCAAGAAAAAAAAGGTCCAGAATACAATGATTTGCCTGAGATCCTTATTCAACCTATATTGAATAATGCATGCAAGACAAGCACATGAATGTGAAACACTCCGTTTCCATTAAAAGCCAATGTTGAAACAATGTAGTCTCATTAAAAATTTTTTGAACTGCAAGCATCAGAATGTTTGATGCCTGCAACATGATCTGAGCAAAGAGACTGATGTACTGTATGAGGAATCTCTTCAAACACTTATTTGGAACATTCACCTTTTGAGATCTCAAAGGCTTAATTAGAACAGGACAATAGTCAGCAGTCATTGGAGTTTTCCTAAAGCAGCTGTCCTGAAATGCTCTGTCATTCCAAACAAGGATGGGTCAACTTTTCACCACATTTGAATGAACAAAACTGTCTGATAGCTTTTTGTCTAACAGTTTGAGCCTTCCTTATTGTTCAATGAGCTATTGAAAGAAATTAGAAAATTCATCATCCCAGTTTTGAAAATTCAGCATTTTGGTTTGGAAAATCTGTTTGTGCTCATTTTTTCCAGTCTTTCATTAATATCTCAAAAACTGTCAGATAACTTTTTTGTCTAATTTGTTCTTGAGCCTTTCTTATGATGTTCTGATTATCCTGTGAAAATTAGAAAATTCTGCATCCGGTTTTGAGAAATTCAGCATTTTGGACTTAGAACTTCAGAAGTGTTTGTGCTCATTTTTAGCTCGCTGCTACATAGTCAGCAGTCAGCGGAGCTTTTTTTCTAAAGCCATTTATCAACGGAACTGGTGTCCGTCTGTCTGTCCGTCCGCTGGGCCAACTTTTCATCAAAGATGGATATTTCAAAAGTGACTTTTTTGAATTTGGTCAAGCCTTCCTTATGTTATTCTGAAATTGTTTTTGAAAATTAGAAAATTTCGTCGTTTTTGAAATTCAGTATTTTGGGCTTAGAAAATCAGTGTTTCTGCTCATTTTTTGAGTCTTTCATTAATATCTCAAAACTGTCCAACTTTTTGTCTAATTTGTTGGGAGCCTTCCTTATGATGTTCTGAATATCCTGCCCAAAATTAGAAAATTCTAATTCCGGGTTTTGAAAATTTAGCATTTTGGACTTAGAAAATCAGTGTTTGTGCTCATTTTTTTTCAGTCTTTGATTAATATCTCAAAAACTGTCTGAGCAACATTTTGTCCATTTGTGAGCCTTCATTTTTTTTTTTTTTTTTTTTTTTTTTTTTTTTTTATTTCATGGATACAACAATGAATTTAAACATAACAAAGTACACAATTAAAACATGGAAACAAAAATCGACTGAATATAAAAATACTTTCAGGTTCAGTACAGGCCTGTATCCAGGGGTAACCAGACCTGGATAAGACCTGTATCAGTGGCTCCCCAAAATCATGAAATTATAATGCATAAAATCCCCGGTCACATTTGAACAGGCCTACATGTTGAGTACATCAATAAGCAAGAATTACAAGAATGGGACAGATCAACAGAAAAACTCTTAATTTATACATTTCAATCCTCAGTTTTTTAAAAGACTTCAAGGAGTGTGGCCCTAACAGGCAATGGAATACCATTCCATAGCCTGTAAGCCCTATTAAAATAACTAGCACCACACTGCTCAAATGCGAAAAAAAGTGGACCTTTAAATTTAAGTGGATCATCACCTCAGACTACTGGACTTAAGAAGGCATTCAGGTCTAAATCAAAATTTTTTATACAAACAATTGCGAAAAAAATTAAATCAGCCATTTCTCTTAAATGAAAAGGAAATAAATTTAGCTTATTTAACCTTTCAACATAAGTTTGACCTGAAAGGATATGGAAAAGGCGTGACATTATGATATTCTGATTTTCCCCTACGAAAATTTGAAAATTCTCGTCGGTTTTTGACTGGTTTTGGGTTTTGTAGAAAAATCAGTGTTTGTGCTAATTTTTTCAGTCTTACATTAAAATCTCAACAAGAGGCCTGGTGGGTATTTGTTGGTTGTTAGTATTGCTTGCTGGTAAGATGATTGACATAAATGATTGCAATTTGCAGTGTGGTTCTATTGTTATACTACATAAATTGAGACACCAAACTGATTTACAGCATATTCTGGTAACCAAATGTGTCATATGTTAATATTGCAATAGTTTTCAAGGATTTCTGAAATTAAGTAGTGACATGGACATTTCACTCATCAGCGGAGCTCTCTAGGCCGACTGGCCTCTTGTTTTTGAAAAGATTTGGAGTGTTAAACCGCATTATCACAATGAACAAAACGGTAGCACTTCCCATGCACTAATTTAATCATGGACCTTATTTTTGCCTATTTTCAGAAATCCCATTCATTTTTGAGTCTACTGTGCGTGCGCAAGTAGACACAATGCTATCGAGTTTTAAGTCCGTAAGTAAAACTTTTTAGCCTGCAGTGAGCTACCAATCTGCAGTAGACACATGTACTCGTCGAGGACCTGTTTTTCTCATTGACATTGGACCGTTGGCAACAGAACTAAATTAATGCCAACAAAGCCACAAACAAATTTACGTCACACTGTGACTCTCAATAGGTAGCTGGTTGAAAAGAGCTAGCGTGGGAATTTAGCCAGAACACCAGGGAACCCCCCAAGTTATGTTCTGCGATCTTCCCTGTGCAGTTCTTCCTCCGGTTCCTCCACCACCTCCCATATCGAACAGGCCAGTGCCACCACCACCCGACCTGCCCCCGGCACCCATCGTCAAATTCGTCCCATCTCCACCTCCTCTGCCTGGCCCACCTCCACCCCCACCCCATATGGCTGGCGCACCTCCACCACCGCCCCACATGGCTGGCGCACCTCCACCACCGCCCCACATGGCTGGCCCACCTCCACCACTGCCCCATATGGCTGGGCCACCCCCACCCTCACTCCTACTTCCTGGGCCCCCTCCACCCCCCACCTGTGGGCCCCCACCACCTCCATTACCTGGGCCATCTCCTGCCAGAGTCCCAGGTGTGCCAAAGTCTCCCAACAGGTGAGGTCATACTCAGCCTCCCACTATTTCACGCAGTGAGCCACCTGCTGCTTCACACTCTTCCCCACCTCGTTTGTTCACAGATCACATGATGACCTCATATGAGAAATATAAATTTATTATTATTTGTATGTCATGAGATGCTGAGTTTTAGAAGGTGACTTGTAACATTTATAGTCAGTGGTCGAATTCTGTATTCATGTGAAAATTGTGGTTCAGTGACGACGGGATAGGATTCGGAAATTTCTTTTCACATGGAGACATTTTTCATTTGCGAGTATTTTAATTGTGAGTATTTTAATAGACATTTGTGAACACATCACGTAAAAACTGACATTTCATGACACTTTGCGATTTTGAGAAAGGGTGTTTAAGTTGGGCACTTTTTATTTGATTTGCGATGGTGGTTTACTTCTTACATGATTCCATTGAAACTAATGGGTGAATAACTAAGTTTTTGACATCAAATACTTTATAGGTACATACAACAAACTATTGAAAAGAGTAAAAAAAAAAACATCCAAGTGTCATGAAATGTCATTTTTACTTGATGCATTCACGTGAGTACTTTTGTGTGATCTTATTATTTAGCTACATACTGCCCCCAACCTCGACATTACACTGCATGTCACTTACTGCGCCAATTTTATTGAGGTAAATTCCTGTCTTAATTCAAGAGCATGGTATTTCGACTTGAGAGCAGACACATTGATTTCATACATATATCTTGCAAAATTTTTCCCCAAAATTCTGCTGTCGCACTCAAATAGCCCCCGCTTGCGCTTGGATCAGCTGCTGCTTGGACGATTTTTTTTTTTTTTTTTGCGTGCGAATTTCAGCCTTTTCACCTCGTGCATAAAACTGTCTCTGTGTGCTTGAGACATTTCTGCTTTCAAAAATCGCCAACCATTAGAATGTCAGGCTCCGCGTCCACCAATGAAATTATTGCTGCCACGTCACGGGCCCATTCGTTTAACTTCTTACAGCGTACCATGGGGGCGGTGCTCTTAAGCAAACCCACTCCCAAAGATACTAGAGCCTTACTAAATACTGGATCGCTTATTAAATTACATTGCTCTTTAGATTATATAGCCATCTAGCTAGCTAACTTTCACTGTGGAAAATTCTTGTAAATAATCATCATATCAAAGCAATATGATTTGGTTTTGCCCTAACATTAATAACTTAGCTATCAGTAATGGGCATGAACTTCTCTGATATGTTTTGTGGCACTTGTGTGCATCCGAACTGTACTTTCAGATTTTTGGGACGTTGCTAGCAAGCAATCTAGCTCAACTGCAGTCACTGGGACAGCTAATTAGCAAGTGACGTTACAGCAAAAAACAAATGACACTGCTTTAATATGATGATTATTTACAAAGATTTTCCTTAAATTGCGTTAGCTAGCTAGCAAGATGGCCATATCATCTGAAGAGTGACCTAATATGCTATCGCATACATAGCGTTGTAACATACTGAAATTAGCTATGCTATAATACTGTCTCAGCCCAAACTGCCGGCTTGCTCCTCAGTGGACAGAGGCCGTTAAACAAAGTTGAAGGAGGTCATGGTGCTATCATCTTTTTGTGTGATCGTGTTGAAAGTGACCCATTAGAGTCGTGAAAACTTCTCCCATAGCAATGTCGTTAGGGAATCGCAAGTTCGCGGGCGGGAGTGGGTCTGCCGAAGAGTCGCCGCCCCCACGGCACACTGTAAGAAGTTAAACAAATGGGCCCGCAACGAGGCAGGGGTAATTTCATTGGTCAACACGAAACCTGACATTCTATTGGTTGGTGATTTTTGATAGGAATGTACTGCAAAAAAGTCCGAGCGCAAGCAGAAATGTTCCGTGTGCAAGCAGAACTGTTTCAAGCGCACAGAGGCAGTTCTGAGCGAGTGGAGAAAAGGCTTAAGTTCGCGCGCACAAAAATCTGTCCAAGCAGCACCAGGTCCAAGCGCAAACAGAGGCTGTATGAGTGCGAGAGCAGAATTTTGGGGAAAAATTTTGCAAGATCTATGCCGGAAATCGATGTTTCTGCTCTCAAGTCAAAATACCATGCTCCCAAATTAAGATAGGGATTTACCTCCATACAATCAGTATACCGCTGTGCTATTTTTTGAACCGCACAACGTGCCATGCCTTAAGTTTTGCCTGATCTTGTAATTGGAAAAAACACCGAGGGCTCAGGCAAAGTGTAATGACCTGTTACTGTTATGTTGGTTCCAGAAGAGGGAAATCCTTCACTAAGGGAGTTCCTTTCATGCCCAGTCCAGCTGACAGACCAGGTGAATACAATCGTCATATCGACCTGCCTGAATATTTCCTCCCAATGAGTACAATGTGAAAGCGCCAAAATATCGCTCCTCAATCTTCAGTCTAGCTATCTTCATTGCTTTGTTTGATCCAGCTTTCACTTCATTCCATCACAAATCAAGCACAAGTCTTCGCTGAAACCTCTTAATGTGCTGGAAGTATTCGTTTTTCACAAGAATAGTGTGATTATTTCCGGTGATGTCATATCCTGTTTCTGGGCAGGAATGGAAGGACCTGAGAGCTCTGCGGGGAGGAATCCACCACCGCCTACACTGCCTCGGACCAGCCACCAGGTGTGACCCTGCCTCACTTCCTGTGGTTCACACTGCGCTGCACTCCATTTACTGCCCATTTTGCCCTGGTGTGATGTTAGCAGGCTTGAGTGTGGCCAGCTCACGAAATTGAAATGAAGTAGCTTCGCGCTTCACACAGTTCCATACACGTTGTTCTTGTTGTTGTTGAGAGCCTCGTGTTCAGTCGGTGGTTGTGACGTCTCCGGCGGTTCAGCCGAACCATGAAAGCAGCATAAAAGGCGCATGACCCTGGCGATTTTGCCGTTTAAAGGAGTATTCCACCACTGGAAAGAACGGTCCTTTCATTAAACTTTGCTGAATATGCGGTAGAAAGGTGAAAATTTATTTTTTGGAATTGCTGCTTCATGACCTGAGAAAAAGGGCTGTGGTATTTAGTTTTGCACAAAGGGTAGAAAATGTACAATAACCAGAATTCACTGGGCACGTTGCTTACTCAGAACTGAAAATTGGGAAGTACAGAACATCCCTTTACAACAATTGCTACTGCTGACCTGTTCTCGGTCACTTTCCTTTATGAACACGCTTTTAAAAGATAAGAATGATCCGTTGTTAATTACGGACAGCTGTCCTCTAAATGCGATCTAAGGGTGATGAAATAACAAACTAAATTCAGTTCAGAAGGATAATTTACTCATGTATCGGCCTATGGTTCACGAAAGGTAGACTGCTATAGAACTCTGCGCTACCTTATTAGCAGATCATGCAATCAAACCCGAGCCTTATGATTTTTTTTAATTAAATCAAAGACAAAGATTTGGAACACCCTTGCACAATTTTGACTAAGGCTGATTGAAATGCACCAAATTGCAAATTCAACTGAATGATTGTCTTTCTATAACAAAAGAACTAGCAACACCTGATGGCGTGAAGTATTTTTAAAGTGAATGTATTGTTAATTAGGAAAATTGACTGAGAACAAGTCAGGACCGATAATTGTTTTAAAGGGATGTTCTGTGCCTGCTCCATCTCCAGTTCTGGCGATATCAGTGTTGCAAAGTACCAAGACAGTTGGAGTCTCTTAAATAAAATGTGCATTATGTAATTTCATAGGCTACTGTAATACTGTAATTAGCACTGCCGCCTTACAGCAAGAAGGTTGTGGATTCGAATCCGGCTTGGGGCCTCTCTGTGTGGAGTTTGCATGTTCTCCCCATGTTTGCATGGGTTTCCCCTACCCACAAAAACATGCATTATTGGAACACTCCTACCAGTACCCCTGACCAAGGAACGGGCTTTAGAACTGGAGTTGGTCCCCAGGCACTGCTCTGTGGCTGCCCGCGCTCCTAGCTATAGGATGGGTTAAATTCAGAGGACAAATTACCCTACAGAGCTCAATAGATATCTATGATTTAACCGAGATGTCAGTTTCGCCCAGCTAGCTTTGGTGGTTTATTCTAGTTTCTACTCTGGATCCTAAAGTTTCCAAAAATATCGAAGTACAATCTGTAGTTTGATCAACCTCGTGTCATCTGGCTGAGAATTTCTGATGAATAAACAGAAAATTCTTGGTTCAGGCAGCATTGATGAGAATAAACATTGTTCATTTGCAAATGGGGTCACTCCATGCCAAATGAACCAATTTTTAGAGATGTTCCAGGGACTCTGTCTCAGATTTGGCCATTTTTTTTTTTCCAAAAATACGTTCCAGTGTCAAACTAAGGAATCCCAAGTTTCAGCTCAATATCATGAATGGTTTTCGAGTGAGAGCCATCAAAATGTGAAAAATATTTTTTTTTCGTCCAACCAAAATCCCATTTTCAAATGCTCATAGATCCCAAATGGTTCATCAAAGTGCAATTTTGATGACAGATTCTGAAAGTCAGGGCAAAAATTAGCTAGAGTAGCTGTTTTCAGCTATCTATCTTATTTAGAAAAGATTTTATAGCCTTCCAAAAAATGCTCACAAGCCAATGTCGCCATTTGCAAAAAACGGGGGCAACGCCCCAATTTGAAATGGCTCTCACACGAAAACCGTTCGAGATATTGAGCTGAAACTTGGTATTCCTTCGTTTGACACCCTAAGGTATTTTTAGAAGAAAAAAAATTGGCCAAATCCGAGACGGACCCCCTGGAGGCTCTGATTCATTTGGCATGGAACGAATGACCCAATACTAACCACAATGTAATTACACAAAGCTGGTTGAAAATCGGCAAAGTATCCCTTTAACTCAAGTGCTGACTTCGCCCACCTGAATACATCCAAATAGAGTTCACCCACACTTATCTTTAACTCCTCCCTCCTCCACACAAGTCTACTCGTATACTGTCACCTGGCAGGAAATTACAAATCTATTTTGCTAGTGTTGTCTGTCTGCTCCAGAAACAGAAAGTGCGGAAGGTGAAGGCGATCTATAACTGTGTGGCTGATAATCCGGACGAGCTCACGTTCAGCGAGGGCGAGGTGATCGTTGTGGATGGGGAGGAGGACCAAGAGTGGTGGGTGAGTACTGGAGCACCAGCCTCCCTGTGCAGAGTCAGCCATATGCATGACAGTGACCATGATGCCTGGGCCAATGGTCTCCCTTTCTGTGACACTCAGGTCCATAAATGTTTGACAAACTTACAGTACTGTTCTTATAGCAGTCTATTACAACCACATATTCAAACAAGAGCCATCAGGAAATGGCATATCCCCCCGGCCACATGTCATCAACTTCGGATTAGCAAAAGGCACCACGACAGGTCATGATGAATGTGCACACCAAGTTTTGTGAGAAAATATTGAACGGTTTTCAAGTTATGCTCCAGAAATGAAATGTACACACACACACACACACACACACGCGGGCGGGCGGCGGGCAGACGGGCGGATGGACGGACGGAGCCATCACTATATCCCCCCACATTATATAATAATGAATATGACCCCAATGTGCAGACTTTAGGTTTAATATGTGGGTATTTCTAGCCAAATCAGTTGAACGGCATCGTATTATAGTATTTCTTATACATGCCCCCCGCTTTTTTTTTTTTTTAAGGACCAAAAGTATTCTGAAGCAATTCTGTGAAGATTTTCTGTGTGATGCTGTTCTGTGAAGCTGCTCAGTTAGGTGCTGTTCCCTGATACGGTCCAGTGAGGCAGAACAATGTGGTGCTGTTGTATCTCTCAGATGCTATTCTGTGAAGCTGTTCAATCTGTTGCGGTCCTGTGAAGCTCCTCTTTCTGATGCAAGCTTGATGCACAGCTAGATACCAAGTCCCTAAGTATCCACTGCATTTAGTTCACTTCAGTGATAGGGAAATGGCAAGCTTAATTAGACTTAATGGCCAATCGTGTTACATTATTCTGTGAAGCTGTTCAATCTGGTACTGTTCTGTGAAGCTCTGATGCTATTCTATGAAGCTACTCAATCTTGTGCTGTTCTGTGAAGCTTCTCTCGCATGCTGTCCTGTGAAGAATTTCAATCTGTTCTGTGAAACTCTGATGCTATTTCATGAAGCCACTCAATCTTGTGCTGTTCTGTGAAGTTCTTCTCTCACAAGCTGTTCTGTGAAGCAATTCAATCTAGTGCTATTCTGTGAAGCTGTACTGTGAAGCTCTTCACTGTCTGGAAAGCGGTTCAAATTTGTGTTGTTCTGTGAAGCCCTTTTCTCTGATGCTATACTGTGAATTTCTTTTCACGGGTAATACTCACCACATAGACATTGAAGCTCGTTACTCTGCCCTCTAGTGGCCAGAACAGTTGCTGCGTTCTGACACCCGGTATTCTGTGTTCCAGTACGGCCACATCGAGGGCGATCCACTGAGGAGGGGCGTTTTCCCTCTGACATTTGTGCACTTCATCACCAACTGACGGAGGAGAGCTCATCGCCTCATGTGACTGCAGCCTATATATTCCAGCTATGTCACCCCTGGACGCTCCTTCAGATACACACCCATACTGCTCCAGGAGATACAGGAGATTCAACAACTGGACTCGAGGCTCATGGGAACGTTTTTACGAATTGTATATATTTTTTTTAATCATGGAAATTTTTTTTGTCTGCAAGATATGCACTTTTTCCTTGTGTTTTTAGTGTTAAAACTGAGAAAGAATAAGGACCTAAATATTTTATCAAAATTTTGCAAAGATTGCTCTCTTCAAGCATAAGTGGACTGCGGGACTGCTCAGTAGCGACTACGCTGGGAACAACATGGGAACTGGAAAAAAAATGTATGTACTTTTGGGATTTTTGTACTTAAATACAGAATTTTACTAATGATGTTGTTAGATTTCTTGCAGTCAAGTCACAAAGAAAATACAGAAATAGTCAGCACAGAACTCTCCACTGGAAACAGGTCAGATTTTCCAATTGTGTTGAAGGGGTATGCAGATCAGAAAGAAAAGAGAAAAACTTTTGAAAAATTACATCCACAGAGTGGTATTCACAGGTGAATGAAGGGTATTTTCTGCAGTACTGTGTGAAAAACGTGGATTTCGGTGCGGCCTCCGTGGTTCCTGATTCTACCCTTTGCCAAGCTGAGTTCAATATATTCAAGGATACATTCACACCCGCAACTGAAACCAGAGAACCGCATCAGTTAGCAGTGGTTGGCAGAGGTCAGACGACCTGACCGCATGACTGAGAGGTGACAGACACCACAACGCTAATAATTTATGTTGTCTGAGATATGTTTTCAGCATACTAGTGCACATCTAAAAAGAACAGGGTTTTTTGCCTGTCCATTTCTCCATTTAATCTGCTTTATTACCTTCGCCAAGGAGGTGACGTTTTCGCTGGCATTGGTTTGTCTGTCTCTGTACAAGATGACTCTAAGTAATGAACGGATATCTCTGAAATTTTGCGGGTGGGTTGCGATTACATCAGCAATGGACCCTATTGATTTTCAATGCAATCAGTCAAACAAAATGCCCGCCATGGCAGACATCTTGAAGTCCTATGACGTGATAACTGAACTTCGCTTCCAGTGATATCAAATTTTCTGGGTTGATAGGTTCCGTCCCTGATGCGAGACCAATCCTTAAATTTTTTTAAGAGCCATGTTCATTCAGAAACAGTTCGACTGTGCTGCCTTGGCGGAGATTTGCACTCTTGGAGTGTCTCTAGTTAGAAATAGAATGAATTTCACTGCAACAGATAAACTGAATCTTATTTTTTCAGTTTATCTGAAGCAATGGGCAAAGGCCACAGTAAAACAAGACCGATCCGGGCCAAATAAAATGAGACACGGCAGTGAAAGACATAAAAAGGTAAAAATGAACCACCGGCTACAGATACAACAACTATGCCATATAAATTAAACTCTATACTTTATTGTACCGCATAGCTGATCCATCCCATCTGGATCAATGAGTTGGGTAAGTAAGAAAAGAGGTAATTGGGCATTGGGATGTTAAGTCCTCCAGTTCCCCATAATGCACTGGGTGAGACCCATCTTTTGCTCTGGCAGTTAAGGTTCAACAGCGCTTGTTGCGATCCTCAGGTTCGCATCAGTTGCGATTTTAGGGGAAGGGGGGAAGATGACAACATCGGAACACGATTGTTTCCCGTCGGTGCGCAGTGGTTGGGTCACATGATTGATGTCCATGTCTGTTTTGACAGAGTCTTTGTGCTCTTCGGTGTACCAGTTTCATACTTTCATTGAAAGTTATTGGGAGTCTGCTGCAGGTCCAAGATAGTCTATTAGCAGCCAGCTGTGCCTCCAGAAAGCTTAAAAATACCAGGCAGTGCTTGTATGCATCTACGCAAACCATGCGCTGTTCTCCACCTGAACATTAAATTAGATGCAAATAGATTAAAAACTAAGTCGTCTCTGTAGCATGTTGGTGGTAAACCACGCCTCCACATGGCTCAGATGATGGTGGTGGTGCATTGCAAGCTGGGTACCAGTCGAGCTCGCAGCCAGTCTCAGGATTTGGCGTCCGAAGCCAGCACGTAGTCAAAGGCTGCAGACAGCACCTTGCAGATGGCCTGTGCTTGTTCCTAAGGCAGAGAGACACCAATAAGCCTGCATTTCTGGGTGAGGGATGCTCCACTGGTAAACTAGATAGTCTGTCACCCGCAGGTCAATGTGAATTCCCAGACGCCCTAAAGCAGTCACTCCCAAAATCGATAGGCTTCATGACCTCACCACACACAAGGTCCATGCCAAATATGAGATGAATCCATAAAGAACTGTGACCTGTTGAGTGCTCACAAGAAATCGCCACGGACATGGCGTATCGATCGCTGATCCATAGTATCCCTGACTTATCGTCCAAGGATACAGGTATGTGTGGGCTTGTAAAGCTATGCTTGTGACAACCAGCGCTTGAGAAACCACAGATGTTATGAGGACAGTTGAGGTTGTGAGGTGGTTTTGGGTGGCCCTCATAGCGGATTACGGCTAATAGGGTTCAAATTTAGGTTAAAATTCGGTCAAGGTTAGAGTTGGGCATAATTTGGTTATGGTTAAGGTTCAGGAAAGGCTATACAGAATTAATGTAATTCAACACAATGTCCTCAGAAGTATAGCTATACAAACATGCGCATTTGCGCGTATGCTAATGTGTATAGGTGTGTGCGCACTCACAGCACTGCCACACTGGTACACCCAGATACTGCACTCCTGCTGCTCGGGATCGGTGGTCTTCAGCGCCAGCAGGCTCCTGCCGGCTACTAGCCCGTCTTCGTAACACAGCATGCGGACCACAAGGTAGAGAGGGTGCCTCTGTAGCACCTCCTATGGGCCAAAAGAAACTGATGATGTACTGTCGCCCTCTTTACATTTTTACCCCCAGGTTGGGTGACAATGGCGAGCACTGGCTTTAGTAATCACAGTAATGTCCGTGGTGAAGTTAAGAGAATAGGGTCTACTGTCTAAAACCTGAAGTCAGATGGATGCTTATATTAACACATTTACTTACTTTGGGCTCCAAAATTACTGGCACCCCTGACTGGCAATGCACAAACAATACTTCAAAAAATGTATTTATAGAGAACCTCTAAATACCAATGTGAGAAATACTGTACGATATTAATGTTCCAGTGGAACCAACCAAAATCTTTTACTGATTTGATAAAAAAATCAATTTCCTCCAAATCAAGGCTTTCGCAATTAATGGCACCCTTGAAGATTATTGTAAATAACACAAAAATCAAAGAAGTAGAATTTAATACCCAGTTTAAGTGTTAAGCGACTATATTGAGCCATTACATAACTTCTTGTTTCACTAGGGTATAAAAATGAGCTCACAAACATGCAATATCCCTATGTCATCCAACACCATGAAGAAAACAGCAACTGTCAGTACAAAAGAGGCAGATGATCATAGACCTTCATAAATCTGGTAATGGCTGCAAGAAGATTCTCAAACAAATTAATATGCCACTAAACACTGTCAGGGCAATTATTAAAAAATTCTGAAGATATAGTACTGTAGAAAACCTCAAGGGTCAGGGCTCGAATTTGTATTTTTGACTGGGTGCCCAGATGTTGAAAATGGGTGCACTCACGCGTGTTTAGGTGCACAGTCTAAAACTTGCTTAATTCAATAAAAAAAAGCCGCTTTGCTGCAGTACAAAATGAGGGAATAAATATTCTTCAACTCAGATTATTTGATATGCCATACGACTACTGTAAATTTGCAGTGTTAACAGGTTAGGATTATTGGTGGGATAAGATTTTATTAAAATCACCCTGTATATAAGAAAAATAATGGAAAAAATACAAAAAAAAATTAAGAAATCGGTAAAACTGAGTGTACTATTATTATTTATCACAGTCAGATAATATTCAATCTAGAATTTAACTTCACTTTGTTTGACTTGGCCGAGAAACTAAAGTAATTTTTCACAACTCCATCATAGGACCTCTCTGGCCTCAATAGCAGCAACAGTGCTGCTTTTAGCCGTTTTTATATTTTTACATTCTTCATAACTCCATAATTAAGACCCTCTCCTCCTACATTATATTAAATCTAGAAGAGTGGTTTTTTTTTTTTTTTGTAAGATTTTATTAATCACCCAGCAGCCACTTACATTACATCCAATGAGTAAGTGCATACATTAACCAACGAGAATGGATCTTCAAACATGAATCTCAATTACAATTTCCCAAGTGTCTACCCGAGAATGCGCATGCATAATTTCAAGTGTCCACCCAACCAGTGTAAAACGTCATTTATTTCTCCCGTTAGGACGCAGTCCCATCGGTACGAGTCGTGGTCTGTGCTGGCAGCGCCCCCTGGTGCCGCGGAGGGCAGACATCCCACAAACACCCTGATCCTGGATTAGGGAAAGTCTTTGATGAGAAATATACATTACGCGATCAGCCAATGTTAACACATACTCGGCCTCAGACCTAACGTGTTCCACAGTCTTGTAGTCCCATCGATTTTGGCATTAATTTTCGTCCCTTACGGATAAAATTTATCATTTCAGGTAAGGATGAGCGCATTTGTAGAAAGAGGATTTATTTCAGGGGCAGATTTTTACTAGGTGCACGCGGTGCATCCGACTTTAAATTTTGGGCGCACCTGCCGAAAACCGGGTGCATACGTGCATCTATGCACCTGCTATTTCGAGCCCTGAGGGTAGAGGTACTGCATTTGGCCCCCCGGGATACTGAGGAGGATGGTGAGCGAAGCAACAAAATCCCCAAGAATCACTGTGAAGGAACTGCAGGCCTTGGTGGCATCTTGGGGTCACAGGGTTTCAAAAAGCAGCATCAAGCGCCACCTCCACAACCACAGGCTCTTTGGAAGGGCTGCCAGAAGAAAGCCTTTTCTGACCAGAAGACACAGAAGCAAGCGCTTGGAGTTCGCCAAGTGTCTTTTAAATTACAACTGGAACAAGGTGCTTTGGTCGGATGAGACAAAAATTGCACATTTCGGTCAGATACAGCATCGGCATGTTTGGCGTTGAAACTAAGATGCATACAGTGAGAAGCACCTCACACTCACGGTGAAATACGATGGTGGGTCAGTCATGTTTTGGGGCTGGTTTAATTCAAGAGGTCCAGGTAAACCGGTTAAAACTGATGGCATAATGAATTCCACCAAGCATCAGAATATTTTGACTGACAATCTGGTTGCCTCCGCCAGAAGGCTGGGACTTGGTCGTAGATAGACGTTCCAACAAGACATAATGACCGAAAGCATACCTCAAGAACCACACAGAAATGGTTCCGTGACAACAAAATCAACATTCTACAATGGCCATCTCAGTCGCCAGACCTTAATCCAGTTGAAAACCTGTGGGCTGCGTTGAAGAGGGCAGTTGATAAACGCAAACTCAAGAGTGTGAAGGATCCTGAAAGGATCTGCTTTAAGAAATGGTCCAAAATCCCCCCATATGTATGCCTTAACCTTGTCCAAAATTACAGGAAAAGACTCCATGCTATTATCCTTGCCAGAGGTGGTTGTACTAAGTATTAAATGAAGGGCGCCAATAATTATGAAACCTTGATTTTGTCTAAATTTATTTTGAATGAAATGATGGTTATGATTTTGGTTGTTTCCAGCGAAACCTAAATTAAGTATTTTACACACATTGGTATATTCCGTTTCTCCATAATTATGTCTTTTATTTATTTTTTTTTTTTTTGTTTGTGCATTGCTAGTAATTTTGGAGCCCACTGTACTTCCATCAAATATTCAGTCGCATAAAAATGAAAGAGCTCATCTCGCTGTCCTCCGTATGTGAAGACCAGTGTGTGATTGGGCTACATCCAGGAAAAAAAAAAAAAAAAAAACTCAAATCTCTCCCTCTATCTGCGAACCTGCTGTGTTTGTGTAGGTCTGAAGACTCACGCATTGGTCCGAGGAGGCCACCCTGATTCCATACTTGGACACGGTGAGGAACAGCTCCTCGTCTGAAGCCACATATGGTAGCCTTCCTTCTTGCTTTGAGGAGGAGCAGAAATGTAAAGTTTTTTTTCAACAGGAAGCGAAACGGAACAGGCGATAAAACATAAATTATGCCGCTGAGGTTGGGTTTGTGGGAACTGAAAACTAGTTATACACTAATTCTCAATCATACTCAAGTAAAAAATGTTACTCCTGCCTGTTACTTTCACATTCCAAATGAAATGGACAATTCATACATTCACAGCTTTATATTTTATGGAAAACAGGCCTAGTTCCAAGTCTAGATCCTTACCTGTGCTGTGTCTAAGTAGTTAATCAGGTCTGGGGGCTCCAGCAGTTTCTTGCACATGTCGAACGGCAGCCTCTCGATGGATCCCAAATACTTGACCTTAAACTCAGCACAGGTATCTAGGGCGCTGTGACCTGGCGATAAGGTGAGAATCGGCAAGAGGTCATTACCTGACCGGGTGCTTCAGCAAAGATGCTCTACTACACAGAGATGCCTGACTGCACCTAACATCACATAAATTCAATTTTTTTTTGATCAAAATGACACTAGAAACATCTCTTTAGAACTACAGCAATATTATCAGATGCCAAGACCATAAACTACTGTGTGGTAACACAAAACATTAAGAGACAGAACTGGGCCTGACTATAGTTTGAAAAGCAAAGGCCTACAGTGCCTACCTGAGCTCTTTGTGGAGTCCGTGTCAAGACTGGCAACCGTGCTGGACCGAGACAGACCACCCAAACTGGAGTCGACAGACTTAAACATGAAGTGACATAAACTAACTCAGAAGAGTTACACAGAAGGAGAAAAGTTTCTCAAACTCTTATTTTCATAACACAAGGAGAGCCCACATTTTCAATGCATGTACAAAGCAGATGTAAGTACTTGGATATTTGCCACATACAATACTCCAAAAATGGCTGTAAGCCCTAAGATGATCACCTGTAATAGATGAAAATTAACCTCCAAATACAGCTGACAGTTTGCACTGATCCACATATTCATGACTACTAAGAGCCCTGTTCAAACACTTACAGACTGCAAGGTTTATCGATCTAAACTACAGTCAATGAACAAAATATTCAAGGAAATTTTCTGTGCCTGTATCTTGGGTTCTTTGGCCCGACGAACCATAGAATCAGGCGTATGTGAAAAAAGGTGAAAGCGTGTTCACTGCTGTGTGTGTAAACCCAGCTGGTAAAGGCTGCACCGTTAGCTCTCCACCTTGCTCTTAGTGCTGATCTCACTGCTCTGGGAACTGCTACTGCTGTGGCGCTTCTTCACCTTCCGGAACATTCTTCACCATGACTACGGATGCTTCAGCTCTCCAGTGAGGGGCAGAATCTTGCAAATCTTGCAGACAATCAAAGGCAAACGTCAGAAAATCAAAGAGGAACGTTAAGAAAACCCTTGAGAGACTTGTTTTATTTTTTGTTTGTTCTTCTAGAAGATTTTCATTCCAAAATTTTAACTGTTCCTGATGATTATTCTCACACTGGCACCAAAATGTTGATTAAAAACTATTGAAATGACATATTTAATCAAACATCTCGAATGACGATCCAAGCAGGAACCACAAAACAACAATCTGAATCAGGTAAGTACAGGCAAAGGCATCTGAATTTGAAAACGCATTCCTTTCGTTAAAAGAACCTTCTTTTAATAAGAAGATTGAGGCTGAAAAATACCCAAATATTAAGAACATGGTAAGAACACCCTGAGGCAAAGAATGAGTGCTGAAATAAGGAAGTTATATTGAGATAGCAGAATGGAAATACTTGTCACAAAACAGTTGAGAGTTGCTTAAACTACTAATTATGCAAGAATTACAACTTCTTAAACCATTATTAAGGAAATACAATATGTTTCACAGATTTCTAAACAGAAAAAATAAGAATGTAATAAGAACATCCGAGGCTGAAATCCTCAAAATAGTGAAGAGCATTTACACTCAGCCCCAAAACATGAAAATCGCCAAAATGGAGAGTAGACAGGCACACCACAGACAGACACCTGCATACAATACAATCAAGTGGCACCAAATCCAGAGGCATTTAGAATCAGTTTAAGGTCAATTAATCAATACTGAAAGGAATTTATTTGCTCTATCAGTCAGTAAAAAGTATTATTATACAAATAGTCAACATGTTCAACAGATGTGACAAACCTACGGATAACATGAAAATAATATGAAATGACGCGGGTAGAGACATTTCTTTCAGTAAACTAGCCTTGTTTCTGAGTAGTTCAGAGTATCACAAAAATTTATAGTTTAACAAAAAAGCACTTGCATAAGAACAAATATACATGCATCTCTTGAATTATAACAACTCTATCCACTGTGGGCACATTATCAGCGCAAACACGCAGCAACAAACGGCCGAGCGTATGTCCAGTGTGCATTGGTTGTCCGTAACTCCACTTAAGCAGCAGTCAGCACTTCAGCGCCCTCATCCACCCCCGTTATCAGTTTTGGACTCTACAATATTCCGGTTCTAATCAAGCTCACTGTCCTTGTCAGCAGAGTCGTACTATCTGAAGGGAAACGGCTCGCAAACTCAAATATGCTGAACATCAAGCTCATGCATAAGTGGGGTTTAATACTGCATTTTAAACAAAGATGCTTATTCGGCATATGACTGCTTGCCGCAGTGACAAAACTTTACGCGGCTGTAGAAAAACCAGCAACGCTTCCACCCACAACACGCACTGTGTCCTCCGCCTGTCCCAGACGATACCGAGCCGAGACCTGCGAATTCACGGATCCCCATTGTGGCGAACTTATTAATTAGCTTAACATCCTAAGCGCAAGTAACGGAAACCCGTTGCTAGGCTAAACATTGTACCCCACCCACTCCTAGTTTTATTCCTTTGAAAGTCCACACATCCCCATTGGTTCATTCACATAAAAATAATCCACATTACGGACGCTTTACCCATTAAAATGACAGCTACACAGGGGCAGTTTGACAATCTCACTCTCATCTTTACGGGGCATACCTCTTTTGTTTCGCTTTGTGTCAGTTAATGGCTGTAACTGAGGTGTTACTCCAGCCAAAAGCGACAGTATCCGGTTCTTTCTGTTTTGGCGAGACCAGTCTCGCTTTTAGGCTCTTCACTTCCTTTGGTGCTCCACCTCCACGATTTAAAGGGGACGCAGCCAAATCATCTATTGACAAATGTTGTTCAACACAGACTTTCAATAATAGCGTTTGCTACACTATTTCACAAAAAAAGTCTAATTCATATTTGTCCGCCGAGATTGAGTCTGGCTATTTTCACGGATTACGCAGGCACGTACTGGAACCAACTCCGCTAAGGACATTTGATTTAAATACAGCAAATCTGTAATGTAATAATATTTCAGCTGTAACATGTTTTATTATGTAAATAAATTTGCGGACCTTTTCCAGATGGGCCTCAGTAATCCATGATGGCTTTGAGGGATTTAAAAAAAAAGCAGGACCAATGGCCTGTCGCTCACTGGCCCAATAACTGAGCCCTTTGCTCCGAATTTTTGAGAGCATTTCAAAGATTCAATGGTGCATGAATACAGGAAGCCTCTTACCAAATTTGAAGTAGATATGGCCAGTAGTTTAGGAGAGGAAGATTTTTTTAAGTTTCAGATGAAAAAAACACACACAAAAAAATTCCTACAAAAAAAAAAAAATCATGAAACTGTGAACAATCTTGGTAGACATTGTCCCAGGGAAGGTCCACACCAAATTTGGAGTATATGGGGCCAGTAGTATTGGAGATGATGATTTTTAAAGGTTTAGCTAACGGATAACGATCATGACTACAATGCAGGATGCCACCTGATCACAAGAGCTCGCGGCTTATCGGTCGGTGAGCTAAAAATCGTATGGCTTTTATAATGTCAAAAATATTTATCTAAAGTCATCTCTGAACTAGTAATTGAGCAGTGTTATGACTGACAAGGAAACGTGGTCACAAGGTTCTTTCCAATCACATTAAATTCATATTTGGCTGCAGCAGCAAGCTGAACATCTCAGACCCCTCTCCTCAGGCCTATCCTGTGTAGGTATTATTGCTCCCCAGCTGGTCAAAGAATGAATTGCAGCTCTTCAGACCTCCCAGCTCAGGCCCTCATGCCACTCGGAACATGTCGGCAGACTCCGCTACCCTTCATCAAGCCTCGGATGTGTGACAGAAAGTTGATATGTTGCTCCGCTTGATATTTTCTTTGCCGGAAGACCGATTTATGCAGTTGTCTAAATCCGCGCACCACATTGCCACCTAAAAATGGAGGCAAAACTGACCTTCGCTTTGTTAACGTGTGGCAACGCTTCTTCGTGTCTTGACGCAAGAGGCAACACAATGTTTTCACCAATTTAACGGGTGTTTCAACATCAAATCCAGCGCTACTGCCACTGGACACCGCCATGTTTATCCATCCAAAAAAAAAAAAAAGTTCTGGCTAATGGCTTCCGCTGTCACACATCCAAGGTTTGATGAGGAACGAATTGGCTGAGGTTTGCCGAGTGGCGCTCATGCAGGTATTAGACTGGAGGGTGCATTGTATTTACTTTCAAAGGTCAGTTGCCAGGTCATAGTTCTAAAAATATGATAGAAATGCAATACTAAATACAGTGGGGGAAATAAGTATTAAACTCGTCAACATTTTTCTCAGTAAATATATTTCTAATTTCTATTGACATGAAATTTTCACCAGATGTCGATAACAACCTAGGTAATCCACACATACAAAGAAATCAAAATAAGTCCATAAATTAAGTTATGTGTAATAAAGTGGTATGACACAGGCAAAAAGCATTGAACATGCTTACTGAAATTTATTTAATACTTAGTAGAAAAGCCTTTGTTGGTAATAACAGCTTCATGATGCCTCCAGTATAGAGAAACTAGTCGCATGCATTGATCAAGTGTGATTTGGGCCCATTCTTCCACACAAACTGTCTTCAAATCTTGAAGGTTCTGGGGGTCTCTTCTGTGAACTCTGATCTTCAGTTCTTTCCATAGATTTTCAATTGGATTGAAGTCGAGTGATTGACTGGGCCATTCTAGCTGCTTTATTTTCTTTCTCTGAAACCAACTGAGAGTTTCCTTGGCTGTGTGTTTGAGATCATTGCCTAGCTGAAATGTCCGCCCTCGTTTCATCTTTAGCATCCTGGTTGATGGCAGCAGATTCTTATCAGAAATGTCTCGATACATTTCTCCATTCATCCTTCCATTATATGAAGTCTGCCAGTACCATATGCTGAAAAACAGCCCCACACTATGTTCCCACCTCCAAACTTCACTGTTGGTATGGTGTTTGGGGGTGATGTGCAGTGCAGTTTGGCCTTCAAACATCATCCATCGAGTCCAATTTTGGTCTCATCTGACCAGAGTGTATTCTCCCAGTATTTCATCCGCTTGTCCAAATGTTGTGCAGCAAACTTTAAACGAGCTTCAACATGCTTTTTCTTCCGCAATGGACTCTTTCATGGTGAGCGTGCATAGAGGCCACGGCGGTTGAATGCATCACTTATTGTTTTTTTTTGAAAGAACTGTACCTGCTAATTCCAGGTCTTTGTGGAGCTCTCCGTGAGTGGTCCTTGGCTCTTGGACAACTCTTCTGATTATTCTTTTGACTCCTCTGTCAGAAATCTTGCAAGGAGCGCCTGGTCGTTGCCGGTTTATGGTGAAATTATGTTGTTTCCACTTCCGGATTATGGCCCCAGTGGCACTCACTGGAACATTCAGAAGTTTAGAAATACGTCTGTAACCAATGCCATCAGCATGTTTTGCAACAATAAGTTTGCGAAGGTCTTGAGAGAGCTTTTTGCATTTACCCATCAAGAGATGCTTCTTGTGTGACACCTTCTTCTTCTTCTTCTTCTTCTTCTTCTGGTTTAACGGGTGTTGGCATCCAGCTTATTGGTGCATTACCGCCACCTTCTGTTCCGAAGTGTGGACCAGACAGTAAACTTACAGTCTAACTCCTTTACCTGACTAAATCAACAACAATATTATACACATAATATATATTTAAAAAAAAACAAAAAAAACCTTACTTTAAACTTTCCACACCCATGTCAACTACAACCCCCCTATTCTTTTATCCCTGCTTATCCATCAGATTCTATCATAAACCCCTGTCCCCCTTAAGAAATCTATCAGTGCCCTAACCTGCGCCCTCTCTCCCATACTTAGCAATCCTTTTAATGTAAATTCCTGTATCCCAACATCCTTCATCTTATTCATCATCTCCTCTCTCTGCACCTCATACCTCCTACATCTCAGAACTACATGCTCCACTGACTCCTCCTCCACCTGACACCCCCCACACAGGCCTGTCTGGGTGTGACACCTTGGTAATGAGAAACCTTTTTATAGGCCATCAATTAGGACAAAACCAGCTGATATTAGTTTGCACTGATAGGGGGCAGGATTGATTTCTAAATACTGACAGATTTCAGCTGGTTTCTTGGCTTTCCATGCCTTTTTGCGCCTCCTTTTCTTCATGTGTTCAATACTTTTTCCCTGTGTCATTCCACTTTATTACACATAACTTAATTTATGGACTTATTTGTTTTGATTTCTTTGTATGTGTGGATTACTTGGGTTGTTACTGACATCTGGTGAAAATTTCACGTCAATAACCCCACAAGAAACATATTTACTGAGAAAAATGTTGACGAGTTCAATACTTATTTTCCCCGTTGTACATGAAGAATGTGTGTATATATCAAATATTAAAAAACATCAATATTAGTTATTAAAATAATTATAGATGCACAAAAACAAATACCAATGTATTCATGCCACAATATATTAATATGAATGTGAGACATTTCATTCGTTCCAAACTGCAAGGCATAAGTTTGAGGTTTGAAGCTCCGCAAATTTTCATTACATTGATAACTGTTTCTCCAGTTATGTAACACCAACCAGATAAAAAATGACACATCTCACTGTATCAGCGGTAATTCAGGAAAACCAAGCACTGACTGCAAGGAAGAAAACATTCACAACACAGCCAATGGTTCCAGAGTCTCCAATTCTACCATTGCATATCAATTGCGTCTTTCTTCCATTTTTGTAATATTTCCAAAATCCAGTATATTAACACTTTCTGATGCTGAAACTCTAATATACGCATTTTTATAGTCTAGACTGAACTATTGCAACATGATATTCTCTGGTTTACCAAAAAACTTAGTGGCACAGCTTAATATATCTGTGTAGACAAAGTGTAAACAAAAAATAATGAGTGGGTCTTTCTCACCCACTCATTTCCCAGGAGTGTGGTTTTGCCATGGTCTATGACACAAAACCAGTTTTTAAGTCCTCTTGCAGTGATCTATAAAACCAGTTTTACGGCTCTAAACATTTGTCACCAACATGTTTTCTTGATTACAACAATTTTGTCCAACCATTTCGACGCAAGGTCAACTGTTACCTGATCTGTGTTACCATTGGCACAGTTTTCATAAAAGGTGCCAGAGACAGATTTTTTTGAAAATTGTGCAAAACCAATGGTGGGGGAAGGTCTTTGCACTTTACACTAAGGAGAAAATGCAAACTATGATCAAGAGGCAATTTTTAAAGCTTCAAACAATGGATGATATGACCATCACAAAATTGCCTGAATTTTTTTGGTGGAAGATCTATGGGTAGATAGAAAATCCTAAATTTCTAGGTCAAAAATTTTTTTTTTTTTTTTTTACAGTTTCTGGGAAGGCATATTTTTAAAGGCCCAATATGTAAAATTTCCCAATTCAAAGATCTATAAAATGTATAGATATATAATATATGTTTTGGCGTTGTGTACTTACATTATCCGTGATGTATTCAATGATTATCAAAGACAGATTATCTGTATTATCAATGAAGGGACACCGGCCGTTACTTTTCGTCGCATATTTGACGTCACTCCCAACCCAAAGAGTGCATGAGACCGAGAAACTCACCCTCCACGCACGCATGCTTCGCCGTTCCCAAAGAGTTTCAAGCTAAGATGGTAACATAAACGTAACGTTACTCCTCTTCAAAACATTTCTTGTGATGCCTCATGACAAACAGAAAGCTGCATCATGATGTGTACGGCACATCGTTTGAGCGTTATGAGAAGTCAGTGCTACGTTAGCTACCAGCGTGTCTCCACAGATAACTACTGGCCAGCTGGTCTGTTGAGCACATCGTTGCTAAGGAAGCTATAGCGATAGCGGCAGGAGCAACTGAAAGCGTACATTTGTTAACAGACGGAAACTCCAAATGCAGATCAAACTCAGCAGGGCGTTTATTAGACGTGGGATTCGATCCCTTACTCATGGTCAGTTCAGAAAATAGTCAGAAGCCAGCAAACAGATACAGGTGAGCAGAATCGTAATCAGTAATACAGGCCAAGATCGGGAAACCAGGAAATCAGTCCGCACAAAGACAATGAACAAAAAAGGGGGAAAATAAACTAAAGGAAGGATGGGAATGGGGAAAAGGGTAAGGGGAAAATAGGGAAGGAGAGATTAGGGAAACTAACTAAACAATTGGAACACAAGGGCAAAGGGAATACAAGGACCTATCAATCACACTGCAATCCCACTTCAAACACAAAACTAAAATATACAGACTGATACAAACAGACAAATACTTTCAAAAGAGCAATCACAAACCAAATAGCGCAGAGACGAACCAACCAGACAGAGTCAAGGGAAGAACGAATCGACTTGGAACAAAGGGGGAATGGGATATTTAAGCACAAGACAATTAACGTGATTGCCTGACTAGATAGGGAACAGCTGTGGCAGGAAGCCAGAGAGGGGCGGAGCCAGGAAGAGCAGGACAGGGATAGGCGAGTAGAATGGAAAGGGCGTGGAAACCTATGCTAATCTGCTCTACACACCCAGGCCCTGATTCTAAACTACTCTCAGGTGCAGACAGGCAGCAAGAACAGAATGAAGGAAGTTAGAATCACCTCACCGAATTAACAGGGGAATTAGTGTGTTAACAAGGACTGACAGGAGGGAAGAACACAAGGGTTTACACTGACAATGACAATCAATCAGAACAATACACAATCACTCAGAAAAATAACAAAAGGTACATAAATGAAAATAAAAACAATAATGAAAACTAAAAATAACAGGCAGACAAAATCCTACTTTCTAACAGTACCCCCCAGGGACGCCGCGCCTGGTGGCCTAACAGGCTTAGGAACAGTTTTATGGAAATCAGAGATAAGAGTTTTATCCAAGATATGGCGAGCAGGAACCCAGGAACGCTCTTGGGGCCATATCCTTCCCAGTCGGCGTAGGTATTGCAGTCCGCGACCTCGCTGCGTAACATCCAGAAGCTTGTGAACAGTGAAAGCCTCTCCACCATCGATGAGCCTAGGGGAGGAGGCTCGGGACGGGCAGGGGAGTGGGTGGAAAAACAAACTGGTTTGATATGAGAGACATGAAACACTGGGTGGATTCTACGCATGGAGAGGGGTAATCTTAGCTTAACAGTCACAGGGCTTAAAACTTTCTCTATGGTAAAGGGTCCGATAAATCTGGGTGATAACTTTCGGCTCTCTGTGTGGAGGAATGTCTCTAGTAGACAACCAGACACGCTGTCCTACTTGATAAGATGGTGGGCTTGAACGATGATAGTTGGCTTGCTCTCTCATCTCCTCACCCGACTTGGAGTAAGGCCCCAGTGCTGTCCCAAGTCCGCTTACACCGTTGTATGAACTCCTGCACACTAGGGCGTCCACCTCAGACTCCTGGGAAGGGAATAGAGGGGTTGGTAGCCAAGGCAGGCTTCAAAAGGCGAGATACCTGAGGCGGCAGATGGCAGGCTGTTGGTTGAGTACTCGACCCAGGGCAACTGTTCACTCCAATCCTCCTGATCCCTGGAGGTCAGGCAACGAAGGACACTCTCCAGTTGTTGGTTGGCTCGTTCAGTCTGGCCGTTGGACTGTGGATGGAATCCTGAGGACAGGCTGACAGAAATACCTAGAGACTTGCAGAAGGCTTTCCATACATGAGATCTGAATTGAGGACCATGATCAGAAACAATATCAGAAGGTATGCCATGGAGGCGAATAACATGGTTAACTAACAGGTCAGCAGTCTCTTGGGCAGATGGTAACTTAGGCAATGGCACCAGGTGAGTGGATTTGGAGAAGCGATCAACTATGGTAAGTATTACAGTGTTACCGGCAGATGGAGGAAGTCCGGTGACGAAATCCATGGCTATGTGGGACCAAGGCCTGGATGGCACGGGGAGAGGTTGGAGGAGGCCCGCAGGTGGCTGGTGAGGGGTCTTGTTCTGGCGCAGACTGAGCAGGCAGATGTAAACTCTTTTCACGTCTTCGCGTACTGACGGCCACCAGAACCTCCAGGACAACAGTGCCAGTGTACGGCGCACTCTGGGATGGCAGGCGAGCCGTGAGGAATGGGCCCAGTGTAGAACCTCTGACCTTAGGCCTTCAGGAACAAACAAACAAGATCGAGGACAGTTAGATGGTGGTCCCCAGGCGGTTGAGCCCTTCCCTCGGTCCTCCAATTCCCAATTCAATACCCCCACTGTACACTTTTGAGGAAGAATGGGTTGTGGCTTCCTGGTGGTTAAATCTGGGGCGAACTTCCTAGAAAGTGCGTCTGGCTTGCCATTAAGGGTCCCTGGGCGATAAGACAATGTAAAATTAAAGCGATCAAAAAAAAGTGACCAACGGGACTGTCTGGAGTTTAGCCTCTTGGCAGACTTGAGATACTCCAAGTTCTTGTGATCGGTCCACACTAGAAACGGAACCTGGGCCCCTCAAGCCAGTGTCGCCACTCCTCTAGAGCCATCTTAACGGCCAACAGTTCCGGTTGCCGATGTCATAGTTGCGCTCCGCCTGAGAAAGTCTTGAGAAAAGAAGGCACAGGGGTGAATCTTGTTATCAGTAGCATTGCATTGAGATAGGACTGCCCCTACCCCCACATCAGATGCATCAACCTCCACGATAAACTGCCTCTCTGGATTCGGTTGTTTAAGGATAGGGGCAGTGGTGAATCTCTCCTTGAGATTAACAAAGGCCTTCTCAGTGGCTGGGGACCAAAGGAACGGAACCTTGGGTGACGTGAGAGAGGTAAGTGGGGCAGCTACAGTGCTGTAGTTTGAATGAACCTCCTATAGAAATTAGCGAAGCCCAAAAAACACTGTAGTTCTTTACGGTTGGTGAGCATGGCCCAGTCCTTGACTGCCCTCACCTTCTCCTGATCCATGAGAATACCACCCGGGCCCACCACAAAACCCAGGAAAGGAACGGTATCCTGGTGAAAATCACACTTTAAGTTTGGCGAACAACTGATTCTCCTAAGCGCTGAAGGACTGACCGGACATGGCGTACATGCTCCTCCTTAGAACGAGAGAAAATTAGAATGTCGTCCAGGTAAACAAAAACAAACTGGTTAATCATATCGTGTAGGACATCATTTATGAGGTTCTGAAAAACTGCTGGAGCATTGGCTAGACCAAACGGCATGACCAGATATTCGTAGTGTCCTCGAGCAGTATTAAACGCTGGGTCTTCCACTCATCTCCTCCTTAATCCTAACTAGGTGGTATGCGTTCACGAAGGTCCAATTTCGTGAATATGCTAGCTCCTTGTAAGAGTTCAAATGCGGTGTTCATGAGGGGTAATGGGTAGCGATTCTTTCCGTGATATTGTTCAGGGCCCGTAATCGATGCACGGTCTCAGGGAGCCATCTTTCTTTTCCACGAAGAAGAACCCGGCGCCAGCTGGAGAGGAGGATGGGCGGATGATGCCGCTGCCAGGGAGTCCTCCACATACCGGTCCATGGCCTCTTGTTCAGGTCGTGACAGCGATACAGGCCCCCTTTGGGAGGAGAGGCACCAGGAAGCAGATCTATCGCGCAGTCATAAGGCCTGTGAGGAGGTAAGGACAGAGCCCGTGATTTGGAAAAAACCCCTGCTAGATCATGATACTCCCTGGGCACCCTTGACAGGTCTGGAACAGGATACTCCGTTCTGGGGCAGAAACTGGATGGACTGGCAGGTGCTTTCAATAAGCAGGTTTTCAGGCAGTTGGTACTCCACTCCCCAATCTGGCCGCGTTGCTCCAGTTGATCACTGGGTTGTGGATCTGTAACCAGGGGAGCCCCAGAACGACAGGTGCGGAAGGAGAGGAGGTGATGTGCAACCGGATCCTCTCCTGGTGATTCCCAGAGACAGACAGGGTTAGTGGAGAAGTGACATGAGTGACACGCGCTTAACAATTGACCGTTGAGGCCCATAGCTTTGAGCGGAACTGGTATGGATTGGGGCAGAATCTTTAGTTCGGGCGAGCAGACTTTTGTCGATGAGATTCAGGTCCGAACCTGAGTCAATGAGAGCCAAAGTGCACAGAGTGTTGAGTTCATTGACAATAGTGACCGTATCAGCTTACGTGGAGAGTTGGTATTCTCTCAAACGTGACTAAGGTGCAGACTCACGGTTCCTTCTTGTTCTTGACCGGCAGCTCGCCAAACGATGACCCTCTTGAGCACAGTAGAGGCATACTCCAGTCTGTAATCTTCTGGCGCGCTTCTTGCGGAGAAAGACGGAACCGATCTACCTGCATGGGCTCCTCCGGCCTGGGCTTGCTGGTCTCCTGAATAGGAGCATCGCCCGAGACGGCGAAGAAGGGTTGCCACGCCTGTTCAGACCGGACCGCCTCAGGGATGGTGCGACGCTCGCGTCTGCGCTGCAGGAGGTGGAGTCGATCTGGATCGTAATCTTCATAAGACTCTGAAGATCGGGGGGCAGCTCCCCGTGAAGCCAGCTCATCCTTGATCCTATCCGCCAATCCCTGATAGAACACATCATAGCGCATCTTCGCTCCAGTTAGTAGAGGCAGCCAGCGAACGGAACTTGATGGCATAATCCGAGACGCTCAGGTTACCTTGACGAAGGGCGAGGAGTTCACTGCGGCTTCCCTTCCACGGTAGGAACGGTCGAAGACCTCTCGCATCTCAGCCACGAACGCCTCCAGGGTTAGCGTACAGGGGTGGCCGGCGCCCCACATGGAAGTGCCCCACCCTGGCACGGCCGGACAACAGCGTTATGATGTAGGCCACCCTGGAGCGAGAAGTAGGGAAGGTTAGAGGTTGAAGCTCGAATATGATGGAGCACTGGGATAGGGAAGGCTCGGCAGGTCTGTGGATCTCCCGTGCTCCCTGCGGAGGAGACAGACGGGGGCCCCGGATGGGAGGTGCCACTGCTGCAGCGGCTGGAGGAGCAGGTGGAGTGGGAACAGAACGGCTCCATGAAAGACTCTGGAGAGCAGCCCTCATCTCCTCCAATTCACGTCGTTGCTGTTCGATGACTGTAGCCTGATGTTGTTGGATACGCTGCAGCTCGGTAACATCTGCTGGAGTTGTAGCTGGTCAATTCGTACTGTTAAGAACAGACGGAAACTCCAAATGCAGATCAAACTCAGCAGGGCGTTTATTAGGCGTGGATTCGATCCCTTACTCATGGTCAGTTCAGAAAATAGTCAGAAGCCAGCAAACAGATAGATACAGGTGAGCAGAATCGTAATCAGTAATACAGGCCAAGATCGGGAAACCAGGAAATCAGTCCGCACAAAGACAATGAACAAAAAAAGGGGGGAAAATAAACTAAAGGAAGGAAGGAATGGGGAAAAGGGTAAGGGAAAATAGGAAGGAGAGATTAGGGAAACTAACTAAACAATTGGAACACAAGGGCAAAGGGAATACAAGGACCTATCAATCACACTGCAATCCCACTTCAAACACAAAACTAAAATATACAGACTGATACAAACAGACAAATACTTTCAAAAGAGCAATCACAAACCAAATAGCGAGAGACGAACCAACCAGACAGAGTCAAGGGAAGAACGAATCGACTTGGAACAAAGGGGAATGGGATATTTAAGCACAAGACAATTAACGTGATTGCCTGACTAGATAGGGAACAGCTGTGGCAGGAAGCCAGAGAGGGGCGGAGCCAGGAAGAGCAGGACAGGGATAGGCGAGTAGAATGGAAAGGGCGTGGAAACCTATGCTAATCTGCTCTACACACCCAGGCCCTGATTCTAAACTACTCTCAGGTGCAGACAGGCAGCAAGAACAGAATGAAGGAAGTTAGAATCACCTCACCGAATTAACAGGGGAATTAGTGTGTTAACAAGGACTGACAGGAGGGAAGAACACAAGGGTTTACACTGACAATGACAATCAATCAGAACAATACACAATCACTCAGAAAAATAACAAAAGGTACATAAATGAAAATAAAAACTAACAATAATGAAAACTAAAAATAACAGGCAGACAAAATCCTACTTTCTAACAACATTGCCAGCTGACAGTGGCATTTCCTCGATATCTGTTACCTTTAGCATTTGCACTCAGCAACAGAGTGTTCACATCTGTTATTATTCTCTACAAAGATGGGCAACATGAGCCGGCCCCACCCCCTTATCTCAGCCTCGGACCTGCAGCACATCATAAGTGCTGTAAACGGCCGTCTTATCATCATCCCTTACATTTTTTTTTTGAATGAAATAAGATGAAGTTATATAAAAGTAAAGAAATATAACCTTACCTCGTCCATGTACATGGTTTCGCCGCTCCTGTTTGAGTCACGTCAGCTGTCAGCGGTGCGTGTAAATTGATGAAGACAACAACTCCCATGATTCCACACGATCCCATTGCGTCATCAAACTTGGCCTCTTGTTATTGTTTAGTTAAGCGCCCTCTAGTGGCAGAGAATTACATATTGGGCCTCTAAGCGAAAATTGGACTTCTTAAAAAAATAGCCTTTGAATTTGACATATCTCAATGCATCAATGATTGCCCAAAATTATTATGAATGATGTCAATCAGGTACGGAAGGGGTTCCAGAAAATTGTTAAATTTTGGCAGGCAGTTAAGTGCGCTGCCTATAGGGGGTGCTGCAAAACGCTACTTTTTGCTAAAGTGACCCTTATATTTGAGGCATTTCTAGACTGTGCCCTCAAAATCCCAAGCTAGTTTATGCATGGTATGATTTCATCAGCAAACCTGATACTATGCAACTCGAAATTAATGTGGGATAATTAAGGAGCGAAAGTCAAGGTGGTGTGAGTGTCAGGGTGGCGCTCAAGTCGGTCAAAACGTAAAAATTAGTGTTTTGAGGGGTCACATAATGTTAATGCACCATCATCAGATTTAAATGAAATCTTCTTCATTAGGCAGCCCTGTATGTCTGCTAACTGTTTTATAAAGATTATTGTGGGGTTCATCTGCAAACCCTTCTCTGACCATTATTCCTCAAGTAAAGCATGTGACACCGAGCACATCTCTTTGTGTAGGTACACAATTCAACAATAGATGTCACTGTCTACTTGCACATCAGCTACTGTTCTTCTTATTGCAATGCAAATGTCAGTAGAATAACTCCTAAATATAGCAGTCATCTCTGCTGGGTTCAACGAAACTGAGATGACAATTAGGCCTCTACAGGACATTTACAAACTATCCGTATCAGCAGAACTTGGCTCTGGCAGTGGCCAGTGGCTGTGCAGCCTCTACCAGTCACGACAGGGACAAATATGACCATTTGCAAACCTTTTTTTTTCCCCTAGGCTGGCAAAGGTGTGACCCACCATATGTGGCCTACAATTGGCTAGATTGAATTGCTTTCATGGGTTGGGTTGGTTAGAACTGAGATTGTTTTGGGCAAGAATATCAGAGTAAGCTGATTAGAGGCAGAGACAGGACGATCATGCCTTTACCGTCCCAGGGGGAACAAAATAAGACAGCTGTATTTCCTTTGCCACCATCTATTTTTAATGCCCGCTAATAATGAAGTTGCCCTGTCAAAGCTTCCGCTGCTTCAGTTACACAGGCAGCCAACCACATCCGCCATATCACATTAAGGAAACTGCAAAATGTGGACTGAATTTGTCCTTGGCCTACATCAAAGGTGTCAAACTGGTCCATAAAAAGGCCGAGGGGCTGCAGAACAGGGCTGCCCAACCCTATTCCTGGAGAGCTACCATCCTGAAGGTTATCACTCCAACCAAAGCAAACCACACCTGCTTTCCCAGTTAGAGATCTTGACGAGCTGCTAATGAGTTGAATCAGGTATGTTGAACTAGGGTTGGAGTAGAAACCTACAGGATGGTAGCTCTCCAGGAACAGGGTTGAGCAGCCCTGCAGCAGAATTTCATTCCAGCTGAACAGAAGCACATGTGACACAACTAATCAACTGTGCAGACTGAGATCACTTGAATTAATCAGTTATATCAGGTGTGCTTCTGCTTGGTTGGATTGAAAATTTGCAGCCCCTCTGCCCTTTTACGGACCAGTTTGACATCCCTGGCCAACACAAACAACAGTGTTGAGGGTAGCCGTATTTCATTGACATGTTGGCCAGTTCCCAAGGAGCAAAGATAATGTGCCGTAAATAAATAAGCAAAGCCTTGAACTCACATTTGTGCATTCGAATGCTGTCCTCAACCACAGCATCAACTTTCGGGTGTTTAAACTGATTAATGGGGCTCGGTGAGCAGAGATTTACAGTTGAGTGAGAGTGGACCTGATAATGTCATGAGAACATCCTAAAATACTTCCTGAAAGGAGGCAGGTTTGGATCCTCTGTTTGGAGGAGACATTGTGGGGAAATTTTGGATTGGTGTTCTTGTTTGTTCCTCATCTCCTCTAGGTGCATTTAGAGCAAGGCTCCCTAAGTCCGGCCCTTGAATCCAAATCCAGCCTGGGTTTTCTCTCCTTCTAGGCAATTAGGTGAAGAATCATTGCCACTCATTGGGCAGATTGTCATCAAACCTGATGAAGGGAGGTAAAGGGAGGGTAGAAAACCAGCAGTTCTTGGCCCTCAAAGACCATATTTCGGGGAGCCCTGGTTTGAAGGATTGGAAGATCCTCCCTGATGATGGCGAGAGAATGATTTCTGCGTCACGGGAGGACAGAGGACACAAGAACGCGTAAATTAGCATGATAAATAGGACCTTTGATGGCTAAAATCAGGTGTATTAGTGCTGGGCTGCGCAAAATACCAGCATCCACACTGGCTCTTTGCGGTTAACATTGGACACCCCTGCATTAATGATAAAAATGTAATGATGATAGTGATTTAAACCCTTTGAAACCCTCATTACACTGCCATGTTGAAACAATGGTTAGAGGTGTGCATCTAAGTGCCAAAGTCACATGATTTGAGCAAATAAGGTTTCAATACACTATGCTGTTATGGAACACTTCTGACTTTTGGTGATGAGACAGTCGGGGTCAACAAAGGATCTCAAATGCTTGGTTACTAGTCTCAAATCAGTTGTCTTCACTCACACTTATATGACCAAATTCAAATAGAATTATGCCTGATCCACACTTATTGATTTCAGGTTACTGCAGTTCACCTGATCCCAACAATATTTTCAAGAGAGAGTGAGTTAGAATGGCCACATTTGTGGCTTTCAAGTCAGAGAGAGGGGTACTTATAGCGAGTGTTTTTCTTTTTTGGCAATATTGATCATCATTCTGTTGATTTGGAGAAATGGAAGGAACAAGACGTGGACAATCCTTTCTTCTTCAAGGCCTTGTTACATGAGAACAGTCCAAGGCCAAATTTGCCATTCATGGGCCTTTCACGCATGAATGTTAATTCAATTCACAAATCCAGTTTATTTCACACATAACTAATCGAGTAACTATAAGAATGTTTTGTCGTAAATGGAAGTCTATAAATGAGACATAAACAGTGTATATTATTAATGAAATTTCCCAAATACCTTTCAGTACTTTCCCAAATATTTTTCAGGATAGACGATTATGAATATTATTAAATTACAGCCACATCAAGGCATACCTCTACTTGCAGAGCTACATATTCCATCCAAATCAATTTTTACATTTCTTCGAAGATTTTCTTATTGAACTGTTTTGTCATTTTATTTATTTGTTCATTTATTTTATTTTATTTTATTTTTTCATGATTTTGGGGGAAAGTTTGAGGACGACTATTCCCCCTTGCTAGCAGTATTGTTGGCAGTCCAGTGGGTAGAAGAAACAAGACCGTTGAGGGCAATCATTTGTTCAGATTCAAGTGCATCATTAACCAGTTTACAGTACAGTAATTCAGAATGCAGATCAGACATTCTGATAGAAATACAACAAACCTTATACCGAATTCAAATGATGGGTCTAACAGTGATATTGTTATGGGTACCGGCACACATTGGTGTCAAGGGGAATGAAATGGCAGACAAGGTTGCGAAGGAGGTCACAAGAAATAGTTACAGTGAGTTGGCAGTTAACATCAGCAAGTCTGAAATAAAGAGCATTATTAAGCAGAGATTGAGGGAAAGATGGCAAAAGCAGTGGGAGGAAGAGAGGACAGGAAGACGGTTTTATAGAATTCAAAGGAAAGTGGGAGAAATGAAGTGTGCTGGAGGGAATAGAAGAGACAGGACACTAATGTCAAGATTAAGATTTGGGCACACTGGACTTAACAGTACATTATTCAAAATGGGTAAACACAATACGGGTAGGTGTGACCACTGTGGGCAGGAAGAGACAATAGAACATGCGGTGAAGTACTGTGAGAAATACAAAGCTGAGAGAAGGCTTATGACTGAAAACTTAAGAAAGGAAAAATGCGCTTCAATTTAATAGATATCCTACGAAGGATATCCTATCCTTCGAGAAGTAAGTGTCATAAAATAATGGTTCAGTATTTTATAATGACGAACCTAATTGATAAGATATGAGGTTTTTTTTTTTTTTTGGACGAATGATAAATACTCGACCTCTTGATCCACACTCCATATCAGTTGGTGGCGGTAATGCACCTAGTAACTCTCTGTTCACCGCCAATAAAACTCAATAAAGAAGAAGAAGACTTTTTTTTTTTCCCCCCCCCGACTTTCCTACTTACTTTCAGGCGCTGTGTCGACCTAGTTGTATCTGCAACTCAACAGATTTTGTTTCCTCGTCGACCATATTCATTTTGACGGACCGGAAGCTTGTCCCAGGAACATCACTCAATGGAGTTTACATCTGAATGGAGCATGTGTAATTTTGTATACATGTAGTGTTTGACATATATTGGTTATTGCTATCCAATATGGCTGCAAAGCGTAAAGCTGATATATTGGTGCCTGCAGAGGAAAGTGATCAGTTACTTATCAGACCTCTGTGAGTTTATCCCTCTGTATTTTCAATGAAAAAAACGACTAAGTATACCGTTAGCCAGGGAGCTAGCTAAGTCGCTTCCAAGGTTTTAAGAAAACTTGCTTTCCTATGAGCGAACTGAACTGTGACTTTGTGATGAACGTAGATAAGTTGCATATTTAGTGATGAAAAGCCGCATGCAATGGCAAACTACTAAACAGCGGGAGAGAATGGTGATATATAAGCTATCTAGCTAATTACATATCCGTACCTTGTTGGCTATTCCTCTGAGTCGGTTGCGTTTAGTCAGCTTCAGTTTGAATGAAAATGAGCGCATTTTTAGTCGATGGCAGTTGCATTATTGTTGTTTTGGCAGGGCAGTCCTTTCGTCCGTTAGTGTTATGTATACTATAATCACCTATCGCGCTGAAAATTAATGCCATCATGTGGCTCTGTTCTGTGCTTCGTTCACTGACAGTGGAGCCGGACAGGAGGTGGGGAGATCATGCATCATCCTGGAATTCAAGGGACGAAAAATAATGGTAAGCAATCTGCTTATTCCTTACCCATGTCACCTTCTTTTTAATTTCATTTTTTTATGGAAACCTGCCTCGTTCATTTCTGTAGCTGGACTGTGGCATCCACCCAGGACTGGAGGGCATGGATGCTCTTCCCTATATAGACTTGATAGATCCGGCTGAGATCGATCTGCTTCTCATCAGCCAGTGAGTCTGAATATGCCCGTTCCATGATTTTGAAAGCTGTTTGGATAGCGAACACGCGTCGAAACTGTGGATGTAGCGATTAATGTTACCCGGTTTTTTGCAGTTTCCACTTGGATCACTGTGGTGCGCTACCGTGGTTTCTTCAGAAGACGAGTTTCAAGGGAAGAACCTTCATGACACATGCTACTAAAGCCATTTATCGCTGGCTGTTATCAGATTATGTCAAAGTCAGGTAAGTGTATTCTATTTTTAAGTCTGTTACTATGAACACATTTTAAGGCCCGTTGTTCATTTAAGTGCTGAAGGTTTTGAGTAGCCATTTAGAAAAAGAAATGTATGGGCACTGGAGCAGAACTAACCAATTAGAATTGAATATGTGCAACGTATGGGAACTCATGGGAAATTTCGATATGCTTCATGGAAACAAAAACAAGAGAGATGTGCTTTGAAAAGTACTTGAACTTCTGAATTTTTCTTGAAGAAATTTCAGTTTGGGTGTCAGTCTGCTTTTCGATTTTGAACTTGTGGTGAATTTATTCATAATCATGTAAGATTTTTAGTTTAATCACTGTGGATTAACTGATATAATTTGTATAGTGTCAAAGCAGGGGTTGTTTTTGTATGATTTATGTTTCTTCCTGTAATTCTATTTGCTATGACTACTCAGAACGTACATATACTACATTTGATGAAGACCTCTCTTGTTTGTAGTAACATTTCGGCAGACGACATGCTGTACACTGAGACTGATTTGGAAGAGAGCATGGACAAGATCGAAACCATAAACTTTCACGAAGTGAAGGAGGTGGCCGGCATCAAGTTCTGGTGTTACCATGCAGGCCACGTACTGGGGGCAGCTATGTTCATGATTGAGATCGCCGGAGTGAAAGTGAGCCAATGAAGTTGTGACATAACTGGGCTGGGGAAAATGTCCACTATTGTTACAAAAATCTGGTTCATCACGATGGACGTGGTCTCATTTTATTTCTCCCTGTCTGTCTCACACTCCCTCTCTGGCCCCCCCCCCCCCCGGCCCTCCGCCATCTGCCAACAATATAGCTGCTGTACACTGGCGACTTCTCACGTCAGGAGGACAGGCACTTGATGGCAGCGGAGATTCCCAGTGTCAAGCCTGATATCCTCATCATTGTAAGTGATGTTGGGGTCTATAACATTTAAACGGTGCTCCTGAGTGTGGGTGTTTTGTTATGCTGTGTCCTACACTACACAAAGGCACAACACAGTGTGACAATGGGCTAGACTCTAAATTTTTTTTCAAGGTAATTAGAACTATAGTAATGCATCTAGAATCTTGAGTGTGCTCCTGAATGTATTTTACAGTCGGCTCATATCAATCTTCTTCGAGCAACTTGATGCCTAAAATGGGAGCCCTGCAGCACCCAAGATATGGATTAGTGATTTGTCGTTAGCCTTGGTATTGATGGATTTGTTTGGTGAATATGAATTGGAACCATGTAAATATAGGAAATGGTGTAATGTGTGACAGGTGTGCAGTATTGCTGGGGAAACTTATTTTTAACCTTTTATGTTTGAAAAGCAACTCCTTTTGAGGTATTTGATTTAGGTGTGCATGTTAAACTAGTTTTCATATTCATCAGTTGATAATACGATGGCTAAATTTTCAGTGCATTGTGTGTATGGTTTAAATGGATGTACTTACTAGTTGCTTAAGGAAATTTAGCATGATCACGTATCCTCCATCCCCAGGAGTCCACATACGGAACACACATCCATGAGAAGAGGGAGGAGAGGGAAGCTCGGTTCTGCAACACGGTCCACGACATCGTGAACCGGGAAGGTCGCTGTCTGATCCCTGTGTTCGCTCTGGGGCGAGCCCAGGAGCTGCTGCTCATCCTTGGTAAAATGGCTATATAGTTCTGGGTATGAAGTGGGTCATTGGTGCTGCCCGTAATTGGGGTAGAGTTTAGGGTTGCATTTACGGTCATCCCTACATTGTTTGAAATGAAGTGTGTCCCTTTGTACCTCTGTGGTATCACAAACTGTCATTTGTTGTACATAATCGATTTCTCATGCTGGAAAAACTCAGCGGTCTTGCTTTCTTTGGTAGGATATATTCACTGAAGCAAATTTATAAGATGGCTTTAAAACTATACTGACCAAAAAAAGAAACGCAATCACGTAATCCGGTGCCAAATTTCGACAAACCCATTGAGAAAGATGCTTCTGCTCCAAGTTATTTTTGGAGGTGAATACTTCTACCATACAAATTTTCGCGGTCACAGCGTGTATTCTGGAGCCGCCATTCGTCCAGAACCAAACATCGGCAGTGCTTGGGTTCGAGTACTGCCATTGTCCTAACACTTCCATTTTTGTTTTGAGTTCCTCGTAGACACCGGGGCCAATAAAAGTCCAACTGAAAATGAGTAAAAATCAGACGGGTTATAATGCCACGACTAATGGAAGTTCAACAAGATCGCGTGATTGGGATGCTACAGGCCAGAAGTAAAGTTAAATAAAGTTGCCTGTCAATTCGGCGTGCATTCTGCAACAATTAGTCGCCTCAGAACCAGATTTAATGCCACTGGACATACGGCCGATCGCCCCAGCTCCGGTAGGCCACGTGTTACGACTCCAGCGTCTGACCGTCGTATCCGCTTGGTGCATCTGCAGGATCACTTCCAGTCGGCAACTCAAACTGCCGCTGAGATGCGTTTCTCAACGCCGTCTGTTACCATGATGAAATTCTCCGTCCAGTCGTCCTTCTGTTTGTCCAACGTCACCGACTGACTTTCCAACAGGACAACACGCGTCCGCACGTGGCACGTATCTGTATAGAGTTCCCTCAAGCTGAAAACATGCAAATCCTTCCCTGGCCAGCGTTTTCTCCAGATCTAGAACACTTGTGGGACATTCCGGATAGAGCGATCCGGAGACGTCAACCACCACCAGCTACAGTACGTCAGCTAAGACAAGCATTGACCGAAGAGTGGAACAGCGTTCCACAAGCAACAATCAGACATCTGGTGATGTCCATGAGACGCAGGTGTACCACTGTGCGCGACGCTAACGGGGGACGTACAAGATACTGATAGTGTCATTTGTGTTTTGTAATGTCGAGCTTCATCTTGTTAAATAAAAGCCAACATGGCGATCTTCCAACCTGATTTTTGTTATCTATTGTCTGAGATTCCCTCTTTCATTTGATACCAATGAAGTGTTGATTAATAACAGTTACACTTGATAAAATCAAGAAATAGAAAATTGCATTTCTTTTTTTGGTCCGTATATTATCGCAATTACAAGGGAGGGCAAAGAGTGACTGGTCCCCAATTTCAGAGAAAGTAAAGTCAGTCAGGCATAGCTGCAAAACAGTTTGATAAAAGTAAAAATTTTGCTGCCAATTTATTCCCACAATATATGTATGGGATTAGTTATAAAGGAATTGGGTGGCATTTGTATTGATCGTTAATAAAAAAAGCATTATTTGAAATGCGTAAGTGAAATATTCCAATGTGCACTGCATGATGCTGGAGTCAGGGCAGAATTCCCATCTTTGTTCTGCGCACAGATGAGTACTGGCAGAATCACCCGGAGCTCCACGACATTCCCATCTACTACGCCTCTTCGCTGGCTAAGAAGTGTATGGCGGTGTACCAGACCTACGTCAACGCCATGAACGACAAGATCCGCAAAGCCATCAACATCAACAACCCTTTCGTCTTCAAGCACATCAGCAACCTCAAGGTAATAAAATCAAATAAATTGGGCTTTAAAAAGACAGCCGCAAACTGAATAAATGGCTCAGAGAAGCATTGTTAACCTTGTCAGTGCTAAATTAATTTTCATTAGTAATATCCCTGCGGCATATAATGCGGGGGGATATAGTCATGGGTGCGGTTGTCTGTCCGTCCGTCTGAACATTTAGTTTCCGGAGCATAACTTGAAAACCTTTCAATATTTTTTAACAAAACTTGGTGTGCACATTAATCATGACTTGAAGTGCTGCCTTTTGCTAATCCAAAATTGATGAATTTTGTATTTTTTCTGGTTTCCATGGAAACATGTCGAACTTAGAATTTTAGGGGGTATGGTTTGTTTCCGGAGCAGGTGGCATTTTCATTCTTTCAATATGTGGGGCTGGGGGGATACGCCCTCTCCTGATGGCTCTTAGTATTAAATACAACACAAAATATACTATTCAAAAAAAGTAGGGGATATTGGATTTACAAGTACCATGAAATGCAGATCATGAGGTCAGGAAGGAAACAAATGACATAAAAACATTAAGGAAACATTTGTCAATTTATTCGAAACCCTGTGTACAGTCAGTAAAGGACAGATTCTCCAGAATAAGGGTCGACACAAACACAGGGTCACACAGCAAATTTACCACCATTGTGAAACAGAGTCAGTAGCGGGTAAAACCCCCTCGGTTGGCTAGACAAGCTCGAATTTGGCGTGGCATACTCCTAACGAGACGTCCCAGGTCATTTTGGGGAACGTTATTCCATTCCTGTTGCAATGCTGCAGCAAGTTCTTGGGCATTGGCAGGAGGTTGTTGACGCGTTAGGCGTAGCCGCTGTCCAAGCATGTCCCAGACATGCTCGATGGGGGAAAGGTCCGGACTGAGTGCTGGCCATGGTAATGTGGTGATATTCTGCTGCTGGAGGTAAACTGTAACGATCCTGGCCCTATGACATCTGGCATTGTCATCTTGGAAAATGAAACGGCGGCCATAACGACGTGCAAACGGCACAACATGGGGTGCCAAGATGTTGTCCCGGTAGTACTGCCCTGTGACACGCCCAGCAACAACATGCAAGTCTGTTCTGCCGCAGCAGTGATGCCTCCCCACACCATTACAGATCCACCCCCATACGGATCATGTCTAATGACGTTAACGTCATGGAAACGTTCGTTACGTCGGCGCCAAACCCCCCTGCGTCTGTCAAGGAAGTCCACAGTGAACCTCGACTCATCTGAGAACATTACGTTGTTCCATCGGGCGATTATCCCAGCGTTGATGATGACGACACCATTGGAGTCTGGCCCTAATGTGACGATCCCTCAAACAGGGAATGACACGAGGACGCCGGGCGTGTAAGTGAAATCTGTGCAGACGATTCCTGATGGTCTGGCCACTCACTACCAAGCCAGTATCCCTTGAAGTTGAGACCTTATCTGATTTGCTGTTACCATACGATTTCTCAAGACAATAGTGCAGATGAATCTGTCCTGAGCCTGAGTTGTTGCCCTTGGTCGACCCGGATCGTGGTCTATCCTGAACAGACCCTGTAGCACGATGTCTGGACCATAATCTGCTGATGACAGACTGGGAAACATTCATTGCCCTTGCCACAACGACCTGTCTTGTGCCAACCTGTAGCATGCCAAGGGCACGAACCTCTCCTCCTGTGTTAGACGGCGATGGTCTCTGTTTAATTAACGACTTCAACCACTGATAATCTGATGCTTTCTCTTCAAAATCTTCCTTTACAGTGGCTCTAACCTTCCAATTCAGAGTCATGCAAATTTGTGGCACAACCCCCTTGATCATCAATAGCATCCCGTGCAGATCGTGAGAGTGTCATTGATGTGTTTGGGTGATGAATTTCTTTGGAAATGCTTCCTCAGTAAGGAACTATACAACATGGTTTCATATCCCTTTGTATATGTGAAAATTTTGATCTCAGAATAAAATATCCCCTACTTTTTTTGAATAGTATATTTCCCACATGGGACACTTCAGCACTGAATCGATCACATTAGAATTTCTTGCTCCTCAAAGCCAGGAAAGTCAGCTTCATTTTTGCTATCACTTTCAGCATGCAGTGTATCTAGATACTCCGTATTTTCATTGTTAAACTCACCGCCATCACATGACAAGTTCTTGAACGCCAGCATTTTGAAACAACACAAGGTCAAAATCAACTAAACAAGAATATTGTAAAGATTCATTCATAGGATGACTATGTAGCTCAAAGAAATTGTTACAATGCACACTCCGGGGCCCCTAGCAACCAGTCCCCTGCGTGGCTGTGGAAACCCTAAAATCTGATTGGTACAGTGAACCACATCTACCCCTCAAAACATCTTTTGCTGCTACTAGCAGTTATGGCTGGAAACTTCCTCACAGCAATAGCCTCGATCAGCAACCGTTATGATTATTGTTTTCGCAGCTATAGCCGCAACTAGCGCTTAAAGGGTTAATTAACACAAAGCGTAGCGCGGGATATTGCAACGATCCGTCCGTCTTTCCATCCGGAAAAGAAGGAACAAATTTTCTCAGAAACTACTTGAGCTTGATAAATGAAAGTTTGCGTGTGTCTGTTAGCAGTCATGACCTTGATTGGGTTCAAAATGATCATTCCATGGCTGCGGGGCGTATTGATGACAGTGTCTTCTAGTTTCTACTTGAATGAATATTGTCTACCTACTACAAAAATGTTTTTTTTTTTTCTGCAGACTATCACTTGCCTCCAGAAGATCTTCTGTGTGACTTAGGAACAGTAGCTGTTCTGCATTTCTATTGTGCGCAGAAAAGAAATTGATGACTGTCCTTTTTGAGCAATTAACACATTATTGTGTTTGTAATCATCAAAAGGACATGGTAGCGAAGTTACTTGGTTAACCAGTCAGTAGTGCAGCTACAGCAGAAAGGCTCCATGAGAATTCTTGTCCCTCCGTCAGTAACGTCACAGGGAGGCCAGCGGCAGATCTGGTGATTGTATATCTATATTTGTGTCTCGTCCCACTCAGAGCATGGACCACTTTGATGACATCGGCCCCAGCGTGGTGATGGCGTCTCCGGGTATGATGCAGAGTGGCTTGTCTCGAGAGCTATTCGAGAGCTGGTGCACGGATAAGAGGAATGGCGTCATCATCGCCGGGTACTGTGTGGAGGGAACCCTCGCCAAGGTGGGCTAGGTCACTGGATTTTGTATAAACTACAGTATTTTACATTTGCCTGTGTCACACACTGATGTATGCCTTTTTTTGTTTACTTTTTGTGAATGCACCGAATAATGACTTGGTCAAAGGTCATAGGGCAGTTAGTGATGATGAGACTGAGTTTTGTTGGAAGTTAAAGCTGAGATGGAGGGACTTAATGGTCATTAATGACATGGGAGTGAACACCATTTGCTTGCGTGTAATGTGAGAAAAAAATTTTGCTGATATAGACCCATCTGGTAGAGGCAATACCATTGGGATTAGATGACCCCAATATGCCCATGGATGAAATAAAAACCAAACAAATTTTTGTGTATTTTGTTGTTGAATCGAAGAGAACTGAGGAAAAAATAGTTAAGTTGCTATTGGATGCTGATGCTATTGGCAGACAGGCCACACCCACCTGCTTTCTGATTGGACATTTTAAAACAATTTCATCTTTTTGAACTGCTGCAAACCACGCAGAGCTAAAAAGGTCTAATTGTCAGAAGTAATTTGTCTCGGTAATCTTTGAGAAAGCCATTAGCACTGTGGGCAGTGGCCATAAAATGGCTATGACTATACTTCCAGCACATCCGAGGTATTGTTGCTTCTTGCGTGTCTTTGCACTGGTGCGACTGTGAGGGTCGTTCTCATTGGTCGCCTGGGTGTGTCCCCCTGCAGCACATCATGTCCGAGCCGGAGGAGATCACCACCATGTCAGGACAGAAGCTTCAGCTGAAGATGTCGGTGGACTACATCTCCTTCTCTGCTCACACCGACTACCAGCAAACCAGCGAGTTCATCCGCGCCCTGAAACCTCCTCACGTGGTATAACTGCAGCCCTATGAGCCTTTATCAAAGTTATCTTAAAATTTATGCCTTGCTGGTTGTATTTTTTCTGAATGTTTCTGATGAAACCTCCTCATCATCTGTGGTCCTCTGTTCTTAACATTTTTTAATAATTAATTTATTTGACCATTTAAGAATGAGATGGCAGCGGGTTACTAATCTTAATAGATGCACAAGAAAAGCAACAGACTTATTTCTATGACTGTCTAAACAGAGACTGATAAATATAAACAGAGACAGTGATAAATATAAACATAAACGGTGATAAATATAAACACAGACGGTGATAAATATAAACATAAACTGTGATAACTATAAACACAGACAGTGACAAATGACCCAGACGTGATAAAAGCTGTTCTCCAGTTTGGAGAAGTTCATAGTTTTTCCTGTTCTCAAAGGGAGAAAGACAGTATTCCAAGAGGGAGTAAAAATGGTTTGCTCATGTTGGGCACTCTGTAGGCGGATGTGCAATTTTCTTATATTTACCTCTACCAAGGAGGTTATGTTTTCACCCGTTTGTTTGTTTGTCTCTCCGTCTGTCTATCTGTGAAAAGGATAAATCAAGAAGTTATGAACGGTTTGGCTCAAAATTTGGTAGAATGATGGGTGGTAGTCCACAGAAGAGTTGATTCGATTTCGGAAGCAATCCGGAACATATTCTGGATTCTGGATCCAGAAGAATTGCAATATATTTGTCTAACGCTGGTCTGTGTGATATTCCTGACAGGATAACTCAAAAAATTCTGAATGGTTTGGCACGGAATTTGGCAGGATGATAGGCGGTAGTCCAAAAAAAGAGTTGATTTTTAATTTTGGAAGTGATCTGGAACATATTCTGTATCCAAAAGAACAGATATATGGCGCGGTAGCGGTATGCGCTCGATCGAGTGCCCTCTCGTTTTTGCTCTGGACTCCAAGTAATTTATATGAGACAAAGAATTTAAAGTTCAAACTCTCAGCTTTAATTTTACAGATTGATGTCAGGTATTATAATCTTTGGAACGTCCACCATTTTTGTGCGTACTGACTGCCCAAATGCCTGCAGACTACTCTGTGTATGATGGTGTGCCTATTGCTCGAAGCCCTAGTTTAGCTGTGGTTCTCCTGGGCAGATCCTGGTGCATGGGGAGCAGAACGAGATGGCCCGGCTGAAGGCGGCGCTGATCCGGGAGTACGAGGACAACGACGAGGTCCACATCGAGGTCCACAATCCCCGCAACACGGAGGCCGTCACCCTCAACTTCAGGGGAGAGAAGCTGGCCAAGGTGAGCTGGTGCTAATCAGGTGTGATCGGATCTTCACCCAACCCCAGGCCACGGTGTCTGGAGCCGTTTAAGATCTGTTTTTCCAAAAGGCTGCCAGATAAGACCCAGAGAAAAAGGTGTGCAGGTATAGTTTTGTCAGGGACTGAAAAACAGCAGACACTGTGCCCCTCCCAAACTGGACCTCCTGACTTAACCCCATCACCTTTCCTCTTCTCAGGACACCGTTCTCCCCATTCCTTTGCCATCAGTGTCAGTAATAGATGGAAATACATTTTAAAGTTAAAGATATTTTAATTGTTAATGCAGTGAATTGGCTGTTGAACTTCATGAAGATCATCATACTATATCCTATACTGTCAGTATTTTACATTTCTCATTCTAGTGCAGCGCCGTTAAACTGCTGCTCAGCTAAACTTCAGACTCGACTCAGCCCTTCCTTTGGTCCTCAGCACTACACTCGCCAAGTTTGAAGTCCATCGTGTCAACGGCTGTCGAGATATACGAAGGACACACATGCGCATGCACTCTGAGATTCCTTGCTTTGTAGTATGATGAAGATTAGGGATGCACCGATACCACTTTTTTAAAACCGATACGAGCACGAGTATTTTATTTTGTGTACTTGCCGATACCGAGTACCGATACCGATATTTCTGAAATGTTTTCCAGGAAAATACAATGACAATTTCTGAGTACAGGTTTTATTTTCTTTTTATAACAAGCCTAAAAGAGGCCAATATCAAACGATTCACATATGGCTATTTCCAAAAAAAAAAAAGAGTAGGCCTAACTGCTAAAAATCTTTCTCTATTTAGGCCCGACAAAAAGCCTTTGAACTAGCACTGCCATCAAATGAGGCAAAACATTACTGAAGCTTGACAAAGGAAAAGTTAACTCGCTGCATAGGCAAGGTAACACGCCCAACTTCATGAAAAGTCAGTAGAACTATTAATTGGCACAGATAGTTTCTACACACATTCATAGGTATTCTCAATCCAACTAAAGTCAATAATAGCTTTCCAAGCAAACAAGGCATCACTTTAAGTGTGTGGTATCGCCATATTTCAATTACACAAATGACAAATGAAAAAGATTTAACTTAACCACAACTAAAATGTTTAAGGTAACCATATGTTACTAATATATTTGTTGTAAAATAAGAAGATTCACAATTCTAAGTCTCCGTGTGTGTGATTGTGGGTGTGTGCTTGTGCGCGCTCGGCTTGCTTGTAAATATTCAATAACTGATCCGGGTGTGCCATCTAGTGGTAGAATATTGTAATTGCGTGCATAAATTTGCAGCTCCATGTTCGCTGGCAGAAACATCTGCACAAAACGCTTAAGATACCCTGCCGAGCACCGTTGTTCTTTTTGAACACGCCGCATCCAGATAATCCTTAAATAATGAATTATATTCATATTTTAATTTTTAACGTGTAGTGAAGTGGCCAGTGTCAAAGTAACAAAGAAAAAGTATACTTTTTATCTTTTTAAATGTAGTAGAGTAGAAGTCGATTAAAAAAAAAAAAAAAAAAAAAAAAAAAAACTCAAGTAAAGTACAAATCCTCAAAAAACTACTTAAGTACTGTAAACGAAGTTGCCTACATGTACTTCTTTACTATACACCTCTTGTGTGTATCTTGGCGTATGCCTGCATGTGATGTGATGACTATAAAGCTCTCTTTCGTGATTTTTTCTAACTCGTTGTCTCCCCTAGACATAGAAGTCAGATCATACAAAATACTGTAGCCTATGCGACCGTGAGCAGGCAGTTACCTTGTGTCTTACATTAAGTGGTATCGGTCGTGGTATCGCAAATGTGGGCGATACACAGTACGAGCATATTAATATGTATCGGGCAGATACCCGATACTGGTATCGGTATCGGTGCAACACTAATGAAGATGATGATGATGTGAGATTTGTAATTTTAGAAAAACTGTGCAGCGGTCTGTATGTTGCAGAGGTCGCGTTAACCAAATATTTTCCGTCATTGACGGATTTTTTTTAATAATGACGGAATATTTTGAAGGCCGTCCGTCATTTTGACAGAATGTAATTCACACCCCCGTCCAATTGGTGGTGGGTGTCATATTGTCTTGAGCATTGTCTTTGATCTGTATGACAGAGATGCCAAGTCTCACGCATTCGGCATAGGTCTCACGCATTTTTTAGGCTTATTCACCGTAATTAATGAGATTTTCACGCGGAATTAAAATCCTCATGCATTGAAGTTTCAGTTTCACTTGTGTGGAGGTGGACCTCACTATGGAAAGCGATAATGACTCTGGACTTTTCGTGCTTCTCTTTACTCAGGGATTGGAAACAATGCATGTGTTTCATGATCGTTTAAATTGTTTAAATGAAATAAGACCATTTGAAACATCTTTATGCAATTCCATTGCTTTCAATCCCTCAAGACAAGCCTGAGAATTCCCGAGTCATAATCAATTTCCGTGTCACTAGTGGGGAAATCCACCGTAATGCACATGAAACTGATTAACTTAATATGCAATGACTTGAATTCCGCAAGTGAATTTCTTTAGTTTGCGTGGATTGAATAATTGCTGACTACGGCACAGGAACGTGAATGCCACTAAAAGGCGAGAACCTCGAGCCGAATGCGTCAGACTTGGCATCTCTGGTATGATCCTGTATTCCTCATATTTTTGTAATATGATCATTTGCTCTTCATTTGTAAAATATGCTGCTCTGCTGCTGGTAGATGATTGGTCATATGCTACAAACGCCATCTCTGTTATGTGAACACGGAGATATCTAGGTGGGGAAAGCCGCGGTTGACATAACGAGTTGATAAGCAGCTTCGTAGGACCGCTTAGCGAGACTGCGGTTGTTAGGCTTAGTGAAGCCCAGCAATGACTGAAAGGATTGTTCATTTGCGCACTGTTACTGTGTGGGGGGAGAAATCATTTGTTATGTTTTATAAAGTTCATACAGCAGTAAGTTCGAAAATCCACGCAGTGCTGTATTTAATACAGTGCGCAATGTGTGTGTACATGAATCACTGTCGGCATCAGCTAATGCATAATTTATAAATTATTCTGTTTATTTTATTAAAAAAATAAACGATAATCATTTTAAAAAATAAAATTACAATGACGGATAATAATTGATTATGACGGAAGTTTTATTCCCCTGTCTGTCACAATGACGGACAATCAGAAAGTGGAATGCGACCTCTGGTATGTTGTCAGTTTTTTTTTGTGTGTGTGTGTGTGTTTTGTTCGTGTTTGCTTGCGTTATCTCCTGCTTTCCCTTGTAGGTGATGGGCTGCCTGGCGGATAAGAAGTGTGTACAGGGCCAGAGAGTGTCTGGCATTCTAGTGAAGCGGAACTTCAACTACCACATCCTAACCCCCTCGGATCTGTCAAGTAAGCTGTTTGATACGAGACCGAGGTGTTTTCTGAAGAAGCGTGAGTGTCGACCCTGACCTCCCCTCTCCCCCCCCGTCTCAGACTACACAGACCTGGCCATGAGCACGGTGAAACAGACTCAGGCAGTCCCCTTCACCGGCCCCTTCTCCCTGCTGGTCAACCAGCTCCGCAGCCTGGCTGGTGGGTCATTATCGCCTCATGAACAGTTAGTCACCAAAACAGTACCATCACGTTAATATAGTCTCTATCTGGGGCGTGTTTCCCAAAAGCGTAGTTCCTCCATTCACAGTCAATGGGTCCAACTATCTAAGTTAGCATCTCTGATTTCGGGAAACGCACCCCTGCAGTATTAGCATGTTAATATAGAGACAAAGAACCAGATTGTTGGAAATGAAGGGTCAGCTGTTCTTGGCTCCTATGCTTTCCAGCACAGAGCCCTGAGGGAAACTTTTCAATGGCACGTGACAAAACTGTTCTTTATGCACATAATATTGCTCAGTGTACTTGCGTATCAGAGTGAGTTTTTGTGGGTCTTCCTCTCATTATTCTTTATGGAAGAATATTAGCTTCTCAGTTTGCTGTTATCTGTACATTAGCATTAATAAATTGGTAACATATGTGCATGTTCTTTACTCAGGAGATGTTGAGGAGTTGGAAAATACAGACAAGAACACCCTGAGAATCTTCAAGAATATCACACTGGTTCATGAGGTCGGAATGGTCTTGCTGGAGGTGAGACCAATTCGTTGTTGCATTCCTTGTACAATATTTTCTGTCTCTCTCACCTATTTAACGCTTTAAGGTGGGAAATCACAAATATGGGATTAGAATATTCTTAGATGAGAATTATAATGCTGATGTACCAGGATCATAGCTTGTAATTTACAGCTGTAGCGTTCAAAAACGTAGAGTTAGAATCTGGATAAATGTTACGAAGAACATCTTTTTCCAATGGTTGAAATATAGGTGATGAATTTGTCTCGATTTAAATGTTTTTATGTTCTCGCAAATGTGGAACAAATTCAAATGGGTTGTTTTAATTGAAAAGCTAGATAAACTAATTATACTTTTGTTCTTGCAGTGGATTGCCAATCCCCTGAACGACATGTACGCAGATGCTGTCACCACTGTGGTACTGGAGGTCCAATCTAACCCAAAAGCCCAGAAAGGTTAGGACAGTTATCAACTTTACCCTCCAAAAATGTCTTTCTGGACAGGCATGTTCATTGTATCTCCCCGACGACGATTGTCGGTAGATGCTATGGTTTAGTTCCGGGGCCGCTGCCGCCGCCGCAGAGGTTTTCTGTTCCGGGTCTCTGGAAGCCGCAATTATTACAGGAATTTCTCTAAATTTCACACAGGCGAAGATATTGATTGAACAATGCTCAAGACCAATTTTCGCGAATTTCGGACATCCAGTATGGCTGCCGGCGGCCATTTTGTCCAAAATTTGGGGATCAGGGAGATATACGACTTGGTCCCTGTGGCGACGGAGTTATCTAGTTTTATAATATATAGCGGAAATGGAGTTTGCGCAGATATTATGGATTCGCTCTGAATGTCACTGGTATATAGAGGTGATGTCAGTGACTCTACAAACTTCTATATTGCATCACCACCAGGCTAAACTTCTCGTTTTTAAAAATGCTACAACTCAAATGGCTTCAATTCAAATCCTGTTGCCAACATTCCTGGAGCATAAAGGAGGAACCGTAGATATCTTTATGGCTCTATTATATGGGCTGTAGCTCCACCATTAGATGAAACTACAATTCCAAATGGAATAAGTCAAACTGATCTAATGGGAATCGGATCCACTTTGCTGTGCTCATCTTGGTGCATGATACTATGACCATTCCTGTATCACTACCTTTTGGCCAAATTGAACTTTTTCAAAAATAAAATAAGTCTAAAAGTTTTTATGGGAATTGGGTGAAATTTGAAATTTGAACATTTTGAGACCAGAGTTGTTCCCCTGTTGATTTTCTGGACCCTGTACACTTTTCTTTCGGGCCACCACTAAGCCAAACTGAATTTTGTCTATGGGAAAAATGCTATTTATTTATTTATTGATAATGTCCACATTGGGAGAATAAATACAGATACATGTAGTAAAACATATGACACAGAGAGACATATAGTTCATCTGTAGTTTGGGGGATGTTCATGCATGGACAGCCTTTGTCTATTTGTAATACCGGATGCTATTTGTTCTCTATTGAGTACAACAATATTAGCTTGGCTTTAGTTACTGTGAGCATGATAAGTGAAATTTTCTCACCCCATTGAGGAATCTCAAGTCAGAAATTGCTTGCCTCTTTAGCTGATATTAGCCTTGTCGAGCGATAATGTAATAGAAATGAGATTAAAATCCAGCGATTTCACAAAGCTATTTGACAGTGCTTATTTATCTTTTGCAGTGTAACCTCTTGAAAAAGATGTGAGTTTACTTTTTGGCATACTTCAGATGGTACAGAATTCACAGATGATAACATGGTGTTTCTCCTAGGAAAATGAAATGCTAATGAAAGCTTTCGATGACTTTTCATTATTCAAATGGGAGCACTTTGATAAGAGAGAATGGGGAAGTGTTGGGGGAGGGGGGGAAATTTTCTAAGCTTTTTTGGACAGAATATGTAGCAGCACGTAACTATACTAGCAGTACTTACAATTGGCTGATCCTACTCTTTATGTTCTGTGCAGCATTGGAGTATCAAATGTATTTTGGCATTATTTTATGGTTAGATCATAAAGCAGTTTAAGATTATATTCCTGATTGCATTGACTTGAGTGTTTCTGACTCTTGTTCCCGCTAATCTGTTCTGCCTCTTCTGTTCGCAGTCATGAAATCCGATGAGGAAACAAAGGACTTGAATGTTTTCAGGAAAAGGCTTGAACTTATGCTGCAGTAAGCACAACTCCCCTTACAATTGGGCAATACTCTGTTAAATGCAAAAGAACTGTTGTCGAATGTGACACTGTTTCCCTGTTCAAATTTGATTTGTATTTTTCAAATCAGTTTATGACTTTATGAATTGATATCATTCAAAGTCTGCAATTAATTTATTTGTATCCTAGAAAATTATTAGAACAGTGTCATGCTTTTGCATTTTCACTGAGTAAGTTTGTCTTTGTAAAATGGTGATAAGGGTTGATCTTGGATCAAGGGACTGGATATTTGGATCAGAGAGATCTATGAATGTCTGTTTCTTACTCATATGTAGCGCTAGGAATTGCGCGTTCAATAAATAGTGGATGGATGCCCTGAACATTTTGGTTGCAGCAGGGCATGATTTACTTGGGTAACCCAGCAGCCATACCACTATTCGATCTGCTCCAGCCGCGTGGCTGAAGCTAAGCAGGTGTGGGCTTGGTCAGTACTTGGATGGGAGACCACCGAGGAAAACCAAGTTGCTGCTGGAAGAGGTGTTGGTGGGTCAGTAGGTGGTGAACTCCCCTCTGGCGGAATAATCCCCAATGCCCCAGTGCAGTGACAGGGACACTGAACTGAAGGAGATGCCGTCTTTCGGATGAGACGTTAAACCGAGGTCCTGACTCACTGTGGTCATTAAAGATCCTATGACACTCTTCGATAAGAGTAGGGGGTTCCCCGGTGTCATGGCTAAAGTCCCAACCTGGCTCTTTCGACCTATCACCTAATCATCCCCTGATCTAATTGGCTGTGCAAATTGCCCTCTCCCTCCCCACCTCAACCGCCTGGGCTCCCTTGAATAAGAGATTTCAATCTCAACGGGACTTCCCTGGTTAAATAAGGGTTTAATAAATAAAAAAAACCCTGTTACTGAATGCTTGTTTGCTTCCATTAAAATTTTCAATAGCTGAAACTGCTACGCATTTGCAAGTGCTAGTCCCATCATCTCTCAGTTATTAGATGAAGTTAGTACTTAGGTGTATGCGAAGCTGCTACAACTAGGAAGTACATAGTCGTATTAACCCTCTCTCATTTCATCTCAGGGACATGTTTGGAGATGACTGTGTGGATTTTAAAGATGAGAAGAACCTCTCAGTGACCGTTGATGGGAAGACGGCCTACATTTGCCTGGAAACCAAGGTGAGTCGCATGTTCTTAAGACCTGACTGGTCCCCTGCGCGTCTTTACCCAACGTCCTGTTCTCTGTGTAGAAAAGGCTTTTTTTTTTTTTTTTGTACAGTATGGCTCGAGGGCAGGGGTTCTCAAACTCGGTCCTGGGGGCCTCCCTGTGTTTGCTGGTTATCATTCCAAAAATAATTGCCATGATTCGATTTCAATAAGCTGTTCATTTGTCCTAATAAGGTGCATTTAATGTTTAAAAAAGTCATTTGCTCTTAAGCTAAACTGAAGTAGAAATATCCACGTGTGCCGTGAAGAATGAAAGACCCTTGAACATATTGTTTCTTTCTGTGTAGCAAGCAATTTCATGTGACAGGATTTTTAGACGGATCAAATCAGACACTGAGAAAATCAGGAAGCTTCAAATCAGTTTGCTGAACACAGGCGTTCAGACCTCTTTCAACAAAACATGGAATAAAACCGGTTTTACAGTGTCATTTGCTTGTATAATAAATTGTTCATTTTTGCGACCACGTGTCTACAGTTTCACCAATTAGGAACCTAGTGATTGCTTACTTGGATTGGATTAATTTTTTTTGTCTTTTTATGCAGTTGTTACTCATGTATCGCAGTGTGAATATATGGAATGTATTCGTCACTGCATGTATGCATATCCGAGAAAATGTGTCTTAAGATTAATTACTGCTCTAAAAATAAATGCACCAATTAAGACGAATTAACAGCTTGTTAAAATGCCATGATTGTAAATGTGGCTGGAACAAAAGCAGCATAGACAGGGAGGCCCCAGGACCGAGTTGGGAGCCACTGTTCTAGACCTAATGCCCGAGTACCACTTCAGCAAATGATTAATGCAGTACCACTAAGCACACGGCAGGGTACACAACAAGGGTGAGACGTGTAATCTTTCTTCGGCTGCATTTGCTGTGGTACACAGGCTGTTTTACTTAAATTTGAAGGGTATTGGCTCACACTGGTCTCCCACCTGCGTGGTGTGCAGCAGCCATTTTAAACCAGAATGCTGAGCATTTATGTGAAGTGGGAAGATGGGGTCAGATTTCAAAGCAATTTTCGGAAAGTGAGAATGTAATGTATGTAATGCAGTGAGATTGTAATGTAATACACTCATACCAGATACAATTCAAATATTCCATAATGAATTATTATTCACAAATATTCCATCATGCATTATTATTATTATTGTCACTACCAGTGAATTATATCCATCGTCTCTGGTCTGTTCTAATACTCCTGAGTTTCAGAGGTTCATAATGTGTGCTTCAGAGTTTTACCATGTGTGTTTGGTTTTGTTAGTATGAGGCTTTAACTCTAATGAACGCCATGACACACCCCCCCCCCCACCCCCCTTCAGACCGTGGACTACGAGGAGGGCAGTGCAGACGATGAGTCTCTAAAGGAGATGGTGGAGCTGGCCGTCCAGCGGCTGTACGATGCCCTCAACCCTTCTCTCTGAGGAACTCAATTTCCCAGATATCCCTGCTCCTGGCCCCAACAGCCACCCCCCCAGCATTGAGAGGTGCTCAAAGGCATTGCCAAGAAGGCAGTGCCAACATTCACCCAACCCAGAATGTGTGCACACAATTCAGTTTCTACAGAGAAACAATTCTTTGTTGGTACTGATGAAATCTGTTCAGTGCTAGTCTTTTCAAATGCAAAGAATTTGCATCATTCTTCTGAGTGAATGACTCCTGAGTTGGATCTGAATGTTCTGGAACATTCTCAGTATGTTGTAAAGAAATGTTGAGTCCCAAGTTATAAAGGGTAATCTTTTATGGTTTTTGTACAAATGACGACCGTGTATTTCTAGCACATGAATGTAATAAAAAAAAGCATTCATCAAGTCATGAGTACTTTTGAAAATGGACCATTTGTTCTTTGGGGTTAATCAACTGTAATTGTGAATTTTTGCCTTTCATAAAACACACTAGCATTTCAGATTTTCATAGGCTGTTTCTTGTAGAATTTCAAGTTGCACATTCACTAAAAAAAGGTTCCAAGTGTTTCCATTCAACTGAACATTTGCTTTTCTAAGTAGGAGAAAAAAAAAAAAAACTCCTGTTCAAAACCCCCCAAAACGGCAAAATCTTGCACCTTATTGATTTATTGGAATCCAGATTAATACTTAGTAGGTTATTACCTTTTTAAATTGCACAGGACCGGTCTTCAGAAAACCAAATTCAGTGCATGGAAGTAGCTTAAACTTACTGCTAACATAGTATTTAAAACACAAGCAACACCACAGGTATATAAAAAAGTTTTATTAACATATTGAGTTAATACAAGTCATAAGGGATTGGAAAGATTGATGACACAAGAGGTACCATGTCATCTCAGAGTGGTTTGCTAACAGTGTTTGACCACAGGTTGACAGTAGGCATCTGAAAGATCTCGAAGATCAGAACCTGAGGATGACGCAACAACACTGCATACCATCACATGGCAAAACACTATACACGAAGTTCAGGCATCTAATCACCGCCAGTCTCCTCAAATAACGGCAGAAGCAAAACTTGTGAATATCTCAGCCTTTTTAACACGAGTTGTATGAAGAATGTGACACTACACCTCCCTTAAAGTGCCCACAGCAAACAAAATGGGGACATCCGTATTCACTTTCTCAAATGCATGTCTGTGCGTGTCATTGAGGAATAAGGGTTTCTTTAGGGTCAAAAGGAGTGGAAAAAGGTGTTAGTCTAGGGAAGGAATCATCAACTGATGGTCCTTGAGGGCTAAGAAGGGCTGGTTTTCGTCCCTCCCTTTACCTGGGTACAGAGACAGTCTGGCCAACCAGAAGCAATAACTGGTCAGGAAATAAGTTTATTTCCTTGGGAGAAAAGAAAGCCAGGGCTTGATTTGGTGATCCTCGTTTTACAGTTTAAAGAAGCCTCGAAGGAGCCAATATCGTGGAGGATCACCACTTAGAACGGAAGGCAGAAAAGCATGAACAATGACACAGTCAGTTGAACCCGAAATGAAATAAAATGGCCGTCAAGCATAACAACCCACATCCCATTTATACAGGCTTCCATCCCTACTGCAGGTATCGACAAACCTTAGCACAATAACTGGATTAAACAAGCAGAATTACTTCTGAAAAGGCACTGTTGATATGGTAGGATGATGTTAGCTTGGGGGGGGACCTCACACAGTTCCACAGCAGATGAAATTCGCTGGAAAACCACCCCTCCGCACTTACAGTGCAATAAAAATCTACTTCAACGGACAGTTGTGAATTATAACAAGGAAATTATAAAAATGCATAACTACTTCAATTAAAAAAAAAAAAAAAAAAGATCAGTGGCTCATGTAAATATAAAACAGTAGAGAAGGCTTGTCGGCTTCAAGTTTAAAAGATCAAAATATTTGATGAAGTTACTTTTGCTAGGCATAAATCCTTATCAAAGGCAGATACAAGAACGTCATTATGAAAAGTTCTTAAATATTGAATGAAAATATTAAAGCTGTATTTTAACTGAAAGAGAGCCATTGGGGCACTTGTGAACATTGTTTTTACTGCAGCACTAAGACTTGAGGCAGTATATCTCAGATGGCTAACTGCTTGACAAAAATGACATGGTCACAGTATATCCTTTTATTTCAGCCCTAGGGTATTGATGCTAATCGGTAAACCCTTAGAGCGTTAAATGCAACTATTGTTACTTAACAATGTAAGATATCAAAATCAAAGCTGTTTAAAACTTATCATGTTGCGACTTGTTTAAAAGAGCTCCTCTGTGGGAGCTCTCTTAAACAAGTTGCCATATGATAGGTTTTCACAAGATTCACAGCACAAGATAATTAAATGTATATATTTTTTAAAATCAATTTCAGCGCTCCAAGGGTTTATTGCAAAATTGATTGGTTTAATCTGCCTACAAAAGGCTGATATTATAAAAACCTCTAGTAGGATATAAACGCATACAAATATCATAGCTCTGTTTACAGTCATTGCCAGGAAGCTTAAAACAGGGAGATGGCGTTGATGCACATGTAGAGAAATGCAACTACAAGCTCACGCAGTCTCCCAGGTGACCTGTCCATTTAAAGCGCCCGTATCGAACAGCGATTTAAACTTTGAGATTCCTGCGCGGGCAGGTAACGAATTCTGATCTTGGTGGTGCCAACCACAGCGTACAGTCCCACAAGCTGGCATCCAGTTATTTTTTCGTTTTGCCCAAGAAAGACGTTCAAGCCTGAACGGATAAATTTAACTCAGTGCGAGTTCTGGCTGGTCACACGGACCTCAATGGACCTGCAAAGAACATCCCAGGCCGCCCAAGAAGATGCTACATAGATGGGGTGGGCCAACAAAATCACAACCAGGCATTCATTCCAGAACAGTAGAAAAGGCTACAGGAAACTAAATTTCAAACAAAATGTCAAGAAACTTGTTATTAGAGTGCCATATAACGATGAGGACTACAAATGTGACGGGAATTGGTTAACAAGTTCAATTCAATCGGCTGAAAGATCTCCGTGAATTGGTGAGGCATTGGGATGCACAATACAAGTGAAAACACAAAATATATAAAAAATGCGCTGCTCCTCGTTTTGATCCTCTTCCCCAAGATTAAACAATGTTGAATTAGAACTCAATGAATTTGTTACTTTGTCCAAGATGGAGGGAATGGACAGTTATGCTGAAGGTTTTGATGCATTTCATAACAGACAGCAAAAATTTGAACCATACAATATTCTACCTGAGCAAGACAAAAAAATATATAACCCTAAATAAAAGCTTCAGGCATTGCTAACCAAAACACAACCTCGACTGTAAGAAAAAGCACATAGATGTGTCCTTAGCAGCCAGTCAGCTGCTTGCTTAGCATCATGCATCATCCCAGGTTAGCTGCAACAGCCGGAGAGTGACTTGCAAATTTGGCAAATGCCTGTTGCCATGACTACAGATCGAGATCAAATCAGGACACTCAATGCTGCCAGGCACGTACTGATGTTAGAACCTAAATCTACAAACAGGATATCTCGCAACTGCAGTCGTTGGCATAACATTGCAAAAATCAAGCACCGTGGTTAGTTTCATTTGGCATCGGTTATCGGATATCTAAATCGTTTCTAAAATGTCCATTCTCCACACAAACATCTGTATGTACATTAAAACTCGCAAGCAGCACTCCCACAGATATCCTCACGTTGTATTCTGTGAGTTCATCCCTGTGCTGCCAGGCCGCTGTGATCTATTGTGTGTTGCAGTATGAGTGCGCACAAGTATGTGAGACCGTTTATAAACAAGTCTGCATTCCTGCGCGTGCGTTTATGCGTGTGTGTGTGTTTTCACCTGGGCACGTGCATTCCTGCGTGAATTAACCCACTTATCTGCCTGGGGTTTTCATCCTTATTCAAAAAGGGCCGGCGTGGAAGCAGTATCTCATTCCAACCAATCAGCTGCAAACCTGATACTGCTAATCGAAGACTCTGTGGCATTGGTAACCAACTGTGTTCCGGGAGATCTACTGTCCTGTAGGTTTTCACTCCAACCCAATCAAAACAGGCTTCGGTCGGCTTATGGGGATCTTACTGAGCCAATAATTAGCAGTATCAGGTGTGCCAAATTAGGGATGAAATGAGAACTTATTGGATGGTCGATCTCTAGAGTTAGTTACCACAGCTCAAGGGGTAGTTTATAGTTTCGGTTGAGTTCAAGTTCAAGGCTGGAGCGAAAGCCTGCACCACGCTGCCCCCTTCTGGATGAGGGTGAGAACTGCGGCTACAGGCTCTCAGCACTCAGTCTCCTTGCTGTTGATGCGTGCCTGCCTCTGCAGGCGGAAGGCCAGCGCCTTGTCGCTACGCTGCAGCGGCTGCTCCGTAAGGTCCTCGAAGGACTTGGCCGCGGGGCCCCCCGGGGAGAAGTCCTCCTCCAGCACCTCCTCGTCGAGGTGGTCGGAGCTGGGGTCCTCCTGGATGGTGGCCATTCGCGGCGCCTCTGCCCTGGGCCCGGCGGAGGCCGAGGAGGGGGCGGGGCCAGGATCCAGGGGCGTGGAGCTCCCTCCAGGCTGGAGCTGAGGGCGGGGTGCCATCGCCATGGAGGATGGGGGCGGGGCCTTGTAGATGCGCATGGACTCCAGGCTGCTCAACATCTCCACGTTCTGCAGATAAGGACGGAAAAATCGGCCGTTTGTACAGACCAGCTCGAGTAAGCAAAGTAAAGATTGCGGCCAAGAAGAGCTCACCCACTGTGTGTGTAACAAGAACTAACAAAAATAATAACCATACAGCAATCTTCATGCATACATCCCAGCCACATAAATGCTCTGGTAACACTTTAAAATAAGGTTACATACCGTAACACTAGTTAATACAGTAATAAGTAATTACTATCAGTTAATTAACTGTTAACTAATGCATCGGAGTATTGAATAAGCATCAGGTAGCCATAATTAACAATTTATTAAAGCTTTCAGATACCCTTGGTAACGAATAAATTAATACCTCAATTAACCTGAGCACCATTAGTACATGATTACAAAAAATGCTAGTCAACTGCTAATTAACTGATAGTTAATGCTTAGTTCTGCACTAAATAATGTTAATTAATGTAGCCTTATTGTAAAATGTTCCCAAAATTTTATGGAAACCTTTTTTTAGATGATTAAATTCTATAGATGACGCTGCTCACTGCTACATGAAGCCAGTTTATTGAGGTCATCATGTGCAACTCTGGGGATTTAGCTGGCAGATGTTTGCTTTAACAGTGAAAGTGAATGCTTCCTAAGCACCAATACTGTCTGCAGTTTTCAAACTGCAGAACAAAAATCAAACCCTGGGTTTCCCCAACACCAGGGGCATCCAATCTTATCTGAAAAACCCCGTTGCAGGTTTTCAGCACCCATAGTGACCATATGAGATCAGACTGGACCCCTCTGATGTTACTAACTCATCTGTAATACACTGCCACCATATTGTCATAGCCACAAATATTGAGTCAGTGAGCAACAAGACTTCAGTAGATTTATGAGAGCTATGCTATGTCACGTATGACTTTCCAAAATATTCTCAGCGCTGAAGTACACAAAATATCCACAGTGCATTTTGCAAATCTAAAAGCAAAGAGCTTATGTTGGGGGAGGCGTACTTACGCTGGGGTGAAACAGAGATTTGGTGTTCTCTTCATACTGCTGGTCCATTCTTTTGTCCTAATTATGATGAGAGAGAAGGAAAAGAGGAGAGAGACACACAGAAACTCAATCACTGATGTTCAGGCAGAGGTCTTGCACCTTTCTCCCAAATAACACACCTCCGCTGCAGAATGTAATGATAAGTATGACATACTCTTTACGCCCCTGCTTTATACGCTACAGTTTGGTACACCCAATTGTGCCAGAGCTTCAGTGACTGTCGCAGCCTCTGGAGGCGATTCAGGAGGGCAGAAGACTAACGTCGATCGCCCCAATTCCGCCTGCGTCCCAGTTTCTCCCGCCCCCACGGAGATCGCAAATCCTACCACAACCTGGCTCAGGCGCCGTCCGCAGCGCACAGGCGGAATTAGGGCACTTCGTTAGCTTGTGTCCTCATTTTACCATGTTTGCCCCAAAGAACCAAAACCTGCCAATGGAGGATGGGCTACTTTCACAAATTTTGGACTGATCCGTAGTTTCTTTGAAAGCACCGAGGGAATGATCAGATCGGATGCACTGTCAGAGCCAAGGATGTGCTCGCGCAAGCAAAAAATACCAGTTGCCCGGTTGTCAATTCCTAAGAGCAGGATCAGTATTTTTGTCCCAAATGTTCAGGATGTATGAAGCAGATATACTGGACACCTGGGGGACGGAGGGACTCACCACACAATGGACCAGGATGCTGAGGGGGATCCAGAAGATCAGAGAGAAGACCACCACAGATCCCACAATATTGTCTGCCAGAAACTTCCCTGCAGAAACACCAGGAGGGGTTAAGGCTCAATTAGAAATGCTGGAGGCGAAGAATGCAACAAAAAAAAAAGTCGTGGCAGCAGGCGAGAAGCTGAAAAACTTTGCTGTAATTCACTCACGATTCAAAACAACTTCACCAGACCGAAAAAGTACTTCCTTGTTGGGAGCTGTACCCACCGAACGTGTTGATATTCAGCTTGTCGATGAAATCCCACAGCCTCTCCACGACGTCCTGCACCTGTTTCATGCACTTCCCCTGAGGAAGAACAAAAGCGCTGAGTTGAACCCTTTAACTTTTCACTTAAATTTTCCCTCAATTAGGTTGGAAGTCAGAAAAAACATTTTTTTCATATTGTAGGACAATGTCACCAACATATTCTGAATCTGCCAGTTGCAGCACTTCACTAAAGCTACATCACACTTAACCCGCTTTCACACCGGACGCGAAACGAATTTTTCGCACGACAGATTACATTCAAAGTCAATGCAAAGACGCGAATACACGCGAAACGCGTGTATTCGCATCTTTGCATTGACTTTGAATGTAATCTGTCGTGCGAAAAGTTTGTTTCGTGTCCAGTGTGAAAGCAGCTTTATACTGAGAAAAATATTCAAACCCAGGACGCCATGTTTTATAGCCAAAGCGTTAAATCAAATGAACGATAACTAGATCTTGAACATCGTTTTATGCACATTTCCCTGTAACTGAGCTGGACATATCTGGGATTGTTTGAAACCTTGGGTCTCCACTATCATTTAAAATAGACCTGAAGTTCCACAGGTTTGAATACAGCAGCTGTGTTTGACGGACTCAAACAAGGCTCCCTAGGTTTTATGAGATTAAGCTCCTCTATACAGTCACACATGGTCATGCACTTCTCTCCATTTTGCGGTCCTCCCACTTACAGGAGGGGGCTTCAGCATAAAAATGGGCCTACAGTTCCATCAAGGAATTCCACAATGAGTGGAGAGAAAACAGCTTTGTTTACATTTAGATTCTCCATCTGCTCACCTCCTCTCCTTGAACTTCGCCCTAATCATTACGGAGGCAAAGAAAAGAAGCGAGCAAAGGAAGTGGAGCAGGGGGAAATTGAGGAAACATGAATTTGGGAAATTGATGCCTTCAACATTTCAAATGGTACTTCAAAGCGACGCACATAACAGGCACGACAGATGCGTTTTATAGGAAGATCATACGTCACACATTCCAAAAAAATTAGCGAATGAACCCAACTGTCCTTGCTCAAGTTATCTTGGAAAAACTCCTAAGTCCTAAAAAGTCACATTTAACTATTTGAGATGTCCTTAAAGATGGCGGCCGTTAACAATTTCAGACTCGAGCGAGGAACAAGAAAACGAGGAGAAATATGTGAATGGAATGAGCACCGAGACTTCTAGCCACGTCATCTCGGAAAAAGCTCAGCCACTTGGCATTGCGGGGGGGGCTTGGCGGGGCCACTCACCCCCTCGCCGCAGAAGCCCACAGGGCAGGGCTTCCCCTTGCGCAGGAACAGGAAGTCGCCATTTTCATCCTTGTACGGAGTACAGATCCCATCTGCGCTTCGGCAGCACACTTTGCACGAGTCGTCCGTCTCTGGACACATGGAAGCCATGGAAGTAAAATGGAGGAGGAGAGAAGGAGTCAAAAACTACGATTCCCACAATTCCCCATGAGCTGGACCTAAAAGTGCATCTCATGCATAGACTGTATAAAAAGATGGACGAAGCAACTGTGACGTCACCCATTGGTTTCAGCATACCATTTAGGAAGCCTCGATTTTGGCAATTTGAACAGAACTATTTTGTCATTTTGAAACCGCATGCGATTCCTATTGGACGAGAGCATGAATTGAAGATCCCGGGAGGAGCGAGGGGCGGATCTGACCGTATCTGATGAGGACTAGAGGATAGCCACGCCCCTAAATCATATTCTGGCTTTATCCTTTATTCTAGTCCATTTTGGACCATAATTTACAAAAATGAACACCATGATATATTGAAGGAGACTTCAAACTTGCGATAGATACCATAAAATAATGTGGAAAATCATTATTAAAATAAAAAATCCGGTGGGAAAGTAGAGTCATTTTCTCATAGACTTCCATAGCATTGAACTTCCTTCTGCAACCACCGACATCACCATCTGCTGGCCTTTAAATAGAATGCAATTTTTAGAGATTTCCGCATTGGCCTCACTTCTCAGACCCAGGTGCTGCGTCCATGTTTTTATACAGTCTATGATCTCATGCCTTCATGTCCCCCACCCTCACCATTGCAGGCGCAGGACTTGAGGCCGTTGACCGTCTCACAGAAGGGGATGCACTGTCCGCCTCGGCAGCTGCCCAGGTCCACACAGACCGTGTCATCAGCAGCTTTCTCAGGTGCAGGGCAACTGCTGCTGTTACCTGCGAGGGCGGGGTCGCACAAACTGTGAGGGATTGGACAGAAGGCTGGGATACCCGCCATTTTGATCTGCGATGCCATCAGTGCACGCGCCACCTCTGACCCCCTCAGTAAATCCACACATTACACTTCACGGAGTGCAAAGGATGCCCGCACGCACTCTCACCTGTGCAATAAGACCTCCCCTGACAGGTGGCGTTGATCGCCTCCTGACACATCTTTCCTCGCGTCTCAAAAACACAGTTCTTACAGCAGGCGCTGTTCCTGTCACTGCAGGTCACCAAAACGCAAAAGGCAAATGGAACATAATTAGCACAAGTATTAGCACATGCATTAGCATACCATTAGCTGTCACCATTAATTACCCAGATTGACACCCACAAGCAGAACACGACTAACTCCATTAAGTACTTCAAAGAAGCAACAGGATATGTCCACAGGTAATAAAGTATTATTTTAGTAGTCCTTACAAGAAATGCCAGAATGACACAAGCTTCAGCATAATGTACTTCAAGTGCTTTCATACAGGCAACAGCTACCAATTAAACTTCATGCAAAGTGCTATGTGGCAGTACATCGCAGTCAGACATTTTTAGGGCAAATGAGTCAGAGATGGTTCCTACATGTGATTCTGAGAGGTTTGCTTCATTGTTTCTTAAAAACATTGAAAATAAGCTTCATAAATAATCATTAACTTCTCCCACACACATAAATTAACACTTGAATTTCCTCATATGCATGAACAGTAATTGCACACAATTATTATTATCATTATGCGTATATGACTCCAAGGAGATACAAGCATGTAGTCAGCTAAAACAGATTTTGAATACAGGCCTTGCACTGGTGTCGAAAAGGTTTGCACGCTTCATATACAGCAAGGTCCACAAGTATTTGGGGAGTGACAATCTGACAGGACTGCAAGTTCTCTCAGTCACACTGTTCACTCAGTATGAGTGAAAATAACCTTAATGTAAAGCTGACGGCCAGCACTTCTACAGCAGGAAATGCATCACCTTCAGTTTGTGGACCTCACCGCAGTCGTCTGACCGGGGTCAGAGGTGAGGGGTTTGCAAACCGGGCCGGGACTGAGCCACGCCAGCTCACCTGCACTGCTTGCCGGGCTTGAACTTGCAGTCGGAGGCGCAGCAGGGGTCGTCCATCAGGTGCAGCAGGCCCGGGTCGCAGTCCTCGCCCGCCTCCACCCGCGAGTTCCCGCACACCTTGCTGTTCCGCTCCCGGAAGCACATGGGAGCCTTGTTCCGCAGCGTCTTCGCAACTGAGTTCTTACTGCAGCTCGAGAAATGCTAAGGGTGGCGGGAAAAATCGACAGCCCGTTTCCAAAGAAGTTGAAAATTAAAATTAAAAGAAAAAAGGGAAAACCTCCTTTTATAAATCATCCTTTACCTGCATTACACTCCAAAATACTGCAAGACAAGATGCTACACGTTTTTCCATCAGTACATTACTTTTCGCCTGGAAATGAACACTCGTCCAGAATTTTCTGGCAGCAACACGTTCCAGAAAAGTTGGGACGGAGACCCTGATTTGTTCATTATACTGCTGATTCAACTGATTAACTAATTCAGGATCCTCAATAAAGACCTTGATAAGTGGAATCAGATGTGTTGGTGCTAGGCTACAACTTAACAAAAGACTGCCTCCACACACGCCCATTTCAAATAAGACTGGGACATTCAACCATGTTGTTACTTTGAAATCTAATTCACAAATTACCTGATAATCAGCATCATTATTATTATCATTATCTTTATCATTAAGCAACCTGCAATGAGTGTGCCATCATTGGGAGTATGTTAAATCCAGTCCCGTTCAAAATGCACAGTAAACAATGTATGCAGGGGTCCGTGTATTATGCGTATGAACAGCAGGGGGCGATACCTTGTTGTTGTAGTAGTCACCGCTCACCGCGATGGGGTACATGACAAACTTCCCACCCTGGTCGTCGCGGGGGGCGCAGTTGGGAATGTTGTCAGGGTCGTGCTCCGCGCCGAAGTTGTGGCCGAGCTCATGAGTGGTCACCAGGTCCGCTTCCTGTTTGTATGCAAGACGACATGGAACATGACAAACAAAAGGGAACAATGGCTTATAACTGGGGTTCATTCCGCAAGTGGCCACACATATTGAGGCACACGTCAGACAATTTCAAATCATTACCCATTGCTCTTAAAGGTCAGTGATGTATTGGTATAAATCAGGAGTGTCAAACAACAGTCCTGGGGGGCCGCAACAGCCTGCAGACTTCTGCGTTTCCCTTTTAATTAGTAGCCAATTAACGCCTTGAGAACAACGCGCATGAACTCATGAGGCAATCATTGACTGAAATGAATAACTTGCGCAGAAATGCACCTAAATTAGCAAAGTCTGTGGCCCTGCAGGACTGGAGTTTGTCTCCCAGTGCATGTACCAGAAGAGACCTGCCCCAGGATCACTAATCTCAGTATACAGTCTACAATCAGAAAAAGGATTTCTATATTTACAATACAACGTCAGTGTAAAGATTTTTGTCGAAGAGCCGATGGACGGTAATGAGTTTCAGCTGGCCAGGTTCTACAATGAGACTGGTTCAGGCTTGTTCATTTATTTGTCCAATCTGTCCAAAACTTTAAATCAAAATATACAACATGGTAAACATAAATACTATCGAAAATTCTAAATGTATCGTCATATACATTCTAGGTGGCACTGCCCAGCCCAATGGTGCCATTCTTTTAATCCTCCGACTGATTCGCCGACTGACCTTGGTCAAAATGGTTTTCCCATAATTCTTAGTGCTGGTTAAGCCGGTGTTCAGGTAACTGGCCTTCCTCATGGATGGTGATGGATAGTACGCTTCGAAGGACAAAAAACATATTCAAGGATTCCATTAAATATGACCAAACAGCACAATCAGATTTTATTGGCTGTGACAAAAAACCACAAAATTATTTCATTTTAGGACATGACCCAACAGCTCAAATCAAATTTCACTAGTATATGACCAAAAAGCACAAACCAGTTTTAAGTGGATATTACCCAATAGCGCAATTACATTTCTTCTGATATAACCAAACATGAGAGTTCAATGAAAATATCCAGACAACATAATCAAATTTAATCGAATATGACCCAAAAGAAGGACACGTACGTTTAGCACAGAGACCCCCAAGGGCCCCTGGCCTGGATGGGGCCACATAAGCCAGGCCAAGCGTCCCCTCATCGAAGTCCTGGTATGTGAACAGGTGGGCCAGGCAAACTTTTGACGCGTTGCCTGCCATATCGGAGCTGAATTGCTGCAAACAGACAAGAGGCCACACATACAGTTTCACAGGCAGTAACAATGCTAATGCAGGCAAATCTAGCACTGATCAATCTGTAGGGACCACACATTCATCGGGCTTCCCACAGTTACTATTTAAATCTGTGCCCAACAGTAAAGCTACAGGTCAAACTAGCAAGTTAATTAGCAAATTAATGAATAATAACAATTCTTATAATACTGATCATAAAAAAATATTCAGCTCAGATTTCTTCATAGTAAAGACAGAGTGCAGTGCACACAAAAATATAAAATGAATGCATTTTACTGCATAAGCACAAATACATTAAACCTAACTGCCAATATACTGTAAAAGTTACAAAACTTTAAGATCGATCTCTCCAGAATAAACGACCACCTCTCGCAAGTATTACTGCTGCCAAGAAGTTGCCTGTACGCTGCTGGAATCCACCCCATTCACTAGCTCGAAATCAATGAGCTCTAACTCCTCTAGATATCATTGCAATAGAACTATCAACAGCTCGTATGCATAAGGCTAAAGGCAGCACGATCCAAGCTTGGAGGGAAGCCTTCACAATGGTCGAGTCAGTCATCCCACCAGCCAAGGTAACTGAACCCTTTTTTGTAGATTGTTTTTCTTTCTTTACTTATTGTTTTATTTGTTTTGACTTATGGAGTTCTAAACTTAGTTTAGCGAACCAGACCTTGCTTAAATACGTCACTATTTATCCACGTCCTAACCAAACAGCCTATTTATACCGCCTTCATTCTAAAATCCTCGTCTGTCTCGTTCGACGTCCCTCCCCTCCCATTCCCTTCTATTCTCTCACCACTCTGTAGGACCCCTGGGGGACTCAAAGAGCCTTTATGACTAAGAAGAGACGCGACCCCCACCCTGAGTCTCGAAGCCAGCAGGTTCCCCCGTTATCCCACACTGGTTTCCTACTCAACTCTATTACATCCTTCATCAGCACAAATTCCCATGCTCATTCCATTCAATAAATATCATTATCTACTATTTTAGGTGTTGTCTGGAATTCATTAAATTCTCTTTGCACTGTCACCATCAAGGGTTGGGGTGGGTGGGGGCGAGGGCATGTGTTATATAATGTACTGATCTCTCTTTATGTAAATCCAGTATGTTCTTGATTGCCATGTATTTTCTTGTGCCCTTTCCTTACTTGAAATAAAAACAATTGTTAACAAAGAACTTAAAGATCAACAAAGGAGACAACACACTATGAAAACACAGCCACTGCTATAGCTGGGCTAGCGCAAGAACTTCCGCTCACCTCCAGCAACTTCTTCACATCCCAAACGTCCTTACTCCTCACCGGGCTGCCCTCCATGTTGAAGTGGACGCCATTTGGACCGACAGGGGTGGGGTCCTTCTTAATGATGATCTGAAAATGTTGTGGGGATTTTGTTAATGCTCAAACACTCTTCTGGAATGACAAAAACTCAGTGCCCGCCCAGAACTGTAGAAACACTGAACCTTCTTCGCTGGTATTGAGGATGCAGTCAACACAACAGGCCACCTTCCCAGTAGTACATAGTGCACAATTTCTCTGGCCTCAACAGAGATAGTTCAGCTGGTATTCAACCTAAGCAACGCTGTCAGTGAAGAACAGGCCCATCTCCACTGCCATGTTTTCCCTCTTCTATCATTAAATTAATTAAAATTAAGATCTCCACATTTCTTTGAACTATCCCTCTACTAATTTTGAATACTAAATAGTAGAGGTAGTCCACTTCTGCACCTCCATTCATTCATTCAACCATTATTTGACCTCAAAACACCACTGAGGAGGTATTCTCATTGAAAATGGCGCTTAAACATAAGACAATACTTGCAAACAGAACAGCAGACAAAAAAAAACAATCAAGCTGTTTTATTATCCTGCGCTGATTCAGGGGCATGTGCATTAGCGTGTGCACACATGCTCCTAACAGCACTTTTTCCACATTACAATCCACTGTCTAACCTTCACTTACTGCATCAAAAGAGATGCTGCCAACAGCACCGAAAGATTGCTATTGGGTATTTTCTGTCCAATTGAAACCTTCTACCCGAGTGTCACAAAGGGCAATTATTTCTCCCTTCCCCCCAGACTCCAGTCAGCACTAAAGTGGACCAGATTACTGCAAAAACATGCACACCAGTGCATCAAAAATGTTATCTCCAATTTTAAAAATGCACAAAAAGCTTACACATATATTAGTGGACTTAATCAGGGAGAGTTTTTGTTTTTAAAAAATAAAATAAGGACTCAGTGGACTTTAAAATGGGTTCACCAAGTGCTCTAATACAGCATTTTCCGACCCTGCCCTGCACATTTTAGATTTCCCTGACATGACGCACTCAGTTCAACTCATCAGGTGCTCCACTAATGAGCTGATCGCCTGAATCAGGTGTGTTAAAGAAGGGCAGCATGTAAACTGCAGGGCAGAGGCACTCCTAAAGGAGGTTTGGGAAACACTGCTAAAAAAAAACACGTAGGTCACCCTCTTCTTTGTCACCTGTTGGATCTGCACACCATATCCCTTAAATTCATTGTCCCACGAAGTGTTTCTGTAAATGTCATCCACTCGATCGATCAGTTCAATCTGGAAACACAGATGGAAAAACAGAAGTTAGAGAGCTTACACAGTATGCTCCAGCCTGTCTCAGTCCATTACCCATCATGCACAATCTGATGTCGTCGTGCAAGTGTTGTTCCAGGATCGACAAAATAACGTTAGTAACATTACAGTCCACCAATGAATAGCAGCTCTGCCATGATAAGCGCAGCATGGAGATTTCAGCACAACTGTGACTATAATGTTACTCCTGGAAGAGCATTATTTTGTTGATCCTGGAACAACACTTACACGACGATGTCAGATTGTGCCACCCATCATAAAGAGATTCACATCTGAGCCAGCCTGGCTTTCAGCACCCCCTGTCTTCTACTTCAGGAGCTGCCAGACTCACCAGGTAGTTGAGAGTGATGCTCTCTTCTTTGTGACCCATTTGCCTGAAGAAGCGGTAGTCGGCCACCAGCAGCAGGGGGCAGGTGTTCCTCTTGTGGTCGTGGGTCTGCCGCCTCTGCCTGTGAGGGCCTTCTGCGTAAGAAATAAGTGTAAATAACCTCATCAGGGTGACAGCAAACAAAAGGATTAAACACTTTAACTGCCTCAAACTTTTGGTAGAGCACATTTTGAGCCACCGTTCCTGATTGAAAGATGTGTTGAACTTAACCCGATTAAGCCACATCTAACACTCGGTTGAGGTAGGCAATGCCGAAAAAAATCAAATCAGTTAAGTTCAACATATCTTTCAATTAGAAAGAGACTCAAAATGTGCTCTACCAAAACGTTGTACAGGCAATTAAAGGGTTTAGACGTGCTATGACGCAACAATGCACAGGCGCCGAAGAGGTACCAAAGTAGCTATTCAGCTACGCTTCATTGTAGCGTGGCGCCAAAACACAAATACATCAAAAAATCATCACAAAACTCAATTCAAAAGCCCAGAAAAATTTGAGGATTCAAATAGCTGGGGAAATGGCAAGAACTATTCCTTCCTCTGCCCTCGTTGAAAACGCACTTTCAATCACCATCCTTTTTGAGAGGGGCAGCTACTTCGCTTTAACCAGCTCTCGAATAGTTGCGGCTGAAGTGATTCTCTCTCATAATCCCTCTTTAATGAAACCTAATCTATATTCACCCTCAGATCGCTGTCAGTGCATTATAATGACCCCATTAACCTTTTACTTTGCCAGTCAGCAACAGCCAGCTCATAATTACCCTGCCATGAATAATGAATGACTTCAATAATGAGATCATGACAAATTAAACTAATTTACGGAAAACAGCTGAGAGAAGAGACAGACTTGAGATTGTAAACAGCACAAGCCGTCTTTAGTTCAACCTGTTCTTTGACCCAATAGGACCAAGGGCATCAACTAGCAGCATTCTAAAACCTAAGGCATTGTTTGAAAGCAACCACATCTGAGGGTTCCCTGGAAAGCCTGAGAAGACTGTCAACATTCACAAAAACCTTTATTTATCAGCCTCTGTAGCCCCTACAACCATAAAATATAATTCATTTGAGAACTTGCTGTGGCCATAAAAAATGACATCCTGGGTTTGAATATTTCTCTCAATACAATTTTGAAAATGTTTCAGTGAAGCGCTGCAACCAGAGGATCCAGAATATGTGTGTAACATTGTCCTACATGAACACTGTCTTTTAAATGTCTTATATGTACATGCATTTTCTAACTTTAAACCTACTATAGAGGGAAAACTTCAGTGAAAAGTTAAGTGTCTAAGGGGTTAATTCCATCCAGCTCCAGAACCATCCCTTGCCCAGTACACGGATCAGCCTCCACCTTCACAATCCCCGCCTACTCACCAGGCTCCTCCCCTGGTCCCTCTGACCACGCCCCTTCGGGCAGCAGCTCCTGTGTGCCTGCATCCACGTAGCCGCAGACCTTCGATGAGGCCAGCCGACTGACGTTCCGGATGTCTTCAGAGCGATAGGCCAACAAGCGGCCATCGGGGGGCGAGTCGACATATCTCCAAAGAGGCTGGAGGAGTTCAAGAACCAGCAATTGCCAACGGCTCCAACACATCTCTCCAAAAAAACCCGGACATTATTCCCTGATAATACTTCACTCATTTTAAATTTAATTTCTGAAGGAGCCACCATTACATCCAGTGCGAGAAACGCAACAGGAAAATACTGCAAAGCTCCCTCTCTGTTGAAGGCACAGGCGTACCTCAATATTGTACTCCGCTTCATCTGTCAGTATCTGGGCGGAGAAGTCATTGTTGTCGATGTGCGCTCGGACTCGAGAATGCTCCTCCCCTATAAGGAGAAGGCAATCTTCAAAATGGCCGACAACAACACCGCTAGATATAATTTCCTGATCAACTCCTCCAGCGTCATCCTTCCATCTTCCACAGAAATTCATCAGCAAAAATGCACAAAAAGTTAATTAGAAATAACACGCCCGCTCAAACAGCTTGGCAGGCAGAGTGACAGACAACCACACAAGACCACACTTGCACTTCACACCACCTCAGCTGATTCTCACCCACCCACAACATGGCCAGTGAAGTAGTTCTGTCTCTGGACCTCATAGTTGTCCTCATAGCCATTTCCATCCACAACTACCGCGGTGAAGTCCTCGGTGAAGAGCTCAGTGTTGGTTGTCAGGTAGAGGTTGAAATGCCTTGAAATAACAAGAATGTTTTTCTTATTAACTCCTTCAACCCCACAGCCCTCTGCAGAGGGCTGACCAACATATTCCCTTCAACCCCAAATTCCTGTAGGGAAAATTCAAACAATCTGACTAATTGATTGGAACATATCAGGTTACATTTAATGGGATTCCAGAGATAACAGTAAGATACAATGTCCAGATAATGACCAGCCCTCTACAGAGGGCTGTGGGGTTGAAGGGTATAGTGATGCTAGAATATCTGGGGTTGAAAGAGTTAAAGGATAGCTTCTGAAAAATACTGTGGATGTGGTCATTAGCATAACAGCCAGAGTAGACACAGCGCCACAAGAGAAAAAAAATGAAGAACAAGAAGTAGTGGGGAAATCAGAGGGAAGAGTTGAGCTTAATGGAGGTTGCATTCCTGTTGCTAAATGTCTTGATTTGACCACATCAACATTGCTGTGCCTAATTTTTGGCACTGATTCGTAATATCACTCGCATGAATGAAAAAAGGAGCAGTGATACTGCCTTAAGCCATGAAATCACACTGGTCAACACAACTGTTTCATACCCTTAATAAAGATAAAACAGAATAAACAACACACATTATGAATGAAATTGCACACACAAAAATATTTAAAACCAACATCTCTGAAAGAGATATTTTGGATAATGTTTCTACAAAAATTTTGGATCAATGTCTATCAAATATTCATATCCACTTTCTCATACTTGGAATAACTTCCTGATGCGAAGATAACTACACGCTTTTTACCGAGGATCTTTGACTAGTCCGTTAAAAACTATCTTCCAAAACCCATTAAATTGCCTGGGAACTTCAATCATCAATCCTCTTTTATTCTTTTTTTTTTTGGACCACAGGAGTACACAGTACACACAAACAGAGTATAAGAAAATGACTAATTTGCTAAATAGATTAACTAATAACAAATCTTGTTATCCCAAGGTGATGTCACATTGTACACCAGTAATTCACCAATCTTCGTCTACTGGGAGCTCAACCAATCAGAATTCACGTAAAACCGCCCCCTCTGCCTAAAACATTAATTACGGCCGCGCCCATGCAGTCCGTGAGAAAGCTGATGAGTTCATTCAGTTACCTTAGTTACACATGTGTGCTATGCATGTGATTTTCTTCCCCGCACAAACTTTCGTAGATGTTTCAGAATGAAGTCAATATTGAAATATGACATCATTAATTCTGTTTTCCCAAGCACTTAAAGTCCTTGGCTGCGTCCGCAATCGCATAAAATGCACTACATGCAAAATACGCATCTTATCCTTCAGCATACACAAAGTGACATTAGAGCTCAAGTAAAATGGATTTCCAGATCTACTACGTCATCACAGAAACATGACCCTTTGAGCAGAGCATGTTAATAACAGCAATTAGTCTGAATGACTTCATGCATGGGGAAAAAAAATAGGCTGCATATAACCATCCCGACTACTTCAACAAACAAACAAATTGCAATGAACTATGGGACATGCTTGCCAGCGTAGTGTCCAGTGATCGTATTCAACAATAATTCACCCAATACAGTAAAATAATCAGCCATTTGTTACATACCAGTTCATAAATACAATGGTTTCTCGCAAACAAAAAGTGTTCAAATACTATTTTCAGCACACCACTATCCAGGAGGCAACCCTCATGCAGTCTCTTTAATTCAGGTGCAGAGACTGTGTTGTTACATTACCTCCTGAGAGCAGTGAAACTGAGCAGGCGCTCCACATGAGACTCTGCCTGAATCTCCCTCTTTCTGACCGAGTGCTGGTGAAGGCTGGATATGGACAGCACCTGGAAGTCCGACAACATGGAGTGGAGTGTATCTGAAAGGGTAAGAATTTATACTTTCGTCACACTGGACAGCATAACACATAATAAACAGCATAACACATCGTTCTTCTGAAGAAATTGTTCTTTCAGCAAAACTGTACAAGCATATGAGGAAACTGCATAAAGACATTACATAAAACAACCCAGAAACAAAGGATTAGTGTATTTTTACAACACTGGCATTAACACAAAGTAACCGCAATAGTAGCAACGTGGATCCTTCACCAATATTTCTAATTAGGTCCAACTGACTGTAAACACTGACTTCAATTCCTTCAACTGCCTATGTTATTAGATCTTGAATTCATGAAGCTGATGCTACAGCTGATTCTATTCTGCGGGTAGGGCTAATCTGTTGAAAATATTCTGCTGAAAACATTCTGCTGAAAATTCGCAAATTCTTCTTTTTTTTCATCAACTCAACTAGATATTGATAGATATACATCTCAAGAATAACTGGTGAAAATTTCATCACAATATATTCAGAAATAAATTAATTATGAAGGAAAGTATAGATGGTCGTAGTTTTTCAGCAGAATGTTTTCAGCAGAATGTTTCAGCAGATTAGCCCTACCCCTATTCTGCAGGACAAAAATGTCGGAGGCTCATATGGGAATTCAGTTACAACAGTACGAAATAGTGACAATACTGACTGCCGAAAAGGAGACTTAAGTATGATTACAATTATGATTAGTTACCATTATGAGGAAGCGTGTACAGTCGTACTCCCAATAACAATAACTTTCCACGTTGTTACCAGCCATGTATTCGGTGCCCCCCCAAGCATCCCATGTACATGAAAAAGGGGCATGGATGCTGAACCAAGAATAGAGGGTTAGTACCAAGCTGGAAAGCTATGAAACCAGAAATTTGTTGGACCACGAGTAGAAGACTGAATTCGCCGGTATGTTTCGTGAACATCTCGTTTCGCAACTTTCCCAAAGAAATTCGGTTACAGGAAACTGTCAACTACGATCTTACCTGTTTAATAGCTGTAAACAACAGAGTTTTAATGGGTGAGAACCAAGTTTATTCCACGTCTATTGTTATTAGAATGTGAAGTATCCAATAAGCCAGGTAAGATAATATTTTCATTCAACGTAACGTCAACGTTATCATTTCAAATAATTCACTAGTGTAAATATGTTGACAAATGTGAGGAAACGGTGCTCGCATGGACGGAAAGCCGCAACACAACCTTAAGCCCCGTTAAGTCGTGCGAAAAATTCGTTTTGCGTCCGGTGTGAAAGCAGCTTTAGCCAGCGATCTACAACACAAAGCTATATTGAAGAATGGACCACGCCATTTAAAAAAGTGAACATGTGACGGGAATGTGAATGGATCAACCGAAATTCACTCACCATACTCGTGCTTATTTTCCAGTCCTTCCAATTCTTCAACCGGTTTTATACCACCATTTACAAACGAAAGGAAACCTAGAACCACACAGACAACCTGGAAAGGTTTCATGTTGACAGTGACTGTTACAGCCAAAACAACAAGGCGCAAGCGGCTACGCAGCTAGCAGGGAGCTAGCTTCCCGTTTATTTAAACTTTGCCAACATTAACTCTGACTTCCAATAAGTTTCCGCTGTGACATGGAGGGTAAACGGATCGTAAACTTTACTTCAAAAACAGTGAAAAAAAAGTGCAATCGATTCTTCTATAAAGTCATACTCGCAGCTGGTAGGATTGTGACAAAGTGTAACCTGTTGGCTTGCTAGAGGAGCAAGTAAATCGAATGATCGAATACGCAACCGCCCACAAACCCGGAAGCAATTTTATCACAAAAGACAAGGGGGTTCCAAAAATGTTGAACGCTGAAATGGGTAACTTCGTGCGAAAAAACGAGTCGTCCGTCTCTTCTCCAGAACATTATGAGATTGCAGACACTTATTAGATTCCAGTTTTAATCTAAAACCCGCTGACCTTTTTTTTGAGCAGTAGGGCAGGAAAGGCATTATTTTGGATTTAGAACGGATGGCTACTGTAGCCTGTACCTTCGTCATTATTGAAACCTCAGTGCAAATGTCGTCATTGTCTAGACGGTGGACATTTTCGTCTCACTGGTCCCAGTCAGGAGAGAACCCAGCAATCGATTTCTTTGCGTTATTTACATCATGACGTTGGTCTGAAAATATGCGCAAGGTTTTGATACTTTTCTCTTATCGCTTTTGCACGTGCAGTTAACTCTGGAGAATAAATAAATAAGTGGCAACACATCCGCAGATGTCATTTTCTTAAATAAGCATTCAGTTCAAATTCTGTGTAAATACAGACCGGGACGTAAGTTAGGAATCACTGAAAAAAAATTGGTTTTACTTTTATCCACTGGCGGTAGCAATGTAGTATTAGATAGGTCAAAATGCAGCCGATAAAATGATTACATTCCAACACATTGTGACCTCACCAGCTTACTCAGAACTCTCTCTCTCTCTCTCTCTCTCTCTCTCTCTCTCACGCACACACAAACACACAAAAGAGAAGAAAAAACTCGAGGATATTGACCTTGTCGTCCTGATGGGCATCATACTGATCCAATCTTTGTGTTCTTCGACCCACTTTAACAATTTCTTCAGAGTACGCAGTTTTGCAGAAAAGTTTTTTCAAAGCCACTTCTGAAACTGATGAACGACACGATAAGAATACATTTGTCTCAACAACACCAAGATTGGGCCAGTAAGGTGAGAATCCCTAAGGATTTTCTTTACTGTTACAGAAGCTAATCTTAGGAAGGCACTGTTGGCTGCAGCTGCTCTCCAAGGACCAGTGAGGGACCCGCATTTCTCAAACTTGTTTTGAGCTTGTCCTTTCGGGTAGCTATACCTCTAAGTCTTCTATGTCTTTTTCTGTCCTGGTTAGTTTCATATTGTTTTACTTGTATTGTAACACAGTGATGCTCATCAATGTATGAATCAGGGTTGTATACACATTTTTGGAGAAAATATGAGCTATCCGAAGTAAAAAAAAAATGCAACTGCACTATACTATATAATCATGTGACTAAGGCCCGTGAAATATGCTTAAATAAGTAAGAAATTCTGCTTAATGTACTCTTATTAATAGTTATTATCAATTAATTAATAATAGACACGTTCAGTGGTAAATTAAGTTTTTTATTTTCAGAATTTGAGAAGTAGGACTAACATCGCTGCAGAGTTGAAGAGTAGTTAACTAAATGTAGTTCAGTTATGTTCCCAGTCTCCTCCCCTTAAAACAAAATAAACACATTTCAATATTGATTCTTGCAACATATTTAAAAAAGAAGTTGGAACAGTAAGGATTTAAGTGTTTGTAATTTTGCCATTCCTTTCATGACAGTAAATGAACATTTGAGTACTGAAAACACCAAGTGACTCAGTGTTTTCAACCCTCGTGGACAGAGCTTCAGTCTTCTCCATAGAGATTCAAAGTCTGAATCATGGATGTATTGGTTCGAATCCAGGTAGTTCACACCATCTGTGCAGTGGGCTGGGCTCGGGACAAGCCAGGACACGCGCCTGGCTGCTGAAGGAGTACAGGATGAAGAAAAGGGAGGGTCATTCCATATGAACTCAACCGCAGGAATTTTCCCTAGACACTGACTGATTTGGCTGAATTTATATCTAAGTGTATAATGAACAGAGGCAAAATTCTAGGCTTCAACTCCACGGGGATCCTGAGATTCGCCCCTCCAGAAATGGAGGGACCATGCCGACTTTTTTTTGGCAAATTTTAATTTGTAGGGGGATTTTGAGGCCAATATCTTGGAAATAAATCAGAGCTTTGGGCTGAAAATTGCTACCCAGAGTAACTGGGGCTCAGGCTTTCAAAATCTGCCACCAAAATTGGTCCAGCTCTCCTCATTTCAATGCTATTGACCTCTCTGATGAGAAAACAAGGTGAAATTTTGAACAAATTCAGGCAAGATGCATACAATTATGTTGAAAAAAATGCCATAACCATGGGTAACTGCCCACATGGTGAACTCCTCAATCAAAAATTGGCAAAAGTCACTTTTTTCAGCAGGGACCATTTTCAGAAGCTCTTAAATCCCATATTAAGCCTTAAATACAGTCAATATTCTTACTGCAGACAAGCCAGTCCCAAAATAAAGGAATTGAGCATCATTAACCCTCTGCAAGACATCCTGGGCTGACAGGGGGTCCTTTAAAATTGAATTTTTGATTTCTGCCCATGATAAGATTCACATTTGGGAGGTTAATAACACTGAAATGAGAAGAGGTAGACCAATTTAGATCGCAGATTCTGAAAGCTCGGGTCCCAATTACTCTGGATGGCAATTCAGTCCAATGCTCTGATTTATTTCAATGATATTGGGCTCCGAAATGAACAAATAACGTTTGAGAAAATGTTGACACCCCCCAATCTATGGAGGGGCATTTCTCAGAAACCATTGGGAATCGAAGCCTAAAATTTTGCATGTGATCATCATATATTAAGTGGTACTCCCATTAATTTTTTGAGCCAAATCTGAATTTATCACCGTGGGACTCTGGTTGAGTTCATATGGAATGACCCAGAAGCTTGTTGCGTCATTCCATATACTAAAAAAATCAACCAAATCTGAAAAAAGTTCCCACATGGCCCCTTCAGGATCAGCTGATTTTTCTTGCACAATAACTTAAGCATATTTAATGAATCCTTGCCAAATATTAGTTTGATCTTGTGGATATTTTTTGAGTACAACTCTAAAAGTACACTAGGGTAGGTTGAAATTTCGTGCTTTCAAACTCACATTATTTTTTATAGCATTTTTGAACCCTCATAACTTCATGTGTATGAGAGATGGCTAAATGAAATTTTCATAGCTGAAAGACATGTTGGATCACTGTTAAAAAGTGCAATTAAATCAATTGTATGCCCGTTCTCAGTGTCACAATGTTAAGCCAGAATCAGGATTTTCTTCAAGATTTGTTCTGTAACCAAATTCAAGCTTCAATATCATGGGAACTATGCAAGTTTCAATAGCAACACTGCACCACTTTCGTAACTATGATATAGTGTAGCAGAAACAAGTACTGGAACCATGGATGTGTCATGTGTTTTCTTGTAATTCACCAAACCTGGAAAAGTGCATGTTAGGAAAACTTCAAGGGGGTCATATAACCATGTGGGATAGGCTGATGATAAAATCAAATTAAGGCATATGAAATATCTCATTTTGATCTACATTTTGATACCAGGCTCAACTTCTAGCCATGATTCCTTCGGTGCAAAATAATTCTTACACTTGGCAAAGTAAAGCTACATTGTGTACATTGAGTTGAATGCTATCTGGTACACTGCAATTCATAAAGTCCAAATTAAGTTTGGAAATGGTGATCACGGTTCTGGGCATTGTTTAGTTTGTGATGCATTTGAACATACCTTTACCACGGTGTACGCATTTGTGTATCTTATAGGAGTCAGAAGCAAATTCATTCGGAGGCAGAGAAAGGACACAATAGGCTACCGTATTTCTCTTGGAATTGGCATGCAAGGCGAGATTGGTCATCACCATTTTCAAGTGTCATGTGACAATGAGGCAGCGACATCCAAACAGTAGTGTGAGGCCTGGGTCGTTCACAGTTCACAAATTTACGAGATCAGAGCGAAACGCACAATATTTCAGTTACCAGTGAAGGGTTCTCATCCCGGGAAATATATTCAGTTATCATACTTGGGCTATTTTTCACTATTTCAAAAAGAATTTGGTACCATCTGACAGATGTCTCATGTCAACATAACACATTTCTAACATGATACTGATTTGACATGCAGAAAAGTAAGCCAGAAATTTCACTGTGTAAAGTACCCCCCACCCCCATTCTGAAAATGAGGCCATAAGAGTTACTAACAGCAACCAGCAGATGGCACTAAATGTGTTCAATCCGGTTCAATCATGATGCCAGTTCCAGCAGCAAGGAAAACAATAGTCTGTAAGTCATACCATGAGAAACATTCACTCCAGCTCATCAAATGTCATTTTCTTGCCCTCATCTGGCAATTGCACAGATGTGTAAAACTGAAAATTTGGAACCTGCATCTGAATTATCGAGCCGGTGACATTTCCTGAGGACTACGAATACAGTTTTTTTTTTTGTCTACAGGTAGCCTACTGCTGATAGTACCCCCCCTTATGAAGTGGTCTAATTATGTTAACACTCGTGTTTTCTCTTTCAGTTGTGTACAGCTTGGGACCCAGATTAGAGTGTATGATGCAGGCATTGAGGTTTGTACAGAAGAAAAGACCTGAGGTCAGTAGGTATATTGCCCACAATTAAGAGGAGGGGCGTTTTAATGCATTTTCTCGGAGTCCCCAGGCAGGTTATGCGAGGCCAGTATACACGTGTAATACTAGTATGTTACGGTCATATTTTGTGGCAGGATACTCTCACAACTATGTGCAATTGTCAGTTTCTCTGCTTGTCAAAATGCTTTGCTTCCCCCCCCCACCCACCCCACAATTCCCTTTTGGGTTATGGTGGTATGTTTTTATAAATTGGGTCATTATCTTCATGTCAATTCAGTAAAGCCAGTTCAGAGCCCGGTTCAAAAGATTACCAAAAGTGAAGGACATGGTGACAGTTGAAAAAAAAGCATCAAGACCAACTTGCAAACAATTTATTCTTTCTGCAAGTATTGTGCACTTGTGGGACCATCTACTCCTGGGGAACAGTGTATACAAACAAGAACATCTGATGGTTTCATTTGGAATCAGCAGCACAAGGTCGTGAGCCAGATCTCAGGGAGAAATGTCAACTGTAGTTTACAAGAGTACCATAGATACCCTTACTCATAGATACCATTCCCCCAGTCACCTACCAGGTGAAATTAAAGGTCTTCAATGTTTGTAATCTCAAATGACATTTCTGAGGATACGAAATAGAAACGAAGAGAAGTAGTGTTTCACTTCGTGAAGTTTTTCCCATTCTGAGCAGTAGATCTTCAGGCCTCATTCCATGTGTAACTAGCAGGTGGCACCAAAAGCATGTGATAAAGCAAGTTTGTGCTGTAAAAGGCATGACATTCAGTCTTGAAAATGCGAGAAAAGGAGCACCCTCCAAACCAGTAAATTATTTCGGTGCACGACAAAAATAACACTATTGAACAAGAAGAATGTCAGCACCCGAAAATGTGCTTTGAAATAATTTTATTAGGCTATCAAACGGACGCGTTTCGGGGTCTTGGTCAGCGTTCGCTGTTAAGACCACTTAGTCGAAAACGCGTTCGTTTGATAGCCTAATAAAACCATCTCAAAAGGACATTTTCGGGTGCCGACATTCTTATTATTCATTCAGCCTTACCTGAACGCATTATCCCATCCCATCATGTCGTGCATTATTTTCTTGCTCAACAGCAGCATTACAACAGAACTGGAAGAATTCAAAATTCGAAACATGGATCTGGTCTCAAATGGCCCGTCATTTGTTGTTTGTAATATACAAATGTTTGCTTGAGAACATGGACGCAATTAGGCTTATTGTTTTATTGTGGGCTACGGAGGAGCCAATCTGCATCTGAAGCAGTATGCCATTTCCACAAGCCAAGACTCAAGAGTGTGCCATAAACACGGCATTTCGCACATTATTCTTAATTTAGTCCGACTTATTCAAGGCTATAAACACTACAGGAGCAGACTCAGCTCCCCAGTGCCATATTCGCCCATCTGGTTGAAATGAAGCACTTCTCTAACAGAGGACTTCAGCCAGAGCAGCATTACACAGATGCATAATGCAGAGCTAGGACAGAAGGCACAAGAATAACCACAAGTTATATAAAACCTCACAATTGTAACGATCAGATTTTGTGTACTTAAGCTAATGTCCATTTTATTTCCTATTTACACATAGATCGTTGGCAGTTTGGAGTCTTCGGTTTTCCAATTTCATGCATGGCATTGCCTTTATAAACAAACAGTACTAACAAGTTTGTAGTTGAATGTTCTTTTTGGGACCATTTCTAAGCGGCGATTAAGGTAACTAATGTCGCCGTACCAGACGATGTAGCAGCCCACACAAAATGTACATTTTTATATTTGTAATGTTTAAATGCAGAAAATAAAAATCTTCGTCTTATTTCAAAATTTAGAAGTCCTTTTCCCCGATGTCTGAAACTGCTAGACCAGGACTGCCAGGATATGGTGATCCTGTACCTCAGTGGGACCTTTCCTAGCTAAATAAGGACAAATACATTCTTCATAACTAGATAGTTATGACTTCAGAAACAGCTCTTTGGAGTCAAGGATGCAAAATGCATCTCTGCTGCAGTGAAATGTTTTTTCCAGAAGAAGCAGAGAAACGTCTAGGAAAACTTAGCAAATGTTGAAGCGAGCTGGATACTGATGGTGATGAGGTCAAACTTGTCAAAACAAGGTTCATGGAAAAGTCATTACTGGCAGTGCAGTGGATGGTGGAAAATGATTTCCTAGGAGATGTGAAAGCTTTTGGAACTAGTGCAGGATCAAGTCATGATTCAAGAAAATCAACTGGATAATTGATGCAATGCCTTCCCAATTATGGTTTGAGGACCTTGGCCACACACACATTGGAAATGAAGTCAGATTTAAAACTCCAATGCAGCCCTACAGGTCAAAATAGTGCCTTAAAGTGGATTGACAATCTGACACGAATCTTTCTTGGTTTATAAAATGTCATTTTTATTCATGTTACATAGCTGATACATAGGGCATTAAACATTTTCACAAGGCTTTAGGGGACTACAATCAATGATTAGCAAAACACAATAGTGGTCCAAATCTCTAAATGACACTCACAGGACAAACCAAACACCCTCTCACATGTGCACAAACCTGCAATGAAAAGTACTAAACCAAACACTGGGACTTGGTGTATACAGCATTGGTTCCCATTCCAGTGTACTTTTTAAAAAGGACATGCAATTTTTATTAATTTTTTTTTTGTCATTTTATTAATCTTTTTGGTCTTTGTTAAGCGCCACGGTTTCAAGTCAGACATGCTACAAAGTAACACATTGAAGTGAATATAACTAGGAAGGAGTGTTTAGTGACCTTCGAAAAGGAGGGACCGTAGAGTTGTCAATGGAAAATACCTGCTTTGTAGTGGACAGCTCATCGCCTTGCCTGCTGCCAAGCGAGGCAAACTGCTGCAACAACACAAACAGGTTTCCCCGGTCCTAAAACCAGCATATGCAGGGTCATTCGGCCTCCTAAATCATTCATTAGACGTCAGCTGCTGTAACTCTACCGGACTCCCGAATAGGGGGGAAACCGCAGGTGGGTGGGGTGGAAGCAGCGGACACGAGGAGCACTTTAACATTTAAAGAATTACGCCCCCTTCCACACCACCTGTCTCCAACCGCTTGCGTTTGAAATGCACTGGATAGATTCGCCGAAGATACACGCAAGTCCTACAATGCGATTTTTTTTTTTTTTCTCGTCCGAAATTAGAAGTATGTCAATAACACGTGAAGCTATTAATACTTTTCTACAGCAGAGACTGCACATCAGGAAGGCCAGGACAAACACAAACCAAGGAATGGAGATGCTTTAAATTCTTTTTTTTTACCGTCCCCCCAAACCGAAAATAGCGGCGTGGAAACTGCGAATGATTTCAATTTCCATACAGCTCTTTCAGTAATGAAGGGCTTTCAATGCGAGAAGAATCTTAAGTGGAACAATAAAGAATGAAGATGTGTAAAAAGGTTTTTTTTTCTCTCAAAGTTTTAGTTTTTTTCCTCTCTTTGGAGACGACCCCCCTCGTGTGGTTTTAGTTCTCGCCTCCTTCTCCGGCCTCCCCTTCGTCCGCTGCGCTGTCCGATGTCCATAACTGATAGTTGGGGGGAAAAAGAAAAATGCATACATAAAAATCAGTCCAATGACCCAAACAAAACAATCCATAATACCATCTGTACAAGAATACAAGATCAATATACTTCTGAGCTAGCATGCAATATACATTAGGGCCTGGTCACGCAGTAACAGAGTTACAAAATTGGTGTATATTGTATCAGAGCTCCAAAAGTAAGATGGTTACAATTTAAATGGCTTTGTGTAGGTCCTCCCTAGTACTTCAAAAAAACAAAATAACCAATTTTGTTCATTTTATTTATTTTGGGTGAAAACAGCAAAAAACTGGTCGGTAACGGAGTTACAAACTCCGTTACCACGTGACCTGGCCCATTATGAATAAGCCCTTAACTAAACACCCAATCCCAGTTCCCCTCCTTGGCCCAACCACTTCACCCTACTGCTACCTTTCGCGTATTTCTGCAGAGGGGTAGGGCATTCCCCTTCTCTCTGTGACTGAGGGGTAGTGGTCAACTAGCACCAGAGATGCCTTCCACGCAGAGCATTTTTTAAATGCAGGCAACAAACAGAGCGGTACAAGAAATTTCCCTTAAGGCTTTGCAAAATAAAAAATTGCCACCAGCGCAGGGAAAAGAAACCTATAAATTTAAGTACATCTCTGCCATGCAAAAATGGTAAAATCAGTCGAAATATCCTTTTGATGTGGACTCAAGGAGATGTGAAATCTGCCTTCAATTAAAACCCTTTCACAAAAATTGGTATTAAAGATGAGGACAGAAACTCCATTCGAGGAGCGATTTGGGCATGACACGTTAGTTTATTTCCATGTCCCATTTTCAAAGAGTGGAAATTGACGTACTACAGACATGTATTCTTTCTGCCAAAACAAACCTACATGCTGTGGGAAAACTACACCTTTACCCATGAAACAATGAAGGACCGATTCGATGAGAAATTAAAACCTTGAAGTTGCTCCAGTATCTCGACACGAGGGTAGATTCAACACTGCAGTGGGACATCTCCGCTGAGCATTTTCGCTCGAGTGGGCTTCAGATAAAAATTAACATCCCAATTAACCATTGATGGACAAACAGTATATCTAGGTCAATGACAATGCATTACAATGCCAATGAACATCATCTCACCTCCCTGTTTACACATTAGGCTGCAGCAGGCAGTTAAGACCTCAGGAGACAAGATGTTGTGGAAAGCACCTTTAGTCATTATACTACAGTATAAGTTAGTATACCAACATGTTTCATCTTAAGATGGAATATACAAAAGAACGCAAACAATGTACCGAGGGGCTACATTTCATATGCCCATTTTGGGAATGTGCGATAATGCAAATAAGTATTGCTATTAAAAAAAAAAAAAAAAAAAAACACACACACCGTTCAATAAAGGATTTGAAGTTTATACAGCAGACTCAAATACTAAGCTTTGTCAAGCTGTTACCGGCAAATCAGATATTTGGTTGCATTAACTCCCACCCTGATTCATGAATCCTATGAGGTCACAGGAAAAAAAAAAAAAAAAAAAAAAAAAGGCAGGCATGCGTGACACGCAAAAAGCCAGTCGTTTGGCAGCTCGTAAGGTTACTGGCACTGGGCATGCACCATAACCCGGGGTGCTTTCCATTATGCCGCTTCCTTGCATCGACTCTCAGCCCGTGAGCCGGAAATCATTCCATCATGGAGGATCTTCCAATCCCATAAGAGCACCTCAAGGTATAGAAGCGAGGAGACTTCCAGGGGTAGCTTTGAGGGAGGAAACACGGGTGTATCCTACATGGAGTCTTATCACGTGGGGAGACAAATACCGCAAGGATTCATCATTTGGCATTTTCGGCTCCTCCGTAATCACGTCTCTTCCTTGCATTCCTCTCCCTCACATCCACGACGGACAAAGCCAAGACGGGTGGAACAGAAGCGAGTTCGGGGAGCGAGAGGACAAGCGAACATAATGAGACACCTTATGAGAAAGCAGTCAGCGGCACCGTCACCTCCTCGAGATGCGATCTGCACCCGAAGAAATCGTGACTGAAGGCGAGATGACTGTGAAGGGGGAAATTGTTGATAAAAATGGCGACAAGTTCACCAGTGAGGCAGCATTCAGTTCTTAGAATACAAACAGATCAGTCGTGTGCAAACCGTGTGGGCAAACCTTCCCTGCAAAGTTGCATAAAATGACGAATAAGCTCGAACCACCAAATCCACAGTCACCCGAGTGAACAGCAGACATGTTGCTTCCTGACTCAAGAGCAGCAGGGGCTCTGAGGCAGACAGATGGCCATGGCCTGCAACACAACAGCAGCGCTATATGACAAAAAAAAAAAAAACCTAAGAATGTTCAAGGAAATGACAAAAGCAGTGGCCTTCCGTAATGCCAAAGATATGCTCATGCATGGCTCCACTAGAAGACCTGAGCTAAAGCAGCTCCAGGGAGTCACTTAGCCTCGTTATGTCCTCACGGACACGAACACTTCTCTAAATCAGCCATGCCCAAACTTTACAGGGAGGGTAGGGAATCTGTGGACCAGGAGTTGCGTACTGTGCCCAACTTGGCCATGACCGCTGATAAGGTCCAGTCGCATGCGTGAGTCCGTTTAGCATTTCCTCCACTGAAGATGAATGGAATCCCCAAAGCACATGCGTGGAAACTGCAGACTTTCAGAGGATAACATGGGTGAAGCAACTGCCCTCGGACTGACTGAGGCATTGGCCAGCCGGGGATTGACTGCAGACGGACGAGTGTGCAGCACCACTGACAGTGGGGCCAATACAGTGAGGGCCACGCCACTGAACAGTTGGACTCTGCTGCGCTCGATCCCATTTAGCTGCTGGCGAGTAGCACTGGCATTAGCTAGGGCCCTTTAATTTCAGCGTAGCAGAAAACCCTGACGGAATAGCAGAACTATTGGAATAATGGAACACACTAAAATGCAGAATACAGGGAAAATTGCCAAAATGCAGACGGAGTTTATAGAAATCAGGGTTTCACCGGCAGCACCTAAAGGGCAATTTATATTCTAGCAAAAAAGCGTCGATCTTCCGTGATTTTAGTTTGGCATGAACGCTCAGGTATTGTCGGACACAGTCCGTGGTCATCGTCGTTACAAAAAAGTATAAACACACCAATGACTTGGTGCCATGACAAACTGACGAAGAAATAATTTAGCTTAATTTAATTTTGTTCAGCTCTTTACTTCTCAAAAGGTGAAAGCAAACAAAGGCAAATGACCAGTATGTGAATATACTGCGGCACTCCTTAGGGGAATAAAAATTCTGTCGCTCCCCCTTGAGTAAAGCACAGTTTGCAATTTAATTGTGTTACCATTTCATATGCACTTTTCATTATGCCTAGTGTGCAACGTTTTAAGATGGAATAAATTTTTTTTATGTAAAGATGTCGATTGCATTCTAAAGGGCAGACAATTTCAGCAAAATCTAAGTCTTATGTGAAATTTAGAAGTGATTTTCATTTGCATCACATTGTCATTGATTACAATATTTGTTTTCACGTTACGTGAAGGGCAGTTGAGAATTTCATAATGTTAACAAGTTTGTGCCCTTTTCTTCGTGCCTGCGTGTGCCTAGCTTGCGCAATAAAGCATTAAATAAGTCAACTTTTCTACAAGTGTATAAAAGGGACAATGGTGTCTTAAAATATGCCAAGAAGAAAATATCAATAATTATCGTCATCAATCAATATTGAATAATTACATCGTGATAAGGATTTTCGTCATATCACCCAACCCATTAATATTAACAGAATAATTTTTTACAAAAAAAAAAAAAAAAAAATGCACTGATTTGGAGCCTGTTTCACTGGGGAAATATAGGGAGGAACAACGTTCCGAATTCATGAGCCATTTCAGCATAGTCATCATCTCAATCAGGAAATACATCAGTCTTCTCTGCCTCCTAATACTGAAACATAAATAAACCCAAGCATTCAATCTTAATATTCAGCCCAAGCATGTCACGAGGAAATCCCCGCAGCACTGCTTTTTGAATGTGAGCAGTGTGACCCGAGTGCCCATCACTTCCGTCACTTCCCTCTGACGACGGCTCAAACATATGATTGAGTACCGCGAGGGGACCGCGCGCTCTTCCGTCCCTCCCCAAAATTTCAATTTCATATGAACTTTCAGAAGCCAACAACACTGAATTTTCTTCTGAACTTCGGTTGCCCAATGGTGCAATGCGATGGCACTGAACTGAATGCCCTTGAAAAACTTCCCTTTCTGACAAAGGGCCAATATGGCAATGTTTTCCCACTAGGCAATGACTAATCGAGAGTTCTGTCGAGTATGCTTAAAAAAAAAAAAAAAAGGGAACTTATGATGCGGCACATACAAAATAGCCATTTATTTCTGAAAGAGTAGGACACAGGGCATCAAACTCAATTCTAAGCGGCAATTTCGAAATTTGTCAGCAGCTACTTAAAAACCTGCCGTGAATTTGTACACTTCCATGCTTTTCTGGTATCCAAGCAGGGCAGAACTACAAGTGCAAGTTGGCATGGTAACGCTTTGTCCCATTTCCTAGGTAAAGATTTCAACCCTTATGCCTTGTCACACCGTTACGCAGGGACACTAGCTAGCCCAGGGCACTCAAACTACAGGTAAGGCCAAGGGAAGGGGGCTGGGATTTGGGCCCTACACCTCTCAAACTCTCAAGTCTTTCCAGAAGAAATTTAAGACTGTGTCACAACCCGGCTCAAGAAAGGGGCAAAGTGGAGAATCTACCACAGAAAGGATTTGATGATTAATTAGTCGATGACCCATTACTCTTCATTACACATTCATGTAAAGCATAAAGATCAGCTTAATTCTGTGACACCTTGAACCTTCAATTACACGCTTTTCAGTAACTGCCACATGAACCTCAGTAGACATACATCCCGTAGAATTCCCCTTCGTGTCTAATACTCATTAGTTCACACAATACATTACTAATTAAATCCCTAAAATGGGATTAATCTAGAGCAGTGGCCTCAAAAAACCATTCCTGGCGACCTACCATCCTTGAAGCCTTTCACCCCAACCAAAGCAAAGCACATTTCATTTCCCAAGTAAGATTACTTAACTTGCCAATTAGCCAAATAAGGTGTGCTGAATTAGGGTCGGAGAAAAACCTACAAGATGGTAGCTCTCTACCAATAAGGTGGGAGGCCACTAATCTGGAATTTAGTTCACACTGGTCGCACTCCGTTGGGGGGGGTAAAATTCATCAGTGACACGCTCTTAAACAGATTCCAGTCTACAGAACACTTACTGTGAGGTTGTCTCTAAGCAGCTGCATGATGAGGGTGCTGTCTTTGTACGAGTCTTCGTTCAGTGTATCAAGCTCAGCAATGGCATCGTCGAAGGCCTGCCAGCACAAAATGGCGTACAGGTAAGCGTGCGTGCAGCAAGCTGCCCAAATTCAGTATACACTCATTAAAATTAAATGGGACTCATCTCAAAACACATTCCCAGACCAGTATAAAAATTAAAATGATGTTCAAATGAGACAAAGGCATTTGACGAGCATGCATGTCACAAACCAAGGGTGTCGACAGTCCAAGAAACAGGGGATCCGCTGGTCTTTGTTGCAGTTGTGCACGCAAACCTTTCAAGCTGCACATTGTTTGTTTTCAAGGAATTAATTGAGTGCCGACTGAAGGGAGACCATCAATGCCAGCAGACAAATACGGCCCTCCAGGTTTGAAATCGGACACGATTGTCTTAGACCGATTCACACGCGAGGTCGCATACCTGTTTGGCCAGTTCGCAGGCCTTCTCCGGCGAGTTGAGGATCTCGTAGAAGAAGACGGAGAAGTTCAGGGCCAGCCCCAGGCGGATGGGGTGTGTGGGCTGCATCTTCTCCTTGCTGATGTCAAACGCACACTGGTAGGCGTCCTGAGACTTGTCTATCGTACCTGGAGAAGGAGAGATGTCATTATTTAACCTCTAAAGAGCAGCGCTGCATAGGAAGGTTTTCCTCAAAATCCTAAATCTGTGTTCTAGAGCACTATTTCCCTCCATCAAAACAGAAGTGCTTCAGAGGGCTTTATAACAGTCGCATCACCACGCTACAGGACCTGATTAACTCCTTCAACCCCACAGCCCTCTACAGAGGGCTGACCAACATATTCCCTTCAACCCCAAATTCCTGTAGGGAAAATTCAAACAATCTGACTAATTGATTGGAACATATCAGGTTACATTTAATGGGATTCCAGAGATAACAGTAAGATACAATGTCCAGATAATGACCAGCCCTCTACAGAGGGCTGTGGGGTTGAAGGGTACAGTGATGCTAGAATATCTGGGGTTGAAAGAGTTAACAACCAAATGTGATTGGAATACAGATAAGGATTCACACTTCCCACACAACCATCAGGCACAAACCCTGTGTTTCAGGAGCATGCAGTGCCACACACATTATGTAAATGATCAAACCATATAAGTACAAAACCTTTCAAGTTGTTGGGGTGGTATGGAAAACATGAGTTCAAAAAAGGAGGGAAAAAAATTATAAATAAAAAACAAGAGGCCCATGGGCCTTAACAGTCACCTGAGTTGTATAAAAACTGATGTTATTGATGTGAATGAACCAAATATACCCAAAAGTATCATTTTCCTCTATAAAGTATAGTAAACGTCACCCCCTCCCCAGGGGCAAACATGGAGCCTGGGGGCCATGAAATGAACAGTTTTGATAAAGCACCCCAAGACCCTTCCATCTATGAAGAGTATTGGTTTCCAGCCTCTCTCGGTCTGGAAAAGAAGATTGTTCAAATTTTTGGCAATATGACCCCGTTTCGGCCCCAACCTTCAGCCCCTGGGGAAGAGGCAGGGTCAAAAATGTCATAGTATCAAACTGTCATCTCATGGTTATAATGCCAATCAGGTTTGAATGATTTAAAGTACAAAATTAAAATATACCCAAAAGTATCATTTTTCCAATATAAACTACAGTAAATTTCACCCCCACCCCAGGGGCAAACATGGAGCTCGATGAAGTTCACAATTTTGATAAAGCACCTCAAGAGCCTCCCATCTATGAAGAGTATTGTTTTCCAGCATGTCTGGGTCTGGAGAAGATTTAAAATTTCAGCCAATTTTACCACTTTTAGCTCCGCCCCTCAGAGCACCTGGGGATGGGCACCATATAACTCACAATTTTGGTGCATATTTGACCAAGGAAGGTTCCTGAAAAATTTGATTGAAATCAGATCAGCAGTTTCTGAGAAGAAGTGGAAAATGTATTGACCAGTTGTAGCCCCGCCCCTCAGAGCCCCTGGGGGCGAGCACCATATAATTCACAATTTTGGTGCATATTTGACCAAGGAAGGTTCCTGCAAAATTATATCGAAATCGGATCAGCGGTTTCTGAGAAGTCGAAAATGCATTGACCAGTTTTAGCCCTGTCCCTCAGAGCCCCTGGGGTTGGGCACCATATAATTCAAAATTTCGGTCCATATTTGACCAAGGAAGGTTCCTGCAAAATTTTATTGAAATCGGATCAGCAGTTTCTGAGAAGTCGTCGAAAATGTAAATTGTTTACGGACGCACGACGGACAAAAGGCGATTAGAATAGGTCACTTTGAGACTTCGCCTCAGGTGACCTAAAAATCAGGGATTTGCATATCTGACCAGTTAAATTGAAGCCGTACAAAACAAAATATCATGTTTTCCCTTTTCAAACATGCCCATTCTGAATTTGATGCAAGAAAAATATGCAAATTGAGACAGGAGCAATATAAAACTTAGAAAGAGCTGAAATGGCTTTTAAAGTGCCCAGACTGAGCCGATGATGTACAAGAAGGAATAATTGAGAAAAATGCCTAAAATTGGTAGACCTGGTGGCTTCAGCTCCCAAAATGACAACTTACAGGGCTGCTAAAAGGAAAAGTGATGTAACACTGGTAAACGTCCCCCAGTTTTGGAGTCTGCTGCGGGCATTAACTTTGGTATGAGTGATCATTTCCAAAAGGCAACAGTAGAGGAGGAGAAACATTAACACCACTTGAGTGGCTGAGAGCAAAAGTCTGACTTTTTCCAAGTTCTGAGAAAATAAGATGTGAAGTTCTGTTTGAACAGAAAAATCACTTTATTTTACACTTCACACTTTTCTGGAGCCCGTTACGATAATATGCATATTTTGTTTGTACAAAATAGTGATTTTTCTGTTCAAACAAAACTATTTTCTCAGAACTTGGAAAAGTCAGATCGTAGACTTTTGCTCTCAGCCACTCATGTGGCCCTCAATCTGCCGCAGGTCAAGGACAGCCCCTCAGTTTCCATCTTTATTCACATTTTCCAGGCCGTTGCAACTTTTCTGAAACGGGGTTGTGGAATGTTTCCAACCTGGGTAACAATGCCCAGGGTTTAACAGTTATGCTGTAGTTGGAATTTGGCATTATTCCTGGTAAGAGGAAGTGGCGGTGACTGAATGGACGATGGGGGGGCGGGGCCACTGAGTCATCCCGCATGTCTGCCGCACAGTCCAGCAGGAAGCTCACGAGATGTGGAGAGAGACCGAGAGCACTGGCCACATAAACCCATCAGCGACAAATCTCAAAAATCCTGCTTTCAGGCCCATAACGCACACCAGCGCAGGAATACGAACACCAGCACACACAGGACACTCTCACCAGCCAGCAGAGAGTTCAGAATGAATCATATAAAATGAAATCATGCTGCACGACGAGAGGAACATCGAAAACAACTCTGGCCGACCTACAGGGTTGCAGGATTACAGAGCTAGCCGCGCGCCAAGTAAAACCTGAGACACTACAAAATCTTGAGGAAAAAAAAAAAAAAAAAAAAAAAACCAGAGTTTTGCACCTCGCACTTATCCAGTCAACTCCGTACACCAGTGCTTCCCAAACTCAGTCCGGGGCCCACCTTCTGTATTCTGGTTTTTGTTCCAACCACAAACGCAGCTACAGGAGAAATTCATATTTAACAGTTATTTTCCATTTCTAACCATATTTTTTGACAAAGTATCCATTGGTGCCACAAAGTCCAAAACAACGTTGTTGATTTTTCGCTCCCCAGCCGATGGGCCATATACTGGGAAGACGCGGAGTCAGGCACAGCGTTTTTGTCATCATCCATTACCAATTTCTTCAAAGATGATCTCCTGAACTAATGGCTGGATTCACTTCAAATTTAGTGTGGCCCCTCCGAGGGCCACTGCCTACCAAAATGGTTCAGTTTTTCAAAATTTTGATCAGTCCATTTTTTAAATTCTTATGTCATTGGAAAACTTTAATAATCTCCAAAACTACTTGCCAGATTCACTCCAAAACTGTTATTGAGCTTCCTTGGGACAACACCTCATTCTCCCCCCATTTTTTAGAAAAAAAATGATTTTTGTATTTATGAATTTGTTGATTTCAATTCAGAAAAAAAACATCTTGGTCAATACTGAATTTGCAGAAAATTTAGTCACAAGGTAAGGTTGCATGAAATTGCATGTATCCAACTTAATATTACATTTACATGGTTACAATTGTTTGGGATTGATAACTGATGTAATGGGTTATCTGCTGAACGTCAGTACGTCAAAAAGACCTACAACAATCTTGAAGACATCCATGTTTCCTTTCTTTGCAAGCGAGCTACAAGGCCCTTGAGCCCATTTCATAATGCTACAAGCAATGGTTTAAACTTAACCCAAACGTTACACAAAATAAGTTTGTGCATTATCTGCTTGCCAAACTAATAGTTTTGGTGACTACGTGTCTACAGTTTCACCAATTAGGAACTGATAGTTTACTAGGACTCACTGATTAATTTTTTACCTCTTATTAACCTGCCAAAAGGAAGAGCAACATTATTTTTGGTGGCATTTGTCTGTTAAACTGGTAGCAGTTTGGCGCAAGAACAGCAAGATAAAATTACAGTACATTTTAAGGAGAGTAGTGCAATGGTCTAAGGATGAAGGATTAAATTTTGTATCCAATTGGATCAAGGTCACCAAAGAAGAAGAAAAAAAAAAAAACCATTAAAAAATTTCTCCCTCATGCAGGGTATTTTGCAGTCATTTCTAATGGATCACACCATGGATATGAATTTTCTTTTTTATCAAGCCAGTTACTGATATCGGGCAAATGTAGCTCAAGAGGATAAACACCTGCTCTGAACATAACTGCACCCAATTAAGACAAATTAACTAGCCAAAAGTCCAACAATTTCCATTATGGAAGGAACAAAAACCAGCGCACACCGGGGTCCCAGGACCAAATTCAGGAACTACTGCCACAGAGCTATTATAGAAAATACTCGACAGGTTTCATACTCATGAAAACAAACTACATTAATCTAGAATATCAGACGGATGAGGAAGGTTTTCAAATGGACACTATTTTCAGGCATAGCCTGTTTTAGGATTGCTCTTATCCTGAGATAACATTCACGGGGAACACTGAGGAGCTATACAGTAGGACATTGTTCTCCATGGTAACATCACATCATGTTCAGCCCAGGATTGACAAAGAGGTCCAGAGTCCACGTGCGAGTCACCCAGCTGTAGAATTCCACCAGTTTATGTGCACCATATTTGGATGACAAAAATCACTGCCCAAACTCAATCACATCAGGAATAACTAATCACAGCAAAATTCTCTTAGGTTGACTCCATTTAGTCAGCCGGTCGATCGTTTGATTGCCGGCTCGTTGGTTGACCAGGATTCGCTTTAGTCGAGTAATCACAAATAATCCATATCCATGGAGTAATCCACTCTGGATGCTGTGGGTATGGCAGTGATAGTCCGTCACTCATAACTAGGCCCATGTTCTCTTTATGCAATTGTTCACAACAAATGTTACCTTAATGGCCAGATATAATTTATTCAAACTAAAAAAAAAAAAAAAAAAAAAAAAACCCAACATTTTATAGTAACTGTTTTTATACAGCCCATGTAAAACTAACATGCGCAACTCCCCCTTTCTTGCCTGCATTGTATCCTTAAGCACGTGAATCTGCATTTTAACAGTAGCCAAAAATTTGCCCTAAGCTTAAGTTCAGAACTGCAAAATGGGCATACTTAAGCATTTCGACAACCTTGGAACATTAAAAAAAAAAAAAAAAAAAAAATCTTGTGCATGGCAGCATTTTTAGTCAGATTACTGGAATGACACTGCAAAAAACATCGCACTTTCCTCAGTTCAACAATGAACATTACCTACCACTTGAAAATGGTAAATCGACCTACTTTTTAGTCTTTTTCTGTATAAACATGTTATGTGCTTCATGGTACGAAATTTACATGTTCATCAGTCATTTAAAGGCTGCTTTTTTAAAACTATTTAGAGGTTAATCCCCATCACTTTGCAGGAAGTCCCACCGCAACTTCAGTTTTAACAAACTTGAAGCCACAGCCTGCCGCCATCTCAAAACAAGATAACCCTCGAAAACAAGATGATACATCTCAAGGGGTTTTTCCTAATAAAATTTACATACATTCATAACTGATGCTCATCACCGAAGCCAGTCTGTCTAGCCTGATCCATGAGAGAAATTAAGATCCAGCTAAGTAAATAAAACTTGCATTACTTGCGTGTTTACATTACAAGCAGAATGCGATTACATCATACAAAATTAGATGTCAGGGAACAGGCATACACATGGTATTTTTTGGACAAATTCATTACCATTTATTGTGGGACGGTACTTTAAAATGATAAACGGACAAGAAGGGCAAGTTTTTACAATAGAGAGCACTATATGCTCACTCAACATTGCGCTTTAGAAATTGAAAATTTGAGGCGCTGCGTGTGGATTCGTTTTATCCCATTTATGTCCGCAAAGCCTCTCTACAGACTGCCTCAGACGACAGGTTTCAGAGAAATCAAAGTACTTTGCAAGAACATCTTCCATTTCAAGCCAGAAATTTCCCTCATAAATGTGACCAGTGAACAAAGCTTTTCAGAATGGAAAACAAAGGAGACCATTTCAACAGCCCTAAAAGATCAAAGCCAGAGCATCACCCACCTTTACCTCTGTGGAAACACCCGAGCCCCAGACACAGGCACAGAAACCACATGCACACTTCCCCTCGCGCAAGGACTCAGTCATGCGACGGGGAGGCGGACGACAGACCTAAAGCGGCAAAATGCCGATTGAAACCCTCATTGAAATTCAAGGCCACTCCACGTCGTGCGTGCAAGGCCATTTCAGGCTGGACAGCGAGGGGATCCATTGGGGCGTGGCATTAGAAGGGTGAGGTGCAGGGGTGGGGGGGCTGTATCAGAAAGAAGGGGAACTGCTTCAGAGAGAGGAGGATGGAGAGGGGGGACTGTGTTGAGAAGGGAACATCGTCAGAAAGGTGGGGGACAGGGAAGGTGTCTGCCCTGGGGAGAAGGAAGGGAAGGGGGAAAGGGGACAGGAAAAGTGGGCCAGCAATAGGGACAAGGAGACAAGGAAGGGGACTGTATCAGAGAGAAGGGGACAGGGAAGGGAGATCGCGCCAGAGGGGCGGGGACAGGGAAGGGAAGCCGCGCCAGAGGGAAGGGGAACAGGAAGGAGGACCAAGTCAGAGAGAGGGGGGCAGGGAAGGGGAACAGCATTAGAAAGGGGGAGAGGGAAGGGGAACAGCATCAGAGAGAAGGGGACAGGGAAGGGGAGCCAGTCAGGCGACTGCACAGAGACACTCACACTTCTTATCTCCGCAGGCCACCTCCGCCAGGTATCTGAAGTAGTCTCCCTTCATCTTTAAGTAGAAGACTTTACTCTCAGGGTTCGTGGAGTTGCAGATCAAATATTTGTCTAGCAGGCCCTAAGGAGAGAGGAGGGGCGGGGGGGTTAAGAACAGCTTTTAGTTGTGGAAGCAGTCTTCTGGTCCCCCCACCCTACATCAGGAGGGGAGACTGAAAGAAGAATGTAGCAGAGTGTAAAATGTCAAAATCAAACAGGGCACATCAAGGCTAAAAAGAGAACCGTGTGTATGTGTAATGCTCTCGTTTGAATGAGGATGAGGACATTGAGAAATGAGGACGAGAGAAAGCTTCTGGGATCAACAGGAGCACCTGAATAGAGCTAATCAAAGCTACTCCCTCCTATGTAACTGACCTTGCAGTTAGTCCTCCCGAGGCCCAGACACCCGGCGATAGCAGGAGGGCCTTCTAACACAGCATACCAGTGTTTTTAACAGAAGCATCCGACATTACACAGCCTGTGTCACGCACTGAACATGCAAAGCATGCAACGCTGTTCCAGAGTACTGACTTCAACATTCCTCGCAGTCATTGCATTCTTGACCAATTCCCTTCAGGCGCCGAAATGGAAAGGTAGCGTTCCTCCAACAACCACAGAAAGAGCACAAATTTTTTTTTTTTTTTTTTGCTGCTGCACAGGAGCGGCTGTCTAGACGTGCATGCGCGGTGAACAGGCGACGCAGCGCTAGCTCGAGGTCATTGAGATTTCTGGGCCAAGGAGACAAAAGCCCAGCGCAGACGATACCATTTTTTGCATCAACGCAAGCCTGACTCGACCCATCCCCCAACCCCCACCTGATGCAACCACATTTAATCCCACTTCCAGGATTACATCATTGTGCCACTTCCACATTTCTGCCCACCTGGCAACAGCACGAATCTGCGACTCTTCCAAAACTCTTGAATCAGTCAGCATCCTGAGCTCACAACTCAGTAAACCGTTACAGTATTAAGCCCACCTTGAAACCCCTAAACCAAAGAATAAGGTGCGTACATTGCGCATTAGGACTGCCAGGGACTTGCAAGTCTCGGGTCCCAGCTTACCACCTGGCCAGAGTGCAACAATGAGGCCTGAACGCCGACACAGACAATTAGTCACCAACAGAGGAATACTTTGACACAAGACACTCAACCGAAATTATAAAACCACTTCCTCCCCCAATGACTTCTCTCACAGCTGATTCAGTGCAAGGCACTGGCTGGGTCGTGTGCGAGTCCATTTCCTCTACATCTCTAGGCCATGTTAACACCGATTCTATCCCAGAGAGAGAGAGTGAGACACTCCCTTTCCTGTGTGAAGCATGCAAACCAAGAATGTGACTCAATTCAACCTCCGTCATGACATCCATTCAAGCTCTAGGTAGTAGAACACGCAAAATGTGTGGTGCTAACTCCGTACGCTAGAGTGTGTGTTGCATAAAAAGGGCTGCCTACTGAGCAAGGCATTTAGCCCCAATATCCCAGCTGTAAGCCGATTTTATGCAATAACGTAATCCGCGCGAGCCGTTCCGGATAAGAGCTTCTGCCAAGAGCCCGAAATGTAAAAATCCTCAATAATGGCCCCCACAAAAATCAGACCTTTACCGCGAAATAGACATTTTAATTACTGCCAGTAATACAGTGAGGGGAGAGAAAAAAATGAACACTCCATTCCAGGCAACAACACCAAGAAATGCAAGAGTAATTCCAAAAAACACTCCAAATGTTCTCAGCTATTCATTAGAGCCAAAATATGTTGTAAAGAACTACATGTATGCATACTGCAACAATGTAGTTGTCGTACACAGAAACAGCACAAAGGAGGGAGGGAGATATGGCCAACGAAACCTAGTAAGGTGGATTATTATATGACCTGTTTATTAAATTTAGTAGCTCCATCTTCAGCCACTTTTTGCACATAAGAGACTTTACCCTCATTGGCTAGTATGACCCCAAGCCTCGTGACACAGAGCGAATCACATGCTGTGATGCATCAGTCAGAGACTGGCTGTGTGAAGTGCTTAGTTCACACTGTTTCCACTTCCAGTTATCCCAAGGTCCCATGAAAGCTCATGCTGCACTCATGCTTGTGCTACAAGCCACCAAGCTGATCACAGCTGCTGCACAAAACTCTGCAGGTTCTTTTTTTTTTTTTTTTTTTTAAATTGATGCGCAAAGGCTTATTCCCCTCCACTAGAGCGTGCTCCATCTTGCCACTGCAGCGCAGGCTGCAGTAAAGGAAACATTTTATTGATGGACGTCTCCCTGCCCCCCCCACCCCCGCTAACGATGGCCTTAACGGACCCTGGAATGAGGAAGTCATCCTCAGCCCGGAAACAACCTGGCCTCTCGCCAGCACCTCAAAGCTCTGAGCCACAGCAGCGCCTCCTTGAAGCCCCGAGGGGCTTTCACTGCTCTTATGTGCTTAGCAACGTGACAGAAATGCTACCGCCATGCAGAAACACTGCAGCAGCAGGGTACACAGCAAGAGTAACGGAAGCCAAGGCACTCTGGATTAGCCCTCTGAAGGTGTGACATCACAATGTGATTAGAATGTTGAGTTGAAAACATTCCAATTCTGATGTCACAATACTGATCATTACAAGTAACGGAACTCTTCGACAGCAACAGGAAAAGAAAAAAAAAGAAAAGAAAAACACACTTCAAAGGGTTAAGCATCACTCCATAATACAAGGAGGGTACCTCCACACACCAAGTGATGAGCAAATTGGCAGTTTGGACGTCAGGCCTGTAACCAACAACAGAGTTGAAGAGGACTGGGGTCAGAAAACGCAATCAAAGTGCACATTTATCAGTCCATTCGTCACTGAAGTCCACTCGTCACCCGGTTGAAATGACCACACAGCAACGCCCGAACACCTTTCATCACTGCCAGCCGTGCCCAGGTGTTTGAACAGGGGCCATAGTCCAAGGTGATTTGGCAAAGGTGTGTCAGTGCAGAGCAGCACCTGTACTCTGAACTCATGCAACAACCCAAAGGCTGCACATAAACTTCTGCAGAAAATCAACATGACTCCCCATATTGTGCCTTGCCATTTTGTTTCTCAAAGACAAAATACATCAAACTCAGCATGCCTTCAGGATTTAGATTGACAGGTAGAAAATTTCATACACTGAGCCTAGATTATCATGCAAGGCATCAGAGGTAAAGTGCCACAGTGCTCTTAAATGTTCAAAATGTCCAAAGCAGAATGACAGGGGATCATACGGTCAGTGTGGCATACGCCATTTTGACTACGAGGCACAAAAGTCAGGTTTGCAAAACAGTTACTCCTTAATTCCACACCCACTGCTCTCACCATCACAACAGCTCCGTATACTGCAGCATGAGCCAGAGTCTCAATACTCATTAGAGACGAGCGTGAACAAACACCAGCTCCCTTCCGGGCTTGTGAATGTGGCCCCAGGCGAGTGTGGTTTCCTCCATGATTATCGGCCTTCCGCCGTCTGTGCCCGTGCAAGCTTGGCTCAGCCGCACCGAACCCCCCACCGTCAGCCAGCATCTCCCCCAGCTTCCTCACTTTGAGGGGAGGGGCCCAGGGTTCCAGGGGATTAGCTCCAACAACAGAGGGAGGCTCGCACTAGCAATCCCGCTAATCTGTGGCGAGCGCCGCCCGAGAAGGCCAGGCAGACTCCGGCAGCACAATCCCGAGTTTAGCCCCAACACTACAGCAGAACCTCATGACGGCCAGGAGGACGGCTCACAAATATCCCTCAAAGCTGGGTTCATTTTAACCCTCCAAACACAAGACTGGAGGACTCATCCAAGTTCTAGGTCAGCATTCTAGAACCATTACCAGTATTGGCAGTGACATCAAAGCAGAGATATGAGCAAACCAAGAAATGGAATGCAAATGAGCCTCACCCACCTCGGCGGAAAAAAATAGTGTCAGTGACCAACGCTCAACTTTGTATTGCCTGACAATGTCTTCATCTTACAGTTTGCTGGTTAAAAGCAAAAAAAAATGTCCAAATGTGGCTTTACAGTGGGATTGAGGAACAAGTCAAACTTCCCAGGAATAGATTTTTTCGCCCATAAGTCCAAACCACAAAAAGTCAATACTAAGAACTGGTTTGGAGCATAGAGACAGACCACAATGCATCATACTGCGGTGTAAAAGGTGAGCAAGCAAGGGCCACCAATATAGCCAACCGAAAACCACTGAACTCCTATGAGAAATGCAAATTATACATTTCAGTGCTATAAAGACATCACAACACTATATGGGTACCCCAGGTCTGCAGTAAACGATACAGTTGACAACCTTTATCCTTAAGGTACTTTGTCCATTCTTATCATACGGCAAGTTTTCCATAGACAGCAATGCATCTCTCAAAACAATTTTGACAGACTCATGTCATATTAGCCCTGCAAGTTATAGCTCTGGATTTCCTCAATGTCCCTCCTCTGTCCCTCTCACATCTGGGACATCATCCAAGGGAATGACTGAATCTTTCATCCTTTCATATTTATAACTAGCCACTTGTCTGAATCACCCTTTAAAACAATGGTTTAGCCCCAGAACAAAATATCCAAGGCAACGGACAGCATAAAACTACCATTACTAGATGTAGCAGTAGAGCTGCAAATATTGTTGATATATTTACAAGCTCACATGCCCAGCTAGATTTACAACAGCCTAGAGCAACCGTTAGCACCTTTATCCAAAGCCTCAAATGCTCACATTCTCTAGGCTCACATCCAATGGCTCAAAGCTACATTTACCTGCTTACTGGCCAAGTTTTGTGGTTCTGAATCTTACAAATGCAGCATTTTATATTCTTAAGTGGTTTGCAGAGCATCCTACCACACATTACCTTTTGGATGTTTCATCATTTCAGCGAGCAGACCAAAAAAAATAAGGCGGCATATTATTTTCACATCGTACAAAGTCAGAGGATTGTTCATTTTCCTCCCCCCTCCCTTTAAGCAGAGGCGCAAAGCTCCAGTCTTTGAGGGCCCCAGTTCCTATAAGCTTTTGCAGTCTCTTTTCAATCAACAGCCAATTAACCGTTTGAAAAGAAGCTGCATGGACTCATTGGCTAGAGCAGGGGTGTCACACTGGTCCATAAAAGGGCTGAGGGGCTGCAGGTTAATTCCAACCTAGCAAAAGCACACGATACAACTAATGAACTGTGCAGGCTGTGATCAGGTTATTTAATTAGTTGCATCAGGTTTGCTTCTGCACAGTTTGAAAGAAAACCTGCAGCCCCTTGGCCCTTTGATGGACCAGTTTGACACCCCTGGGCTAGAGGCTTAAATCAGGGGTGTCCAATCTTATCCATAAAAAGTCAGTGTGGGTGCAGGTTTTTTGCTTTATCCCAATGCCACAACACCTGATGCCACTAATTATCTGATCATGGGGGATCAATCAAGACCTCGATGAGTAGAATCAGGTGTGTTAGTGTCAGGGTGTTACAAAATCCACCACCCACACCGGCCCTTTGTGGATAAGATTGGACACCTTGGCTTAAATGAATTGCTTATGTGGAAACGCACCAAAAATGGACATCTTGACCCTCCTTGACTGAAGTTTGACACCTTTGCCTTGCCATATTATTCCATGTAACATTTTAAGATAACTCCTTAGTGTCTATAAAATAAGGTTTTGTAGCTCGTTGGAAAAACACCAATTCAGCATTTGCATTCAGTCTCCAGTGTCACTTCCTTCCCTCCAACTATGCACCGTTTCAAGTGGGTGGCGAGTCAGTGAAAATTAGGCTCCATTCTAATTGGCCATTAAATCAAGGTGCAAAGTGAACAATGGCAACCAAAATGTGCCTATACTGGGCTGCATGCAAATGATTGCCTTTGTGACATCAAAAGGGTCACAGATTCAAAAATGGCTGTTCAAAAACAGAAATGCCACAGCAACAACGCCAAGACTATCTAGTTTCATTTTGTCGACAGTCAAGTAGAGAGGACCAAGTTATAGCATGTTAATTGTAAGCGCCAGGTAAAATGCAACAGTCATAAAAGCTGGCCTTTGAGGCGTAAATTCCAAAAAACATGAGATGGCTCCCAGGGAAGTTTGCACTTAGAGGCTTGACTAGAAAACCTACTTCTCATGCAACCCCACATTAAACTTGCATTAAACAGAAAATAGTTTCAAATTAAATTTCATTAAAGAAAGACACAAGGGGCACATGAATAACCCCCCAGAGAAAAAAGCAGTCCCAATTTTAGCACACCCTGGCAAATCCAGCCCTGCAGGCTACTGCAGTCAAGTGACAACCATTGTTCCCCAGAAACTGTACGCAAGGTCAGTGTTTCATTCACTACTATGGGAGGGGGGCGGCAGTAAAACTGGATCAGTTTACAGGAAGTGTAACACGTGGCCTTTGACCCTAGTAAGCCTTCCACCCAAGTACTCTCATCATGGCAAAAGGCTTATGAATTACAACTGGGGGGTGTCAAATTGAGGCCAAGCTGTAACAAACTGTACATGCTGCAAAAGATCTGATTTAGTCATTCCTCATTCCATCTTTAAGAAATGGGCGTCATTCAGACAGTCATATCACAAATATAATCAGTCTACCAAGCCCGAGCATTAAAAAAAAAATAAAAAAAATACTGCTTAGCTAAAGTGCCCACACAAGTCTGGTTAATCTGGAGAACATTACGTCAATCATTTCACTATAGCCCTTGAAAGCAAGACCTCATGTCCTTGAAACCGTGCGGTATGTAAAAGCAGAACACTGCTTCTTAAACATTTTTTGAAGACCAACAGATCACAGATGAAACTTCCAGCATAAGGGAAAATGTGTGGAGTTTTACTGCTATGACAGCAACTGGTCCTTCAGTGTAGGTGGTCCTGTGCAGCACCGCTGTGCGGCTTAATGGTGCAGGATTTCCGCGTGGTTACGGATATTAAAAAAAAAAAAAAAAAAAAAAAAAAAAACAGGCCGTCAGGACTATAATGACGAAGTCCACGAACAGAGTAGCCTATGTCAGTCGCGCTTTCGAGAACTGACTCGTTCAATTTCGTTACGCCCTCATCAAAATTCAGAGCCTTATTTCAGATCCTCTGAATTGGGAATAAAACGTACACATCCTCGTCATCCGCGTTGCCCACAACTGTAAACACATTTCTACACACAAATATTTTGTCCACATCTCCAATTGTTCTCTTGCACTTCAAACCGCAAGGAATAAAAGCTTCGGCTAAACGGAAGGATTACAGAAATACGATCTCCTGTGAGGGAGCGTCATGGTAGCCCCAGGCCAAACCAGTGAATGGAATTCAGAATTCCGTACATGAGTTTTAAGCGCGATAAGCAACCGAGCCGTTTCAAAGAAAACGAGATTACTTCGAGGCAAGAGCGAAACTGAACATACCAACACGTCGTTGCAGATCTCATTCAATTCGGTTTCCACCTTCTCTCGGTACTCCTTCACCATCTGAAGCTTCTTATCGCTGCCCTCAGTCTTCTGCTCGATACTGGAAATCACTCTCCAGGCGGACCTTCGGGCTCCGACCACGTTCTTGTAGGCGACTGACAGCAGGTTCCGTTCCTCGTTGGAGAGCTCGGATCCCTGTTCCGTTACCTCCTTCATACAACAGGCCATGTCGTCGTAGCGTTCGGCTTGCTCGGCCAGCTTGGCCTTCTGGATGAGCTCACTCTTTTTATCCATGCTTAACTATTTTAAAACCGTGCTTGACGTTATAGTTTAGCGAGATTGTTATATTGAGTCCAGAAAAAAGGACCGGGGGCAATTGCGGACAGGACAGAAGCAGGCGGGTGTAACGTTAGCTGAAAAGCCAACCAGTTATCTAACAAAACGCTTGAGTGAAGAGAGACTCGAATCCTTCCGAGAACCTAGAAGGAAAATAAAAGGACAATGATATTAGAATTATTAATGCCAAGTAGACGGCAGCACTGGCCAACGCAGTTTAATTTGAAGCAAACTTTGCCAGATAAACCTATCCATACTTCACCCTTAACACAAATGCGTCAACGTGAAGATGGCAAAACCTCTGGATCACCTTTCATGAGAATGCCAACATTTGACTCGCAGGTAAACCCACATAATTCAGCTTATAAGTTACTGAATTAGTCATGACGTGGTGCGTCAAGTAGTCAAATAGCGACCGAGCGACCCAACCCACTAGCTGGCAAGCTAGACCAGACGTGTATTCGCGTCTTTGCATCGACTTCGAATGTAATCCGTCGTGCGAAAAATTCGTTTCGCGTCCAGTGTGAAAGCGGCTTTACCCTTCCCCGACTAGAACGATCCAGCCAATTACCGTTAGCTCGTCTCAATAGCGTCCAATGAACGAGCCAGCCAACATTACGCAGTTGACGGAGCCTCATCAAACGGCAATTTGGCCAGAACTTTGATTTGCCTGCCAGCTCGCAGTATCCGAACCACGTTAACGTCAAATGCCAAAAATCACAGCAAAGCTAAATTACCGTTAGCTACAGATACATTTAAATACAGTGAGGGAACAGGAGGGAAGATAGCCAGCTAACCAGCCAGCTAACGTTACCCAATAACTCAGCGTATTCACCCGTCTGCATCGCTTAACATTAAACGTTATTTTCCGAGCCGTCAAGATAAATTACCATTTAATAACGCTGTTAGTCAATTGAATACCTAACGTTAGCCATCGTCACCTATGCAGCAAACTGGCGAGCCGCATGAACGTAAAAGAGCCAGGTTATCATAACTTACGTTAGCTACCTCGCTATCGCTGAAGCCGCTCAAGCGAAATTGTTAGCCTTTCTCACGCTAGCCAATCCATTGTGAAATGTCTAGTGTTAGCCTAGCTAATAGGAAAATGGCAAGAAAAAAAGGACAGCGGCGTTTTCAGACTAGTTCCGTTATTCCGACGCACGAAATTTATAGAAAAGATTTATTGGCTATGTTTACTGCGAAATTTAAGCAATTATCAACTCGAAGGGAAGGAGCAAAATAGATATTCGAATATCAAGTATTCTAGTAAAGCTTACGAACCTTAAGCCGCTTTCATACTGGACGCGAAACGAATTTTTCGCACGACAGATTACATTCAACGTCGATGCAAAGACGCGAATACACGGCTTTCCGCGTGCATACGCGTCTTTGCATTGACTTGGAATGTAATCTGTCGTGCGAAAAATTCGTCTCACGTCCGGGGTGAAAGCAGCTTTTAGGCTGAAGAGAACCAGATAGAAATATGTCAAAATGGATGCGGCAAGACTGGGGCGCGATGCAGCGCTTTTCGCGCAACTCGCCCTCTCAAGTACCATAAGTCTAAAGAGCAACTTGGCAGATTTGATCATTTCATTCAAACCTCAATTAACGACATGTTTAGGGTTATTTTCAGCATTATACTACACGTTTTAAATCAAAGGCGGCAAAAAAATAAAGTCTTTCCAACCTTCAAGCGTTCCGTTCAGCTCTTCCAAATTGATCCGCTTTGAGGTTGAAGAGAGGGTGAAAAAAATTCATCGCACTCAACCAAACTTGAAGAACAGGGTTTTGTTAGACTCGGGCGAACCCCAATGAAACCGTGTTTTTTTTCAACCGGGCAATGCTTTTCATTCAAATTATTGACCAGTGGGAGTGAAGCGCGGGGGAAGAGGGCGGGCTTTACAGGCATGTTAGACAGGCCTGTAGGCAGCGGCCAGAGAGCTTCTTTGCCGCGGCTGAGGCCACGGGGTTTCCTCCAATTAGAGCAAGGGATAGACGTCACCATTGCCATGGTTATCCTGGCCTCCTTTCTTTCGCCACACGCTGACTAGCTACCAGCAGCATCCACGGGGCGGGCGTGGCACGAAGCAACTGAATTTGCGATAAGTGCGAAGCAGGCAGTCAGCTGAAGTGTGGCGTCTGCCCCTGGTCTTCCCTCAAATGAACTAAACCATCCCCTCTTACAATGTCAGGTTGACCTTGTAAAATTTATGAGCATAGTTGCAACTAAGTTCTTGGGATATAGACCTTCGTTATTTCAAAAAAAGCATTCCTTAAAGTGCACTGTTTGATATGGTCGAAAGATGCAGGCCACTGCACTTTAAAATGTATGCTGTTTAATGTTCGTAGGTAAATGTAATAATGTATATATGCTTTTCTAAATGTCCATATGTGAGCCTCAGTTACCTGTCACACTACTTTCCCAGCTCTGTCAGGAGTCAAGATTCTGCTATCAAAAATTAATGGAAGATGTGTTCAAAGATGGACTAGAATTGTGAAATAATCTTTAAAAGGGTAATGGTATGAAACAATGTCTTGGCACTCTCATCTGGCCGGTCTTCAGTGGTTGCAACTTAAAACCAAACATCAAAGCAGTTTGCCAGAAGATTTAAATTCAGCTTGGAAAGTTATGAACACGGTACCAACTCATGGAAAAAAAAACTGTGGCTACAGTGGTTGTTGACATGAAAGCTAAACTCACCAAAAGAGACAAACTTAAAACAGCCGCAGGATTCAGGATCTAAAATATTTTATCAGCATAAGCATGATGTAAAATTCATTGATGAGTCTTAGTCACAAACTGCAAATGAATGCATGGAAATTCATCAATATGCCTGTCAAGTCCAGCCTCTTCTTCCTGGTATTTGGGTTGGATGATGCTGGTTTTCTTTTCAGCGAATTTCTGAGGTAGATGATCGATTTAATAAGATAAAGAAAAACATTGTCCTCTAAACTGTATGTCAATTGCGGCCTTTGCTATTCCTTTTGCAGTTACTGCCCATGTATCCAGAAGGTCACTTTGCTTTTATTAGATTGTCCTTGCTGTCATAAGCACATTGAAAGCAGCCTTCACTTTGGCAAGACTTGCACAGTAACATGCTGTGAAAGAAAAGATGATCAGGTGCTTGTATATTCTGACTGTAACTGTATTGGCACGTCTCTTATTGGTTGGGCATACTTACACAAGACACTGACGCAAATAAGTGGGATGTTTGGAAGGAATTTTGTGTTAGGAAAAGATGTGACTTGCGGGAAATTACCCGTGTCAAAAAAAAAAAATATATATATATATATTTTCCATTCAAATTAGCCTAATGTTCGAGAACAGTAGTTATCGAGCATGCAGTCATAGAGTTCTCATTACAAACTAGCGTGGTTACAGACTCTGTAGTGCTGTATTATACCCTACGTATGTGAATCAGTGTTTAATATGTGTTCTAAATCTGTCTTGGGATCATGTTACCCAGCGGCAGTTCTATAAAGCCTATTCATTATATTGCTTGAGGCTTTTGAGACACAAACATGGCAGAACCTTGGACAGCAGTGACTCACAGTACCATGAGCCTTTCAGCCTTTGCCTGGAACTTGAGCCGCTAACTGCAATCTCAGATAAGACTGGAGAGAAAAACAATTTCACTCGTCTGGACAAAATTTAGCAAGAGTCAGGATCCACCCAGGTTGTGGATACCATGCCGCCATTATTCAGTGGGCTAGAATCTCTCGCAGCTGAAAGCCCTCTGCCTCAGTGTAAATCCAGGTATTGGGTCAAAGACAGGCAGTCACAGTCTGCGGCTGTCACAGGAGATATGCTTATGATGACTAGCCTCTCTGGGTGAAATACCTTATTGGAGCACTGATAGACAGGGTTCCTTATCAGTTCAAAAATGAACAAGTATGAACAACTCACATCCCCCACCATGGGATGGCTGATATCTGGCCAGGAAAAAAACATGGTGGAGGTACAGACTTACAGACAGAAAGACAGAGGGAAGTATGAAAAGTCATACCTACAAAATAAGTTGGAGTCATATATAAAATTTCATTGAGAAGTATTGAACAGGTCAGGAGTTCTGGCCTGGAAAAGAACCGGCAGGCTGGTATCTGGCCTGAAAACAAAGCCCGGTGGAAGTATGAAAAGGCACATCTACTCAATAAAGCGCCTCCATATGGACAATTTTGTTGAGAAATTTTGATGGTTTTGAAGTACTAGCCCGGAAAAGAACAGGATGGCTGATATCTGGCCTGAAAACAGAACCCAGTGGAGCGATGCACTGTTGGGTAGCAGGATGGACGTTAATATGAAGACTCATCTACACGAGGAGGTGTATCCATATGCCAAATTTCATTTAGGAATATTGAACGGTTTAGGAGTTTTGGCCCAGAAAACAAGCATGACGGATGGACGGAGAGACACGCAGAATGACAACACTTTCCTATATCCCCATCCATTTCATAGCAGGGAATAAAAAATTAAGTGTTCTTTAAGCTTTCAAAGCAGATGAGTACTCTTGCTTTGACTCAAATAAAAGTTATGTACTGAGCAAACACGAACCTTGAGAGACTGATAGAGCTTTAATAGAGGCTAAAGCCACAAACAGCTTCTGAATTGCACGCTGTCATGTCACCGCCTTTCACCAACAAACTGGTGTCAGGAAAGGCTAAATATGAAGTCCTTCACATACCTGCTGTTTCATTATACATACAGTGCCCTCCAAAATTATTCATACCTGTGATAAAGATGAACAAAGAAGGCTGGTTAAATTAATTAATCCTAACGATCTTTGATATGCATGTAGTCATTTAATAAAGGCTTTTTAAAAAATTTTTTTCTACCACAAGAGCTGCCTTGATTTCCATTTTTTTGCTTCCAGGATTGAGACCCCAGTTCCAAAGAGCACCTTGTTGGTTTTTTTTTTTTATTTACTCATCTCCAAGAGGCAGCATCCCTTTTAGCCATTCCTAATGAAAACATGTATTGAGCTATGTTGAATGTTCATGCAAGTGAGAAAATGAAATTCTCTTTATATTATATAATTAGCTCCTTATTCCAACTTTGCTTGGAATCATGTAATGTGGTCCAAAAAGACAAAATTGAGCTTTTCAGGCCCAGTCAGTTCAATGAGTTTGGCATTTGAAGATGAGTGCCAACATAAAAGGCATCATACATGCAGTGAGTTAATGTCCAGTTTTTGATATTTTTGTATTCCATCCACTGTTCTCACATGTTGCATTAGAGAATTGCAATCACAATAATGCTGTCAGTCTCCGGGTGTTCATCTAATCAACTCACATCGGCTAATAAAAATGCTAAACTTGCCCACTTAATTTTGCATATTTATAATCAACATTCAGCATATAATAATACTCATTTCAGCGTAATAGTTGCATAATATTCATAAAAGCTTCACTCCTTAAGTCGGTTCAAAAGTTTGATCCTCCTTGACAGGTTAAATATGAGTACCTTCACGTACAATATATCCTTTAGTTTTAACTCATCATTCTAATTGGTTTTGCCATCCATTTCAACAAAAATCTCTGTGTGACTCTGCATTATGAGTGAAGTGCCAATAGGCTCCTGCAGTGAATCAGAATGACCCCTTCCCCTCCCTGTTCAGCCACGCCCCAGTCAGGTCACGACTCATACTCTACCTTCAGAGGTCAGAGCAATCAGCCAATGATTTCCTCCGGCACACACACACACACACTCAAACAAGCACACACACACGCTCAGATATGCGTGGTCACACAAACCAGGGTATTTACCCTGTGTAGATGGCATACACAGTCAGGGAGGGGGGGTCTGAAGTGGAGAAGGGAGAGTGGGAAGTGGGGAGTGTGTGTGTGTGTGTGTGTGTGTGTGGGGGCGGGGGGGGGGAGTCAAATCCATTCCCAGGTGAAAGCAGATTCCAGCATTAGCAGAACATCCTCGTACCTCTCCTGAGACCCTCATTAAGATTGGGCTCTAATCTGCCCTCCTCAAAAGATAGAACAGCAATCGATGTCGTTGATTAAGTGGATACTTATCTGATGAGGACAGCACAGCCAGGCTTAGCCGATGAGAGAGGTAAAGTGGCCTTTAGACGCTGATTTTTTGATTCTGCGCTAATGTGTGGTTAATTTGGTTAGTTCGTACTTAGCAGCAACTGGACCGTTCTACTGAATTATGTATGACTGTGGCTGACTAAGGTGAAAATGGAAAAGTCCATACCATGAAACTTTGCTGTTATTTTTCTCATTGTGAACACCTTCAGGAACACAAAAAATTCTCCTCTTTATACTCCTCCATTTATACTCTTTGAAAAATACATCACAGTTATTGGTTCTAATCTACATTGTTAATGGTACTTAGTCTCTAGTAGTAGTGGACATCCTGTAAGTCATAAAAATAACCTTAACTCAGTTTGGAATTCAGTTCTCCAAAAAAAAAAAGGAAACGTTAAAAATGAAAGACCTGCATAATTCTTTTTGCATGATTTTTTTTCATTTTTCCATGCATTTTCTTGATTATTTAAGGCTTAAATCATGTACAAATTATAAAATCAAATTTATCATACTGAATTTTAAGATTTTTAGCAGACATAACTGAAAAAGAGGTTAAAAAAGTATTTAACTACAGAAAACATAAGTCTAGGTTAATTTCCTTCCTTTTTTCCTTTAAAGTTAGTGTTTATCATTAATATCAGCTGGGAATAAAATAAAAATAGATATATCTTGCGTAAGAGTTTTAATTTGAGTGATTTTTTTTATCACTAGTAGGAACGCTATTTTTCCTCATTTTTGGCCTTTAAAGGCAAATGAAATTACAAGCCATAGAACATATGAAAAACTAAAAAGCCAATGTCACACTTATTTTTTGATTTCAATAACAAACAATGTAAAGATAAAAAAAAAATGAATGCAATGGTGTGGAAATTTTGAATGGACTGATACATAATTCGATGGAACAACCCAAATATACGTAATTCCTTGGTTTTCACTATAAAACCCTCAGCTCTGCAGATGTGTTGAGCCCTGCAATGCAGGTTGTGTTTGCTAGTGGCAGGAAGGCTGGATGAAGGCCACGGTATCCTCTGTAAATCTGCCAAAAGCTGCGATCTCGGCTTCCTCTGGATTTGTTTCTCTAAGCAATATCCCAATGTGAGTGTAGTGTTCACAAGAGTCAGTGTGTCTCCAATGTCTGCTTGTATGCATGTTTCTCTGGTGTGTTTGTGCACGTTTGAGCCAATGCATTTATGTCAGTCTACATCTGCATGGCATTCATGTACTGTCATTTGACGACACTGATTACATGGACACTGCTTTCTGGCGTGCTGGTATTTATCCTGGGTGGAGGCTCCAGGATTCAGCAATTGTAATTCCCCCATCAACAGGAACGGTCATGCAGGTATACAGGGACAAATGGAAAAGTTGTCTTCCACAGGAAGAGTGCAACATGACAACAGGAAGCAGAAATAGGAAACAGGAAGAAATGTCATGCAGCAATCCTGTGTAGGCTATCCCAGGGAGTGAATACAGCATGCTTTTCATGAAATCATCTTTACAGAACAAAATAACATCTTAATCGACTTTTGAAATTAGCTTCATGCAGGAGACATTCCAAAACTAGCTATGGTAATACATCTGTCCCAATGGCTCAGGCTATATTCTGGAGCTGTGCAATCCATTCTGCTCTATATAGAACTTAATCTGTGATAATTCCAGCTGGGAACATACTGATGATCCATTTTTAATCAATATCGAAGGAAGGTAAGCATGGCACAATAGCTGTTCCAAAAAACACATTCCATCTGTCAAATGTTGTAGATATTTTAATTTTTCTGAGCTAGGAATTAACTGTATATTTCTCATAGCCGGGAATCACTTCAAATGCTTTGATATTCTGTATGTAGTATTAAGCCGCTTTCACACTGGAGGCGAAACGAATTTTCCGCACGACACATTACACGCGAAACGCGTGTATTCGCATCTTTGCATTGACTTTGAATGAAATCTGTCGTGCGAAAAATTCGTTTCGCATCCGGTGTGAAAGCGGCTTTATTCTGTGCTACTGCAGAGCGGCTAATTAAATCACTTATTGCACATACAGAGGTAATTGCTGTCACCCTGCACCAATTATCATGTTCTGTGCTACTTGTAAAGTGTCTTTTACCTTATTATTCTGGAGCTAAAATCTCCTCTTGCTAATTGCTTAAAGGAATGAAGTGTACTTCACAGGGCAAAAAAGTACTGTAAACCATACTACGCACTTTACTGATACTCTGCCTTTCTCAGTTATAAATCCCCTCCTTAGCCTGCCTATAAATTTCACCCTGTACGTAATGTGTAATTATTGAATTTCTTGCTCAATTAATTGAATATAATTGTAAAACAAACAAACAAACAAACAAACAAACAAAAAACCTCGGTGTCCAGTATGTTATAGAATAACTTGTTTTATTAGAGCTTTGTATACCAACCTCAAAACGGAGATGCCAGTCTGAGTTTGTTCCCAAAATAGGGCAATGTGGTACTCTGCTGTGAAATAATTATAAAACAATTGATGCTAATATTACAGACAGCATGTCCTTTTTTGACAATTTTATTGTATCTGCCAAACAATGATATAAAACAGTAACGCAGGGTCATAAGTCTGTGAGTGCAGATGTCAACGTAGTCAGAACAGCAGAGCTCTCAATTTCCCTGTTAAAATGATCTTCTCTGAAACTTCCTGCACTTTTTATTTACCTCTTTTCAAGACGCCATGTTGGAATGCATCGGTAAGTCTCAGCTGAATTCAAGATGATGATGAACAGCAATAAGTTGTTCCCACATTGTATCCAGTGGATTTCAGCTGTCAAAGCAGTGTTCCTTTAACTCGTATTAAAATGCAATGAAAATGTTATAATCACCCTAATGAAAGGCTTGCAAGAGCTCTGATGTAAAGCTATGGGAGAAAAACAAGGTAAAAAGAATAATGGAGCAAAGAAAAGAATTACAGGGGTAAGAGGGACTGAAATAAAGAAGCCTTGAAGCATTACCTGGATCAATGTCGTCTTTTAGTTTTGGCTGAAATCACACAAAAATGTTAATGTGCATTTTTCTGGATCTTTCAGAGAGGAACAATGGGTAATGCACCTTTGGGGTGACTCCGCATAGCGGGTTAGCTGTGGATCAGTTACAGCTCTGGAATGTTCACCTGAGGTCTTGTAATGTGAGACCATGTTAGCCAAGGGCGGGTTTCTGTGACATAAATGGTTTCTCTCGCTATTATGCTGGCATACTGCCTTTTCTGTATTACCTTCCTTCTCCTCTTTCCAGTTCTTCACCAAAATATCTTTTTTTTTTGAGACAGTAGACGTCAAACTGCAAATATTTGACTCGTGTTGATTAACACACAATACGTTTTGACGGACAGCTGTGCAATTCAGCTAGCTCCCAGCTCTCACCTGATAATCAGGTCAGCGCTCACTGTGACAAAGGTGATATGTACTTTGGGAGAACTGAACTTCGGCCGGCCCAAAGTGCTTGAGGCAGGTGTATCTCAGAGGGGTAAAGTTTAGCGGGAGCAAATGCGCAGTACGTCGGCCGAGCGAGAATGCTTTCGGTTGGTGTCCGAGAGGCCCTGATTAGGGAGGGAGGGAGTGATACGACCCCGCCGTAGATAAGAGTGGTGGCCTCTGGCGTAGCTGTGTTTGCGCGGGCGTGTGATTGGCCTCGGACAGGAGCACAAAGGCTGCTTTGTCGGAGGCACCGCCCGCACCGAGTGGTAAAGAAAGGAAGCGGGCCTCTCCTCTCCTCGTACAGTCTCACTGTCCCCTCCCCTCCCCTCCCCCACCGGCCCCTCCCAGCAGGAAAAGAGGAGAAGAGGCCCCTCCCATCGCTGTATGTGAACTAGATCACATAGGCCTCTGTGTAACAGTTTCTAAACTGGCGGGTGAGTGGGATTATGTAACTCGCTCATCCAGGGCGTTGAAAAAAAGAGAAGGGGAGCCCTTGGGGTGTTGTCTCGTCTCCTGAAACCTGCCTGCCAACAGAGCCTACAGTTCTCGCCGTGCCCCCCTGCCCACCCCCACACATCACATCAGCAGCTCTGGCCAGAAGAACAAGTGGCAGGGAGAGTGAGAGAGAGAGAAAGAGAGAGAGAGAGGCCGGAAGAGAGGCAGTATGCGGTCAGGCAAGTAGTGGGGTTGCGAAGGCACCATGTAAGGCAATGGATGTTCAGATAGAGAGAAGGAAAGCCTTGGAAAAAAAAAAAAGAAGCTTTTTCTTGTCAGAGACAGAGATCTTTCAATAATTCACATCAATTCAAATCGAAAAAAATAGATCCAAAAACTGAAGGTACCATGTGCACAGCAATTTTTCTTTCTTGGGCGCCAACTGGAGCAGGGTGAAACAGTAAATAAAAAAACATTAATCCCTATGTTTTCCTTATTAGTAAAAGAAAAAAATGAATGCGAAGAAGAGGTTTTTCTATCAGTCAGTGTTCGGACAAAGCTTACTAAAAATAAAAAAAATAATTTGTTAGTGGAATGAAACTGCGCAAACAGAAACAGAGTGTAGGTCAATATATTGTTTGTGATGGCCATTTTGATTGCTTCTGGTTTGAACTCTCCCAAGGGCAGATAAACACTGAACCTGCTCTCTCAATAAAATGGTGCCTAATCTGATATAAAGCTGAGTCACCAACAGGCTTGTCTTTTATTGGCACATTTTATTAGTTGAGATATTAATTTAAAGAGGGAGGTGACAGGATATAAAGGGTGGTGACAGGGCACTGGAGTTTTCTGTCAAATAAATCTCATAAAACAAGTGTGAGTGAATCGACAGGACTGCCCATATGAGGGAAAGACACGCCACGTTCAGACCAATCTCTTGTGACCACTCTGTTCCGTTCGTGTCAATGTCTGTCGCCCTGTCGCCTTCTGAGGATCGGTCATGACAGCTTTTTCATGCTAATTTTAATTTTATATAACTTATCTGTAAGACAGAAACATTTTAAAATGAGTCAAGTGAAAACGTTTAGTTGTTCCACTTTTAAAAACAATATTTCAATTTTTGCAGAATATCTGATCAGAAAAAAATGATACGCATTGATTTTACATGCCTTTCCATTTTTATTTTATTTGACTGGTTCTCCTTTATAACTAACTTGGTACAAGAACATCGCCATTGCAGTAAACATTGCATAAAATAAACAAAACGTTTACTGTATTCTGCTGACACAGATATTGTATTTTTGCACTGAAATGTCGGTTGCGTTTAATTAATTGGTTGTTTGACAGCTTTTTGATAACCTTGTTTGTATTTCATTCCTGAGGACCAATGGGAACAGGGAAAAAGCAATGATCTTAATTTGTCTTGCAGGGTGGAAGAATACCAATGATGCAAAGCCTGTGTTTTGAGACCCAACCCTATTGATAAGCAACGGCATTGAAGAACAAATCATGGCACCAAACCGTTTTGTCTCTTTGAGTAGCCATCTTACATATTTTTGCTTGTTCTTCGGCAATATTAAATTCGTTTTGTACGTCATATTCAAGGAATCTTATCTTTAAAGCAATAAATGCTCAGCAGCTGACACTTAAATGAGCATTATAATTTAGCAGCGATGGTTTGTCGCTAGGTGTAAGCCAGCATAACACCAACAAAATACTGTTTCTCGTACACAATTGTTCATCATCGGCTCAGTTAAATAAAATGTTGTAGCTTCATAGTAATTATATGTCAGATGCACCTTATAAGCAGGTTATGGCTCAAGTTGTTAGGGTGCTGATCAGCAAGAAGTGACTACCTGAGGGCTCATAAAAGAACTAATTCCTGGGCAAATACAGTAAGACAACAGAATGCAATGAACATATTCATTCTACCTGGTAAAACTGGAAATAATCACTTGTATAAACAAAGATTGCACAGTACACTTCAGTGATTTTGAAATGCAACCTCTTCTTGTTTTGCTTGTGCGAGTAGTTTGAGTGCCTTAATTTTGTGGTCTAACAGCACATCAGGGAGATCATGGATAAAGACATGGGGTTGCTGTTTTGTGTGGTTTGAGGTTGTGCGGTGAGACACAAGCTCAAGAATGGGGATGGTATGTAAATTGTAAATGAAAACAGAATTAAGTGATTTGTAAATTCTCTTTCACCTGTATTTAACTGAAAACGACACAAAAAAGCATTTGAAGTTACATCTCATCAACCGTAATGATTTTTGTAAATATTTGCAAATCTCAGTTTTATGCATACAACAAGTTCCAAAACGATTGGGACCGGAGAAATCTTGCGAAATTTTCAGAAAAATATCACTTTGAAACATTTCACAAGTAAACAGGTAAATAGGTAACACATTATTCACATGTAATTGGGTAGAAAATGAGCAGCTATAAGTGGCATAGTTGTTTGTCACCATAATGGTTTGAGGTTTGCCGCTCGGCCAAAAGCTGCATGAGCAAATAGTCAAACAGTTTAAGAATGTTTCTCACATTCCAACTGCACAAAATTTAGGTACAGTATCTCACCATAGACAGTCCATAATACAGTGAAAAGATTCTGAGAATCTGGGGAAACAGGAGTAAACTTCATGTGTAGAAGAGAAGACCGAATACAAATAATGGATGTGCGTGACCTTGAACCCTCAGACATCACTGCATATTGAACCATCATGCCTGTGTAATAGATATAGAATCGTATGGAGCACCTTAAATTTAATCATATTTTCCAAGTGCTAAATAGAAAAGCCCCTTGTTACCTATCAGAAAATGTTTTATTGTCAGAAAGTAGTCATAATTACAACACTAGTTCTAGTCACTGTTCTCTAGTCTTTCCACACCAAAGCAGTCATGGTAAAAATGCATTTAGCATCACTGAGGCCAAATAGCGGAACAGTTTGACTGCAAGTCACATTCAATCTAGTCACTCTGTGTCTATTTTTAAAGCTAAAGTCGAAGATTTTCTATATAGCACCATGCTGTTAACTGAAGCTAGCGACTCTATATATTTCTGTTTTCCACTTCCATGTTGATGACCATCATTTTTTTATTTTAATAATAATAATAATAATAATTTTTTTTTTACTGTCATCATCTTGTTTTTCTCATGAGGACCACAATGTAAATAAGTCTGGAGACTTTTTTGTGTTATCCTCGGCTTATTTCACATGTCAGTATTAAATTTACTTATGTTTATGTTTCAATGTACTCTCTATTAAAATTTGCCAAATTAAAAAAAAAAAAAAAAACAAAGCCTCTGTTATGAACTTAACCACATGGGCTGGTATATACTTCAGAGGACCTGTGTTAGGTCACACAGTTTATCATGGCATCCTCAAATGCGAGATAAGACTCTACTACTCAGACTAGCAGCCTTATAACAACACCATCCAGAAGCAATAACAACTTCTCTGGGCTCAAGCTCATCTGAAATGGACTGACGTGAAGTGGAAAGGAGCACTGCAGTCTGATGAGTCCATCATTCATATCATTTTAAAAATAACGAAGGCCGTAATGAAGGCCGTCTTCTAAGGGACTGAGAGGAAAAGGACCATCTTGACTGTTACCAGGGACTAAAGCCATTGTCTAACTAGTCTGAGGTGGGATTAGTGCACCCAGCTGGGAAACTTGCATGTCTGTGAGGGCAAAATTAACCCAAAAAGATAGAGCATTTTGTACCTTTCAGACATTGTGTTTTTCAGGTATGCCCCTTCTTGTTCCCACAGGCCACCCTGTGCACACAGTTCAACAGCGTGGCTTTGTAGTCACAGAGTGTGGGTATTGCCCACAGTCCTGACCTGCCTCTGATTGAAAATGTGTGGCAGAGGGGCGCCCTGGTGGCTCATCGGTCTAAGCGCGCGTACCATAAAGGCTGTGTCCTTCTCGCAGCGACCTGGGTTCGATTCCGGTTCAGGTCATTTGCTGCATGTCATCCCCCATTCTTCTCCCCAACCTTCCTGTCTCTCTACACTGCATAACTGTCAAATAAAGGAAAAATTCCCAAAAAAAATCTAAAAAAAAAAAAAAAAAGAACATGTGTGGAGGATAATGAAGCGCAATATATCACATTGGGAACCCCAGACTACTGACCAACTGAAGTCATACAAACACAGGCAAGAATGGGAATAAATTCCGCTTTTGAAACTCCAACAATTAATGGCCTCAGTTCCATAATGACTATTGAGTGTTTTCAAAAAAAGAGGTTATGTTACGCAGTGGTAAACATGCACCTGTCCCAACCTCACAGGAATGTGTCGCAAACATCACATTTCAAAATAGCTATTATTTTCAAAAAACATTAAACTTGATGAGTTAAAAAAAAATACTTATTTTGTCTCTGTACCTTTTTCAATTGAATACAGGTTAACAGGGATTTGCAAATTACTGCTTGCTGTTTTTAAATTTTACACATTGTCCCAAATCTTCTGGAAATGAGTTTGTAGAACATTGAGCATTTTCCAGAGAGGTGAGGGGAGCCGAGAGATCTGTGATTAGCTTATTATCAAGCTAATCAAAACGTAACTGCTGCAGGGTAATAAAGGCCGAGATGATCAAATAACAGGAAGAAAATGTTGTTGCTGATGAGAGCTTTGATGAGTAAAGACTGAAGAGAGTTGAGAGGAAGGGAGGGGGAGGGGGATAGGGGGAATTTGGCAAAGAGGAGATTCAAGACTTTACACTACGCCATGTTGAAGCAGATCTGGTGGCTTGTGGAAGCCCAACACCTTACTAAGACTGCTTATGATGATTTTCACATTAATTTGTTGCCCGACAGTCAGCTCAGTGTGTAATATAAGGAAGCTGAGACAGCAATTGGGTAGTTTCTCACAGGTGTGATTTTTCCCAGGTGTTCTTGCATAGTTGGGGGGACAATGTCTCCAGAGGAACTTTGCAGAAGCACAATTTGAGCAATTATTGGTTAGAATATATGTGCTTGTGTGTGTGTGTGAGTGTGTGTTTGTGTGAGTGGGTGGGTGGAGGGGGAATGTGTTTTATGTGTGTGTGTGTGTCTGGTGTGTGTGTTTTGGTGTGCCCTGTATGTGTGTGTTTGAATGTGAGTGTGTGTGAGTGGTTGGGTGGAGGGTGTATGTGTTTTATGCGTGTGTGTGTCTGGTGTGTGTATGTGTGTGTTCAGTGTGTGTGAGTGGGTGGAGGATGTATGTGTTTTATGCGTGTGTGTGTGTGTGTGTGTGTCTGGTGTGAGTGTGTAAGTTTGGGTGTGCATGTATGCGCGTGTTAGAGTGTGTGTGTGTGTGTGAGTGGGTGGGTGGAGGGTACATGTGTTTTATGCCTGTGTGTGTTGTGTGTGTTTAGGTGTGCGTGTATGCCTGTGTTCGAGTGTGTATGTGTGTGTGTTTAATGCATGTGTGTGTCTGGTGTGTGTGTGTGTGTGTATGTTTGGGTGTGCGTGTATGTGTGTGTTCAAGTGTGTGTGAGTGGGTGGGTGGAGGATGTATGTGTTTTTTATGTGTGTGTGTGTGTGTGTGTGTGTGTCTGGTGTGAGTGTGTAAGTTCGGGTGTGCGCGTATGCGCGTGTTCGAGTGTGTGTGTGTGTGTGTGTGTGTGTGAGTGCGTAGGTGGAGGGTGAATGTGTTTTATGCCTGTGTGTGTCTGGTGTGTGTGTGTGTGTGTGTGTTTGGGTGTGCATGTATGCGTGTGTTCGAGTGTGTGTGTGTGTGTGTGTGTGTGTGTGTGTATGTGTGTAGGTGGGTGGGTGGGTGGACAACATAGACTCATTTGGGATCACATCTGCCGGGAAGCTTTGGGGAGGAGGCACAGTATTATCTGTGCTTTTGTCAGAAGGGGAATTACATCTCCAACAGTGGCTGGGTGAAAATCACAGCAGCATGACTAAAAGTGTCAATATGAGTATGAATGAGGTTACAAAAATAACAGCAAAATGTGAGACAAGACCTGCAGCAGCAGGTAGAGAAGGAATAAGTGCTCCATCAGTAACCCAAAGGTATTTGCCGAGCACTTAAAGCAATTACTGCAGCAGTTTAAGTCAGCAGTGAACAATGTTCCGCCCTGCAGAAATTTCCTCTCACTACTCATTTGCTAGGTCTTGTTTGCTCGTCATTATGCAGAGTCGTTGCGCATGTTTACTGTGGCAGAAATTGACGGTGGTTTGGCTGAATTCCCCATGGTTCTTCCCACAGTGGAACCCCACACATTATGTTCTTGGCAGACGGCCCATTCCTCCTTAGGGTTTACAGTACGATGCCTCCTCACTTCTTCTCAAGATGACGCCAGAGCCGTAGAAAATCTTTTCAACTGTGGTGTTTACTACGCTGGGCAACAATACCTTTATTCTGCAAAGCATGGGAGGGAAACATGCACGATTCTCACGTCTCACGTCTCAGCTACAGGGACACAAAAGGTCCCCGACTAGTAAGTTTTTTTTGAGGTGTGACCCCAACCTCTCTCCTCCATTTCTCTTCTACAAGGAGGTGCCAATTAATACATTTCTAAGAAATCTCACACCTTAAATTTCTACACTACAGACGCAACACATTTATTGTGCTGAGGGCTTCAACTTTCGCTCAGAAACCTAGCTGTGGTTTATAGCTGAGGATGCCTTGAGTTTTGCTAATTCAGGCAGCATTGTGTCTTTAGAGCATTATTGAGAAGGTTGCGCTAGTTCCAGCGTAAGGTTGAGGCTGCAGCCTTTAAAAATGGAGGGAACAAGAAATTCTAAACACAAAGGAAAAAAAAAAGATATTTTGAACCTCAGGGTCCAGTTGGGACTCTGGTAAAGGTCCTGAAGCGAGGTTCACCAACCTTCGTCCAGGAAACTCAAATGGTTTGTTGCTTTAATTTAGACTTCAAAACCAGAATTGACTTCAGAAGAAATCAGCTGAGGCCAGTAATTGAATGATTGGTTACCTTTATTTATCACATTAGAGTTGAGCTGTGGAAAAATTCAATTGATTCTATGACTTTCCAGAACCTGGATGGAGTATGTTGCCCAAGAGCCAAAATCTTGGGAAATAGGCAGTATCTAGAATACGGGAAGTCAATGTATTTTTTTTTTAATTTCACCATCTCCACTGCTCACTCTCAAGATCCTTATCTGTATCAGCTCCTTATGTAGGTTCACTTCTCTGATAACAAGCCTCTTCAGGCCAAAATTTCTCCGGCTTCAGTCTGAATTTGGGCCAGGATAGTCAGGGGTCCAGCCCAGTTACTTCTTATCTAGGTTACACAGCATGTACAAGCAAAACTCATGTTGGACTCATCTCCTGGAGTATAAATCAGATCAACCAAGATGTGGTCTTATGGGAAAGGGGCAAATTGACAGATTTACATGATTCTCCATTGACATCAACTGTCCCATGAGGCTGTGTACAGCATTTAATGGAGGAGCTGCAAGCACGTCCAAAACTTGACCTGAGGCAGTATTTTATATCGTACTGTTGCATAACAGCATTCATACATAATCACAAACAACACTGGTTTATCAGGTATCTTATCTGCAGATCTTTGGAGACCCTCCAGCAACAGCATGCTCTTCAATTAAATTTATGCCCTGCTGTTAATGAGCTCTGACTGTTACCTTTTCTTTTCTTTTCTGTGCTAGCCACATTAAGTCCTCTGTGTGTGTCCTATATGCAAAAAGCCAGTCTGAGCTCTCTTGTATTTCACCTCAAAAGCCTTCTCAGATGAGAGAGAGAGAGAGACAGAGAGGCTTGTCGGTACATGAACAAGATGCGCAAATTCAGTTGCAGCCCTGTAGTAAAAGGGTCAGAAAAGGGCGGGGCGCCCCGGTGGCTCATCGGTCCATGCCGGCGTACCATAAAGGCCCTGTCCTTCCCGCAGCGACCTGGGTTCGACTCCGGCTCAAGTCATTTGCTGCATGCCTGCCCCCATTCTTCTCCCCAACTTTCCTGTCTCTCTACACTGTACAACTGTCAAATAAAGGAAAAATTCCCAAAAAAATGATCTTTAAAAAAAAAAAAAAGGGGTCAGAAAAGGTCAGGAATGTAGCTCTGTTGACTGAAGAACACAGTTTTCCGTTTTCCCCCTCCATGTCTAATTTTATGCCTCCACCCCTTGGTATTGTTCTCCCAAACTCAGAATGTCTCAGGTAGCTTTAATTGAACGGCGCTCTGTAGTGTGGTTAAGGGAGTGAGAAAAACAGCAGCCGCCAGCACATTCTTATCAGCTGCCAGCCTCCTAGTTCTGAGCCCTGTGGATGAATTATTAAAATACTGCAGACACTAGTAGTACAAAAACATCCTTTAAAGATTCATTTTTAAATTTTAGGTGCTTTTTTCGCGTGAGCATTTTGACGTCTGTGCCCTTGGAAATTACATAGAAGGCATGCCGAACGGCTGGGTTTTACTTAAATCTGGGCTGTGTATTAGTGTAAGAGCGTTCATATTTAATTGTACTGTAAGGGGTGTCGGCATGAATCCAAAAATCCTCCATAATTATGGAAGGTTTAATATTTGCATACACCCTCAAACGCTCTGGAGCCAAATCCATTTGAACAAGCTTCTTTTAGCAAATGATTTGACTGAGAGGCAGATTTTGTGTAGTCTGCACTGCAGTCCCACTCTGCTTCCGAAGTAATGAATGCAGTCCCGCGGTGAGAATGCTAGCTGCTGCTAGGATAATAATCACGATAAGGATAATTGGCCGTGTCTCACCTTTATTTTAATCAGACTCAGACACTGCGAGTCTCACCGCGAATTGAGCCCTTCCCCGCCAGAAGATGTCAGCTATCTTACCGCAAGGAGCTATCAGTCAAGATAACTGACAGATGAGGTAGAAGACAAATGAAGGGGGGGGGGACAACAGAGCAAGGGGATTAACATGCAGTTATCCTATTTTCTCTGAAACAACCGTTGAGGAGTGGGGTGACTTGTTATACAATCGATTCCATTCCCCAAGCTTTTTCCGTAAGATTTTGGGGGTATGGTGGACAGACAAAACCATTGTGTAACAACATTAATGACCAATGGCTTGTTCTAAAGGCCGGTTCCTGTGGCCGAAATCTGTCTGCTTCATTTTCAATATAACGCAAAACCGCAATTCAGTAGGGAGTGCCTCAGGAGGCTGTGTAGACTGTCCAGCCCTGTCCTTCCGCTTGTTACCATGCCATCATTGATCCTAATTTGGCAACCTTTGTTGCATACCTCCCCCTCTTCACACGCCCCATTTTTCCAGCCTCTCGACCTTCTCCTCACCAATTAAACAGAAAACGCCCTAAAAACAGTCATCAAAACATCTAGGACTAGGCTGTGTGTATCTATTGGTGTAAAAAGTGTGCAGCTTCTGGTCCGTATATTGTCATATTTAACCAATACAGTAACTTCTACTAAATGGAGAGTAAAGAAACTTTTTTTAATGAGAAAAGGAACTGATAAAAAAAACAGAAATTGTTCACTTAACATTCTGAAGAGTGGGCGAAGTGTCTGCTTAAATGTGATCTCCATGACAGCGAAGACGTGAGCTGATTTCTCTATTTGTTTACACAAAACACACCTAATGGCTGACTCGTGGACTGAAAATGGCATTCGAGATTCCTATCTTAAGCATGAGCTGCAAGTCTCTCACTTATCCCTGAATTATTCATTCTGGTTGGTCGGCAGCTTTCAGGTTCAGCTTCTGCAAGCATTGCTTTTGTCAGTGAAGACGTTCACTGTCTAGTCTGCCATTCATACAGTCCAAATTCCTGTGAAAGATATGAACATGCATATCCACAAATCTCATTAGATTTTCTTCAGCTCAAAATTCAGGAGTAAAGATTTTTCGCGGGAAGGATTTGCAAATTAGTCATATGGAACTCTTGCTGTATCCTATACGTGGTTTGGATCTTTGTTGATTCATCTGTTTCAGTCTTTGTCATATGTGTCCCCCCTACTTTCATAGTGTTTTTTGGCATTGTGGTGACTCATAAATCCTCATACTGAGGAAGTGGGTTCCGTTTTTCTTTTTTTCAGTTCACTTCCTTGCCTCACATCCTGCCATACTACTCGCTTGCATTTTGAAGAAGGCTGTCTGGTTAAATGAAGGTCAGAAGCAAGCTGGTGAGGCCTCAAAGATCTGTAGATACAGTAGGTTATAATAAACATATAAATATATAACTGGGTCAATGACCTGACATGCAGATTTTTTTGTCCGAGTGCACTGCTTTGGTTTAAAATAATTTTAAATGATTCATAATAAGCATGATTTATTCAATAAAACCTGGTAAATTTGAACATATTTCCAGTTTATCATAAAAATGATATATATTTTATGTTTTGCCATCTCAAACCCTCAAAATGTCAGGTGGCGCAACCGTCCAAGCAAGTTAACACTATGTGAAATGTATTAAATATGTCATTTAAAATATGAATTAATATAATATTAATATGGGGGCATAATTTTATATTGAAAACCTTCCAAATAAACAAAGTTTAATAGTTTAATTGTTCTTAAATTGTTAGGAAAAGCAAAATACCCGCCCCCTACGATAAAGAATCCATAAGTTACTTTTAATACCCAGCTCAATTACAAAATAGTAATGTTTTAGGCAGAGTAGACACTCTCGGGTATACTTAATAAAAAAATCACTTAGAAAAAAAAGAGGGAAGTGTGTTTTTTTTCCAAGAAACTTTTGGTTGCGCCACCTGACATTTTTTGGCTGGTGAAATTGCAAATACAGTCTAAAACTGTACTAAAACCCTGCAAATGTTGTGCAACCATTAAGACTTGTTTAAAGACACTCTTCCAACTTCAAATAAATGTATTCTGTACATTTTTAAAGATTTATTTAAAAAAAAAACATTTTTAAAAGGCTTATTTGTCATTGACCCAACTACATAAATACATTCTTTGGACCCTGCCAGAAACACTCAAAGATGAGTCCTCACCAACCACTGCAAAGGATGTTTTGAAGATGTGATCAGTAAAAGCATATTGTGATACTTTAACTGGGTAACTAATTGTCGATGTTGATGAAAATCATAACTTCAGAACTACAAGTTCTTCAAATATGATAGGATCTATAGAACAATAAAAATGGATGATTGTGTTTTTCCTTTCTTAGCAGTGAATACGTCTTTGAAATATTTTGAATACTGAGGTTACAAAGCCAACTAAAATAAAAATGCAGTAAAATGAAAAATGTATTTCCTTGCTATTCTAAGCTGCTTCTATATTCAAGGCAGTAAATCTAAAAAAAAAAACCTATGCTATCATGATCATATAAAAATACTGCAAAGAAAATAATCTGAAAACCGGTCATGCGGTGTCCTCATTTCTGCGATTCCTAACAACTCTGCTCTATTTTTGGCGGCGTGCTGTTCTCAAGCCACTATTCGGAACAGGAAGGAATGTGGCTCTGACGTCATATTTCCTCTGGGATGGATGATGCCATGAGAGATGACGCAAAAGGTCCTCCCCTCAAACTGGGCACATAAGATTTACCCGCCAAACTGGGCACTGCCCAAATTTTTGTTTGGACCTGGAAAACATCCCCCTATCTCAAGATGACTTTTCTGTACTGTTAAGCGGACAGCATTGTGACAGCCATTCAAGAAGTCCTGAGGGACACAATCTCTCTGTACCACTGAAACCTACATAGTCCTAAGTCCTACAGTATATTAGGTCATGAAAGACTCAAATGACTGTATTTTAAGTTGCTGAGAAAAATGTCCCCGAGAAAAATATCAATGCAAGAGAAAAAGTGAGAGTGAGAGTAAGAGAGACAGAGAGAGAGAGGATTTAATTTTACTGCTGTTCTTAAAGGTGCCCTGTGTAATGGACAGCCAAAAATTAAATTCATACTCTACACACACCAAAGAAAAAGGGGGCAGTATACCTGCAGAAAGTGAGTTTGTCTACCCTAGCACAACAATCAAGAAACGGCGCAGTCCCTCCTCCCATCAAGCCTACTGTCCATGCTTCGCCCCCACCTTCCCAACGACCCCAGAGCCATAGCCGACTATCTACAATCCAAACAGGGCCGCTCTGACTCCGAAACTCTTAGATATAAACACATGAACGAACGTCAGTTGATGTCAAGTGATTCTGTGCTATGACAACTTCAAGCTACTCCCCTTCACCCGATCCAGTAAATATGTCCAAATTACGTGTCATTGTTCATTCGAAATAAATTCATTAGTTAGATAACATTCGCTACTGTTGAGCAAGCTAGCGTCAACGTAATGTTAGCTGATATTTAGCACTAATGCTGAACCAACATTCGCATGAATAAATTTATCTAATGCCGGACTTTACCACAACCAGTCTCTGATCCCAAAATCAGCTGGCCAGTCGATCGCCACTTTTAGTTGACCATCACTTTACCGTACGTCGTCAAAACAGTTATAGCGGAGTTCAAAATTATGAAGCAATCTTAGCTGCACATGTACAAGTAAAACTAGGGACAAGATCATTTTAGGAAATTACGTATGCCGCCTGCCTGATGCTAATTTCACAGTATGCAACCAGTTTGCCTGATAAGCAGTCTTCATTAGCAAGACCTCTTCTAGCAATCAAGTATCGTTAGTCACAACTAAACATTCTGTCATGTTTCATTACATTATGCAATGTTTTCCGTTACGTTTTGTGCATTCATTTAGGGTTCATTATCATCGAAGCAACTTCAAGCTTCTTAGCTAATGTACCTTTCATACGATTGACATCAGGTTGAAGTACGCCCTCAAGCCGTGCGATTTTAGCCTGGAATCCATCCATATCAAGCTTTGGTCGCTCTCAACGGTCACTTGCTTGTATGTCTGGCCTCAGTCGGTAGACCAGCGTTTGACTTTCAAATATTCGCACAAAATCCATGCGTGGTCTGTGATTGGCTCACAGTCGCAAGGGTGCCCCGCCCCTTTAGACAGACTTAAAAATAAATAAAATACCGCAGTTCTGCATTCAACGGAAGTCCCGCCTCCCGGCTCGTGTTTATACGAGTATTCATCTGAGTAGCAGTAGAGTCTCTGGGCAATGAACGAGCCGGGAGGCGGGACTTCGTTGAATGCGCGAGCTTACTTGAAGCATAACTGTGGTATTTTATTATTTTTTGTGAAAAATAACCGCGTTTCTAGAGTTGTGAGGATACGAGTGGACAAAGCAGACTTGAATTATACTGGACGATGCGTTGGATGATGGTTTGAAAGTTTGTCAACGGACGTTTTGTGGAGTTTTCCCATTGCTAGTGGGAGACCCCATTTGCTTCCAGCAAAAAAGGAATTTGGATAATTTTTCAAAACTCTCCAGTGGCCATAAAGTTGCGCCAGGTGAAGAACAACTTCGTCCGTTCAAGACATCTAATGGTGAGTAATTGATATACAAATTATAGTTTTTGGGTGGAGTATCACTTTAATCTAGCTGATGCAATCATGCCCTTCGAGCTATAGCTAATGCCAATTACAGTGAAATACGTTATGTAATTTGAGTATTATTTAATTTAGCCTTTATTAAACCGGGGAATCCCACTGAAATAAACAAAATGCAGATATGGCCAAACATTATCCTGTTCAAAACCTAACAACCACTCCAAGAGTAAACGCAAGCAAGCCACAATCTAATTTTTAAGCTCATGTTAAATAACATTCACGAATGCCGTTGCTGGCCAGCTAACTCATATTCGATTGGTGGTTCTCGCCAAAAGGTCGCCCAATCAGCCAAGAGCAGAAAACATGAATATTAATATATTCACTTCATTAGTGACGTAAGGGCTAAATGCTGGCTATACGACTGGGGCCAGACTGATCAGTCAGTGACCGTTGGGAGCGACCAGCACTTGATAAGTATGGATTCCAGGTTAGTGCGATTTATTCGTGCACTGCAGTTTGGCTGACTGTTATGTTGCCCGCATACCGCCACCCACGGCAGAAACTGGTATTATGACACAGGACGGTGCGCAGCTAGTGATTTAGCGTGCTAATTCAGGTTGATATCTCTGCAGCACTATACCTTGTCATCTTTTTTATAACATCATTGCCCTCAATTCTTCTCATTCTTTTGCTGTGTCTAGCTCATTTTTTGGATATTTTGACCTCAATTCTTACACAGGGCGCCTTTAAAGCTGTAATTTATCAAATGGAAACTGACAGTTTTCTGACCTTCATTGGATAATGTCATGCCTGCTGGAAAATGGGGTTGTTCGTCTCCCAAGTAAGTGTCAGCACATGTTGGAAATAGGATGCTTTTTTTTCTCTCTAAGATGCTCAAGAGATTACAGCTCATTCAAATTCAAATTAAAAATGGACTTTATTGGCATGATGAAAATGTACATTCCATGTAGCCAAAGCAGAAGCATTCATAACAAGACGCTAAAGAACCACTACACTAGTTCATACTGTCAGGTGTTCTCCAACAAACAATTCCTATCAAAGGCTAGAATGCAAGGGTCAGAGCAGGATAGTGCACATTTGGACTGGAACGTAACCACCATTTCTCTCAGCTCCCTACAAAATCTTTTCAGAAGAACCAAAAGTTTCAGTGCTTCCAAAGTCAACGAAACACATAGGGCATCATTGCCTGGAGCAAAGAAGCTGTTCTCCTAAGCCTGTGTGCAGGTGAATCCAGTTCACTTCCAACTTCTTCCATAATATGGGAACTACAGCATCAGCGGGTATTGAGATATGCTGTGCTGACATTTTCCTTTTTGCCACCACATTAATCTCTGACATTATTGTTCTCCTATTCATTAAGGGCCACAGCAAGTGTAGGATTATTTTCGGAAGCTAATGAGGCCACTTAGCACAATATATGCTGCGTCGCGAGGGTCTCACAATTCTTTCACAGTATGGGCACCTGTGTGCTTGGCCTGGAAGATTAATTTAATCACTGTAAACCTCCGGTGGTTTATACATTTTCGTTCCGCTCGCTGACAACCCACTGTTTGATGTCACGTTGGGTACTGCAGATGTGATAATGATGGGACACTGAGTTAATTTAAGATTTAAGATTGGAGAATTGGCAACAAACAGTGCAGCCCTTCGCAGTGTACACAGCTAGAAAGCCATCAAGCAATCCATATTTTCAGTTGAAAACTATAGCTTGGCAGTTGGCCTGCAAACTTCTCATGTATGGTGACCAAATTTTGGAATAGAAAATTTTCCGCTCAAAAACACATTTTTGGGACAGTATCATATGCATTATTTTCAAACAATACTGATTTCCTCTCATTTGTTGGTCTGTTTATAAACAACAGATTCCTTTCAAGGTATAGCATATATTGAACTGCTTACAGTATGATGCAGGTATGCAGCCCCTCACTCCTTTCAATTCCAAGTCATAGAGAATTATTTTAAATAAACCAACCGCATAAGCCTTGACATTGAATGTATATTTTTGTATTTTTCCAATCAGAAAATTTCATTGGCCACATATTGCCCCAAAGCCATGCTTTGAGGACATATACCCCATAGCATCGGTGGTATGAGCAGAGCACAGAAATGACACGTACGCAAATTCTCCTTTACAGGACCGTAGAATCTATGAGGACACAATGAAAATAAACATGGTGTACTTTCATGTACTATTTTACTATGTACATGATGTACTATTTTTTGCACTTATTTTGTAAAGAATGAGAAGTCTCCTCATTTAAAATTGTCAATTTACACACACTACAGTAATTTCAGTAAGAGAGTGCCACTATCTTTTTCCTTATCATCGTTGAATGCTCTCCCACCCTGCCTTTTAAACTTTTCCTCTGCTCCTGTAATGTGAAATGTCCTCCCACTCACTCCACAAGCCCAGTATGCTCGAGTGGGCTTATGTAGCGAGAGGGGAAGCAAAAGCACTTAAACTGTGTGCGCTTTATGGAATTAGATGTTTGACGGAGCCATGTTTTCAGAAGAACCCAGATTTTAACCACGGCGTGAAGGACATTACCAACAGCCAAGCGAGTTGAAGGCCTGGTTGTAAGCCGTCAGTACCCTGAGACATGAAGAAGGCATGAAGATGATTATGATGAATTCAATCAGAAGGTTAAGCGTCTAACTGGACCAAAACGCGAACCCTCCCGGATCTCCTAAAGGATTTTCCGTAAAAAGAATAACTTCAAAATGAGAAACATTTTCTTAAGCATACTGAGTTTCGAACACTGGTGCAAAATGGTTTCACTTAAACCTACCTAATATATCTGCCATTTTGTGAGCTACAGGTATTCAGAACCATTGAAAGACATTGCCGCTTCATGTCATCATTAATAAGTAAATGCCTGATAACTGCATGACGTAATGAACAATAATGCCAGCAAAAAACAAATTGGACGGTCGCTCTACTGATTAGTCTCTGCAAATGAGTGAATTAGTGTTTAGTTGCTAGTTAGATGTGAAGAACGGAAATTGCACACTCACAGCCACAATGTGATAATTAATGTACACAATTATCAACCTTTTAACACAAGTATTCTTCAGGGCATTGAGGGATGATTCAATACCCTAAAGAGGACTTCGGTTGAAACCTTTGGAATTTAATTAATTAATTAATTAATTATTGCATCGTAGCAGCATTCCTTCTCTCTCTTAATTTACAAAAAGTGAATGGGAACCGGTTTGGAGTTAACATGCATTTTATGATGACGTTACTGAAGAGTTTTTATGCCTCTGACGGCACAGCACTGAAAATCCCAGGCGGAAGAGGTTAAAGGTTTAGCCTATTGGCTCCTGGCAAGTAGTACTAGCCTGTGAACAATTTGTGCATCTGCAAGTGTGTGTGTATGCACATATCCAGGAGCACTGGCATGTGAGTACACACATGTGCGCGAGTCTGTGTGTGTTTGCGTGTGCTTGAATGTATGTATGTGTGTGGACGTGCGAATGTTTGTGTGTGCTTGACTGTATGTATGTGTGTGTGTTTGCGCGGGCATGTGTGTGTATGTGTGTGTGTTTGTGCGTCTGTGTGAATGTGTGTGTAATACTGCAGCCACATCAAGAGAGGTTCTGTATGAAAAGCATGGAGAAGGTTCAACTGTTCCACTGAGCAAGATTCATTTATACTGAGATTTTTATGCAGCAGTTTAAAATCTTAATTAAAATCTTACCCTGATCCAGAACTAGAGCTTCAGAATGAACCTGTCCATTGAATGTCCTTCTTATCATAACAAACCACAAGAGTGGAACAGCGAAAGACAGGTGTGGCCCCACGTCTATAGAGACAGGCTGGTTCTTCATCTGCTCCCTTGAGACCTACTCTGCCCATTGGGACTGGCAGCCCCGCCTGCCATGCAACACCTGTTAAAACAGGTAGGGAAGGAATTAATCATAGACTGCCGAGGGAACTGATGTACCTGGGATTTTGTGCATTTTTGTTCAAAGGGGACAACACCAGATGGATTCCTGACAGACTTTTCGCACTGTCGCCATTTTTCTAGCCTTCATTTGATCAAAAAAAAAAAACAAGTTTTTCTTCTTTGAAGATGCCCTGGGTAAAATACCAGATAGAATAGCCACATGTTACCAGCAGCCATACTACTCAATCTGGTCCAGCTACGTGGCTGAAGCTAAGCAGGTGTGGGTTTGGTTAGTGCTTGGATGAGAGACCACCTGGAAAACTTAGTTGCTGCTGGAAGAGGTGTTGGTGGCCAGTAGGTTGCGATCTTCCCTCTAGTGGAATAATCCCCAATGCCCCAGTGCAGTGATGGGGATACTGTACTGAAGGTGAAGCCTTCTTTTGGATGTGACGTTAAACCGAGGTCCAGACTCACTGTGGTCATTAAAGATCTTATGACACTCATAGATAAGAGTAAGAGGTTTCCTGGTGTCATGGCTAAACTCCCAACCTGGTTCTTTCAACCTGCCACCTAACCATCCCCTGATCTAATTGGCTGTGCAACTTGTCCTCTCCCTCTCTACCTCAACCCCCCAGGGCTCCCTTGAAAAACAGATTTAAATCTCAGCTGGATTTCTCTGGTTAAATAAAGGTTAAAAGTAATAATAATAATTAAATAAGTGGAAACAGGGACATAGAGCCATCGAGCGGATTCAGGATTAAGGGCCTTGCTCAAGGGCCCAATGGCAGATGCATGCCCATCCCTCCAGGTGCAGCTCAGAACCCCAAACCCCATCAGGCAGCTCGAACCACCAACTCTACAGCTGCCAGGTAAGTAACCCTCCACAGGGAGGTGCTGGATAAGTCAAGCCGTTCCATACAACTGAGGTAAAAAATTTCAAATCAATTTGATTAATTAACCTGATCAAAAATCAAAGAATTTATTGAGGTTACTTAAAATGATTGTGAGGAATGGTTTCATTTTTCAAAAATCACCCTGCGGCTCATACTGCCATTGTGGCATTCTGTCATGAACAGCCCTCACCCTCATGGTGATTTTACCAGACTTTTATTACAGCAGCCATGTTTTATATTACAGCCTTATTGATTCTGCTGTTTCGAGCCTTGCTTATCTTGGAAAGACACAACAAATGGGAGTTTCCACACAGGGAAGTGCAATAAATTCATCCAACCCCCCCCCAATCGTAAATCTCTCACTATGGGTTCAAACAAGCGTGACATGTGCCGGATGGAGTATGACAAATTTATTTTTAAATTTATTTTCGCTAAAGAACTGTACAAAAATAGAAAAGCAATGGCTGTCCAATTCTCACGACGAAGAGCAGGAAGTAGTTTCCCTGAAGTAAGCTGTCACACTGATTACTGACCCCCTTCTCTGAAGAAGAATGTACGCGGACAAGAAAAAAAATACTCTCCGACGTTCGAAGCTGTACATACAAAGGAAGGAGCGGAAACAACTGAATTTTTTCCATTAAACCCTAATCCTTTAAGCCAACGACAGCAATCGAGCTAACACATCCTCATCATTTTGCTTGTTGAATCTCCAGGGATCTGAGAGTTTATCTGAAGGGTACACAGAGAAAGCTGTGTCGTGGTAAAAGGAAGGTGGACACGGGTAAAGCCTATTCCAGAATTAGAGGGAAAAGGTCCAGGCTAATATTCAGTGGAATTCCCTACAGCCAGATAAAGCTCTTTAAATGGGAGGGTATGCATGTGTGTTTGCATGTACATGCACTGAAGGGTATGGAAATATGTGCTCGTACATGTTGTGAGTGCATCTGCCCTGTGTATGTAGGAATATGTGTGTGCGTGCCTGTGTGTGTATGTGTACATGTACTGCTGCCTTACGGCAGGATGTTCAGCAGGAAAGTGGGAGTCATTGATTATGCAGATTGGCTGGCAGACAGAGATGCAGCAGAAAGCCCTTGAAAGGATTCAATCAATAATGCATTAGATCACTCTAGAGCTGGGGCAGCATTTACAGCTGCTGGAAAATCCATCAGTTTGACCCATGAGCTGGTCTTCCCCTCTTCCCTGTCGCCAGAAAATCTACTTCTATATACCTGTTTCCTTTCCCAACAACTTGCTGCTGACATGAGAACGTCTCTCCCAACCAATCACAGAGCCAGTACAACTTTCATTTCCATAGAGGCCAATCACAGGCCCTGCATTCACTTTCTTCTGTTTCCCCAAATATGAAGCAGTCGGACTTCACATTTGTGCATTTTCTGTATTGGAAGTCAGAGCTCCTACTTAAAGGTATAGTAAGCAATCATAATCCACGCACTTTTTGTCAAAATCACTGTATTTCTCCTCATTATCTGCAAGCTGTCACTTCTGAGAGCATGCTGAAAAAAAAAAAATCCGGTTTCAATACATAGCATGGGCTCTGAATTTCAGCAGGGAAATCTGTGGCTCGGACCGAGCCACCAAAACATGGGTCCACCCCTCCACGCCCAGGGGCAGGTTCATATTCGTGCACAGGTCAGACACAGGGGGGAGGGGCAGTAGCAGGTTGCGTAGCGTGCACAGTTAGAGTAGAGAGAGAGAGAGAGAGAGAGAGAGAGAGAGAGAGAATTGGCATTGCAGCATTTGCGATGGCCGAAAAATAGCCCAAGAGAAAACGGTCTGAGGAACATAAATTAAAAAAGAAGGGCTGCGACCATGAAAGGGCGAAGACCCGGGTCAACATTGGTGTGGCTTTCCCACGGTGGAGGGAACTCCGCGAATTGAAGGGTCTGAAAACGGACGCGGAGGTTGCCGTCTTTCTGCTGAACAGGTGAGCAACATTAGCTTTGCGGTGCTTCATACAACACTAACAGCCGTCAGGCATTCATCATATTGTCTAATCTGCCTAAATGTACTGTTGTTGTGATGTTATCCATTGATAATAGCAGTCGAGTAGTGGGTACAGTTGTCTGACGGGTCGGCTAACCTTAGCTTTGTAAATTGAACTTGTGGCTACGAGTTCTTGTGAATGTCTGATATCTTATGTAAGGAATCGACGGGGAATTGCGCAATCAAACGCTGTACATGTGTATGTGCGACTAGATAGAATGAAATGAACCGCCTTCGTCTTAGCTTATTGTTTTGCTTGTACTGTCTCGCTTGCATGCATGCGGTTGTAGCTGTACTGTTATATACCCACTGTTCTGGAAGAAATTTTGCTATAAGCTCCTGATAACTGTTTCTTCCAAAACGAAACCATTCTGACAGCAAGCTACTTAATGAGCTCATAGCAGAAACATGCAAACGGTCTAAGCGTTACTTGTGTGGAGCTCGCGAATCGATAACTTGTACCGGGAAAAATTCCGAATCCAGTTTCCACTTTTTCGGCTTGTAATTAGCCAGAACGATTTTTAAATTCATTCCTGACCGTAGTCTGTTCGTGGACAAGAACGGCCGTTTACATGACAGTGCGCGTCCATGAACTTTGGGGGTGGATCCCGGGGCGGAGTATGAAGGGAGGGGTGGGTCTGTATTCGTTTACACTTCAAATATCAACAACCTCTCTACTCGTTTTCTCCCACATCGCTGACTACACCTTTAAGGACAAAGCACTGGTCATGAACCCTGTTCCTAGTGATCAACTATCCTGCATGTTTTCATTCCAACCCAAACAGCGGACACCGCATTCAACTGCCAGATGTTTGCAGTGAGCAACAACTTTGAGGGGTCAAGTGCTACAAATTTCAGTCGGAGTGAAAGATGATCGATCTCCAGGAACACGGTCGCTGACCACTGCTTTTTGTTCATCAGGGCGAAGTGTATGGTAACACTTGTAGGCTGTCAGGTTCATGCTCATTTGAGGATAAAACATTTACAGTGCGCTATATTATGATTGTTTAACCCCATAAACTCTGATTTTTGCTTTTGAAAAAGCCTTTTTACATATTTTTTGGGCAATATCACATGCATTTTCAGTATTTGCAGGATGTAGCGCTTCACTGAACCTACATTGCACCCATGCTGAGAGAAATATTCAAACCCTGAAAACCATGTTTTTATGACCATAGCATTACATCCAATAGAAAATATCCACAATTAGTGCATCATTTTATACACATTTCCCTGTGATTCAGCAGGACATATTTGGGATCTTTGGAAACCTTGGGATGTCCACTAGAACTCAAAATGGACCATAAGTTTCTCAAAGCAGCAGCATTTGACAAAAAAGTATTTATCATTTATACCATTAATTTCAGCTTGGAGTAAAATAAAATATATATATATATATATATATATATATATGTGTGTGTGTGTGTGTGTGTGTGTGTGTGTGTGAACTCCTTGAGTAAATCAACATTTCATGACACTTGAACTATTTTAGACTTTTTGCTCTAGTTTGTTGTATGTAGCTATAATGTATTTGATGTCAAAAAATTAGATTGATTAACCAATTAGTTTCAATGGAATCATGAAAGAAGTAAACCACTATCGCAGATCAAATTAAAAAGTGTCCAATTTCAGCAGCATTTATCTCAAAATCACAGTGTCATGGAATGGCTATTTTAATTCGATGCATTCATATATGGGATTGGCAGATCTGAAGAGAGAGTAACAGTGGATATAGCCTCCCTTCATTTGCGCATGGGCTGCTAGCATGCTAGCATGATTAGCCCGGGTGCTGCTGCGGTGTTACTGTTGGTCTCAGACGGAAGGAGGGATGAGACAGCGCTGATACACAGGAACCACGCCCCCACCCCCCCGCCCACCCCCACTGCAGTCCGCCTGGGCCCCGCGCTGTGAGTGTGTGTGTGGGTGGGGTGCGCCTGCCCACGATGAGTGGCTGTGTGGGTGGATGTGTGTGTGTGTGTGTGTGTGTGTGTACAGTATGTGCTTGAGAGAGAGAGAGACAGGGAGAGATATGAGAGAGTGTGGACTAGAAAAGAGGGGATGAGAGAGAGAAGTGGGACAGATTGAGGGAGGAGTGAGGGGGAGAGAGTAGGAGAGGGGGAGGGGTGAAAGAGTAGTGGCAGATAGTGGGAGAGAGAGAAGTAGGACAGAGAGAGAAAAAGAGAGAGAAAGAGGGAGTAAGACAAGGAAAGAGAGAGAGAGAGAGAGAGATAGGAGAAACTAGGAGAAAAGGAAGAGGGGCTGCACTTATCTTTTCTCCAGCTCTGAACCCCTTACACTACTGTAATTACAGCCAATTAAATCTCTCATTCCTTTCTCTGTCCAACGTGCTTTCTTTAAACACAATACATAATGGTGACACATATAATGAATTGTATGAATAGGGAGAGTATGAACAGAATTTCTCTGCTATAAGCCCCTGCTTGTCTCTTTTCTGTTCTTTGGGCTGATATGAATACTGTATTCTCTCTCATACAATCCTCCCCCTCTCCCTCTCTCCCTCCCTCCATCTCTCACTCTGGCCTTCTGGCCAGTATGAATACTGCAGCCTCTCTCTCTTTCTCCCGTATGAATACTGCAGTCTCTCTCTCTCTCTCTCTCTCTCTCGTTCTCTGGTAAAGCTCACTCTGGACTGCAGACTGGAGTGGTGCAACTCTGCATCACATGCTGAGTTCTCTCAGGATGGGGAGGGATAAGTGACCTTGCTCAAGGTGAGCCGTTTCGCTCCGTTCCCATCCTCCCTGCTATCTCCTCCTCCTCTCCACCTCCTTCCCTGCCTCATGTACTATTCTCTCGCCATCCCAGCTCCTGCTGTAGGTTAGAAATGAGTTTACATAAGAGCAAACAGCCAAAAAAAAATAAGCCCTTCCGTTTCTGCGAAGAGTGGCGGCCATTTTGTCCACAGTATATGCTTTTCTGGAGTCAAATGTAATGTATTTTAACCATAGGGGGTTTAAGAGCACAGACTCTCACTCTGATTCCCGCAGACTACAATGCAAATGATGTCACAGCGGACCGAAGAATAAAATATGTTGTGTTCTGCTCTCAATGTATAATTCATACACTAATGAACTCAGACTCAGAAAATGTATTAAGCTCTCAGTTACGTAAGAGATGAGAGGCGAAGAGATGGCATTGAGTCAGTTGGACATGCGCAAAAGAGAATGAGACCCTAGTCCCTGACTGGCTTCATAAAACACATTGATTATTTTAAGCATCTATTCAACTGCTGTCAGACTAGCTTCTTTCTTGTCTGAGAGATTTTAGCAGGCGCAGTGTTATTTCCAACCTCAAAGCAGCGCTTTTTTCCTCATCCAGGATCAAACCAGGCTCCTCTTGCCAATTGACAAGTCCGCAAACGGGCACACTCTATGTAGTAGTCACACTCAACGTAACCAGCAACTTGCTACTAAATTCAGGTCAGTCCGCCGTCAATAATATTGAGCACCGCCGATCAGAATGTCAACAAGGACGGTCAAATAAATGAATCAGACGCCTGGAACACTGGACTTAACTGGACAAGGCCAGATTATGACGACAAGCTTCATTTGGTCTCAGTATTTTATAAACTTATTTTATCTCTGCTATGCAGTCTACATGTCCTTGTTTTGCTTTAAATGGCATTACAGCAGAGCACATAAAATCCTATCCCTGCCATTTAAAGGACACGCTTATCTAGACAGAGTGCTATATCAGCGCGTAGATATAGTAGATTTATCTCTCCGCATTTCTTTGCACTGCCTCGTTCACCTTCTCCACCAGGCTGTTCCTGCAGATGGTGTCTCTAAGTCGAGTCTTGGCCAGTATGAGATGACAGGATTAATTGTTTGGCCAGAAGCAATGCGATTCTGGGCAGTTAAACGAAAAGAAGGCAGAATAAAGCCTGTAAAAACTTGCTCCACCGAGCTCAGGAGTGGATAGCATCTGGCCCAGACAGGCTAAACTTACCCCGACCGTATGCTAGCACTAGCAGTTTGGGGCCGTGAGGCATGGTGGTCTCATGGTTATGTGAGCAGCCAGTGTAAAAGTACGGTCACATGTTTCAAAGCGTGAAACGGAACATAAATAGAGATATACAGAAGTAAATTGATTTGAGACTGGGGAGGGGGGGTGGTATAGCCATGTCTCATGAGCGTTATCAATGCAAGGCTCGGTCACGTTCCCAAGCATTTATCAGGACAAGACTAGTTACGTAAAAAATACTGATAAATGCTGTATATAATACTTTTGTAGAAAAGTGTTAATAAAAACTGACAGTGAACGTGAATGGAGACCACAGACGAGAGACAAGCATTTCTTTCCTTGTGACCTCAGAGCAACACATACAATTGCGATGCGAATTTGAGAGTAACTGCACTGCTGCCAGTGGTGGAGAGCTCATGCAATCCTTTCCTGTGACAGTGCAGGCGCAAGAATTCTGATTCTGCCCTCCCCCTACTCCTCTGTCATCCTTCCATCCCTCGCTCCTCTCAGTGACTGAGTCACGCGTATGTACGGTTACATGCACATACCCATCCGCAGGCTGACGCGAGCGCTAACAGCGAGCTGCACTTTCAGGCATGTGCACGTACGCGGAAGTGAACGGCTGTGACCCCGTCGTTCCCCCTCGTGCGCTCTCACGCACGTGAACTGATTATCACGCGCGGGTTGTTCGCGGAAGCGATGATCCACTCGCCTCCCTCCCCCTCTGCATGCATGATGATGCATTCTCTTTACACATGGATGCACACACATACATGCACATACATGCATGCATACATACACTCATACATATTATAGGGGAGACAGGGGCTCGATGAGCCATGGGGACCAATGAGCCATATCACATATTTATAATCAACAGATGTCAGGGCTGCTTAAAATAGGCAAAATATGTGATAGCACACATTGGTCCCCACGGCCAGTTGCTCCCCAGTCTCCTCAACAAACATATATTCTTATACACTCATATAGACACAGAAACACAAATGGATGCATACATTCATACATAATCAGATGTCTAACACACACAAACACACACATACACACAGACGCTTAAATATGCACAAACTCTCACACGGACAAATGCACACACTCTTTCTCATACACACACAAACAGATGCGCACATACTCTCTCTCACACACACATGCATACACAAACTCTTTAATACACACATACAAATTCTCGCACACACTCCAAACACACACACACACACACATACACACATACACGCACGCGCACATACATGCAAATAGTCTCTCACACATGTATGCATGCACTAAAACTCCTGCATACACACACAAACTCTGACACACACAGTCCTCTCATACACAAACATGCACACACTCACACAAACACGCACACGCAAAGTCTCACACAGACACACTCCTCTCATACACACACAATCACACACACACTTTTTCTCCGCAGCTCCTCTTGCTCCTTTGCTGGCAGAATGTACTCCACACCACTGCATATGCTACTGCCTCAGCAGGCCCACTGTAACAGCACTCAGCCCCGGAACTGGATTTCCCCCACAATCAGACTCCTCTGAGCCAGCTGGAAAGATCTGGCTGGCAGGGTGAGAGAAAGTGAGGCTGACGCCTGGGGGGGAGTGTATGGAAAACAGCAGGAAAATGAGGCAGTGAGTTTACAGGAGAAAGCAGGAGGGGAGAGGTACCCAGAAGAATAACAGAGAGGGTGAAAAGTAGGTGTGAATGAGAGAAGGGGAGCGCGTGGGCACGACCAGGAGGTGAAGAAGATAAAAGCAGTTGCACAATAAGAGAGGAAATGGCGATGAGAATGAGAAAAGGAAACAGTCATGTGTTCGGAGGGTGTGTGGCGAACTGCAGTAGATGTGGCAACCAAAGAAGAAGTCAGTGAACTGAGGTGGGCCAGCATCATTGAAGCACATCCTGCTGAACATTCCAGAAAAAAAAAACAGTCAAACAGGTCAAGCTGGTTTAAAACGTGTTTTTTTTTGCAGTTTGAACAGGTCAACCTGCTGCACACCAACTGGCCAGTCTACAAACCCAGCCAGTAGCCCAGCTAACGCCAGCGAACTCAAACAGCTTCACTTGCTATGATCAGATTTGGCCAGCTGGAGACCTATTGCGGCCAACTCGAAGTTTCAAAAGTGTCTCATTATCGTCCCAAAATCGAGTAGAATTCCGGCTGATTTTAGCTGGAATATTCAGTCAGGTAGTCATCAGAAAGGTCTCAGACACAAGTGGCTAAGCCATTCACTTTCAACCATCTTCTCATCTGGTTTTCACCCTTTTGCTTACAGAGATGTAACAGAGCACCTCAGGCCCGGGAGGCATCCTATCCAGGAAAGATAAATGGCTGAATTCAATAATCAATGAGTCACCTTTCCTGCTTTCCTCACAATCAATGAATTACATTTCCTGTTGACCACCGGCGTACCTTGCCTGCTTTTCCAGCAATAACCAGCAACAGACCAGCTACAATCAATTTAAATTTAAAAGCTGCTACGCAAGTATGTTCTTGTATTTCAAGGAACATGATGAGGGGTGTTTCTTCAGTCAATCGTTCACAGCATCTACAAAGGTCAAGCTGATTTAACCCATAAGAACCCACGGCGACACAGGTGTCACAAACCGTTTTCAGAAATGTGTTCTATGTCGTCCATTTGGTCTGCTTTGTATCCCCTGCAATTTTCTTTTAAGGAGAGATGGGTCTGGGTTTTAAGGGGTTAATTTTCACAACTGGTGAGGAAAGAGGTGCCACCCACCCAGAATTTTATGCCCCCGTTAACTAAGCATTTTACTTATTGGAAATGGGAATTAACGCAGCCCCAACGTCATGCACTGATCTTACCCACAGACTTCATAGGCAGCGTCATAATCAGTGTTATTGGCTGCAGTGGCGCAGTCCAAACATTACAGGGTGCTGAGATGCAAATTGTCCTAGGTCGATTGCCAGCCTGAATTATTGTCTCCCTCTCAGCTGCCCTCATAGCACATTGACTTCTACGCTAACTTTGATAAATAAAAGTGGACAGGGATCAACATTTCTATTCAAAGCAGGTCTCAGCCATCAGTCCAAAGGCTTAATTACAAAGTGAACAGACTGCTAAGGGAAACGTGCTCCGGGAGGTTAGCTAAGAGCACGGCACTGGATTTCATTGACATTGCCTTCAATCACTGTTCTTCTGAACAATGCTTCCTCAGTCTACTGCATTAGTCTAGCACGAACCTACACATTCTCATCCCGACTCGTTGTAACGTGATGCTAGCTGACCAAGTGTTGATATACGATGAAAACAGCAGCTTTTGGTGTCCTTATATGATGTTTAGGGTTAGGGTTCCGGTTAGGGTTAGGGGATAGGGGGTAGGATTCGTTTTAATTTTGGCATCGAATGAGGATGCCAAAAGTTGCTATTTTCGTTGTATATTAACGCTTGGTCAGCTAGCGTCACTATGTAATGAGTCGGGATGAGAATGTGCTCCGTGAACAGGTGAATTGCACAGAGTCATAGTTTCTGTGCCTATGAATTTCCAAAACATGACTGACCGAGGGCTCAAGGTGCTAAACTCCAGCCCTGGTGGAATGCAGTGTTTGAGCGTTTTTGTGGTTTCCTTCCAATTAGCTGCTAATTAGTGCCTTGAGAACAAGGTATGCAGACTCTTTCGCCAACTGGTGACTAAAACTGCAGCCATCCTGGACTGGAGTTTGACAACCCTGCCCATGACAGCTAACTAATCCATCACAGGGATGTCACACCATTCACTCTTGCACTCAGTTCTATGGGCCCATAATTTACTTTCCAATTAGCATGCCTGCGACCTTTGTGAACTCAGTGAAAAGAAGCAGACTCCATTCAGAGACCCTAAGATGGATTTATACCCTCAACCTCCATGTTGCAAGGCAGCAGCACCCAGAAAGGGAAGTCCAGAATAAGAGCATGACTCTGATTGGTTGCGCTAGCTGACCTTAATCTATTGCATACAACAGGCTCATCTGCCCATTGCATCATTTTGCCATTCTATTGCAGGGATGTCAAACCATTCAGTCATACGCTTATTCCTCTGGGTGTATAATTGTATCCCCCAAAAAACTATCAGAGGATTCTACGGTTTTGCAGGAAAGCCACTGCCGCTAGGTCTGCAGCAGAGATTTTGCCGTCATTGCAGAAGAGTAAGAAATAATTAATGGATTTATTTCATATGGGAACCTTTACCAGAACAAATCTGATAAATCTTAGCCTTTTTGTTGGGCCAATTGAGCCTTAAATAGACCAAAAAATGCACAAATGTTAATTTCTCATGATAGCCCGCCCTTTTTAGGTGATCCTTCCTAACACTTGCGGTAATAAGATGCCATCAACAACGGTTCTTCTCAGCTTGTCAGTCAGGCCCCTGGTTGGTCCCCTTTGGTTGTGTTGGGGAAGGGTGGGGTTACTGGCTGAAGGGGAGAAGCGTGTGTGTCAGGGGACACATTTGCACTTGGACACTCCCCTGGCCGAGCGCCCTGGTTTACTGTCCAATTCGAGTCTGGGACTTCTGCAAATACAGGGAGAAGAAGCAGACTCCATACAGACATCCCCAGATGGAGTCATACCCTCTACCTCCTTGCAAGGCAACAGCACTACTGACCGCACTACCATGCTGTCCCTAAGGGTCACGGCAACACCAGGAAAGGGAAGTCCAGAATAAGAGCATGATTGTGATTGGCCGTGCTAGCTGACTTTCGTCTGTTACGTACAATAGGCTCCCCTGTCAACGGCAAAATCACCACGAATGAAACTCTTAGGCTGCTTCCGTCTAGAGAAGAAATTTATCCAAAATTCATTGATTTGCTCCAAATTCCCACCTTCCCAAGCAACCCTTTAGACCTGCAAGATTAGTGATTACTTTTCTATGCCTACATCTCAATTCAGCGCATTAAATCTTGACCACACAATACCTATGGACATCCACTCAAGCCTTAAGAGATTTATAGACCTCAATTCACAGATACATCACCCCTCCTATACCGTCCAGTCACATTTTCATTTGAGGTCATCGCACTAACAGCTCACTGGGTTAATACCCTGGGAATAGCCATTTAATTCTGAAACCTGAAAATGGTGAAATAAACACAAGTTAAATGAGGAAAAAAAAAAGTGTATATTCCTGGAGGACAATCTGAAACCTTATGAAGAGAAGAATGGTACAGATTATAGGTACAGGAGTCAGGCGCCCCGCGGTAAGACGGTGATTGCATAATTTTATGTTCTAAAATGGAATGAGTCATGACAGTAAACTTTCCCCAGGGAACGAAAGTCCTCTTTGCTAGTGCCTGCCTCAGATAAAAAGGGACTGACTGGCACACCCTTGAAGGACAAACTAGGGAACAGAGCATGTTCTGTAAGTACTCTCCTGGGGATAACAGACATTCTTTATATCAGGAAAACTTAATCCTCCTGTTCAGTAAAGTCCTGAGCCTTTTGGTGGCCCCCAAAATCCAACATTATATACTGCATATTTGATAATAAGCCATTGGGAGAGAGGAGCAAAGCCACTTAGGTTGCTTGCTCGCTTGGGTTGGCTCTACTTCTCTTGATTATATAGATTGTCCAAGTGCTGAGTCTGAATCAGCTTCATGGCTCCTTTTTCATTCTGTCACTGGTGTTTAAATGGGAGTATTATTTTCCCAGGTTTCAGTCTTTGTTTGCACTGGATTGGGCAATGTCAGTCCTGGAGAGCTGGTGAGTATTTGTTTCCACCATTTACCCGGGCAAAATGGGCTAAATGAGCTAACTGGCTGTTTACACTGACAGCGGTTCGTGTGCAAATAAAATCGAAATAAAATGTTTTATAGGACACACAAAAGCACTCATTCCTGGGCTTATCAAGAGATGTGGCTGAACTGTCACATGACATAAATGTTAGCGGCAACTGTTGTTAATTAGCTCTAACAATTACTTCTCAGTTCAGTAATTAAGGCAAGCGATACCATCGAATGACCCTGATTTTGCATTTCCCATTAAGTGTTTGTAGAAAGCACCCAGAGAATGGCATAGAGTTGTATCTGTAAGTGATAACTCTGACACCAAACTCACAGCGGCTCTACCCTGAACCAGTATCCCCTCCCCAACATTGCCAGTTTAGAGCTTTTTCTTGGGTGAGGCTCATCAAACCCATTTTAGGGAGAACTGGAAAGGCTTACATCACGGTTTCTGTGGCAATAGCCAATACGTATGCGCATTCGCGCATCCCAGTGTGCGCATATACTGTGCGCGTGCATGATCACAGGGAGTGTTTTCGCTGAAGCCGACCTCAAACGGCGCTCTAGGCAGCATGACATCACATATCAGCCACAGAAAAAGCGTAGAAAAAAACACAGGCTGGATCGCTTTGACCTCACAATGTCGACTTTCCCGCATTTCAAACCAAAGAAGAGCAGTATTTCAGGCTTTGCTGAGTTTTACACATTGGAGCCAGCGACTGTGTGGTAAGACCACCCATTCCTGTCGTCCATGAAGCGTGCGAGATGCAGTGACCAAACCAGTCCTTGAGTCAGACACAAAATATTTCTCCACTGTCCAAAGAGCACAATAGCTTAACAATCGACAACAGATGAAAAAAAAAAGTCAAATGTTGAGTGAACATTTTCTCGTGGAACAAATATAATGTACTTCATTCATACATATAATGACGTTTAAGTTGCTGTTGACTTGCCATGTCGTTATCAAGTCACAAGCCTCAAAAATGAAACCCATTTTAGGCTGCTTGGCCTGCCATCATCCCATAACCGGAAAGACCAGCTGTTCCACAGTCTTTCATCCCTATCGCCAAGGGATCTCAAAAGAAGTTCCCTGGGGGCCACAGTATAAGCAGGTTTAAACAGTTTCCTTTCAATTGGCTGCCAATTATAAAGCTTCGCTGGCAGGGCCTATCAGCGCACTAGCTATTTGCTCGTTGTGAGTCATGTTATCGGTGGCTCAAAGCCAACCACAGACCCGGGTCACATATCTCAGTCTTCCCATTCTTCCTGCCTCTATCCTGTCCTGCACAAAAAAAAAAAACTATTGATCCTGTGTCCCCACCTGCTTAAACAGAGAGTCTTAGGATATAAAACAGGGCATCTCAACCTTATCCAGGGAGGGCCGATGTGGGCGTAGGCTCGCAGTTATACACTTGATTCTACAAACCCCAATCCCAATGAAGTTGAGACGTAGTGTAAAACGCGAATAAAAACAGAATACAATGATTTGCGAATCCTTTTCAACCTATATTCAAATGAGTTCACTACAAAGACAAAATATTTTATGTTCAAACTGATATACTTTATTGTTTTTTTTTTTGGAAATATTTGCTCATTTTGAATTTGATGCCTGTAACACGTTCCAAAAAAGCTGGGACAAGGGCATGTTTATCACAGTGTTACATCACCTTTCCTTTTAACAACACTCAATAAGCGTTTGGGAACTGAGGACACTATTTGTAGAAGCTTTGTAGGTGGAATTCTTTCCCATTCTTGCTTGGTGTACAACTTCAGTTACTCAACAGTCTGGGGTCTCCGTTGTCCTATTTTACGCCTCATACTGCGCCGCACATTTTCAATGGGAGACAGGTCTGGACTGCAGGCAGGCCAGTCTATTACCCCCACTCTTTTACCACAAAGCCACACTGTTGTAGCACGTGCAGAATGTGGCTTCACATTGTCTTGCTGAAATAAGCAGGGACGTCCCTGAAAAAGACGTCACTTGGATGGCAGCATATGTTGCTCCAAAACCTGTATGTACCTCTCAGCATTAATGGTGCCTTCACAGATGTGCAAGTTACCCATGCCATGGGCACTAACACATCTCCATACCATCACAGATGCCGGCTTTTGAACTTTGCGCTGATAACAATCTGGATGGTCCTTTTCCTCTTTAGCCCGGAGGACACGAGGTCCATGATTTCCAAGAACAATTTAAAATGTGGACTCGTCAGACCACAGCACACTTTTCCACTTCGCGTCAGTCCATCTCAAATGAGCTCTGGTCCAGAGAAGCCGGCGGCGTTTCTGGGTGTTGTTGATATATGGCTTTCGCTTTACATGGTAGAGTTTTAACTGGCACTTGTAGATGTAGTGACAAACTGTGTTAACTGACAATGGTTTTCCGAAGTGTTCCTGAGCCCACATGGTAATATCTTTTACAGAATGATGTCGGTATTTAATGCAGTGCCGCCTGAGGGACCACCAGTCACGGGCATTCAATGTTGGTTTTCGGCCTTGCCACTTACGTGTAGAGATTTCTCTGGATTCTCTGAACCTTTTGATGATATTATGGACTGCAGATGATGAAATCCCTGAATTCCTTGCAATTGCAAGTTGAGAAACTTGGACTATTTGCTCACGCAGTTGTTCACAAAGTGGTGAACCTCGGCCCATCCTTGCTTGTGAATGACTGAGCCTTTTGGGGATGCTCCTTTTTTTTTTTTTATTTGGCATCTCCAATCCCACCTGAATCTGGAATGTCCAATCCGAGAACTATGTTGCTTGTATGCAACCCCCTGTGGCTAACTCAGGAGAGAGAGACATTTCACGGCGCTCCTCCGAAGCAAGCGCCTGTCAGCCCCAGCATCTTTACACTTATTGGTCAAAACTATCACAAGTTCAGAACGAGGGCGGAGGATACCCGAACAAGAGCAAGCTTAGAATCTCACTGACGAGCGCCCGGCTGACCAACAGGAGGCGCTTGAGCAACGAACAAGGGAATCATTTTTAATTTCCCTTCCCAGCAGTCCCTTCCCAATTTGCATCCCTAGAGCACTTTAGCCAATCGTGCGCTGTTCTGAAAAAGCTGCCAACCACTGCTGGTTGGTACGACTGGGGATCGAACCCGCGCCATAGTAGTCACTACTGCTCCGCAAATGCGGCGCGTTAACCGAGTGAGCTAACCCGGCAGCGGGGATGCACCGTTTTTTACCTGATCATGACATTCACCTGTTTCCAATTAACCTGTTCACCTGTGGAATGTTTTTTTTTCAAAAAACAGGTGTTTTTTGAGCATTCCTCAACTTTCCCAGTCTTTTGTTGCCCCAGTTCCAGCTTTTTTGGAACGTGCTGAAGGCATCAAATTCAAAATGAGTGAATATTTTCAAAAAAACAACAAAGTTTATCAGTTTGAACATTAAATATCTTGTCTTTGTAGTGTACTCAATTAAATATAGGTCAAAGTGGATTTGCTAATCACTGTATTCTGTTTTTATTCACATTTTACACAACATCCCAACTTCATTGGAACTGGGGTTTGTGCCTATCCACCCCTAAAGTCTTTAGTAAAGACCTATATTAGTAGTATCAGGTGTGTAACTGCAAGTTTGAAACAAAAGCCTGCACCCACACCAGCCCTGTCTGGATAAGGTTGAGAAGCCCTGTTATAAAACATGCATGATTGGTCACTGACCTGTAGGCCTTCCTGTGATCTATACAGTTTCCCATTTCAACCAATTACAGAATGAGCCCATTTAAAAATTTTCTGCAATATATTCATGTGACAGGCCCATATACATACAGCAAATGTGCACTGGATTCCAAAATGAATTCAGTGACTGCAGCAGAATGCTATTTATATGCTGTCTAACCATCCTAAATATTGGGAAAAATGCATTGGGTGGGCTTTGATATCCCTCTACGTGGGATGTGATGGTTGGCATTACAGCAACCAAAATATTTATAGAGAAGAGGAAAATATTTGTTAAAATGGGAGCGAGAGGAAGGACAGCAGAATGCAAACGTGTGACGACAGGCCCAGAACAAAGAGAAAAATGGTGGTATTCGCGACAGAGACGTCGGAGGAGTTTAAAAGCCTTCAAACGCGACTCCCACGCTGAGATCCGGGCCCGTGTGGGGGAGGAGACGCGTTACATTATGCAGCAGGTGGGCACCCTCCCACGGAGAGAATGGGGTTAGATTGCATTATTCTGCTGTGGCGGTGAAGCGCTCTCCATTTCACTCCCACTCTCTCTCTCTCTCTATCTCTCGATGTCTTTCTTTCTATCTATTCAGCTTTATCTTCAATTAAATTTCCAAACTGAGCATTGTTTGCTGACAAAATGTGTGAAATGTCAAGGCACTTAATAAGCATGTGAACATTTATTTGACTTACACAACGGTGTTGATAATAAACATGGGCACAGTACGTATTGGTCATGGACAGAAAGCGTGCAACCCTCTCCAGTCTGTCTATAGCACAACTGCATTGTGTCTAAAGAATGTCATTACTTCTTTTTCTGCACCGTGTTCTGCCAGCTTATCAACTGCAATGGTATTCTTGGCAACGCGATAGGCTGCGGTCTGTCATGACGGAACATGATTCTGAATCATGCTCCCTCCTGCATGAGCAGTTTTGAGCCCCTGAGGGTGGCGATTGATGACATCTGTTTAAAGCTATTATTTAAGAACATGGCAAATGAAAAAGCCACCTCTGGGCACGGAGCTGTCGTCGCAACAGATGCGAGGGCTAGGCTACCGAAGGAAAAACTGTTCTTTTATTTCCAGGATTTTGTGATTAACATTCTATATTGGATTTAAGGGTCCCATATTTATCAGTGTCTAACTCCTATTAGAAGTATCTTACAATACAAAAGTAGTAAAAATGCTTTGAATTATTGAATTAAAATGAAGTATTAAGGAACAGACCACCTCTACTGCCTGAGTAAATCTGAACACAAAGATTGACATAATCTTTGAATGTAAATCATATTTGCTAATTAAACATACAAGCATTAATAATTATCCAACAGCATTTCATTCGCTCAATGAATATACATTGCAGTCTGTAAGCATTCAGACAGTGACACTGTGTGAGAGGAAATGGTTCACATGATACGGATGTAAATACCTTGGAAATTAAGCAGACAGTCTCTATTTTGCCATTGCTTTCAAATATAATGGCCCTGCTTACACTTGGTTTTAAAATGCATCTTGCGTGATCAAACCACAGAAGTGAACAGCTCAAAATACAATTAAGTGTAAATGAGAACAAAGATGCCTTGTGATCTGACCACTAAAACTATTTGCCGAGGTGGTCTGAAAAGCATTTGTCCTCATATAATTTGTAGTGTAAACACTAATGTGTCCTGATGTGTCCCCAACAAGGACGTAACGGGAAAACACATCATCAAAAATGTAGGCAGTAACGAAACTGAACACAAGTGGTCAGCGTAGACACTTTAGAGACGCGTGGTACAGACAGGTGTGAATGGCGGCATCTCATCTGTCCACTCGTGTTCAGATCACAGAGACACATTTCAAAACCAAGTGTAAAGAAGGCCAATGCGCTGGTGTGCAGAGCTAAAGAGCAAAAAATTGCCTCACTGTCCAAATATTTATGGATTGCATCGTGCCACCATCCAGACTTACTAAGCGCAGAATGAATAGCAGCAAAAAGTTTCATCTGAGCACAATGAGGGCGGTGGGTGGCCTAATGACATATTTTCAATATTATAAAAGTTGTATCTTTCATGCTTTCGCATTGAGCTGAAATCTTCAAAGTGCTACGAAGATACGGGCTAACATAATGATTCGATCAGTGGACATGGCTCTCACGCATGATAATAATTCTTAATATTTAATCAAACAAATAGTCATGAGTGGGGAGGGGCTTATTTCATGGATGGGTTGGTTTGTGATTCAGATTACTGTGAAAGGGTGGGGCGGAGCTCCTGCCATGTGCTTACATAATATCTGCCTACAGTCACAGCGTTTCCATTCATCTGTGATGTGCATGAATGTGTATTTTAATGGGTAAGAAACTGACAGGCTATGTTAATCTGAACTGTGATTATAAATTTGCATGAATGCATGTGTGTGCGAGTGCACATGTCCGAGAGCCGTGTCATTTGTACAGGGGAGCCAGTATATATGTCTGTATGTGTGTGTGTGTGTGAGTGTGTGTGTGTGTGTGCGCGCATGTGTGCAGAGTTTTTTCGTGTGCTCTTAAGTGAGTGGGTGTTTGTGTGGTATACTTGATAATGAAATTTGCATTCTGGGATTGGTTGATGCATTCAGAGTGAAAAACATCCTTCTCTTTTAAACAAAAGGTGGAGGGGGTCAAAGTGAGTATTAATGTAAGAGCTCCACTCGATATTACTTTGCGCAAAACACTATTTCAATATAATTAATTTTACATGTACGTAAAGAGGGGCATTTTTTCCACTGAGAGCTGCGAGATTGATCCTCCCTTGAGCCATGACTGATTTGAGATCAGTTATGCTAACCCTCCGCATCAACGCCCTCGTGCACGGCCCACCAGTGTCTCAACTCAGCCAATCACGAATCCCAGCTCAGGGACCCCACACACTCTGCCTGTCCAACCGACCAAACACAAAGACATCACTCACTGATTTCTCGGGATCGACTCTTATGAAATATAAATCAGTGCTGTTGAACTGTTTAACTAAAAGTAGGACGTGTAGACGCTTTCCACCACTTCAGTTTTTGCTCTCCATGCCTGTTGAGGATAAGTCCTAACTGAGGGCACTAAAGGAAACGTGGATGGGTAACCATTTGACATGGGGCAAGACGGGCAAGTTGGCGTGAACAAATATGGTCACAACAGTTAGACAGCTCATACCATAGGTTTGCTGTTACAGGTGCAAACCCAGTTTGTCCACGGCCCACATTTACCCCTGCCTTGTTCACGCTCCTCCCATGTCACTTCCTTTTTCCCCTGGTGCCCTGCATCAAGCAGATACAAAAGAGCATAAGGAGTGGGCGGATGTGTGAGGAGGTGCTCTCAGGAGGCATCCCCTGATATACTGCTCTAAAGAACCGCTAACTCCCCAAAATTCACGCCTCTTGGTCCACCACTCCTTTGCCCCCACGCCTGGCACAGCTACAGCCTCCACACTGCCGCGCCAGCGCCCGTGTAAGAGTGGGTTGCCATGGCAACTGCACCGGACAGCCCACGCATCCTTTTGCAGTGCTACTGTTGGCCGGCCGAGATGGATAACTGATCAGAATATGGATTTACATGAGCTCAGTTCTGCTCTCTGGTAACTAGAGCTCAGAAAATTGTCAGTCAGTTGCCTTGTTTATAGGGGTTTCTCTTTCAAAGGAAATGGGTTCCTTCTGACTTCTTTGTATTCACATGACAGAAACATATAAAACTAGAAGGCACATGGAGAACGCATTACCTCCGTTGTTTTAAAATTTGTTGGCAAAGGAATTATCATTGGACGTGAGTGTTACTTGAGTTTGGACAGCGCCGTCTTTACCCGCATAGAAGTTCTTTCAGATCCTGTATCAAGAATATGGGTCAAATGTTCACCAAAATGTACTAGCTTCCTCTAGATACCTCAGTATCTACCCACAAAAAAGAAATTATTGGTGTCCATCCATAACTTACGGAGAAATCCTGCTCATTGACAAACAAACAAACGAGCAACAGTGAAAACATATTACCTCCTGGCAGAGGTATAACTACTTGCACAATGTAAAAATCTTACCTTATGGTGCAGTAAGCATGTATATGCAGGGTCTCTGACACAATACACTGAAACCAGAGAAAAAAAAAAAAAAAAAAGCATGTGGTATAAGCAGTACATTCAACTCTTCCAGCTGGACATCCAGCTACCCTCTTGCTGACCAGCCTAAACAGTCAGCTGTATATGTCGGACAGATGTATTAAAAATGCTACATAATCTGCCTTAGAATACCTGCTGATCATAGCTGGAACTTTCAGCAAGATGCTGCCAGTCGGACAAAGTATAATGTTAGGCAAGCATAGCTTTCAACTGCAACTGTCGAAGCCCTTCTTGGAATTTATACCTTTCTCTTGGCTGCTGGGTTGGAGTCACACAAGCAAGAGGAAGTTGAGCTGCCTGAACCTTGCGAGCACAGAGATAAGACCTCGGTAACCAGGTCAGAAGCCCTGCAGGGATTACATAATGCCGTTCCACAATCATCATGTCGCTGCATGGCTTCCTCAAGCTTCAGGCTTCCTGTGGCGGACAGCTTGTATAAACTACATACACTAATAAGCCATAACATTGAATACACTCACATTTGAAGCAAATAATGTTGATTATCTCGTAACACCGGCCCAGTGGTCACCAACCCTGTTCTTGGAGATCTACTGTACCCGCCAGTCAGTTTTCACTCCATTAATAATTCTGCACACTTGATTGATCAACTAGCAGCTCCAAGCAAATATCTAGCTGTTGAATGAGTTCTGCTTTGGTACGGTTAGAGTAAAAACATACAGGAGGATAGATCTCCAGGAACAAGGTTGGCGACAGTTGCCTTTGACGGTCAGTGAGCAGTTCGCTCTAGTAGTCAACATGCTGGATGTGGGGGAAATGCAACCCAAGCAGCATTGACAAGGGACAAATCATTATGGCCAGACATGTGGGCCAGATTATCTTTGTAGCAGCAAGGCTTCTGAGATGCTCCCAGTCAGCAGTGGTGAGCACCTAACGACAGCGGTCCAAGGACACGAGGGCAATGAGGGCTATCGTGTCAGGGCCTGAATGAACAAAAGGAGACAAATAGAGGAATAGATTCAAAGTAAGACTTTGCTTTATTAGAGGGCAGACAGATCGAGGTCACGGGACAGGCGGAGGTCATGCAGTGGCTGACAGAGTACAGGCAGTGAAGCTGATGAAGGCTGAGAAACTAGTCCAGGGTCAATTCCATAGGGTCTGTTTGGAGGGTGCGGGAGACACTAGGAGAACGAATTACGAATTAAACAAGGAAGCCGATAGGGGAAAGGGTCAACACAAACAACTAGCAGAAGAAGGGGCAGGAGCTGGGAAGGAATAAAGGCTAAAACACTTCTAAAGGTGATCAGAATATGAAAGCTAGTCAACAATCTGGCAAAGGGTAAGACAAAAGTCAGGAACTTGAATGCACAGAGACTACAATTTACGATGACGGTCAGGTGCAGAAGGGCACTGGAATGCACAAGGGGAGGGCAGACAATAATTGAATGATTGAAAATCAATCAGGAAGACAAACTGAAAAAAGGGCTGGCAGCCAGCTTGCCAGAAAGAGCAACACACAGGCACAGGACATGACATAGCCAATCTGACCAAACTGACAGAATGACTAGAGGCACAAATCGCAGAAAATTTTAATCTTACTTAGGGGAGGAAGGTGTTACAAACACAAAATACATTGCACCCAGCCTAGTAAAACACTTTTTTATTACAGACTAATCAAAGTGCCCAATCTGCTCCCCATCCGCTGCCAAAAGCACATGCAATGGGCATGGCGGAACTGGACTTTGGAGCAACTGAATACAGTCGCCTTGGTCCAGCGACTTACAGTTTCATGTGCTGTGGCTGAGTGCGTGTGTACCGTTTACCTGAGGAAGACATGGGACCAGGATGTATTGCGAGATGAGGAACAGCTGGCAGAGGAAGAGTGATTCTCTGCAAAACGCTCTGCTGGGAAACCCTAAGATAGAGAATTCCAGTGGACGTCAGCTTGACGGAGATGTCTTGACAGCACAATGGGGGCCCCCTCTCAGGCAGGTGGTTTTATTGTTGTGGCTGATCCGTGTAAGAACCATAACAAACCCTCAATATTCAATCTGGCGTCGCTCTGACTGAAGAGCATAGGCACACACACTAGCAAACTCAGAGTGATTCCTCTTTTTACCCTTTGTCTTGGCTGAATCACCAGCTGAATTACAGAAATTCTGACTGCTACAGCTTTCGTTTTGAACTTATCACCAGGGTCATAAGCCACAGGTCCTTCAGTGGCTATTCTTTATCAGTAGGTAAAACTTTGAGGAATAAAGATGGATGGACAGCAGTGCAGACCTGGACAAAGGATATTGCTTGCACTGGAAGGCACTTTTAAACTGCAGAGATCACGAAAATCACATCCCCAAGTCAGTAGACTCTTCATTTGCCACAATGACCAAAAACTGCCTTGCCCCTACGTGACTCCAATTCATCACCCTTCAAACAAATTCAAGGATGCAGCCTGCACTCCCACAACGTTATCCCGAGGCTCAGCCAACATTATCACCTCAACCATCATTGTCTGTGAAGCCAGGATGACGCTGCATGACATCTTCAACAAGATTATCAAGGAAGGATGACCAGGAGGGGGTGCGTTTCAGTAATGTCAGAATCGCTCTAATGTTAATGCTATTCCACTGCATCAGACAGCATACATTTGCTCTGACATTCACAGTGCTTCTCTTTAGCCCAGTTAATGACCTAAAAGCTCACCTACACCATCATCTCTCCCTGTACCAAAAACCACCACCTACACCATCATCTCTCCCTGTACCAAAAACCACCACCTACACCATCATCTCACCCTGTACCAAAAACCACCACCTACACCATCATCTCTCCCTGTACCAAAAACCACCACCTACACCATCATCTCACCCTGTACCAAAAACCACCACCTACACCATCATCTCACCCTGTACCAAAAACCACCACCTACACCATCATCTCTCCCTGTACCAAAAACCACCACATTAGCTGCAAGTGCCACTCAGAAGCCAAGTATGTAGTGTCCTTCATTAATTTAATATTCTCTATGTATTCAACTCTTGGGCGTAACAGTTAATTAATGATTGAGGGGGGACAGAATAAGTGAAATGGCCATGTTTGTGAGAATACATTTTATTTTTTCCAATAATTTTGCATTTTTCACAGCACATTACTCGGGGAGGGACCCCCCATCTCCCCTTTTGATTCTACTATCCTCTACTGCATTTGGCTTTTTGTAGCATTTATGGAGCACGCTGTTGGCACACAGACTCTCAATTAAGCCAGCGGGGTTTCCCCTGTAATTACAACACAAAAGGAATCGGCTTTATATACGGCTGATTGGAGGTGGTGAATGACAAGATCTTTGAACTTTCCTACTGCTGTTACATTAATACGAGGAAACGATTAAGTAAACATGTGGGCATATTCCAAGGAAAATACTTAATACTTAGATGTATAGTACTTTACATTCTGACTGACATCTTTCCTACCAGAAATAAACTCTCATGGGATAGAGAAAACTATATGGATATATAATACTTTACAGAGCACTCTGACAGACATCATTCCTCCCAGAAATAAACTCTCAGGGCATAGAGAGTACACTGTATTTCCATCTGAATGTACAACATATGCAGCCAATGAAAATGCTGGGGTTGGAGCTGTAATTTGTCCATTTAAAATAACTATATACGCTGTATGGCACTGACTCTCGCAAAATTGCTATTTCTGGAGATTTTTTTTACTTGCATATCACTCAAGTGCAACCTCCATTATTCATGGAGAAGGTAGAAAAGCTCCTCATACAGTGGTATAACGTATGTGTTAAATAATGCAGTTTTACCACAAATTCAGGCCATTGAATTTGGATGTGCCTGCAGATATGCGTACATGAGCATGTCATGTGCAGTATGCGTCCATGAGCTCTGTGTATAAGACTGCAAAAGTGTGTGTGTGTGCGTGTGTGTGTGTGCCTGAAACCTCTTGGTTCAAAGTGGCTTCCTCTCCACTCTGGAGGCTGTTCATTAGGATCTTTATTCTCAAAAGGAGTTACGTGTGGTTTTCATCTCCATGGTAATAAAGGCATGCCTCAGTGGCAGAGGCGGCTGGGTGACTAATCACTCCGGTGAGGTCATCTGTTCCGGAGTGACACGGCAGGGAGGGGAGGGGCCGAGATGTACTCGCTGACCAGCCAACACAGGGCCGTGGGGCTCAAACACAGATGGATAGCCCACTCGGGTTATCTCCGGAGAGAAGCAAAAATAACGCAAACAGGGGTGGGCAAGAGAGTCGGCTCAGATACTCAAGGTACAATAGGGACATGTTCTCACCCAAAATGACCAGCCCCACCCAGTATACACATACACACGCACATATATTCACATACTCAGACATGCACACATACTCATACAATCATGCAAACATAGGACCACGCAAGAACGCAAAAAAAAAAAAAACATATGCTCATACTCACATAGATACACAAACACAGACACACACACACACACACATAAACACATAGAAGCACAGACAAAAGCAAACAAAGAAAAACACAGACACACAAACACACACACACAAACAAGCAAACACACACACTCGCACACACAAGCATAGCTGCTGCCATTATGGACGTTGCGAGGTCGGGAGCCATGCAGGCTCCGTGTGGGAATGCAGCTGCATCCGGATAAAGACAGACAGGGAAACAGCCGGGGAGAGGGGGGCGGGCGGGGGGTACCGAGCGGGAAACAGCCAGAAGGAGCTGCTGCCAAGGAAACCAACACCCCCCCCGCCTTCAAAATCCACCACTGAACCAGAGCGGCGTGAAACATGTGAGTAACGGACCCCTCCACGCTTTCAAATTCAGCTCCAAAGCAGGGCTTTCTACTGCACTGTAGAGCCGACTCGTTCTTCTCCTCAGAGGACAGGAGCGCAGAGGGTTACATTCACCGCTACAACAGCAAAGCGTTCTCCCTCCGTGTGCTGTGCTGATCCCCGTGGGTTCGCGCACTGCCATTCCTACGCACGCCCGTGCGTGGTCATCAACTTGGTTCCACACCACGGCCCAGGTAGTGACAAGCACTGTGGGAGCGAGGGAGGGACTTAACAAGTAAGCAGTGGAGGGAGGGGATTTTGAGGGCGTTGCCGCTGCTACTGAGAGGAGTGGAAGCTTGTCCATGGCCTAAACTCCGGAATTTTCCGGAACTTTAGCTTCGTAGGGTGGTGGGGCGGATTAAGGGAAGAGGGGGAGGAGACAGAATAGAGCAAAAAAAAAGAAAAAAACAGAAACGGGAGGGAGAGAGAGAGACCAGCAGAATAGCTTTCTCAAAGGATGGAAACAAGTATCAACACTGAGAAATACAGACAACTGCTGAAATGAAGGGCATGGTCATAAATATTTATGTCAGACTTTCATGGTTCATGAATAGCAGCAGGCTGTGAAGAGTGCAGTCAGGGACATTTTGTATCTTTCAGACTGGATTCAGTCCTGCCAAACAAATGGCCCTTATCTGTGCTGTGATGCAACTGCCACATTATTGCCTCTGCTGTCGCTAAATTATACTGCCAGGGCACTTAAAGCCACTCCACTGTGATGCCTCAGATTATTTAACAACATCTGTGAATTAGGCAACGCTGATCCTTAGAGAAAGGCAACTCCCAGCCGACGTACAGAATCAAAATTGCACTCGACTCATGATCACTAATCTTTGTCAATGCAGACCCATTTTAGCGAGATTCACTCAGAACATTTTGAAGGACTGACAGCAGGTTATCCCCCAAAATTCACAAGCCGCTACATCTCTCAAACAGCATCTGGAGAAACGTACTTTTTCTTTATCTGGTTAGGCGGCGAGATCTCTTTCTTTCTCACGTCGCCGCAGGTTCCGATAGGCTCGAGGTTGCCGTGACAACCGGCATTCCGTCTCGTGAACAAGGGCCGGTCGCCCGAAGCGTGAGAGAGTTTTGAGAGAGGGGGAAACTTCGATCACGAAACACCGCGCTACTGCACTCGTCATTAGATTACAAGTCGTGAGAGCCCGCATCAAGATTCATCGTGACTTATTATCAGCTAGATCATAGCGACAATCCAGCCAGTTTGCAAGGCGGAGGCGCTGGTGGGAGTGCGCAATGAAGGCTAGTTTTCCACATTTGTTTCCTGCCTCATCTTTTCAGTTGCCATCGCACTCCTATTTCAGAAAGAGCAGACTCTCTGGGCATTATCTCATTACTGTTCTTTGAGAGAGAAACAACAGGCCCTAATGCACGCTCAATTTACCACATGAGCGCACATTGACAGATATGCAAAAAAAAAAATACAAGGCCTGAGAATGTAACCGAATACCAAAAATCTGAAAACAGAGGGCTGCTTTTGAGAGTCAGTAGAACAAAAGACACCCAGTTCTACCCAGTTAGTTTGTGAACTGACTATGGAGCCTCACCACATTTACAACTGCAAATCATTCCCTTGAGAGAACAAATTAAAATGAATGGTTGATGAAACCATATTTATTTATTTTTTTTTAGCAAAATGATTTTGTCAAAGCAGTTGATCAATCCATCAAAACTCAGGAGCTGTCCGTTACAAAATAGGTACAAAAATTATATCAGACAGAATAGCTTGCTTTTAATTTCTTGTTACATTCTGTACAATGCATATGCACTTGCTTGAAACACCTACTTAGATGGTTCTCAGTCGATGTGCAACAAGAGACCAGAGAGCAAAATCATGACTGTACTTCCTGCCTTGTTTCTCTTTTCACTGCAGTGGACCAGAAATCTCCCCGGGCTCTCCTGGCCGGGTTCCAGCTGGATTGGTGGGTTCCGCGCCAGCGAGAGCATGCAGAGGCATGCCCATAAACCCTGCCAGCCGGACCTCGTTCCAGCGAGCGGAGACAGACAGGCCACACCCAAACCGCAGACTGGTCACCATAGCAGTCTTCTGCTGACTGTGTCTCTGCCCTGGGAGGGGCCGGGAACGCGAAATGACAAAAGCAGAGCCAATAAATGAGAGGCCTACCAAGAAATAAGACCTGGAGGCCACTTGTGGTGATCTGATTGTGAGGGAGATGCCAAGAAAAATCATTAAGAAGTTTTTTTCCTTTTTTCAGCAGGCAGCTACTAGCTTCAAAATTTGAAAAACTGTGGTCCCACCGCCCTGATATTACCGGTTTGAACACAGATGAAATTTCATTTCATTCCCAAAGCCCAAGATGCATTCAGGATTACGCATACACAAATGACAGGGGGCCTATTGTCTAAAAGGCCATTTTTGTTCCATTGAGCATCAGCAAATTTCACTTCATTACTAAGAACATCGCAGCAGCTATTTCAGCGTCTGTGGGCCACAGCTTATCTCCCTCTTTGCACAAGTGTGAATCAGCCAGAGGCCAGGTAACCTAACTCAGTACAGCTATTTGCTCATATGCAATCAGCAACAGCTACTGTTCATTGTCATTCCCTGGCAGAAACTCCAACTAGACATCTGAAATTTTGCTGGAGCCAGCATCTGATACAGTTCTATATCAACTGGAATTTGATGATGGTCTGCTGTCTTCAGAGGGTCAAAGTCCAGGGGCCAGAGGGTAAAATTTTAAACAGGGTTATGCTGGGAAACTGGAAATGAAGAGGGAAGAGCAAGAATTGTGAGCTAGATTCAGCGTGATGGCTGCTCCGGGTTATTTTTAAAATGCAGACAGACATGAACAGAACAAAAGCCAAACCGTCGCTACCTTTCACGTTTCTGTACCAGCAGGCAGACGGATGGACCGAAAGTGTCAGTTCTGATGTTCACAAACAAGACTACACTTTGCATTGGAAACGCTGGAGTCAATCGAGGACAGCAAAGCATTAAAACTCAGCCAATGAATCAAAAGGCTCTCGTGCCAAATGAAGATAGAGGGAGAGAATGGATGTGAATGACTGGGAGAGGTTATCGCAGGCAGGCTGTTTGCAGTCTTTCACACTGAGTTCACACAAGGCTCAGACATACTAACTCTCCAGGAAGCTGCAGCTCCTCTGACAACATTATGTATAAAATTTAGATGTTGTTAAATAAGTCGCATTGCTTGTGAGGCCAGAATACATGTGGACCTCCTCCCAGTATCAAGCAATATTCATGAGATGCAATAAATCCTTGTTCCTTAATGTACTCGGAAAGTAATGTTGAATTCAGTTGGAAATAAATACAAACAGCAGGTTTTTTTAGACTCAGATGGGAGCCGACAGGTTTTAGACAAAGTAAGGGAACAGATGATTACAGTTGACTGGATGGAAGCAAGGCTCCATTGTACGCACCTTTTCTGGTTAGCTTTGTAGTTCCTATGGTGGTGCTTCAATGCAGAGCGGCTCTTTGAAAGGGAATTAATGCACAGCTGCCACTTGGACTTACAGAAGAGCCGAGTTAAATCACATCAGAATATTCTCAATAACCAGGATCAGGAGCAAATTCATTTGGATTACAAAGCAAAGGGGTTGAAAGTATGTGTACATGCGCCCACATATACACACGTATGCACAAAAACACACACATACAGACACACACATGCACAAACACACACACACACAGATACAGACACACAGAGACACACATGCACATACACTCACACAAGCACACACACATGCATTCATCACACACAGACACACACACTTGCGCACACACAAACGCACACGCACGGACCCACGCACACACACAATGACAGAAGAAGGGCAGCCATTATGCTAAATAGTCTAAATAAAGGGTAGTCTAGGGAGGCTGACAAGATGAAAGGCAGCTTGAACAAAAATAAGTTCCTATAAATACAAATGAAATAATTCCCGTAAATACACACAAACCCACTAAGCAATTTGAATATAGTTTTCAACAGCCCCTGAACAGAGCTTGGCGACATGATCCAAACTCTCTCTTTAACTGATACTGAATCCAAGCAATATTTACCAGGAAATGAATGGTTTTGAAAGAGCAAACACAAGGGAAAATTCAATATCCTCAACGGCTAGTGTGTGCTCAAGGTTAATATGTTAATGCAACGCCAAGGATCCAGTTCAAAATCCTCTTTCCACTAAAATCAAATTGCTTTGCCACAGCTTCTCAGCCTCAGAGTTACTTCTGTGACCTCCGACGATAGCTGCAGCTCTGAGCCAACAATATGCTAAGCCACACAGCCAGGATCAGCCCAAACCTAATTTTAATCCCATTTATTTTGTGTGAAAGGTTAAACCAGTCTATCTATACTGAGAAAGTACTTAAAGAGCTCAGAGACCTGAGGATCAAGCTGCCAGCAACTAGGAGTACTGAAACCCAAACTTTGCCTACTGAGGACCAAAATTGGCAACAACAATGTTGAGAATGACAATTTTGAACCCAAATCTTACTTCTGCCATATGTCCTATTAGCTGCACATGTGGAAATTTATTTGTATAATTCTGATTGAATTATTTGTTTCTTTTCTATTATTGAACTTCATAGCATTATTCATTCAAAGGTCGCTATACAGTACATGATCTGAGATTATGCAATCGCATAAATCCTCCAGCTTAGTGCATTAGCCTACATTTTCTTGCTGTAAACATCAAATTATACAGTTGTCACAATTCAGTAAAACACACAGAGGAAGAATCCAGCTCATGTGTCCTGGAAATTCAACGCAAGCTTGAGAAAAAGAAAACAAGAAAGGAACTGTAAATTTGTATGGTGGTAGATTTGATTTATTTTCTGTCATGTCCCATGTCTTAGCTAATTGTAGCCCCCGGACGAAGTCGAGCAGCTACTATGGATTCATGTGTGTCGTCTCCGCCGCCACTGCATCTGTGGACACTTTCTTGTGGACCCTCTACAGGCTGTAATTTTTGACCAATTTCTTTCATTTTTGGTATGGACATGTGTTGTACTTCACTTATGATGCCTATGGATTTTGGTTACCATGGCGAAAGTATTAGCAGAATAATATGCCAATTAGTGGCAAAACATAGAGATTTCCTTGTGGATGCAGTACAGGCTGCAATTTTTGACCGATTACTTTCATATTTGGTATGGACATGTGTTACACTTCACTTATGACACCTATTGATTTTGGTTGCCAAGGCGACAGCACTGGCCGAATAATTTGCAAATTAGTGGGAAAACATAGAGATTTCCTTGTGGACGCAGTACAGGCTGCAATTTTTGACCAATTACTTTCATATTTGGTATGGATATGTATTACACTTTACTTATAACACCTATCAATTTTTGTTGCCATGGCCACAGTATTGGCCGAATAATGCGCAAATTTGTGCTGAAACATACTCTTCCTTGGGGACGCTGTACAGGCTGGGATTTTTGACCGATTGCTTTCATATATGGTATGTACATGTGTTATACTTCACTTATGACACTTACCGATTTTGGTTGCCATGGCAACAGTATAGGCCAAATTATACGCACATAAGTGGCAAAACATACAGATTTCCTTGTGGACGCAGTACAGGCAGCTATTTTGGACCGATTACTTTCATATTTGGTATGGACATGTGATATACTTCACTTATAACACCTATCGATTTCGGCTGCCATAGCGACAGTTTTGGCCGAATAATGCGTAAAAAAGGGGAGAAGCGGGCTTTCGGGGGCTACATCCATGCGGAATGTCAGGAACTGTCTAGTTAGTTTTGCCGTGTTTCTGGCCATTTGTGTGGTTTACGGTTTTGTTTTGTTCATCCATTTCAATCATTCAATTATTGTCTCGTTACCTCCACAATCCCTCCGTGCATTCGTCACGCCTTTCCCCGTACCTGTTTCCCATTGTCGCTCACGGTCTCCGTGTATTTAAGTTTGTCAATCTGCATAAGAGCCAGATAGTCTTGAGCTTGCCTTGTTCCTGTTGCATGCTTTAAAGCAGGTTTGTTTGAGTATGACTGATTCCTGGCTCCACACTCCTGCCTCAAGCCCATTGCATTCATGTGTGTCTCACCCCAGTCTAAGGTCTTCCTGCCCAGTTTCCAAGAATCTCCTCAATTTCCCACTCCCCTTCGGACTGACCTTCTGGTTTTGACCCCGACAAGGATCCTCGCCAACGCTCTGCCCATACCTAAAAATCCTGGCTGGCACTCTTAGACACTTGGTCGTCCTCCGACCACAAACTGTATTTCCTGCATTGCTCAGGTTACTATACGCTAAACTCAGCACGACTGAATCTAAGATCTGGTTTTCAAAACCCCTGATCTCGTTATTGACTCCTTTGGCCCGTTTCCCTGACAGTTTCCTAAGAAAAGAGCTATTTTTTCTCCTGCTGATGCGCTTTAGACTTTCACAAGATTTAATCTGGCAAGAATTTTACAAAAAAAAAAAACTTACATTTATTCACTTATATTTTCCATAATGCTGAAAATTAATAAATGATGAAAAATGATGCACACAAATAAGTGTCATGCACTCCATCAATTCTGAATTTTCCTATTACAGGTAAAATTACATCCTTGAATGCTACTGAAATGCAAACATGAATATTTCAAATTAATTCCACCATCTAGCAAGTAAATAATGCAGTATTTTGATTATTGCACATGAACATTTATTGTAATATCTCATTTAGTGCAACGGAGAATGTACGGTGTGAATTCTATCCATTTGATTTTAAAAGCAAAATCAATTCATTCAGCTGGATAAAGATAGGTTAAGCAGGTGGTCTACCTTTTCCAACAGAACAGCAGCATGAACATCACTGCCAGGTTTCTGTCCGAAAAAACCTTTGACTATCTCGACTTTTTTCGCAGATACACCGGCACAAGCAACATAAAAATTCCGTATTGCATTATGTTACCATGATGCACTTACGTCATCCTTAGGCCTACTTATTCAGAGGACATCCCGAGTCGAAAAACACAAGGTGAACACATGCATTGCATTCACTGCTTGATACTCGATAGCAAAGTTGGGGCAAGGATGAAATGCAAGTTACCAACTTAAAAGGAAACTTACCCAGTACGATAGCAACATATTTTACGAAACTACATTACATTGTTCACTCGCAACTGGGTTAAACCGGATCTGTTCCTTACCTCCCTTGGCCAGTAACCTACATAACAAGCTACGCTCAAGTGCTGCCATCGCTTGGAGGGCACATGCAACAGCTAAACGATTTTACTTGAAAAATAATAGGCAAATTACAAGTGACGAAGGTTTACATCCACATGAAAAGAGACTTTTGCCTCTAGACCCAAATCGAATAAAAAAAGAAGAAGAAGGGGAAAAAACTTAGCATAGATCTAATGCAACATTGTTGAGCCCAGGTTGGATATTAACGTTACAGACCTCTGATTTACCAAAGTCACGAAAGACAACCAAACAGCTGCCTCATATGTCGTCATGTAGAACTATTACAATTGAGCAATTATTTGATTTAAAAGTGATCAGCTGATATTTGATATTGTGCAAATTATTATAATCTAATTTGTTTGATAGATAAAAGTGTAATTTCATGTGGAAATAATTATGCCACATACTACTGTTTTAGGCGGGAAAGTGGAGCAAAAATGCGCGTGAAAAATTAATTCATTCTATGTTTTTATCATATCTATGACACTGGCCACCAGTCAGATGCACTGGCAAGATCTGTGGTAAGATCAAAGATTTTCCCTAAGTTAAGGAAAATCTTTGGGGAGATTGCGTTGTAAGACGGATAATGATCCTGGTCGCACACCGGAAATGATGTTTGTTTACCTCTCCGCAGCGTGTTCGCATGAAGTGTGACTGCCATTGGGTGTATGGTGAGTTCATCTGAGCAACTGAACGCGAGAGATGGACGAAGAACATACTGTAAGTTTATTCTCTCTATTTTAATTATGGAATTCATGTTCTCACGTAATTGAGCGGGGGGCAGGCGACTGCTGGCGGCGCAAAAAATCACCCCTTGTTCGTGACTTAGGGAGACAGTCGCATTTATCTCCGAGTTTAGCTGACTAACCTTCCATCTGAGTGTTCAGTAAGGTAGCTTAGTTTGATATGGCAGGACAGCTTTCTCGTTAATCGACTTGGGAAACGTTTGTTTGAATTTTGCTGACGCACTAAAAGAAAAAATGGTATTCTGCAGCGTGACTACAGTGAACCCTGCGAGCAGTGTTCTGCGGTGGACTGGGGCATTACCGACGAGGGAAGGTTCTATTGTAGATCCTGTCATAATGTGATTGAGGTGAGTCTGCGAAATACCGTTGCCTACTTTTGCAATTAGACATGACCCTAAGACGTTAACCTCTCGAGAAAAATATTAAAATATAAAAAAAAATTTTACCATTTCTTTCATTTTACAAATTTCTTGATCTTGTTTGAATTGTGAGTATACTGAAGATACAGATGTCTTTGAAGTGGATGCTCTTAGGTGCCAGATTTTAAAAGCAAGATGGACCATGAGCTAAATTGAGCTGCTGCGAAGTTTTCATTAACAAGTTACAACCTATGGGAGTTGGCCAGCTTCCATGTTTCCAGGACTCCAAACATGGTGCTTTGGTAGCTTTTTCCATGAGGATTTTATTTCGTCACACATATTGCCTTTGTTTGTGGATAACTGCTTGCATGTGTTTTTTGTATTTACCAGAGAACCCAAGAATTTGTGGATGACAGTTTCTTTGCCAATAGTCAAGCCTCATCCATCTCCTCTGGCATCAAAAGGAACAAAAAATTAGGTTTGTCCCACTACCTGATTCTTGGGTCCTTCACTGGATCTTTAGTTGAAGCCCACACTTTGTGCAAAGCTCTGTATTTTATACGTTTCCCTCAATTTGCTTTTGGGGGAGCCATAATTCAGAATAATTTAAGTCAATATCCGGGGAAGTAAACATATGACACCACACACTGATCTTGGTCAGCTATTACAACCCCAGATCAGAAAAAGTTGTGACCGCATTTTATTTGAAAATTATGATTGAAAGGAGTGATGTGTAAATTATCTTTGGCCTGCGCTATTGTTGCGAGGGACGGGTGGACACCAGGCGCAAGACAGCAGGACTAGGTTTAGGGTTTTTATTATAAAGGAAAGAAAACAGGCACGATGGCCAAACAAAAAACTTGGCCCAAAGGGTTGCAAAAATCCAACTAATAAATGCTTCACAGAGCAGATAACAAAAATACAAAATGAGAAAAACAAAAGCCAATAGAACCTCTTGAGAAGAACTCCAAAAAAACCAAAAATAAATACTGATGGCAATGGCACGCGGCCCATGCAAAAAACAAAATGAGAGCTATGGAAAAAAGACTATGAATACTAAGCAAGGCACACAACTAGCAACACTGAAGGGCACAAACGAGAATGAACGTGAAACGAGGGACTCTGTCTGCCAGCCAACCCCAGCCTCTCCCCAGATATAGCTGAGGAAATGACGAGACAATGAGGATCACCTGTGGAACGACAGGGAGACACAGGATTGCTTGATCACACTGCACAAGGACGAGAGAGGAAAATACGCGTAGCGAGACGAGACAATAGGAGCAGGTAATTGCTCATCCAGGAGATGAGCGTGTTGCAGCATCTAAGAACCCAATAAGATACAAAGAACAATAAAAGCGTTAAACTAGTAAGTAGTAAAGCACAGGTAAGAATTATAGCGAAAGTAGGAAGCATGTGAGTTAAATCCCTACCTAATAATTTGTATGTGTATTTGTATGAAACACCCCTCGTGACTGATTAGTAGCTTGTTAGTACTAGGGAAGCCCGGAAGAAAGAAACGTAAGAAGGAAGGTTGAAACCATAAGCCACTCCTGAATGTAGTGGGAGAATAAAACATGGATTCGGCCACGCAGACGCTGGAGAGGCGGATTTGCTGGGCAGACCGGGAACAAGACCTGGGCGAAAACACATGGCATGGCAATAATTACACACACGAGCAATGAACGTGAACTATGAAATCTGGTGCAAGAAACAGTTAAAAAGCCCCACAGTGTCCCGGCAAATGGCACAGGACACTGGAAACACAACAGCTATGTTGAGAAGGTACAACAGCGGATATTACTCCTGGTCACTGTACAGAGATGATGTATGTTATATGTTTATGTGATTTCACCACGTGAATTTTGATGATTTTTCAAAATAAACACTTACTATCCCTCGCAACAATGTTGTTGCGGGACATATTAAAATGAGCTCCGTCCATGCGTCCCTGCGTCCATCCGGAGCCATAACTCAAGAACCAATTGTTCGATTTCAATGAAACTTCACAGGCAGATGCATCATGACGTCACAATGTATCATGCCTATCATGCTAAAAAGTAGGTCATTAGGTCAAGTGTGCGTCTGTCTGTTGTCATTTGTCAAAATTTCCAGTGCTATTCTGACATATGCTCCCATCCGGGCTGTAACTCTCTCAGTATTTGTGTAATCCTGGTGGCATGGTGGCACAGTGGTTAGCACTGTTGCCTTACAGCAAGAAGGTTGTGGGTTCAAATCTGGCTTGGGGCCTTTCTGTGTGGAAAATATTCTGTGGACTGATGAGACAAAAGTTGAACTTTTTGGAAGGTGTGGGTCTCGTTACATCCGGTGTAAAACTAACACAGCATTTCATAAAAAGAACATTGTACCAACAGTGAAACATGGTGGTGATAGTGTGATGGTCTGGGGCTACTTTGCTGGACGACTTGCCGTAATTGATGGAACCATATATTCTGCTCTCTACCAGAAAATCGTGAAGGAGAATGTCTGACCATCAGTTCGTGACCTCAAGCTCAAGCACACTTTGGTTTTGCAGCAGGACAATGATCTGAAACACACCAGCAAGTCCACCTCTGAATGGCTTAAAAAAAAACAAAGTGAAGGTTTTGGAGTGGCCTAGTCAAAGTCCGGACTTAAATCTAATTGAGATGCTGTGGCATGACCTTAAACAGGCCGTTCATGCTCGAAAACCCCCCATTGTGGCTGAGTTAAAACAATTCTGCAGGGTGCGCCCCGGTGGCACATCGGTATAAGCACGCGCACCACAAAAGGCTGAGTCCTTCCTGCAGCAGCCCGGGTTCGATTCTGGCTCGGGCCTGTGTGCTGCATGTCATCCCCATTCTTGTCCCACCTTTCCTGTCTCTCTCTGCTAAATACTGTCCAATAAAGGGAAAACCCCCAAAAAAATAATCTTAAAAAAAAAAACAATTCTGCTAGGATGAGTGGGCCAAAATTCCTTCACTGCGATGTGAAAGAGTCATTTTGTATTTACTCGGGTTATTTTTGTCTAATATTAAAATTTGATGATCTGAAACATTTAAGTGTGACTAATATGCAAAAAAATAAGAAATCAGGAAGGGGGCAAATACTTTTTCACAGCACTGAGTGACTGGAGATCAGATATTCAGCTTAGACTTGCGGTCTTGGTCTTTTTGCACAGAAATTCCTGAAATTCCTTGAATCTTTTAATTATGCTTTGCACCATTCCCAAATCTCTTCCTATCTCTCTTTGAGGAACGTTGTTTTTAGACCTTTCGTTGATTTTCTTGGGCATTTGTTGGTTAATTTATAATCCTCTGCCCATCTTTGCTCCTGAAAGACTTGGCCTTTCCTGGATGCTGCTTATCATGATTACAATCACCTGCTAACACCAAAATTACACCATCGTTTACATTTTTTACCTCATTTCTAGTCTGAAATTTCCTCTGTCCCAACTTTTTTTGGAATGCTTTGCAGACCTGAAAGGGCAGAAATGTATGTGTGTTGACTGAGAAAATGAAGTTGTCCAGACAAAACATTATGTAGCTTGTCTTCATACTGTTTGCAATGAAATAAAGGTCAAAGTACATATAGAAATCGTTGCTCTCTGTTTTTACATGCATTTTCCATACTGCGTCAACCTTTTCCTAGTTAGAGTTATAGATTATGCTATCTGCAAGGTCAGTGGATTGAAATGCACACCAGGACAGTGCTCATTGCACTTTTTCCTAAATATCACTTTAATGCTCCACCAAAAATTTTATCATCTGACTGTAGATGTAATCAATTAATACAATGAATATGTAGGACACCATTTTTGGTAGTATTTGATGCTTTTCTCAAATATCTTCTTATCTCAGGCCTAAGGCCACTTGAAGAGTAAAGCATATAAAATAAATGCAAACGCATAGAATAAAATTAAGGAATAAGAGTAACTTAAGAACAGAAAGTCTGTTGCATGTACAGTACAGAGAGAAAAGTTTGCTTTAGTTGCCAGTAGTCGGTAATCATTGTTGTATTTTTTGTCATGTTTGTTTCCCTCATCTTACTTTGTCTCTGTGTTTCTCTCTGTTTCCCATGTCCATGTGGCTCTGTTTACCTTTCCCTTTTTATGTGTCATGTCTGTAGTTTTCACTATTTGAATTATCATCTTGTCACCTCTCCCCTCCCTTCTTTTATTCCTCTCACATACCTCCGCTCCTGATTCTTGTTTGCTTCTCTGTCCATGTGTATTTATTCCACTTAGTTTCTCAGTCCAGTGCGAGTTCGTCACGGTTGAGTCCTCCGTCGTAACAAGCCTTTTTTTCCCTGTCTGCCTGCCTGTTTTGTGTTCTGACCCTGTTTGTCCCAGTTTTTGGCGATTGGATTTCGCCATTTTCGGACTTCTGTGCCTGCCTGATTATGCACTATTACCTTTTTTCTGACTACAAGTTTTTGGGTTGTTTTTTGGTACCACATTCCTGCCCGCTGGTTTTTTGCCCTGCCTGTCGGCCCCTGTTTTGGCTAAATAAACTTTGGTTTATACTTTTACGTGCTGTCTGTGCCTGAGTTCCCAGAGTTTCTCTGACTTTTTTTTTAGAAGTGTGTTTTGACCTTAAATTGAGTATTGATGGTGCCTCTCTGATATATCAAGGTAGCATTTAGCCAAAATTACAGCGCATATGGGGCTGCCTCTCCACTCTTCTTTGGTTCGGCTCTGAGCACATTGGATTGTATTCACTGCAGCTGGGGGGGCCCTTGAGCTCGGCCCTTAACCTCACATTGTCTCAGTAGAAATTTGGATGTGTCTGATGAATGACTGTCCTGTAATATTTATCAAAAAACAAAACCTCAGCTCATGAGTTGGCAACCCTCGCAGTAAATTGTTTGAATAAGTACAGTAAGTGTAGGCTGTATTGTGGTTTGTCCCTGCGCGTGTCGCTGTGTGTGTTTGTTTGTTTAATAGTGTCGCTCTGTTCCAGAGTACGGCCGTGAGTGGATGGTGTGTGAAGGTTTCCAGTTCATTCTGAATCACCAGGCCGAGGCACTCCTCGCTATGGGAGTCTGTCCCCAGTTCAAGGTAAGGCTGAACGAGGGGGCGGGGCCCCAACTCCTTTGCATGCTCTTTACTATCCCCCGCCACAAAGTGCGATGGGGGATATTGGATTGGGGTCTGTCCGCCCGTGTGTACGGGCCACAATCGGGACAAGATTTCTCTGAGATTATTAGACCTACATGCATGAAATTTTGTATGCTTAACTCCTTCAACCCCACAGCCCTCTACAGAGGGCTGACCAACATATTCCCTTCAACCCCAAATTCCTGTAGGGAAAATTCAAACAATCTGACTAATTGATTGGAACATATCAGGTTACATTTAATGGGATTCCAGAGATAACAGTAAGATACAATGTCCAGATAATGACCAGCCCTCTACAGAGGGCTGTGGGGTTGAAGGGTATAGTGATGCTAGAATATCTGGGGTTGAAAGAGTTAATGAGCTACTCATGATCGTTCGAAAATGGATGTCAAAACATATGTTTTTTACTGAGTTATGGCCCTTGATCTTGGCGAGGGATGGTGATGACACTGTCGTCTTGTTGCTCAATGGACAGTCCGCAGCCGCTGTGTTACCCAGTTAGAATGTTCCAGTTCTTACACTGGATGGCATTGTGTCTCCTTAATGACAAATGGTTGTGGGCGGGGAAACAGTTGAAGAGCTTTAATGCGATTCTCTGAGCCACAACTTTGCATGAAATTTTTGACTTTGTTTGGAGTGAACTGCTCATATGATCCCTCTTTAAAGGATGAGGTGTTGTGGAGCATGTGGAGGACTTACCTGCAGAAGAGTCAACAGGCCTACACTAGAAGACCAGTGCATGCTGGGAAATTCCCACTGGTGAGTGAATGTGTGTATTTTGGGTGTAAAAGCTTGGTGACTATACCAAAAACAGTTGAACAATTGAAGTACTTTGGTTTATAGCAGGTTTTTCACTGTATGTTTTCTGGATGAAATTAGTGGACTAGACTAACGCTACTGCTCTTCTATTGTAAAATAACTTGTCGTTCAGTTTCAGGAAGGCACAATGATTACTGAGTTAGCTGGATAACTGCCCTGCATGAAATTCAGAACAGCTACTTTTAGTTCAGTCTAAACTCATATCGGCACCAGATTTTATTCTATACAGTTACCTAGCAAACTACGTAGTCCTGTTCCGGAAATGCCTTGGCTGATCTGCTTGCGTAAATTTTCCTCTCTGAAAAAATGGCTCCTGCCGAAATCTAAGCTCTAGTCTGTCAGCCACTGCAGTTGGTACAGCCTGCCCATTTTCAAACTTCTTCCCCGAGTAAGGGCTGGCTCCAGCCTTCTGGTAGAGAAGCTTTCTTTTTTTTTAATGTGCAAGCTTACATCTACTCATCTGAATCGAATTAATGAGTTTGATAATGCTCGGCTTAGCCAGATAAGCCATCATATCAATGTGACCCCAAGGGATAGCCCTTTTAAGTCCTGACAGTGTTTTATTGTGGTCTTATGGTGCCAGCTAGTGTTTGATAAATGTCATTTGTTCTACAGTAAGGGAGCTGGTTGCTCTCTGAACTGTTGCTTTCTTGAATAAGGACTGTACATGCATTAGGAATTTGACTGTCAGACAAAGCAGGTGTGATGCAGATTAATTCCAGCCAGTACTGTAAATTTATCAGCTAGGGATTTGTTATATTTTGCTGAGTACAAAAATGGTTCATATATCACTGAAAGTTCCAAGATAAAGTTGCGACGTGGGGTTTCCAGAAACTCAGGTCATGGAGCTATTTTGTTTCCATCACGTTTTCGGGCACCATCTCAAAGTGAATATGGGACTTTAATCTCATCCCATTGCAGTTAGTGTGTGGCAAATGTATCACCAAGTCCACTGTTGGTTCATTTAAAGAAAATATTTTGGGCCAGTTTCAAAGACACTGATTAATCCTACTCCTGAGCCAATTTTAAATTTGAATTGGCTGGTTATGACCAGGTGGAGGACAGTGTCTTGTTAAACCAGCCCATAATGGGTCCGGTGCTCATCTTGTAATTAATAGTACTGAACTTATGCTGGTGCTAATTCACACACAGCATATTTACCTGGGCTGTAGCTTTGTATCTTGCATATTTTAAATGTGCTTTATGAAATGGATTAAATATGAAGTACAGCTGGCGATGCATCATTTTGAGTATTGAAGGTTTATATTGCAGTCCGTCAAATAGCCATTAGAGGGAGCTCTCCTCCATAACATTGGCGTGGTTTGATCTCATTTATGTGGAGTCAGGTTGTTTGAATGAGCAGATCAGTGATCGATTATCATTACTTGACGCTTATGCTCACAGGACTGACGAATGGTGTTGCCAATGGGTTTATTATGGTATGGACCTCGAGGTGTGTCTTTCCCTTGTCTATTACATTAGTATTCACTGCTAGTCTGGGTCAGTATTTGCAGCATTTCATATTATTTCCTTCTGGGGGTCCTTAGTAAAAACCGTGGCAGTCTCTTTCTTGTCTTTCTCATGGTTATCTATTTTATATTGCTGGAATATCATCTCCATCAAAGGCCATTCATTTGCGGCCATTCAACATGGTCACTCATCCCTGCCTGTCTACATGTGATGCTGAGCTGTACTCCAGTCAACACTGAGCGGGAGAGAGGGGTTGAGAGACGGAGAGAGCGAGCGTGTGCGAGACACTGCAGTACTCCTTTTGGCCAGAGAGGGCGAAAGAGGTCCCCATATATAATGTCAATGGCTGTTAGAACTAATGCTAACACCTGACATTTCTCCAAACAACGTATTTCGTCACCACTTGCTCTCCCCTTTCTCCCTCCCTCCTCTCTCTCCTTCCCTCCCTCCCTCTGTATTTGTCATCAGGCTGCAGACTCTGACAGTGCCCCAGAGTCATTGGGCCCCTTAAGTAACACCTCCCTGCCCTCTGACAGTGGGACCGATGGAGAGGGGACCAGAAGGCCGGAATCAGTCTCGGGTACAGAGCCCACTCTCCCCTTACACACACACACACACACACAGCCACGCAAACGCCCCGGCCTAGCTGAGCTACTCAGCCTGTCTGTTCCCTTTGTACCCTCACAATGTAAACTAACTGTCTGTGAGGAGAGGAGTGTTGCTGTGTTTAAACTGGCTGTCTTTGAATAAGCCCAAAGGCCTGTGTGCATACAGCAGTGGCCAAATACATTTAGGCCACTCAGATGAAGGGAATGTTAATTATCTAGTACTAATGGCAGCTGTCAACGTCTGTGAACTGAGATTAGATGGTACGTGATCAGTTGGCTCTTGTAGTAGACTTGTCAGATGCAGGAGAAAGGGGACCGGCACTTCGGAAGAATTAAAGGGCTTTGCAGACTATATAAACTCTACTACACAATATTTAAGGTTTACGATTGAGGAATCCTTGGAAAAAGTGCATTTTCTTGACTTGACAATTCATAAAAATTACCAAGGGGGTTTGGAAAGTACCATTTACCGCAAACCATTAAGTAGAAACACTCTTTTGCGAGCGGATAGCAATCACCCCAAACAACTTATTAAAAAATATTCCCATTGGACAATTTTTTGCGTTTGAAAAGGAATTGTAGCAGAAATGAGGAGTTTGAGCGCAAGGCAGTGGAGATGTCTGAGCGCTTCCGTGAAAGAGGTTACGTGGAAAAGGATATCACGTCAGCCTACCAGAGGGCGGCGCGCACCCTCGGCCCGCCTCCTGAACAAGACTAGGGGCCGTCATCAACACGGGTTTGTTTTTCTACTGAGTATTCCCCCTTAGCGGGTGAAATCAAATATATTATTAAGAAACATTGGCATGTTTTACAGAGTGACCCAGCCCTCAAACAAATATGCGCCGAGCCTCCCTTAATCTCCTTCAGAAGATCTCGTTCGCTTAAGGACAGATTGGTGCATTCTGTAATGCCTTCCCCCTCCCCTAAATCTACATGGCTGCCCCCCCCACCGACAGGCTTCTATAGATGTGGGCACTGCATTCACTGCTCCAATTCCTCGGACTCGAAATATTTTTCTCATCCACATACAGACATGAAATACAAAATCAATTCATTTATAAACTGTAACACAACACATGTCATTTACATTCTCAAATGTCCGTGTGGGTTGGTCCACGAGGCCAAACAAAAACGTGTCCTCAAAATCCGCATTGCGAACACAAGGCTGCTATTCGTAATCAGAATATGGACTACGCAATAGCAAAGCACTATGCCCAAGCAAATCATGGTTCTGCAGCATCTCTTAAATTTTGGGGGTATTGAGAAAATTGTTCCCTCCCAGAGGGGTGGGGATATTATTAACAGACTGCTCAAAAGAGAAGCGTATTGGATTTATACATTGAACACTGTGGAACCACATGGATTGAATGAAGAATTAAATCTGTCCTGTTTTCTGTAAATGTATACATGTGTAATTTATGTCCTGTATATACATGATGGCTGAAATTTGTGTTAATGGGAGGAAATGTTGGTATTTGAGATTACACCCACTCACTGAGCGCTATCACAGTATTGGTTCATTATGGATACCTCCCAACTTAACTCTTTTCCAATAGGAGGTCATTCTCTGTGTGGAGGAAGTTATTTAACTGTCCCAACTTCACCAATACTAGTTTGACTCTGAGGAAGACGCTGTGCGTCGAAACGTTAGTCTTGGCATCTCAATAAACTGATGCAAGTGATTCGAGTGCTCCAGTCTGTTCCTTCATTTCTTCTGAATTTGTCCTTTTCTGTGAGCACCGACCTCTGGCAAGAGAGGGGCTGAAGCGCAAGGGGTTCCTTTATTTAGTCTTTGACACGGGTTGAGTCATTACGGCCTGATGACAGCCTTGGAGCATCTTGAAAGTGGCAAGGCTTCTGGCCTGCTCCTGGTCAGCAGTGGTGGGAACCTACCGACAGCGCTCTGAGGAGAGACAAACCATAAACGGGCAACACTGTGGAGCTCTTATCTCTGTTCACTGTTTAGACTGCCTGAAATGGCCACGCGAGCGTCAGAACTGGGCCTTCGAGCAACAGAAGAGCCTCACCTGGTCCGATGAGTCTCGTTTTCATTTACATCATGTACATCAATGGGGCACATCGTGCACATGCACAGTTTAATCAGAGTGGAGATGGGACCTGGATGCACTGCAGACAAAGACAAACTGGTGAAGGGACTGTGATGCTTTGGGAAATATTCTGCTGGAAAACCCAGGATCCGGGCAGTCATGTGGATGTCAATTTGACGGTGCTGTTTAAATGGCAGGCAGAGGACTGACAGCATTTTAGGCAGGTGGTCATAATGTTTTGGCTCATCAATGTCTGTGTTTGTGCATGTGCCCATATTCCACATTAGTGACACTAAGTGTTTATTTAAAAGAATAATCTCACAGAAGAGTTGATGTCATTGAAGGCTGACTCGGCTGATGCAGATAATATAGCCTTTGCAGAGCCAGCATCATCAGGTCTGCCTGGGATTGCCTGGAGAGACCAGCATGAGTGAGGCGATGACCCTGCAGATAACTGTGGCCTGTTTTCTATCCTGAAACAAACAGATGAATGACTTGAACATGGCGCGGCTCCAGCATCCATTTATTTACTACACCTCAGTACTCTAAAATGCTCAGAACAACCGCACAGCTAATTTTGTTGTAAAACTGTGGGACCGCAAATTTAATTTTCAGGCTAGGGGTCGTCACATCAGATATTGATCCGATTTAGTTTCGGACAGTTTACTGTTCTTTATAAAGCATGTTGTCTATGCACCGAAACCTTTCATTTACAGATTTAAGGAATCCGCGTCTCCTCGTAGAGGTGTTTTATATGCATTTAAAATTTTTTTTTTTAACGGTATGTTACTGGTAAATTGCTGTACGTTTTTACGGTAAGTTACTGTACTGTACGTTCTTCTCAGGCTGGTCCAGTGACGGGGCCTCCTCCGTGTGCTCCGGCTCTCTGGACAGCAGCTTCTACAGTTCCTCCCGCACCAGGAAGTCTCTCACCCTGATGACCATGCCCATGACCTTGGCCTTCTGCCACCTGGCACTGCTCTGGGTTCGTGAGGCTCTCACCCTGGCCGACCTGCTCCGGTGAGGGTGGGGGCGGGGGCTGGTGTGTCAGGTTCTGAGCATGGGTGTTTGGGGGGGGGTTTAAAGGAGCTGTGTCGCGATCACTGCGCATACTCAGAACTTTCATCCCAAGAAAGTGAATCTGCTTGACAGCAAGTCATAATCTGATTCCATCCTTGCCAATCCGTCCTCGTTTTGCATTGTATTAATATATTTTGGTTACTCCAGCATTATGCTTTCTATATTAAGGAGCTTTCAATGGAAATTTGAGGATTCAAAGCACAATTTTAAGCTTTATAGCCAAGAGATACAAAGAATATAAGCTGGTTGCCATTAACAATAATCATAGAAGAAGAGTAATACCTTCTAGATTTTGACTTGCAGCTGAGAAGGATTTACTTTGTTCAAAGTTGTAAGCATGTGCAGTAATCGTGACACAGCTTCTATAAGGTACTGTATCTCCTGTTAAAACTACAGCTGCAGCCGTAGGCTCTTCTCCATGGTGCTGTTCCATGTCACTGACAGCTAAAACGACCTGTCCAACCGGTTCATCCCCCCTCGACCATGTATGAACTCAGATCCTACAAGGACAGACTGTCTCATTTCACATAGCATGTCAATAAAGCTGCTGAATTGTTCTTAGTAGGGGGTAAGGGAGGGAGCTCTCAAATATAAAATGGCAGCTCCCCCACTTTACATATTTTTTCTTGGCACAGTTATTTATGGGCTCTATATGGTTAGTTAAAATGAGTTGGGCATACTGTAGGTGATACTGAATAATTGCTTATTCCCATGTTGGCCTTTTTGAGCCCAAAGAGTCGCCACTAACTTTGGCCACTGATAACATGGTGTGTATAATGTTAAGTGTGCTTTGAAAATCAACCCCCTGAAGCTCCCCACCCAATCCTGCTGGAAAAAGTCTGTGAAAAAAAGTCAGATTCAAATATAACATGACTGTAGTACTCCGTTTCTTAAAAGCTCCAAACCAAAGAAGTTCTGGAGCCTGTGCTGGGTAACTCCTCGATTTTCGAGAGTTCTGTTATAGGAGTGTCTGTAACTGTGCAAATGGACTAATTAATGGAGCTGTCCATGCCATCGTTCTTGAAATGTAAGAAGGTAAAAAATAATTAATTACACCGGGCATAATTGGGGAGGTTGGAATCTTAAGTAGTCTGCTCAGTGGTGAGTCCACAGCGTTTTAAGCATACCGTCAATGTTATGTGTTTATTCACCTATATTAAGTGCAGGCTTAAGCGTCATTGATAATTTGTTTATTTTCCAAGATGTTGGCGACCACATATTTCACTAAAACTGTATTTTTTCTTTAGTTTAAATGTTACTCAAATATACTTTGCGGCAAGTTTTGAACACGAAAATATATTAAGGAGCTGCTTTGTAAGCATTAATGGGATGTTTTGACATCAGAGGCCCTGGTTCTTGTGTGGTTGGGCTGTAGTGACTGTTTCTGGCCTTTATTGATATGCTGTGTTTTGCAGGTTTGTGACCAAGGGTCATATCCCGTACGTCAATGCGCACCAGTGCTTCCCCGAGGAGATGAGGCTGTACGGGAGTGATACCCGTGTATTCAGAGTGGAGGTGAGGGGTCAGGGAAGCCCCACGGAGACCACGGTGCACTACAAAACCAAAGAATAAGTCAGTCTTGAAACATACGTCTCAGTCTAAGATGTGATTGTCTTCAGATCTAATTTGTATCGCCTTGTTCTAATTAGGAACGCAAGACTACTAATGGGGTGTCACTTTTTGACACAATTAAAAGATTTGATTGCGGCATGAGGGAATACGACTCATGAAAAATGTAACGTAAAAAAGCTGGACCAATGAAAGAAAAAGGCAAGATTAAGGGCTGGTTTTGTAGGTTAAGCTTATTCCTGGACTGAAACAAAGTTTTTTTTTTTTTTAACATCTCTGTTGAAAATTGGATTTATTGTTTTACTGGGATTAGTCTGTTTCTCTTAAGTTTTTTTTTTTTTAGTCTTCCAAGTCTCGTTTCAAAGTCTGAAAATATTTGCTTGGACTGACTTTTCTGAAACAGTGTTTGTGCTCCAAAACACTTCCATACTGGCAGTCCTGTCCTGGGAACCTGAATTTAAGGAAGAGTTGCTGTGACTCCTCATTTCAGTAACAGTGCAGATACAAGCTCTTGACGAATTTAGCTTCAGCTTTGAATAATGCAATTGATTGTGTGTTTATTTTTTTTTTTACATACTCAACACTTTCCATTGTTTCAGAAAACACTCAAAGCATAAACCCTTGTTTAAACATCAGTTCTGGTCCAGAGGTAGAGATCAGTCACTGAATTGATCGCGTGTGGATGTGAAATCTGAATAACAAGGAAGTCCTGCTCTTGTGACAATTCAGCAGGCAGACAAATAGTTTTTAACTGACGATAACTGTTTTTCTGTTCCCTTTTGATGAAAAACGGCATGAAAATGCACAATGGTTGATGAATGTGCCGCAGTCTGACTGGGAATAAGTATTAAAGAATGATGAAAAGAGACCATCATCATTACTTCTAAAAATGGGAGCCTACATTTTTGATGAATTCAAGTGATTAGTTTTCTCAGAAGAGCAGATTGCATATCATTTAGTCAGTTGGTGTGTCCTGGTTGCTTTCTGATTGTCACTTATTGTTATGTGCACAGTTGATTCATATGTGTTTTCGCATTCGCACCCAAAGTTTAGAGAGAAAACGTAGAATTTCATAATAAGGAGTTAAAGTTGGGGAATAAAATTTTAAGCCTTTTACTGGTCGATTTTCTTCCAGCTCTGCAGTGCCTCTTGGTGAATTTTGTTACGAATGAACTAAAAAATTTCAATAATGTAACAACAATTCCTCTTAAAATCAAATAATACACATTTTATGTATGAACTGTTTAATCTACATATCTAACGCCACTATATCTGTGGTTACAATAAAGACTTGAGCAATTAGATGAATAATGCCGCTCTACCAGTGAGCCAATGGTGTCAAGTGTGCCTTTTGACTGATAGAAGGGTTAATAAAGTAATGTAATACTTTTCGAGTGTTGGAAACACATAATTTAAATATTTGGTGTATCCTGCTGGCTTCCTGTCAGTTTCAGTTATCATCATGATAATCAGTTAATGCATTTGCATTCTTGCAGTCCATTCCCACCCACCAGAAGGTGCAGAAGGAAGCCCACAGGCTGGCCGTCTTCATGGGCCTTCCGCAGTTCCCGCCTGTAACTCCGGACTGCCTGCTTCACCCTTCCCTGCTGTGCGTCAGGTATCTGATGGAGGCCAATCTCCCAGGTGGGTCATTTCACATTTCATATTGGCTTCAACCAATAACAAACCTCGACATTCGTCATGTGGAAGAGCATGCATAAATGGTGGAGCAAATGTATGCACAGGACAGCAGAATGGCGTTTTGTGAAATATATTTTAATGTCAAACTGGTGATGACAGCTGCTAGAAAAACATAAGAAAACAAGCAATTGTCATGGGCCACTAACTGTGTACCTTTCCGTTATTACCAATCACAAGGGCTATCAGTCCGATTTTTAAATGTGTTTTTCAGCTTCTAGAACTGGAGCCTGTATCATGATGCAGGGTCTCAGAGTTAGCCAGATAACTGCGGTGGAGTCCTACCAGATCAGGAACATGGTTTGAAGTAAAAATGGTTGTTCCAGTTTTTACTCTGTGCAGTTATCCAGCTAAATCTGTCGAGACTATGAGGTCAGAAACAGGCTATAATTTTACTCCCACTTGCAAGATGTCATAACTTCCAAGACCAAGATGGTCAGGAGTGTTATTTTGGCTGTTATTTTGAGGTTTTCAGATAGTTGGTGGACCAGGGGTTTTCATGTTTTTCTCTCTCATGCTTGTTAAGGAAGAGTAGCGTTTTTTGTTCCCTCTGAATGTTGAAATGGTTGGCAGCAATATCTCTGCTATAGAACATTCCGGACTTGTCTCTCAGATGAGCTGCATGATTGGGTGAGCAAGGTGATGGAGCAGACCGGGATGGATTCAGAGGCTTTCTTGACCTATGACCCTGGAGCCCAGAGGGCCTTGCTCCACAGCTACGATATTCAGGCCGCGGCACTCATCATCGTAACGATGAAGCTGCTATTTAAGCTAGACGACGAGGTGGAGTGGTGAGTGACCCCTTGAACACCTTTTACTAACGTCGATGACCTGGCACGACCCCCTCTCCCCTACCCACCTGCTGACAACAATCTCTTATTGTTGCCATAACGTTGTCTCGATGAGGATCAACGACCTTGAATAAACACTGGAATTTAACAGCAGTCAAACACAGGGACAAAGTCTGGACTTCATTACACAACATCTGCTTAGAAACACGATGGTTGATTTGCAGAGGCAATGAAGGCCAAGGAAGAGCCACTTTGAATTTTAAGATTTGTAGATATCAATTATTCCTGAAGGAAAGGAAGTATGTCTCACAGTTTTTCCCCTCTTTTTTTTTTTTGCCCTGTCAACACACTAAAAGTCTGTACTTCCCAAGCTCTGGCTGTTTTGAGTAGAGATTTGAATGCACTGTCATGCAACAGTTGTTACCATTTGACTGAGCTGGGTTATTGCTGCTATGGAATGCATTTGCATGTCGTTCTGAGCAGTTGCTGTGTGTGTTTTTTCTTCTGTTGAATGAGTACTGCCAAACTATTTTGCAGTTTTTAAAGGAAAATTACAGATATTACAGATGCTCAAGAGTGAACAATGTTTTTTTTTTTCCTCTCTTTTCCAGGACATTATTCCGGAAAGCAGGGGGCAAAAGCAAGAAAAAACAAGGTACAATATAGATAGCTGGGAAGACATTAGCAGTCATTTTTTGGTGGCCATGGAGTGTAAGTGTCGAAGACCTTGTACCCCTACATAGGGTCATTCCATGACAAATGTCCGAATGGCTCCCACTTGACCATCTCAGATTTGGCTGAAAAAAATCCAGCCAGTGCATTCACCTCTTAATAGGAGAAATCCAAAATTTTAGCTCTCAACTCCTTATAGTTTTGTCATAAAAAAATAGTTTTGCAACTAAGTTCCGGCCCTTTTTGAACAGCGATTTCTGAGGAGCCACTTTCACATGGCTATATATAGAGAAGTATTTTAGCTAGGTCCTTCAAATTTTCAGGGGTGAAAATCTGCTACTCTAACTTGAGGAATATGAACTTATGAATGTGTCGCTTTAGTTCATCATATATTTCTGGGTGCTTAAAGTAGCTCAAAAATTTTACTCAGCGCTCTGCCGTAGCATATTTGAAGGACTGTAAAAAGCCTAATGTCAAAGTGAGGGATTTGGTATTGCACATACAGCTTCCCATATATGTAGTGTATTTTGTATTCTAATTCTGCCCCTCTCTTATGAATAATCTAGAAAATATTAAGGCTTGAAAATGGAAAAAAATAAAGTTGGTTGCAAAACTATTTTTTTAATGACAAAACTACTAGGAGTTGAGAGCTAAAATTTTGGATTTATCCTATTGGGAGGTGTATGCACCCGCTGGAATTTTTTCAGCCAAGTCTGAGATGGTCGAGTGGGAAGTTTCTCTGAATTCAGACATTTGACATGGAATGACCCGATACTCCTACAGACGTTGTATACCCATCTTTGTATGGTGCTTTGAGTAGATACAGCCAGCACACATGATGCTACTTCTCGAAACACTTGTGTATGTCTTCAATATTGCCACCGAGGTGAACTTTCTGACCCACAAACAAAACCATATCCCCATATGTTTCATAGAGAGTATGTCCTTTGAGAATTATGAGTATTATACTGTATGATGGAGTCATTTAAGTCTTAGGTATTAATGCTTGGAGTCAAAATTTCTTTTAATTTTTCCGTAAATAAGACAAGGTTTGAACATGAGATGAGGCGGTTTCACTTGTTGAGTAAAAAATTCCTTTAAACAAGTGTATGTTTTGACTTGACTAAAAATAGAATTTTGACTCTCTTTATCAGACTGAAATACTGGCGAAGACAGACATTTTTAGCCGTGAGAGTAGTGGAATTGCTTGTGTTGACCGTACGCCTGCTGCTCACAGCTACTTTAAACAATGTTGTGCAACTAGGAGCTAATGCCCACGGGGTCTTCATCTCCGACTCGGAGGCTAGGTTGTTTGGTGGAAATGCTGCACCCATTGTCTTTCCAAAACTCGGACGTGTTGTTAGTTACTGACTTGCATGAACAGTAGAATGAATACACAGTACTTCTGGTGGGATCACTCGAGCCTTTTGTAACTCTACCCCTGGTTACATTCCAACAGCAATTTTGTAAACCTATCCGAAGTCTTAAGTTGAATCCAAGAAAATCCAGGAACTATGAATTAATCACTTTGTTTTCTCTGTCTTCATAGTGGTCGTTGAATTCGGGAGACAGTATTTTAGTTTGAGCTGGTTTAGAGAGGAGAACATTTAAATTCTGCCTGGAGCAATGTGAGAATGATGAGGAGCAATGAGAAAATTAGGCAAAACGGGGTAATTTGAACAGAAGGAAGTGAGGGGGGGTAACATGAGTGGTGGAATTCGTGGCATGGCCTGTCTTTCTTTTTAAATAAACTGTCGCTGCACCAGCAAGCGGCTGAAGTGACCAAACGTTCCCTGAGGTGAAATGGCAACCTCCTGTGCAGCCATTTACTGATACATTGCCGAGTGACTGTTCTCTATGCAAATCCAGTATTGGCCTCTTAAGTTGGGGTATGCAAATATTAGTACGTGTACATTCACGGTACCCCTAGTTTGGTTCAGCGGAAAAAAGGCCTTGTATTGCCTTTGTAACACTCGATCCATATCTTGTTTTACACGGTCTGTGGTCCAAATAAAAAGGAATTTCCTTATTGCTTTTATGGGGCTGGAATGTTGCAGGTTCAGTTGGCTTGGATTCCTGAACTCCTGCAAGTCCTGCTGTCCATCTGAAAATATCCATCAGTCTGAAGGGCCGGCTGAAGGAATCTGATCAATGCAAGCAAATTGGGTAGAATTAGCAGCTATTGGAGGGCATATGGGGGATAATAATGATGATGATGAAGAACAGCTTGAGATGTTCCCATTCCAGGCAGAACTAAGAAATCCCACTGCATTCAGCCCAGCGTTTCACTGAAGTAGCCATTGCCATATTGTACAGTATTGTGCAGTCACATGATTGCTCCGATACTGAAGTATAAGTAAAAAAAAAAAACTACAAAATCTACAGGAAAATGAGTCAAATCACTTTCAAAATTGCTGGTGCACAGGTTCTCATTTTGGTAATAATACATTCCAAGTTGTAAAACAATCCCCAACGTGATTGATGGAAAAAAGCTCTGGACAAAATTCACCCCCAATACAAAATTTTCTATATCCAAAAATGGGATAATGTTCAGCCACTTTCAAAGTTGCAGGTGCATAAATTCTCATGGTGATAATAATGCGGGCCAAGTTTGAATACAATCCACTATACAGTTTAGGAATAACGCTCCGTACAAAATTCTCCCCAAATACTCCATTTCATGAATCAAAAAATTGGGAAATCTCCTTGAAAATACATCGGATCACTCTCAACATTGCAGATGCACAGATTCTCTTGGGGATAATAATGCAGGCTAAGTCTGAGTAAAAAAAAATTACCGTGTAGTTTAGGAAAAAAAATTGCCTCCACAGACGGATGGACAGATGGATAGACGGACGGACTAGCTGATTCCAGTATACCCCCTAAAATAATTATCTCTGTATATTTGTTTGAGGGCCGTGGCTGTAGTTTATGAAGAGAAAATCTTGGAAGCATTTGTCCTTCGATTAGAATTACTATTAGAGTTTGAAATGCATGACATGAGAGTTCAGTTCAAGCTGATTTGTCTTTGAAATTATGTTTAATCAAATTCTTTTTCATCAGTGGCGAAGCGCCTTGAGATATTGCCTCCGCATTTTTTTTTTTTTTTTTGGAGTGGCGACTAAAATCTACATTTGAAACTTCAAAATATGATGGAATAATGTTTTATATTATTAATATCACAGTTGGAATATCCATGGCAGAGAAAGCATCAGTTCTGCTGCTATGTGTTCGTTACACCCATTTAATAAGCCAGCTGATCTCTCTCAGAAGTTCTAGCTCCTGGCTGGAGAGTTGTGTTCATTAGGAAATCTGGATGATTATACCAAAATATTGATGGGAAGAACTTTCATTTTCTGAACCTGGATTTTCCAAATTCGATTAATTATTGGTGAATATAGTTAACTGCTTCAACACTTGTTCCTGACCATCACAGAATTGGGGTGATTGGGGAGAAATTGCACTGAAAGTGTCTCATCTCTTGAACAGGGTACAAGAGCTTCTGCTTACGGAGGTGGTACAAGACGGTCCATCGTGCCTTGGAGTCAGCCAGGTGGAGAGAGGTGGATGACCAGGCCAGGTTAGAAATTGGGCTAATTCACTAATTTCTCACAGCTCTCCCACTTTATGTTGCTCTGAGCCCCTGTGGATAGCACTGCTGCCTCACAGCAAGAAGGCTGTGGGTTCGAATCCAGCCTGAGGCCTTTCTGTATGGAGTTTGCATGTTCTTCTTGTGTTCGCGTGAGTTTCCTCTGGGTACTCCAGTTTTCTCCCACAGACTAAAGACATGCACATCAGCCTAATTGGAAACACTAAATTGCTTGTAGGTATGAGTGTGAGAGGGAATGGTGCGTGAATGGTGTGTGCGCCCTGCGATGGATTGGGGAGCTATGCAGGGTGGGTCCCTGGGCTCCCTGTCTTTCGATCATAGTCCGCTAGGGTAGGCTTCAGCACCCTCCGCGACCCTAGCGAGGAAGAAGCGGTATTTATAACGGATGGATGGAACATCCTTCTTCCTTCACATTTCAGTTATAGGTCTGGTAGAAGAGAAAAGATAGACTTACAGGTCAAACATTTATCTGAATCTGACAAGCATCTCGCAAAACATTCATCCACAAAGGGTGATCTTGACATTCTTTAACTGATGTTTCCCCGAGAAAAGCTCTATTCCTTTTTCTGCGTTTGACCAATTGGGATAATATTAACGATGAGTCAGGTGCATGGAAGTAGAGAGAGGTGTGGAGAATGGGCATTTGGCATGAGTCCCAGTGGCCCTCATCCTGCTTCTAATCCATCGGTCTCTTCTTCTCTTGTCTATGCCTGTGTTCGGCGAGTTCAAATTTATACAAGCGACGTACAGTGTTACTGGATTGTACAGGACCCTGCGATGTGGTGCGTTTGTACATATTAATGAATTATGATGCAACTTCACAGATTCACAGCAAATATACTGTCAATGAAATTGATATTTGTGGTGGTCAGTTAAAAGAACAACCAAAAAGACAACATTACAGCCTACTATCGGTCTGCTAGTGCTGCTTGTGAACCTAAGATCTGTTTAGGAAATGTACTTAGCTAGTAAACGTAATGGCTTATGTTATTCATACCCAGCCAGCATAATTTGACATCTACTGTAGCCAGCTAGCTCGCTAGCTAGCTACAGAGCTACATGAAAAACGGGCTGCTTAACACCATGGTTTTCATGTAGCTCTGTTGCTAGCTAGCTGGCTACTGTAGATGTGAAATGAAGGTATACGCTTCATTTAAGTAAAGTTAAAAAGTTTAAGTAAAGTTGGTGCAGTACACTTCAACTGAACAGGAAACACAAAACAAACATCACTAGCGTAACTATTGGTTAACTCAAGCTTTTATTGGGCTTTGACGGAATCGCTAATAATTTTATTAACACGCTAGCTAGCTTGGTTTGCAAGCTAATTGATAGAAACAACGTGCAGTCCTATTGGATTATACAGGACTGTGTGAGGCGGTGCATTTTTGCCTATCAATTCAGTATGATGCAACTTCACAGATTCAACCAAATGTTAATAAGCTCTGGTAATGTGCAAAGATAGAACGTCATCAGTGGTACCATTCTTGAGATACTGAGTATGAAAGGCTTCTGACTCACTCACTCACTCACTTCCATTATGTCCATATTTGCCTGGTCTCGTAGGGTATTTTTTGATGATTTATTGAAATGTTGAATTTTATTTTAGTGTGGTATGGATCTAGTCTTTATTTTAATTTGCAGATTCTTAAATAATTTTGGTATTGTCAAAATACTTCGTAATTACATACTTATTGTGATGTTACCATTGCTATGTATGTGGATTTTAAAAATATGAGAAGGAAAATGGCCAGTGTTTGAAGTGAATCCAATATAAAAACTGTAGTAAGATTTCATAAAATATAAGACCGGAAAAGAAACAGGTAATTCATATTGTGTATGTTTTCCACGTTACGGTTTTTATATCACACATTTTCATGCTGCAAACTGACTCATTTGCAAAGTAATATGGAATTTTTCCGTGCTCACATTTGATTACATGGCAAATTTCCTCTAAAGCTGTCACCGGCTTCACGCCAGAGCTAGAAGACGACACTCGCATGCTTTTGCAGGATCCTTGGACCACATAATCAACTTGCGGGGCACACTAGTGAAAGATGAAGCCCTGTGAACTAAACTTTCTCAAACCCTTGCGGTTTTGTATCCAAATACGCATCGCCCTGTTTGGGCTGATAGTCACCACTGCTCGAGATTTGCTTGCTGGTTGAGCCCCCAAGCGGCTCCAAAAATGATCTGTTTTACATCATTTTCTGTCCCTCTTCCTTCAGGCGGACATGGAAACCACGCAAACCTCTGTATCCCTCCAAGAAAGACAAGTCTGTCGTCCTCAAGCGAAGACGTATGTGTTATTTTTACACAGACAGCCTCCTCTCTCAAAATTGTTACTCTCACTGACACACCCTTTTTTAAAACATCTTTTAAGGGTTTAATTCTACTTTAACAATTTTATATTAACAATAACAGTAATGATTACGATAAAACAATATTCTCCTCTGGGATATGATAGGCTATGCTTTAAAATATAACATTATCTTTTTATCATTTATGTTTGGATAAACGTTCATTAATATATTGGTGTTCATAGTTTTGGATTATTCAGTCTTTAGCCGTAAAGTTTCCGACTGTTAAATGTCTTGTTGAATTATTTCTCACCAACCTGGCTGTCAGGTGGCAGTGTTTGATGGGGCAGTATTGCCAAGCCCAAATTTTCCTTTGCATTAAATGGTGAAAAACATGCCTTGGCAGGCTCCAGTATTACCACAGAACAGATCTGCTCAAGCAGAAATGAGTGGAAGTGAAATGTTTAAGTACATTTAGCAATTGCAAACCAAAAATGCAATCATAATATGAATTCTGTAGGACATGCCCTGACTTGTAAAACTGAGACATTGCTGCCTGAATGTCACTAACGCTGAGAATGTCACCACTCTCCCCAGGTATATATTCTTTCCACCTACGCCTTATATTTGCAGACGATGAAATGACAGTTATTTCATCAGCTAATAGACATGAAGACAAACACTTGGTTACGCTATTTGTCAGTGTGAAAAGTTCACCACTTGGGTCGAGAGTTCACCGTTAAGTGTGTAACTGTGCCATAGAATGAGGGAATGTTGGCTTTACAAAAGCCAGGTTTAATTGAGATGCACATTTTATCAGTCTTTGTCAGTCTGTCTCTCGTCTATCTTCCCCTGTTTTTCTTTCTTTTCCTGTTGCTCTGTCTTGCTCTCCAGTTGCTTTCTTCTTCTCTGTCTGGGGATTGTTTGCCTTTCATTTTTTGATTGTTGTCCTCTTCAAAGTTCTTCGATTTCTTCTTTTGAATAATGTTCCAGTTAAAGAGGGTTTTAAATCTTTCATCCATTTCATCGTCACTCTGCTTCTTTCTCTTGTCTCAAACTCTTCCTTGTCCTGTCTTACCTCCTCCATTTTATTTCACCCTCCCAGGTGTGGTGGAGGAGCTCCAGGCAAACTTCCAGAAGCTGTGTGGCTCAGAGGCTAAGCTCCAGCAGAGCCGCCCCCCCTCCAGTTTCCGTTTCCAGTGGGGGGAGGAAGGGGCAGATGGACCCAGTTTCCACCACCTGAGCCTGGGCCCTGTGACCCAGGAGAGCGACAGAGGCACCAGCCTGATTAACCCTCAGTACTGGCACACAGCGCTCAGGCCTTGTGACCGCGTGTCAGTACACATAACGTCCCCCTCAGCATGTGCATTTTACCTCGCTTTACTGCGGAGGTGTCCGTCTGATCCTATTATGACTTTGTGTGAGTGCATGTAGTTGTGTGTGTGTGCGTGCATGCGTGCGTGCGTGCGTGCGTGTGTTCTTGTACTTGCTATGTACTGAGGACCGCCATGAGTTTTTTTTTTTTTTTTTTTTAATTTGACATCTCCAATCCCACCCGAATCTGGAATGCCCAATTGGTGAACTATGTACAAGGCTTGCTCGTATGCGACCCCTTGCTGCCAATTCAGGAGAGTGAAGACAGTTTGCGGCTCTCCTCCGAAGCACGCGCCTGTCAGCCTGCTGCTTCTTATGCACTCATTGCTTGAATCTTCGCAAGTTCAGAACGAAGGCGGAGGATACCCGAACATGAACAGACTTAGAACCTTCCTGACGAGCGCCCATCTGGCCAACAGGAGGCGCTTGAGCGACGAACAAGGCAACTATTATTTTCCCTCCCCGGCAGTCCCTTCCCAATTTGCAACCCTGTAGCGCAATAGCCAATTGTGCGCTACTCTGAAAAAGCTGCCAACCACTGCCGGCTGGTACGAAGCGGGGATCGAACTCGTGACGTGATTGTCACTTCTGCTTCGCAACGCAATGACCACCATGAGTTTTTAACCAACAAATTGAAGTCTTTTTTGGGAAGTGAGGATATTTTGGCCGGTCCTCACAACTACAAAGGCAAATTGTGACTTATTAGTTAAGGTTAGGGGTAAGGTTAGAATTAGGGATAGGTTTAGGTTAGGGTAAGGTTTTGGGTTAGGCATACATTGCTTATCGTTAAGATTAGGGAAAGGCTGTAGAGACACAGGAAGAATGAATGGAAGTCAATATAATGTCCTCATTCACGTCACGGGTTCAAGCCCCAGTCATACCAACCGGCAGTGGTTGGCAGCTTTTTCAGAGTAGCGCACAATTGGCTGTTGCGCTACAAGGTTTCAAATTGGGAAGGGACTGCCGGGAAAGGGAAATAAAATAAATAGCTTTGTTCGTTGCTCAAACACCTCCTATTGGCCAGCAGGGCGCTCATCAGGAAGATTCTAAGCCTGTTCATGTCCTTATATCCTCCGCCCTCGTTCTGAACTTGCGAAGATTCAACCAATGAGTGTATAAGAAGCAGTGGCTGACAGGCGCGTGCTTCGGAGGAGAGCCGTGAACTGTCTTCACTCTCCTGAACTTGGCAACAAGGGGTCGCAAACGAGCAAGCCTTGTACATAGTTCACCAATTGGGCATTATAGATTCGGGTGGGATTAGAGATGCCAAATAAAAAATAAAATAAATATATATATATATATATATATATATATATATAATGTCCTCACAAAGATATAAGTACAACGACGTGTGTGTGTGTGTGTGTGTGTGTGTGTGTGCATGCATATGGGTGTGCGTGCGTGTGTGCGCGCATGCGTATGGGTGTGTGTGTGTGTGTGTGTCTGTGGGTTTTTGTCTTCGCTCAGTTCCAAGACACTTTGCTTATGAATAAACAGCTTGGAGACCTTGATTGGTTAGTCTGTTGGGTCAGGTATTGTGCTGCTGGGCTGAAGCAAAACTGCCCCCCCCCACCATGAGCCCTTTTCACATGAGATTGGACACCTCTGCCTTACTGAAAACAAGCTGACAAACCCATGCATTGCAAAATTGTGAACACTTTCTTGAAATTAAGGGGGAAATGTCATTTGTTCACACTTTTATATTCTTCAACCAGCCATTCAGTCCCCCTGTTAATTATTTCATTTAAACAAAATTTAAATCAAAAGATAAAATTTTTAGTATTAGGCCTACTTCAGTGCAGTCAAGTTTGAAAATGTTTTTTTTTTAAAAAATAATATGGGCTGAAAGTAAAAATTCAGTTTAAAGTGAGATTCACGGAAGATGTTTTGCCAAGTGTGAATCTTAAGGGCTCAGAATGAAAGTATTGTGCCGTAAGTCTTGCCTCGGCTGCTGGACTGGTTTTAACTGAAACAGCCTCGTGGGTTGCAGCTTGGAGGCTGTACTGCCTTCTGGGTTGTGTTTGATGGGTGTGTGCCCAAGTGAAGTGTGTTCTGTCAGTGCGCCGTTCATTTGTATACTTACTGTCCTTGCTTAAACATGCTTATGTTAACAGTTAGAGTGAAGTTTACATTTCAGATTTAGCTGCCCAAGCTAATCGCCTTAGCAATGTTCTCCATAATAGCCCATCAATATGTCTGAGACATTGCATGTATTAATATTGTACAGACATGCCATTGGAGGCAAGATTGGTCGGGTTATCATCACCTTTTAATGCAAGATTATGCTCAACCAGTTCCTGTTTACTTTTTAGGATAAACTAGTGAATTGTGGAGTAATCAGTAGAATGACTGGCCCGTTCAAATTTAGATTCTGTTATTGCTAATTGCCTCACATAGTTTTGAGGCATTGTCCTATGCATGTTGGTGAGAAAAAATGTGTTTGTCCTTAAAAGATTCTGAACTTTAAATGCTCATGAAACTGTTAAGCTGTTTGCTTGGCTTACTCCAGTTTGAAAATGTATCATTTCGCACTCGGTGCTGGTTCAATAATTGTGAAGAGATGTTTTCCACTTCAAGTATATGCTTTATGATGCTTGAAACTAAACATATGTCACCATAAAAATGAATTCTTCTTAAGTTTTAATTAATCTTTTATGTCATCTGAGAAAAAAGCATGAAGATGTAATTTAGTGAAATTTTTTTTTTCTGTCATAATTCTTCAGATTACTGTCTTTCTTCCTTTGTCATTATCATTTGATAATCATTATCAGCTACATATTGATCTTGATTGTTCTGGTTTTAAATTATTATATTTGTTAATCAGGCAAAGAAACTTCCTGCTCTGATGGTGGGTTATATGGTATACATGTACAGTACCAGTCAAAAGTTTGGACACACTTCGCTAAGGTCACTGCACTCAGTTTTTAGAGAGATTTATATGGCTTAGCTTCTGTACATTATCTCAAATGGAGTCTTGGGAGAGTTAAGCAGTCAGAAGAGAATAATTTACTTGTTTGATTAGTGTCCAAAATTTTGGAATTCTCAAAGAGGCCATATTTTGCAAAGTAAACAGAAAAACAAGCTCCTTCCATTTTCCAACAGCGGAATTAAAGTAAAGCTGTTTTGGGACTTATTGGGCAAAAAGGTCAATGAAAAGCAAATAACCACAAGTGCAGCACATCTTTGGGAAGTTAGACAGCCATGCAGCTGCAAACTCATTATAGTCATATGACTGTCCTTGTGGGGGGGAAAAATTGTGAGTATGCTCAGCAAATATGGCAACAAACGTTGTTTAGTTTGGTGAGTTTAAGAATTAGATCTTTTTTTTTTTTTGCAAAATAAAGAGTGCTTCTTTCTTTATTTAACATGTATGGTAAGAAAAATGTGGGTATGTCCAAACTTTTGACTGGTACTGTAGACTTGAGATGAATCATATGGGCTGACATGTCACAGCCTGTCCTGAAGTTGAGATGCTCTGGGCAATTATGTGGCTGTTTTGCTGTAAGCTAATTGTGACAGTGCTCAATAGATTTGCTCTTGTGAAGTTTGTTTTGATTTGCATTCCATCAGAGGTGTTGCCTGTTCAGATTTAAATCAAAGCTACTAGAACAGTGTGTGTGAAGCCTGGCATCCTTCTGGTTGCAGTTTTAGTCAATATTTTTTCCTTTTAAATGAATTTTTCCTCTCATTAGCTAATTTGGTCTTCCCGTTTAAATTAATGGAGGCCGGTAGATGATGCTGACTGGTGAACCTTTCTGAGATTCATCTATCCCATAGCAGGGCAACGTGTCTGCTGCAGAGATCGAATTTAATTACTTCAGCCCTGAATGTAATTTCTGGCCATTATAGCGATGCCTGGACAATAATAACAGTTCCTAGAGACTATGTCTCAGGTTTTATTCATTTATTTCTATTTTTTTTTGGTTGAGTGGGTGGGGATGTGGGTGTTATATATTCAGTGGCATATCCAGTTCAATGGCTGGCCACTCCTGAAATTTGATTGGTCACCTCAGGTGCCACCCTTGGCTCATCACCTGAAATTCGGATTATCATTGGCAAATGTAAGCAATTAATTGTTCGCCCCAACATACAGACATATTAGTGGTGGCTGAGGTGTGCCTCCATTTTGAGCTCACAAAGGTAACAAGTAATCACAGCCCTTTTTTTGTTGTTTTGCAGCACCTGCGGGGATCACTTCCAGGAAGTGGAACCCACCCTCCCCAGGTCATACGTGTGGGTTCTGGGCCTGTTCTCCTTCCTGCTGGGGGTGAAGCCGGGACACGTGCACGCGGAGGTGTGCAGTGTGGAGCGACGGCTCGTAAAGAGCGGATCTGGAACCAGGACCAGAACGCGGGTGCCGCCTGTCAGAGCTCGGAGAGCGAAGAAAAGAGAAGCTCAACCAGACGAGTAGATGGAGTCCCTCCTCAGACACCATGTCTGCTGAACTTCTGAAATATGGCCTTTCCTGCTCCTGTTACCTCAGTCCATTGTTTACACTGACTTTTTCTTCAGGAAATCAGGGAGAAAAGACTACTGAGTTTGCCTTCTGCAGATCTTTGTTATTTATTGGTACGTGTAATGATATTAATATCAATAAACAATATATATTTTTTAAGTTAGTTGAATTTATTTCATTGTTGTCATTCAGCATGCAAGCATATGCTTCACCAAAAAATTTACTCCCACCTGATCCTCGTAACTTAAGGAACATTCTTGTTTGCCTCTTAAATTTCCAGTTCAGGAATCATTGTTTTAGGCTCAGTTCCCATTCGCATTCGCGTTGACATCGGCGTTCCCACTTCGTTTCCGGAGCATAACTCCAAAACCGTTTGCATGATCTCAACAAAATTTTGCATACTTACTACTCAGGTCCTGCAGTGGTGCCTTTTGGTATGTGCCTGTCAGTCAGTCCGTCCGTCCGTCCGGTGGGTTAGGCAAGGAAGGGGTGCCAGGGGGGAGCCATACGTTTTTACGAGTAAAAACACAGTCTAGTTTGTTCTGTGTTTATTTACAAGTGTTTCACGAATGATTACTAGTCTAAGGTCCTGATTTTAATCCACAGAATGTTAGTAGAAAGACTGGCAGAAAGTACTGACGATAAGCCTAATCTGTCGAGAGGTTGATCCAGAGAATGCAAGTCTTAATGAAGATTGCTAAGTTCTGCTTTTTCCCCCCAACATGGACTCAATATCAACAATTAATTGTCAATAACGTAAGTGTGTCCCCCATCACATGCAAAATGCTTTGACAAAAAATTCTTACCCAACATATATCAAATTTGAAGTGTCATTATTCATACAACCATGTGATAGAAAAACACAAAGCGATCAATTTTGCGTTAACTCTTTACTCCCTAGTAGCTATCTTAGACTGCTGCCCTAGCAGCCACTGACCCCTGGTGCCCTAAGACAATATGGCTACTAAAATACCACGACTGTAGTCGGGATTCGCCGGCAGAAGCGATGTGTTTATCACGCCTGTAGTTGGGACTCGCCTGCACAGCGACCTAAATTATCACGACTGTAGGTGGTATCAGGGAGTAAAGGGTTAACAAGATTTACAAAGACAAAATGTATGTACTTGCGCGGTGACTTTGAAAATGATCTCAAGGTCACCAAAATCGACTGGTGTCGTGCCCCCCCGCTTCCCCCTCTCCCCCCCCCCACCTCAAGTACATGTTGCTGCTAAATATGAGCAAAGTCGGTCCACTTGTTCTTGAGGTATTGCAATAACAAGGTTTACAATGGCGAAATCTATGTAATTGTGCCAGGACCTTGAAAATGACCTGGTGTCAAGGATCCACCACGTACATGTTGGTGTTAAATATGAGCAAATTTGGTCCACTGGTTCTTGAGATATCGCACTAACAACAACGGGATGGACAGACAGACGGAGCTGAATAATATGTCCCTCGCTCTGGGCTTTATGGTGGAAGGGGCCAAGAAATGTTCCCTCCTAGAACCTGAACCATCAATGAGAGCTCTAACGTATTGCTAGCTCACAAATATATCATATGCCCAATTAAACTCATTCTGGTCTTGAGCTGTCCTGCTGCCGAATTTCACAGAAGTTGAAGTTTAGCCAAACTTTATATTATTCAGAAGAGTAAAGAAGACACTCATCTTCACCGTGACAATGCAAAAGCATAAATGTTCACAAAGTTATCTGATTTGTGCATTTTTTTCTGAGCCTGGTGTCTGGACCAGTTCCTGTATGTTCTACAAAGTTTATGAGAAACACAGCGATGTGCCTGTAAGCTTTGTGTTGGACACCTGTGGCCCCAGAAATGAGTAGTTTTGTTTGTCATATATTAGCCAACCAATTTTGAGATTAATAGTCTAGTACTAATGGGTGTTAAGTCAGTAGGTTTAACTGTTACGTACCACGGAGTACCATCAATATTGCAATAGGCCTTACTGTTACATGTAAGTGTAATGCAAGATCAAACCAAAAGTGGAGTCTACCACACTATACCCGATGAAATCACTGCCAAGGATGGAAAACCAGCTAGCAGCCAAAACGTTTTTTTTTTTTTTCTATTTGACTGTTGAGCTGGGAACCACTCCTTTATTGCGGTCTAAAATCCTGTCTAGCAGTGAAATGCAGATCCCGTAGCATCAACAGTGCGATCACCACGATTTGAATGGATCAGAAGACCTATTGGGACCTTAATATGGACAACTTCGTATGATTTAAAAATGATACACTCCGCCACCTAAAGAGTCGCTTTTTTTAACAAGGTTTTTTTTTTCGTCGAAAAGGTAACATACAGTTAGGGTGGATATTTGTTTCCTCTGGTGGTAAGTGGACTTTAGAGATTTCAACTCTGGTTTAAAATAGAAAAGTACTTGGCTACTTTGCGTCAATGATAAATGGTGAGGGATTACTTAAATGAATGAGTGAATGGGCTAAATAATTTTAAAATGCTGAAATGGCGATCAGAAGACTACACTATGTAAATATGGACACTTTTTTTTTATAGCAATAGCCGTTTCTCCGGGAATTCCGTGGGTTCTACGTCCAACCACATGGTTTTAACTTATTTCTAGTATCGGGCCCATTTACGCTTTGCGTGAAAAAAATCAGACGCGGCCGTTACATATCCAACTGTAGCCTACATTTGCAATTAGCGCAAAGAAGAAGTGCGAAGCTGGCCTGTGTTTTGAGGGATGACGCCGTGAACGTGGACTAGTAAGCAAGCATATATGCATTGTTTTTTTTTTTTTAATCGAGCCGCTACCGGACTTTCCCAATGGCTATTGCTTTGTTCGGTAAATTTGGTATTTTTGTGTGTCAGTGAGCATTCTTGTCAGCTTGTGTTACTTCGTGTAATCAAAAATCAAGTATTTTCCCCTCCTGCAAATTGCTGTGGATGTAACTTATTGTAATGGAAAACATTAATGTAAATTCAAATACCTTGTCTTGGGGCGTGACCCGAGCCCAAGATTGACCCAATGAAATGCATAGATTGTTCCAGGTGAGCAGGTCCCGCCTCTCCATCGATCCAATCCATGCCCTCAACCAGTCACAGGTAAAACTGACTATACTAACTCAACATCAACTCAAAAAGCAAGAAAATCCAACTAAACCCGTTCTCGCAGAAGCACCTCTGACATCGCCCGCTTATCCAGCCGCTTACATTTGTTCTTCCAAATAAAGTGGACAGATCGGATTTACCTGTACCAACTAGAAAGTCCAGTCGAACAGACCGAGATGACACAGGAGCAGAGCAAGTAAGTAAGCTGGTGCTAAACTTGCGCGACGGTCGGTACTTGTCGCCTTTCTGCGCTAGTAGGATGTCTTTGCGTGGATATTCGCTTCAGCCTTATACTATTCAAAAGGGTACAGATTTCATATGTTACTGTTATTTATTTTAAAATTCGATTAAGTCTTAATCTTCGTCTGTGTGATGAAATGCGTGGATGTTCAGGACTGATCAGCTTCTTCAACTGTCATTTCAACTTGCAGGTGCATTTTCATCTGTTAGGCGCGTCAAAGCTCCGCGATGGCTGAAAACTTTTAGTTTGTTCCGCTTGTTTGTTTTGAAGTCCATGAAAGTCTATGAAAATGCAACGTTTCGTGTTGGATTTTTGTTTTACTCGAGTCTTTATGGATGTTATTTTATATTTCAAAAAGCTTACCAGCGAAATCATCGTAATTTTACATATAGCCTAATTATAAAATGCAAATCGTACAGGCTATTTAGCCAGTTAGAATTACGAAGATTTTTGCAAAGAAATACTGCACAGATCTAGTTTATTTTAAACACTTATTCATAGGCTATTTTAATCCCAAACTAAAATGAGGTGGTTTGCTGCCTATTTAAGCATTATCAGATGTCGTCTCTCAATAGTTTTGATCTGCAATTAGTTATTGGGGATAATTATGAGTTTCCGTTAAAAAAAAAAAAAAAAAGAAACACAAGGGAGCGCTGTACTAGGCCTATAGCTTGCGATCTTCAACACCGCTATGTGGCCATATTTGACTGACTGTCCCTGGTTTAAGACCTGATTGCTTGCCAACAGTTTAAGTCGGTTATATTGCCTCCAAATTACGGATCTATCAGGTTGCAAATCCAAAGCGATTTTAAAAACCATTGGAACCATGGTGAATGGCACAATGATGTATTGAATTACAAACATCGGCTATGACCACTACCTTGACAACAGGCATTCAGGCCCCCTTTTGGTTAGCAACGGAATGTCAAAGCATGTTAACTGTAGCCTACAAAATGGTATATAAAAAAAACAGTGCTCCCGCTTTATTAAGAGCGCGTCGTGATCCATATCGGCGTTGATGTGCAGGGACCGTAGACTACATTTTAAACTTTATAATGTGACCATAACATATTTAGGCCACTGCAATTGTTTCTTTTATTGCATTATTTTGAGAAATTTAAAGAAAAACTCCTGACTAGTTGCCCTCAAAAGTCCACCCTCCATGTTGAAATGAAAATGATAGAATTTGCGTAAACTGTCAACGACAGCATGGCTGGAAGCATATAGGCCTGCTTATTATGTCCAGAAGATATCTTTGGCCCCTTTTGTGGTAATTTAGTTGGTTATATCAGATAGATTACAGACATTCGAATTATTACATCGATTATCATTTGTATAAAGTGAAGGTTCGATTCTTCCAAGGTGTGTCGATCTCCCTCTCGCCCGAACAGTAGCTACATACATAATAGTCGATAAGTGCGCTGATGTCATACTACTTCGCCCAAGATTTAATTTAGGCACTACGTGGGTCATTTTCTGGGATTGTGGTTTCAAATGTTGGCCTATTGCATGAAATATAGCATTTCTAAAAAATAATTGGCCAGTTTTCTTTAATGAGATTCTTTTTCAAAGATAAATGCAAACATATACTCTGGAAAGAGTTTTAGTTTGAACTTAGCTATGTAAGCCCACTACATACGACATTAAAAAAATATGTTTATGGGTTTTTTTTAAAATCATGGCAACAGTTTTATTCAAACTCTTGTAGCACCCTCAGGAATTAAGCCTGCTTTTACAGGCAAATGATGCTGTCAGAGGAGGGCATTCCTCATAGGCATGGTTATGCAAATAACGCAAAGAAGATAACCGACCATAACATAGCCAGATTCATTTGCTTATTGATTTTGAGGGCAATTCATGGAAAAGATAGGGCATAGTAGCCATCCTATGCCTGTAGAATTAAAAAAAAAAAACAAAAAAAAACAAACAACTGATTTCTAACACAATGTAGACTGCGACCAAGCGTTTTCAAAACTGACTACCACTGACTTCAATCTATCCTGATTTTGAAAGCAGCCTCTTTGTTGACTTTTTTTTTTTTTTTTTTAACAGTGCTTGAATTCTGAATGGTTACTGAGGGGTTCAATTATCTGCAGGCTCGTATCTCCGATGAAGCGCCGCTGTTGCGGTTTTCTGGTCAATCGTACTTGCGGCTTCAATGTAAAATGTAAACACTCGGTTAAAAGGGCCTCTTCTTTTGAGACCGCTTGGCTTTGTCCGTTCTGAGCCACACACCCAGCAGAGTCCCACGGCCGAGCACCAGGCTTTCATTCACTGGTCAAAGGTCTTTTCTTTGGTATGAGTTTACTCTTAATTATCAATCACGAATGAGCTGCATTCCCGCGGTGTTCAATGTAATGTGACTCACGCATAGCTGCAATGAGCGGTAATGGACAAAATGTAATTCTGTGGGTGATGTTGTGAGTAATGGTGGTGTCACACGGAACTTGATGGCCCGTCAAATTCTGTGACTTGCTGTGTTGGAAGTTGTTCATCTGGTTGTGTGACGCAGACAATACATCAACAATGAAATGCTGCTTGTGCAGCGATTCATCAGTAGGCTATAACTAATGTGCTTTGTAAATATATTTACTATTTATCTGTCACAGCCTGATTTTCTCCAGTAGCTACTTTTGCTTTAGTGCCGTACTTTAAGTACGTTCATCAGGTTATACTTCTAAACTTTTACATAAGGACGTTAATTGCAGGACTTTTATTTGAAAAGAAGTCTAATTGCACTGTGGTTTTAACAATTTTGCTAAGGTAAAGATTTGAGTACTTCATCCAACAATGCAGCTCTCAGAATCTGATGGGTCACCAAAGGGGTGGAACAGGTGTTATCTTTACCCGTCTGTCTTCTGATTGGCTGGATAGCAGGAGGGCTGTGCTGGTTATGCAGAATGACCTGGGCTATGGTCAAAGGCGGGTCTACACCGATGAGGACGAGGCCTGGAGGACCTTCCTGGAGAACCCGCTAACGGCCGCCACGAAGGCCATGATGAGCGTCAACGGAGACGACGACAGCGCCGCGGCCCTGAGCCTGCTCTACGATTATTATAAGGTATTACAGGACGCTGCGCTCCTGTCATATAAGTTCACCCTTTAAAGAGTAAGAACACAAATATGTGATCAGATCAGAATGTTCTTCAGGCAGCATTCTAGTGCTGCTGTCACTATCACAACTGGAAATCAAAAACAGTGCAGTTCTGGAACTCGGAACAAGAGCCATCAGGAGAGGGCATATCCCCCCAGCCCCACATATTGAAAGAATGAAAATGCCACCTGCTCCGAAAACAAACCATACCCCCTAAAATTCTAAGTTCAAAATGTTTCCATGGAAACCATAAAAAAATAGAAAATTCATCAACTTCACATTAGCAAAAGGCACCACTTCAGGTCATGATTAATGTGCACACCAAGTTTTGTTAAGAAATATTGAACGGTTTTCAAGTTATGCTCTGGAAACAAAATGTTCACAGACGGACGGATGGACAGACAGACAACCGCACCCACAAGTATATCCCCCTGCATTATATACCGGGGGGATAATAATAAATTTTCAAAACAAACCAACAAAAAACCTGCCCATGGAAAGTACGGGTATGGATGATTAGTGTTTTGAATGAGATACTGATTGTTGACTGTATTTCTGTTCTTATCTGTAGGTCCCGAGGGAAAAGAGGCCAGTCACGACAAAGACCGATGCTCTGGGCAGCGACTCGAATGCAAACAAACGGTAACATCCATTTCTGATGCTGCAGCAAATGGCCAGTTTCTGTGGGGATGAAATGTATGTCATATTAGATAATACGATGCACTCAAGGAATGTTAAGAAAGCAAATCATTTTTGAGCTTTATATTGAACTTCTCTTAATTTATAAAAAATTGATATTTGAATTATATAATCTAAGATGTGGGTAGCTGTCTTGCTTTCATTTTGGTATTTTATTATATCTTGCAGTTATCTTCTTTTCAAGTAATCTCAGGGAATTTCATTGAACAATATGATTCTGTATAAGTTCATAAATCAACCAGAGTAGGCTAAAGATCGGAGATATCGGACAGAAGTCCATTAACCCTGCTTTAACGCCTGTACAGTATGTATACGTGTTTATTTACATGTCTGTGTTCATGTTTGTGTGTGCATGTGTTTGTGTATGTTTGAATGTGTGTGTGTGTGTGTGTGTGTATTTTGATACGTACTGCTCCTGATGTGCAGGTTTCCACCTTGCATGGCAGCCACTGCCATCAGGGTCAAAGTGAGGCATAACTGTAAAGTGCTGTGTGTCAGATGACTTGAAAAGCGCTATATAAATGTAATCCATTTGCCATACCTCTAGGAACCACGTGGTGCCATTTCAGGAGGTTGCCATGGCGATGACAGACAGCAGGCTGCAGGTCCTCAGGACCGTCCCGCTAAATATGGTGTTCCAGGGAGAGCAGCAGTGCAACAGGGACAGGCGGGACCTGTTCCCCCGCCCAGACACGACCGTCAATGTATCCATCGCCACCGCCACACCTCCCTACCCCGCTAAAACGGAGGCCGCGCCACACAGCTACACCGGGGCCGACTGCGCGCGGGCCGAGGTCCACACTATGTCCATGGACGGGCATCTCAAACACAGGCAGTTCGGCTCCAGCTCCCAGTCTCACACCCCTGACTCCACCTTCGCCGAGCCCTTCAAAGATGGCTCCTCGGAGGTGAGGCGCTGAGCTGATGCGTACACAAACTGCAAGTCAACATGTTGCAGCTGCGAGTTTGTTGTCCTAGGGATTCATGAAATTTTAAGAGTTGCAGAACTCGCAGCGTTATATCCAAGTGTGCATTACTGGGCTGCTTGCACGTACGCCAGTTTGTTTTTGGGCGTGAAGACCACACTACAAAGAAGTCTGTCACAGCAAGTGCTTTAATCTGGTAATGAGATGTCAAATCTTGTTTCTTTCCCACTCTCAAGTAGGAAATACTAGCTTGTTTTTACACACTCTTTGTGTGACAAGCAAGATTTTCTGACGCCATTGAAAAATCTTGAACTGTTTACTATTGTCTCACCTCATATGCAAGTCTTTTGTTATATCTTGCAAGAGGGAGAAATAAGACTGTAAATATAAATGTAACCCTAAAATACTTAAGTTTGATTTGTATTTCACATCATAGCGATTCTCTTACCTGAGGCAACTGTTAGCTAGGGTCCCACAATAGCCGCGAGTATGTTATTATGCCATTGTACACTGAATACAATGCACCACTGTACCACTTTCTGTGTGAGAGATTATCAAACAAAAACCAATACGTGAGCTTTGTCTGAGCGAGGGTGGGCCCTGGGAAGACGCTTTGTCCTTCAGGAGCGGAGTCATGCTCTCTGAGTGTACGGTCTTGCTGTCTAAGTGTACAGTCTCACTCTCTCAGAGTGGGGTCTTCAGCTCTAAGAGCATGGTATTACCCTCTAAGTGTACGGTATTGTAAAGACGTGTGTGTACGGTCTTTTGTGAAGATGCGCCCCTTGCCTTCGTTTATTTTTTAAAAAATTTTTTGCAGGTGCTCCCGTTCCCAGCCGATCTCCAGTTACACATGGGATCTGTTGTCAGCGCAAACGACGGCTTGCCCTTCCACTCCGTCTCATGGTAATAACTGCCCGTTAGTTGACTATTAAAAAAACAGCCCAAAATACGCAGACAGCTGACCACTTACACCGTATTTCTTTGTTTGTTTACATCACTTGCCCTCTTGTGTTACGTGGGCCCTCGAGCCTGAAGTGTATTAGTAATGTTTCACATCAGAATGAGCAGCTGCTTTTCACATAAATTCTGTTCTAAATAATATGACATGCAGTGTGGTTCAAAAGTAGTTGCGGGGTGCGTTTCCCAAAAGCATAGTTGCTGACCTACATAGTTCTTCCATTCAGTCAATGGCTCCAACTATGTAAGTTAGCATCTGCGCTTTCGGGAAACGTACCCTAGTTGACACTATCTGTAAATGGCGGCAATTCCTGAAAAAGGAAAGCAAAATGGCTCTGATCATCAGAAGATTCAAGCTTACGGTCTCTACTTTAATGTCATAAGTGTCAAAACCAATTTGCGGGAGTACAGAGCCAAATAAATAATAATTGCGAAGCCATCCAAATACTATCTGATTCCAGTGTAAGTGCTGTGTATTTCTATTTGTATTTTGTCCCACAATTTCTCCTTTCCTCAGTGAAGACCAGGATTGGCTTCATAACAATATGAAATGTTTCTGTGTTGTTTTCAGTCATAAATTTGAATACACACTGGAAGCTCTCAAGTCACTGCGGCAGAAATCTGGTGGCGACCCGATGACTTACCTCAATAAGGGCCAGTTTTACCCCATCAGCCTTCGAGAGCTCGGGAAAGGAAAAGCTCTCTCTACCTCCACCAGCAAGGCGCGGGTACGGAGCACACTGCTCTCGCTGTGATGTCAATGTACAGTGCTTAAAGGGGACCTATTATGCTGATCCTTCTTTTAATACATGTTAGTAACGTTATAATGTTAGTTGTCCATACTCAAAAGTTAACTGAAAAGTTTCTAAACATAAGATACAGGGGTTTTGCCGTAATCCAAGGACGTGATTTCGTGAACGTGATTTCCTCTCTGAACAGCTCCTCCCGAGATCTTCGTGAGATCTGGGCAAAACCTGATGTCAGGTTGTGCCGTCCAATTAGTACAGACCTAGCCAGAGCCAATCACGGTGATGGACCTGCCCACACCGGAAACTATTCTAGCAGGCACTAACAACGGCAGATCATACTATGCCTTAGTAGCGTCGACACTTTTGGAAATACAAAAGAAGAACCGCAGATCATTTGAGGTGCAGTTTTGTCAGTACGAAGCTGCTTGTCCATTTACTTTTGGACGCGAAGAAAAACACTTATATCTCTTCCAAAAGAGGATGCCACCAGAAATCAGTGGGTAGCTTTTTTTGTTTGCTGGCAGCAAACTGCCACGGCCAAAGGGAACATTAGCTGCTTGTGCTCAGCATTTCACCAAAGACAGCTTTATAAATAAAGGATAATTCTACACAGGATAAGCGTTTCAGCTGCTTCTCAAACCTGAAGCAGCTGCATCGATCAAGCGCTCGGAGCCACAAGCTGTAAGTAACGATATAACAGCAAATAATGTAAGTGAAGCTAACGTGTTACGGGTGGCTAGCAGGACCGCTAGCAATAGTTAGCACTAACAACTGGCCTCAAACGCAGGCTTTGTAAAATATCTGAAGATAAAGCCTGTATTGGTCGCGACTGTCCGTGACTCACAGACACATAAGCTGCAAGTTGCTTTTACTGCATAAGCCAACCTGACATGATAGCTAGTTGATTGTGGCTGTAGCACTGCGGCTAACGTAGCCAAATTACTGTTGCTAATGTTTGCGTCCTAAATATGCAAGAGTAATATCAGGGGAAATTCTACAGAAGGTATGTGAACATAAACCCCATTTGAAGCTAACTTTTAATACTTGTTTGTAATTTGGATGCTTAGTACAACTGTCCACGGTAACGGATCTTGCTGTCTGTAAAACCTGTATTGCAAGGGTTTGCCTCTGTGGTTATGACCGCTCGGTTACCAGCTACTGCATGTTAGTTTGCGTGCCGCCGTGCTAATTAAAAATGCTCCTGGTTAACTTATATGGAGTAATACTGATCAGTATGCTTGTGTTGCTTCAGTAAGCATCAATGTGGCAGTTTCATCATAACGTTGCCCGATTGTAGCCACTACAGTTGAAGCGGCTGCTTGTGATCGCTTCACTTATCCATGACCGGGATCAGCCGGATCCCTATCACAAATATCTGGGTTAGCTCTCTGATTCTACCGTGAAAGCAATCGCGAAACGCAGAAGCTCTAATGCAGTGGTTCCCAAAGTCGGTCCTGGGGACCCACAGCGTATGTCGGTTTTTGCTCCAACCACAATTCGATCCCAGAGTTTTAACAAGCTGTTCATTTTTAATTAGCAGTTGCTTGTCAGATCGAGGACATTTTACCCCCTTAAACCACATTATGACAGAAATGGCTCGCATTCCATGAAATTTCAAAGCCCAACATTCATATTTTTTATTTTGATGTATTCCACGAAGCACGACAATCAAAGGTGGCAGTATGTTTTATGTGATCAAATGCAAGACTGCAATCAGTCAGTAATCTGGTGATTAGGGTTCTGAATTCAGGTGCTCAGGTTCTTTCCTGAAACCAATCAAGTGACATTTAACAGGTTTGACTCATCGTTTGCTTTGTCTTTGAATTCTTAATTGCCTAATAATTGTTCGCTTTAATGACCTTGGGTCCACAATTTTATCTACTAGAAGCCCATTTATAGATTCATGTCATCAGTTGCAAATTTCCATTTTTTTATGTTAGAGAAGTAATTTCCAATTTAGCACACTATGAAATGATTTTCATCATGGCCATTTTTGACATGTGGTTTAAAAGGATAAATAATCAGCGTGAACAAGAATAGTGCAATCAAGAGCAATGAGCAACTCATTAGCATTCTAAGATTGGAGCTGTGGTTGACACAAAAACCTGCGTACACAGTGGGTCCCCAGGACCGAGTTTGGGAACCACTGCTCTAATGTATCTGGTATAACAAAGGATTTCTCTGCACTACCGTGACATAATTTCATCCCCCTTTAGAAATTGTCGTGGGTAACAAAAAGCTGAAAAAGGCGGAGATTAAATAGGTAATTCTTTCCTGTAGAAGTGATCGATTTGCTGGTTCCACATAAGCAACTTGTCCACGCTAACAGAACTTACGGTCTGTAAAACCTGTATTATGTTCATAACATAACCAAGCTCTCACTAGCTGTCGCATACTATCCATAAAGCTGCTTTCACATCGTACGCGAAACGAATTTTTCGCAAGACAGATTACATTCAAAGTCAACGCAAAGACTTGAATACACGAGTTATGGGCGCCTTAGGCAGCTTTCACACCAGACGCGAAACTAACAGATTACATTCAAAGTCAATGCAAAGACTCGAATACACGAGTTATGGGCATGTCAAGCCGCTGGTGAAAATGTGGGTAGTATAATGATAGGTAACACTGGTGAGTTTAGCGGTCAACAGTATAAGGGTGTGTAGTGCTTCTATGTATGTAAATCATAATACTGCGCATCTGCACCTTTGTGATGCTTTATGGAGTGACTGTTGAACTCATAGCATTGTCTGTCAGTGAGTGGATGTGGTTAAGTGCGTATTCTATAATTTCAGAGTGGAGGAATGACTACAGTGAGAAATCAGCCCCCTCACAATCATTTGTCAGTGTCCTAGCGGAAAACAGTTCTTTGTTTAAGTTTGCATTTAAGGGTGCAGTGATGGGAAGGATAAAGTTTATTTAGGTGTGAATTTTCCAAATGGTCTCAAAGATGGTCTTAATTTGTGGTTGTTGCTGAATCAGTCGATATAAAGCTGAAAGCAGTTTGCAGTTTTTTGTTGGCCCAAGATTTTAGTTGTTTTTTAGTCTGGTGATGAAATTCTGACTCTGGTGTACAGTTTCGGTCATGTTACATGGTGTGGTAAAAGAGGGCTAACCGTAGCATGTGGTTGTGGTTATTTTGAGTCTGGAAATAGAGAGCTTACCGTAGTCTGTGGTTGCGGTTGTATTTTAGAGCTTGGCGATAGAGGGCTGACTGTAGTTTCTCGTTGAGGCTGTGTTTTAGAGCTTGGCAATAGAGAGCTGACTGTAGTTTGTAGTGGTTCTTGTGTTTTCAAGTGTTGTGAAGGAGTGCTGACTGTAGTTTCTCGTTGAGGTTGTGTTTTAGAGCTTGGCGATAGAGGGCTGACTGTAGTTTGTCTTTGCGGTTGTGTTTTAGAGCATGGCAATAGAGGGCTGACCGTAGTCTGTGGTTGCAGTTGTGTTTTAGAGCTTTGCGATAGAGGGCTGAAAGTATTGTGTGGATGCGGTTGTGTTTTAGAGCTTGGCGATTGAGGGCTGACCGTAGTGTGTGGTTGTGGTTATGTTTTAGAGCTTTGCGATAGAGGGCTGAACGTATTGTGTGGTTGCGGTTGTGTTTTAGAGCTTGGCGATAGAGGGCTGACCGTGGTGTGTGGTTGCGGTTGTGTTATAGAGCATGGCAATAGAGGGCTGACCGTAGTGTGTGGTTGCGGTTGTGTTTTAGAGCTTTGCGATAGAGGGCTGAACGTATTGTGTGGTTGCAGTTGTGTTTTAGAGCTTTGCGATAGAGGGCTGACAGTAGTGTGTGGTTGCGGTTATGTTTTAGAGTGTGGTTATATCGGGCTGACTGTAGTGTGTGGTTGCAGTTAAGTTTCAGAGTGTGGTTATAGAGGGCTGACTGTGGTGTGTGGTTGCGGTTAAGTTTCAGAGTGTGGTTATAGAGGGCTGACTGTGGTGTGTGGTTGCAGTTGTGTTTTTGAACATGTTCATTGAGGGTTGACCATAGTCTGTGGTTGCGGTTGTGTATTAGAGTGTGGTGATGCTGGTCTTTGGGGAAGAGAAGAGCAGAGAGGATCAGCTAAAACACTGGAGGTACTGGCATTCCAGGCAGCACACGGCCAAGCAGCGCTGCATCGACATCGGTAAGGGTCTCGGGCACAAACATCCTCGGCACGCGCACACACACACACACACACACACACTCGCGCATATGCATGAACAGTATGCTCACAGTGTTCACGCACTCTCACCAGCACATATAGAAACACAGTAGTCCTGAACATTCACATAAGCAGACAGACAGATAGTACATACGTGTGATGCAGTTAGTAAGTACTTGGATGGTGACACAATGTTTTGCTTTGTGGCTCCGTACGCCTACTCATTAAAATAAAAGATTTAAGAACAAAGATTATTATGTTATAAGCTTTCAGCTTTAACTGGAATTTATTTATATCCATTAACCAAACCTCATGGGAATTGACGCTCATTTCATATTGTGTCGCTAACCAAGTACTTTTAGACTTCGCTGTCTCAGACCTAGGCCTCGGGGTATCGCTCTACTTCAGACGTAACAATACACCACCCACCTACTCATTCATCCCAAGCCTGGTCCAGTGTGTAATGTTCATCTCTTTCACAGCTGACTACAAAGGCAGCTTCGACACTATTACCAACATGGAGGAGATTGCCTACAACGCCATATCCTTCACCTGGGACACCAACGAAGAGGCGCGGGTAAGAGGAAGCGAAAATCAGCAAAGAACCCAACAGCTGTAGTCCAGCTGATGCAGTCTCATTCCAATTGCAGCTGTGGTGCTGGATCATGATTGACAGTATCTAATCTTATCCAAGACTGTGCTTTGGGTGCTGTTTCTTTTTTTTGTTTGTTTTTGCAGTCCAACACGCCTGATTCAGTTTATCTACGTCTTGATTGGACATCCAGATTAGTTCATTTGTGAAAACAGATGTTGTGGCACTGGGCTAAAATACAAACCTGTGTCCACATCAGCTAATGCGGATGATATTAGGCACCCCTAATATGGATCCCGTATTCCTGAGAGAATAATACGGGGGTTTGCAGGATGTGCTCCTAATATTCCATCTTGTGATGGCAAGTGCTTCCTCCAAGTACAATTCACAAAGGTTGATGCACTGAAGCTAATTAACAATTGCAGCATGCCAAGGGAGTGCGCATGACTACTAGCTGAAGATGAAAGTGGCGCTATGCATCAAATGGCATTAATTTAAAATGTTTCCTTACCGCTAAGTTGAATAAATTCAATACAGTTATGTGTACTGTGCATTTCAATCCATGATATCTGATTTTGTAGTGTGGTAGGGATTTTCTCGGCTGGGTGGCAAGTAAGTTTTTGGCTGAATACAAGAAGTCAGTCAAATGTCAAGGCTCATTTCTTACTTCCTTCTTAAAAATGGGATTAAAAAATGAAAAATGAAAAGTCGCTCAGAGAATGACGAGTTGTCAAAATTCGGACATTGATAGTGAACAGAGGTCAAACATCAATTGCTTTATAACTGTTGAACCGATTTTTCTCAGCATTACCGTACAGGGTGTTTGCTGCATGCCAAACATGACTCAATCATGAAATTTTACATTTTCAAAAAATCCAAATTTACGTCAACAATGTGACATCATTTTGACGTGCTTGCGTCAGAGTGACATCGCTCTGACCCCCACAGCTATAACAGGCTACATTAGTAGAAAAGAATGGCGTTGAAGTTTCTATCACACCTAGAAGTGAAGTTATTTACCAAAGTGTGTTTTAGACGTTTCCAGTGACCTTGTCCTTTGACCTTGGATTACCAAAAGTAATCCCGTTCAACGATTTGACCAGATGATTAAATCCATTAAGGCGGTGCTTGATGCAAAACTGAGGAACGAGAGTGCAAACTAACGGACGGACGGACAGGCAGACAAATTTTAAAAAACGGACAAAAAGGACCGACTAACATTGTTGCTGAATTTTGGCGTCTAGTGAATACGACTGTGCAGAAATCATGTTTAATATGGTTTAGCATGCAGATAATCCCGAGGAGGGCTCACAGCAATTAGGGGTAGTTACATAAAAGTGCCAGAAGAGGGCGATGTGCTTACAAGTAAAGTGGTGAAGAAGCCGTACCCTGCAGCACTGTAAACTCGCTCACCCTGTCCCAAATTCACCCGCACATTCTCTCAGACACCCGCATTGCTGACCGCATACTTGAGTTTCCCCTCAGAAGCACACCAAGGCCCTGACTCGCGAGCCGCGTAAGGACATCAGAACTGGTACAAACCTGATTCAGCCTTGTTTGTACGGTGCGTCGCAGGGTCACCAGCAAAAGCTTTAGCTACTGATAAACCACTCAAAAGCCCTCTGAATGTCATGAAAAACGGACTTTGAACAATATAACTGTTTCAGGGCACAGAGTTAATAGACTTTATTGATCATGTAATGTAGTTGTAGCCCATTTGGTCTGCTGGCAAGGGCATACTGGGCTGGAGTAAACCACAACACCAAAGGTGTTTTTAAAATCTGAAATACTGAAGAAACTAAAGTGTGTGTCCTCATAAGGCTATTAATCTCTCCCTCTATCTCTCTTTCTCACCATCTCTGTGTGTTTATCTCTCCTTGTCGCTTTCTGTGTGTGTGTGTGTGTGTGTGTGTGTGTGTGTGTGTGTGTCTCTCTCTCTCTGCATGTACGGATCATCTGACTTTGTGTTGGTTTATAGAGTGTTATAATTTAGATTTTTTTCAACTGCGTTCCAGTGAAACTGGTTTTCAAATCTCTCCTGTTTTTCCCCTCTTTCTCTCTGTTTTTGTCACCCCCCCTCCTCCCTCTCTCTCCCTTTCTTTCTGTCTCTCTCCCATTTTCCCTCTCCACCTTCCCCACTCTTTTTCCTTCTACTCCTCCCCCTCTCCCTCTCTCTCTTTCTCCCTATCTTTTTCTCTCCCACTTTCCCTTTCTACCATTCCCACTCTCTCCCTCCCTTTCTCTCTCCCTCTCCTCATCCCCTCGGTCTCTCCCGCTCTTCTCTTTCTCTCCGTCCTCTCCTCCCCCACCCTCTCTCCTTCACTCTATTATTTTCTTCTCTCCCTCTCCTCCCCGCTCTCTCTTCCTCTCCCAATACCTTTCTTCTCTCCTCTCTTCCCTGTACCCCCCTCTCCCTCTCCACCCCCCTCCCCTCTCTCTCCACACCCTCCCTCCCTCCCTCTCTCTCCCTCCCTCCTTCTCTCTCTCTCTCAGATCTACGTCTCAGTGAACTGTCTCAGCACAGACTTCTCCTCTCAGAAGGGGGTGAAGGGGCTCCCCCTGAGCCTGCAGGTTGACACATACAGCTACAACAGCGGCAGCAGCCAGCCCATCCACCGCGCCTGCTGCCAGATCAAGGTCTTCTGCGACAAGGGCGCCGAGCGCAAGGTGCGCGACGAGGAGAGGAAGCAGACCCGGCGGAAGGGGAAGTGCACGGATGCGGCCGTCAACCTCGGGTCCAGTGAGTACCACTGAGAGACCTGTGAGATACGAAAAACACCATTAGCAGTGCTGCGCGCTGCTACACCACACAGTACCAATGCCAACATTACACACACCTACACTAAAACACCCAATCCAAATAATGGCCACATTTGTGCTGTGTTGTCCTACACCACATAGATTCTAGTACCTGAACCACAGAACCTGAACCAACATTACATGCACCTACACCAAGACCAATCCGAATATCATCCAAACCAGCGTTGCGCGTAACTATACCACCTGGCACCCATACTGACACTATACACACCTACACCAAAACACCTTATTAAAATAACTGCGGCACTAGTGCTATGGTCTCTACACCACATAGCACCTACACCAACACGACATACACCTACACCAAAACATCCAAGCCAAATAATGTCCACACTAGGGCTGTGCTCTGCTACACCACAGAGTATCAACAACAACACTACACACCTAAACCAAAACACCCAATCCAAATAACGTCTACACTAGTGCTCCATTCTGCTATACTACGCAGTACCTACACCAACACTACATACTCCTACTCCAAAACATCCAGTATAAGTAACATCCACTCTAGTGCCCTGTGCTGCTACACCACATAGTAGCTACACCAACACAGCATACATCTACACCAAAACACCAAAGAAAAATAAGGTCCACACTACTGCGCCATGAGCTACACCATGTAGTACCCACACCAACAGTACATACAGTGCTTTTTTTTGCCTCCTTCCTGATTTCTTTTTTTTTTTTCATATTTGTCACACTTAAATGTTTCAGATCATCAAACAAATTTTAATATTAGACAAAGATAACCCGAGTAAAGACAAAATGCAGTTTTTAAATGATAATTTCATTTATTGAGGGAAAAAGCTATCCAAACCTACCTGGCCCTATGTGAAAAAGTAATTGCCCCCTAAACCTAATTACTCGTTGTGCCACCCTCGGCAACGACAACTGCAGTCAAGCGTTTGCGATAACTGGCAATGAGTCTTTCACATTACTGTGGAGGAATTTTGGCCCACTCTTCTTTGCAAAACTGTTTTAATTCAGGCACAATGGAGGGTTTTCGAGCATGAACGGCCTGTTTAAGGTCATGCCACACTATCTCAATCGGATTTAAGTATGGACTTTGACTAGGCCACTCCAAAACCTTTATTTTTTTTTTTTTTTTTTTAAGCCATTCAGAGGTGGACTTGCTGGTGTGTTTCGGATCATTGTCCTGCTGCATAGCCCAAGTGCGCTTGAGCTTGAGGTCACAAACTGATGGTCGGACATTCTCCTCCAGGATTTTCTGGTAGAGAGCAGAATTCATGGTTCTATCAATTATGGCAAATCGTCCAGGTCCTGAAGCAGCAAAGCAGCCCCAGACCATCACACTACCACCACCACGTTTGACTGTTGGTATGATGTTCTTTTTATAAAATGCTGAGTTAGTTTTACACCAGATGTAACGGGACACACACCTTCCAAAAAGTTCAACTTTTGTCTCGTCAGTCCACAGAATATTTTCCCAAAAGTCTTGGGGATCATCAAGATGCTTTTTGGCAAATGTGAGACGAGCCTTTGTGTTCTTTTTGGTCAGCAGTGGTTTTCGCCTTGGAACTCTCCCATGGATGCCATTTTTGCCCAGTCTCTATCTTATTGTTGAATCATGAACACTGACTTTAACTGAGGCAAATGAGGCCTGCAGTTCTTTAAATGTTGTTCTGGGTTCTTTTGTGACCTCCTGGATGAGTCATCGATGCGCTCTTGGAGTAATTTTGGTCGGCTAGAAACTCCTGGGAAGGTTCACCACTGTTCCAAGTTTTCTCCATTTGTGGATAATGGCTCTTAATGTGGCTCGCTGGAGTCCAAAAGCCTTAGAAATGGCTTTGTAACTCTAACACTAGGTCAATCCTAACCAGATCAGGGCTTCATTCCACGTACACCCGCACTAGATATCCCAAAGCCAGAGGGCAAAATGAAACCTATGGTAACACTATGCACACCAACACTCTGCAAAACTCCTACACCACAAATTAAACAACATCCAGGCCAGCACTATGAACGCCCATGGCAAATGACACGAACACCAGTAGAAACCAACCTGCAGCATGATTCCAAATCATGTACAGAGACAACATTACCACGCAATGTTGTGCCAACATTATGTCAGTCTGCATTGATTCACCACTTGCTCATACCTCAACAGACATACCAACAACCACCCCGTAGACCTCAAATTACAGACCCTATGATGCTATTCAAACACAATGGGTCATATCCCTATCAATAGCCTTCTTTAGCCATGGGGTTCAGTTGTTATATGCTAAGAGAGAAGTCCACCGTAGCTGTGTTCAGTTTTTAGATACAGTAACTGGGAGTCCTCATCATATTCATAACGCCTCAAAGATGCAGGAGCACTGACCTCAGACTAGTTTCCCCAGACAACCTTCTCACCACATCCCCAGTGAGCAGAAAAGACAGACTGGTCCAAGATCAGCACACTTACAAAGAGAATGTTTATGAATAGGGGCTTCTGTGTCTTTGTCCGCAGTTCATGATGGGAGAGGGCAGATGCTGCACAAGACTCTCGATGTCACAACCTTTGTGGAGATGAGCGACTTTGACAGTCAGCCTGTCCTCTTCGTACCGGACTATGTGTCCGGCGTCCACCACCACGTAAGCATTTCTCATTATTCTCTGAGAGGTTAAGGAATAGAAAGTCGCTCAGCTAATTTCGGCATAGGGGGAAGGAACACTCCAGTATCCTGTAGTGCAGTGCTAACATGCTAATTTTACCGGTAATATATAAAGGCGCGGGAGCTTGTATGCTGGTTGTGATTTTGCTTCCTGTACATATAATCACAGTACAACTTATTATCAACACTGGCAGAACAGCCTCAATCTTCATCTTTCAGCTTAAATAGCTCTGGTTATGTGAGCAGAAAGGCTTTTGCTCATTTTCACAAAAAAAAAAAATCTGAGTGAATAAGGTTTTAAGCACTGGGCTTAAACATAATCAGCCATTGACAGCTTAAAATTTAATTTCAGATGAATGTATCAGTCAGGGTAAAGAAAGAAAACAGTCGCATAAGCACTGTAATGTTCACATTCTATCAGCTGTCATTTTGAACACCGCTAACAAAAAACGTGCACAGAGTGCAGAAAATTCGGGAGCTTTATTGTTTAATGTTATAACAACAGACTGTATACAGTCAGTGGTTATAGCCGAACACGACTTTGTTTACTGCATGAGAGACGCTGCCTTGGGCTGGGTATATTACACCAGAGTCAAGTTGGGAGAGAGAGAGAGAGAGAGAGAGAGAGAGAGAGTGAGTGAGAGAGGGGGAAGGCAGACCCATATGTTCTTGGAAATGCTGGCTTCGGTGGATATGAATTACATTACATTACCAGCCTCAGAGTTTAAGCAAGGACACCAACCGCTCGCTTTAAACATGCGCCGCTGCAGCTGGTGCCGAGTGGAACTTTTAACCCTGTGAATGCTTCCTCAGCCCAGCGACTGCGCTATCCAACTGGGGCTTTCTTCTTCGCAGTGTGCTCAGCTTAAAAGATAAAAGGTGGTCGGAGTTTTTTGACAATGCTGCAGTGCGGTGCTCCCCCACCGCCCAAATAAAAGAGGCACAGCTGTGTTGTCCAGAACCCCAATGACAGAGAAAAGGCCATTTTAAAAAGAATGCATTTACCCTTTTGTCAAGTGTGGGTCCGAGTGAGGTCATATCCATGGGAAAAGTTGGAATTATTGTACTATTGCTGAATGTGCAACCAAGAAAGAGCAATAATAAGTTAATCCATGTTTTATTTCACCATTTACTTTTATATCACAAGGGACTGTTCAGAATGTATATAGAGGGAGGTTTTGGGTTACTTGTACAAATAAGCATTCACAGAAAAGGATAGTAACAAGACATTTATAACCACCCGAATAGAAGTTAAAATAAAAGGGGGAGTTCACTGTTCCAACAGTGAGAATGGGACTACTGTGCACCATAACAAAGTCTGTATGACACAATAGAGTTGGTGTAACACACTGAACAAACTGGGAAACTAGGATGTTCATTCTTTCTTCCACTCAAATAACTGATATGCATTAGCCCGAAGAATGTGTGTGTGTTTCTGTTATACGGCCAGCATATCAGCTGATGAAGCCTCTTCAAATGTCTTACTAGGAGATGGGGTGAACTTCTTTCGATAGTATTACATTTTGGTGTTAGTTTTGCCTGAAATGTTATTGGCTCAGAGATGTTCAGAGGCTTTTAGTGTATGTTTTAAAAGTGTTTTCATTTAACGGTTTTCTTTTTCTCTTATTTTAGCAGCATGTCGCACAGGACGGTGATGAGGGGTGAGTTTCACTTTAATGTCGTTTTTAAACATCTAAGGGTTACTGGGTCACTCATTTTGTTTAGGCATCAAGTATGAGTGTTACTAGCTGCTGGCCATTACCATGGCTGCATGTGTGTTATTCTGTGGAGAATGGAACACGTTTCTACAGTTTATGTTTGAAGCTTGAAAATTATCCGTTTTTTTTTTTTTTTTTTGTTGTTGTTGTTGGAAGGATGTCCAGTTGTGGAAGTGAATCAAAAGCACATGAAAAGTAAAGTTTACTCTTACCAAAATAATAGTGTAGAGAAATGATGGTCTGAGGGTTTTTTCTTGGTTTTCATTTGCATTAACAGCTTCATTCCCACTCGGTGAGTTGAGCAAAATATAATGCTCGTATAATGGCGTCTCTCCTGACTTATGTAGCATGTTCCACCGTTAGGAGTAGGCTTCATTCTCTTTGAGCGATTTGTCTCGTTCCTCCCAGTGGAGATCTTAGGTCTTCACTTGCCACTTTCTCTGGTGCTGACCTTCCAATTAGAAAGCTCTGTTTTTCTTTCACTGTGCTGATGGCCTAACTGTGGCCATAGATTTGTGCTTAGCATATTCAGTGAAATTGAGTTTTGTCCAGTGCCATCCAAACGCAGTGTTAGTCTTTCCAATGGATTTCCCTTTCCACTGCACCAACAAGACATAACCAAGACCGAGTTACGCGAAGCATTTGAGTCAGCTAAATAATTGCACTTTGTAAAACATGGGATCCCCCAAAATTTGGTACATTACATGAACTAAAAAGAACTTTCCCAGGTTTTATTCAGTACAGTGATCAAGCTAAGTCCGTAATTTCACTTTGTGAAATGAACCCCAATTTTCACAGTCAGTGAGGCCTCAGAGACTGGTGCTTTGGTGTTTGGAAATGTTCCCAAATCAAGCAGTTTGGTATTTGTACTTTAATTTTCCGAAATGACCTTAGTGTGCTGCTGCCTTTTCTACTGTAGTTCGGACATGAAGAGGTTCCTGTTCCCTGCCGAAGACGAGTTTGGCTCTCCTCCAAACAAGGTTGCCAGGACAGAGAAGCCCAAAAAAGGTACTTTTTGAAACCGATGGCATAGTCACAGTATGTGACCGAAATTGCTCTTCAACTACACTATTCCTCTTTCTCTTAGCTCATGATGTATAGTCTGCATGTTATTTTATTTGCCGTCTTTTATGTTCTCCTGAGAGATTGTTTTCATGAACGAATTTGGCTTGAATTGTAACCCTCTTTCTTTCTTCTGTGGCATAAACTCTTCTATCATTCGCTATCATTTCCCTGTGTTATGTAATGTGATGTGCTTTTGCAACATAGATGAATTGTACCACAAGTAATAAAAAGAATGACTGAAAACTGATAAAAAGAGAGAAAGGCTAAAAGAGAGGGTGCCCCTGGGAAAAAGATTAATTAAGAATGAGTTTGATATGAATGCATGATTGTTAGGGCAATAGAGAAAGCTGAATTAAATTTAGCAGTGGAAGTAAACAGAATGGGGTGATGCTGAGATGAGAAAGAGACTGGCAGCACACTGACAGAAGCGCTGCCATAGAAAGCCCATTAACCATCCCAGCCAAATCTTCAAATATACTGTCCGAGTTTCTCTCTCTGTGCAGTTCATTGGTGTGAGTAAGAATCCACATTTTGACGCTGTTAGCAGTGCTGAATGGGGATCAGGGCTAGGCAATGACTTTGTCAATTTCTCTGTGGGAAAGTATTGATTTTTTCCCCCAGCATGCTCTCTGCCAGTATGTCTCTCTGTCGCATCCAGAAGTGTAGACAATACTTATTATTTTGAGAAATTTTTGGGACCGGTCTTGTTTCCGGGCTGTTTTGTACTCGATTGGGCTCTTGGGTTAATAACTAGGTGCAGGTTTAAAACAGTTGAAAGCAAGTAAAGGAATTCCCACATATAGAGTTGATTTTTGAAACCAGCATTCACAGTTTATCTTTGCGCATGTGCAACATAGTTGTAGTGTGGACTTGGGTACATTTAGGCTATAGGTATGTGTCATATCCCTGTGATTGAATAGTGAACTCTCCCAGCCACTCACCCATTGCATTCTGGGATTGGCCGCAACCCCCTGCAAACCTGTATGGATAGCAAATGGATGAATGGATATGTACCATGAATGACAAAATCTATATCATCTTGTCCGATTGCAAGAGATGCTTTATGGTGTCATTTATAGACCTCTGTACGGTTCGTGCTCGTTTCTGGGGGTGCATAATTTTGTACGATCACAGCTGACTGCAGCTTACCGGCCGCTAGGCACAGAACCCATGTTCACGTGCTTATGCTCCCGTAAAGCTAATCACTGGGGGAGAATGAGATTTAATGCACTGATTAAGTAGATTAATGTGTGTCCTTTCATCAGGGGTAAAGAGCGCCGAGGATAGAATGGGAGTGAATATAATTGCTTGTAGTTTAGTATGAAAGATGATGGCAAACCGCAATCGCAGTGGGAACTCCGGTTCTCGTTCTGTGCGCTGCCTTAAAACACATTTGTCATGGAAAAACCATAACTTAGCATAAAGTGGAAGGGAGCAGTGGTTCTCTCTCGAGAAATATGCCTAGTGTGTTTGCGTGGTGTGTCTGTGTTTGCGTACCTGAATGTGTATGTATGGGTTGTACCTCTGTGTCAGGTTGACAATCTCTCTCTCCCTCTCTCTCTCCATGTAGTCCTGCTGTACGTGCGTAAGGAGATGGATGAAGTGTTTGACGCACTTATGTTGAACACCCCCACTCTGGCTGGTCTGGTTGAGGCGGTGAGTATCCATTTTATATCAGATGTTTCACCTCGATCTGATCACCAATGTCTGCCTAGGGTTTTGACCCAACTACCAATGACATGACATCTACCTTTTCGTTTGTCCTCGCTTAAACTTACCCATTAGTATCCAGACCCATTTCTCCTTATGAGGGAAGTTATGGAGGATATAAAATAGACACATTTCTGTGAAGAGATTTTGACACTTGTGTCACCATGGGTTCTGACAGGTTAAGAAAATATTGAAATGTTTCAGTTCCAAGAATTTTCTGCAGTTGTAGTGATGCGGTCAATGTAATTTGCGTTTACCTCCGTGTCCTGGCAAATAGAAATGTTGGGAGACTCTCAGTAGAGAGTCAAACAGAGAAGCAGTTTAGCCTAGCATGAATACAGAAATTAGCTTGCTGGTTTGATGGTGCTCGAGTACAGTATGAACATGGGAGGTCCGGTCCATCCTGTACACTGTGCTTTAGCTCTGTAGTAGTTCTCTCAGTCCCTGTGACTGCGGTTTTGCTAATGTCCACAGCAATGGTTCAAACATATTGAGACACTGGGTCACAGAAAAAAACAACCATTCTGCTGGATAAGAACCATTTTTGTTGGAGTAGAAGTCATGTGGCTTAAGAAGAGATAATGGCAACAAAGAACATGTATTGTGGCAATATTGGTTGCACCCCCTGTCAGTCTGCAGTGGCATGACTTCAACCCCTGCCCAGCCCTGCAGTTGTTTTTGTGCAATGATCGGGGATCTTGATCATGAAAATTTGTGTGAATTTTAAACCTAAGTATTGCGTATGCTCAAAAACAAAAAAAAGGGCAAAAAAAAAAAAAAAAAAAAACCACTATGATTCATAGAACCATGCGTAAGCGATACCACCTGCTATTTTACTTAATCACTTGGATTTTTTTCATATGTGCATAATCTTATTAATTTTGGATAGTTTTAATGCCAAGTTTGTTTTATAAATCAGCAAAGAACAGATAATTTCTGTGCCTATGCACCGTTTATAAATGAGAACCTTAGTACCTCTGTCCAGTATCACTGCATTCTGTCATAGGAACCACTGCATTTTAACAACCTTCTTGTTGCAAGGCTGCTGCACGTCAGAGACAGCAAAGAACACTGTAGCCCCTAGTGTTAGCCTAACCTGAACTAACTGGACAAAAATTAAAATGGCACTCTCAGAAATTATATTAGCAAAATAATTAATGGCTATGTCAATATCAAAGACCAAGCTATACATTATCTACAAAAAAAGAAAAGGCGCAGGAGAAATACACGCTTGAAGATGAAAGAAATTGTTGAAAAAGATTGATTGTATTTTTTAAGCATCTGTTCATGTTTATCAAGCTGAAAAGAGCAAAATTTCTCTGCAGTTATCATGGAGGATCCAGTGATAAATCACATGATACATTTTAGCCAACTGCATCAAAAGTCATCAGACATTCAATTCCAAAGGGTTTTATTTTGCTTTATAGCTTGCCTTGTTTCATCTTTCTATATGTGGATGAACACAGTAACCTCTGTTTTATGGTGTCCTGTTCCTCCTGTTTCTAGGTATCTGAAAAATACTCGGTCCCATCAGACAAACTGGGGAAAGTCTATAAGAGATCTAAAAAAGGGTATGTAATACTTTTTATGTTCGTAGCCCAGTCAAACCAATGTTTGTATCTCTCTGTTCAAGATCATACATGAGAGACATTTCAATAATATTGCTCAGCCGGCTATTGTCCTTCACACCGTAAAAAGTTTAATTTTTTTGTTCTGTATTTACTGTTACGATGGTAGCAGGGAGGAAGTTCAGCTGTTTACGTTGCATACATGTGGCGTGTGAATTACCCCAAAGTTTTTTTTTGGAGGTGCACACCCCACCCACTCAAGAGCATAGGTGCTGATGTTTCCCAGAAATAAGCAGAAGTACACATTCCAGGTGTCAAAAAATGAAAGCCCTTGTTCATCTTCCACCCATGAGTGTAGCCAATTAATTATGTTCAACAGATCACCCTATCGGACGGGTTGTTCTAATGGGCAAATCCAGGTGGTTGGAATTAATGCTGTGGAGAACTTTAACTTTCTGAACCTAGATTTTCCTCCACCGGAAATAGAGAATAAATGAACCCCTGAGAAAAAAAAAGTGGTCTAAATCCATATTAGTCCTTTTTTACGTTCAAATCTTAAAATGATTCCTAAGTGGTCAATTAGTCTAGTGCAATAATGGACTAACTCAGTGTAGTTCCCATGCTGTTCAATGAGTGGGGCATATGTTCCACACTTCAAGAACATGTAAGGTGCTCAGTGCAATAGAGGTCCAAAATGAAAAATAAGTTGGACCGCTCTTGTTCTAAGGGGCTGAAATTGGCAGTCTCTTTGTATTTTTATCAATCGTCTACATAGGCATCTTAGTTCTGCCCCTGGGGTGAATAAGTGCACTAATTAGAAAATCCCGGTAATCAGAATAAAATTCTGGAGTGGATTTTGAATATCTCAACCTGGAAATTTTACCTCTGGTGAAAGGGGAACCCCATAACTTCTCTCTTTCTCCATCAGGATTCTGGTGAACATGGATGACAACATCATACAGCATTACTCCAACGAGGACACCTTCCAGATACAGTTGGAAGAGCAGGATGGGGTTTACAAGCTTACCCTAACAGAGATCTGAATGGGGATGGAGGGTCATTGGGGAGAGCAGGGAAGTGTTGGATAAATGGCAGCAAGGAGCCCATTGACACTGGTCTCTGTCTTCTTCTGGTGAACTGTGATATCACCGGCAGAATGGACATTGGGCATTTTGTGAACTAAATTCTTTTTTTTTTTTTTCTGTATGTATGTGTGTGCACATATGTATGTAAAAGGCCTGTTTTGGCAATATTCTATGAAAGTATAAATATTTCAGGTTATCTATTATTGTGGTGCACATGTTGGATTTATGCATGCTCAGGGTGATTGAACTTAAAATGTACTTAAAATGTGGCACTCTTGAAGTGCTCTGACCTTTGAACTGTGGTGCCTCAGGGTTTGAGAAATGTTCATTCCACTCCATAAATGTGGAGGTCCTTAGCACTGAGCTTAATCATCAAGAGGGCATGCCATAAAATGCCATTTGTGATGTGAGCAGAATTACCTAGTTTATTTATGGAATTACCTTCTTAATCCTCACGGGCTCACTGTAAGTTGAGATCGTCCTATGTCTGAGTTGCCAGGCAAATTATGCAGTCTCGGTTTATTTGTGACCCTTGTGTAAAGAAATTGGTTGACTTTAGAGTAGTGCGGGTAACATAGTCAGTCTGTCAGACACTGAAACATCTTTGAGTTGTTGGGTGAGACTGAGTTGTGGGGCAGGCAGTTTGAGGCTTGACTGTTCAGAGGGCTCTGCTGACCTCTAGCTGAGGGAGGACTCAACTGCAAGTTGGAAAACTGTCCAAGATAAATTAGATACCATTGCTATAAGGAATGACTCATGGCTCTGGAATCTTGTTTTGAAACACAGTACCCAGATGTAGTGTTTATACATTTCGTATCACATGTCCTTTCACTGGCGTATTGTACAGTTTTTTTTTTTTTTTGTTGTTGTTGTTTGTTTTTTTGTATTGCTTACTCAAATAGATATGTGGCAGTAGGTATCAGTACCTGTTTTTCAGATGAAGGGGTAATTTAACCACTTGTTTCCCGTATATTTACATTACCGCAACTCACGCCTGCCCGATCAGGTGGCTTATCGTACTTGCCCGGAAACGTGTGTACTCGTATTACTGCCGACCAGCTCAAGTCCCGGAGTTGCGTCTTATCACATTGCTCGCTTTGCATCTAAACACGCAGAACTGTTATCATGAATGCTTTTTGCTTTGCATCTAAACACAGACAATGGTTTGAGTTCATGTGACATTATGATTGGTCTTGGGTGATATAAGAAGTAACGTGCATATATTCCATTACTTTCAGTTTGTAAATTTTGTTTCGTTCATTTTCACCGTGATCACATGATGACTGCCAAACGAACTGATGCTGGTCCTGCTGTGGCAGGACAAAAAGCTTGTGAAGATGCTGTCAACCCGCGGGCCACATGCGCGAAACAGTGAAGAGGAATCGTCAGGGTGAGCGAATGGTGAAACCACGATGTATTGTTGATAACAACTACAGTATGAGCGGTGTTGATCGCAGTGATCAAATGACTATTCGCACCCGCCGACTGCGAAAAAGTTGAGACTGTGCAAATCTTGTGTAATTTGCGCCAAGAACGGTGTAAGGAAAGAGTCACGCTCCATGTGTGTGAGTTATGAGATTCCGTTATGCGTTGAACCGTGTTTCCAAACTTGACTGTCAAGAATCTTTTACGTACGTTTTTTCTCATGTCGCCGTCAGTATGTCACCTCGCAATCTGTTTCTTTGTAAGTAAAAGATGTATATAGCGTAATTGATTGCATCATTATCGTATATCGCATGAACTCAAGTCAGTGTTTGGATGGTTAAGATGCTAAACAGCACAGTTCTTATCACCCATTACGCCAACGACCATCAGGGCCAGCGCGCACGGCAGCACTCACTGCTGCCCTGTTAAACACGACTCGCATGAGCTATCGTTCATAGACGGATCCAGGACTCAAGCCCGGCGATTGTTCGCGAGTAAACATGGCTCCGAGCGCTAAGTGGTTAAGTGATTACTGTGAAACTTGGCTGAGCCTGCTCTGAAAATATGTGCTGAAATAGATCCATAATTGGCCACAGACGGGGTAAAATGTCATTTGTTCTTAACCCTTTCAGTTTAAGGTGTAGATACTGTATACTCTATCATTAAGAACACTGTTCTGTGCTATCTTTTCATCAGTCTCATTTTCGTTCAATTGAAGAAAATCTAAGGCTCTCACAGAAACTTTGGTCAATCATTCAACCTCTTCCTCTGACCTCAGATAAGGTTGCCACTCAGTCATCACACAGTTTTTTATGATCATCTGTACAGCCAGAAATTATTTGCCAAGTTATGGCCATAATAATCTCTTTGTACTCTTTTAGGGGTTTATATCTTACTGTATAAAGCTTTAAAGCATTTGTCTTTTATGAGAGTGCTAATACAACTCGATAATGGAATGAAGACAGCCATTTTGTCAGATTAGTCAAATTAGGAATGCATGCACGCACAACTAAGATTTAAAAAATACAACAAAATGTTTTAATGTCATAGATCATTAAAATGGTGTTTTGATAGCCTCTTGTAACTTGCCCCCATTGAAAGCGCTTTTACTGGAGCAAATAAAGAGGTTTATTAAAGGAATCTGAAATTCCCTCAGGCTGAGGGTGTTAAGTGCATGCCATCGTTAGAGCTTGATATTAAGAGGACAAAAGTAGAAGTATATCCTGTGAGACCAGTGCCTTACTCTCAAATCCATGTGTACTTAAGCAGGGATGTTCTAATCTGGCCCTTGAATCAAAAATATACCCTGGTTTTCTCTCCTACCTGATCATTTACTGGATAGTTAGTGTCAGGGAGACGCGATAGCGCAGTGTAGACTTGGCTTGGGATCAAAAGGTCCTGAGTTCAAGCCCTGGCCACGGTCTTTGCGGTGTGTTCTTGGGCAAAACACTTCACTCCCACACTCCACTTCATGCCTCACTCCACCCAGGTGTATAAATGGGTACCAGCAAATAGTCAGGGAAACTTGACTAAGAGCTTGGGGAGTACCTGTGATGGTCTGGCATCCCATCCTGGGGGAGTAGCAAAACTCCTAGTCGCTTCATGCCACAGAAACTGGGGTTAGCACCGGCCTGATGGGCCACTAGCCTCGGAACAGGCTTACTTTACTTACTTAGAGTTACTGATCGGTCTGTCTTCACAGCGGAGCCCTGAGTTTAAGGGAGAGAGAAAAAAACCAGCTGTTCCTGGGCCTTCAGGACCATGATTTGGGGAGCAGGGTTGAACCACTGCATTGCAAGGCAGAAGCAGATTAGTTTTAGATTATCAGCAAACATCCCTCTTGATATTTACAGGTTGTGGATCATAAGCAAATTCATACTATATTAATATATATATTAAATATTTGTTGATATATTTGTATGTTATTCAAGGTTTTGTAAGGATAGGAGGAAACTGTATTTAAATGTCATATTTGCTATCGTTGAAACTTGTTTTATTATTTTTATTTTTTTGTACAGGATAATGGTTTCTGGTTACAAAGATATTTGTGTCAAAGTATTAAAATCCAAATTTACATTTGAATGTTTATTTAAATGGTCAGGGTATGGGATTTCTAACAATGTTAAGGAATATGCTTTTTTTTTTTTTGCTTTTAAATGAAATGAATTGTACGGATTTTTTAAATGAGGGACTTTTTCAAGACTGGGGCTGAGTGCTTTTTTTTATTTAGTTTTTTTTTTTTTTTTCACATGTAATATATACCAATTGAATAAAGCCTACCTTTGGAATTTTCACCCTACTCTCCTTATATTGCAGTCAGGAACATAAAATGGAGACGAAACGTTCACGGGTCGTCATTGGAGGGCCTCCGTATATAAGCAACCATTTTTGCATTTCACATGACTGGACCATGCCACTAATAATATCAGAATATTTTTTCGCTAAAAATACGATAACAAGAATTTGACAAAAACAAAATTAAGATTGCTTATTCCCTAAGCCCCAATTTGTCCATATCTGTAGACTTGTGATACGTGGCAGAACTTCCGTTCTGGGGATCTGTTGACAGTTGTATTCGCACATGAATTGTATGTCAAAGAGGTAGTGGGTCCCAAAGCTGCAAATACCCGTCAGTTTCAGCTTGAAATGCAGTTTTTGCTGCCTGGAATCAGGCTATTAGATATCATAAACCACAGTAGTACCTTCCCATGGACATACCTGGTAAGGGTGCGTTAGTTCATTGCACACAGGTTTCTACACTGAGCATGACTTTGCAAGAAGTAGGCTGCTAAATAAGACAATGTAAATGAAGAAATTAGTGACAACCAACATTCTGTACTGATGTGAGGTGGGTGTCATATTCCATTCAGGAGATACAAATGCATTCATGCTGCAATAATTATTTCATGTCCCAGCACAAAACTTGTCTCACCTCTACAAATGTCCTCAACATAACTCTGGCAAGGTATATTTATTGAACGCCGTGGTCTCAGATTGAATCCAGCATCTGAATGCCAATTGTAGCCGGCAGCCCTGCTAGGGAGACACACAATTAGCTTTGCATCTTTGAAGGTGGACAGAAAAATGATACCACTATCAAGAATTGCAGGGACTGTTACTTAAACAACCCCATTGTGTGTGTTCTGCACACGTGTATGTTGGAGTCTCATTCACTCCTGCTGTCTGTGTATGGCCTGGGACAGTGGGGAAAAGGCGCACTTTGACTAGAACAGTATTTCAGAGAACCAGAGTCGTGTTTGTTCTCCCTAGCTGGCTATAGGGGGCGCTTGCAGGCAGCTTTCTAAGTTAGACATTCTGATATCTAGAGGGATTGGAGACTCCAAATTTTGGACAGGAAAAAAAAAAAAACAATATTTCCTTTGTTGCGAGTGGAAATTGATTCTGTACGAAGGCTGCCACTTCCGCGCCTGCGGTTATTTAACGACTTGCCTGCACTCTATCTACAACATCGTGTGTTTTATCAGTGATGGAATAAAATGGTCACCAGCTAACCTTGTTGAGAACATGTCAAGGACAGATATAAGTTCAGACGGGGCAAAGTAATGCTCTCGTGTGCCGAGGAAGAACTAACCTTGAAGTAACGAATGTTCTGTGAGTGTAGTGGAGTCCGGAGGAACGCTGTCAGTGCTCTGTGAATGCTGAGTCCGGAGAAAACAAGAAGCATCTGGGGTCCAGCAGTAATGCTAGAGACATTTATATATTTGGTCCTGCATAGAAGTAGGTGGATCAAACCTAGATTGTGGGCATTCACAGCTGGGTGTGATTATTAAGCCAAGATGATATGGGTGAGCCAGGGTGGACCACGGTCTCCTATACACTCCATTAATGTTGTCTGAAACGGCGCATCCAGTTACAAGTGCCTATCTCGGCAGTCCTGGTCCATCTATAGCTTCAGTGCTGTGAAAAAGTAATTGCCCCCTCTCTGACTTCCTCTATTTTTGCTTATTAATCGAATCTCAATGTTTCAGATCATCCAACTAACTTCAATATAAAACGAAAATAATGTTTAGCCTGCCCCAGACACTGCAACTTTGCCTGAAACAAGTGACGCGCGTGTATATTGCATCAGGCCATGTTGCACCGTGTGGGGATGGTTTTTGCTGCGCAACTTCCTCCCGTGACAGTGCAGCAGCATATCTAGCATGCTAGATATTTTTGGCGTCCATGAGGAAGTTACTCACCGTGTGGGGGCTACCTGCTGCAATGTTACGCGTGCTCGACCAATCTGGCGATGCAGACCCATCATATGATGTGCAGGCCATCGCATGATACAGAAAAATGGCGGCACCCTCTGAAACTGTAACAGACATCCTGGCCGAGGATAAATTAGTTGAATTTTCTGTATCATGTGGCTCGTCTGCACATCATATGATGGGTCTGCACGTTGTGATTGGTCGAGCACGTGTAACATTGCAGCAGGTAGCCCCCACACGGTGAGTAACTTCCTCGCGTGACGCGAAAATATCTAGCATGCTAGATATGCTGCTGCACTGTCACGGGAGGAAGTTGCGCAGCAAAAACCATCCCCACACGGTGCAACATGGCCTGATGCAATATACACGCGCGTCACTTGCCTCAGGCAAAGTTGCACCGTCTGGGGTAGGCTTAAGTAAACACAAACTACAGCTTTTAAATGATAATTTAATTTATTGAAGGTAACAAGTTATTCAAAACCTTTATCACCTATGTGGGTGATATGTGTTCACACTAATGATTACTTTTTCATCACTGTGGAGGAATTTTGGCCCACTTCTTTTGCAGAATTGTTTTAATTCAGCCACTCAGAGGGTTAATGCAGAGGGTTTTTGAGCATGAACTGCTTGTTTGAGGTCATGCCATAACAGATCATTTGGATTCAAGTCGGAATTTTGACTAGGCCCCTCTAAAACCTTCCTTTTGTCTCTTTTGAGCCATTCAAAGGTGGACTTGCTTGTGTGTTTTGGATTATTGTCCTTCTGCATTACCCGGCAGCGCTTCAGCTTTAGTTCACAAACTGATGGCCAGACATTCTCCTTCAGGATTTTCTGGTACAGAGCAGAATTCATGGTCCCATCGATTATGGCAAGCTGCCCAAGTCCTAAAGCAGCAAAGCAGCTCCAGATCATCACACTACCACCACCGCGTCTGACTGTTAGTATGAGGTTATTATGATGTTCTTATTGTAGAATGCTGCAAATCCGTATGCCAGATATATTGGGACCCATGTCTTCCAAAAGCTTCAGTTTTGACTCATCAGTCCAGAGAATATTATCCAAAAAGTCTTTAGGGTCATCAAAATGTTTCTTGGCAAATGTGAGATGAGTCTGTTTTCACCCGTTTGGTTTTTGTTTGTCTGTCCATCTGTCTGTTGACAGGATAGCTCAAAAAGTTATGAACGGTTTCGCGCGAAATTTGGTAGGATGATAGGTGGTAGTCCAAGGATGACTTGATTCAATTTTGGAAGTCATCCAGATCATATTCTTTGACAAAAAAGGATAGATATATGGTGTGGCAGAGGTATGCGTTCTACTGAGTGCCCTCTAGTTTTTATCTTGCATCCCTCCCATAGTTGCCATTTTTTCCTAGTCTCTTTCTTATTGCGGAATCATGAACACTGGCCTTAACTGAGGCAAGCGTGGCTTGCAGTGCATTAAATGCTATTCTGGGTTCTTTCATGATGTCCTGGATGAGTTGTTGATGCTCTCTGGGAGGAATGTTGGTAGGCCAGCCATTGCTGAGAAGGTTCACTACTGTTCCAATTTTTCTCCATTTCTAGATAGTGGTTCTCACCGTGGTTCACTGCAGTCTAAGAGCCTTAGAAATGGCTTTGCAACCCTTTCCAGACTGATAGCTGTCAAACATTTCTCATCTGCTCTTGAATTTCTTAGATTGTGACATCATGTGCTGCTTTTTGCCTACTCCACATTGCCTTACAGGTTCTATTTAAGTTTTTAGATTCAACAGCTGGGCTTGCAGTAATCATGACAGGGTGTATCTAATGAAACTGAATCCAGTCATCACTTAAATGTGTTTAATTTTTTGATTTAGTAACTAAGGGGGCAAATACTTTTCACACAGAGCCAGATAGGGTTAGACAGCTCTTTTTCTTTCAAAACATTAAATTATCATTTAAAAACTGCATTTTGTGTTTACTTGAGTCAACTTTGTCTAATTTTAAGATTTGTTTAATGATCTGGAACATTTAAGTGCGACAAATATGCGAATAATTTAAGAAATTGAGCAGGGGGCAAATACTTTTTCACAGCTCTGAATGCGGGCCCAAATATATGAATCTGTTTGGTGAATCTGTTGAGCCAGACAGCCCTCCTATTTGTGCAGACAGCACGGGAATCATGGAGCACCTACAGCTGACAGTGAGTAGACGTAAACCTCATTCAATGTTATGGCCCCGACCACTGCACTTCTTAGACCTGAGAAGAGTGGGGCTTGATTTTTACATTGAGCACTGAGCCATCTGGTCTGGCAACGTGGCCCCACGTGATTCTCCCAACCTACACTTGGCTGTGGTCCCAGCAACTGCTATCGGAGAATTGCACGTAGGCCTTTCACGAAGGTAGCGCTCTGATGACTGTAGGCTGAATATGATGTGGAGTTCAAGACTGCAGAGAGGTGTAAAGTTCAGAGCTATACCCTATCGTACGTTTAACGGTGATTCACTTTGATATCTCAGCCACACTCATGAGTTGTGTGATGCTGTACGCACAGAGATGACGATGAAATGGAAAGATTAAGCCTTTAATTATACGATGTAAACTCACAATCACAGTGTTGTGCAGGCTATCTCAAATCTATTTTATGCAGCCTACTTATCCATGTATCTTAATCTCGCACCGACCAGCCGGAACATGGAAAAAATGACTTGCCTCCACGAGAAATAGCACCTTGAACCATCCCAGCCAAGGTCATCAATGCCAATGTCATGCACTATGATTAATGAGTTTTGACATTGAATGGTGCTTCTTGGGTGCCAAAAGCACCACATATTCATTAATTTTATTTCAATACATGTATTATAGCCATGGGCATGAGGTGATTTCTGCGCTGTGCCTCTGGTGTTTCGACCATGTTATTAATGGCAATAGATATGCAGTAGTGGGCTAGAATTGCCCACTTAGCAGTGCAGGTCAGACTGACAAACTGTTTCACCAGCCCTTTGTACAGGGGTTTGAATTATGATTTTGGCAAAGAAAAAAAGAAGGCTGCGACATCTTACACCAGAAAGTTCCAGGTGTTAAATCAAGTCAAAAAGGATAAATATGAGTCAATTTGGGCCTATGTGCAATGAGCACCATAATTACATGGACAGCGATGCATTTTTTGTTATTTTGGTGCAGTTGGCAGAGTCGATCACTAGATTTGAAAACAATTTTACATGCTGAAGAGGAGTCTGTGGACAAAAATTCCCAAAACAATCGACGATGGCTGCAGGACAGTCCTGGCTGTTGGAGGGTCACAGACTTAAGCAGTCAGTGCATGCAAAAGAAATGTAACCAAATATTAACATGATTTTTTTATTCTACGTCATAAAAAAGCTCCAATATCTTTTTATGTACTTAAAAATGATTAATGGGAGGCCTGTCACTGTCCAATAAATAATGGTGCTTATGGTATACTCTATTAGTGTTAATTTAACACTAAACAGTGCACTGTATAATTGAAGGTTTTCCCGCGCATACATGTGTTAAAAATATAATATCCAGTCCCATTTCTGCCCTTACGTTCAGTCAGCTGGTTTCCCAGACTAAGAGCAGATGCCTGCTTTGGAAACCCCATGGATCAGACATGCAGAGCGCATAGAGCCAAGGAATTACCCAAACAACAGGTGAACCACACGTTGGCAAAAACAAAACACAGACGTGATCATACGTCCTCGCATACCCAGTCTGTCGGCAACGGTGAAACCAGAGTGGCATTTCTGGTCGGAATAGAAAGCATGCCATTTGCTCCCTGATGCCTCGACAGCAATTTCTGATTGAGTAGCTGATGAGTGTGGTCAGTAGCTATATAATGCTGGCCTGTCTCCCTTTGCTCTGATCAAAGATCAGCCTTTGTGTAAATAGCTGAGGCCTGGGGCACAGGATGTAGTTCAACCTCAAATGGCCTCGGTACCGCCAAAAATAATCACATTTAAGCCTCTTACTGTATGCTAGGACTTCATCGATGGCCCACTGAAAGGGCGACAGTTACAATAGTTTGCGTTCAAATAATCAGCAAAGATCTGGGATTGGTAGACATGACTATTCAATGAGTTTGAAATGGAAATTATGAGCTACATTTTTTGGCACAGGGAGGGTGGGTGGGGCGCAAAGAAAGTTTGTTTAAAAATATTTTTTCGCTTATATATTCCAGTTGGATGCAGTCCACATACATTAAGTCAGCAGCCTTTCAAAGCTGTCCACACCTTAACTATAGGTCTATTTTTCCCCTCGGTATGACCTAAGCCAATGTAGAAAATAACTACTGCATAGCATAATCATATCTTGTTCCCTTGGGAACCCTCTCGACAGTTTATCAGTGATTTCAGAGATTTATTCGTCGTTCATAATCTATATTCAACACCCTGCCCACGAAAGCATTTCTCTAACCTGTGCGAACACAATTCTCAAGAAATACTGGTGCTGTTTGCCCACTTCCTTAGGGGATTTGCACTTGCAGACTGGAGTTTCTCTACTCTGTGTCTTCTCACCCTATGGCCAGGCATGCGCTCCAGATTCCACAGGATCCAAGCTTCCATAGGTGAGGTGGGGTTTCAGGAAGAAACGAGGAAAGGTCACTCGAATGAGGTCACAGAGACTGACCCCTGGGTATCATACACTTCCAGAACAAAAGGTTGTTCCCCGCGGCATTCACCCACATGCCTCAAACCTTCACATGCAATACATCAGCGCAGCGCGTTTGCAGGGGATCATAACAGGTATGGGAAACACTACATGCGAAGAGGTCTGACCATATGTTTGGCGCAGAAAAACATTTTTAGTTAAAAAGATTGCACTCTGAGAAAAAAAGGTAATTGAGGTAGAAGCACTTTTCACTGGGCCAATAGCCTACAGGTACACAAATTTCACCCCAGCCCAGCAATACATGATTCATTTGTGTCTCTTCATTTTTATTTTTATTTTTTTGCTTTTAACCCCTTTAACTCTAATTTATCACTTTAATTTTCCCCTAGGTTGGTTCAAAATCAGAAAAAGCTTTTTTTATATTGTTGGACCATGTCACATGGTTCATATTTTATATTTGTTGTACATTCTGCAATCTATAGCTTGTACATCATTTCGTACACATTTTCCCGTAATTTTCCAGGACAGATTTAGGATCATTTAGGATCAACCAGCACTTAAAATAGCCCTGAAGTCCAGCAGGTTTTAATACAGCAGCTACATCTGACTGACTCATATACAGGTCTGTAGGCTTTATGGGGTTAATAGGTCTTTGTCAGTTTTTAAATATGATATTATTGTACCTTCAGTATGCATTTGTAGGACTTGTTTCATATAAAACAAAAATGTACGCCCACAGTACCTTTGTTTCTGTGACTATAAGGTTGCCCATGCAGGTAGTGGCCCAATAAGGTCCTTTTTTTTTCACTTGTTCAGAAATTCTCAGCAGGGCACAGCTTTCAGCTCAGTTGAACACAGCTTCACCAAATAAAATACTGCAATATTTACCCAATAAAGGAATATAGTAAGCCTATTTAGGTTTTAAAACAATGAAAAATGAGGTGCAGGGCGTTTATCTCGACAGGAAGAGGAAGAGGAGAATGCAGTCACACATGCATTCTTGGGAAGTCCCTGGGTCATAGGCCTGTCTGAAAAAAAATGGCTGACTTGGGATTTTACATTGCTGATTCCTCATTAACAGACGAGCTACTTTTCAGGGGTGGAATGCTATGAAACTGCATTCGAATTCTCTAAAGAACCACAGAACGATCCACTCCAATGGACATAAACCAGAAACAGTTTGGCCAGTCGTTATGATAGGGGGCACTCGAATTGCCTACTTAATGAAGGAAAGGGGTCATTGGCTCCTTTGTTGCTTTTTTTCCAGCAAGAAAAGACAGGAACAACCATAGAAAAAAGGAGATCAATGGACCACATTGGACCACAATCCTTTGCAGCTGTCGAGATGGGATGCATCATTTCTGTCTCAGTTTTCTGATAAATTACACAGGCTATTGTCTGTGTAATTTATTGTAAAACACACAATTTTTCTCAAACATATACTCAGTGGCGGCTTGTGAACTGGCGATAGGGGAGGCTCAAAACAATCCCTTAAAATTAATGATTGGTCACGACCTGTTTTCTATCATTCATTTAAACTACCATTACAGAAACTCCGAAAACTCTCAACATTATCAGATGTGGCCAGTTTTCAATTATAAAGCATACCTGTCAACTCTCACGCATTTGGTGTGAGTTTAAGTGGCATATTTACGTTCCTCTGCTGTAGTCAGCAATTAATCAATCAACACGTATGTAAGAGATTCTCGCGTGGAATTGAAGTCCTTGTGCACTGGAGGGGTTGGAAGCAATGGAATTGCATAAAGGAGTTTCAAATGATCTTATTTCATTTAAACGATCATGAAACACATGCACTGCTTCCAATCCCTGAATAAAGAAAAGCGCAAGAAGTCCAGAGTCGTAATCAGTATGCGTTATAAATGAAAACTGGCCACATATTGATAATGTTGAGAGTTATCGGAGTTTCTGTAATGGTAATTTAAATGAACGATTGAGAACAGGTCGTGACCAATCAATAATTTTAAGGGATTGTTTTGAGCCTCCCCTATCGCCAGTTCACCAGCCGCCACTGATACCAAGGTACCTTCAAAATCTCCCAGCAACTTTTGCTTTACCCATGTAACATTTTTGCGATGAAGGAAATGTGAAGAGGTAAGGAAAAAAACCACCTGTTTTAGACAACTTGGATACTCCCTTCGAGGTCTCTGAATACTGTGAGGTAAGTTGGAATTCATCATCCTGACTCCTATCTTTTCTTTTCAGAAGGACAACAACTCCCAGAGAATCCCAGCATTGCACCTCCCTCCCCATGGAGGCCCAGAAATACCACAGCTAAACTTTGATACATATAATGTGGTTTCCAAGACAACAGCCTGTCATTTAGCACCAAGTGTATCTTTTTGTCATGCAAACATCCTTGCATTTGATTTGTTCCCAGGCATACTGTACACTCTTATATGGATCAGCCCTTTTCTGCCACACTTTGCACGATCCAAGATGAAAAAATCCAGGAAAAATATTTTCTCGATATGTCACCCCATGTGTTGAAAAAAGTAAGTTTCAGCCACCTGTATAATATTTTAAAGGTACCCCTCATGCCACAAAAACAGCTCCATCCAGCCCAATCTCATCCCGACTTTTCATATAGTGATGTACCTGACCAAAGGAGGCTTTTTGTGTCCTTATTTGATGCCAGTTTAAAACGAACCCTACCCCCTGACCCCTAACCCTTAATGCGAGTCTAACCCAAAACGTCAAAAAAGGACACCAAAAGCCACCTTTTTCATTCTATATTGACGCTTGGTCAGGTAGTGTCACTATATGACGTGTCGGGATGAGAATGTGTTGCTCTATCGATTTGATGTCCACTTGAAGGGTTAGGGTTCAAAACTCCCACTTCATACAAACAGCTCATCTGGTCCAATATTTGTATTTTTGTGAACACACTCACGCAGCACAATACTCTGTGAGAATGGAAACGCAATCTGGGGAGTACCCTTCCAAATGAACTTCACGCCAAAGAGCTCCAATGGCTGTATAAAAATTTCAGCACTCAGTTAATCATTGAAACATTGAAAGTATTTTATTTACATTTAGGTCGGGCCTGCTGGGTTTTTTTTTTTTTTTTTTCAGACTAATGACTAGGACTTGGTTTTCGCCACAATATGATAAATTATGTTCACAAACTGTGGACACCCCGTGCACAGCAGTGAGTCCTGGGTGCCGGACAAATTCATAAACAGTAAGACAAAATACCAGCGCCCACCAGGATACTCTAGGCAGCACTTTTTTTTTATTTTTTAAAAAAAAAGTGCATTAGAGTATCCTGGTGTGCGCTGGTATTTTGTCTTACTGTTTATGATAAATTATGTATTTGCATGGCAGGTGCATTAATCTGGGAGCAAACAAATTTGTCGGACTCCTTTCCTTAAAGTGCAATGAACCTTGCCCAGTTCACGGTGATATGTGATAAGTCTGAAAATTACTAGGGATGGGCTTTCTAATAAACCAAAGGACAACTGCTCTCTGGCAGATAAATCATCCAGTAGGCAGGATTCTAATCGGAGAGATTCCGGCCAGATGATTCTAACCAATAGGAGAGCACCGACTCAGGTTTGCTGGAACCAATGATATCACGAGGAGCCAATCTGAATCTATAATTTCCCTCTGCAGACATTTAATGGAAAGGTTGTCTGGGGTCAGGACTGGCAGTATTCATAAATAATTTTTAAAGCCATATGGAGGAAATTCCGGGCTCCACACAGTCCTTATGTGACTGGACTACGGAGGCTAAAACACTTTCGTACTTTTGTTTTCCCTAATGATTCTAGAGTATAAATGTATGCATAAGGGAGTAATTTGATAGTACTCACATAAGTTGAGCTGTGTGCATATTTTCTCTCTCTCTCTTTTTTTTTTTTTTTGCTTGTAGAAAACTAATATGTTTGCCACTAGTCCATTCCCAAATGAGAAGGGGGTGTGTGCGTAACCTTTCCTCCAGTTCCAGCTGAGTTATTTGGCCCTCTTACTTAACACACAGACGGCCCCCCCGCCATCGCCCATTCCCCGCCCTCTTGCCGCTTCAGCTCTCCACTTGGCAGTCTTTTCCATGTACGCAGCCAAAAGCTTCAGCTCACTTCAGGTCACGCTTCTCCCGACGCTAACTTCGGCGGTGAGGACAGCGCCCCTCCTGTGCCACACCGCAGTGATGTCATAGCTCAGCGCGACCCCAGCAGGTGCACGCAAAACACCCCCAGGGCTTTCTCCGCGAAATCCCAGAATGGTTTGTTGATGTGGGAGGTGGAATAGCGTGGATTCATCGCTTTACTCGAGCTTATTTGAACCTAACTTGGTACTGATGAAATAAAGGCCATAATTAAATACATGACTGAAATTGCCATGGTTACGATTTTATTCACTCATTTTCCAATACATTTATTACAGAATAATGAATGTATTTATTAACTTGTTTTGCAATGGTGAATGTAAGGTAAGGTAAGGTAAACTTTATTGTCCCACCAGGTGGGAAATTTTTCTTGGGCTAACCACCCATACTGCAGCCATTAAAATAAATAAATTAAATAAAATGCACAAGAGAACAGCATCATGTTGTCATTACCATAACATATCTGTGGAATTTCATAAATGGGCAGAACACAGTCTTTATTGGCTTTTATTTATTAGGCTTTTGTCAAGCAATTGCTTGGAGTCAGCGTGCGAAAATAGTACGCAGTCAAGGAATCAAACCTCGGACTTCACGGCCGCCCAGCCTCAGAAAAAGTGACATTCAGAGATTCTTCTTGATTTTCTGAGTCAGCAAGTGGAAACATGTTAAGCGAGTGATACTTCCTCTCCCCTCCTCATATCACGGGACAAGTTTTGAAATTCTTAGTTGAGGTCGGTCGAGAATTGTGCATGTGATCATTTGCATCAGGCTAAATTAATTGTTCTTAACAGGAAGCTCTCTCACGTATCCCTGTCACTTCAGACTGACAGAAAAAAAATCACAGAACATTTGTTTGCTTGGTCAATGTGATACATATTTATTGCTCATCGTGTATTAAAATTGGGTATTGCAATGTATTGTCTTTCATTGCTGTAAATATACAAATGTTTATGTTAACAATCAGATGAGAGAAAAAAATTCAGTTCAGAGATTTGATGACAGCTACACATCATGGTGGTACATAAAATATTACACCCTGCAGAACGGGTAACGGAGAGCTACTCCGAGGAGGTGAAGACTAGCCCCTTCAGTTTCAAGCACTCGCCCTTAAATTCCTAGCTGTTTTCAACCTTCATGCAGTAAAGTGAATGGGTTCAGCACCAAGAGGATGCTGTGGAGTGTTGGGCCAGAGGTGCCCTGCCACGTAAACAGCAACACAAGAGAACACGCTTGTGAAATGTTTTCAGGAGTAAAACTGACTTTTTAAAAGTACATTTCAGAAAAATCAACGATACAGTCGCAAATTTTAAGGCAAATCTGTCTTATTTTTCTTTAAATGTTTTGCATTTCTCTTGTCTTCATGGGGATCTGTGCAATGAGTCGGCTTAGTGGCGATCTCGAAGGGCGCCAGTTTTTAATCTTAGAAAAGTATTATAAGCCTATTCGAAATATTGATTTGATGATTTCTGTGCGAAACAAGCGCATATTTTATATTCTGCTGCTGTTATATTCTTCTTAAGAGTTCTCACCACAACACGAGAATTTGACTTTCCTAGTACTGTCCGTTCATAGCTTCAAATATATCAATTGCATACAAATCTAAACAATGTTTCTAGGATTCTAGCGCGGATCATTAAGAGCTCTTTGTTGTGCTTCCGGATAGCGCAGGCGCAGGGCTCCCTTTCCTGCAACAGCAAGCCAGAAGCGTGCTAGTATCTCACGATTCCGCTCGTTCAGCGCTACGACCTTTCCCCTAGTTTTCCAGCTTCGAGTTCACCGGGTTTATTCTGACACCGCTGACTCCCCCGCTCCGCCCTCCAACAGCCACGCACCCTATTTCCTCCAATAGCCTCGCGATCATGCGTTGATCACGCGCCGTCCTTGTTCCTATTGGATAGCGTCTGATACACCTTAGTTTTTGATTGGTAGCATGTTGCCACCCGCCAGAGTTTCCTGAATTTTGTTTTCTTTTTTTCTCTCTGGGCTCTGATTCACACACAGCTGAGGATAGACTTAGCGCTAGAGAAAGCAGTTTCACTTCTACGTTCAATGTTCACAGGGCATTCACGGTGACTCTGTCTGTAGTTGCATCGATTAGTGACAGTTATCGGGATTATTTTTAAAATGCTGACTTTTACGTCGCGACACAGTTCGGAGATGGAAGAGTCAAATGGGGTGAGTGAAAATAGCGTAATGTTAAGTTATATTTTAGTGGGCTTCCCAGTGGGGTTGCCATCGTATTTCATTGGGAATCAGTGGGCTTACACCTGCTTGCTCTGGTTTCTAGTTTTGTTTTCATGTACTTTAGCATGCATTTTACTGACTTTCCTCGCTAAGTAGCTCTCGACAATTAGTCTGCTGTCTTCATATGCATTTTGTTTTGCTAGAGAATTTGAATTACTCGGGAGGTATATAGCCTACTGGCAAAGGATTGCAGGCATTGTTATGTCAGCAACCTATCAAGCTTCGTTGATTCCGCTGGTTCCATTACGTATATCAATGATTTTATTCTTTCTTGTCATATATAATCAGCCATTTTGTGTCATGACTGCTTCTCAAACGGGTGAGATATTTAGCGAACTAATTTAGTTTAACATGTGCAATGTCATAACTATGCTTTGTGATTAATTAAATACTTATCGTTTCACTTGAATAATTGTTTATGTTCATATATTGCGAGCAGTTAATGAATAAATATGAACTGACAGTCATCCAATTTATCAAAACAATAAAGTAACGTTATCTCATTGACATAAATATATACATTTTAAATTATAAGCTCATGAATTATTTTTACATGGTTCATTCTGAACCGTCTTATGCGTGACATGAGATAACCTCATTTTTTTTGCAAGCCGGTGACGGCATATCCTAGTGCTATTATGAGGAAAGGAAGAGGAGCTAGATTGTTTTCTTTGTTGTCAACATCAGAGCAGCGGTGGAGTCTTTGGAAATTGCAGTGTAGTTAACGGTAAAAGCTTATGTCGTCGAGAGGAGTGGTTTCAGGTCACGGCGACGCCGAATTGAGGACTTCCTGGTGTTTGTGCAGTCGATGCCTGCACAACGGTCTCCGCACGGTCGTTCAGCATCAGGGGCACGTTGGTCTATATTTGGCAATGGGAGGTTCCTTGCAGTCACTGGCTATGCCAGACATTGGGTGTAGCCTCGAAACCGTTGTTGAACGGTGCCGTGGCCCCTCAGAAGACCTCCCAGTATGTGCAGTTTGGCATTTAGCTGATGAGAGAATGCCCGAGCTCTGCCGCGCCTCATCCGAGCTGTAGTTCCACTATTCAGCGGACTGCCCATAAAAAGGCCTTGTCTTTGCCATTTCTCGTGACATTGCATTGTCGTGCATCCCACAGATTATCGGTACTTCTTGGCTTTGTGAAATCTTTCAACCTTCTCATATTCATTTTTCTTTTAAAATAAAACCGAAATGGAACATAAAACATCAAGTTTGGTCGCTGTGCATTTAGGTGGTAAGGCTAGGATGACGTCATTGCAAGTGTAATTGTGGTAAACTGTCATGAAAAAACCCTGAAATGTATTTGCGTTTAATGCTGATTGTAGCTTAGAATATTGGGATATTGTCATTGGTGACATTAGCATGCGGTCGCTTTTTCCCCTTCCAGTCGGAACTGATGGATGTCTACGAGTCCATTATGGAGCGGAAGAGGCACGACAGCGAGCAGTCCTCCTGTAGTGTGCTGGAGTATCATGACCTAGAGGCGGCCGAGGCGCTGGTGTGCATGAGCTCCTGGGGTCAGAGGTCGCACAAGCCCCGCCCACTGACCCCCACCTCCGACTCCTGCGACTCCCTCCTGCAGCACCCGGACCCTGTGGAGCCCCCAAAGGACTTTGTTTCCCTATCGTCACTGGTGAGTGAAATGGCAATCCAAAATTTGGAGTAGAACAGCGCGTGCCTATTTTATCGGCCATCTCGATAAGTCGTGCATGTCATCTGTCAAGGAAGACCAGTTTATGGGAGGACACTTGTCACAGTGAAGTTGCATCTGTTTAGTGTAGGATTTATGATGACAACATGCAGTAATGGCGTATTGTGAATCAGTGTGTTGGTAGTATCACTGTGTTATGCTCTTTTAATGGAGTAATGGTGTACAGTGGCTCAGTATCCAGGTAGTGTCAAAATATTTTGTACTTTTCATGCAGTGTGTTGGGAGTGTCATAGTGCTGTGTACTTTTCATGGAGTGTATAGGTATCTTCATACTGTCATGCACTGTTCATTGAGTAATGGTGTGTTGTGGCTCAGCGTTTCTTGCTCTGTGTTTTTTTTTTTTTTTTTTTAGTGCATGACCCCACCTCAAAGTCCCAGCTTCTCCGACAGCAGCTCCACCACCTCCTCCTCCCCCACAGTGGGACAGAGGCTCGTCCCGTCAGCGCAACACCCCGGTGTCATGCGCCGCGCCCCCGCCGCTCTCCCCTGCAGAGCCATGGCAACGAGCGTGATCCGCCACACGGCTGACAGGCCGACTCCCACTCAGCACATTCCTCCTCCGGCACCGAGCGCCCAGCAGCAGAGGCCGGCACACGCCGCCGATCCTCTGCCAATACCGCCGCCCCGCGAACAAAACGCCCTACCCCAGAGCTCGCCTGCTGGGGCCCTACCTCCCTCAGCCCCTCCTCCCCCCACTGACGCATCACAGACTGACTCTCAGGGCACTAGCCCCACACGTACTGAGGTGAAGATGGAAAGCATCTCGCCTTCCCCCGAGAGTGCCATTCCACCTCCTCCTCTTCCCGCCAGCATGCCTCTTTCCCCACCTCCCATAGCCAGCCCTCCAGTAATCTGCCAGATGTTCCCCGTCAGTGGCCAACCCGGAGTAATCTCCGCCTTCATCCAGGCTCAGGTCCAATCGCGCCCCGGTGCGGCCAAGCCGCCCCTCCTCCGCCAGGCCTCATCCCTCCCCCAGCCCATCATCGTGGGTTCAGGGGCAGTGATGTTCGTGGTGCCCCAGCCGCCCGTCTCCCAGGTGCCCCCTCAGTGCCCACAGACGGTTGTAACCCTGGGTAACACCAAACTGCTCCCCCTAGCGCCTGCTCCGGTCTATATGCCATCAGGCCACAACAGCAGTGGAGCTCCCCAGGTCGACCTGTCTCGTCGGCGAAACTACGTCTGCAACTTCCCGGGCTGCAGGAAGACCTACTTCAAGAGCTCCCACCTGAAGGCCCATCTGCGAACTCACACAGGTAAGAGTGAGTCTCTGGTGGAGAAATAGAACATGACACATGGTTAATGGTACACAAGCTCTTAAGAGTTTTTTTTAATATGACAGTGCTGTGCTCATATTTTATCAATGAAATGAATTATGACTTTTGTAAGGATTCCAAACAAACAGAAAATATGAGCATAGTTTTTTCCCATTAGTTAAACACATAACAGTTTATGTATCGTGTTCCATTCCCAAGGGAGAAATGGAACATGAGTCAGCGGAACAGAGACAGGAAGTGTTGTGCGTTTACTTAATTGGACACGCAGCGCTCAAATTCTGAAATATGTGCTTGAGTTCCATTTAGAAAAAATTGAAATTTACTTCATTGTTGGTGTTGCGTAAGTGCATGGCTGTACATTGCGCCCATTTTTTTTTGGGGCATTTGCTCCTAAACATTGATTTGCTACTTAATGCACTAATGAAAATTGCTCATGTAGTAATTGGCATGCATTGGTATGCACCCAAATGTGTACTTTTTTTGTTGGCGTTGAGCCCTGAAGTGTTATATAAGTACACTCATCGATAACTTTTGGAGAGATAAGGTGGTTGGTGACCTCAGACTGGGGTCGTTCGCGGTTACAGTGGTTGACAGTATTTGATTCTTGCTGTTCTTTTCAGGTGAGAAGCCTTTCACCTGTAGCTGGGAAGGCTGCGATAAGAAGTTTGCCCGTTCCGATGAGCTTTCCCGCCACCGTCGCACGCACACGGGTGAAAAGAAGTTCGCCTGCCCCGTGTGCGACAGACGCTTCATGCGCAGCGACCACCTGACCAAGCACGCGCGGCGGCACATGAGCACGAAGAAGATTCCCTCATGGCAGGCCGAAGTGCGCGACCTCAACAAAATGGCCGGGGCCAAGCCTCCATCCGCACCGGGCACCGTGGTTCCCCTCAACGTGTTTACACCTGCCTCAAACTAATTCACCCTCATAAGCCAATCAGCTGCCTCAGGACTGACCTCTCATCCAATCGCTTTCAGCGATAAAACAAAAAACACTGCTGCTACCAGTTCATGGACAAAAAGACTGATCTTGCACTGGAATTCTCTCTTCTGCTCATTTGTACATATTGTATATGTTTTTTTGTTTTGTTTATTGTGTTCTGTATACTGTATGCTCAGTATTTGCCAAAGCGTTGTATAAATCGTCTTAATGTTTGACTGTCTTTGTATATTTGTACATATGCACATCTATATATGAATGTATTGTGTCTCTCAATCTGCATTTATTTACGGAGTATTGAAAATGTCATTGATACGAAAGTCTGTAAGTGATCAGTATTATCTACTGTGATTGATGCATCCTATCGCATTTTTCATATTATTTAATAAATATTTGTAACAAAGAATTTTTGGGCTCACGTGGCGTCTCTTCATCGTGTTTTTGTGCAGCTTGTGTGACTTCATGTAGGTCAGAGAGTTGCCACATTTACTTGGATTTGCTGCAGATTTCATGATTCAGTTTTCAGTGACTTCGACATGATTCAGAAAAACACGCCTACACCACACATTCAACCCACAGTCTTTTCTGAAATAGCGCGTGTATTCTGCAGGCACATTCAGTTTAGCCCAGGTCCTCAAATCACAGTCCTCAAAGTCTGAAAACTGCTGGTTATCCACCCTCCCTTTACCTGGGAGTCAGGTATAAAGACAGTCTGGCCAATCCCAGGCACAAACTGTTCATTTACTAACCTGGGATAAAAGAAAACCTGGGCTGGATTTGGATTCAATGTCCAGATTTGAGTATCCATGGATTAGAATATATCTGTTGAATTGCAGGTAATGCAAAAGTAATCAGATTGGACGAAGAGTCTACCTGCCGAACTATGTAACTATGACCTATGTGTATGTACATGCGTATGACAAATAAGGTGAATGTCACATCCCACGTGACAACTTATAATCCCATGTGATGATGGGAAAATTTTCTGTGAGGTGATACCATTTAGGCTTAAGCACAACCTATAATATACATCCACCAATAAGAGCCCATTCAATCCATTTAATATATGGGCCACTGGGAAGACCTGGAGAGTTAGCCAATCCGTTGCAGGGATCACACACACCATTCACTCACACCAACACCAAGAGTCTCCAATCAGCCTGATGTGCTTGTCTTTGGACTGTGTGAAGCAATCTTTGTATCAGAGGAAACCCGCAGGAGCACAGGGAGAAAACGCAATCTCCACACAGGAATACCCCTGGCCAGATTCAAACCAACAACCTTCTTGCTGCGAGACAACATTGCTTAGCTTCCCACTCCCCAGTAAAAGTGTGTCATCTTTTACCGTGACATCATATTTCAATTAGAGCAGTGGGAGGCAGTTTTCTGGAGAGGGCAACAAATAAAAAAGCCAGAATTTGAAAATACAGCTCTTCTCCTGCAGCTCTGTCCTCTCCCCTCTCTGTCCTAAGCTCCTCCAGTAGATGAGCACCAGCACATGCCCACGCGTCATACACACAAGTCAACACAAGCTTGATCAATAGGCCTGATCAAGGGCAGCTGCCATTGAGCCAGCACAGGAGTTCAGTTCGTTTGGTCATCCAGTTGCTTATTACATAAAGGATACCTTCAAGTGCCGTTAACCTCCACTTGAAATAGAAAGGATAACACTTACATGAAGAAGAAATAACTATAGCTAACAACTAACCTTTGTAGAAGTGTAGTCAGCTCAGTCTCACTCCTGATCTCTATTTGTACATCCTCCCTTCCTTTCCTGCTTCCTCCTCTTGCATCCAAGTCCCTCCAACCTCAGATACAAGCGGGGGAGGCATGGAAGAGACTGAAGGAGAGAGGAGTCGAAGTAACAGGCATTCAGCATAATTGTTGATCCGAAAAAAAAAAAATTAGCAAAACAATCTAGATGGATAAAAGGCACTACATTTAAGAGGATCTGATTTTGGGGTGAACTGTCCACAACTTTGGAGCTGTCATTTCAAAGCGATGTCAATAAAATATGATGTGAGGCTCAGCTGCATAATCTATCCGTTGTTTTGTTATAGGCCTCTGCGATATTTTATTATCCCTGTCAGAGAATAACAGTGTTCATGACAACTTATGTATTTACTTTTACTTCAATTCACAAAGTGTCAGCTGTGTGTCACACATCCTTTATACATAACCGGTACTGAAAAGACTTCAACAAAGGATGCACCTGTGCAATCTCACTCGTAGCTCCTCTGGCGAGCCTCCTCTCTCCTTGAGATGCAATTTAGGAATTGAGACATTATTCAAGATGGGTTACAAGCACTAGGACAGGAGAGTGAAGAGATGAGGAGGCACAAAATAGAGAAATGAGCAGAATCATTGTTTGTAAACATCAGGATTGGACTATAACAATGTTTCACAAGCACACTCTTGGAGAAGCTCTGTCCTGCAGATTTTAGATGCCTCCCTGATGAATAATGCCCAATTCAGCAGATCGGCCCATATGTGGAGTTCTACGATGCGCTGAATTGAGTGTGTCAGATCTGGGAGACATAGAATGGGCAGGGCAGGGTTACTCCAGGAACAGCGTAGGGAGAGACTGTTTTATATAGAGCCAAGAGGAGGTGATGAAGTCTAGTTTTCTCCCAGACCCCTTGAATTACAATATGCTAAAAGGTTATTGCGGAATTTTTACCCAATAATGCAAATACATAAATAAAAAAGGAAAGAAGTGCATACCCCAACTTTTAATCATGATGGAAAATCTTGCGGACCAAAATTACAATTGACCTACACAATCACGAGAGAAAATGGCTTTCAATGGGTTACAAGAAAGCACGAATAAACCGTTATTTTATTTTTCATTATTTTTTTACAAGGTACACCAGAGCTAGTAGTGTAACTGCAAAATGAATATCTGGTTAATTGCTTTTTAATGACAGTTCATAACCCCATTCCATATGGCCAGCCGTAAACATATTAAACGATTCTTGATATAAAAGTCCTTCTTAAACATTAAACAATATAACATTATCTGAAATGGTCTAAAATTATTTGATTTATTCCCTTTATAATGACCTCACCGTCGAAACGCTCGTCTTTGTTTTTTGAATTTACCAGCTACGCCTAGTAACAACATTACTCGAATCGGATTACAGGAAAGAAATACGGTCGGGGGTGCGACCAATCCGAGACAACATAGCCCTGGAGCACACAACCACAGGATTCTGACTGGTAGTTCACGCCCGCCCCCCTTTGCCTTACTGACCGACATTCGAAGGATGAGAAAACAGCTGCTCGCTTTCATTAAACCAATCGCCAAAGGCGCGGTTACACAATATACTGAGTGTATCGTGTAAAACTAAAATGTTGGGAGCAAATTTCGTCTAAGCTTTAAAGTGGTGTCGTCTTTAGGTAGAACGCAAGCCAAAATAAATATGCATGTATTTCAAAATGAAATTTCTTTCAAGTGACAAATAGGTCTAAAGCACTCAAAGAAAACAGGGACTGGGGTTTGTATATGCAGGCGTCACCACTGCCCCTGTTGTACAAGCCTTGGAGAGCCCCTGGCGGTAATCCCACAAATTACCAAACTGTACATAAAACGAATTGTAAGGCATTTTTTAAAACATCGAGGAATAATGAAATGTGCCAATCCAAGCCATTTTTGCCCAATTATCAACTTTTCATTAAAATTTGTTGTTCATAAATCGGGAAGTATTTAGGGGGGTTACGTAAAGCTAGTGGCCGCATTATTTTCAAGCACAAGCAGTTCAAACATTAGGTAATTTATTTACACACTGTGGTCACTGGGTAAATGAATAAATAACGATAAATTCACTCCCCATTGAAAATTCTTGTAACACTAAACCAGCGCGGACTGGGCAAGCTGGTTTACATTGTTTGGAACAGTTGCGTGCCGTCGGCAGTATGTAAAGCCAACTGCAACCTCACCTTTCAATTGTTAATTACAGTAAATCTGTCGCGGTATACTTTTCCTGATCAGCGAGTCCTAAGACCGACTAGACAAAATCCCCGGTACGACAGCGTTCTCTCCACAGGGAAAGTTCGTAGTTTTGCTCAGTGGAAATGTAAAGGGTGCAAGAAATCAACAGGAGAAACACTCAGGGCTCTCGGAATGTTCACAGCAAATTTTGGTCGTAGGATGGCTAATATCAATAAAATCCCCTCTGTATGCACCAGAAACAATCACGCGAAGTAGGACATGATTTTGATAAAAACTGTTTGAGTAAGTGCATCTGCAAATTTTAAATTTGACCATGTTATGGTGCTACAGGAAACATTACAGAGCCACCACAATCAATAACTTCCTACTCTTTGCACCAGGAATTCGATAGGCAGACTTGTCATGCTGTTAAAGTCATTGCAATTTTGAACATTAAATATTTGGCCAGGTGGTGGAGCTACAACAAAGGTCATAAAGTGACCAACATGAATCACAGCCCCTCTCTATGCAGAAATGGTCAAAAGAAGGGTGACTTGACTTCTAGCAATAGCTACCATATAAGTTCTTGGATTTGGAAATGTGAAGTCTGACGTGGTGGTGGCGGTGCGACAGGAAAGTAGTAGAGTCGCATAAAACCATAGGGTTTGTCCTGTATGCTCTAGGAATCACAACAAGAAGTTTCACGCAATTCCCATAAAAATGATCAAGTTGTTGTCATTTTTAAAAATGAGAAGTTTGGCTTGTAGGTGCCACCGCAGCAAAGGTCATGGGATGACTAGCATAAATAAGAAGCCCTCTTTCTGCACCAGAAAAGATCTCAAGAAGTGTGACATGATTCCCATCAAAACTGTTTAGTCATTGCATTTGGAAAAATAAAGTTTGACCTGGTGGTGGCATCACAGGAAAGGTCCTCTGGTTACAAAAAACAGTAGGGTTCGTCCTGTGTGCACCGAGGGAGAACACAAGAAGTTTCACGCGATTCCCGTTAAAACGATCGTTACTGCAATTTTGAAAAATCAAAAGATTGGCCCAGTGGTGGTGCTGTATGGTCATACATGACTAACATCGATAACATGTCCTCTCAACACACCAGAAAAAAAATCCAATGAAGTGTGACTCGATTCCAATCAAAACTGTTCGAGTAATTGCATTTGGAAAAATAAAGTTTGACCTTTGACTCTGCAGGAAAGGTTGTAGAGTCACATAAAACAACTAAGTTCATCCTCTATGCACCAGGAATGAACACCGGCAGTTTCATGTGATTCCTATAAAAACTGTCAAATTATATAAATTTAAAATAAAATTATGTTAGGCCTGATGGTGTCGCAATAGCAAAGGTCATAGGGTGACGAACATCAATAATAAGGGTGCACTCAAATCTCTTATTTGCATTTTCTCGCTTCCAGATCCACCATCTTGTTGGCTGTCTCAAAGTGCTCATCTCTGCTGAGAGGAGCGATGAGTGAGGAGGGAGCACTGAGAAGCTATGAGCGAGGTTACAACAGAGCAGACTTCCCAGAACGCTTTCAGCTGAAAGCCATGATGTCAATTGGCAGACACTAGCAGTAAAAAAGTGTGCAACGAATCAGAAAACGTTTGGATTAGATCGACACTTAAGTCATGAATCGCATCATTTTTCGGCTCAACAAGATAATCAGAAAAAGGGGAAACAATTATAATTTTGCTCTACATTTATTATCGGTAAAACATAAATTAAGAGAAAAAGTTTCGGTAAAACAGTAAAAACATTCAATGTTTCCATAAAATCTTGAATCAGCCTACATAAAATATTCATATTCAATTATTAAAAAAAAGTGCAATATGAGGCATGATACCCCCCTCCTTTAAACATATGTGACAGTCCACAGGAAAAGGGTGTATAAGGGATTTTTTTTACGTTTTAGAGAAAACTGTTTTTCTGTGTTTAATACATGGTAAGGGATCATCAGATGCACTTAACTCAATTTGACCAAAATATCCCTGATACACCCTTTTCCTGTGGACTGTCACATATAATGAAAAACTTGCCAGCATCTATATCATAAAATGTAAAAAAAGAAAAAGAAAGCCAAAGCAGACCTGATCTTAAAACTTCAAAAAAAAAAATTTTAAATTATGAGGATGTTTGCATTGTTAGTTCATTGATTATTTAGTAATTTCTATACACAACAAATATTTCTGAGATGGCTAAATTTGAACATTTGAATTTGTGATTATACGTGTTCCTCAACAGAAATTCAGCACATTGAATATGCATTCTCTACAGACCGCTTTCCTGCACTTCAGGCAATCAGCGAAGGTTTTATTGTGTTGCCACTGTGATTTGAGAAACTACAGAGTTATTCTTAACAGTGAACAATGAATAGGGAACAAAAATTTGTGGATGCACGTGAAAATAAATACATTTTTATATAGGGGAGGCTTAATGTTATCCAATGAGGGTACAGATAGCCTATTGCCTGAATGCCCAAGTTTTAGTTTATTTTGGTTATATTTAACAATAGTGCAACACAACACAATTTTAGTGGAGTCTGTAACTGGAGGACTTCGATATTTTACGAAAACACATTAAACTGCAATTTAAAAAACCATTGCAGTCAAAATGTACCTTATGCCCTTTCTGGTGTTATAAAGCATGGGGCTATTAAGCTGTATCCTAAAGGATGATTAAATCTTTCATTTAATCTGCGGTTTTCTTGCATACCGATCCCTATGGATCACATTACGTTAGATCCAGCTGAGCGCCGTCGTCAGAAAGGACTGTCACTTCATGTGATGCTTCAGAGGAAACAGAGGCCATTTCTCAAAGCACAGGCAGCATGCTTCCAAGGCTGTATTTTTCAAGCTACGTTATTGCAGGCTGTTCCATTTCTGATGGCACATTTAGGGACAGTCTTGAACATATCATTGGAGCCCGCCCCACCTCTAGACTCCACACATGACAACAGCCACCGTATGCTGGGACTATATACTGCTCACAACCTCAAGGTCTTCAGTTTGTGGTTTCAACATTGTGAGCTATATAAGTGTACTTGGTACTCGAGTGACGGGGTCATTAAAAAGATGCTTGACCACATCCTGGTCAATGGCTGGGGACTTGTGTCTGACTGTCGTGTTGGAGTGCTGAGCTTGGCTGTGTAGACGCCATCTCTTCCCCGCTGTACTCAATCTGCACCTCCGTAGGGCCACTCTTTGAGCTCCCTGCCCCCGATGTTGTCTCGACGACTACAAGCTCTCTGTCCGCCAGTACACCAAACAGTGGGAGTGGAAAGGCAGGCCTATTATCAAGGGCAACACTTTGGGTTGAACATTGGGGGGGTTGAAGTGCCCCAATCATAATAATCTCTCCTGCGGTTTTAATCCAGTTATGACGGCCCTTGGTGCTAAATGGGCCCAAATTAATCAGCCTAGCCGGGAGGATGGAGTCGTGGACTCCCTGATATTGCTCATCAATTCGCCCAACTTTAATAAGATCAGATCAAGTGATCATATGCTTGCATCTCTCCTGGTTAAATCCTTCTAAAGAACCTCTGCATTGGCGAGAGCTGTATGGACACTACATTATCCAAATTTATCCTCTCATTGGAATGAATTATTGAGTGTTTAATGAAACTAAATAAATCAGATATCAAACGGTCATCTATATCATGATGCTGAATGTATTTTAAATTTGTTATTTTATATTTATAACTGAGTGTACATGTATTTTAACTTTGATTATTCCTGTGATTGTATTATTCTAATGGTCAGTGAAGTGTTCTCCTTTTAGGAGATGTTAATAAATCAATCAATACAAATAATGTGATATTGGGGCGAGGGGTTGTAGTGGCTGGTCTGAATTATTGCGGGGTGGGGTTTACATACCCCAGTTCCCCTATAAATTACGCCTATGCCTATTATATCTTTCTACAAAAATAAGAGTGACTGCTGCCAACCATCCAGATATTGCCCAATTACACTCCGGCCTGTGCCCTCCATACTTGTAGCTTCCATTGTTCGGCAGCGTATCCAACCGCATCTCATTAAGATGCGCTCCCCTCAGCGAGAAGGCTCCACCCCAAAATGCACAACAACCAACTGCATGCTAGCTCTGAGGGTCCTAGCCTAGAAGAGGAGGCAGTACACACTGACATATTAGACCGCCTATGTAGACCTGAAAGCTGCTTTCGACTCCATGCATTGCAACACCCTCAAACTACTGCTCCAAGAAACTGGCATCTCATTCAAATACATCAACATTCTCATGGCCCCGTACATGAACACCACCTACAGCGTTCGCAGTATTGGTCTCATTTTCGATCCCTTTGACACCACCTCTGGCATGTGGCACGGCTGCGTCGTAGCACCAACACTCTTCACTGTTGCAGTCGACTACTGGTTGAACCGGACATTGGCCCACTGTCCAAACCATGGTGTCTCTTTACACACCATCATAACAGACCTCTGCTATGCAAACCCCTGAATCAGAGGTTTGACAATCAGACACAGCCTCCTTTCCAGCACCCTGGCATTAGCGTTCCCTGGGAGGCTGAGCAGTGTGATCCCCTGTAGTTTTTCACCTTGCCATCTTCGCACTTCGCAAGATTTGACTAGATTCCTTCTCTCTATTATTTATTTTAAGCACTGTAGTGGGTGAAATGCCCAAAATCCTATCGATTTGTTTGTGGGGAACCTTGATCTGAAAGTGATGTGTAATAAGCTTACACATTTGAAGACCACAATCGAAAAATGATCGGAGTCACATTTTCACGCTGTGGAGAAATGATGAATTAAAAATTCAAAATGATCTTAGAAACAAAGCACTGAAAAAATATGCAAAAGATATAAAATATATATAGGTAGGCAGGTAAATCTTTATTATAGTCGCACTCTCACAAATACACTGAGACCAGCCAATTCTGGCTTGTGTGTGACACTGCAATATAGAATAAAAATATTTTAAAAAGCACACACACTAGTAGGCCCTAAGTCTGCGGTATCACACCACTTGACTGCGGATATAAAGCAAGCGAGAACGTGGAAAAGCCGCCTAAGCGCAAAAACAGAAGCAGAATAGAGTAGTAAGATACAGCAGACAAGGGGCAAAAATATATTAACAACTATTTACAATTAAAAACAACAATTATTCAACAAAAAATATATGATATATACAAAAATGAAAAATTTGGACTCTGATTGTTTTTCCTTTGTGGTCTTAATTTGTTGGTGAATTGTTGAGCCTTGACCCAGCTTTGCTTTTGAGGGACTCAGCCTTTTCTGGAGGCTCTTATACCACAGTATAATGCGATTAACTCACCTGCTTAACATCACCTGTTTCACATTACTTTATTATTTCAATGTATCACATCATTACTTATCCTACACTGCATCTACACCACCTTTTTTGGAGTCTGTTGAAGTCATCACATTTGAAAGAAGTGTTTTTTTTTTCAGTAAACAATTGAATCCAAAAGTTAAAGCATCATATAATATGCTGTTGTTTCAATATAGTAGAAGCTAAATGTTTGATTATAAAGACGCTTCACAATTTGATGAAGTGTTCAGGGGTGTGAAGTCCGGGTTCAGAAAGTAAAAATCCTCCCCAGAACTTTATTCCAACCACCTGGATTTACTTCGGACAGGAGATAGAGCCACTATGAGTGATCAGCTCATTCGGTGCGATAAAGAAAAACTTGGCAGGACTTTTATTTTCTGACCCCTGGATTTTACACCTCTGGGTATGTTGTCATTCTAAAATTGTCAATTATTTTTCATTGGTGCTTTGTGGGTCTCAAATTACAAAAAAAAAAAACAAAAAAAAAAAAAAAAAAAAACATTGAGACCTTTTGCTACAAGAATTATGTTTCCATCATAAGGATCTTTGATATCTAACAGTGATCAGTGTAATTTTTAAATCTGAATATAGGGCAGGCATTGCCTGGTATAAGAGAACCCCGGTGTGAAAGTTACAATATGACTTAACCAAAACTGAAAAACCTGTCCTTTACTCTGAGACACAAACAATCTGTGGAAGGGGTGTGTGAAAAAAAGATGAAATTTCTCCCCTTCATCTCCATTTTTGTTCGGCCAGAAATTTCAAAGAGACTCAGCAAGGATGGATTATAAATATTGTGAAATAAGACAACACCCATTTCTACATATTTGAATGTGGTAATATTCAGATAAAAATCTCATCTTGGCAAAGAGCCATGTGGCAATGTCCAGGGCAAAATTGGTCATATCTGTTGCCTGAAGTAGGCTCAGAAGTGACATGGTGTAGTGAGTAAATTTGGCTGTTTCAGCAAGTGCAGGCAAACAAATAAATCAATAACCATATGCAAGGTTTAATCATGGCTTACATAATCTGTTCAGAAATTGCTGCGGTATCCATGGAGAAGCTACATTATCCTCAGAAAAAGTCTCTCGATGTTCTTTCAATGGTGCCAGGAATTGGGAGGGGACATTTATTAAAGATTCTGAAATTTCCAAGTGCTGAAATCAAAATTGGCAAATACACTTTATATAATTTACTAAAAGCTGGCAATCTGGACTTTAACCCCTTATTGTTTGGTACAAATCTCAAATTTGGGAGTACATATCAAATCATGAATTTAAAAAAAAAAAACGTAACTTCTTCCTGAATGCTGTGCTGCTCAGTCACGAGTCACTTGGATGCCCCAGGTAAGGCACTCACAGGCCCCTTTGGGTGACAGGAAATTAAAATAGGCAGGAAAAAAATATTCTTCTTTTCTTCATTATGGCTTCATGTGAGAGATTTGTTGGATCGCAGAAACGATGGCATTATCATAGGACTACAGTGAGTGGAGGAAGTAAGATCAGACAGAATTGTATGTTGTGTAGATTATAGCAGCCCTACTCTGTATCTGAAATTTGAAGTCTAACAGGGAAAATGTTATGTTGGAAATTCAGCAAAGTCTGTATAGATTACATAGGACTAGAATACAAGTGTGATTTTGTTGGATACCTGCTCATGTAGGCATAAAAGGGAATGAAGGGGCAGAGAGAACAGCTAAAAAAGCAACTATGATGAAGGATAATATAGATATACTTTTTGGCAAAGGGGAAGTTAAGGCAACACTCAGGAACAAAATTATGAAGAAATGGCAAGATAGATGGAATGGGGACATTAGCGGAAGGAAATATTACAGTGAGCAGAAAGGCGTATATTCACATGGAGTGTACAGAGAGAACAGAAGGGAGGTGACATTTCTGACTAGGCTAAGATTTGACCCCACAGGATTAAATAGAACATTATTTTTGATAGGTAAAAGTGAATGGGATGAATGCTCTAAATGTAAAACCACATAAAATGTAGAACATATACTGTTACACAGTAGTAGATATAAGGAAGAGAGGATAAAGCTGGTGCTAAAGATGGCTAAGGCAGGAAGGAAATTGAATCTTGAGGGTATATTAGGATGAACAGAAGAAGGGGTGAAGGACACACAGAAAGCCATAGTGAAATGTTAGAAGGAGACATCGTAGATTTAGTGACTAGAATAGGATAGGTGTTAGTTTTAATATATCAGGCAAAGCATCTTAAATTGCTCATACTACATACTCTGGTACAGTTGGTAGGGGTATGCACCTCTATAAGATATTGCCATTCGACATAAAATCAAAAGAAGAAGATAATGAAGAAGAAGAAGTAGATGATGATATGTTGGATCAGGCAAGGGCTGCGTTCGAGTAGTCTTTTCTTCTTAGGAAAGTTTCCAACTCCGAGAAAATGACCCGGAATTATTTATGTGGCGGCCATGATACGCTTGTTAGAATTCTCTGAATGTAAAGGAAAGGCGCTTCAATGCTTCCTAACTTATCTTCTTCGCCATTGGGTACACTGACCCATCATTTTCAAAAAGAAAGGCAATAATGCCATCCCACCGTTCCATGTGGCAGTGATATTTAAAGCGACGACCAAGCATTTGACCAACCACAAAAACAAGCGTACATGACGGCAAGAGCTGCATGATCACGTCGCCAAGTGTAAGTGCACTCGGATTCTCTAAGCAGGGTGGTTGTCTTCCTTAAGCCTTTATGAATTCTACTTTACACCTTTCCTTTACCTCATGACATTTTCCATTGAGGTTAAAGAAAAGTGGTTAGGAAGGAAATAGATAGGACGTAATTTTTTGGACTATTCAAAGGCAGCCAAGGTCATTGGATGACAGCAGAAAGGCAACAGCAACAGGTGACAATTTACACTGCCTAGTCAAAAAAATGCTACCATAGCAGAGTCGATCGATTTGCGCTGCCCCAATCAAAAAATACTACCTTATGACTATCCATTTCCAGCAGTGTAGATTACTAAAACGTATAACAGTCACAGTATTAAGGCTCCTTAATGAATGTTTATTGATAGCAAACAGGGGTAAGTGTCCCGTATGAGTATGCGGAGCATATATCTATTTTTTTTATATAATATAAATATATTTATAAAACATCTTTATTCCAGAGGTTGCATATTTTGATAGACCGATATATCCCCCATTATATACTGCTCCCACTATAGAATCATTCATATTTCATTACTACTCACTCCAAATATACTGTAAGAATATGGGAACATGTTTTGATATTATAATATCAACAGTAAAACTTCAGGGGTAGTGTACATTGAAAGACCAATATGCTCTATCAAATATTGCTCTCACTGCAGAATCATCTTATTTCTCATTGCCACTCACCCCAAGTACACAGTAAGAATATGGGGATCATATTTTGATACCATATCTGTAAGATATTAGACGTAGCGTATTCTGATAGAACATACATTGAGTTACGGTTGTGTTCTAACGATTTATGCTGCCGATTGCGTAAATTTATGGGCATGGGAACAAAGCCCAAGACTGCGCGCCCGCGCATGCGTAGAAGCGTTAGGTAGCAAGTCTCGATGGGTAGAACACCGGTAGCGTTTGACTCTCCCCACCTCCACCCAGTCGCTGTAGAAAGGGGAGTGGCTTTCAGTAAGTTTCTGATGTAACCAAGAAAGGTTTTTGTTTTGTTGATATTTCCGTGCATTTTATATTTAATCTTTACGTATGGTGGTCACAGTGAAGGGCTCATTCGATTGTTAAACAATTTGGCAGAATATATACTAGCTAGATTTGGCAAAATTCAGTCGGTCAGGATTGATACAGTACTGCTTTGTCAACCGTGCTCGATACTCGTGCCATGCAGACTTGAATAGACATCATAAATTGAGGACTTATTTAAGAGAATTACTTCAGGAACAGTTAGGCAGTATCAAATCATACAGCCTATCCTTGAAACTGGCCAGAGGAACCAGTTAACGTCACGTTAGTCTTCCCTCAACAACGGAATGCCCGTAAAACGTTGGTTGTCCGTAAATTTTCCATCAGATTAGAAAAAAATAACAAGAATAAAGAGTAAGTATCGTAGTATTTTATCGTTAATGAACATGTGCGCAATCACTTGGAATATCCCATTAATCGGCAACAACAAATTGCAATGTTAAAGTTAACTGCTGATTCCAGTTCATCGTGGATTACCTAGCTTGCATAAGTAGAGCCACCCTACTCTGATTTCTTAAACGTGCAAAGAAACCGGACTAATTTAACGAATAACACCACAGTTTATCTTCTAAAATGATAGCTATCACATAACTTGCTAAGTAAGTTCACTCCCTTGCTGCGAGATAGCTCCTGGCAAAATGTTGCAGAAAACGTCACAATGGCGGCAACGACACTCCTCGGATATGCCCATTATTATTTTTTTAATAATAAAAAAAGACCAGAACAGAACGTAGAAATGAGCCCGTCAGATAAGCTTTACAGCAAAATCATATAGTTAGCTAGCCAGGACTAATATGTTGAAACGAAACGTTACATATAGATGGCTATTTTTCCGTTCATCGCATCAATTTCACTTACAAAGGAAAGTCTCAGAACCCCCATCTTCAGATAGCTAGTAGGTCTCAGATATATTTATTTTTGCATAAATGTATGAAATGGGAAAAAAGACATATAAATACATATAAGTCTGATTTTTTTTGTCCCATGAAACGCGCCTTTTCTGAAGATAGTTACAAAACAAGCTCTTGAATTTCCCGCGATTTGAGGCAAGCCAAATCAGGAATATGATTGGTCTTGTGCATGACGATTTAAATGACCGGTACGTCCTGCAAATCTATTGGCTGTGCGTATTCGAGCGCCAAGACTTGAATAAATAGAGATTTCCTCAGAAATTCAGTCTCATTACCGCGGGTAGTCAGTCAGCTAGTTAGTATCATTTTAGTCATTCTTTTACTTCCGCTTAAAATTTCAATTCAGCTTTATTTTCGCGCGTAGATGTTAAATAGCTGTACTACACTCATTACGGTCACTAATATTAAGTTATCTACATAATCTAACTTTACTTAGTTACTTGGTGTTAAATACTGAACTAAAATAAATAAAAATGCTGGCTGCACGCTCTCCTCTGTCGAACAAGAATGAAAACGGCGTTGTTTCCAAGATGAACAAGATCTCACTGACTGACAAAGAGAACACAGTAAGTTTGATGGTTTCCTTGAGTTTGCTGAGATATCTTTGCTACTATTAAAGTGTTTCCAACTTAGAAATCAGTGGTTAACGAGATGGCTTATGCTTAACACATTAACGTTAGTTACTGTCTGTCAAAATTGTAAACTAAGTGCAGTTACTTCATCAGTTACCGATGCAAAATGCATGGCCATTCCATATCGAGTCGCAGCTTGCTGGCTAAACTCATTGATCTCCGCTGGCTGCTAAACGCGATGCATTCTCATCCTGGTTCAATAAATCTGTATCTTAACGTCATAACTTCGCTTTTCCTTCAGCCCCCCAGCCTGAATAGCACGAGAGTACTGGCCTCCAAAGCCGCGAGGAAAATCTTTGAAGATACTGAGGTAAGGTGCTTTGGTGGTCTTGGCTGGCGTTAGGTAACCCCGACATCTGCGTTTTGTAACCCATTGTTGGCCTGCTGGCTCGCTGGGCTGCTTCTCCATAATGACGGAGGGAAAATCGGTCTCAACTAACTTGGCGCCAAAGGTCGGGTCGGTTCTAAAGCTGCTTTCACACCGGACGCGAAACGAATTTTCGCGTTTCGCGTCTTTGCGTTGACTTTGAATGTAATCTGTCGTGAGAAAAATTCGTTTCGCGTCCGGTGTGAAAGCTGCTTTAGTTTGGCATCAGGATTGTTATGCAAATGTTGTTAGCCAGCCATACCGATGTATTAATTTGTAGAAATGAATGTTCCTGGTCTATCAACACTTAGTTGTGTCGCTAATTGTGAATGAATTGTTAACAAATAAAAACTGATCAAGTTCACTTCCGTTGATGCGCTGAGGATTTTGATTCCCTTGTTGCTAACCAATTTATGAATTTTCTAGATTAAAGCTAACGTTTCTAAGAAGGCCAGCGTGGAAGAAGAGCCACTTTTGAGAGAGAATCCCCGTCGCTTTGTCATCTTTCCAATTCAATACCATGACATCTGGCAAATGTACAAGAAGGCAGAGGCTTCTTTCTGGACTGCGGAAGAGGTTTGCAGCTTTTTATCCTCTTAATTTCGGCACTAAGTTGTATAGACGTACGTTGATTAAAATTTAATTGAATCGTCCGATGTTTTTATTTGTTTTATCGTACTAAAACGCAGCTTTTGTAACGAGAAACTCGAGTACATTGGCTAGAGCTTGGACGTAATGTTTTAGAAACCCTTGTACTGAGTTACTACTGATGAGTGTATTTTAGATCTCATTTATTTTTTGATTGAAGTTTGAATGTGCTCTGTTGGTTTTGTAGGTGGATCTTTCTAAGGATTTGGCACACTGGGAGTCTTTGAAGGACGGCGAGAGACACTTCATCTCGCATGTGCTGGCCTTCTTTGCTGCCAGTGATGGCATTGTTAATGAGAATTTGGTAAGCTCTCCCTCCCTCGACTGAAATGATTGTGATTGGGTGACTCAATTTTCTTCAAGATGACAACAGAAACCTGTCTGAGGGGTTGTGGGATCTGGTTTAACCAGTCACCTTGAATGCCCTTCCTACAGCATTCATATTGGGCCCTTACCCTGCGATCATATTGGCTGTAATTAATATTACATTTGGCAAAACTTTGCCTGTTAGCAATTGCAGCATTAGGTTTTTTTTTTTTTTAAATATGATTAGTGCTAATTTATGACTTGCCGGTCTCCAGTTTTCTGAGAATTATGTGTCTAAAGATGTAGCATCCTTTAGGAAAAATTTGGTGATAACTGTTCACGAATCCGTTTCAAACTATTTTTTACAAAATGTTTTGTAAAATATAGCATTTTGCATGTAAAAGCTTTGTTTGATGCAAATATGGGATGGTTGGATTCTTTTTATTGATGGAATGCTGGTTAGTATTAATCTAGATCCTGCCTGGAATGTCACTTGCCAGATTATGCTTCGGGTCTACTGAAACCCACCAGATCTTGTTGATGGATTATGATTTGAACATTGTGCTCTGGCGTGTGTGTGCTACTGCAGTTGCGAGAGTTCCGTGCAGAATGGCTTTTGTTCAAGTATCTGCCACACTGACAGTTCCATGTTTTCCCCTCTAGGTGGAGCGCTTCAGCCAGGAAGTCCAAGTTACTGAGGCGCGTTGTTTCTATGGTTTCCAAATTGCAATGGAGAACATCCACTCTGAAATGTACAGCCTGCTTATCGACACCTATATCAAAGACCCCCAAGAGAGGTCAGTGCACGTGCCCAAGTCAGCAGACGAGTTCGTCTGTTACCTCAATACTTAAACTGACATTTGGTGGTCCAGATTGCTAGGTTTTACATAATGGTTTTTGAGCAAAGATTTCCTGTGTATTATTCCGCTGGTCATGGAGGCCAAGTTGTCATTATTTTGGCCTGCGTGTGTGTTGCCAACATGAGATGTATAAATTGGAGGAGAGGTTTTCTAATAAGCCATTTTATTTTGCCTGATGTGAAGCCTCAAATGTATTCATAATAAATAAGCCAAATTGCTCCTGAAGGTGTTTTTGCTCATGTGAGCCTGTTCTACTTGTTGATATAGTTCAGACTTTACCTTTTTAGCTCTGAAATCTCCTGGTTTTAAATGTGAAATGGTGAATAAAGGATGCCCTCCCTTTTTAGGGAGTATCTTTTCAATGCTATTGAAACCCTGCCATGTGTGAAGAGGAAGGCTGACTGGGCACTGAACTGGATTGGAAACAAAAACGCAGAATATGGTATGTATGTTACTATTGGTGTACAATGTCAGACCAATGCAGCTTTTTATGTTTACCAGGGTTTCCAGAGTCATGGAGAAACTGGGAAAGCCACCAAATTTAAAATCTAATTGTTTTTTTTTTTTTCAGGTGTGAGGAGGACATGAAATTAAATTAATGAATGTTTTGGAAAAGTCATAGAATTTAATTTTGTGTCCTGTAGCACAATTTATCAGGCTATGTTGGTCATTTTTCCATAGACAATCTTCTACCTATTGTTTTGATATGAAAGTGTAAATTTTTGTAGCTGTTGGCATAGCGCAGTGACGCATGACTGTGATGCTCCTTCAATTTCAACACGCCGTCCAATAGTGACCCTCTTGCCATCAGACTCGTCCTTGTATGCTAACCAGCTGAAATGGAAACCTAGCCTGTTTGAGTCTGACATTTTGGGCAAGTGTGCTGAAGGTTTAATATTTCATGGCCCCCTAATGATGAATGCAAACTTTGGTGAGAAGCTGAAGGACATAATGGACATGCTGCATGTAAGCTTTGCTGCAAGAGCTTTGATTTTAGCAATATTGGGGCAGGCATTTTTCAAGTCATGCTAAGGGAATGAGACAGATCCAGCATGAGCGAGATGCGAGTTGGTCCCCCGTCCTCAATCCAGGCCTTTTAATACTTTATGAAAAGCACTATACAGCCAGCAAGTAGGCCAGGGATTACCTTTAACCACAATACAGTGGGTGGTACAGTGGGTGTAACTCTTCTTTTAGCAGCTCCCATTGCTATGTGACTTTGCTGAAATACAGTACTTTGGACGCTTGAGGTGGCGGATTTGCACTTTTTGTACATTTTTGCGGCCATGTTGATGCCGTTTTCAAAGATGTTTGCATTCCCCAAGGGTTTACATGTGGTAGCAGGCTACCTCTGCACATTTGGTGCTGCAGCTTGCTTCAAATCTCTTCATTTGGGAGAAGGGAATAATCTGGATACACAGTGTTATTAGTCACTTAACGTTTAAATGCAATGGAAACGGCTGGGCTTGTATATTCGACTTCAGGATGGTACAGAGGTGCATATGCGATATATTGGTTCTGGTTGTGTTTCGCCGCTGCATTCAATTTCATTGACAAAATGACTGCAGTTCTTGGTTTGATTGAAGTTAAAATCCTCGTCCAAATATTGATGGACGAACTTTGAAACTCTAGCTGTGTTCAAAATCGTCCACTCATTCATTCATTCATTCACTCACTCACTCACTCACTATTACCTACATCGTGTATATGACATAGTGCACTACATAGGGAATGACTAAAGGAGATTTCAGACACTATGCTGGAATTTTCTGAACATGGTTGCGTCGGCAAATGCGCTGGATATTCCTGTGATGTAAGCGGATGCGCCAAGCATCATGTAAACAGACCGGAGACTTGGGGAAACATTTGAGGGTGTAATTCTGCAGGGCGGAGCCATCTCGCTCTTCACCTTTTTCTCTGGAAAAACACGACCGTAGAGCATTGTGGTATACGGGAGTACAATGTAGTGTACATCGCTTGTCCACTCAATTTCGCTGTGCATTGTGGGTATTTTATAGCCCACTATATAGTGGATGAAAAGAATTCGAACAACACTACAAAATGGCGGACACACTATATAGTGCTCTATATCTGTGATAGGGGGCGATTTCGAACACAGCTTCTGTTACAGAAAATTATCAGCGATTAGAACAAGTCTACTCAATGGATCACCTAGATTACGCATACTGCATATTGCTAACAAGTGGTGTAGGGATTTACCAAACTCTGTAAGCCTCTACTGGTTTTTCAAAGATGATCTCGCATGTAGAGAGGATTACACCAAGGCCACAGAAGTGAAGCCTTTCGTTGAAATTGTATGCATCATTGCATTGAGAACGTCCGTGTCTGCATCGAAGCACCTTTGGTGGCCACTTGAGTGGTCAAATGTTGAATCAGTCGCTCGAGGAGATTTCCCTTGACAGTGCCTTGTAGTTTGGAGTATTTGAAGTGTATATGGAAATGACCCACGATTGGAGAATTGTAAAAGTTTGCTGTATAATTTTCAATAATTGACTGGAGTACACTTCGGTTTATGTTCATAAAAGTTGCAAATTGTCATGGAAATATTATTACAGGACTTAAGTCGTGGGAAAGATGTGAAATTTCATCTGAAAATGTGAGAACCCTGGTTTATGTGTATTAATCTGGGCTGTGACTGTGCGTTTCAGGGGAGCGTGTGGTGGCCTTCGCTGCAGTGGAAGGAATCTTCTTCTCTGGGTCATTCGCTGCCATTTTCTGGCTGAAGAAGAGGGGTCTGATGCCTGGGCTCACCTTCTCCAATGAGCTCATCAGCAGAGATGAGGTGAGCTGCACACATCTATAGTGACCGCACCCATTTCCTTTGGCTTATGTCTCCATGGAGAGGGTTAAATAATGCTTGTATGTTGTGTGAACTCTGAGTTATACTGGTTTTGAAGCTTTCAGCTATCCAGAATGCTTTTGTACTCAGAATCAGTCCCATGAAGATAAAATGGTTGCCATATTACAGGTTTGTGGCCATTTTGTCTGTTTAATTGTAGTTCCCTCAAGTGTTGCAAGTGGTCCATACAAAATATTGGTATGAAAGCCTTGCCTTGCAATAGCCCCTTAGTTGCAGATGTTCCTATTGGTGTCCCTTGGCTTTATCTTTGAGCTTGATTCCAGCAGGAGGGCAAATTTGTTCAGCTAGCAAGGGGAATATTAAATGACTTTCTTTAGAGGATGTTTTATTAGTTTTATTTGGAACAGGACTCTGAATCTTGACCATGGCTCAACACTAGAGCGGAGAGTGAGGTTATTTGGCATGTGAAATGTTGTAGTCCTGTTTCGTATGCCCGTTAAATGTAGGCCAGCGCATTTGTGTGAAAATTGGTTAGCTGGCTCATATCCTGTTGGCAACATTTTTGAAATGTTAAGATGTTTCAGGAGCAAGGGCTACACTCAGTGCCCACCAGAAAAGCATATATTGGCAAAATCCCCCAAGTGAAAGTTCCTTGAAAAGAGATGGTCCAGGAAATTAATTAGTTAATTATTGTATTTTTGAATGCAAAGCCCAAAATCAAGCCAGTTCTCAGTCTTGACAAAATCCAAAGGCATATAAAATTTGATAAGGATCAATAAAATGGTTTTTACGCTATCCCATTAAGATGAAGGATCTGCGGTGGCGTTGATTCCATAATATTAACGTTGATATAATAAATTTCAAGTCAACAGCTCAAGACCTGTGAACGGCAGAGAGCACGGACAGACTATCAGGCAGATGAAAGCACCCATAATGTGACACATACGAAAACATGAGATCTTTTAGATCTTATCAAGATGGAGAACTGGATTGATTTTGGGCTCTGTATTATTAATAAACGCATATAAATTTGAGAGGGATCTATAAAATAGTTTGAGTTAACACGAAAGATCTGCAGCAGACGCGGCAGCGATGATGATTCTATAATGTATAATTACTGGTAGGGGTGTGTTCTACAGCACACACAGGGGAGTTGTGCATGTGTGGGAGGAGTCTGACTTCACATTTAGGCCCACAATTACCATAACTGTACCCCAGAGAGACACACACACACACACACACACACACACACACACACACACACACACACACACACACACACACACACACACACACACAGCCTATATAATGGACATTAAAGCAGATTCCAAGAGAGCACAAGGGTTAATTTAATTGTACCATGTTTCAGGGCCTGCACTGTGACTTCGCCTGCCTCATGTTCAAGCACTTGGTGAACAAGCCCTCAGAGGAGACGGTTAAAAAAATCATAATGGACGCTGTTGTGATTGAGCAGGTATGTTAACTCTCACCCTGTCGTGTTCATTCACCTCCAACAAGGAGGTGTATGTTTTTGCCAGCGTTGGTTGGTCGGTCGGTCGGTCTGTCTGTCTGTTAGCAACATATCTCAAAACGGTTGTGTAGATTTTAACCAAACTTTGCAGGATGTTAGAGTAGCGCAAGAGAAACAAGTGATTAAATTTAGGCTTATCTAGGCCAAAGTACAGCTTAGATATAGGCCAAAGGTGGAGGTATGGGCCTTGCGAGTCCAGCAGAGAAGGTCAGAAATGACACAAGGACCAATTGATAAGATTTTGGGAGTGATCCGGGTTAGGGTAAGGGTTAGGGTTGGGGCCCTGGGCAGAGGTGCTGTGCTCTTTGAGTGCTCTTGTTCCTTATAATTTCATCCCGGGCAGGTTTTGACTCTCATTCTGCATGTCTTTGTTTTCCAGGAGTTCCTCACCAAGGCCCTTCCAGTGAAGCTCATTGGAATGAACTGTGACCTGATGAAGCAATACATCGAGTTTGTAGCTGACAGACTCATGCTGGAGTTGGGTTTCAGCAAGGTACTCCTAACTTGACTGAATTGAATAGACACGGTCATGGCAGCATGCTTGTCCGTTGTAGTTGGAAGGCTTGTTTGAAACTTTGATATCTTGAAATTCTGCCTAATTTGAAGGGAAGTGTCAATCCCCAAAGCATGTTCATCCTGGCATGCTATTATTTGCTTACCTGGGGCCTTATTTATAAAAACTTGCGTGGATCTCATACCTAAATAATGCGTACCTGCAAAAAATAAATAAATAAAAATGGCATATAGTAGAAAATGACCTAATTTATAAATCCATGCAATTTTTATTCATCTAATCTGGCTGAACTTGGAATTTGTTGACTTGCATAATCTTTAATTTCTCTTAAAAAAAAAAAAAAAAAAAAAAAAAAAAGTCAAATCTGCAAAGAAAGTCGTGACGCATGCATCTTTTTGGTGCCTACGCACAGTTTATAAACAGAGGCCCCCGGTCGTTGCAGGTGTAAGCATTTAATATTGAGTGGATGCATCAAGCGGTGCACTCGTTGGCAATGATGATTGGCGCAGGGGTACGTACCTCAGCCAATAATGGGGGCTGAGTGTTGGTGCTTGTTCCCAGTTAGTGGGCATGTGGCTAGCTAACATGGTGGGTGCCAACACGATAAAATCGCCAAAGTCTGAGCCTTGGCACAAAGTTTAGAAGCTTGAGTCACACCTTAGGGGGAGAAGAAAATGGTTATAGTTAATCATGCTTTATATCCCACCACAGATCTACAGGTCAGAAAACCCCTTCGACTTCATGGAGAACATCTCCCTGGAGGGCAAGACCAACTTCTTTGAGAAGAGGGTGGGGGAATACCAGAGGATGGGCGTGATGTCTGCCAGCGTGGACAACTCTTTCCGGCTGGATGCCGACTTCTAAGCCCATTCAGCTAGGGCACAAAATGTACTTGGAACACTTGAAGAGGCTGAGATGAAGCAGACATCCCGGTCCTCCACTCAACATCCATCTCTGTTTTCAAACCTGCAACTGTATGCCTACTGTAGCAGGAGTGGGTCATGAGGGGAACAATTTGCACACAACTCTTACAGTAGTTTAAATGCCTTGTATATATTATTGAATGGTAATTTTAAGTGGCGTATTGTTGGATTTGGTCATGGGAAAATCCAAAATGCATTATTTAACTTCTTTCTTAGCCAAGCTGAATCCTAATTTGGTAGCCGGTCAGGACTTGCTGTAAGTTATTTTGTACTTTTTTTTTTTTTTTTTTTTTTTTTGAAGTGAAGTGATCTGTCTTAATAAAATGTTTGTTTTACGTGTTTTTGGCATTGATTAATGGGCAAGTGGGCTGCTTGAAAAGGTCATGAATTGAGTATCTTTTGTGTGTACCATAAACACCACATTTAAGTCAAAAGTATGAAAATTGTTTCCACGAGACATTAAAAACTATAGTGTTTCCTGAACTCAATTCCACGAAGTCCTGAAGGTAAAGACAGCTGTTCGTGTTGAATAATCAGTCCGGTGAAGGCAGTACCATAAGACAACACCGCTTAATCGGTGATATTGGGTAGGGTAGTATTAATGAAGCTTTAAGCAATTTGTGTCGTCACTGTGCCAATGAAGGGCCCCTGATAGACTCAACAGAAATGGAGCGATTTTGGATTCCGAGACCGTGAGTGCTTTAGAGAAGGCGGGATGCTGATGCTGGCCTATAATTGGCTGAGATTCCTCCGACCCCTCGAGCAAGGATCTAAAAATGCGGAACTGCAGCAGCTAGCTCGCTAATGAAAAACACGAGAATCAAGTGGACATCAAATTGAGCACTGCAAAGGAGGAATAATGTCTATCGCAAATCCGAAACAGACTATTGTAAATCCGGTAAGTGAAGCGTGGAGATGACAAGCGTTCCGTTAATTCACATCAAGATGCCTGACGGGGAACTACACTAGCCACTGTAGATGGCCACTTCCGTGATCGAAAAAACATCTGATATTTTGCCCCTGATGTCTGCTCCTGCCAGATTATTCTTTGCACGAAGCAATTCATCAAAAAGCTCAATCAACAGTATCGATTTGCTAGAGCGAAGAGAACGGAGTTGCCTCTAAATTTTGAATAGAGTATTGGACGTTAACATTTTCACCAGCTGAATGAATATTTATGTTTGGCTAACGCTAACTGTCGGCCTGTCAAGTAACTGCTACCTTCAGGCTTTGGTGTTGTTTTGAAGTCAAATTTTGGCAGCATTGGCTGCGTACACATTTCAATAGTCAATGATCTGCTTAAGCTCCTGTCAAGCCTACTGGCCACTCAATGAGAACAAAATGCGATATAATAGTAAAAATTCAATATGATCGAGTAACGTGAATCAGTGCATGTGGCCTGGGCGGAACGAGTGGTGGCATTTGTAGCTGTGTAATTATTTTTACCAGCAAACATTAGCTTGTGTTTACTTATGTATTGATGGCAAAATTGTCGCGAATATTTGATGGGAGAGTAACGTTATTCTAATGAATGCTGCACCGAGGTAGCTATATTGACTCGGCGTTCGATATTCGCTGGAAATTCACTGTATAGCTAACCTACTCGAAACACCTAAAAATGTCTAGCAGCCTAGTCAAATCTTCCTAAATAAATATTGTATGTATTGGGAAACAATATGTCATCATTGCTGTACATTCGTTTGGTAAATATTTGGGGAGGGGGGGAGTTTTCAGCTGCTTTAGGCTACCGCGCCGCTGTCTTCTGACAACCGGCCGGCCCTGCAAGACTAAAGAAAGCAAGCAGATAAAATCAGGCCAACATCAAAAACTAAAGTTGGACCATGAACTGTTCAGTCAGTGAGTTGAATTTGTGAAATCTGGACGTCTTACATTAGTTAAGATGGTCCGATTGTCAGAAGACGGTGCCGCAGTAGGCTGCGGCAGCTGAAAACTGCTTCCCCAATCAAATGTTTAGAAATGAGGTCAGACTATCGTTTTCCAATATATACTATACTGATTTAGGAAGGTTTGACTCAACAGCTTGACATTTTTCGGGTCATTCGGGCAGGTCATTCCGTGGGCGCCATAATAATTTTTGTGAATGCTGCCTGGTGCGATGAAACGAGTTTTTAAAACATTTGGTACTGGTTTCACTCTGTAGAAGCCAGACAGCGGTAGACTTAATTTCAACTGGCTGTGTTTGACAGTGAAAGTGCTTAGCTTCTTTTGATGTGGTAGTGCAGGTGAGGGTACTACACCACGACATGACGTACAGAGTTCTGCAATGGATTTACTTCTTGTCTGTAGACCATTCCTTTCGCAGGAACGATTATGGGTGGATTGCAGCCCGGCGAGATGGTTATAATTACGGGTGAAGTTCCCAGCGCTTCAGACAGGTAAGCTTTTACAGCTGTGTTTAAAAAAAAAAAATCAATACGTTAAAAAATGGGAATAAAGTGCAAATATGTGTTTAACTGTGGTATTATGTGCTGGGTCAATTTGACCCGACTCAATGTCGTTAAAAACATGGTGAAAATACTTTTTTCCAGCCAGATTCCCCCCCCCCAACTTTACGGGTAAAACATGAATCAAACTCAAAAAAAAAAAAAAAAAAAAAAAGTGTCGTGTACACGTTGTTAGCATAGCTGTTGTTTGGGTCATTCTGACCCCAGGATCAATTAATACAAAAACCATCATTTTGATTTTGTTTTTGAAGTGTTGCCTAAGACTGGGGACATGTTCAAATTAATTTCTCATTAATTTCACATTTGGCCTCATTGATTTTGCTATAATCATAGAAAATTAGTGCTTGATGTATAAGGGGAGGATGGCGGAGTTGAGTTTTATTTACTTGGCTATTAAAATGGTCAGTAGAAAGGCATAAATGAGCTGAGTGGAGATTGGGTAACACTTTCAGTTACAAACATCTTATGTAGTTTTTCATTGCGGGGATAAAACTGACCGGGTCATTTCATATGAAATCACCCAAAATGGGGGGTGCTCCCAGCTTGATGGTTTCAGAATTGCTTCATTTGGTGATATTTTGTTGCATGTGATGAGCAAATCAAATCGCAGGTGGTTTCAAGTTGATATCTCATTCCGTTCTCATTTTATGGGCCCCCGAAAAAGGGGGCGTGGCCCACGTTGACCCTCTGATCACAGTTTGTGACCATTTTCAAAGGGTTATAACCGATGAACTAATTAGGATACAAATTTCATTCTTTCAGGATATGTTTATTCTGTCTAATAGTCTGCAACAAACCTTTTAATACAGTGCTTAACCCTTTGAGTGCTTTGCAATTAACCCATAAACATTGAAATTTGGTGCCAAACATGTCGATTTCAAATGAAATATTATGCAAGTATCCTTAGAATGTCCCCTTTGCCATTTACATTGTTGATAGTATACCTTTTGCAGTTTCAACTGAAGGTAAAAACATCTTTCTATCTTCATCCAATTTGGAGAAACATTAACCCCTTTTCAGCTAAATACCCAAACGGTGCACTTTTTGACCCTCATTTTGACCATGTGGGCCTGTTTTGATTTTCAAAAAGTTGGCCTCAAATGAAAGCTTATTCACAAAACTTCAAAATGCAACACAATCAAACTTGGAACAAATACTCCTACTTGGAAAAATAAGACCCCTTTTAAGCGCTATTTACACATCGGCACAACTACTCTCAGTGTACAGGTAAATGTACAATAATGTACAGGGAATACTGAGCTCCACTCATTTATTTCTAATTTCAGTTGCATGCTCTTTGATCATTTGCAGCCTGTGTCATTTTCTTGTATTTGTTTTCCCAGTAATTTCAAGATAATTTGATAGACCAGGCGGAATTGTTACTAATGTGGATGAAACCCTTCAAACCGTACCTGCCCCTTCATGCCCTTTATTTGGGAAAAGGGGATTGGGTAACTTTAACTGCTTGAGCCTGGTTTCCTTCTCTCTTGTGCTCAAGATTTCGATCATAAATACTGCCTGTAGATGTCAGCATAAAGGCGGACCCCCTTAGTAGGCCTACATGGTTTCTGAAAACAATGGCTGAACCATCATAATCTTCCGAATCTAATCCCCCATGCACTGTTGGCATTGTGAATGAGTCCTTGTCCATTTATGTACATTTACCTGTACACTGTCAAGTCAAGTCAAGTCAAGTCAAGTCAATTTATTTATATAGCACATTTAAAAAACAACAGGAGTTGACCCAAAGTGCTTTACAAAGGAGGCAGGGAGAGTAAAAACATTAGGATGAAACATTGCTTAGCTTAGCTTAATATAGCTCAGAGCTAAGGCATCACAGAGGTCTAAAACAAGAAATAAAACATACAAGAGCAAATAATAATAAAAGCAGGTACACAATTTAGAAAAGGCAAGTCATAAAAGGACAAGTACTAAAAACCAAACAAGAAGTAATAATAAATAAGTAAAATAATCAAGGAGGGGGCCTCAGACTGAGTTACAAACACAGGAGAAAAGATGGGTCTTAAGACAAGATTTAAAACTAGAAATGGTGGGACATGACTTGATATGAGGGGGGAGAGAATTCAGGGTTTGGGAGCAACTACTGAGAAAGCCCGGTCCCTCTGGTCTTAAGGCGAAAAGAGGGACTGCAAGAAGGTTCTGCGAGGATGACTGAAGAGATGTAGGAGCAGAATGCGGAGATAAAAGCTCAGTAATGTAAGATGGAGCTAATCCATTAAGAGCTTTAAAAACAAACCGTAAGATTTTAAAATCAATTCTGTACTGTACAGGGAGCCAGTGCAGTTGGGCTAAAACTGGAGTTATGTGATCTTTTTTCCCGGTGCCTGTTAAGAATCTCGCAGCTGCATTTTGAACTAGTTGTAGTCTGGCTATGTTGGACTGACTAATACCAGCGTAAAGTGAATTACAGTAGTCAAGTCGAGAGGAAATAAAAGCATGGATCAGTATTTCCAGATTATTCTGAGAGAGGAGGGGCTTAAGTTTAGCTATTGAGCGCAGTTGATAAAAACTGCCTTTGACCACATTACTGATTTGTTTATTAAAATTCAGAGAGCTATCCAATAAGACACCAAGGTTTCTGACCACACTATGTAGATTAGCAGACAGGGGACCAAGAACATTACTTAGGTTAGCAACAGCACTTAGAGAACCAAATAAAATAACTTCAGTCTTACTGTCATTGAGCTGGAGGAAATTGCTAGCCATCCAGGATTTAATTTTGTCTAAGCAGCTAAGTAGCTTAGTCAGGGCACAGGGGCTGCTAGGTGTGACAGGGAGATACAGCTGTGTGTCATCCGCATAGCAGTGATATTGAATGTTGTACTTATTAAGGATAGAGCCTAGAGGTAGCATGTACAGAGAGAATAGTAGCGGGCCTAAGATAGAGCCTTGAGGGACACCACAGGTAATAGGGGCAGTGGAGGACGAGTGGTTACCCAACTCAACAGAGAAAGTTCTATCTTTCAAATAGGAGAACCACTCTAGAGCTTTGCCTCGCAAACCAACCTCATCTTTCAATCGTTCTAGCAAGATGTTATGATCGACCGTATCAAATGCTGCACTGAGATCTAGAAGTAACAGAATGGCACTAGAACCAGAGTCAACACAGAGAAGGACGTCATTGTGGACTTTTAACAGTGCCGATTCTGTACTGTACACTGAGAGTAGTTGTGCCGATGTGCAAATAGCACTTAAAAGGGGTCTTATTTTTCCAAGTAGGAGTATTTGTTCCAAGTTTGATTGTGTTGCATTTTGAAGTTCTTTGAATAAGCTTTCATTTGAGGCCAACTTTTTGAAAATCAAAACAGGCCCCCATGGTCAAAATGACGGTCAAAAAGTGCACCGTTTCGGTAATCAGCTGAAAAGGGGTTAATGTTTCTCCAAATTGGATGAAGATAAAAAAATGTTTTTACCTTCATTTGAAACTCCATCAGGTATACTATCAACAATGTAAATGGCAAAGGGGACATTCTCAGGATACTTGCATAATATTTCATTTGAAATCGACATGTTCGGCACCAAATTTCAATGTTTAGGGGTTAATTGCAAAGCACTCAAAGGGTTAACCACTATATTTAAAGGTTTGTTGCAGACTATTAGACAGAATAAACATATCCTGAAAGAATGAAATTTGTATCCTTATTAATTCATCGGTTATAACCCTTTGAAAATGGTCATAAACTGTGACCAGAGGGTTAACGTGGGCCACGCCCTCTTTTTCGGGGGCCCATAAAATGAGAACGGAACGAGATATCTACTTGAAACCACCTGCGATTTAATTTGCTCATCACAGGTAACAAAATATCACCAAATGAAGCAATTCTGAGACCATCAAGCGGGTAGCTTGGGTGATTTCATGTGGAATGACCTGACCTCAAACCAACAATGGTTTATTAATTTGAACATAATTGGAGAGTTAATAGCCTTCAGTTCCATATTTCAGATGTGGTGGAAACATTAATCATTTAATTACAAATCAAGGCATTAACAAATTTGAAGTCTGTTATTCTTTTACAGAAAGCAAAGAAAAAGAATATTAATCTGTTCAAAAAATAGTGTCGACAACTTTCTCTTTGAATGCAAACACTACATTAAACTGGGACACCTGTACTGATTGATGATCGAGTTTCTGAAAGGGTCCTATTGACCTTGATATACAGTATGTCTGATTAGTCAAAAAGTGAAAAAAAAATACCCTGAATTATTGAAGGATTGACAATCCGCTGTTTCAGTTGCTGGATTAGGGGATGAGGCTGAAGTGTATTAAAAGCAGAGCAAAAATCAAATAATTGCTTGGCTTTTGGGTCTTCCAAGAGCTTAACAGTCAAGTGGGTGATGGAGTAGACTGGATTCAAATGAGCCATGGGGACAAATGAGCCATATCACATATTTGTCATCAACTGATGTCAGAGCTGCTTGAAATGGTAAAACTAGGGCTCACTGGTCCCCTTGGCTCACTGGACCCCAGTCTCACTGTTTATGGCATCATCAGTGCCCTGCCCTTGCCAGATAGCAGATTGGAATGAATCTTCAGTAGAATTGACCTCAACCTTGAGTATCGAGTATTTTTCAAAGCAGTCCATCTGAATCAAAGTTAGAGCCACAGGTGTATAATCATATTAATTTATATTGGACAAAGTTTCTTTGTAATTGGAGTGATGATGGATTTTTTTTTTCCCCAGGGGGCAGGGACAGTATTTAAGGCCATAGACTGCCGGAAAACAGCGCTCTACGCTGGGATAAGCTCTTCTGCAAAGCTTTATAAATGTAGAGCAGAGATGCCATCTGGGCCTGTGGATTTCTCCACGCATAAATGCTTAACCCTTACTGTCCCAAGGTCCTTTGTGGTTTGACTGTCCTTACTTCCAGAGGGGATTGGGCCAAAAATTGAGGTTTTGAAGAAACACCTTTTTAGACGCCCACTCCACCAAATGGGCGTGTATTGCGATTGCCCCTGTCCATCCGTTGGTCCTTCCACAATTTATTGTTGTCAATGTACAACAGGGTTGGGTTCAAGTATTTTTTTTTTTTTCAATTACAATTACAGTGATTGTAGTCAATTACTTTCGTAATTGTAATTTAATTTTAATTGATTTTTTTATCGAAAAGTAATTGTAATTGAACATTCTGTCCAGAAAGCAATTGTAATTGTAATTACAATTACAATCACTTGTAATTGAAAAAAGTAATTGAACCCAACCCTGCTCTACGGGCTTCAATTTTTGTTGGATTCTTTCCATTTTTTTGTGGGTCAGAGGTGATATGAAGAGGATCCCTATTGATTTTGGTGGTGATTGAAAAATTTTTTAGTCAAATAAGATTAGTGGATCCCAAAAACGAAGAGACTGCAAGTATAAAAAAGTTTATTGCGCATGTAAAATCTCTTCTCTTGGGTTGAGATACAGTGGCTTATATTTCTCTTCATGTTCCAAAGATCTGATTGGTTAAAATGGGTATGGTCACCGAGTGCCTTTTGGAATTCTTTGAGTGGAAGGGTTTTGAGTGGAAGTGATTGAATCTTGTGTGGGTTAAATATCGACCTGAAGATTGAATCAGTTGTTGTTGAGATGGTCTCCAGCTCATTATTACATTTCAAAGAAAAATCCTGTCTTTCCAACGTGAGGTAAAAATCATTCAGTTCTTTAGTGATGAGGCACTTTCTATTTGTGTTCATATTGGTTATAACTGTCATAAAGAGTTTCAAAGCTTTTTAGAGTCCAGTGAAATAAAATACCGTGCTATAATCTCCCTCTTTTGTTTTCTTGCAACTCTTAACATTTGGTCAAATTCTTTGCACTATTTTCGATCCTGCTCTATCTTGGTTTCTACCAGCTATTTTTTTTCTTCTGGTTAATACCGTGCTTTAAACTCTTAGTTACGTAAAGGGAAAACTTTGATGCCCTTTTTAGTGACCACACTTTCCGCACAAAATTTTATGTACAGTAGTCTGTTATTGTTTCAGTGGCCTAGGTCAATTCCCAGAGCATGGAAAAAGGTCCCAGTTAGTGTTGAGGAAAGATCCTCTAAGTATACAATCTCTAGACCGTGCTGTCACTGTCTCGGTCTGCAGTTTATTCTCATGAACACCATTTGTGGGTTGGAAATGGATGGACTGTCTTGTGGTCAGAGGGGGCTTTGGTTTAGCCGTATCAATCATTTTTGATGTTTTCATAACATTTATCTGAAACTTTGTTTTCACTCTTAACATATTGTTCCAAACAAGGGAGAGACTGTTCCAATTCACAAAGACTAAAATCCCGAAGAATGACGATGGTCTCTCAGGGTGATATGTTGCAAGTGCTGGTGTACAGTCTGCAAATGGACTACGGCTTTTGCTGCATTTACAAGGGGATGAACATACACGGCATAAATTATAATATTCCTGAACTCCATCAGAAAATAAAAAGGTTTCGAGGACAGGCATATTTCGGCATCAGTGCTGAGTACCATCTCACAATGTACTGACCACGCCAGCTGTCATTGACAAACGCAGAGATGCCACCCGCTTGACTCCTCCTAAACATCTCTGTAAAAAAAGAAGATACTTCAGTGTATTAGATTCCCCTTCCAGTGAAGAACAAAGTTGAAGGTAACCCATGATGGGCCAAGGGCTCGGGACTGATAATGTTGGATCAGACCAAGAATACCAAGCTGAAAATATTGTTTATGGGAAACGTTTAATGGTATTCAAGCCAATGAACAAACAGGCTATGGGTGACTGGAAAACATAAGAAACACCGGCCTGGGGTGCGTTTCCCAAAAGCGTAGTTGCTGACTAAGTTAGCAACTTACATAGTTCGTCCATTCAGTCAATGGGCCCAACAATGTAAGTTGGCATCTGTGATTTTGGGAAACGCACCCCTGATTGGCTGGCTCTCTTTCCAGGTTCCAGGTGGATCTGACCGTTGGAAGCAGCACCAAGCCCCGGGCAGATGTGGCTTTTCACTTCAATCCTCGCTTCAAGATGTTGGCCTATATTGTGTGCAACACGCTACAGAAGGGGCGCTGGGGCAGGGAGGAGATCCATAACCAGATGCCCTTCAGACTTGGGGCCGCTTTTGAAATAATCATGCTGGTACAGAAGGATATATTCAAGGTGAGAGTGCGCCCAGGCCTGACTGCAGTTTGAGCTGGTCAGTGTAGCCCTTCTCCTGGGGACCTGCTGTGCCAAAGGTTTTCATTTCAATCCATATTTGCTTTGATCCCTTCAATTAGCAGTTCAATATGACGTCTAGCTAGCCTACGACTGAGGTCGACTTTGGTGCGGTTGAGCAAGAGCCTACGGGACTGTGTATTGTCAAGAATGGGACTGGGAGGTCCTGATGTGAATGAAAGTCGTTAAGTGTGTCTCTGTGTGCCTGCGTGTTTGGTCACGCTATTAGTGTAAAAGATTATCAGATTAAATTTCAGTGTTTAGCCCACGTGAAGACTTTGATATGATGTTATTCTCAAGGTATTCGTGTTGTCATCTGTGGGGCTGGGGACTCTGGAAGCTATACTTGCGACTGGAAGGGTTGTTGGCTTGAGTCTTAAGTAGGCAGGACTGTCAGAATACAGTTTGCTTTTGTCAAGTGTTCAGCAGTGGCTGTCTGCAGTGTCTGTGAGTAATGTGCTGATCTGAAGTTATTTCACTTATGCAGGTCATGTGGTAAACTCACAAGTGAAAGGTCTGACTTTTTTGTGGAGCAAAACCATTAGTCCTGAGTCAGCTCATTGTCTATGCCAAGAGACAGTGATACAGAACTGGTTAGGTAAGGAGGGGAGGCATTTAAAGTGTGTCTGAAAGTGGGATGGAGACTGGATATTCTTTAAGTATGAGATGTACTACTTTGACTTTGTCTCATAAGGGCCATTTGCTAGAAGTTGTGAAGGACCACTTTCATCGACTGATGTGTTAGTTGGTAGTTTACCACGCAGCTATATACCACTGTTTCTCATCTGCGCTTTGACTAGTGAAATGTCAGGTATCATTAAAGACGTGATGAAATAAAATTGGGACTTTTTCCGTCTTTTGGTGGGTGCGCACACCAGTTGTATGTGGTGTTTTTCAACAATGGATATTGTTGCATCGTGAAAATTCTGCTCTCCTCAAAATGTCTCATGTAAGTGGGCTGTGATTTTCCCGCTCTTAAAAATTCGATCCACAGAATCTGAGGTTGGCTGCACCTTTCCTCAGGCTATGATGTCACTGGGCGGGAAATTTGTGAGACTCCGCCCTATGACAGTTAGAACAACATAAGCCACTGCCAACCAACAAAATCTGGCCAGACTGCACCCTCCTTCAACTCTTTACACACCCCTCAGGTTTACGTATCCCTACCCTGCAAAAAATTTTGTTTTTCATTCGTAAGTAGGTCAATACAGACTGCAAAATTCTCTGCCAACCTCTGTTGCACCATGACTTTAAGACTCTATGTTGGGTGAGGCCGCTCTTCTTCATTTCTGCCTGCAAGCCTGTTGTTATACTCCGACGTCAGCAGTTCTCGTGATGTATCCTCAAACGGGGACCACTCACTATGTATTATTCTTTGTGAACTGGGTTTGACATTCTTTAACCTTGTTTTCCCTTCTGTTGTTTATTATATATCGCTTGATGTTTTTGGCTCACAAAAGTTATTTATTCCCATTTTTGGAATGACATTTTGTCCTCTGAATTTAAGCACCATAATAGCTGCAGACTATTAATGAAGCAAAACCTTTTGGAAATACCAATGCTAGCGCACATTGTCTGAGAGGTTATACTGATAAGTTTTGTTTTTTTTACTGCTTCCTTTTATTTGCAGTTGACGACAATTCATGAAAACAAATTATGAAACATATTCATTAAAAAATATTACTTATTGGCATGCAAATAAGCTTGTCCTTAAAAGGTCTGGCATAAAGTTACAGTTTAAATGTCCCCTATCGTATCACATATTAAGTAATGTCTAAACCTTAACTCAGTAAAAGACTTGCATTATAATTAGGCTACATCTGAACTTTCGTGTTGCCGATGCAACTGGTTGCTGGTGCATAGCCAGTTAGCCACTACAAGCCATTTCAAATATGTTCTTTGTGACATCATAAGGGGGAGGGATCAACCATAATGATCAAAGAACTGATTAACCGGTTGGCCGAAATTGATCAGCCCTTCATGCCTCTCGTCAGTCACTTCACCAAATGATGTCACAAAAATAACTGATTTTGAAATGGCGTGTAATGACTAATTGGCTGTGCACCTGGTAACATGTTAGGGGACCTTTTAAAATAAATACCAGGTCATATTTTAGCTTCAGCAGATGTAGTGGGGAATAACTAATTATTTCTAGTACTTATGGGATAAACTTGTGATTTACCAATTGTGGATTGTCAGTGTGATTACATGTTTGAAAAGGGGTGACAAAAGCACAGTCTTATATCTGTACACTTTGAATAAATATGAACAATTTTACTTTGTTGGATCCCACATAATTAGTGTAATTGAAACAGTAATAAACCAAGCAGTTAATCTGGCATCTGTGGGATGCCAAAAGGTATCCTATTAATAATTACACAGCACATTATAATGTCCCAAGAGTCTGCTTAGTTACACACACACACACACACACACACACACTCTGTATCTATGCATGATTGATGTGCCAAGCATGAGAGAAAATGTCAGTGCTGTCAGTGTATATCGATATCTGTTCAGTGGTGTAAAATCCAAGTTCTTCTCAGTACTACATATTTGTTCAATTCTTGAGCCAGGCAGTAGAATTTATTAGTGAATCAGTTGTCTGAGTTAATGGGTGGTGAAACACACCCTGAGCCTTGTAATTTCTGACCCCTGGCCATTATGCCTCTTAATAAAATACTTGCACCTTTGCACTCCTATTTCTTGTTTGTGGTATTAGCATGGTTACCTTTGGAGCGAGAGTGCATTTATGATACGCTGGGGAAAAAAGTGATCTGTGCCAGCTGTGTATTTTTATCTGAAGCATCCTACCCATACAGCTTGAGACCTGTGAATCATTCATGGCAAATGGCGCATGAACAACTAACTTAATAATGTTTTCTCTGTTAATATCGCTTGATTAGGCTCAAGTTTGCAAACAAATTTTCAGTGTTTGAATTCTGAATTCTGGCTTGTCTTTTCTGAATGCGATTAACCCTTTTTGTAGGTGGCAGTGAATGGGCATCATATTCTGGAGTACAGACACAGAATGGATCTCGGAAAGGTGGACACGATACAGATATCTGGAAAAGTCATAATCAATGCCATTGGCTTCATACCAAACGTGGTGTGTAACTGTTCAGCGACGCTGCTGAGTTTTGTTTTATTTCCTTGTTGCATTTTCCATTGTGGGTCTCCAGGTATTGCCCATTATAAGACTAAATTTGGGGACCACAAATAACCAAAACATTTCACTTTGAGTTTGTTTTTGTACATCCCATGAGAGACCAGGCGAGAATTCACAAACTTTTATGTTTTTTTCGCTGGCGTTCAGTACACAATTCTGACTACTACATTAAGTAAAGCAAAACTGCATATAAATTATCTAGTAATAATTTGAAGCATTTAATTTTTATTTTGATTCTGGAAAGATTGATTGCTTTGGTTGATTATCTGATGCTGTCTTTTCATACATGCCAAAATGCCCTGGGATGGCATTTATCAGTGTAACGGAAAAAGCATTTAATGAGCCTTCTGCTTAACCTCTCTTTTGGGAACACTTCCCTTCATCCCATTTCCCTTCATTTGAAATAGTCTGCGAGTCTGAATCCATCTCAGATGAAATTACACAATGCAAAAACAACTGATAGAAGTCATAGTGCTATTCTGTGTTATGTGCTGCATTATGGACCATATTTTAGAATGATATATGCATGTGTATGTTCCAGTCTTTGCTGCATGATGGTGTATGGTGTGTGCATGTGTGTGTGTGTGTGACAAGTTGATGTGTAGTTTGGTTGTTGGTCATGGTGTGGAGTGTTTTATTTTCATTTACAGAGCTCAACCCCTCCTCCCCAGTCTATTGTGATGAGCAAAGTCACAAAAGCCCATGTAAGGATACAAGCCTCACTAATTTCATATAGGATACTGAAGGCATTAATGTATGAGCACTAATACTTCTGACACAAGTGATACTTACCCTCTGTTTGATTTACTGAATCAGTGCGGTTTTGAGTTGTGCGAGTAACCAGGTTCAGGTTCATAGAAGCTCATTCCAAATGCTTATTTTTCGCGGCCTTCCTGTCAACATTTTCTCTTCTCACCATTTCTTGCTATTAACCCATTTAAACCGGGACAGCATGGGCGCATTTTAAGAAAGTATCGTTGCCGACACAGATACGCGCATAATTTTGAAAGTACCATAATTACTGTAAGTTTTGCACAATAGAAAAAAATTCCAACTGTTTCTGAAAACTGAGAAGCTGTGCTTCAGCCCAAATACAGGTTACTATGGTAAACATGGCAGCATGATTCTCTGCTGGGATTTTTGCATTAGGCCTTAAAGGGTTAACCCTACCCATTGGGGAAACCAGGGCTGCGGTTGACCAGTCAAAAACATTACGTCCTATCGTCTAATTCCCAATCATTTGTCCTTGACCTTGATGGAAAACGTCTTGAGGTTCAGGGAAAATGTAAAGGAGAATTCATTAGGACTCAAGAAAAGGCGACAGCGGTGCTGAGAGAAGCAGACTGCGGCAACATTATCATATGTCCTGTTTCCGCCATTTTCATTTGTATTTGTGGAGAGCTGGATGGAAGGTGCATCGATTGAAATATTGCAGCCACAAATAATAGTGGGATATTGTTATCTCCTGTCTTTGTGATGGGTGTTCCTGTGTATCCTACGCTATTGGAGATAATTATGGAAACATTGAAGAACCTTTCCTTGGCATTTTGACAATTCAAATTGCTCTTATCATGGCTGCCATGTAAATACTTCTGGGTCATTTCCAAGGGGTTAGGAACTTGGGCAAAAAGACTATTCAAACGTAACCCAGGAAAAAAGTAAGAAAAATGGAGGGAACACAGGGGGTATTGGAAGAGAAGTGAATTGGCTGAATGGAGTATTTGCAGACCGTTACTTGCGCGGCAGATGGGTGGTAGATGGGGAGAGGTAAATTCTAAGATCTAGCTTTTATATTTTGCATTTTCCAGGAAAAAAGGACTTTTATGTATACCAGGGTTCAGTATTACTGGGACACCCCTGTCTTGTCCCATGTTTAAAAAAGCTTCTTGGTTCAGGATTTTATTCTGCAAATGCGGGAATTGCAGGCACAGCGACATTTTTGTCGGTTTTATAAAGTCTTCTTTAAATTCCCGATTGGGAATTCCCTTGTTAGTTACTCATTACCATTGGCTGTCTCTCAGGTCACCCAGCAAAGCCGTGAAGGCATGGGATTTTAATGCTAAATACGAGACTACTTCCCGGTCAAATTGTGGGACATGTGAACATTCAGTACAAACTTGCATTCTAGCCGTGTTTCTAAACGTAAATACAACGTGGATGAAGTTTTTGCTTTATTGAATGACTCTGACGATGAGTTTGAATATCCAGAGAGCGGAGTGACTTGGATCCAAACGATTTTAGCGATTCTGGAGAGGATTAAAACATAAAAAAGATCAGTTATGGGAAACTTATTATGAGATTTGGTGTTATTTTATTGTTATTTTGAATAACAATCATATTTTAGTAAAAACCCAAAATTAATCCGTCTTGGGGGGTATGCATCTGGGCCAAAATTTGCCTGCGAAAGGGTTAAATACTAATAGCATTTATGTAGAAAGAAAATTTGAGAAATCTAACATCTAGTATTTTATACGATCACTTGCTCTATATGAGGAGTGTTGCCGTGCAGTTTACATCATGACGCAAAAACAAGCACCTAAAATGGAAATTTTTCAAATTTCCAGGGAACATTTAAATTTCATGAGCTGCTAAAGTCATGATGCATGCATTTTTTTCTCAAAATGGTGCCATAGTTAATACGACTTTGCATTCTCAGTCAGAAATTTTACTGCTTTAAAATAATTTGTTTACATGGGATAAGATTGGGGTGCCCCAATAATATTGAACTCCAGTGTATGACGTTTGAAGATCCTTGTTCAAGTTGGCAGAGCAAAACTATTGGATCATTTTTCAGATCAGCAAAATTGGTTCGATTTCCATTTATTCTTTAAACCTTATACAGCAAATACCTTTTATCCAACACAATATTCAAGTTGTCCAGGGTTCAAAAATAAAATTCTATATTCTATTCTATTGAATATAAATATTCAATGATCAGTTGTTTAATTATATTGCAATATGAGCCACGATAGCTTCTTCCTTGAAACATGATGGTGAATGAAAAGAAGCATTTAGCAGACCTGATCTTGTACCATCAAAATCTTTTTTCAAAAAAGATGATGAGCACATTGTTGGGGAGAGAGGGTAGACCTCCATGCACTCACTAAAAAACCAAAAACGGTTTGCTCAGTGCTCGCATGACAAAACAAACATGTTGCTTGTTCATTGATTAAAAGCTATCCATTAGTTTTTACACACAGTGAATGTTTTCAAGAAGGCTAAATTGGAAAATTTTAACGTGATGATATGTGGTCTTCAAAATTTGAACAGACAATCAGCCCTCTGATCGTTTTGTCCACAGGCTGCTTTCGTACTTTTCAGGCCTTTGGCGCACATTTTATTTTTATTTTGTTTGCATCCATAACATCTTACTATGGATAAGAGATGGAGATGCGTGGATACTGCATGGAAAAAAAAATGCATTTTACATGTAGTAAATTTTTTCCTGGTGGTGGTTATAGGCATAGCCTAAATCTTTTTAAATCTGGATTTATCTTGACTAATTGAAAAATAGAGAAACAACATTTTTTAGAGAAGTCAAAGACTGGGGTACTTCAATATTTTATTCACATGTAGCCTAGTGATGCACATTTGAAAAACGGTGCCATGAGTAGAATTTACCTTGTGGCGTTTCTATTGTTAAAAAGTAACAGCAGCAGCGAAACCGTATTTCACACGATGATGGTCAGTTGATGTACTGTGAGAGGAGGCCCTTATGGATCACAGATTACCTATATTTTGTTAAACCACTGGAAGCCACCACATTGAAATATGAGCATTTGCAAGGATTTTCAGTACTCTTAGACCCTGAATTTGTAACTTTGGTTTGCTTAAGTCAAAATAGAAGAGCTCTATTATGACATTGGTAAACGAATGTTTAATCAGTTTGGCCTACACATTGCCCACTGTCTGCATGTAGGATGACTTAATCGGTGGCCATCACTCAGAACTCCAGAAGATCTGTAATAGCTAGCGGCCATTTTGTATGATGGCTGCTGCATTTATCAGGAGCAGAATCTGCCATGGCCTAACATCCAGAGCTGTTCATAATATTTTAGCCTACAAGTGTACTAAAATGGGTGCTTTTATCACTTAATGCACAATTTTTATGGAAATATTCGCTATGCTGCCCCACTATTGAGGAAACCTCGTAATCATTCCTTCCAAACTCATGTAATGGATTTAAATCTCTTTAATGATGGCAAGGCTTGATTGATTTGCGGGTTGGGTGCGAGGAGGGGAATGAAGAAGTGAAAAATAAGCGATTGTAATGAGCTCCTAGCTTCTCTGTTCTTGGCACAGTTTCAATCATTACAGGAGAGGTGTAATATAAATTTTGCATACGAAACATTACATACTTCATCTACCCCAAAATGCTTTAGCTTTTTCATTTGTTAACAAGCTATTTATTCCCCTAGATCTACAAGTTTTTTTTTCACTTTTGCAAGACACCACATTGTAAAAACACAATGTAATCTTTTTTTGTTCCTGTTTGCAGACTCTTTTTTCAGAATCGGGTGACTTGGTGAGTTGTTTGCCGAATATTTCTCCTTTCAAGTAACACTTTCAGAACTGTTGGTACATTTCATGTTCCAGAACATAAACCTAACCCTTGTTGTTTTCTAAAATGTGTATTCTGAATTGTAAGTTAGAGCTCCAGAACTCTGTTGCTTTCCATTACTGATAGAAATTAGTCATAATTGTAATGTCAGCATGTGATTGAATTGTGTACAGATGTTGGCGCTTCAAAAGGGTTACATTGAATTTGAGTGGAATTAGAGAATAATTGTGCGTTGTGCAGTTTTGTCAGGCTAATTCACACAGGATTGTTTTGCAGTCCGTCCCCTTTAAGAGCAAGCTGGAGTCGGGGATCAAGGCAGGAAACACTCTTACAATCAAGGGGAAGGTTGGCGTGTACCCGCACAGGTGAGATTTTTTTTTTTTTTTTTGGGCATACGGATGAATGCTGTGGACATGTTGTCCACGATGAAAAATATTTGAGATTTGAGTTTGATCAAGATTTAATTTATCACTGCTCTGAAACTGGCATCTTTCAGAGATCTGCTCTTAGGTTTTCGCAAATACTTTAGTGAATTAGTATTTTTGCCATTTTATGGGGAAAAAATGGATTTTTGTTAGATTTTATGGTGCTGTGAAAAAGCATTTGATCTCTTCCTGATTCCTACTTTTTTGCATTTTCGTCATACTTCAATGTTTCAGGTCATCAAACTTATTTTAATAGTAGAAAAACATAAACCGGGTAAACATAAAATGCAGTTTTTAAATGAAGATTTAATTTATTGAAGAAAAAAAGCTATCCAACTCTACCTGGTCCTCTGTGAAGTAGTAATTGCGCCCTCGTAACCAAAATCAATCAGTTAAACAAATTTAATTGATAAGTGGGTTCCATTTCATTAGACACAACCAGACATGATTACTGCCAGCCCTGTTGAATCTAAACATTGCCAGACAGGTTCTATTTAAATAATGCGAAGATGGCAGGAAGCAGCACATGATACCGCTATCTAAAGAAATTCAAGAATGGATGAAAAACAAAATTGTTGACATCTGTCAGTCTGGAGAGGGTTACAAAGCCATTTCTAAGGCCGTAGGACTCCAGTCAACCACGGGGAGAGCCATTATCTACAAATGGAGACAACACTGAACACTGTTGAACCTTCTCAGTAGTGGCCGTCCTACCAAAATTCCTAAAAGAGCGCATTGAAGACTCATCCAGGAGTTCATTAAGAATCCATACTAATATCTAAACAACTACAGGCCTCATTTGCCTCATTTAAGTTCAGATTTCATGATTCTACAATAAGAAAACGATTCAGCAAAAATGGCATTCATGGGAGAGCTGCAAGGCAAAAGCCACTGCTGACCAAAAAGAACAGAAAGGCTGGTCTCACATTTGATGACCTCCTAGACTTTTTGGATAATATTCTTTGGAAAGCATAACTTTTTGGAAGATGTTAGTCCCATTACATCTGGCGTAAAGATAGCACAGCATTCCATACTGAGAGCATCGTACCAACAGCAAAACACAGTGGTGGTTATGTGATGGACTAGGGCTGCTTTGCTGCTTCAGGACCTGAGCGACTTTCCATGAATTGATGGAGCCATGAATTCTGCTCTGTACCAGAAAATCCTAAAGGAAAATATCTAGCCATCAGTTTGTGATCTAAATCTCAAGCACAATTGGATTATTCAGCATGACCATGGGCCAAAGTGCAGAAGCAAGTCCACTTTTGAATAGGTCAAAAGAAACAAAATGACAGTTTTGGAGTGGCGAGTCAAAACCCTGAGTTGAATCCGATTGAGATGCTGTGGTATGACCTTAAACAGGCAGCTCATACTCAAACTCTCTAGTGTGGCCGAATTGAAACAATTTACCATAGAACAGAGGGCAAAAATTCATCCAAAGCAATGTAAAAGACTGTTATCACAAGTGCTTGATTGCAGTTGTTGCTGCCAAGGATGCCACAACCAGTTACAGTTTCAGGTAAGCAGGGGCACTTATTTTTTTATGTGAATGATACAGGTTTTGAATAACTCTTGACCATCAATAAATGAAATGATCATTTAAAGCAGCAATTTGTGTTTACTCACATTGTTTTTGTCTTGTATCAAAATTAGTTGGATGATCTGAAACATTTAAATATGACAAATAAAAAGAAACTGGGAAGGGGAAATACTTTTTTACAGGACTGTATTTGAATAAGTGGTCTGGTTGATTACGTTACCACTCGCACTTCAAATCGGGCTGCGGCCAGCTGCCTTGGGGGCAGTGTATTATTGGCTTTGTGCTGCTCTGGGGTAGAATAGAATAAAACTTTATTGTCATTATACAGGTACAACAAAATTAAGTTAGTACTCCGCGGCATAAATAAATAAAACCAATAAAAAAACCATCCTACATACACTTTGAACATACACACATACACTACACACACACGAACACACGCGCACACACACACACACACACCCAATAAACACTTTAACAGCCTAAATGCACATGCCCGCCCATATTCATATACCCCCACAGGGACATACATAATGGTAGGGATTCAGTTGATTTGGGTTAACAGAGGTGTGTGCAAGTGTGTGTCCCACTTGGTCTTCAAGGTTAAGTTGGACAGCCGTCTCTTTGTAACGCCTCCTTGCTGTGTGTGTGTCTGTCCTGTAGTTTCACCGTGAACCTTCGGCTAGGGGACTCTGAAGACATTGCCCTACATCTGAACCCCCGCATCAAGGCTGGCGTGTTTGTCCGGAACTCCTTCCTGGACAGTTGCTGGGGACCAGAGGAGACCACGCTGCCCAACTTCCCCTTCACCCCGGGGGAGTACTTTGAGGTAAAGCTTCACCCCTCACCACCTTCTTTTGTTGATTAATCTCCACTCCTGTGTCTCTGTAAACTCCATGCAAGAGATCATCCCAGCTTCAGACGTTGATGCAAGAACTCTGAGGGGAAAAGGCATGTGGACAGATCAATTTCTGTATAGCATGGAGCAAGTGTTGTAATTATGTCCTTAGCCTCTGCTGGGTTTGCTATCTGCAGTTTTTCCCTTTAAGGCTAGATCCACAGTGTTATCTTTTCATTTTATGAAAATGATCTTCATCCATACTGGAATGCACTCTGGAGCTTTCAGACGAGAAAGGGGTTGGCTGCATTTTCAGAGGTCTCTATTACAGGGGTTGAAAAACGCCAGTGTCATGTGGACGCTAGGCATAAATGTGGCCGAAGTTAAGCATTTTAGAATGAAAACGTCTGCAAATGATTTGCAGAATTCTTAGACAGCGTTTCAGCTCTACATTACTTTAAAATACCAGGTCTGTTGCACCAGTATTAAGATACTTGGTTAAGCACATTCTTGTCACTTACTTGCGATCTCTCACACTTTAAAAAGGTTCATTTACAAGTTCTTTATCACGGCTCTCTCTCTCTCTCTCACCCCCTCACCCCCCTTGTTCTCACCTCTCCTCCCGTCCTTGTAGATGATTGTGCTCTGCGAGCAGCAGAAATTCAAGGTGGCCGTGAACGGCGTTCACATGCTGGACTATAAGCACCGGGTGCAGGACCTGACCCGGATCGACCAGCTGGAGATTCTGGGCGACCTGCAGCTTTTGGACGTTAAGCTGTGGTGATCCGCCTCCTACCCCACCCGGCCCAAAACAGTCCGAAAGCCTCCTGAAACAAGCGCTAACACCCCTCACCCCCTTCCGTGTTTAATTTTTAAATTTTTTTTTTGGTCTTTATGTTAAATGTAGTATGCGCGTGAAGGAGAGTCCAGCGAATTTTGCTGGTTTTCAGGAACCGATCAGTGTCTATGGTGAGCATTGTTGGCTTCAAAGCTGAAGGAAAGTGAGCTAACATGGTCAGCAAGTAGCATGCTGAAAGCTATATGCTATATTTACCCTATATTTACCTTTCAACAACTATTAACCCTTAAGCCGCTTTCACACCGGATGCGAAACAAATTTTTCGCACGACAGATTACATTCGCATCTTTGCATTAACTTTGAATGTAATCTGTCGTGCGAAAAATTTGTTTTGCGTCCAGTGTGAAAGCAGCTTTAGAGTGTTATATGCAACTATAGTTGCCCAATGATGTAAGATATCAAGATCAGATGCTGTTGAAAACCTATCATGTGGCAACTTGTTTAAAAGAGCTCCCGCAGGGGAGCTCTTAAGCATGTTGCCACATGATAGATTTTCAACAGCTCAGAATAATTACATTTTTAATTCCTTGAAAATTTATTCGGCGCCCTAAGGGTTAAGCAAATCAGCCAGTCAGCTGGCTAAGATGGAGATATGGTATGTTATATTAGGAGGCAGAAAATGATTTTTAAATTTTGTTTTGATTTGGGTTGAGGGTGTGAGTAGAATGTGCCGTCCTATATTTGATTTAACAATTTAGCTTCATGCTTCTATTTTGAGTCGCAAGTCACAGCTAACTTGCGAAACTTGTTGCCTAATTTTGTAACTGAAATGTTTATGAAGCGGGAGACTGTCTGAATATAGGAGGCAGACTATGAGCTGCCCATATTGCTGAACCACTTCCGTCACCAGTATCATGACGAGGCACATACACTGATCAATCATAACATTAAAACCACCTGCCAAATATTGGGCAAGTCACCCTGATGCTGCCAAAATGGCTCAGCCAAACTGACATCCACTTGAATTCTTGGACCTAGGGTTTCCCAGCGTACCATATCCCAGAGCATCACACTCCCTTCTCCAGCTTTTATTCTTAAAGTGCACCCTGGTATCATTTCCTCTTATGTCAGCTCATGCCCAAGTAGTCGGCTGATACTTGAGATGTAAAAGAAATAGGAACTCACTGGACCATACAATCTTCAGTTGCTGCAAGGTCCACTTTCTAAGCTCATGTGCCCATTATAGGCACTTTAAGAGGTGGACTGGGGTTCGAATGGGCACTGTACTTGGCCTGCATCTACAAACCTATATGCAGCAGGGTGCAATGCAGTGAGTGTTGTGACACATTCCTTATGTAAGTATCATTAAAATTCTCTGCAACTTGTCCATAGTAGCCCTTTTGTCGGTTTGGACCAGATGGGATAGCTTTTGTCGCCAATGGATACCAATGAGCTTTGAGCACCCAATCGCCAATTCATGGTTTGTTCCTCTTTGATCCACTAATGGTAGGTACTCACCACTGCTGACAGGGGGCACCCCGCGAGTCTTGCGACTTTGGAGATGCTCTGACCCACTCATCTGGCTGTAACAATTTAGCTCTTTTCAAAGTCGCTCAGGTCGTTTCACCCACATCCAACATGTCAACTGCCAGAACCGACTTCGCTTACTGTATACGGTCTGTCTGCACACCTGGACATGAGCCCTTGTTGCAAGAGTCAACTTTATTTGCTTCATCTGTGTGTGGTTTTAATGTTTTGGCTCATCAATGTACATTCATATTCTAGCATGTACTTCAAAGAATAACTGGCTGACCTTGAAACGGTTCTGCTGAAATTCAGCAGATACGTTTGTGTCATGGTACGCATTTGTATGTAGTGACAGAACTGCACTGTGTTTGTCAATTTTGGCTGTTTTAGGAGGTGTGTTGAACAAACTTGTCTTGAAAATGTTTACTCTACTTTGCCTCTGTGAATGTTTGTATCATCATACTTGTGGTATTCCTGAGGTTCCTGTCTAGCCATTTGGTATTACTGAAGGGTGTATTGAAGTACACCTATCTGACCCTCCGCACGATGGAGCGGTTTTGTAAGATGTTTCGTGGACAATATACAGCTTTTATGCATGAGTGGATTCATATGAATATGTGCAAGAGTGATCGCTGCCGTGTGTTTGGCTGCAACGAGGAGAAATGTTAATTTATCCAAATCGGAGGTCTTTTCGCTTGATGAGATCTTGTTGAACCCATGGCGATCTCGCCAAGTAGCCTATGATTTAAAATTTTCCTTTTTTAATTATACTTTATTCCTTGACTTTTCCCAGCGGGGCATATTTACAGCCTGACCCCCATGGCTGGTCACTCATGCTCAAGCCCATGTTAAACTTCAATATGGAGATGAAATATTCAGTTTCAGGGAATATTTTTACGAAGTCAGAGATATGAAGTGGAGTTAAACAAAAAAAAAAATCACATTAACATACTACTACCCATTGAGCAGCGCGACTCTTCACTTAGATGAGGCAGCTGTTTCTCTCCAAAGCCATATGGACAGAGCACTGACTAATGGAGGGAGCACACTGACTGACTGTAGCCTGTGATCAATCACTGGGGAAAGCTCAGTTACTTCTATGCAAGTTTCTACTCTGCATTTCCTCATTGGACGCACCTGACCAATCACACGGCTCCATTCCACTCACAGGGGCAATATATTTCCCTTTTGTTTATCTGGTTTTTCAGTTTTACATTTTCTTCTCCCTTACCAGACTGTGTTGGCACCAGAAAATAACCTTGTCTCAACACTAAACTACCGCAATATTCTACAGGCTTCACTACTCTTTGCCTAAGACTGTGTAACATTTCCGTAACCGTTTCTTTGATTTCCCTCAATAAACTAAAAGAACGTTCGGTGTGTGTGTATTTTATGGTCTTGTGAGCAATACATGTATAGATATTTAAGGGCCCAGTTCTAACTGATATCAGGCTTACCGTTACAGATTCTTTACTCTTTTACTAGCCCAGTGTTCGGATGGCAATGGTTAATGCTAAGAATTACGTACATACAGGTTACAAGAATTTGGTTTTAAATGGTCATGAATTCAAAATGAAATTGAACATGTGCATTAAATGTTTTGTTCCAGGTTCTGTAACATGGAATGAAGGTTTCTGAGGCTGGCTAGAATTGATATGAGGAATAGAAAGGTGTTGATGATAGTGTGTGAATATGGAGGAAATGTTAGATGCAAAATACTGCATATACTGCCCCCTTGTGGTGAAATATCAAACAAACCTTGTTTGTATGCTGTGTAGTACTGAACATTTGGTAATAATTCCACAGTTGATCATGATTTCCTATTTTGCGTTCACATACCATCATATTCCATAAAATTGTAGGATTGTTATGAATGCAGAGATTAAGGAAAACAAAATTCCTGAATTCTCACTTTAGTTGTACAATTACATTTCACTAATTTCTTTTTCCCCATTTCACATACTGTTTACGAGGTAAATTTTAAACCGTTTTGAACTCACCAAATTGACTACTTGCCATTTGCCATACAGTAATAGTAGCAAATGCATAGCAGTTCAGTCTCCTCTTCCCGACTAGATCAAGTCCTCTGCTCACTGGAGTGCACTGGAGGGAGATGGACCTCTTGGATATACAATACAGCTATAATGTCAAGCAGTCAGAGACAGAGGAATTTAAATCTAAATACTTTTTGATTCCCAAACTCCAAGATTGATCAAAGCAGACATATTTTGCCTTAATAAATTCTAAGCAGATTCATTGATATTTTTTTTTTTTCACAAGAACAATCATGGTTCTCAAGGTACTTTGGACGTTCCCGAGGATGTTCTTGAATTTTTTGGTCCCATTTGTGCCAAGCTTGGTAAAATTTATGTCCGTTATCAGAAAATGGAAGCAAATTCTTTATGAACCCCAAAATTTAGGTCACTCTTCAGAACTATGACGGATGGGTTTGGACTGCTATCTATTCACAAATTGCCTTGTGCCATGTAAGGTTATTTAAAGGGGAACTGTACAGTCCGCTATTTGCACCATATCAATGACATTTTAATTAAAATTGTTGCATAGTCATTTTTACATGCGTTTGTCCTGTACCAATTCTGACAAATCTGTGTTTTAATAGAACTTCAAATAATTTATGGGCTGTGGCATTCGACCTTTAGTTCTCTGATGGGAAGCTGTGTTTTGTGACATATCCTTGTTATGCCATTTTTGCAAGAACTGTCTTGCACAGGGTACCTGGGAACGGTCAGCGATAGTCTCAAAGTGACAGAGACGTTGAAGTAAATATAAGCAAAATTGTCATGCCCTCGAATGCAACTTTGATTGCAAGGTTAAGATAATTTATGGTTATGACTGTACAAAGTGCAGTTTATTTTTGCTCATTTTCAGCTGCCAATTCAATGCGTTTTGGTCGTAGAGCAATAAACCTTATATAGTTAAACTCTGTAATCTCTTTTATATAATACATTGTCAGGTAGCCTGAAGTTACGGATTCGCTACCATCACGTGACATGCACCATTTGCGCATTTCTGCAATGAGCTCATTTAGTTGCTTGGTGTTGGAATTATGTTTCGTTTTAGGGTAAAAATGGTCATCATGATGGCTAGTTATAGCTAGTTATAATTTTTATCAAAAATAGCAATAATTTTAGCCAAGTTTCTTCCCATTAAGTGGGTATATGAGTATGTGCTACAAGGTAACCATGCCCTTGTATGGTGTTTGTTGTGAGATGTGCCGCTGCCCCCAAGACCAGGGGTGTTCAGGTTCAAGAGATTAAAACATACCCAACATCCACATGATAAACTGTGGAGGGGGTGTAACTGGAACAGTAATTGGAGAAAAATATTTGGTAGTTGGATTAAGGTAAACAAAACCACATGCAATCGATGATCCTGTCCTGGATAGGGGCTGTATGCCTTCGCGTGGAATTATGCTAGCGGTATCAACGATCTGATGTCACGTCTGGCGCCACGATCGTGGACGTCCGTGAGCAGAAAATCCATCACTTCTGCAGCTATTCAAAGTTCAATAAGTGTTGTGCCTGTATATTACTGAGACAAAAGGCAACAAATACAGTAGTGCGCAGTGATGATTATACACCACTACTTTTGTCCAAATGGGGTCCTAATGCATTACTTCTCTTACATTTTTTTGGTGAAAATATATTGAAAGATACTATTGTAGGCAATGAGAAAAAAAAATTAATTCCCACAAGTATATTGAGGTAAAAATATGAGCAATAAATATCAAAAACACTGAAAACGTCAATTATTGACTTGTTGCAAAATTTTTTTTGACTCTTGCATAGCCTGAATGCATGTTTGAAGGCCAATTCCATGATAATCAATGCTAAAAAAAATGTTTAAACTGGTTTGAGGCAATATTATTCAGCAAAATTACCTCTGATGGTCAGCTGTTCCAATATATAAGGTGACATGAACTTTGAGCAGTGTCACTGTTAAACACAATAGCAGGATGGAAGGAGCTCCCTGAGATTGTTCGTAGCCGATTTGTGGCCTTACATGATGCTGAAGACGTTAAAAGCTGCCATGGCACTGTAAGAAACATCATCAAGCATTTCAAAGAGACTGGTCTGCTGAAAACTAGTGGCAATAGAGGTGCAAAACAAGTTACCTACTTTGCTGATGTCACCAGCTCTTGGCAGCAACATGGCCAATCAGATCATTTTAACACTAGTGTCCGGAAATAGTAGATCTTGATACTTTCATCTCTTCACTTCTGGCGCTATTAATATCATCACATAGTTGTCATGCTGTCAACTGCCGTTTTTATTTATTTTTTTCCTCTTCTCATACACAGATAATGTGTATGACTTGAGTTTGCCAAGAAATTCAAAGATTGGACACCAATGGACTGGGAACAAGTCCTTTGGACCGATGAATCAGAATTTGAAATTTTCTAACCTAAACGCAGAACTTCTGCGCGCCGTACAGTTGGAGAACATTTCAAAAATGACTATTTAGCCCCTTCCGTAAAACATGGAGGTGGTAATATTATGGTTTGGGGTTCAGCCAACTTGAAAGGAGCTGGTGAACTCATAAAAATAAATAAATTAAAAAATAAGGACAGAATCATGGATGAAAAGTAGTATCACAGCATCCTTGTGAGGCAGGCATTGCCGTCTGGAAAGAGACTGATTGGTTGGGGATTTTATTTTCAACAAGATAATGACCCTAATCACACTTAAAAGTTGTGCAAGAATTCTCAGTCGGAAAGAAAGATCTGGTGACATAAAAGTTATGACTTGGCCTACTCAAAGTGCAGACCTTAATCTGATTGAGCAAATCTGTTGCAACATTGAAATAATCTCTTTGGAATGAACTTCAAATCATATGGAATGGTTTAGCGAGTGAGAAAAAAAGTGAAAACTATGCCTGAAAGATTAAATGTTGTAATCAAACCATAGGGTGGCCACACTAGATATAATGTCTTTTTGAGAGAAAAGGTCAATATTTGTTTTTACTATATATTGTTGTCGGTTTACTCATTTCATCTATATGATCCAATATTACGTGAAATAAATACTTGAATAGTAGTTGGTTTCTGACTTATCTCCATTTTGTTAAGTGTATAATCATCACTGCACACTACTGTATAAGCAGTAGCCTTGCATTTCTCTTTTTAAAGGCAAATTATTGACCATCACAGTTTCCCCTTAAATGATACAAATGCTTATATTTCATGATAACTTGAGCGCAGTGCTCAGGAACTTTTAAACTGTAGTGAACCTTCCCTTTTGCACAGCACCATTTTGCTTCCATCTTCTTATTTTCTGAGAGAGAAAACAACTGTACTGAAAGGACTATTATTAAGAATTTGCCACAGAGGAAAGAAACCAACTGGCCCGATTAAAAAGCAAAGGTTCTGATGAAAATTGTTATACTGATGGCGATCTTTGGCATTTCTACTTTTTAACAAGAAAACAGGCAAGTTTTTCCCTCAGACTACATTGTCAGCTTTATTTTGAGAACGGGAGACTTGCATGTGCATCACACAATTTGTTCTTCGGGGTTCACAATTTACACTGTAGAACATATTCCACTTAGTGTGCGCAATGTTTCGAGAACATGCCAGCATCCATTACGATGTTCGGTCTTCTCTTCAGGCAAAACCGGAAGAAATCCAGGTAATACTGTGACACAATTTTCAAACGAAAATGTCCTCAAATGAAATCTAAAAATTGTCGTAAAAGTTGTCATTTTATTCATTCATACCCACAGGAAATATTGCATTTGGGGAAAAAAAGGTCTTAGTATGGCACACCACAGTTTTGGATAAGAGCAATACAAACAACGTGCAACACGATACGGTGTAGTACGTGCCAAACACATCCCCTACTGCGAAGAGCTTCAGAAATAGAAAAGGCAGTCCGTCAGCGATCAACGAGGCGGTTTTGTTCATTTTCATATAAAACGCTGCAGGCATGCTTCTGACGCATTTTGGATCGAGGAAAAAAAAACGAATTTCCGAGCATGTTGAACAATTCTTTTGTCACGCCGTCTTCTGGTTGCCTAGAAACATCCGGTGCTTCAATGCCAGTCATTTCTGGCCTTTTTCCGGCTTCCCGCCCACAGTTTCCGGGGAGCACGTAAACGGCATTTACAGGATATAAATGCTAAAAAAGGCATCCTGCAATCATGAGTAGGCAAGTTTGGCATCATCAGTTAGTACTTCACCAATCAATAATCAACAGTATCAGCACAGGGGCCGGGCAGGACTAAGAGCTGGTAGTTGGGGGAGATTTGTGACAGACTACAGATCAGCGCTCTGCTGGAGTGTTATATCCAGGCGGAAACGGATTTATACGTGGGAGGAATTCGAGAGCAGCGTGAGATTCACAGGTAATGATACGTAGGGACTGAATGGCACTGGAATATGAAGGACGGGAGAGGCAATAAAACCCCGGGGCATTCCTGAGTTTCTCTTCTGATTCAGCCCTTACAGAACGTGGTGTGTGTGGGAGGTGAGGGGTGGGGTGACGTTGCTCAGGGACGGGAAATGTAGGGCAGTGATTTTCAAACCCAGCCAAGACGGTCACGATTTTTGGTCCTGCATTATTTACAGTCTTCGTTTTTGCTTTCGTCGTTCCTCTAGAAATAGTCAAGGCCAAAGACAAACTGTAACCCAAGAGCAAATATGGCGGCAGTTCTGATTAAAGTCTTTCCAAAAAAAAAAAAAAAAAAAAGTCCATGAAATAAAATAATAGCATGAGCTCAGGAACTGGCTGCAACAGTGCATATAGACGCGTTAACATTTCACACACACAAATAGTCTCTCCTGAAGCACAGCTCGACACCCCTCTTGTAGCGGAGTCCCAGGATCCTGCCACTCAGACGGAGCTGAGCTTGACCAGACCTCGAACCGAGTCCTCGTGCAGTGAGTCCAGGCTGGCGGGGTCGTACAGCTGGGGCGGGGCCTGGGCGCAGGGCAGCACGCCGGGGGGCGAGGGGGCTTCCTCCGGGGTGCAGACGTGGTGGTGAGGGAGGGGGTGAGGGTGCGGGTGGTGGTGGTGATGGAGGTGGGCGTGGTGATGATCTCCGTCCCAGCACAGGCTGGAGGTCGAGGAGGTGGCCGGGGTCGGGGGGTGGTAGCCGGGGGCCAGGGAGGCGCAGTGGCCCCCCAGGGACGTCCTGCCGGGGAGGGCGGGCACCCCGCCGAGGATGGGCGGCTCACCATGGAGCAGGGGCGTGGCCGCGGCCTGCAAAACGAATTTGGTGCTCTGAATGCACTGGTCTTGATCACACTGAGAGAGGGAGACGGAGGATGGCACGCAAGGAAGGACGCGGTCCGACACGGTAAAGGAAAGGGGGGGGGTTCAGGAGGATATGAAATGGAGGGAATGATGGATTAGTGTGGAGAAAAGGGTATATGGAGGTGAAAGAGGAGAAAAGAAGAAGAATGTTAGTGGCGTCATGCGAATACATGCCTCGCTCTCCCCCATTCAAAAGAGGTAACAGAATCTGTCAAAACACAAAGACTTTTGACAATAGGCTCCTAGTGACAATCAATAATCATAGCTTACATCACCTCAGCAGGTGTTGGCATTGAAGGTGAAGGTAGTGGGTTGTTGTAGATGCCCCCTTCCCTCGAAGAAACACATCCCCACAAATCCCATTGCACCGATCTAAAAAATCCCATCTCATCCACCCACTTCAGTTGCCCAACCAGAACATAGCGGTCTACAAGCAAGAACCAGGGAAGAACCTCCAAAAATTGGTGGACGTTCAAATCGTCTATCGACTCGCAACACGTGATCTTAAATAACATTCCATTGGCCATCATGCACACCCATTATATCATTCTTACATCGGTAAACTAACTTAGTACACAACTTCAAGGCATTCATTACGTTGCATTTGTGGCCAGTTAAATTTACACCTTAGCACAGCGCTCTACAGCAATATATGATGAACCAACACTAATACAAGGACTACAAACAATGTAACGGTTAGGTAATGGTAGCTTTAAACTTTCCGGGTAGAGAAATTACGCTCTAACTGCTTTTGCTGCTTGAACTAGTACCACCGGGACAGAGCTGACAGGCTGTCAGGATTTTACCGCAACTGCTTAGGTAGCTAGCTAGCTCAGCATTTATAGTGCACCTATGACAGCCCGAATAGAGAGGCAAAAAAAATCAATCATTCGCCAGGTTTGGCGATCATAAGTTGACATTGCATCTGCAGTAAAATTAGCCGGAGAGTGAACTCTGTACGAGCGGTGATCAAGCCGATGGAGTCTGACGGGCCGTCATCGTTTATACGGCTCAGGAATCTCAGTTAAGAGCAAGGAGTTGACAATCCCTGTGTCAGCAATAAGGCACAAGCCCAGTGCAGCACATTCTCTCCGGATTCAGAAGTTCAATCGCCTGCCATTTTACGCGACAAGCGCTTGTAGACTGTCTTATTTTGGAAATGCAACCCAGGGTGAATCGACAAAATTCCGTTTGTCGTAGCCTACTTTTACCGAGCTTAGCGGGCCCAAGTCAAGCGGAAGATTTTCTGTGTCGCTTTTACCCCTGGAACAGATAATACCGAGCAGCTGGCCACGATCACACGATGCACATCGCATAAAAATAACCTGGATCCAGCGTTCCTTCAGAAATCGAATTTGAAGCAATTTTCTTATTGAATCCATGTTTAAGCTGTAAGGGTGAGAACAGCCTTACATCTGAAGCTAATAGAGGACTAACCAAAAGATTTTAATAAGCAGAGTCATAACACTATCATTTTAATTTAAACTGATGTTTCCGTTTCCTCTGCATTAGGGACACTAGTTCAGACCTACATTGAACAACTATTACCACCACTGGCTAAAGCATGCCAAATGGCAAGCATCTTAAATATATTGTCCTCTGATCTGCATGTATCTCACTATGGTTTATGCGCTTAAAAGTTGACCTTGAAGGTCAACTAGGATTGTTGAGACAGTAAGAGGTAAATTCATAGTGATGAGTCGTTTCCTCACTAGTGAATGGGAAAATTTCTTAAAGATATGCCAGTCAAAGAATGAGGGTAAAACTTAAAGGTCACATGAGCCACTGAATGAATGGTTTCAAAGCAGTCCTAAGGATCACATACAACGATTAAAAAAAACAATAAAAACATGAAAGAATGACTTGCATTTCAAGACCTTTTAATTAAATGATCAAATTAATTCGCGACTTGTCCAGTATGTGCAGCCCCGTCATTCATAGAAAATAGAACCTTAAGAGTCTCATTCTTTAATGTTACAGTTACTTGTCATGCGTGGGCCCTGAACACCCACCCAGATTTTAATTCTTTCCCGCAGTTTATTTCATCATGAGGAGGGATCTGTCTCCATAGGGCAGGGGTTCCCAAACTCGGTCTTGGGGCCTCCCTGTGTATGCTGGTTTTTGCTCCAACCTGGTTTGCAATCATAGGATTTTAACAAGCTGTTAATTTGTCTTAATTAGGTGCGCTTTTGTTCAGAGCAGCAATTTATCCTCTCTTGACAAACAGTATTTTGACAGATATGCATACAAACAGTGAGGAATAAATTCTGCATCCACATTGCAATATATGAGTAACAACTGCATAAAAAGAGGGGAAAAATGTTCCCAATCAAAGGAAAAAAAATCAATGGGTTCCTAATTGGTGAGACTGTGGGCACATGGTTGCAAAAACTAACAATTTACTTAACAAACAAATGACAGAGTCAAACCTGTTTTATGATATGTTTTTGTGATTGAGTGCAAGCAAATTATTTTGAAATAATTCTTATCACCTGTCTTCAGCAACCTAATTTGGAGGCTACTGATTTTCTCAGTACCTGATTTGATCTGTTTAAAAATGTTACTACCTGAAATTGCCTGCCACACAGAAGAAGGAAAAAAAAAACGTTATATGCAAGGGTCTTTTATTCCTTATGGCACAAATGGATATTTCTATTAAAATTTGGCTTAAAACAGCAAATAACATATTTAAAACACAAATGCACCCAATTTGGACAAATTAACAGCTTAGTAAAGTCCTATGATGGCAATTATGGTTGGGACAAAAACCAGCATACACAGGGAGGCCCCAGGACCGAGTTTGGGAACCCCTGCCATAGGGCATAGACCTGCTCCAGTGCGCCGCTTTCATTGGCCAGATGAGGGCGCCATTTTCAAGGTTAAGGACACATCCCTGCTTCCACTCCAACTATTGTGATTGGGTGTTTTCCTCTCCAGTGTCGTAAATGAGTTCAAAATGCGCTTGCCTTCCCTGAAACATTCATAACTGCCCCAGCATGTGTTTTGTGTTTGGAAATTCCTCACATACAGGAAATTCAAACAGAATTGCATTTGGGGGATTGACGTGGCAACGCACATTTAGACATGCATCAGGTACCCTTTTGGGTGGCAAAACTTTGATTTAGTTGTTATGACATCAAAGGATTTGGATTCAAGCAAAGACAGACCTCATGATTAGTTACAAGCACAGAAACAAGCAGGCCAATCAGTGGAAAGCACAGAGCCAAGCAATTGATTACACATGCAGAAACAGCCGTGGTTGTTGGTTTGTGTCACACAGGCAGCTGATACATAGGTGTTCAGAATCGCGCAATTGTTTACTACATACAGCTCACAGCACCAGTATAAACTGGATGTACTGGATACAACGTTACTCTGCCAGTATGCAAAAATAACCATACCATGAACTACACAGTTACACACACCACAATGACCATTGTATTGTGACATTGTATTATGGGTTACTGTATACCACGAAGATAGCTCTGGCATCATTCGGTGAAATTTGGTTAATGTAGTATGCTATCCACATATTTTTGACATACGGGCAAATTTCAAGTTGGTTGCATACTGTATACTACTTACTACTTATGACCTTGATAAGTAAGTGAGAGCAATTCAGTCATTTGACTGACTCAACGGGATAGTTCACCCAAAAATGAAAATTCACTCATCTGCTGACCTCAAGGCTAATCGAAGGGTCCGCGAATTATTTTCGTCCTCAAAACACTTTGGATTCACAAAGAGAAACAGCATTGAAGACTTATCTAAATCAACCAAAGTCATTGGTAATCCGAGTGTCCGTACGCCCAAAAATGTGACTTGAAAAGCAGTCTTTTCACCATGTTTTTAGCCTAAATGTCCAATGTAGCCACTTAGCTAGGAGCCCTGTTTATTTTCACGGAAGAAGTTGACCTTACTATGGTGGCCAACGAGGGTAAATAAGCTGTTCAGTCAGTGAACAATAACATTCAAAACTGCAGCGCGTTTCTCCAATTGGAGATGTTTAGGGCCGTTGCAGCGTTATTTACCCTGGTTGGCCATCATAGTAAGGTCAACTTAAATAAAAAAAATAAATAAACAGGGCTCCTAGCTAAGTGGCTACATTGGATATTCAGGCTAAAAACATGGTGAAAAGACGTCTTTTCAAATCACATTTGAATGCCGGGTCTTACGGACACTTGGATTACGCCGCACGAGCAGTATGGAGGCATTTTGTGTTTTTTAAATGTTTTTTTTTTATGCTTGAAAGAGTGTCACCAATTACTTCAGTTGATTTGGATTTGTCTTCAATGACGTTTTTCTTTGAAACTCCAAAAATGTTTTGAGGACGAACAAAATTCACGGACCCTTCGATTTGCCTTGGGGTGAGTAGATGATGAGTGAATTTTCAATTTTGGTGAACTCTCCCTTCAATTCCAGAGTGTTCCGTATGCATTACCGATAGGAGAGCACAGACAGGGCTCTTCAGACTGCATTTCACATCCACCCATCTATCCCTGCAGTTTCCCATTAGTTTAGTTCCTGTAAAAGCAAACTCTTACTTAGCAATACTTGCACTTCTTGCTGCCCAATTTTCATCTGTCAAAGTGATGCTTCTTTAACAGGCAACTCTTCAGGGTCCAAATCCCGTCCAAACGGTCTCTGCTGGCAGCTGTGCGATTAATTTCCTCGAGGGCAGTTGTTTGGGATATCTACAGTACCATTTTGGTGAGTTCCACTCCAACCTTGGCAAATCACACCTCATTCAAATGTGAGGGAACATGCCGAGTTGCAAATTAGTGGGTGTGCTAAATTGGGGGTGGAGTGAAAACCTACAGCACGGTAGACCTAGAACAGGCTTGGTGACCACTACCTTTGGGTTTTCAGCACTTTCATGCCTACTAATGCACTTAGCATTAATTGTTGCTCTGCAAAGAGCGTCTGTTAAAAGCCTGTAATGCGATGTAATGTCTGGTCTCATTTTGGCATGCACGCTTGGCACAGAGAGTGTTGGTTGGGTGCAGACTCTCACCATGTGACTCTGGGTTTGGGTGGTCCCGTACACAGTGCTCCCATTGGTGTGGGGGATGGGCTGGGGCGCGTCCGGCTGGATGAAGCCCCTCCTGTCGATTAGGCTGGGGGAGAGCAGAACACAGGAATGGGTAAACGCAGATGGGGAGAAGCTAACATCAGCCTGCTGGGTTACCTGCAGGCTGGCAGAGAGTACATCAATCGTGTGTGGATTGTGTGTGGATTGTGTGTGTGTGTGTGTGTGTGTGTGTGTGTGTGTGTGTGTGTGTGTGTGTGTGTGTGTGTGTGTTTTTTTTTCCTATAACGAGAAGAAAGGGGAGCTGGGAAAGAACATGTGAAAAAGGCTCCTGTCCAGATGTGTGTGTGTGTGTGTGTGTGTGTGTGTGTGTGTGTGTGTGTGTGTGTGTGTGTGTGTGTGTGTGTGTGTGCGTGCGCGTACCAGTGTGGAATAGTTTTTCTACACTTACGGGAAACAACACTAAAAGGATAGTAAAGTTTAAAAAACAACAGTACAGTGGGGACCTTTTTTGGGGCCCCATGAGGTAAAGGTTTATTTTGGGTTTAGAGTCAGTTTTTGGTCAAGCATGACTATTGGGCTTATGGTTTGGTCTCTGTCTATTTTTTAAGGTTAGCTATTAGGCTCTAGGATAAAGTTAGGCTTTTTAAAGTTGGTTGTTCTTGGGAGTTCGTATTTTAGGGTTAGGATGAGGATGAGAGTGGGGGAAGCAGTTAAAGTTAGGGGGGTATGGAAATAAGATTTTGAAGCAAAAATAATTTTTTGGTCCCATGGGTATATAAAAACAGAAAAACAAACTCGCATGCAAGCGCATGTGTTCTTGTTTGTCGTTGCATCATGAGTGATTGAGAGAAAACAAGTTTGTGGCAATGAGAGTGAAAGGGAGGAAGTGTTTTTTTGTGCAGCCATGTATGAGCGACTGAGAGAGGATGCGTCAGTGAGCGTGTGTGTGTTTGTCAGTGAGTTTCACACGGAATTATCGTTGTGCTCATCTCTGTGTGAGTGTTCGTGTGTGTCTGTGTGCTTGCGCATGTGCACATGAGCATTTATGAGCGTGCGACTGTGTATGTGTGCACGTAAATGGAGTGTGCATGCTTGTCTGCGTCTGTACGCATTTGTATATGTGTGCGCATGTGTGTATATGTTTGCACACTTTGTGTGTGTGTGTGTGTGTGTGCCTGGCGACACTGCGACAGGGTGGCCGCATGAGTCAGACTCCAGCGGACGAGCACCTGGGCCTGCGCCCATCTCGGGGTCACTCTCCAGATGGACGCCACCTGTCCTCTCCAAACACACTCCGGCTTTTAGCGGTAAACTTTACCCAGCGGCCCATTAGTCCCCACCCGCGCGCACCGCGGAACACAATGTGCTGGACTGTAAAGACCCAAGGCTGACTCATTTCTCAGTAATTCACTACTTTTCCGTGTGTGTGTGTGTGTGTGTGTGTGCGCTACAGTCAGGGTGACCGCTCTGACTGCAAACTCACTGTCCCTCAAAATGATGTCACAGACAGCTTCCCTCCAGAGTTATAGCTGGAGAAATGGACTCAACCCCGAAAAAAAACTGCACAGGACTCTACATTAGCACTGCGCATGGTTCAAAAGTGAAAAATTTAGGAGCTCACATGGCTTCTAAAATTAGCAGACATGCTGCAGAAATGTTTTTGCACACATCAGTTTTCTGGGGCCAGCTATTCAAAAAACAAGAGCATTACAGAACCCAGTTTTTACTTTTCAAACAGCTGAGATTCATATGCGGGTAAGACTAAGATGAACCTTGTACAATCACTCGATGCTTCAAAACAAACAAAAATAAAATGGCATTATTTATGAGGTTATGAAGATGGCTCTCCTGTGCGAGTCTTCATTTTCGGTCCCCATACATTACTGTGACCCAGATTTCTGCTGCGCATTTTATAACGCACAGCTGGAACATCCTAAGTCAATTCCTTTCTCCTGTTCTAGGAATGCAAGACAGCTCCTTGCGGAACTGGGGTACATGCTAAATGCGCAATTTCCAAAATGAGTCTAACAGTTTTTATATTCCAATGGCATCATATTTAATATTTATACGATCAAAGGGTATATGTTACAGAAAGTGTAGAATTAGGGAAGAATTTAAATGTATTTCACAGACAAGGCTGCCTCTTTCTGTGCGATAAACTGCAGTGTGATTGTATTTTATGCTCAAATATTTTGAACTCTCACTCTCTTTCATTGATTTATTAACTGCTCTGTTTACTTACAGTCACAGTCTTGGACAGGTCTACCTCGCAAAAGCAATATTTCTTAAGATGGAAAGTATCCAACAATGGTTAAATAAAATAATATCGTCTATTGGCCTTCATCAATCTGCTTTCTACAGCATTTCTCCAGCAACTGGAAGTGAGCTGCAGAGAGACTGAGGAATCTGCAGAGGAGCAATCTGCACACAGCTTGAAGTCCCATCAGTAATACGGAGACATTCATCAAACGCGATTCTTCATCTCGACATGCGATAAATCTATCTCTGTCCCGTGGGACGAGAATAATGCAGGCGCTACAGCAGAGGAGGGCGTTTCCAAACGAAGGCCTGCCTGAAATGGCGGATTCTTGGAAAATTACGAGTCCTGCCGTGTAACCGTCGAGCGATGCGCACATGGGAACAGGTATGAAAATGAGGGAAGGGAAACAAGGGGAGGGGGAGGGAGAGAGAAATGGGGGGAAGAGAAAGAAAGAACTAGTCTGAGGAGGGAGAGAGGAGGAAAAGGAGTGAGCGGGGGGAGGCAAAGAGCGAAAGTGTGAGGGAGAAATGGAAAAAGGGAGTGAGTGAGTAGGGAGGGAGGGGTGAACAGACTGAGTGAACAAGTGTGTATAGGGAGGGAGGGAACGAAAGCAGGGAGGGAAGGGAGAGAGAATAAAAATGGAAAGAGGAGTTAAGAGAGTGAGTGAGTGAATAAGTAAGCAGAAGGAGGGAGGGATGGACAGGAGTGAGTGAAGAAGTACAGGGATGGAGGGACGAGTGAGTGATTGAAGTGGATAGGGAAAGTTAATGAGAAAGATATAGAGTGAGCAATTGTGGGGAGGGAGTGAGGGAGGGATGGGACTGAGTGAAGAAGTGGGGAGGGAGAGATAATGAAAAAGTGAGTGACTAAGTGTGGGGATGGAAGGAGGGAAGGAGAGAGTTAAAGAGAAAGGAAGGAGGGAAGGGAGTGAATGAACAAGAGAGGAGGGAGGGTGAAGAAAGTGAGTGAGTGAATACTTAAGGGGAGGGAGGGAGGGATGGATTGGAGTGAGTGAAGAGTTGCAGGGATGGTGGGACATGAGTGAGTGTAGAAGTGGGCAAGGAGAGATAATGAGAGCACAAGTGAGTGAATAGGGGTGGGGAGGGAGGGAGGGAGGGAGCGAGTGAATGCGTAGAGAGGGAACGAGGGGAGAAGGGAGTGCGGGAACACAGCTGACAGGACTGACCTGGGCGGGACAGGCCCACACAGGGCAGAGCAGCAGTTGGTGAAGATGTTGCCGTGGCTGTAGGGATTGTAGTTCTCCTTCCCTCTCTTCGAGGACCACGTTCCCTTAATCTGAGGAGGAGGTCCGAGGACAGTGGGAACAGTGTAAATATGCAACTTACAGGCAGCTATGAGTGTATAAAATACAATACAGCAACACCGAAAACATCAGCGATAAAGTACTTAAACCAGAGCTGTCCACTCTAGGTTACTGGAGAACTACAGTACTGTGCAAAACTTTTGGGCAGCCAAGATTTTTTAAAATTTAATTTTGGTCAAAGAAGTTTATTTTTCGTGTTTGACAATAGTGCTGCTAAATTAAAAAGCACATTTGAGACACAAAATGTTTTTTAAAAAAATAATCTAATGATAAATGTTTGTATTTTGTGAAAGACGGTAGATACAGATAATGTGGTCATGACAGAGCCCTCATCTCAACATCAGGGCTGTTTGGGATCGCCTGGAGAGACCGATGTCAGTGCGACTACTGAAGAACTGTGGCAAGTTCTCTCATATGGTTGGATCAACCAACCAGCCAGTTACATTGAAAACTATAAAATGAATAAAATAGCAGGACACTGTTCCTAATTTTTAGGGTAGTAACACTAAATGTTGTTTAGATTCATTTTTTTAACAGTTCAAAGCTGATGATGCATATCAAATTTTTCAATATGCAGAAACCTCTCATTTCACGATTTCATGAAGCATTTTTGCCCAACTCGGTTGTTTTAAGTTTGCATAAAACTTTTGCACGGTAATCTCCCCTAATCTGGTAAACCCTAGTGACTCACTTTTTGGTGGAAATGGATATAGACCCATTTTTGCAGTTACTAGGTTACTAAGCACCAAATAAAGTACCTACAGTTGTCATTGAGAATACCCATTCTCTTTTTTTTTTTTAACAGCAAGTTTATCCTGAAGGACTTAAGTTGTTTTCAGTTTTCTCAGTTTCATGAAAAAGTGAGTTACTAGGTTTTACCAGATTAGGGGAGTAATGTAGCCGAATATTTTAATTTCAACTGTGATTAATCACACCCAATACTGACCATTACCAATGACATCTCTACTGGCTCAGTTGTTTGGATTGGAGTGAAAACCTACAGACCCCTTGATCTCCAGCTGAAAGGTTGGACAGCCCCGATTTAAAATGTACATACAGGAAGGGAGACTATTACAAAAAAACACAAATACATAACATAGGCAGGTAGTCTGGTACTTACATCTTCATTTGTAGTCTGATTTGAGCTGATTAAGTAGGTGTGGAACCCAGAGAGACCCACTATTGACCAGACAGAAAAGAAACACACCACCACCTCCAGCACACTGTGAACAGTCAAGGAAGGGAACGCCACAGGAAAAATCTAAATGGCCGCACCTTGACCACATAATCCTGAAAAGACTAAAATATCTCCCTCGCACAGCGCACACACAAAAATAGCCACATGGGACTAACACCCGTGTCCAAACACAAAAATAACGACAACAGGCGTATGCACAACAAGCACTTTGGCAACACAGTTTACTATGTGTACAAGTCTGTATTCCTAATTAGGATCCAACCCATATTCTCGATAAAAAGTCACGTCGGAAACGACATAACTGTAAATCATATGTGGCTCTCAAATTTCCCTCCAACGTTATATAAACATAAAAAGAAAATGATTTCATGGACATGAAAACAGCAGCTAAAGCGCTTGACAATAAGACGTACAGATGGCAGATAATTAGGCGAACCAAACTGTCTCCTTCCATCTGCTCGTGTTTTCCAGGTGTGTCATCAGCAAGGAAATAAACAGAACCTTCAGGGCCTGAAGAATTTTAATTTCTGAAATCAATTCCTGTCTCCCATCTTAGCTGCACTGCAACAACAAAGAACAGGCTATTCAATCATGAGAGAAAAGGAGTGGCTCACACACATACACACACACGCACACACACACACACACACACACACACACACACACACACACACACACACACAACCAAACACACTCACGTGCACACACACGCATGTACGCTAGCACACTCACTCACATGCGCACGCACATCCTTGTACTTCTATCCTTGTGAGGACTTTACATAGACTTCCATTCATGCTTTGTGTGTCTCCACAGCCTTTCCCTAATCTTAACAATAAGCAACACATGCCTAACCCAAACCCTTACCCTAACCTTAACTTATCCTTAATCCTAACCTTACCCCTAACCTTAACTAATAAGTCACAATTTGCCTTTGTAGTTCAGCCCTACAATGGCAAAAGGCAGTAACTCCAATATATGACATAATTGGAGTTACTGCCTTTTGCCATTGTAGGGCTGAGTTGTGAGGACTCTGAAATGTCCTCACTTCCAAAAGATGTACCCACTCAGCAGGAAAAAAAAGTGTTTTTTGGTTCTAGCTTTGTAGCAAGTACAAGAACGAACACGCATGCATGCATGCACGCACGCACGCACGCACGCACGCAGAGAAGGATATCTAGCAGGACTGTCTTTCAGCGCGCTGAGAAATCCTGTCCGATGGGACCCTGCGAGAGAGGCAAAACAGAGCATTGACAAGGTAACCGTGACAACACCATGACATCATAACCCAACACTCCAATCCCCTTGTCACTAGAATCAGTTTCAACCAATCAGATATCGGCAGCTTTAGGGTGGAACGGACGAACAGAGCAGTCTGAAGTGTTTCGGGTCCCCAGCAGGAGTTCTGGAAGACGCTTCGAGTTAATCGAAATACACGCGAGTAGACAGGTGTGAAGCAGAGGCTAGCTGCCAGCTAGCGCAGCAGAGGGCACATTAGCTCGGAGAGAGCAGTGACAGCACATTACACTTCTGGGTCTCAGCACAGTCGTACTCAACGCTAAATGTGGGTATTTAACGGCTTCAAAAACAGTGCACAAACCAACCGATAATGGACATTTTCCCCCATTACCGAACAACATACAAATAAACCGAGGTAGCCTGATGCATCATGTTATTATTATTATGCGATGTTGGTCTCGTACGGCATGAGGGTAATAAGGCCCACTGGAAAATGTGAAACATCAATCACGAAAGCAGGAGGGGGCAGGCCACAGGATTTCCCGCACTCTGAATAATAAACACTCATCTGTACATCCTGCAGTGATTATTATTAGGTCTTCATACGTTCTGGGACTGGGCCACAGTCAGCAGGTTTGGGGAATGCAGTCATTAGGTACTCAGATAGGGGGAACAGAGGGTGGGAGAGAGTGGGAGAGAGAGGGAGGGATGGAGAGAGGGAGGGAGGTCTGCTTCTTGATTTTTTGCAGAAAGCCCCACCTCCTCCATCATGGAGATTGTCAGAGAGGGAAATGGGGCAGGAGGCAGGTAGTTTGTCTCGCTCCAAAATCCACCGTGCCCCACTGCCTGCACGCCATCGTGGCACATTTATTCCTCATCTAGAGTTACGGATTTTCACTCACGAGTGCAATGCCGATGCTGGCCTCAGACCAAATAATAAAATGGACCATCACACATAGATTTTTAAGAAATGCATTTGGAAAGGAGGGTCAGAGGTGGCTCTTTCAGCCCAGAGTATACAAACAGTGATAAAAGACAGCCCTGCAAAGCCTGGTCATACGCCCACATAGCAACCTTGATGAGGACATGTTATTCACCTAAAAATTTTCCAATCACCACCAAAATCAATAGGGATCCTCTTCATATCTCCAGCGACCCACTAAACAAAACTGGAAAGAATCCATCAAAAATTGTAGTCTGTAATGTGAGAACAGTAAATAGCAGTCGGACTGACTGACAGAAGGACGAGGCGCAATCGCAATACAAGCCCATCCCGTGGAATGGACGTATTAAAAAGTACTTCTGTCTTATAATGAGATTTAAAAACTTACACTTCCCTCTCGCTCTCTCTCGCGTAGAAAACGGCAACTTGTTAATTAATTTCTCTTGTGTGACGATTGCTGTATTTCTTTTTAATCTTAATCTACAGAAACAATCTCGATACATGTTTTTTCAGCATAATTGGTTGCCGAAATCGACAATCATGTCACTTCGTTCCGTTAGTCGTCTGCCTGTCTGTTTGTTGATCTCAAAAACGGCTGCACAGATTTCAACCAAACTTTGCAGGATGTTACAGTAGCACAAGAGGAACAGGTGAGTAAATTTAGGCATATCTAGGCCAAAGTACAGCTGAGATATAGGCCAAAGTACAAATCCAGCTATTCTGGCAGAGATTTGAAGTCTTTCCAATGGGCCGGATTTCCAATTGGCGTGCTTTTGGGTTTTGCTGCCACCTGGCGGTAGAATGCAACAATACCCTACATCAGCCAACGAAAATAACTAATGCACAGAGTTGCCTTGGTGTGGCAGAGGTATGCACGCTACCAAGTGCCCTTAAGCAATATTACATTATCCAGTTGTCCTAGGCCACACATTTAAAGTTCCGAGGCAAAGGTCAAAGTACTAAATAAGTGTTCACCACGTTACGAAATTGACCTAGTCTCAAGTCACACACCAGATGATTTCGACAACGGTCCCGCTAGGCGGGAGTCATTATTTTTTTGTCTGACAGTGTGCTTTGTCTGATAAATTCTGAGTTCAGGCTCGAAAATAATAACAAAAAAAAAAAAAAAAAAACACCTGGAATAGTTTTACCCAGAAACGCGATAACCAGGAATTAAATGTCTCTAATGACGAGGCCTATCAAGCCGATCTTTAAAACAGCTTGCTTAGAAATTCAAGGCATCCAATCGAGAGGAATCGTCTGAGTGTTTTGCTCCGAGTCCGTTTTCCCTGCCAAAGCTGCGGTACAGAAAATAAAAACATATTGTGGGGAAGCGGGAGGACTTTCAGGCTTTCCGGCACGTCGCTCGGTCAGCGCTCGAGGTACTCACTCAAGATGACGTGCGTGATGACGAAGGCGAAGATGAAGATGGTGAGAAAGGACAGGGACAGGATGAAGAGGTAGAAGAAGCGGTAGTTCCTCTTCCCCACGCAGTTTCCCACCCAAGGACAGTGGTGATCGAATCGCTCTGTAGGGGGGGAGAGACGGAGGAGGGAGAGAGAGAGAATGAGAGAGAGGGAGGGAGGGAGGGAGAGTGGGGGACGTGGGTGGGTGAGTGAGTGGGCACTAGCAATGTGAACACAACTAAATATTCCTGGAGCAATACATAACTCCTTCAGTTCAGCCAGGGCGGTTATCCCAGAATGACTCACCCAGGATGGCATTACAAAGCACAGGCCATTACACTTCACTCATGCAGTGATGCTCACACCATAGATACGCACACACCCGCGCACTCACCCACATGAACAGACGAGACTCATACCCACACATAAGAATACACACACACACACAAGCACAGAAACTCACTCACTCAGTCAAATACTCGTGCATACCAAAAACATACCAGCACACGGGTGCGCGCACACACACACACACACACAAAAAAAAAAAAAAAAAAAAAAAAAAAAAACATACAATCACCACTGCCCCTCCTCAGAGACATTTACACTGGCTGACTCCAAAAAAAGGCCAGCCACATCTCCCAGGATCACACCCACCCTGGATGCAGTCCGTTTTCCCCACTGCCCTCTGGTAAAAGATATAGACTGATCACAGCCAAAACAAAACAGACTGAAAAACAGCTTCTACCCCCAAGCTGTTAAAATCATCTCACCTCCAGCCCCCATCCCTAAATACTGATGTGCAATACTTCCATCCCTCTCTTGCACTTTAATAATTTGCACTCTATTCTGTTGTGTTTATCTGTTTTATAAGTCTTTTTTATGGATTTTTAAAATATTTTCTGTATATATTGAAGTTGTGTGTGTGTGTGTTGTGTGTGTACTATATACACGTGTGTGTGCTGTTCTTATTTCATTTAAACCAGAAGAGCTGCTAAACTGCATTTCGTTGCTTTTATTGACAATGACAATAAACTTCTATTCTATATGACAAACAGACACAAACACACACACAAGTTTGCGAAGCTATCCTTACTAGGTCATTACATTGACTTCCATCCATTTTGAACAGCCTAAGATGAACCATAACCAAATCATGCCCAACCCTGATCCTAACCAAAACCCAGATCACACCGGACCCCAAACCTTATCCATGCCCACTGAAATGACGTTTTGCCACATTTGGACTAGGCTTTGGTCCCCACAAGGACTAATGGTCCTGACAACGTCAGCGTTTATACCAGAAAAGGTCCACAATAGGTAACAAAAATGCACCCACACACACGCACGCATGCAAGTACGCACACACACACACCCACCCACACAGTTGTCGCACAGGCTGCAGTGTGACGCCCGAGGAGGTCTGAAGATCTTGCAAGTGAAGCAGTACTTGAGTTTCACTGTCTGGCCGTTGATAACCACCTCTTTAGTCCTGGGAGGAGGGCGGTACCCCCCCGAAATAGGGCCGTTATCTGCATCTGAAACACAGAGGAATAAAGACAAACAAGGTCCACCTCAAATGTCTGCTGCTGATCCAACCACAATTTCGACATCCATATCAGAATACGCACAAAAAAAGAAAGAAAATACGGAGCTACTCAACGTTATAGGGCCTCTGCATGGGATGAATACTGATTAAACCCAGAGGGGAGGTCGTCTGTCCACTTTGACTCAGTGTGGAGTGAAGCTTCTTTCACACTTCAGAGAGTCCTCCTATGTCTATGAGAATCACATTCTCATAAGAAGCACTCCGCAGCGGAGTGTCACTGAAGTTCGTCTGATCTTCTCTTTTGATCATCTTTACGGTTTTGCATACGTAAAACTAATTACATTTTGAACCAGCTTCTGGAGTTGTCCACTTTCACTGAAAAATTCACAGCTTAAAAAAAAAATAAAACCCTATATTCAGGCAGCAGGAATAATTTTAATTGCGTTGAAATGTGTTACAGTCTATGAGGAAGTCAGCTTCCTCCAGCAACAGTTTCTAAAACGCAAAAACGCAAATAAAAATAAATAAATAAATAAATAATGGAGTTGACTTGGCATGGCAAAACCCATGCAAAACACTTTTGAACACCGGTGACTGAAAACACATTTACAATCACCTGAATTGCAGTTGTAATCATTATTCAATCGAATGGATCTCATCAGATGATTGAATGTATAACCATAAATGTTGTTAAACGTATTATCAGAATGTAATAATAAACATAAACTACCTCATATACCAAATATGTAATCAAACTTAAATTGCACTAATGATTCAAATATCCAGTGTGAAACCACTTATTGGAAATGCGTATTGTATAAGTATCCTAACTTAGATTTAGAACCACATATGAATTGTATTACAGGCCTTGATGCGGGAAGGTGGATTGTCGTGAGAAATATGAAAGTGATAAGCACATGATAACCAAGGACAGCCTTGCCCAGGTAAAGGCCTGCACAAAATTTTTTACTCCCGATTCGACTCAAAGCGACTTTAGATTAAATGTGTGCAGAATTTTTATGCCATGAAACACAACTTTGATCACAGGAGAGCGAAGGTAAGACATAATTAATGGTTATAGCTGTTCAAAGTACAGTTTGTTTTTGCTCTTTATCGGCTGCTAATCCAGTGCATTTTGGTTGAATAGTGATAAAACCTCGTATGGATGGAATCTGTAGAGTCTCTACTTCTGTATGACTTATCACTCATGCAGTAGAATGAAGTCACGAATTTGCTAGCACCACATATTCAGAACATGCAGCGTTCCTCCGTTTTTGCTACGAGCTCATTTACTGCATTAGCTTGGTGTTGGACTTGTGTTTCGTGTTGGTAAAAATCGTTATCATGATAGCTAGACATAATAGCTATAGTTAGTGATAACGGTTAACAAAAATAGTTATATTAGCTTTATTTATTCCGATTAAGTGGGTATATAATATGACCACATTGCCACACGGTTATAATGTTCTGCCTTGTATGGTATTTGTGGTTCGCTGCGCCATTGCTCCCAGCACTAGGGGCGTTCGGGTTCAAGAGGTTTAAACATACCCCAAATCCAAATGATCACGTGTGGAGGGGGTGTTAATAGAACAGCCAATTGAGTAAAATATTCAATAGTTATATAAAGGTAAACAAAACCATCGTTAATCTATGATCCTCCTGTCCTTCTGGATAGGGGCTGTATGCCTTTGCGTGAAATTACATCAGGCAGTATCAACGGTCTGACCTCATGTCCGGTGCAGCCATCACGGATATTTATGATTGTAAAATCCAGCGATTCAAAGTTAAAGATCTGTTATGTATGTTTATTTTTCTGAGAAAAAAGGCAATAAATATTTAAGCAGTAGCCTTGCATTTCTCTTTTGAGGATAGAAGATTATTGACCTATTCAGTTTTTAATTTCAGCTCAATTTCCTTAAAATTGTAGCTAGTCAGTCACTGGGTTGGTTGACTCAGTAAAGGCGCTGCTTATGGTGCAAGAGACACCCACCCACCCAAGCGGCATCAGATCGAATCCAGCTGCAAGTGCCAGCTGCAGCCAACAGCCTAGTCAGAGCAGCGCATAATAGGCATAGCTCATTGCTCAAGTGCCTCCTACTGGCCATCAAAGTGCTAATCTAAGCAAGCACATTTTTGGGTTTTCTCTGCCTTCTTTCAACGCATGTGAGGTTTTAAAACTGCAAATGAAAAGACGCAGAGGTTGACTGGCGTCTGCGCTCTCCCCAGATAGCAACACGAGTCTAGTATGAGCAGCCTTGTACATAGTTAGCTGATTGGATATAAGAGATTTGGGTGGGGCAAGAGATGCCAAATTTAAATAAAAGGAAAAAAAAAAAAAATCATGAACAGTCTGACTCAAACAGAAAGTGAAGTTTTCTTCCAAAGTGACTCCAGCAGATGTATGAACCCTGATCAGAAGCAGAGCTCAGTTTTCTTTCTTTTTCTTTTTTAAATGACCAGAATACTTATGAGTGGGCTGACTGAACGTCAACTGACCAGTAACAGAACTCTACAGCCTTGAGTTGAAAATGGAAATTACTTTAGCAAACACAGTCACATAAAAGGTACAACAGAACTGAGCATTTATCCTACGATTTGAATCATCCACTGAATTGTAATGGTTTTATTTTTTTTTCTTTAAATAATGACTTCATGGTGGCGGTGGGGTGAAGAACAGTGCCAGGGTAATAGCGGCTTTGCGATTTGCAGAGCAGTACCGGCGCGTGGGTGCCCGAGTTATTCCGCACCTGTTCCCCCGGAGGAAGCGTTTGCGTGGAAAAGGCGCGAATACAGCCGGAGACTGCGCTCAAACGAACGCGGGTCTCTCCACCTCGTGCTCATACGATCAATACTCCTACTCCCGAGGGAGATTGCTTTCAACAGCCTGCCCATCAACCCACAGCGAGGCAATTAGCATCCCCCCCTCGTCACTAATACGCAGAGGCAAAGGGAAATTAGCGGAATGGCAGACAGCACAATTCACAACTGAGATACAGGGGAAACGAAAGCAGCGGTAGGTGAAAAGCGCGCACCGTAACAATAGCGTATCATGCAGTCAGCTGCTTAGACACCAGTGTGGGCTGAATGGTGAGGTGGAAACTATACATAACCAGAACCTCCTACATAGTCCCTACATTCGTCTTTTATTGGAATCACCATAGTCTGAAGATAACCTTTACCACCAGCAACCCAAACGATCTTTCTTTTAAGAATCACTTTGGATGACATAAAAAAAATCAAATTCATCAGAACTCTTTTTAAAAACAATTTTTTTTGGGGGGACTTTGAAAAAATTGTGTCCAGGGGACAGGCAAACGTCCTCGCGACTGTTCGGCAGAATCTTTACTATGTTAAGTTGACTAAAAATGTACAAAACTTAAAATTTGAAAACATAAAAAAATAGTATGAGGGGCATACCATTAGGTCACTATAAGATGCATGTGGCAGCGCAATTTTTTTTTAATTTTGTTCAAGTGAACATACAACATCCCCCATCAGGTAGGATCAATGTGCGTACGTATGGACGGACGGACACGGGGTAACCGTACGCATCCTCAGCCACATGCTGAGGGCATATAAAAACACAGAAAAAAAAGGAGACCGATTCTCAAAGTTCATACAAAGTACCGATTTTAAGTTTGTCAGGGCACCAAGTTCCTCGCGCAGTTGTGGAAAATAAATCTGATTTCAAGTACCCTACACCGAGTCCTCCACTAATGGCCTAATCAGCTGAATAAGGGGTGCTAAATCAGGGAGACTTCTAAAATTGCTCAGGGCAGGAGTACTCCAGAAAGGTTGGGAAACACAGCCCCAGGTACAGGCCTTTGCCACCTGTATGCGAGCTTGTCGTAGTCAGTAACCAAATCAGTCAAGAAATTGCAAGAACAAGGACACAGAAACCGAATATACGAACAGGCCTAATACTCTGAATGGGTCCAAGCCAAGTCAAAGCAAGAGGTCTCCCAGGAGAATTCAGGATTCTTGAATAGGAGCAGCCATTAGGAGGAAGAGTCCTGTGGCTTCCTGCCCAGAGATGTTAATCGTTTATGCACTGCCTGACTGCAGTCGGGAAAAGATCGCACCTTCTCACTTGTGAGCTCCAATGAGCCCGTGCGGTGTGTCATCAGCATTTGGCTCCGTTAGTCCCCCCGACAGATCCCCACCCCTCCGCCCGCCCTGTAACCTGGTTACGAAAACACTGCAAATATGCCGCTTGTACCGACAGCCAGTGGAGGGGGGGGAACTAGTGAGATTGAGGTCACTGATCAGATGGTTCTAATTACAGGGAAATCGGAGCGACTGCGGAGATGATAAAGTTCAAACGGTGCGATGGAGGAACAATGGGCAATGCACCACTTGCCGCTGTGGTCGACAAGGCTGCTTTAGCAGTGCCCAGGCAATTACTTGGCTTGTGTGGAGCTATTGTAGCGGTTTGCCCGTAAAATGATGGCAATGGCTCAGTGGGAGCCCTGAGGAGTGTAATATGAAGCAAGATTAGAGGGCTTAGTGAAATGCGTTGAACCTAAAGCCACGGTTTTCAATGTCACAAAAGTGGCTCTATTTGAACCTGCCATGGTTACTTATGGCATGTCTGATTGCAAGTTCAGGGTTTGTGAAGCCAGCTCACAGAAAGAAAGCCTGGCTAATGTTCAACTTATTACATAGTACACCCCCCTCAGGTGGGCAATGGGAATGGCGGGTGGGCAGCTATGACGAACTAAAGAAATAATGATTTGCTAGTGCTGCATCAAACACATTTTAACCTTGGTTACCGGAGGCGAGTCATGAAGTGGGGGTGGATATGGAGAGGGTGGCTTACATAGTGGTGGGGGGTGGTTGGGATAGAGGAGGCGGCGAGAGGCAACTGTGACTATGGCAGACAAGTGGACCACGCTTACATGCTACAACGTGGGGATGATTGCACAGACGAGCCAAAGAACGAATCACATTCTCTGCAGGCAGAGAAAGAGATCGCCCACTCATGTCTTTGCTCTGGATGAACCACACTGTAGACTGTAGCTGACCCAGCCAATTCATTCCAGCGTTTTACTATACAGAGATTAAAGCTATGAGGTGGTCAATCCCTCCTGGCATGATAAACAAGAGCTATCAGGAGATGGCTGCCTGGCTACACACTCAAATCAGATAAAGTCAAACATGTTTCCAGAAAAATGGAAAAAATAAAAATGTCAGATATAACCACAAGTAGTAACAAGGCCTATGCTGTAGTCCTGACAGCAAAGGCTATCTCGACGAAAACCCCGGCGAAAGCTCCCCTAAAAGGAAGCCAAGCTACAGTATTGCCCCACACAGTCTTATGAAATTATTATGAACTGAACCCCATTTTATCTTACATATGCTCAGACTTCCCTGAAGTTACTCATTAATAATGTAAAATACATATGATAAGTTTAACTACTTCACTTATTTCTTCTATTAAATAATAGATATTTAATCTGGTGTAGTATTCAGCAATAATTGCTCATGATGAAAAGAATGAAATGGCAAAATTTCAAAGCTGATATTGCTTACATATCAGGCAATATGATGGAACTCAGGCATTCCAGGAAATTCATGGGTTAATTAATTTATTATTACTAATAATACAAGTCCAAAAATCAGTCCAGTTCTCCTTCTTAAGATCTAAAGGCATTTAAATTTCAAAAGGATCCATCTATAAAATACTTTCTGAATTAACATGTTTACGCAAAGGATCTGCAGCCGACGTGGATGCGGCGGCGATGAAGATTCCACAACATCGGCCAAATTGTTTCCATAATATAATTAACCCGGATCCAAGCATTATGAGGCAGTTATCAATTTTAAAGCAGTAACGATATGCATTCCATTAATTTTTGAAACAATTTCCTGTTCATGGTGCGTAATTATTCATGGTATTCCTTGCCCTGCAAGTTTCACATTGATTGGTCATTACTAAGCCAGTCAAATAGCAGCTGTTACCTGATTAGCTAACTGCAGCAATATTTTTCTAAAGATTTCTCAAGATAATTGGAGGGACTATTGGAAAGTTAGTGAGTGACACAGTACGCAAAATTAGATCCACTTGGGTCAAAAGGTTGGAGAGATCCAAGCAATTTTTGCATTGTTGCATCTTACAGTGCCACCTATTAGTCAATTGCCACCAAATTTTGAAGGCTTCTACTTCTCATCTGACAGATTTACATTACTGAGTTTTGTGATGATTGTATATTGCATTCAGGAGTCACATCCTGTAATTTGACTTAAGGCCACGCTCAAAAAATGTAATAGTTTTTTTGTGGTCACGTTCTTTAACATGAAAACTTTCTTTATACTTTAAAGATACTGATCTGAAGATGCTGTGTACCCACTTAGTACAAATCAGAGCATACAAAGACACATGATACTGCTATGCAATAAAATTAATGTAGTGGAGACTGGGGACCGATGAGCCATGGGGACCAATGAGCCATATCACTATTTTGCGATCAATCGATGACAGAGCTGCTTAAAATAGGCAAAATATTTGACCATTGACTGATGAGTCATGGGGATATATGAGCCATATCACTATTTTGCCTATTTTAAACACCTTTGGCATCGATTGATCGCAAAATAGTGATATGGCTCATTCGTACCCATGGCTCATCGAACCCCAGTGTCCCCTAACTGGTTTACAATCATGCAACAAAACAAATAAAAGGCTATTACCACCACTGTAACTATTCTGTGACAGGTCAATCAGGAAGACTGCACAATTCGCCACTTCTGCAAAGCCATGCCTCCGACTGCTCTGCAGGATCCAATCATTAACCTGTTCGCTCTTTTATAAACCCCAATCAGCTGTTCCTGAATCATGTCTTCAGTCAGACGCAGATTTGCCTGTTCGACCGCACCTTCCCCACCACAACCAGCAAAAAGTCTCCATTGAACACTCAGATGGTGACAGACGGGGGGGATTAGATACTGCCTGATCATGGGATTCTTCCCATGGTTGACTTTCGGCTCAGAATGGAGTCTACTCCAAAGTTTAAATGCCATAAAAACCTACAGACCCATAAGGGGTCATGCAAAGGCAGCTGCTGTTATCAAACCAGTGGAACTTCAGTACCATTTTAAATTCTAGTGGAGATCCGCAGGTTTCAAAGGATTCAAAATATGTCCTTTTGAATTACAGGGAAATGTGGATAAAATGATGTACAAGATCTTGATATTTTCCATTTGATATAATGGCGTGGCCATAAAAACATGACATCTTGGGTTTGAATATTTCTCTCAATATAAGTGTGATGTAGCTTCAGTGAAGCGCTACAACCAGCAGATACAAAATATATATGTGACATTGTCCTGCGATATGAAAAAAATGCTTTTTTAAAATGTTGAATCTACTTAAGGAAAAACGTGCGTGAAAGTCAGAGTCAAAGGGGTTAATTTAATGTTTTGTCAATTGTGCATTAAAAGTGTAAACTAGTCTCTCCTGACTGAACCATCTTTGACCTTTTCATGCCCATATACATTTTATTTTCGTCCACAAAGCATACCGTGAGGTCGCCAGTCCCTTCCAGTGTCACGGAGGCATTTTTACAGACGAAAGCAAGTCGTGATTGTGGCTTGTTTATGTGGAGGGGGTCTATTCAATACCCGGAAAACAATGTCAGAGATTTTTGTTTGGTCAGGAAATACCCAGTCAAGTTCCGTAGCTCTGTGTCTTCAAGAACCATTTATCATGTTTACAAACACACGCAAGTATGGGGAGGACCCAAATTAAAACTAGACCAAACAAATACAAAAATACCTTTATTTAAATTTCGCAGACATTACTGCAAAAAATAAAATACAATAAAAATAAGAAGACACTCCTATTTTTCTGATTCACGGACGGCGACTGACTTTGAAATGCATACCACTTCTCCACGAAAAATGGGAACGCGGATGTGTAGCCAGACGTGCTGGCATGATACCACTGGAGTATACCATTTCAAAAGCCTGTATGGACTCAGTGAATGGCCTTGAAAATTGAAATTTAAGAACATTCTGCCCAGTTTATTGGCAGCAAAATCTATTCATTAGAGGTCTTTTAAAGCTGCTTGGTGGCTGTAATCTACCCCTCCTAACAGATTCACAGACATTTTGCACTCTTAGAATCTCAAAAAGCAAGAGAGAGAGGGAGAGGTGGAAAGAGAGAGAGAATTAGAGTAAAGGACAAAACATGATGGCATGCATTAGTGTGTGGAGCCGGTGCTGCAAGGAATCAATAGCACGTCTGTCAAAACATGTTGATGCACTCAAAGGACGGGCGCTGTGCTTGCACGTTGGCAAACTGATTGGCGAGCATGAGTATACCAATCTGCCTCCCGGGTTCATATAATGAAGCATTGCTTATGAGATAATGCTGATTTCGTAATCTTGTGGTTAATCCCACATATCCAGGTCATTACACAGAGCGACTTGTGTCAGTGCTTTTAATGGGAGTATGTGCATGACTGGTGGCAGCACCCTTTACCCTCAGAGGTGCATTTGGCTACGGCACATGGAAAATTCCGGAACACATTGGCACAGCATATGACCGGCTCCTCTTCCTGCTTTTGGGAAGACACACATTCGGTACACCTTGGCCATTTCTGTTCGCAAATGACCTCGGAGGTAATGAGAGCCTTTTTGGGCACCATTTTCAAGATCGTGTGACTAGCTTAGAAGTGAAGGGGGAAAAGAGAAGGGGAATTTTTTTTTTCTTTACACTTACTAGCTCAAAATACTACTAGCTCAATAATACTAGCTTGAGTACTACCAGCTAAAATATTGCAAGCTCAATAATACTAGCTTAAAATATTCTTCTGATGGTCCTCATGAATATTTTTCACACTTTCCCTTCATTTGTGTTCTCTATGATGAGTTGTCGAATATGAAGGAACTTACTATTTGCATAGTGACAAGAAAAAATTTAATTGACTGCATCACATGACCATCAAAGTGGCAGTATGAGTATCCATTCGCAGAATGGTATTCATGACATCCGAGGCCATATTTCCTTCACAGAAATGGCCGAGGTGTTCTAAATGGAAGCTGTAGCGGGGCGTGCTGCGAAACTCCGCCCTCTCTCGGACACCTCTGTCGACAGAAAACTTTCACACACGTTCTTCCACAACACTCTCAGCGGCCTGGCCAGCTGGGAGAAGCAGACGCTCTTCACTCGTCCACTGCCCTCCCGTAGGTCAACAGATCAATATCAGAGGCTAAACGGAGACCCACGGCACTCATTACGCAGAAAAAAAAAAAAAAAAAAAAAAAAAAAAACAAACCACATTAATATTTCATGCGAGAGTTTACGACGCAAGCCCTCCGTGGTAATAAACACAGGGGAAAATGGGAGATTAATGAAAACAAATCAAGAGTTTATTTCCACTTCTAGCCCCTCCCCTGTAGTAGTGGACATGAGCTCAGGCAGCCAATCAGAAGCTCTGGCTGACAGAAAGAGGACAAACTGCATCCACCAACACTCTGAATTCCCTGTCCAGGGGATCCACTTCCCTACACACCCAGAGGCCTGGATCATGACTCAGGGTTACTGAGATAACAGGATAACTATGCTGAGCAACACTCACAGCAAGTCTTTACTTCAGTCCATTGGATATGGGAGGGCCCTCAGTTTAGTGCTGATATGCAGCCAACCAAGAAATTATGCTTTGTGACACAGTTCCCAGGCCACCACAAGCACAGAGTGTCCCACAGCAGAAAAAGACAATGTATAAGACGGAGTGCGAAATGATGTTCTTAACTGCGCACAGTCAAATAAACTATAAAGGCAAGAGAACACTTCAGTGCAGTTTTGGAAAAAGATTCATGGCAAGTTATGACAAGAACTGACTATTGTCAAATGGACATATTTTCACAGTTTATGTTTCATTCCCAGCTAGAAACCATTTGTAAAAATCCCAAAAACATAAACAAACAAGTAAAAGTCAGGGAAAATCAATTTTCCCCTCACTGACACATAATATACAAGTATTTATGATTTCTTTTGCGCTAGGCCAAAAGAGGAGAACGTTAATGTAAACTGCGGCATTCAACAGCGAAAACATTCATTCCTTTCTTTTCTTTGAAAGCTATCGGAGTGGCTCGGTCTACCTCAGGTGCCAACTGTCTATCCTGCAACCACATTCATCACGTCGTCAGGACGTATTTGGCCGTCCTTGCACCAACAGTTGATTCCAGGCCAAGTGTTTTGATGCAGTCAGGGAAGCACGTTAGAGAGGATACATCTGTTTTTGCCTTCTAAAAACAAGGGGGGGGAGAGAAGAGTTCATTTCCAGGTTCTTATAATCCTGGAACAAATCCTCTCCAACGAGGGAGATCGTATCAGATCCCTTGGTTCAAGTTCAGACAGAGAATGGGGCCGATGTACTTCATTAAACGGTAAGATTTCTGCCGCTGGATATTGTTGTCCGTGTACACGCATTACATCACACACATATGGTCTACCTTAAGCAGAAACCCAAAACTCCCCAACTGCTCAACATATAAAGGTCCTCCTTCTGACCACAAATTAATAACTCTTCGGTTTGTCACAGGCTTACAGATGGCACCCAGAACAATAAAGTTACATCATTTCCATCCTCCTGACATGAACTGTCCATCCGACCTATCAATTTGTCCTGGCTTTTCATCGTTCCATTTCCTCACGCTGTGCTTTTCCTGTTTTCTGTCACAGTTTCACCATCAATCTTCCTCTGCAACAAGGTAAACCTTAATGCTGCATGCCATGTACATCACTATTTGCTGAAACAACCAACGGCGAAAGTGATTTCCGATCATTTAGACTTAAGTACGGCCCGAGGGATCTCATTGTTGAGTCTGCAGTCAATCTGCGCGCAACATTAGCCACAACTGGCCTGTAATCAGCTAGATGGGAAATTATGTTGCTTATTTTGTTTGTGCCCACACATGGAGTTCTGAGCATCAAAAGGACACTGTGCTTTCCTACGCTTAGCGAAAAGACGCAAAATGATTTTAAAGGGTTAAGGTAGGGAAGCCATTAAAGTTGCCGAAAAGGCTGATAAATGACAACAATGTGAAATAGGCCAAAACTTAACACCGGTGTTTGTGTTCACAAAAAGGTGACCGACTGCATTTAGTGAGCAATGATGCAGTTCCATTTCAAATGCAGGCCGAAACGAAGTTTAAATTGCAAATCAAGTGAACACCAATATACACCCCTTACACAGATATGGAAGGGAGCTGGAACCTACACCTGGCTCTTTAAAGGTTGGCCGCATCATCAGTCTCAGAAAGATGCCAAAATCACGAACAGGTGTCCTAAACGTAACGGGACATGATATGCCAATTGCTAACCTTGTGATGACAATGAATAGGAGTCAATGGACCAAGGTTTAATAAAGCTAATTCGCGCTTTGTCTATTGACTTCTCTTAATGGGCATTACCAGGCTAGCATGAGACATGCAGTGATCTTGAAAGATTATATTCATGCATGGAGAGCTCCACGCAGAAAAGGTAATAAACGAAATCAACCTCAGTTAAAAGCTGAAAGGGGATCTATAGAGTGCCTTATACAAAAAAAGCCAGTAAATCCATTCAGACTGGTGAGGAAACCAACAGATAACTCAAAAATGAACCAAAAAAAAAACATGTTAACAAAGGTTAACATTTGAGGAACATTCTAGAACGTTTAAGACGTCAGTCGTGCAAATGCAGCTGGCAACCATTATTCAAAACCTGTGCTTCCAGCCTTCCGCAAACTCAAACTGCGTCATGTGTTCCCTCTGCGCTTCCCACAAGAAGCTCCTGACGAGATGTGTTTGATCAGCCAGTTCTGTCTGTGAAACAAGGCCCTGCAGCTGTCGAGCAAAAAAGGCAAGGATGCCACTTATGTAACGTGAAAAATAATCCATATTACAGCAGAAGAGGAGCAGAAACAGGAAACGGGGCAGGAAATTGCAGACTTCTGAGGAGTGGAACATCCTTGTGAGTATTCTTGGAAAAGGGAAAGGGTGTATTACTGCTAACCTCCGCCTAGATTTGATATTGTCATCGCAAAAGCATTCTGAATACATGTGTCCAAAAGCTCCAGAGTTGAAGTTTAAGATAGTGGTGAATATTTGGTTAAAGATCAAATCCTGTATAAAAACAAATGCATGGTAAAGTTTACGGAGAGCTATCCTTCAGTCTCCTCCAAGCGAGCGAGACCGAGAGAAATCAGTCAGGCTCGCCACATGACAAACGAACCCTGCCGTGTAAGGGATTTGAAACACGGGGTGACAACTCCTCTCTAAAGCAAAATTTCTCAGGAAGGAAAAACACATCAGCGGTGATTTGAGTAGACAGCACAGCATCCCCACAACAGTCGAGCTCTAAAAGATGAGAGGATCTGGCGGCGGGCTAAAAATATTCAAAAGCAGTCTTGGCCAATTACCAGCAAAACACAGACGTCGTTTTCGAGAAGGGTGAACAATGGCTTCATTTTCTCAGTCAATATGGCGAAGGTCACGCAGCCCCCAAACATTGATATTGTGGCCTAATTTTCTCAGAGCTGTCAAATGCAATAAAACCTTGTAAAGATAGCTAATCAAGCAGTCTAACTGGAGAGCCTCTTCGATTCCCTCCTAGTTAGGCAAATTGTGTTCTATTGGGTCCAATTCAAGACGTTTTGTAGATAATTTTTCAAAATGCCAAACACTGGACATGCGAGGAGCAAAAAAAAAAAAAAAAAAAAAAAAAAAAGGAAAGGAAGGAAAATTATGGGTGCAAGGTTACCGTAAAAACACCTCTCTTTTCAGTTCAATTTGTGAGCAAAAACGTCATTCCTTCTGGAAGAGGGTTCCAGTTTCTCCCTTAACGCAAATGCGCAAATTACCTGGGCTCAAAAACACAATTGATACAAATGCGCTTCATACCAGCAATTATCACCCATTCCATTTTACCCAGAATAATGGATATCGGCAATAATCCTCGCACTGTGGTTTTATATCACATGACTGATAACTATATTCTGCCACAAAAGTATAGGTTTGGATGTCCATTCATCCATCCAATATGGAGCCCGTTCACTGTTGGTCATGGTTGCATGGGGTGCGGGAGCCTATCCCACAATCCAGTGGGCAAGAGGCAGGAGGACATGGTACAGTTTGCCAATCCACTACCGAGAACAACCATTTACACATCATTCACTCGCACACTCATACTGGTGGGAAATGTAGAGCCCCCAGTTAGCCTAATGAGCATGTCTTTGAACACTGAGAGCACCAAGAGGAAACCTATGTGAATGCAAGGAGAACATCTAAACTTAACACAGAGAGGCCTAGATTCAAACCCATGACCTTCTCGCTGTGAGCCAACAGTGCATCAGTTGCTGCCCCTGACATTGATACGGTATTCAATAAATTTATTTTACATTTTAAATACTGTTGTATTTAATGTACTTTTCTCATTAGCAGAGAGGCTATGGTATCCACATTACGATACAAGATGTGAGGCTTGACCATGCGACGGTGATTTCTTGCATGAATTATCATTTGCCTGAAGAGAATTTCAATCTCGCGTGTAACACCGCACAATACTGTAACAATAAAAAGGTTTCAATTAATTTGATACAAGCCAATTCAACAGGGCTCTACTTGGGTTTAAAGTTCACAGACTTTTGTCCTCTGCCCAATAATGCAGCTCTTCCCGCCACCAAAATGGTGCTCAGCTGAGACACGTGGCGCCATCACACTTGGACAGGCCTGGCAGCATGAGCACACGAGTTGTGACTGAAGCTGAAACACCAAATTAGGCAAACTGCGATCGCTGTAGCGTCAGGCTTGAAGCGCAGACACGCAATCGACACTGGCCGTGACCTGACCTCAGATGCCCATAGGGGACATCAGAGGATAGTTAAAGCCAAATTTGGGGGAAATTCAGAAATTTTTTAAAGGAAAAATTTAAAGAATTTTCCGGAATTCACTTGAAATTTCCAGACCCTCGGCAACCCTAATATGATAAATGGCTAATTTCCAGATATGGCAGAGCTAGACAGAAACACGAGGACAGAGTGACAGAGAGATTGACCGGCGGGAGGGCAGAATGATTTGGGACTTTACCGATCTGCCTCTCCAGGTCGGCGGCCTCGTCGGGCGTGGCTCGGGGCAGGACGCCGGGGTCGCTGAAGCTCGCCCGGAACAGCATCCCCATCACGAAGAGGAACAGGACGCCTCCGACGGCGGGGATGGCCGGGGTGAGGTTTGACGCCAGGAAGGGACAGCTGCAGGCCAAAAGAGAGACAAGGGGCAGGAGTCAGAGAAACAAAGCAGCCCTGTTTATCTTCCCAGGCTTTAACTCCGTAATTTACAGCAAAGGCAACACAGCACTCCCAGTACCAGGCATACCAGAGTCAGGAACAGAAAGGTCTATAGGCGAAAAGCAAACGTTATTCTCAGCAATGCACACATTCTCCGTAATGTTTTACGGTCAGCGCAGCGCTAGAACACATCCATAACCACCACCGCCGCCCCCCCCCCTCTCCCAGCCACCCTGCTAATCAGATCTGATGACAGATCTAATGAGAAAATTCCTCTCAATCCAGTTATCCTCTGATCTTGTGCAGGTGCCGTTTACGGTAATCGCATTACACTGGCTCGCGAGCAGCCGTCTTGACAGATTTTAATATCATAAGACAGCGACAGGGCAGAGAGTAATTCGAAACGTGGCCCCTGGAAAAGTGAAAAATGATTGTGCTGTATAGGAGGTGAAGCTACAACTCTGCATCGGGCAAAATGCCACAACCTCCCAGAGTCCTACAGAGCGAGCCAGGACTGACAAACTGTGACTGAAAAAAAAATACATCCGTTTTTTTGCCCCCACAGGAATCGCGCTTCAGAATTTTCTAGAGGGACGGAGAAGAAAACAAATATGGGACGAAAAGAAATTTGGGTACATGGTTCCAAGGAGAAACTGCAATTTCAACAATCATTTGGCATCATTCTGCACTGTATCAACAACTGCAGAAAACATCCAAGAACTCAGAATGCATTTCTCACTCTGCAGCACTCCGTCCTGTCCACTCGCGAGGGAGAGTTTGTGCAAACGCGCTTTCAGCAGTAGTATAACTGACATTTGAATGAACAATAAGCCGGAAGCACCACAGAGTGACACTCATGCAATTTTTCCACGGATTATGGTGATAAACTGCAGCCCTGTACAACTCCCTGAAACTCGGTTGCTAAATTGACTCACCTGCCATAGATCGACTGCATGTACTGTACATTTTGCATCGGCAAGAACCCGTATCTCTAGGGACCCAATTATATTAAATCAGCCCTGGGGGTCAGCTAGTCCAAGAAAGGACTGCTCAGTTCCTTCCACACACTTAATCATTTAGCTGACAACAATTGCCTAAGCCAGACTAACAATTACACACCATAACAGAGTCCCGGTGTCACAGTTATTTTACAGACTGCGTTTCATACGAAGGCTTAATGGCTCTCCAAATGTCTAGAAGGTTCCCTGAACAATTTTTCTGTGACGGCAGCACCGACCTGGAGGCTTAAATTACATTCACGGAACAGCTGCACAGGTTTACGCTTCACAGCAGTGTACAAATGTTATGCTTGGCTTCAATCGCCTCTCATAGTTCAGAGAGGTCTGAGCCTTTGTTTAGTCTGTAGTGACGGTCAACAATTCGTCCCGCCTCGTTGGGCCCTAAAAGGCACCAGGCACTGTCTCACTTAACCCCAACACCTTCCTCTCCGTAATCCTACACCTTAATCCTGTGGATTGTTGCTCATAAGGCTTCCGAGTTGGTCAAGTGGTTAAGAAATATTGGCGGCAGGGTACATTTTGGACCACCCATTTGGTGGTCAATACTGCATCTACCAAGAAATAAAACAATTTTCTCGGAACAGCCCAAGATCAACAAGGATTGGACACCGCTTATCACACTGATAATCCTTTGCCATTTTCCAGGAGGAATTTGGCCGTGGGAGCTGAATCACGAAGCAGAGTGAATGGGAGCAGACTGGCAGTATGTTGTGAGCAAACCATCAAAACACTCGCAATGCAATTTTACCCAAACTTTACCAAAGCCTCACAGCAAAAATAAAAATCAATGATGTCTGAGAAATTGTTTGCTTGCTGGTTTCCTAAATATGCCATAGTGCATCTGGTGAACACACTGTAGGCAGTTGCCGATTGGATTACTGTCAGAAGTAGACGGTGTAAATGGCTGCCAGACAAACTGGATCTTCGCATGTTTTAAAGCATCAAAACTAGCTTGCTAGGCGCTCGCTAACCAAAATTAGCAACTATGCTGTCAACCACTGGTATCTGGATGCTGGTAAATTTGTCATATTTTAACAAAACGCCAACACGGTAAACAGGTAGCCAGACAACTCCCTCCTCTGTTAGGCTCTTCTGGGCTCTCTGAATTGACAGATTGATTTAAAGTTTGCCCAATCCTTTTCCTGATACTAGTGAGTCGCTTGAAAACGGAGGAGCTGGGCCTGGTCTCCTTCCACAGTCATCTCTAAAGGGCCCTTGTCAGTCAGTCACTCTAGGTAGCAGGGCACTCTGCACAGTAGCCAATGTGACCCTATCCCTTGTTTTAAGTGTGGATACTAGCAGCTCAATTGAGGTCACATGACATGACTCAAATCCACCAAATAAGGGAAAACTGAAAAAAGTATTCTTTCAAACATTTCTTCACTCCCATGTCAGTTTAGGGGCTGTAACTAAAATAGACCACAACCCCGTGGGAGAGATTTTATTTCCCTTTCCCTTATCCAACATTCCCACCAGTCTGGAGTGTGTTTCTCAAAAGCGCAGCTGCTAACCAAGTTAGCAACTCACATAGTTCGTCCATTCGCAGTCAATGGGCCCAACTATGCAAGTTAGCATCTGCGATTTTGGGAAACGCACCCCTGCTTAGTGCTGCCATTTTGGCTCAAACCCCTCAGCTTTTGAATGCAGATTCTGACCCACACTGGGGACCATAATAGTGCGACATCACTCAGGAGCCCAAATGGCGTCCTTGTCCGTGGAACTGCTCCAAACTCAATAACAGACCGGCTCACACTCACAACAATGCATCCCATTCACCGCTGAACTCGGTTGCTTTTACAAGGAGACCCCAGAAGGCTTGAGCGTGAATATTACTCACTGAAGATACTCATCTCAGGAGGGTTCTGCCAGACTCCAAACCCACAGCCTGGGCAGGAGCCGCCCACATGCTCTTCAGTCAGAGCCGCTGCCAGGCTGGGGGGGTTGATTAAGGCACCAGCTGGGAGCCAATGCGATTCTCTTCTTCCTCCTATTGGATTTTATTAATAACCTAAAACACAGCCAAGCCAGCAGTCTTCAGCCCAACTCAGCCCAATTACAGTACTTCTCCAACCTCCACCCGCATTTCATTTCTGTATCACAATTTCCACTGTCTCCATCTCCCTCAGTCACTGTTTTCAAAGCTTAAAATGTAAAAACGGAGACACTCGCACACATACGCCACATACAAACTGATGCAAGTGTATGCAAACACCTGATCTCTCCCTCTCCTGCACACACATGCACACACACCTACCTTAGCAGACTATACAACAGAGGAAGACCTGGCTTGTGGGATAGAGCTGAACAGTAAATCTGGCGATTCAATGCACCAATCCTGTTCCTGGAGATCTACTGTCCAGCAGGTTCTCACTCCAACCCTGGAAAAGCAGACCTCATGCAAATGGCACAGAATCTGTTAAGCTGCTTTCTAGTACAGCCTTGAGTACCAGACTATGGCTGCAAAGAAAGCCTACAGGATGGTTGATCTCCAGGAACAGGATAGGTGATCTCTGGTCTCGGGAGTTCATATGCCAGCATGAATCCATTCATAGGCCACAAACGGGCAAAACAACAAAGCAAACAATGGTGTAATTTCTAGCAGCAAGAAGGCTTGACTAAATCTTGGAAATAAGATAAGATACACTTTATTGAACCCCGTGGGGTAATTTGTCCTCTGCATTTGACCCATCCTATAGTTAGGAGCAGTGGGCAGCCACAGAGCAGCACCTGGAAACCAGCTCCAGTTCTAAAGCCAGTGCCTTGGTCAGGGGTACTGGTTGGAGTGTCCTATGATGCATGTTTTTGAGGGTGGGGGAAACTGGAGTACCCGGAGAAAACCCACGCGAATACAGGGAGAACATGCAAACTCCACACAGAAAGGCCCCAAGCTGGAATCGAACCCACAACCTTCATGCTGTGAGGCAACAGTGCTAACCACTATGCCACCGTGCCGTTCATATCTTGTTTCATTCTCAAGATATAAGAGATATGTAGATGGGACACATGATTTTATTGTTTTATAGCCAAGGTATAGTAGCTATGGCTTTCAAATTTTGCGTATTGATTGCGCATCACATGAGACATTCTCGATACAAAAATTGATGTTTACAATTCACTGGAAGGTGCTAAACAAAAGACTTAAGTGGTTAATTAATGCCAATTCAGATTTTGAGATACAAAAGTTTCTCTCAGAGCCACAATTCAGTTTCAAATCAAATTATCTTTTTTTCCTCTTACTTTAGTATATAATGGATAGAATTGACATAGTTGACATTTTCAGAAAATAACTGTGTTTCAGTAAAACAATAGAGAAAATGTGTCCCATCTACATATTGTAGATGGGACAAGCTTGTAGATGGGACATCTCTGTAGATGGGACAATTTTAAAATGCCAGTTTCTAGGAGTGTTAAGATATTCATACCGTTATATTTCAGCTTTTAGTTGATCTGATGATAAGTGCTACTAAAACTATGTTAATTAGTCCAATTAGTATATGCTAATTAGGCTAATTCGTAAACACCAATTAATTAGTTTTTCCTCAATTTTCGATTGTTTTTCTTCTTTCAGCTTATGGTTGACCTGATCACATGCAATACTACAAGAACACTGCTAATTAGTATAATTAGCGAATACTAATTAGGCTAAATACAATCACTAATAATTTTTTCACCGATATTTGTTTTTTTCATCGACGTAGTCAGTTTTTTAATAAGCTTTGATGTGACTTTGAGTAGATTATCAGATGAAATGTTGACCACTGATTCATCAATTGATTTGTGTACTATTGGTGCTAACTCAAGATCAGATCAAAAGGGTCATTTTCATCAACTTTCACCTCCATATAAAAGAAACTCACTGAAAAGGAAAGTATGTGCACTGGATCAAATCATATCTTATGAATGGAGATGTGGCAAACATACTTATGCCGTGCAAACAAGTAATTAGTGCCACAGAGTTTAGTAACTTGCAAAATATGACATATAGAATCATGGTATATATGTACATTTATTAGTTTGGATTGTAATGTGAGCAAGTTATGTGTCATCAAGAAGAAAATGAAATGTATTTTTTATTTTCTAATTAAGCCTAATTAGTTGTTGTAATTAGTCGATTGTTCTACAATAAATTGCTTTTTGGACTCTTAAGTTGATGTTGTTCTTGTTGTTATCTTGTTTGCACTAATCTGAGTGCTTTACACTCCTATCAACTCCCATTAACTCATAGAATTGCCTGTGTCCCATATCTGTCCCATCTACAAACTTTCGGCTTGTCCCATCTACAAATCTCATTATTTGGTCTCTTTATCTTAATATTGATGATTTAACAAAATGTTTTTCTCCATGTTGTAGGGCAGTTACTTTACTTCAAAGATCAATTGAACTAGTTCCTTGAAAACATTTAACAGATCAGGGATTTTGAATTTCCACGAAGGGTCTATAAACAATGTCACAAGCTGTCCCATCTACAATAAAGCTTCCTTAAGACAAAAGAGTCATTTACACAAAAGTGATATCATTTTGCTTCAGCACAATTGTAGTTCATAGTAATGTCTTCCAAATAAATGCAAAACATTTCACAGAACTATAGCAGGGACGTGTGCAGAAGACAATGAGTTTTGTTTTTGTCCCATCTACAAAAAACGAATACCGTGACCTTACCCAAATGGAGATCTACGTCCATAGGCCACAAACACAAGGAGCACAACTAAAGTCGCTAGTGTATCAAACAACACCAAAATGTAACAAATAAAAAATGTATTGCTCGCCTAATTTATGACAAGACCGATTAGATGTGACAATGTTTTAGCCATCGTAGCCGTTACTGAGGGAAAACTTCCATTTAATGAGGACATCAAGGTCTGCATAAAGAGGCACCCAGAGTTATCACACTGGGCAGATGCCTCTGTAGTGTGACCATTTAATGACAGCAAAAAACTCTATGAATACTGAACAGTATGAAGTGAAATTGAGGTCCATTACACAATCAAATATACAGGCTCTGAGCAGAGGCTTTTCTACTTCTGCTAGCATTGCATAAATAAATCAAATTGCAAGGACTGCAGAGATTTCACAGAATTATCTGGCTGGCCTTAGCCGTTATAAAGCAGCAAAAAAAGTGTCTTAAAAATCTCCCTTAGAGTTCCGGCAAGCACATTTTCTCTCTTAATTCAAAGCAATTTCTTGCACCGGCTAACCTGAGGCCTGACCAGGACAGGAATGGGGAAGACTACATGTCCTTATGCATCAAACAGAAGACAAACGTGAACTGACATGGTTGAGAGAAGTGACACAAAAGCTGAGCCAATATTTTAGCCCATTTAAGCCACCAAAACATAGTTCCACAGATGTGTTCAGCAAAGATGTCCATCACACCAATATCTAACCTAGTCAGGGTCACCGTAGACCAGAGCATTTCCCAGAATGCAATGAGAAACACCCAGGAAAACACCCTAGAGAGTCCGCAAATCTTTGTGCAGACAGCAAAAGTTTGATGAAATCCATTTGTATAGGGAGATTTTTCATTAAAACAAATAAATTCACCTCCAAGAACTCATCCTTCCCCAAGCAAAAGCTTCATCATTATTAACCGAGATTTTTCATATATCACACACTGGCAAAAACATTTTTTCCACACATCCCTCAGCTAACCCAACAATTCCAGGTCAAGGTTATAGGGGGCACTGGAGCCTAACCCAACACTGATTAAGGGAGGCAAGAATACACAGTGAAATGGCCACCAACCCAACAAAGGACACACACTCTATTAGAAGTATTTTCTTCTAACAATTCACTCAGCAAATTCTGACAGCAATGTGCCGTGCAGCCCTGTCAATCACTTTACATGACCGTATAAAAAGTGCAGCACTAATTCAAAGAAAATAAGTCCAACTGAGAAGTAATGGCAAATCCAGCTGCGGGTAACCAATACGGCCGTAGCAGCTGGGAAACCAGTGCTAAGGCTCAGTAGTTTCCAAGATACCAAGAACGAGTATGGCACCAGGTTGATGAATCATATAACATAATACAAACAGCATTGGGTAAATCTGAAATCTGAGTGCAAGATGAATCATTTATAAGTGTTGGCCTCAAAACTGGTGAATAAATGCAAACCACTGCTTCAAGGAAATCACTGTTTCAATTCAAAATATAACTGATGACGCAAACTGCTTTCGCTCAGATGGGTTATTAGCAAAACCACACAGAAGGCATTCTGCAGGAGGGTACCAAGTGTCATTCACCGCATGCAAGAACATTGACAGCTGAACATCAACTTTCCGTTTATTATTCACAAGGCTTGTCTAAGGTATTCTCTCCAGTGTTCACCATTGCAATTGATATTTGATGAGAGTGTCGTCATAGCAACAGTCTGTTTCAGACAAGGAAATCTAAAATCCTGTATATGCATAGAAGCCTTTGACTAATACCAACTCACTAAGGACTTCCCAGTTTTTGACATGGATTTCGTTGAAAAAAAATTCCATGTGAAAACTTCTATTAAATTCATGAGACCGTGGGGGGTGGGGTGGATCGCTACCAGTGAAGTCAGCGAGGCCAATTCCTTGACAACACGCCGAGAAATCAGAACTTTCCCCGGTTCATGTCATGCGTTCTCTTAAATAAATTCATGAAAAACTTCTATTAAATTCAGAGAACTTGCCAAATCCTGCAGCTTTACTGTAAATGCCTTTTTTAGTGGTGATTTTTTTATGTTTGGCCCTCTGAGCTCAATTTCACCCTTTTGCTGTTCTCTGTATGTGTACTCCGAGCCTCATCAGTTGCTTATTTTTCACTGGATTGGGTTGAAATTTGCTCTGAAAACCTATGAAGCCCAACATGTATTCATGCAAATAGCCTTCACTGAAGTTTTCACAGTAATCAAATTAATATAAATATTATTTTTTACTAGAATGGAGAATATTTTTCAAAAATTAACATCTTCACTAGCTTTCACTTTCTTGCAACCAAATTCTGATTCTTTGAAGTTTTAATATAATTCTACAGTAGTGTGCAGAGATGATTATACACTCATCAAAATGAAGATAAATCAGAAACCAAGTACTATTCAAGTATTTATCCCATGTGATATTGGATCATATAGATGAAAACAAGTGAACAGATAACAACATATAGCAACATATAGTAAAAACAAAGTGAATGTTTTTAAAAGAAAAAGTCAACATCTAGTGTGGCCATCCTTTGCCTGGATCACAGCATTCAATCTTTCAGGAATATTTTTCACATACATACAAATATATACAACCCCAATTCCAAAATAGTTGGGACAAAGTGTAAATTATTAATAAAATCAAAACGCAATGACTTTCAAATCACACCAGCCAGTATTTTATTCACACTAGAACAGAGATAACATAGCAAATGTTGAAACTGAGAAATTTTACAATTTTATCCACAAAATGAGCTAATTTCAAATTTGATGGCTGCTACAGGTCTCAAAAAAGTTGGGAAAGGGGCCTGTTTACCATGGTGTAGCATCCCCTCTTCTTTTTAACAGAGTGGAGGCGTCTGGGGCATTGAGGAGAAAAGTTTCTTGAGTTTAGCCACTGGAATTTTATCCTACTCTTGTTTAATACAGGCTTCCAGCTGCTGGAGAGTTTTGGGTCTCCTTTGACAGACTTTTTGTTTAATTATGCACCAAATGTTCACAATCGGTGAAAGATCAGGACTGCAGGCAGGCCAGTTCAGCACACAGACTCTTCTACTACAAAGCCATGCTGTTGTAATAGCTGCAGTATGTGGTTTTGCATTGTTCTGCTGAAATACACAAGGCCTTCCCTGGAATAGATGTCATCTGGAGGGGAGCATATGTTGCTCTAAAACCTTTATATACCTTTCTGCATTCATGGTGCTTTTTAAAACATGCAAGTGTCCCACACCATATGCACGAATGCATCCCCATACCATCAGAGATGCTGGCTTTTGAACTGAACGCTGATAACAGGAGGGGTGGTCTTTCCCCTCTTTAGCCCGGAGGACATGACGCCCATGACTTCCAACAAGAATGTCAAATTTGGACTCGTCTGACCACAGGACACTTTGCTATAGTCCATTTTAAATGAGCCTTGGCCCACAGAACATGGCGGCGCTTCTGGATCATGCTCAACAATGGCTTATTTTTTGCATGATAGAGCAAGGTGGCATCTGTGGATGGCACGGCGGACTGTGTTTACAGACAGTGGTTTCTTGATGTATTCCTGGGCCCATTTAGTAATGTCAATGACAGAATTATGCCGGTGAGTGATGCAGTGGTGTCTGAGGGCCCGAAGATCACGGGCATCCAGTAAAGATCTTCGGCCTTGTCCCTTACGCACAGAGATTTTTCCAGTTTCTCTGAATCTTTTGATGATGTTATGCACTGTCGATGATGAGATCTTCAAAGCCTTTGCAATTTGACGTTGAGAAACATTGTTTTTAAAGTATTCCACAATTTTTTTACGCAAGCCTTCACAGGTTGGAGAGCCTCTGGCCATCTTTACTTCTGAGAGACTCCGCCTCTCTAAGACATCCCTTTTATAGCCAATCATGTTACACACCTGATGCCAGTTAACTTAATTACTTGCTAAATATTCTTTTAGCCGATTCTCTTATATTTTGCTTTTTCAGCCCTTTTTTGCCTGTGTCCAAACTTTTGTGGATTTTTTTTTCTGTTGCAGCCAGAAAATTTGAAATAAGCTCATTTTGTGGATAAAAATGTAAAATGTCTCAGTTTCAACATTTGAAATGTTTTCTACGTTCTATTGTAAATAACATATTGGCTCATGTGATCTGAAAGTCATTGCATTTTGATTTCATTCACAATTTACACTCCGTCCCAACTATCTGGAATAGGGGTTGTATATTTTATATTTCCTCGCTCGCTAAACCATTCCATATGGTTTGAAGTTCATTCCAAAGAGATTCTTCAATTAGGATTTGAGTAGGCCAAGTCATACCATTTGTCATTAGATGTTACTTTCTGACTGAGATTATTCTTGCACAACTTAGGAGTCTGTTCAGGGTCATCATCTTGCTGAAAATAAAATCCCCGAACAACCAGTCACTTTCCAAAGGGCAGTGTGTGCCTAAAAAGGATGCTGTGATACTTCTTTTGATTCATGATTCCGTCAATTTTTATGAGATCATCGGCTCTTTCGAGTTGACTGAACCCCAAACCGTAATATTACCACCTCCATGTTTCACTGAAGGGGTTAAACAGTCTTTTTTTAAACGTTCTCCAAATCTAGGACACACACAAGTTCTGCATTTGGGTTAGAAAATTTCAAATTTTGATTCATCGGTCCTAAGGATTTGTGTCCAGTCCATTGGTGTCCAATCCTTGAATTTCTTGGCAAACTCATGTCTTTTCATGATGTTGCCACCGTTTTCACAAAGGCGTCTGGAAATAGTAGATCTTGATACTTTCATCTCTTCACTTCTGGCACTACTAATACCATCACAGAGTTGTCGTGCTGTCAATTGCATTTTTTTTTTTTTTTTTTTTTACTTGTCATACACAGATAACAAACATCAGAAGCACTTAACTTCTGTTTTGCACATCTATTGCCTCTAGTTTTAAGCGAACTGGTCTCTTTGAAACGCTTGATGGCATTTCTTACAGTGCCATGGCGGCATATAACGTCTTCAGCAGCATGTAAGTCCACAATGCGGCTACAAACAATCTCGGAGAGCTGCTTCCATCGTGCCATCGTGTTTACTACTGTGACACTGCTCAAAGTTCATGTCACCTAATATACTGAAACAACTGACCATCAGAGGTAATTTTGCAGAATAATGTCACCTCAATCCAGTTTAAACAAATTTTGAACATCAATAATCATGGAATGAGCCTTCAAACATGCATTCAGGCAATGCAAGAGTAAAAAAAATTGAATTCACAACACCTTTAAATTGAAAAATTGATGTTTTCAGCATTTTTGTTCATTACCCATATTTTCACCTCAGTATACTTGTGCGAATGATTTCTTTTGTTCTCCTTGCCTAAAACTGTATTTTTTAATAAATTTTCACAAAAAAAAAAAAGGTAGAGAAGTAATACATTAGCACCCCTTTTAGATGAAAGTGGTGGTGTATAATCACTGTATCATATCCAGAGGTCATCAAGTCCTGCATAAAAAAAACACTGAGTGCTCAGATCTTTCAAACCTCAGAGCTGAAAAACCGACTTTATGATTTTTTGGCCATTTATTTTCCCAAGGAGGATTATTTGAAGTTCCTTGAAATTTTGAAAGTTTGAAAATCCAGTGCAGATATAAAAAAAATTAAAGATGTTATATTACTCCATCATTTAATAATTTTTGTAAACAAGATTTAAACGATAAGATACACTTTATTGAACCCCGTGGGGTAATTTGTCCTCTGCATGTAACCCATCCTATAGTTAGGAGCAGTGGGCAGCCACAGAGCAGCGCCCGGGGACCTTTAGAACTCCAGTTCTAAAGCCAGTTCCTTGGTCTGGGGCTCTGGAAGGAGTGTTCCTATAATGCACGTTTTTCCTGGTTGGGGACCTAGAGGAAACCCACGCAAACACGGGGAGAACGTGCAAACTCCACAGAGAAAGGCCCCAGGCCGGATTCGAACCCACGACCTTCTTCCTGTGCTAACCACTGCGCCACCATATCGCCCAAACATATCTCACACTTGCAACTTGGTAACAAAAAAGTACGTCCAGTGCAAACTAGTGCAGATATACATTTTTGAAAATGAAATATTTTTTGTTCAGGTACAATGCAAATTATAAGGTTTCTTGGATGTTCAGCGCAAATGTCAACCCAATATGGTAAAAAATAAGCAATTGATGAGGCTTAGAATACACATCCAAAGAAAATCAAAAATGATCAAATTTAGCTCGAAGAACCAAACTTCAAAAATCAATTAATAAATAAGTGTTCGGAAAAAAGCGTTTAGATTGAATTTGTAAAATTTCCCAATAGAAGCTTCCACATGAATTTTTCGAGAGAAAAAAATCCATGCCATGAATTGTGGAAAGTTCTGAATTCTGGGTGAGAGGCATGAAATGACCCCTTTGACTTTGCTGGTGGGAACCATCTCCCGGGAGGAAAGGAGAGGGTTTGAAAGCTGTGGAACAAATAACACTGAAAGCGGGCTCTAAACCAGAAAAACAGAGTCATCCTGTAAACTAGTATCTGACGAAACACCTGCACATCCCCACTTGCCTACACCCAGTCAATCACAGACAGGAGAGATGAAAAATCAGCTTAGAAAAAGAAAATGAGAAATGCATAATTAAGCACATAATCTGCCATTATACCGATCCATAAAGTCTAATGGTTTCTCCTCATCAGGCACGATAGTTCTTAATTAGCGACAAACATGCATGACAAATTACTTGGTGCGGGAATACCCCAACCTCCTCTCAATGTCGCGACACAAGCAGCCTCCACCATTTGTAACAAATGAAAGACATCCCACATATTCGTCTTAATTACGGCTGAATACTCAAAAGCCACGTGATATATTATAGTGTTCTATACAGCTCAACTTTGGCATTTCGTGTCTTTCGCGCAGCTTGAAACACGCATTGCGTCCAGATCATATTTCCTCCCGAAGTGCGTTCCTGGCTATTGTGTGCACGGCGAAACGCTACTCTTTCGCATTGTTCTGAAGGAGTTGGTTCAGAGGAATGTCGCGAGTTACTCTGCCACGGGGTACAAACGAACACTTGTCGTCATGGATATTGCGCTTCCATTAACACCCCTGCTGCGCTTCACAATAGGCAGGAGCTCAAAAATCAAACTGGGTCTCCTCTCGTCGCCATGGAGACGCGAGCTGTCCAGTAGCGTACGCAGCAGCGCCTGTGCACGAGAGATTGACACGGAAACTGGAACACGGGAGCGCGACTTCAGGCAATGAAAGGAATTAAGGATTACCAGGGGAAAGCAGGGAGTTCCTCGCGACATGATGTCATTTTTCAGAGGACTTTTCACACTTCTTAAAGGAGAAGATAATTTTATGGCAGTACAATTAGTGGATCACAAAAGTTACATAATTTACTACAAAGTGTTTTTTCAACATGCAAATCATCCATTCAGTATTCCAGACGATCAATCACCGTCAGCAAATGCCTCTTAACATCCATTTAGGCTACAACCCATTTGACTGATACAGGGGTAATTTACAACATGGCCGACTACAGGCAAGCACAAAACGTTTTAGAACAAACAACTTAAAAACACAGCCAATAATTGGTAAAATAAATAAATAAATGCCATGCCCAATTATTGTCGCTGGTTTTTGTGCACAAGAAGGTTTTGCACATGCTAAAGTTCTCCAAAAAGAGAATGATTACAAAAACTATTGCATTGAGACATCAAGAGAATCCATACAGACCCATAAAATATCAAATGCGCACAGCCTTTTTCATGCACCGAGCCTAGAATCTAGAATGCCTGGAAAGACATCAATCAGTGATGCACAGTACATAGAGGAAAAGAAGCTTTTACACCTTTCGCGAATAATCACCTGAAATATTTGGCCCATACGCATGGTTTAAGATGCACCTCTTAAATTTGTCAATGCGATAACAGTCAGAACCTTTTACGACTGTTATCTGGCAGTTATCATAAATGTAGACCTAAATAACTGATCTATACAAGTTATCCCACACGCTTTTTCAAAGCCCCCATTTGATCAAGGCAAGCCCAGCAGATTGGCATTAATAAGTTTAATCCCTTAATAAGTTTAATCCCTTAGCAAAACTCATAAAAGAAAAAAAAAAAAAAAAGCCAGTGATAAATTAAAAGGAAAGGCCGCTTCCACTTGTACTTCTGAAGTAACAATCTAGAGAGATCATCCAAATCAATTGGCTGTATGAGCACTGCTGTCATATTAGAAGAACTGGCAAAGTGTAAGCCTCACAGGGAACAGTTGAACATATTATTGCATCAAATCCTGAAGAAACAAATGCAATCATTGCAGAAAAGGCCCACAAACCACTGCCTGGAAGCTCAGTTATACACCTTCCCAGCTTTCAAAGCAACCAAAAATTACATTACAGGTCTCTTACGCTCCTGTTTCAGTTTTTCAAAACAGACTTCTGTGAAATCAAATAAAATGTGCAATAGTGTGCGATGTCAGGTTCCTGCTGTAATAATGGACTGCAGCCAAGCACATTTCCTTGCAGGCACACTACATGACTAAATCCAGTTACCTCATTTGTAACCCTTCAAATTAAATGTACCACAGTTCACAAGACTGTTGGTGCCCAATGGTACTGACGGAGTGGGAGGGAGAGAAGGGGCAACCAAACTAACTCCCTCTGGCTGGGAGGCATCAGTATTACACCAACACTGCACCGAAGAGGCAGCAGGGCACCATGCCTGGGTCTGAGACATGTGGGGAGTGTTACGTAAGTGTAATGAGTGCACATGTTCAGCTATGAGTGTGTGTGTGTGTGTGTGTGTGTGTGTGTGTGATACCAGTGACTGAGAGTGCGCAAGTTCAGCTGCTAAGCTGAGTGTGTTTGTTCGTGTGCGCAAGTGTGAAACCTGTGACAGTGCGCCAGCAAGTTCAGCAGTGTGTGTGATATGTATGTGTGTGTGTGTGTGCGTGTGCGTGTGCGTGTGTGTGTGAGTGAGAGAGAGAGACAACTGTAACGGTGAGCTTCAACTCAGCACTTGATGTATGGAGCGGTGAGATACCTGTAAATTATTTGTGCGCGCGCTCAGCTGCGGGAGCGTTTATGTATGTGTGTAAGAGAGAGAGAAGAGTTGGTAAATTTCACCTCTCTGGCTTTTAACATTAGGTGGTACGCAAACACTGGACTCAACTGGCTAGTTGGTGATAAAAACACAAAAGTTCCCAGTATGCAGCAATTAGCATCGTAAAATAAGCTATGACCACCATAACACAGTTCAGCCAGTGTGCAGTCCACAGCAGTCAAACCATTCAAATTTCACAATCTAACGGCCAACTGCTTTATCAGCTGGACTGCAGCAAAGCAGGGGCCAGCCCTATAAATGTGCAGGTCTGTGAGTGAGTGAATGAGTGAGTGAGTTATACCACTGGTCTGTCAAGTCAGAGTTTCCCCACTGGCCAATGCCCTTTAAAAATGAATAGCCATGAACATAGTTCAGCCATTTACTAGGTTTTGACCTAGTTCTGTTGAAAGGCCCAGGTTATGTTTAATGGCACAAAAGCTGACTGACAGATGAAAGGCATGCCCACCTGCTCAGCCCGGGCAGGAAAGGCAATGGGAGAGGAGGTTATAATGAGCTCTTCTCAATAACATACAATCACGTGACTACAGAGATGGGAGGCATACAAGCACCATCACACACACGCGCGCGCGCACACACATGCGCACAATCGCATGAACCTGCTGAGATTGTGCAATTAGCCAAACCCAACCCCCCGCTGTCAAACAACTACAGCAGTTGAAACGCTACCAAATGCAAATCAGACTCTCTTCATGCCTGGAGTTCAAACTGAGCAGGGTTATTCCATACTGTTCATCAGGAAAGCTACTGAGCTACAGCAGCAAGCTGGAATATTGTTTTCAGGCTTCATTAAGCTGTTAATTGTTCACAGTTGCTGTTCATACAAGACGGTACATTCTTATGCACTCACAGTGATGCGAAAGCTATAAATGATTACTTGAGTTCCTATGTAAAAAATGCTTTGGCTGGTGAAAAGAGCCGAGTGGCTAGTATGTTTGCTACAAGCGCAATAGAATACAAATGTCAGCGACGGACAGCACACTCGACAGAGAAGCCACCCCATCTCTGACTCACAGTCAGACTCCCACTCACAAAACACACACGCACAGAAATGTAGGGTCAGAGCTTACTGATGTGTGCCCAGCTGACAGGTCAGGGAGACAATGGTGCGCGTGTCACACAAGGTGAACCAAAGTTCAGTGGATAACAGGGATAAAAGGAGAGCTATAGGTCACATGCTCATTTCAGATCAACACAAAGGTCAACTCGCATTCATTACGCAGAATTATGAAAAAGTAGTTCTGAACTGGCAGCACTGCCTGAGACAGAGTGGTCTGTACTGTTGGCTGTTGGGTCTAAACTATCAATGTAGGAGCAGCCCTGTTGAAACTGCGACCAACCAGTGCAAGAGTTAGACTCATTTCTGACTGATAACATGAAAATGTAATGAATAATTGTCACTGAAAGACAGACCAAAAACAAAGACATATACTGTCATTTGAGTTAATAAAATACACTCTAATTCAGGGAGGAAAGTGGGGAAAAAAAGAATTGGACACCTGCGAAGTTCAGTTGTTTATCAAAAGAAAACTGCATACTTGCAACTTGGGCCGAGAGGAAATGGATGGTCTTGAGACATTACCAACGGACATTCTCATGCGATGTTTGTATACAACTCCTTGTGCAATAATCACTTACTCGAAAGCGAAGAAAAGCCCGCTGGTGACCACGATGAGGACCAGTGTGAGGTAGAAGACACCAGTCTGCTTTGCCATCATGATCCTTCCATTGCAGTAAAATTTATTCCGGCCGGGGAAGGCTTGCCACTTCCTCGTGGGGGTCTTTTTGTGCGGGGTCTCCATGGGCGAGGTGATGTGCGTGCTAATCGTACTGTACTCGCACTCTCTCATGGGTTCAGCAACCATGAAGTGCATCGACCGACCAAAGTATTTTACTTCTAGGATCCGAGGGGTCCAGCGGTACAACTGAATTGTCCGGGATTATTAAGCACTTTAATGTTGCCTGTTCTTTTATTTATGTTCAGGCGACAGATAACAACACCTGCACCATTTGCACATTAGTTAAGACAGCGTGTCGCTAAATTTCCTGTAAACAGACTCTAATAGAAATTACGGCACGACTCAGCCTGGAAATTAAATTGGCTAATTACGAATCACAAACACAAAAGCTGAACACACCGTCTTACCCAGGAACGTACACAAAACGATGTTAAATCTAGTAAAAATTGTATACCAAGCTAAAAAATAGTTGATAAAGCTGGCTCTTACACGCCTCTTCAGCAACGTTATGGAAATAGACGGACTTGCTTTGTTAGAAGTCTTGTTTGTTTTAACAGTTCTTCCATTTTTTCCACCATCGCCAGTATTAAAAGTCGCATTAGAAAGACAGCTCAGCAATGTCAAGCACGCCACTATCTCCAAGTTATGAATTTGTCACTGTCGATAGCTGTATAAACAATCCCCTTGACTACCGTCGACTACATTTTAATGGTAGCTAGCTGATCTCAGACGAACAAACACTCAGTTACTGAACATATCGGCCCAACGGTATATTTCACCAAGTCTGCGTTAGTGTCCTTTTGTTTACGAGAGAACTGAAATCCAGAGTGTCGTGATTAGCACGGAAACCCTCCATACTTTCTAGTCTCTTCGCTTTCTTGATCAAATACAGCACGTCCTTCACAGATCGTCCTTGTTATTGCATTGTTTCATCCAGGTTTGTTGCGATCAACCATTAAAATAAAGCATAACATCGTTCCATCGAAGTATGAAAAATAACCTGCATGTAAAATAAATCCGTTTATCCGTTCACCGACGATCACATACCCAACATTATACACCAAACCTCGAAACGTAATGAAACAACGATTCGAACTATATCCTCACAATAGCACCGTTATAGAAGCAATTGCTAACAACACGGCTTAAAATAAAACTCCGCTCGATAGCTCTCTCTAGAGTCCGTATGCCACACACATCCGTGCAATCTGGAGAGTAGTTCATTACTACCCAGAGTCCTCTTTATATTTCAAAATTTGAGGTCAGTGTCAGTCAATAAATACAAGCAGAAACGCCTTCATCCAATAGAAAACACATCTCCTTAGCCACGGAGGTGGACAGCCCGCCACCACTGCTGCCTGGCATTTAACCAGTGAAAGACCGAAAAGAACAACGGACATGTTGCGCACTGAATCACGGTAATTGTAGTACACTGCTCAATACGAGCTATTCAGAACCTAGCACACCTGTTACAGCCATAGACAGTAACAGAAGGTCACAGCGCGTTTTACAGCGAATTATGTAGCCTTTTGTGGGGGTGGGGGACCAGAAATAAATGAAAATTCTGGCTAACGCTTTTAGTCTTTAAATCAAGAGGATCGTTTGCTATCTTTTTGATGACTTGCATTTTTATGAGCTGGTTATAAGTTGAATATTTCAGCAACGACAAACACCATTCTGTTACATAATAATATTTAATCATTTAGGCACTTAGGTACAATATGTTGATACAAACGATTTGTAACCACAAATGGAGCGACTGAAAATCGTCTAAACGCCTGAGCCAATCGGGTTCTTCTTTATGACAACACGGGCTTCGGAAGGTTTTCAGTGACGGACCCGTAGTACAATATGTCAGCTGAAAATGAGGGCGCAATCTCCGAAGTCACCGACTGTAGTGCAGTTAATGTCATGAAGAACGATGATAACAAATTGCAAATTATAAAAGGCGAGTTATGCGCATCCATTCGTTTCTTAACAAGGCGGATTGAGTTGTTTTAACACAGCCGTTTATTTCCCAGAAATGGCTTGTTAGCGGTTGCCTTCGTACAAACCAATGCAACTTCTCTGGTTAGCCTCGTGAATGCTTGTTATAAATGGTATAGTAATTTGCCGCCTGCTGTCACTGGAAAGTACAACATGCTAGTTAGACATTTTATTTTTTCATCTAGTTTGACTTCAGATGAAATAACCGGTGGCCCGCTAAATTCCCTTATCTCAGCTGCCTTCTCTTTTAGGTGGCGTATTTCTGACCACTGTGGCAGTTGCTGGGATGTTCGCTGGGTTTGGAACGACTTTGGCCGTGGCGAAGAAGAAAAGTCCGGACTGGTTTAACAAGGTAGTGTTGTGGTGGGCTAGTTTTTGAAACTGTTTTGTCGACAACGTTTTAACGTGTACAAAAAAGTAACGTATTTACGGCATATTTCAACTCTGCCCTGTCAAGAAGGCTGACCACAAGCAGTACCCAAGCAAATGTGACAGACCATCTTCTGGTTTCAGCTTTTCGTTCTTTTATGGCAATCTTAAACTGCTTTCACACCGGACGCGAAACGAATTTTTCGCACGACAGATCACATTCAAAGTCGATGCAAAGACTGTTCTTGTCTCCCTACATAAAACATTTTTCTTTGATCGAATCTTTGCACAAATCTGTATTTGCGTTTGCAACCAATTGGCTCAATTAGTCAGGGTAATTGATTGAAATAAAAACCCGCATACACATAGACCCTGCGTGTCACTGTGGGTGGGTATTTATAAATCTGACTTTCAACGTACACCCACAGAGACACTGCTTGATCCATCCAATTCAGGCATACTTTTTCGCTCTACGTCTCTAAGATTTCCCCAACTCTTCGGATCGAAACAAATCAAACGCACATACCTTCCTGGCAAAGACAGCTAGACTCAGCCGCGAGTACACGCCGGTAGATGCCTTCCGTGCGGAGATATGAGCAAAAACTTCCACCGAAGCGACGCGGTTCAAACGGTTTCCAACACTACCAGCCATTTTCTAATCCCGACATGTAACGGTACGCCAGCGAATTCCCAAGTCATTTTGAATACTTCCTTAGTATTGTTACTGACCATGTCCATCCCTTTATGACCACAGTGTACACATCTTTTGATGGCTATTTCGAGCAGCACAACGCACCGTGTCACAAAGCTCAAAGCTCAAACTGGTTTCTTGAACATGACAAGGAGTTCTCTGTAATCGCATGGCCTCCACAGTCACCAGATCTCAATCCAATAGAGCACCTTTGGGATGTGGTGGAACGGGAGATTCACATCAAGGATGTGCAGCTGACAAATCTGCAGCAACTGCGCGATGCCATCATGTCAGTATAGACCAAAATCTCTGAGGAATGTGTCCAGCACCTTGTTGAATCTGTGCCATGAATAATTAAGGCAATTCTGAAGGCAAAAGGGGGCCCAACCCAGTACTAGCAAGGTGTACCCAATGAAGTGGCCGGTGAGTGTATGTTTTAAACTCTTTAAGTACGCGCTAGTGGCACCAGTAGCTAATTTGGCAATACTTTTCATAAAAAATTTTGGATCCATTCTCAATATAACCAAATTTTGTACCCAAAAATTGCACTAAAAGTATGCAGCAGTAAAATTGATTTTTGTTGTGGATGGAAGTCGTGGGTCTTATAATAAAGTCCTCCAGACTTTAACATCCAGAAAAAACTGCTGTTTAAGTACTTTGTGACCCTTCCCGCAATCACTACCTCATCAAATAAAGTCCATAGCACGTCATAGATAACTTTTTTTGTAAACATGCACGAGACCTCGTTCAGAAATGTTTTGCCGTGGCTGTATTTATTCTGAGTTATTTTCATCAAACACAGTTCATTCTTTGTGTTTTAAGTGTTTATTTATAGACCGTAGACGAATCGTTGTAAACATCCATTTGAGGCAAATAGCCAGTGTCTTTAATGCAGCCAAATTGGATTTTGCACAGAGGGGTGATGGTGAGGTCATCACAAATCAGATCATGGCAGCATGAGAAGTGTCAGTGGAGTTCAGGGGGTCTGCGACCATGAAGCTGAGATTGCTGCAACATAGACCAACATAACTGTAATTTACTGTGTAATCCAGGCGTCCATAAACTGAGACGGCCTTAGTCTCGGGGACGAGCATTTTATGATGTAAAATGCTGTTTATATAAGCATCCAAATAGGTTTGAGACGCAGCCTTCATATATGGCTGGACTCTGTGACAACTTAAAAGCCTCCTGATGACGTTAAGTGATGACTGTCCACAGCAGTCCACAGCTCGTGGACTACTTGACTACTCATGGGCCCATATTCAGAAACGACACTCGCACTCACCCTCCACTCACCATATAGTGAGTACGATTGAAATGTAACTGGAGTGTGAGAAAGAGATCGACCTACCACTTATCGAGGGAGCGGTCCCACTCCTCGCCAGTTGCTATTCACAAACGCCACTCGAGCATAACTGACAGTAGTGGGCACTGGGTACCACAGGCGGTGCGTCGGCTGCTGCAAAGGGACGCTCAATCCTCACCTTTCAGTGCTGAATGACCTAAACCTGTCGCAGTTTACTTCTCTTGATTAGAAAGTTTCTCAGACTAATTGGAAAAACGACAATCAAATTTATTTTTGATAGCGTTGTTATACATTGCTTCACAAAATTGAGGCGTTTCTTTCGCACAATAATGACGACGTAAAATATTAGCATATCTTCATAAATTCTGTGGTCGAGTGGCTCGCGAAAGGCGCAGGACAGCCCGCGAGGCTCACTAAGCGACAAGCTGTGAAACGTGCCAGACATTTCCTTCTACATTCAGCAATTAAGAATGTAGAAAAAGAATGGATTCTCGTGACTTACAGCTCAATGAGCCTCGCAGACCAATCCACACGGCACCCCACGAGCCAGCTGAGCGCAGAATTTTCTAACCCACGAGTAAAGAAAAGCGCGAGAAATCCGAATGCGTTAGAGTTGACAGATATGCGTCATTAATGAAAACTGGCCACAACTGATAATGTTGGAGTTTCTTGCAATGGTAATTTAAATGAATTGAAAACAGGGCAATAATTATCAGTGCTCATTCTAACTTAACAAGCAGAACTGGCGACACATGATAATCCTTAGGATTTTTGGAGTTCAAGTAGATAAAATTTTATTAAATGATTGAAAACAGGTCATGTCCAATCATTATTTTTAAGGGATGGTTTTGAGTTTCCCCTATTGCCAGTTCACCAGTAGCCACTGTTGGGTACACAGATGCTAACCTCGAGTTCACCACAGTGCAGTTCGTAACCACTGAAACCAGGTGGTCAGTCAGCAAGTTACCAGTATCGTTATCATCATTATAGTTAAAATTTGCGTAGTTGCGATTGCGGCGAGCACGTGGCTGTAAATGATCCAGAGTTTCCAATGTTTGTAACCACCTGAAAGCCATGACAACGAAATACCGGCGCAAGTCAGTGTTGCTCAAGGGAGGTGTTCCCTGCACTCAACCTTCACTCAGAAAGAGACACTATTTTCAGTGTGAGTGAGGTCTCTGAAAGCAGATGAGCGTTAGGGCAACCTCTGACTCATTTAGTATAACCTGACACTAAGTTTTAGTACTCACTCACACTCAATTAGTGTGATTATCGTTTCTGAATACGGGCCATAGTGTCTTTGATAAGTTTCAGTCTGGTTTCGAGCGTTACATGGCACAGAATCCGCCCTGCAGAAAGTCCAAAACGACATCCTCCTATGCCTCGACTCTGGCTCCTTTGCCATCCTCGTCCTCCTGGATCTCCATGCCGCTTTTGACACGATCGATCACAACATCCTGCTAGAATGGCTAAGAGTGACTGTTGGACTTCAGGGCTCAGTGTTGAGTTGGATCTCTTCTTATATCACTGAAAGAACCTTTTTTTTGTCACCCTGGGTACCTGTTCCTCCTCTACTGCTGTCCTTAGTTGTGGGGTCCCTCAAGGATCCATCTTAGGTCCCTTGTTATTCTCATTCCACATGCTACCCCTCAGCTCGATCTTGGAGAATTACAACATTCAATACCACTGCTACGCAGACGATACCCAGCTTTATTTCCCTATTTCTCCCAATAAAAACACTAATTTTTGTATGTTGTTTGCCTGCCTTGACGCTGTCAAATCTTGGATGGCAAACAACTTCCTGCAATTAAATGAAAACAAGATGGAGGTAATCCTCTTTGGCCTACCTTGCTCCATCTCTGGACTGGGCAATAGTCTTGGCCCCCTGGCTGCAAACCTTCATCCGGTGGTCAAAAACCTGGGGTTCTGGCTAGACAGCTCACTGAATCTAAATAAGCAGGTCAGCAGTGTGGTGGGTGGAAGTTTTTATCAGTTAAAAGTATTGCCAAGCTGAAAGCAGTTTTAACATGATTCGATCTGGAAAGAATCATTCATGCCTTCATCACATCCAGATTAGATTACTGCAACTCATTATACTCCGTGCTCACTCAATCCAGTATCGCAAGACTGCAGATGGTACAAAATGCTGCTGCACGTCTTTTAACTGGCACCAAAAAGAGGGAGCACATTACGCCTGTCCTCGCGCAACTTCATTGGCTTCCTGTGAAGTTCAGAATTGATTTCAAGATTTTATTGTTTGTTTTTAAAGCCTTGAATGGGCTTGCCCCCACCTACATTTCTGATATGCTAACCCCTTACTCCCAATCCCAACATCTTTCTGTCCCCAACTCTCTGCTCAAGATGAGGGGGGTTCGTGCCTTTTCAGTTGCTGCCCCAAGAATCTGGAATAACCTCCCACCTCACATTAGATCCAGCCCCTCTATTGAATGTTTCAATCTAATCTGAAGACCTGTCTCTACTCCCTTGCTTTTACCTTTTTACCTTCTTGCTGTTTTTATTTTTTATCTTTTAGATCTCTTATTTCTTTTATCTTTTTATTGTTTTCTTGTTTTTATTTTATTATGTGGCTGCACTGCTTTATCTTATTATGTGTACTATACTGTTGAGTCTTTAATTTGAGTCTCATGATGCACTTAATTTTGAGTCTTATGATGCACTTTTCTCGGCTTTTGATTATTTACCTACCACCTCTAGTCTGTACTGTGCCTGGGTTGGGGGGGTAAGCATCTATTTGTAAAGCACTTTGGGTCAGCATCTGTTGTTTTTAAATGTGCTATATAAATAAATATGACTGGACTTGACTGTTTGCAGCTATTTCTTTTCACTGAGCAACAGCCGCTGGGGAAATTCCAATTCCAATGGTGTAACTTCATCTCTCACAAACTCACTCAGCCAGTCAGTCACGGACTTTGGTGTTTATAGGGCTGGCCCTTGCTTTGCTGCGGATCAGACAAAAAATTTAGGGCATCATTTCCTAAGTCTGAAAACATGGACTTGCGGACGCTGTAATGTGGAAGACATTGATACGCAGAGGATAAGGATTGTGATTAAAGTTGCCCCCTCCTGTTTCTCTGGTAGGGTGTGACCCCCACTGCAGCGGTACCTCAGAGTGGAGCATCCTTGGCACTTCGGGCCCTGGGCTGGGGTTCGCTGTACGCCTGGTGTGGGGTGGGCCTGCTCAGTTTCACCGTCTGGAAGGCTTTGGGGGTCCACAGTGTAAGTAGACTTTTTGCAGTCATCTATTCATGTGGAATTCACTGGTTTTACTCGTGCACTTTTTAAAGTTTTGATTGCTTTGAAAAGCAAAATTTAATCAATAAGCTGATATTTCACAATGAATGGGGTCTACTAGTATATCCTGATGTTTTGAAATGTATCACTAATGTTTTTTTTCTTGGAGGGATATCTGAGTACATTACTGAAGCATTGCTTGGCACTGATTGTGTAGCATTGGTTTTGTGAAGGTGAGCTAGCACTGAAATTTTGTTGTCAACATTTCAGGGGTGAATCCATTTGTTTCCCAAAACCCAGGGATCTCAACAAGTTTTGAAAAGGCCATTGGAGAATACTGTGCATGTTGATAGAGCTGTTGTATTAAATAGCCTGGAATCCATACTGATAAAGTGCTGGTTGCTCCCAACGGTCACTGACTTATCAGTCTGGCCTCAGTCGTATAGCCAGCGTTGAGCCCTTACATCACTAATTAAGTGAATATATGAATATTCATGTTTTCTGCTCTTGGCGAGAACCACCAATCGAATATGAGTTAGCTGGCCAACAACGCCATCCGTGAATGTTATTTGTCATGAGCTTAAAAATTAGATTGTGGCTTGCTTGCGTTTACTCTTGGAGTGGTTGTTAGGTTTTGAACAGGATAATGTTTGGCCATATCTGCATTTTGTTTATTTCAGTGGGATTCCCCGGTATAATAAAGGCTAAATTAAATAATACTCAAATTACATAACGTATTTCACTGTAATTGGCATTAGCTATAGCTCGAAGGGCATGATTGCATCAGCTAGATTAAAGTGATACTCCGCCCAAAAACTATAATTTGTATATCAATTACTCACCATTAGATGTCTTGAACGGACGAAGTTGTTCTTCACCTGGCGCAACTTTATGGCCACTGGAGAGTTTTGAAAAATTATTCAAATTCCTTTTTTGCTGGAAGCAAATGGGGTCACGCAGTAGCAATGGGAAAACTCCACAAAACGTCCGTTGACAAACATTCAAACCATCGTCCAACGCATCATCCAGTATAATCCAAGTCAGCTTTGTCCACTCGTATCTTCAGAACTCTAAAAACGCGGTTATTTTTCGCTAAAAATAATAAAATACCACAGTTCTGCTTCAAGTAAGCTCGCGCATTCAACGGAAGTTCCGCCTCCCGGCTCGTTCATTGCCCAGAGACTCTGCTGCCACTCTGATGAATACTGGTATAAACACGAGCCGGGAGGCGGGACTTCCGTTGAATGCAGAACTGTGGTATTTTTATTTATTTTTAAGTCTGTCTAAAGGGGGGAGGGCGGCACCCTTGCGACTGTGAGCCAATCACAGATCTCGCATGGATTTTGTGCGAATATTTGAAAGTCAAACGCTGGCCTACCGACTGAGGCCAGACGTGCAAGCAAGTGACCGTTGGGAGCGACCAAAGCTTGATACGGATGGATTCCAGGCTAGTATTTAAGGGGTGCCCATGTATATTGTTTTGGGCCCTACGGAAAGGTAGTCCCAAGTACGGATGTGGCAATGTTAAACCACAGGTTTTTTTTTTTTTTGTTTTTTTTTTTTTTAAGCGTAGTAAGACCACCTGCTGCCATGGGGCAAACATCCGGCAAACATTCCCTTTACCTTTAATCAGCCCGATGCAGTCTTGAACGAACAGCTGCCAAAAGTGCCAAACGTCTAGAGCCATGTGAAGTTCTTCTGGAAAAAACTTGAATGCCATCAGTATTTATTGGCATCTCTATATTTTTAATTAATCTTAAAAACAATTTTTTCTCAAAATATTCAAATTATTGGCATTCTTTCAATCTAAGTTAAGTTTGGCTGCTTTTCATTGTCACTTCTGAATCATTACCGGCCACAGGCTAAATTGCTTGATTGTTTTTTTTTGGCCAAGTATACAGGAGCAGATTTGGGGTATAAAAGGCCATAAAAGGTGATGGAAGCTGCCTGACCTCGCCGGCAATTTTAGTGGAATTCTAAACTCGGTGTTCTTTCCGGAGGCATTTAAAATGATTTTCGTTTATTTGAGGTCGCTTCAGGTATGTCTGTTTCAAGACATTACATGCGACAGTCTACATAACCCATGGCAACAAGTGGTCTTATTACGCTTAAAAAAAAATCGTGGTTCATCATCGCCGCATTCCTAGGCTCAAGAGCTGTTGAGACTTCCGTCCTCCCTTTACCTGGGAGTTGGGGTGTGAAGTCAATTAGACCAAACCATGGCACTTTATTTTCGGTTAGTTGCATGTACGAAAAAAGATGCATCTGTATTTGGATTCTTGGGCCAGTTTTGATAATTCCCAGCTAATGAGCTTGTGATAAATGGATCAGTAACGTGAAAGTGTCAATTTTTCTTTCTGAAGCAAATGTATCCTATAAAATAGGTATTTTTTTAATAAAAATAAATTTGTCAGTTGGCCTGTGTGAGTCAGACGATGTGAAGAGGAACAGAAATGAAAAAACTGTTACCATTTAAATTGCCAAAAATGTCATGCGGGGTGACTGTCCACACACAAATGTGAAATTCAAAAATGCTATTAAAATGATTACCAATGAAATTAAAACTGAAGTCTCCGGCTTGAGCATAATTACATGGGTGTTTCCCTGAGGGAATTTGCATGTTTGGGCCCTTGTTATTAAAGAGAACTCACTTCATGAAAATAAATAATACAAGTTTCATTTTCTGAGGACGTAACAGTGGTTAAGACCTTACCAAGTATATTCATGATGATTAAAAAAAGAGATATTAATCAGTTTTCCCATGCAACATTTCCATGTGATTCTAAACAAAAATAGATACAAAATTAAGAGGCTGAAAGTACGATTTTAGAAATGAGCGAGTATTACTCCTGTACAGGTAAAATTAGCTTTTATTTGAATTTTCAACCCATTTAAATGTTTTTGGTGAACTTTATTTCCTTTGTCACTGGCCCAAGTATCATTCTGGGAATAGGTGAATGCATATTATTCTGGGCCTGGGAATTCCACCCACCAGCCCTGTAAGTGAAGTCCAGTTTCTCTACAGTAGCAGCAACATGCTGGGTTATAAAGTCTGCACAACGGCATGCTGATCTGGGGGGTGTTTCCCAAAAGCGTAGTTGCTAACTTAGTTAGCACCGTACATATTTCGTCCATTCTCAGTCAATAGTTCCAACTATGCAAGTTGGCATCTTTTGTTTTGGGAAACACACCCCTGTGTGGTACAGGAAGGCTGCAGTTTCTGACCAATGCAAGCTCAACCACATTGTTAATTATTGTTGTCTTTGGCAGCTGACAGAGTTCAGACAGAAGATGCAGTCCATATTCCCATCTGTTTCCAAAAAGGAGGACGCTCTAGCCAAGGCAAAGCCCATCGACTGGGAGTCACTCTTCCAGGGCAAATGAGAACTCGGCGCTGATGTTCAATAATGAGAATTAGAACATGTTGAGCAACTGTGTACCTCATGACGGAAGATCAGCCTGCCTGGATGTTGAAGCCCCAATCTGCGTGAACAGCGCCCTCTAGTGCCTGTTGTTCTATCGAGGATCCCTGGTGCTTGTCAGTTGTCAGCTGCCTTTGTCTTAGTTGAGTGTCGCCGAGTGTTGACGGTTTCAAACCAGGCGTGAGGCTGGGGCCAGTCTCATTTATGCCTCGTGCACACAGTGCAACCCAAAATCATAAGAACAGAGACGAATCTCACATTTCACAGGCTGAGGTGTTTCCGGGCCACATGCTACACAAGCCATGTCTAAATAATGATGGAAAAATCAAAGCAGTTTATATTCTTGCGAGATTCATTGACTAGCTAAAGACTGGAACGGAACTGCTGCGATGGAGTCCCTGACAGTCTCATATTGAATGACCTCAGGGCGGCGGGCGCCAGCCTTAACCTGACAAAGCCAGGGGATTTTCTTAAGACCTTAAACTGCAACATCATGGCTAAAAATCCCATAGCCTGCACAAGACATTAGGGAACCAATTTTACCATGGCAAAGTTGTGGCTCTGAGAATGATACAGTGCCCATGTTTAATTTGTGCAGAGATGTTGTGTTGTTAAAAGAGGAAGTGAAGCTCCTGTTTTTGTGTGTGTGTTGCCAATACTGTGCTAAATGGGCACGCTGATGTAAATTACACCACTGTGAGTGCGCTTAAAGGGTTGTGATGAATCTGAGGGGACGGTGTATTTTGGGGGCAAAAAGTGTGGGCCTGAAACAGCTCTGACATTTATTGCGTTTTAATTCTGCATGTCACCTGGTACCAGTTGAGTGAAGTTTTGATGTCATGTCCTGTTGATGTATCACAGTTTTCATGATTGATTCACAGTTCAACTGTCACTGTCACTATGCATTATCCATTTCCCCCATTACCATATTCACTAAATCTGGACTGAAGTGACAATTAAACAGAGTTAATTAGGTTTCAGTCAGTCTTTTCTGAGCTCAATTGTTCTGATTCTGGGAAGTAAGATTTTCTTCCTGTGTAATGGACTATAATGAGCAGGGGCAATGTATAGCCTCGGGTTAGCCAATTCTGATACCACATTTTAGGTATAAAATTTACTTATAGATTTCATCTAGTCTGGGTTTAAAGCTGCAGTCAGTAACTTGGGATGAAAGATTTTGATCATAAACATCACTGCCCCACCCTCTCTGTTCCATCTCTCCCTCCAGTAGCCCCTCACGCTCGTTCACAAGTTCAGTTCACTAGTGTTAGCTACAAAGAAACATGAGGAGCTCCAGTATGTCTTATTGTGAAGTAAAACTGGCAATAACAAAAAGTGAACATCTAACATTTACATCTTACAGACACCAAACACACCATCTCAGGGTCATAGTAATTGTGCTTGGGAATCAAATGATGATCAACGAGGATGTACGTCAGCCAAGCAAGTGAGTAAACTGACGTTACCTACACAACACTGGCATTTGCTACCAAACCTATTAACTAACCACGGAGATTACAAAACCTACCGAGCAACAAAAATGTCTTCTACTTTATCGCAGTGCACAAGATGAGAGCCTTGGCTCCAGTGATAAATATATTCCAAGGCCAACCACAGGATTGAGGGAAGCGGATAAAGCTAGTTTCCATCCCTGTACATTAGAGTAAAGTACGCTTCCCTGCAACAAGCTAACCTACCAGGCTAGGCTATCATACACATGTAGACACTTTATTAAAGCTACAGTTTCTAAGTATGACATGCCAGCAGGTATTCCATTACAAATGGAGCCCAGTCAGTGCTAATGTACAAGTATCTGAACAAGCCACTTGCCAACGCAATGCCAGCACATCTTCCAAACACTTATGCCCAGTTTATGGGTTGTAAATAATACAGCCAAACTCCACCTCCTTGATTGAATGCTTTTATGCTAGCCTCTGGTCTTTTTTCTGTCCCTGTAACTTTTATGCAGTTGTTGACAATGGAGGAAGTGGAAGATTTCGGCATCTCTGAGTTTCACTGCCGGGGTCCGCCATATAGAGATCCAGATTTACTCTCGAACCACGTCAATTACTGAAAGCTGAAAGGATAGAATTCTTTTGTTAACAACTGAAGCTTTTAGCTCCACCAGGAACAGGGACGTGCGGTCAGGGTAGGCAGTGACCACTCCTTTATTATCGCTAGATTTTGTCAACCTGTTTCCACATACTATGCCTGATTGTCAATCAATCAATTTGACCTTTTTTTTGGTCAATTAAGCCTGCAATGATCAAGAGGTGATAAAAAGATAAATTTACCTTTATGCTTTGATTCAAGACTGCAAGGAAGTAAATCTTAATAATTAGGAAAAAATCTCAACTCTCGGTAATTCCGTTTATTGTTTTGATCTTTTGTTTATTGGATTATGAAAGAAGACTGAAAATAAACTCCCTATTTTTAAAAAATGGCATTAAAAAGTACGTGTTTAAGGGGGGAAATATTATCGTAAACATACTGACCACACATTGAACGCCGCATAAGAAAGGTTGTAATATTAATGGCATTGCGCTAGCTTCCTCTAAGCAAATATGAACGAACTTGCGGTCTTGTGAGCATTTTAAGTTTGATGCACTGAGCAAAAATGTTGTGGATGGAACTGGCACACCATTCTGCCATTTAGTCTTGTAAATTAGTTAATCAATCCTCAGATTGCTAATCAAGCAAAGTAATAGAGTTATCGTTTGTTTAACGCTGAGGATTCTGCCTCCCCTAACTGACCTCGTCACTGACGCCACTGACCAGGAACCAGCCGCACACGACATTAGTGTTAACCGAGGAAAAGGGCATGCGTAGAGGAGGGGGCTGATCAGCATGTGCATGAGAAGTGACTAAAACTGCCTTAGAAACTCCTGGTTTTGATTGGTTAATTTTCCTTGGGTGTGGTGGATTCTTGCTAGTGCCATTAGAGGCACTGGGAGGAGCTAGATGCATTTTTTTTTTTTTTTTTTTTAAACAGATCATACTGACAGTAGTACATGAGGCAGGTAGAGTAAGTTTCAGCCATAGACTGTATAAAAAGATGGACGCAGCACCCGAGTCTGAAAAGTGAGGCCATGCGGAAATCTCTAAAAATTGCATTATATTTAATGGCCAGCAGATGGCGACGTAGGTCGTTGCAGAAAGAAGTTCAATGCTATTCAAGTCTACTATCCTATACCTGTGCTACGCACGGGCTATATGCGCGGGCACAAAAACAGCTGATTGAATTAGCCGGTTTTACTTCCAAAAACGGCTTCAAAACTAAGTTCGAAACCTGACGCATCGTCTTTGTCTCACAGTAAAACTGGAAAACAGAGTCATTATTCACGGTGGTTTCGGAGGAGATGTGTGAAATTACGCAAATCGCCAACTTAATAATATATAAATTAAAAAATGACCCTACTTTCCCACCTGATTTATTATTTCAGTAATGATTTTCCACATCATTTTATGGTATCTATCGCAAGTCTCAAGTCTCCTTCGATATATCACGATGTTTTCATTTTTGTAAATTATGGTCCCAAATAGACTAGAATAAAGGAAAAGGGCAGATATGCTTTAGGGGTGTGGCTATCCTCTGGTCCTCGTCAGGTACGGTCAGATTCACCCGTAGATCCACCCGTTGCTCCTCCCTGGATCTTAAATTCACGCTCTCGTCCAATAGGAATCACAACCGGTTTCAAAATGACACTGTTCAAATAGCCAAAATCGAGGCTTCCTAAATGGTATGCTGAAACCAATGGGTGACGTCACAGTTGCTTTGTCCATCTTTTCATCAAATATGACATTTTTTAAAATTATTATTTATAAAAGTCACCAACTGCAGCTTTAACAAACCCTGTTGTTTTTGAACGAGATATTTCACTTAGTAAGGTCACTGGGTTAGCTGGATTACTGCGCTGACTAAAACCATGAAAGCCTGCTTGGCTAAGGTTTCACAAAGCATAGTAATGCTGCTATGTCAAATGGGCGTTCAAGGAAATGTGGCTTCAGACATCCAAAGCACAAGTCTGAAGATCAACCCGAGACACCTGGACTCCGGCAGTCCTTTACATTATCGCCGAATAAAAGGTTAAAACAAGAAAGCAACAAAAACAGCATTCACAGTGACAAGATTTAATGTACATTTATTCTTAACATGTGGAACATAGAGTATAAAGATTTCATACTGAATAAATGATGTTCGTTCAATCAGCGGAGAGACTTTACAGTTTTTACATGTTTTTCTGTCATTACTACATTAAGTTGGAATACAGTTTACGCCCATTTGCATCACTGAAGGGAGAAAATAAATATTTTGATTTGTTTTTGTGTCTTTTGTAACCTTGACTAATTGCCCACATTAACTAGTACTCACTCCCACATCTGGTCAACAGAGCTGTCCACAACAGAACAGAACACACAGGAACTTTTTACACACAGGGATGTTTACCCTCATTTGACGATATGACCAAAATAAAACAAATAAAATTATTAACAGTTACAAAGGAGGTACTTTTGCCTCACTTTGCAGTTATTCAACACCTTTTTTTTTAAGAAAGAATGAAGTAAATTAAAATTTAAAAAATGAGGGCATGTCCAAGTTCTATATACACATCAGCCCATGGGTAAAGTAGAAAAAACGGTAGCACTGTAATACAGGTTCCTCCGTAGAAGCTTTCTCCGGATTGCAGCTGCGGCTAGGCTAACAAGGAAGCATGTCGCTTTCACGAACCAAAGACCGTTTTCCATTCGGCTAAAAAGCGGACGACAGTGGTGGGCTAAAATCATGTATTGCATGTTGTAAAAAAAAAATCACGGCTGTCAGTATGTCCCTCCTCACAAACCCACCCAGTAAAAGGCCCACTTGCACTAATCCTATTGCACAACTCATTTTTTTTCAGAGACAGACACATTTATACAAGAGTAAAATCAGTGTTCTTTATCCCCACATATGGCAAGAAAAGTTCTATCTACAATATTTCTCACAATTTAAACAATTTAAATAAATCTGCTTCCCAAAAACAAAACCACAGAGAAATATGTATGAACAATTATAAAAACTCCAAAACATTTAAAAGAAAGAGCAAGACGAGAACCAAATAAACCCTATCCAAAATTAGGCATCGATTTTTGGTTACATGGAAAAGAAACACTTAAAAACATAAAATGGCAGGTATTAAATATTTGTATTAAAATGGTTTTTTTAAAAATTCCAAAATGAAATTCTGAATGGGGCAGAGGAGCTATATCTGTATTTATACATATATATATTCATTTATTTTTAAAAAATTGCATGTTTTTTCTTATTTTTTTTGTTTTAAATAAAAATATAATACCACTAATAATGCGCGACTTTTGCGTTGGTTCTGTCCCCGCCCCCCCGCCGGCTCTGGTCCTCGCCGGCAGCCTGTCACGAGCGGCCGAGCTTAAAGAGCACCTCACACAAAATGGCCGCCACACTCGAGTTCAAGACGGAGGAGATGGCGATGTCCAGCAGCCGGCCCTCGTAGAGCACGAACTCGGGCCTGTTCTCCTCCACGCGGGCCATGGCCAACAGCGCCTTGGCAGCGCGGCACATCATGTTGACGCTGGGCGGCTCGGAGTGGTGGAGCAGACCCTGCTGATACTGGGCCACCGACATGGCTACGCTGTCCTCCAGAAAACCGATGAGGTTCCCGATGCTGCCCTTCTGCAGCGCTATGGCACGGGCCGCCAGCCCTTCTCCGAGCGCCATGTTGGACAGCACGGCCACCGCCATCTCCCGGCACACCTGGTTGCGGCGGTCGCCCACGTGGCGCACGAGCACGGAGTAGAGACGCTCCTGGCGGGAGAAGGGCGGCGTGGCGAGCAGGAGGTCCACGTTGCCGTCCAGGACGCTCAGCTTGCACAGGCACTCCAGAACCAGCCTCTGCGGGGTCAGGGTGGAGTTGGGTCCGGCGCCGGGGAACGGGTCCTGGGACTCGGCCGACGGGCAAACCATCCAGTGCAGCAGGCCGTCGAGGATGGGCAGGCAGATGCTCTCGGGGTAGGGCGACAGGTCCAGCTGACCGGATATGTTGGCCAGGGTCACCATGGTGTTTTCCCGCAGCGTGGCCAAGCAGTCCCACCACCACTCGTCCTTGCTGCAGGCCACGCCGCGCTCGCGCTCCTCCGCCCTCTGGTAGGTCTGCGGCGGCCGCTTGCGCTCCGGGTGCTCGTGGTGCAGCAGCACCAGCCGGCCCAGCACCAGGACCAGGCCCGGGTGGCGGGACATCTCAGCGTCGTTGCCGGGCACGAAGGAGAGCCCGCGCACGACGTTGGAGACGCAGATGCAGCGCTTGGCCAGCGTGTCCTGCCAGGCGGCCGCTGTGGAGAGCGGCGCCTCGTCCCACGACCGCGGCTCGTCCTCCAGCAGGGTCACGTGACCCCGGCCCGCCTCCAGGCGGCTGCGGAACGGGAATGCCCTCTCAGACCCAGTGGGGGGTGGGGCCTCTTCCGAGTCGGATGGCTGGCGGGCGCACAGCACGTCGTCTATCGTGGCCGTGATGCTGCTCCCCGCCCCCTCCTCCTTCTCCTTCTCCTCACCCTCTCCTCCTCGCTTGGCTCCGCCCCCTTCTCCCTCCCCCTCCTCCTCCTCTTCGCTCCTCCTCTCGAAGTGGGTCTGTATGTGCGCGGTGGAGTCGCCGCCTCCAGCCTGCCAGTGCAGCAGGCCGCTGGTGAAGGACTGGACGGGACCCAGCCGGTCCGACACGTCCTGCGCCGGGCTGTCCTTCTCCGCCTCATCCTCTCCCTCCTCCATCACCTTCAGGGGGAGCCGGTCGTACTTACTGGCCTGCTTGGGCCTGGGCTCCTGGGCTCTCGCTGGCTGGTCCGAGGGAGTGTCTTCTCTCCCAGCACGCTCTTCCTCTCCCTCCTCCTCCTCTTCCTCTTCCTCCACCTCGTCCTTTACAGTCAACTCCAGAGGAGGCTTCTCCTTCCTCGTTTCGGACTCATCTTCTCCTGTGGGAGGCGCCTCTGCTGGCTCCGCCTCTTGTTTCGCCTCCTCTGTCTCCGCCTTCGGCTCCCATTCGCGCTCCTCCTCCGGGCCGGCAGACTCCTCCTCCTCTTCCTCAGGATCAACAGCGGGTCCCAGAAGGGTCTTCTGGCCGATGGTGCCCACCTCGTACTCCTCCAGGATCCCGAAAATCTCGATCAGGCACCTTCTGAAGTACTCCACGATCAACTCCAGGAATCCAGGCAACTGGTGGGTTAAAAAAAACAATGAAAAACATTAAAATTCAATTTACTGTTTGAATGCCTGGAGTTGCACTATAAACACAGTGGATGAAGCTCCACAGGCCTTGACCAACCAGCGTGCACACAGTCAAGATCAATCGCCTAAAAACTATTAACTACACTGAGCAGATTCAGCCATCAGAGTTACTCTATTCTTTTCAGCCATCAGTGAAAAGAACCTCGCCTGTTGATACGAATAGTGGATGAACAGAGCTTGTGGTCAGAGGCGGACATTCCAGGGGTCAGAAAGTACACGGCGAAAATTGTCTGTCTTGGCAAGTAATTTATTCTTTGACTTCTAATTTTTTTATCCCCCGCTTTTAGCGTTTAAGCGGGGATATAAGATGAGCTCCGTCAATCCGTCGTCTGTCGTCGTCCGTCCGTCCGTCCGAACACATATCGTCCGGACGGCGGGGGATATTGCCATGTTAGTGGCAAACACTTGTTCTTTCTAAAGTACAAAATATTGGTTTCTTTTGAGTTATCAGGTGTATGACAAGCAACATTTTCTTACCCGATGGATAAATCCTAGTAATGCCATGGACAAATCTAGTCAAAATTGAAATGGTTGGTGAGGTCTGTTTTTGCAATGATGAAGTTTTGCCATATTTTACTTCCACCCCCAAGCACAGCCAGCTGATTCCGCCGATTAGATAATCCTCTCGGCTGAAAGGTCTTTCCAAATGGAATATTCTGGTGGTTGGAGCAAAATAATGGGGTGGACTTCAGCTCTATGGAGCTGAATTTTACACCTCAGTTTGCGGAGACATTCATGTCTGAGACAGTGTCCCCCACCTGGGACAGACTGAAGGAGCTGACTGTGCTGTCGTCAAACAGCAGGATGTTGATGGTGTCCAGGGCCCAGGTGCTCTCCGCAAGCAGGCCAGACTTCAGTGACATCATCACGCGCCAGGCCTCTGGTGTTCCTGTCGAGAGGTCAGGGGTCAGTTGGAGCACATGTGGGGTATTGTTCAGCATTGAACTGAACGAATGAATTCATGAAAGATCCACTCTGCCCACTTAATTTCAGTTCAGTTAAAAGCCTGAGCGATCTGACATAATGTCTTCATCAAAGACGGGTGTCGGAATGTTGATGGGTTGAGCACAACACTACATCACAGTGTGCAGAGCGGGTTTTCTGGATTTTTCCCCCTCAAAATTCCTGCCGACTGTTCTAGAACTTCATTACAGTAACCACTAATGATCAATACCTCAGCATTAGAAAGTTAGGTCCAAAATACAAATAACATTAGCGATCAAGAAAAAAAAAACTGCGTTCAAATTGATTACATTTAAAGAATGTCACGCAGTTTTCATATTTTAAGCAATTATTTCTATTGAATCTCCATACCAGTTAAAATTCATTTGATATGTTATCTCAAACTAAACACTAGTTCTTTATCTACTATGTCCACAGTTACACATCTCCACACTGAAGTCTTCAGCAGCTTCAATGAAAACAATTTGGGTGATTATATGTGCAATTTGCATCAACACGACAGCCATTCACTTGTTAATCAACATGTTGAAAGAGAGCAACCGACTCATATTGGGTGCCAGTACCTGATAACAATGGCCTGACAAGAGATTTCTGTGAAGAAAATGGCACATGATGCCCTTATTTCTCCAGCCAGTTTTAAACAATTTTCAAAATGCAATTTTTGTACGCAAACATGAAGAAATAGTACAGGTGGGATCAAATTACTGCATTTACATGTGACGTAATTTTAATTTAAATATTCAACAGCCCAATTCCATCACGTATTTTCGCTGACCTTTCTAGCACTGAAAAAATTAATTTTTCCATTTTCCAGGGCTACTCGTGTGTATGTTTTTCACTGCTCTCTAGTGTGGAAGGCGTTTGAAACACTGGAACTACCCATGAGCGGTTATGCGGAATAATACCATGGGCTGCAGTCCGTCAGGTGAAAAATATGAAAACTGACCTAACTGACCAAGCACTTCTTTCCATGAGGCCTTGCTCTGCTCCCCCCAACGCAATAACGCACACAATCTGAACAACACAGACTGCCAGCGTGATTCCAGCAGAGTCAAAAGCTTGACAGAGTAAAGAATTGCATACTTAATGTCTCCCAGCATATTAGCAGGAGTTGTGCATAATTCATTAGAGTTAATTCACCAGGCTAAAGCAGAGCCTACCAGTGTCCTTAGAGGTGAGCTTGCGACGAGACTTGAGCACGGGCTGGGTAGCCTCCACGGATCCGGGGGGGAAGCTGACCTCTCGCTGGGAGGCCGGGGTGACCTGGCTGAGGTGGGGGCCCGTTTGCGGCCCCGGCATGGGCAGCCCACCCTTGCCCATCTTCATGGAGGCCATGAAGTGCCCTTTGCTGGGAGACATATGGGCCTCCATGGACCTCTGGAAGGAGGCGGGGCTGGAGGCTCGGGAGGTGTGGTTAGGGATGGTGGGCGGGGTCTGGTAGGAGGAGGGCGGCGGCCGGGTGGTCATGGCGGGCATGGAGCTGGCGGAGGAAGAGGAGGATGACGAGGGCAGGAAGGGGGACTGGCGCTGGCTGGGGTGGCGGGGCCAGGGGCCGTCCTGGTTGGGACGGCCCTCCATGTCGTCCCCGCGGCCCATGCCGGGGTAAGGCGGCCCCTGGCCCTGCCGGTTGGGGTAGGGGTAGGGCATGTCTGTCCTGCCGGGCCACATGTTGGGCTGGGGCCCGTCCCCGGAACCCGATGGCGGGGGCACGCCATGCTGTGGGGGGGTCTGACCTGCGCCCTGCATGCGCTCGCGCCCGTAGCCGTACGGGAAGGAGCCCTGCATAGGCCGCCGCTCGTGCCCCAGGTACCCCCCGCCGTACTGGCCATACATGTCCGGCTGCTGGCCGCCATACGGCATGTTGTACACCTCGCCCTCGTGCCGCTTGGCTGGCGGGCCGTACATCCCGTCCATGGGCCGCTTGTAGCCCTATGGGAACAAAGGTCAGGACGGAGTCAAGCTGAGCTCAGCGAGACTGAATTCAGTACGGCTTAGAGCTGAGCTGATCTAGCCCGCGCTGAGCTAAAGTGAGCAGGGATGAACGCGAGTGCACCGAGTTCAACCAAACTGAGCTGAGCCAATTTAAAAACAAGTTGAACTCAACTTAAATCAATGACTATCAATGGAACTCCATTTAAATCCAGGGAAATCAATTGAACTGCACTGAACTCAAGACAAAATCAACTGACCTCCATTTCGATCAAATTCAATTAAGTCAAGAGGAACGGACCTGAGCTGCAATTAACTTAACCCAGCTACGGCGACATGAGTCAAAATTAAGGGAACAGCTTGCCCAATATTGAAAATTCTGTCATTTCCTACTCATCTCCATGCCTGTTGAAATACGGGTGAAGTTTGCGAATCCATTCAACAAATATGGAGCACAAATCCATGCCAGACTTCTACAGCACAACTAAAGTGAATGGGGACTTGTTCATGAGTGTTTTCAGAGTCCAAAAAACATGAAATTACCCCATACAGCTCGTGCAGCATAGTCCAAGTCTCCTGAAGCCAAAGATCCCATTGCGACTGGAAAAACCCCGCACTAAACCATAATTTTGCATAAATTTTTACCCCTCCAGTTCCCTCACAACGTCAACAATCAAGGAACTGTTGACCTGCGCCCATCTCTAAATTGTGGGCGCCTCCCCCGACTTCACTCATTCGCTCTCTGCCTGACGAAAACTCCCCAGCACTTCCGTGTTTACCCAGCTACGCATAGGCGTACATCCCCAGTGTTTCAACAGGCATGGAGGCGAGTAGGTAATGACAGAATTTGTATTTTTGGGTAGATAGTTCCTTTAAGTGAACTCCACACAAGATGTGTCAGCAGCTTCGAGGTCATGTTTTTAATAACGTCTGAGAAGTGATGAGCATATTGCCCTCTCACCTGCTGCTGGGGGAACATTCCGGGCTGGTGGGCCCCGTACGGCATGCTGTGAGGGAACTGCTGTGCATAGCCCTCGTGTCTGGAGGAAAAAAACATCAGTATAAGAGCTGGCACATTCAATACAGTCTCAGAGGTACATTAAGCCATCAGTTTCCTGCATAGATCGCAACAATAGTCATCCAAGTCTCATTCAGCGCCTCATCAACACTGTTGCAACAAACACTTTTCCTGGACCTTTTTCAAAGTCCATTTCAAGTGTTTTCAAGGTGAATTTTCCAAATCCTCCTCAAAATTGAGGTAGATTATATTTTTCCCCAAATGACTCAGTCAGGCAGCAATTAATTATGAAGGTAAAGCAATTACTGTAAAAAGTTCAAGTAGTTTCACACACTTCATTCAAAATCCCAGCACTTTTAAAATATTGAAAACACCACATTAAAATTAAAGTGTTTTCAAGGATTTCCAGCACCCATGGAAACCTTGAACAGTGAATAAATCCAGCAAAAAACCAAGGTAAAGCACATCATATATATACCAAAGATACAACGGATGCTTGCGTATATGAATGATTGCTACTCAGAATCACTGGGCGACGCGCACCTCTGCTGTGACGCATATCTGTTAGGCGAGTACATGCTCGGGTCGCTGCCGGTTGGTACCATATTGCTCCCACTGCTGGGGGGAGCCATTCCACCCTCCGGCCCCATCACATGGTCTGGCCTAGAAAAGAACAGTGCAAGCCACAATCCATTCTCAGTACACAGCTTCCAAACGAGCTAAATATGTTCATCCTTCTCATAGGCTATGCTGCCTCTTGACTGAAATATTCAAGATGGAACTGGTGCAAAACAACCAACAAATCAATTAAGACTACAATTGCCTCAGGGATTAAGTAACTACACCCCAGAAGTGAGTCTTTGCTTATTCCACTCAAGGTTCTAATCGTGCCAGCGCGAGGGCCACTCAAAATTGGAGGCAGTAGATCAGTCATATTTATCCATAAGCCTTCAAAAGCTTTCCTCCACAAGTCCAGGCTGATGTCTCCATCTGACATGAACTCCAGGTGCAGCAACTTGGCAGCACCGACAAGAGGCCCCAGTAACAGTGGGTACAGAACAGTATAGGTGATGTAAGATCTCTCTATTTACCGCATATCTGATCCATGTGGCTACTCAGGCCTAATTAACACAACAATTTTTCTGGAATGTTTCATAACTCAGTGATACAGCATTGCCACAGCATAGCAGCAACGTTGTGAGAATATTTTGCTCAAGCCGGGAACACGCACTGTAGTGAGATACGACAAATTTAGACTGTGGAAGATGTCAGCCACACCTACCTCCTGTCATACCCGGGGCCGTAGGGGTACTGAGGGCGCTGTCCCATGGCCAGAACGGACATGGGGCCCGAGGGAGGGCCCCTGCCGTACATATCCTGCATCCCCCCGCTGGGCATGTGTCCCGGCATAAAGGGCTCGCCTCCACTGGCTGAGGGAACAGAGAGTGAAACCGCCATTACATCGTGTGTAAGCGCACAGACATGACAAGTCATCCATTCGGCAGTCATACAAGTTGCCACCACTAGGCGGCAGCATTGTCAAACAGATCGTTATCATTGACGAGCTGAGCCATAGTATATCACCAAGGAAATGACCCAGTTTTTTTTTTTTTTTTTTTTGTTTTTTTTAAAGAAAGACAGGAGAATGGACAGTGTTATTAATCGTCGGTGTTGTAAGGCCTGAAGCCATATTGATTAAAATGCTTCGGGGAGGAGTTGCAGATCTAGAATCAGCTTTTCCAGGTCTAACCCAAACTAACTTATTGGGAGCTACAATGCAGAACTGGTCACACATCAGTGGTCTCATTATAAGACGTTTCATGAGTACAGTCCTAGCGTTTGCTTTGAATCAAAGCAGCAAAAGTGGAATAATGTTAGTTTTATTTAATCACTGCCCCGTCAGCAGACAGATCTAGGGAAGGGGTTGATGTGCAGAGATCAAGAGACATAAAAAAGAACTTCAACAGACAGAGGCGCACACACAAAAACACATCCCACACACACAGCTCTATTCTTTTCAGACAGACTGTCACAAACACCCTTTATGGAGTAGCTGAAGGGGCAAACGCCCAGTCTGAAGCATGAAAACACCAAATGCAGTAAATAAAAACTAACTGTTGAGAAACATCTTAGTACGACAGTAAAAGCAAAATAAATAAATAAATAAATAAATCATTGGAAAACAACCCACCTCAAAACGCACAATTCGCATACTGTTCTGCATACCACTTCACGTGCATAAAACCTCCCCACACATGACCATACACAAACACACTCTCTCTCACACGCCCACACACAAGTGCTCTCATAAATGCCCACACACAAACACTCTCTCTCACGCATGTCCACACACAAACACACCCTCTGACACATGCCCACGCATAAATACGCTCTCAGGCACATGCCCACGCACAAACACGCTCTCGCACACATACCCACACAAATACGCTCTAGCACACATACCCACACAAACACGCTCTCTCACACATGCCGACAAACAAACAAGCTCTTGCACATATGCCCACGAACTAGTGGTGCAACGGATCATCGTTGATCCGTAATCCGTACAGATCCCTCTTCACGGTTCGGTACGAACATGATCCGCGGATTGGTTGATGGAAAAAAAAAAAAGGTTGTGCTAGGGGTGCGACGTTATCGAATCGCGGTGATCGTAAAGCGTAATGAGACAACTTGCCGCTATGGGGTGTGTGTCAGTTGCGTCCCATTTCTTCTTGAAAAACACAAGCGGTCTGAAATAAACGACAATCATTTGAAGTGCTTCCAGGAAGATGATTCAGATTAGAACTCCTCTAATTGTCGGCGAGGTTGGGCAGCTTCCATCACCTTTTAAAGCGCAACTGGCCAACCCAAAATCTGCGCCTGTATAATATGCTCCAAATGACAATCAAGCAATTTAGCCTGTTGCCAATAATGATTATGAAGTGATAGAGAAGAGCTGACAGACGTAACTGCGCTACAATGTTAAATTGAAAGAATGCTAATAATCTAAAGAATTACAAAAAAAAAACCTTTTCCAAACTCCATCTCTCATCTTAGCGTTTTAGCTGATCTTTAAACTCTTGCACCCTGGACTTGCCATCAGAGATTTCCTAGCCCTGCTTTCACCATACCTTCTCCAAACCTGTTCCCATTTACGTTTCCCCAATTAGCAACTTGGTGTTAATTCCTTCAGATGCGAGAATCCGTTGGTAGAATTACTGTCCCGCTCCCCTCATCTTGCATTGTTCATTGCAATTATCAGGCATTTCCCCAGCCACGTTAGCTGTGACATTAAACGGCAACGTCTTTAGAAGCTTCTGAATTCATGTAGCTCACAAAATGGCATATATTTTTTTCTGTCTGTGTCCTGCTTGATAGGCCTAAGAAAAATTTTCATTAAATGCGGTTTTGCCGACTGCGGTCCGAGTGTGAAGTCCGCTTTCGTAAAAATAAAACTGTCTACAGCCAGTGACATTACCATAATGCAGGTTAACCCTCAACCTGTTTCTAATTTAGAATGGGACAGTTAGTTGAATTAAATAACTGAGCAAGTAGGCTACTGATAAGATACTTTACCAATTACCATTGATGATAAAGACATAAAGCTTTGCGTCAGTGGAGGGCTACAATGAGATCGCATAAACGGCAATTAACAGAATTTTCTTAAAATTCTACATTCTAGTAGAATATTAAGTAGCAAATGCTGCTGAAGATGTTGTTTAGATAAGGTTTAGATTTTGTTTATGATTAACTGGATAATTGCCGTTCATACAATCTCATATTGTAACCTCCGTACAACTTTCCCAGAAGCCGGACTATAAAGACCCCATAAATGATTTTGACAACATGAAAGTTTGATGCATAGCTTGCATTTGAGTTGATTTTAAATGCAAGCCGTGAGGTGAACTTCCACAATGCACTAATAACCAATTTACTAAATTATTCAATTACCAACGCTTTGACGCAAGACCGTTAGTAATTTAAAAGCGTACATTATTATCCTTTTGCAGCATAGTGTGCAGCTGCGCTTCCCCGCAAAAGTAGCCTATTCTTTTGGAAACATTTTGATGAAGTGCAATCTTAAAATAAATTAGGTTGCGCTGCTGGAAAAAAGGTTGAATCGCATTCATGCAAATATGTGCTGTTCAATGGCTATTTAAGTTTATAAATGCGGAATTCCAGTGGATGGTGGTCCACTGACATGGTGGAAAAGCAATGAGTGTAAATAACCCCACATTGCCAAGATGGAAAGATGCTATCTCGCTGTGCCTGGCACTTCAGTGCTGGCGAGAGGGTATCCTCTGCTGCAGGGGACATAGTGACTGCAAAGAGGTCTACACTCTCCGAGAAGACATCCTTATCTTTTTGAAAAAGAATTTAAAATTATAAGCAGAGAAATGCTTTGCTTTTTTTCTTTTCTTTTTTTTTGATGTTGTGGACATCGGCTAGATTTTAAATCACTGTCCATGTTTAAAGGGAAGGTATCATGAAGCATCATGGCTTCATGCACTTTAAGTTGTTTTTCATTCATGGTCCATTTTTAAAAGAAGAAAGTATCATGCCTTAAATTGCACTTTAATTTGTTTTTATAAAATTTAAAGTTTTTATTTTTTATTTAATGGGCAGAAGTGTTTTACAAAATAAATAGAGGACAAAGTTACATTTGTCTTGTCTTTTTTTGTTGTTGTTGATCCAAAAAGTGATCCGATCCGTGACTCATATCCGTGATACGATCCGAACTGTGAGTTTTTTGATCCGTTGCACCCCTACCACGAACAAACACGGTCTTACAAATGCCCACGCATACACACGCTCTCACACATGCCCACACACAAGTGCTGTCACACATGCCAACACGAACACGCTCCACACATGCCCACACACAAACACACTCTCGCATACATGCTGACACAGAAACACGCTCTCTCACATATGCCCACACACAAACACACTCTCGCATACATGCTGACACAGAAACACGCTCTCTCACATATGCCCACACACAAACACACTCTCGCATACATGCTGACACAGAAACACGCTCTCTCACATATGCCCACACACAAACACGCTCACTCGCATATGCCCACGCATAAACACACTCTTGCGCACATGCCCGCACACAAACACGCCCTCTCACAAATGCCCACGCATAAACACGCTCTCTCGCACATGCCCACTCAAATACGCTCTCTCACACATGCCCGCACACAAACACGCTCTCTCCCACATGTCAACACACAAATACGCTCTCTCACGCATGTCCACACGCAACCACACACTCTCACACAGGCACACTCACCCTTCCTGGCGCTGGCCTCATACTGCATCCTCATCAGGGCCTCTGGTGCATTTCCTCCTCCCTGCTGGTAGGGGGCACTGGGAGGGAGCGAGCCACGCTTCTGAAAGGCTGGGTCACTGACCTCAGAGAAAGGGTCCTGTACACTGATGGAGCTGCCCCTACAGTGCAGAGAGGGGGAGGGAGGAGAGGTCGGAGTCAGAGGCATTACTTTATACTTCAGCCACACCAGCAGTGTTTCAACACAAGGGGAAAAGCAGGTACAAGAGAGCTGAAAACCAAAGAATTACGACCGTATGAAAAACCAGTCGGTAAGCATCCTTTACGTTTCAATTATCGGGGCAGGCTGTTGGTTTACTATTTTTTATTTTATTATTATGAAAGTCTGTGATCCAAACTGTGCAACAAATCAAAATCTCAAGTGCATTGATTAATATAAAGAATATAATCTGATAAATGAGGCCAAACAGATCGTGAGCTGCGTGGACAGGGATTCCAGCATTTTTCTCACTTCCTTTTTGGCACAATTTTAACAGATTTTTTTTTTTTTTTTTTTTTAAACTTAGGAGGCAAGAAGATTTTTCTGGGACGGACTGGTACGCTAACAAATTCATTTTTTTATATGGCCCAAGTTCCAAGCGCCTGAACTTGAGACTCGATGGAGCAGGGGCGTCAAACTGGCCCTTCAAAAGGCAGAGCAGCCGCGGGTTTTCAATCCAACCAAGCAAAAACACACCAGATACAACTAATCTAATCAAATAATCTCAGCCTGCGCAGTTGATTAGTTGTATCAGGGGTGCCTCTGCTCAGTAGGAATGAAAACCAGCAGCCCCTCGGCCCTTTTACGGACCAGTCTGACACCCCTGCTGTAGAGCAACCTGCTCAAGCAGAAGGACTGAAAAAACAATCCTGGCAAATATAAAACCTTTACAGCATCCTCATCACGATTTGCCTTTAAATACTTATGTGCTGTACGACACATTGGACACCAATACCTGCTAAATGGGTGTTCTGTAATGTCATATCTTATCAGAAACTGAGACCATTTTTTGTTATGAGAAATACCAAATTACCAAACCAAAAAATGCTCCTTTATGAATCCAAAATTGTCATTAAGTTGGCAAAAAAAAAAAAAAAACCAGTCAAATAAAAACAACAAACAATTTATAATGAAATTGTCCTGGAGGTTCCTGTAATATTCTCCTGAAACAGGGCACAGCGCATATCACATCACTTGTTGTTCACATGAAGCCAGCACTGGGCCCAGGCGACATTGGTGGCAGGACATCTGTCGTGTTTAATAAGATATTTGTGCTAAAAAGCCTCCCTCAGGCGTGTCCGCTGAAATCTGAATCCAAGAACATTCTTTGCCATCTGAATCAAGGAACATTAGCAGTAATTTGAACCAAAAGACCATCTTGTGTAATGCGAGTCAAAAACCACCTTCTGTAATCTTCAGAAGCACAAATATTACAATAACTAACATAAACACAGACCTATACTTCACCTGATGTTTGTTATTTGTTGTACGCACCTTCACTTATCTATAAAATAATTTGCATAATAATAAAACATCCTAATACAAAATGTGTCATTAAAAAAAGAATAAATTAACAGCAGGGACACTTTTGAAAGCACTGTAACTGTACGTGGGTTTTTAAAATGCATTAACATAATGATCGGCAAACTTTATTTGTATTCTCAGCATGGAACAAAACATGTTGCGAGCCATGCTCCAACAGTACTTATGCCCTAAGTAATTGTGACGGCCTATTAGCAGGAGCGTAATTGTTACAAATGCATGTTTGCTCATGCATACAAATGAACAGGTATAGGAGGTACTGTTCCCATTTAATTCGAACAGTCAACAACGCCACTCGGGTGCTAATGGATGTAGCCTGAACACATCGGTAACCCCATTAATGACTGTAAGAGTTAATTAACAACACGGAACACCTACTGATTCTCTCCTTCCAGGTGACGCGCAATAAGAGTCTCTCCAAACAACTAATGGCACCTAGCACTCAAATGACAGTGTACAGGTCCCATAAAGTGCTTATAATTGAAGGAAAAACAAAACATTTTTGAAAAGTTGCTGCTACGGGTGTATTTCATGTTTTTGAACTTCCCAGTTCCAAGAGATCTACTGTCCTCCAGTAAGCCTTCAACACCAAACCCAAGGGCGCTTTCACACTCAGTTTAAATTATGGTTACTAGGGATCAGCCTTTCTGCTGACATGAGCGCTATTTTGTCATGATAAGGTTTTGTTTTAGACGACGGCCGAAAGACCCTCTGACCGCCATAAACAGAAAGATCCCCAAGGGGTGGGGAGAGGCCCAAATGTATAAGATAATCCCACAATGCCATTCTCTTCTTTTATTGAATTCGCCTGGACTGAACTACACCTCAGTTGTGTGATGAACTGCGTAGAAGCGACACTTTATTGGGTTTTGGTGCAATTTAATTGCCGCAGACCCAAGTTTGAATATCAAGTTCCGAACCAGTAAAAAAATAAAAAAATAAAAAAATAAAAAAACTTTTTGGCCAAATATATGAGGGTTCAAAACAAATGGGTCAAGTGAGAAATGCCCTAAAATGCTCCTTTTCTGCCTTCTCAACCTTGTTAGTGGAGTCAGGTCTGCCGAATGAAGTTTGAAATGGAAAACCTGCAGTTCTAAAAGGAACAGAGCTGTTAAACAGTGGTGCGGAAGCAGAGAGCGCCTCCTACCTGTTGCTGGGCATTTGGCTCCCCTGACTCAGGGGGGTGGAGACAGGGGTCGGGGGCTTCAGGTCTCCGGGCATCTCTGTCATGGAGCTGCTGCCGGTGGACTGAGGCGTTTGAGGGCCCTGGAGGGACCCCGAATTCGCTGGAAAGAGAGGAGGAGAGGGGTGAAAACAGGTTAAACAAGGCGTCTTTCTTAACAGGAAGGCAATGCCGACACAAGAGGACAGTCTCTATGCCAGAGAGGGCCTAACCATCATAAAGAGAGGGACGCCATTTTGTCACATCAGAAGCGAATAAAGAATGATGCCATTCACAAAGTCATAAGCTTAAGGCCGTTTTATTCCAAGGACGAACCAGAAAAACGAAACGAAAATGCGTATATTTAAAAATTCAAACCAGTTTATCCCCACGAGCCCATCCACACCAAATCTAAAACTTTCCAATTTCGCCGTCCACAAGTATTCTTCATTTTTTGATTAGTTTTCTTATTTCGTCCTTGGTGCGAAAAGGCCTTTGAACCTCATGCGTCCACACTATCAGCCAACTGTAAGAACGAGGGTCAGATGTGGCTGCTCACACAAGGCTATCTTTGAATTGAAAACAAAAAAAAAATAAAAATCACTTAAGGGATTATAGAGAAACGGTAGCGGTCAAACTGAGCTGTGGCTACGGTAAGGAATGGCATTTCGATATTTGAGTTTGAAAAGTGCTCAAAAGTCAAGTTGGCCTTGAGGGTTCTCAGATGGCCGTACCAGCCTGGCAGAAGTAAACGATGGGAAAACAAACACCCTGAAATGGTCACAGAATCTGGGGCCCTCGCCCATGGCTGGGACTCCTGAGACGCGATGCTCAGGACGGATAGGTTTGGTTCCTCGACCAGCGGCAGGGGAGTCTGATGGGACACTGGTAACTGAAGGGACGCTGGCCTGAGCCCCTGGTGGAACTTGGGATTCTGACTTGCGTCTGGAGAGAAAAAGTTGGGAATGACTCCATCGTTGGGCCCTTGAGTGAGGCCCTTAACCCCAAAACCGCTCCAGGGGCTTTACCCCCATTTCTCTCCATCACTGTCTCTACGACCAACTGGTTCCATCTGGCATTTCTCCCAGAGCTTCCTCGAAAAGGAGAAATATGCTCTAAATGGAATTTTCGTGGATAGACAGAGGCTTAAAAAACAATAAGGTCAGTCAGGCCGGTGCCGTGCCAGCAACTGCCTCGTCAATCTGTTCTCACGGCTAAAATTGTGAGCCAGGAGCTGGCGGCTCCGACGACACGCGTGTTGATGTAAGCCTATCTCTGGTGGTTGCGACGGCGCTGCATTGGACCCAGCATTTGGATTAGCATTCCAAACAGCGGCGGTGTTGCCAAATCTCACGCTTTCCGAAGGAGACACGCACTTTCAGGCTCTGTCTCGCGCCATCCAAATAAAACTCAAGCCCTCCAACTTGCAAGCTGCAGAATTTCAAAATCATCACATACGCTAAAAAAGTCCATTACCTGATTGGCCAACGACAGCCCTACTTGCAGGAACTTTGATAGCTTTTCTTCAGTTATTAACCCTCCCATTTAAAAAATGTCTGAAGACATTTTTTTACTACTTGTTTTGTAAGAGAATTGTTTACTAATGGAGCCTTCGCCTGCTGTGTTTTACTTTACAATTGATGAGCGAGAGACATTACTTCAACTCACAGCAACACATGAAAGGGCCCAAATGTACCGTGTACGATGCATAGAGCAACTTCAATACTTCACCAGTCCACAGACTCAAACAGTACGCCTGGCTTCTACAGCCACTCTAATCCTAGAGAAGATATCCTAGATTTACCTCGCTCTAATGGACGCCGTGATTAGATATACGCATCAAAACAAGACGGCTGAGTGGATCTGTTCATCTGCGTCTTCAGATATTCCTGAGACATGCAGAGACAAGAGGCACTAAAGCCAGACAGATGTATGGACTTAATACCAGAGCATTGAAACAATCCTTTTAAAATTTGCAGAGAAAAAAAAGTGAACAAATCAAACAAATACTGGCTCATTTTTAGAGTAAATATTGAACCACCCTCTCTTGAAATCAGTAAAAAGACTAAGAAGGAGCAACAGAGGAATAGAAAAAGGCCAATGTAAAAGCGCGACGCGCCAAAAACTATGCACCTGACCGCAGCTGTATTAAGAACTGAGGTGGGGGGGGTTAATTATCCTAATTATCAGTGCAGAATGTCATTATCAGTCTAGTCATTTCTCTACGGTATTCTGGGGGAGAAATAATACGGATTGAGAATTGAGAATTCCCTGCCTCCATTTTACAACCGTGAGAGGAGCGAGGCAGACAGAGGAAGAAGGAACAGGAAGGAGAGAGAGACTAAGAGGGAGGGGGAAGCAAGAGAAAGAGAGAGGGAGCAAGAGAGAGAATAAGGGAGGTAGAGGAGGACAGGAGAGAGAGTGGCAAAGATGAGAGAGGGAGGGGGAGATTGAAAGGGGAAAAGACGAGAGAGAGAGAGAGAGAGAGAGTGAGATCGAACGAGGGAGGCTCACAGGAGAAGAAGGAGGGGGGGCAGGGAAGACAGAGAGAGAGAGAGAGAGAGAGAGAGAGAGAGAGAGAGAGAAGGAGTAGGACGAGTGCCCATGGGGTTGCCTTTCGAGGAAATCCCCAGACGCACAGCCAGCGGGCCACAATGCGCTGGAGCGGCGGCGGTAAACAGCGGGGGGGTTAGCGGAGGTTAAGTGCGTCGGCATACCTCAGACGCCAGCGCAGTTATGAGCGCATGGTGAACTCGAGTGCCCTCTGCTCTACATCAGCAGCGGGGGGAGGGGGGGGTAATACCGCTGCCTCACCGGTCTGCAGCGGTGAACGGAGGTCAGACAGAGGTCACTTCTGTTTATATATTCCAGACTCCTCCCCCATCAATCTTCCTCTGGGGGGATTCCCTGCTCGGCCGCCTGACATCTCTCTCTCTCTCTCTCTCTCTCTCTCTCTCCCTCCCTCCCTCCCCCCCCTCCTCACTCTCCCGCCTCCCCCCTCCCCTCTTTCTGATGTCATCATTAGTCAGCTGTTTGTAGCTTTGCACTGAGCATCCACCTGTGGGCAGAACTTTGTGCAATAAATTGTGGGACACCTCTGGGGGACACGCACACTGGTCCAGGCCTGCTACCCTCCACAGTAACTACGTCATGTTCCAGAATCTTCTGTATGACTATGAGCTCACTGACAGACCAAATGGTTTTGTGGCTTTTTACGTAAGTGTCACTTTAATCCATCGAAGCGTTCAAGGCTTTAAATGTGCTCACCTGGGTCTACCTGACCATGTAAATGACAATCAAAGGAGGCCCAAAGTCGACTAAGTAAAGCTAAGGACCTACACTGGCAAAGGGTTAATCTTCACTGAGATATTTATGAAGATTTAACCGTTCCGATGGGATATCGAGAAAAGAGAAGGCTTGCTTCTTATCTCCAAGACAGAAATTGTAAGAGCAAACTGACAAATCTAATCGCTAACCAAATACCCTTACAACTTATTGTTCCGAGTAAATATGGAAACACCCTCATTCCACTTAATGTAGTCCTAAAATAAAGTAACAAAAGAAAACATGAATTGTAACTCTGATGCAATTGAACCGCCTGTTCTTGTCTGCAAATACCATCTGGCTGTCATTTTGAAGATGTGGCAGACCATTACTGATTATCAGGATTATACAAAATCAAACATCTCAAAATATTATTCTCCAATTACCCACTGTCATCAAGACACTACCGCGGAAAAATATGGGGATGCCTGAGGCTAGAGATTTCCTCTGAAGAAAGTGCAACTGAGAGAGGAAGCATGCAGATGTTTGCTATAAAGTGCAGTGTGTGCACATCTGGCCAGTGACATAGTTTTTGTTTTTTGTCAAGGCCAACACATTGCCTTTGATAACGAATGAGGTTTAAAAAGATACCGTCAGCTTTAATGAGTGGGTATTCATGTCAATGCCATCTGAAACCTATAAGAGTTGCAGTCTTGAACTTGTCATCATTACACTTGTCATAAGTGCTCTGCACTTCAATGTTCAAATGGCTTCTTCCAGCAAAGAGCCTGAAAAATGCTATGTGTCCCAACTCACACATAGAAATACCCTGAAATATACATGCAAGAATAAACTAAACTAATAACCAATCTAGTAGACAGTATGACCCTATATCTATCTTCATATCAGCATTTTAGATGGTTTCATGCCGTTCCACCCTTAAAAACCGCAGTACACGAGCGCTCGCCCCTTCACAAACATGCAACTCCTTTGAAATATTATGTGACCTATTTTCCAGTGCTTCGGCACGAGGCAGTGCGCGATGCGCCAACGCCAGGGTGCAATACCGGTCCCTACCAGGAGAGGGCGGCTGGACCTTGGCCTGCTGTTGCTGTTGCTTCTTGGTGTCTCCGGTGGCGAAGACCTCGGGCGGCGGCTCCTCTCCGCGCTCCACCTTGCACTCGAAGGCGAACAGGTACTGGATGTACTGCTTCTTCAGCGAGCTGGCCGAGCTGCTGGACGTGCCCACGTTCAGGTGAGTGGAGAGCTCCCGCCATTTCTTGTTCTTGTTCACCTGAGCGTGGGAAGCCGGTTACACAGTGAGGAAGTATGCAGGAAACAAGAGAGCCTTCCTCCAGGACAGGTATCAAAAAGTAACAATAATAACAATAATAATAATAATAATAATAATAATAATAATAATCATAATCATTTATTGACTTATACTGCGCAGATTTCAACATTTCTGTATTCAGCTGCACATCACAACCTTATTTAAAAAAACCTACATGAATAAAACTTATATGAATATCAACACTGAAATATTAAAAATCCTAAAAATTAATAATTAGATCTAATTGTTAATTTAAAAAGCAACCTTTCAGGAGAGTGGTAACACGGAATAATATCACATTCCTTCGAGTTATTGTCATACAAGACAACACCACCTCCATCCAACAGATTAAACACTTTAACAATACAGGACATTGTCATCCCCGTCACGAGATAAGGTTCAGTGACTGAACCCTGTCCCACAGGTATATTGTGGTAAACAAAGAGGCTACTGCCACCTCCATTGCAAGAGACGGCACTACAAATGCACAGGACAACGTCACTTCCGTCACCAAGTACTGTATTTTACCTGTAGAGCATCACCCCTGTCACATACAGGTGAAGCAGTGAAAATATACAGGAACGTATTAAACCATTAACCAAAGAGAGAACCAAGTCTATTACACGGTTAATCCTCTGTTAGCCATAGAAGCATCACCTCTGTCACAAGATAAGACTTGGTAACTGAACAGGACAATATCACGCCTGTTCCTACAGATAAATCGCTATAAACAAAAAGGCTACTGCCAGCCCCATTACAAAGGACAGCACAACAAATTTTCAGGACAGTGTCACTTCCATCTCCAGGTATAGCATTTGAGCTGTAGAGCGCATCACTCTTTACATACAGGCAAACCAGTGCACAATTACAGGACCGTGTCAAACCATTAACCAGAAAGAATCATGTCTGTCATACATCTAACACTCCGTAGCCATAGTAACCATTACCTCCGTCACATGAGCACCTAGTCATAGAGATCATCATTTTAACCATGTGGGTAAAACCAATGACCACGGATATCATCAATTCTGTCATATGGGTAAAATACTATATCCACAGCTATCACTATCTGTCGTGAAACAAACAATAAAGATGCCATGACAATTGAGAACCACAGAGAACATCATATCAGTCACAAGGTTTAGTGCCTGCAAGCATAGTAAACACTACCACCTTCATACAGTTCAGAGCCTAAAAGCATAAAGGACATCATGAATGTCACACAATTTAGAGGAAACAACCATAAAGAGCATCACCTCCTTTAAACAATTCAGACCCTACAACCAGAAAACATCTGTCACGGGGTTTAGAGCCTACATCCATAGAGAACTGCGCCTCCTTCATGTGGTTAAGAGCAAACAGCCATAAAGAATATAATCATTGCTGTCACACAATTAAGAGCCAACAACTAGAATTTGTCTCCCCAGTCACAAGGTGAGACTACATAACCACTTACAACATCACCTCCGTCACACAGTTAAAAGAATAAAACTACAAAGAACATCCCTTCTGTCGCAGAGTTCAGCGCCTACAACCATTTACAACCTTGTGACTCGGGAGACAAATTCTGGTGGTAGGCACTTAATTGTGTGACAGTGATGATTATATTCTCTATGGCTGTTTGCTCTTAACCGCAGACATCATCACCTCCGTCACACAGTTAAGAGAATAAAACTACAAAGAACATCACTTCTGTCACAAAGTTCAGTGCCTACAACCATTTAGAACATTATCTCTGTCAAAGGGTTAGGATCATCTACAACCAAAGAACATCACTTTCTTCACTCAGTTAGAAGCCAACAACCACACAGTATCTGTCACAGGGTTTAGAACCTCACCTCACAGGGTATATCACCTCCAACACACTGGTTAGAACCAGCCAAGACAGGCCCTGGACTGTACTCACCATGGCGAGGCCGCCGATCTCCTTGACGCACATGTAGAGCCTGCAGAGGTCCAGAGGCTTCTTCCCAACGGCCGGCAGGTTTGGGACAGGCGTGCCGCGCTCCTCCATGAAGGACAGGTAGCGGTCCACCCACATCCTCCTCTCAGGCTCCCCGCCCATCTCGTACAGCCTGGTGATCTTCTCACTGGTCATGGTGGAGGAGTTGTGCTTCTGGAGGTAGGTGGGAGGGGCCACAAGTAAGGGGGGAAAGAAGAAAGAGAGGAGTGAACCCGACATCGGCGAAAGATTGCACCGCTGCTTTCCTGTTAACACCATGGCCTTTTACCATGCAGCTTCCAGAACAAACAGCACTGGAGTTTGGTTGACCAGGCCTCATACAGAGGAAGTGAAACTGTGAGTTTGATGCACCTTCAAAGTTTTGGTGGGTGTCCTGTGGACAAAACGGTCTCTTTACGAGACAAATGGGATGCACTTGTCAAGGCCTCCATTGTCCAAACTCAGATAGGCACAGATCCCGCTCTTGGAATTTCCATTGGACATGTAGGTTCACCCAAACGTGAATGAAAATAGGCAATGCTATACAGTAAATGGCCTTATTTTATTCCAGACAAATACAAACAAAAAGACATTACTTACACCACTGGGTTTAAGTGACCACCCAGCAACGACATGTTTCTTGAACTTAAACTGTCGGTTGAGGCATTGAGTGCTGCAAATTTTAATCCACTATTCTGGTAACCCAATATGATAATAAGAATCAATTCCCATTTCACAAGTTTATATGGCCAATAGAAATATATTACGGAGGCAGAACAGGACACAAGTTTGGTTCTGGCCAATATTTCATGTTGTTCTCCATTCAATTGGGTCATCATCGTACAAACAGACCTGGAACAATAGCAAAGATGCAACTCCAGGGAGTTTACGCATGAGAAGTTTTTTTAAGCACCAACAGGCAGCAGGAAGCAAAGACAGCCAGTTTAATGAGGGTGTTCTCAAATAAGCACCTCCTCCATATCTTTTTATGACAGCCGTCCAGACAGCTGTTATCGGACATGTATTGGAGAGTTTCACGCCAGTAGAACACACATTTCAGGAAAATAACTGCTACAGCACAAGAGCCATGGTTACCCGTGGCAGCAAGTCACAGCAGATCACAACGACAGCACCCACAAGCACTAGTAACTTTCTCATTAACACACCGAGCGTGCTCAGAGGAGGCCGGATGCAACCAGAGACCGCAAAGTGAGAGAGATGTAAAAATTAGGGCTGTAGAAGTCTGCATACTGTACTCTCAGAAGCACTCAATGTTTTAAAACCAAAAAGTAACATTGTGAGCCTTATGGTTCTTCAGTCGACTCACAAACAGGTAAGTGCTACCCATAGCCATCAGCGACACCCGTAGCTATCAGAGCACTCTTCTCACCCCACAATAAAATCAGGGCAGTGTTGCTGACAATGCAACCAATGTCTTTGGTTCATCTGCCACATATTCAACTTAACCATTTTGCTTTCATTTAAAATCTAAATCTTCTGCTTGCAAAACTATAGTAGTCGGTCTCCTCAGTTCCCAAACATAGAAAAGAGGAGATCAAGCAACACAGTGGTAAATATTCTCCAGTCCCAACTTTTTTGAATCTTGTTATTAGCATCAAATTAAAAATGAGCATATATTTTTCTAAAACTATAAGATTTCTCAGGCTCAGCATTTTAGGTTGTCTTTTTTACCATTTTTAATTAAATATGGGGTTTAAGTGATTTGCAAATCATTGCATTCTATTTTTATTTACATTTTACATAGCGTCCCAACTTCTCTGGAAATGAGGTTGAACTTTGAAGACAACTGAATTCAGCATGCCAGTTCTCTTGTTGTTCGAATACCTCCTCTTAGCAATGTTTTAATGAAAAAGCCACACACATCATCTACACGCCACACACTTCACGTAACAATAACAAATAAGACAATCTCCACAAATCATAAGCATGCTGCCAAACGAAAGAAATATAAAAACAAAAAAAACCATATAGACAAGAAACAAAAAGAGGGGGGAAAAAAACAAAACTCTTGCCACTTACAGGGCTGGACGGAGTCTTTGGCCAGGCGGGGCTGCTAATGCTATCGCTTTCGTCTCCGTGATACGAGGAGAGACTAGCAGGGCTTGGGGAGAGGGGGCAAGGGGTGGGGGGCTGGGAAACACACTGAGAGCTGACGCTATCCTGTGACAGAGAATAAGGGCGACAAGACACACCGGTGGCACATGGTGAGAGTCGGCCGGCAGTCGAGAGAGAGAGAGAGAGAGAGAGAGAGAGAGAGAGAGAGAGAGAGAGAGAGAGAGAGAGAGAAGGAGTCCTCGGTTAACTTCGCTCTCCTACTTTCCCCGGAAGCAACTGGGCAGCGTCTGCGTGCCGCACGAAAGAGAGGAACCGCCCCCTACCACCACCACCCCCACCCCACCACACCCAGCAGGTGACCCTGGGAACTGTGGCTCAGGGTCTGCACGCGTGCAGTTCTTCCGCCCATCTCTCTGGCTGGGCCTCTGGGGTTATTTGCGTGTATTTGGCTCCTGTGTTGTCTCTCAGCCAGGTCTTAACGTGTAACTCATTGTATAACTAAGGTCATTTAAAAAAAAAAATAGTTGGCTAGCATCCCTCACATTTCAGTTTTCAACGGCAAACAGAATTTTTTTTTGCCGCATGGACAGGTATTCTGAGCATTTCTTTCGCGCTCCTTCTGGCGCGATTGTAACTGATAGTTTTAAAATTAAAAATAAATTAATTAATTTTCAAAATCGGAGACAGACGGGTTTTTCTGGAGCGGGCGGGGATGCCAAGCAACTAATTTTTCGATGTGGCCTAACTGATGTGGTCGGCAGTGGGATTTTCTTGAACATGAAATTCTGTCAGTAGGTAAAATAATGTGTCGTGTATCACAGGCTCGCACACTGACGACACCAGACCAAATATTCACACCGTCTGTAGCCATATTGGTTTGGCACAGCAGGGCTTCGATACCACAGGCGCTGCCGAGGGCTTACGGACTCAGAGCGCTCCGGGACTGAGACAGTCAGAAAGAAGCGCACCGGGTAAATAAACAGAAACCTGAGCTGCAGAGGGGAGAAGGTGGAATAGCGTCTGTCGTTGAGAGAGTGAAGCCAGCATGCAGGCAGATCCCATGGAGTGTAACCAGAGGCCAGAAGGGTGCCTTAACAAGAAGCTGTGGGACTCGCCTTAGAACGTCAAGCCCAAAACCGCAAGCATCGGGCCCAGCTACTGGTGCTACTGACGTTGCCATAACAACATGAAGCGCAAGACCGAGCACCAAACAAGACAAGTAAAACAGACAAGGATGAAGCAATCAAAGTAAACAAAAATTATTTTAAAAAATGTTTCAACTGAAACAGGATAAAGGTGTTGTTTGCATTCCGGATGCAAGCCAGTAGTATGTAGGAGCTGGTTAATAACAGAAACCCCAGTGCTGTAAGACTTGGAATTTTTACATTCAGGAGGCTAATGAGTAACAAAGCCATGATCAACATGCAAAATAAATAAATACATAATATTAATGATAATAATAAATAAATACATGAATAAGTAAACAAACAAATGGAAACCACACAGAGGACAAGTTTCAAATAACCTGCATCAAGAGAGATGAATCCATTTCTAAACTTTTCTGTCAAACAAAAATCAGCATGGAAGTATTGGTTAAAAAAAAAAAAAAAAACCTGACCCTCAGTGAATGATCACATCTTCAATTAGCAAAGCAATACATAACAACTTGAAAAAAATATTCCAAGTGGCCAAAGGTATGTGGATACCTGCACTTCCAAACTCATGGGCATTAATATGGCGTTAGCCCCCTTTAGCAGCGAAAATAACCTCTACTCCTCTGGGAATGTTTCCCATCAGATGTTCGACCATTTCTGTAGGGATCTGCTTCCATTCCAGCCATAACTAGCGAGGCTAAGCAGACCTCCAGATGATCTCGAGGGCGACAAAACTGAGGTCAAGGCTCTGCGCAGGCCAGTCAAGTATTTTTATACCAATCACAAGAAAGTGCGTATGGTACTTACTTTGAGCACGAGGACGCGGTCATGCTCAAAGAGGAAGCTGTTGGAAGCACAGAATCTTCTGAGATGTTATTATATGCTTCAGGGTCAAGATGTCCCTTCAGTGGACCTATGAGGCCAAGCTTGAACCGTCAAAATCAACAAACTGGAGGACTGTCCACATACAGTACAAACAACTACCCACCCTCACAATATTCATGAATATTTTGAAACGTAACCACAAATTGAAAACATGTAAAAATAGGGGACGACGACATGACTATAATTTGGAGACGCGGCTAGCTGGAGGGTTTAGACGACCGGTTGGTTTAAGACGAGAGGAAATCTCTCCTGAATTTTCCGTGGCTTTCTATCGCAAAAACCAGGCCATGCCTCACCCTGACGCCCGGCCAAAATTCCAGTCAAGAAAAGCCAGCAGTACTTTGGTCATGTCCCACTGCTCCCCCTATCCGCTGTCAGCGAAGTCAGCATACAAACCCTTCCCCTGCCATCTCCTCGCCCCTCCCACTGATGCTCCAACAGAAGTCACCGGAAGAAGCTTCGCAGATTTCTTTTTCCCCCCACCTCGACATCCCTGCAGCTGCAGCCAGCGAGTTGCTTTCCCAAGCTTTTAGTGAGGTGTTAGCGCCATAACAGTAACCGCATGCTTTTAAGACACAAAGAGCACATTAGCACTGAGAGGGAGAGAGTGAAGAGAGTGATGTAAAAAAAAGGTAGAGAAAGACAGAAGGGCAGAGGGAGAGAGGGAGGGGTACAGAGTCAGAACAGAGGGAGCAGGAGAGAAGGAGATACCCAGGGAGGAGAGCAAAAAGAATAAGTGAGAGAGGAGGAGAAAAAAGAGGAGAGGAGGAAGAGTGGAAAAGGCTGTAGAAAGATGGAGAGAAAAGAGAGGGAGGGGAGAGAGACCGGGAGGATGAAGAAGGGGGCAGGAGAGAAAAGAGAGGACCAGAACGAACAAAAAATGTAAAGGAAGCAAACCAGTGAGAAAGACTCTGAATGAGAGAGAGAGAGAGAGAGAGAGAGAGAGAGAGAGAGAGAGAGAGAGAGAGAGAGAGAGAGAGAGAGAGAGAGAGAGAGAGAGAGAGAGACTCTGTTCCAGGAGAAGGGGCTCGTACCTTGGGCTTCGGTGGCTCAGCGGGTTGGACACTCCCCTCCTCTTTGCTGTTCTCAGGTTTCTGCTTTGTGTCAGCCGCCATTCCCATGGGCCCTATGAGAGAGGAACCAGCCGATATGATGGAGGTCACAGCTTCTCCAAACTGTAAACGAACACTTTGTGCAGACCCCTCCCACCCTCCTCCTGCCCAAACTTCAACTGCTTCAAACCAACTCGGAGATGCTCCGTTTATTTTTTCGTATTGGGAGCAGCTGACAATTCCGTCTGCGTTTCCATCTAGTAGCTACGGTTGAACCATCTCAAATTGAATGTTCCCTGATGACATCAATTTAATTTAGATACACACGGCAAGAGTGAAGGAGCCATTTTCACAGCAGATAAATCTGCTGATTGTTTTTGAAAGTTGGGAACAAATATCGCTTTCATTAAAATTAATAATGACAGCCAAAAGTCAAATTGTCAACATGCCGACGTGTAAGTGCTCGTGGCGCACTAGCATTTCAGACGTAGCATTAAAGCTAGCAGTATTCAGTGTCCCAGACGCTGACAAAACATACCGATAATTGTACGCATTCGATAACATAAGGCTATATCCGCATTGCTGAATGCATACGAGATTCCGTGGTATAGGATGAATCCAGTTTCTGACTGAGAGGGGCAAATCCAATTGAGCAGAGCTAACATTTTTACGTCAAACGGCACGAACCTTTAGCCAATCTCGTCCTTCACTGCTTACCTGGGGGTGGGGCACTGTAGGACAGGCCTTGGGGCGTCATCCTCCCAGAGCTGTTCCCGGTGGGCTGGCTGTAGGGGGCGCCAGGGCCCAGTGCACCCATCTGGTTCACATTGGGGTAAGTGCTTTGCCTGTGACCGAAAGAACAAAGACGTCTCTTTAAAACAGGGATCAAGATAATGCAAAAACATGGACCCCTTTCCCAGTATCGACTGGGAGTACAAACCGGGCATTATAGCCCTGGGACATTCCCCATTATGAAGACTAATTATTCCCTTCAGGACGTAATATGCAATCACCAAACAAGAAAGCAGAAGCACTCCGCGATCCCGTATCGCTCGCTGTGCCCACCTGGCCGTCATTTAACAAGTGTAGCCAGAGCGGCAGAGAAAAGCACTGCAATAAACCTTGAGAGGAGTTAGAACAACATACAGCTGAAGGCAAAATGAGGTTATTAAAGCAGTGTTATTGGACCATGCAGGCCAAAGAGCTTGTTGATCAGAAAGATTTGGCATGGAATCAGCTCAGTTTAGCGTTGTTATTTGCAGCCATGCCAAAACAGAGTCCGTGAATACAGTAGAACAGATGTCCCTCTCTGCTGGGTGACATAAGGGGTTACCCAGCCTCCACTGAAACGCGTAAACCTGGAATCGTGATGGTAAATGTCTGGAGGAACACTTTTTCATTTACTTATTTACTCCTAATGGGGGTCATGATGGCACAGCGGGTAGGTTCTGGGTTGGAAATCAGACTGGGGTCTTCCTGGGTGGAGTCTGCAGGTTCTCCCTGAGTTTGCGCCAGGCTAACTGGAGACTCTTAAATTGGCCATAGGTAGGAGTGCATGGACTGGTGGAATGTCCAGGGCGCGTTTCTACGTCTCAGCCATCCCACTGTCTGCTGGGACACGCTCCAACCTCCAACATCACACCCCAAGGCTTGCCAGCAATAAGCTGGCAAGATAACAGACGGGTGAACTTCTAAAAATTCTCAGTCCCCCTTTTACGTAGCAGGTTTTTTAACAAGACATGGGACAGTTCACCAGTGGCCCCCCACAACACCTCCATGGTCTGCCCTAACCACCACTCCTTGCTGTGTTGCCCTGGTTGCCATGGTTCCCCGTTAGGGGGGACTTCAGGAGGAGTGACAAGGGGGCATGAAAGGGGAGGGAAGGGTTTCTGAAATACTAGTATGAAGGAACAGTATGAATCATATATTATACATGAGACTCAATCTGCTTTCAAGGCACTGCTGCTTCTAAAAGGGTCTGACTCTGCCAAAACAAAAACAATCCTGAACGGAATAAAAGCACGAAATGAAAGAGCAGCTTTTAACATATTAAATCCTATTAAAATAAAAAAGAGAAAACAAAACAAAAAAACACAGCGCTAACATCAAACAGCGCAAAAGGAGAAAAGCCATTTATTCTCCTCATTTATTAAGAGAGACCCTTCTTGCCAAGGCTCCACTAAACGAAGCCGGGGGCAGCCGGGTATTCTCGGCATTGGAGCGCTTCATATTTATTTAGCAAACGTACTTACTTGAGGGGGGCTGCAAATGAATTATTTGGCGAGGATTTGCCCAAAAGGCGCTTTTTTCCCTTCCTCCCTCTCTCGTATTTAATTTTGCTTTGATTCCAGTTGCTTTAGCTTACTTTATCTAAGTGCTCTTTTCCATTCCCGTCTCTCTCCGGGAGAATTTCGAGTCCCCGCCGTATCCCCGCAGTTACTCAGCAGGCGCGGTTCTTAAGAGAGAGCGGTAGCCAAGGTTAACTCGCCCGTCTGTCAGTCACACGCACCCCCTTCCCAATACTGCCGCTGCCAGCACACACACACTTCAAACCCCAGCTCGCTTGGGTCAATCAATGACGAATTCCCTGGCTCAAAAGAGGAGGCTCCAATGTAAAAAAAAATTAAAAAAAAAAAGTAAACACACACACGCACACAATAATCCTATTACTTTTTGTGGGAATTCCAAAGGATTTGCTCAATATTGCAAAAATGCTCTGCTCGCATAAATCAACATACAAGGATATGAGACACTGCACTCCTGGGGAGATCGTAACAGCATGTGGAGGGCAATGACAAGCCAAACACCCCCGGCAAACAAAAAGCATTCTCGCAATGTTCCCGAAAGGCTGAGGAAATGTTACGACACAGACAAATCATGTTAAGATGATTGAAAAAAATTCTGTGTTAGCGTGGTTAGATTAACTTTGTTTTGTTGCAATACGGCTAAAATTTCTAATGGGAAATGGAAGTGTAATAATCCTCGAACACACACACACACACACACACACACACACACAAACACAATCATTAGTATGGCATTGTGTTCACCTCCACACCTAGGCAGTGCGCTGATTGCTATGGTAACGTGGGGTGTGATCAGAAGCCTCAGCCAGGCAGCTTTAATTAAGCTCACCATCCTCACACGAGCAACATCTAAGAGGAGGCTGAAAGACACGGCAGCACTTCAAAAAGAATACAAAAAAAAAAAAATGGTAATGAGGGAGGGAGACAGGGGGAGAGAGGGAGGATTATTATGCGCGAGATGCGTTTTCCCTTTGCTTTGTTTTCCTCTGAAGCCGCGAATCCTTTAATCAGCACACAGCGGCGGATTTTTGGATCCAGATGCAGTCAATCGCCCGCAGGACTGCTGCAGGGATACGGGAGGAGGCGAGGACCGACGCGGCTCCGCCTCGCTCACTCGCCCGCCCGCTCACTCCCTCGGCCCCTCCCCAGGTCGCGAGCCGGCGGGAAACGCTATGGCAACACTGGCCTTCCCGAGGAGACCCACGTGCCCTCTATTCGTCTGACATTCACGGCTTCGCTCAATGGCAAGGCGAGCGTTCGGGGGGTCTCAAAAAATATCTCTGGAGCTAATAAAGCTCAGGACTACCCAAATCGTGATGTGTCTGCAATGCACAGCACACACAGATAAACCCCTACAATACAAATATACCATAACAATGAAGTACTTGCTGTTCGCCAACGGTAATATAATTGTTTCTGGTGGCGAGTAGGGAAGGTTGAGGTATGTCATTCGAGATACGCATGAATTCGCGGGGGATGTGGGCAGTAGGCTAACGAGAGAACTATCTGATCACGTCTCACCGACGATTCAAGAAAACGTCAATCAGCAAAGTGCTAATATTCGGTGTCTTCGAGGTGACATGCAGACGAACTAATTCCAACTAAATATCTTTTTTTTTTTTTTTTTTTTTTGCTTCATTTCACCTAAAATACTTCAGTGCTGGGTTGTGGCAGTTTATCACATCACTGAGTCCAATTAGCCTACATTGAAAAGGTTTCTTATATTTGTCAAATGCACCTGAAGATATCATGTCAACTTAAACCACACTTTTATGTGCCAAAAAGCACACAATGTCAAATGAACAGGTTAAGCCGAGAGGGAATGAGGGAATAGTGGAATTTATTATCACCACATTAATGCATAGTTTTATTATAATTTTTTGAAATGAAATTTTTAAAGGGAGAGTTGAAGGTCCCCTTTCCTTGCATATTTTTTGGATGGGGAGGATAACAGATTGAGATAGTAATACCAGCCCCAGGACGGATTCATAACTTCAATGGGATTTATAAACTGGATTACTTTTGGCTGTCTGACTCAACGCAGCATTAAACACTACAATTTTAAAATTAGTACAAAAAATGAGCACATTTATCCCTTTAAATTCTGCGCACTCTCTCCAACCTTTCCCAAACATTAAAGTATCTAGACCGTTGCTTATGCAGCATTTCATTCCCAAATCATGGCCATTAAAGACAACATAAAATTAATATGAATCGTATGTACTTGATTAACTCATCTGCTCAGTTAAATTTTGTCCAATTCTGGGTTGGTTCACTCAGTAAAGGCACCACTTTCAGTGCAAGAGTGACCACCGCAGTATCGGACAGAATTTAGCTGTACCGGTACCAACTGGCAAGCAGCCTCATGAGAACAGTATATAATTGCTTTGCAGTGCTCAGGGATAAGGGAGAGATACAGTCGATGTGGGTTAGCACTGTTCATTGCTCAAGCACCTCCTACTGGCTGTCCGGGCACGCGTCGGTTGCAGTCTAAGGCTGCTTTCGCACTAGGGACTTGGGCACGAATCCGAATACACTTGACCCCAAAGTCCAGTTTATTAGGTAAATGCGCTTGCTCATAATTTTTGCAGAAAAAAAACAAACAATCACAACTCGATTGTACACACAGAGACGTGGAGATTTATGGAATAATTTGCGAGTACTTACATTCGCGTAGTTATCGCTCAACAATAGAAGCGTGCCATGACAAACTAAAGAAAATGCTGCAGCAATATCTTAAAGGTGTAGAACGAAGTGTGAAAGTCTGGCAGCTCAAGTGATGAAAAAGATAAATTTTTGCGGCTTCTCCCCTGTGTATATTTCCCTCTTTCAAAACCACCTAGGTGCATACTGCTACCTACTGTATCAGAATTTTGACAAAAGCAACCGCATTCTGGCACGAAACGATATTGCTAGTGTGAAAACTGACCAGTGTGGGGAGAGGAGAGGGGGTAAAAACGTACTGTGGCATGGTGCAGAACAATCGCACCTAGTATGAAAGCGCCCTTAATAAGCACGTGCAGGTTTCCTCAGCCCTCGTTCTGCACTTGCGAGGTCTGAAGCTGTGAGTGTAAAGACGTGGGGGTCAGGGGAGAAGCGCAGACTGTCTACTCCCTCTGAAGATGGCAGCAAGAGTCATGTACATGGTTAACTGACTGGATATTCCACAAAATCAAGTGGGACTGGAGATGCCAAATTTTAAAGGAAAAAAAATGGCCAGTTGTCAAATTCAGCTAGGTATAACGTTTCAAAACAAAACAAACAAACAAAAAAAAAAAAATTTACATCATGTAAAATGCAACGAAAATGCAACAACCATTCCTTCTCCAGAAACACAAATTGTTTTTGGACAAAAACAAGGCCACAAAGGTAAGGAAAAATAATGTTGACCAATAAGATAACAGCATGTGTCGCCCTTCCCCTTCACTTCTCCACCAACAATCTAGTGAGAGGAAACTGGCAACCACGTCTGACTCCATATTTGTTGAACACCACCCACTTTTCATCAATGAAATCCCAATGGAAAAATTTAAGTCTCGCAGAACATCACTTGTCACCTGACTTCTGTGTTTAACTCGAAGATAAGTCACATCGCAGCATTAAGGAGGCCTTCTAATCTAGTCTTTCAAATTGAGTTGCTGCCATTGTAGTAGGGCTTTGGTTCCATTCCAGCAAGATAAATACTTAAGAGGTCGGGCAGTGGTGTTTCGCAACTACACCTGGCTCGAAAGTCAGCTTTTGATCCCGACAGGGTGTGATGGGGTTCGGGTCAGGGTTCTGTGAGGCCCAGTCAAGTTTTCCCACACCAATTAATAAACCATGCATGGACCTCCCTCAGTAGAGGGGCACTGTCATGCTGAACCAGGAAAGGGCCTTTTACAAAATGGTGGAAGCACAGAATCTTCCGGAATGCCCCTGAATGTAGCAGCGAAAGGTTTTCTTTCAGTGGAATCAAGGGCTTAACCCGAACCATAAAATACAGCCACAGACCCAATAGTGTAAACAGACTTAGGTGAACTTCATCAGTTTCGTTACATGCATACTGTTCACTAAATCCAAGCTATAGTACAAAGAAAAACCAGATCAAAACAGAAAAAAATTTTAAAAGAAATTCAGTAGACTAGGGTATAGAGGGCTAGTAATTGCACAGGCCATTATGCCAAGCCACTGATGAAACCCAATACTTTGAAACATTGAATCTTCACCTTAATCTTTTAATTTGAGTGAAAAAAGCTGTGGATCCATTATGAATCCAGCACTTTATGACTTGAGATAGCACAGAGTCCATTATATGATGATGTACGGTGCCTGCATGTCAGAAGCAGCGCTGCGATAGTGAAAATAATGCAAACTCTGCAAGTATGACTCAAGGACTCTCATAATCACCTCAACTACGGACATCATGACATCTAATAGCATAATTTCTCAAAACCATTTTCCACCAAATTTTCACGCAGGTCTATAAATGGAACAGTGTGGAGACGACTATGAGGGATAACAAGTATTTATCCTACCGACAGGGGAAAACTTCCCGTGCCTGTCACAGCAATAACGGGAAAAAAAATGATGCCGTCAACGAATGAAGACAAATAATCAGCAAAGACCTAACCTGTTTACTGGAAATATCAAAACAAACTTCTCATAGCTGTCATACCAGTAAATTATAACACACAGCAGACAATAATTTTGTATTCCAGACATAACAAAATATCAAGTGCAATGAAAGGTTTGTTTTTCTTAGGAAAGCAATGTTTAACAGCTGCAGATGATAGGGCTGGGCGATGTGGCCCCAAATTTATATCAAGATTCACCTTAAATTTTGGCAAAATAGGCAACTTCATACATTTCGACCACAGCACGGTGGTGTAGTGGTTGGTGTAGTTGCCTCATAATAAAGAGAATTCGGGTTCGAGTTGTCCTGGTCAGCTAGCCCAAGACCTATCTGCATCAAGTTTACATCCCTCCCCATGTCTCTGTAGGTTTTCTTGGGCTACTCTGGTTTCCCCCACCCCTAAAATACATGCTCTACTGGAACATTCCGGTCATTACCAAGAGTTGGTCTCCAAGATTTCCACTGTGGCAGCCCACTGTTCCTACGTATGAGCCGGGTCAAATGCAGAGGACAAACTACCCCACGGCTCAATAAAGTGTAAAGTACCGCGAAGTAGAACCATCTGAGCTTTTTGACCATGGACAGTGTCCTTCTGAAAGTTTCTGGAACATTCTTGGCCGTAGCAACTGAGAAGCACAAACATGCATAGTCAAAGGCACAATACAAAAAGACTGGCTGAGATCTAATGTTGAGGTGATAAAATCCACGAATATTACTGTGCAATGATGCACAGTGCAATAGATGTCTCATTTTTGAATGTCAACCACTTAATGCAAGATGGTAGCAAAACGGGAGGATTTTTTATTGTCAGAGAGACAAAAATGGAGGAGAACAGCGGTGGCTTGAAGCCCAACGGGAGATTGACAGCTCTCCTTATTCAACAGAGCAGCACACGCAATGCCACAGCAGTTCTTATTGACAGTGAATCAGTCTCTTCAATGCGCTTCTGTGTTTACATGCTCTGCGATACAAGCAGACACAAGCCATTAATGTCAAAGTGCCAAAACCAACTTACACACAAATACCATCAAACAGAGCGCAGAATGGAACAGTGCTATAGGCACCGGCAGCTGCAATTCTCTGGCAGTTCGTACACACCACACTTACATCATGTCTGTTCTCAACCATGAAACTGTAACAAGCATCATACAAAAAAATGGTAAAACCTGAAAAATGCAATGCATCAACCATCATGCCTAACTTTAAATCAGACTTTTAAATAATATTTGTGATCTGATTTCATGATTGAGACATAGATATTGAATTCTGAGACAGCTGGTCTCAGGTGGCTGGCTCTTCCAACACACCAACTTCTACCGCAGTGACGGATGACTATGGAGCGTCACTACGATCACGGCATACTTTTCACAGTCCTTAAATTGTTAAGAGGGCTTTCACTCCAACCACGCAGTTACACACCTGATAATACTAATCAAGCTCATTAGCAAAGACTATAGGGGTTGATTAGTGGCGTCAGGTGTGTAAGTGCCTGGTTGGAATTGAAAGCCTGCACCCACACTGGCCCTTTCTGGATAAGGTTGAATAGCCCTGCATTATTTACCGTTGAGATAAAATCGAAATAAAATTAAGTATTATATATGTAGTCTGAATGACAAGTTATAACCAGCCCTGAATACAATTATGCTTCGCCCATCCCCGGCCCAGAAACCATGCAAACAGGTCTATATCACATTGCCATGCACACGGTCACCAGAGGGTTAGCGATAGAGCCAACATGGCCGCCTTCGTTATGCAGTTGCCGAAGAAAGGCTCAGTCGAGAGCGATAGCAGAGAGCCAGCGAAGCAAACGGTGGGAGAACCCAGGCCGGCAGCACCATCACCTACCCGTACAGCTCAGGCTGGTGCATCATGGGAGGTGCCTGAGCGTGGCCGTAGTTGATTTGTTGAGGCTGAGTTTGGGGGAGGGGCGAGGGCAGGGGTCGTGACCCTGACCCAGCCTGGCTAGGGTAGACAGGGGACCGCGCATACAGAGGCCTGGAGCAGGGGCAAGAGAACAGCGTCTTTGGCTTAACCCTTTGAGATCACAAAACTGTGATTATTATGATTTAACGGAGCATCCTATTGCTGATGACCAGAAAACAGGAATAGAACAGGACTGAATTTTGCTGATGCTCAAGAACACCGCACAAAAAAATGACCCTTCTTGAATTCCTCCCAACAAGTTTAGTGTTACAGATGCCCTGCAACGCCTATCCATTACAATTACAAAAACAGTGCACGTCGTCTCGCGGAGACACTTCTTCAGTCACCCAGACCAGAGAACAAATGCTGACTCAGTTCTTAATGCGAGCTAAAAGCACAGCCTGCTACGCCCCAACAAACGTGCTTCGCTTTTCATCCATCACCGTGACCCAGCACAGAGTGTTCGGAGCAGGACTGTGGGTTTGGGTTGCGACGGTGTTTTTCAGAAACTTCATTTTCCCCCTTGCGCATAGCTGCTTACCTTGAATTTAAAAAAAATGTGCATTGTACATCCCGGGTGCGCTTTCAAGTAATGATTTCATCATGTTCCCACTACGGTTCATTGAGAACAACCAAGCCAAACCGCTTATTTGCCATTAGCTCTATACAGCAGGGCTGCCCAACCCTGTTCCTGGAGAGTACCATCCTGAAGGTTATCACTCCAACCAAAGCAAACCACACCTGTTTTCCTAGTTAGAGATCAGTTGGAGGGCAGCCCTGCTATATAGCAATGGGTAACAGCACACCTGAAATCCACTCAGCACAAGAGGTGTGGAAGATGTTGACGGTGCAAGAATATACATAACATATACATCTTTGTGGTCAGTCAACATTACAGTGAATGTTCTTGCATCTGCACTCTGTATGGCCAGACATATATGGACAGTATAAAGATTCTGATGCAATAGAAGAGCCGTAACAGCAGCTACATACTTCTAAGGGTAAGAATCAGGGCTGCTGCGTCCTCCATCTAATTTGACTGTACAGAGATGCATGGCTCACCATCCAACCAAGTAATCACACAGTGCAGACCTGGAACTAGTTTAGTAGCCCTTCTTCTGTTCAATGATAGCAACACCTAAACAATCATATTCGAGCACTGCTGTAGTTTAAGGCAGAGGTCTCAAACATTCCTTGAGTGCTGTCTCATCAACAGGTTTTTGGGATTTCTATTTCACACATTTCACAGGTTCCTCCACATCTCCAGACTGACCTGCCCTGCATGGTGCCGGCCGCGGCCTGCATCGCTCCGATCCCCGGTTCCAGGGCCTTCCGGGCTGCGTTAGGAGGAGGCGGCCCCATTCCGGGGCCGGCGGGCTGGGGCATGCTGGGAGAACTGGGGGCCATGCTGCTCGCGGTGCCCGCGTACGGGCGGCCACCCGGCCCCGCCCCTGCTCCTGGGCCCCTCCCGGCCGGGACAGGTCCACTGGGCTGCCCGGGGCCCTGCCCGTGAATGGGGCTGCCGGAGTTCATACCCAGGCTGTTGCCCATGCCCGGCCCCGGGCTGCTGTAATTGGCGCTGGGAGCCCCTCCGTAGTTTTGCGGCCGGGGGTAGTTACCTGCCGGGGCAAGAGATGGACAGAGCACACAGAATCACTTACCGCTCCATTAAACCGAATCATAAGAGTGGCAAAAAATCATCATATCGGGGGATGAAAGACTGAGATTCATTCATTTCACACAAAAGAAATACGATACTGCGTCCCATCCATTTCTGTTTTTAATAAACCACACAACACTCTGATAAGGGAACATTGTGAGACGAATTTGGGCGAGATGCTCGTGCTCAAGAGCAATTTGGTAATGTCAGCTCTGTAATGAACTGTCGGCCGATCTATTCGCGCATGCCATCTCATATCTACTCACATTCAACGTACAACTTCGAAGAAAGACTTACACAATTTTAGTTTTAAAGCATTTAATGTAACATGCCATATTATCATGAAAAGCATAAACGCATGGCTGCGAACACGCACTATGCCAGAAAGCCAATTCAGTTCATTTAGCCCTTCCACCAATGAACACATTATGCAAGAGCCTTCTGATGTGGAAAATACCATGATTTAAGAAACCACTACCATCATGATGAGGTATACGATACACTCACTCGCGGCACAAAAAGAACACTGAGAGGGCATTAGCGAATATGTGATCAAGCTACCCTATGATGCATTGTTTTAATAGTAATCATTAAGATATAATAATAATTTCAGGAAAAATCTAATTTCCAACCTTTTCTTTTACCAAGTAACAGACTCTGAAAGGAGAAAATTACCTAATCAAAAGGACAAAAATGTACAATTTAAGAGTAAATATTCTATCTTGTATATATTGATGTAAAAACCACAGTGGTTGCAAAAACAGTGCGATCTCCTCATTTCCATTGATGTTCAGGGAGTTCAATCCGAGAAATAAAATTGGTGAAAAAGGCTTTACACACACAGAAGTTCTCTCGACTTGTCTGCCTGCCGGTGGCAGTCTGTCAATGCACAGGCCGCACAGCAGCACAGGAGCGACTAAAAGGAAAGGCTTATCTCTCAATAATAACAGTGCTGGTGAGTGGGCAAAGGCCACTCCACCGCAGGTAGCCGTATGAAAGGCTAACGACACATCCAGCACTCAAACACACGACGTCTATGATGTAGGTTCCAGCCTACGGCTACTTTAAGTGCCATTACTGACCGTATCACAAGGAAACATCAAAAAAAAAAAGGATCAAAAAGTATCATCAAAATCTGTTTATTACTTTCCAGCTGACAGACTACAGCATTCTGCACAAAACGACCTCTTACCCATCGACAGACGCGCTGGCCAAGTTTCGCTGGCTATTTTATATGGCAAAAGTCCTTCAGGGAGGACGTTTTATCAATAATACAATTGCCAGTTAAAAAAATTGAACGCGGCTTATTTGATGCAAAATGTTGAAGATGTCAGCTCACTGGTGACACATCGAGGTAAATTTTTAAAAATGTGCTAAATCTCACTCTCTTGATGGGACCCAAATCCATATTTAATCCCACTGTTTTACAGACTCGGAAAATAGAGGCATTTGAGCCTTTATTGTAAATATAAATCCAAACTGCTGGGCCTGGGAACGTGAGACATATTTTTTTCAGAGGCTTGTGCCTCAGATGTTCCCCTTGGGTCTAAATCAACTTCTGTAATTCTTCGGAAAAAAAAAAAAAAAAAAATCCACTAAAAAATTTAGATTCTCAGCATGAATTTTTTTCTCCTTTTTTCTTTTTTTTTCCTCCCCGCAAGGGTGTTTCACAGCATTAAGAGTCGCTGCTGCTCAGCCAAGGAGCACTTCAAGGGCGATTGGTACGGTTTTTTTCTCGTGTTCAACCTTCCTAGCCTCTAGCTGTTGAAAGGCTGAAATCTTTAACCCAGTCTGCCGCCACATGTTTCTTTATGCCCAAAAGGACCCTTAAGCTTTTCTACCACTCTCTGCATTGGATTTCAAGGGGGGAAAAAGCACTTTTGATGTCACAAGGTCTTATGGGCGTCTCATATGTAAACCCGATGAATTGAAGATAAATGGGGGCTTTTGCAGCGGAGAGCGAGTAGCTCTTTGCTTCTCTGTAGCTATTCCTGGACTTCATTTGCCAGTGGGAGGGTAGGGATTTACAACACTGCAGGACTAGAGAAGACTGGGTTACACATCGCCCTGGGCCAACAGAGCAAAACCCCCTCAGCGGAGAGATAGGAGGAGAAGGGGAGAGAAAGAGAGCGAGAGGGAGAGAGAGGAGAAGAGGGGAGAGGAGAAAGAGAAACCACCACAAAACTATTCATTCACAGGATAAGGTGAACTACAACCCCAATTCCAAAATAGTTGGGACAAAGTGTAAATTGTGAATAAAATCAAAACGCAATGACTTTCCAATCACACCAGTCAGTATTTTATTTGCAATAGAACAGAGATAACAGAGCAAATGTTGAAACTGAGAAATTTAGCAATTTTATCCACAAAATGAGCTCATTTCAAATTTGATGGCTGCAACACGTCTCAGAAAAGTTGGGACAGGGGCCTGTTTACCATGGTGTAGCATCCCCTCTTCTTTTTAACATAGAGTGGAGGCGTCTGGGCATTGAGGAGAAAAGTTTCTTGAGTATAGCCATTGGAATTTGATCCCACTCTTGCTTCCAGCTGCTGGAGAGTTTTGGGTCTCCTTTGATTAACTTTTCGTTTAATTATGCGCCAAATGTTCTCAATCGGTGAAAGATCAGGACTGCAGGCAGGCCAGTTCAGCACACAGACTCTTCTATTACGAAGCCATGCTGTTGTAATAGCTGCAGTATGTGGTTTTGCATTGTCCTGCTGAAATACACAAGGCCTTCCCTGGAATAGATGTCATCTGGAGGGGAGCATATGTTGCTCTAAAACTTTTATATACCTTTCAGCATTCGTGGTGCTATTTAAAACATGCAAGTGTCCCACACCGTATGCACTAATGCATCCCCATACCATCAGAGATGCTGGCTTTTGAACTGAACGCTGATAACATGGGCGTCGTGTCCTCTTTAGCCCAGAGGACACGACGCCCATGATTTCCAACAAGAATGTCAAATTTGGACTCGTCTGACCACAGGACACTTTGCCACTTTGCTACAGTCCATTTTAAATGAGCCTTGGCCCACAGAACATGGCGGCGCTTCTGGATCATGCTCAACAATGGTTTCCTTTTTGCATGATAAAGTTTTAGGTGGCATCTGTGGATGGCACAGCGGACTGTGTTTACAGACAGTGGTTTCTTGAAGTATTCTTGGGCCCATTTAGTACTGTCAATGACAGAATCATGCTGGTGAGTGATGCAGTGGCGTCTGAGGGCCCGAAGATCACGGGCATCCAGTAAAGGGCTTCTGCCTTGTCCCTTACGCACACGATTTTCCCAGTTTCTCTGAATCTTTTGATGATGTTATGCACTGTCGATGATGAGACCTTCAAAGCCTTTGCAATTTGACGTTGAGGAACATTGTTTTTAAAGTATTCCACAATTTTTTTACGCAAGCCTTCACAGGTTGGAGAGCCTCTGGCCATCTTTACTTCTGAGAGACTCGGCCTCTCTAAGACATCCCTTTTATAGCCAATCATGTTACACACCTGATGTCAGTTAACTTAATTACTTGCTAAATGTTCTTTCAGCTGATTCTTATATATTAATTGCTTTTTCAGCCTTTTCATGCCTGTGTCCCAACTTTTTTGAGACCTGTTGCAGCCAGAAAATTTGAAATAAGCTCATTTTGTGGATAAAAATGTAAAATGTCTCAGTTTCAACATTTGAAATGTTATCCATGTTCTATTGTAAATAACATATAGGCTCATGTGATCCGAAAGTCATTGCATTTTGATTTTATTCACAATTTACACTTCGTCCCAACAATTTCAGAATTGGGGTTGTATAAAGGAAACGCAACTAGGCAGCCTCTCTTGGTCAGGCGATGGACGATATGAATCTCTGCACAAACCGTGGCTGGAGCTTCCCTCAGTGCTTAATTCGGTTACTGTCATCTCCCAGTTTAGCCCCTCAGCCCTCCTCTGTCACCAGGTGTATCTCACGTACAATTATCACCCTATTAGCACCTCAGGCTAAAATGGCTGACAATGATTTTCGTACCCAAAAAAAGTATGAATTTATGAGAGCAGTGTTGACGTCACCGACCAAATCGACCTGGATTAATGATTTCTGTGCCTAGAGCAGGGGTGTCCAATCTAATCCAGAAAGGGCCGGTGTGGGTGCTGGTTTTTGTTAAAGCCAAAACTAACACACTTGATTCTACCCACCAGGGTCCTGACTGAATCCCCTGATTAGTTAATTAGTGGAATCAGGTGCAGTAGCACTGCTGGCTAGAACAAAAATCTGCACCCACACCGGCCCTTTATGGACAAGATTGGACACCCCTGACCTAGAGGAAGACCGTGCTAAGGACAACCACACCGGGCATTCACCACATCGCCCATACAATTCATCCATAAGTTAGCAACGCAGGAAAATCTGCAACGGAATGATATAGAAACTAATGCACAGATTAATTCCAAGAGGATAAAAACAGGGACAGAACCTTATTATCTGTAAGTGATACTCTGCAAACTGTCAATGGCTTTTCAGAGGGAAATTCAACAGTGAGTGTTGGTCTGTGGAAGGTGGTGTGTATGTTTTTACAACTGACAGGCATCATTTTTACACTGTTGCTTCATAAGCAAAAATGCAGTAAATTGGGAGCCATTACCTTGTGGTCCATATTGACCGCCCTGGGGACCGTATTGACCACTCTGCGGACCGTACTGTCCGGCCTGGGGACCGTACTGACCACCTGGCGGCCCAGACTGAGCCCCTTGTGGACCGTATTGCCCGGCTTGGAGACTGTAAGGGCCACCCTGGGGTCCGTATTGACCGCCCTGGGGACCAGACTGAGTGCCCTGGGGTCCGTACTGTCCTCCCTGGGGTCCGTATTGTCCGGCCTGGGGACCGGACTGGGCACCCTGGGGACCGTAGGTGGAGCTGCTGGACCCGCTCTGTGGGTAGGGACCGACGGTGTGGTGCATGGGGCCGCCTGGGGAGGGGTGGGGGGACATGGAGGGGCCAGGCTGCTGGGGGCCGAGTTGGGGGGCCGTCGGGGTCCGCTGCATACTGGGCACAAACCCTGGGGACAGAACATACAAGGGAATTATGGAGCGGTCAGACATACACACACACACACACACACACACACAGAACAGTCATATCTAGTCTCCCCACATCAGGATTCAAACAGCTTGGGCTCAAAGACGATAACACACACAACCAACAAACCATCTGTAATGCAGTCACATTGTCGAGGGGTCACACGATACCCTGAAACCTTGTGAAGAGGAGCATTTTGTATCAATTTAGAGCTGATCAGGTGTAAATTAATATATCAAATGTAGGTTCAGGGAGACTGTAGAGTAACTTGTGAGAATGCAGTGAAAATATATTTGAATAAAAATGGGCATATTATAGTGTTGTATACCACCTGGAGCCAATAATTATCAAAACAATACTCTCTCACCTAACCCCCAAAGGCACCCTCTTCACTCAAACTGTCTTTTCTACCCACACTAACATTTGGCTGAAAAGAGGAGAAGGCCTCAATTTACACTGAACACAGATCCATATACTTTTAAAATTGAGAGCAATTTAATCTACCACACATCTGAATTCGCCGACGGGGAATTAGCTCTGAGGCATAGGAAGAAGACAGACTGTTCAGGGAAAAAAATAATAATCCTACATTCAGTTTTGCAGATCGGTGATCATACGATTGCACCGGAAACCATAAATTCAGGCAGCGTACTGCAAAGGTCACAGTTCATTTACAATCTTACAAAACATGCTTAAGGTTACGCGCACGTAGCCTGTACGTATCAATAATTGAGGAGAAAAATAATGCGCACCCACGCGCAGCTGTAACGCCAGTGCATCCTGGAGAGAAATGACAGCGCTTCGAGAACACTTCTCCTCCACGGCAGACACTGAATCTTATGGGGCCCAGAACCAGCGAAATCTCGTGTGCGTGCGTGATTAATCTAGGACACAGAGCCAACCAACAATTCCCTCCCTCATCCCTGACTCATTCCCTTTTAAATAAACACCCTTGTAAAAAAAAAAAAAAAAAAATGCACGGGTCACAACAGCGCAAGGTACACAACGAAAAAACCTGGATTTTTACACTGACAGATTCAGAAATATTAAACGCCATAATGTCACGACTGAGCCCCACGTAGTTATTTTTCTCCAAGGCTCTTACTAGAGTGTTTTTACTCGACAGTTTTGACGCCTGCTGGTGTTTGAAAGCATCCAGCCGAGCGTGCAGACCAAAAAAGCAAGTGCTTTGTATACCTACTGTTTTATTAAGTGCGGGGTTACTCAAAACGGTAAAGGCTAACAATCCGCACTTACTTCAGCTTTCAAATCGCAATGTTCTGCATTTATTCCCCAACAATATTGCGAGAGAATGCGAAAAGCGGCAAGAGAGAGCACTTTGGCAGCGAGCGAGCATGGGTTAAAAGGGCAGCATTATTCCAATGTTTTGCTTCCATTACCCTCGCAAAGGACTCGAGCAAACGACGCGCGATCCCGCATTTTAAATTGCCTGGAAAATGGACGAGTGGAGGATCACTGGTGCAGACACCACTAAAAGCAAATAGCCCATTCAGTGTTTTCAAGGACCGGTGGAATGGCCGAGACTCTTAAGCACAAAACGGCGCGCTAAAATAATGGAAATGAGCCCGGTCCTTGAGGCTACAGGCATTCGAACGCGGTTTCATCCAATCATGTAATTTAACCAGTATTGCACATTTGGACTATTCCTTGGGTGTGGGTGTGTGTGAGACGTTTCATGGAAAAAAAGCTACTAAGTTATATTTCAGACGTTTTGAGGAAAAAATGGGGATACCTTTTCCAACCCCGTCAATGAGGCTACGCCTCTTGCCATTCCATAGTTAGGTGTTGTTTTTTTTTAAAAACCTGTGCATTATTTCTATACAATTCCAATGTGAAATTATGTGGAAGATGCCAGTAAGTCCAAAGTAACATCAAAATCATTCTCCACAAAAATGTAACTTACTAGCCCTTTTTTTTTTCCATTAAACGCTAAATATATGCATATACATATAAAGGCAAAATACCATGTCCTAATTAACTCGGCTACAATGAAGCAATTTCCCCATATTCTACCCTTTCCAGAATGTCAGCGATCTCTCTGGCGTTCAGCTGAGAGAAGCAGTCTCAGAGCCGCTTTAAGCAGTTCACTGGCTAATGGAAATGGCCATAATTACTTCGCTTTTTAATGTTCAGCAGTGTGGAGTACACCTACAAAGTATAAGCCACAAACACAAGCTCAACATCTATGGCGCATACAGCGGAAGAGACGTTTGTGCATCCCACACAGGGTCAGGTTACAAGCGTCAAACTCATTCAGACAGGGCAGGATTTTGGGTGTGATTGTATCTGCAAAATAAAAGATTATAATGGGGAGAGGGAAAAGCTTAAGTCAAATTGTCATCTCCGATTAAAGCACCACAGAGTGTACTCTGAAAGTAACGACTCGTCCTTTCCCCGACAGTTTAAACAGGTTGTAGGTTCGACTGCATTTAACACCTCAAAATAACTAATGTTGTGTTTCTCACAGCTCGGACAGATTGTGTGAAGTGCGCAATAGACATTTTCATGCTCTCTATACAGGTAAACGTCCGCATGAAAAACATACACCTGTGCGGTGCAGGCAGTCTCGCATGCATCCATTATGATACAGAGCATTGAACTGTGCGCCACTTCATATAAACGGCTGAAAGACTGCTGGACCCAGCTAGCCCCAAAATGAGGTACGGTGAGAATATCCACTACATGGTTGAGGAACGATGAAGTCACGGTGAAGCAATAAGTCCTAAACATAGCCTTTCACATATTACTCCCAGGATTCTGCAGGTTTCTGTGCGGTAGTACTACTAAATGTCAATTATTATTCAGCTTGACCATCAAACAGTGCCAAACAAACAGAAAAATGAGATGTTATACCCCTAACCTCGTACTAACCTCTCTATTCCACTTCCATATTCATTTAAAACTCATTTTGTGATATTTTTTCCACAATAATCACCAGTGAGCAATGAAAACGTGGCTCTGCTGATTGGCGGCCACATCGTGATGCAACGTGACCAGAGCAGGCCAAAACAAAAATCTGTCTGAACTGGGCTGTACTATGCAAATTACTTCCCCTTGTGAGGGCGATAGGGGCACTGAATGGTTGTACAAGGCAGCACATAATTTCTTGGGAAGGGTGCTTCTGGTTTCAAATCTACCTACACTACAGGCCAAAAGTTTGGGGCCACTCTCAGATTAAAAAAAAAAAAAAAAAAAAAAAAATCACACATCAACTGTTCTTTCCTTATTTTTACCCCGCCCTGCCCGAAGAGGGAGGGCAAGGGGTATTGTTTTTGGTTCGGTTTGTATGTGTGTTTGTTTCTTTGTTTGTAAACACTTTAGCAGCAAAACTAATGGCCAGATTCGCCCCAAATTGGGTTTAGGGATTGCCACTGACCCAGAATAGATGCCTATTGAATTTAGGAAAAGTAGGTCAAAGTATGTGTGAGGGGCGGGGTTTGTTGTGCCTGGCACCACTTGTTTGCACATGAAATGACTTCAGTGCATAAAATATAGGAAGCCAATAGGTTTTGGGTGAATTCCAGACCTCAGACCACATTTTAAAGCCGTCTTGACTGATTGTTTTATAATTGAGTTCCAATGCCTTTGTGTTACATGATTTTATCTCACTAGGACGTGAACAATTTTATGTAACAAGAAGGCATGCTGTATAAATGCCTTCCCCAAAACCAAGGGGTCACATTGCACTTGGTGCACCATTAAAAATCTGAGGGTGGCCCCAAACTTTTGGCCTGTAGTGTACATGTTAGGTAGAGATAGGATCAAAGTCAATTATTAAGGACAAGGGAAAACAAGATTTTCACAAAAGGGGACTTTTGAATGGAGACAGGGTGAATGAAGCAGGGATTGCTGTGTGACAGGCGAGGTCAGCTTACCTCTCTCCTGAGACATGGGAGACTGGCTCAGAGTGGAGTGGGACCCCACGTCCGACACGTTCCCGGGAGTCTGGGGGGCCATGTGCGTCCCTGTGTGAAGCAAGGAACGCGACAGGATGAGACGCGTCGAGGAGGAGGACTACATATGACGCGATGCCAGATTTGCTTTCGGATTCCACTGACTGTTCCCAGAACAATCAGGGAAACCCCCCAACGACCTAGTCACAGGGTCAAATCTTTCGGCGTTCACATACAGCAAAAGTACCGTACCTTAACGTTATAACTCTTTCTCCTACTTATTCAGAAAAAGGTGCAGTTTTCATATTAAAAAGTACAAACAACAACTTAAATGATTTTGTCAGGCTTCATTCAAATGACGTCGGTTTAAGGTAATTTCTCGCGAGAGAGAATGTTTTCTTCGGCAACTCCAGCGGCGAACTACAATCGACAGGAGGCAATGACCTTCAAACTCGCGACATAAAAACTGACATTACTGTAATTTATGTGCAGCTATAATCCGCTCCATGATAAATACCGAACCTAAGATTCTGAAATGCATGGCATTGGCAGATGGCGATAAGAACTTCAAAAACTCATTAAGATGATGTTAGAGCTATAAAGCACTGGAGAAAGGAAGGAAAAAAGAGTGGCTTTTATAGTCTTCTCCTTTAAACAGGTGATTAGCGTGCGCTGAGACTGCATGGGTGGCAGTGAAGCGTAACTGTTATGGACCAGAGCTCTTGGCTCAGAGGTTGCGGGTTCGAAGCCCAGCTGGGACGCATTCATCGTTCCCTTGAGCGAGGAATGCAACTTAAATTGCTTTAGAATAACTTCCAGCAGTGCAAATGGATTTCACGCAAAGATGCAAACTTTGTGATTTGAGCATCTGCCAAATTAAAAAAAAAAAAAAAAGAAAAAGACAATTAAGATTAAAACATCCAAAAATGCCACAACAGCAATGAATGGAACATTTTACCGCAGTTTTATGAGGTATATAGCAGTGGCAGGAGGTCTATATTTCAACACAAATGTCTCTCGCAGGGCAAATCGACTTCACTTTTGAACTCAATACAAACTAAAGTATACCTCGCTTTGCTAGTGCAAGGCTGCTTTCCAGGTCAAAACTCCAAGATGATAAGAATTACACTGGAAAACAAACAAAAAGGAAGGAGCACCGACAATATGGTTTAATCTCCAGGGAAAACTCCTTCAAGGCAACCACAGTATCCTGTGTGATGGCACTGAGTGACTTCAAATTATTCAGCTATTCAAAGCCCTGATGTGCATGGATCACTCAATCAACTGCCAATCACTGTTCGTTGTTTAAGTGAAACCAGGTATAAGCTGGCTTGATTCCCAGTACACTCAGTCATAAGATATACACGAGCATCAACCTGCAGCTAGCAGACTGAGACTTTGTGGTGTGAAAGGTAGGTGCACGAATTCTGCCCTTTAAATCACGACGGACAGCAAGATCACATTCATTTTGGGACCCCTTGCTGAACACAATTTCGAAACTAATCCCCCCTGCTATGACCCGCGGTGATGCCGAAATCACCACTGTAATATGTGCAATGCTCGACAGGTAATACACGGATTACGATGCCAGGCACACCAGGACTGCGCTCCAATTGCCTCTAATTTGCTACGGGGCCACCACTGCTCGAGGAAGTCGGAATATTGCGGCATTCTGGTCACACTGCGCTACGCAGAAAAATGGCCGCACAGAGTCATATTAAAGCGTACTCAACAACTGGCCAGGGGTACATTTCCCAAAAGCAAAGATGCGAACTTACACAATTGGAACCATTGACCATATATGGTCGAACTATGTAAGTAGCTAAAGTAGTTAGCAACTATGTTTTTTTGGAAACATACCCCAGAAGGACGCATTTAATTTCAGAATGCTGTCAGAACTTAGGTCTCTCTCTTCCTCTTCTTCATATTACTTCCTGCACTGCAAGGTTGGAGGACATGATCGACCTCCATCTCCTTCTGTCTTCAGTTGTTCTTACTGACTTTTCGTACCCATTTCGAGTCAAATCTCTGATGTTAACCATCAAGGTGGTTCTTGGTTTCCCTCTTGATCTTATTCCATTTATTTTCCTTCAAGCAGAGCTGTGTAGATGTTGTCCTGTCTTACAAGGTGGCCAAAATACCTTAGTTAACGCATCTTTATGATGATTCCAATTGGTAATTTTGTTATCTATCGTTTGGAGGTCTCTCTCAGCCCTGGCACTATTCATTCCTAAAAACCGCAGTAGTGCCACATTCCGGTCATATCCCATTTTACAGAGTCGGCTGGCTGAATTTAATGCCGAAGCACGCTACTCAGGGTCACTCAGGAGATACGCAGTTCAGGAATGGAATCATAAATTGGGGTCCGATCTCTCCTGCCTGACACTATTCTACTACCCTTTACACCACTGACTGGGCTCCCCAAAGGGTGAGGAAGTGTGGAATGCGGTGACCAAAGCAACTCCCGCCAACTCACAGGTGGAAACTGCCCCAATTTGACTACATCTCGCAGAGTCTTTACTCAGCCAATCGCAGGGCTCGAGAGGTTCAACAACCGAGAATCCGCCAGCGACAAGGCGCTCCCGCCCGACATCTCCAGCTCTACCTCCGCTTTCATTTTTAATGAGCTGTGATACAGAAAACCACCAGTGCATTAAACACACACACACAGAGAACAAAAAAACGCTTAGATCTTTAAAAGACGGCGGCTAAATAATTCACCGCGTGACATTTCTCTGCACTTAAGAGTCGCTGGCGCCTAATGTCATGTGACACGTCGCTCCCCATCGGTCCGAGGAAACAGAGTCTTGGATCAGTAATACGCCGCGACATTCAAACACGCGTTCAGATGTCGGCTCCAGCCACCCGCCGCTTTCTGATATTTAATTGAAAGACGTATCTTTTCGGCACGTCTGTGTTTCAAATGACTGATGAACTTCCCTCTGCGTAAATGTATGAGGTGGCGAGGGCGAAAGAGGGAGGAGGAGTCTGTCGGGAGAACAACACCTGGCGTCACCTCATCGCAAGGCCACAGCTTTCAGGAAATAAAGAGGAAATACCATCGTTATATGCTAGATGAGCACTCCCTTCGACAGGGATCGAAGGCCGCTTCCACACCTTAGAAGTGGATGATGAGTACCAGTCCCATGAACACAAAACGGCAGCGTTCATGAATACATTTCGACAGTTCTCATCAGATAACACTTAACACTGATGATCTCAACACTAATGCAAATCCTTTATTGCTCCAAGACGCAACAGACTAATAACAGCCAAGAATATTATTCTAACACAGTTCAGAACTAAATAAATATTGGCCCCAATAGTGCATGGGCAGAGCATATCAAGATGAACCCAAGAGAACCATGGAAGTGAATTGTTAGGGTCAGTGTCCCAGAGGTGAATGGCATACAACTCCAAGAGGTTAAGCCAAGCACTGCGCATAAAAATGGGCGCAGCAGCATTTCAGAGGAGGTGGGGCCCACAGAGAAACGATAAACGAGGACTTCTTAGCTTTTAAATCTTAAAATTCCTGAGGTACACAGTCCAAAGCATGCACATTCGCCATGGCGGTTTTTTTTTCCCCCCAATCTACAGGGAACGGCCGTAAAAAAAGAGAAAAAACACCAAGCAAAGCAGGAATAACGGTCTGGGGATCTCAGAGAACACGCGCTAATGATTACCCGACCCGGGGTCTAATGCGAGTCAACGTTCCCCGGTCAGGAGGAAGGCAGCGAGGAGCTTGGGCCTAACTGGTCTCTCATGGACCTCATTACCGCGGCTCGGAGCGGGAGGAGCACGAAGAGGAAGAAGTGCAGTTTCAGCGCAGAAAAACAGATAACAATGCTATCAAAGACCGGGCGCCGGCACGCTGCAGAATCGCAGGGGAAAAATAATGGGCTCTGCTGTTTGGAGTCGTTTCAGTCGGTTTTTTACGAAAACGGTCCGTTTTTTCCTTTTTATTTTTAACCTTCCTCCACTTAATGACCGGCAGACATGATATGGAGCGGTACGCCCGGGTGCCCCCATTACCCATAGTGCACTGCAGGGGTCACTAGGTGGGGGAGTTGGGGGGGCGGACACATGCTGATGGTACACGCTCACAGAGACCCCAACAGAGCAAAGCCCCATGGAAGCAGGGAAGGGGTCCAGATTTAAGACCATCGCTTTCCACAGATGCATCTTGCAGCCTTGTACATCACCACAGGAGTATTTTAATCTCTTAAAATGACACGACATCACAGACTGTTGGGCCCACAGCTCCAAGCTGCAATACCCGGCCGGCAGTGAACGCACAGAAAATATATGGTTGCGCATTTACGCGACCGAAAAGGAGCAGGATAACGTCCGCTGAAGCGAGGGTCCGGAGCGTGAAATTTAATCTCATTTCCCTGCACGGGCAATCGGATTTAGAGGGGTCGTGGTCTCGACTTTCCATCCCCGACGTCAATCTTCACCAGCTCCACTGTGGATCTGACCCGCCCCCTCAAAGTGACGGACAGCCTAAGTAGAGGCTTCCCTCAGCTCAACATCAATCAAAAAAAAAAAAAAAAAAACATTTAACTTGACGCTAAAGCACCCAGAGTAAATAATAAAATAAATACAACCAGGCATCACGTCTCAAATTGCATATAAAATCAGGTTCACACAGATAGATGCCATTCGCTGAGGATAAAGTCATGTATAGCTGCGGAGTGCAAAATCACGACTCAGGCAAATGCCCTTAACACGCAGGAAGCCATTACTAAGGCGATGCTGACATTCGCATCGACAAACGCAGCTATTTCGCACTCCAGGCAATATACTGATGGCTGATTATTATTTATTCAGGAGGTTCACGGTGGCTGGAAACTATTCCTGCTGAACTGAACTTTTCAGGAGGGCAAAACAGCGGCACTTACACCCTAAGGGTAATACATCACTACGGTAACGTAGGGCACGAAGCACATCCACGGCCATTATAGTAGCTTTGCGCCGTACCGCCCCGGTCGTTAAGCACAGGAAAAGTTCGGTGCGGAATGACAGATGATTTGAGGCAACCTGAGGGATTTTTTCTAAAAGGTTGTTATGGTTAGCGAGGGAGAATGTCGAAGGCTGCACATTTCCACCTGCGCGCAGCGGTGACGCGACGCGATGGGAAATGCAGGCGCCGCAAATGTGCAATAAGAGCAGATGCGGCTTCGGCGGGAAAAGCAAAATCAGCGAAGCGCGCTTAAAGTGGCGGTCGCGACTTGCGCATTTTTCTGAAAGGAAAGAGAATCTGCGATTTTACAGAATGCAAACTGCAGGTACTTTTCTGTTTGTTTTCGCCCACATTAATGTCATGCAGTTCAATCATAATTGACACTCCTGGTGGCGCCTTAACCCAATTTATACGGAGAGTAAGCAATATTCTATCCCAAAGAAAGTTGTACAAGTACTCATGGTAGCTTGAAACAAATTCTCATGTAATCAAGAAAATGTATTTATATTAATTCACCATTTTCTGAAGATTTAGAGGTAGCGTCAACTTCCGTGTAAAAGAAAAGTGGCTTCTCCTTCATATAATAACTCCTCAAAAAAAGGATCAACTGCCCACTTACTCCTTCTGTAGACAGAACACCTGCCAGAAAGTGGTAGACATCAGCAATGCAATAATTTGTCCCACTTGAACTGTCACACATCACTTAATTACTCCGCACTCATCCTTTAATCTAAAAAACCAACAAAACGGGCTTCTTTTTTCTGAAAAAATCATGAATTTCCAGAATAGATGTTCAGCAGAGAAAGCACTTAGATCAATGGTAGTGGGCTGACTGCCAACTTCATGGCAATAAAATTCAGTCTAGCAGCAGAAACAACCACACTTATCAAACACAAAGCACTGTGTGGACATTTTTTAAACCCACTGTTCAATGGTCCAGTATATTTGGTTATTTTTTCCATCAGTTCTAATCAGCTCTTCCTAGTCATCCAAACTGCCTCAATTCCCCATAGCCAATAAAACAAAACCATGACAATAAAATTGACCAATTAAAGGTCGAAGGGTCGACAGAAAGAACAGCATTTTCAAAAATGTACTTATCGTATTACAACAATGACAGGATTCCAACCTCAAATCAGTTAGCACGTTAACACCATCATTAATGAGTTAACGAGCTGATACATCATCAGTAAATACCAATACCAATTATTAGCCACAGTTGATGTTGATGCCAATACCAGTGCTCATGTCAATTATAATATTAATGCCAGTTTGAGTGTTAATGAGAATGTTTAAACTAATATTAAAGCTAATGTTTATGCTTATACTAATACTAAAGTGAACAGTCATACAGATCCTAGTGCTAATGATCATGATAATGTTAATGCTAACACTAATGATGATAAAATTTATGCGAATACTATTGTGAATGTAAATGCCAATGTAAACACTAATTCTACTACAAATGTGAACGTTATTACTAATACTAATGCTCATTCTAATGCCCATGATAAAGTTAAGGCTAATACTACCATAAATGTTATTACTAATGCTGCACCGGTTATGAAAACTTCCACACACAGAGCTGGGGCCGTACCTGGGACGCTGGCGGGCGAAATGGGGCCGGAGCGGGAGTGGTTGGAGCCAACAGGGGAGCCCACTGGTGAGGGCGAGGGCCCACCGCGCACGCCCGACAGGTGGGGGGAGGCGTGCGGCGAGAAAGGCGACTGCGCTGGGTTGCTCTGCTCGCCCTGGCTGCTGGTGGAGCCCGAGGCGCTGACGGCCGAGCCGAGACCGGCCTCCGTCCCCGTGGGCAGGTCATCGATTGAGCCCGACAGGTCCTGAAAGAGAGGGACACCGAAAGTGAGGACAGGGGTGGAGAAGGTCGAAGATAAAGTGAGAGGTGAACTCCACCAAGAAATGCTGAGGAAGGCTTGGCCAGCCAAAATGAGACCAGGCTTTAAAAATACTAAAAAGATCTGAATGGGAGTGATATCCTTCTCATCAGATTACAGGGAACTGAGCCGATCTAATGTGACAGCCCTCAATAGTTGCAGCAAATGTCATTCATCACCCAACTAATGCCGCCGCAACTGTAAACATTACACCACAGCCAACAGCAGGCGCCCACAAACCAACTACCCAGGTGACACAAAACATTATTACACTGCCTCTGCTATGTTCTGGCATAACTTTGATTAAAAGTACCAGTATCATAGACATTCTGCTCAATAAGTTGCCAGTCACCCTAAACTGTGTCTAAAAATTTTGTGCAGAAAGGCAAGTCCACCCCTTGATAAATGCAAAGGCGAGTGAGGTGAGGTAATGCCCAAGCAATTACAACATCGGTCAGGGACATGTTCAGCGACAGCCAGCCAAGCGCTGCAATTTCCAAACACTTTCGAGGGCAATCTGCAGGCTCGTCTTCAGCACTGCAAGCTAAATGGCAGCCGTAAGGTTAAATGATCACCTTAAAGAAGTTACCAAAGGTGACTGCTGAAGGTCATTTGGCCGGGCTTTTAGCAATTTCTCCTATTCCTGAAACAGCACAGGAATATATAAACTATCAAGGGAAAGTGAGGGTCTTTGAGTGGCAACAAAAGGACCCATCTATCCCTCAGTGCCCACATTATTTACAGACAGGTTGTGAATGGCACACAATAGCCACTGCCCAAAAATTTAAAAAAATAAATAAATAATGCTCACCAAACCACAGATAGACCAATCAGTATTTTCCCTCTTGCAGAACATTAGTGAAGCTTGGTTTCTTTCAAACTTACTGAATCAAGGCAGTACAGCCTTATGGCCACCCAACTACAATTATCAAGAACTCTGTAAAAGCAAGTGTACAGGTTTCTCTGTTGTGTGTGTGTGTGTGTGTGTGTGTGTGTGTGTGTGTGTGTATGTATGTGTATGGGATTCAAATGCTTGATAATTTGTTCCATGATAACGATTACAACATACTTCACCGCATACCAGCCTTTTTGTGTTCAGTACACTTTCCAAAAGAACTGACATGGTACTGCAGGTTTCTCGGTACGACTCAGGTGAAAGTCTGACACTGTGCATCTGGTCACCTAATCTCGTCCCTCCCATCTAAACGACTGTGGTAACGGATGGCGAAGCAGGAGCAAGGACAAGCTGTCCTCAGACAAACCGCCGCCAGCCTAGACAAGCCGCTGCTGTGGAACCAGAGAGCCACAGCGCTAACACTGCTACGTGAGATGCGTCTGTGATGCGACCGTCAGGAATATTAGGCAAGTATGAAGCTTCAGCAGCAGAGAGGCCCCAGCAACAGCACGCATCGCGTATAGGACTCCAGAAACTCCATAACGACAAAGGAATACCCTAACAGCTTTCAACTAACACCATCACACCATCATCTCTCATTTCCTTATACAGACATTTCAACAGACTATGACATCGAATACTGATCAAATATGTGTTTACATGCTGACCCACAATCACTGCGTTACACCATCCTCGTCAACTCAAAAGGTCACCATTTCAAAAAGAAAATCTCGGTTGACAGTTGACCTGCCCGGCTAAACAGCCAAATAAACATTCTGGCAAGGCTGACAGTGAGTGAAAGACTAATCCCGTGTCGGTCATTAAAACACCACACTCTGATCCGGCCATCGGAGGACAAGCGCTCTCCTAGAGACCGATTCTAGTCAACATTTTAGGCCAGTGATTTCCCAGAGGTGTGCAGTGACAATCATCCGTGAAATGCACGACACAAATAATACATTTTGATGTTTTCCCAAGCTCAAGTGAGCTTTCCCTAAGTATTTTGGTTACCCACACAATCTAAAAACTAAGATATACCGGAACTCCAAAATGGCCACAGAGTGTGCAAGTTAGCAGTGATACGTGCAATGTACTGGTGGACCAGTACTGCTGGGTGTATTCCTAACTTTTTCATGCTGAGATCCAGCATCCCCACCACCCAGACAAGGAATAGGCCGGTCACATAGTTGACTGATGGACATGAATTTTAATTTGATCAGATCCCGCAAAGGAAGAACGTTCATACTGTCCAGACATGCAAAGAGGTCTATTCACCCAGAGACCCATATAGACAGAATACCAGGAGGCTCGTACAGACAGAACACCAGGAGACTCGTACAGACAGACCACCCAGAAGACTCCTACAGACAGAACACCAGGGGACCCGTACAGACAGAACACCAGGGGACCCACACAGTCAGAACACCTGGATGCCCGTATGAACAGAACATCAGGACACTGGCACAGTCAGAATACCAGGAGACCAGTAAAGAAAGAAAACCCAAGGGACCCATACAGACAGAACACCGGGAGACATGTACGGACAGAACACCGGGAGAGGACAGTCTGCCTCACCAAGGCAGGACCTGGCTCTCGCAGATTTTCGGGGCAAAACGTGGACACCGACCGACTAGCACACCTGGAGGGCTCAAAAATCGCCAAACCAGTCCGCCGTTCCTAACGAGCCAGCGCGTCCCCCTTCCAAAGTGGCTTGGCTCCAAATTGCTCCCCATTCTCTCTCTCCGCTACAAATTACTCTGGGCATTAAGTCTCCGAATAGCTGTCAGACACAACCAGCTGGCACAGACCCACAGCCTATTCAGTCACCTCCGAGACATGTAATTGTCATAATGAGATAAATATTGAGACGATCATGACCACCTAGGCGCAATATCCTAACGGTGTTGCTACGGAAGAGCGCGCCGCTTGCCGCAGCTGCATTCCGTAACAGTAACCGTGGAGACCACAGAACTGCAGCGTGATTGCAATAGGGCCAGTATAATGTTGCTTGTTCGATAGGTAGGCGCAGGCGGTGCGCTGACGAAGTGTGATCTGAAAGACTGATGCAGAAAAGGCAACTATCGCGGTGATCTTATCGGTGTTACCAGGCTGTCTGCTGTAATGCTCATGAGTAGGGCTGGCCAAAGCTGCTCCTGAAGATAAACCAACCCATAGATTTCCACGAAGACCGTTATAAACAGCGTCGGGAAATCAAAAGCCAGAGACCTCACCGCGAAGCCAATTAGCAAAATCAGTTGTGGTTTGAAATGAAAACCTGCAGGACAGCAAATCTGCCAGAACAGGGCTTGGCAGCTTGACAGAAGAAAAACTTGCCGATCACACAAATATTTTCCAATATTAACAGACATGGCGACTGTTTTCTCGAGATGCCGCAAAACAAGAAGCGGCGGCAGAGTCGCCCGCTGGTACCGCCATCCATCACCTCGATCCCGAGACGGAACCGGCAGTGCCTCGGATCCCGCGGGCGATTGGCTGCGTCGTTAAAAAGATATCAGGAGAGCGAAGTCGCATTCGTCCGGCGGTTGGGCCGTGAGAGAGGAAGGCCACGTGGGGGGTGGGGGGGTGGGGGAGTGGTTAAGGGGCCGAGGCCACACCATGTCACTCTGTGCTCAGCTGCAGGAGCCAGGAGCAGGGGGCGTGACAGCGGGGTGTTTTCCCAGCTGTTTCCGGTGGCCTCATTTCGAGTTCAAACTCTCCCTTCTTCTTCTTCTCCTCTCCCACTCTCTCCACCACTCCCCCATCCAATCCATCCCTCCACAGACAATGCATAAACACATTAATATTTAATAGATGGCATGCAGACAGAACGAAAAAAAAAACAAAGCAGGGTAGGATTATTGGCCACCATTGACTAGTGCTGATTACAATGTAGACGACATTTTAATCGCACCTCTCCGATCTTCCACCGTAGACATCGGATGTAGACCTGCAGTTTTTCTAATACCAGAACTTCTTGTTACCTCGGCGTTGGAATGTTAACCCTTAGGGCGCCGAAATCAATTTTCAAACGCTTAAAAAAAATTTTAATATCTTGAGCTTTTGAAAACCTATCATGCGGCGACTTGTTGAAATTCAGCAAGTCGCCACATGATAGGTTTTCAAAAGCTTTGATTTCATTTCATTGTATCAGCGAGCAGCAAATGCTGCCTTTGGCGCTTTAAGGGTTAAGTGCATTTAAAGTGCATCGCAATCATACACCTTTTCAGGGCTAACAGAGGCTCCACCTTTCCACTACTTGACTGCCCTCGGTGTTACTCTCCTTATGTCATGTGCCCTGATGCCTGAGTCTTGTTTTGTTAACTGTGCTGGTTATTTTTGTGAACTGTGCCGCTGGTTTTTGTTAACTGTGCTGGTTTCCTTCGGTTGGCTATGGTTCGTTCTAGTTCTATAATTTTCACTTAGTGTTTCTTTTGTCACTTGATCAGTTAGCAGTTTAACTGGTCTCCCTGGAGCTCAGCACTTTGGCACCAAACTTTTGCACTTTGTACGTCGCTCTGGAGAACAGCGTCAGCTAAGTACATGTAATGTGATGTAATGCAATGAGAGAGAACCCCAGAACTGCAGCTGAACACAGCACGGCCTGAGAAAAAAACCTTCATGCAAATAATATGCACCAGCGTCCAATTAGGCAATGAGCCGGGTAATGTACCGTACTCCCTCCTGGGGAATGACGTTCGGAGGGCACATGGGTATCAGGCCACAGGACCTACAGAGCTCTGACTCAGAACAGTGTTGATGGAATGAAAAAAGCGCTAGCCGCAGGTGACGCTTTGAATTGTAGGCTTTAAAAATGAATTCCCAATGACTGAGTTGAAACGTTCACTTCTCCCTGAAGTCGTCTCCCCGTAAGGCAAAGTCTGTCCTGAGCCAAGTGGCTCATCAGGCTGGTGCTCAACTCTGGTTTCTGTAGCATGAAGTGACTGGGAGTTTTGCTACTCCCCCTGGGTGGGATGCTGGTCCATCGCAGGTTACCCCCACAGCTCTTAGTCAGGATTTCCTTGACAATTTCCAAATTATACACCTAGGTGGAGTGAGGCATTGCGGGAGTAAAGTGTTTTTGCCCAAGAACACACTGCGAAAGCTGTGGCAAGGACTCCAACTCAAGCTCTTCCGATCCCAAGTCAAGCGTGCTTAGCCACTGCACCACCATGTCCCCCACGTCTCGCCGTAAGCCCAACGGTAACGTATCGTAATAGGACAGTCCATACCAGGGCAGCCCAATATTGTTTTTAGAGATCAACCATCCTGTAGATTTTCTCCCCGTCCACAACTGAACGTACTATAGTCCACAAGTGAGCAGCACACTGACATGTTGAATTTGGTGCACTTAGATTGGGTTGGAGTAAACGCACAGTGGTAGGAAGATCTCCAGGAAAACGACTTGTCAGCCCGGGTCAATTCGCTCCTCTTCCATCTAACAAAACGACAGTGGAAAAACACAGCACAGGGAGAGCATGGAATCTGTGGAGAGGCGTCTGTCTCGGGCTCCGGGAGAAGCTAATAATAAGGAGGATGGCAGAGCGCCACCCGCGATTACAAAGATGAACCGAGCTCAGGCACTCTGGCTTTGAGCCGCTGCCAACGTCGTGACTGCACTCGAGCGCCCGGGCCTCTCGTGACCTCACAGTTCAAACGTACACCCTTCTCTCGTCAGAGCAAAGTGACAAAAAAAAGCCCAGCTTAACCCCCACCTCCCGTTTTTCCCTTCTGTTGTACTCCTGCTGACTTTTTTGGCTCTCTTGGGCTGCCGTAAAAAAGTAGCTGCACAATGTAGTTCCAAACGAGTGGGTTCTACATGGGTTCCAAGCTGCCTCAGACAATCGCACATGGGTTTCTCAGCAGGCTAGCCTCACCCTCCACTCCTGGATACTTTCACATCTTCTTTTCTCGGTTATAGTGGAGGAAAATCAACGGACGAGCTGCAATAAACCGCGCCGCACAGCTCCATGACACGGGGAATGTGATCGCGATGACCTGGAGTCCAGCCAGACTGAGTAATCCGAGATTCAGCCAAGAAGAAGCTCTCCCACACTATGAGCTGGCGGACAGGACACAGAGTGTTCGCAACGGGTGATGCATTTGTTTTTGAAGGGCTGGCTGTGTGTGTGTGTGTTTATGTGTGTGTCGGGGGGGGGGTGGGTACACAAGCATACACATCCAGGGTCGGGTGGAGGCGGCTGAAGGAGAACTGTTATGACTGTCACATCTCCACGGCAGATGAAAGCGAAGAGATCAAACTGGGATTTAAGCTCGGAGGGCATCTTGCTACCGTTCTCATCACCGTGGCATGAGAACATACAGAACGACCCACCGGGTCTGACCCCATCGATAGCGTACCGTGGCTCAGGTTCCGCGAACAGTCAATTTGACTTCTCCTCATAAGTGGTGAACGATGCGGTGATTCTCACCAAATGGAAGGGGGGGGGGGACGGGTGGTGGATTAGCATCGAATTTCCCGCCAATTCCCCTGACGATACTGGAGAGCGATGAAGACCGCGGAGACTACTTAGCGGAGGACTATTCCCTCTGCACAGGGCTAATTCCTCTAACAAAGGGGTATTCCCCCAACGCCATGCGACACATCTAATAAGAGAAAGCCAAGGAATAAATGGGCCTCTTCATCACGAGAAAAAAAAAAAAAAAATTATTGTAGTCGCACAACCTCTGCTGCAGCGACAAAGCACACACCTTTCATCCATTTTCAATAAAATCCTAAAAATCATTAACTGGTTTCATGACTGACACGACTTAAAAACAGGGAGCGATTTTATGGGCGCGTTTATTTTGACAGAAAAAGCTAAATTTTATGCCGCTGAAGGACCACTTAACAATATTTGTCCAGAACCCTGCCCGCCTCACTTATATTTACAAATATATTTATTTATTCTCTTTGGCACCGAGGCTTTTCTAAAGCCACACGCTCCCCCCTTTTACCGCGCCCACAAAAAAAAGCTAAAGCTAAATACATATACTTTTAAGTCCCTCATTAGCGATTCAGCGGCTCCTCCGGCTTAAGTTGCCCTTTGAGCGATGAAAAGCGCAGCGCACGCCCTTCAGGCTACGCACGACCTGTCTAAATAATGCGTCCCGCGCTCGTCAGCTCGGGTGACGGGTATTAGCATATCGCAATAGTCACGCGAGCGCGAAGCAGGGGTGGGTGTGATTAAAGGCTAGCCAGGAGAGAAGGACGCGGTGATAATTTTATCACCATGGAGGGGATCAACCCTCTAGAGGAGACGCGTCATTCAGGTTTTCGTGGTCTTCCTCCTCCTCCAGTGCATTACCTCGTCTTACCGTCCTTCCTCGTCCCCCCGCCGCCCATCCCATCCACATGTCCTGTCCTGAGTATGGAGGGGTGTTACCCTAACCCAAGCACGTTCAGCTCGATCCTCTGAACCCCAAAAAGAACTTCTTGCACTTTCGGTGCCTCCTTGTACTGAGATATTAATTGAACTCCTGAGTACAAAGCAGAGTAAAGGACCAGAGAGCAGAAAACAGAAGATTATACCACAACCACATATTACTAGATACATCAGCATCTGGTAAGCTCTGTTTCAACATTATACCCAGCTGCTCCAGGGTCCCATCTGTATCAAACGGGCTTCGACGGCATCAAACGTGTTGTTGTTCATTTCGTTCTCAAAACCCAAGCTGCTGCACGGGGCTGCGTCTTTCAGAACCCTTAATCAAACAGACGTGCAACAGTTTAATTACCACGGCACGCACTATTTTTTAAATCCAAAGCTTTGATCAAAGAAAGATTAGCTTGGATTGAGAAGATTCTAGCACCACGACGTGACGCTCTCCCCATTCTCTGCATGTGACGCAGTGCTGTCGCGCCAGCTAGCATAACAGCCATCTCTCATCCATTCCCAAAGATAGCTAGAGGACGGCTGAGGGAAGAGCGAGACTTCTCGACTCTATGCTCCGTTTAAAACGAATCAAGCAGATTTAAAAAATTATAAAAGAAAAACAAAAAACAAATTTCTTTCGGACTGCACCACAACAATCCCTCCTCCTCCGACCACAGCCTGCCGCGTTAGTCGCCTACTTACATTTAAATTATTCCAGGCCGCTAATCAATTTGTACGCATTACGCATTTTAAAAACGGAGGGGTAGACAGGGAGACTGAGAGAGGCAGCTGACGAGGCGACCGAGAGAGCAGAACAAAAGATTCCCTTAATTGGGAGGCGCTTTGCTTCTGATTGCGAAAGCGGTTTATTTCCCCACTTCCTGCCATTTCGGCTGCTTTTAGCGCTGTGACCAGACGTCCTCGCTCTCAGTCTCTGCGCCTCTCTCTCCCTCTCTCACTTTTATCACAGTTAGACACGCAGGAGCGCCTGAAGCCCGCAGCTTCAGACGCGGCGGAGAGAGGGGGGGAGAAGGGAGGGGTCTGAACCGAACTCCCCGAGCCGCGTTCATTAGCCATTCTGCTGACTCAAGGGCCTATCGCGGGCGGTTACCCAAGGACAGAGATGAAGGACGCATATTGATGCGAGTTGGAGGACCCCCCCCCCCAGCCACTCCACCCCCAGCCCCGGTCCAATCACGCCCTACGCCATCTCTCTGATTAACATTCTATTGACCAGCACTGTGAGGACGCATTCAGGGCCCAAAAAGCCTGGATATTGCCTGAATCACTACCCACTATCAGCAAAGCTTCTCAGGGCCTCGGTTGAGAGGTGGAGACGTTGTTGAGCACCAGGCCTCAGAGACCGAAATGCACCGCAATCGTTCAGGGAGATGCAAGTATATTCAGATTCAAAACGTAGACAAAGGAAATCACCCCCCCCCCCCCCACATTATAAAGTCTGACTGTCAAATCACTGCCCACATATCAAACCTGGAAGAGTGTTTTCCAGCCAGGAAATTAAACTGCAAGAGTCGAGAATGAAGCAGGTTAAATAAGGTTCAGTTTTGAGAGGAAAAGATGAAATCAAAATGGAGTCAGACTCACTACAGAGAGCATCAAGTATGAAGAAAGTGACTCTTGAGAATGTGGGGTATCCTGACATTTTTTCCCCAGATTGCAATTTTGCTCATCGAATCCTGGCTCTGATGATTATATTTCTGAGGAGAGTAGGGAGAGCAAAATTTTCACAAGTTAAAGCTGCCATGATTCCAAGTCGAATCCAGCACCTTTGAAATGTTCTTTGCCAGAGGTGATACTCTGAATGCCTATCTAGCAGAATCACAAATGCATTTCCTAGCTTGATATAGTAAAGTGAGAGGTATTTCTTTTTTTAAAACTTTGATGAATGCTAACAGAGACTTAGGTAGGCTATAGGCCAATGTGGGGAATTACTTCAGAAAATAAGCTTTCAGGATTCAATAAGCCGATTGGAATCTTACACTACGTAACAAATAGTTGGTTCTCATAAATTCAGCATCAATTATTGATGCCAAAACAATGTTTATGATGTTTGAAAACATCTCAAATTTTATTTTTTAACTTGGGGTGTCCCATAACACCCAAGGTCAAATTTGTACAGTCTTGGATGCTGAAATGGCAAAATATAGCCTCTCCAACAAGAGAAAAGCAAACAATATATTTAAACAAATCAGAAAGAGGCATATCCTAAAAGCTGTATGAGCTGCCAGAAGCCTCTCAACATTGGCTCTGTGAGCAAAGTGGGGTGTGGGGGGGTAATTGTTCGGTGAGAAACCGGCATAATTAACCTTTAAAAAACAGCGTTTAAACAATATTACTGGTGTCATTAATGTGCTGTGATTCTTTTGCTGGTGACGGTTGAAATATATCCATCCATTTGCAATGTTGAAACAAGTAAACTAAATCAATAAATGAATAAATAAATCGTAAAAAAGGTCAGGGGGTTAAAACTTCATAAGAACGTTGTATGTATAGACACGGTTTCTGCAGCAAATGAACAGAGGAGCCCTAGTGCAATTACACGGGTGTGCGCCATTTAACGGTGGCTGTGCGCCACTGCCCCGGCAAAATGAATTGTTAAATGCTATAAAATCCACATCTTAACCCTGAAACACAAAATGGATCAGTTGAATGCATATGTGGATCACAGTCTCGCACTCGGTTGATAAACTAGGCGGGAGTAATTCCTTAATTATTTCCTTTGATGACAAAGACATCGGAAAATAATTAGAACATGAAATGTGAACGAGTAGTTTACACCGAAGGTGTAAGCACTGTACCGCTCAGCAGTTCAATTAACACCGCGCTCGAAAACATAACTGGGCGGAAAATAAATTGTTTTTGATGTTCCGTTTCCTTCGACTACTAAAAATATTTACATATCATCATCAGGCACCTCATTATATTTAGTAGGATAGAAGATTTCTGCGAAACAAATTTGGAACATGGCTAGAAAATTAATGTGACCTATTTTCTATCTTGCATCAGTGACTACAGCACCGTGTTAGTGGAATTAAACTTTAAATGGCAAGGACCACCGCAAACACTAGGAAAAAAGTGGCGTTAGACAGTATACAAATCCTCACTCAATTCTCAGTTCAGCCTTGTTCCTGCAGTAACAAAGCCAAACGCATTTATTTGACAGACTTTGAAAATAAATAAACACATTTCACGATATCGAACAATGGGAGGAGCCATTGCATGCCATGTGCAGTATAAAAATGTCCAGCAGATGGCAGCCTACCCAGGAACAGGCAGTGAGCAATGAGGCAGCTGCTCTAGCGGGTCTGACAAACACGATCTCACCAGACAGCTCGATTAAACCTCAACATGGGCTGCCTGCTATCAGGGAGAACAGAAAGGATGCCCTCATTAGCAGTGAAGCTCTACTCACACTTTTTTATACCAAAACAGTTGAAGAACACTTATCAAGGTCTTGAGTCTAAAAAAAAAAAAAAAAAAAAAAAAGTCTAAAACCAGGCAACTTCACAAATAACAGGCAAATAAACAATGCTCATTCACTGAAAACGGTGCAAGTCGTGACTTCTGAAACCAACTTCGTTATCCGTTTGGCCTTTTTTTAAACAGCTCTCTCCCAGATAATGTGTGGTTTAATGCTCACCAGCAGCTGATACTCCTGAAGTCACAGTTGGAGGATATTTAACACAGCAAAGGCTGGTTTTTATTTCACCCTTTCAATTAACAGTAAGTATGAGCAGCAAGAGGCCTTCCCCTGGTTGGCCTTTTAATTTCAATTGAGAACCATTAGAGGCCCACAACACAGGCCTACGAGAGGGTCAGGCCTCTGGGTCGACGGGAGGGGAGGAACAGACGGCCGCACAAAGGCCGAGCGATTGGGAAGCCATTAGGATAAAGTCGAATGCCGCACGGTTGTAAAGGTTAAGGCAGGGGAGTGGAATTAAAAAACTGAATTTATTCTGGCTTTGATCGCGCACGGAATCATTAGCGAAGACTGCTAAAGGCTCTGGGCCAACAACAGGACCCAGCATGAAAGGGGCACGACAGACGCATTTCCAAACTATCATTAGACATCTGGAGTCCAACTCCGGCATCAGCTCCTCGTCAACATATACAGTACACTGGCTCTGACCTCTCATGCCTCCCCACCTTGCCCTAAGGGGCCTTTTCAATGTTAACAAAATTCACTTGCTTGCAAATCTATACATTTTAATTGGCACACTAAAATCCTCGCACTGATTAAGGCCATAGTATCGTGGGTCATGTCTGGTCATATCCACTCCAAACCCAAACCGCACAGCCCTGGCAACCAACAATATCAGGGCATTTAGAATATGTAAAAAAAAATTAGACTTATTACCATAGTGAATTAAGAATGAGATCGGACATTTTATACACGTGCACGTTCAGCCGAGCTGAAGGTTGAGGACAAAACAGATGGAGAGAATGCTAATGCCAGCTCAGAATATCTGGTCTGCATGTGTCCAGCACAATGGCAAATGTTAACTTTGTCCCCTCAGACTACTTGCACTCAATCTGGCCAGTTTTCTCTGTTTGGGCTGCAGCCAGGATACGCTAAGCTAAGTGCTAAAGCTAAACAGGACTTGAGCGTGTGTGGCTCAAAAAGCATTACAACTGCATCTACGCGCCAATATGCATTTGTGTGCGAGCGTGTGTGCACGCCTGAGTGAGTGAGTGTGTGTGTGTGTGTGTGTGTCTGGGTGTGTGTGTGCGCTTGCACCCTGAGGTACCTTTGACTGATATTAGATCCTGAAGCTCACGGGAGCCGAAGACGGCAGCAGTGAATTATAAAACATCTCCCAAGGAGTCGCGTAAGAGAACCGAGTATAGACGCTCCATGATATAATAATGTATTCGTCTGGGCGGGGAATAGCGGGAGAATTTTGGGAGCCATCCAAGTCTTTCATCATGTTTGACGCGGATGATTAAAAAACGTAATTAAGCCCATATAATTACCCCCCACCCCAGCGCACCCCAAGTCCTGACTAATCAATGCAGGAAGGAGGGATGGGTAGTTTGGGGGGGGGGCACTCGGTCTGCAACTGTACTGCCCGATCTCCGCGCCCTGGGCCAGCCGCGATGGCAGAGTGCCAGGTGGCGCTTTTGTCTGCTGCCTTGGTAACGGGCACAGCTAGACTGACAGCACGTGAGCAGGTGAATTTATTTTTTTTCCTTTTAGCCTCTGCGTTCCCGTTTTTCAAGCTCCCGCGCTTATTTGCGTAATCGAAGGTCTAGACAACATATGTCCGCAGACACATAATATTTCACATTTCTCCCCTCCAAGGGGATTGCGAGCAGTGGAGGGGGGAGAGACAGGTAGAGAAAGAATTGCTTTGAGACATAGTATGTTTTTTTTAACTGGAAAAAAGAAAAGAGACAAAAACCCTCTGAAGGAGCAAAATATGAATCTGTCAAAATAGCGGCAAAAATCAGTTGTTTTTGCAAGAGTGAATCAAACTGGAAAGCGAAAACATTATATTTAGAAAATTTTATTTTAAAAAGACTGAGAGAGTTGGTGTCTCAGCACTAGGCAGGCTACAACACGATACACTGATCAGCCACAACATTAAAACCCCCCACCAAATAATGTTTAAGTCCAGCTCGTGCCGCCAAAACAGCTCAGTCAAATACGTCCACTTGAATTCCTGGACCCAAGCTTTTCCAGAGTATCACACCCCCTCCACCAGTTTGTCTTCCCATAGTGCATCCAGGTAAATGGTGCACATGTACCCAGCTGATGCACGTGATGTAAAAGACTAACTGGACCAGGCGACCTTCCTAAATTGCTCCAAGGCCCAGTTCCGATCCTCATGTGCTCACTGTAGACGCTTTCGGCAATGGACCAGGATTAGAATGGGCGCGCTGTTGTAACACAATCCTCACTTAAGTATCATATTAATTCCCTGTGACTTGTGCCACAGTTACCCTTCTGTCGATTTGGACTAGTCGGCATAGTCCTCATTGCCCTAGTGCATCGATGAGTGGGGGCACCTAGCATGCTGTTGCAGGTTCATGGTTTGTCCCTCCTTGGACCACTGTCCGTAGGTCCTCACCACTGCTGACTAAGAGCAACCTGAACACCTAGTCACTTCGGAGAAGCTCTGACTCACTCGTCTGGCCATGAATATTTGGCTCCTCAAAGTAGCTCAGGTCTCATTTCTCCCAAATCCAACATAGCGACTTCAAGAACTGACTTTTGGCTCGCTGTCTAAGGTCTGTCTGCGTACCATTTGTTTCATCTGTGAGTGGTTACAGTATTTTGAGTCATCGGCGATAAATATGTAGCAGTTATGGGCATTTAACCTAGAAAGGAATATTCACACCATCAACGATTCACCTAAAAGCCAGCTATCGCCCCTCAAAATGCCTCCAGCGTGAACCAGAAACTGCGTCAGCCCTGCTAATTATTTCCGGCTAACGCTGTGAGAAAAGATAAACTCCACATGACAAATCAGTGTATTCGTCCCCTCGCTCAAACGCGGACGGAGGACAGACGTGCATTAGGCAAAGCCCAATAAGCAGTGGAATATAATAAAACTGTAATTACCGTGGATTTATTATTTTATTTTAGCCATAGCTTTAAGTGGCTGAAGGGACAAGGAAGCGACAGACTGTGAAATGCCCATCGAGGACGAAGCCCCTCGGTGTCCGTGACGGCTAATCGGTTCATCTTCGTTAAAGGCGGACGTTAATTTTTCTGTCCCCGAGCCCGGCCCGCTCCGATGCTGGCGTGAAAATCGCCACAGCAAGGGAGACACGCGCGTCTGAAGCCAGCCATTTCGTTCGCCGCATCGACCGTCCATCACCGACCGGTCTCGAGTCGCGGGCTGCGCCTGTCAGGTCAGCGGTGGGGATGGACCGTGACAGATGGAGGGTGGGAGATGGATTTGAAGATGACGGGCGTTCTTTATGACTAAAGTGAACCGTACAGACCTGTCCGTGTTAACAGCAGCTGGGATTCCCCTTTCGAAAGACAGCCGACAGCGTTAAGTACAGGCACGAGTCTCACAGACACAAATTTTTTTTTTTTTTTTTTTTAAATCTAAGTAATGTCTTCCTTTCTTATACGTTAATAATTTTGCCATGCTTAATGTCTACATAATTCTTATTTTAAGCACATTGAGTCTACGCTTGTCATAAGAAATGTGCTACATAAATAAACTTGAGTTGACTCGATTCTCACAGAATCAGTAAGTCGTCTCAGGTCTTCAGAACCCACTGATGTCACAAAACCCTAAATCACCTTCCTGCTGATTGGATGGTGTAAAGAAACATAGAGAGCCTTTTCAGTCATGTGACCTAGAGAATCTGCCCTACCTTCTGGCCCCCGTTCAGTGACTCTGCACTGGAGTGGGGCCTATTTCCTGTTTCTTCATCTCTCTCTCTCTCCCTCTCATTCATCCTCTCTTCCCTCATTCTCTCTCACTTCGCATTAATCTGCATCCTTCTCTCAGTAATACCCTCCCACTCTCCATCTTCTTTCGCCGAGCAGAAAATACATCGTGTCCTCGGCCGTGAGCCGCCGCGAGCCGACAGAAACTCATTTGCATCCCCGCCACGTTCAGTCACCCGATTCGGCGGCTGCCGCTGACGAGAGATTCGCCAGTTGACAAATACGCCGGCCTGCGTATTTTGATGGGCAATTCCCACGATGAAAGCGTCTTTATGCCCTATGAAATGGCTGCAATTCATTACCGGCCACTTTCTACCTTTCCTGCGAGCTTCTCCTGTATTGATTGCGCCATGTATCCTAACAGTCCATTGTATTGATTATATTTTCCTCAGATTTACAGACCAAAATATCATTTTTAGGGCATACGCAACAATACGAATAAACAGTGTCCGCAGATGCCAGGTAAAAAACAAGTAGGATTTTTAATCCGGTTGTTTAGCATTTGAAGCCAGAGTTCAGCAGCTCTGACACATTCAGTTACTGAAGTGTTTGAGGCCACAGCATTTGAATGTTCAGTTCAGAACACCTATGAACATATTTGTGATCCGACACCACAAAGGGTTAACCACCAAGCCAGGCATCATATAGTTAAATCAAATAAATTTATTAAATTAAAATGATAAGACAGTCAGCAAGGTAAAAAAAAAAAAAAAACTAACTTACCTGTAGAACCGCACCCACAGCACACCAGATGAAACACCAAGGGCCAGCCGAGAAAAAAAAAGAGAAACAAAAAAGACAAAATTAGAAAAACATAAATCAAATGCAATTTAAAAAACGGCACAGAGAGGGCTGAACATCACAGAGAATTAAAAGGGGAGGGACTGTTAATGTGCTGATATGCACACACTCCACTCTGCGGCAGCTTTCGGCACAGACACCCTGTACAGAGCTGAAGGCGGCCATTTTGAGTGCAGAGCACAAACTGCACAGCCTTCTTAACGAAGCGCTCACGCTGGACTTTTATCCCCTTTTAAAATGTTGTTTTACTCATTTCAACGACCCAATATTCAAACTCGCACTCGCAAAACCGAGTTAGTATGAAAACCAGGAAATTAAAACAGGACTTTTTTGTTTGTTTCCATGGCTAAAGGTTTAAACTTGCTTCAATGCCCGATGCAGCTGTTTTAATGTGGAAGTCACCGACCAAACTTTTATCACTGCAATGCCAGATGTCAGTATTCGTTAGTTTAGACCGGGTTTCTGAAATATTTGACGAAGAAGAAAGTTGTATAGAGGGGATAACTGACAGAGCAGGATAACTGACAGGTGTGTGTGAGCGAGGGGCTGTAATGAGTGAGAGCAGAGAGAGATGTAAAGAGCTTTGATTAGTATATTCCTCCTCTCAGCCGTCTTTCTTCTGACTCACTTAGGGCAACAAGCAGGAGGAGATCAGAGGAGTGAAATATCCATAATCCTGTGATCTTCACTCTGAGTTAACGGATCGGGGGGAAAAGCCAACACACGCAACCTCAAACATATGCGCACACAGACATGCAAACAAACACACACACACAAACACACACGTTACCATGCACGTGCAAACACACACACACGATGACATGCAGTGCCCGCAAATACATGGGCACACACGCAAGTGCATATAAACACACAAATGCACTAATACAGACACACACTCGCAAACACATACGTTAGCACGCACATGCAAATACACACACACACACACACACACGATGACGTGCAGACATACGTGCCCACAAATACATGGGCACGCACGCAAGCTCATATAAACACACACACACACACACACACACAACAAACACACAAAGTGCAGACACACAAGCACTTAAATACGTGCGCGCACACATAAGCAAGCACATAACACACAAATGCGCTGATACGGATATATACACACACGCACGCACAAACTCAACCACACATGGACACAGACACGCACACAAAGACACACAGACACACAGACACATACACACACAAACCAATGTAAGCACGCAAACATTCACAAACACACATCCGTGCGCACACATACATGCGCGCACACACAAACACACCGACCCGTGCACGCATGCGCACACACACACACGCGCACACACACACACACACACACACACACACACACACACACACACACAAGTTAATAACAGAGAATTGAGGCACTGTGCTAATTTCCCCTGCCTGTGTAACAGTCGGGGCCGTCGAGCTGTGTTCAGTGTTCGGAGCCCAGGGAGGCCACACCCCCCAGCTGCTCGCGAGCCCATGCAACAGCCAATGACGTCGCAGCAGCCCATCCCCCCCCCACCCTACCCACCCCCAGGACTCACTCAGCCAGGCCTGTTTGTCTGCCTCAGCAGAAGAGCTTCAAACCTCTCTGCTTTCCCTCTCTCTCTCCCTCCCTCTCTCCATCTCTCTCTCTCTACCCCTCTCCTCTCATTTTCCATCCACTCATTTTAATTACGCGGAGCAAGCTGCGACGCATCCAGCCCGGGAGTTTAATTAAAAAAAAAGAGGGGAGAAGGAGATGAGAGGAAAGAGGGAGCGAGAGAGAGAGAGAGAGAGAGAGAGAGAGAGAGAGAGAGAGAGAGAGGGAGAGGAGAGGACGGCTGAAGGAGGCGGCTGTGTTTTTACAGGACGGAGATCTGGCTCCGGGGAGATGATTAACAGCACTCCTTTCAGCCTTTAAATGAATTTGAGCGCAGGGAGGGGAGGTTAGCGTCGCGTTACAGCGGCTCCAAAATGTCAGCCAATGACGCGCAAGAGCAGCGCTTCCCAAAAACATCGTGAGACGTGGAGAGGGCCGTCTGAAGCAGGGCAAAGCCCTCCCACCCCCAGAAAAAAAAATAAACAAATAAATAAACAAACATCCTTAAACCAACTAAACTCTTCAACATTCTGCTCCAAAAAAAAAAAAAATGAAACTAAAAATAATAAAATTAAAAAAAAAAAAAAAAAGTCTAGCCGCCAACCCACAAACTGCCCCCCCAGTCACAAGCAGCCCAGCCCGAAATCCAAAATTCCTCCTCTCGCACCACAAACTTTCCCGGCCCAGAAAAAACTTGACCCTGTCAGAAAAAAAAATCCCCCCCCCACCTTCATTCCGAAAGCTGCCCTCAGGCTGACGTCCTAATTCCACCCCCACAGCCCTCCCCAGCTAACCGCCACAAACCCCCCCCAAACTCACAAACCCCCATCCAGCCTCACACAGTTTTTTTTTTTAACATTTAACAAATATGCAGATGAACGACTCAGGAATAAAAAATTTTCCCATATCGTAACGCCCCCCACCCTCCCCTCGGTCTGGAGGTGCTGTTCTCAGCACACGGCGCTGCTGTTGCTCGGCGCACAGCGTTCCTGTGGATTTCAGTGCAAGCCATTTAAAGGGCCAGCGTCACGCGTCTGAGCCTCACTGCGGCTGCTGTCTCCGCCGGAGCCTGAGCGGGGGAGGGGAGGAGAGAGAGCAGATACACGGAGAGAGGGAACGAGGGGAGGGAGAGAGGGAGGGAGCGAGGGGGCTGGCCATTTTAGACGATGTAATGAAAACCACCAGGGCTTAGAACACAGCCAGGGAAAATAAGGGGAAGAGGGAAGACAGCTGGGATCTTTCTGTCGTTATTTTCCTTCCACCGACCCCCTCTCGCCGTCGAACATTTCGTTCCGTGCCGTCTTTTTTCCAAACCACCCCCCCCTTCTCCTTTTCCGGCTCTGCCTCTCCCTGCCCGTCTCTACAGCTCTCCCTCTTGATCTTTTTAAAAATTCAGAGCCCACCCCCTTTCGCTAATGCTTTATTTATTACGGCGAATATGCGCCTTCTAAAACTAGTTCTGGGCTCTCGGTTCCCCCCACAAGACTTTAAATCATCTCACGCTTCAAATTCTCCGCCGCTCCTGGCTCCCCCGCTCTCCGTCACACTCGTTCCCCCCCTCCCTCCCTCCCTCGTTCTTCTCCCCTCTCCTCCCCTCCTCCCTTCCCGTCTCAGCTGAACAATCTCTCCAGAATCGAGATGAGAAAAAAAAATTTTTTGGTTTCTTTAACTCTTCGGAGCAACAAGAGCAGGGCTGAAGGGCCCTCGCTGTTCCTCGCCACCCTGTTCGGCAGAATCACGGGACACGAAATAAAGGATTTTAACAGCTGATGAAAGATCAGCTGTGGAATGAAAAGATAAAGAGACTGAGGAGAAAAGAGGAGAAGAAGAAACAGAAGAGAGGCGGAGGAGGAGGAGACGCTGCAGATCCGGAGGCCCATCTGAGCGCGCTCAGATCCAACAGACTGAGAAAAACGGCTTGTTGCTTCCAAGCCGGCTTGAAATACCGAAGATCTTTAAACACCGTTGTTCCCCGAGCCCTCAGAAGGCGCATTCAAACCTAATCTCAGTCTTTAAGAATAAAAAACATTGAAAAAAATACAAAAAACAGCACCGTCTTCCGCAGCTTTGAATCCAAAACGACAAAGCGAACCAATTTCACAAATAATCAAAGATCCGACATTAGGGATGCATTCTCATTTCTCCTGTTCTTTAATTCCACCGCTCCACCCGACCCCCACCCCAAACATCTTCTGCCTCATTTCCTTAATTAGAAGAGGGGCTGAGATTATCGTCTCGAGTAGAGACAACATTAAATGATATTGCGAGCGGAGGGTTAGGGTTGTAACAGCACTGTCATTTAAACACTTATATCTGGGTTCTCATTATTTTCCTGTCATGTGAAACGCCGCCCAGGAGGGTTACTGCCCTCGGATTTTCAAAAATTAAGTTCTTTGATTCCCCTTGTATCTTATTACTTTTTTTTTTTCCCCAGATCTACACCTCCGAATTCAGAACTCTCTCCCAGCCGCGTTTGCAAACGAGTCCCATCGCCGCAATGCCCTCCATCAATTTAGGAGGGCGTGCACAGGAAAGCTCTCCCCTCTGATGTGGGGTCGGCTGGGCCAATTTTGAGAAATACAGCTGCAGCAGCCCAGCTGCACAATTGCGGCAGCAGGCAAGAGCTCTTGATGCACAGTAAAAACGGGGGCAGCAGATGCTCGACTGGCCAAAGGGGGCGCTGTTGCCCAAAGAGCGAGTGTACATTCCCACCAAACAGAAACCCTCCGTCCTTGGGTGACATGAGTCAGCTATACAGCCCGCCAGGCAGCCGCAGGGCTGAATTACATATCAAGGGCTTTCTTTCAAATCAAACTAAGGAGTTAATTTGCAAATGTAAAAAATGCAAGCTTTACCTAGAAGCAGGAACTACTGACAGTTTAGAGTGAAAGGCATTAGTGACGAAATGTCCACTGACATTGCAAAAAAGAATGGTAATAACTAAGGTACAGAGGCAATAATACTGACACGTGGGAACGACCACCCTATGAAATTCACTGAATGTTACGTCGCACAAAAACCAACCGCCATTATGTTACTTATGGACTACACAGATAAAAGACCTGCATTCCAAACTAGACAGTCTGGTCGGCCACGACCGCATGGGCGAAGCACCCGAAAGTCCGCTCCTCTCCTTTGTAGCACATTATTCGGCCAATGCTGTTGCCATGGCAAGCAAAATTCATTGGTGTCATAAGTGTAACATGTCCATACCAAATATGAAAGTAATCGGTCAAACATTACAGCCTGTGCAGGGTCCGCAAGGAAGTGTCTCTGGACACGGATGCAGCAGCAGCAGTGGAGACAACAAGCATAAATCCATGGTATCCGCCCGACTTCATCCAGGGGCTACAATTATCCAATAAAGAAACGGCAAGAATTTAGGACGAATTATACACTTTCTTCATATTAAATTGCTTCCAAAAAGCTCACGACAGATGTGCAAGCTGCAAAAGGAATTCCCAATGATTGATAGAAAAATTAAGGAGTTTGTAACGCTTCGAAGAATATCCCAAAAAAAATAATAATTTGTAAACTAGAGGCACTCCGAGAGTGCAAACCTCCTCCAAGGCAGCACAGTTGAAATCTTGCTGAGTGAACGTGGCTGCTAAGAAATTCAGGGTATCAGCAACAAAGGATTTCAAGATGGCTCCCATGGCAGCCATATTGTTTGATGCAGCGCGTTCCAAACTGATTGGTCTCGCATCAGGGACGGAACCAATCAACTCACAAAATTTGAGTGACATCACTGGGAGCGTAGTTTAGTTATCGCGTATCATAGGATTTCAAAATGGCTGCCGTGGCGGCCATATCGTTTGACCGATTGCGGTCAAAATCAATAGGGTCCATTCCTGATGTAATAGCAACCCACCCACAAAATTTCAGAGATATCCGTTCATTATTTTTCGAGTCATCTTGTACACAAATAGACAAACAGACAGACGAACCAATACCGGCAAGAACATAACTTCCTTGGCGGAGGTAATTAGAGGGTTCCTCTTTTCTCTCGTATTATTTAAAAACAATAAAACACAGAACACAGTGAGCAACACAGTTTCTTGAAGTAATACATCCTATAACTAACAGCTTGAATGGGCGCAAAAATGTGCGCACAAATGTGTGCACAGATGAAAAAAACGGGCATGTGCCTGAACGCGTAGACAGTCAAACACACACATGAATATAAAAACGCAGCAGTACAAGTGAGCACAGACTCTACTCCAGCTTTCAAAGGGGAAAACAAGAGCTCCTAATCAGATATTCCATTATCTGCAGGCTCTGATCAAGACGGGGGGGGGTGAGGGTGAGTGGGAGGAAGAGAGATGGACAGAGTGAAGATATAGAGGAGAGGGAGGGAGAGGGAGAGTTAGGAGAGAAATAAAACCTTAAAGACAGAAAGAGAAAGACTGTAGGGAATGGGGGGAGCAAAGGACAGAGGATGCAAAAGAGTAAGAAGGACAGAGGGTGAGAAAAAAAGGAGACAGAGGAAGTGAGTAGGGGACAAGGGGAGCAGAGAGAAATAGAGTGAGAGAAGGGAGAGGGAGGGAGGGAAGCAAGCAAAGAGAGCAAGACACTCATGCATGCACACTGTAGGCACTCCAGAGCTTTAATTAATGGCGTCAGAGGAAAGAGCACCACTAATGAACACAAGGGACAAACAGGTGATGAGAGCGAAGGGAATACACAGCAGAGGGAGCAAAGAGCACAGAGCAGAGGGAGCACAGGGGCAGAGAGAGCACAGAGCAGAGAGAGCACAGGAGCAGAGAGTGCACAGGGGCAGAGAGAGCACAGAGCAGAGAAAGCATGGGGTAGAGAGAGCATAAGGGCAGAGTGAGCACAGGGGCAGAGAGCACAGAGCAGAGACAGCACAGGAGCAGAGAGTGCACAGGGGCAGAGAGAGCACAGAGCAGAGAAAGCATGGGGTAGAGAGAGCATAAGGGCAGAGTGAGCACAGGGGCAGAGAGCACAGAGCAGAGACAGCACAGGGGCAGAGAGAGCACAAAGCAGAGAGAGCACAGGGGCAGAGAGAGAACAGAGCAGAGGGAGCACAGGGGCAGAGAGAGCATAGAGCAGAGAGAGCACAGGGGCAGAAGGAGCACAGGGGCAGAGGGAGCAAAGAGCACAGAGCAGAGAGAGCACAGGGGCAGAGAGAGCATAGAGCAGAGAGAGCACAAGGGCAGAAGGAGCACAGAGCAGAGAAAGCACAGGGGCAGACGGAGCAAAGAGCACAGAGCAGAGAGAGCACAGGGGCAGAGGGAGCACAGGGGCAGAGAGAGCACAGGGGCAGAGAGAGCATGGGGGCAGAGGAAGCACAGAGCAGAGGGAACACAGGGGCAGAGAGAGCACAGGTCAGAAAGAGCACAGGGCCAGAGGGAGCACAGAAAGAGCACAGGGGCAGGGGCTGATAAAATCAAGCCGACAGCTGCTTACTTATATCCCCTAAAACGCAGCCTCTCTATCTGCCACTGCATGGAGCACCATTACAGCCCCTACAGGAGCACCAGCCCACAAATCACGCTAAGCTAATCCCGCAGGGCTCAACGACGCTAAAAAAATGTAGTCTGAGGGAGCCCAGAGAAATTATTACCAGGCTACGGGCACAATTTGCCCCCCTAAAAGAGTAAGACTGAAGTCAATTCGGGGAAATAATTCTATTAAGCCCGCGTCTAATGGCATAAAACCATCAAGAACAAACATGCAGCGGCCTTACCGCATTTAAGTCCAGACGGATTCTCCCCGCTTAAATCACATTATTCCTCACACAAAAGTGCACCAATTACCGCCATGAATTCAGACTGCAGTTTATTACTCTCCCCTTTATAAACTGATTTCTCGGCTGAATTAATAAAAGTCAGAGCAGGTGTTTCCCCACTCCCAGTACAATGAAGAATACATTTGGTGACATTTTATTTCACTTTATAAATGTGGCCAAACAAATGAAACAGACAAACGTAAGCAGAACTACCTAAAGGTAGAAAGCAGAATTGACAGTGCGCCGGGAATTTGGTGAAAGAAAAGGTAGGCCCCGAATAGCATAAAAGACGATTAGCATTGCTCACCAGCAGGCGAGCTATGGGTCTGCTACAGCTAGAAACAGTCTGACTCCAGGAGCAAAAAAAACACAGGCCTAACTCCTGTGTACTAACAAATCCAAGTGCCAGTATTGACACTGACAATATATCAATGACCATTAAAATAATTTCTTGATTTCACTGCATACACACCAGTTAAAAATTCCAGTCACTTAAAACATGGCTCCACAAAATCCTCAATACAAAGAAACCTCTCAAGGTCTTTTCTAATGCCATGAATTACTGGAGGCAAAAGAATAAAGAAAAACACTTCAAGGGGACACTAGAGGAATCTGGACAGCACTACATGTTACAAATCTCTCAGCCTCTAACATATTAGCATGACCCTACTCACCTTCCCAGTGTACACTGGAGGGTGCAAAACAGTTTTACCATGGGTGATCGCATGACTTCGTTTGCATCCTCTTTCTGTTCATCAATAAATGGCAGTCCTGTGTCCACAAGCACTGCCTTCTGCAATCAAAGTATCCTCACGAGGACAGCCGGAAGGGTTTCAAACATTAAAAAATAAGTAAGTAGATAAATAAATATCAGTAAAAACATACAAATCCAAGTTAGATTCTGCTGCATAACCCAGTAAATTCCAGCTAAAAACCGTAAGACTTCCAGAACTCTTGATCTCAAGAAAATACCCTGCGTCTTTCCACAGAGGCAGAACCGTACTCCACGGACCAGGTAATGGGAAAGCCTAGTAGATTACATAAAACCTAAAGGCTTTTATCAGTTGCCCTTCATGACCTTTGGTCGTCTTTTCATCTAGACTCCCCTGCAGCATCTCTAAGCCATCTTCAGTATTCAAAGACCATGAGCTTCACACCAACATCCCCCCCAAATACCCTTCAGTTTATTGGCTGAAGCCACACAATTTGTGTTTGTCTTCCATCTTGGTTTGAGCCAAAGAGAAATTCTGGTTGATTTTTGCAATCTGGCAGAGATAATCAAGACTCTCAGGATTCTAGATCTTGGTGGTTGGCCTGATGGTCTTTGAGGGGGAAGCTGAACGAAGCAGAAGATAAATTTATGAACAGGCCAACTGTTAAAAAAAAATGGTTTTGGGGCAACCGAGTTTACCGTCTTTGATGTTAAGTTCTTGGGTAGCCAAAAAAGGCAATGTATGAATTCATTTTTCCGTATTATTAAAAATACCCGAGCGAATTGTGTGGCTTCATTGCAGTTAACAATACACTCCACAGGAAACTCCTGAAACTAAATCACAGCAAATTTCATGGTGAAAAACAAAGTACCCAGTGAAATATAGCAAGTACTCGATTCCTAAAGCTTTTTAAGAATAGGTTTTTCGAAATACTTCTCAGTAAGTGTTCCAGGACTGGAATTAATGATTTTGCTCGCGTCAGAACGTTCAGTTCATGAAACTCTGATGACAGACTTGTGCTCACACACCTTCAACAGTGAAGGGAGAGAGGGATTCAAAAAGATGGGCTTTATCCGACCACTCATTTTCCCTGGGAATTTTTACAGCTCGTAGAACCAGAAAGGTCTCACTAGCGTCTAGTGCTGTTCAAGGGAGGAGCCGGAATGGATCCAGTTGGGCTCCGTTTCCACACACATGCTTTCCTTCCTCTAGTTCCCACGTCCCACAATCCTAATGGCCGGATCCGATGTGCAGCAGAGTAAGGCGGAAATGCCCTTGCGGCGAATTCTCATGTGTCAGCGAGTTTCACCTCTGGGAGCTGATGGAAAAAAATCACGGCCCTCTGACTGTTTAACAAGAGCCGACATGGACGATTCGTGACCACAGTCATCCGAAGGCCTTTCCCACTCATTCAACCCTTCATTAATTTATTCAGTCATTCATACTGATGGGAGTTGGTGGACTGAATTGCCCGTAACATTGACACCCACTCGTGACAGACAGAGCCAGCCACCCATTATATTCCATATTCACAGAATGAGAGGCAAAGTTTAAGTGGACAGACTCGAGGGCTGGCAATCCAATGTGGAACAAGGGAAAAAATACCTTCTCCAATTATCTTCTGACAACCTGTACTTGATGGTGCCACCATGTGATGTAGAAAAAATAAATAAATGAAAACCACAACCCCCATGCCCTACACCTCCTGCAAGATAAAAAAAAAAACCACCACCTCTCACTAGCCCTGCTCTGCAGACTGTAGTGTCGAGTGGCCGGCTCGGATGAGTTTGCTGTCAGCACTTTCGGCTTGGGTAACGCCGAGAGAACACGCACCGCGTTTCCCTGCTCGGAATTCCATTTCCCCTCTGACTCCCTCATCACCGCATCGACACCCGAGGGCAGTAATCAAGCCGCTGTGACAGCGACGAGAACACCTGCGGCAATCTGTGGAGGTGGGGGGCAGCTGCCGGGAGAGGCGCTGACGATGGCCCTGACAGTCGCGGAGGACTGAATGCGTCAGACAAGCTGAGGGAACCTGCGGCGTCTCGCGCAGAAAAGGCGAGACCGCTAATGAGGCTGCAGTTCTTAAGTGACCGAGGCTTACAGCTACATATATGCACTCTATTCCTTTAGAGGTACTTGTGGAGGGGGGTGGACTGTGGTTCTATACAAACATGGGCCAAGTCTACCCCTCCCTCCCTCCCAAAGAAAGAGCAAAGCCTTTGACGCGTTCCGCCTCGCTCCGTACAATTTCACGATGCCTGCCCAGCACGCCGTCACCATGCCCTGACCCGGTCGATGCTTGAAACATGTTCAGTTCTCCGTTTAAACATGAGCGCTGCAGCAGCTAGGTTAACCAGCGTTGCCTTCTCATTCCTTTTTTATCCCCCAATTGTCCGTGACCGTACAGCTAAAGGAGTTTGCTGTGGCTGACTCAAACGGGCGGAGCTACTCGCAATCAAGTGGAGCGGAAAAACTCTTCCTTTTCAATGTCAGAGGACAATTTAACGAGTACAGGACTATACCACCCTCTGCCAAAGGCACACAGACCTGCTACTTTGGCAGTAAGCACCAATATTCAAAATGGTCTGCTCCTTACTGCATGTAGAGTGAACCGCCTAAAGATAAATTATCGGCCCTTGTTGCCAAGAAAAAGTCCCAGGTAGGAAGTTTCCTCATACATATAATCACCCGGAAGCAAACAAGTAGGGGAATGCCAGGCGTGCAAAATATCACAAAGACAGAAAATTCACATTCTTAAATCCCCAGCAGCTCTCTACTCACTGGTACCTCTGGCTTTTATATGAGAATCAAAATCGACCAATACATGTTCATCAAAGGTATATCCACAATAGATTATATTAATGTGCATTACCTGTGATTATACTGTAATAAAGTACATTGCCTACACCTGACATCTACATTCTGTAGGCTCCAGATATCCATGTTGTAGAGAATGACGACAACAACATAAAAACAAACAGAAAAATCTTCGCATGTTAGTATGCTATATTCGGAAGGCCTAACATCGGCATTGATAATGGTAATTACGGTGACCATGCTGCTAATCAGCAGCAAAGTCAGGGATTCCTGTGAAATGTTCGGCGAGAGGGAAACTGGAGTATCAACACAATTTTAGGAACAACAAGATGGAACGGAACTTTGGCTTGGCAGAAAACCAGGTCACATGACTACGCTCAGGCGGAAACTGTGGAGTTCAAAAGGCCTATTCCTAAAACTAGAGATAAAAAAAGAATAGAATCACTGTATAACAAGGTAGACACTCTTTTAAAAGAAAAAAGAACAAAAAATGGAGGGGAGCAAAAAAAAACCTTTACGTGACCAAGAGGGGACCCCTGCTCTCCACACCGGAGCCCACTCCAGCAGGATGCAAACAGGGGATACAGGTGCGATAACAAAAGACCAAGCAGCACTAGGATGGGGGTTCATCGGATGAGCCCCCAGTTAATATTTCAGAGCCTGTGTTCTGTTCTCTGGACTGTGGGAGGGAGGGGGGGAGGGGAGGGGGTGGGCTGCACGTGTTGACGATGCCCCCACAGACTCGGGCTCACTCTGACAAGGCTCGGCCCTCTACGGGGGAGCGGTAATCATGGAGCAATCTCTCACCCAGTGTGCAGTTCCGCAGGCGTGCTCATTAAACCAGCTCGAGGGCTCCAAGCAGCAACTGAGTAATTGGAAATAGGGTTCCATTCTGGGGGTGAGGGAGGAGGCTGGGGTTGGGGTGAGTTGTGGGGGGGGTTGGTGGATTTCGCACCCCCATAGAGCCACTGTAGAGGCACAGACAAGGTCACTCCTTAGTGAGCCACTTTACTAAATGTTTGGTTTGCAGAAAATGCTGGGTGCCGTTCCTTTGTGAGAACAGGTGTGCACTGGGACGACGGTCTCTTAACAAATGCCGGGCTTCAATGTCCTCACAGGGTAATACAGTCCCGAAACATCGCTGCCGGTCCACTCGGGGGCAGGTGGGACGTTAGACGAGAAATATCGCCCAAGCGGGAGAGTGAATGGTTTGCAGGTGCATGCATGAGCACTCATGAGTGAGAGCGAGTAGGTCTCTGTGCTTCTGTGTGCGTGTGTATGAGCAGAACCCCGCGCTTGTGTGTGTGTGTGTGTGTGTGTGTGTGTGTGTGTGTGTGTGTGTGTGTGTGTGTGTGTGAGGAGAATTTGTAGCTTGCTTGTGGACAGTGGGTGTACATGAGAAGAAACCTGTGCTTTGTGTGTGTGTGTGTGTGTGTGTGTGTGTGTGTGTGTGTGTGTGTGTGTCTGTGCGTAGGCTCCTGTGCGGGTGAACTCGGTGCTTGTACTTGCATGTGTATGTAATGCGTCTGTGTATCCGTGTATACGTGATTAAGTGCAAGAGCACTGAAATGGTGGTTTTCTACGTGCGAACGAGCAACAAAAGCAGGCTCGTCTGGTCCAACCCGTTCCAGCGTGTTCAAGCCGAGGTGGGATAACAGGGCGGCGCCTGATTATATTTGGAGTACTGGAGTACAACAGGTGTGTTTTCAGCGAGGCCGATCAGGTGTGTTCCGCTATCCTGTAACAGTAAAACCGCTCCCAGTGACAATGTGGAAATACAGTCTTTTCAGTGGAAAATGGCCAAAACAGACCTGTTTGAACCTGAGAGCAGAATCACCAAAACACAAACATTACTGCAAGCACAAGACGCAACAATCATAAAAGAAACAATAATTAAGCAGACTGTCGACTAAACTGGAAGGGTCGCAGAGTTCAATCGTAAGTAACATCCGTGTGAATATCACCCACAAGCAAAAAAAATAAAAAATACACAAATGACTGCAACCCCTTTTATAAATAATGACCTTCAATGGCCGGGATTATAAAAAGACTGCAGTGAAAACACATTTATAATTCGGCTTTTCTCCTTCTTCCTGCTGCACTTCATTTTACTCCCTTCCTCCTCTCCTTTCATCCCAGCGCCAACATAATTTTACAGTCAACTCACGAGCCATTATCAGACAGTGACAACACAGGCCACGAATATTCCTCTTCCAAAAAAAAAAAAAAAAACGGGAACCCATTAACCACGCTAAACGTTGCTATAGGCTCTTTTCCAAACTTTCAAAAGAATAAGTTCAGTAAGAACTTGTGCACTTAACAGCTAAGCCTTGGATCATGTGACTTTATTAGGGGTGAGGACAGAAGAAAGGCGGCATTCACGGCGAAGCCAGGACGTTCGTGATGAATATCCCGAGCGGCGTGATTACCCTCCAGACGAGACGACCTACGGACCGGCGAGGGCCTTTCGTTCAGGCGAAAGGCCAATTCAATCGAATAGAAACACCTTCCCAGATCAGTATCGCGCTAATGGAGTGCTTCAGTCCTTTACTTGGGTGACCTTTTGCATTTTATGTGAGGACTGATTCTACTACAGCTGCCTGGGATGAACTCCGCCGGAAAGCCCAAAGCCAGATCTTCGTGCTAAAGTCGTCAGCTTAGCGTGGTATGCAGGAGGACTGAATAAAAGACAACTGCAGTGATAGATAGAGGAGGAAAATTATTCATCCCTACTGTTTCAGATATGGAGGAGAAAGACTCAGCCCTTGCTGGACTCATTTTGATGATTCCGGCATGTTCCACCACCACGTATCATGGCACAAAGTGCACACACTCGATAATTCCAGTACTGTAGAACTAATCCCAGTTTCAGTAATAGTAAATATATTTCAGGCAGAGAGACCCTGGAACCATTTGTTCCTTAAGTCAAAACTTTGACGGAGTAAGATGCGGCATAAAAATACGTCACGCACACGTTATCAATCTTCTGCTCAAGATGATGATTATGCATAATGAACAGAACTGTTACGGTTCTCTGATGCCAAGCACAAGGCCGCTTGCCTGCAAAAAAACTACCAAAGACCTTCAAACGCATTGTAATTCAAAGCACAGAAAAGTAAATGCATTACTAGAACCTGTAGTTTATTGAATTCAAACAACCCCAATAGCAGTTTCCTCAAAAGTGGGAAATACAGAAGATTCTTTTGACTTTCAGACAAGTCAGACTTCATGCAAGCACATACTCACATAATTTCACTCTTATACAGTAATGTCTGGATAAATTTGATCACCGTTAAAAGAAAAGCTTTATGTGTAATACGCCAGATAGCTCCGCAGTCTTATTAAATTTTAACACATTCTTATTTATTCATGGGGAAAACGACTGACTGTGCAACTCACTCGCATTTCCTCAGCTAAATCATCTTTTTGCGTCAGTTTGTCAAGGGCCTGAATAAATTTGGGGGGCCACTGTGTTTGGTTAATATTCTTTGCCTGAATAAAACACGATATTGCTATGGAAACACAAGGTAAGGCTTTGTTCAAAAGCCCTAATGTAATCATAAAGGCAGCCAGGTGACATGTTTGATGGTGCAGGCTAGAGGAGCAATAATGGAAATTTGTCTCTCGCCAAAAGCCTAATTTAGGAAGACTGAAACCGGCTGTCACTCAGTAAGACAAACCCGCGCTATGCTATTGAATTATTTGCAGCTACTTGCAGGTTCATAAAACAGCTTTATTTACTGTGGTGAATTCTTGAATGTACGCACACTTAAACACGTGCACATACACGCACACGCACACTGAGCCCCGGTTCTTCAGTTAGTCCCACTGACTAGGACATCATGTTGCTTGAAAAAAACTATTAATTAATAAATAAATATACAAACAAACACTGGCCTACCAGAACATTCCCTTCAACACCCTGTCTGTGGATACTACTACGTGAATTCTAGACTGGCCGACTCTCAGAACTAAAATAATTCAGATATAAAAGAATGATTAAAGAATACATTTTTAATTCTATTTCAAATGATGAATAAAATATAATTTACGATGCATACTAAGAACTACAAATATCAACAAAAATGACGAAAAAAAAAATCAATATTCAATTTTCGCTCGACACAACAGAGAAGGGAAAAGTGACAAAGTCTTGCAAAGTGACAGAATGATTTGTTGAGTTAATATCCTCAGTCCGTCGCTATCCCCAACAACTGTCCTACGAGGGATTGATGCACGCCCGATAACTACTCTTCCTACCATCAGCCAATAGATGCGCAGAAAACCCGGGGGCAGCAAGTGTTTATTCACAGCCTCAGTTTCCCCTATCGAATACAGCCGCCAACAGTTACATCCAAAACGCCTGCTCGTGCAATAACGGCTGATGAGGAGCCGAGGCCTCAGCACACCCTTAGGGCACCTTTCCCAGGTCCCCGGTCCAGGGGCAGCGCCCACCCGTTTCACGACAGCAGGATTTTTCAGCTGGCCTGTCTGCAACCGGGGAAGCCCTTTCGGCCAGTCTGAGCGGATACGCTAGGTCGTAATTCCATTATTACATAACCAAAGAGCATTTACACTTTGAAACTTGGCCAAGACTGGATTAACACCATTTGTTATGACTTATCTGAGTCATTTGTAAATAGAGCGCATTCCCTCACCCCTGAATTCAGAGAGAGAGAGAGAGAGAGAGAGAGAGAGAGAGAGAGAGAGAGAGAGAGAGAGAGAGAGAGAGAGAGAGAGAGAGAGAGAGAGAGAGATGCCTTTGTTTAACGAAAGGAGCAACTGAGAGTATCTTGAATAGGTCCGCGCTCGGAGTGTATAAATACACGCAGAGAAGAGCGTTCCGTCTTGCCCACATCAAAAGGCCACCGGGCCGATTTCTGGCCCCGGTCCAGCTCTTGGGTTTTGTGATAGTAACAAGTCTAAGTGTGAAAGCCTGGCACAGCAGTGGAATGAGAACGTCAGTGCTCAAAATTATAGAGCGATCAGGACGACTCCCCAGGCCACCGCGCAGAACCCGAAACTCGGAGGCGATGCGAGGGCGATGACTGACGCTGAACAGAGGGGATGTGCTCAAAAAGTCGTGGGGGCCACACCGTCTCTGACAAGCCCCACCCCCCACAGCAACCCACACCCCCTACAATAAAGACAGACGAAGAGGCTTTGCGACGACATGGTGAGATTTCACCAGAGGTCATCAGGGAAATAATGTGATACAGCAGAGGGATTCAAGTTCTAAGATGGAGGACACTGTGCCATAAATAACCAGGACTGAGGAACCGTTCAAACAGATTATGGCCTTTTTACGCCAAATCATCTAGTTTCGCAGTTAGGGACAAAAGTAATGCAGGGACACTTCATTCAAAATGTGTATTCCAAACAACACCTGATGTTCCCCTTAAGAAATTTCAAGTCACTTCATTCTACTGTACACTGCATATGATGTTTTTACAAAGACACAAACTTCACAAAGATGGTGTTCACCGGAATGCGCGTATATGCATGCATACATACATCAAGATCAGCATTTTTAGAAGAGATGCACGGTAAAGTACGCAAAAAAAAAAAAGGAGACACCTTCTTAGGACAAGCTTTCAACCATAAAAACAATAACAGGAGCAAAATGAGGTCCATTTCGCAGCGTAGGTAGCTGAATGGTCTCCAATGATTATGTTCTTAGCGCGGTGCATGCCTTCAAGTTGGGCCTTAGTCGCTCCATTAAGACAGGGATGGCGCCATAGCTGTATAAACAGCCCATGCCATGCCCTCCGGGGTGACAATTAAATGCTTCCAAAAGGATTTAAAAACCGCAGCCGTTCAAAGTGTGCATGTATTAAAAAACTGTTCTGGCCGATGCCAATGTGCGATTTACGGGCAGTATCCCCCAGGAAGTCTCGCGGCATGCTTGCGCATTAACACATCGCGGTTCCGACCATTAAACGTCCCCTCTTTAGCTTTTCAGTCGCGAACGAGGAGAATTCGATTACACTTAAAAGAAGAATGGAGATAAACACCAGGCCGAGCGCGTTCAGCATCGGGTGCGATTTCACAGCCATTCCCCGATTAAAGCGCCGAGATTTGGGGACCGCGAGTTACGCTTCGATGAGGGGCGATCTGGTGGAAGCACGCGGAAATAAACAATTTGAATTCAACACTTCAAGAACAGAGTTCCTGGCCTCTCGAAGATTCAATCCGGTTTTCCGGAATTTTCTCCCCCACATTCCATTCTCCCAGTAAAAAAAAAAAAAAAAAAAAAAAAAGGATATGCTCCATCTAGGATTTGGTTCCGGATTTTTCCAAAAGCTCCCATTTGTAGGGAGGATTCCACTGGAGCAGTCAGAATTCACACATGCCCAAAGCATGCCTTTATGTTTTAAAAAAACGGGATTCACTGCACCATGTAAAGAGGAGGATTATCATACATATCGAAGGAAACTAAAGAATCTATAACTCCGTAAAATTTCAGCAGCTGACAAACGTTTCTGAGTGAAACGCATGAATACTGAATAGCCAGTGATGGGAATATAGCATGGCAGACCAGAAACTGCTTTGCGGTGCAGACTTTCACGAAACGTGTAGTTGAAAGAGGATGCCAATAATTATGCAGCCTTGGATACGCTACAGAGCAAGCTAGCTACAGCCAATGAGAGCAGGTAAAAGGCAAATAGAGCTGTTCCCCTTCCGTCACGGTTAGACAGACGGGCGCCATTTTAACTGCACCGACTTGTAGTTCACGGTTTGTCCTCTGCAAAAACCCTACAAAGTCAGCAATCAGCGAGTAATCAATTTCTGTAATCAGAGAAAGCGCAGCTCGGGAAAAGGCAGGCTACTTGTGCAGTTCTCCTAATGCATTCACAGCAGGTACGACAGAAGCTCGCTGCCTAGTCTTCAGCACTTCATATATACGGGGCTTACACAACAGCCTCAATGATAGAGGCAACATTTCGAGCTTCCGGCGCCTGAAACGAGGTGGAAATACAAAATGAGTGTGTTTTTTCCCTGAGACATTAGCACCATATGCAGTGGGCTATAATGAAGCACAGGGGAGAATTCCGTGACAAATCGGCTACATTAGCGCGTACATGTGTGCGAGTGGACCTGCAGGTAGGCTACAATGGCTTACATCGGAGCAACATAATTCTGGATTTATCACTGCAGTTTAGCATTGCCACGCTTTTTTGACAGCGGAGAAAACGGCAACACACTGCTGGTCAGGACATGAAACATTCCTGTGAAAATAAAAGAAATCAAGCATAAAAAAGGCTTTAATTTATTATTCTGAATTTTAACCCTTAGAGCGCTGGAATAAATTTTTAAAAATTCAATTTAATTATCTAGTGCTGTTGAAAACCTATCATGTGGCTCCCTGTGGGAGCTCTTTTAAACAAGTAGCCACATGATAGGGTTTCAGCAGCTTTGATTGTGATATCTTACATCATCGAGCAACAATAGCTGCATTTAGCACTCGAAGGGTTAACGGTACATTTGCATTTCGCATTAATATAGTTGCAGGGTATTATTTGCCTCGGTATCTGACTCATTCTTCAGTGCTAGACTGGATTGTTCACAGAATCATTAACACCCATACGGCGCAAAGCAGATTTTTGACATTTTCAGAATGTTAAAGAGCCCAAAAATGGCAAAGCCCTCGAAGATCCCCAGAGGGAGGACCTCTGCACGCCGTCCCAATGGCAAAATAACGCGAATGCACAAACTAAAATAACACATCAAAAAAATTTACTGCTCGTCTTTCATGCATATTGAGGCCATTACCCATCCTGTCGCCATGGCTACCGTTAACATTGCCGCCTATCTCCCCCCTCCCCCCCAACCCCTCCTCGCTCGAGGATGGATGTAATTTTAGACTCCAAACAGCCAGGGGGAGTGGTGAGAGTATTTTGCTCAGGCATCGGCCGGCAACAGATGATAAACTATAAAAATATCCAGGAAGCACAGCGCACGGACTGTACCACCGAGTGCATTTCCCAAGGGGATTCAGCCGTATGGACAGGCCTGCACATGCAGGGTCATTTTACACAGAATTTTGGTGGTGTTCCACCGACAAACACCCCCCCCACAGCTCACTCAGCACAGCAGCAGGTGAGGAAGATGCCATCCACACACGCGCGCTCACACACCCACCCACACTCACACACACGCGCGTGCTCACACTCACACCCACACACACGCACGCGCACATGCCTGCACATGCACACACGGAGCTTTGATGGTTGTTCTGAAAAATTTTAGTACCACAGCCCTATTTTCCTACCCTCAAAACCTAATATTAACCCCAATTCTAACCCCCATACCTAACCCTAACCTGCTCACCCCCCCCCGAAAAGACAACCATTTTACCATTAATTTTACATCTAAGCTTAACCTAGAGCCTAACTCTAATATCTAATCTTACAACACAGACACTTTTAATGATGACTGTGCCTAAAAGCCCATAAATGCACAGGAAGCATCGCCCTGCATCTCCTAGTCGATGAATCCTCGAGGACAGAGGCAGTCAGATTAACGGAGTACACAAGCGTACCCATAGCCATCCCCAAAGACAAGTGACCGAGCCAACAGAACCAGTATAAAACCCACATACACTTCACAAAATACCAGAACCCAAAGTACACCACGAAACGACAATCTCCATGTTCTGTACATTCCAATCCATACACTCAGGATACCTGCTCCACTTCACAAAGGTGCGAACACTGCAAAAACCTTTTCTACTTAGTAAAGGTACTTGAAGCAGGACTACAGGCAATTGATCGTGACCATATAAGATGCCCATTTCAGTGTGTTGCGTAAATCTGTGAGAGAGCTTGAGTGCGCCAGAGCGATAGAAAAGGAGGCAAATTACTAGACGCCGGTCTTGCCCCTGTACGTTCGCTGCATTATGGCACGCCCGTGTGCACACACTCTCACACACACTGGAAATCCAAACACATTACCCCTTCTCTACGCCTGATGCGCAGCGCATTAGCCAAGGCCGCGCCAGTCAAGGGTGACAGAAAGTTAAGTCTGTGAACATGAAAAGTCGGTCTGGATGAAAGCTCCCGAGAAGCCAAGAGCTAACGAGAAGCGAATAACTAGGAGAGAAATAAAAATATTTAAAAAAAAATTTTTTTACAGACATGATTCAAATGAGAGCGAGAGAGAGAGAGAAAAATAATCTTTGCAGATCAGAGTCTTTCGGCTAATGCGTACAACTGGAAATGATCCAACATCTAAAGGCCCAGAGGCACGGTGAGGAATAAAGTTATCGAATTCAAATAAATCTCCCCATCTACCCGAGGCTTTGACACTTAAGACGCGGGATGACACATCAGTGCAATCTTAACTTAGTAAATCCTTTCATGAGCACAGTTTATAGATACCAGCTCGCAGAAAACCAGGCAGCAGTACGCCTTCCTAATCTCATAAAGCTGAGAGCATCCGACGATGCTACAATCTAATCAAACAGAGTTACGCTCAGAGCTGGAATCCAGTGCTCAAATACCCCAGTGTGCACCTTTCTCGTAATGCCTGACTTCACAAACTATCCTCAATTACTACTCAACTCGACATCCTTAAAGATTTCCATCTTTTGAGAGATGGAGGAGGAGGGAGAGAGAAAGACAACCAATACAAAGTGAAGCAAGGGCTCCTCGAACTTTCCCTTTCCTGCTCACGTAGAACAAGAACCTGTAACAAAACTGGGATTTAAATGTAGCGGTTAAACGTGGCCATTAGCTGTTAAATGAACGGAATAGTCTGCACGGTCCACCCATAGTGAACAGACTGCGTTGCTACAGGAGCTCCTGATTGGACAAGGCGACTGCTGAGCCCGCCTTGACAAGCATGTCTCTCGACCAATGGGCTGCTGACAGCTCAAGGAAGCCGAGGGGAGCAGTAGAGGGAGGGCTGCAGCAGGACTGAGAGATGGTGAAATGGCGAGGGCCCGTCTCCGCACCGTATCGATCGCCCGTCGCCTGCGTTTTTCCCGCACGAGTTAGGCGAACATACAAAATATTACACGAAAAGGGGCACAGTCCTCTTCACTAGCTGTAAGAGAGGGCCGGGCAAAGCCATGCGTTTGCTTTTCAGGCTGAGCAAACACTTACGTAACCCTGCCACAATGACGCTGCTACCGCAGTACACAGCAGCAGTACTTCAATATTGTGAAACACAGGCAAAGCACAAAGCTGGGTCCAAAAACTGATCGGCAGTAACAGCCCTGCTCTGAGTGTTGTCAATACCAAAGAGCAAGAACATAAAATAACAGACTCTGGTGATTTTAGTCATGTGTCTGAGCTCCTTTACCCTTCTCTAATCATTAACTTCCCCTTATGGTACAGCCTTCCATGATCAAAGCAAAGTTCAGCTTCTATGCAAATGTTTTTGAAGTCATTCTTTTTCTTGGGTAATTATGATATGTTTAATTTTGCATGTTGCTACTGTAAATTTATTAAACCTGTCAGCCTGCTGTCGAGAAATGAATTTTCTTTTCTAAAATACTGTAATCAGCACAAATGCACTGAATACATCAGCAATTCAAGTAACTCACACCATAAATGACTAAACAAAGAAAAAAAGGACTCCCTGAGGTTATTTATTGTATATACATGCCTCATCTGCACTGTAGGTTTGTAGCTACTGCATGAGAAGGGTTTATGGTAAACATATAGGTGCCTGTATCAATACTGCATTTTTAATTCCACAAAACAAAAAAGTAAATAGTTTATTTCATGCTAGAATAATGGTTTAATTCCAGGCTGATACAAACGCGAATGGAATTTCAAGCATCAATGTCCCCTATCCTAGGTTATTACCTACTGCTCATCTGACTGTTGTTTATACTCCAAATATAAAAAAGCAGTATCAGTAATTAAGGCAAGTTGACAGCAAAGGAAAATTCTGCAATGTTAAGAAGCCATTTAAGTGCTTATGCTGTGGGATTCCAGATAAATATAGCTGAAAAAGTTCTCCGTATGCAAGAGATGTACATGTCTGAGCATGTGTGAGCTGATTGGACAGTAAGGTGCCTCATCTGGCCAATCAAAGCCCCAGGAGTCATATTCTGTCACTGGAATCCTCCTGCCTCAGCATGTGTTATTGTGAACAGCCATTAGAGTTAATGCCAAAGCTTTTTTGCAGCAAACTATTATAAAACATGCAAAAAGCATGTATATAATCTTGCCACTTGTATTACTCACAGGAAGGCTGGATGGTCGCTCCTGCTGGACCAGGCCTATCTCTTCGTGGTTTGACTTCCCGGGCGGCATGGTCGGCTGGTTCCTGCTGCCATAGCTCTCCTGAGGGACCTCCTAAAGGCAACACGACAAGGAGACCGCCCAGAGGGAGAAAATCAATCATATATTCAGCTGTAGTAAAAACAAATCAATGCCTTCTTCTTTATGGCAGGCAGCGGCTGAAATCAGGAAAGAGAACATCAAACACGGCAACTGGACGTTGCTCATTTTGACGCCTCTCATGTTTGTTAAACAGGCGATGACTCACACATAGCGGTTACTGATTGCAGTCGGACTCGGCGCTTAACAAGAAAAATGGCCGCTCGAGGTAATTAGAATCTGAAGAGCCCGACTTGTGCGCTGGCGCCGCACTGCATTAAAAACAGAGAACACCACGTGGTTCTCCTTTGACAAATAAAAGAACTGAGCCGCCGCTCCCAACTTGCAGCCTCGAGCCAGTGCGTGACTGCGAAAAGCTAATGGAACTGGTGTGTGCTAAGAGATGGTCCACAAACATCCACAATGACTGGCCGAAGCAAAGTGTACGTGCAATACTCATAATGTCCCAGTCGACTAACCATACAAAAAAAAAAAAAAAAAAAAAAGCTATGATGTATCGTACCTTACTCTTCTGTGATCCCATTACAACTCACTGGTTCACCATGCTAGCCAAATTTAGCTAAGGCAAATGGACGGAGTCTTACAAATGAGCATTAAACCTTTTAAGGTTCGAAAACATCTCAAATCTATAAATGTAATTTTCTTAACTAGAGATTAATATTGTAATGCTGATGGTACGATCAATAAAGGTAATTGAAAGTAATGGATTCTAGGATGCCGACAACAATTAAGGGTGGCCCTATTCTTCAGATCACCAAAACTCAAACTGGCCAATGTGCCTTATCCAATCAACTCATCAACTGACAACAATCTGGTAAAATTTCCTAATAATTTCAATAAATAGAAATAGGGAAAAGGACTTTCCATCCATCCCCAAACACGCACGCACGCTGCAAAATCCTGATAACGAAAATGAAAGGCAACAAAATCACGCATTTTTTAAATTTTTTTTCCTTCGCGAAACAGAAATGTCAGCCCAGGCCCTCCTGATTCAGTGGAACTGAATGTAATGATGCGTTTCGTTTCTCACAGATGTCTCATGATTCCCGTCCTGACAGACTGGCTCTGAAACTCTGGCTTTGAATGCCACAGACGGCATGTAACAAAGCTCACCCCGTGCGATGGAGCCACGCTAATATTAGCACAACGGAAATATTGGCTTTTTGATTTTAAAAAAATAGAGGAAAAAGTGGGACAAACAGAGCCATCAAGTATTAAAATCCATTCTATTATTAAGCAAGCAAAATATAAAACTAAGGTTTGTACGCACATAGCTTAAAGCAATCCTCAAATTCATGCTGTCAAAATGAACTTAACTCTCTTGGGAGCACTGCAAAAATAATCTTACCAAGCAATTTTGGACTTAAAACACCTATTTGTTTGTAATTTTTCTAAGTAAAACAAATTTTGAGACTAATGTGAGATGATTTTTGCTCATTTCTACATTTGTCCATGGGTAATAAAATTTCACCAGTCAAGCACATGGTAACTTAAAATAAACCAAAACATTTCACTCGTTAGACAAAAAAAAAAAAAAAAAAGGGCTCATAATAAGGTCAAATTACACACTTAGACAGATACTTTTTGCAGAGTGAAAGTCCTAGCTTAAGGCTTGAAACCCCATACAAAATCCAAATAGTTTACACAAGGCCTTCTGGCACTTAGGATTCAGCAGTTCCCATGCCTGACAACCACGTATTTTGGTTTTCAGTTTCACCCGCTCGAAAGTAAATATGCGCGAGTTTGATTCAGGCACCCATGCTACAGTGCAAAGCTATGCATTCTGGCAAAAGGCCTAGAATCTTAATTGCTATTAAACGTTCTGAAACAAATAGCCATGTGCGGCCTTTCCAAAGTAAGCAGAGACAGCTCACTACAGTACAGAAGGCGTGTATTCAAACAATCATTCTTTTAATGTGTTAAATGCATCAAGCAGGCGTGTACAAACAAATGGCAAATCCCTGATTAGCCACATCAGCTCAAAGCCACAGCCATGGAAACGGGGGTGGGGTTAGGGTGGGTGGTTTGGGGGGTGCTGCGACATTGCCGGTGCTAAAATCAAACTCAGTCAGGCACGTGCGTTTACTCAAGCGGAACACGGCGGAATATCTGGGTCACGCGAAGGTCAGCCTCATGCCAGTGTTTACAGTCAGATTATGACATCATCCGCCACTCTCCGCTTCGACTGTGGGAACTGCCGCATTCCAGGCAAGGCTACCGTTTAGGAGGCTTTGACTCGGGGCTGAAATTGAAGAGGGGCTGAAATTGAAAAAGGAAATGAAAAAAAGGTACGGGGAAAAAAAACATTCAATTACCCACCCTGCGATACTGCGACGTTGTAAAATGGCAAGTGTATTCCAGGCTTTTGGTTTTGGCGAGCACCCACAGAGAAAGACAAAAGGGAGGCTCCGAAATAGAAATATTCTGCGGGGCAGACTCGAACGTCCCCGCTGAGAGACGCAGCGGAGGCCATTTGACGCTTTTGTGTCTCGCTCCAGGTAAATCGCTTGAGCCCATTTTCAACGTCTGCGCGGAGTTTTATCGCATTTAACGGAGACTCCTGGAAAAAAAAAAAAAAAGAAGCCCCATCTTCGCCATCGCGAAGGGACACAAATTCGTGGCAGTACGTGGTCTCGCCGAAAGCCTCCCTCCTCGAGACTGAATGCATTGCAATAGACAATCCTGCAAGGATACGTAAATCCAAGACGTTTAAATAACCTCAAACTTACAACAGAGCAGCATTATATGAGGGCGTTCAGCATCCAGAGGTGGGGGGTGGGGGGAGGGGGTGATAGAGTGATAGGCTGGCCTCCTCCCCCCCATGGTGGAGGAGGGAAGAATGTTCATAAATGCACCAGCTCACGCAAAAAAATTTGAGGCCTCAGCCATGGAAAAAACGACTTCTACCACAGAGCTAATCCCAAGAGCGGCCCGCCCTCTCCCCCCAGGCTCCTCCCACGTCAGCGGCGGTGACCGCGGCGTTGTCGCACGGGCGGCTCGCAGCGCGAGCGCTCCACGCTCTGCCGAATGCATTAGTCATTCCGACACCTTCAGATGCAGATCTGCTCCGAATCTCTCCCGCTAATGCCATTAATATTCATGAAAAATTAAACTTAATTGCGTGTCTTTAAAAGTGCCCCGTACCCTGGCACGTCCCGGGGGCCTAGAGCCAGTCGTTTCACATTTAACTGCGCGGTCTCGTCCGTGTCTGATAATGGCAGTTGGCTTGACAAAGAAAGAGTGTGTGCGCCAGGGTGCATGCGAGTGTGACTGCCCACGTATGCCCATGGTGAGAGAGTACACGCATGTGCATATGAGCATCTACGCCCGCAATGTGTGTGCACATACGTGTGTGAGCATATGCAAATGTATGCCCATGTTATGAGTGTACACGCTTGTGTATGCGAGTATGCGCATCAACGCCCATGGTGTGTGAAAACGCACGTGTGCGCTTATGTGCATGTATGTCCATGGTGTGAGTGAACGTGTATGTTTATCAGCGTGCGTGCGTTCGCGTGTACACGTACGTGTGTGCGAGATGGATAGAGAGTGTGTTTGAGTGTGTGTGTGTGGGGGTATAAGCGCGAGCGAGTAAGAGCATGAGAATGCGTGTGAGTGCGCGAGTGCAAGTGAGTGGGAGTGTGTGTGAGACAGAGAGAAACTGCACAAACGCGTGAGAGGCGAAGGGGGGGTGGTTTAGCGTCGAGCTCAGCAACAGAAAAGCCGATCTAAGGCAACACCCACTTCACACAGGAGCACCTCATTTGCAGCTGGGAACCAATGAACTGTCAGCACAGTGCCAGCTTTACCATACCACCAAAATTATGTCAACATACCCAAAAAAAAACACAACAACAACAACAAAAAAAACTTGCTTTTCCTCCGATGGCGCCTTCATTACTGAAGCAATTTCAAATAACGTGGAGCCTGGCGAAGCCAGAGCGCTGTTGCCAAGGTAACAATGCAGCTCGTTCTAATTTGATAACGTTGCAAATGAACACAGATTATAAGGGCAGGCGGCTTCAGTCTCGCTTGAGTTTACCGTTGAGCTCAAAAACAGCAATATATAATGTGACAGGCAGTCCAGTCCTCCATTTACATTTTTCTGAGAAACGCGTGTTAAAAACCAGCATGTAGTCAGAAGAACATCATCTGTATGATCTCCGTTCTGTTGGTATGGAGTCAATATAATGTAATGTAATGGGCGAAAGCAGGGCGCAAAATTAACTTTTGTCCACAGGCCAAATGGCTAGTGAACGTTCAAATTTTACCAGCAACTCAATAGATCACCATTGTTTTTTGGCTGGTGATGCAGATCTGGCTGGTGACTGATTGCTAATTTTTGGTCCCTGGGTGACAGAGATTTGAGGCCACCAATGAGGAAACAGTATTTTTGGTGTGTGGCGATTGAAAAGCAGGGCCCATGACAGCTCCTGAAATGCCACGTTTTTGCCAGGGATATTATTTCCAGGACACGTAGAGAGAACAGTCACCGTATATCGCGCGGTCATCGCCCAGTCACTAGATTGCATGGGCATATTTATACTGCACCCCAATCATTTAAAACTAATCAAGAAAGTCAACACTACACCCATAGGGACAGGAAACTGGACTTGAATGACGGAATGTCCATTCGTCTCTTCTCCTTTATGACATCGTCCAGTTCCGAAAGGGCCATCCAATCAGAGAAGAGCACTCATTTCCAGTGATCAGGTAGATTCTCAAGCCAACGAAATCCAGGCTGACTTTTAAAAAGGTCACGCCAATCAAGAGCAGCTCCCGCTAAATTGCAGAGCAGAGACCTTTCGCACGGACGGCTCTCCAGGTCGCCCACTTCTCCACACTACGCCCTCCCATTTCCTGTGGCCTAAGCCCTTCCATTCCAAATGTCCTAATTATGCAGCTAATTAAAGAGTCCTTCGCTGATATTCAAATGGGGACCAATTAATGATGGTGCACTCGGAGCGGCCCTTCTCTCCCCTCCACGAGTCTTAGCGAGAAGACGGTCTCTCTCACTCCTCTGGTTGAAGGACAATATTGAGAAGACAGCCACCCCATGTGGGATTCTTGTTTCGTTAGCGGCAGATGAGGACGGAGGACATTTACTGTGACGGCTTCTCAAATCAATGACCAATAAAAACACAGGATGCCCATAATTCTTCAACAAGAAAACAACAAAGGGAACTAAACCACTTAAACCAAACGCTAGAACGACCCCCGTGGTACAAGAGGCAAATAAAACTAAATCTCATTTACATGAGAAAAGCAGAGACAACAACTAAATAACTGAGCTCATTATTTTGCTAAACATCCGGAAAACAGACTCAACATGTTGTTTTCGGTGGGGGAAAAAAATTAATAGTTATGACTACGCGTTATGTTGCCGTAAATTCAGACAGGTGGCACTGCGCTTTAGCGAAGAAAATCTCTTATCCTGCTAAGAACGCTGCTGTGATGTGTTTCGGGAGGTCGTAAAAAGCTTGGTGTATGCTGACAGACAAGATGCAAAATGCAATGCTGGGTTATTGAAATGGCAGATGGGAACACAGGGACCAACAGAGGGAGGTGGAACCCAGCCAGATCGGCAATATCACTCAGTGTAGAGGTAGTACCTGAAGGCTACAAGCACAGCAGCCCAACCCAAGAACATTCCAGACACCAGACGTCCAGACATGGGCTCTACTGCAAGCACTATGACTTGCACAGGAAACTATACATTGCGCAAAAATGGTTTTCTCTACAGTCATTACTCCATGGGCTGAATATAGAACAGGCTGCCAAAACTAAGCACAGGGAGTCATCTTAGGATATCCTGTATCTTTAGTGTGGAATAAAATTTTAAAAATTGCACAAGATTACAAGTACTTGGCACTTCTACCTTCATTAATTTCTCTGGATCAGAGGTTTTGGGATGAATTCACAGCATTTTGGGGAAATATGTGATTTAAGACAAATTTAAAATCCTCATTCTTTTACATTTTCTGCCCCTTTGATTGGTGTAATATCACCCTGAAAGCATTATGTGTCGTTCTTCAATCCACCGTCCCATCACCAATGATCAACAGACAGAGCAGGTCAACCAAGAGAGCGAAAAATTATTGCACACTATAGCTTAATATCGCATGACTTAAACTGTTGGAACAGTATTGTTCTATTATAAACTAACTGACGACACAAACTCACCTCAGCTATCAGCCGCAGAACAGCCACAAGGACGAACAAATAAAAACTCCAACCACCTAGATAAGCCGACTCCTTAAGGAAAACCTTAATAGAGAGCCAATGACATGATACTCCTAAAGGAAAGGATTGATAAACGAAGAAAAAAAACCCCATTAATTGAGAGATATGAGTTCCCAAAAAACCTCATATATATCTGTCAGGAAGAGCAGGACTCTGATGAGCAGAGGCGAGCACGATTGCCCCATCGGAATAGTCCTTAATCGGGTCAAACTGCGCCTCTGACTCGGGTCTTATGGGGGGGGGAGCCGAGCCGCATCCCTATTACTTCTCAGGTACAGCTCATCTTCCGCCAAAACCCATTTCACCTTTGGAGGAAATTCAGCCCCTGGAAATATGCTTCATTCCTGGCCTAAAGCGGCCTTCCCGCCGTAATGCGGCCCATCACTCCAACAGATGACAGGGAAGAGCCCGGCAGTGTCCTTAGCCCGGCCCAAAGCTGTACTCATGTTCACAGACAATTCCCCCAAGTGGACATTTGGCAAGGAAACAAGATTTGTCTTCGTTCCCGTACACATAATGGGAGCGGTTCCTTTCGTCCAAAAGCCCTGGCCCAGACAGCTTCCATTCACAATGCCAAAGACGCTTCGGTTTTGTCCTCTCAGGAACAAATTTAACAAATTTTCATTCAACATATAAGGGAACGAAATTAACGTAGGAGAAATGTTAGGACGTTTTGAATTTTGCATTTTTAGTAACAAGCGGATTCTACTTTGAAAAGCGGAAGCCCCACATCAATGCACTAGGCAAGCACTGGCCACACATTCATATTGAAAGCAGGACTTTTAATCCATAAAGAATTAGAAGGTGGAAACCATTCCAAAATGGTGGACCACAGCCTGCAGGTGCCGACAGGGTAAAACAGTTCGATATGATCCTGGCACAAACACACACACGAAAATTTGCAAGGATGCCAATGACAGAATTATTTAGGCGAAGACAACAATATTTTTACGTCAGGATTATGACTTGGCCTACGCCCAATTTTATATTTTCGATAGCGTCGACGTAAATGCTGCATGGTCTCAATGAGCAGGGGGGGCACTGCAGCAAGATATGATGCACTTTATTGAACCCCGTGGGGTAATTTGTCCTCTGCATTCAACCCATCCTGTAGTTAGGAGCAGTGGGCAGCCACAGAGCAGCACCCAGGGACCAACTCCAGTTCTACAGCCAGTGCTTTGGTCATAGGTACTGGTTGGAGTGTTCCTATGATGCATGTTTTTGTGGGTGGGGGAAACCGGAGTACCCAGAGGAAACCCACGCAAACACGGGAAGAACATGCAAACTCCGCACAGAAAGGCCCCAGGCTGGGTTCGAACACACAACCTTCTTACTGTGAGGTGACAGTGCTAACCATGTCAGTCAATTCATGTCAGTGTATCCAGAAATTTTGGGAAGATGGCCAACATGGTTCTTGTGGTAACGAGACACCACCTGTAAATTGCATCATCTACAGACCTTCACATAAATATAGTGAGAGACGAGTACAATGAACACAAAAGAGAGGACAGGAGAAGTGGAACGAAGATTATAAAGCATGAAAAAGCTGAACCATTACTAAAAGATCAAATTAATTTAAACTTAAATTTTGTGAAATGTATTATCTGTCCACACAGCCCCCGTTCATTGGTATTATGTGTGAATTCAGGCTGAAATGCTGTCAGGGTGTGAAACATGGAAAATTGAATAAAAGTAAGAGATAATTAAACGTACAGTTTGTTCATAATGCCACAAGACAGCAGCACCACCCCCCAGCCAACCCAACAGCGGCCCATCTTTAGCCAATTTCATCCCAGAGAAAACCAGGCACTAGCTTTTCAGCTGATACAGTCAATGAGCGCAAGAAGTGCACTTAAGTCAGGTGCAGTCAGTCCTGAAGGTTTGGTGGCAGAAATCACAAAAACTAACAGGTCATGATACATGCTGCAGGCACAAGGCTTGTTTTCCAACAATATGTTTCGCCAAGCCGTTGCTACAGTCTGCACTTTGTTGGCTACGTCTTGTGTCTTCACTGTAAAAGATCATTAGTTAAATACTAACTGGAAACTGTAAAAATAAGGACAGTACTCAAACTCAACTCATTTTTGCACTCAGATGAAATATAGGCATGTGATTGCAGCAAATACCTGTGACTAATCACATCAATGTACTGCTTTACAAGAAAGCAGAGACTGAAGGTTCACTCCCATACTGCACCATGACAAGGAAAAAAAAAACAGAACATCTAACCAATTCCCAGGCTCACTATCAAAAGCTCAAGAAATCTATTCACGTTTCCTCTATTCGGGAATCTACTTTATATGTCTTGCTATTGAAATTCATGTTACAAGCGGTGCGTTACAGTGAAAAGTACCTGAGCCCTTGTCAGCCAAACCTTAGCTTGTGCACAGCATGCCTTAATTCTGCAGTCAAGTCGGGAGAGGGGTAACAGGAGGGACCTTGTAAAAAAACCTAGACACATTAACAGCTGAACAAACCAGGCGAGGGTCGTCACCGCGCTACGTTACACGACCTATTCTCGACCCCAAAAAAGTCAGCTGTCGCAGCTTTGCGGTGTTTAAGCAATAAAGAGCCAGGGTTCGGACCACTTACACAGCTATCACAGCCCATATAGCAAGAACCACCCCTATGCCTCTTGACCCATCAGCCTCTGCGCCGTCAAAAACTTGCAGATAAAAAACCTTTTGGGGCAGGGAATCGAGAGGGGCACGGTAATATGAGCATAGAGTTGGCCATTTGTACACTCTCCTCAGCGATTACGCCAGATCCCCGGAGAATTCTACACAAGGTCAACGTCTTACGTATACAGCGATCACCCCCATTTTTGGATACATCCCACACGCCACATTCCCCCGTGCTGCCTGTTTGTAAACCAAATGAGCTGAGGGGGTCACCCACAGGTCAGGGTAGTGTTTTTTTTCTCTCCAGACTCTCCTCCAGGTTATTTACTAGACATGAATACAAATAACCCTGACCGCCCTGCACTATACCTTAAACATGGGCTGCCAACACGATGATTTAATAAAGACGGAAAAGCTGGATTTCATTACAGCAAGTGGCCTTTGGGAGAGAAAGAGAGCAAGAGAGAGAAAGAGAGAGAGAGAGAGAGAAGGCAGAAAACACTGAAACTCTTTACACAGTCACATTTAAGGACAAGCCCTTCTGTGATGCACAACCAAGGAAGTGGGGATGTTTTTTCATGTTTTCAACATTATTTTCCACATTGACCATTACTTCCACAAAGACAGTTAAATTATGTAAGTACAGTATCAACTGGTTCATTGTCAGTAGTGCGACAAAACCTCTAAAATTCTTAACAGGGCAAGAAGAAATGTGAGAATTACAAACTGCTTCAGGCCCAGCAGTGAATGAGCACCTACATTTCCATTATGGTCACTGAACATGACAACATGGAAATATTAATTCAATCTGCACAACTGATACCAAAACGCCATTAATGACACTGATGTCCCACATGTTAAATGCAGCGTACATCTTAACCTGTTTACAACCACAGCTACAGGCAACACCATCTTCCAGCAACAGTGAGATAGCCCATGCTTCTCATGGACACATAGTTAGTGACAGTCATGGTGAAAATGGAGGACTTTTCCAAAAGGTGAAGAACAGGAGCAGTGCTGCCCATTTTCAAGCAGTGGTTCTCAACCCGATTGCTGAAGATCAACCATCCAGTAAGATTTATTCTCAAGCCTGATGTGGCACTCCCGATTTGGCAAAGTAGTGGCTTTTCAACATCTCCAGCCCTTGACTAAGGTGGAGCTACAGCAGTTGGACTGAGAGCCTACGGTCTGGATCTCCAGGAAGAGGGTTGAGAACCATAGGTGCAAAGCCATAATAAGGACAGAGATGCAAATACAAGGTCTGGTCTACCAGCGTAGGGAGGGATTGTGGGAGAAACAGGCTCACCTGCTGGGGAGGGGCTCGAGGCTGCATGTAGGGGGGTTGCGCGGGCGTCGGCGGAGGCTGCTGCTGTTGTTGTTGGGGCTGGCTGAAGTACGGGGGCTGGCCCTGCTGGCCGTACCCTCCCATTCCCTGCTGGCCGTATTGGGCAGGCATCTGCAGAGAGACACAGCCAATCAAAATGGAGCTTTGCAGTCAGGAATGCTTTCACTCATAAACCCTGCTCTTGCCCTCTATGACATCATTACAGACTTCTCTTTCACTCAGGTAGCTGAGCCTCCCACACACTCAAAGGCATTATGGCTCGCTGCCCTCAGGTCAAAACCATTTCCTCCACACCAAGTTCATTAGGCCTTTGTCTCTCCAATGTTCTGGCGAAGGGGTCAAGTGCCAAAGTCTGAATCAACCGCCTCGAATCTTTCCATCAATTCGACCGCGTCTTGCGCCCCAGCTAATGTCAAGGGAAAATTCAAGTCACAGCGAGCAAATCAACTAGGTGTGCAGATGCATTCTTGGAAGGAACTTGTCAATTGACCGAGGTCGACCAATCACGTGAAAAAACTTGGGGAGTCTCAGCAGTCACGGTTAAGATACTCGCACGTCGCGCAATTTAACAGTACAGGAGCTGTCAGAGATACTGGGCAGAGTTCACATCCTCTCAGCCTAGTCCGCCAAAGTTAAGTTCTCATGGACACACACTCTACTGATCTACAGCTGGTGAACTTCAATTTAGAGCAGAGCTTTTGGTGCAGCCTTTAGAAAATGAAGTTCTGTCAATAGTATGCTCCTGTGGTGCTAATGATCGGACAGCAGTTGTGAGCTATATGGAATCAAAAAGAACATGTATGCCAGGTATTAATGACTAAAAGTCTAAAAATGGGGGAAACCCAGGAACGATGATGACAAACTGTTTGTCATGCTCTAAATAAAGAAACTTCACTTGCAAATTCAAGGCCGCATCTCTTTTTAAAAACAGAATTAATCACACCATTTCTCATTTTTGCCCTTTCATTTTGTCCCAGTTAATTTTCCATGTTGCAATTCAGGGCACACTTTTCACTTTTAAGATGCACATTTTATCTAAACCATTTTCACAGCATTAGCACATATGAACACAATGCATTAAAGTAGGGCGACTAGTCTTCAAAATGTCTGCAATTGCATACTTGGCCACAGAAAAAGCAAAATTAATAAAAAGTAATCAACACCACCCACAGCAGTGATTTTGTTTCAATTGCTTTCTCCAGGGCGTAATTTTTGGCATAACCTTCCTCGTTCCCTTTCGCGTGCGCCAAGTCAATTGTTATCGACAGTCACCTACTTGCAATTAGTAAAATTAGTGTCACGCACGTTTTTGCGGGTCAGATTTGTGAAACAACGCCGTAATTGCATGCGCTATGGTCGTGCACCAAGCACAGACACAGACCAAAAGGCCGTTAATTTCTGCTTCCTACGTACTGCATCTAATGTCAATCAATATGCACATCACTTCCCAATTCTTTTATTGGTTAAATCTTCCTCTTCACTCAAATTAGCCTAGTTTCCTCACTACAAATGAAATGCACAGAGACCATTTAATACCATTTTGAAAAGCCAAAACAATTTCCATCCAAAAAAAAAAAAAAAATCATCTGCAACGGACATTTTTCATCAGCGATTCCATGATAATGAAAAACTGCAGCACTAATTATCTGGTTCCACTGTCTGATTCATTTACGTGACGCTATTCAGATTAGGAACTTTGCTCATGGGCACCACTGAAACGGCACACCAGGGATTTCAGCCAATGACGCTCCAGATACAACACTGGTTCCATTAGCACAGCACCACACTGCTGGCCCAAATTTTTTTCACATTCCATTTACTCCATTGTCTTCTCACTTTGGCGCCAAAAAACTAGAGGTGCAACATTACACCGATACAGTATCGTATCGCGATACAAAGCCTCCGATAAAATACATTGATTCGGAGGACGTGTATCGGGATACAGAAGGCTTTTTAAAATAGTCCACATATTTTCTTAAACCCAGAAATTACAACATTTTCTATTGCTTTAAATGAAAACATAGTGACCTGCCTCATATTCCACGCACTTGAATCGCTCCAAGTGCAATTTTTTGAAGTGTTGTTTCAACTTGTTTGAGGTTTCCAGACTTAAGAAGTTTCCAGACTTCACGTTAGCTACTAATGATAAGTAGTTTGCAATATGACTGTTTCTTCTCGTGAATAGTAGTGGAGACCTATTCAGCTTTATCAATTTTTTAAGTTGAAGACATTGACCTGAACAGTAAACACACAGTGGTACCTAAAGGTAAACTAACTGTATTCCTTTGTTTTAATAAACTTCAAAAGCCTTGTCTTGGGAAATCTTTCAGTGTTGCTGCTTACTTGTAAGTAGAAAGAAAATCGCAGTAAAATAATTTGTAGTGTATCGGGATATGTATCGTATTGCGACCTCTGTATCGGGATACGTATCGTATCGTGACCCCACCGTATCGTTACACCTCTAGTAAAAACGTTCCACTCCATCCACCATAGTCGGCTCTTATTAGAATAACGGGGCCACGTCTCTTCTGGATCCGACAGCCAAGGCTCACTTAGTACCGTGGGCTCCGTCTCTCAGGGTTAACTCGAAATGAGTGCAGCTCTCTCGGTTAGCGGCGAAGATGAATAGAAAGAAATAGCTGCCTGACAGGTTGAAAGCGGTCACGACCGCTCGGCGTACTCTTAGAAGCTACGGCACTGACACGTTGGCGGTACCTACTGTTCAAGGTCAGTTTCCTCACATCAGAAAGAGAGACGCCTTAACGTTCAAATGAGTCCCACCTTCCTGACCGCACTCAAGAGCCACCTGGCTGAAACAGAGGGACTTAGTGATGGGGGGGTTAAAACATGGTCCCAGTTCCACCAGGAGAAAGGGGGTGGCAGGGCCTTTTTATTTGTAACGAGAATGGTTGTGAACTGCAAAGAGACCCCCCCCCACACTCTTCAGAAGCCAGCGGCAGAATCAACTTAAGATGGTCTCACTTACTTCCAGCCCACTTTCAAGCCTTTGATCTGACTGTTGAGAAATGGTTTTCATTTGATTTTTTCCCTGCCATGAAAAAGGCTCACACATTCCATACCCTCGACCGAGTTTACAAGCGCTCGAAACATTTGTTCGCCCAGCTGACCGTCACGAGGAGGGATTGCTCCGTTAACCCCTCAGGTACTGTGGTACCTTTTACAGTCCAATTTCCATGACCCTTAGACGCCTTACAGCGCACTCGACACAGGTTTAAAACTGACAGCAGGGGCACCTGCCACAAGGGGTGGGCAATACAGCGAGGGAAAAATACAATCTTGGCTATTTTTTTCAGATAGTTTAAGGAGTACTTATGTCACAACATATTGTTAAATGACTCGTTGGCTAGCATACAGATAAATATAACTATGGGAACAGATAAATACACATAATCATTAAACTGTAATGAGTACACAAAAGGTTTGCCACAAAGGCTCATACATTTCATGTCAGTGCTTCATTTTTCCAAGTATAGCTCTCGGGACAAAATTAAAAGACCACATGAAATTTTGAGCTTTGAAGATTACAGCACAGGGAATGTGTCTGTGGAAACAACTTCTTTAATTTTAACGATACTTCTGAATGTTTACTAGAACTGCAGACTGAGAATTCCTTCTTTTGAATAACCAATATAAACCATTTCCTTATTGTCAGAAAACACAGGAGACGTATATAAATATACGCATGGAAACATAGTAGTTCACAGTAGTACATTTCTGGGGATACTACACCATGTAAATGTGAGCACTGCCAGTTTTCAGTTATGTTATCGTGCAATTACAAAGCCTGGGCCTCAGTAAACCAGGATTCGCGCTATAAAGCGTATCATGCCTGGAGCTATACTGACGATGACAGAATCGCCTTATCGCCCACCTCTTCCCAGCTAAGCCAGACTAAAAATAAGCTGATAGGAGCATTCGTACCTCTATTCTCCACCCAACAACATAAACAGAGCCACAAACTTACACATCGATCTTAGACCTCATGTTTTCTTACAACTACATATTGTGAACGTGAAGAGAAGTGTAACTCTTAAATGGAACGAGGTAAATTGGAGCCAGAATATTAATGCTGGAATTGAAAGGCGTTTCAACTATATCATTATCTACAATCAGTTAAGTCCACTGATAAACGCGGAGTTCATTTTGATGCGTATGAGGAATTAATTTTGATGCGTAAACGCAGCATGCTGTGTAAATAAGAAAAAAGGATGCTTTAATAATTTTTTCCCCCCTCATGAAAACTAATCAAACATCAGGGCGTAAATGTAAGCACTTAGGATGAAAATCAATTAGTGATGGTAAATCCATTCTTTCATGACCGGCTTGTGGGGCTGCTGAACAGGCTGAAGCAGATTGTGATGAGTTCTTCCTGAGTGAGGCTAATGTTTTTTGCACCCTCACATCAGCAAACTGAGTGAATTTGGACTGATTACACCCACACACACACACACAGGTTACAAACGGGCGCGTACAAACAAACACACACCCCTTCTATAGACCTTCATGTTGTTAAATCTGTCACTCCACAGTGTGACAAAATGGAACCACACTGTATAAAAGACTAGAAATGTAGTTACCCGTTTCTCTCGCTCATTTTGAATGACTGATCTAATCAGATCTGAATTTTATTTTTGTGCGGATGAGCAGATGTTATTGAGGTTTGGCTAAGGGGGGGTGGGAAAGACATATCCACCCTTCCATCGTAAACATCAGCGAGACAGAATCTGGTCTATGACGGTAATCCCAGCACGTCCTTCATAATTTATAATGAGAGACAAAAGCCTAAATTAATTTAGCATAATTCTGTCTACAATTGAAATTTGGCAGCCACCTTTCCGATCCACAGCAAACTGGTTTTGGGTCATTCCATGCCAAATCACCTAATTTTCAGGAAAGTCCCCAGGTGACCCTCTTAGATTTTGCTGAAACTCCATGAAAATGTTCATATATGCAAATAACGAACACACAGAAAATTTCAGGCCGAAAGTCCAAGCCGTTTTGAAATTATGGCTGTCCGAAGACCCCCCCCTCTTTCGCCGTCGCGCGCTGCGTCGCGGATTTTTTTCATTTTCAAATGATCATATTTTTGGATTTGAAAAAGCTACAAAGCTGAAAATTGCTACCTGGGGTAATTTGCACACAAGCTTTCAGAATCTGCAATCAAAAACAGTGTATCTTGCTTTTTTTTGAAGATATGGGCACCTGAAAATGAAAGTTTTTTCTAGCGGAAATTATTTTTGCGATTTTTAGGCTTACCTGGTGCCCGAACCATTGATCTGAGGATACCCAAATTGCTGATACATAATCTCTACATACAGCTAAATAACTCCCTGCAAGCATAGACTTATAAAACAATCAGTAAAGGTATGGCTAGGGTCCAAAGTTGACTTTCACAAAAAAATCTCAAAAATCACCCCTTTTCGGGGGGTCGGTTGACCTTGTGAACAGTTACTCAGGGTAATGAAATTTGCACCACAGAATTATATGTATCTGACGGCGAAAGAGGGGGGGTCTTCGGACGGCCGTAATTTCAAAACGGCTTGGACTTTTGGCCTGTTTTTCTGTGTGTTCGTTATTTGCATATATGAACATTTTCATGGAGTTTCAGCAAAATCTAAGAGGGTCACCTGGGGACCATTAGGTGATTTGGCATGGAATGACCCTTTTCTATTTTTGCAAAATTGCAGAATGAAATAAGGGCCATTTCAAAGTAGTTTCCGCAATGTCATCTCCGCAACAGACCCCTCCACTGATTTCTTTTAAAATTTCACCAAAGAAGGATGTGTTGTTTCCCTAATGACACCCACATTTATTAACTACGTACATCTCATCACTGCAAGCGTAACCAAGATGGTCACATTACCAGGCAATTCAGAGAGATGTCAAACAAACGTTGTGCAACCAAAAATGTGCAATTCTCTGACGCTGTCAATGCAACACAGTCGTTTTTGTTGTCATTCATATCACATCTGAATCTGAAATGTTCAAAAGAGAATAAATGAAAGAAAGTTAGAGTAACCTTTACCCGGACGTGAACCCTTATAGGTGTTAACAAATAACTAGCAATTCATGCCCTTCTTTGGTTTCTAAATGTAGCCTCCACAACATGCAAAATATGACGGAATGAACCATAATCAATAATATTAGAATCGAACAATAGATTTTAGGAATTAGTAGAGAAATATAGAACATAGAATATTACTGGAATACAGAAATTTCATTAATCCCGCGCCAACTTTAAAACTGAAAATCTATAAGCCTCTAAAAACACTCAGCAGCAACTAAATTGAATTTGGTGTCAATTAGCATCGTACTGTTCTTTCCAGGCTACTGCAATTATTTCAGGCCAATTAAACTCCAAGTACAAGTTCTTTTTTTAGTCACTTAATTGATTATATGGTAATTAAATCAATTTGGTTCTTTCTTCTTTTTTTTGAGACATAAGGTAGAACGCAGACTGACACTTCCTCATTGGGCAACTGTACTAAATTTTCATTACATGCACGTCAGTTCACATTGCATTTTGGAGGTTAGGCTACTATATTTCAAGTCTGGAGGGGGCCTCATTTGGGCGAACAGTATTAGATTGGGCTCAGGACTCAAAGGGTTAAAATGGGTCGATTTGTTTCAACGAGACCTAATATTCTGCCTTCCTTTTGTACGTTGGGTTTCCTCATACAAGTCGAAATCAGGGTTGACAAAAGGATTCAGGGAAAAAAAAAAAAATCACGGCTCAAAGCAGCCTATAAGCACAGGGGGGCTCGTCAACAGAGCGCATCAGGTCGGCTACCCAGCAGGCTACGCCTTACGTCCGCCGCCGACCGCAGTCTCTCGGTGAGAGTGCAATTTCCATTTGAAGCACATAATGATGGTGCTGCAAGCAACACTTGTTGACCCCATTAGGCAAGCTCAAAACTGCAAAACTGGACACCTTCGGGAAAAACCATCGAGTCCAGAAAATCCCAGCTTTGTTAACTGCATTGTGCTGCTGTCAAATAGACCAAAAAAAAAAAAAAAAAAAAACTGTATTTCGAAGGGGGCTAGGGGAGGCCCGTGAATTTACTCTTACCACCACCGTGTGGAACAGTTCTAATAAATGTACCTCAACATGCCTGCAGTAACACAAGTCTCCTGGCAAAAAACATTCAACATTTTTCCTCCTTTTTTTTTTAATGAGATTCATCAGGCATGTGTAAGCTTTTTAAGCTGTATTTTTTTTCCTGATGTTTTTCTTTTAACAAGGACATAAATTCCCTCCAACGGTGGAAGGCTTGCCAAAAATGAGCAAGGGTAGTAATTAAAGTAACAAATGAGACGGGGCTGCAGGAACCATCAATGCTTGTTCCGTTTCTCACTAAATAATCGATTCTGGAACTTCATCTATTCTGCAACAGGAAGACACTTAATTAATCAGCCACCTTATCAAGGCGGCAACCATTTTTCCCCCTTTTGTCTCCGTCTTTCTGAGTATCTTTATGTCTGCCGTTTCAATTGCCATTCGGTTATGCCTGAGGCTGCCCAAGGTAAAGCGTGGACCAGGCAACAGCCATGCCAATCACCCATCAACAACGCTGAGATTTTCTCACAAATTCACTTACTGGGAGGATAATGACTTCAAACAAGAAGCACGGCTTGATATTCAGTTGAGTCATGATGCCCAGAAATAGGTGCCGTAACATTTTCTAGTTATTTTTAGCGTAATTTGCAATCATCGTGTACAGCTACTGGACTAAAAATAGACACGGTTACTTCATGAGATTCCAATCCCCTCTGCGTTTAAAATATCAGGGTTCAAGAGAAGAATATTTCAGCTCTTCAAAGTTCCCTCAAGGTTTGATGGTCACAAACATTTGTATTTGAGAAGGAAATGGCAGCCAAACACATCATGCATAACACCACTCAAAATCACAGGTCAATTTCTGCTAAATGTCTCCGTGGTTATAGTTACATCTATTTTATTGCACCATGAATAAGACCATAAAAGTTAAGTTTGCACTAAAGTAGTACATTTTTCATCCTACCAAGATTGGCTACCATTGTGTGGATTTTGTGTGAAGTACAGCTGTGACCAGCAAACTGCAGACATAAGGCAAGAGGCCCATAGAGTCTATTTTGCTCACCTGGTTTGACATCTGAACAATTCTGTTCAGTTATGCAGTACTATAAAGTAAACATCCATCTACTCAATGAAATGCCGACATAGTCATGTTATCATCTACAGCAAGTGCTGAAGTGATGTTTAATTGTAAACGATTAGTTGCAGCACTTTATTCGCCATTAACTTGATGTGTAGTCACTATGCTGTAAGAGAATGTGGGTAAGCGAGCCAGTCTTCAGAGTTTCATATTAAATGGATATTGAAACCATGCACTCAAAAATATCTACATTTGATACTGGGAACCAAGAGTTTGCAATCTTTTAGCAAGTTTGATCCCAATCTAACCACTGCTATTTGAGAAGTCGAAAATGTGTCAGCCAATCGGATATCAATACGACCACATTGGATTCTAAATCGACCCAATATATAACAACCCTTGTTCAGGGCTGAGAGGTGAATGTTTGTGACAAGTTTTATCTGATTCTACCAAGTGGCAAGAAGTTCAAAATGTCTTAGCCAATCAAAGGCTGAAGTAGCCATATGGGAACTCGCAACGACCTGAAAATAACAACACTTAGTCAGGGCCATGAAACAGACATTTGCATCAAGTCTGCTCAAAATCTGACTAACATTTGCAGGACTGGTTGAATACGCTTCATTCAATCACCGGTTTTGAATTGAGCTAAAAAAAAAAAAAAAAAAAAAAACAACAACAGTTGCCAGGGCCATAAGATCAATATTTGACATTTGTACCAATGCTGATCAAAATCTGCCAAATAGAACTTGAGAAGTCATTGAAAATGTGTCAGCCAATCAGAAGCCAGGTGGCCCAATATTAGATTCTGAATCCAGTCAGAAAATAACACTTAGTCAGGGCCATGAGGCAAATAAGTGCAACGAGTCAACTCAAAATCTGACCAGAGGAACTGGAAAAGTCCTCAAAAATGCATCAGCCAATGGCAAACTGATTTCAAATCAAGCAGAAAAACAAAACCTTGGTCAGGGCTATGATCAAAATCAACAGGTATTACCCAAATCTGCCTTGTGGAACTTCACAAGAAGTCCATTAAAGAAGCTGACCAGTGAGTCAAAAATTAGTCTGATAACTTTTCAATCTGGCAATGCCCTATTTTATACGTTGGACCTGTGTGAAAATGCAGGTAAGTGTAACACCCCTAAAGGCAACAGCATGCTTCTTGCAGAAATGACCTTCGGCAAGGTTCCAAGAACAAACCGATATGACTGCAGAAAGCAGAAACAAATGCATTGCCTCGCCGAAGTACTTTTCAGCACTTCTTGCACCTCCAAGATTTTATAACACACCGCAGATGACACCAAAGCAAAGTGTGATTTGTCAGAAATTCAGGTGGGAGAAAGTCGCCATATTGATAGTTTTGTTGCTGTATGCGGTTGCAATGGATACACTGATTGAGTTTCAGTAGGATCAGGATCCACCGTTCAGACCTCAAAGTGGAACCGCATCATGTGTTGGACAATTTTGGAACTTCCGTGGTTTCAGCAAGCCAAAAAAAGTTTGACTTTTTTTTGAAGTATGCCATCACCTTTACAGCAGTTTTTATGTCGCTTTTCAGATGATGACTGACTGACAACACACAAATCTCATACATTCTAAAATATGAAAAATGAGTTTCACGGGCCATAAGAAAACACACCACAGATTGCAGAATGCAGAAAATAATATATTGATTTAGTAAAAGGACCTAAGCCTCAGGTGACATTTTTGCCCATTATTCTTCTTTCAAAATTGCACAATGTTCCACAGAGCGAGGAGAAAAGATAAACTGCGGCAAAATTAATACAGTCATTTCCTCGTTTCTAACCTAGCTCATAAAGAGAAAACACATCGAGGAAAATGTACACGGGTGCGTAGAGAGGCCCGGTGAAATCACGGGGCTCCTGGAGGAATGAGCCGAGCTCCAAAACCGCAGCGGCGCAGAGCGCCTCGCTTTGCAGACGGGAATTTATGAGCGAGCGGGCTACGTCAGCGGCCCTGCCTCGCGAATGCCAGCAACTCTCCAGAGACGCATTAGACTGAAGCCAACAGCCCCAGCTAAATATAGCAATGTGGCATAGAGGCAGTCTACAAACCCAGAATAGCTTGCCCTGCCGGCAATGCTCTGAGATTTACAACGAATTCGACTGACCGTGTCAAAGTCGTGCTTTTCAGACATTTCAGACAGCGATGCTGATCTGGAGGGGAGTAGGAATTGAGGGATGCCATTGGGGGATATGGCTGACAAGCCATCATCCTTTTTTTTTTTTTTTTTTGTTTTGACGTTCAATTAAGACTCAGAAGTGCAGCTCTCAGTCCCTTGCTCTCTGTAGGTAATTGAGTTCCTTTCATTGACGATCGCAAACGCTGCATCTAATAAAGAACAGAATATATTATAAACGTCTCATTCCTGTGCAACCCTACGGGGAGGATATTGACAAATGCAACTGACACATCCAGATGCCAGAGATGGAAACGTGAATCACTCTGCTCGGCACTCAGGCGAAGTCTGAAATTAAAAACACTACTCGCAGGAAAATAACCCTCTTCTGAATGTCATTCACTTGTGACTGTTCTCAAAAAACTGGGAGAGCTCGGAGATGCTCACTGGCTCGCAGCAATGAGCGACAAAGTGTTGTGAAGTTGTTGTTTTTACTTTAGAACACATGTGGCGAGAAACACTGAATTCTCTCTCCAGTAGGACAACATTTTCTCAAAGCCCTCAGGATATAGCCTTATATAACACAACAGAACAGCAGACCGCTCATTTCTGTATATTGAATGAAAAACTTTGGTGTACACCAGCTGTCTGCATTAAGCCGAATAGAAAAATGGCTTAGTAATTTTCCAGGGCTTCTTAAACAACTTTCAAGAGCTTTGTCCTCATTGTAAAGTAGAACGAGTTAAAAGGTTTTATTAAACGATGAGAGAAAAAAAAAAAAAAAAAAAACACCTACCTGCTGCTGAGGATACTGCATTGCGCCCATTCCCACCTGACCCCTCCCCTGCATGCCTATTGGATAGCGGTGTGAGGCAGGAGATCCGTATGGCTGGCCAGGATAAGCTCCGCCCTGCTGCTGGGAGTAGGGGCTGTTGCCCATTCCGTACATCTGAGAGCGCTTCATCGCCATGGCGTCCATGGAAGCCATCTGAGAAAAGAAGAGAAAGTCTGGGTCAGTACACTTGCAATACACACTGATTATACAAGGTAACCACAGTACACTAAATGGCACTGTTGATAACAGTAGCAATGAGGTCAGTGCTGGGGGGCCAAGTGTTCACGGATTCTAGGTGCTGAAATTAACCCTTTCAGCGCCGTGGGCAACTATAGTTGCCCAATGGTGTAAGATATCAAAACCAGATGCTGTTGAAAACCTATCATGTGGCAACTTGTTTAAAAGAGCTCCTGCAGAGGAGGTCTTCTAAACAAGTTGACACATGATAGGTTTTCAACAGCTCAGGATAATTACATTCTTAATTCCTTGAAAATTTATTCGGCGCTCAAAGGGTTAACGAACTGGGATGAATTCATGAGCACATAAAAGCTTTCAGCTTCGGAGTGCACGTGCTTCTTTGAAAACAAAAATATTAGTGAAAAGCCTGGTGTTTATTACTATTTTTCAAATGAGATAAATTCAAACAGTTCTACAAATTAATTTACACAACAGCAGATGGTCACAGGTACCAAACAGCAGGGAAGCCACCTTTTTTTTTTTTTGAAACCATACCAGGGCTGAAATGTACTACAAAGGCAAAAATGCAATTTGACACACTGAACGTAATTCACACATGGAGAAAAGATGGGTTAACATTAACCCTTGGAGCGCTATACGCGACTAAGGTCGCTCAATGATATAAGATATCAAAATCAAAGCTGTTGAAAACCTATTATGTGGCAACTTGTTTAAAAGAGCTCCTGCAGGAGAGTATACTAGTTGCCACATGAGAGGTTTTCAACAGATCAAAATATTTAAATTTATAATTCTTTTGAATTTATTTCAGCGCTCTAAGGGTTAAGCGATCCAACCAGAATTTCATATGGTCACTAGTTATTTGTCACTGACCGTCAGTGAGTACTTCAGCTTCTATACCCAAATACCAGAGGCAAAATGTTCAAAGGAGCCGTGTCACGATTACTGCGCATGCTCGGTAATGAAGTAAACTTTGAAGCAAATCCCCGCAACTGCAAGTCAAAATCTAGAAAGTATTTTTCTTCTCCTATGATTATTGACAATGGCAGCCAACTTACATTCTTCGCATCCCTTGGCTAAAGCTTAAAAATAACGCTTTGAATCCTTGAATTTCCATGGAAAACTACTTTTAAACAATTACTCCCTATAAAAAGCATAATGCAGAGTAACTGAAATATATAAATACAATGCAAAACAAAGATGCATTGACAAGGATGGAATCAGATTATGACTTGCAGTCATGCAGATTCACTTTCTTAAGATGCAAGTCCTGAGCATGCGCAGTAATCATGACACAGCTCCATTAATACTGTTGTCTTTCACATACTTCAGTCAGACCACCCTAAATTTTTTTCTTTTTTTTTAAATGAAAGAAAAAGAGAAACACCAGGATCATTCATATAGGTTGTCACATCTCAAGCTGAAACAGCCAATTGGCAGCCAAGGCCTTATTTGTAACCCCACCCACAGCTCCGCCTCCACCCTATGGGGCTCAGGAGGGCTGAGCAGGGTGAGGCTTGCCTCAGGTATAGCCTGTAGTGGAAGACAAACCACCTCCACAACCAGAGAGACTGAAAGGGGGGGGGGGGGGAACGTTCTATTCCACCCTTCCCAACAGATTAAAACGCCCTTTACTGTAAATACCCCCCCCAATGAGCGGGAAAGAGCACCATCATCTCTCCACTTTGCCTTAATTGGACAAATCTACGGCACTCTGCCAGAGGGGCCCAAAGGCCAACCAAACTGCCCCACAGGTCCCATCGCTCTGCCATTACCCCACTGCTGAGCCGGGACGAGCCCAAACACGGTGCCAACCGAGGCTCCCATTATCCATCTCAGCCCACCGCTCCAGTAACACCCCCCCCCCATCCCCCGACACCTTTATTATTAAAAAGTCCCGAGCTTCCCTGGTCTGCCAGACACTCCGGGGGATCAGTGCCAAAGCCTCTTCATCTCTTCCAGTGTCCTGAAAATGTTTTTTTTGCCACCCAGAATTAGGTCGCACGCCAAGCAAGACCGTGCCTCTTGTAATACCTGCATTAAGACGGCCTAATCTCACGGGGGCCGACCGCTGCCCAGGGGCGAGCTGGGAAATCCGCCCCCACTTCTGAGACGTCATCCCTTTGATTTTTGTTTTTTTAATCACCCTTCTGACTATTCCCCGGCGAGACTTTCGCTCACTAAAAGAGGAGCCTTTTGCCTCTTGTTAAGTTAAATTAAAAAAAAAAAAAAAAAACAAATGAAAAACAAAACCGCGGCCGAAAATTAATTGGTCTTGCTCAATAGTTCAGTCTACACCTGCGAAATCTCCTGTGACCCGCTTCTCCTCATTTTTCATAACCGTGGCAAGTCAATTTTTTTTTTCCAACAGTGAAAACCGCCAATATTGAAAAATAGCAACACTGCCACAGTTTCCGTGGCGATTCGGACTTCCAAAGTGCCTGCACATTCTCAGTCCAGGTTAGGTTCTGAAACGGGGCATTGTACATTGACCGTTTCGGTACGTGACGACATCGGTCTCCATCTGGCATCTGTAACTGAGAATTACACACAGGGCACAGCGCCTTATTTTTAGCTGAAAATGAAACTCCAGACACGCGGCAGCGTGCAGCATAACCACAAACCACACACTGATAGCAACACAAATTAGAGATGGTGTTTTCTGAAGAGATACCTCACGTGTGGCACAGCTCAATCCTCACGGTCTCCACCTCTCTCTCCTTGTACCCAGGCGCTTAGCTTTCAATCAATGACTGTCCACTCCCCTCAGAGCAGTGACCAATCATTTCCATCTGTGCTTCTATTCATAAAATGCCTTACGCCATCGGATCAGGAGCATGGCATAGTACATCTTAAATAAATCCAGTGATAGGAAGGGCCAAAATGACCCTAGATCAGCCATTCTGAGCAGCTTTATGAGTATGTGTTTTTTTTTCCTGAAGGATAACACCCCACGAGCGCATGATCACTTTATACTGGCTCGTTTTTTTCCCAAATACACCAAAAAACAAATAATTAACGCAGTCAAATGTTTTAGCGGAGAGAAACTAATGGGCTAAAACGTGCCAGGGAAGACGGACTTCTAAAAAGTCTTCTTGCGCTACTGTGCCTCCAGTTAACAAAATAACAATTATTTTCAAGTAAATAAAACACAAAAGAGACATTAGGCACGAGCGTAAAATAAATGGGTATTTGTTGACATTAAATTGTTAATGCTGCACCATTACAGACAGCACTGGGATTTCCTAATACATTTAACGGCAGCATCTATTTGCAACTCCTCCAAGTACTTACTCCAGAAGAAGGCAGCCAAGCAAACAAACAATTAAAAGCATTATGCAGCTAAATGTTGTAGAAATGCACTGTTTTTTTTCCCCCTCCGCTCTTCTCGTTTCCCATAAAGCCCAATACATTATCTTAAATAACAGTGAAAACATCCCTAGGAGGACTTAGGCCGGGATGCTGCTGGGCTGGTAGCCTTTAAATCAGCCGACTGAAACACCTCGACTGTATTTATCGACGGCAGTGAGGTACAGACACAATAGTTGGTTGATTAGAATCATTTTTATTTCCCACGTTTTACTCTGTGAGCCGACTGACAACGGGCAGAATCTCTTAAGACCAAAGAAACCAAACGTGAATAGTATGGACCTGTGCTGACATTGATTTTAACCATTCATTTTATCATTTAACCCTCTGAAATGTAGTTTTACAATAAATAAATGAATTACTAACACACACGCATGTCATTTCTCAAAACCAATGTTTTTTTGTGGAACAGCACTGATTTCAATTTGCGTGCAAGTGCTCAGCGCAACTTCACCATGAGAATATCCAACTAAAAGCATCATAATTCCATATTTGTGCTTACTTCTAAGACATCAAAGGATACGTTATTTGGTGGCCTAGATTACGCCATGTAGGATACGTCAAAGGGGGAAAACAGGGTAGACTTTCTACTTGGTGTGAAAATTGTTCACAGTAAAAAGTGGAAAACAAAACATGTCAAGAAAAGCAGGCACTATACTTCAGGCAGGGAAAACAATCTCTGAACAGTTTACTCTGTTGTACGGAACACAAGGTTTAGCCTACGCAACTGCAGGTATTGCCAGAACCAAACAGAAAATGCCAGCCAGGGACGACTTCTTTAACAAAGGAGTGCATACACGGAGAACAAGGCTACGACGTGCCAAATGGAATCCCTTAGAAAGCCTGCCAATTTACAGCAATTAGACGTGACGTATGGGTCTATACAGCAGACTGCATTTGCGCAACTTGACAATGGATAAATAAAAATTACTATAAAAGCGCAGTTTTTTTTTCCCCTGAGCAAGGATTTTGACGCCAGATGCACTGCAAGGCAACAGCTTAAAAGGGTATGACGTCAAGCGCTCGGAGGGGGAAAAAGTCAAACAAATCAATCAATTATATTCACCCTCATGATATACTCTGCAGGTCTTCGCCGTAACCCGCAGAGCGGCAAAATAAATTTTTAAAAAATATAATTATCTTGTGCTGCTGAAAATCTATCATGTGGCGACTTGTTAAAAAGAGCTCCCCTGCGGGAGCTTTTTAAAACAAGTCACCACATGGTAGGTTTTAAAACCGCTCGGATTTGATATCTTACATCACTGATCAACAATAGCTGCATTTAGCGCTCCAAGGGTTAAAACAGAGCGTGATTTGGGGAATTTGCCGTGCCTCCCCATCTACGAGCTGAAGTGGTTGAAAGTGAGATGCACAGGAGCAAGTGCCATTACCCAAGTCACAGAACCCAATTAATTAGAGCAGCGTGTCAGCCCCGAGGGCCTCGCGGGCACAGTGTGTGTGAGATAGAGGGCACTGGGCCATCCTTCAGTGCGGGACACAGTTCAGGTGACTGTTCTACTTACTCTCAACCCACAGCTCTCGGCCATGAATGGATTATAGCGGGGGGGGGGGGGCGGAGGGGGGGCACAGCCTCTCGTTTCCCAGCTGCTACCGAGCACGGACGGATTTCAGCACTCTCGACAAACAAACTGAATTTGGGAGGGGTGTTTCGAGAAAACAAGTGGATATTTTCTGTACTGCCAGGAGTTCAACCGTCAACTAGGTGCTTAAAAATTCACACTGGTGGCAGGTATGCAGGAATTTCACAACGCACAGAGGATTTTAGAGGATAAAAATAGCCCAAGGAAATGTGAATTAAGGCCATTATTAGGTCACACGTGGATGATCTGACGGAAATAATGTTCTCATGAACCACGGCCAGGAACACATAATGACCCTTAACTGAATGTATCAATCTCAAAGAATATCCAAACTATACCTACAATTTCCATTTGCATCGATCACAATATAACAAAGTACAGCAAATTAGTTTGGTGATTCATCGGTATTAAAAATTTAATATTCAGGAAATGAAAATGGTTATAGTATGAAATAAATTTTCTGCACCAGTCTACTTGCGTATAGGATTATGTCCACAACTACTCACGCTATAATTCAAAACATCCGCCTTGCGGTCCAAAACGGCTAAAATATCTACAACTCGCTAATGACGATAATTGCTCTAATGAAGCCAGGCAAAATCACGAACGCGCAATAAAAAAAAAAAAAAAAAAAAAAAAATAGGCAGTTCAGAGTACACGCAACTAAATATGACAACTGTGTATTACCAATAGACCAAGTGACCAGAAAGGTAGATCCAGACGCTGGACCCCGATACAGGGGATTCGCAGAACCCACAATATCAGGACTGAGGGCACAATTCTCAGTATTCAGGGACTATTCCAAGTTATGGCTCAGCAGTGGCTCCCCATAAGGTGATGCAGCGCCGAACTCCTCTCCTGGACAGCATAAATCGGTCACCATTTCAATCCAGCTGCCCAGGTTGCTTCAAACATCGTCGTTGTTTGCAGTTCAGCAGTGTAAACAGGTCAATAAATTCTTCCGTCTTCCACTGCTGCCCTGCATTTAAACTCTTTGAGTTAAGCCTGGCCCGCTCTTCCAGCGCCATGCGCGCCTGGCCAAGCTTCGGCAAGAGACCGGCTCGCAGAAAACAACCCCTATATGCCGGCCCGCCTCGCTCTCGAGTGATTATTTTTCTCCTGCTTTGTCTCTCCCGGCGTGACCCTTGGAAAAAATTTACAGCATGTTGGAAATTTCACTATGAGCTGACGGGCACATTCCGGCTGTAAATACGGCAACACCTGAAGCACAGTAGCAAGCGTTTCACAAAAGCTGTGAAACCCACCTGTGCATCGGCACAATCAATTCTGAGGGGACTGCAGAAGGATTTCACTTTGTCCTCCCGCAAATTTGAATTGGAGCTTGAGTTTCTATGCGTAAAAACATACAGTGTGTGCAGAGATGATGACACACTTAAAATGAAGATAAATCTGAAAACAAGTACTATTCAAGAGTTTATTTCTTGTAATATTGAATTATCAAGATGAAAATAAGTAAACAGATAACAATATATTGTTAAAACAAATATCGTCTTTTTCAGAGAGAAAGTCAATATTTACCGTGGCCACCCTTTGCTTGTATTTCAGCATTTAATCTTTCAGGTATAGTATTCACATATTCGTTTATTTCCTCACTCACTAAACCATTCCATGTGGTTTGAAGTTCATTCCAAAGAGACTCTTCTGATGTTATAACAGATTTGCTCAATCAGATTAAGGTCTGGACTTTGAGCAGGCCAAGTCACAACTTTTAGGTCACCAGATGTTTCTTACCGACTGAGGTAATTCTCACACAACTTAGAGGTTTGTTAAGGGTCATTATCTTGTGAAAAATAAAATCCCTGACCAATCAGTCTCTTTCCAGATGGCAAAGCTGGCCTCACAAGGATGCTGTGATACTTCTTTTGATCCATGATTCCGTCGATTTTTAGGAGATCGGCTCCTTTTGAGCAGACAGAACCCCAAACCATAATATTACCACCTCCATGTTTTACTGAAGGGGTTAAACAGTCATTTTTAAAACGTTCTCCAACTCTACAGCGCACATGAGTTCTGTGTTTGAGTGAGAAAATTTCACATTTTGATTAATCAGTCCAAAGGACTTGTTCCCAGTCCACTGGCGTGTCCTTTCCTTGAATTTCCTGGTCAACAAATCTGCTTTTGATGTTGCCAGCTCTCGACAGCAACAAAACCAATCAGACAATTTTCAGAGAGGCGTCTGGAAAAAGTAGTTCTTGATACCATCATCTCTTCACTTTTGGCATGATGAATATCATCACAAAGTTGTCATGCTTTCAACAGCCATTTTTTTTTTTTTTTACTTGTCATACACATAACTAACATCAGAGGCACTTAACTTCCGTTTTGCACCTCTATTGCCACTAGTTTTCACCAAACCGATCTCTTTGAAATGCCTGATGGTGTTTCTTGCAGTGCCATGGCAGCATTTCACGTCTTTAGCATCATTTAAGACCACAATGCGGCTACGAACAATCTCAGAGAGCTCCTTCCGTCGAGCCATCCTGTCTAACAAGGTTTGTGTCACCTTACATACTGAACAACTGGCCATCAGAGGTAATTTGATGTTGTCCAAAACCAGTTAAAACAAATTTTTAGCTTCAATAATCATGGAATGAGTCTTCAATCATGCATTCAGGCTGCGCAAGCATCAAAAAAAAAAAAAAAAATTGTGACAACTTTCAATTGTTATAAAATATCAAGGTTTTCACTGTTTTTGTTTATTACTAATATTTTTACCTCAATATACTGGGTATTTTTTGATCTCATTGGCTACAATAGTAAAATTAAAGAGAAGTAATAAACTAGGACCCCTTTTCGACAAAAGTGGTGGTGTATAATCATCACTGCACGCTACTGTATGCCCGCCCCCCAGAATCCCCAAAATAACAAAAGGCACTAGTTTAGTAGCCGATCAATGCACCTACAAAATTTGGTAAAGAAAATTTAAACAGTTTCAAAGCCATGGTCCGTAAACGCACCAACGCCAAGGGGAACCAAGCCAAAAAACAATATGCCTCCACCTACTCTGGGGGGGGCATAAAAATAGTGTCAAATAATGAAAAGCTTAACAAAATCCTAAAACACTGGGGCATGTACCAGGTCAAAGGTCAAATGTATATTATTGCCTGCGATCTGCATGTCAATGACCAACTTGCTACTCATGTCTGCTGCTCCCAAAGTGAAAGGATAATACCTTCTCGCCATTGAGGGTGGAGATTCTGACATAAGACCTTCAAGTACCATAATTACAGTTTCTCATGGTACCAACGGACTTGTTTCTATTCCACAACACAATCCTGCCATGCTCATTAAATCCTGCCCTAGAATAGAGAGGTAAAAATACAGCAATTAATTACCATATGTTGTTTACTACTTGCAGTGATGGAATGCAGCGTTACACAATATCCCTATTACACAGAGATATTTTACAGAAACGCAACCAACCAATTAGTCAAGTGAAAGAATACACAGTAGACAACTAGCAAAATATTGACAAAGATTAGTTTATGAAACTGCTCGCAATTTTTTTTCCAATGTTTTTGCTCTCACAGAAAGGAAAAATTAGCAGAACCCGGAAAAAAAATCAAGAAATCTTTATTTTGACGCCACTATAATTCCACCAATCACAGCGAGGCATCTTCATCTAGCCAAAGTCACAAATCTTCTGGTTGGGAAAACGTTCTAGCACTGCCTTAAGAATGCCATTTGAAAGCACCTATTCAGACCTAGAAGTACCAACACACTTTGCCACATGGGTAATACACTGAACAGACAATTACCTCTCAGTTACAACGGCAGACTTAATTTAAAAAAAGAAGTGGTTAGCATTCCCATTATGCGTTAGCATCAAAAGCCTGAACAAAGCTCTATGCAAATATATTTTAAAAGTGACCAAATGCTTATGCCTCGAGGGAAAGTGCGAAGAGATGTTAATCTGACAAAATGTGTTTTCGATTGTTTGTTCAGAGGAAGACCAACACAAATAATCGGAAAATCCATTTGATTTTCCCCATCCAGGGAAATTGCCTAAGCTAATGGAATGATCTCACTTTGTACTTCACAGGAGCCATAACTATAAATGAAACCATATTACCAAGAGTGTTTATCCAGTTAAAAGATACATATTTACAGTAATAAATTCAAATAACAGAAGGAAATAGCCATGTCCTAATCATAGGGAGAGAGCATTAAAGCCACAATACTCCTCCTGGGAGACATTGGTCTCTCCCTCATTCTTCATGGTTTCCTATAATCCAATACATGACTCTCAGCTTTTTCGCTCAGCTTTCACTCAATTCCCCCTCTGGCTGTGAAGGCAAATGCTAAGAAAGGTGCAGGAAAAAAATAAGAGAGTCAGTATGAAGAAATATACCGTGACAGTGACTAGGTTTACACACAGAAAATATTTCAGTTTTTGCCCAAATCCTTAATTCCAAAAGACAATATTCCAACTAAACTGTTTACTTAGCTACTGAGAATGAATATTCCATTAATATTCACTTTTACATGCATTCGAGCATACTCAGATGAAAATGAGATATTTTCAAAGGTTCCCACCAGCGGTGGACTTGATTTTCCATGCGAAGACAGCCTTCCCCTTTTCATTCATTCAACTACCTTCTTGAAAAGATCTAGGCATTGCACTATTTGCGAATGTCCGAAAGCCTGTTGATATCCAAGTCCTTCATACTGCTGAAAAGTAGGTGCGTTTCTTCTCCCGACCAGAAGCGTATGCTTTGCTGACCAAAGAGCGACGGCCGCATGACGTAAACTGTATCAGAAACCCTAGTTGAGACACACATGCCGAATGCGCTGAATACATGGCTAAAGAACGCTCTCAAGGCCCAAATAATATTGGCATACACCCAGTGTCTTAATCAGACAATGCTACATTCAGAATAAGGCCCAATTCAGAATATCCAAACAAAACACGCTGTTTACATGACCCATATCAAATTCAGAATATTTCCAAAATAGAAATAATGGAAAATTAGTGTGCGTCCAATCGTAGTCAATGATGAAAAAACAAACACAGTAGATGAAGATAGTCCATAATTGGCGCCGTCAAATCAAATCTTATTTGTACACTGCACTTTAACAAACATTTGTCACAATGCACTTTACAATAAAACCCTGGCCTGAACCCCGTCAGAAGCAAGCCTACAGTGACAGTGGGCATGATAAGACCATGGCGTCCAGAATAAGTTGGCCTGCCTTCAAGCTAGTCCTGAAAGGGCAGAATCTAACGGAGTGACGCAAAGTTTTACCGGAAAAACACTGGTCACCAATCACGAATCACCCGTGTCTCAAAACACAGCTAATGTTAAGAGACCGCAATGCTACAGCTTTGTCGACCACTTAAGCCGCCGACGCTCCAACATCAGAGAGGACGCGAGGCAAGCAAGCATTTCAGAATTCATTATTCATGTTAAATGGAAAGGATATGCACTCCAATTTCAGCCTCCAGGTTAAAAACAGAGAAGCGCAGATCAAAAGAACGCAGTTACTGCATTCCTAAAAAATTCCACACTCGACAATTTGCCATTAGAGAAAAGGTGGTATAAGGCTGCTTCCAGAGCATAGCACAATTTCACTGATTAAGGCAGTATAGCAAGACATTTGAATCTGAAGCCTTTTTCTATAATGGAAAAACTCGACGAGCGGTGATCTTTTATGAATGCAGGTTTTTTAAATCATTATTCAAAAAAGAATTAAAAGCAAGCCTGGAGTACTCTAAAATTCCATCAAAAGCAACACTAAATTGCAGATTCTCTAATGTGTAGTGCATAGGCTTTAAAAGCAAAATTCACGACGATGTCTGTAACGGCACTCATGCCCTTTGATACGGTGGTCCGCGTGTAAGCGGAAGATGCAGGTGTCGACTCAAAGACCTTTACCTTGCCTGCTCTGTGACTAAAGTGACTATCTTCTGGGAGAGCCACGTTCTGAGAGCGAATGCAAAGCCACGGTGCTGCAACGTGCCCGGGGGCGGTGTGAGGTTTTGTGAAAAGCGTTTCCTTCCACTAATCTTCTGCCGCACGCTTTTCAGGAACATCGATCGGCCATCTCTTTGTTTTGTTTTATGGCTTTGAGCTCATTCCTTCCCTGCTTTCCTCTCCTTTGTACTCCCATCTGGAAAGCAGGGGCCTGCTTACAAAAAAGGACATTGCGCCCACCAGCAAACGCCACCGCCAACAAAGGGCCTGTAAACACGCGAGAGACGGCACATACGAGGGCCGGGTGTGCGCTGTGGGGCGAGGGGGGGTGAGGAGGGGTTCTTAAATGTTCTGGCCGCGGAACACCGAGGGCCCGTAGCGGCCCGTGGCCACAGCAGGTGGCCATTTTCCAACGCGCCTCCCACATCCATTGTTCAAGATTCGCACTTTACGCGGCAAGAACGCACGGCGAGCCAATAGCAAAAACCGGGACGCGTCCCCTTTCTCCGGGCCCAAATTAGGTTTCAATTACCACGCTCCCGTAAATCCGTCAAGTTGGAAAATTAATCATAGCGAGATTATCCCGACAGTGACGGGCATCCCACCAGCGCTCGACAGAGGAGAGCTAGAATGAGCCGAGCGCTCTTGAGGATGTTCTAATAAATCAGTTCATCCCCATCCACCCCCCGCTCCACCAAACACCCCCCCAACCCCTTTTTAACTCCTACGTTTTCGTGTCCAATTTAGCATGAACAAGTCTGAACATCTGTTTGTGTGACGCCCCGTATTTGCACAGCTTAGCATTTTACAAACCGTTAACGCAGCCCCTGTAATGATACGTGACAGTGCACTTTGATAAGGGTTAAGGTGAAACGCGAGAGGCAGATCATCCCCAGTAAGAATGGGGCTGGCATGATGCGTTTTCATGACTGTAATGGTGCGAAACGAGGACTGTTGCAGCAATTTCCCGGAGTTCTGCCCAAGAATGTATGAGACATCGGTTTACGGTCCCAAGGCGAATAGAATGAACACCATTCACGGGCAGCTGAAATGTGAGCCAAGACGTAAGTAAGCGGAAGATTTAAGTATTTACGCTTTTTGACACTTCTTGAAAGATGCAACCAAGCGAAAAATATTTCACATTTATTTACGGCCCCTTGCAGTGCAAGTTTCAGCATAGTGGAGGATATGGTTCAATATAAACTCAAGCAGTAGAATGAGCTGTGCCTCGCCAGAGTTGGAGCAAATATTTACAGCACCTTAATCATCCGCAAGCAGGGTTTGGCAACCCTGGAAAGCACCATTTAGACATCAAAGACATACTAGATGAATTCCATTTTCGATTCAATGAAAATCAGAAAGCAGGCTTTTGTTAGAATTTGCCTCTACGAGAAAAAATTAGGAGAAGATGGAACATTTCCATCATGCCCCTTTTTTAATTATATACATTTTAATTTTTAATCACCAGGCTTCACAAGGAAAGCTGTACGCATTTTTATTTCGCATTTACTTTGTACCATACATTCGTCCCATTGCCGTATTTCTATACGGTGCCTTGCGAATGTTTTCTCACCCCTCAGCATTGTTCCCTTTTTGTTGCTTCAGCGACAAGCCACAATTAAAATGGATTTTTTTGGGCTTTCTACCATTTGATTTACACATCATGCCAACCACTTTAAGGTGCAAAATACCTTTGTGATACAAACAACAATGAAGACAATAAAAAATACAGAGAGCATACGCATTCATCCCTCAAACAAAACTTTGTAGGTCCATCATGTGCTGCAAGTCTAGCAGATAGCAGCAAGTCTCCTGAGGTAAGCTTTTATGACCGGCACATCCAACCACGGAGGCTTCTGCCCAGCCTTCAAGGCAGAACAGCTACAGCTCCTTCAAATAAGATGGGTTGATGTCCAGCAAATCTTCAAGTCATGCCACAGATTTTCAATTGAATTGGGGTCAGAAATTTGACCACCCCATTTCAAGACATTGAAAAGTTTCCCTCTGAACCACTCCAGTGTAGCTTTAAAAGTATGTTTAGGGTCATTGCCCAGCTGGACGCTGAAACTTTGTTCAGTTGAAATTCTCTGGCACACTGGAGCTGGTTTTCCTCAAGAATTTCCCTGTATTTTGCATCACCCAGTATTCCTTCTATCCAGACCAGTTTCCCAGTTCCTGCCGATGAAAAGCATTTCCACAGAATGATGCGGCTACCACCGTGCTTCACTGCGGGAATGGTCTTCTCGGGGTGATGAGGAGCGTTGGGATTGCGGCACACATGGCGCTATCCGTGCTGGCCAAAAAGATCAATTTTCCTCTTTTCTGACCAGAGAGGCTTCGTCCATGTGTTTGGGGAGTCTCCCACTTACTGTTGGGCAAGCTCCAAATACATTTTATTTTTTTCTTCAAGAAATTACGTTTTTCTGGTCGCTCTTCAAAAAAAGCCCAGCTCTGTTGACCATATGACTTATCAGGCTTCTATAAACAGATACAATCTCATCTCCACTGCAGATCTTCCCAGTCCCCTCAGTTTCATCTTTGGTGGCTTTGTTGCCTCTGATTGCCCTCCATGCGGACTTTCCGAGGGCGGCCTTCTGTCAAATTTCTTGAGGCATTCTAAAATTTTGTAATACTGAATTTAATGGTGGTCCTTGAGATGTTCAAAGTTTGGAATATTTATTCATAACCCGGCCTGATATGTACTTCACCAGAACTTTGTCTCAGACCTGTTTGGAGAGCTTCTTGGTCTTCATGCTGCCGCTTGCTTGGCGGTATGCCTTGTTAATGGTGCTGCAGACCCTGGGGACTTTCAGAACAGGTGCACTTGTACAGAGGTCATGCAACATGGACTGCACACGGGGACTTCATTCAACCAATTATGTGATTTCAGAAGGTAATGAGTTACACCAAATTTCATATAGGGGTTTAGTAACAGAGGGGGTGAATACATATGCGTTAAGAACTTTTCATTTTTAAATTTCTTTATTTTAAACAAAGTACTTTTTTCAACACAATTTGGACAATTTCAAGTAGGTCCATTAGATAAAATCTATTTAATGATCCATTTTAATTCCACGTCAGTTGTAATGCAAAAAAAATAGAAAAAAAAAAACACCAAGGGGAGCGAATACTTTGGCAAGATATCGCACGTTTAACATTAAAAAACAAACATCATTCCAAAATGTCACCGAATCCCACACCACACCGTGCACTGTGACTGTCAAAGGATTATCTTTAGCTAGTCACATTTCAAACACTGGCACATATTGGCAGATTACAAATTTTCTTTTATTCCTCATCGATGCTGAAGGTGATCGACGCAGAGAAGAAAAAAACCCAGGCAGAAAAGGGATATTTCAAATGAGGACATTTTTTACTGTTCATGTCCTCTGAAATAAATAAACAAATAAATAAATGAAAGTGCTCCTGATCGAGGAGAAAAATCAATGAATACACCCCCACTAACAATTTCCTTTCAGAGGGGAAAGATTTAGACAACCTTCATTGCCCATTTCCGACACCGGCACAAATCCCTGGAGTCGGAGATCGCGGTGATAAAGCAACGGATTTGGATCGAAGATGGTGCCCGCGCGATGCAAACAGGAACTGGGTCAGCTCCTCAACTGCACCGCGTACGCCGTACGCATCCGTGGAAGGGCGGGAGGGGGGTTTGAGGGATATGTTGAACACGGCGCGAGCGGCAGCACAGTTTGTGACAACTTCAATGAAACATCAGCATAATTTCTGCCAGTCTGACCGCAGACAAGAACAATAAAGTGAAACCCAAGGACAAGCAGTCCATCAAACAAAGACAAGACGACAATATCCTTGACTAACAAAAAAATTTGTCCACATCACAAAACATATCCTTACTGGCTGTGGAACCAAAGTCGTAGCAGTGAACTTGACAGGGAAGAGAAGTGGTGCGCATTCGATTGCCAAGGCCAAATGTTGCAAAATCCAGGTTATAAGGTTTTCATGGAACACCTGCCTATTTGCATGACAAAGGGTGTTGGGTAAATAGGGCAGGGAGGTGGATTAAGGTCAAAAACTCAGACAAAGGCCGTATTAGAGGCCTAGAGGGGTGAAACATAATGTACGTGTGTCTATGTACCAACCAACAGTCATTGTTCTGGGTCTTTTTTCACCTTGTTGCAACCACTAAGACATAATTTGGTCGAGTTGCCGAGTTTGACTCCATTTTCACTTTGACAAGTATAACCCCAATTCCGAAATAGTTGAGACGAAGTGTAAATTGTGAATAAAATCAAAATACAATGACTTTCAGATCACATGAGCCAATGTTATTTACAATAGAACACAGATAACATTTCCAATGTTGAAACCGAAACTTTATCCACAAAATGAGCTTATTTCCAGTTTTCTGGCTGTAACAGGTCTCAAAAATGTTGGGACACAGGCAAAAAAGGGCTGAAAAAGCAATTAATATATAATAGAATCAGCTGAAAGAACATTTAGCAAGTAATTAAGATAACTGGCATCAGGTGTGTAACATGATTGGCTATAAAAGGGCTATGTCTTAGAGAGGCTGAGTCTCTCAGAAGTAAAGATGGCCAGAGGCTCTCCAACCTGTGAAGGCTTGCATAAAAAAAAAATTGTGGAATACTTTAAAAACAATGTTCCTCAACGTCAAATTGCAAAGGCTTTGAAGGTCTCATCATCGACAGTGCATAACATCAAAAGATTCAGAGAAACTGGAAAAATCTCTGTGCGTAAGGGACAAGGCCGAAGACCTTTACTGGATGCCTGTGATTTTCGGGCCCTCAGATGCCACTGCATCACTCACCAGCATGATTCGGTCATTGACATTACTAAATGGGCCCAGGAATACTTCAAGAAACCGCTGTCTGTAAACACAGTCCGCCGTGCCATCCACAGATGCCACATAAAACTCTATCATGCAAAAAGGAAGCCATTGTTAAGCATGATCCAGAAGTGCTGCCGTGTTCTGTGGGCCAAGGCTCATTTAAAATGGACTGTAGCAACGTGGCAGTGTCCTGTGGTCAGACGAGTCCAAATTTGACATTCTTGTTGGAAATCATGGGTGTCTTGTCCTCCGGGCTAAAGAGGAGAAAGACCACTCCTCCTGTTATCAGCGTTCAGTTCAAAAGCCAGCATCTCTGATGGTATGGGGATGCAATAGTGCATATGGTGTGGGACACTTGCACCATGTATAGCACCATGAATGCTGAAAGGTATATAAAGGTTTTAGAGCAACATATACTCCCCTCCAGACGACATCCATTCCAGGGAAGGCCTTGTGTATTTCAGCAGGACAATGCAAAACCACATACTGCAGCTATTACAACAGCATGGCTTCGTAGTGGAAGAGTCCATGTGCTGAACTGGCCTGCCTGCAGTCCTGATCCTTCACCGATTGAGAACATTTGGCGCATAATTTAACGAAAAGTCAGTCAAAGGAGACCCAAAACTCTGCAGCAGCTGGAAGCCTGTATTAAACAAGAGTGGGATCAAATTCCAGTGGCTAAACTCAAGAAACTTGTCTCCTCAATGCCCCCACGCCTCCACTCAGTGTTAAAAAGAAGAGGGGATGCTACACCATGGTAAACAGGCCCCTGTCCCAACTTTTTTGAGACCTGTAGCAGCCATCAAATTTGAAATGAGCTCATTTTGTGGATAAAATTATAAAATTTCTCAGTTTCTACATTTGCTATGTTATCTCTGTTCTACTGTGAATAAAATACTGGCCGATGTGATTTGAAAGTCATTGCATTTTGATTTTTTTCACAATTTATACTTTGTCCCAACTATTTCGGAATTGGCGTTGTACGTTTTATGGAATATTCATCCCCTCCTTTGAACTCCTTTGCTTTCAAGTACCAGTTGTACCTTTCACAGAACAAATCTTCAGGAGACAACATTGTGAACTCACATCAATGACCCAACACTTTACAGGGTTAAGAATATAGTGAACGGTGCAAGATGTGTAGCGTGGAAATGCAAATGTGTGGAATCTGGGTGGTGTGAAGTTTGCCAGACAAATAGTGCGAAGACAAATGTGCGTTCGAATCACGAGGCCAAGAACGGTGTAGAATCCAGATGTTTGGCGATCATGCAGATGCGAGTCGGCTCTTCCCAGCCCGGACACAGAGATTATCTGGCGCCCATCCCTTTCCACGATCGTCTCCCGAGCTCCTCAAAGCCGTGCCCCCCCCCCCCCCCCCCCCCCCCTCCCCAACCGTTCCAGGCTATGGCTGCGGCATGGGGGGCGGCGAATTCCCCAGCAACGAAGCGGAGCCAAGAGGTGTCGCGGCGCACCCATTCAGCCAGCACGTGGCTAATCTACATGTGTGAAGGTCAGGCATCCGCTGTCACAGAGGTGAGGCCGCAGCTGGCTGACTGCCACGGCACTGAAGAAAAACGATATCCCTGAGCGTGAGAGTCGGGGGGGGGCAATCGTCATAGTGATTTCCAAACACTTGATAGTAGAGAGGCGCAGGGTGAAGGGGGAGGGGAATTTTACAGTGAATTTCATTCCAGAGTTGAAAAGTGCATTTCCTTACACCTCCTGTCGTTATACAGAACAGATTCAAAATCTGCACATTTCCAGGCTCTTCGCTTCTGGTCTTCTTCTCCGCCCATACATTGAGCGTGACAGGAAAAAAAAAAATAATAATGCATGTAGTTTCCATTTGGTACAACGGAATGCCACACCATTAAAGCATCTGAGAATTGAAATGCTGAAGAGGAAGTGCTCATTGAAACAAACACCTCAGCAGAACAGTGACTCTAAATAAGGCTGCGGTGTGCTCAGGGTGACACAAAGCGGGCTCCCCGTAGGAGTATTAACATTCACACCTAACTCAGAGCTAACATACACGTAACCTTTTTACAGCCTCCAACATAAAATGCAGCTGTTAGAAATTAAGTGCTATATTTTAATAGCCAGTGCTATGAGCAACAACTGGTTAAACAGAAAAGGCTTGCCAACGAACGTCAAAACCTTAGAACAGGAAACCAATGTCACTCAAAAGTGAAGTGAAACGTCCATTGATTAGACAGAGATTGCGCTTTGCAGAAATGCTCACTGGGGGGTACAGAATGCAACACATTAAAATCGTGATTACAAACCAGTTAGTAAAAATAAGCACTAAAACCAAATACATTCCAGAATATGGTTTAAATTTTTTTATTTATTTTTTTTTAAATAATAAATTACAGAAGGTATCTCAAGAGGGCAGCCACACCAAAAAGTCATCCAGCAAAGTGTCAATCACACACAGAAGGCAAAAATATGACCCACTTCAACAAACGCAAGCTTTTATGTTAATTTACAAAAGGAGTCGTTGTTATGCAATCCTGGTTTTAAATTCAATCTCATTACATAACCATATCACAAAAATATTATGCAGGTATGCCAATAAGCCAAGCTAAACGTTACATGTCAACATATTAAGCTTATGTCGATACCTGTGGTTAAACTGATGACCATCCATTTTTAAATTTATAGCCATCATTTTATAATTATGCCAATCATGCTAATAATTCAACTGGAGTATGCGGCTGAAAAATCCCAAAATGATACAGAATTACACCGACACATTTAAACAAATCAAATTATTTGCATGTGCAAACGGAAAATCCACATACATTTTCTATACACTAGCGGAAACACACTTCATACAATTTAAAGATTACCTTTGCTGCACTATGAGAACATAGGAAAAACTGACAAACGCAAATTCGAGTGGGCCATGAATGACACTGAAAATGCCAAAAAAAAAAAAAAAAAAAGTATTTAAATGAAAAAGTCCATTACATTGTCAAGATGACCTCCAGAATTTTAAAGTGAATAAGACAATAATAATCTATGATATGGCCAGTTATTTGCACAGACCAAAATTTTTCCAGATAATGACCACTATATTTTAACATAAAAAGAAAAATATTGTTTTAATTTAATCTGTCTAAGTTGGAAGAGAACTTTTTGCAGCAACTATGGTAAAACACCTCTTCGATCAGTTACGTTGCCCAATACCACCATTGCAGTTATACACTTACACTGTGCACCAAGCTGTTTCAATAACCACATGCCCGTTTTTAATGCTCTGCATTCCAAAACACGTTAACCTGGGAAATGCCAAAAATAATTTGCTAAAGGTGCAAAACAACAACATCTGGATTTTGGAAGAAATAGGCATCCCCAAGACCCTATGTGTGACGCACATGCTAAGTAACAATGCAGTAATGCAGCGTAATGTTAACATAATTATTTATGAGCCAGATAACATGGTTAAAAGAAAGAACTGATGATAAAATTATTGCCCCGGGCAATCGATATGCATCCCTTCACCATGACGCACAGTTCAAGTTCAGCTGCAGTTTGCAGAACAGTTCTTCCAGACAAAAAGGGAAATGGTTGTTAGGACATTGTTGCGTTGCCAGAGACAAGCAGGCCTGGAAGAAATTTTGGGTTTCCAGGACAATCGTTTTTGAGCTTTAGGCAGCAAGCGCACAGGACAAGAATTTGGCAAAACCGAACACCTCTCAGAAAATTTCATACATGCCATTTGCACCAAACGAGCCAACAATTGTCACATTAGGTGATGCTCAACACAAAGTCGTTAACTTCAGTTTTTTGTTCATTTTAATTACTAAGGAGATGGCACAGAACAGTTCATTAAAACCCATAAACTCTAATTTTTCACTTAGGTTTTCCATTAATGGTTCAAGGTCAGAAAATGCCCCCCCCATGCTGTAGGACAAAGTCACAAACATATCATGAATTTGCTCGGTGTAGTGCTTCACTAAAGCCACCTCTCACTTATACTGAGAAATATTCAAATCCAGGGTGCCATGTTTTCATGGCCACATCATTACATCAGATGGAAAATAACCAGATCCAGTACATCATTTTATAAAAATTTCCCTGTAATTCACAGGACGTATTTGGTATCGTTAGAAGCCGCGGGATCTCCACTAGAATATTAAATTGGGCCTGAAGTTCCACAGGCTTGAATGTAGTAACTGCATTTGACAGACCCATATGGGCCGGTAGGTTTTATGGGGTTAAGCCAATAGATCCATGCCAAACAATTTATCGTCTGATCATTGAGGACAACCAGTGAAGAAATTAGAGGCCCTTTCTTTACAAAGTTTATAATTGGATTATACTAGTTTATAACAGAAAATGCTTGTTTTATTCAATAGCAACAAATACCCATTTTTCTTTCAAGCCCATTTGACATCAGTACATTTCCAGCAGTATGTCAATGTGTAATGTATGTTGTGTTTTTTTCCCCTTCTCATATCCATGAACTCATGCATACCTGCATAGTCCCGCATACCAAACTTTTCAGGCTGCCTCAGTGACATAGAGCATCATCCCTGTCCAGGTGGTGTCAATAATGAAAAGCATGAAAACTGCACCTTGACAGAGGCGAGCAAATGAACAAAACTAGGAGACCATTACTTGCTTGTGCCCCAACAGACCAGAAAGGAAGGAAAGTCCCCAAACCAACCGTTTGGGGCAGGAAAGGGTTAAGCATCAGACAACACTACTTTATTGATGAGAGAGAGACTGAACACAGCAGCGATTAGCACACAATAATGGAAGAAGCTCCACGGATCGGCGATAAAACAGTTAATGGACATGCTCAAAATTCTGCATTTAAACCCCAGTAAATTATTGATTTTTACCCCCTTGACACCCACCTTCCATTTTACAATGGCTTATACATTACATATCATTGCATAATTTATGCTTTCTGCCGATAATACTGTAGGGTTCAATTCTTAAACGTGTTTGAGATGATAACGAACTGGGACAGCAACATACGACGCCATGGGAATCAAAGCAAGCATTCTGACAGCACAAAATTCAGTGTCGCTCCAATGAGGATTTATATTAATAAAGAATCAAGACCCATGCACACTAAAGAGGAATCACATAAGGCCTGTTCCAAGTGAAATTTATTTAGCCCTTTTATTTAGCCCTGAAACACTGACCTAAGCCAGGCCATAGTAAACATCCTTAAAGGGGTTTTAAATGCAGATTATACATCCATTAGTCCAGTGTTCATAGGTTTGCTGCCTTTTGACAATATACTTTAAAAGAAGCAATACTGTGTGAACGAAGCACTATACTTAATATTATCTGAAAATAAGTGGTGAAATTTTTAAAATATTCAAGAGATTCAGCAAAGTATAACACTTGTGAAGCACTGCAATTAAATGTTCAACATGTCCATTCAATCACCAAAAAAAGGATAATTTCTTGGCAAAATCTATCAAGTTATAAATCTCCATCAATTTTACCTAATGTGTGGATACATTTTAAAGCAGACGTTTAAAAAATATATCAAGAACATTGATTGTAAGACAACTGGTTTCATTTACTTACCACATTTTGGTCTTGGACTAACTCTACTCTGAATAATAGTGTGAAATTTGATGATGCACAGTCTAGCAAGTCCATTCCTGCCTATTAGGAGTGAAGACACATTTAAAAAACTAGATACAGCAATCCCAGCAGGCCTGAATGGAAAATGCACCAACAATAATCAGCAGTGGTTTGGCAGGCAAAACATTACACCTTACCTCACTACAAAACATGCGTGAGAACTCAGAATAACACCCCCTCCTCAAAAAAAAAAAATTACCATTTGTCCTCAATTCTGAAAGTACAGGCATTAGTCTGATCAGATCAAGGTACACTTCCCTACAAGAGTTAAACCGTTTGTCCTGACATTTATTTCATTCACATATGCAGAACTAGGCAATTCGTGGGTTGTTGTAAGGGCTTGCATCTCCACTGGGAGCTTCAGAAGATCTTTAAAATATTCTGAAAGTATACCAAGCAATAAGACCATACACTTCACTCAGTAGCATTTCCTGCTTTACTGTGCGTGAGCTGAAAAATACATGCCACCCACTGAAAAAGAATCGATAAAAAATATTTTACAAAAACCTTAAATAACCAATCTGAATTTGAAAACACACATTACATTCCACCTTTTGACACCATGAAACCATGTTACTTGATGGCTTGTTGAGGTTATCATCTCTACGTTCCGTGTGCCGTGCCAAGGCCTCTCAATCCCGTTTTTTTTAAATAGTAGTCTTCGGCACTAGTGTTTACATCAGTCAGAGGGGACGAATGCCCATTAGAGGGAGAGCCAATCAGATGGCAGATCAGATGTCAACTTGGAAGCAGCTGTCTGGAGAGTTTGAAACACGAACAGTTTACCTCCAGAATTCAAATTCGAAACCTATAACTATATCTGCTAATATTGCCTTTGGGTTTCAATTTGCGGGGAAGAAAAACTCGTACTCTGTCGCCATATGGATGTATGACAATTGCATTTCGCCTAAATGACTAATTTTGTCTATAACTGATTTAAGCTGCTTTCACACTGGACGCGAAACGAATTTTTCGCACGACAGATTACATTCAAAATCGATGCAAAGACGCGAATACGTTTCGCGTGGATTCGCGTCTTTGCATTGACTTTGAATGTAATCTGTCGTGCGAAGAATTCGTTTCGCGTCTGGTGTGAAAGCGGCTTTACACACCGAAATAGAAGGAAATTGGAGTTTAACTTTAGGCAGACGTGAGTACAATCACGTCTCGTAACAAAGCAACGCGTCGAACCCTTTTCACATGACAGAGCTAGCAGGCTAACAACCTTTAGCCAGCGTTTCGCTAACGTTAGCTAACTGCTGTTTTCGATGTTGTGAAAGTCTTTTCGCTTGGTTACGGAACACTAGTCGTCTTACTTTGACTACAACTAAATAGACTAGTTACCATCAATCTCAGACTAAACTAGTTTGTAAGATGTGAAAATTAAAAATCAACCACCTCTCGTCCAATGTAACGTTAACTTATGAATATTCATCACATCACATTTATATTCCTTCATTTGCAGTTTAGCTAGCAAGCTACTGCAGTGTAAAGCTGCTTTCACATTGGACGCGAAATACATTTTCCGCACGACAGATTAACGTACATTCAAAGTCAATGCAAAGACGCGAATCCACGCGTTTCGCGTATATTCGCTTCTTTGCATTGACTTTGAATGTAATCTGTCGTGCGAAAAATTCGTTTCGCGTCCAGTGTGAAAGCAGTTTTAGTCCAACGTTCAGCTTTAGTTTTTTGTCCTGCTAGCTAACGTCGGCTAGCGTGCTAGCTCCATCTACCACCCCAGCGAGTCACCTTGGATGGAACTGCCAACTTCACATCGGAAAAAAATTGGTATTGTATTTAATAATTAAAGCAACTGACCACAAAAAGACAATAAAGCATTATGAAAAGATAAAAGAGCAATGCCAAACTGGACAACGTTCAATTTTGTGTCAAATAATGATTAATCCAAAAAATTATGCTGAGTATTCAACGCACCGGACCCCACAAATAGATCGGACACCAACGCTAGCTCTAGACTAGCTAGCTAGCTGATATTCGGCTAGCGTAGCTAGCCAACGTTATGGCATAAGTATTCGATTGTTTTACTTTCATTAAAAACGTGTTGAAAATTACCTGAGGTCTGTTGATACCTTGCCCGTTGTTTCCAGGACTCATCGCCGGGTGACTTCTTTGTTGTCCTCCCCAGCCATGAGCTGCAGATCCATACTGGGAGCTCATTTCTTTGACTAGCCCCATGCTTGCTTGTTGTTGAGCCGACTGATTATTGTAATCTTGGTAACCAGTGCCATAACCTCGCATCATAGGACTAGGAGACGTAAGTAACTGGTTTAACGTCGGGGTAGCCCCAGAAGGGTGCTGCTGACTTTGCCCAGGAAATCTCTGGAAGCCCCCACTACCAGAAGCTGAAGCAGCAGCCATAGCAGCTTTGCCATGGCTAGTAGCAGCAGTATTGCTGCTGCCAGGGCCCGTCAACGTGTTATTACCCTGCCTGGAGGGACTCATCATACCGTAACCAGCGCCACTGTACCCGGGTCGGTAGTTCGGGTAGAGGTTATACTGACTGTTGTGGTACCCCTCATTTGAGTTTTGTACTGGATCCATACTGTTGGGTCCCGAAGAATGCATTATTCCCATTCCAGGGCTTTGTTGTCCGCCATGTTGATCAAAGCAGGGCCCTCCTCTAGCATTACCGTAATAATTATTAAACTCTGAAACAGTGCCGTTCCCCCCTCCACCAAGCGGCTGATTGTTGATGTTGTTGTTATTCGTTGGTCCCACGCTAACGGGGTCGTACCTGCTGCCCATCCGGTCCCCCGATTTGCAAAGGTGGTCCTCCTCCTCCTCACTTTTATTTAGCAATGGCTGATGGCGTTCGAATTGATTCCCCAGAATATTCTCTTTCCCTCCATGTTGCCGATTCCCACCGTCTCCTTGAGATGATTGTTGCGTGTTGTTGATGTTATTTTGAATTTGACGTTGGTGATGCTGCTGAAATTGATTGAACGGTTGCTGCTGCTGCTGTGGTGCCGTGTGATGATGGTGAGACGAAGGAGGGGGATCTCCGCCGCCAGCATTTTTCAGTTTATGATTCGTTATCAAACCCGTCTCCATGCTCGAAGTCATGCTCGTATGTGACGAGGATAAAGATGTAGATTTACTTCCCTCTACTTTTTCACGCGTATCCGAATTGGTGCTAGCAGAAGCGCGACCAATGTTAGCCATGTTCATCTGATGATGGCGATCTACATTATTCATAGCGTTAACACCAGTCCCATCTCCAGCCCCGAGCATCGCTCCGGATCCATGCACAGTTCCTCCAGATTTCCCGGAGTTTAAATCTTCATTAAGATTATTTGATAAATTCGATTTTTTGTTTTTAGTTGTTGCTGGAGCTGGTGCCACTTGCGCGGCCATGATCACGTCAACATTTCAGGCAAGAATCCGGGCAGGCTAGCAAGCTAGCTAGCTCACTAAAGAAAAAAAAAATCCTGAAAGAAAGAAAGGACGAAGGCAGCAAAGCTCAGTATAAACTGACGGAAAAAAAGAAGTTAGGAAAAAGCAATGCGCTGGTCTTCAGTGAGGAAAAAGGCCACAGACGTCTGCCGCTTTGGTGGTCAGATTTCACGATTACAGATTTGACCAGGTTTAAAGGAAACTTTTTCTCCCTTCCTCTCTAACCCGGATATGGGTAAATGCATGTCTCCTGGAGCCTCTCTGGCCCAGCATGGCATTAGAGACAGGGCTCCAACAACTATTATCCACTTCTGTTTAGCAAGCAATATGAAAAATACGGACCGGATTTTCAGGTATCTCTATATCAGGTCCACGGTCTTGCTCTTTTATTCTGAATTAACTTACTCTGCCTACTCCTATACGCAAACATTTTTTGTTATTTCAATTATTTACAGTATTGTCTGACAATATTGTCTGAATCCTGTGTGCTGAACAACTACCGTAAAAGCTTGGAAGCTGTGAATATTAACATTGTTAATTTACTGCTGTGGTGTTCCTATGGTCTGGAGTGGTTGAGGCTAATTATCCATTTTACTGTTAAGATATATTACATTGGTGTGAACAATATAATGTGCCCAGCTGAGGCAGTATGACTGGCAGCAATGATGCAGCAGTCTTGAAATCAGATATGGTGGTGTAACAAGCAAGAAAGCAGGAGCAGTGTTTCCCACCATCATTATTTTTCCAATGTGCTGATGTCAGAGTGGGGGACCGAAGTTTGGTTGTTGAGTCCTGCAATTAACTCTTTGCCTTTCAAAGGTGTGCCAATTAGTTGGCGTACACCACGGGAGAAAAAAAAGATTATATGTGGTATATGTAAAGGATGATGTTAGTTAAAGAGGCCTGGAAGCTTCACACTCAGACCAGCAAGATGACATCACTGGGAATAATTTGCTTGAGCCCAGGTGATGTCAGGGTCACCATCCAGAGCTTAGTAGTGAGACATACATGACTCACCAAGAGTTCTTGGTCATGTGATGCACGCTGATGTAAAGTAAAGCTGGAGACCACGAAGTGGGGAAAATGTATCGGTCCCTGTATTTTCATGAGTTTCTATGACTTAGTTTGAATCACTGTTCTTGACGTGGTGCAGGGGTCTTGAGTACATTAAATTGTAAACGCTGTTTAAACCTCATTATGCTTATACAACTTTTTTTTTTTTTTTTTGGAGCTGTTAATAGCGTGGTTAAAATCTGCTAATTTCATGCTGATCCACGACTCTGCATCAGGGCTTGTGCTGATCAATCGAGGAGTCAAAGTAACAATACTCGCGCTCATTGCATCATGTTTCGGTAATACATGAGATGGCAAATATCCTTTCAGATAATGACCGGCGATTCATGTGATAAGCACTTCAGTACATACTATCAAATAGAAATCAAATCGGAGACCATCGGAAACTTTGATAGAAACTATCAGTTTTTTTTTTTTTTTGTCGCCTTAGAATTTTAGCTAGCATCAAGATGTTTGCCGTTTAACCTAAGAAATTGTTTGGGCGATTCGTGCCGATGTATGCGCATTTGTTCGACGATCCATGTCTGATTTTCGTTTTTACCGTAGCACAGCATTCATTGGATTTTGCTGCAGCTCTTCGAGTCAGACAGAAAACGTCCTAGTTGTTTCTGTATTCATTTGGTTGTTCCCAATAAACGAGAATTTGTTACTTAAGTATTGCGCTACATATTACACTGAAAAGTATGAGTTAAAATGTATTTTCGTGGAATCTACTGCCGTCAACTTATAATGAAGGCAGAGTTAACGAACGTCCTTCGTGGCGGTTTCATAATAAACAACATTCTGCTGGTGGCAGTTCGACACACCACTTAAAGGGGCCTGTGGAAATATAATCCGTCAACATTAGCAGGAATGACATTGATTATCACGTTTGTACACGTTTTTACATAAATTAAGGAATCTTCTTCGTGCTTCTGCTGCAGACTTTATAGGGGTTGTTTTTAACTCTACTGAGTTTATTATGTGGCCTCGATGACGTCATCGAGAACATCTTTTGTTCTCGGATTCCTGTTCCATCCTATCCCTATACACACTGTAAAATTATTTATTCGTATGTGGAACAGAGAACGCGGATAAGTAAGAAAGAAGAAACGTGATTACCTGCGGAACGATTTCCAGCGTGCATTGGTTATGATTCGGTTCGTTTTGCAGGTGTAGCGAGCCACAGGAGGCAATTAGAAAGTTTATAGTTGCCTATGTCCTGTTAATAGAGATGTGCGTATGCTTGTTTATATATTCAGTTAGTGTAAGTTCATCCACCCGTACCTTTTCAGTCAATAGGCAAAATGTGATGCAAAATAAAATAAATAGCATCTTTTAACGCACACCTGTATTTCTGTACCAATTGTGGTGAAGTTTCAAGTAACCTAAATTTTTAAAAACGTGAAAATAAATGCCTGTAAATCCATATTCAGTCAAAACTGCATTTGGGGGCAACGTAAATCTTGAAATTCTTTTTGGAAATATAATCTGTCAAAGAAAGTGGGAAGCTAAGGGAAGACACCCCATGCTTTTAGACATAAAGCCACATTTGTTTTCCATGGTGGAACCAATTACTTTTAGCATAAGTGTTTACACATTTTAATGAGTTATACCCCTTCAATATTTTACTCGCTCTTTTTTTTACTGAAAAACAAACATATTTTGGGCTAGATTGGTCAGAACCTAGCAAGCTGATCATTAATGGGAAAAGGAAGAAATTCCAACATTTTATGAAGGGTCAGTGTATGAAGGGTGTGGATGTTATTTAGTTGCAGTCGCCATTCTGGTTGGTCAGACCAAAACTCCATGTCTTGTGCCCTGTTTCAAACACAATGCTAAAATTACAAACATTTTACCAAATATTTTGAAACAGATCACTTAATGTAGTGGTTCTCAATGTTAGTCCTGGGCCCCCCCGATGTCACAGTGGTAGGGAAAGGGCCCAGGTGTGAAGGCAGGCAGATGGTTGAGGAAGCAAATTTTATTGACTGGGAACACGCAGCTAGACAGGCAGAGGTTGGTACCGCACAAGCTGAAATGCAGCACAGAATCAAAATTCAAAACTTGAAGTAAAACAACATAAAGGAGGTTCAGTTTAGGCAGGGAGGCACAAAACAACAGAAAACAAACTAGCAAAAACCAAGATAAAGCGTATAAATGCACATAGACAAACAAGCAAACAGGAATCAGGTGAGAACAGAGGCAAGAGGAAAGCAAAGATGGAGGGGTTAGAAACAAGGCAATGAAATGATAAGGGAACTGGTCATTTGGACCCCATACCGGTTGGACCCATACAAGTTGGACCCTGACCAGTTGGACCCCTGACCCTAACCATTTGGACCTCATAACCTTCGGACCCAAGGCAAGTTGGACCCTGGACCAGTTAGACCCCAGACCAGTTGGATCCCTGACCAGTTGGGTTAGGGTTAGGGTCTGGAGTCCAAACAGCATGGGGTCCAACTGGGTAGGGTCTAAGGTCCAACTGGTCTGGGGTCCATATGGTCAGGGGTCCAACTGGTTTGGGTCTAAATGATCTGGGGTCCAACTAGTACTGGGTCCATTCAGTTAGGGTCCAAGTGGTATGGGATCCAAACAACCTTTACCCAAACAATTAAGGTGGGAAACAAGGTACATGGAAGAGAAAGAAACACAAAGGCACGAGGACACAAAAAACAAGGGTGAATGTGGAAATGAAACCACAAGCAGGAAACCAAAACAAAAAGATGATGAAAAACGTAAAGATTAATTACAAGCACTTACACCCTGCATATGCCGGTTACTGTCCCGGCCACAATTGCAATGGCTGGATTTTAACAAGCTGTTAATTTGTCTTAATTAGGTGCTTTTCATTTTTCTAGCAGTTATTTCTCCTCTTAAGCCATATACCAGGTATGTCTGTTTTGCAAAAGAAATATTGCCTCACTGTTCATATGGTATTCCCAATGACTGCTGCTTCCTGGCTGGAAGTTCTTCAGCATTTCAAGCCATTGGCACGGAGTTGTATACCCATGTTTAAAACCGAGCTGGAAGAAATGGTCATGTATTAATTAAAGCATCAGTTACCAAATAGTTAGATAATTTGAATATTGTTTAACCTTTTTTTGTCCTTGTAGGTACAACTCAAGGAAAAAGTGACTGGGAAAAAACTCTAAATGAGGAAACATGGGTAGTGTTCCAGCTCGGTAGGCTAGCCTAAATAAAGAACAAAAACATGCAGAACAGGGATTAAGCCATCTTTGAAAAACCTTCAAACTTGCACAAATATTGTACATGTACAGCCTTTGAAGAGACATCAAAAATATGCAGCTCTATTTTTAGTGTTACATTTGTTAGCTACAAAAAAACTATTGTTCGCAATTTTTAAATATTCACTGTCTTTTCTTATTCGCAAACCATGATGTGTTGTGGCAGAATGGAAAATAGTAACAGTTGTGTGGAAGGCTTTTCTTGGGAAATTTTATGTTAGCCTATATTTACTAGGCAGATACATGTTTCTTCTCTGATGGGCGAAAGAGGCCCATGTCTCTGAGTTCCAGCTGGTGCACACAGAGCTTCTGAATGTCAGAGTGGTTGTCAGCCGAAATCATCATCATCCACCTCATCATCATCTGGAGAGATAGTGAACCCCCGATGGATTCTGGATGAACTACAGAAAAACTAAGAGCGTTTGCTCACCTCAAAGCAATTCTTTGAAACACTGAGTGTTTTAGACCAGAAGCATGTTAATGATTTTTTTCTTTTTTTTTTGAACAACATCCAATAAATATATTTGAAATAAACATTTTATTTTGTGCTCATTGTGTTTGTTACATTGCTACTGTCGGTCCATATCTGACACAGGCAGTGTAAGTAGATTGACACCTGAGGCAGTGAAGTGTTGTTTTTATAACGCTGCTAGGATTGTATATTTATTCTGAATTGACCTGGGTGACCTATGTGTTAAGCTTGGATACTCCAAATCACGTCATGGGAGTTTATACAATGTCCCCCAGAGACATTGGCACCCTTTCATAAAAATGAGCAAAATAAGTTGTTTATCCTTATTATCTTTTATTCAAAATATTCACAAAATCACCTATGATCAAGGCAATATTTGAAAGAAAAATTATATTTTTATCATGAAACAAATATTTTTGTCAAAAATATGTGTGCCACAATTTTTGACACCCTGTCATTTAGTATTTTTTGCAGCCAAGATTTCATTTCTGAGTCCTCTCCTGTACTGTCATGAGGTTCATGAGCACATTGCATGGGATGTGAAATCATTCCTGTCATCGAGAATCTCTCCAAATCCTCCTGATTTCAAAGTTGGCACTTGTGGACTCTCCTATTCAGCCCATCCCACACATTTTCTGTCGGGTTTGGTCAGAGGATCATCATGACCATGGCAAAACCATTACTCAGCATTCAGTGAACAATTTTTGTGTAGACTTTGAGCTGTGTTTCAGATCACTGTCCTGCTGGAATGTCCAGCCATAGCCCATTTTCAGCTGCCTGGCAGAGTCTGTTAGGTGTCACAACCCTCTTGTGAATCCCCATTCTTCCTCCTCCCATCCAGTAACTTGCTTGTCTTTTAGGCCCCATGTACACTTGATTTTAACATGCATTTTGGGTGATTGGATCGTAAGTGGTCAGCGCTAAATACAAGCAGGCTCCAAGACGCATTAAGATCTGATCACTCAAACCATTTGCGGACAGAGTTGATCTGGGACGCATCTGACCACATGTTTGGTAGTGTAAAAGCTAATCCATCCTGATGTGTCCCCGATGAGGACGTAGCCGGAAAAATGTCATCATACCGCTCTTCGAGGTCTTGTGGCTATCATAGCAGCAGTGAAAGTGAGTACTTTCCGATGAAGTTTCCTCTCCTGTGCGGTCGTTTCATTTCAATCACTGAAATAATCCAACTATGTAAACTATAGGCAGAAACATGTCACCCAAAATACAATGCGAAACAGGGTCGAAAATTTTAGCTTCATCTGATGGGAACGGCTGCTATTGTTGTTACATGATGTATTAACTGCATGCCGGGCTTTAGCGAAAGCTGCATAGTAAGCAGAAAAATCCAACCACAAGTGGTCAGCTTAACACCAAGTGTAAACAGCAATGTGTCTTGCATGGCCGCTTGTGATCCAATTACCCAGAACGCATGTTAAAACCAAGTGTAAACGCGCCCTTAGATGTATTGTCTCTCTTGATTGGTTTGATGTCTTGCGTGCCTCCCCCACCAGGTGTCATGCATTTGTGTTCCCCATTCCCGTATGTTTCTGTGGGGTATATAACCCATTTCTTTGAGTGTGCAAGTTGCTGGATTGTCACTGGATATATGCCCTAAAAGCAACCAGACAGTATCTTCCAAGTCTAGAGTTTATCACCCTCAGAAATGATCATAACCGTCAATGAATGGAATATGCAGAAGTACTCTTCCTAGTCTTATTAATATGTGGGAATAACTCCCAAGCCTTTCTCTTAGTTTCCAGGATTGGGACCACATTCCTGTTGACCAGTCCTCTGCTGGGTCTCTGGCCAGTTTATTAGGAACACCTCCCAAGTCTTCTACGGTCATCAGGATTGGGACTCACATTAGTACTAATCTTTTCTGAACCTGCCATCTGACAGTCCTGCTCTGGCCCAGATTATAATCTGGTCTACAGCTCTGGGACGCCACTGGCTGGGCGCGGACACACCCTACACACAAGCCCACTACCTTCTGAACTGAACTGTGCCATTCGACTCTGGGCTCCGTCCCTTGCAGTCATTACCATATTACTATCAATAAACCCTACAATTGGGTTGTTCATCTGATTCTTTGTCTGGATCATAGCAGTTAGTTTTCATTTGATATGTTATGGTATTTGATGGAGTCCATGATACTGTGTATCCTAACAAGATATCCCGGGCCTTCAGAAGAAAAATAGCCTCACAATATCAGAGATCTGGCAGCATACTTTACAGTGGGTATGAGGTGCTATTCTGTATGGTTATGTTACTGTCTATGCCAAATCCGTCTTTGAAGTCTGTTGCCAAAAAGCTGTATTTTAGTCTTAATCCACCATATATAACTCGTCCCATTGAAAGTTCTAGTTTTCCCCTAATGCTTGGCAAACATTTGTTCATTGATTGACACCAAAGGCTTTTTTCTGACAACAATCTCAAATAACTTGTAGAGATGAAGGAGGCATTTGCTGGTAGTTTTGAAGACTTTCTGACCCCAAGACTCAATCAACCTCTAAAATTCTCTAGTTGTGAAATGAGAATTTTTTCTGGTCAAAGAATCCTCCTCATGGTGTATTGGGTCAAAATACAGACATCTCCATTCCCTTGCTGATTTTCAACATCTCAGTAATTGACCTGATGGTGGAAATGGGCATTTTCAACTGTTTAGACATTTCCGTATTTTCATTTCCTGATTTGCACAACTCAACTATTTTTTTTGTTGTGAGTCATCACTGTGTTCTTGGGTTTTTCCCACAGTGATGAGTGACTAAGGGAATTAGACTTGCGTTCCCTCATATTTACAGTGCCGTGAAAAAGTATTTGCCCCCTTCCCGATTTTTTTTTTTTTTTTTTTGCATATTTGTCACACTTAAATGTTTCAGATCATCAAACAAATTTTACTATTAGACAAAGACAACCAGAGTAAATAGAAAATGCAGCTTTTAAATGATGATTTCATTTATTAAGGGAAAAAAAGCTATCCAAACCTCCCTGGCTTTACTTTTTCACATAGGGCCGAGCAGGTTTGGATAGCTATTTCCCCTTAATAAATGAAATCATCATGTAAAAACTACATTTTCTATTTACTCAGGTTTTCTTTGTCTAATATTAAAATTTGTTTGATGACCTGAAACATTTAAGTGTGACAAATATGCAAAAAAAAGAGAAAGAAATCAGGAAGGGGGCAAATACTTTTTCACGGCACTGTATATACAGGAAGTCACGGTTGACCACTTAGGAGTTCCTAACAAAACACGTGAACTTAAAAATGTAAAATACAACAAGAAATATACAACCCCAATTCAGAAATAGTTGGGACGAAGTGTAAATTGTGAATAAAATCAAAATGCAATGACTTTTAGATCACATGAGCCAATATTTTATTTACAATAGAACATAGATAACATTTCAAATGTTGAAACTGAGACATTTTACATTTTTATCCACAAAATGAGCTTATTTCAAATTTTCTGGCTGCAACAGGTCTCAAAAAAGTTGGGACACAAGCAAAAAAGGGCTGAGAAAGCAATTAATATATAAGAGAATCAGCTGAAAGAACATTTAGCAAGTAATTAAGTTAACTGGCATCAGGTTTGTAACATGATTGGCTATAAAAGGGATGTCTTAGAGAGGCTGAGTCTCTCAGAAGTAAAGATGGCCAGAGGCTCTCCAACCTGAGAAGGCTTGCGTAAAAAAATTGTGTAATACTTTAATATCAATGTTTCTCAGCTGCCGGATAGCTCAGTTGGTAAAGCATCGTGTTGCGAAGCAGACGTGACTATCACGTTATGGGTTTGATCCCTGCCTCGTACCAGCCGGCAGTGGTCAGCAGCTTTTTCTGAGTAGCGCACAATTGACTTATGTCACACCGGTCGCCATTTTGAAAATTTCACAAGTGAAAACGAGGCTGCGGTGGGAGACGAAATGTCAAATGTCCGCATCAAGCATAGAAAACAACAGAGGAGATTCCTCAAACTAATAAATGGTCAAGAACTACAGCCATCGAAGCTCTCAACCCTGCCAAGACAACGGCCATTAGCGTATTCCATTAGTGTAATCATACCAGTGGGCAAGAAAGAGGAAGGTAACGTTACTGGAAGAGTAGGAAAGTGGCGTCCTTGATCGAAAGGAATGGGCACTCTGACAAAGCGGACGTGTGCAAAACGAATTGCAAAATCCGATCTCGGATCTTACTCGCTCACTGGGAAGACAATGTCAGGGACCGAACTGTGATGGTTCTGCCCTGCAGTCCCTCCCCCTCCTGCTGTCTTCGCCTTTACTTCAACAAGCCACACCTGTTGCTCGTTGAAGCGGAGGTGAAGCTTAGAGTATTTAAGAGCTGCCCTGCCAATTGGCAGTGCAGCTGCATTCTGGCATTTTAGCTCCGTGTGTGTTGCTGCAGCTCCCCTGTCTCTTTGTCATTTTTTTAAGTATATTTATTAAATATCTTTCTATTTTTTTGTACCAGCCTGTGCGAGTGGGTCGCTTTATCAGCCTTTGGGTACATGGTCCCAGTGCCGGCCGGATTATGTTGCACCCGGCGGGACCAATCCATGACACCGAACAAGTGAAATTGCCGATGACCAGTAGAAAGTACTTAACTCTGAGGAGTCACGAACTTAAACCCGTGACCCACTTACGCTTTTAAGGTGTCCGATTGTCCCGATTCTCCCCTTCTGACCAGTTACGAGCGATTACGAGTGGAAATTTCTGTTACGCGCAAGACATAGGTGGATCATGACTTCCGACCTGTTCTGACCCTTCCGCGTGAATAAGACAGGTTCTGACTGGATCAGATCACGCGGATCCCTTTTCTGACAAAATCAAACCAGTTTGATTTTGTCGGAAGGTCGCGGGAGTATCAGTTGGTCAAGTGCAAACTAGGTGGCGAATATTTCCTCTGCAATTAGCCAATTAGAAACCGTTTACAAAAACAACCGCCATCTTTATTGTTGACGTTGGCAAAAATCAATCGGAAATGCTCGCGTTAGTGGATCATGGGATAAAATTTTTTCCCCAATCACTCTGACTTTCTACAATTGTTTACGCGAGTTTCGGATGGTTCCCGCCGCTTCCAAAGGCTTCCGACTGACCACGATTGCTTGTGTGCGGAAGCCTCAAAAGCATAAGTGGATCACAGGCATTACCACTGCATTTCACGTGTCCGTAAATCTTGTCAATGATTTATCGGATATAGCCAGCCAGCTAGCGATGAAACTGGAGCGTTTAATATGCGGCTACAGAACCAAGTGCACAGTAAGTTAATTCGTAATTTAGCAGAGCATACTGGAGTCCCCGTACTCTGAGTGGCATATTTTCGTGCTCGAGTTAATTTGCAAGTGCGTTAAGTACAGTTCCAAAAACACAGTAATATTTCTTTATTTACGAGTTGTTTTGCTAGGTAGCTTTTAACATACTTCAGCGAAGAACCGCAAAAATATTAATTTACTGATGAGAGCTAGTGAGCAACCTCATGGTTAACTGCTGAAGGTTAATGTGATGTGCTTAAAAAAATAAATTGATTGATAGCCTTAGTTTTGGTAAATGTTTTTGGGTGTTTTTAAATACAGTTGAGTAGATTTAGAATTCGGTCTGGATTGCGTTTCCCAAAAGCGTAGTTGCTAACCAAGTTAGCAACTTACATAGTTCGTCCATTCACAGTTAATGGGTCCAACTATGTAAGTTAGCATCTGTGATTTCGGGAAATGCACCCCTGGGCAGGAAACCATACAATCAATCAAGCAACACTGTAAAAAACGAGGATAAGAAGGCGGAATTTATTTGAACTTCTGACTTGCATATAAAGATCAATTATGCGGTTGGATTGTGCGAATATCCAATGAAGATCATGCGGAATGTTCACTCGCCAGCCGGGCGAGCAGTCTGAGCTTATTCGGTCTCCCGAACGAATTTTCGGTCGCCACGGATCTCGGGCGAGTGCGAAGATCGAGCCCTGCAATGGTTAACGGTAACATCAAACGCTGTTTGCACAACCTCACATAAGCTACTACTCAAAATTTGATAGGGATCATAGGAATTTTTTTGTGAAATGACATGCAAATTTGGTAACTGCCACTGATGAACAATATATTGGATAAATGACATGCAGTCAGACACAAAACACATTTGCAAGTGCATTTAATGACATTAAATGAGTGTGCAGCCTCACACTTTGGCTTTCACTTAACACTTCATGGTTTTACCTCTGACATGTAAAGTGAAAACAGACAGTGTTCGTTTGATGTTTCATTACCACAGTTAATGTCAATAACGGGTATGGCCTCCTCTAGCTTGAATGACGGCTTGACAACATCGGGTCATACTGTCAATCAGAACCCGGATGCTTGCAATTGGAATGTTGTTCCATTCTTCAACAAGGGCATTTCCGAGCTCTTCTAGAGTTGTGGGTTGTGCCCCACGAACCGAAATGGCGACCTGCAGCATGTTCCACACATGCTCGATAGGGTTTAGGTCCGCGAACGCGCAGGCCAGTCCATGCGGACAATTGTCTCCTGCTCTAGGAATTGATTCACCACCCTAGCACGATGGGGACGGGCGTTATCATCCATCAAGATGAAATCAGGGCCAACAGCACCAGCGTATGGTCTTACGCACACATTGAGGATCTCATCCCTGTACCGCACCTGTCATCGTCCCCTCCCCCCATGACATGCAGGTCCGTTCTGCCGTTCCTGCTTATTCCTCCCCAGACCATAATTGATCCGCCACCATAACGGTCGTGTTCGTTGATGTAGGCATCATTAAATCGCTCACGTTGTCTTCGCCACACCCATTGCCTCCTGTCAGTAAAGTCCAAGCAATATCGGGACTCATCAGTAAAGAGAACTGGAGCCCAATCGTTGTGTGTCCATGTGACATGATCGTGAGCCCAATCCAAACGGTCACGCCTATGACGCACGGTCAGTGGGATTCGAACACATGGCCTTCTTGATTTGAGGCTGGCAGTATGAAGACGATTCCGTATCGCCTGAGTGGATACCCTGACCCCGAGGCGTTATGAAGGTCATTTCGTAGGGGTGGTGGCTGTCCAGAAAGGATGACGTCGTGCCTGAAGTGTGAGAAAGTGGTCTTGTCGTTGTGTAGTCGATCTCTGACGACCACCCCCCCATGACGGTGTGCTGCTGTACCAAACGTTTGATGCCGGTTCCACGCTCTGTTCACAACGCTTTGGCTGACGTTAAGTGCATTAGCAACGTGACGTTGGAGAAGCCAGAGTCAAGCATTCGATGCATCTTCCCAATTGCTCTGAAGTCAATCGACGTCTAAGACGTTGAGGGACATTGTTATTGCTAAATGTAATGCAAAAAAATTTGGGAACTTCCAAATTTTTCTCCAACAAGCAACACACACGCCTGAGTTGAAATGGTGAAGTGTTAGTCAAAGCCAAAATGTGAGGCTGCACGCTCATTTAATGTCATGAAATGCACGTGCAAATGTGTTTTGTGTCTGACTGCATGTCATTTATCCAATATATTGTTCATCAGTGGCAGTTACAAAATTTGCATGTCATTTCACAAAAAAAATTCCTATGATCCCTATCAAATTTTGAGTAGTATAATTTAGCACGTAACTACACTTCATTACTATCTCAAACACGTAACGGAGCCTAGTTAAGACCAATCGCATTCACAGTACTAGTTCGCATTATCAGCTGAGCTCCCACAGGGGAACTTACCTTCGATATTTCTAATGTGGCCTTCGAGACAAATGCTGTAGCCTTTTTAGTAAGACTGCCCTTGGTATGCGACATCCCTCCTTTATGGGGCGCTGTTTGTAAAATAGGGTGCGTTGTTTTATACCGTACAGTTTTTGCACATTTAGCGTCAAAAACCGGGAAAAAAGATTGTTGCCATTTTAAACCGTCTCTTTTTCACACATTTACGCACAAATAGCCTATGTGTAAATTGGTGTAGAAAAGGTGATATCGTTTTTTGTAGTATTACTTTTTGTAGAAGGAAAAAGAGGACATTAACGTCAAATTGCAAAGGCTTTGAAGGTCTCATCATCGACAGTGCATAACATCATCAAAAGATTCAGAGAAACTGGAGAAATCTTTGTACTTAAGGGACAAGGCCGAAGACCTTTACTGGATGCCCGTGATCTGCAGGCCCTCAGACGCCACTGCATCACTCACCGGCATGATTCTGTCATTGACATTACTAAATGGGCCCAGGAATACTTCAAGAAACCACCGTCTGTAAACACAGTCCGCCGTGCCATCCACTGATGCCACCTAAAACTCTATTGTGCAAAAAGGAAGCCATTGTTGAGCATGATCCAGAAGCGCCACTGTATTCTGTGGGCCAAGGCTCATTTAAAATGGACTGTAGCAAAGTGGCAAAGTGTCCTGTGGTCAGACGAGTCCAAATTTGACATTCTTGTTGGAAATCATGGGCGTCGTGTCCTCCGGGCTGAAGAGGAGAAATACCACCCCTTCTATTATCAGCATTCAGTTCAAAAGCCAGCATCTCTGATGGTATGGGGATGCATTAGTGCATATGGTGTGGGACACTTGCATGTTTTAAAAAGCACCATGAATGCTGAAAGGTATATAAAGGTTTTGGAGCAACATACACTCCCCTCCAGACGACATCTATTCCAGGGAAGGCCTTGTGTATTTCAGCAGGACAATGCAAAACCACATACTGCAGCTATTACAACAGCATGGCTTCGTAGTAGAAGAGTCCGTGTGCTGAACTGGCCTGCCTGCAGTCCTGATCTTTCACCGATTGAGAACATTTGGTGCATAATTAAACGAAAAGTTTGTCAAAGGAGACCCAAAACTCTCCAGCAGCTGGAAGCCTGTATTAAACAAGAGTGGGATCAAATTCCAATGGCTAAACTCAAGAAACTTGTCTCCTCAATGCCCAGATGCCTCCACTCTGTGTTAAAAAGAAGAGGGGATGCTACACCATGGTAAACAGGCCCTGTCCCAACTTTTTTGAGAGACCTGTAGCAGCCATCAAATTTGAAATGAGCTCATTTTGTGGATAAAATTATAAAATTTCTCAGTTTCAACATTTGCTATGTTATCTCTGTTCTATTGTGAATAAAATACTGGTTGGTGTGATTTGAAAGTCATTGCCTTTTTGATTTTATTCCCAATTTACACTTTGTCCCAACTATTTCGGGATTGGGGTTGTACTTCAGTCAGATTTTCACTGTAGGATTTCTTAAGAATGCAAATAATTGTGGCTCATGTTTTGGAGAAAAATACATATCATTTTTTAGAAGGCAAGATTTTGGTGAACATTTTGGGTGAAATATCAAGAGAATAAGCAGTGAAGACATTCTAAACAGCCTGTTTTGCACATATTCAGTTAAGGCGCCCAAAATTTTGGAGGCCACTGTGTGCTTTTGCCGATTGTGAAAACCCAGGTTGGAGGGCTCACTGGTTCGACTCAATTTCGAAGTACAACTTCTCTGTGCACCACACTGAACGCTAATACACATGCACATTGTTCTATATGTGTTTCCACTGTGGCCTTTTAACTGAAGCACTACTAATGATTTGCAAACTTAACTAGCCCTTCATATCTCTGCCCAACTTTCTCCAGACAGTTATGCACCCTGCTCGCACCAACCATCTTCTGATATTTCCAGCTTGCTTTCATATTCATAGAATTTTGTGTCTCACACACACACACACACACACACACACACACACCATTCTTTCTCTTTGAAGTTGTCAATGTCACACTGTGACTGTTGCTAGAACCAAATATAATTGAATACGTCAAATCAATTATATTGTATAAATGTATGTGTTTTATCTTTGCCTCCACTGTAGTAGGAATCTGCACTTAAGAGTCCCTGGTTTTTTATTAAGCAATAAAACAAGCTAATTTGAAATTCTTGTGTGGTTGTGTAATAAACTAAACTGCAATCAAAGTCTCATACAGAGCTCAGAATGCATTTTGCCGTCTCTCCCTGGAAGGAGGCTCCACCCCGGAGGAGGTTTATGGGGATTACATTTATGACACGGGTGCCTCTGTTTTTCCATATCATTCAATGATTTACAAATGACATCAATGTTCATATTCCCCTAGCCGTCAGGGGATGCATAAGACTTTCATAGCAAATGTGATAATGGTACAAAGACGACTTGAGCTCCTATTTAGCTGCAGCCACTAGTTATTTGACGCATCTCTTTGGATACAAGGTATTTGTTGATCCAGTTGCATATAAAAACTAATTATTTTAATACGAATTGTTTGCTCCCTCTCTTTATTGGAAGTGTTTTGTCCAGGTCCCAGCACGAACAGCAATATACGGGAACACTCTAAATGACTGCAATATGAGGGAGGGTTCAGATTGACATCATAATTCATTTGGGTAGCATGGTAGCACTGCCGCTAAATCCACGCAAACCCACTCAGCAGTGCAGTCCACGGAGTTACCATCATCCGTCTTTCTCTTAGACATGAGAGCACTTCCACTGACATGCCAGCGTTGCCTTGTAGCTTTCACTATTCCACTCTACCGTTCATAAATTTGCCATCAAAACGCGATCCTATTTATGCAGAAGAACAATGTGCTGCCACATTTGCATTTATGCATAATGTATAACTCCAAGGGTGTCCGAACGTGCCGAACAAAAAACAATTTGCAAATCCGGCTGCATCGCAGGGCCGGGGACGTGAATATTCAGCCGATGCTTACACAAGTGGCTGTGCTTGTGTGTGTTTGCCTTTGATTCTGCAATCATACACCTGATGTTTTTGGTTCTCTGTGTGTGCGCGGCTGTGCGAACGAACAGAACCTGAGAGTGAATTGTGTTTGTGAGTGCGTGTGTGTGTTTGTGCACGTCCGTGCAAGTGTGTAGCCCTCTCTTCTCGCCCGTTGCGGAGCCTCCTCTGGGCGGCGTTTGTGTGTTCGTCTGCTGGGACCATCTGCATCAGCAGCCGCAGTCTGCCTGAGCTGAGCTATGCCGAGAAAATGGGTCAGGGATGAGACAGCTCTGAGTGCAGCTTCATTCCACATCCGCACGCCCACACACACACACACACACACACACACACAGCCTTCACAGCCTCTCCCCCCATCTCCCCTCAAACATTGGGCGAGAAGACACTGCAGCCTTTTCACACCACGGTGCGCCTCGGCAGAAAACAGCTTCGTGAAAAACGTTTTCCTCCATCACACGTCCGCCTCTCCCTCCATGGCCAGTTAACTGGAGACTAGGAAAGAAGTGATGCTTTCTCTTCGCCTTTTCCCCCTTTCTCTCGTTCTCTCCAGGTATACACGTGTGAGGGCCAGCTAGCGGCAAGCCATAAGCACATCAGCACACCCTCCTGTAGATTGATCCATAGGCTTTTAATTTCAGGGTTGGATAAATAACAACATTAACATTGATCAGCAGATAGAAAGGACAGATGGAGGGTCCCTGAGCCAGGTGTTTTGCTGACAGATATACATCCACCAACAGACAAAATGGCTTAAGCCCCCAAACATGCAAATGCACACACATCCTTCTATTTCTATCCGTGTGAGAACGTTACATTGACTTCCATTCATTCTTTGTGTGTCCCTACTGCCTTTCTCTAATCTTAACCATGACCAACACGTCTGATTCAAACTCCTCCTTAAATTATTCCTAATTCTTACCTTAACCAAAACCTTAACCAATAAGTTGCCTTTGTACTGTAGTTGTGAAGGTGAGGACAAGCCAAAATGCCCTAATTTTCCCAAAATGTCCCCACTCTTTCAGTTAAAAATGTGATCTGTATGTTGACGTACTAGAACACACACAAACACAAACACGCACACACACACATCCTTGCGAGGACATTACATTGACTTCCATTCATTCTTTGTATGTCTCTATAGCCTTTCCCTAATCTTAATAAGCAACGTATGCCTAACCCAAACCCTCACCCTAGCCTTAACCTATCCTTAATGGGCTGAAAAAGTGCGACGTCACATTCGCTGGGGTCAACACTCACTTCCTTGACAATGGTTCACGCTCACAGCATTGCAACACATTCACTCGAACACTGAACACACGGTACGGAATACGTAATATTTGACAATCAAAATGTACTGAGGAATGCTTTCTGTTGTTTTATAATGAGCATAGTTTGGGTTTAAGATTGCTGCAAATAAAGCTTAATTCCATACATAGACACGAGGGCCATGGCGATAAACACTGCTAGTTGTTTGGTTATGGTTTGGTTCGTTCGGCGTGAACCAGTTGCCATGGCTGCGGAAGGTTGACCTTGGAGAGATGTCACAACTTCAACGCATTCTAAACTTACCCTTAACTGATATAAGTTGCAATTTGCCTCTGTAGTTGTGAGGACACCTGAAAATGTCCTGACTTCCCAAAAATGTCCCCACTCTGTTGGAAAAAACATTTTTTTGGTTCTCACTTTGTAGCAAGTACAAGAACACACACACACATACAAGAAGCAACTATGCTAAATTTTGAAATGTATTCTGTGAAATAGTGTAATAACACAAAGCAGAATAAAACCAGAAAAAAAGGCATTTCATAGAGCATAGTATATACATGTCATAAAATAATTATTTCCACTGCAAATAAAATAGTATGAACCTCATTATTTTTAGCCAGAAATACTGCATGAAGAAAAAAGCTTTATTCACAAAGAGAGACATTGGCTTGATTCTCTTGAGTGCAGCCACAATTGGATCGATGTCATCTATGTTCTTCCTCAATGGGAAATTTGTTTGACAGAAAAGTGTGAAAATGAAGCCAGAGAGATAGAGACACACTTATGAAATTCACTGCAAATGCTGTGGATTATTCAGGCAAAGATTTCTTTCCAGACGACCATGGTCTAAAATAATACTCAAATCCCAATAAGCATTATCGCCCCACACAGCTGTTTTAGATTATGATTCACACCTTAGCTTCAAACTTACAAACCGAATCAATAATTTGGTAATTAAATTAAGTGAATTTTTACTTGCTCTCAAAGTCTATAGATGTGAAGTTCCTTAAGTTTAAACCTGCGATCCTCAAGGGTTTACTGAAGAACTCTGCTGTACTGCTTCATTCACATACCCAGACAAAAGCTGGAAATGACAGGCTTTAGAAGTTGTTCTCCCATTGCGTCTCACTGGAACACAGAATCACAGTAGATTGGAAGAGCGTTTAATCTCTCCACATTCATCATTTCATCCAGCTCTCCTATATAATACACAGCAGTTCACCATTCAACGCTCCTGAATTAGCACTTGAGACTAATGATCATTGCAATGTGAGCATGAGTGGGCATTCTACATGAGATTGAGGAAAGGGAAAACAGCATCTGCTCTTGTTTGGAAGATTAACTCGGGCTGGGGAATATACATTAAATGACATACACTCTCTCTAGAAATCAGCCGGTGTTTTGGCCCAAGGTCACTCAGGATTCAGAGTTGGTTAGCTCTCAGGCTGCATGCAGACAGACAAGTTATGGTAAGTCTATGTCAGCAGAAAAGTGTCAAAATGTCATGAAAAATCAATACCTTCGAAGTGAGGAAAACGACTTGGTCAAGCAGCGCTGCAACCGTCAAGGAAACAGTTTGGGAGCACAAACGTCCCATTATTTCAAACATTTGAAGATTCTAGATTTAAATTCAAAATGCATCTGAGTTGATTTTGTGTTTGGTTTTAAGCAATTCTATAATCCAATTTCTCTGAGGTGAAGAGAGAGAGAGAGAGACACACACACACACACACACACACACACACACACAGAGCGAGAGCCATTTAGTGCAGCTGTCTTCTGGATTTAGAAGTGGTTTAAAGTTTGATTGTCTTCACAAATCTAGCATGTGGACATAAAACCGCTGAAAAGGAGACAATAATACCAGTATTTACCACTGAAGTAGACAGAAGAAACACCCTCCTAAAAGATAAATTAAATGCAAGATTTTAAATAGTGTGAGGTTTTATTATTCTTAAACTCAAGCTTATTGCTGACTTTTACTTGGCCACCAGATACTGTGCATTCTACCATCTGCTTGCTCAGATTCCAGGTTTAAACTATGGTGCATATGCAGGTATTTCTCAAAATTGCAGTTCTAATTATGGTTTGGCACTTTGACAATGATAGTAATGAACTGTAAGATGTGTGTTTTTGAGTTTTGAAAGGCGAGCCATAATCGAGTAAGTACATTAGACCATTGGACGGGCGAGTTTACTGATCTATTCAAATTTCTTTCACATCAGACACATAACCTAGGCAGCTGTCTGCTGCTTCGTATTGATTATTGACTCATAGTTGAGAAAACTCAAGACTGATTTGATTCATACAAGTGCGTAGTATTGACTGATACTTTGCTTCAAGTCTGAATGAAAATTTCTGGTTGCATTTGTACTCCCATGACATGTTGCTTAAAGTATATTCCAAATAAACAAGACTGGTGATGTCAAATTTCTAGAAAGTACTCATGTATTGTTGCATTATACATGGGCAGCTGCTGACAATATGAGTGTCTGTTCACACTGATTAGCAGGCAAAGTGAAACTTTTGAGGGATGACGTCGTCTGGAATTTGCTTGTAAAACTCCCTAATTAATTCCTAATTACTTAACCAAACAAATGGGAAGCTTTGGTCTGTACGAACTAGCTATCTGAGAGCTAGGCAGGATCCAATTCCTTTCCAGTCTAGTTCTCAGATAGGCAGACAGAGCAGGCAATACAGCAGCTTTTTTTGGAGCATGAAAGTGGTTTCAAATCTGGAAATACCTCTTCGTAATAAGTCAAGTGTTATCCAGGAAATTTACCGAGAGCGGCCAAGGGGTTTCCAAGCCTTTTCCTTTAGAAATAAATGCGAGGCAGCCGCTGTTATCACACCAGCATGATACGAGTCACATTGAGAGCACTGAGAATCATTTCATGCTGTTATGTTCAGGGGTTTTTTCCAGTGTGATCAAACCATAGGATATAGGCCACCACAAATAAGGCCCTGTAACAGGGCAAACAAATCAGTGGAACATCCGTGACGAGAGAAAATGTGTCTGAAGGTATAAGGCTGTTTGTGCGACACTTAAACCAGACAAAATGCAATTTCATGCACTGAATTCACACCAGAGAATTAAAGTGAGTTTGAAAGAAAGTCAAAGATGAAAGCAAAAGCCCAGCGAATGTTTACACTTTCTGAAATAATTTTCTGAAGTCCTGGGCTGTGAAGCACTTTCTCAATACACGCAAGCAAATTGGGTACCAAAAAGGCAGATTAAGGACCATTAAACAGGGGGTCAGTTTTCTTACCATTTTACCATACTATTTTCTGTGTCACTGTTATCCATTTTTCTACGCTGCCTACTCTGTAATGCTTCCATATTTTTCTCAGCCAGGATGCACCATTGCCAGCAGGCAAAATGAGTCTTTTCTCCCAAAAAAGGATACTTGACTCATCTTGAGATCAAGGTTCCAGGAGAGTATGAAGTACAGCACACCAACATGATGACTATGCAGCTCGGATAGCGATTGTAAAGCGATTGCAATGTGAGACGCGGCAGCAGCTGGTGGATCACAATTCGGGAAACATCTGTGCCCGTCTGGCTGACAGAGAGGATGGGATTATCCAGAAATATGAATTCCAGCTAACAAAAATCAGATCCATAAGTCCAGACATTCAAATTAAAATCCACATCATCTAATTAAGTGCCACTGTATCACCTGCATCACCGCTCGCAATGGTCACAGGAATACAAGAAGTATTCAACAAGATCCTCCAAGCAAGTGAATTTTTCTTTGGGCTGATGTAGAGTGTTAACTAGGAACAGTGAAAATTATTTGGAAATCTCAAACACCTCAGGCCAGTAGATGGGGGGCAGGAGTTGAGCTGAGGTGGAAACAAATTTGAATGTCATTGATGGGAGGGACTGAGATGAGGGCAACACCTTCACAATCTTCCTCTAAGTTGATGCTGCAAATGTAAAACATAAATGCATAAAGCAGAATTGAAATATTTCTAAAATTACTAAATAGACATAGGTCTACTAAACTATGTCTAAAGTAATGACTTTAAAACATTTTAATATGAAAATATGATGCTTTAGTATGTTTATAATACCTGATTAGATTTTAATGAAAAGTACGGCTGTATAGTATAAAAATCTGTAAATGCTATATAAAAGCAGAAAAGTTGGGCATGTTACATGTATAACAATATTAATATCATACATTTTAATTTTATGTACTTTTTTAACACATGCAATAAAAGAACATTCTCTTTATTTGGTGTACAAAGGAAATTATGTAATTTTTGATGGGAAAATAATTAATATCACTTTATATATGTTGCGCATAAATGAGCTTGGTTTCCCGTTTTTAACTAGGTGACAAAATGGCCAATTGTCCTTTTTCATAGATGATTTCTCTCTTCTGTAAGCATATCTATTAATGAATCTCTGTTTGGTCACACTTAAGGATGAAGTGTTGCTCATAAAGGCTTTATACAGCATGCATAATGAAGATTTATGAAGATAAATGAGACATAATGTCTTCATGAATCATACATAAGCAAATGTCATGCTTTGCAAAGGGTGAAAAACACATCCTTATCCAGCATGTGATGCCAGGTGTGATATAACTGACAATGTCACTTAGCTAGCGGCTAAATATTATAAAGGGTGACATTGTCAGCTGTGACATTGTCGTTGTCACATCTGGCATCACATGCTGAATAAGGATGTGTCATTTTTCCCTGAAAAAAGCATGACATTTGCTTATGTATGATTTATGAAGACATTAGGTTTCATTTATGAAGGCATTATACATGCTGTATAAAGCCTTTATGAGCAATACTTCATCTAAAGTGTGACCCTCTGTTCTTATATCAAGAGACACTGCATGAACTGTTAGCATGAACCGTGTAGTTTCATTAGGAGGAAAACTGGGGAAGGATTCTAAAAATTAAAGTAGAATTATTTAATGCTTAAGAACCTATGAGTCAAAGAAAAAAAATAAAGAAGTTAATCAAATAGGGTTTGATCCAGTGCAATCTTCATCATTCAGCAAGACTCCTTTTGATATACTGTATTTCTTAATAACACACAGCTGTCAAATATTTTACTGTGAAGCTTGTCTCTCTCCTTAAATGGACTGAGATTAGGTTTAAATCGTCATAATTTCAAAAAATCTGGGTCAAAAAATTGCTTATGAAAACAATGACACTGCAGTTCCATGAGAAGAAAAATAAACGCGTCGATAAAATCCCAAGTGACCACAATTGAAAAAAAACACATTAATGCTTGTTGTCGTTCTCTTCCTATAACATGCAACAAGGGAAGGTTTATTGTACAATTCAACTAAAAAGATTTATTCCAGTGGTTATCAGTGGTAGTTTAATGGTCACTTTTAATGGTTCCATTTTTTAAGCTGATATGTAAGACATCAGAACAAACCGTCAGAGGAAATAATTTTCCTGTTTTCTATTTCTATGATCAATTACATTCCTATGCCGTTGAAATAAACAAGAATTTCACTAAGGGAAAGATTTCATATGATTTTTTGGAGGCACTGAGACTCATTTTTTCTGCACCCTGTAATGTGCCAGAGAACTGTAGCGACTCAGTGATTGGTCATAAATATTTTAAAATAATGGCTGCATTGCTTTCCAGCAGGACTCTCACACATTCACTGAGACTTAAATATGGGCTCTGTGTTAGTTCTCTCTCCTTCCACGTCTTTTCTTGCCTTTTGAAATGAAATTCTTGCAGTATTATAAATGTAAATTTGTTCTAATGTGCTCAAATAGCTTTAGCAATACTAAGAAAACTGTCCATTTCATGGGCCTAATCCAGCGAATTAAATGTCTAATCGCCTGAAAAATAGACGTTTTTCAAAGCCAAACCTTAATTACCTACAGCCATGAATTAGCACATCTAATACTAGAAAATATTTTAATAAAATACAAAAGGAGGCTTTGCGGAAATCAAACTACTGGCCAGTAATGAAATTAAACTTCATTGATGTAACTAAGTTTTGTTCCAGTAAAGCAGTGCATGGCTTTCTCCTTGGGAGCTTAAATACATAACTTGGAACTTTAAAAGCTAAGACTGGTATGGCCATACTGTTGTCTGCCTGCCTACCAGAGACACAGGAATACCTGCTACCTTTGAGCATTTAAAATATCCATTTGACTCTAGAATAATCTAAACCAATATGTGCACTGGAGTAATGAAATAAGAATTGTTATACAGGGCAGTTTTTTTTTTTTTTTTGTTTTTAGAAAAAACTTATTCCAGTATATTCAATAGAATTATCTATTCAATAGATCATCATCAGGTAACTGAGAAAATTTGGTTTCAACTTGAGTATTTATGCTATTCCTCTGGGGAACAATTTTGGATGTAATGCCTGCACCTCTTTGTTCAAAAATGGTTTCAATTTGCTAATGAATAAAGCATCCATTATACGTCTGATTGACCATGAGTGTGGTGTTTTAATTATAGACCAATTGAAGCTGTGTGTTGGGTTTTCTTTGAGATGTCTTACAGGCTCTGATTGGCCAGTTACTGTTTTGTGGTCTCTCCGGTGTAAAACAAAATGTCTTGACATTTCCTCGATGTACGAAGCAGGAGAGGAACCACATTTGCCATAGTACACTATATGGGAGCTATGAATGTTCTGCCTTTCAGTTGGAGCAAGGAGGAAATCTTCTTAGTGTCCCAAACGATGATGAATTTGTAAAGGCCACATGTAAACAGTTCTCGTTTCCGTAGAAACCCATGGCTTTGTTGTTCATTGTTTGAACAGTAGGGAAGGCAAATCATTTTCACCTTCCGTTCCTCAAACCAGGTGGTGGGAATAATAGTCACAGGTACACGAGGACTTTCAAAATTGTCCATAGTTAGTTTGATGAAATACCAGGGATAGCCAGGATGCTTGAATGTGTTGTTGATAGATGTTTTATTTCCATTTTATTGGTACAGCTGATTTCCAATGTGTTTGACATTTGTCTGGTTGAGTATGGACTGTCTAGGAAAATCTTTTCCAGCTTCATATCTGAATGTTGTGTCCAGGAAATGAGCGGGGTTCTCCACCGCAGTGAAGGGAATGTTAGGATGGTATGAGTTTTAAGAAAACCCCGCACAAATGGAGGTTGCTGTATTATGATACAGTATCTGCAGGTTAAAGGTGACTGTCTTTAACCGACACAAAACATCATATTCACTGTTCAATCCAAAGGCCTGAAGTGTAGGGCCACCAGAAAAATTGTCAAACCTTAAATTCTCAGACGGCACTGTAAATATAAAATTTGGGACTCCTCAAACATCATTAAAATAATGAGAACTTCACTCTTCATCATTAAATACATTTTCTGTAATCATATCTCAGCTATTAGGCTAGAAATTAATTTTTGATACAGCTTCATGCCGTCGTCCATGAAATATTGAATAAATTACAACAATATCCCTCATTTTTGCTAATGATTTTTTTTTATAGCAATTATGTGTTATTCACTTTCGTTTAGTGAGGACTGTCAAGTTCGAGAGTGGAAAGCAACTTATTTGGACAGTAGAGAACTCACCCAGCTCTTCTTTCTTCCAACCTACCCATCCAGTGAGCACAACCCTGATGATCTTTATAAGCATAACACTATGGCAATTTTTAGGAATTTGGGTATGGTGAGGCTGAATTTTGTTTGATTTTCTATACTACTCATCTGTTTGCACAAGAGAATCTAGGGGATTATCCTTCACGCTTAAATAGTTTTTAATCTATTTTTTAAATTATATCTCTATTTAACCAGATAGGTCAACTGAGAGTTCATTTTCATTTTCAGTGATGTCACACAGAATCAACTTGCATTGGTAGCGAGGGACTTGCCAGGCAGTCATATTATTAAAAATGATGGGTCATCAAAACATTAGAAATTTCACTGCATCAAAGGAGAAAAAAACAAGAAATATCTACAAAATCCCATTTAATCGGTTTCAGCAGATGTGAATGTCATGCAACATACTGTATATTTTAAATGAATGTAAAGATAAATATTTGCTTTGCATACCATGCTGTATCTTCTCTCAATAATCTATATTTCCCTGCCTATTCATAATCCTTTTTGTAAATATTTCATTGCGCTACTTAAATTAACCAGCTGGTTAAAGGAAGAAATACTCCTCTCGTTGAGGCACAGTTGATATGTCGTTCAGAATATCACGGGCAGGTTTCGCAGATATAAACAAACCACAACTTCATTATTTCAGTAATGCTGGTGATTGCAAGACCACTGATGCAAATATCCAAGCTTTTTTGCGCTTTTCAAACGAGGCTTGCATCGAATAGGGCTTGGTCAGCCGAAAAAATATAAATAATTTGGTATAAAAAAACCCTCCCCACAGAACATCAATAATGTGAAAATGGAGAGTCAATTGCGGCATAACAGAGCGTAGGACACGCAGAGGAGAATGTCAATAATGATCTGCTGAAACATATTCAATTCATTTTCAGCCGCATCACCAGAGAGCACTACAGGAGCCTGGGGCGGGCTGAAATTGCAGGTCTGACAGTAAAATCGTGTGCTCTCACTCCCCAGTGTCTAAAGTACCAGGATAGCAGGAGGGTTAGAGGGAGGCAGAGTGAGTGGTGTGCACGCTCAGAAAAGTCCATTACCTAAGAGCGTAACAGCACCTCTCACTGCTATCTCTGAGTGGGGCTGCGTCAACAGAAATGGGAGCGCAATTCACCCGCTGCAGTCTGCCTTTCGCTGCTGTCGCCGAGGCTCGACTGGCGCTTTTCCATCTTTAAATCCACCAAATTCACCCATGGGAGAAACTCAACCAGTCCCATTAAGGGGCCCTGAGAATTCAAAGATCTATATTTGTCTGGTTTACACAATGACTTTCGGCGTCTTTGATGAATTTCAGTTCCAGTGCGCGCGCCAGCCCTTGTAGCTGAGGATGGCTTTAGAAAGTCAAAAAATTTCCATTCTTGATGGCAAAGTCTCTCGCTATTAGCGCGAAAATGCTGCTATGTATCTACGAATTTAACATTTCTTTCTATCTTGGTTAGACATATTTTGCGTCCTTATTTTTTCTTGGGCATCTTCAAAAGATGTCTCCTTATCAGCAATTCAATGCATGGAGTAGCATTCATTTTTCAAAATAACAATTAATTCACAGGTTTTAGGAGAAAGTTGTCGGCTGAAGGCCATTACTAAATCAAAACTGAAACATATCTGCAACTGTACAAAACAGAAGAGGAACTGAAAGATATTTTTTGGCTAGTGTCCCACTATAAATTACATGGTTTTTCAAGCACCGAAATAGCACATCAGCACAATCACACACCATGTGACCCAGCGTGCTCTATCAATTTTATTTCAAAAACGGTAAAACTTCCGGTGATTCCAAAGTTTAAACTGCACTAGTCATGGACCAAAGTGCTTTCACCAGGAGAAAAAAATAAGTACGTGCAGCACTCGCATTTGAAAGTGGTATTTGTTTTTAAGTCAGCTAAGAAAGTGTTGCTACCATCGAGAATATCCCATAAGGCGGACTGTGGTCAGTCACAAGGCCCGCAGTCACATGAGGACAGCAGACTCAAGCAGGGTGAGGCCAGCCGAAGATTTTCCTTTAGTATCCTCGCCAGATCTGCACACATGGCAACCCTGTGCCTACATGGACATCTCCGCATAGCACCCTAATGACAAGTAGGTGTCTAACTGTATTAGCAAATTAAACCAAATGGAGACAGTTCCTCCGTTTAGGAAGAGGAAAACTGAGGTGAAATTAAACGGTGTGATTCTGTGCACATATGTCCTCGAGAATAACAGTAACTCAAACAATGAGCATTTATGTGTGCAGATGGTCACTCCCGTTTCATGTGCTTGTGGGCAGCCACCAGGTAGCCATTAAAAGTGCTCGTGCAGGGACCGTGTGGCGATCGATGTGAGGACGGAGGACCCAGTCTGGGGAGAGGACTGCTGTTTTTACAGGCCTCTGTAACCCCCCTGCTGTTCGCTTCCAGTGATGGTGGATAATGAGGCAGAAAGTGCCGGAGTGCAGAAGGGAGTTTTCTCTCTCAGCAAACTCTGGGGCCTGCCGACTGCATGCTCCCCTAAGGCTGCTCGTCGCCACAGACTGTCATGCTCACGGAGACAGGCACACACGCATGCACACGCACACACATACTCACACACGGACACATGTATTCATGCAAAAGAAGCATGCATTTACACATACGCAAATTCACACAAACATGCACACACACAAACACATACATGCATGCACACACATGCATGCATCTGCACACACGCGCGTACACACAGGCACACATAGACACACAAATTCACACTTGCATACGGTAGATGCACAAAGACATCTGCATGCATAAACTTGCACAAAGACATGCAAGCAAGAACACACAGATTAGTGCCCATATTGCATTCACAAGCTGAAACAAACATATGACGTGTATGCCGCCTTAAAATTCAATGTTCATTCTTTTTCAGTCCTGCCTCTACATTTTCCAGAGCTTCAAACCTGTTTCTCAGAACTGAAATACCATTTAATTTGCACCCATTCTCCCAACACAGCAGGGGAGAGAACCATATTTAAAATGGAAATTAGAGAGAAAGACAAATGACCTTTTTTTTCAAGCACAACAATGAGCAGGAAGTTCCACCATTTGTGAAAATAAGATGTTAAAAACTTTGATAATTGTTAGCCATTTAAAAATTAAAATTTGAAAGAAATTTGGAGTATCTTTCTTTCGGCGTGTCCAACATAAATGCGATATCAGTCTCATGCCACTGCTAACGAGCGCTCCAGAATCACGATGCAGAAGTCTTTGAGCTCCACTAGCACGTTGCCATTAGCAACGTTCCCTCCCTCAAGCCCCACAACTGCCAATCCCTCCAATTTTCTCCTCCTTCTTCCAGGAAGTGAACTCCCATGGGTTTCTTAGTGACTCGTAGCTGTCCTACGGGACCGTCATCAGTACAGCAATAGCAGACACCAGAAGCAATCGCAGATAGAGGCATTGAGAGATACATTTCTTGGTGGCTCTTGCAGTTCATAACTCCCAAAGATGAAAAAACACAAACACGTTGACTTCCCTGCATAGCCATTTAAACATCAATTAGCTCAGTTAAACCGGACAATAAAAGTCGTTAGCTCAAGGAAATAAAAATTTATTTTAATCTAATTAAGGAGTCACTTTAAATACATATTTCCTTCCATAAGTATCTGTTATGATGCAATGTTATCATGTTCAGTCATAATCCTTGGTTTCCATGGTTTAAGGTATTTTATCCAACAGGTAAATTTGGGTAATTTAGCAGCTTAATGCCAAGGGAGGCATTTGTGACAGTTTCTACCAGTAATATTAAATCACTATTGCTTTTATGATCCTGGTCAATGAGTATACTGTGTGAAGGCCACAGTTCATCATAAATTAATGTGCTAAATTAGAGATATACACACACATGCGCACACACACACACACACACACACACACACACACACACACACACACACACACACACACACACACACACACACACAAAACAATACTGCCATATTGCTAGAAAGCCTGTATCCAGAATTCATGCTAAACCCAGACCTCCTGTACTTTAGTACCAGATAGTTAGCATGCCCCTGAAAGCTGGATGTAAGTGTTGACAAACAGTATAGATTTTTTCTGCAGTTACTTGCTTTCAACAATCTGTAGATAAAACCAAACAATGGCATTGACAAAAATCTTGACAGAAGCTTGGAACAAGGTCCCTATTGAACCACCAGACAATCTGTGACAGAAAACAGTCCCACTTAGGCTTTTTTTTCAGAATAAAGAGAATAAATTCAGTAAGAAAAGAAATCCAGTTTCTGGATTCTGGTGCAAAAAAAAAAAAAAAAAAAAAGGCAAAGTAGCTGGGCTGTCGTGCTTGAAACAGCCCCTGGCTCTGACTGTTCCTCGGATCGACAGTCTGAGAGAACCTGCAGCGTCAACTGGCTCAACCTCACTCGGCGCTCTCATCTTCCCCTCTCCGGGTCTTGGGTTGAGCGGATTTGGTTCCCTCAGCAAGTGTACCGTCAGCAACTTTGGAGAGGGCAAAGTCGATGTGCCACATTTCTGTGGGGCTGCTATATGCTTACCTCCTGCTCCCGTTTCAGAGCCCGTCTCAGTATTAAAAGAACAGCACCGAGAAGATTTGTGCGAGTCAATAGGTGATAATAATGATAATGATGATGGAAAAATAGCGGTGATGATGATGATGATGATGATAATGGCAACTGCGAATGGGAGGAAGAGGCTGTAATGCGTCCCTCTGTCAGACTGGGGCAGAAGAGGGACTCAATAGCAGATAAACTCGAGAGGAGGAGTGATGTTTATTGGGAGTACATAAACCAAAAAGCAGATTAAGCATTAATGCCTAAATGGACTAGCGGAAAGTAAACACACAAATTAAACTGAGTAGAGAAAAGACAAGAAGTGACAACCAGGGACATGGGGAAACGTAAGAAAGGAAGAAAAATACAACAAACCAAAGAAACAGAAGCACCGATATACACGCGGACTGATTAACGAAATGCAAGACATGGGAGGACTGAGGAAATTGAACAGAGGTGGGGCTGGAGAAGAAGGGACACGAGGAAACACTTATAAAACAATTAGATACAATAACACAAGAGACGAGACGTATGGAAAAAAGGAAAACAAATGCACGTGGACTGTAGACACGGAAATGCAAACTCAAGAAAAGGCAAAAAAATTAATCTTGAAACGGACAGAATCCTGGCACCCAAGAGGCCTGACCCAGATTGAATCAGACTCTACAGAGACAAAGCACGACTAAATCAATACCAAACAAATTCCCTGCCCCGAGATTTTAGTCAGTGCATTTGCAAGACCTTGTAGCCCTTCCAGACAAAGAGGAACTGCAAGAGCACCGCAGATAACTGAAGGCGAGTGAAAGGACAACCATTTTCCTCTTAATTTCACTGTTTGCTTTTTTTTTCCCTCTTCCTCGGAATAAGGTGATTGTCGGGATATCCAAATGTCATTTAGCATTGTTGTAAATTAATCAGAGATGTTGGCTGAGATAGAGAGCACGAATAAGCAAGGTGTGACAGGCCAATAGCGAAAAAGAAAATTACAGTCGCAATTGGTTTTTTTTTATTCTTAACAAACAAGGCCTTTCCCTTGGCAGACAGCTCCCAGATTAGATTGGCCTCCATTTGAAGAGATGCATTAGCCTACCAATCTTCACATTATAAACCTGTCCACCGCGTGGCCTCGGATAATAAGGGCCCCTTATTTAGGACTCAGAGGACAATTGAGGTTTTCCATGTGGTACAATGGGCCTGCTCATCTTCCTTCTGACAGGGGTACACTTTGCCGGAGGTGAGGAAGCGGGGGGCCATTCTCTTGCTCAAGCCCAAGTCGCTAAACCTGCAATTGATTCAACATTCAGAGGTAAGATACAAGTTTTGTCCATCAATATGAACATTCAGCTCCAGTACGCAAAATGTCGCTAACAGATGACTGACTAATTATTTCCATCTTGCGGCGCTTTATATACTGTGTTTACGGCTGATGTCACCTGGGGGTCAGGTGCCTGACCTCTCAGATGATGATCCAGACTGGACCTTGGATATAGAAGGACCATTTAAGTATTAATACATCATAATTCTTTCACTACCATGACTAAATCTCTTCCAAATAGGAATGATGCAACCAGATATCAGAAGAGGTTTTCATTGTACACAATATTAATGCTGGAGCTCTTTTGATCGATGTATCAACCCCAGTTTTCCTACCAGGATCAGGTATGTACTTACCCAACATGGATCATCTGGTGTTCCAGGTTTTCTCTTTGTGATTTAAAACCACGATTCAACCAGATTAGAGCCTAAATCTCAGGCAAACTACCTAACTCCAGCCTCAATTGCAAAACTTGGTTAAAAAAAATAAATGGGATTTCAGGAAAACACTCTTTCAGGCACATAAACACCTGTAGTTGGCTCAGGCCCAGGCTGGAACCAGAGAAAGTGGTAAATGAGTTTCTCCTAATTAAACCGCGCCTGACCTTGGTGTAGCGACATCATTAGTTTCCAGTTGTAATCACCACATGGCGGCAATTATGTTTTATTGAGTCCCATTTGCATTTAGAATTTTCTCAGCCTGGGCTAAAAGAAAGGGCAAGTCAGAATTATGGAACACAGTCTGTTTATGAATCAGGAAATTCACCAAGGAGGTTTGGGGGTGTGGGGGGTGTGGGGGGGTCTAGATGGTGAGGCCATATGAGGAACACGTACCCAATTTTGGTGAGCAGCAGTAAACCAGCACGGCTTTTGGAGCCCAAGGGCTGTATTTCAACTGGACGACCATTTCTCAGGAGAGACACAAACCCAGCTTATGTCTGTGAGAACAAATTGTCTCAAATGTCAGAGAGGACTAGGATCATGGGACAACGTGCAGTTAAAGACAACAGGACAGCTATTATGAAAGCAACTATGTAGATGGTGGCTGGAAAATGCTGTAAACATCTCAAATGACATGAGTCCTTTTATGACCGTTTGAAGATCTGTTGTGTATTTAATGATCTGCTCAGCAAAACAATCATTAAAAACGCGGCAGAATGAACGCATGGATGGTTCCGATGCTCACAAATACCAAAATGTGTGGTCCTATGTCTGCATCTTGATGAGAATTATTTACAAGATTGACAGGATTTTGGAGGAAAACATTGTGTCAATAACAGTACTTCTTATTTGAACAAGTATGCAGGGAAAAGATGTAGATAGTCAGAGACCAATAATCTTAGCCTACCTCTAGAATATTCCATCTGAAAGAAATTTGAAATGGACATTTTTGCCAACAAAAAATATGATACCATTCAACCCCAGCAAAAATACACCATATATATCTGAAAAACAGAACATCCAAATGAAACCAAATGTTGGCAAGCATTCCCCGGGAATGTGTTTGCAACCGGCATGGCCTCGCAGAATGCAGGCATGGTGCTGGAACCCAGGCATTCCATTGTACCTTTCACGGTTCCATTTCAGAGCGAGCACAAATTTAGAACAAATTAAGGAGACTTACACTGCTTTGTTTCCAAGTTGTGCTCACCTTACATATACACACAGTTATCTGACCAACCTACAGACACCGACCACCACCATTTGAAGAAATATCAGCTGTTCACCTAAGGTAATGGCATCATAACGTGATGCAGAGGGAACAAGGGTGTAGGAGTGGTTTTAAAAGAAGGGGATCAGGGGACAATTTAGTGCTGGGGAAGGTTGCGGTGGGAGGGTCTTGCCCCCCCTCACCCCTATCTGCTGCACTCTAGAGACGTGTGCATGGTCTTCTCTGACTTCAGTGTTGCACACTGTTGTGAGCCTTATGTGAGCAACATCAATGTCTCCGTTGTGACCCCAGTGTTCCAGACAAGGAACCAAACGGAGATTCAACTTACAATCAACAAGGGAGAATTTACTTATTCGAGTATGGTAATAATAGAGGAATGGGCAGTCCAGTTAAGTTGGTAATGACTGGACAGGGTTATAGTCAGTGGCCATTCCGGGGCAGAAGCCAGATGGTGAATCCCCCTCACCCAAGCCGGCCTGCTTGACAGTTGACTCAATGCTTTAGCAGGAATGCAGCCCCAATCATGGAAGCTTATGAAGGCTTGGGAGATGTACCTAATAAACTGACTCTGAGGAACATCAAAACATAAAGAAGAACAAAGCTCAAAATTATAAGATCACATGAAAAAAACATAGCTGAATGCTAGAAGATACAAACTGATTGGAAGATTTTGTAGGGAATAGAGCCTAACTATCCAACAATCCTGCAAAATTCAAAGCAAACTTATATAGGCCAAAGCTTCACATAAGGAGTGGAGCATACAACAGAAAACACCTGGGAGCCAAGGATGAAATGAAACGATGAATCAACTGAAGGGGACAGAACTACAAAACAAATGCAGGCTTCTGGAAAGTAGGAGGAACTACAAACCCCAATTCCAATGAAGTTGGGACGTTGTGTAAAACGTGAATAAAAACAGAATACAATAATTTACAAACCCTTTTCGACCTATATTCAAATTGAGTACACTACAAAGACAAGATATTTGAGCTCCTGAGGACAAGAGTGGTCTCACTCCGTTTTTCATAGTTTTGAGATAATCTATGCCAAAGTTCAAGCCCTGGATAAAATTCAGGACACATGTAGGGTATGCCATCTGTTGTTAACCTGAGAGTTTATGACCATGTTTTTCAAGTTAACACAACTATTTTCTGCAAAAGTAATATTTCTTGGGTTACTTTCTCTAAATTTTCTGAAAAAGGCCCTTTTTATAAGTTAGACCACTCTTGCACTGGCAGTCTTAACAAATGTAACTGACTTAAGACAAGTAAATTAATAACTCAATTTTAATAACTCAATAATAGCTTTAATTTCCGGCTTCCTTGGAATTCGAAACACAAAATAACAAAAGAATACAGATCAAAAGTGAAACATTGTAGCGCAAACTGCTGACCACTGAGAAAGTCATCCATCAGCTAATCTTGTTCCTCACAGCTGTCTTCGCTGTCATCATCTGGAAGAAAGTTTGGGCCATCTTCATCTTCGATCAGACCCAGATAAAATGAGTGGTGGACAGGTGGTACAAGGTTGAGATCATCTTTCAAATCCTTGACTTTTGAAGGGTTCAAAGAGTTAGACCACTGTTGCACTCACGCCTTTTGTCTTAATGGAAGTGAGGATAACTAAAAATCTCTGTATAGTAAGATGCATCACTGTGACATCTAGACCACTTATGCCCTGAATAGATTTTACATTTAACTTGCGAAATATGGGTCTAACTCAAAAATGGGAAAATTAGAGTTAGACCACTATTACACTCAGTGACTCATTTAATGTGCAAATTGGCATACTTTATAGTGTTTTTTTTTTTGGAGACATTACATTATTTTTGTTTTTACTACATATTGTAATCTTTTCACTGATTTTCATCCATATGATCCAATGTTACAGGAAATAAACACTTGAATAGTACTTGGTTTCTGATTTATCTTCATTTTGTTTTTTTTTTATTTGTTTGTTTTCTTTTTACATTTGGCATCTCCAATCCCACCCAAATCTGGAATGCCCAATTAGCAAACTATGTACTCAAGCTTGCCCATATGCAACCCATGCAGCCATCTCAGGAGAGCGAGACTATTCGCGGCTCTCCTTCGAACCAGTCAGCCACTGCTTCTTTTTACACTCATAGCTCGAAACTCCGCAAGCTCAGAATGAGGGTAGAGGATTCCCGAACATGTGCAAGCTTAGAATTTTACTGACGAGCGCCTGGCTGGCCAACAGGAGGCACCTGAGCAACGAACAATGCTGTAATCCTATAATCCCAAACCGCAAGTCCCTCCCAATTTATTTCCCTGCATTGACATTGACTTCCATAGTTCATTCAGCCTTCTTTGTTTTGTTTTTATTTCAGTTCCTCATTGACCAAAATTTCGATATTCCAAGACAATCGCAAATGTGAACTAGTTCAGCTGGCACACAGGCAGAAAAGCTGTATATCAAAAAAATGAGTTATAGGCTTGCCATGGCCTGTAGTTTGATTTGGAACCAGTTGAGTTTAAGAAGTAGGTGAGTGCAGCCATTGGAATCCATGGATCAGCTGCAGCAGAAGAGGCCATTTTTAACTGAGCGATAACAATGGTGCAAATCCTTTTGTCCCCACCTCGCTGGAACATAGATCTTATTTCCTTTTTTTCTTCAGAGCAAGGGAAGGAACCAAGTGATTACAGATAAAGCTTATGACGGTGATTGACAGGCAGCATGACAAGATAGTCAGCGGAGGTCAGGTAAGGAGGGCGAGTGAACATTCGACAAGAACACAGGCAGTCAATGCACGTAGCCTCCGCTGCTTTGGGTCGGCTCGAGGAAAGCAGTCACGAATATAGAAATTTAGAGTTCACCCCAATGTCAGTTTTTTCACATTTTTGAAGACATAGTCTTCTTTCCTTCTATTTACCCCTCTTTTTCAACAGTCTTCCCCCACTCCCAACCATTTCACTCTCAGAATAAATACACTTTTCACCTCCTGCTGTTCTTCAATCTCTCCCAATGCTGCATTGTTCCACTCTGCTCCACAACACTGTGCACTGTTCACACTAGTGATGTTGACATCCCCAAGGTGATCTACGGTGTAATTGAAACTGCAAACTTGATCACCTCCTGCTGGTATATGGAGTTTTTTTTTTCCCTTTGTGAGAATTCCACTGGCAGAAATTTCATGATGAGGGTTTGCAATGACAAAAACATACTGCAGTGGAAATGTTTCCAAAGAAAAATTTATTTTATTTCACTGAATGTCCCTCACACTGAAGGTTTTCACAGAACACATGGTCCTTGAGAATAAGATCAGAGAATAATCCCCCTAAGGACAAAAAGATGAATTGTTGGATCTTTTATGTGCAAAGACTGTCACTTTGCCTCCTGTGCCACCATTAAGGGTCAACCTGACTTCATATTAAAAACATCATGCTGCATACTTCCTCACAATGTAATTTTTGTCGCAATGATTCAATGAGCTTGCATTCTTTAATTACACCTCTATATGCCATTTCCCCCTGGTCCTACAACACCAAAACATGATCATGCATGAGCAAAAACTTGCATCACAAATGGGAAAAAGCAAAACCAAAGAATGCATCTTTTTAATAAGGTTTGATATGTAATTCAATATTACAGTGCCTGACGACATTATTGGCTGACTCTCAGAAATCTTAATTCTGCATATACATCAGGGCTGGATAATCTTTTGAAACAAACGTTCACATGCCCCTATTAAACAGCTTTCATGACAACCACTGACCATAGATTGCGCTTAAATCGACTAAAATGGTAAAATTACGGATAGGCAATAAAAGTACTCAGGGGACGCACACTATTTATTTCTCTCGTGGTAAGAAGAGAAACGATAAGTAAGAAGTTGTCCACAACTACAGAGACAGGTTTAGGAGACGCAAGAAAGCCCATATTACGGGACAAGAATTATGCCTCTGCCCTACCTCCGATAACCAAGGTGAATGATCATCCAGCTTCTACAGATCTTGGCTGCTAAACATCACTTCATAATGAAGACGCCATGCAGCTTATTCTCAGCGAATCAGACCTCCAGCAAGCTCTCTCTAAAGGGTGGGCAGGCATTTTAGGACAGGGAAAAATACAGGATTAGGGTTGCTGATGGAGTTTGAGCACTAGAATTGCCTATCATCACCTATCATCTTTTTGTCTTCACTTAGCTGTCTCCTCTGCTGCAGCAAAAAGTACTTGCATGAGTGTTTCTGGTACTTAAAAATGCTTGAACTTTGTATTCTGTATTTTCAGGAATGTGAGTACATGAACTCACCTTTGCACATGCTCATCATGTGTAAACATATTTTTTTTTTTTTTTAACCAAGGAAATTCCATTGAGAACTTGTTTCCTACTTTCAAAGATGCCCTGGGAGAGTTTCTAAACGGAGGAGTTGCAAGTGAGGAGGGGAAGAGAGAAACAGGATAGGGCCCCTGGAGCAATTTTGGGTTAAGGGCCTTGCTCAAGGACCCAACAGCAGATTTCTTCCCAGCTTAATCTCTCCAGGTCGATCAGAATCCCAAGCCCCAGCGAACACTTGAACCAACCTTGCCTAAGCAAAGCCCATCTCTAAACATTCAATTGGGTGTTGACTAAACTCATTTCCATCCATAATTAACCCCCTTATTTTTAATCAAGGCTGTAGAGGGGCTGGAGCCAATTCCAGCATTCAGTAGGTGGAATATAACCTGGACAGTTCAAAAATATCCAATCCATCACAGGCATGATGCAGAAATACACACATTTGTTCACACACTCATGAATACTGGATATTTAGAGCCTCCCATCTTTCGACTGTGGAAGGAAACTCAGAGTACCTGGAGGAAGCTCGCACAAAGACTGAGCGAACACAAAAACTCCAAACAGAATAAATGTAGATCTGATCAGCAACTAATTTAAACAACTAAGTAGGATTTTTAAAAACAAGTGCTTATGCTGCTTTTGAGAGAGAAATCTGTAGCCCTGGGAAATATGCAGAGATTGAATTTTAAGTCATCAATATCCTGGAAAACGTACCCTCAGGCTCGTAGTAACACACCTTTAACTACATAATGCGCTATATATTCATTTGTGCATAATGAAATATGCCTGGCTCGTCAGCCTTTGAAACTGTATAGCGGGAAATTACACACAGGTCTCTCACAACACTACTTAAGCGTACTTGTTCATCTTGGTTTTTTGGATGTACACATTAACATTCGCTGTTACTAATATGATCCAGGATCCATCCCATCCATTTAGACTCTCTTTCTTTTGAACCTGGATTTACGGTACCATACCATTTACATTTGTGCACATCAAAGCCACCTGTCCCTCCCATACTAGAGAAAAGTGGTAAATGAGGGAGAGTAAATGACTGGGCCGCTCGTACCCGTCATCCTGTTTACACGCCTCAGAGGTGTTTTGTCTTTATTGATTACTGCTGCCGCACTTGAGCCGTACTTAATTCCAGTTAAGTAAACAGCAATTACATTTCAAGTGTACAGCACTCGAGTGTCATTAGACAGTAGACACTCTGTTCGAAATGGGTTTAAATCTTCTCATTTGAGAAAGACAAGGGTTTATGCTGTTTGGTGATTGCTTATCTGCATGAATATCTCAGCGGAGCTCCATGGCATTTTCGGCAGTAATGCATTAAACATAAAAACTTGCCATGCTATGCCTTGGTACATGAGATTTAATGTTCTTGTTTCAACCGAACAGAATAAACACAATTCCCCTCGGCTATGGGTGACCGGAAAATGCAACAAAACCCCTAACCACGCTGAGGTTTAACTGAACCAATACTAAACAAGCGCTAGATTGCCCTACCGCTAAATGATATAATTACACAATTAAATTTAAAAAAGAAGAGGCTGTCTTTACCCATTAACCTCTGGGCGGAATTATACACTTGACATAATTCAACTGAGGGGAACCCACTGTTTAAGTGGTTTCCTCTCAGGCCAGCTTCAAGGGCACCATTTTGTGTCTCATTGCCTTTTATCCTGATAATGGAACCGGCAACAGATCACGAGACCAGCAATCAATAAACAAGCCCAAAAAACCTGAAAGCAAACTGAATGAGCACATCAACCATTTCAGATCAGTGTTATTCATTCTGCAAGCGATTTTCCTTTATTCCCCTCCTAACTGAACAGTATTATCTTCTAATCGTGCCTCCATACACATTTTTACACATATAAGAACAGACGGTCTAATGTAATGATTTCTGAAGACAATGAGATTTAATGCAAACATAAACTTGTGTCCTGTTGCCCTCAGATTATGCTTTCACAGATACCTGCACAGCATTTCATTTGTTTATGAAACCTCAGTGTTCTGAAGAAGATTTATCAAATTACACAGCATGCTTTTCAGAATAAACCGTGCGTTCTAACATTAAAAAAACCACACCGAAGGAACAGACAATTCCAAATACATATTAAACAGGATGAACCCAGGGTGGAATGCTCCTACGATGAATCGGTCATTAAATCACTTTGAGCTGCTGCTGAATTACTTGCTAGTAAGTAAGCATTTCAAATTTCTCCCTTGAGCGTGACTTTTCAAGTCTTCTTCCAGTTTTAATGTTTGGAATTGCTTTTTAATTGATTCCTCGGGCGTCACGCCTAGCACGGGCAATAACTGTCACCGCGTTGCTTAGAGGCGGTAGCGGTTTGTCCTTGGGAGGGGAGCTCCTCGTCTGCCGGGCTGTGCCGAGTGGTCGTCGAGCTCCCCCACTTCGCCCACCCCCTCCTTAACCCCCTCATCAACCCAATCTCTGTGGACAGCAACTCTCAACCTATGTTTTTAATCCATTAGGGATCAACATTAATCATTTAACCACTGCAAAGGCCGGTTGAGACGGGAGTTAAATTGCCCTGATACACGGCGAAAATGGGCTTTCTCTTCGTCCGACCGAGATGAATAATTTATGAGGCTACATGTTGTTGATATGCCAGAGAACTCAAGTCCCAGAGCACAAATATAAATACGGCTAAACGTTCGGAGGGTTGTTGGGGGAGCACCGGAGCGATGGGGGGCTAAGGTAACAGAGCGATGAGTTTTACGCATCAAGGAGATGCACAAAGGTTCCCTCAGCATATCAAGAGTGATCTGGGAAAATGTGCCCCCATTGGGATTATTTTAGCTGTCTGAGGGAAACATCACAGAGTTATTTTACACATTAACCCTTCAACAAATCGATAGTTGCAGGAGTGGATTTGAATATCTCACATAAAATCACAGTGTCAATAGCCCAGCCCTGATTTAAACAGGCAGTACTCAGATATGAAACACTGATGTGTTCTTGAATTAACAAGATACCTGAGGAAGACCTGTGCGCTCTCAATTTCTGGCACAAAGTAGACAAAACTGTCCAAGGTATTGCCCAGTGCCCTTATTCAGCTATTGCAGCACTCTTGCTCTGGTAAGTCCCTACCAGGTGTCCAGTAGGTACTCAAAGTGTCATACATTTTATTTCCAGACACTAATAATTAGAATCAGAATGTACTTAATTGTCAAGTACATTTACACGTACAATGAATTTGCAGTGATCTGTTAGTGCAAAAACAGACAAAATCACGCAAGTACTATAGGTTAAAGAAAGAGTAGAAATATATAATACATAAATATATAGTAACAATAAAAAGGCAGTTCTTGTTTAAATATTTAGGGGAAAAAATGAGCGAGATGAAAGGCTCAACAAACACCAATGTGCAAATGTAACAGAACTGACGTGAGATGTTGCATTTGTGTGCATAGTATAGTGTGCGTGGTGTCAATGATGTGTTAAGAAGTCCGAATGCAGACTGGTAAAAACTGCTCTTGTGGCGTGAGGTTTTTTGTCCTGATGGAGCACAACCTCCTGCCGGAGGGGATTGGATGAAAGAGTCTGTGGCTTGGGTGAGAGGGATCTTTGCTGACATACAGATCGTGAAGAGGTGGCAGGTTGCAGCCTATCACCTTCTCTGCTGAGCGAATGATAAGCTGTAGTCTGCAGTGCTGACTACATCCTTCTTGCTCATCATTTGAATTCCCAGGAATTCAAGAGTTAAACGTAGTCATAAAATAGCAATACAATTTGTAATACAATAGGAAAACAAGAGCAACGCGGAGCATGGCATATGCCCCCGCCCGTATGTTTCATTGGGGTTAAGATTGAATAGGTTGCTAGTTTAGCATGGTGAATAGTGAGAGTGAAAAAGGGACGACGTGCAACTTTTTAGACAATCAAAATTTCGCCCTGCTTTCGTTGTTTAAGGTAACATTTTGACAAATCGTTAAGCCCCTCACCTCTGCAGCCTGTTCTGCCTGCTACTGATAGAATTATCACATTAATGTGATATTTTTGCTATTTACTAGCACGCCATGTACAGACTACGGTATAAAATCAAACTTGGAAGCAGTATTTTGTTGAAATTTAAAAAGGATATTGAATATAGAAGAATACTTACTGTGCGGTGGGCACTAAGAAATGACATAATTTATATCCCATTCTTCACTTAATTGGTACAAATAAGGCGGCCATATTGGATATCGCATGGCGCTGGTTTTCGAAAGGAACTTACCTCTACCCACCCCCCATACACCACCTAGAAATGAGATGGATCGGATGAGGATTTCTTTAGTTATTGCGCGGAAACGAGAAGTTTGCGGCCGGACACCCAGACAGACGGACAGAAGGGGCGTTCACATAATGCCCCCTGCTCATTTGAGGCGGGGGCATGATAATTAATAGCAAAGGTTCAGGATTCTCAGGATACATTGGGTCATTGTCCAACTATTTCACTTGGTAATGCTAATCAGTTGGTCTTTAAGCTCCTTACTAACAACACCAAATAAGAAGACGACAGCAATTCGACTCTGTGGGCGCTACACCACTGTCTGCCTGAGAAAAAATGCCTCCGTTTTCCCAGTCTGTTTGGTCAAATAATTTTTTTTTTCATCCTCTGGCTGTCTAGTGCACCGTGACAGGTCGTGCGTCTCTCAGGTGGATCGGTGAACCGTGACGGACGGCGGTCGCGAGAGGACTCCTCGGTGCCTGACACGGCGGGCGATTCCCCACGGGACGCCTGCTCCGGCCTCCTTCAGTGCGCGGTTGTTGGCAGAGTCGGAAAGGTGAGCCGTCGAGCTCAGTCGGGCTGCACCTGCCTTTCAAACCGTGCTCTCGCACTGACACCAACTCCGCCAGGAAAAGAGGTGCCGTGCCCTGGAGGACATGCCGGGTCTCTCTTCAAGAGGCCGGAGCTCACCAGACCATGTTTTATTCATAGCTTTCAAGCAAACACACGCACTCATACGCACTCACACACACACACACACACACACACTGGCTCCAGATACTGGTATCAAATATAAATGAGGAATGCCAGTTTTTTGTGTTTGACTCCTGCTAAATATTCAGTATTATTAATTTTAAAATACTTCCATTAGTAACAGTGATACTTCAATTCAATGGTAACACTTTACAATAAGGGTACATTAATTAACATTAGCTAAGGAAATAAGAAGCATTAACTATTAGTTAATTAACAGTAAACTAATGGGTCTACTAATAATTTACTAATGGTGTTCATGTTAACTAAGGTATTAATTTATATATGATTGGATAGGTTAATAGTTTCAGGTGTTACTTAAGGGATACTTAATGGATTTTTTCAACTTCATGATAAGGATGTCAAAGAGCATTAATAAATGGTAAGTTAAGGTTCCCAAATGCTTATTTACCTCTCTGATGCATTAGTTAACTGTTAATTAATTGTTAGTTAATACTTATTACTGCATGAACTAATGTAGCTCTATTGTAAAGTATTACCAATTCAATTATATTAAAAATAAGTTTGGAAGTGTTATTATTTTCATTCCTCAAATTTAGTGGTAGTAGCTGCAGTGGTAGCAGTTACAGAACCAGTGATAGCAGTTGAACCACTAGTAGTAGTAGTAATAGTAGTAGTAGTAGCAGTGGTATTGCATTTATCAGCCAGAATAAAAATGTAGGGCTTGAAGTCTTTTGCTCATTGTAGCATCAACGGCAGGACTTCATCAAGGGTTATAGCCTCTGGTGCTGAATGCATAGCACTCTTAATCTTTTCTTGGAAAGAAAAGAGTTCAAGAGATTGTCTTATTGGCGCACCATTTTACAAAGGCAGCATAATTAAATGCATTCAAAAAGGACTTTAATGTGTTTTGCCAAAAGTTTATTCCCTCCTCTGTCACAACATTCGCTGAAATATAATAACCCCCAGAAGTAATAAATTATGTAAATCATTTGACTGCACAACAAAAATTGTACTCATTTAAACGGATAAAAAAGTGTCTCGCGGCCGTCGAGCAAAACAGCATTGGAATCCTGTCTGAGATACGAGACCAGTCAGCTCTCAGCTCATTATCTGCCAACACTGACCCACAGCTGTTTGTGGACTTTAGGATTCCCAAGCAGCGTGACAAAACAATTTAAGGTCTCCCAAAAACACTGGCACCTTCTGGTTCTTCTGCTTGTAAGCCAAATATTGCCATTACAGCAGCTGGTTGCCCCATAAAATAGCGCCTGATCTGCTTGGCAGTGCAAGTGGTATTTCTGAACCCTGCATATGGCCCTGTGCATTGGCAAAGCCAGAATCTCTACCTGACTTAGGCTATAGAAAACCAAGTATCAAGTCATTGTGATGTCACCCACTGACTTTCCTCAGGATCTGTGAGAAGCCATTTTGTACAAGAAAGTGCAGTTCCTGAAAGCCTCCATGTTGAAAAATTAAGAGCTCGAGTCAGTGCAGCTCAAGTCGTCCACTAAGCCTGTTAGAAGCAGCTACATAACCAGCACCTAATTTTTCCACAAAATAATTTATGGTTTAAATGGCAAAAACCTTGACAAAACAGGCACACAATGAGGCAATAGATGGAAAGGACATATGGAATAGAAAGTTTCCAGAGAAAATAAATTATGTTGTTGTATTTTTACATTACTGTTACCCCTGGCTTGGATGTCAAGCAATGTGAGAATGACCTATACAGCCAACCATCGCGACGCTACTAAGCTACAGGCCCCCTCAAAAGCAGGAAATAAAGCCTTGTAACTGAGCACGATTCTGGCTGCTTGTGACCCTCCTGAAAACGGTTTTAGTCTCATCAACAATATCAACCCCTCATGAGCCGACGCATCATCAACCGCCAGCCGGGAAGCGGAGGAGAGATGCGGAGAATGCAAACGACTGCTCAGAAGCATCAGCTGATAAAAAATAATCAGCGCTTCTGCCTATTGCGTAAATTCTGCTGATATCTAATTAATTGAACTGGAAAATAAAACTAAACTATGTTGACAGCGAAATGCTATTGCTGTGTTATCGTAGGACTCGTTGAGGAGAATAATGACCAGAGAGAAAGTATCTGTGGTTATAAAATGAATTCCTTCAAGACAGCAAAGGCTTCTGAGATGCCCTTGGGCTGCGGAAAAAATACAAACACAAACCGCAAACGTGATCCCTTTTCAGAAGAGGCTGATGCCTTTTCTGAAGAGCCATGCCAAAACGTACCAATATATAATTCTGATTCATAAATCATGATGGGTACCATCTTTAAAATTGAGCATTGATGCTCCGGTGTGCCAGCAGGTGAGGTCAGGTGGGTGTTCAGAACAAAAACAAATTCTTTCAATCCTTTTATTTCAAGCTCAAATGAATAGAAAAAATATAAATAAACACGCTTTATTTAAAAAAATGTAATTAAAATTCATAAAAAGCTCTGACAGAAGTTTTTTAACCCACTCTTGCCATGTCACGTCAACAGTACCAAATTGTGGCGTACCAGGAGATTGCAACATTCAAAAATGAAAACCACCGACCAAATGAATGAATGAACACTGCATATAGCGCTTTTCTCACTTGGACTCAAGGCACTTTGCAGTGACAGAAAGGGACTCTTCTCAATCTCCACCTGTAGTGAACTCATCTGGGTGATGCACAGAGGCCATTTTGTGCCAGAATTCTCGCCACACATAAGCTGAAGTGGAGAGAGAGAGAGAACAGTTTTCAAAGCAAATTAAATCAGGGGATGTTCAGGTAGCAGGTTGAAAGATCCAGGCTGAGAATTTAGCAAGGACACTGGAGAACCCCTGACTCTCTGGTACAAGTGCCCTGTGAACTTTAATGACTTCAGGACAACATCGTATCCAAAAGATGGCAACTCTACAGCAAAGTCTCTCCATTAATGTACTACGACATAAAAACTTATGGTATTTGACCAGACGGAAGACCACTCCCTCCTGGCCCATCAACACCACTTCCAGTAGTGACTTAGTTATCCTAGATGGTCTACCTTCTCAGCACTAACCAAGCCTAGACCTGCTTAGCTTCAGCCCTTTAAGAGGAATGGCAGTATTGGTGCTGGCTGTTCATAATTGCCAATTGCGTAAACTACCATTTTTGCTGTTAGACATTGTAGGTCCTGCTGACTCCAGGCTAAATTATGCCAGTGTAGTGTGGCATAGAAAGGCTAGGCTAACTGGGGAGGGTTGTTCCTCACACACAGGCCATCTGCTTTACATTGGTGAGGTCTGAGAATCCAAAAAAATTTTAAGAGGGGTTATGGCAGGAAAGCAGCACTTTATAAAGCCAATATGTAGCGGTTAAAGAGATCACAGAGTGTCAATTTCACTAACAGTCCATGCTTTCTACAAACCTATGTAGTGAATAAAACAGGTCTTTCTGAGCATTAAGGTGAATATGATTCTCTGACTCTTGCTGCCTGGTTGCACTTTAAAAGAGTAAGAGATGAGTTACATCTGTGACTGATACAACAAAAATGACTTCCCCCAGACTTCATACAGCATAGTCCTTCATGACTCACTCTCAGTATGGCCAGTACACGTGTCATTTCAAAGCTCAGTGCGATCATATATCATTTAATCAATGAAGCTCCATTTCACAAAAGCATCAACTCTGCAAACAGAGTGTGTATTGTGGTTTTGGCCCATAATTGATCTTTTAAATCAATAAAGAAACAGTGTTGAAAACAATTTGATGGTCTGTTTACACCAACGCATGTTACTATTTTCACTTGCTCATTACCATATCAAAGGTTTCATGAGAGATTTAATTATAAATTTACAATAAGTACAACTTTTGAAAGAATCAGACTGTTGTATGTAGATCTCCTGCCTCATTTTTTTTCTTTCAGTTTTTATAGTTTAAAATAATGGACAGTTTCAGCTCAGGAAGGGCCCAGGATCTTTGTCCCAGTTTAAAATACTCCTGTGGTCAAATGTGGCACAAATGACATTTCATTTGAAGACCACAATGGAAAAATGATCAGAGTCACATTTTCACATTGTGGAGAAATGATGAATTAAAAATTCAAAATGATCTTAGAGACCAAACACTGAAATATATGCAAAAAAATAAAAGATATAAAAAATTTTAATAATATATAATTTATAAAATATACAAAAATTCAAAATTTGGGCTCTGATCGTTTTCCCTTTGTGGTCTTCATTTGTTTCAACTGCAAACTTTCAGCAGTAACTAATGATGCTGAAATAGAAATACAATAAGATACATTATAGGCAATACACACAGTTGTACTTGTAAGAAAATATATCATGGAAAATAAAGGTGATGAGAAACTGAAGTGTTTGTAATTGTAAAAGTGATATCAACTTATTCCAATTAAACTAAATCCTCATCTGTCTGAATGCATTGCAGAGCAGTATTATCATCTTTACAGCCTAGAAATGGCATGTGAATAATCTTACCATCAAACCAATGATTATGAGGATGTCAGTAAAAAATTATGGTAACTCTTTGGGTCTTTGGGTAATAGCGCTAAGACATCTTTGAAAATTATTTAAAGGCGCATTCAGATTTAAAATGCAAAACTGTGGTAATGCTTGCATTTTGAATCCATTATAGTGAAGAGTTTCACAGCATGAGCTCCTCATTACTAACCTGGATCTGTGTTACCGGTGGATGTCTCAGCTCCACCTGCCTGAAACCCTGAAGTATGTATCTCTGAAACTGTAGTTTCATTCAAGCTTCCACGCACTGTATGTGACATCATGTCATCCGCTACATATGAACACTTGCATCACAAATGTGCACACAGAATTATGTTATTTTTATTAACAATGTTTGTCTCAGTTATTGAGACGGCACATTAATCCAAAGTGATTTACAGATAATCAGACTAAGCAGGGCCCCAATTCCACCACAGCACAATCTGGGGTTAACGGCCTCGGCCTGGCTCCAAAGCCCAACTGCTGCTCTGATCTTACTGGAGCTACGCTTAAGCTAGTGCCTCCAATGTTCTCAATCTCAGTCAAACACTACAGGCTGTAGGCCACTCCTGTTTACAATAAGTGCGTCAGTGTAAAATCTTCAAAGCCACTATAACATCCTCATTAAAGCTTAATTGATTTGTGACGTTATATTGTGAAATTGAAAAGAAAATGCCAACATGACTGGTTGTAGACATCAAGATAAAGAGTAAAAGAGAAACCCTAAGGTGTTAGTTGCTATAGGCAAAGTAAGGGACCAAAATGGGACTAAAATGGATATAATCAACTTTCTATTCTTTCCAATTAATGAATTGGATCAGGTCAACAAGCAGCAGATGGGTGGAAATTAAAATAGGGTTAGTTTTGCACGAATACTCAGGGTTTTTTTTTTCACTTGGGATCATTAATGTTGAAATAACTGACCAGGACTAGTAGCAGAAGTGGGATGCTTGAGTACTGGACCAGAGGTTCTCAGTGTCAGTACTGGGGAGTCACTGTTTATGCTGATTTTTGTTCCAACCTCAAGTGTAATCACAATTTTAAATAGCTGTTAATTTTTCTTGAGTTCTAGTCATGTTTAAATGGGTTATTTACCCTGTTTAGCCTCATAGATGTACTTGTAGTTGCATACCATGCAGAATAAAAATTGTGCCTTTTTGCAAACGTGCAAATAAAAAGTACACATTGTTAACTGACCAAATTGAAGACGATGGTGAATCAATAGGGTACTAATTATGTTTGTGAATGTGACTTTTTTTTTTTTTTACCTTTTACGCTATGCAGGTTTGGCTCATTGTCATTTGCCCTTTTTTAATTTACTAACTGCAAAATGGCCAGATTTTCATAAAATATATAAAGATTTTATTTTACTCATTTAATCTATTTATTTTCAATGCTTTCCCCCTCTTTTATGCTATAAACAGAACACTTGCAATACAGTAGCCAGCAGTATGAATATAGAACTCTTCTGGGCATGCATAGCTATTTCTGATATAATATGGCTAACAAGGATATATAATCCATAAAAACATGAATATAAATAGTGAAACCAGCATACACAGTAGGTCCCCAGGACTGATGTTTAGAACCACTGTGCCAGACATTGTCCAGCTCAGGGGGTAAATTAGGAGTCATTCTAGTCATTCTTACGGTCTTCAGGCTCCTTTTGTAAAGGTGTAACAAAAAAACCTCATAAGCTTTCAAATAAGGATAAGACATCAAGGGGGACAAAGGGTTAAAAATGCTCTCATAATGAAAAAAATGTCAAAATCAATCGTAAAATGAGTAAAATTTGTACACTTTCTATTGTTCATCGATTTTTAAAAACTCATTCCTTCCTATACAGCTGAAATGCTATTTAGAAATTAGCCCCCCATTTCCTTCAAATGCATCTAAGAATTATAATCAGTGAGGGCAAAAATAGCTCCTTTTGAAACATGCAAATTGCACATCTTGTTCAAAAGGACACCATATTTGTATGAGACCTTGCACAGAGAAAGACCAGACTTTGTGGTCCTGGCAGCGTAGACTCAGATCCAGTGGCGGTCCGTCGGCAGCAACAAAGGCCTTCAGAAACCTCGCCCTTCAATGCTTAATAACCCAAACCTCTCGCAGTTTACTTTCCTCGATCAGCAACAGTTGCCCAGACTAATTAGCAGGACCGGCGACAGTCTAATTTATTTTTGATAGCATTGTTATACATTGCACCACAAAATTATGAGGCGTTTTCTACCATACGAAAATGACAACGTAAAATGCGATAATGTCTTTATAATTTCTGCGCTCATGTGGCTCGTGAATCAGCGCAGATTTGCTTAGTTTGCGAGACTCATTAAGCAATTAGCCACGAGAATCCGTTCTATATTCTGAATGTGGTCGCGGCTAAAGGGCTTTGTTAGGCACGCTGCATAGCTGAGTGATCACGAAAAAAAATTCTGCAAAGTCAGCGGAAGTTTCGAATCTTTTGCACTTATGTTGCCGTCCTTACAATGCCATATCAATAATATAAATGTAGGCAATAGGCATTCATTTTTTTCATTATCATTTCTTATTATAGGCCATGGATTGTTCTAGGTTGTTCAGTCGATAAATTGTTTGATTGTTAATCAGGCAAACTTGAACGAGAACAGCTTGAGCACAATCGAGTGGTAAAGGGTGAGGTTACTGAAGGCCTTCTGAACATCTGACGGCACGCCGCTGCTCAGATCAGAGTGTATGAAAACCTGACTAGTCTAGTAATAGTAAGAGAAAGGAACAGGCACCACTAATACATACTTATTGTTATCATGAATTATCTAGCCTGCTTAGGGGGCTCAATCCTACCCCAGTACCTAATAGGTGAGAGATAGAAACACACCCTGGAGATTTCACCTGTCCGTCACAGAGATCACATGCTGTCGCACCCTGTGGTTTAACTTAACATGCAAGTCTTTGGACTGTGGGAGGAAACCTGTGAAAACACAGGGAGGGCAGGCAAGCCCCACAAATAAAGGCCCAGTGATGCAGCCAATGGTGTGACCGGCTGCACCGCCGAGTCGCCCTGCTGCTGCTAATGTTGTGCTTTATTCCACAAGGCTGTCTGTGCCCAGTTGCCAGTTGGCTCCAACCTTCAGAGAGATAAACTGATTAATTCTTCCCTCTGGATGGAATTAATTTGCAATTTATCAGCAAAGCAGGCAGTCAGTATGCCCTGTCACACAATCACCTGTTCCTGGCACGATATTTTGCGATTACCCAGGGCAATCCAAATCATTCCCAGGCAACGTGAGCCCACAAAACATGTTTACAAGATGTACAATAATCGTTGAGCAGCATCATATATTTTCAAAGTGAAATTGCACAGTACAGTAGCTGTGAAAAATGCAGAATTAAAATGTATATGGGTTTTGATGAAAGAAAAATAATGTGCACAAAAACAGTTGAACAAGGAATGACTTGAAATCATTATCATCCTTTTATCTTGCAAACTGTGATAGTAATTTACGAAAAACAACGTCCCAAATATATTTCTTTTCACATCTATGTAAACCGACAAAACAAAGCTCTGTACACCTATCAAATAAGGCAATTAATTTCAAATTCACTAACATGTTTTAACTCATTATAAAGGATTATATGTATATCCATTCAATTCCACATGAGATCTAGTTTAGTAATGATCAAAGTGGATCCAATCAAATTCCCCCATGAAGTGATTGCTTTGTGAGTGTTCCCAACTGTGGATTCCCATTTTCTAAGTCAGAAAGCAAAACAATTTTTCCTACACCCACTAACATGGGCTAATTGTTTTATCATTTCATGAGTTCAAATATCAAAAATTTTACTCATTATAGATGGCTGCTGTTTCCGATCTGTAAAATTTTGTTTTTCAGTTATCAAATACAATTTTCTCTATGGATGGAAGTGTTTGAGCTTGAATACATATCATGCTAAAGAACCAAAGTGATAATACTGGTGACATTTTTCTTAAATTTACTGCTGAAGTGTACAGTGGGCTTATTGCCAGCAAGTTCCTCTTCCCTTAAAATTAAAAGGAGAATAAAAATTGGCACTGGAGCTTCAGGGGGGAAGAGATGACGAGCTTTCATTTGACCTTCTTTTGCATGCAAATCATATTGGAATTTCTCATTAGCACAAATGCATGAGCAACTCTAAATGCTTTTAATTTCCAATCTCTGCCAAAGGAGGAGTAATTTGTCACTGTCTGAGCGCCTGAAAGGCAGAGGAAGACAGGGCAGGAAGGAGTCCATGCTAAAACGCGAATCACAGAAATCATTTCTGATTTGCTAATGGCCTGTTTCTGTTCAGCCGGGCTGCCTCGGAATAAACGCCTTAATGTACCGTTTAGAAATGGAAATGCAGAAGCGCAAATGAGCATAGCGTGCAGTAACAGACATTTAGAAATTTGGCTTCCCCCAAATGCAATTTTCTTCCTTCCAAAATATTTTTTTTCCCCCTCTGTTTCCCCTGATGCAGCTGCGCGATCTCTCCTTTGGTTCAGCTCCCCAACAAATACAGCATTAATTACAACTCAATTTGATTTGATTACAGATATGGCCTTCGCCCAAAAGCCTTGGGCAGAAACCAGGCTTTTGGCAATATGGCAGTTTTGAACGGAACCGAGCTGAGGGTGAAAATAAACAAGCCCTTTGAAACGCAAGGTCTTTTTTGGAGAATGTTTATCGGTTGCGTGCGCATATTTGCAGTTTTAATGAGAAGCAGGCACTCTCTGATAAGCTCTGGATATGGTGCATAGGAGAGGTGGGAAAACATTTTCGCCGAATCCAAACGCCGGACATCACTGCTCTTGCGGACTCACAGACTTTCAGGCGCGATTCTGGGAAAACTGCGAATGCTGGGGGCTGGCTAACCCCGCAACTCATCTATTTAAAAACAGGGGCCTCAAGCTAATTTTCTGCAGACTTCAGGAAAGTGTCGTCAGGATACAAGATTTCTTTTTCCTAGGATGGTGAAGGAATGACCCACCCTACTCTGACTCACCTTCATATCTTACTTTAAACCTAACCAGTCTCACCCCTCTTGCCTAACCTAACCAATTCAACCAACAAAGGCCATGAGTCTTGGGGTACGTTTCCAAAAAGCATAGTAGCTAGCTATGTTAGCAACTTACATAGTTTGACCATACACAATCAATGGGTCTAAATATGTAAGTTAGCATCTGAGCTTTTGGGAAACATACCCCTGGTCACCGGATTTAGCCTGTGGGATAATTTGATATTCACAGTAGTAAAGATGTGATGATATAAATGATGCCAGGGAAGCAATTTCATGAAAGGGAAAATACTAATTGAGTAATAACTAAATACTGTATCCCCATGTATGGAATGCACAGATCATCCAGCCTAAATGTGTATTTATTTTCAGACACTGATTAATTCATGTCTTAATTAGGAGTTGTACCCATGGCAGTGAGTGAGGTCTGAAGTCCAGTCCCATTTGTACATTTATTTGTGCAGCTCAGTGCTCTTGCAGACTTCACTGTAAATGACACAGAGCAGTTCAATTAACAATACAGTATGTAACCCCAAAGCCCAAGAGAGAAAAGTCCGCTAGTCTCGAGTGTGGGCATTTAGATTCATCATTTCTTAATCCTGGATGCGTCAGAAATCTGATCACACTCTCAAGCCCGTCCAGAATGACAACTGACCAGGCGACAGCTGGTTTATCTGGACCCAGTAGGTCAGCTAAATTTTAGAAAATATGAAAATAAGAATTAGGCAATGAGAACTGCATCCTCCACATCCTAATTTATCAATCTTTATAAAAGCATACACTCAGACAACCGAGTGTGTAAATCTTAGCCCCTGACGGAGGATTGACAGTGTCATAAACTTGTGGCCATTACTGCATGATGTGCCAGGTTGTTATGACTACACGGACATACAGTATAACAAAACGAACAACCAATAGCCCATATCAATGCATGGCATAAAAACGCACTGTCTACTGCACATATATGTGGCCAGGTATTGTAGACATGAAGCCAAAGTTACTTTTGACTCTACATAGCTTGGGATTCACTTCGATGATACTGCAAGGGCTGCCATCTTTAAGAATTGAAAATAAGGAATGGGGGAGAGGGGGGGTTGCATTTACTATAACATGAATTGAAAGTCTGCAAATTTTGAAATAAATGATGACATAGTAGGCCTATGGTGGACTACGTGTCCAGCAGCCTAATTGATCAAAATAAACACATCCCTATGCGCCATGGCTTTACTGTGTGCCTTGTAGGCATTTCCTGTAAGGCATTCTAGCCACGAATATTGTTCCACCAGTTCATGGAAATACTTGCACTATCTCCTAAGTTCTTTTGGCAGACATGAATTTGATAAAGAGGCCATGTCTGTCTCGTACCAGCTGTCTCCAACTACTTGGCTCAGGTAATTGACATCTGGGTAACTAACAGACAAACGTGACACATACGCTGAAGTTTAGCAGAGGGAGACCAAACATTTTACCCAAAATGTAATTGTTTAACTAAATACTAAAATTTTGACTGAGAAAATTACAAACCCTTCTTGTAAAAATTTGGGACAGTGTAGAAGATGTGCAAGAAGCTCTTAACAGTGATTTCTCAATTTACTTTGACTTGTATTTTATTGCAAGCACCATGAAGACAAGATATTTAATGCCTTGTCTGGTCAGCCTCATACATCCATTCATACATTCAGGCCTACAATGCATTTCAAAAAAAGTTGAGATGCAGGCAAATTTAAGACTAATAATGAGGTAAAAAAAAAAAAAAAAAAAAAAAAACAAAAAAAAAAAAACTGAATAACGATGTGATTTGAAACAACTGATTCTAGCAGGTGATTGTGATCATGGTTTAGAGCAGGAGCAGCATCCTGGAAAAGCCTTGTCCTTTAGAAGCAAATGTGGTCCCAAATATGATCCCAATTTGCAAACAAATCACACCAGAAAATCAATGAGAAGTTCAAAACAATGTTCCTTAAAGATAAACAGGAAGGTATGTGTATACTTTACCTTCAATGGCATATAAAATAATGAAAACATACAAAGAATCTAGAGGAATTTCTGTTTTCAAGGGCCAGTCATGGCAGTGTACGAAGAGGTTGTGGGCACCGGACTGGCCTACCTGCAGTCCTAATTTGTCGCCAGTAGAGAACGTGCACTGCATTTTGAACAAAGACCACATACTTTCGCATATTTTAGGACTTGTTTGGAGGAAGAATGGGATAAAATTATACCTGAAACACTTAGTCAAACGGTGTCTTCAGTCCCTAAACATTAATGAAGTACTGTGAAAAGGAATGGTTGCCTTGAAGTGAGACATACAGTACTTTACTGCCCCAACAGTTTTAATAACATATTGCAAAAATGGAATTTTTAAATATCAATATAATTCAGGTGGCGAAACATCAAATAATGTGCAGTGGCATTACTTTCAACATAATCTAGGTCAAAGATAATTTGCAAATCAGTGCTATCAGTTTTAATTTTAATTTAATTTAATAATGTTCTCATGAGATCGTGATGCCTGCTTATATAAATCATGACCATGCTCACAGTTAACAACTTCAAATGTCACAATTTAAATGTGTACATTCAAGCAAAAAGTGACTCGTATTGTCACACTTCATGGCATGCAGATGTTTTGGTAGTTTGTCCGCAGCATTCTACTGAACGGGAAGTTTTTTGATGCATGATGTGGTGGCGGACGTGACGACGGAGCGCTATAACGAACATTTTTTTTTTTTTTTTTTTTTTGGAACTCACACCTAAGATCAGGATGGCAGGTTAATACTGTCCTCTAGTGGGTGTGATATGTAGCAGCAACACCCGTAAGGCGAAAATAACCAAAAATATGCACTAATTATTATGCACTAATTTATTCCGACTATAAATGAGCATTCACTGAATTCTTTGAGCAGCCATCGTGCCGCTGCCATAGTGCTATATTTTATACAGCTTCATAATATTTCTAATTGGTGTCTGTAGTCAAATTTGTAGTCAAATGTAGACAAATTTGTCTGTTGATCATCAGTTGAAGGAACGAGGAATAGGCCTACTCCTGCCATTCACGTTTACAAATGATGTATGGGAACGCACGCCTTCAGCTTGTCCTGGTTCCGCGGTCTTACCGTGGTGTAAGGTCCTGTCCAAACGTGCTTGGATGTTTTCGAAAACGTGGCATTCGCTACGCGTTTCGGCCTTTCGTTCACACGAAAACTTCGTTTTTGCGTCTTCGTGTAGAGGTTTTATTTGGAAAACGACGGAGAAGAAACCAGTGTTTGAAACTGCACGGGTAAAAGTCTTCCGGCAGCGTCATTTCAAGTTGACATTTACTTGAGAGATTCTTAAGCTCGGTCCGGTGGGACCACAGTGCAGATCTTATTGTTTAGCGGAAAATAAATTTAGGATTAAATTAAATGATTAATTATGTATCCATCCACTGAACACAGTGATGAGCTGCCGCGCTGCTAAAAATGTGAGGATGGATGATGGCCCGTGGCATGAAATGGCCTATTAACGGCCAAAGTGTTTTGTTCAGTATTGCTGTGGCGGGGAAAAAAATCCGTTCACTTGGCGCTATCGTTTCATTTGTTTCTATTTAAAATAATTATATATCATTATATATATTTTTTTAATTCAAAACGTCCGCGATAAGTCTTTAGCAGCGCATTTATGTGTCTGGGTGTGATTAAAAAAAAAGGCCATTCGGATTTCTTCGCTGGCCAACCTCGGTACCAATATACGCCACTGGGTGACGCCTCAGATCTGTTGGAAAAGCAGGCAGCTGACTGCAGTGATGCTGACAGCAAAGTCACACAGCTTTCTGCAGCACTACTTAGATGCCCTTCAGTCTGAATTGCGGTGATAAATGTTCCACATTTCTCTTGGAGAGGGAAAACATATTTGCCTATATATTGCCTGTAATTAGAAAATAGAAATTAATGACAGAAATCACTGAAAAAATTACCACGGTAGCCTAATCTGCAGTGGAGTCTAAGCAATTTTTGGAATTAGTCTGGCAGTGCTTGATCTTAAAGTTGTAAATTAGGGCTCATTTTTCTAGAGACACAGTTTGAAATAGTGGGGCCTTCTCTACGCCCATACTCGCTCAGAAAAATCCATTTGAGTTCAGTTTCAAAGGCGTTGTTTATTTCAATTTTGGCAATTTGACGAAGTTGCAAACTGTCTTTGATCTTAAATTAAGATTCAAAGTTGCCTTATAGGTATGAGGAACAGTCGTTCACATACACACACACACACACACACACACACAAGACTTGCGGATAGAAAAAAAAATGCAAATAATGGGAATTATATAAACTCTCAACTTTTTATTTTTTATGTAAATGTGCTTGCGTGTGTGTGTGTGTGTGTGTGTGTGCGCGCGTAGTTGTGTTTGTGTGTGAGTTAGTGCGTATGCAGTGCTTGTCTAGGTCACTCACTGTCCCTCAGATTTAGGCATTTTTGATATATATTGGGTCACTAAATATGCCTTGTCTCTTTCCCCAAGGAGTATTTTTAATTTTGAGGGGCCATTGAGCTTTTTGAAATCTGAGATAACGGAGTTGAGTTTATTTCAGTAAATGTTCCTTATTCCTGTTTTTTTGTGTCTTCCTTTCTCAGTTGCCAGTTTGTGGTCCCTGAGCCTGTACTTTATTAGGATCTGTATCTCTGCTTTCTATCTCTGACAGTTGAGAGATATTCTGATCATTCATAATCTCATTTTAGGGCCAGGTAAAATTGGCTTTTAGTTTCTTATCTCCAATGTTCCAAATAGGTTTCTTGCATCATAATTTGGTTTACTCTGATTGGTGTTTATAAGGCAGTGCTGATGTGCAATACATCATGCACACTCTTCAAACCATGTGCTATTTTAATACTGTTGAACTTGAAAAATATTCTGAGTTTCTTTGCTTTGAACTGTCAATTTTTAATTCAGGAGAAGCGCTGTGATCATCTCTGACTGGATTCACTGGTGTGCGGAAGCGTGGGCCCCTCATTAAATAAATATTTTATAGGAAGAGCCAAAAGTAGTAGATTTTCTGATTCACTGTATAATTGTGAATTCAACTTAAAATTTTATGTTACAGAGGGCCTGAGACTGGTGTGTTGGATGTGTTGGCTTATGCCTACATGTGTATGTATGAATATGTTCTTATGTGCCTGCACGTTTATGCCTGCATTTGTGCAAAAGTGTGTCCGTGTGTGTGTGTGTGTGTGTGTGTGTGTGTGTGTGTGAGCATGTGTGCCTGTCTGCGTGCTTGCAAGCATTTGTGTTTATCTGTGCGTGCACTGTATGCGTAAACAAGCCTGTGGCCATTCATAAATCACACACTAACAGAAAAAAGTCCCCTTCAAAACTGCAGCTGACAGAAAGAGATGTGTTGGGCCAAGACTGGTTATTTTCTATGTGCTCTGGGAGAACATATGCTTTGAGTGTACACAAATATACCATTTTTTACTTTAAACTGATGATGATGATGATGATGATTATTATTATTAATATTGCTGTCAGTGCTGCTTTCATCTCTGAAGGGCAGAGGTATTTTCAAAAGATTGTGGTTAGTGTGCTTGCTGTTGATACCATTCATAGACATGAATGGGTTGACTAAGGCCATCCAGTGAGAGATGCCCCCAGTCTTTGCTTAGGGGCTCCATTCACGGTTAAATTCCTAAATTTTACCGCTGCCAAAGAACATCAAAGCCAGAATTATTCTACTGGTATACAGTTTTGTGTGCTATTAAATCAAGTGTAAATGACAAATTGCAAAATATTTTGGATAACTACTAGATATACATTTCATGATATTTTTTCCCTTTGTGTAACATGGTAATTAAATTGTTTTTGCAGGGGTGACCTGATTTAGAACTTGTTGTGTGATTAGGTGGCTCGCATAGCATTTCCACAGTTTTCATTAATTTGTTCACCATATACAACCCCAATTCCGAAATAGTTGGGACAAAGTGTATATTGGGAATAAAATCAAAACTTAATGACTTTCAAATCACACCAACCAGTATTTTATTCACAATAGAACAGAGATAACATACCAAATGTTGAAACTGAGAAATTTTACAATTTTATCCACAAAATGAGCTCATTCAAATTTGATGGCTCCTACAGGTCTCAAAAAAGTTAGGACAGGGGCCTGTTTACCATGGTGTAGCATCCCCTCTTCTTTTCAACACAGAGTGGAGGCGTCTGGGCATTGAGGAGACAAGTTTCTTAAGTTTAGCCATTGGAATTTGATCCCACTCTTGTTTAATACAGGCTTCCAGCTGCTGCAGAGTTTTGGGTCTCCTTTGATGGACTTTTCATTTAATTATGCACAAAATGTTCTCAATCAGTGAAAGATCAGGACTGCAGGCAGGCCAGTTCAGCACACAGACTCTTCTACTACAAAGCCATGCTGTTGTATTGGCTGCAGTATGTGATTTTGCATTGTCCTGCTGAAATACACAAGGCCTTACCTGGAATAGATGTCGTCTGGAGGGAGCATATGTTGCTCTAAAACCTTCATATACCTTTCAGCATTCATGGTGCTTTTTAAAACATGCAAGTGTCCCACACCCCATATGCAATAATGCATCCCCATACCATCAGAGATGCTGGCTTTTGAACTGAACGCTGATAACAGGAGGGGTGTTCTTTTTCCTCTTTAGCCCGGAGGACACAACGCCCATGATTTCCAACAAAAATGTCAAATTTGGACTCGCCTGACAACAGGACACTTTGCTACTTTGCTACAGTCCATTTTAAATGAGGCTTGGCCCGAGCTGCCGGATAGCTCACTCGGTTAAGGCACTGTGATGCAGTGCCGAAGTTACTATCACGTCGCGGGTTCCAGCCCCGGTTGTACCAACCGGCAGTGGTCGGCAGCTTTTTCAGAGTAGCGCACAATTGGCTGTTGCGCTACAGGGTTTTAAATTGGGAAGGGACTGCCGGGAACGGGAAATAAAATAAATAGTTTTGTTCGTTGCTCAAGCGCCACCTAATGGCCAGATGGGCGCTCGTCAGGAAGATTCTAAGCCTGTTCATGGCTGGGTATCCTCCGCCCTTGTTCTGAACTTGCGAAGATTCAACCAATGAGTGTATAAGAAGCAGTGGCTGACAGGCACGTGTCTCGGAGGAGAGCCATGAACTGTCTTCACTCTCCTGAATTAGGCAACAAGGGGTCGCAAACGAGCAAGCCTTGTACATAGTTCACCAATTGGGCATTCCAGATTTGGGTGGGATTGGAGATGCCAAATTTATTAAAAATAAAAAAATAAAAAATGAGCCTTGGCCCACAGAACACAGCGGCGCTTCTGGATCGTGCTCAACAATGGCTTCCTTTTTGCATGATAGAGTTTTAGGTGGCATCTGTGGATGGCATAGCGGACTGTGTTTACAGACAGTGGTTTCTTGAAGTATTCCTGGGCCCATTTAATAATGTCAATGACAGAATCTTGCCGGTGAGTGATGCAGTGGCGTCTGAGGGCCCGAAGATCACGGGCATCCAGTAAAGGTCTTTGGCCTCGTCGCTTACTCACAGAGATTTTTCCAGTTTCTCTGAATCTTTTGATGATGTTATGCATTGTCGATGATGAGACCTTCAAAGCCTTTGCAATTTGACGCTGAGGAACATTGTTTTTAAAGTATTTCACTATTTTTTTAAGCAAGCCTTCACAGGTTGGAGAGCCTCTGGCCATCTTTACTTCTGAGAGACTCGGGCTCTCTAAGACATCCCTTTTATAGCCAATCATGTTACACACCTGATGTCAGTTAACTTAATTACTTGCTAAATGTTCTTTCAGCTGATTCTCTTATATATTAATTGCTTTTTTAGCCCTTTTTTGCCTGTGTCCCAACTTTTTTGAGACCTGTTACAGCCAGCAAATTTGAAATAAGCTCATTTTGTGGATAAAAATGTAAAATGTCTCAGTTTCAACTTTGAAATGTTATCTATGTTCTACTGTAAATAACATATTGGGCTCTAAATTCGTAGACCAGGCGCAGGCGGCGAATGGGGGGTGCGCCGCGCCAACGGGGTGTGTCCAGGCGTATGTTGCAATTTCGTGCCCGGTGCAGCCTAGCGCAAGTACTCCTCTGTCCCGCCTCTGTTCCTCCTGCCGGCGCAAGTGGCAAAGAAGGCGTGTTTGGGTTTAACACAGCTGAGTCAAATCTTCACCAATCAAATGAGCTCCTCTCCCGCCTTTAATGTGTTGGAATATAGAAGCCTCTGTCCTGTATCTGCATGATGCGTTAATGTTGCATTTTACTTTGCTGCTTCAGGCATGTTTTCTGCACCGCTTACGTCTATATTAAGCATTACGAATATGAGTTATCTGGCTAGCTAGGGCATTCGCGAATTATTATCATTAGGGGAACTTGAATGGAATTACTACGAAACCACGTCAGATCATTCAAACTTATGAAGTTGGAATTAAATCGACGGTTGCTCATTAATTTTTTTCTGCCTGCATCATTGGGAAGAGAAACGATGGATAGCGTGTTCCTATTATTACACCCTGTTGCCGCTTAAAATTTTGGGATTAACACGCATGGACAACAATGCAAGATAAGTTACACATTTATTTTCAATATGTGATCTTAACTCAATACGAGATCATAGCAATCAGGCTGTATTCCTTTCCCCCCAAAAAGCGATAAAACCTAAGTGACAATAATAGTATTAAGCTGCTTGCACACTGGGCCTTGAAACGAAAGACGACAGATTACATTCAGAGTCAATGCAAAAGACGCTAATACACGCGTGTATTTGCGTCTTTGCATTGACTTTGAATGTAATCAGTTGTCTTGAAATATTCGCTTTCAAGGTCCGTGTGAAAGCAGCTGAAGGGCACATACCCACATAGCCTACACACGCACTCACACGCCCAATGTACACATCTCTCTCTCTCTCTGATCTGACATCAGGACAATCGATATAGATACTATAATTTATGTGCTGATTCAGATAGTTACATTAAATAGTGGTTGCTGTAATTATTTATTGCATTGAAATGTGCCTGACATTCTGGAAACCTGCCTGTGAGGTTTCGGTGACGTGTGCGCACTGGGCGCCGGTCAGCCAAATTACCACTGCACAGAAAGTAAACCAGGTTGGAGCTGGCGAGCTTTCTGCGCAACTGCAGCGAAGACTCCTTCTACGAAACTGTCACTGCCACTTGATGAATATGTGACACCTCCCCTACTACGCGACACCCATCTCGGCAAGACGTTAAATCTACCAAAGGCTGCGCACGGTGTTGCACCTCACGAAATTACCACTGCGCGGGCTGCGCCGAACGAAATTACCACTGCGTGGGCTGCGTCAAGCTACGCCACGCTGCGCCACCCTGCGCTGCGCCAAGAAATTAGAGCCCATAGGCTCATGTGATCTGAAAGTCATTGCATTTTGATTTTATTCACAATTTACACTTCGTCCCAACTATTTCGGAATTGGGGTTGTAGTTGAGTGCTGGGTTAAAAACAACACATGACTGTTAAAATCTATTTTGCTTGTTCAGGACAGCCTGTGTTGAAAGGGCTCACTTCGTCGTTTATACATTATGTGATTGAACACCACTGTAGTAACTTTGACAAAATGGGTTGAGAGTGAAAGAGATGTAGTACAAGTAGGTTTGTTGAAAATATATACAGTTTATTTCCATTTTTGCATTTTTTAAATTATTTTTTAAATGTTTTAGAGTTTAATTCTTAATAACATTAGGTTGTCTTTGTTAATGTACTGTATCTTGTGTTCTGATGAACACACGACAGCAAATTCCTAATACATATACATTTCCAGTTTGGAATTTTAAAGTCTGAGGCACCTTTGGTTTTCTTTTTTAGCAAAATACAAAATTTCTCCGACGACATAAACTCATTTTCTCAGTGCGAGTACGTTTTTTTTTTGGAAAAGTAGTGTTTCTTTCATTGCAAATAGATTCTTCTTGAATGACGCACTTAAAAACAAATACAAAAAGATAGGGGTTCCTAAGACCTTCGCACAGTACTTTATAAGGTGAGTAAAGCTGATCCTTATTCTTTTCCAAGAGCGCAGGAAGTGCCATCAGATCATTAATCATTGAGTTCGGACCTCAGTTCTAAGTCACTTGCCTTGAAAAAATAAATCTGTGATTTTGTTTGCTCTAGTGAAAAAGATTCTTCATTGCTTTCAGGGCCTTTTGATTTATCTAAGCATGTTACTTCAATCAAGAGCATGAAAAAGAATAAAGCTAATTTTTTTCATTTGTTTCTGGGGCCGCCCTGGGCCGGCCACACACATAGAATAAAGTCATTGTGAAATGATTACTATTTTCTGTTCTGCCTCAGAAATTGTAGTTTATTGTTTCCAGAAAGAATGCATTTAGACAAATGGAATACCTTCACATCCTTTGTCATCAATCTCCTGATAGTTCTTCTTGAAGTCTGACTGCACTGGCAAAATAATTATGGTGCACCTACATTGAGTCTTCAGAGCATGTAAGGGCAGGTTGATGCTTTTAAGATAATGTACACCAGTCTTAAGCTCTCAGAAGATGTGAAAGGAGTAAACCACATCATGTATTATGCTTAAATACAGGATGCTCTTGATCGTATTAATGTCTAGCTCTCACACATACCGTTCCCATGAGAGTTTTGTGAGTTGAAGTCTAATATGTGTTTGCTGAACGCAGACAGTTGTAAGTAGTTTATGGCCTGCATGACCATATAGTTAGCAAGATGGGAGGTCACGTAAGAACTAGTCAGGGAACGCCGTCTGAATATATTTGCTCGAAGCGTAATTTTGTCTCACTGGAGCTACTGATAGATCAGGAAGGAGTCACACTTCATACCTCGAGCTCAGGTGAACACTCAGTCAAATTCTGCTGAAAGGCAAATACAGATCTGAAAAATGACAAAGCCTTCACAGATGCTTCTGTTTAAATGTAAAGCCCATACGACACATTGCCTGTGTTACTGTAGACACAGTAAAGCACAAAGTGCAAAAAACACAAGCAGAAAGCAGAGAACGCAAAGAACCAAGGCTGCTCTGTAGCCATGTCATCTCTCAGTCGTTTTATTGCAAGAACGCTTCTGCTCCTTTCTGCTGACAATGATTGGCTCTGAAGTGCTCTGTCCTTAGCGATTACTTACACTGTCTCATGTGTCACCCTGAAGACATTTTCCCAAATAACCAGAATAAAGACCTGCCAGCATGCGCTTACAACCTGCACATTTGAGGGGAATCAAATTTAAAATACCCGCTAAATTGCCGGTGGGAAAGAAATGTATTGACGTGTGACAATTTGCCCTTAACCGTGGCTTATTCATGCGTCCTGCAATGCATCATGTTAGCGTGTGTTGTTTATTTTAGTTATATAATTAATTATAAGGAAAGTATGAAGAACGGTAACAGCAGTGACAACCACTAATGCTAATGCTTCTAATGCTAATGATATAATAATGAGTTTAAACAATGAAGAATTTGGTATAAAAATGTGTTGTCTGTATAAAAAAATGTGTTAGATAAGACACTGAATCTGCTGCTTAATTCTTTCAGGAATACTGATACAGATTCGCCGTATCTAAGCAAGTAAGGCCTACTTTTGCTTTTGATGTGGACTAGGAAACAACCGAAATGGCTCCGTTATTCAACTTGACAAGGCGTCTCATACTGTAGCAGCTGAGTGCTCTGTAATGATGTAAGCGGGGACTGACCCAAACATTTACTTTTTAATAGACTTTTAATCCATGATTTGTTTAAACATGAGGGAACGACTCTCTGATGTAACGCATATCCACATCTGTCTACACTGTCACAGTATAATACTGTCTCATATGCTTAAAGCGCTGTAAGTTTCATGAAATAATCACGCATTCAGAAATCACTTTTTAGTTTCAGTAGAAACAGCACAAGTAAACATTCAGTATTGAGCCTTCTGCTGTGAATGACTGCCCTTTCTTTAAAGTGCACTCTAACTTAATGCAGCGTTGCTCCAATTCTGTACTTCCTTCAGCTGTCTTTATTGTCTGGTCTGTCCCCTGCTTGAAGTGTATAATCAAGAGGGAATGATTGAACATTTAAAGCCTGATATATTTGCTTCAGCTTTTGTTTAAAACCACAATAGAACTAAACCAGGCTTTGACTACTTTGATGTGACGGTCTATGTTTTTTTCATGTTCTTTTTTAAATATTGAAAAAAGTCATTACAAAAGAACGCTCTACACTGTATTCTATTATTGGCTTCCCGTCTCGCTCCTCACTGCAGTTTTTGAGTTGTAAGCTCAGCTCGAGTGAGGTTCTCTCATATACAGCCTAGCAGACTCTGGCACAGACACTCTCTGCTCACAGTGCCCTATCTGAGCTCCAAAAGCCCAAATCACTGTACTGAGGTCAGTTACACCAGGGCCATTGGGAGGACTGCACTGAGTAAAGGAAATGCTTCATGGACATGTTGGGGGAGCCATTTGAGGGTCACGTGGAATTTACTCCGACCAGACACATTGGCGGACACTGAGAAGCTGTTAGAATTAAAAAAAAAAAAAAAATCAATTAGATTTTATGCTTAAATAAAGGGAAAAAAGGGATAGTGGCATCTTATGAAAATGTCCTATTTTTATAGAACTTTGGTTAAGCTAAACTTCTAGTAATTTTTCTTAATTGATTAGACGCAACTTCGAATTTTGCACATGTGAATGATCCTTTTAATTGTGCTTGTTTTTTAAGTTTGTTTTCATAAATATGGAATCCGCAAAGAAAGTGGCTCGTGCATCTTTTCTGTGCCGATGCACCATTTATAACTGAAGACCCCAGGTCCTGGGAAACCATTGCGAGGCTGCTTTTTTTGGGAGCCAGAAGAGAAGTGATTTTCATGGAAGGTCTTATGTGTTGCCAGGCTGGACAGAGATGGCACTCCTTTCCTGTGTGCTCATAGCTCAAATTCATCCATAAGGGCCCCATTAGTCCAAAATGCATGGTTAATCACAGCTAATGACTTTGCTTTGCATTTACTTCCATCAGTTTCTCCATTAGTTCTGCACCACAGTCAGTCTTCAGGGCAGGGGAGCTGTGAGTGTTTTTATACTTCCTGCTGTCCCGCTGCCTGCCTCTGTGTGTATTTGCTGATGGTGAAACAACAGGCCGCGTGTTTGCTGAGCGGTCGGAAAATCGTACTGCGCAAATGTGGGCACGATGGCGACGTGAGAGGGATTCGTGCACCTTTTTGATTTTGCTCACAAGTGTATGTTCATTGACGTAATGTAAATCACATTTCAGACTAAAGCAAAAGTAAAATGTTATCTGATTGATTTTCTACTGTAATGAATCACTCTGTGAATCGAATCATATCTCTGTTTCACTAATGGAATTAACTGGTTGCCTTAAATCACGCAAACTGTGATTGCAGTGCGTGTTCATTGATTAGATGTGAAAAACCAAATAGGAGTGACCAAAGAGGATATTCATGTTGGAGTAGTCCAGACAGCACCGCGAGAAATAATGTTAATCATAATAAACTAGGCAGTCGGTTGCCCGCTGGTCGACCTGTATCCTCGGAACCCCTAAAGCAATCACTCATGAAATCGATAGGCTTTGTGAGCTTACCACACACAAGGCCGACACCAAATATAAAAACGAATCAGTTGAAATTTGTGGCCTGTTGAGCGCTCATAAGCAAATCTCTATGGACGCAGAGTGATGATTGCTCATCCATAGTTTCCCCGACTTGTTGTTCAGGGGTGCAATAATTGGCTAAACCTCTGGACGGAGACTGGAGATGTAGCAATAGCTTGCGAAGTTGGGTTTGTCTTACGATTTTCACAAGGCAGAAAAAATTTTCGCACTTATTTCTAATGCTAGTTCTCAAATGGTATGGGCCAATTCTGGTTCTGGCTGTACTTGAGAAAATTTGTTGATGAAAGAAAGCTCTTTGTCTTGATATTTTGGTACACAACAGGGTAATTGCATGAAAGTATCTTCATTTGCATGATAAGACACTGAGGCAGAAAACAGCATAGGGAAACTTGCTTTTTTCAGTTCTGCAAAACTGCTTTCAGAAAATTGCTACAAAATGCAACTATTTTTAACAAAAATGCATCACAATGGTCCTCAGAAAACAAATGCAAAATCCTCTGAAATAAAAGAAAAGATTTGCTATTTGATAATTTGGAAGTATTTCGCTCACTGAATGTCGTACAAGAGTAGCCTATCCTAAATCACCCAAGATAATTTAGGTGAGGATAATCATAGTATTTAAAGCTCACTCTTGTGTGCGGTTGCGCTCGAGTGTTTCAGCACATTGTATCTAAGCCTCAGAGGAGAGCAGCTTGTTAATATGAGGCATGGATGAGATGCAGGTCACCAAAATGACCTCCAGATTGTGCCCTGGCCCTCAGAGATTCATCAGTATCCGAGCATTAGCATTCCGATCACGCGCTGACTTAAAAATTTTCACTGAATGTGTTAACTTGCATGCAGCTGCCTTAGGAAAAACTTAAGGTTGTGATTTGCACAGTACGGGGAGGAATTGAGCGCTGAAACATGTAGCTATTGTACAGCCCAAGCAATAACAGAGATTTAGGTGAAAACGGTAGAGTTGATGTCTGATTTTTTTCAACTCCTTTGTTTCCTCAATTTATTATGGAATTTTTATGTAATTACATTTTCCTTATCTGCATAGACTTGGTTATATGATGTTTCAAGCTTGCTCATGGTTTCTGTTAAAAGCTGCCCATGCCCTTAGTAATAGCTCACTATGTCGACAGAAAAGATCTGAGGCGTGTTTCAATTTCCACTGCATACACAGGCTCATTTCCGTAAAATAATTTTATTGATAGTAAAAATATAACAACTTGCAACAAGCATACTGCAATGACGAGGACATGTTTCAACAGCTCATAAATTCTCTGCAAATAAAATCAAGCAAAATAAATCACGTACCAAAGCCATACAGTGCAAAAGCCACTGAAAAAAAGTAACAATTTCTATCATTCTCTGCTCTCTGCTCACTCGTCAGCATTATGTTCCGCAGGTTTACTTCATTGCATGTAATGTAATGGGGAGATGAGCATATCCGCATAGGCAGCACCTCTGTCGCAGTAAAATACAGGCTGCAGTCGTGAGATAACAGATTAAGGCTGTTCAGTTTTTTTGTGCTAAGAGCCTCCTGTGGTTATCGTCTCCTTCAGCAAATGTTACACCACTGAAACTGTTAATGACTTCTTATAAAGAAGAGTTGTATGTTGAAATGAGACTAGAGATGCATTGTCCCTCCACAAAACTGAAAAAGTATGAAACTGGTGCAAAATAAGTAGGACGTACTTTGGCAGAGTGGCTTTGAATAGGGAAACAAACCCAAAGCATTATTTATACATTCCATAAAACCTCAGAAGGCACACGCGCTTGAGTTGGATGTTCCCCGAATCCCGGAGAAGCTAAATTGTTTATGTGCCTTCTGCAGTGGTAGGCTTTGAAGAGATGAAAGCTGGAAGATTGTCACAAATGAAAATCTGTGAATTTGGCAAAAGGAGGAAAAAAGACTGTTATGTAATTCTCTCATAATAGTTGAATCTCCTTACAGTCTGTATTTGATGTATGATTTGCATTCTGTTTGGTTTGGAGTCTGCTGTTTCTCTGTCATGTGACGGCCTGGCCCGAGCTTTCCCAGGGATCTTGGCGGCTGGATCCTGGCAGGTTCGTTGCTGGGCGGGGCCGAAGCTGGCTGGTGCCATCTGGCTGTGCGTGGGAAGAATTTGCGCAGGGGTCAAAGGGCAGACTGTGTGACGGCCCACTTGAACACACTTGCCAGGGCTGGCTCAGTTCTCAAACTCCTGAGTCCAGAGTCAGTGTGTGCTGCGATACCATGATACTGGAGTGAAAATGTGTGTGCAAGAGTGTGTGTGTGAGTGACTATGCGTGTGTGTGTGTTAGAGAGCGTGATTGTGTGAATGAATGTATGCGTGCAAGAGAGTCCATGAGCAAATATACAGTATGTATGTGAGCATGCGGGTAAGTGAGTTGAGTGTGTGTGTAGGGCTGCATGAGAGAGAATGAGAGAGTCCACGTGAATATTTGTGTGTGGGTTTGCATATGTGTGTGCAAAAAATATATATAAATGTTTGTGCAACTAGGAGTCAGTTTGTATGCATGTGTTAGAGGGGACAGAGTATGTATTTGTGTGAATGTGTGTGTAAGTGACAATCTGGTTGTGTGTGCATGTGCGAGTGTGTGTGTATACGCATGCCTCTGTGTATGTGTATGTAAGTGTGCATGAGAGAGAGCATTCATGTAAGTGCATATTATTTCAGTTCAGAATCAAAGATAGTATTGCTTAGCAAATTTAAAAGATACTCTGCATGGTCTTCTGCGTTATCATCAATATTCACCTTGGGACTATTCGGCGAATTCATCAGACATGAGACTAAAGACTGTAATTGAATTGAGGGCATATGGAAAGTGGTTATTTTGAAATTTAAAATGACATTTTAGGGCCCTCAAAAAGATGAACAACCAGTGCTTTCCCTGGGTTTAATTATTTTCATAGAGCAGCCAGAAGTGCATTGACGGGTGTACTTTCTCGTGCCAGTGAGACGACACAGAAAAGGAGCTGACAGAAGGGTCATTATCTGTGACATGTGAACTGATAAAGACGTCACGTGACTGTTCATAAATCTTTGGCATGTATCTTTGTTGAGACAAGAGTTGCCAGTTTCGTCTAATGTATGACAAATCATCCGAAAATAGAACACGCACCTAACATTAATAACCTGTGGTGGCAGAAAGGTTTGTGGGTAATAAGGTAATGGTCAGTTGACAAGAGGGATAGGTTTCCTGTATTGGGCGTCAGGGTGATGCAGGCGGTAGCACTATTCTTAGGTGTTATGGAAAAACCTAGTAAATACAAAAAGCTGATTCCGAGAAAAAGACAGAAAACTGTATCCCTCTGGGGTTAAGCTCTTGTCCAACATTGAAACTGACATGGTAGTTATTTTTTCATTAAATAATAAGAGATATTTATGGAGGAATTTTTTTTCTTTTTTATTAGTATCCCTAGCAATATGACTTAAGAATTTTTTCCATCTGAAAAAATAAAATGTCAAATCTCAAAGTGATGGACAAAAACCTCACGATTATGCAGCTGCAGTGGCATTTGACAGTTTTTCAGTGTTAACTCCACCATCTGCTTCCCTCTTCAAGCCATTTTTCAGTCGTTATTAGCACGTGAATTGCGTGAATTACGAATTCTGACCATGAATGTCCTGCACATCCAATGCTCTGCATGGGGACTTACCTCACAGATCAGATAATATAGGTATGCTGCTTCATAACTGGCTTATTCACTGACCAGGTTTTATCATTAAAAAATAGAAAATTTTATGTGGAAGAACCAACTTGCTTGATTTTTACTTCACAACTGATTAAATACCGACGACTTGCTTGGTTTTGCCACAGGAAAACATAGGAAATCAATGATTATTTTTAATGTATCTTACTGTATATGATGAGGCCAAGCCCAGTAAGTGCAAAAATGGTCCTAACTTAGTTTTGACCAAAATTAGACTTGCTAGGTTTTTCCATAACATTCAAGTATTACCTTGCAATTAGTAGGTTCTTGTTTTGAGTCTTGCGCGGCCAGGACCTCACTGCCTGGAGTTTGTATTTACTCCCCCGAGTTTGCGTGGGTTTCTCTCAGGTACTCCAGTTTTCGCCACACTGAAAAATCATGCTCTATCGGAACACTCTTACTACTGCCCCTGAACAACGCTCTGGCTTTAGAACCGGAGCTGGTCCCCTGACACTGCATTATGGCTGCCCTCTACTCTGAAGAAACTACGATGGGTTAAATGCGGGAGTCAAATTACCCCACAGGGTTCAAAAAAGTATATCTTAAGTCCAGACTGGTAGGTGGTTATGAGTGAGTAGCTTGGTGCTAAACCATTGAATCAGTTAAGGGTATGAGGGCTCAGGTCAGCTCATGTGAAGCTGATGCATGGCCTGTGTCACCGCAATCAAGTTCCCTTATTTAAGCTATGAGGATAGAAGCTGTTAGTCAGCTCTCAGAGTCAGTTAGGACCGCCAATTACAGTCCTCCAACCTTGCTGACAAATTACACGGACGAGCACACACACAAAAAGCTGTTTGGGTTCGGGATTCCGTTGCCATGGAGCTGGCAACAGCAAGCATGCAATGGCAAAGAGGGTGCGCATGCCAGATTGTGTAAAGTATGCAGAGAGTTATTTGGATCCAGTCAAACAGAACTCAATGGCCAGAAAGAGCATCATTATTTCAGACTTTTCTAATATTCTATGCTGCATCTCTCCAAAGAAGTGTGAAGCCTTTTTCATCTATGTTTGCGTATGTGACCAGATTTGCATTCACTTTGGTTTCTGATATTTTCAAACTGTCTTTTTGTGGCATAACACAACTTAATGTACACAACTGGGCTGCTCCACGAAATCTTGGTGTCAATTTGGCTCAGCAACTAATGTATAAATAATTCTACCATTTCTCAACATTATTGCCATGATCCAGACAGCATGCGGTCACAGAGCATTCATTATTCTATTCACTACCATAATTGGATTCAAATTATTTACTTAGAGTAACTACACAAGCAGATGGTCTAAAACTACACGTTTTCGAAGCACAGTTTCCATATATTGCATCTGTTTGATGTATTGCCAGTTTACTTGAATGAAAGGTTGTTCAAGGTCTATTAGCAGCGAAATTACTGCATTTTCTATCCAGTCCTTGGACATGTGAAAATGCATAACACTTTCCTGTAGTCAGTGAAATGTATTTCCCAAAGATTTTTTTCAGAATGGTGGAGTTGCGCAGATAACGCATTGAGAAGGAGGTAACATTCAGATGTTTTCTCCATGATTCTAGGAATAGTTATGGGGAGGTCCGTCAGTATTTGGATCGTGGCATGATTGTAAATGGCTGTAATTCCTACATGGTTAACTCGATATACAGTAGATGTAAATACTCTAAAATTGAAGCTGATTTTTAATTATTTGAACAGTCTATAACAAAATGGCTAATGAGCTAAATTGGGACTAAGAGGTTTGATTGCTCAAGCGACAACTAGACAGGTTGGTGGTCTGCAAACCAATGGATTTAGCCCCCGATCACCCATATTTTTCATTTTTGCTTATTTTTGACACAAAATTATCTATTATTTAGTGAATTATGTTACCATGGCAACCAAAATTGATAGGTGCCATGTTCTAACCACTACTCATATACATACCATGTATAAAAGAAATAGCTTGAAATTTGTGGCCTGTACAGCGTCCACAAGGAAACGGCAGTGGTGGATGCCTGACGAGGCCAAATTCATATTAGCCCTGACTTCATCCATGGGCTACAATAGGATCGTTGTAGCTATTGGGCCCTTGGAAACCGCTAATATCACATTGCTGCAAGGGAAAATGGCCCCTTCTTTGCCTGGATGTGAAGTTTCAGCTAAAAAAAGATATAAATAAATAAAAAATCAATAATTTATATGGAATTTAAATATAAAATAAATGAACTATGTTGGAATTACAGCCCTCTAAAGTTCTGTGAAATTGTGTCCAAGCAATTACGGACCTCTTCCTACACCTGCCCAAAGAAAGTACGGAAAAATACAGTTTGTCACGCTACTCCCCTCCCTTGTGTCACGTCCTTTGTGGAGCACAGAATCCACTCGTTATACACTGAGCAAAAGGCTACACATAGTCCTGCAGGCTGTATCCGGCCTTGCTCTCGGCTGCAGGAGGCTGCAGTATGCTGCTCAACTGCTGATCAGGGTGCCGATGCTCCTGTTGTAGCTGCTCCGGGATAGGCTGGTCCTGACGATGCTGCTGCTGCTCCTGATGTAGCGGCTTGTTGCACGGGTGTGGTTGCCCCAGGAATTGCTGCGGGAGAGTTTTGTCGATGGAGTACGCATGCAGGTCGTGGGGCCCCTCCCTCTTCCCGGGATAGGATGTACAGAAGATGGAACCCCCGGCAAACAGGAAGCCGGCGGAGACAAAGGCCATGTACACTGCGCCCCCCGGCTCAAACTTGCTGCTCTCGGGAACACTGGAGTCCATGAAGCTGGTGATGACCTCGTTGGTGAACCAGGAGGCGGGCACCAGGCAGAGGAGACCAGAGAGGAGAAAGCAGGCCCCGCTGGCCACCGCCGTGCGCCCCTTCGCTTGCCTCCCGCCCCCCCAGCGGGTACACTTGAGGCCCAGGGAGGCCAGGCAAAGCCCCAGTGATGCCAGCACGCAGGACAGCACCATGGTGGTGCGGGCAGTCTGCAGGTAGGCTGGGAGAGACAGCACTGAGTACTTGAGGGTGCAGCTGAACATGCCGGTGCTGTACCAGGTACAGTCCATCCACAGGCCCTGCATCTGCGAGATGGCGGTAATGATGTTGGACCCCACATCGGCGCTCACCTTCCAGTTGGGCAGCAGGGTGGCCATGGTCGCTCCGAAGACACCCAGAAGGGCGAGGACGAAGGCAAAGATCTGCATGCCGGCAGACGCCATCTTGTCCGACACCCCCGCTGCCGCCGCCAATGTTGCCCCCTGCCCACCCCCCGTCCCCGCCGCCTCACCTCCCGAGGGTTAGTCTCGACTCCTGCCCGTCCACTCTGGCAAACTGACAAAATGGCCGACAGCTCCTGAGTGGTGTTCTGCGGGGGGGAGAAGGAGAACAGGGTGAGCGGGAGAGCATGAAGGTCAGACAGGCGAGCAGACAAGGAGACCGGCCACAGGGACAGCCTCATTTTTCTTTCTGTTTATTTTGTTATTTCTCTGGCACACTTTTGGGCCCTCGCATAGTTGAAAGCACACACTCAAACTTTTCTGACTGACTGCTGGAGAGGAGGAATGAGTTTGTGGGTTTTTTGGGGTTTGGTGTATGTGTTTAACCTTCAGGGGTCTCTGGCAGATGGCTAGGGGAGGAAGCGGGGGGAGTGGGGGGGGCAAGACAATCTGTCACAGCTCACTTCACATGAGCATGTGCAGGTAACTGCTTCTGCAGGAATACTCCATCATCATCCACCTTTCAGACACGCACAAGCTCTTCTTAGTCCCACTCCAACCCCCCAACCACCTTCTTTTTGGCTGGACCAGTTCAACATCCACAGATGTCAGTGGCTGAGTGAGTGAGTGAGTGAATGAGTGAGTGAGTGAGTGAATCAATGAATGAGCGTGAAAGTAAGTGACTGATGAAGTAACACCAGTGGTTGGCTGGCCAGCCGAGTGTACCTTCCCCATTGGCCTTTGCTCTTTCAAACTGATTCGGTGTGAACAGTTTCTATTACATCATCAGGGGGCGTTGACAGTGGATCTAGATGGATTCACACAGTCTTCAACTATGTCTGCAACAGCTTTTACATCGCAGGAATAAACACTATAGACCATACCACTGACTCTCCCTGTAACAAATTGCCCACAATTTCACATATAGACCGTAAACGGTCCAGCCATGTACCAGGCTTTGACCTAGTCTTGCTACGAGGATGTTGTGATAATCATCCTGCTAATGCAGTTACTTCCCCTGATGTTTATGCAGAGAATGAGCAGGTAGCTAAAATAACACAAATGCTTAAGTGGAGCAAAACAGCATAGCCTTACCTTCTGGCTAGCGTAAAGGGGGGCTGTGTGGCGCGCCAATCTATGTGCAGTCACTTCTGAACTCACATACACGAAGAGAAAACAGAATGTATATTTAGAATGTGGCAAGCACAGATCTATGAGCACCATCCATTTCCTAAGCAACAGGGCATTAGACTGGAAGTCATAGCGGTCGTGGCTTACACATGTTGGCTCAAGGACAGATTCAGGGTGTTATCTCCTCAGCACTAACGGTGAGAGTCATCGCACATCCTTTTCACTGTGAAAACAAAAATATCAGGCTCAGGCAGTATTTCTGTCTCATATATTAACACTTAAAATGTCAGTTCCATTAGTTTTTTCTCAAAAAGACTCAAATACTGCCACTGAGGTATACATTTTTAACTCCTTTTATGTTTTTCCAATGGGACAAGAAAATGCCACCCGCTTGCGCACTGATTTAAACCAGCTGAACTAACTTAAGCTAATATTTTCTCCTAAAAAAGTAGGATTTTAGGTCTACTAAAATGAAAAATTTGCGAAGTCACACTTGTTTGCAGTGTTCACACCCACAGCTACTGCAAACTCACACTCTCACAAACACATTTAATTTGTTCAGACTATTTGATAAAAAAAGCAAAATTGCCTAATTTACACATCTTTTATTCCCAGTAAATTTGGCTAAGGTAAACATAGAGCTGGGCCCCTGCTGTTTTTCAAGCTGTATTGCCGATGGCAAGTGGCCTGACCTCAAAAGAACTCTACTCTGACTGTTTTGTAGATTGCGGCCGGGTTGAAAGGCGGTGTTTGGTGACGACAGGAATACTATTACGGGAAATAACACCGATAGGTCTGGGAAACAGTCACAGGGCGAGTAATACTGATGTAAGTGAAAAATAATTCAAGAACAGGGTAAGTGCCAGGACTTCAGCTTTAAGCATTTCATGTCTTTGCGCATGCCACATAAACTTGACCCAGGGTCTCTTGGCAAAGCCTCTTAAAGGAGCAGTGTGTAGAATTTAGATTGATATTTTGGCAGAAATGGAATATAACATTCATAACTACTTTTTTTGTAGTGTATAATCACGTGAAAACAATAATCTTTGAGTTTCATTTCGCTTAGAATAAGCCCTTTAAACCTACATGGGAGCGGGTCCACCTCCGTAGAGGCCGCCATGTTGCGCCGCCATTTTTTCTACAGTAGCCCAGAACGAACAAACCAGACAGTCGCGCTAGAGACAGCCTTTCCCTATTGTGAAGACGAAATACGAAGAGGAGGATAAATAGTTTGCAGCCGGCTGGCCACACATTTTGTGTTGTGAGCACTGTGAGAGAGTTGTAGAGTTGAGAGAACTTTGATAAATGGAGGATCATACGTATTATTTAGCACAAGAAAGCGCAGGGCAGGGCGAACCATCCGCTTCGAAGAAGAGAAAACATGAAGCAAAACGACTTCGAGACAGACGACGACAGAAAACACGGGTGAGAATTGGTATGGCCTTTCCCAGATGCAAGTCGCTGATGAGGGACAAACATTTTAACAGTGACGCCGAAGTCGCTAGTTTTCTGCTGGACAGGCAATGTGGACTACCAATGTAAATGCTATGTGTTGTGTGCTTGCTTTAGCTAGAACATGGCCATGGACATAGTTACCAACACAAGTAGCCAGCAGAGGTTGCGATACGCTTTCTGATTGTCCGTCATTGTGACGGACAGGGGCATAAAAATTCCGTCATAATCAATTATTATCCATCATTGTAATTTTATTAAAGTAATAATCTTTTTTTTAAATAAAATATACAGAATAATTTATAGATTACGCATTAGCTGATGCCGACAGTGATTCATGTAGACACACATTGCGCACTGTGTTAAATACAGCACTGCGTGGATTTTCGAACTTACTGCTGTATGAACTTTATAAAACATAACAAATGATTTCTCCCCCCACACAGTAACAGTGCGCAAATGAACAAGGCTTTCAGTTATTGCTGGGCTTCACTTAGCATAGCAACCGCAGTCTCGCTAAGCGGTCCTACGAAGCTGCTTAACAACTCGTATGTCAACCAGGGCTTTCCCGAACTAGATATCTGCGTGTTCACATAACAGAGACGGCGTTGGTTGCATATGACCAGTCATCTACCAGCAGCAGAGCAGCATATTTTACAAATGAAGAGCAAATGGTCATATTACAAAAATATGAGGAATACAGGATTATACCAGAGATGCCTCATGCATTCGGCTTGAGTCTCTCGCCTCTTAGTGGCATTCACGTTCCTGTGCCGTAGTCAGCTATTATTCAATCAATGCGCACTGGAGAAATTCACTCGCGGAATTGAAGTATCACATTGCACTTAAGTTCTTGATGTTGCTATTATTTCTCCAGCTATGAGCTAGGTTGACATCATGGAGTTGTAGCGGTTATAGCCTATGTATTGTCGCGTTGGATAACTGCGTCTGCCGAACTGTCTAGCAGCTGAAGGCTTCCGTAGCTCCATCCCGCGGTTAGAAAGGGAGGGGTTAGCGGAGGTAAATCCAGTTGGTTGCAATCTGCAACCTCAGCACTAGATGCTGCTAGATCCTACACACTGCTCCTTTAAGCACAGTCCACACGCTAATCGCAAGCTGTGAGTCTTGATTTGTATCTCTCCCTCCCTTCATCTCTTTCTCCTCGGTGTTTTGGTTTCAACACAATGTCCAATAAAATAAAAATGGAAAAGCCCTAAAATAAACATAAAAAGTATCTGACGTAGCTATCATAACATCATTACATAACAGATGAAACAATCAGTTCCAGAAATTAAACATCAATTTTTAAACCCTTGGATTTTCCAAACAGCAAATTCCATCATCCTGAAGGGAAAACTAGAGTCCCTAGAGATGTGACAAGAAGAAAATAGGAGTCATTTTGTTTCCATCATACCAAACAGACCCATTTCAGAGCCCATCTTTTCTTGATTGGAAAACATTTTGGAGGAAAAACAATAAACCTGTTAGCACACATAAAGGGAAGAGAGGAAAATGGTCAGACATGGGAAAAGAGACAACGAAAAAAAAACTCATAATCTGCGACAATGATCGATAGTGATGGAAACAAAATGGCTCCATGACTAGAACCCTCATGTCGCAACTTTCTCTATCTAGGAACTCTAGGTAGAAGCAGTGTGATCAACTGGCTAAGTTAATGGGGTGATGAAACTGGTCCCAAATCTTTCCATGTCAGCTAGCTAGCAATGGGGCTGTCTAAGATGGAAGGGGGCTAGTATCTCTTCGACAAGCCCTCTTGTCAACGGCTTCCTCACCCAGCCCTTCTTTAAGCTCGATAGAGAATGTTCTCCCTATGTCCCTGGATTGTTTTGTCAATGTTATAACATGGCAACTACATCCCAACCTTGGGTTGGTTGCTCCTTCAAACCGAGTCCCATCGACAACATCCCCCTGCTCTGGAGTAAGAGCAGAGAGGGAGAGAGGGGTGGGGCGTGGCTATATAGTGCGGCCCTGACTCATGAATGACAATAGGAAGGGAAATGGAACTGGAAAAGCTGACGTGAGGAAAATATCCCATCAAACCTGGAAGGAGCCCTGTGTACTGCCTGACAACTGCAGATCCATTACCAGCTCACTGATGGAAACACGAACACCCACCCCCACTCAATGGACTTTGAATGCCCTATAAACGTACACTTCCATAGATATAAATACTACCTTCATCATTAAGAAGGATCTAGTCCCTCATTAGGGACGGATCACGGCCCTAATTAAATCCTTGCCCTTGAGACCAATAGCTTCCCTGCTTTCTTATTTGATGGCAGAAATACCCCCACAATAGCATGTTTTATAGGGTGAAAGCAATCCTGACTCTGAGGTTAATACCTGAGTGGCTGTTGGCCTTCAGAATGACATAAAACAGCTCTCTATGGTTTTTTTAATGCAGGTATGTGATTGTGTGTGTGTGTGTGTGCACGTGTGTGTATGTTACCGTGAGTAGTTAGTATTCAACGAACGTACATTTTTCACCACCTGTGTAGGGTTCTGACAATAAAGTTATGCTGCCACATGAAATGGATTAATAATGCATTTTACATCACGTGTGAGGCTGTGATCCCAAAGAACATGACAGGATATTTTACTGGCAGTCACAACCCTGTCATCCATGAATGGCCACAAAGCCTTTCCAGTTCCCAAGGGAAGCATTTTTCATGCGGATTGTCTTCGATTTTTCATTGTTCATGAATGCACCTTTGAATTTATTTTTTGGTGAAGATGTTTATGTCAATTGCGAGGCTTAAGCTCAGAAAAAATCCAACACCAACATTCATTCTGGACTGGCCTAATGGGTGAAGCTAAGCTGGTATGGTCTTAGATTGTATTTGGATGGAAACTATTCGGGAAGACAAAGACACTGTTGGAAGTGGTTTTCAGTGAACCAGTAAGAGACAGCATTTTCTGGGGTCCAAAAAAAAATCCAAGTTCAGTAATGGGGACACTGTGCGGCAGGAAACAACATCTTTCGGATGAGATTTTAAGCCTAGATCCTGACTTACTGTGGTCATTGAAGATCTCATGACGCTTGTTGTTGAGATTCACCTGGTGTCCTGGTTAAATTACCAACCAGGTTTCCTCAACTTGCCACCCAATCATCCGGATTTAAATTTCCTTTAATTGTCATTCTCTCCCTCTTCACCTCAGTTGATATTTGGCGAGCGTTCTACCAGAAAATGGCTGCCATGCATCTCCCGAGTGGGTGCTACACATTAGTGGTGGTTGAGACAATCTCCCAGCTCATCAATTAGAGTGTGACAAAAGCGCTATATAAATGCAAGCAAATATGAATATTAATATTATTATAACTATCACTGGCCAAGATACTGTGGTTTTTCATGTGGTGCCATTTTATCTGCGTAAAAGGCGAACGATAAGTCTTGAAATATAATTCCACATTTTGTCTGCAGATTAAATCCATTGGCTCAGGAATTTTACATCTAAATGAGCCTAAATCTTATTTTGACACCAAGCATTGCTTGAACATTTTTGTCAACGTTTTGATAATTACAGTGCCAAATTTTGCACATGGCCGGCCATAGAAAAGTGTCAAAAATGAGTACCTGTCCATAACAATTAGCTATCGGCGATTACACTAAAATAAAAATAGTCGGACTGGAATTTTCCATACTATATTGCTCATCCCCTTCCTATTCCACCTCAGTGTGGAGGAAAACAGTAAAAAATTTCTCAGAGCAAAGACAAAAAAAGAAAAATTCTCTTTGGCCCTGACCAGCCCCCCCTCCCTTATTTCACCACAGCGCAGTGTTGTTAGATTAGATGAGTGAATTGGGGGCATATTTTGCCTGGGGCCTATTTTTCAGGAGCGTGGGAAGGGAGGTACCACTTCAGTTCGAGCGGTCTTGAAGTGGTTGAGGCGAGCTCTCTTCAGTGCCAGCTCCACACAGCTGGGGGAATGTAGGCCATCATTGTAGGTGTTGCTGTCATGAATCTATTCATACACGCAGTGAGCTTCTCACACTGTTTTACAGGATATTTCTGTCAGTGCGGCTGTCATCTGTTTACAGGATATTTGTTATCAGTGAGCTGTTTTACTGTTTTACAGGATATTTTTAATCCAGTTTTACTGTATCCTGTATCATCTGCCCCTTTTGATAAGCTTCTGGGTGAAGCACAATTGTATTGTCCATCTGTGATTTACACTTACAGCCAATATTTGCTGCCCACCTTGTGTGTGTGTGTGTGTGTGTGTGTGTGCATGGTTTTGAGAGGGTATGTTGAGTGAGTATGGTGCTGTCTGCAAAAATTTGCTCACAATGTTGATCAGCTCAATTTGTTTTTTTACATGTAGCATTTCACCGAAGATGAAGCCAACTTTTGAGGTAAAATTTTCTGAAACATTGCAATGGTTTTCCAAGCGGAATATTTTGTCCAGTTGAAGCAAGTCTAAAAACCATACATAATCTAAATATAAATTGCTAAGGTAATTACAAAACACAACTGTACATTTGTAATTGAAAATTTAAATTAAACTGCCAACATTCAATGTGAACTATATTTGCATCATTTCAATTGAAATAAAAACCATGAAAAGTTTTTACAAACACAGACAAATGTGATTTTAATTCTGAACCTCTTATTCTATAGGTTTTTCTCCAGGTGCACACATTAATTTAATCACTTAAATCGCTGTTTATTTGTCTGGACAAGCCCTCTAGAGTAGTGGCGGAGCTAGAAATGGGAATTGGGGTGGCACAGACACGTCCCTTTATGACAGCAATTAGTCCTGGCTAGTTCGCAATCATTTTCCTTTATTGATGCGTTTTCCAATTAATTGGCAACTGAAGACACAGTTTCTCTGGGGCTAAATTCAGTACAGTGGCAGAACCAGAACTGATAATTGGAGTGCACAAAACATCGGTTTAAAACAATTATTAGTCCTGACCTGTTCTCAGTCATTTTCATAATAAACAAAAGGTTCAATCCGAGAGCACTCCACACTTAACAGGTGCTGCTTGTCCTCCCCGATTAGGTAAGACGAAAATCATTCATCTGGACGCATATTTGCTGTATCAACGTTATTCAAAATACCTGTGGACTCTCACGCAAATAGCTTGAGCCGCACGCTTTTTATAGCCTATTTAACTGCTGAGTGCCACTTTTTTTTATCAACCCACGCATTACTGAGAGTGAAAGGCGATATTTAATTGGAACGCGGACCAGTTCAATCAATGCGAAGCATTGGCCTATTAAGTAAATGATTTTTCGGTACTGAATTTAGCCCATGATTTCATCGCTGTTAGATCGCATATGGAGAGAAACCGTGTCTTCAGTTGCCAATTAATTGGAAAACGCGTCAATAAAGGAAAATGATTGCGCACTAGCCAGGACTAATTGCTGTCACAAAGGGACGTGTCTGTGCCACCCCAATTCCCAGTTCTAGGTCTGCCACTGCTCTAGAGACAGTTCATTTTGCTGCTGATAAGAGTTTGTGTGAATGAGACCACCCCCTACATACAAAAACATATATTAAACAGAAAAGGCATGATCAATTAACATAATTTCCAAATATATATTCTCTACATTCAACATGCACATCTGTGGTTAACATTTCCAACTATATTTGCCATTTCAATTTATATATACACCTGGGAATAAGTTAAACACCATTCAATTCTTAAAACAAATTCCACTCCACTGAAGAGTAAAATTAATCACATCAACAAACATTGCCAAATTCTTGGAAATATGGCTCAGACATACCTATCCTGGCATATGAAATCAGTTTCTATAGAATTTGACCTTTACTTCACACTCTATTACCTTCTAACCTCTTCTACTCGGGACTTGGCATCGGTGGGACTATTACTCGGCTATCACCTCGCCTTAAAACGCATTACTTCTTCAAACTCGCTCCCATTTACACTTCCTAATTCGCAACAAAGAATTAATTTGTTCAGTTGCAAGAATTAATCAATAGTATTACTGCCTATTTACCCTCAGCTTACGTTATTGTTCACTGCGATAATAATCAAGCATTTTACTATCCACGTTAATGGTGACATAAAACGTCAACGGCTTCCGAAGCTACTGATTTCTTGTAGCTCACAAAACGGTATATATTTTTTCTGCTTCAATGTCTGATCCGCTTGTTAGGGCTAAGAAAATGTTTAAGAAAACGTGGTTTTGCCAACTCAGGTGTGTGCAAGAAGTTTGCTTATGTAAAAATAAAACTCTGTCTACAACCAGTGACATTAGCTATCATTATGCAGGTTTACTCTCAACCTGTTTCCCATTAAGAATCAGGCAATTAATTGAATTAATTTACTGAGTTAATAGGCTCCCAATGAGCTTCATAGCCATTAGTGATTAAGACACATAGCTTTGCCTTCGAGGAAGGCTACAATATACGATTGCATGGATGGAAATGACTGAAATTTCCCAAAATTCCATCTTAAAGTAGAATGTTATGCAGTAAATGCTGCTGAAGATGGTAGATAAGGTTTAAATCTCATTTCTTATTAATTGACTAGATAATTACCATTCTTACAATCCCAAATTATAGCCTTCTTACAACTTTCCTGGAGGCTGGGCCATAAAGACCTCATCAATGATTTTGTGACCATGAAAGTCTGACGCATGGCAGGTATTTTAAATGATTTATTTAAATGCAATGTCACCATTAAGAACGCTGTCAACGTAGCCCATCTGTGATCTCTGTTATTTCGTAGTAATTTCTTAATAATTACAGGCTTATATATTGATCTTGGTTATTCAGTAAATAAATTGCATGATTAATATTCTTAAACAGGAACAGCTTGAAAGCAATTATGCGTTTAAGGGTCAGAGGCTCACTGCATGCCATTGAAAATTCCGTAACGCTGGCGGCGATACCTTTAGGGGGGACGTTGGGCCCAGGGAGTTACAGATAGAGTATGTTTTTACGCATTTAATGCTGTTAAAAGTATGGGCTTACTGACCTTCAAAGATGTAAAGGAAACCTGTATTGCCAAAACCTGTCCCTTGAAGGCTGAACTTTAATTGCAAGAAACAAAATTAATATCTGACTAAGATGAGACCAAGGTTTAAAGAAGTGCCCAGCTCCTAACTTTCAGCGTGTGTAATTAAGCACAGCTCATAACAAAGCCATTAGAAAGTAAAATGCATGTGGAATGCAAGCTAAAACCTTCATGCAAATGTAGGGAGTCCAGTGGCCTTATTTATAAAAATTTGCATGGATTTCATACCTAAATAATACGTATACACAAAAAAATAAAAATGACATATTGTGGAAAATAACCTAATTTATGAACCTATGGGTAAAATAAACTGCATGGAATTGTCATTTATTAAATCAGGATGGACTTGGAATTTATTGACATTGTGCATAATCTTAGTAATTTCCCTTTTTTTAATGATGTTTGTTTTTATAAATCAGAAATCTGCAAAGAAAGTGACGTACATATCTTTTTTGTGCCTACGCACCGTTTATAAATGAGGCCCCAGAACTTGCCAGTTTTCAGAAATTTCAATTTTTGAATTTGGAAGTGCTTAACTTTTGCTTTGTTTATATATGCAGCATTTGTTTTTTTATGTGACATTTATGTATGTCATGTGTAAATAATTCTGTTCTCAGTCAGGGTTTAATACATCATATTATACATTGTTTTTGACAAATTTTTGCCAATGGCAACCATTATGATCGTGCATGTGTGTGTGTGTGTGTGTGTGTGAGAGAGAGAGAGAGAGAGAGAGAGTGTGTGTTATTTGATCTACAATATGAAAATGTGGGCAACAAATATTAGGATCGTAGAGGTGAGCTTGCTCTCATTAACATTTAAAGTGGATATTACTCATTCTGTCAGGTTCTGTAGCTTTATTCACTGAAATGAGATCAACACAAAGTTGATCATAATTTGTTTGGTAGGCCTGGTTGCGAATGAGGGAATTTTTGGACATATGAGCACACCAGTGAAAGTATTGATTTCTTACAAAGACTGCAGTTCTCCTTTGCTCTCGGAATAGGATAAAATAAACCAGATATCTGAGGAATTTTTATTTATCGGAATAAAAATGCTTGTATAACTAACTAGGTGATTTAGAGCCTGTCTCATCCAGAGCTCATTATAGCTAATGTTATGCTTGTAGTTCTCCCTTTAAAACAGCTAATCTTAAAAAGCCTGCTCAGCTATTTCACAGCCACCAGGTCTACAGAGAGAGACTTACAGTTAGAATATATTTCATTCCCATAAAATGAATGAGTTATGTATCGAAAATTTACATCCAATTTTTGTTAGATGCTGGAAGAATTTCGATGGAATTAAAAGAAAAGGAAATGAAAGTTTAATTCTGCGTTCATTTCGATTATGTTCATCCTGTATAAAAATGTTTTGAAATATTGTAGTGAAAGCAATAAGTTTTATTGTGGTTTATATTTGGACAAGTTCACGAATTACATTACACGCATAATGCGGCTTATCTGTGAAAATAATACTTCCAATTATCTCATAACATCAAATTCGTTGCGTAATAACTGCTTTGAAGTTCTTGTTTTGCGCCCGGGGTAAATTTAGAAGCCAAGCGGCTTGAAAAATGCAAAGAAACTGGAAAATGGATATTTTTTTTGACGGCCAGCGAATGAACGTGCCAGCGCTGAACGCTTCAGTATTACATGTAGGCTACGTTAGTGAAGCTTGGTAAATGATTTTCGATGTGAGTTACAGCAGCGTATCACGTGAAACCTTGTTGCAGCCGCCAATGAATCAGAACGTTACGCGCTTTATACGACCCTCGGCTAGGACAGTGCTGGCTCTGGGAGCCTGAACGATTCAGCTACGCTCTTAAATCATCAAGAGCGGGAGAATATAAATGGCCTTATTACTCCCACAGGATGGGAATGAAAAACATTATTTACTGTAGCCTGTCAACAGTAGAGGGTCTTGGGCTCTTTTAGCAGTATATTTGAATAGTGCCTGCTTCGACAAAAGAATTGGAAAAAAAGGACGCGCCGTCCACGCGCAGGTTTCGAAGAGAGATTGATGGCGACATGGATTTTAACGCGATCATCTTCCGGTGAGATTTAAGTAATTGAATTCCCTTTTGGTCCGCTCTATCCCCGTCTCCATTGTAATATCTATTGCGCTAGAAGAATATCCAGTGTTCGGAACCGAGTTGTCCCTTTAATCGACGGATTCTAGACATCCCTAGGTTTCGTTGTTAGGGAAGCGGCATGCCCTGACGCTTCGGTAACACTACAGCTGGCAGCCTGAATCTTACTCCACAGCAGCGCGGCTACAGCAGAGAAAGTACAGATAAACGGAAAAGACAAGAGCGCCGGACATTTGATTTACCATCGTGCTGGATGTATTCTTCAGTGTTTTTCATTGACTGCAGTGAAAGCACTGCATGACCCATGGACCTCTGGGTCAGTGCAGAGTGCTTTAGTTGCCTAATTACTGTGCTCCACTGCCCATCAATCTCCCAAATCCAAACATGCAAAAATCCAAGACTGAAAAGCAGCTACTTTTAGCCTTTTACAACGAACATACACCACTTGTATTCTACTTGCTGTAGGATTTTTCTCGACCTCAAGGCACCTACCTGATAAGCCCCCGGCCCCCGTCCCTCTGTCCCACTGTGTTGTACAGAGATGCTGCACCCGGCGCAGGAACTCTCTCTCTCTCTCTCTTTCTCTCCCCCTCTCCTCCTTCTGGTCTCCTGTGTGTGCGTACAAGAGAGTGAGAGATGGAGAGAGAGAGAGAGAGAGGGGGAGAGAATGCCCCAATGTAATGTGTCTTCTTGTGTGTGCATGCTGTATGTGGGTAACTGTGTGTGTATGAGAGAGATCAAAAGGGAGCGTGATAGTGAGCGAAACAACTCCCATGTGTGTTGTGTCTAATTCTGTGTGCATATGCGTATCTCTATACATGGTACCTACGGAAGCCAGGGCTGGCCAGTCTTCTGAGAGCAGGTAGGGCTCGAATGGACGCGTGGCTGATACCCACTGCCAGTGGACGGCAGTAAGTTTCACAGGCGTGAGAACGCGTGCGAGCGTTTCCCCGGGCTGTGCGGCGGGCGGACTGCGCTGTAGGTCTGTGCGCCGGCGATCTTGGCTGCGGAATACAGATGGAGAAGGACAGCTGCTCAGCTCCTGTTTTGTGTTGCCCGGACCCCTTTTGTTGAGAGCAAATCCCTTTATTACCCAAAGTTAAAAAAGAGAGAGAGAGAGATGGAGGAGGTGAAGGCGATGGAGATTCCTGACAGCGGATGGGTCTGTGAGTGTGTGCTGGTGTGTGTGTTGTGTGTGGGGGGGGAGTAGCTAGGCTCAGCTGGGTCTGGCACAATTATCACTCAGTGCTGAAACTAAAGGGAGGGCGATTCAGTGGATGGGTGAGCGGTAAAATGGAAAGAGGATCCAGTGTTCAGTCAGAGAAAAGTAAAACCAGGCCCAGCGAGCCATGCTGTCAAGCCCATTACACAACAGCAACCCCTCAGGGAGGGAACCCTCCTCGTGTTTATAGATGGATGCTGTACTAGAGGAGCTGCGCCATAGTGCTGTTTGACTGTTTCACACTAGTGCTGTGCAACTGTTTATCTGTTCCACTGCTGCGCTATTTAGAATGTCTCTCTGGATGACTCTATTACTGTTGTGGTGGTTTCTTTCTGCAGTCGGGACTGCTTTAAGACCAGTGGTCTTTACTGACAAAGCACTGCACCTGCCTCTCAGTTCAGCTCCTGTACCCTTTGGCCGTCTCACTGCTCTGCTGTGGGGCAGTATTGCGGTCTCTTTGTATGCCCACGCTGTCGAGTAACCTCTTGCTCCACAGCAGTAATCTGCTATGTGAATGCATGTGCTCGCTCTCACCCTGCCTGTGCAAACCGGATTAGCGCGCCAGGCTTATTGAGTTGTGTTCCTCTATGAGGGGGGTGATGCTCTATGGTCCTTTGCAGGCTGGTTACTGTGGCAACCAGACCTGGTTTGCCATCACATGTTGCGTCACCTCCTCCTTTTTTCAGAAAATCCACTTAAGCCCAGTTCCAAATAGTGCCATAACCACCTGCTGACGTTTTTCTGGGCCGTCTGTCTGTCGTAGGCAGGCTGTGAGAATTGGCTTGCGTTTTGTACCCGGTGTTAATATATTTTTGTGGGTGTTGGTATAGGCTGTATACAGTATATGCATGTTATGCAAGTTTCTGTTGCGTACGAATATGCGTGTGCATGTTTTTACCAGGAAACCTGTTTATCCCTCTCGGTGTGCGCTGTTGTTTGCGTGGGTTTATGAGTGTGTTTGAGTGTAAAGGAGGGGTCAGTCCACAAGGCAGCCATTTCACACAGGTGAGTATTGGGGGGTATAGCATGCACTCTGCTTCTGAATAATGGAATGTAGGCTAGTGATTCATTAGCACTTTCTCCTCCACACACACACACACACACACACACACACACACACACACCATTTTCATTATTCCCTTTGATTTTCACACGGGCCACACCGAATGCTCTCCTCTCTTTCATGCACACATACACACACTCAGAAAACACGAGAACAATGGAAACTGGGAGAAAAAAAAAAAGCAGTAATTATGACTCATACTGGAGAGACGTACAGAACAGTAACAATTGGTGCCTCAGTAGAAGCAGCATAACCACAGTTTGCCCCAGTGATGAGAATTCATAGGAAATTTCCAGAATTACAGGAAAAATGGCCGAGCCCCCCCACCCCTTCCGTGTTAACTTCGAATGATGTAAACCTGCTGCGCTCAAGGACTAGGGTGTTCAAGTGAGCTTCCTGTCTGCTACTCTCCACAGGAAGCAATGGTAGTGCATTCAGGCTCAATTTCACAAGCTGTAATCTTAATTTCCCCATTAGGTACATATTTAAGCATTACACTCCGATATGAGACATTGGGCCTCATGCAAGAAGTGATATATGAACAAATTTTCTCTTATTTTTGTTTGTATCCACAATTTTCTCTTATTTTGTCCGTACCCATTGATTTCTGGGATTCAGCAATGTGCTCTTATTTTGGCTTTTCTATCGGGGAAGAGAAAATTTCATGCAGGGTCAAGAGCACTGACCGAGATGAGGGAAAAACATCCAGTTTACACAGTCCACAAATTGTATGTCCAATGCATGAAAACATACGTTATACATTTTTAGAAACATGAAAAATGCATAATGTAATCAAATTTAGATAATTATGTTTTAGAGGAATTTTAATGATTGAATCATTTAATTTGTGGTCAAGAAATATTGGTCAATCAATCCCAATTTAGACTATTAAACTCTGGAAGGTCAAATTTACTTTTACCTCAATTTTGCTGCTGTTGAAGTACCTCTTTTTACTGCCTTTTTTTGGCATCATCTCTCCAATTGTTGACCCAGCGTCGGCTATTTGCACACGGCACAACACCTGTCCGTTTATGGTGTTTAGGGGGCATTACTTATGTTAATTACAAACAATCAGCCACGCTCCCCGATTTACAATTAAATGGGATACATCATTAAGTACACATGGGTAACAGCAGATTTGGATGATATGAGCATTTCATGTATCTGGAGTTGACTTCTCTTATATTCTCTTTTTTGTTAAAAGAAAAAATAAGAATTTTAAGAGAATGTTGCAGCACGAAGACCACTGTACGTCAATACTGTATGCACAGTGAATGGTGGAGTATTCTTCAACCAGATATGAAATACTAATTCAAAAATTCCCCCTTGAAATCCTCCACGTATCAAAGCATTGCATCTGATTCCATAAAATTCCAGAGGACTAACATTTACATTTTTTGTATGAAGACGGTGAACTTCAGTCAGAATTTAGGACTGATGATGATAAAAACAATTTAATTTTATCTTCCACATTCTGAAACATTCTGCTGCATTTTATGAAGTGCTGCTACAGGAAGAAACAGTAAATGCGTAAGCAAGCGCTCCATTCCTGAGGCACTCCCGGTTGGCTAAATAGGCTAAACCACTGCAAAGTCTGATAAGAGATCTGATGAGACAGCCATAAAAAACAAGCAATAGAATTTTCTGGAAGGCAGCTCTGAAGGAGCACAGAACTGAAGCTCAACTTATCGGAGAGCTTTGAGTGCCTGTAGTCTGTGTTGTGGGCTGATATCTAGAGGAAAGAGACATTCCTGAAATTAAGTGTATAGAAAAAAAAATCAGTGTAATTCAAAAACTCACAAAGCGTGAGCAAATGTAAAAAAAAAAAAAAAGGCTGCCCTAAAACAGCAATTTATTTATTAAAAAAAAGCATAATTATATTCTCGACCACCACGTACAAATGCTTACAGACAGTCATAATTACTCATAACCCTCAATACAAAAAGGAATGCAAAATAAATAAAAATGGACATTCACATTCATTGGTATGCTAGCTTCAAAGGCAGTTTTACAGTGACATATAAGCAGAAAGCAGTAAATGAAATAATATTTTTTTGCACAACATTAAGTGTCTAAATAATACGAAATGCCGGTATTAAGTTTCAGTACAGCCATTCAGAAAAATATACATTTGATCCTTCACTATAAAGGAAGATGCCCAAATTATCCTACACCCTAAAAGAGGTGGTATTCCTGTGCCAAAATGTACAGCAATTTCAGTCATGTTGCTTTGAACAAGCAATGTCTCTGCATATTGAGAACGTGTGAAATAACAAGTACTGAACAGCAAATCTGTTTCTATCAAATTCTTCAACTTTTTCCATTCAGACAATCCGTCTCCCGAGACCATCTGAGTAACACATTGTTTTCTTAGTAAATAACAATATACACATCAATAAATAAAAACCTTGAAAAAATCTATTTAAAAGACGAGTATGTTTTTAAAAAATGCAGGCAGGTAATGCACAATGTGCAGCAAGGCAAAGCATTGTGAGAAAAGCATTTTGTTTCCTTCAGTTCATGATTGCAGAAAGTTCTAACTCAAAGCCCATTGGTTGGTATGTTTGAGTTCAAGATGTGCTGGTACCTATGCCTCATGGGATGCATGACTCGTCTGGACTCCCGCTGACTCTGCCAGTTTCATCCCTATAGGGTTGGAGAATGGCTGCATGGAACTTCGCACACAGCCCAATAGGATCTGGATGGTAGGTCTCTGTGGGCTCAGATCCATAGGTTGGGATAGAGGCCCTCACCAAGTCTACTCCAAGTTCACCACTGTAAGACTGTGATAATGACTTTGTCAGAGTTAACCCCTAGTGGGTTGAGATGGTAGGTCTCTCTATCTGCACTGCTATAGGAATTGGGATGATAGACCTCTCTGGGTCCATGCAAAGAGGATTACGATGGTGGCCATTGCTGGGTTCAGCCCTATAGTGTTGGGATGGGGGGCCTCTCCTGATTCTCGGCCGTGTTGAAGAAGCAGTCTTCGTTGATCACGGAGGTCAGACTCTGCACGCTGAAGTCCCTCCCTAACAGTGTGTTCAGGTCCGCATACGGAGAGTCATCACGGGTCCCGCATGGGCTGCTGCCCCTCCTGAGGGAGCCGGACCGCGTGCCCTTCGGTTTGGACCGCATTTCAGCCTGTGTGTTCGCCGCCGGCAGTTCCTTCTCGGCTATCTGCAGCCTTTGGAGCAGGGCCTCGATGGCATCGGTCTCCTGGTTGTCTTCTTCGTTTTGGCTTTGCTCCGGAGTTGGACTACACTGTGGGTCGCTGGGGTCATCTCCCGGGTGACCATCGCTATCCAGGCTGCCCTCGTCGGAGTCCCGCCGACCCTCCTTTGTTGTGTTTGTGCAGGAGGAGGTGTTGGGAGATGACTGCTTGGACAGCAGAGAAATCCGGGACGAGCCTGAAATACAGCAAACAAACATGACGACCGCCACTGACACATTTGATTCATGCACTTTGTTTTACAAGGACATTGTCACAATGCGTTTCTAATTATCTTAGGCATGTATTTAGACGATGCCGTGTAAACTAACCTGAATGTTGAAGAGAGTGGTATCCAATCCTGTTCCTGGAGACTTACCATAGCATATGATTTCATGTCAACCCTAATTTGGCATAACTGAGTCTACAAATTGGCAATTTGACCTCCCGGAACTAGGTTGGTCACCTGATGTAGATAATATACTGTTGTATAAATTAGACCAGCGTCCTCTGTAAGCTGAGAGGCAGGGAAAGTGAAAGTCCAGCGGGATTAGCGGAGCCTGCCGAGGGTTCCAGTGCTGAACTCACCTATCCTGGCAGATGCTGGCATGGCTCCCCGCGGCGGAGCGAAACGCTCCCTGCACGTCCTGTCGCCTCTCACGTTCTTCCTGGCGTTGTCCCGAAGGAGGCTGCGGATCACCCTGATGATGTTGGCCTTGGATTCGGGGGCGCTGGGGGGGTAACAGACGACACTGTTACAATGGGGAAGGTGGGGGAGATGGAGGATTCTAGTGCAGTTCATTCAGCGCAGGAAAATTGAGGTTCAGAAAGTGATAATAGGTGCCAGGCACAACATATCCCACCCAAGGGAGAGGTCTTTGTGCTTCGGGTGTTGATTACGCAGGGACCCCCCGACATTTGAGCCCTAATGCTAACAAACCTAATGACATCAAACCAGAGAGAAGCATATGGTTGGAAGTGGGATTGAAAGATGCACATTTAGACTTTAGTTAGAAATTAATTGGAGATGTAAGCAAGTTAGAGAAAACAACTATTTTCCTTTTCCAAGTGACCTTAACCTTGACCCAGTTAGGTCCAATCTTCAAACGGGTGATCGTTGAATCATTGCACACCTTCCCTGAAACTTTTGTGCAATTTGATCCAACTCTTTTTGCGTTAGAATGCTGAACAGACACAAAGACACACAAACAGACAAAAAATGCCACCTAAAATGATACTTTTCCCCCTGCATCCCGGAGGGGCACAAATCATCCGAATTATTTTGTTCCTGTCCCCATTATTCCCTAGTTTTCACAAACTACCAGCATGCAGGTGGCACAGACTAGTGAAATGGGGTGCATTGGAGGGAGAAACACATGGAAACTGACCTCTCAACTGTACACCTCTTAGAAGAGTAACACTTAGAGTCACACTCTCTGACCTCCAAGTGACAAATTCCTAGTGCCCTCATAGTGGAAAAGTGAAACAACATTTGGCACTTAAATGAGCTTGTATTAACACAGACTTAGAGGGTTTTAAACGTGGTACCTTAGTTTTCATTCCACCCACAATTTCAAGTTTTGAAAAGTAACAAGGTGTTCACAGTTCCAGATGAGACACTTAAAGGCAAAAAAACACTTGGTGCAGCAGATTCCTAATAAAAGTACACTGCCCCTACTATTCAAATAGGTTTTGGGTAATTTTTAAACATTATTTTTAAGGACCAAATCAGCTCAAGAGGATCAGATATGTATGTTGTTGGCAATGAGCTATGTTTGTTGGAATCAGGGTAGATTGCCATGTCACCTGGACACCGGAAAAATTCAGGCAGGCTCTTGTGTGTGCGGAGCTTATAAATGAAATAAAACATGACTACTGTAAGCAAGAGTTCACCTGATGAATCATTTGTGAATCGGTATAATGACAATGACAAATTATAAGCTGACATAAGATTTGGAAAGGCTACCTGTTTTATCTGTAACTGATGCCGTCGTTTCTCCAGCCTAGCTAAGGGTGACTGGCGCTTGGGTTTGGGGGCCTGCCAGTGACTACGTTTCATTGGCACGGCATCATCTTTAAAAATCTTTCGATATTTACTGTGCGATTCAGTTCCATATTTTGCGTAAATGTGCTCCTTGAAACAACTGGGTAAGAAGTGTGCAGAACATAACCAGTGACTTTTCGTTGGTACATCCGAGTTTCCTGTTTTGTCGGAGCAACTTACAGCGGCATTATGGCAGATTTTGTCCCTCAGGTTCTAATAATAATAGATAATATCGAACCTTGATCATTTGGCGTAAAATTAAGATGCAGCATGAGAGATAACAAAGACTACTTTGCATACACTTCATATAAATCTGCTGATTTTCTGGTGTCCAAGCGCGTCATAACATCCTAGACATTACCACACAAGGAATTTTTTGATTGGCTAAAATATGAATAATGGCGGCATTCATGAACTTATGCTAATGAGTTGAATTTCAGAGGTTTGACGGTTGATTACTCCGTGGATAAAAATTGCAAAAATTTTCAAAAAATATTAATGGAATGAGAAGAACATGTACTTTTGTTGGGTCAGAGTTGAAACAAATGTTTTTTTTGCCTTTGATGGTGTTTAATTTGGGATACTCCACAAACCCCTTCAGGCCATGTTAGGACAGAAATGTATAAGGATGTGTCTGTTCTATATTCCCTTTTTCTGAGTCTAATAAGCAGTGTTCTCACCAGCGTATTTCTGCGTAGCAGGCCGCTACGCTGTTACCTGAAATAATACGCTGTGTCTTGGCCCGCTACGCTGTCTTTCGTGGTGCGTGCTTGCAAAGTTTGACACATTTTCCAGTAAAATATGCGCAAATTTTCCTAAAAAACTTGTTTCTCTTCCGTCGTCTTCACTGCAAATGAATAGCGTATGGTTTGTTTTGATAGAAACAACCATGTGTACATCGTGATATGAGATTGCTTAGGAAAGAACGGGGGGGTGCTTGATGCTCCCGTTTTCCACCGTGGGTGAATGATTAATGCAGCTTTCAGAACATTGTTGTAGCAGGATCACGTAAATAATTCCAGGATAACGGCTTTTTTTCCCATTGGTTGTTGCCCTAAATCTTACCCAGATACGATAGTGCTATTATCTGATTGGCTATTGTGTAGCCCCTTTCCTTTTTTTGATTGGCTGGCAGGTGGCAAGCTGCCCCCGAGAACTCCAGGGGAGACGTGCTTGATTCCTGCCAGTTTCCACAGTTATAGCAGTGCTGCTGCGCATATAGGCCTACTGATGGAAATTGTTTTCGTTTTAATCATTTTTTTGCGTGAAAAATACTGTGTGTGGCGGAAGTGCGTGACATCCGACTGAAATGAGTGACAATCACGCTCATTGCGTGAGACTTGAGAGCCCTGCATTAGCATAACCCCTGAGTTCACATCAGAACCAAAGCCTTTGCAAGTTTACCTTTAGCTACAGTGGTCCCAGGTATTATTTAAAGAGATTTTACATGCAAGATTTGTATTCTAGGTGAGTGTGTGTATATATATATATATATCCTTAAATTGGGCCATCTAGACTGTCAAATGGGCCTAAAAAAACCATAAACTGCCAGAGCTTCCTGGGGGCTTTGCCCCCTGTGTCCCCCACCAAGGCTTTTCCCCTGGACCCCCTTGGGGGCCTCCGCGGCCCCCAAACCCCTGGCCGGTTTGGGTGATGTCCCACCCCACTACGCTGTCAAAAAATTTCTTGTGAGAACCCTGATAAGTTATTGGATCCCTGCTTTGGAAATGGGCCTTGCATTACACCCATTTAGTTGTGGATCTTTAATTGACAGAATTGAAAAGCTGGCAAGTAAAGTCATATTCGTCGAGTTCTAACACTACACCAACAGCAGTCAAATGAACCTAAAATGTTAATCTCAAGTGTATGACAAAGTGGAACAACTTTTAAGCAGCCATTACCAGTAAATCTGATTGGCAAAAATGAATTCCTGAAGTCAGAGGGAGGCCCTACAGCCTATCAGACAGGTCAATAAGAGCCTGGGGAAGATGAACCCCAAAACTCTGAGCCGATCACAGGGCTCATTCTATTTGCTTCTTTTTCAGTCCTTACTTCCTTCTCCTTTCTTTTTCCTGACCTGGCGATTTATCATCTACTGTCAACCAATCTGGCATGAGATTCAAAAATGAGAAATGAGTTGAGGGGAAAAAAAGAACAGAGTTTCTCCTAAAACAACTCTATTTAAGGAACACCCCTTGCAGAAGTTTTTTTTCTGGATTTCCTGACATACAGTATTAACAACTGACTAGTGAATGTATCTCTCTCCGTTTGCAACCCATTTGACTTTTACGGTTACCAACACTATGACACTATGCAATGATGGGTGAAGGACCAAAGGTGCTCCATTTCAAAACTAATGTTTCTTTGACACTGCAACACACCGATCCCCTCACAATCTTGTCTATCTTTTCTTGCCCCCCTTCTCCCCTCTCCGTCTCCCACATAGGCAGAGCTAAGAGCAAGAGTAGATATGAAAGTTGTGGGGAAAAAAAGCTAGTGGGACGAGCCTACTGTGTCAGTAACATCTCTCCACAAGATCAGTAAATGAGCCTTCAAAAAAAAAAGCTCAATTGTGACCGCTTTGAGCGAGAGAGCCTCTCCCTCACCTGCTCATCAGCTGGAATACGGTCTCCGGTCGGCCCTCCAGCTCCGACTTCGTGTGGATCAGCTCCCACATGCAGTTACTCTCCGTTCCTGTAGTAATGGACAAAAGAGCTTCATCAAATGAGCTATGCGGGGGTGAACAAAATCACAGAGCACTTTCAGTCAGCTGTTAGGCAGTTTTAATGTTGCTCTGGGACTAGTTCTCTGCAAATAAGTAAAGGCTTAATGCATGTTTTATACCCATATTCCCTTCTTGGTTGTAGTCTAGAGAAACTCATACCCTGCCTCAGGCAAATGGCAAATCTTAAAAGGAGTCAAGTAGTCTCACCTCGCTGGCAATATTTTCCTCTTATTTAGCAATAAAGTAAAATTCAAAAGATTTTCAGTCCAACTACAGTAAGGTACATAAGTATGTGGACAAGGACAAGTTTTGCACTTTTTACACTGAACACCACCACAATGGATCTGAAAAAAACTGTCATGATTTAATTAAAGCGTAGACTTTCAGCTTTAACTCGAGGCCTTTCACAGAAAATCTCACATTAAGCCATTCGGAAGTACAGCCAGTTTTACACGAAGTCATGCATTCTCAGAGGTTCAAAAGTAATTGGACAAACTAACACAATTATAAACATGAGGTTTATTTTTATTACTTGGTAAAAAATTCTAAATTTACAAAAATTGTGCCATTATCTAAATACTTCTGTAGCTAACCCCATATTACTTTTTTAAGATCGACTTATTCTTCTGCTTGTTCTTTTTTTTGCAGTGTTTTTTATACAGTCAGCGAGCCAACATATCGGTCATTAGCTAAAAAAATTGGCTGACACCGTTATTAGGACACTAGACAGGGAACTAATGACCCATTTCTGATACACCTGGACACTCTCCACTGGAAGGCCAGAGGATGGTGGAGGCACTCACCTGAGGCGTTTCCCAGTCGAACCTGCAACGCCGACAGCGGTATGAGCCAGCGGAACTTGAAGGGGTCGAGGTCGCTGTTGGAGAAGGCAGATCTCGTGGGGGCCTACAAGCAAACATACGGAGAGGAGAACTCAGTATCGAAAACAAGAGGCAACAGGAACACAGTTGAATGAACAACGCAAAATGAAAGAGGAAAGGCTCACCATCTTTTTCTTCAGTTTGTTACCCTCCCGGTACACCAGTATCACAGCTTTCTTGAACACTGAGGGAAGAGAAGCCAATGTGAGCTCTTTGATGCTGTAAGGACATCTGCTACAGTGTTACAGGCTGTGAGGAATTAGTCTCCCAAGACCCTAAAAATTCACCACAACTTTCAGGACTCCAGCAACAATTCAGGGAAAAGCCAGCCATATTTGTCGAGTGCAAGTGGGGATTCTAGCTTTATTGTGTTCGACCTATTAAAACAAAACTCAATCACTTACAAATTGAGCACAGCGTTAGTTCGGCAGGCCACAGAGTCACGCCTAGCTCGCAAGCCTGCCTTCGTTATTGATGATACAGATCGCAAACCAAGCCCACATCAGCTGAAAGCTCAGCTGATTCCCTCCAGGCACTCAATTGGCAAATTTTAAACAAGGCGCCCTATTTATAGATGCTTTGCCTGCCTACTATTGTCACTTTCTCTGCTGATTTGCAACCCATCTCCATCCCCAGCTCCTCCTTCACATGTTTTTCTGACTGAAGTCAATGACGATACAGTCATTGATGCTGCTCTGTTCTGTACCCCTGGGGGTTTGCTGAGCTCTCTGCCAAAGGCTTTCACGCGTATGCATGGAAGGGCAGGTTTTGGCGCTCCCTGCCTACTGGCTTTTCATGCATACGCGTGGCAGGGGGGGGAGGCTCAGAACAGAGCACTGCCTCCAAATTCAAATATTGCAAATAAATTTACTGCAAATGGTAATTTAGGGTTTTGACAACGTGGACCTGACTGAAAGATAGAATAAATGTTGGTGGACAGAATAATTGGGCTATATGGACAACGTCAAATAACACGATATCTGACCAAATACTACAGCACTGATATTGCGGCGATATTGCAGGGATAACTATTGGTGCTCTCACAAAATATTTACGCTGTGCAATTTTTGATAAACAGTCATTAGTAACGTGGATATGATGGCCAAGTAGGTACAGGCGACACCTTGAACAATCCAATAAGTGCAGACCACTGCATTTCTTTACTGTAATGCAGCCTTTACAGCAAAGAAGACAATACATACCCAAAGACGATATCTTATATCACAATAACAATAAAACACAGATATATTGCCCAGCCCTATCGGTTAGGTGATTTTGACTCAAAAGAGATGAACGCATGTAAGTCTACCGTCTCGGCACTCCAGGAGCTACCGTTAAGCCTCTCACAACACCAGCATCACCGTAGTCAAGTGAGCGATAACTACCGCTCATTTGCAATAGAAAAATTCATAAACACGCCATGTGGACCAGTTATTCAAGAGGCGCAAAGGCATACAGGCATGAGTTAATACTGGGATCTCTGGCGCAACGGTGCAATCTGCTCTCTCAGATCTTCTTCGAAGGCCACTTGACACAAATCCAGTTTTACCGCCGCTAAATAAGGCCTTGGTGCCAGCTCTTCACGCCGAGCGAGCTGGAGTGGGCACGGCGCCCTATTGGCAGCCGCTAAGTGGCAGCGTTCCATTCCCCACGATGCCCCCTGAGGGGCTCGCACTCACCGAAAATGGTGAGCTCCGGATCTTTCCGCATGCGGCCCAGGGAGGGGAAGGGGTTGAGCCAGACCACCATGGAGTGAAGGAGGAACTCCCCCATGGAGATCTCCGTTACCTGGGGGGGGGGAAAAAGGGTGGACAGAGGGTAAAATAGTACCAGGGTGAGATAAGGATTTACAACCGTCAAAAGCTAATGCCAAGCTCTGAAGCTGGTGCAAATCAACAGCCAAAAAATAATCAGTCTGGACAAGCATTTTAGTCTATTTATACTTACTTTTATTACTTTGGCTACAGAGGACCAAACTACTGCCAATGGGATGCAATGCTGTGGCTTATTTTATGATATGTAAATAGGGTGTGAAAATTCCGGTCGTCAAGCAGATACTCCACTTACGAGAAAAAAAAAAGATTTTATACTGAATTCCATGCAGTAGTATAGTAGAGGGTGTGCGCAGCAGGTATACAAAATATATTCATCTCCCAATTTAGAGTATAATCACCCATCAGACAAGAAACCATTGAAATACATGGGAGAGTATACCCACTTTGTCCTTAGCGATTTACCCATCTACGTAACCCTAAGAGTTAAAGAGTGCTGAATAAATTTTTTGAAGGAATTAAAAATGTAATTATCCTGAACTGTTGAAAACCTATTGTGTGGCAACTTGTTTAAAAGAGCTCCCCTGCGGGAGCTCTTTTAAACAAGTTGCCACATGATAGGTTTTCAACAGCATCTGATATTAATATCTTACCCCATTGGGCAACTGTAGTTGCCTATAGCACTCTAAGGGTTAACACAGTATACCCACTCTTTCAGGGACCACTACACCACTGATGAAAGACTAAAGTCATAGATAAGACCCCCCCATCTTTGCAGTGCCCAGAGCTCAGAGATGCTCCTGAAACAGCTGACAGGCTGGTCGCCCAGGCTATCCCTCTCGCTGAAGTCCTTCATCTGCTCGTTTCTCTCTTTTCGGGACGTTTTTAAGACGCGTCTGTGATTTAAGAGGATTAGGGGCGAGCGCCGTACCTCCTTCTCAGCGCCGCTCTGCTCCGCCACCAGCTGGTCGAACACGGTGCCGTAATCCTCGTAAATCTTCTGCATCTCGTTAATGTGGCTGGCCACTTTCTCCATGGCCTTCAGGGCCTCTGCAGACGAAAAGCCCCACAGTGGATTCAGAGAGAGCGGGGGGGTGTATTTTTTCTTTATAGATCCGACACAAACAATGCACATTCAGTGTGGGTGTCGGTGCATCAAATATCTTGAAACAGAATGATGCAGTACGTCATTATTATTGTGCTGCCTGGGCTGGTTAGAGCAATAGTATGCACAAGCATCTGTGTCTCTTTGTGTTGTGTGCGTCGACGTTTGTTAGTGTGAGTGGTGTAAGCATGTTTTTTGTGTATGTTTCTGTGTGCGGAGTGTAATGTATGTGTCAGTGTTCATGTCTGTGAGGTGTGTGTATGGTTATGGTTATGAGTGTAGTGTTGGAGTGTGTTTTTTGCCATAGTTTGTCTGTGGTTGCTTGTACTTCTGTTCTTGATTGAATTTTATTGCGTTTGTGGGTGTTTTGGTGTATTATTCTTCGAGTGATTTGATTAAGGATGCATTTGTTAATTTCATCATTTGGTTTGTGTGTGTGTGTGTGTTTGTCTGTGTGGGTCTGTGTGTGTAAGCCTGTTTCAGTCGTTTGTCAGTGTACATGGGTGATTGCATGTATTCATCTTTGAGTGGTCTCTCAGCGTGAGTGTGTTTGTGTGAATGCTTGTGTAAGTGGTCTCTCAGTGTGTGTGCAGGTTTGCCTGTATACTTGTGTGAACAGTTTCTCAGTATGTGTGGGTGTTTACATGCATTCATGTTTGAGTTGTTTCTCAGCGTGTATTTGTGTGTATGTGTGTTCGGGTGGTCGCTCACTGTCTGTGGGGATTTGCGTGTATGAGTATTTGAGTGGTCCCTCAGTTTGTGAAGGAGTTTGTATGCGTGTGTGCATGTGTTTGTGTGCGTGTGTGTGTGTGTGTGTGTGTGTGTGTGTGGTGTGCATACCCGTGAGGTGATAGTGCTCCTCACTGTCCCCATCAGTGAGGGACACCAGCTCCCTCAGCAGGAGGGGGTACTTCAGCACCCTCTGTACCGGTTTGATCAGGTACGACTCCAGCGTGGACGAGTGCTGCTTCGTGGGGTTCCTCGCCTCCAGGAACTCCTTGAAGGCCCTGTCCGTCTTAGCTTCAGACACGAAAAGATGAATAAGTAATGCCTCTCAGTCACTTCCTCAGCGGTTATTACTCGCTTCTTCCAACACATCTGCCAGCGCAGAGCAGCTAAATGCAGCATACCCTCAGGCCATTGAGATCGTCCTCACGCTGAGCATTCGGAAGACCTCCGACATTTCCGTTAGGGAAGGGCAGCCTCAGATAAAATGAGCGCCATTTTGTGTGTGGGTATCACCACTTTGGTGGTTATATAATGTGGTCGGCATAATTTGTCTTGTCATTATGCAAATATCAAATATGTAAGTTCCATCGTATTCAACACTTGCATTCTTTATAGAGAACCCAAATGAAAAGAAAATATAATAATATTTATGAGCACCACCACAAGAATATTTTCTGCTAGTATTGATAGTAAGTTACTTACAAACTGAAATGGCCAAGATGATCTGAGTGGGCCCACCAGAGAACGCCGCTATTTTCACGTTTAAGCAAGTCACATGATCATAAAAGCAGTGCCCAAAATGCCGCTTATTACATTTGGGGTTATTTTCAAACGGAAATGACTGAGGTGTTCCGAATGCGTGCAAAGCTCTCTGGAGGTGTGAGACGCAGAGCGTCCACTAGGGGCGCTCTTTACAGCCCTAAAAATTTTCTAGGCTGAATAACCATTTGGCAGACTTAATAATCGTCATTAAAACCCTGGCTATGCTCCAAAGCTCGCTCTATCTCCCACAATCTATAACACTAGAGACACACCGAGCACTGATTAGACATTATTAGCCAGCTTAGCAGAGAGTAGTGTTCATTGAGCCAGTTCCAGCATTGCGTTATATTACTGTAGTTCCAGATCCCACTGCTATCGCTCAGATATCGACATATATGAATGCTGATGAGCCATTCCCTAAGCATGAAACCTCTGATTCAGCAGGGACAAAACAGAATGTATGGAAATGGGGACTAAGTGCCCTGAGAGGAGCTGTGAATGAAGGTCAACATTTACGGCCAATTACATTCTCATGGGAAAGATGATTAGCCTGTCCTGTTTAAGTGTTTTGCCCTTTACAGGTGGACAGCTATGATGGACAAGCAAGTATTTCATGGCGAGAGACGGAAGTGGTTAGGTGATATGGAAGACACACTAAACTACTGTAACGTCTGAACATCTAAAATATTAAGGGTTCTACAGCTGTAAGGGTCAGCACATATAACAAAAGCCAATGAGCAACCAGGAACCTGAAATTAAACTTACCATACCTTCTATATTTTTTTAAATTTCAATATGCCTTTTTTTTTCCAAATTCATATGCAATTCATTCAAAGTTTTGTTTAAAGACATCATTAGGTTCAGATGAAAATTAATCCGCCTGTGATTAGAAGAGGAGGGGCAACGTGCAACCTTATCTAAAGCCAAAATCAGACTGGAAAGGGACCTTAGAGAAGATGTATTAACCCTATGAAGAGAATACTTTTTGGAATTTAAAAATCCTAAGTAAGTAGCCAAGATTAGAATTATATTCCTTTCAATTACCAGTGGTGATAATCATATCTGCATTAGAATGCTGGCTAATAATACTGTAATCGTATATTCTGACCTCACGCCTTGAACCATCAAAAACCAGTTACGGGCTGCTTCAGTGGCAACACTGTTCATACCTCTCTCCAGAACTTTTTGGACCTTGATGTGGTTGGCACAAAACCCGCTGTAGAGTTTAAAATGATCCGCATAGTACAGAAAAGAGCCGCCCAATGAGAAAAGAAGTTTCTAGAGAGAGAGAGAGAGAAAGACAGGATATCAAATCACGCTGAGATCATCCTGACATGTTGACAGTAGATAAATCTGAAGGGGAAATGTTTGTTTGCGCCAAACATGACCACACAACCAACTCACACTTCTCAATCTGTAATCTATCACACTGCAACATTTTTATCATGCTCTCAACCTTTGTATTGACAAACCTATGGCGACTCCAGCATTCAGCATTCATTTATTTAAAGATTTATTCAACCAACCAAAACTATGCAGCTGAAATGAATATTAGCAATGAGATAAAAACAGGGTTGAAGGGGGAGGGCAGAAGCTAAATCTTTTGTACAAGAGACCCTCCCCATGTCACGCGATTTACAGGACTTTGATTGAAATTAATTAAATTGTTGAAGACTAACACAGACACATAATTCAACTTGCCTTTTAACAAAATACATCATTACATGACTCTACAAAGCATCCCATAAGCATATCACAAGTTTTAAGAATTACATACCGAGAGCCAATAACGGGCAGAGAATAACTGAGGGAATTGAAAACATTCACAGACCCGTAAGTGTGTGGACACAAACATAAAGGGCTGTTAATTCCAGCACAGCTCACTTGATATTGGTTTGATAGTGCAGACGGTCAGCTGTAACCTGAGGGTCTTCATATCCATATTGAGCTCTGTAAAACAGAGTGCCCTTTCCAACTGACACCAACAGACCCTCAGTAAGAGGTCTTCAGTTGAATAATCCATGTGTGTACTGCAGTTTCCGGAGCTGTTTCTCAAAGCGTAGGCAGCAGCCAAGGTAGGCTGCATTTCTAGGCTGCTACGTCACCCCAGGCGGTTCCGTTGTGTAGGCGTCTTTGAATTCAGTCAAGAAATGCAGCCTTCATCTTGCCTGATATCAGACGGAATTGTCAACTCGTTTACCAGACGTTTCAATGTTGACAAGTCCGTCTGATACCAGGCAAGAGGAAGACTGTACTTCTCAGCTGTATTTGAAGGCGCCTACACAGTTAAACAGTCTGAGATGACGTAGCAACCTATAAATACAGCCAACCAAAGCTGCAGCCTGAGCTTTTGAGGAACGGGCTAGCGTCAGTTTGTACGACGTTACGGGGAGATGCCCCGGGTCAGCAGGTACCTTGAACTGGCGGGGGGTCTCCAGAGTGTTGAAGTCTGGGGACGAGGCGATTCGCTCCTCCAGCGTCTGCAGAAACACCCTCTGGAAGTCCAGCATCTCCGGCAGGCTCCCGAACAGAGACTCCATCTGGGAAGAGTGGGAGGCCACAGCTGCTAAACAACCAGCACTGAGCCAAGAAATGTACCAACTATCCCACAATCCTTTGCCTGGTGTTACAGAATATAGAAAAATACCACAGAACTAATTGGTGCAATTGATTCTTTATTCCTTCAGTCCTGCACTCTGTGTTCGGGAACATATAATGAATCTGTCCACATCTGAAGATGTGCGGTTTGGGTTCCATTAGTTCCATTAGTTTTTTCCATTATGTCCATTGGTGACTCCAATACTCCAGTTGGGATTTAAATATTAGGATTTCTAAATCATGGAGAAACCTGCTGGTCATAGAAAACAACATATTTTTCCAAGGTTTCTTCAGAGTGGGATTTCCCTTATGTAACCTAAATAGAGCAGCAGGGGTTACTTAAAACTTCCCGTCTTCATAAAGAAAATGTAAACAATTGCCACAAGTAAAAGTGAGCAATCAAACTTAAACTGTATAACTGCATAAAACTGTGCACCAAAACCCTAGCAAAAACTGTACTAGTCAAAAACTTGTCCCAGCTAATTAAATGACAGATATGAAGGCACACCTCATCCAGACTGAGGAAGGTTTCCTCTTGTAGGGGTTTCAGGTAAACCTCAAACAAACAAGTCAAGTCCTGTAAGAGAAGAGGAACAAGGAGATGGGGAGTCATTTCACACATATGAGACGTACAAGCGCAACCAAGTGGCCATTTTATCAGTAATTCCACAGATGCTTCCAATGAGGAGGCTGAACCGCCCTCCACACCGCGGTGGGCCCATTATCTCCGTTTAAACAAAACAGCAGAGCTCGCGAGGAGAGATAGCCGCCTCCGCCAGAAAGCCGTGTTTTTCGCAATTAAAGCGCGGTACATCTCTCCGGTTTTCAATGGAGCGTCATTTCTCACCGGGACGGTGCTTGGCTCACCGCTGCTAGCGAGCCGTTTAAAGGGAGCAGCCGGCTGCCACTGATAGCCCTCATTTACACTCAAATTTTCTCATTAGCCTGATTAGCGCCGCTCCCGGAGCAGGCGGACACGGCGGCATTTCAAACTGTCAGCAGGTACACGCTCCCCCCCCCCCCACCCCACCCCCCCTCACAGATGTGCTGGACGCGTCACAAATAGCTGTCAGCCGAAGAACGCTTAGAGGAGAAATTAGCCTTTTCTCCAAGGCTGATATAAGCGATTTGCTTTAGAGCTGATTTGGCGAGAGCAGAACGAATATGTGCCTGGCAATGGAAAACGTGAGGAGTGCACAGTTTTGACGTAATGGGCACAGTATGTGTATACACACCAGAGAGCTTGTTTCAGGAAAAGCACCATATTAATGTTATTAATTTTTATCCCACCGACTATCATAGTATTCCTTATCACAGGGATCCTTTTTAACTCATGTTTCATTTGCTCAAATATTTTGATTTTATCTTATTTTCTTGAGATGGAGTATGACAGCAAAACTATTCTGATGTTGCGTAGCAGGATTCAAACAAGGCAGACGTCAACACAAATAACTGATAGCTATGCCTCTGCCTGCAATAGCTTCATACGCCCTAAATGTTGATCTCCAGTCCCTGCATGCAGCTGACCTTATGTGACCTTGCTCTTTGATCTGATGACCACCGTAACATAATCAGTTACGCTACCCTCAGTCGGAAGCAACCATGTCTGATTTGGTCACAATCCCGCCACTCCTTAGGTAGATATCGCGCACATGAGATACATCACGTAGATAAACGAACAGATGTTTTAACGATGAAAACAGTACACGTCCTGTTCACAGTGTGAGGGGGAGGCATTATAATGCAATGGCGGCCATTTACCTTATTTGCCTAATTTTGCAAATAATTCAAATTATTGAGCAATAATCATACATATGACCTATTAATATAAAAGACTATGAGTGGGCTAACATTACTTATCAGTCTCCATCACAGAGCAAATGACAGAGCAGGATGTTCCGAGTTAATTTCACAGATGGCAAGTACGATTTGACAGCTCTATAATTCAGAACAAAATGCTAAAACGTTGCCATGGCAATGTGAGTGGGTCGACTTCGCACCTTGACGTAGGACTTCTCGGTGTCCACCAGCTCCTGGATGACTTTGCGGAGCCTTTCCGTGACGGACATGTGTCGGGGGCATGGCCGCGGGGGGTCGGGGGCGTCCCTCTGCGTGTCGGTCGAGCCCGTCGTGCTGTCCTGAAACGTGTGATAAACGATACAAGAGGTCTCTACGGTCTGCGGGCAGAGAACAGCACAGCAAACACAGCTGGGGTTAGAGCAGGTCGTTCTCCGGAATATTCCAGCACTCAGGAGCTGCCTATGATTCACAGAGCAGCGCATTACATTTAAGACACACAACATGGCATTCACATGATGCCACTTAAAAGTAACATGACTGGCTGTTTATTCTGCTTTGCAATGACATTACTGTTCTCAAACGCTGCCACCACAATAGAACCAAGACACGAGTAAATCATACAGTGAGCTCTGTAAGAATTTGGACAGTTACATAAATGAAATGGCAGTTATTCCCACCCAGTTCACTTATTACGGACATAAACGCCATTGATGCAAAGAAATCCGGACTATAACTTGAGGGTACAGACATCATGAGGGAATTACAGCCATTTAAAACCGCATCACTGTGCAGATACTTACTGATCTCACAATACATCAAGAGACTGAACTACAATTGATCAGAAGCAATTTTATGTTCAGTGGAGGATTGAGACGGTGGAGCAGCAGAGAGAGTGAGGCGAAGAGCAGTCATGTTGAAACTGGCTAATTAGCGTAATCGCTCAGGCTCTCACACACACACACACACCCACACACTTCATTCCCCTGTTTACAAGGGCAAACACACAACCGCAACAGACAAACCCAGTTAAAGCAGCCGAACTTCAAAGCACAGCCCTGCCATGTTTGCTTTGAAAGTCACTACAGGCCATTAGAAATCTCTCACCCTCTCCCTAAAGACCAACGGCCAACTTGCTCACATTCATAACAACCTGCTAATTAAGACTGACAAGTCTGTCCACCAGAGCAGAAAAGCAAATGGGGGAGAAGGATGGCCGGGGCAGCCGTGTAATATGCAACTCCTCCTGACATCCAGCCAAAACACAGCAGCGCAATGCTACCGGAGAGTCAATATAATGAATCGTTAGACAAAGCAGTATGATTCACAGCAAGCTATCGCTCCCAAAAACTGAAGCAAAAGTGATTAATACTGACCTTCAGTCAGAAATGTTTCTGGCACTGACAAATAACGAAAACACTAAGCAAGGCAAACGGTACTGAGAGACCCTTAACTTCAGCTATAACAAACAAAGAACACATAATTTTTACTAAGTGTACGAATATTAGCCTGCGCTACAAGTCAGTTTCCAGCACTCAAATGGAAAAAGGGTTCTAAAATTTCCAAAAAGACTGTGCAGTGCAAAAGAGCCATTACAGTCATCCTCGAGAAATAAATAGAATTTCCATCTGTCTCCGAGGAACACAGACGTATGGAGCCTCTTCCAGTAACAAAGCCTTCTGGTTTAGCAACCACTGAGCCCATGTAACAAATACAGCCCTCAAACACCACTAGCAGCAACAACAACAAGGAGACGGTAGAGCTAAAATGTGGACCAGTATGAGGTCTCGAGACAACTCAAAATGGCAGCTGTTCTATAGTAGGTACCAGGAGAATAGTCCCCTCTTGTCTGGTCTGCTCTGCCACGCAGTCAGAAATGCCGTGCAGGAGACGAGCCAGTTTATCCTTCAGCCGGCCCAGGGCCAGGAAGTCGAAGCTGATGAAGTACTCCAGGCCTTCATCTCCCTGCTCCTCTTCCTCACACAAGAACCAGCACATAGTTGGTGTGGGCGCGGTTGGTGCTCCTTGGTGGCACCACAAATTCGGATGATGGTTGTTGGGAGCTCCTGAGACCGAGTGTACTGCCTAATTCAGGCCATGTGCAATTCCCACGATGCATCTCAATCCTCTACCCCAGAAGTGGGGCTCTAATCCTGGATTACCTGCATCTTAATGCCCATATGTTCAGCCGGCCACTTAGACCATGTGACCTCGATGCACAACCCCTATTGGATGGAGCCACAACGGCGTCTGGAGCTTCTTTTGGGTACTGGCAGCCAATCACATTGGAGGAGAGACTTAAAGGCGGGAAAGTAGAGGTAATCCATGAAAAGAAGGGTATATCATGAAAATCCTCCAAAAATGCTTGACTTCGCGTGTATTGACCAAGAAAATTCAACGTTTATGGCTTCAAAGTGAGTCAAGTCATTTCAGAGTGCGTTCTCATCATCAGTAAGTGCCTTCAAACACAGTCTCGCGCAACTCCGCGGAACATTTGTCTGCAGTTGAGGCCATTAAATATAAGCAGATGCCATTCAGGTGAAATATGTTGGAGAGATGTTCTCATCGACAGGATATTTCAGGACCTTTCCTTCAGAGATACACGTCCTTGTGGTCCATTACTGTGGACAGTGAGACCCCAGCCCCAGAGCGGGGCCTGATCTGATGATAGCTCTGGCCATCAGATCAGTCAGGCCCAGTCACGCCCGGACAGAGCCAAACAGGAAGTGATGGACGTGCTCTGCTTCGTGTCAGAGCACACAACTCCAGCACTCCGTACACAATGGAACAGACTGGCTCTGCTTTAGAGCTGAGGCCTTTGTTCTCAGCCAAGGGTGAGAAACTGCCAATGATTCGAAGAGGTCCCTCTACTTTTAGACGAGTAGCAAGGTTAGGACTGCTCTACGTCCGAGTTCACATCCTTGCTGTAGCTCTGCTGCTGTTTGGTAACGCAAGAGCACTTAACTACAAAGAAGAGAGCAAATACTCGAAAAGCACTTGGAACTTTTTCGCAGTGTGATTGCTGGAGGCGTTCGTTCTAAAATATGCACAAAATGCCACATACATAACAGGCATATTCACACATTCTGATACACATACTCGCTCCAAGTCGCACTCAATCTCACGCTAAAAGTGGCAAGCCCACACTTGGCTCTGAGGAAGCAACGTGTCCTACAGTTCTTATTGATGTTGTTCACAAAGATCAGGATGTTCCTCTTTACAGAAAGAGCAGTGCTGAGTTCGGGCAGAAGTCCCTCTTACCTTCTTGCTGTCATCAGTGTTGGGCCCAACAGGTTCGAGAGGGACCTCGGTGACCTGAGACATATCTGGAGAAAGAATACAAAAACACTATTTAACCAAGATCTTTGATCTGTGAAGACCACACAAAAGTCTACATGAAATGTACAGTATTTTACACAAGCTGTATTGATAAACGTATGCAAGCTACACAGACCATGCACCGAAATCCATTCTGAATGCAATGCAGTAGCAGAATATCAGGTCTAAAAAGGCCCCGCTGTAGAACAACTCTCCATCTGTCCTAATTTAGCTGCAACCCAAACGCAGCATAAACGAACCGCGCAAGGACGTTAAAAGCGCTTCACATGATTGTGTAAGGACTCCATCGAGATTTGGGCCAAGCATAAGGACAGAACAGCGCAGTGGGACAGATTGCAATCAAGACACTAACTCTTACAAACTACCCTTGGGGAAAGCACACAGCCGTCGCTAGTATAATGCATCAGTATGGATTGAATGAGAGCAGATCTAATTAGACCGAATGCCCTGAAAGTAGGAGTCTTTCATGGGCTGTCTATATCTTCAGGACCTGGACAGAGTGCAAATCATTGGCGTACCCATTTTTTGGCATACCACGAGCACGTTACAATATCTTTAACACACAAAACGATAAAACATCAACACTTCTGGGTTAACAAACAGAAATGGGCGATTACTTCACAGAATGAGACCAGAAACGAGAGCTGCCAGATATCCAACTTAGAGGCAAAGCATGATAAACGTGTAAGTGCATCGTTCTCGGAGTCTGTTTTGCACACCAAGGCAATAAAACACACTCAGCTTAAATTTGTAAGATCAAATTGGCTTTACGCAACAATATTTCCCCTGAAAGAGGCAGGACAGCAGTGCTGAGCTAATCGGAGGCAGAGCGCATGCAATAACCGCTTGTGCAATTTGCATGCATATGAGGTCTGATTAGTTTATCATATTAATCCCAAATTCTAAACAGAAAAATCCCCAGCCAACATTTTGGTTTCCAAACATAAGTGCCTGGCTTTCAGTCCCAATGTCCTATGAATAACCATATCTCCCCAGAGGCTACTTTGGCGATATGACCCCGCGGTGTTTGGAAAAGAGGCACGTTGTCCGTCATTTCTTCCTCATAATTAAAACAGCGGGAGCGATTACATTCTGCTCATCCGACCCTAGCCAATCACCAGCACTTCATTTTGTTGTTACAGCCCAGTGAATTTCTGTCTGAGAGACGGCAGAGGTGCGAGATGCAGCTGCACAATGCCCTCTGGTGGCCTAATATACATATTACATATTTATGTATCGCACATTTGGCAGAAAATGTAAGACAAATTTCAGTCATATCAACCACGAAACGGAAGAATCTGTTCCAATGAATTAGCGATAGCAGAAGCATGACAGTGAGTCAGAATGGGATATTGGTTTTTCACAATATGAACGTAGCATTATATTGTATGCCAGTTAAGAGCTAATGGGTTTTTTTTTTAACATTTCTTGCGAGTACCTGATGACTGTTCAAACCCGTCCCTCATGCCATTTCCCAGTAATGCAAATTTTTATCAATCACATTGATTATGAGAGTTCTTATACAAGAAAACTAGCATTGCTTGCCGTAAATTCACAAATATTTCTCTTGTTCTCATCTCCCTGTCTTCTAACACCTTTTGGTCAAGTACATTTTCCAGAGTCATAGCACATCAACACACCGGCAAAGAATCAACTTCAGTTATCTATCATCTTTAAGTAAAACACCACAGCAAAGGCCAGCTATTTCACCATTAGGTAATAATGCATCAGGACAATAACCGTAACTGAATGCCCAATTAAATAATGGCTGCAAAGCACAGACATTCGACTTATAACTGCTAATTCAGAAATAATGGTATTCATGCCATAAACTGACACAATCTTCTTTGTTCAGAGCAAAGTTCAAGACATTTCAAGAAACTATTTTTATTATAAGACCATTGTAAACAATTTTTTAAATTATAAGTAACCCATCCTTCTAGCAACAAAGAAAACTTTGTAATGGTCAATGCAAGACTGGTCTTACCTTCAGAATGAGGCAAATCTATCCTCTTAGATCATATAATTAAAAATGAACTAATGTCCTTATTTCTTATTATTTCCTGCAATGTGCTGACAGTTCATCAATTTTGCCAAAGAGTACAGCAGCTAGCTGATGGAAGCTTGTATTGGTCCCCAACACTGCGAAGACCAGAATGCATTAGGTAATCAAACCGGCCTCCAACAGGGGTCCAACACTCAAAAACACAGAAACATCAAAAACAGAACGCCCACATCGTGATTATTCATCACTCAAACAAACCAACAGCTTTCAATCGGTCAGAAATGCCAGCCTGCGTCAGTATGACAGAGAAGTAGTGCTTTTGCTTTTATGTGCGAGTGACAGGAAGGAAGTGGGAGGAAGCTGGTTTGTTTCCAGTCAATCCTGATAGGAGGAACGAGTCTATCCAGGATATGCCCTACCCTCACCCTCGTCTCTGTCATTAATATATCAGTCACAAGAGGTCAATTCAAGTGACCATTCTACATAAAGATGTTCCATTTAGTTATTTCATTAGGTCTAATGGTTGTCCTCTTCAGAAAAAAAGGGGAACTAAAGATATTGCGCTGTGCATAACTGTGCTATAAAGAGAACTGTAGTAAACTGAAGTCCTCAGAAAACAAAAGGAAAAAACAGAATATCTGGCAGCGCAGGAACAGTACTAAAACTGCTTTTATCACGTAGTCTAGTAGTTTAGCTGCTTCCCTTCAAAAACTGCGTCATGTTGGTATTACCGAGATCGAAGATTTCAATAATCTTTGAATGATGCTGACCAGGGCCACCAATTCACACGAACAGGGAGGGCAATTCACTTTTCACAAGTACTGTAACAATGCACTTAATTAAGAGATGGCTGCAAAACAGGGAAAACACTGACTAGTGTTTTTATAGCAAGTGACTGCAAGCCTAACTAATGCACAGTTAATTGCCATAAGGCTGAACCTTATGACCAATGTGAAATACTATGACTGCTTTACAGTAAGAACACTGACTTACAGTGTAAACAGTGCGTTATGGTATAAAAAGAGCATTACTTTGTGTTAGCGTATGAATTACACTCTGACTGCATTGTGATCTGGCTGAGAGCATTTAATACCAGTCCAAAAAAAAAAAAAAAAAAAAAAACCAACAAAAAAAGACCATTTTCGAAAATCGCTGTCTCCGTGTGGTCGAGGCCTTAGCCTATTGCTGGTCTAGCCAGTCACTAGTTGCTGTACCTGAGGGGGCGTGGCCGCTGCGTTCAGGGCACTCTTCCAGGAGCTGCGATTGGCTGGGGGGCGGGGCTGGCGGGACGAGGTCACCGGGGTCAGAGCCAGGGTCGCCAGGGGCGTTGTCCTCTCGGCGGAGGGACAGACTGAGGGTCTGCTCGCTGAAAAGGGTCTGCATGAGACCCAGGTCCAGCGTGGACACGCCCTTCCCGTTCAGAACCAGAATCTCGTCTCCCGCTCTCAGCCCTGCGAGGAAGAGGAGTCCAATAAGATGCAAATGCAGAAGCACCTCTCCAGTGTAACAACTGGGGTCCGGAAGAATCCACAGCCCACCCTCTAGAAACATTTGAACTCAAGATACTAGGCAACTCCAGGCAATTTCTAGGCAATTTCAAGATGGCTGCCGTGGCGGCCGTATTGTTTGACCAATCATGGTAAAAATCAATAGGGTCCATCCTTGATGTAATTGCACCCACAAAATTTCAGAGATATCTGTTCATTACTTTTTGAGTTATCTTGTGCACAAACAGACAGACAGACAGACAAAACAACGACAGCAAAAACACAACCTCCTTGGCGGAGGTACTTAGATGGAATGGAGGCAGATACAATTGGTTGAACAAGCATCTAGTTATTAGCTGAATGTACATTGCATTGTATCCATGCGTGGTCAGATATCTGAAATTTCTCAAACACGAAGCCAGTGATGGATCTCTCCATACACATGAAATCAACATCTGAGTGAGGAATCTAAAGGGGAGGACTCAGTGTGAACGCAGCATTACCCTCGGCGAAGGCCACACCCCCAGGGAGAACCTCGCTGACAAAGACCCGACTGTTTCCGAATCCGTCAACGTGGCCTGTGACCGCAAAACCTGCCACAGAGAGAGAGAGAGAGAGAGAGAGAGAGAGAGAAAGGGGGGGGGGGGTGTCAATAGTCGAAGGTCAAAAGCCAAATTACATCACTTGATGAATTAAAAAAGGCTCTTTATAAGCTGAGCAGAAAACATGTTAAATTAAAAAGCTGACAGTTATATACATACATTGCAGCCTGTACGCATTTCAACAGTGATTGAGTAGAAATGACTGCTTCCAAGGAGGATTACAAAAAAAATGGAGGCATTAAAATAAAACTAACAATGGGCTGCCAGATAGCTCACTTGGTAAAGCATCGCGTTGCGAAGCAGAATTGACAATCACGTCGCGGGTTCGATCCCCGCCTCGTACCAGCCGGCAGTGGTCGGCAGCTTTTTCAGAGTGGCGCACAATTGGCTATAGCGCTACAGGGTTGCAAATTGGGAAGGGACTGCCGGAAGGGATTACAATAGTTGCCTTGTTCGTTGCTCAAGCGCCTCCTGTTGGCCAGACGGGCGCTCGTCAGGAAGATTCTAAGCCTGGTCATGTCCGGGTATCCTCCGCCCTCGTTCTGAACTTGCGAAGATTCAACCAATGAATGTATAAGAAGCGGTGGTTGATAGGTGCGTGCTTCGGAGGAGAGCCACGAACTATCTACACTCTCCTGAATTGGCAGCAAGGGGTCGCATACGAGCAAGCCTTGTACATAGTTCACCAATTGGGCATTCCAGATTCGGGTGGGATTGGAGATGCCAAATTTTAAAAAAAAAAATAAAAAAATAAACCTAACAGTTTGTACTTAAGCCTTATAATCGTTGCTTCATTTCAATTTCCCAGATGAAATGAAAAGATGACTGTGTCACTGTCCAAAAGCAGCACTGTGAATTACCCAGTTGTGAATTAACAAGGACACACAGTCAACAGAATCAAACACAGGCGTCCACACATAGTCGGTCTTCACGTTGACTCACCGAAGTCTGTGGTGCCATCCGGCCGCGAGATACACAAGCTGCACACATTCTGGGGCAGAATCTCGAGCTCATCGTACCGCTACAGACAGGAAAGAGACAGTAAGTTTGGAGGGGGGGTGGGGCACAGGTGAAAGGACGCTCAGTGCTCGCAAACCTTTGCGCTGTGCAGCTAGCTCAGGAAGCACATTTCACAGCAACCAGATTTTCCTTCCTTTGTCAAATGTGACATGCAAAACCAGACCAATTGAGTACAGAGGGGCATTTCAAGTAAGAACAGATGCTATTTATCCTTTTTTTTTTTTTCTTTTTTAGCATTTTAGCCAAAAAGTGCAGTCCAAGCAAGCTCAAATGCAACAGGCAAGATCAACTGAACACAGAGTGCACAGATATTCTGAACTTATAAAGACAAACAGTATTTGAACCCGGATCTGATTTTGACAGCTGTGAGTCCTCACCAGCTCTTGCACGAGGTCCCTGGGCGCTGGCGTACTGGTTTCTGTGGTTTGACCCACCCGTCTGCGCAGGCGAACGCAGTGTTGGCTGGGATCCAGCTGTTTCAGCTGCAAAACAGACAGCGAGCCTGAGTTAGCCATGTCTCACAAGTCAAAATAACAGACAGATCTCATTGGGCTAGGTAACAGGTGGCAGTACACACCCAATTAGGAACTGGAGAGGGCATATTACCAGGAAAAGACATGGCATACACATACCAGGAAAAATTTGACAACAAGATCCACATGAATTGGCACTGACTGATGTATTTGTCAAACAAGGGTTTAGCCAGGCACCGGTCCATCAGTTTTTCACAGGGGCGTCTAAAAATGTAGACGAGTTTAGAAGGCCATGAGTCTTGAAGTTAAACGTCTAGTATGATTTTTACTCATCTAAACCCGTGTAAATTTTAAAACGCCCCTCCGGAAGACTGGTAGACCAGTGCCTGGCAAAACCCCTGTTTTTAAGTCCTGAATTGTATACCAGTAATTCATGTAAGAAACTAATATACGCAATTCCAGTTAATACATAAATAAAAAAAATATATTCCCTATTTAATAAGTCACTAATTATGATGGTTATCCTCCCTGAAAATGTATCAATTATTAATCATTAACTAACACACTAATTAATGCATCTGTCAACCAATAATAAATGAAGTTATTTTAATGATTAATTAAAGCATTTGAGCATTATTGGTACACAGTAAATACATTAGTTGATGCCAGTTCATGTGAACTCACTGCAAAGTTTTACCACATAATGTTCGCTGTGCTCCTGTGTAACACAGGAAATGACCTCACACAACATGTGTGGCTTTACTGAGAATGATGCAGCAGAATATGAAAGTCTAGACAAGCGCCAATGTAAACAGAGCCAGAAAACTGACGCTTCTATCCATGAGTACCGTCTCTTCTTTAATGTAATGAGGATGTGTCCGTATGTATGAGTGAGAGCGTGTACATTTCGGTGTCCATGTGCAAGTGCACGTGTGCTTATGTGTGAGTCGGTATTTAAGCGCATGTGTGTGCCACACACACACACACACACACACACACACACGTATGTTTCTGAATTATAGTTGGAAGTAAGGAGCTCTTTTTCCATTTCACCCAACACAGACAAGTAATAATCACCGGCTGACAGAATCATAATGGAAATGGTGCTGTAAAATATCTGAGCTGTCAATCAAACAGACAGCTGATGGGCCTCCAATTGGGCAGGGTGATCAAAGTTGTTGGGGGGGCGGGACTCTTGTACACATGTAACACTGCCCAGCCAATCACCTTCACACAAAGAGAACAGGCAAAAATGATACCGTGTCCTCTTTCTGCCGAAATGAGTGATGAGTCAACGGTGTCAAAATGAAATATGCTGGACAGTTTAGCGAAAAAGAACACCCACAAAAAAAATCAACCAAAATAGAGGCAATACTCGGAAGAGATGTTAAACAGGGAAACCAGCCATAAAAAATATGAAATTGGCTCAATGGCTGCAGCTATGTAATACCAGCTTGAGTGTTGAGCCTCATGATTAATTAGTCCTCAGTCTAATTAGTGGATTTATAATTAGTCTCCACCTCATTGGACATACCTTGCAGGCCATGGACAGTAGATCCTCCACACTCTGTTCTGGTCCCACAGGCACAGCGAGGACCTGCCGGTCTGGCATTAATACGCAGGTTTGGGTCTCTGAGCTGATGTCCCAGTGGCTGCCTTCAGGTGGTGCTGTTGCGCACAAACTGTCTAATCTCTGCACCATAAAGAGGAGACGGCAAACCCGGTCGGTGAGGTTAAATGTTCAGTGCATAAACCACCAAATAAACCGCAAGTTACAAACCGGTAACTTGACGTCGGAAATTGCATAATCGATTAATTCGATTGACAACGTGACTGAAGCTATCATCTTAACAGGGCAGTCTGCTTTTACAGCATATTAGGGAGGTCGATGGTAATGTTCATACAACACACATTCACTAACCTAATATGTGGGAGCTTCAAACGGAATAGTCCTCCGGGAATTTCAAAGCTATCCATTCTCAGGTACATAATATACTTCCAAACAAAGCCGTAATACCCAGAGACGGGCAATGAAAAGGTGCCCATGTCACCAGCAATTGTAATCCGGGGACATCAGTCATTTCAGACTGTGCACTGTACCAGTAAATCTCTGGGTAACGGCTATTAGAGCTTTGTCTCAAGTTTCATGCTTCAGAATCCCGAAATGAGGGAGCAATTTTAAGGCTTTGTTAGCACGAATACTCAAACGTGAGCAACGGAATAAATGCATATTCACAAAATGTAGCAACGAATCGCTGCATAAACGATGCAATGAATATTTTCCGAGGTTCAGCAGTGAAGGGAGTAACTGAGCAAACAGACCAAGACAGTTTCGATGAGACGCATTTTATAATTATCACAGCAGAATATATTCCTCATTTTCATATCGTATAGATAGCTTGTCTTTTTGAGTCACTCCCAAAGCTAGCCTCAGTGCATTTTGGGAGGGGGACACATTGAGTAGAGGGCAGTTTCTGGTGTTACTAGAAGCCATTTGAGGCAGTAACAGAGTCCAGAGCAATTCATCTCTGAGGAAATTAGAGTTATGACACACGTGTAACAAGCGTGACACTTTGATGTTGGCTGGTCAAAACTGGGACAAACTGTCCTAACTCACAAGTGGGGGTGGAGATACTGTGGACACCGCCTATGACTGAAGGCCCCTGGACAGGTTCAACAGCTTTTATGGAACCTCCTGACTAATTCATTGGCAAGAAAATGAAGCCATAAAACTAAGCAGTTGGATAACCTCCATAAAACAAGACACTGAGCTCTTTTGACATCTGTACCAATGAGGTAAAAATAAGTACTTGGGCTACCCTGCTCTGTGAAGGCAACTACTGTTCAGCCTGGAGTGTTTAAATAACCACTCCAAGTGCAGACGGAAAGCAGTTTATTCAGCCCGTTAATTTCCATTCGGCTCAGTTTCTGAGGTAATGGGCTTTAAAAAGCGCCGCGTCGAGGGCTCCCTGGCAGAGCCGACGTCATTGTGAGCACGAACCACCGCCACCGCCACCTCAGCTCCCTTCCGTCACGCCCGGCGTGGAGCTGACGGAACATTCCGGCTCTATCGCTGACCCGCCTGCCCCTCCACCCCAAATGAAGGGCGGGAGACTGGACATCTCGTTCATTTGCGGCCCCACGTTCCCCCTTGCTTGTCGCTGAGAGCGTGTCACATCCTGTTGCTTTAAGTGACAAACCCGATTGGAGGATACAAACCCCCAAACCTTTACCTCAAGACTCTCCTCCCCCTCACTGGCCGACGGCAAACATTTACTACAGTTTTCCCTTATGGAGGAAAAAGAAAACATTTTGGGATGATTTAACTGCCGGCATCCCGAGAGACGCTAGCTAACGGTTCCATGAGGAGCCAGTGTTCTTTTCGAACACGAGTTGGGGGGAGGGTGGGGTATTTGCACAGTGAAATTCTGGTATTCAGGTAACATAACATCCCCCCTGACCTACCCAACCAAACCCTGCCCTCTCCTTCCTCCTCAGTCCTTACAAATGCCAGCCTAGTGCCACTCTCCTGAACACTGCATGACAAACCACCAGCCCATGGGGACAGCTGTAGGGCTGTTTAACACACACAATAAACCAGGTCCCAATTAGCACCCCGCACAGCAGAAGGCAGGAGAGCCACAGACAATTCACTTAACCGTAATTCTTCAGGCACCTGGAAAACCACAGAAAAACACGCACACGGCGCGAGGAAGACCCCTCTAACGAGACAGGACGGAGGGAAGTCAGGCCCGGCTTTAAATATGGCCACACTTATTGATTTCTACTGCCGCCTTTTCATCTGGCCGGAAAGCACATGCCTGGGCCGACTGTTTAAATCTAATGGGAAAATCACAAGCTTTTCATTATGTCTGAAAGAGACCTCATCCCGGGAGAGTTAAAAATCACCTCCAGGAAAAACAAGAGGCCGCCTGTAAACTGCAGGCAGTTTAAAAGGCCTAACTGCATTACTGCTGATTTGTATGAAAGGCAAGCCTTGTCTCAGTAATGTCGATTGAGACCTAGCCTTTATCAATTTTACAAAATGGATGCCCTCTCTGTATACTGGGCCTAGATCAGCCAGGGCAGCCCAGTGCGGTGATATCCTGACCATTATAACAAATAAAAATAATTAGTCAGCATCCCCACCCTCCCCAGAAAAACTCTCTCGCTTCCAATTTTTACAAATTTTTTATTTCGAAAAATCGGCAAAAATCAAGGCAAAAAGAAAGTGAGAAAAATGTTCAGAGTCCTTGCCCATGCAGCATATGATCTATTTGGCATTCAATCACTGCACCACTCATGGGTTAGGAAGATTTGATTCTTTCTGCAAATACATCTACAATGTACTTGTGATATGAATTTGTCGCACTATTTGGATCTCAAACTCTTATTATAATTTAAAAAATTTTTTTTTTAAAAACCTCCCACCTGCCACTGAAAATTGAAATTTGAAAGGTGCTGAACAACTATTTTTTTTAAATATGGCCTCATGACAACTTGGGTCACTATCAAGGAACCACCAATATACAGCTAGACCCCAGAGGCTATAGGAGGGCGATGCTTTATGAGGGAACAAACTGTGCCGAGAGCAGTGTGAGCTGCCATAACTCTTAAGGACACAAGTTCAAATCCCTACAACGCATAGCACCCCTGAGAGAGAGGTACCTCACTCCAGCACTGCCAGTCCATGGTACCTCAGAACTTAAGCAAAACAACTGACTGTCACTCCTCACTATAGTGGTCACCGAAGTCCCCAGTGACTGCAGACTTGAAAGGACACAACAATTTGAGGAATCACAGTTAAATGTCCTAACCTGGCTGAGGGTGGCGCTAGAATATTTGTGTTGTAATACACACTTCCGGTTTCAGTTTTGACTATATACAGAGAATGGTTTCAACGCGCGAAACTGGTTTTCCCTTTGCTTGTTCATTCTACAGGCAACACAACCAAGTCACTATTTTGGAAGTGCTAATGTATTTTTTGGAGACATATTTGTGTATGTTCATGCGAATAAAATACCGAAGCTGTATATCTTACGCTGACCTGGCATTGTGTTGCTAGCAAAGAGTATCGGTTGCTGTACTTACTGGAAGTGCTCATTCCAACATGGAGAATTGACCTCCTTCAACCCCCAGCACATCAGCCAATAACATGCAAGGATTTTGCGAGAATAGCCATAGCGCCTCAAGCAGCAAAGTCTGAAAATTTAATTGCAATCCCTCAAATTGGAAGCGACTAGTGAGATCAAATCTTCAAAGAAAACAGCTGATGGGAAAATTCCTCTGTTAGCGTAGTTTTGCGATAGATACTGTGGATGGTTCTCGGTTGTTCTGAGTCACAATTGGACACATGGGAAAAATACTCAGTGACAGAAATTCTATGATAAACAGAGTGGATAATGGAGTCCTCGAGCGGCTGCAGTTCAGAGATGGACACGTGGATGGGAGAAGTGAGACGGACACGATTGAAAACATCAGAGAAGTCCTCTGTGACTGTAGTTCTGAGATCAACACAGATGGACAAACGGAAAAAGTCTGACTCACCTCTGAGCTGTTCGGAGGAAGATGGCTGATCTGTACTCCTCCGCTAGTCTCGAAAATCTGCAACGCAAGAGGGAAAAAACATGCAGTCAATTATCGAAAAAAAAAAAATCACAGCTACCCTTTAAACCGGAACAACCGAGGGCAAGTCCGTAAATAGACAGCCACGGTCTATTCTTGTGCTTAATTAAAAACTGTCTATCGCAGCCACGGGCTTTGTGACTATTTTCATCCAGATTGAAGTAAAAAAAAATAGAGCCTGAGGTTTAGAGGATGCAATCAGTAGCTCAGTGATGGTAAAATTACAGCTCGAGGCCGGCGAATAACCCATACTGGGGTATGATGGCGCGGCTGGCTGCTAATCTGGGCCTCCCTCTGCCCAGGGCCAATGCTGGGCCTGCTGTGGCTGCAAGGCTTCAGATTAGCCTGAAGTTCAGCCTGCAGCATGAGTGACTATGCAGGAAAAATAAGCAGAAAACCTTGGATTCTTGGGGGCAGTCGAGCTTTGCTTTGAGGCATACTGGAGAGCGCAATGGTAAACAGTGACCACAGCCTCCACCCTCAGGCTACACACCCTCACCACAGGAGCTGACAGACGGAGACAGCGCCATTCGTTTATCCCGCCGTGTTCCCACATCTCCTTCTCCACCCCTCGGTCACGAGCGCGCCAGGGAATCCCGTCACCCAGCATCAAGGAGCAAACAGCTTACGACTCCTGGAAAGGCCAGTTCTTGCGCTAAACACTAAACATTTTCAGCAGGGCAATGACCAGAAAATGAACTGATCTCAATGAGAATTTCACTTTATATTCAGACTTCAAATTTGTTTTTTTTTTTTTTTATATAGAAACGACACAACATTGCCAGAGGTGAGACAGCCTGTCGCTTTTCACGATTTACCAAAGGAGTAAGAGCGTTTCACCGGTCAGGTGTGTAGTAACTTCAAACAAGCTAATGTTTTTTGACTTGAGAGAAAAATATAACTGCGAATGATACATGCATCTAATTAATCGATGCTAGGTTGAAAAGTGCAAAAATGAAAAGAGGGCTCCATAAACGCCCTTAATGAAGATGACATCACGATCCAAATGGATCTTCCACAGGCCTAACCAGATCATGTGCTGCCATTACAGGCACCAAACCACCCGACCATCCACGTTCTGAGGCGAAGACTTGAATATTCGACACAGCGGTGCTCTTTAAAAGTGAGTGAGCAACAAAGTGGATTGCAGGCTTCCTCCTTTCCATGATATAAACCCATATTGGATTGAGAGGAACAAAAAACAAGTGCCGCACTTCCTTGGGAATTTCCCCAGTAGTATTGAGAAAAAAACCTTATGAACCACGTGACTGTCCTCGCAGAGAGAAATGCTTAGCTTGAATTTGCTTAGCAGTCAGTACGGCAAAAGGTAGCCCCCTGGCCACTTTGATCAATCTCTAAGATTTTTTTTTGTATAAACAAAGCATTGAAATTCTATTTGTCCATCTCGGACGGCTCCAAAATTGTTGGCTGTTGAAATATTTTTGACTGGTAGCATACCAGGCTTCACCTCCACTCTGACCCCCCCTGAAGGTAAATAAAAGGTATTTCTATTTAGTTCAGCAGTATTAAAGGAATCACCAAGACAAGGAATCCAGAACAGGCCAGGCCCTACGAACAGGGAACCAGTTCTAATCAGCGGATGACGCGGTTTTATACAAACCATCTGCTGGTTCCCACAGGGGCCAATGCGGCCCGCTGCAATCCGCCACATATGGCTTTTAATAATTCAGCTTCGATTCCTGTTTGCTTTTCCATCGCCGGCTCCTATCATGCGGCGCGAAATTATGCGCCGGCTAACGGGCTCCCATTACCAGGGTCACGACTGCTGAGGGATCTCCAATCATTCGGCATATGCCAAGAACGAACGGTGTACGCATGTTTTAAAGGAAGAGGGAAAGGACATTTTGTGCATTTACAGATTGTGGCCGGTCCCACTGGTCCAATGGAGACCGGAATGTTCTGTTTATGTTATTTTTTAAACACTTCTTTTCAAATCGAGAGCAGAAAAGCTAGTTTTTTGAGCAGGAAACGGGTGACACGCTTAAATGGATGACTGCCTGAAGGCCAAAGTTTCATTTTTTTTTGAGACTTGATGGACAAGAGCAGAAAAGCAAGCCTGGCCACTTCAGGTCTTCTCAACGGGGAAAGGGAGAGAGCTTCACCTCGAGGAAGCGGATGCTTAAAATGACAGCGTAAGACCGTTTATCTCCGGGACTGTAAAACAAGAGGCAAGAACAGGAATACCATACGCTTGGCAAATCCAAAAATAGACATCCTAGACGTCCACGAGGAAAATCGTGTCAGAGGAGGAGGTTGAGTAGAGGGAGACGGGCTGAAAAACACATCAATAACGGAAGGCCCTCGCACACCAGCCTGGAAAAACAAGCCCCTCGCCCCGTGTCGGTTGGAATTTACGCTACTTTACGAGAGTGATGGCTTTACAACCGCCCCCTGCTTTCAGCAAATCAAAAGCCACAGACTGGACCACTACTAGGCCTTGGCTCTCAAGAGCGGCTCTTCAGACCAGAGGGAGCAGTGAAAATAAACTTTATCAAATGGCTCCTGTGCACAATACAAGACTCTGTGCACAAGACCGCAAGGTAGAACTGCCTAATGTGTAACGCAGACGGCCTCCAGCCAGCACGGGAAAGCCATCCCTCAGGGTATGTAGGGTATCCCACAGAGGTACTTAAAAACATTCTGTGTAGCGGCATTTTAGGACAAGCCCCCCCATGCGCCCAATCCTCAGCTTTACCCGTCCCAATGTATGTTTTTTTAAGCCCTCATCAGTAAACAAACAGGGGAGGTTTAAACTAGAACAGAAAGTGTTTGCATTCCTGGTGATAGCCCTCTGGTTCTGGGCAACTGCCGAGAGGCCATCACATTCAACAATCACCGCAGAGTCGGTTAAAAAATAAATTAGCTACTTTCTCTATTGCTTCGACCAAACACCACAGTGTCTCTCAGCATACTATTGAAATGATAAGCAGACCTACACATTCACTTGCATGCGGTTTTAGTGTATATCATTTTGCTATGACCGAAAACAGTGTGGCCCATAAGTATTTGGACAGAGTACAAGCGAGGCAGCAAATCCTATATGGTTCATCTGATAAGGAGGTAAAATGCCCACAACACATGGCCTCAACGTCAGTCTCGTTTTCATTGATTTTAAACCCATAGTACAGCAGAGCAGAAACAAAAATAGTGGCTCAGCCACTGCGCCCGCCTGGCCAAACATGGCCAAAATCAAACTTGGCCGAGATTTCATCTCATATACACGCAAATAAAATATGAAAAGGATCCGTGAAAAACTGGAGCCGCTAGAGCGCTGACAAGGCAAAAAGTTTACGGACGCATGACAGACCACCAGGAAGGCATCTAACCACAGCATAAGCCTGATTTGGCCGAGAGGCCAAGCGGGCTAAAAAAGCCGAAACGGAGCCACTGCCCCAGTATTTATGGCTGGTTGGTGTGTAATACTCTGAGGAGCAGCAGTGAGCTGGACAGTACCTGGGAGGCGGGCTGCCTCTTCTCGCGCCCTCGCCTGCTCAGGCTGTCCAGCCCCTTCAGAGAGGAGAAGAGTCGCCGTTTACTCCGAACCCCCAGAGAGACGGAGCGGGAGCGATTCCGCAGTGTGGCCACGTCCCGCGAACAGATCTGTGAGTGCAAGCACAGGCAGACGTCAATGAACATACACGCGCACACACAGGCAGATATCAGTATACACACACATACATACACATACACACACTTACGCACATAAATGTGTAAAACCATGGAGAGACATCAGTATACAAACACACACATGCACACAGGGAGATGTCAATATGTACATACATGCACGCACGAGCATAGATACAAACACAAAGTGATAATAATATACATACACACAAGGAAACAACAATACATCCACGCGCACACACACACACACACACAAAAAGCCATGTACACACAGACACATATATACAAGTACACGCACGCACATGCACGTACACCCGCAATGAGGACATGAATCACCAAAACTAAAAGTAGCACTTTCGTTTCAGGGACACATCTACAGTGTTCATGGTGTGTCTCTGTAAACTAACTAAAAAAGTAACACCCCGTTTAAATGTCAGGGCCACACAAGCACAAAGGTCTGCTGTACACTGAGACCTGCCAGTGCGGGAGTCCGTCCTGTAAAGGGCAGAGCGCTGACTCACCAGGGCGTGGAAGGACGACACGGAAAAGATCCCCAAACGGCCCAGGGTGGTTTTGGAGGGGCGGCCCGCAGCGGCCAGGAGGCCTTTGGGGTTGGGAAGCTCGCCGCCCTGCAGGCTGGCCAGGTAACAGCGCAGGCGGAACAGGTCCACGTTGAACTTCTCGAGATTCTGCTCCCACTGCTGAATCTGCAGGCATCGGAGGGGGGGGGGGATTAGAGGGGGATGGGGGGGGGGGGGTAAATTGCTTTCAGATGTACCCCTGAGCCTGAGACTGGCAGTGCTGGCAGAAGGGGAGGGGAGTTTCGTATTTTCGGGGTGGGGGTGGAGAAAGGGGGCTTCTGAATCCTGCCTGACATGTTCACGGAGGAGTGGGATAAGGAACAGAAACAGCAGCGACCGGCCGACAAACCCAGTAAAAACCTGGGACGAGTGGGAACCCTTTCAGACAACGTAAATCACCTCGCCAGGGCTTACGGTCCCGTCTGGGTTCTGTTTTACAAGAAAACCTAGCGATAAACTGAATTTTTTCCCAAGAAAGAGACATCCATTACAATCGTTCAACATTACACGCTCACACTGCAAATATAGCCCGTTTCAGCAAGTGATTAAGTCCAGCAACAAGACTTAAAATCTTATTTTCATTCAAACAGAAAACATTGAGTTGTTTTAAGTCATTGTTAGTTTGGTAATACTGCAGTTCTAATGAAAATAACTTTAAATATAACTACAAGACAAAATAAATTGCAACGACAGGCTTGCTTTTTTGTTTTTGCAGTGTAGCTGGGTCCAGCCAAACCCCGGCAAAAACCTGGCACTGAAACCCATTACACAAGGTAAATTAACTGAGGGGGCTTACAGTCTTGGCTGGGCTCTGTTTTTTTATGAGAGAACTCCAGTGATGAACTGCATTTTCCTCTAAACAGGAGACATCCATAATCACGGTCCTTAATAATTCACCTATTCCATATGCATGAATCCCCCTGCCTTGTCTACATAAGCCTCATTAGATATACCGCCCCGGCCTTCTCTTACTCATACAGCAGAACGGCAGTTTTTCAGAGCATGTTTGATAAATGCCTGCACAGTACAGACAGAGCCATTCCAGTAAGGGAAGCCAGAATGTTTTGTCATGTTGAATGATAATAGTGTCTCATTGCTACATATAGCAGATTATTTTAGAATGCATCTCTTCCTGGCACGATGCCCCAAAATTTCTCGACTCTTCCGAATCAGTAAGCAATTGGGCCAAGTAGAATACAAGTACATGAAAATACTAAAAACAGACAATGGGACAGGCATGGGTTTCAACACTGGTCCACACTGAACAAGCACTTGTCCTTAGGTCAACTGCTACCTCTTTTGTTACGGTGAGTAAATTGAGAATTAAGAACTCCGTTACAATAGACTTTAGCTGCCCTAGGTCTATCCGGAGCAGCTAGGCATGATGGATTATGAACAACAACCGGTTTCTGTAATTGGATCTTTTCCGATTCTTAATGCCTCGAGGTCTTTCATTAAAACCCTTCAAAGCTCACGAAACAGCTTTGTGCCCCGGTTCCTCTCCGTCTCACATTGTCTCCCTTTTTAAGTTCCGAATCTTACCCCTTAACGCTTTGGTTGTTGGTTTTTTGTATTAAAGTTATTCTTATAGAACTCCATTGCTTTCAATTACCAATCCGACATTAACGTTAGACTGTTCAGTTACATTCTAATAACATACTTGTGACCTCGCACCATAAAGGGTTAAGTCATTCTTCTTCTCTCCCTGTGGAAGCTGTATCGTTTGAAAATGCAAAATGATGAAAATTTAATTTGCCAGGCGGGCCAGAGGTTGACTTCAAGCAGACGGGACTTAAAAGCATCAAAGGGGGGGGGAGTTGGGGTGAATCCTCCTGCCCCGCCCCCCTCAAACAGATTTTAAAAAGGAGCAGAAGTCACCGTATGGGGCTGGGGGGTGTGAGTTAGACAGGAGTATGGTGGTGCACGTGCGCGGTGGCCAGGTTGGGCTGAGTCCACCCTGCCTGGTTTTTGATCTCGCTCTTTTGCCCAGGAAGCGAGCATGACAGGGTTCCAGTCCTTTAATCTGGAAGAAAGGGCCCATCGAACATCCCGCCACGTCCCTTCCACCGAACCTTTGCCTTTGTTTGTGTTCGTTTGAGGGGGAGAACTGTAGATTTGCCGGATTTTTAGTCGCTCACTGGCAAGGACACACACACGCACACACACACGGAGAGAAAAAAAATAAAATCACTCCATCTCCATGAGCAGATCTATGACTTCATCTGGTTTTCTCCTCGTGCTGGAAGGCCATGAAAGTGGATAATGTGCCAAAAGAGCCCATTACCACAAACATCTGGAACAGAAACGCAATGCAACGTGTAGAACCCATGAGTAAGTGTGTGCGTGGTTGTGTATCGATGTGTGTGTACACGTGGTTGCGTGAGTGTGCCAGCGCGTCTATACGCGTGTGTACTTGTGCCGTGTGTGTGTGTGTGTGTGTGTGTGTGTGTGTGTGTGTGAGTGCGTTCGTAATTTTACAAGAGCGTGTGTTTTTTCATATCTGTGTGCTTGTGAGTTTGTACGCGTGTGCTTGTGTCCGTGTATGTAAGTTTATGCATGCGTGCATGTACGTTGTATATGTGTCCGCATATGTTTGTACTTGTGTTTGCGAGTGCATGTTTGTCATGTCTGCTTGCATGAGTGAGCCTGTGTATTTGCGCAAGAGAAACCAACATCTATCCAAAGTTTTTCCCCAATGTTCAAAACAAACCAGTACTGTATTTATTTTTTTCTATCAAATATCACATAGTACCATCAGAAAAAAAAAGCTGCACAAAAGCATTTGGCACGGGATGCTCCCGTAAACAAAACTGCATTCCGCATGAAAGCGAGAGGGAGCACAGCATCGCAACTCAACCCCACTGTAACAACCACACTCCTCGCAAAAATACACCACAGCTTCTCTGGGGCTAAGGAACAAAAAGGAGTGGACATGAGTAGGGATATACCAATCCAGCTTTTTCAATCCAGATACCAATGCCTGGGCTTTGGGTATCGGCCGATACCGAGTACTGATCCAATACCAGTGTTTAATCAATAAATTACATGCTTAACTATGTGGAAGAGACAGGGATCATTCTTTCATCTAAGGTAGCATCAGGCTTGACTTTAACATAGCTTTCCTAACTTTTTAAGACAAAATGTAACATATAAATGTACTAAATTGTTATTTATTAAAACAATGGTATCCAATACTAGATCGGCCAATTGTTACTGATATCCGATCTAGCAATCTGAGTCAGTATCAAATCAATGTCTCATCTCAGTATCGGAATCGAAATCTGATATCAGTAACAGAATAGACTACTGACATCTGCATTGGTATCGATTACTGATAATCGGTATCAGTATCAATTTCTGATATATTAGTATCAGTGCATCTCTAGATGTGGGGCGAGGCGTTAAGATCCAGGCCCTCACCTGACTCTCAATGGCCTTCCTGTTCTTGTGGTCGCTGACAACGGACAGCTGCAACTCGGCCATCTTCTTCATCTTGCCGTCCATGTCGATCTTCTGCAGCAGGCCCTGGGTCTGGCTCCTGAGCAGCCGTACCGTGTCTTCCTTCCCGTGGCGCTTGGCGAACAGTGAGGCGCTGGCTGAGTGGATGGCCGTCACCCAGTTCTCCAGGTCCGTCTGGTTGGTGGCCTGTGGAGAGACCCGGAAGCCAGTGTGGCATTAGAATTAGGGAGAAGGAACTTCACTTTCTGAGTTCTGGGGATCTGGGCACAACGGAGTCCATTCTCACGGGAAACTCTCTCTGCCAACGTACACATGAAACCCCCAACATGGCAGTGGAGCAAATTCTCTACAATGAGAGCCACACTATGACCTCACCATCAGAAACCCTCTGAGAAAACGCACAATGAAAAAGGACTGCTAGCTCTAGAACAAAAATATGTTTTGAGGGTTAGAAAGGTATTTTAAATACTTTGTTCTTCCTTCTGTCCTTTGGCCACACGTTACATTCTGAACTTTCTACCAAGCAAAAGGTTCTCAAATAAATCAATAGTTGCATACTAAAAGATGGTTCCAATTCCAATTCAAAACAATTAATGCATTAGTTGGGCAAGCGAAGCAAATCAGTCAAGCACCACTTAATTTCACCTCATGCGTGAAGCTTAGCCAAACGAATGGTGTGGACAATGTAGAACAGACTTCCATGCTTTTTTAGATGGCTGAGACCAGAGATGAGATCAGCGACCAAAGAGCCAAGAAACAGATAAACATCACGAAACAAAACACAATGTTCATTCCGCTCCTCTTTTAGCAGCAATCTTCCTTCGCAAAGATACAGCCACAGAACTGCAAATTTAAAAAAAGAGCCTTACTGACCTACAGTTACAAGCTTGTAAAAACGAGGATGTAGGAAAGGCAATGAGAGTCTCCATAATGACTGGCCTGGGAAAGAAGTAGAGGTCTCTGTACAGTGTTAGCCTATAGCTTTCAACCTCTCTCTAATCTCACAGCAGGCATCGGACCCCAGGTACTGTGGCTCGCAAACGGCAATAAAAACAGCCTTCCCTTTCAAGCGGCAACGAGACTCCCATTAATCAGCATTCTCATTTCACGCATCGCGGTCAGACCGTCGGCATTGTTTGTGCAGTGCGTCACCTAAAAAGTGATAAAACGGCACAGTGTGGCTCTGTGCATTGAAACCGCACAGGGAGCCAAACATAACTAACGATGTGTTGAGGTGAACGTGTGAAGTGGCTGTGACCAAGATTCCATACCTTTGTTGTCAGACCTTGAAGAAAAAAAGGAGGTGGAGACATCGCAAACACTGTAATGTGAGTGTGTGTGCGCGTGCGTGCGTGTCCTACAGTGTGTGTAGGTGTATGCACAATATATATTATATTGGTAGATTGGAATAAGCGCTTTTCAGGTGTGAGTGTTTTTGAGCCGATGTGCACGTGAGTGCGTTAAGGCTTGTGTGAACGTACTCAAACATGTATGTATGCCTGTGTGTAAGTATGTGAGTTTGTAAGTACAAGCATGTATTTCTGAGGCTGTATCTCATGCACGTGTTTGTGTGCACGTGCATGTGTGCAGGTAAACTGCACCTGGAACAGGTACACGTCCCCGTAGGCGTTGCTCAGGCAGAAGACGTTCTCCTTCTTGGGGTGCTCGGGTACGGCCTGCACGATGCTGTCCTCGGCGAAGAGGGCGTAGCACGGGGAGAGCTCCTGCTCCGGAGAGCTCTTCCCATAGGTCTCATAAAACAGCAGGGTACAGCCTGCGGGACAGACGCAGAGATATGCAGCCCACATACAGACTCAAACGTACTTATTAACAAGACTATTTAAGCTCTCTCTAATGGGACATCCAAGCGTGACACACACCACCCATGTTGTGAGAGTAATGCTGCATTCACAACAGATCCTCTTCATTTACTTACATAAAATATTCCAAAACATTTTGAGAAGTCTCCTGCATTCAAGTTCTTTCAAGGTTACGGACTAGCTCCAATGGCACAGATTAAGGCTACCTGGAGAGTAAAATTAACTCAGAAATTAGAATCTTTATACAAAACTCAGTTCAGTCTGGGATTCATCCTTTTACTTTCTGAGTTTATTCCAGCCATACGGTACCACTCATTGAATTTTCCATGAATAAAATTTAAAAAAATTACAACAATGTAACGACAATTCCTCTTAAAATCAAATTAAAAACATTTTTTGTATTACCTGCTTATAAACCATAACAAAGGATACGTGAATTTTGTCACTCTACCAGTAAGCTAATGGTGGCAGCAATGTCTTTTGACCAGTGGAAAGGTTAGGATTAATCAGAGTCAGAGATACTGGCTTATAATCTTGAAATAAAATGGATGAATGAGTCTGTTTCATAAAATGTATTTGAATTTTTACGGTTTTTAAGCAGAACGATCAGTTGCCGGTGCAGCATTATGCAAACACAGCATACCTGGTCTGAATCGCACGTGGTAGGACTTTTCCTGGTGGAAATCATTCAGAAACCTCTCCAAGGCTGATTTATCATTGAAAAAAAATTTACTATGATTCACGCAGTGCATTCTGTATGTATATAAGTATTTGGACAGACAAACACTATAAAAGGGCAGAAAATCCATCATGGTTCATGTTATAGGGCCGTAAATAACAACGACTTCAAACTGACCATCTCTTCTTAAACCACGTATACATTCATTTTCAAACACAATGTGCAGGAGGACAGAGCCAAAAAGCAAAAACGTGTGTCACTGTCCAAACACGTTCAGACCGCACCATAAATGGCGGGACAATGCCAACAGCGAAAGACTATTTTCCAAAAGATACAGGCCAGATTAATTCAAGATGTACCATTACTTTGACTCAACATCAAACGTTACTAAAGAAAAGCATTAAGCATCCATTTGCAAGTATGAGTTAAGGACAAATGGTAATATAAATAGCTGTGGCATGGAGAGACCCCCCGGAAAATGACAGTGAAACTTGAGAGCACACTTTAGCCCGTGCAGAGGAAGCGCTGCCTGGTTTTAAGGGGCTATTGTGTCTGAGCCAGCTGTGGCGGCTCCGCGCTGCCTTGCGGTTAAAGGCTGGTGACTAACGTTTCCAAAGCAGCATCCAGGAACAGCGCTGTAGGTAGGACTGTCTCTTTTGGCGGGCTGGCGGCAGTGCCCAACCGTCTCAGTCTCCCAGAAACCAGACACCCTTGCGGGAGACGCACTTGGCTCCAGGGGGGGAGTGAGCTAGCAAGTCACCCCATCTCACTGCTAACTTGCGAAGTTCACGTTTTCGCCCCAAACGGCGGAATGAAATTAGAAACTCAGGAGCAGCGAGTCACGTTGTGCAGCTAAAACCGCCGCACTCAAACACAACAAACAGTTCCCAGGCAAGACGTACACATCATTCTACTGACTTCATTCGCAGATTTGCGTCCGGAACGATAGGATATCGCATATCCACAGCATGGGGGGGAGAAAAAAAAACCAATATAACCAACATTTTTCTTATTACTTCCTTCGTCAGTTCAAATTAAGCCCTGAAATGCTACAGAATATTTCAACGATGGTGAATTTTGAACGGAGAGTGATGGGTTTCGGAATGAATGTAATCCTGCAAGTGTATGGGGTACAGGGTCACTGCCTCATTGAGATTCAAAACATAACCATAATAAAAATGCCTCCACATAATTCCCCTGTAGGCTTTTAGGAAATGAGATCACAGAGGGCTGCGTGTAATATACTAGACATGCCTGACCCTGAGTAAAGTTTATCACTGCGAGACAGGCCATCAGCTCTCTAATGGAGAAATCCCTTCAGCCGTTACACTGCCACATTCATTCCTACCATCCCCAGTTCAGCTATAGTAAAGACTCTTGAACTGACCTCCAGCAGTTTAAAGACATTGCCAACGTCACAACTATGACCAGTAAATGACTAAATGGCCGCAGTAAGTCACTGGAGCCCAGACGTCCAGACAAAACCTCTATAGTGAGTGAGCTGTATTAGCTTAAATACAAACACAGTGTTTTTATCGTTTTGTAGTGCTAGCGACATAATATTCATTTCTAGAATTATTTTGAGGGTATTTAGCATTGCAAACGCACAACAACACGCCAACGCACAAACATCCGACAATGATGATGCATCATGGTGTCATGCACAGCGAGCGATCAACTGCACATTTCCTACCAATGGTACCGGTGAGTCCCGCGCATAACATGTTCATTTGTTAACTGTTATACTACAAAAACTATTATATCAGAAATATAACAGCTAATACAAGCACTCAAAAATCAAAAAACAATTAGCATTTTTGTGATTCTCAACCCTATTCCAGGAAATGTACATAGAGATCCAAAAGTATTGGGACAACAATAAAATTCTTCAAGGCTGCAATTCAAATACGATTCACTCGATATGAATGCAAATGCCTCACACTTACTAAGTCTTCCTGTAGGTCTTCACACCATAATCACACAGCTCGAAGGTGTCAATGAGCTGCAAATCAGTCGAGTCAAATTAGATTTGAGGTGAAAACCAATTTCCAACTCGCGAGTGATTTATTTAAAACTTCTATTGGGTAAAAAATTATTAAAATGTTGGAATTTCAGCTAAAAACTGGCAGATGTCAGTTTCAGATGCCAAAGATCATTCCTACAAAGTTCCAACAGATTCTGAGATGGTCAAGCAACCACCTTTGCTGAGCTGACATGGAATGACCCAGGTGTCAAGGAGCTGCGAATCAGTCCAGTCAGTTGTGCCAAATTGGACTTCAAGTTAAAACCTATGGGAACGTACGTCTCCAGCAACAGGGTTGGAAAATCCTGTACGGCTGTGTTCCAACCTCAATTACATTGGTTGGGAAACCCAGAACTGCCTTCACTTACATAGTCTCTTCACTTGTTTTGCTAATTGTCAATATGATTTGCTTTTATAGGAGCATGTTTTCCACAGGTATTCTACAGAGCAAAGTCCCATCTGCTGCCCATTCTCATCTAATGTAACTTCCCTCTAGGGCTCTCAGCACTTTGTCTCTTCAAAAACACTTTGCGTTAAATGATGTCATGCTAGGTAAGACCTTTTGCTAAAATGTCAATAAGATGGAAGTCAACGCAAGGCACTGATTGCTATGCCTCTGCCAGCTTATAGCTACATACACCATAAATGTTGAACTTCAGTCCCCGTAGACAACTGACCTTCTGTGACCTTGACCTTTGACCCAATGACCTCCAAAATCTAATCAGTACAGCTATCTTCTGAGAGGAATAACCATGTCTGATTCAGTCAAATTCTGTCCACTCCTCTGGTAGATATCTGTCACACAAGATACGTGTGACGAACAGATGGACGGTGTGAGAGACAGACAGACGAACGGAGAACACTATCCGTCCCACCCACCGTGTGGCATAACAGTGTAGTGAAATGTACAGTGTATTGTAGAAATGCATTTCCAGCCTGCCCACCTTTGAGGGTGACCCAATATTGCCTCCACTTGCGTCTAGCGACGAGCTCCAGCTTCCTGTCCTTGCTCAGGGTAAGGAGGGGTTTGAAGGACAGCCAGCCGGCGCGCCGGACCACGCCCTGTTCCTTCTCCAGCAGCAGGTCCAGCTGCTCCATTGAGCCGTGCGATTCGCTGCTGGACTCGGCCGTGCTCTCCGAGGGCTCAGTTCGCTCCTCGCCCGCTGGGCTCGTCACCAGCTCCCGCATGAAGCTCTCATAGATGTTCTGGCGCAGGGCGTCGCCATTGCTGTAGCAGCCAGGCAGGCCATTAGACAACCGGCGGTGGTTCGCTGGGGCGGGGCCGGGGTGCCACAGTAGGCTGGACACTTGGGAGACAGAGTCCGCCGTCAGCCCATCCACTCCACTGTCAAAACAGTCGCCGGCGTCACTGCCCCTGGGCTCCTGAGGGAACGGAGGGAGAGAAATAGTTAGAGAAGTTGGTTCCAGCTGGCCTTTGCAGGTGAACATTTCTCACGACCACCGCGGCTTTGCCTGGAGCTTGTACAGCAGCCAAGGCATTCGCAATATACTAAAATAATTAGCCAAAGATAACTGTAGGGAGAAACTGTACTCTGAGCAACATAAGCACCGATATTGTTATCGTCAAGGTTAGAAATAAGCCATTCGAGATGTTTACTTCGAGTGCTCTGGAATTCTTTACACAGAGCAGGCCTGTAATTAATCAGCCCCACACAAACGATCCGCTGAACTACAGCCGACCCTGCACCGGCTCTTGATCCAAAGCAACTAACATGCTTTTCAGGCTTTTGTGTTCAAGATCTCCAATGTACGATGAATGGTCAAGAGCTGAAAAGGCAAATCTGCAGACTTACTCATCTGAATGGTAAATGCAAGTGCTAAAAAACAAAGCATGACCATTTGCTTGTTCTTTAAGCTTAGTGAGGCTTTGCTATACAGACAAATGAGTGGGAAAAGACTAGAATGGACACGCTCAAGACTATATTACAAGTCTGAAGGAGTAGGGGTTCTCCAGTGGCCTTTTAGGGACCTACACTGAATCACAGGTCTAGAAAAAGTGCCCACCAGAAACCTCTAGGCAGTGCACTCCATGCCTCCGACCATAAACTGATGAGCAACCTATGCTTTTAGCCCCCACTTTTCAGTATGAGGGAACACCTTATTCAAGCCACATTAAATTTGGTGATGGAAAGTAGGCAGTCGTTACCTGCAGCTTCCGCCTCTTCCTGCTAAGACTTCCAGTCCAGTCGCTGATGCGTCTGATGCGGCTCTTCAGCGCGTCCTTTCGGCCGTTACCCTCGACAACAGGCCGGGTTTTTCGGCAGGGCAGAGTGTACGAGGAGTATCGTCGGGCTCCATGGCAGTCCTCTTCAAGGGGCTCGTCCGGGAATGATGCTACGGAAGTGTGCTGCTGGCTGTACATAGCGTCCAGGGTCTGGTACGACTTTGATACGGGGAATGTGGACCCTTTCCTGGAGTCTCTGCGGAGGTCTGAGCTGGAAACGGGTGAGGACAAGCACTTGTGGAGCACAACCCGTTCCTGCTGTAGGACCACATGGTTTTCCGGGCTGGGTGTCTCATGGAGAGAAGAAGAGTGGGCATCACCTACAGCACCAAGGTCCCTGGATGGGCCGGGGCAGCTGGCATTGGCTGAGTCGCTGTGGTCCGTGGTGCGCCCAGAGGAGCAGGTATTGTCGGCATCGCTAAGCTCCACGCCGTTACCCCAGGGCGAGTCGTACCAGGAGCCGTCCGAGCTGAGGGAGCTCCCCTGGCTTGTCCTGAGGGTGGAGTCGAGTGGGGGCTCTGAACGGCCGGCCGGGGCCGTAAGCTCTAAAGTGGGAGAGTACTTGAGCAGTTGCACTGGCCCACTGGACTCATCGGACCCCTCCGACCCACCCCAGCCACAGAAGCTGTCCAATACCGGCTTTGAGCTCCCCCTGTTGGTAAACTCCACCCGCAAGCTGCCGTCCTCACTCAGGAGCACCTTTGGGCAGTTATTGTCCTCCAAAGGCTCCCACACAGGGCACGGCCCGTACCCATTCAAGGTGTGGCCATTCCCTTGGGGCAACTGGTTGTAGCTATGGTGGTAGCCATTTTCAGGACGTGCTGGAGAGCCGCGGCCTTGGGGATAGTTTGCAGACAGTCTGCCACTGGGTGTGGCCCTGCTCCCATTGCTTACGTATTCAAAGCAGTGGGACGCATACGGCTGGCTGACCTTGTGCTGGGACAAGCAGCCTCTTCCTGCGGCCCGAGACTTGTAACGTGCGCCCACTTCCCTGCTCCTCCACCAGCTGTGGGGGGACAGGACTTCCTCTTTGGCGGAGCGGAACCTTAGGGAGCAGGACCTCTGTTTCCCAGGGAAGATGAAACCGTTGCTCTTTTGCCCAGGGATGCTATAGAGGCTGTCTGAGTTTCCCATTGCGATCTGCGAAAAAAAAATGGAAACATACTGACATTTCACATATTCCGAGAGAAAAACATTAAATGCAAACGTATCTTGGCCTAAGGTTTTTGTATGACAAAAGGGACGAAAAAGTAACAGAAACAAAGTCCTTAAATAGCCACAGGTGTTATGACTGTGCCGTAAAATGACTTCCAGATAAATGAAAGAAAATGTCTGTCAATAATTATGTGCTTAAACTTCAAAGAATGTTCAACTGAACATTGGAGCTGACTGGTGGAAAGATTGTTAAAAGAGCTTTTGTTATCGCGTATATTTACTCCTATCTTTGTAAAAGAAATCAGAAAGTATTTATGTTCCTGAGATGCAACACCAGGCTTGAAATGACCTGGGAAACAATAAAAGGAAGAACTCAAACTTCAACGCTAACTGCAACCTCTGCTCCGAGTGAGAGTTGCACCCCTAGCTATGACTATGTGGTATGATGTTTTCGAGGGCTAATCTTTTACCAGTTTCCACAGTTTTCCTCAGTGCAAACACCAGTGGTGCACATGGTCTCCCTCAGCTCACCTGGAGAGACACAAAAGAGCAAATATTAGCTGTCAGAAAATCAATATGGCGTCAAACTGGCAATCTCTCAATACCCAGTTCTACTGACAGTCTACAGATGAAAAAGCTTTCCACACTTCACAGGCCAGTCTGTAGCTGCCCAAATGTTTATTTTTAAACTCTATAATTCCATTACGAGTTTCCTATTTTAGGCCTTTTCCCCTAAGCTGTTTAGTTTAGCCAACAGAGAGGACTAAAGAAAGTACTTCCCAGAAATAGCAAGTGACACCCATTATTCAACAGCGTCTCTTTACAGCAGTTTGAGTTCTAACTCTCCTTCACATGTGTGACTGAGTATCTCCAACACCCAAGCAAACATACTTGGAATTTAACCCACAGAGTAGAGACAAATGTTTTGTATTCTCCCCAGAGTTGACCCCTAACATCTGCTCATCCAAAGCACCAGGAAAATCTATGAACCCGTACACTTCTCTCACTTGACCTTCAGACTTTCAGATTACATCTGGTCGCTCCAAAAACTGAATAAGTCCTAAAACACCAGGCGGCCGAGTCAGTTGATTCGCATGCATGTCGCATGCGCTCTCCGAGCCTTCTGTGAAAAGCTTCCTGGAAGGGACACAAATGGGCCTGTCATGCGCTCCCGAAGACTGGCTCACAAAAGGCCACAGAATGGCCGTGTCATTACCGCGGGCGGCCCTTTCTGAGGAGCGGGCGAGGGGGCTGAGAGCTGCGGCTGACCGGCCGCTTCCTCTCGCGCACCAGACGGCAGGCTCCCGCCGTGGGCGGCGCTACCGCTTTGTCGCGTTTGTCGCCCGGCGCTCAGACGAAAGGGAGAGGTGCGATTTGACCCCCCCCGCAATCCCCGAATCATGCATGCATGCTCACGCACACAAACGCACGCACACACAGTCCAATTTTGTGTGTCTCTTCTATAAGCCATCTGCTCTATCCAAGGGGGGGCCCCTATCTCAGCTTTCTTCAGTCAAACACAGACCCCGCATTGCTGCAGGAATGGAAAAAGGCCACACTTCTCAGATCATTTGTTTGGGAGGGAGGGAGGGATGGATGGAGGGGGCGGACGGATTGTTGTTGCTTTACAGCTCTCGAGACTGACCTGTCTATGGTGTATTTGCACACACACAATTACGACACAGAGGCGGCCATGTGTGCCTTTCACCATACATCTAAACACTTGTTGAATTTGCCATTTTAGAGTAACAGGCCCCAGTCCTTGAACTTCAACTTACTGCAATATTTTTTCCCCTCTTTGCCCCTGCCAGGAAGGGTAGTTGGTAGCTGCTGTGCTGTTTTAAAAGTTTAAATTAAATCAAAAGGTCACATAAATAAATTAAGAGTTTGTTTCCAAAATGCAATATATCCGTTTTACTCATTTTGAGTAAATCAGCTTTTTCGATGTTGGCGCCAAATACATTTCATAGAAAAACACAAACTTTGACCATGAAAAAATACACATTATAGTGTGAATTTCTAAAAATAGATTTTTTGCACCATGTTTAAGAAGCACAGGGCTATCACTCTATGGAATTATCTAATTTTTTGTACATTTGGCACTTATTGCGTTTTGGAAACAAACTCTTCAAATATTTTTTGAAGGCTGAAAACTGATTATTTGACAACAAAATGTCAATTAGAGAAGGACCTCAATTGTGCCATAAGACCCATCACTCCATGTCTGACTCATACGATCCCCAAGTACTGCTCCTCAACCTCCACTCGTTTACACCAGCATTACCACCGACACAATCTTGATTAACAGCTTTTACGAGGAGCATTTTATGAGTCAGAGCCAACATTCTCCCTAATCAGGAGGAGTAGAGAAACACCATAAATCACTGCATTTCCTTGCAGCACTAAACGCAGGCGGCATCGACTGTAATTGTGACCACATGCAGAGCAAGTAAAGGACCTAATCAAAAGGAGCTTAGTCTGAAATCACAAACTGGACTTAGCAATACAAACGAGTATGACGAACACTGTACTTAATTACAGTAAAACTGATGCACTTGTTTATTGCAAGCGAAAAGCTAGCCGTCTAAACACCCAGACATTCAAGTAAGCAAGATATTCCTAAGCATCTCTCAAGAGAGTTCAGGGCAACTTGAATAGACCTGAGATTCACTGGCCTCCACCTCTGTACAGGTGTGTCCTTTAAGGGAAACGTCACACGTTTAAAATGGGACATTACATTGGAGGTGAAACTAATACACCGAGTCACCAACACCCAGATTTTCTACAATTAGCCCAACATAAGAAATTGCAAACGTGGTGACTAGAAGTCTGTGTAGTGTGTCTATGTGAAGTCACTTAGCACATTACTGCCAACTCAGCATTTCCTTCTTTTAGCTAAGCATGAGAATTCTGTGCTCGACAAAGGTGACATTTTACTACACAATCGACTGACGTCAACCTCCCTTGTCTACTATTATTTTCTCGCCCCTCTCCAAACAGACCCCTTCCTCCCGGCTTTCCTGCTTCACCCGGCTGAAGGGGTTTTTAAAGGAGTCACCGCTACGAGAACAACGCCGCACTTTTCTCACCACACGGTGACGGTGACTGAGATGAGGGTCGGAGGGGCGACAACACCCCAGACAGACCAGTGTTGCTGTTTACAGAGTGGAGGCCCTTGTTTGGGTTAAATTCAGTCTCCAGTGTTTCATACAGGAAACTATGGTCAGGCCAGCCAGTCAGAATAGAACATTTAAATAAGTTTCCATTTTAGATCTGGACTTACTGGCGGTAAATGTGCAGTTTTCAATGCTGCTAAATTTGTCCCGCATCAGTCAAAAACTCCACTTTAGAATTATGTTCCTCTAGACCTTTCTCGGGCATGAAAGACATCTGTCTTAAGCTCTCTTCAAATCAAATACATAAAGAGTCAAAGTAATTAAGCACTCTGAGCAAAATAATAAATACATAAATTCTAACGTTAATAAATAAATCAGCAGAGTGTGCATCAAGTCTCTTTTGACCAACACCCCCCCCCTCATCTTTCAAAGCAGAAAATCACTAAGAAAGTGACAGACGGTTAGATTTAAAGCAGCATAGAAATTTAAAATTCACGCCCATCTCCAGCTGTAAACTGGCAGTAACCAATACCCTCATGACACATTCACATAAATAACTGGTAATCAGTTTTGTCTGCTCTGATTCATTGAGAATATTCATCTAGCTACATAACAAATACCATCAACACTTAAGCAGCAGCCATGAAAGAGGACATCAAGAATGTGATATTTTACAAAATGGCTGTCATTTGCCAAGATGGAATGCATATTGGAAAATGAAATATGCAAACACAGGCATGAGCAGCCAGTTTTGAATTGTCTGAAACAAACTAAGTAGTGTCGAGTATCAGTTCCTTACCCGTAATTTTGAATAAAAGCGGTCTTGTATCCTTACACTTGGAAGAACCAGAGAGAAACAGTGATAAAGTCACTTCCTTTCATAGCTTTCATCTGCCATGTGTCAGTAAGCATGCATGGAAAGTTCACAGCCCTCTAATCTCATATTCTACTCCAAGTGCTGGCGCGGCGCTCGGACACACAGTCAAACACGTGCTCGCACACGCATGCACTTCAACACGCACTTTCTGTCCACTACAGCCGGTACATGCAGGCTCCAACAACACATACAGACTGTCAGATGTGCACACACGTTAAGCACGTGAATTCTGACACAAGTACATACGAAGAGCACATATTCAGTCTTAATTTAGGAAAGGCTAACGCAAATAAGCAAATTGGCACAGGCTTTCAAACGAATACTCCCAGAGGAAGCTCATCTAAGCAGATCTGACAGTGCGTAAGCCGCTAGTCCTCGTGTGAAGCGCACAGACAGACAGTTCAATAAGAGACAGGCTGAAGATGGAAAGATTAATACATTTCTTTGTGTCCTTGGGGAACAACAGACAAGCTCCATAGACAAAGCAACTCCAGACTTCCTGCAGGACGAGTTGGACATGATGTCACTAGTTAGCGAAAGTACTCAGTGTGAAATATGAAAGTAATCTGTGTAAAATACTACGCTTCGTCTGTGACCAACACCCTAAGAGTCCTTCTTTGTTTTTGTGCAGTCCACTACCTCAGAATTCAGTGTATGTTTGTGACCTTTTGATTTCCTTCAATTGGTTACAGCAGGACTGCAAAGGCCAAGCCAAAGCGGGTTTTCCACGGCAGGGAAACGATGAAACGATTAGAGCCAGTTGGAGCCGTTATGGCGGCAGGCCACCGGGGACATGCACTCAGGACTGTTGCTCTTGTTTTAAACTGGAGGGGGTGGGGAGGTGAAGCACAGGCTCAGGAGAAACTCACGGGAGGAAAAGAATGTAGAGAAGAGGGGGATGGTGTTGGATTGTAAGCCACAGTGGCATTGTGGTGTTCAGTCCTGAGCCAGGAAATCAAATTTCAGAGGCGAAGGCAGACAGGCAGAGGACATTCTGTGGTGTGGACAGCCCTCATGAAGTGACCAAATGAAATGTTTTCCAAAAGACTCCACCCCCTGGCCATTGGCATACTTGAGGTTTCCAGAAGGAACCCCGAGCGCGGCCTGCCTTTCTGACGCCACGGCGCGGGGTGGCCGCACGCGATCGAAGAGTGCCAGACGGCGCGGAAAACTCCTCGCCCTGCCACCGCAGATTTGTTCCAAATCCTCTGCAAGAGAAGAGGGAAGAGGCCTGGGGTCTACGGTTGCCATGGAGAGCCCAAATCCTCCTAAGGGGGGGGGGGGGGGGAGAGAGAAAAAGAGGAAGAATAACAGAGCAGGTGTCTGGCCTCTACGCAAACCCCCAGCCACTGACAGTCTCAATTACCGCTGTCAGGGACGCTTGGAACCGTCATTATTTCAGACAATCGTCTGTCTGACTTTCGCATCCTACAGTACGAGCTCTGGCTTCATCTAACACCTTGTCACCTCCTGCTGTTTATGAGCCACAGCCGAATACTTTCCCATTAAGCCAGTTCCAGTGAAGTGTTAGCATCAAGCTAAAAATGGCAGACATGTCTACAGGGTCAGCAGTAACTTCACCTTTTAATGCAGGATTACGCTCAACCAGTTCCTGAGTAGCTTGGCTGATTACCAGTCAGATCCATTCCGTTTCTGTATAATCAAGACCAACTCACAGCCTATAGAGACTGAGAAATGTTTATGATAAAAGGATAACTGGGCTATAATGGGAGAATGTAATACTATCTCCTTCGGTTGAATTTTTTTTTCATCACCGTCTCGCTGGGAATGCAGGCAGAGATTAAGTATTATGAAGGAAGGAGGGGTTGGCCTCCCATTAAGCTTACCCTCCCTAATTACCCCCCGCCGTGCCCTGATAATGACCTCCCACGTCCTTTGGCTCTTATTCCTCTCTGAAGTTTAGGAGCGGCTGGCAGCCTCAACATTTTCTCCGGCTCATTCACACCTGCTCTCCCATCAGAAGGCTGAAATTAAACCTTTTATCTTTCTTACCTCATGTCTTCCAAACGAGTACTGCAATCTTTAAATTTACACACTAAAAACAACAGTCTGTCTGTCTAATGGTTCAGTCATGCCTTGAGTCTTCAAGTTGCTTCCCCCACACTGTGAAACACTAGGTCTGTATTGAGTTAAATATATCATTTTACGACTAGAGGTCCAAGTGAACCTGAGACTCAACTGGTCTGTCACCCCGCCACACACCTTTGGGACCGGCGTACAAGGCTAAAATGAATTAGCAAACTAGTCTATGTCCTAAACGTGTTGTATGCGAAGATTGATCAAATGTTATTGATATTTGTGAACGTTAGAGGTTGTTCCCATAGGTGTCTATGGGTGAAGGAACGCCAAAGGTCAGAAAACGGCCATTTTTCAAAAATGATCAAAAACCCATACTTCATTGTTCAAGAAATGTTGTACGCCATTTAAATACCAAGTTTCAGCTTTTTATCCACATTAGAAAGGTCTAAAACGGACGACTTCAGTGTTTCAATATGACTGACCTGCCTCGCCCACTTTATGGAGTACAAGGCTGAAATGCAATCCTGAAGTAGTTTATGTGTTAAAGATGCTGAATACCAGGTTTTTTCAAATTTGTGCCAATACTTGTGATTTACAGAGGATACAAGTCTATTTTTTTTTTTTACGGACAACAGACAGAAGATAACAGAAAATGGTGGTGGAGTATACACCATCTTAATAACTCAGCTGGTCAATGACCAGTTGAGTTAAAAAAAGGGATTACAAGACTCAGTTCTATTCATAAGACTAAATACTTGAGTGACTGACTTTTTTAACATGATATGTTGCAGTGCATTCTGGGTGACTAGAGCTAACAGAAGCTATGACAAGGAGTTTGTTCAGCCAGGCCAGGTATATCCCCCATTTAAGAGTCAGACGAGAGTGAAAACAGTAACTACTCTTGTAGCATATTTCTAACATGGGTCATTACTTTGTAGGCCACTGATGTCATCACACTCTCCAGAGTTCCGGTACATTCCGCCCTGAGAACCTGCACAGAATTTTTACTCGCCTACACAACACGCACACTGAAACAGGCAAGCCCAAGAAAGTTACACAGCACATCTGACGCCCTGGTCAGGGCACATTCCCACGCATCTGACGAGTGTAGAAGATAACCAGGCAGAACAGACCCTCGCGACTTCGAGGGCGGCAGGGGTTGGTGGAGGTCATAAGGGAAGAAGGTGGGGAGAGCAGATTCTCATGGGAAAGCAGAAGGGAGGCAGAGATTACAGAATGCAGGAGGAACATTAGCTGGAGGTAAGAAAACAGCAGTAAGGCGTCGGGCTTCACATTCTGCGGGAGGAAATGGGTCCTCGCCCAGCTGTGACGTGACCAGGAATCAGGAAGCAAGACCCCACTTCCTCCCTGGAATGCAGGAGGGCCCTGCATGAGCTCAGGGAGGGGCCAAAAACCAGAGGGGCCAAATATCTTTCTCTTTCACAGGAGAACACATGCCGAGACATTTGAGAGAGTCAACAAACTTTATCTATGAAGCTTGTCTGTTTTGGTCTGACTCCGCCTCTCTCCACCCTCTTTCGACCAATACAATGAGCTGAGTTAAAGAACCAGAATCTTTGGAAGATCTCACGGACTCTCATATGGTCTGGTTTGATTGTCCCTTCTTGTCTGCCTTAGGACAACCAAAACATCTAACTCAGTTTATTCAAAAACAAAAATCTCCAGAGCATATTTTTGTGAGCCACTGCTTTGGTCTGGTTCTCTCATCCGTTTTTGCTCTAACAGAGTTAATGCATTGTGTCAAGTTTTTTTTTTTCCGCAAAAACAACATACAGCAGACCTCTGCAGTCTTCTGCCCCTGTTTGGTTCTCTCCTCTCTTAAATTTTAAAACAAAAAGCCACTGAGTAGAGTTTGCTTAAGAATAATAACCTACAGTAGCTCTCTGTATTCGCCTCTGCTGGTCCAAGTCATTTATAATGGCTGACATGAAGGGCACAGACAGGACCACTAATGCGTTATCTGCGCTTTAATTGAATAAGGTTGACTCCCTTTTGTCATTTTTGCCACCAGTGAATGTGCAACGATTAATAAAATTAGCGCTTGACTCACTGGCTGCCATATGGCGGTTTTCTGAGACCTTCGCAATCCATCAGTGAAATTGACCAGTTAGTATGTAGAGGAGCAATAGATGAAACAAAAGCCTGGGACAGCAGGATTACTAATCAACACAGAGCACCAGTACAGCCTTCAGCTGCATCGGCACTGTGGAGGATATCCAACAGCGAAGGGATAAAGAATTGGGGTTCAGTTCTTTATGAATCATACCTTTACCCTCCATCCACCTGACCTTGTCTGATGAGAGAGACATTCGCTAATTAATCATGAAACGTACAATAGTTGTAGCCCCCGGACGAAGTCGGGCGGCTACTATGGATCCATGCTTGTCGTCTCCGCCGCAATCGCGTCCGTAGACACTTCCTTGCGGACGCTGTACAGGCTGTAATTTTTTGACCAATTACTTTCATATTTGGTAAGGACATGTGTTAGACTTAAGTTATGACACATATCGATTTTTGGTTGCCAAGGAGACAGTATTGGCCGAATAATGCGCAAAAAAGGGGAGAAACGGGCTTTCGGGGGCTACGCCCATGCGGTCGCGGTCCACCGGACTGTCTAGTTTCTACATAGTTTGTAACTAAACAAGCTATGTCACGCAACTACAGTGGATGTAATTTGGCAGAGAAATGAAGAGAGAGAGAGAGAGAGAGAGAGAGAGAGAGAGAGAGAGCACACACAAGTCGGCATGTGCCTGCTGTGTGAGTGTGTCTGTAGTGTATAGGTGTGAGTGTGAGAGAATGATTATATCGGATACGGGGGGAATCTTTTCATTCATGCTCAGCCTCCTTCATTAACCGTCTCACAGGGAGACCTCCGGGCAGGAGCCACACACACACCCAGCCCCCACTTCTCTGGCTGAGTGGGGCACACAAAACATCAAATTATGCGCCTTTGTCCCACGGGACACAAAGGCAGCGCAAGCACCGAGGTTCAGGCATTATGCTCAGCCTCCAGATGCTGCTATAACCCCCCCAAACCCCCCACCCACCTCTCCCAGGGTACTGGGACCCATCCATCAAAACCCCATAAGAACCATTACACACTGAATTCCGTCAGGGAGTGCCTCACACACACCCATACAGATAGAGACAAACCAGACAAGAACCCAACAGCGCTAGTAGCAGACATTTCTGTGCGTCATTATCTGCGTATGTATGTAAGTGTGTGCTGGGGTCCTCTCGATTTGTCACATAAGCACAGATGACATTAATGAGGTTCAACTTAGTCCTTTTCTCCTCGCTCTAAAGAGACCATGTGGATAAAATGCTAAAGAAGCACCTCTCCATATCTCTTACATCTGAAAAACACATTGGGACTACAAATTGATAGGACAAGCAAGAACATAAATAATACAGTCGAGAATATGGAAACTGGCCTCAATTAAACTTGATGAATACATTCTGTTGTATGTAACAATACATGGCAGAACATGTCACACCAGTGAACTAACAACTTTAGTTGTTAAAAGTAGGTAAAGCTCACCATTATATCCATTAGGCCTTCATGTGTACATTTCCACGGGTTCAGAAAATCCTAATTTCTCTCTTCCAACAGCTTTTTAGCACAAAAGCTCTTTCTCAACGCTTCCAACCAGTCTGGGACCATATTCAGTCCAGCGGATCAAAACTTCATTCTTTGACTGTCGTGGAACGGTATCGTCTCGCTCCGGCGACCGCAAGCGGTTCGGTCCAATTTCAAAAACAAATCCCGGGCGGACGCCGAGAACAACCGTCAAATTCACAGACGCCCTGCGAATTAAGCCCCTACATTTCCTCTAAATGGGCGAGGCACTCCCTTCTTGGGGCGCACCTGGCTAATGAGCATGTGCGCAAACACTGCGCACAGCCCCAGCGCAAACTAATGTGCAGGATGTGGTGGTTGCGGCTGAGCCAGTATAAACAGGCCGAACTTCTCCACGTAAACCTGGAGAGCTCACTTTAATCCATCTCCTCTTCTTTAAGTCCTGCCTTCAGAGACTCAATGGCCCTTTTAAACCACCCCTACCCCTCCTCCAGGGCATACACGTCCAATTTTAGTGCACCGGCAGGTTTTTAAAGAAACAAAACAGGTGTTTTCACTCAATGTCCAGAATCACCATTTTATCAAAGCTGGAAACCATAAGGAGAAGAGCATTTGGGGGGGAAAAAAAAAATGTGTGTAATTGAAAGGAAGTGCAAATGCCAGGAAGTACAACTGCTAGGCCTAAATAAAACATCCTGCAAGATTTGAGGGCCTCTGATTAGTACAAATTGCCATTAACACCCGGAAAATGTTTTAACAGTCATTGCTGCCTCTGTAGTAGCAGAAGCTAGCAGTAACGCTAAAATAAGCAGAATCAATGTGATCTTCCCTGCTGTTCACTTGTAATTTTTCCTCTACAGACCAGTATCAAGCTTCTACTCAATCCAGATACTAATGACACCACACTCCGCTAGTTCAGGAATCATAAGGCAGCACCTGAATGATTTGTTGGCCATTGTTACACCATGTTAATGTGACTTCCTGCACGCCTTTCGGACTTCCGTTCTCCTAACAAGTCATTGTTTCACGCCTACAACCTCTCATCGGTTACATTACTCAATTTCATAATGGAATTTGTTCCTGGTGTATCATACAAAGAAACCTTCCCAAATAAGGAATGATGTAATGTACATTTGGCAATCCGTCTCAAACATTGCCCCGTACCCGACGATCAAATCCAGTTCTCCAACTGTTGATTTTTCAACTTAATTGTTGTCTAGAGACTCTAGACTGAAGTTTGCAGGTCAGCGGCATTTTAATGATGTTAATATGAAAACAGAGGCCGGCCTAGACTTTTTATTTCTGTTCCATCAGCTATGATTAAACATTAATATCATCCAATGGTGCTGGGGATTTCAAACTGGCTTGGAGCCAGAAGTCGAGCCAGAGAAGAATTCAGGAATTCTGCTGACAAGTTCCTCCTTTGAAAGTGAGAGGTAGCTCTGACAAAGCGCCCCACACACGTGAGCTCGCCGCACACACATACACACGCAGGAACACAGTCCCTCTGTGAGAGAGGCAGGGACGAAACCTTCCCTCCGAAAAAAAAAAACGGTTGAGCTTCGTTTTCCTCTGGATACTCCAAGTCAGCTGATCGTCGCCCTTTTGAAAGGTTCCCTTCTTACGCGGTTCAGGATGAAAAGCGTTGGATATTTTTTATTTTCTTTCTTTCAAAAGTGGTGTTCCATGAGGGAAAACTCGAAAACACAATGAGGTCACACATGCCTGCTATGCTTCGAGAGCCACCAATGGGAACATTAAAAAAGACTTAAATGGGACAGATAGAGGGGGGTCAGGAAACAGAGCCCCCTTCCTCTGGAAGGTAAAGAGATGGCCCCTTGTTTTAGGGAGGGTGGTGCACACTCAGTTCCCGGAGTGGCCCCCAAATCGCTTTCTTCTCTTGGACCACACCATGGGCTTGACTACCAAGCTGCTAGTTTAGCTTGTTTCCTGGCCAGTGAAGTAGGGCAGACCCCACTGAATATAGATGAGAATCTGGTCTCCATCCCCACCCCATCCCACCCCACATCACATGACAAACTGTGTGATTGCTGGACTGAAACCCTCAATGTTTCACACTTCAAACACAGTCCGCAGTGTGAGTGGATGTCATTGGAGCAATGCATTAAGATTTTTGAATATAAATAATTGATTGTTTAATTTATTTACTGAGTAAAGAAACTTAAACACAATCCCCCATGGCAATCTGCTGGCAGTTTCAATTTTCGAGTCAAGAAAAGACGAAGAAGTAGCTGTAGTCGACTGACACGTTCCCAGCAAAAGACAACAATAAGCTTGTTTTCTTCGCCAAACACATTTCCACAGCTGTGAATGATATGCAAACAAAGAGCCCAAGATTGAGATTTGAGCAAAAAGTAAGCTGGATGCAAAGTTTCAAAGTATAAATCAAAACATTTTACAGGAAATCTGAAAAAACTAACAGCTATAACATGCCATCTGTGACAGAGAGTAAAATAAATCGCAAACAAGCCGCTGAGCTTACATAATATTATATAAGGAGTAAGGGAGTTCGAGGCCACAGAGTGTACTTCACCAGGGACCACAAGGAATTTACAAAAAAAAAAAAAAGCCCCACTATCCGCGTGTTGCACAACACTTTGGGAAAGCATGAAAAACGTCCGGAGAAAAGATGTTTTTGGAATCACGCTTGAAAACCCAGCTAAACTCGACAGAGTGAAAGAGCAGGCTGACAGCTGTTTGACAAATTAATGAAAGAATTTAAGCGAACGATTCAATACAAACAGGCTCAGAGCTGGTTCAAGTCACGGAAAGACAGACCAGCGTCCACAAACTGCAGGAAGAAAGGAATTCGAGACCAAATCCACATGGCTGGTTATGTAACTGAAAATCGCAAAGGGATGTCGTAGTAGAATCGGGGAAGCGAGATGATCATGACAGAAAAAAAGAAAAGAAATTTGGGCCAAATGTTGTAACTGGGAGCTTCAGAAATCGGATACCCTCGAAGGGAACCACAGAAGCCACGAAAACAAATCTTATGCAACCAAAGAGAGAGAGAGAAAAAAGAGGGGAAGAAGAGAGGAGGATTGAGAAAAGAGAAGGGCAAAGAGAAAGGGAGAGCGGGGGAAGGGAGAGGGAAGGGAGGAGGATGGTGATGGAGGGATGGGACAGCAACCCTGAACACTATCAAGAGCAAGTCTTCTGTTTTAATTACAAAGCTTTATGAAGGACACCAGGATAAAGTGCTATATGAGAGTACATACAGAACACACGCAAACAACACACGCGGACACATATAAATATAAATACACACACACACACTCACACCCTCCCCATTACAGCGTGGATGACACTGACCCCAGAATCCCACTAGCAAAGACAAACAAATCCAAAGAAATAACTAAAGTTGATGATGGGTCAGAAAAGGTTGCACCGGTTCTTCTCTGCGTGCTTAAGTTCCTTAATCTGAGGTGTTTAAGCCATTTTACCCCTAAGGACTCAATAGAAACAAAGCCCTGCTCTGTCTGTACAGACTACATGACACAGACCCGCTCCACCGCTCCCAAAACAAGGAAACACAACCCGGCCAACGCCACCTGCTACTCATTTCTACTATTCCCGCTCTCCAAGTTGGGAACCTCCTTCCAAAAAACAAAGAGCATGAAAAAAGGAGAGGAGGCGTTTAGCCACGGTGAAACACAGCCAGGAAGCACCCCCCAAAGCCTTCTCTTATCCGGCCTGTGCGTGCATATGTGTGTGTGTGTGTGTGTGTGTGTGTATATGCATGCAAGTCTGTCACCGTGCCTGCCCACGTGCGAACATGTTCCTTGTGTGTGGACGCACACGTGCTAGTTTCCAAGCTGCAGTCTGCTTGCCTGCTGATCATCTGAGCATGTAAGTAAGAGCATCCCAGGGGTGTGCCTGTGTGTGTTTACGTGTAAACGTGTGCATGTGAATGCAAATATAGTTGAAGGTTTGTTTGTGCGTAAATTTTGTGCATAACCGTGCACACGTGTGTGCGCGTGCGAGAGAGAGAGAGAGAGAGAGATACACACAAGAGATTTAAAATGCAGTTAAGTACAGAACTCATAAGGACAACAACTGAAAAAATGATGGCCATACTCAAAAGAACAACGAAACAGAATAAGACAGAATCATATGGCAGGAGACCGACAGTGTGATAATGCATTTGCGTGAGGTGATAAAGGATGGGTCGTTATAAAAAAAGGCAGGAAAAGGAGACAGAGCAAGTGGGTTGGTAACAGTATAAGACTAATTTACAGGAGTTTTGGGAACAGCACGTCTCACAGTTAGAGGACAATCCCTACTACAGAGTGGAAACTGGGGGATGGGCTTAAACCGGGCTTCTCTGCTGATCAAGGAATGCCTGAGAAAAAGCAGCAGGTCTGACGGGATTACTGCTCAGGGAGGGGGCCCTGCGGTCGACACACAAAACTGCGTTCTTGCCCCCCCCCGAAAAAACTTCTAAGGATTGTTTTCTCTCCAGTAAGACTGGGGCTGCTGAGCTGACTAGAGCAAACCCAACTGCTAACAACCACTTTATAACCACAAATTAGCAAGTGAGTGAGACACACTACATTTAGGACATGGTTTACAATGTCTGTGGTAACTGTAATCATAAATATACCGGGGACGGCAGGAACATCGAGGGCTCATATTATTGTTATTATTACCATTATTATTAGTATTATTTTCCTCAAAGATATGAAAGGTCGTCAAGGTGATAAACATTTAAGGGCCAGATTTATAAAAAGCCTTCATCGCATGCTAAGAATTTCCGCAAAGCAATTTCGTTTTTGTTTGGCGCGAAAACATTACCTCTATCAATTCAAAGCGGAAAGGTAATTGTCCTTTGACAGTTTTGCGCGTGCCAAAACATTTCAATCATCAGGCTTTTGGAATCCATCTCGTTAGCAGGAAACGCTGGCTAGTAAGATTCCATAATAATGACATCAAAAAGGGAAGACACAGTGGCGCATGGGTTTTTGCAGGGCGGTCATTATCGTTACCGGGACCACCGATACCATCAAATTTACTGTAAAATGTCATTATCTGAGCTTTCGCTAGACCCCGGGGCCTCAGCTGTGGTTCATATATGCCGCTAAGCTGGGCAGACCAGCGGGCGCCTAATGTAGTCTTCTCACGCCGTCAGCCCCACGGAGAATGTTGCGAGGTCCACATGTGAAGATAGGCAGCTTCGTAAATTACACTCGTGGGCAAATAATAATCGTTATTTACCAAAAGCTGCACAGTAAACGTTTGCTACATGGAAATAATGAGCAATAAGGATGGTGTGTTCCACTCTGACATGTCCAATCGAGCCCCTAGCCTTGGAGGCAGGCCCAGAGACGGTAAATGCCTGCCTATCAAGTCTTGATGACCACCTCATTTACTTCATTGACTCGGTTTCTATAAAGATGAAATTCGATGTCAGTTTTTCCATTTTCTTACTCACCCTTTTAAAGTTTAGCAGTGCCTGTAAAACATAAATGGAAAATGAGCGCTGCAATGCAGTGACCACGGCGGAAATACAGGCCTACGATCAAATTTAGATGACTGGTCATCAGCTTCGTAAGGCAAAGAAACAAAACGGCACAAGAGTGTCCGTTACGCTAAATAAAGGAGGCAAACATGGGACAGTTGCGCAAAATAAACCGAAAACATGTTCTGGTAAGGCCAGGTTGTAATTATGAGTCATTCCTGGCAGCTTTATTCGATTAAATTTAGTCATCAGCAAACCCCCTCCATACCGATCACAGAGCCTGGCAGCAGAGTCATGCCATTGGACATTAACAGATGAAGAGTTAAATTATCATTTTTCTGTCATCTATTATACAGGTATGTGCTATACAAAGACATTTTTCATGAATGAGACATCAAAAATTGGCTGATGTCACTTTTGTGGTGTTAAAGAAGAAAGGGGAAAGTTCAGAAGTGATAGACCACAGTTACAATATACCCACTATTTGATACCTTCAAATGTTTTGGCTACTAGTTAATTAAAAGAAACAATTCAGCCTTTCAGCAGTTCAGACCAAACTGCTGAGAAACATATGGCAACTCATTCAAATCCTTTTTGAGTTCCTAAGCAAGTCTTTCAACCCGTAGATGCTGCTCCCAGAAGGAAATAGACTACTTTTGAAGACAATATAAATATACTGTTTGTTGCAATCATACATGCGTAGAATATATTGCAATATCTTAATGCAGAACTATTTTGTACATTTGCTTATCAATCATGAAATATTCCAGTATACAGAAAATATGTTTTAAGTGAAAATACTGCCAGCACAATACATTTTTGCACTATGAAGCCTCTCTCTTAAAACTTAAAACATTAAATAAGTCAAGTGCTGGATATAATATGGACATAATAGTCCTTTGATAACTGACAAACAGGAACAGAATGTACAGCAAAACGCTTTTCTACAAGATATTCTGCGTGTTTCCGCTCTTAATCTGTGAATCAATGGAGGTCATCGAAACACACTGTTCCTAGTGTAACAAAGACGCTCATTGGAAATACAATGTTCCACATTCTCTTTCTAGTGAGCGAAGGCATCCTGAGTGACCGTCATGTGACTAAGGGGTTAAATTGTGAGTCTGCATGTGACCCGACCACACATAGGCAGTGGAACCAAGAGGAGGTACACAGTTATGAAAGGATACGTTGCTATATTTCTCAGATATGGGAATTCTGCGGAGATTGGCCTTGGTCTGTGACATTGTCTCTGTTGAAACAGACTGAAAACAAGTGGTGCCAGGCACAACAAACCCCGCCCCTCGCACAAACTTTCACCTACTGGTACGAAATTCAATAGGGATCTATTCTGGGTCAGTGGCAATCCCTATACCGAATTTGGGGTGAATCTGGCCATTATTTTTGCCGCTAGAGTGTTAACAAACAAACACATAAACAAACAAACAAACGCACAAACACAGAAACAAACCGAACCGAAAACAATACCCCTTCCCTCACCCTTCGGGTGGGGCGGGGTAACAAAAACTTTCAGGGTCAGAGAGAGACAAATACTAAGCTTAGTGCTCGGCTCAGTTCAAATTTTAAATTGACAAACTCCATAGTATGACCAGTTAAGACTAGGACCAAGTTTAATCTGTGGCCACCTAACAGTCCCTCAATGCTAAAGGGGGGGGGCGAATCGACAAGCAGAGCATACAACCGTACTGTTTAGACGGCTTTTTTGGAGCAAAACATAATAATCATGTAGCTACTGCACAGCAATGCTATGAACAGAACAGCTAGTCATACTGTATGCGGGGGTGGCATTCAGCAGGAGTCGACCATTAAGATCGAATCAGCAGAGCGCGGAGTTTCTCTGCAAAATTAGCCCTTCAATGACTCTAATCGAGCGCATTTCAGCAGTTCCAACTGCACGCTTCCTTTGACCCAAAAACAAAGCAGCTACCCCTTCGCTTCTCGTCAGTTGTGAGCCGGGCGAAGAACGACAAAAGCCAAGACGGTCAAAGCCTATCGCATTCCAACATCAAAAACCGGGGGGTGCAGCAGCCTACTTGGACGAGAAAATTAAGGTTAATTAGGTGGAAAATCTCAAAGACATTCCACACTGGGGCGACTGCGCCAAACAGAGGGCCCTTCTATGTGGACCCACAAAGACTCCGGAGCTTTTTTAAATCTGACTAAGTCCTCCAGCTGGCCAACAAACCTGGGGTCATTTCCACAAGACTGGAGAAACAAAGTAAGCTTAACCCTTTTAATTCCATAAATTGCTTCAGTCGTTTGCTCCCATTCGCACTGCGTACACGATATGACTTCCAAAATCCTAACAATGGAGAACATCTCACATTTAATGACCATCTTTTATGACACTGCACGCAAGTCCACCCAACGAATACTCACATAATATGCATGGTCACAGGCTTTGGTCACCGAGAGATCAAACCACTCAGGGTATGCCTAAAGGTTAGAGATAGTGTCAAACCAGTCCTATATTCAAACACACACACAAAAAAAAAAAAAAAAAAAAAAAAAAATCGGCCGATTTTCTGACACACATCAAACGACCAGAGACAGCGATCTGGCAAAGAAAAGGCATTTTTTTCCCCAGAATTTTCCTTATATCACAGAAATGGTATGATATTGCTAAAAATCCTACATGGCGTGTACTTGACCATGGCAGGGGAATATGAGAAAAGTGGTAAGAAAATGCCTCGTAATGACCTATGGCAACTGGAAGAGCTGCAATTCAGTGGAACTTTGCCAAATCCCTAGTAACTTTAGAACAATCATACCAATTGTTAGACAAAATTCTGCTTTCTAACAACATTACCTGTAACGTTTCCACAACACTGCAGCAATGCCTCTGCCATTCAAAAATACTTCTGCGACTCAGGGAAAACGTGGAGAGACGGTTAATGGTGAGTTCCACAGCAGCTGGTACTCTCCTTCCACAGCTGTGTTTGCTTTTACAATGGGTCTTGCTTGAGACGGATTAACTACTGGGGACAGGGGACCACAGTGGGGACACACCAGTCCAGTTCATGACAGGGATGAATAAATCAATCAAGTTTTCCTTTTGCGAGGCTGCAAGTGAGAAGCTAACTCCTGCAACGCACACCGGCGAAGGACACTAGGGCACAGCCCTGACCCCAACCCCTTCCTCTAATCCATCCCCAGCTGAAAATATTCGTGCACGTGCGCAAACACACACACACACACACACACACATACATGCAGACCAACACGTACACTTCATTCACAAGCATTATCAAACACTTTCCAAAAGTTCCACAGCTGCGAGTGAAAGACAATTTTACTGCGGGCCTGAACCACTGTAAATTTTGGCAAGAGCAATATCTTTTAGCATATGTAAAGCCAGAAACATCACCTATTATCGGTGCAAAACAAATACCTTGGCCAATCACGGGCCACGTTTTAGGTTGTACAAGGGCAAAACAATTTCGCGCAAGCAACAGGTCTTCGTGAATCTAGCTCAGAGCGTCAAGAAGCACCTCAGCTGAACTCGGGAGTTCAAATGTTCACAATGAGGCTATAAATGTGGCCACATTACCTGCCTCTCAAAGCCCACACTACCGCAGGCAATTACCGCAGATAAGGCCAGATGCCTGGGTAAGCGGACGTTGGCTGAGCGAATGGCTAATTGCACACTACCGTGATAAAAATATACCTGTAATGACCCAGCAGCTCGACGGAAGTGGCCAGATATTGGTGCTGAAAAGCAGCAAATGAGATGGAAGAAAAAACTGGCCTCAGTCAGGGTAAAAAAAGACTTTCAGTGTAACATTCAGTAAACCCAGAGCAGAAAGCATCAGTTACAATCAAAAGCATACAGGCTTGGTTCCTACAAAGCTCATTAACAAGATAACATCACCCAAGTCCTCACACTCTTACATATACTCTGGTAATCTTAAACATTGGCCTACCTTCTGCAGGCTGTCATCAAATCACCGAAGTTATCAAATGTTAGCTGAAAATATTACTACTTGCGATACAGACGGAGGCTTGTTGACATCGCTGAGGATACAACAGACTAAATCCTTCGGTCGTATTCCTGATTTCCCTCTGACACCGTCCAAAACGCAGTGGAGACTGGATCACCTCCAGCAAGGCCTTCAAACGCAGTCAACAAACAGTGGGAGGGAACACCTCACCAGAGCTGGCCTGAAGTATATCCATAGCAACGGCCAACCGCTGTGAGGTCAACGTTCACCAGAAGGCTAAATGAGAAAGAGACCCTCAGCTCATGCAGACCGCTCCTATGCCCATACAAATCCGAGATATTAATCACCCAGATTCATAATCTAATAACTGGTTCATTTGCACCTGTCAGCATTAGCCTTCCATCCCCCCCATTTTAATCAGAACTTTCTACATAAACGCATCAGCTGTCCACTGGCCATGACATGAGGAAATTAAAAAACTATTTAAAACCAGCACATTAATCTTCTTTTTAAAAAAAATCCACGTGTTGCACAATAGGACCAACTGAACTGGACCCATAGTGAACCTCTGGCCCATCTGCTCACTGAAAGACAAACCCTGCGGACAAATGTAGAGTCTTTTATCTGTAACCAATTCTCAGCCCCACAGGTGTTCAGGCAGACTGAAGACCACAATGAACTGAAAATCACCAATAGAGAACCCGTTAAATGGGGTTTTGACATAAAAGATGAAGAAGGACAGAAGCGATTTGCAGTCTGGTATCAAGAAAAAAAAAATCTTTCAACATCACAGATTACATGTATATTGCAACAACATGTCACTCAGAAAAAGAAAAAAATGAAAGTGAAAAAAAAAGTGAAAAAAAAAGAAATTTGGCAGAAGCTGATGGTGTATCATTATCTGAATGGGTAGGGAAGTAACATACTTAGAAGGGTGCAGATCACAGTAGAGACTGATTAAAGTCCCAGTATCACATTTGGCTAAATAGAGTGTGAATATTAGTCCAAGGCCATGCCTCTCTATAGGGATAATGAGCCCACTGCTGAATGCATGAGGACACAAGCGATCTATTGATCTGCCATCACACGGGGGTTGCAATGGCCACAACACACCTGGCAGCCCCTTCCTTCTCCGCCTTCATGCATTGGTAAAGAGGGCCGCCTCCTCGGTGATGACATGGAGCGGGAGCTTTGTCCGGAGTCAAGGGGATGTCAGGGATTCCTGCTCCCAATTTCCATTTAATTCCAGCCCTCTGAACACAAAGAGCAGCTGGCACATGCACGAGGTGTCCTGCATCGCCAGGAAACCTCGTTACTGCGATCGTTACCGTCACCGAGCAACAGGGGGGAGAAAATACCCGCTCCTATTGAACGCCGCACGTGGCCGTGAGGCGAAACTTTGTTCTGCTTTTTGGACCCCGCAGTGCACCTTTTATGAAAACAGGAACAGCAGTTATGGGTAGAAGCGATAGCTGCATACATCTATTCCGCCCGGTTTTGTAGCCATAGACCATAAACAGAGAGGCCATCAAAAGAACCATGAAAGAGCAGATGCTACGATCCTCTGTGGGCTGGTGGTCATGTAAGGAGACTGCAGAGAGCAACATTGCATGGGCCCGTTTCCATGGACAATTCAAAAAGCAGTGAGTATGCCCAATATTGACTCAGTCCCTCTCTTTAAGGAGGAAAAATTAAACCAGCGAAAACAAAGAAGCGCAAAGCTTTGCATAGAAAAGAGTTTTACTGTAGCCCGCAAAAACCAATGCATCTGCATTACATTTTCCCCAGTGAGGTTTACAATGCATGTTAAGAAATAACAAAAGCGTTCTCTAGTTTTCACATAAAAAAACCCTGCCTTCTCCTAGATATATTCTGATGGACATAGAGGACTGGATCTCAGTCAAGCTTAAAAATGTGGAAGAACACTGCCATGTAACCTAAACAAACTGAAAACTCCTGGACAACAGTCAAACACGACTGAAATATAAACCACGTACAGCACTGGGCTATTGTCGAAAAATGTTTGCCTGCAATCTTACAATAATAACAGTCACGATCTAGTGAGCCGATATCGAGTGACCGAAATTGAGATTTATAGTTGAACGAGCAACATTTCCGTGATTGCCAGATTTCAATAGCCAGCAAAGTTCACGCTCAATCTAACTCAAACAATGGTCGGATTGGCCGCAGTCAAGAGATGGTATCGACCGTCTCGCAAGGAAAATTTCCAGCGCTGAAAATGCAGAAACTGGAATGCTTGACTGCTGACTTATATCACAAACACAGAGCACTGTTGCTTCAGAAGTACCAGCCAGAACATACTGTAAGTTTGGAAGTCAGTGCAAAATCATTGTAGGCCAGAGTCCTGGAGTTAATGCAGGAGTCCCGTGAGGGTCTATGAGGACTGAAGGAGAGGGGATAGCGGGCCGATAACGTGCAGCCCGGTTTCCATGACAGAGTGTGTTCAGTGCCCAATGGCATGCCAGGGCCCACCTCCTGCACAGCACACTGTTTGCTCTGGCCATCTCCACCCTCCACGGCTCCAGAAGTCCTTTTGTGCACACTTATTGCCTCCAGCAACCCCACACTCACTCTGACGGCTGCACAATTTCCACAACAAAAAAGAAAAGAGGGGACCGGAGCTGTTAAATCACTTAAAAACAAGACGGCCAGAAAGATGGGTGCTTACTGGGAGTATTAGAAGGATTTCTTGCCCCATAAATTAGCAAAAAGAAACAAAAAAACCCAATAAAAGTCCTCGAAAATCAATATTACCAAGAGGATGCACACCACTTAATGTCTTCTGAACTGAATACTCAGTCTGGCATTGAATGCACCCATGTTGAGCTGCTGTGGAATTGTATACACTAAAGAGGGAGAAGCCAGTCATAATGAATCTATAACAAGTATTAAAGGGTCCTCAGGGGCGTTCACAGTTTTTTGAGAACCCTTAGACAGAAACAAATGGTTGTAATCATTCTGACCTCATGAAAAGTTTACAGCCAAAGTTGTAGCCACACTGAAGTGAAACTGTACTGCAATTTTGACATGGGACACTGTCCTTCGTCCCTTTATTCTGGCATTTACTAAAAGGCTCATTCAATGTATACTCACAGGATGACAAAAATTCCTAGAAGCAAGGCAAACCGCCTCATTAATGACGTTAAGTCCCTTTGTGGATAAAATGTTCAATTTGAAAGCCAAAACCAAGCGAGAAACATTATTTAGGAAAACTTTGGTCAATGTCATTTTTGGGGGGTGGGGGTGGGTGGGTATATTTGAATTGTAAGTCAATCTCTCAGCAACCTACACTTATGCTTTGCACAGATTCCATGACAGGGCCTCACTGAAAACCACGAGACAATATCAGAGTAATAAATGAGTAAAAGAAAGGATGGCATTCAGAAGTTTTTGGCTGGGAGTTTTAAGCCAGCCACGGTAACAAGTTCAATTACTTAAACACTCTCGTCTAAAATTTGGGGGGAAAAAATCCATCAAAAACTGGAATCTGACAATGAACTAAAACAATTTACAAATTCGGGGTTCAGTTTTTCTTCCGAGAATACTAGGGAAATTTGTTTCGGCAAGTGGACTCACAACCACCGCTAAAGTTGAACAAGTATAGGAATAACTAAAGATCTGAGATAGGTCACCCCGCTGTTAAACATGTTTCCTGATCGAAATGCAGCTAGTTAATTTGGTCAGCAGAGATGGCAACGCACCTTCCAGTTGGTATATTTTGTATTATCCAAAACGTCAGTTTCACAATTAATGGTTATGACTGATAATTGAGGTGGTGGCTTCATCCATTCACCACCGGTATGGTAACAATTAACTGACTGAAAGAGTTTCAGCCAAGCACAGCTGTGTATGTAATTATTGGGGATGTTCTACAAGTCTGGAGAAAGGGCGAATGCCAACCTTTCCTACATATTTAAGCACGTTTCGTCTGAGCAAGTTTCGTGTCTCTGGTCGCTAAACTCCTGGAAATTAATTAATAAACCTAATTTAATCAAACACCTGCTTCCAAATAGATGTAAAACAAATTAATTATCCCTTTAAAAAGTTTATTCTAAGTTGCTGCAAGTTTGAAAGCGAAGTGAATATTATGCGCGAGTTCATAATTGTCACACAGTGAAAGTAATCGAGACATGGGATAATTTAATTTCATTGTCCGGGCCAAACACAGTCTTTTTTTAATTCATTATTTTTAATCTGACTTGAGACAGCCCGTTTCCTCGCAAGTCAGTTTCATTTGTCCACAATTCTTTTCCAAAATGTACAGCTCAAAGATTACAACCCCCAGTGTCTTGCACTTAGGAAATGCCGTGGAACGGAGTCGAGTCAAAACAAACAAACTCCGCTTATGTTTGGCAGTGTGGGGCCATAATTTGAACCGTAGGCTACACCCAGAAAACTACCAGTTGGAGGAACTGTTGGAACACCCCGCGGACGCAATACCGTTTCGTAAATGCGAGCTCCAAATAAAATATATATATATTTTTTAAAAGACAGGAGTACAACTCATATTCTGCACACAGGTGGTTTTGCGATCTAACAAGTGCACAGCCAACTGATAAATCTGTGGCAAAATAAAGCGAGAGAAAAGCGCTGAAGTTTAACTCTTACACATAGGTCAGCCCCTCGTGAATAAAGTGAGTATTATTTCAGCCATTTCTAAGGATAACTTCAGATATCGCAAAACTTCCAGAGAGGTTGGTTCATTCACTATTGATATGCTAATGTTATTGTTACGAAAAGACACAACAGCTGTCCACTCAAGACGCAAAATCGGGCAGACTTGCAATAGCAAAATGAAACATTTCTGGCACCGTAATTTCAAATAGGCGGCATCTCAATCGCGATCAGGGATGTGCGATCAGAATAAAGAAGTGTCGGAAAAGCATGCACGAAGAAGTTAACCAGCTCATTTTTAGCAAAAACAGGACTTGTTAAAGTTCAATTACTTTCATCCATGCCGCAGCAGAGCAAATATCGTTATCCAAACTTACCAGCGGGTTAAGACAATTTGTCATCCCGATGAATACTCAAAAAGGCGATTGATGTCGTAGACCTAAGTCCATTCACTTCTAAAAATAATTTCCCTTCAAGTCGCTCCGTTGTTTTAAAAGAAGGCTCACTGTTTCGCCTCAGACAAACTTTCAGTATTTTCTTACGTTGTGCTCTAGCCTACGATGCTCAATAATTTCCTGACCAAAATAGCCACTATTATTACTACCCTGACTCCGTGCAGACAATGCTGCGCTGCGCTGCTGCTAGCCACGCCTCTTCGTGACAGACATCTGTGTCCGTCTATTGCAAGAGCACATGCGCTATCTTATTTGAATATGTATTTAAAACCATTGAACGGAGCTTTACGGCTATTCTGTGGTGGCATTCAAGAACAATTCAAGTCCTGAGGTGAGGACTTGAAACACAGGACTGTACTTGGAAAACATTTACACTTGATATGCACTTCAAGAAAACAATTTTCTTCAAATGAACAATTTAAAATATCATCTCATCACTAAGAAAATCAAGAATAACATCTGAGGAGTGCATTGATCACGAACCAAAATGTCATTATTTTAACAATTTAATACTCCGGCTGAGGAAACAATACAAAGGGTTTTCAGACATCGATCCATAATTTTGAAACTGGAATCAAACTAGATTGACATAGGGAAATGTCATATATTCAGTCAATTACAATTACATGCACCCCCTAAGGGGTTAATTCCTGTATTTGGGTAATAATTTCCCTTGACATTTATGATTCGGTTAAAAAAGGCGCAATACAGCCTTTCAAACATTCAAATGACTTGCCATTGCCACAATAAAGTCAGCATTAAAAAGCCTTTAACTGCCAAGTGTGCAGACAAATACCTACAGGCCAAATACCAACAACTTTATTGACAAATGGCATTATTGTGTTGCAACATGTCAACCTACCAGTTTAAACAGAAGGGTAACTCGATAAAATACAAATTTAAAATATTACTTATAAAGGATTTTTCATTTATAGCTACTTATTCAGCTGCACCAGCGTCATAATGTAGACAATTTTCTCATGGACAAATCAAAACCAGTTGATAACCTGTAGCTAAGTGACAATATTTGGGTATGGGGGCTTCTTTGATGAGGTGTTGCATGGAGATGTTTGAAGAAAAGCTGATTGCACTCTTCATGGGCAGGGCTGTAAATGTGAAGAGCATTTAGCTGACTCAGGTGCTGAGGGTAGAATAGCCCATGAGGACAGTACTTTTGGGCATAAACTGGGCTTTGTTTGCCATGTAGTAGGCCTTAAGGAGGACAGTTAGCTCACATTTAATTCATTGAACCATGAGGGGTAATATTTCCTCAGCGTTTGACCAGTTTCAGGTACTTAGGAGCAGAGAGCAGCACCCGGAGTCCAACCCCAGCTCAAAAGCCAGAGCCTCGGTCGTGTGTCAATATTGCTAGTCTTTTGTGGTGAGATAAAAACTCAGCACTGGGTAAAAACTTGTGCAAACACAAGGGCGAACATACAAACTCAAAGTGTGGGTCCTGGCAAGTTAGGACTTGAACCCAGAACCTCCTGATTGCAAGGCAACAATGATTACCACATGTGGACAGGAATAAGGAGATCCCATCTGATACCGTGCTTTAGTGTTGCTGTGAATTCCGAGATTCTTCATAATTTTTTGCAGTGCATTTTTTAAAAAAGTTCTTTGATTGACTTTCAATGACGAATGGCAATATTACACCCGTGTTTGATAATATGAAAATACGCTAAAATCAAGAGACAAATATAGTTTTTGTATTTTTCAAGGATTTTCTGGCATTTCCTGCTTGCAGAACTACGACTGCTGCAAAAAATTGTCCCGTAGTTGCTCGGCGTTGTCGAAATGATCGGTATCATGTCATACAAGGACGCATTGCTCTAATCATCTAATAGCACTGATGCGCTGCATTCTCTTTAATGTTTCACACTTACAGTGCCAGAGTAATCTGCAGTGATTGCCACCTTCATCTGAAGGCTAAGTATTACTACACTCATGCCAATTTGCTAGTGGAATGAGATGTGCATAAGGGGCACATACATGTAACTCAGTTTGTACTCAATGGGTTGCACATTCATTTGAAGGTAAGGCACTGAAGTTCCCATCAAAAGGCTACTTAACCTGAATAGTACAAATGGATAGTGGATAAAACTTCAGCTTTGAGTGTCAAATTTGATAATGATGCTTCTCAGCCAAAAATAATAAAAGTCCCCATGGCAGCCATTGTATGGAGTGGCTCAGATATTGTCACGTGGCGTTGTTCACTGCAGGTTATTACCAAGACAGAAATAGAGCCCTTTCACTGGGGGTAATTGCTGTGGTAATTCGATCATTTGGCGTAAATGGGTCAGAAATGTGGTTGTTTTGTCTGGTGCTGTTTGCCTGGCGATTGGGAGAGCCGAGCACATAATTTTTGTGCTTTGGCGCAGAGCTAAGAATGTTTCCAAGCGCAAGAAAACATGCATGAATTCATTGTAATTAGCATAGGTAGCAATATTGAAAAAAAAAAACAAAAAGAAGAACAACTTGATCATTAATTTGTTTATTTGAAAACCTTTAACCATGGTCTGGCAGTATCTTTATCCCCAGTAATTGACAGTTAGTTAATTGGGTCAAGCACTATGCAACATGACGTGTAACACTAAACAAACCACCCACAAAAGAGCTGTAAATAGCCGTTCATTTCCGTTCATAACACAAAGAATACTATTTTGCATTTGCAGAAGGGTGCATTTTAAATGATACATTGAATGCTTCACAGCGCAGCCTGTTATTGCATTACATGCATGGCTCTTATTAAGAGTGATAAACGGGCAAATAAAAAATGAGATCAATGTTTGCACGGCAAATGTGTGCAGCCATGGCTTAAATCATGTGAATCAGCCAGGATCAAAACTTAATCAAAACCCCATTTCATTTCCTGCCACCTCACAATGCAATGCATTCCAAATCCAGACGCGGTGTGGGCATACCATGGAGGTAAATCTGCTCTGCCCACTGAAAATGCGCTGAGTTTCCAGTTGGAGGATATGGCTGCTCTGGCTTCGAGTCCGTGGCAATACAAAAATGGTTTCAGGGCCAAGTGGGATGTTAGCTTGCCACGTTCGTGGTCGAAAAATGGCACCGTGATATAGTATGTAAAACCCTGTGAACACTCTTAGTTCTGTGGCCAAAGAAAGTTCTGGGCAACCAATCCAGCTGTCAAGCCAAGACTCTTATTTTATGGAAAATATGGCACGACTTGTCGACTTGTAGCATAATTTTGCACATCAGCTAAAGCAAGTCTGGTACTTTTCAAGCCATTCAACAATGAAGGTCCCATAATTAGTTAAGAAAACCTAATAAGCCTGATATTGTTTCTTTGTATGTTATGGCCATCTTTCCATATGGAAGATATGTTGCCAGTGGTCAAATGGCCTTCAAATCATGCCGCAAGTCGAGTCTAAAATCTAATTTGAGATGGCTAACAGCTGCCATATCTCAATCTTGTGATTCAGTTCTCCTCAACCATAGAAATTACAAGCTTTTCAAGTAAAACCTGGAAGTTTAAAACACAGAAAAACAAGTAAAGCATATATAATGAATACATGCATTGCTTCCAGTGTTTATAAAGAAGAAAATTCCAGCAACCAATTACAAAGTTCTATATCATTACCTTAATTTCCTTGTAAAGGGAAAGACCTGATTTGAATTAACTTGAATTAACTGCACATGAGTTGTCAATTATACTGTACACATATGACGCCTGAAGACCAACAGGAAAGAAATAACATTGGGACTCCCTGTGTCTCACTAAAAATAATTAGTATTAAACACAGGATGGAAACATTTGGTATAATCTGTCATTATCTCAGCATTCAGGGTTGCATATTCAGCAAAATATTGCCCCAAAGCCATCATGATACATGCAGGAGAATTTCAGAATAAGAGCATAACATTTATAAATCATTGAAAACAAGTCAAGTGAAATCATATGCTGTTGTATAATGTGTCATCATTTAGCATCACAATGTTCAATTCCTCTTCATCCCAAATAAAACCAACTTCATAAAAAATGATAGCCCCATTAAGTTATGTGAATGTATTTATTCTCATGAACTGCACTTGTCATGACAAGTTTTAGACACTGAAGTCAAGTTTATAGGTTTTAAAAAGTTGAATTTAAAGTTATCCATTGTCTTCACTATGAGTTGAAACAAAGTTTATTTTCAAGTTGAGTTAACTCACATTTTAAAGGCAGCTGGTGAACTTTCCTTTCTATTTTAACCAGCTTGAAATTTATCACAGTGAAATCACTGCCTATAAGTTCATAACAGTGCTTAAAGCAAAATTTGCATGTCAAGTAGGCTATGAATTAGTTATTTCAAAGATAATATGTTTAATGATTTTTAAATCATGAAGTACCTATTTGGAAGAATAATGTGCTCTCAGTTTGTCTGTTTTTTGCATCTAACTTTGGTAAAGTTGTTTCACTAACAAAAACTCAAGAGCTTTGTATTAGACTTCATTGTTCGGACAGGTTAGTGTGCACACACTGAAATGAAAAAAGAATAACTAATTATTCACAAATAATTACTTGCTCATCAGGGTAGAGATGCTCATTATTTGAGCTCGCTAATTCCAAAAGGAGAGCACTGGAGCATTCCACCATGAAATACCCTGAAAAATAGTAACACACTGAATTGCATTTTCTGTTTTCCACCAGGCGATGAAAACATTACCTCACTTAATGTTTGAAGAACAGATTATACACTTTGGCTTAGCCTACTTTGTTTTTACAAATTTTTTTTTACAATTTTACAGGATAGCCAGTGAAAGTGGCCCTTGAACATTTAGTATGAGGCAGAAAGGCATATAGAGGGAGAGCGCTGTGGTTCATAATAGAACACTCTTCTCAAGCACGAATCCAACCCTTTTCAGAACAACCAAAGAAGTAGATAAGAACACGCGCAGGAGGCGATTTTAAGTGCGTTTTGTAACAACAGTTCACACTAAGTTTCGTCTCCACCCTTCGTTTCATCGGTCGGCCAGCTAACACAATGTCCCCTCTGTGAGCCCGCCAGCGCTGCGTCACGTATCTCCGCCTTCTTCACAAAACCGGCTAAAGTCGTTCTCGCTCGCGCGTAAGTCACGAAATTTAATATCAGCGTGCACTCTGCCGGATCCGTGTTTCTCATTTTCTGCGGAGTCCCGAAGGACGCGATCTGCGCGTGCGGTCATATAAAACACTTGCGCGCATAAATGTCTGACCACCCCAGTCCCCCGGCCCTACCCTCACCATTACTGCACAGAGTGAAGGCTAGGGTACTACTGGGTGCAGTTTCGGGAAATGTTAGACATAACGTTTTAAGCAGTGGTCCTATTACAGGGGCGTATATGAGTCTTAAGGGGTCATTGCCAGGCTTTGGGGAATCATGTTTTTTTTTTCTCCCCATGATCATAGGGGTTCAAGTTTGGGGGCTCCCAGTACCTGAGGCAATTTGCTTCATTTAAATGTTCTGTACATCTCCGTGCTCAGCGTGGTTTCCATCATATTTCACACAAATAAATTTTCCTCTCACCCCACAGCAAGAGCAGAGGGGGTCACAGATGCCAGCTAAGTGCTGTCTCATTACCTCGGTCCCTCTGGGGCTTTGGCATTGGCCCACAGCGCACTGCTTTTCCGCTATCGAGTCCCTCTCCTCCAGCGCTTGAGCCACTTAATCTCATTGCACATGGAAATGGATTTCAGCGTCCTAAATTAACAAGAAATACAATTATTCAAAACTATAAGATGACAACGAAGGGAAGATGGAGATGGGTAGGCACACCAGGGACTAGACTGCCTGACGGCAGTTGATATGCATGATCATTAATATTTATTCCCCTTCGTCGAAGCAGAACAATATTGACAATACAGATTAGACCAGATTGAAGATGGCAATATACAGTGGGAGGTTAGGGAGAAAGCTGAGGATTGTGGGATACATCTTTTCCGCTTGCTTTATTGCCAAATATTTGAAGCAATTTGCAGTTGTAATGTTTTTTTCCACTCCTTTTTACCGCAGAGTTTGGCAGCTGAGTTTACAGTTCGATTTTGCGTGTTTACAGTGGACTCATCCTTTTGCTTCTTCCATGACAGTCATGAATATCTAGTGAACAATATGAATATAGCCAAATGTTACTATTTTATTGGTACAGAACCACAGGGATTCTCTAGCCAACATATCCAAAATATCCAGTCCATCAGAGCAGCAGGGAGGTAATAAGTGTCCTTTTAAATCCTGTTATGACAGCTGTTTTAGGCTGGAAATTTTAAAATATTTGAGTGAAAATTGATTTGGTAATCTCTAAGCCAGTCACATGCCTGCTTGTCTATAAAAAAAGATTGACATTCTTCCTACACGTAACAAAAACAGCAAGTCATTTGATTCTTCTCAGAAAAATACAGTCACGCCCATAAATATTGGATATTGACAAAGTTATTGCTTTTTTTTTTGCCGTCTACAACAACACATTGGAGTTTAAATGAATGAACATCAGCTCGAAGTGCAGACTTTCAGATTTAATTTTGGGGTACAGTAGAGTGCAAACGGGAAGGAACAACTCGTGATCTGAAACATATCGCCTCATCTGCGAGGAGTGGTCATGTATGGGCATGAATGGCTGCCAATAGAATCATCACATTTATTAAAGAACCGACTCCTCAGAAGACCAGCTAGATGAATTCTGAGTTGAATAGTGTTTCCATATCAGCTCAGATTTGACCAAATTCTTCGTAACTGGTTTGACGGCACAACAAAGTGCGGATGGACAATCACCTGAAGCATCCCAGGAATTTCTTTAAGGCAAAGAGGTGGAATGTTTTACTAAGGACAAGGCAATCAACTCACCTGAATCCAACTGAGCATGCATTTTCTTTGCTGATTACAAAACTGTTGGCAAAACACAGCTAGAACATGCATGTACTGATGACAGTTTCAGTTATCGCCTGGCAGAGCATCACCCAGGAAGAAACCCAGCATCTGATGACATCTACGAGTTCAACGTATTGCAGATGACAGTTTAAATCAAGATTAGCTTAGTTTGTTCAATTACTTTTCATCCCAAAAAATGAGGGGAGATCACATAAAATGGCTGTAATTTCTATACAGCCCCAACAAAAATTTTAACAAAACCCTTAAATTAAAACAGAAAGCCAGCACTTTGAATAGATCATGATCCTTTTTATTAACCCTCCGCCCTGAAAGAGGCTGTGGGGTTTGTCATCACGCACAGCGTTCGTCTGTCTGTCCACACTTGATTCCGTGCGATAACTGAAAAATGCCATGACCAATCAGAATGGTTTCTGGTGAGGATGTCGGGGTAGAGTTACTACACAAGCCTTTCATTTTTGATTGCGATCCAAAATCAAATATGGCTGCCAAAGCCGCCATCTTGAATTCCTATTCTGCGTGATAACTGAAAAACGCCATCACTGATCATCACGATTTTTGGTGAGGACATCGGGGTAGAGTTACTACACAAGCTTATCAATTTCGATCGCAATCCAAAGTCAAATATGGCTGCCAGAGCCGCCACATTGTATTTTGTATTCCGCAGGATAAGTTGAAAACGCCTTCGTCAGTTTATATTCATTCCGAACAATCCACGGGCTGAGGGGTAACGCCCGCTTTGCAGGGTTATTTTTTCAAATCCACAGTGGTGACGTACAGATTTAAAATGATGAAAAATGCTATCACCTTCCATATGCTTATGGACCCAAATTTTAGTGGTAAAACTAGGGCCATTTTTGTTCACGCATGATTTTGACAGATTGCGCTAAACCAGAGGATCATGCATGGATTTTACCCGGAAGGCGTCAAGTGTGAAAGGATGACACATCGGCCATCCTTCAGATAGCTGGCCACATCTCAAGTGCCACACTACTCCTCACCCCCCCGCCCCCACCACCGACACCCCATTAATTATGTGTAAGAAGAAGATAGGGGGAAAATAATTGGTGCATCATCTGTCATTTCATTGGCATCCCCTCAAAATGCGATGACACTTCCTCCAACCGCAGACGCCCAACAGAATGTAGGTGTGATCATCACCTGATGTCTGGAGCGATTCCTGAGTCCGCTTTGGCGGCGGTTTATGGCCGCTTCTGGCGGCAGAGCTTTTCTTCAGAATGGTTTCACACCCCTGCGGCTCTTTCACACGCCGTGCAGGGGCCAGAATGTCAGGAATTAAGTTATTTGGATATTTTCTCATCATTGGGCTCGAAATAATGAGGTGGTAGCGATTAGACGTTCTTTATGTGTCATCGGACAGGGCAATAAAAAAATGAAAGACATTTAAGTGAAATTTAAAACCCAGACTTTTTTTTTTTTAACTGAGCTTTATTAACTGAGCCACAATGCAGATGTTTTATGTTCACTGGCAGCTATTAAACGCAGTTCATTTTGTGAAAAAGAGACATAAAAGAGTGAAATAAGAGGTGAGGCGGGGGCGCAAAAATTCATGACACATGAAATCATTTTAAGCCGTCCGCATCTCTCTACCTGTCTGTTTTGAAGTGTACTTGTGCATACTAGATAGCGTGCTTAAGGACAGATGTCTGCTGCCACCAGATTCCCCCAATTCATTCTCACATTGATCGAAGCAACATGATGCATTCTGTCCATACTTAAACTTTCAAAAAGACAGTGCCATGTGAGATTGCTCTTCACACAGATAAGGTCATTCACTTTGTTGACATGCCCATGAAAAAAAAAAAAAATTATACTTGAGAATAATGGCCACATCTGAGTCACATTGGCATGCATCAATAATAGCCAGCTTTATAAAACAGAGGCATATTAACAGCCATGCAAGAGAGATATAAAGACAGTGCAATCCCAATTGAAGCAATTTCGTTCATACAGCACACATAACAAAATGTTCATTGTTAAATCGATGTCTACGGTCTCAGTTGAACTTTTACACTCCGTAGTTGAATCAACACTATACACTTCACTGCGCTTACTCACTGATTCTCCCAATGCTATAGTATTCAAAAACCATGCAGTATGAATATGCAGTATGTACTTGTTAATGAGGTCGTAACCTCCGTCTACTTTCTGCTACTTAAGTGGGATCACATTGAGGAGTCTACTTATGTGCTGTAATGGGCAATTTCATTCTAGTGCAAGCCTAAGTGGAGCTATGTGCTGGGATGCACTGGGACTTCGAGCCAGATATGGGAGAGTCTGTCAGTGGCTGTCCTTCTTTGATAAGTATTCAAGCACAGAAAAATGGATTCAGTTGGAATGCCGACATTGAAACCTTTAAACCACTGACAAAAGAAGCAAATAACATTGATTATCTCATAAAAACAGTGCATGTCAAAGTGCGCAGATGGTAAGCTAACAGGCTGTTCTTGTATTCGGCATGTTAGATGTGGGAGATATGGAAACTGAGGGACTTTGACAAGGACCAAAATGCTATGGCCAGAGGAGAGGGTCGAAGCATCTCTGAAACGGCAAGATTTCGGTGCTCCCAGTCAGCCCATGGTGAGTACCAACTGACAGTCCTGCAAGGAGGGACAAGCAATGAACCATCAACAAGGTGTCAGGCAACAAGACTCATCAATGTGCAACGGCAATGAGGGTGATCCAGTCTGGTCCGGACTGACAGAAGAGAGCCTGTGGCACAAGTCACAGAGAATTTCAATGATACATAAATGAAGATTGTGTCACAACATACAGTGCATCGCAACCTCCTGCATATAGCGCTTCATAGCTGAAAACTGCCCATTTTAACCCCGATCGACCAAAGCGCCTACAGTGGGCACCTGAGTGTTATAACTGGACCTTGGAGCAACTGAAGAAGGTCGCCTGGGCCGGTGAGTCCTGTTTTCTTTAACGTCATGTGCTTTGGGCGGGTACGTGCGCACCATTTTCCTGGGGAAGAGACGGCACCAGGATGCACTGTGAGAAAAAAATACTAGCCGTTGTAGTGAGTTTAATGCTTGGGGAAATGTTCTGCTGGAAAACCTTGGGTCAGAACATTCAAGAGGAGTCAGTTTAAATCAGCTGTTTTGGCAGCAGGAGACCTTCACAAGCCGGTAAATGGTTTCAGTATCGCGGCTGATCAATGCATGTACAGTACCATTGTATTTTACATAAGATTTCAGATATTTGCATTGGATGCACAAATACATTTATTAGCCCATTGCATTGCTCATCAAAGAGTAGCGGAAATTTTAAAAATGGTGGAAACTTAGGACTTCACAGTTATTCTGGTCTCCTGTACCCTGGTTTGCAGTAATAAAGGGTAAAACCTATATCACATTGACCTTAAATGAGCTGGGACCCAGTCAACGAGTAACCTTATTGATGTGAGAAGGACCATGTAGTGCTATGAGAGGCGAGAATTGGAATGTGACTTATCCTTGTCTGCAGATGCTGCCACCAGTGTGTTCGCTTGTCTCCAGCTGCATTGAAGAGATAAGTTTACCCCATACGGAATCCATAATCTTCTGGTTGTGAAGCAACAGTGCCACCCGCTGGACAGCAGAACTGCGGTTATACCTCAAACCTTCCAGCTAAGATGGAGGTGAACATCAGGGCCCCCGTAAGTGTGGTGAAACATGGTGATTTTAGGTGACTACAGCCTTTGGTTGGGCGGCACAGAGGGCGAGGATGCAAAAAAATTCCACCATGATGGAGGACACTGAAATGTTCTTGCAGGGGGCCCAAAAATTTCTAGCCGCACAACCTCGGAGGAGAATAATCTGCCCATGTGTCCTATAAATTTTTTAGGACATGAACATGGGGCTGGGTAGCAAAGACAGTGTAAATATTTCTAAGCAGAGGGTAATGGGGTTTCATGTTGTCAAATGACCTTTTCTTTATGGGATACAGGAGACAATGAGCCAGAGTCTAGTGTGACAGGCTGCCCTAACTTGGCAAAACCTGCACTGCGTTGTTATGTTCTCTGGGCAGCATCTGTGTCTGATGCTTTGACAGGCCTGAAATGTTTGCACCTCGTTCCTTAATCTCCGGGGTCAGGAGGTGACAATGGTCCATTTAGCTCTGTGTGCATTCAGCTTCACCAGTGGTCTACACTCTTGGTCCTGGAAAATGGCAGGGTTTTGCTCATTTTTGTTTTCATCTTGATATCAAAAATCTATATGGACCTGAGCAGCCAGGGGTGCGTTTTCCAAAAGCGTAGTTGCTAACTAAATAAGCAACTTGCATAGTTGGTCCATTCAGAGTCATTGCATCCAACTATGTACATTAGCATCTGTGATTTCGGGAAACGCACCCCAGATAAGGTGAGTTACTTGTATGCCTGAACACTTTAATGCATCAATTAAGTACTGAGCAAAAACAAAAAATTAAAGGTTCTGCTGCTCTCCAACCAAAAGGATTAAAAGCTACACCTACTCAAAGGCATACTTTCACTTACACTCCTGCACTCTAACACACACTTAGACATACACATTTAAACACACACAAACACACATTAATGGTCAGGTTTAAGTTTTAACTGGAAGTTTGAAAAACCTGCATCTTTGCCATTCAAGTTTTTCTGGAGAGAAAGACAGATACACCAGACCTCAGCGATCCAATCTTTATTCACACTTTTACTGTGAGTCTTCCACATAAACCAAAAATACTGATATATTTAGAGCAATGCAATGTTCGTTGCACAAATGGCGTAGAATACCTTAATTTTGTCGATGATTTATTTGCAACTCTAGTTGCAGGAGACCAGTGCAAAAATGATGGAGAAGCACTCGCCAAATACATAGCATTGCACTACAGCTCCACACTGACCTCCTGTGGATAGCCTCAGAACTTCAACAAACACGCAATAACCGATCACAATAATTTGTGACGTCCCCGTCAGTCTATGTCTTAGATTTTTCTGGACAACCGTTCACTCGATCACCTTCAAACTTGGCAGGTGTATTGTTGAGGACGAAAGAAAATGCACTGTCAAGTCTGAACTTGTTTCGCCCAGCACTTTGAGAAATCTAGAGAAAGGCCTCGCAATCGGCCGGTTCCGAACCGACACGTTTTGAACGGGCACTGAGCCGGCTTACCTCAGTGGTGTTACACGGATGCTCTTGCCCAGAGAGCCCACAAAATGCTAACTCAGTAGCAAGAAAGAATATAAAATAAAAATAGGCTGAAACACCCAAATAAGTGTTCTTCTAGTGTGACTTGTCCATAGGGCAACCACCTTTTTGAAAATTTCTTCAGATGTTAGTGTATTAAAAAGTTTTTGAACATTGTAACCAGTCCAAAAAGAACTGGAGAAGGCACAGATTTGAGTTTTAGCTCAGGACAAAGACACAATTTTACCTAGGCTGTGAAATAATGATTTGGGTTAATGAGTAAAAGTTTGTAAATTTACAATGTCTTCTGAATTACCACTCCTGGTTTTAGGGTGGCACTTAATTAGGTTTAGGTATTTGATCAGAATGTGCATTGGTAGTTTGTGGTGGGCAGTGAGATGAGAGAGTTCAGAGGTAGTAGATTCTAAACTCAATTAATTCATTAACTTCTGCTCTCCTGCCCAGCATAGCTTGGCTGTCTTTCATATACCCATGCATTGAGCGAAAAATAACCCTGGAGCGGACACGCCATTGGCTGACTCCTGCGGAAAACATCCAGCGAGGCAGCCATCTTACGATGGCAAGCATTACCTATTTCCAGTAGACAAACATGAACTGGCCATGCATCACGATTCTAAATCTCCATTTTCATCCACACACCACAAAAGACAATTTTCGACCCCCCTGAGCACCAATCATGGAACTTGGATGCAGAGCAATTTAATGTCGCAGAATACAATTCATGCACTGTAATTGGTGGATGAATTGTGCCCACAGTCAAACTAAAGATAACAAAATAGAACAAAAATAAGATTTTCATGAATGCATTTCTTATTAAAACCTATAAATGGCTCCTCTCCTTGGGCATCAGCCAGCTTTCACAAATACATCCACTGTGAACCCATCAGGAAGGACGAAACACACTGAATCACTTGAAATGACAATGTAGGACCTGCTGCTTCGTTCAAATCTTTAATTTGGCATATTTCACCAAAGAAATGTGAAATTGAATTATTTTATATAGGGGGGTTGGAAACTTACTGGGGTCAAAAAATAGAACAAGCCTGCACCAAAAACCAGACGTTCACCATTGTAAGATGGCTGCCAGAAACGACGCAAGGGGGCCAGTGTCTACTCTGGTGTTGTTTATAGCTGTGTATGCATGTCTGGCTCAGGTTGCACAAATAGCATGCTTGCTCACAAGCTCGCTCACTGTTGTCCTATGGACCAGCAACAGAATAGGATGTCACTAAATGGGATCTGATCGTCCAGGTGAGTGTAGTCCCGAACTCCTGGGTTCAAACCTTTTCCAGAATAGGATGTGCTGCACTTATTACCTTTTCACTTGAATATTGTTATGATTCTGCCTGTGTCTGCTACCTGTTTTTGTTATTTTTCATTATTATGTATCATTTATCGACATCCCAGTTTCTGTTTTTGCCATTTGTTTATTTTCTGTTCTGTGCACCAGTGTCTACCCCTGTCTTGTGATCAGTGTGGTGAGTTCCGTGTCCCCAGTCTGCGTGCCTACATGCTTCGGGCAGCCACGAGTGACTATGGTAGCTCAAGAGCGCCACATCTGGTAACAGCCTGTACATGACAGATTCCGGGCAGCAACCCAAACTGATCATGAGATGAGGGGTCCGAGACGATTGAGGGTGAGCGCAAGTACCGTTTGACGCCGTCTACTAAGCAAAACACGCGTGCACACGGCCCCTACAGAAAATCCAATTTTTTGCTCATCAACAGGAGTAGGAACTCTTCACTTCTGACTGTGGGCACCTGCCTCTGTGTTATTTTTTTGGCACTTTATTTCCCTGTTTCTGTCTGAGAATAGAAAACAGGGAATGTCGCTGACCGACCCCACAAAGGGCAGCCATGCGTAAATGGGCAAAAACTGGGTTTTCTGAAGGGGTCGTGCGCACGCATGTGTTGCTCACATAGGCGGCGTCGAACGGAACTTGCGCTCATCCTCAGATGTCTCGGACTCCTCGTCTCATGATCAGTTAAGGTTGTTGTCCAGAATCTGTCACGTACAGGCTGTAACCAGATGTGGCGCTCTTGAGCTACCATAGTCACTCGTGGCTGCCCTAAGCGGGGTCGGTCAGTGACAGTGCCTGTGTTCCATTCTCGGATAGACAGCCAACTGATTGTTGAACGGTGACAGTGCAAATGACGCACCACCTCCTGGCGTCTGAGACCTGCCTGTATCATGCCAAAGGCTCTTTTTCTCTCTCCTGTGCCACAAGCCGTTCCGTTTTCTTGATGCAGCAGCATTTTTTTTTTGGCTTTATGTAGGCTATTGACCCCACCCAAAAGAACAAGTCAAGTGTCACGGTACACATCACAAACAGCTCAATGTTTGTTATTACTGAAGTGCTTGGTGCGTGCACGTGGCGTGCGTCAGGATTACAATACCACGCGTTTTTCTTCATTTCCACTCATGCCTCACTGGAAAAGCAGTAAAAATGAATCAATTCTTCAATTTGCCGCAAATACAGTACATACCTCACCGTTGCGTTTTTAATGGCGCTGAGTATAGCATGAATTTCCAAAAATTGATTTTTTCACCACAGGTAACAAGCACAGGGCTTTTGCTCTATGGTATTATCTCAGTTTTTGTAATTTTGGAACTTCTTGCGTTTTTGAAACAAACTCTTCATATATTACTTTAAACATTATCAGTTGGGCCATTTACTTATCCACTTGCATCCCATTTTTTAAAATGTTTTTTCTCTATTTTTTTAAAGTATTTTCTTCCTTTTTTATGGGGACAATACCTCTGTGCGTCACCCAACATTTTCTAGAAAATCCCACAGAGTACATGCCAACCAATAGGGGAAGGGAAAGAGATGAGAGATAAACAGTGTAATGTGATTGGAAGGAGGTTCTAATGAAAAAGACAGTTTGGAATGTTTGGATAAGTATTCTGCGCATGCAGAGACTACTCCGGGCTTTAGGCTTTAGGTCACAGTATCATCATAAGCTGGAATGTTTTGAAGATTCTGCCTCTCTTCAATTATTGGAAGATAAGGGAACCTCGAAAATACCAAAACATGTCTGAATGGGAACCACAACACAGCTGCTGCGGAATATGCGCCATAGGCTGTTTGGCGTGATGACGCTGAAGTTGGTGCAAGCAACATCATAGTGAGGATATGAAGCTGCTGCATTGGAATGGTTCTGGATGATTCAATTCAACTCATTACATTCAATTCAATGCAGTTTTATTTGTATTGCGCTTTTCACAGACTGACTGTCACAAAGATGCTTTACACACCAAAAAGGGCAGTGCCCAGCCTAGTCCCCACTATAGCAAATGAGGCAAAAAAAACTCCCAGTAGGGAGAAAAATCCTCAAGCAGTGGTGAGAAAAAACTCCCCAGTGGGAATAAATCTCAGGAGGAACCTGGCTATAGTGGGGCAGCCCATCCTCCGCTGGCTAGCTAATTAATAATTTTCAATTAAAGCCCATTAAAGCTCATTAAAACATCCAAGCAGTGGCATCTGTAGCTCCAGGGAGTGGCGAGGCAAGGACAGAGCAGTACTGGATCAGGACCGGATCAGGACCGCAGGACAGCAGCAGCCTGGGACCACCTGGTGAGGGACAAGGCTTGGATGGTCCAAGGGCTCAGTGTTCCGGGTGGAAAAGATCCCAGGAAAAAGACACAAAATAAAAATAATAAAATAATAAAAATACTGTCCTCTGTCAGACACCAAGTCACGATTCTGGAGCAACTAGTCGATAAAGGCAGTAGAAATACGCTTGTTGCTTAGGACGTGGATGAATGGAGTGACATTTTTAGGCGTGGTCTAGTTCACTAACCAACAGTCAGAACTCCATTTGAAGAACTGTTTTCTGACCCCGAAAACATGTTTTATTTCACGGCCGAACAGAATTCTGTAAGGCCAAATTTCTCAAATTAGATGAAAATATTGACAGCCTATGAATTAAAGGGACTATATCACGTGGCGTGTGCGCACTTTGGATGAAAACACATTGAAAGCGCAAGTTAACTACTTCAATACCACTGGTGAATTTGCGTTGGAGTTTCAATCTTTGCATCGCGTTCATCCTTGGGAAGTTTGCAGAAATTTTTATCAAGTAACTGTCTTTATTGTTCGTAGAACCTGTTTGTCATAACCTTTTGGTAGAGTTTGGGCTTCTTGAGCATTAATACAGTTATAATGATCTCACTCCGTCCTTGATTTTTCTAAATATGTTGAAAGAACAACATGCTTTCACTTCTTTATGGGCGGCAAGTACTTTTAACATCAGAAAAAATCATTAATGACCCAACTCATATTTTAAATCAAGAGTATAAGCTTTTACCTTCCGGCTGCCGCTACAAAGTGTCAATTACTAAGACTAAACGAGCTCGAACGTCTTTTATACCTCAAAGTATTTCACTTTTAAACAAAAGTTGATTGTCCAGTTATCTTCTTAGTCATTTTAAACATTTTTAAAGCACGTTATCTCTTTTTATGCTCTTAGTAAACTCATATTTTATGTTGTTATGTATTATTTGTTTTCTTTGTCAAAGCTCTGTAATCAAAAACAAATTCCTTTTTAAGGTAATAAAGTATTGTCTATCTGTCTATCTATCTGTACTGTACGTAGGTATTTATGCAAAATAAATAGCACGACATTTGGGATTACGAGCACTCAAGTGAATGAATGAGACATGTTTACCTGCTTGTTTTGACACGATTTTCACTTCGTAACGCATGTACATAAATCTGTGCAGTGCACTTGAGTGGTCTTACAAGGGCAGCCACGAGTTCTTGCCGTAGTTTTTCGAGAGCATGTTGTTTTGCAACTGCAAGGATCAGTCTAACGAAAGAAATAGACATAAATCGAGGTTATCTCCCCCCCACCCCAACGCAGCCGTCCCCATTGATGTTCACAGACATTTAGGAAAAAACTAGAAAAGTTAATGACCTCAAAATAGCAAAAGGCACATCTGCTCGACCTGATGCAAATATATGCAAAGTTTCATGGAAATATATCAAACGGTTCCTGAGTTATGGCCCGGAAATGGTAGGAAAGATGACGCGACGCGCACGCACTCGGGAAACCTTCGGGGGGGGGGACATAAAAAGCACATTCACATTCACTCTAGGTGAAATAAAGATAATTCATCAAGCATCCAAACCTACTGCAATCGAGTAACTTTCAGGTGTGACACTGTCAATGTCCATAACTTTGATTTTGAAAGTATGACAGCGAGTAAAACGGACGCGAGACCGTGCAGCCGACGCTATGCATGTAATGTAATGTAATTACGAAAAGCAAAACTCCCGCGACGAGTCATATACAAATTAGTCTCAACTGGACTCTACTACGCATGTGCTCCAGCTGACATCATAGTCCCTTTAGACAACGCTGCCAACCATGGAGGCATTAACATGAAATTGGACTGGGGCATGTCACATTTACAATGTCGCGTTTCTTCTGTTTTCCCTGTTGATCGAAAGTTGGTCACGATATTCCAACCATGTTCGAAAGTTGGTCGGAATATTCTCACCATGTTCAAATCCCAAATTAAATCTAAGAAAGGAAGAAAAGAAGAAAGGAGAGAGCAAAGAAAACAAAACAAAATCCCCTGGCTTGGGGCTGGAGGGAGTCGGGGCAAAATCTGCTTCTTCTCATGGCAGGGCCTCGGCATTCCATTCAACCTCCTCTATCTCCTCCTCAAACTCCTCCTCTCGCAGTTCTTCATAAGAAAAGGTCACTGGCCTCAATCTGCTCATCATCCAGATCAACTTCCTCTTCCTTTCAGATCTGCTGTCTGCAGGTGGCAAGTGAACAGATAGAAGGCCATAAAGTAATTACTTCAATGTTGCAGAAAATAAGTAGGACTGATTAAAGAAACAATCAAAACATTATGTGAGCATGTTTATTTGGTGAGATGAGTCTACCTGGAGTCAGTGGCTCATAGGTCCTGCGTTCATCAATTTTTTTTGTCACCCATCTAGTTAGTCGCCTGAGAGAGAGAGAGAGAGAGAGAGAGAGAGAGAGAGAGAGAGAGATACTGCTTCCAAATGGCCCAAGTAACAAGTAATGTCACAGCCACACCACTAATATTGTAATAATAGTAATAAACAATATAATCCCATGTTGTGGCACTGCACAATGGCTGCTAAGCTATGGTCTTGTCAGGTGGCATCAAGGTGGCAACAGGTTTATTCTACATGCACTGTAAGCCCTGACAAGTGTGGTGAACTCAAATGTGTTGTGGAAACCAATTACCTCAAAAAAATTGTGCATGCCAACTTAATGATCTTGGGTTCACAGCACTTAAAAATTTGAAAAATAACTTTACCTTATTTTCCATAAGTTCCTTCCACACAATGCAATTAAGTTGGTCTACACATTTTTTTTTGTTGAGGTAATCAGTTTTCACAAAACATTTGAGTTCACCATACTATCAGGGTTTACAGTGTGGTTAATACAGTCTTATGGTGCGGTAGGCAATGCATTCGAATTTTGAAAATATGTATACAAGCAAAGCATCTAGGCCAAATGAGGAATGTAAATATGAAAAAGAGTTGGATGAAATGCTAAAACTGGCGGCGAGAAAACTTAAAACACGCAGTCAATCAATCGCGCATTCTGGTTTTATGCAACTCCGTACCTTTGATAATTACAGCAGACTGTACAGGTTTGGCGCTTAACAGCAGCATGTTTTCAAAGAATTCCGGCATATGGCAAGCGAGCATTTTATCCCTGTTGTGTGGCGGATAATCTACTGTTTCTTTGAGACGGTTACGAAACATTAAGCCACATACAAAAATTGTGTAACGAACAGCAAAAAAGTAAAATCAGAACAGTATATATTAGGAAGTAGACATTGAAATCCCTACCTTACAGGCTTGCAACACCGTTTCACAACATCGAGGAATCTGGCCTTCAGTTCAAAATAACGCATGTTGGCTATGGTCCAATGGGAGGCTATCACCGGCAATTGTCTGTACATATACTATTGTAGTATATGATAGCAATTCCAGTTGTTAGGCATGTATTTATAATACCACGCTCCAATTGCAGGCAGTAGGTGGTGTCACAGCATATATGATGATTGTTATTGTGACGTCACCAAATAAACATCCCGCGCATGAGACTTGAAGGCCAAACGCAGCCTGTCCCAACTAATCCACAAACCGAAGGTAAAGCATAACCGCCCTGACGGAGGTAATAAAAACAACAAGAGCACTCAGAGAGCGCAGCACCTCCGCCCAGGGGCGCGTTTCCCAAAAGCGTAGTTGCTAACTAAGTTAGCAACTTACATAGTTCGTCCATTCACAGTCTATGGGCCCAACTACGTAAATTAGCATCTGTGATTTTGGGAAACGCACCCCAGCACTATAACCCTAACCCCTAACCCGGATCACTCCCAAAATCGAATCAATTCGTTTTTGTCATTTCTGACCTCTGAGCTGGACTTGCGCGAGCTTTTATCTCCGCCAGCATGACTGGACTTGGGTTCAAGCGTATATCTCAGCTGGACCTCCTCTACATATGCCTAGATTTGATCACTTATTCCTCGTTGCTACATAAATATCCTGCCAAGTTTGGTTAAAATCTATGCAACCTTTTTATGAGATATGTTGCTGACAGACAGACAAACAATCAAACCAACCAACGCCGGCAAAAACATAGACCTCCTGGGCGGAGGTGAATACGCTTACATTTGTTGTTGATGCATACATTGTGTTGATAAGCAAACAGCAGGGCTAACTACTCACTTAAACTAATAGCCAGGCCATCATCGATAAAGTTTGATTACGCACTTCAAAATGAGTGATAATAACCAATTTAAACAAAATTTGATTTTTGTAACAGGCAATACGTTCGAACAATGACGACGGCTCACTTGACCGCGGTGTTCTGATCTGATATTTTCAGTTTCTTTTGGGCAGGATGTTTGGCCATTAATTCACATGCGTGGTATCTTCATTTTGTCTAATCAAAATAACAGTCATAGGCTCATAGGGTATATGCTGTGATGATATGTTTTTTTGTTGCACCGTAAATACATGCACCACAGTGCAATTGATATCATGTGCGACTGACAGCTGCTGGTGATGTTATAACATGAGTGAAATTGAACTAAAGGCCAGATCCTTTGACTTTTTGATACTGTATTGAAAGCGTTATGGATTTCAATGACTGTTTCGTAATATATGATGTTCGTCTGATTGTCCTTTTTACTGTCCAATATGGCTTAATGTTTCGTAACGGTCTCAAACCTACAGTAAATTATCTGCTCAGTATAGGATCAACTGCTTTGCCACGAGCCGGAATACTCCCGAAACATGCTGCTGCATTTTTAAGCTCTTAACCTGTACAATCTGTTGTAATCATCAAAGGTGCGGAGTTGCATAAAACCTGAATGTGTGATTGACAGCGCATTTTACGTTTACTTGCCGCTAGTTTTACGAGCCCAGTCTCATCCTGACGCGTCATATAGTGACGCTACCTGACCAAGCGTCGATTTAGGACGCAAAAAGAGGATTTTGGCGTCCTTATTTGACGCCAGTTTAAAACCAACCCTACCCCCTAACTCCTAACCTCTAACCCGAACCCTAACCCTAATAAGCATCAAATGAGGACGTCATTTTATCGACGCTTGGTCAGGTGGCGTCACTGTATGACGACTCGGGATGAGAATGAGTTGGTTTTACCGTTTCATCCATCTTTTTTCCTATGTAAATTTCTGATTTGGCCCAGAAGCTGTGCTTGTGTACATATTTTTAAGATTAGTATGCATTGCTTACAACATCTTAAGACTGTATTAACCATGTAGAATATCCCTGTTGCCACCTTGATACCACCTGACAAGACCATAGCTTAACAGCCACTGTACTGTGCAGCAATAAGGGATCATTAGCGGTGTGATTGTTATATAACTTGATACTGGGGCCATTTGTGCGCAGTCTCTCTCTCTCTCTCTCTCTCTCTCTCTCTCTCTCTCTCTCTCTCTCTCTCTCTCTCTCTCTTTAGGGGATGATTTTAGAATGTATTTGTATTGAATATGTGTATTTTAGTGTAACAAATAATGTTAATTTATTTAAAAGAATTTGGTGTGTCAATAATGCCATATGTTCCATTGACAATGAAGGGGGCTACAAAATCTAAAAATAAAAAAATCTCTCTCTCTCCCTATGTATCTCACTCTATTTCTAGCAACAAACTAGATGGGTGAAAAAAGTGAACGCAGGAACTTTGAGCCACTGACTCCAGGTAGACTCATCTCACCAAATAAACATGCTCACATAATGATTCGAATGTTTCTTTTATCTTACTTTTATCTTATTTTCTGCAATTTGAAGTAACTTTATGGCATTTTACCTGTTCACTTGCCACCTGCAGAGAGCAGATCTGAAGGGAAGAGGAAGTGGTTCTGGATGGAGAAAATAGTGAAGCCAGGGCTAATTTCTTATGAAGCAGTGCTGGAGGAAGACATTCTGCTATTACTGCTCCTGTGGAACACCGAGACCCTGAGGAAGCTGATAATGGCCCAAACTCCCTCCAGCTCCAAACCAAGGGATTCTGTCTTTATTTCTTTGCTCCTTTTCTTCCTTCCTTTCTTTCTTCCCTCTGCTCTTCTTTTCTTCCCTCCTCTCTTCCTTAATTACTCCTCTCCCTTCCTCTCTTCATCCTTCCCACGCTGCACATGTTGGAACAGGGGCTTCTGCAGGCTGATTTCCTGCCCGAAGCCGGTGTTTTGACTCAGACTGATGAGCTGATCACCGTCAGAATCACCAGCTCTCACTTTTTTATGTTTCACCTCAAGAACATGATGCAATAAATGTTTCAACCCAAACTTTATGGCTTTGGTTTATTTCCTCTGAAGAGCATGTAAACAAACACACCCACATGCAATGCCCCCCACCCCCCACATACTCATGTACGTATCTATATTATAATAGCCGAGTGGACTCTGTGTGTGTGTGTGTGTGTGTGTGTGTGTGTGTGTGTGTGTGTGTGTGTTCGGCCAATCAGTGCTAGATTCCACCGGGCGCGTATCTGCAGCATAACGCGAGCGACGCTATTTTGCTCCGTCTTGCAGGCGACTTCATGTTCCTCTGAACGCGGAATGTCAGCGCAGCGTTTATGGAAACACCATAGCAACGTGATGACATCATAATGGTGCATTGTTCACTATAATATAAAAGCTAAGTTACATAAAACAATAAAATTTAAACTTGGGCTGAAAATTGGGCCCCATGTGGGTTGAATCTAGAACTCGTGGATCCCCATGGGCAAAGTGCTAGTATAAAATTAACTAGATATACAGTAATTGGGTAAAGTCACGCGTTACACAGTAAAACAAAATCAAATAAAAATACTCTGTCATAACGGGTACAATTAAACCACATGTTAATTGTGTTATTATGATTCCAAAATTTTGTTGCACTGAGTAAAATCAAAGAAAAACAGCATCTCTGTGCCTAACCAGTAAGGGAGCTTTACAGAATTTTGAAGGAGCATCAGAGGTCCACAGACCCCAGAAAGAAAAAAAAACTCCGGTCCAGGCTGAACACTGAAGACCACTCAGATCCCCATGTTTGCCCAACTCATTTGGGGTCTCCATGTTTTCCCAGCAGTCTTGATGCTGCTTGTTTTACCAAATTGCTTGAGTCCCCACACGTCTACAGCACAGTGAAACAAGAAAACTACTCAAATCAAATGAACACCAAATCCACGATTAAATAACAATTTTCGCATTTATTAATTTAATCGCTGTGAAAATATGTACTGATATGGTTCCATCAGATATGCTAAAATATAGCAGTGTGTGAGATAGTTTAAATTCAAGTGGTTAAACTATATACAATATTACAATAATATGACATTGTGACTTATAATAAGTACTTTTACAAATGATTACCACTGTTACTGTGCGTATAATGGAGCTATCAACAGGACTGGCAAAGAGCATCCAGAGGAGCCATGAAAAATATTATTTTTTTACAGCAGTAAGTGAATTCCAGCACGGGGTTTGACCACTACTCCCACAGTAATAGGACTGTGGTGTGAACTCCCACAGCTGAGATGACGGCACTCATTTTTTCATCATCTGCATTTCTGGAGCTCTGAATTTTAGGTCCAGAAGCTTCTACAAATCATGGCACAAGTGCTGGCTACACATCTGGAGTTCAGACATTTCTTACCAAATTCAAATTGAGACCCTGCCTCTCCACACTTTGTTGAAGGATGGCAACCTCTGGCTCCAGGAGATAAGGATGTTAGGCACCATGGCAGATGGCTGCCTTGAGCTGGGAAGTGAAAACCAGCTGCCTGAGCAGCAGTCAGTCCATCCTTAAGATCCTGGGGCGATGGTGGCTATCATGCCAGCGGTCCTGAATATCCCCAGTGATAATCTGGGATAGGAAGATACAGTAGGCCCTATACTCTAGTAAAATTCCTGCACTTTCTGACCAAGCATTGATATACGACGAAAATAGTCTTTTGCCGTCCTTACTCGACACCTCTGTTAAAACGAACCCTAATCCCTAACTCTAAACTTCAAATAAGGATGTATCAAAAGCCTCTATTTTTGTAGAATATCGACAGTTAATCAGGAAGTGTCATTATATGACGAGTCAGGATGAGAATGACTAAAATCTAGGGTCCTACAACTACAGTCCTTAAAGTGCGGCCCTGAGACTGCAACCTCCTACACTGTAGGAACAAAATATTGGGCTAGATCACCAACAGCCAAATCAGCCAAAATTCAATTGCAGTAGCAGGGTTTTAACCCGTGGAGGGCAGTTGCTCAGCAGATTTATAACAATAAGTACAAAACCAGTGAAGTTGGCACGTTATGTAAATCGTAGATAAAAACAGAATACAATGATTTGCAAATCCTTTTCAACTTATATTCAATTGAATACACTGCAAAGACAAGATGTTTAATGTTCAAACTGAGAAACTTTATTTTTTTTTGCAAATAATCATTAACTTAGAATTTAAAGGCAGCAACACATTGCAAAAAAGTTGGCACAGGGGCCTTTTTACCACTGTGTTACATCACTTTCCTTTTAACGACACTCAGTAAACGTTTGGGAACTGAGGAAACCAATTTTTGAAGCTTTTCAGGTGGAACTCTTTCCCATTCTTGCTTGATGTACAGCTTAAGTTGTTCAACAGTCCGGGGTCTCCGTTGTCGTATTTTTACGCTTCATAATCGCCACACATTTTCAATGGGAGACAGGTCTGGACTACAGGCAGGCCAGTCTAGTACCCGCACTCTTTTACTACGGAGCCATGCTGTTGTAACACGTGCAGAATGTGGCTTGGCATTGTCTTGCTGAAATAAGCAGGGGCGTCCATGAAAAAGACGTTGCTTGGATGGCAACATATGTTGCTCCAAAACCTGTATGTACCTTTCAGCATTAATGGTGCCTTCACATATGTGTAAGTTGCCCATGCCTTGGGCACTAATACACCCCCATACCATCACAGATGCTGGCTTTTGAACTTTTGCGCCTATAACAGTCCGGATGGTTCTTTTCCTCTTTGGTCCGGAGGGACACGACGTCCCACAGTTTCCAAAAACAATTTGAAATGTGGACTCGTCAGACCACAGAACACTTTTCCACTTTGCATCAGTCCATCTTAGATGAGCTTGGGCCCAGCGAAGTGGCTTTCGCTTTGCATTGTAGAGTTTTAACTTGCACTTGCAGATGTAGCGACGAACTGTAGTTACTGACAGTGGTTTTCTGAAGTGTTCCTGAGCCCATGTGGTGATGTCCTTTACACACTGATGTCGGTTTTTGACGCAGTACCGCCTGAGGGATCGAAGGTCACGGGCATTCAATGTTGGTTTTCGGCCTTGTCGCTTACGTGCAGTGATTTCTCCAGATTCTCTGAACCTTTTGACGATATTACGGACCGTAGATGATGAAATCCCTAAATTTCTTGCAATAGCTCGTTGAGGAATGTTGTTTTTAAACTGTTCGACAATCAGCTCACGCATTTGTTCACTAAGTGGTGACCCTCGCCCCATCCTTGTTTGTGAATGACTGAGCATTTCAGGGAAGCTGCTTTTATACCCAATCATGGCACCCACCTGTTCCCAATTAGCCCGTTCACCTGTGGGATGTTCCAAATAAGTGTTTGATGAGCATTCCTCAACTCTCTCAGTCTTTTTTGCCACTTGTGCCAGCTTTTTTGAAACATGTTGCAGGCATCAAATTCCAAATGAGCTAATATTTGCAAAAAATTACAAAGTTTACCTGTTCGAACATTAAGTAACTTGTCTTTGCAGTGTATTCAATTGAATATAGGTTGAAAAGGATTTGCAAATCATTGTATTCTGTTTTTATTTACGATTTACACAACGTGCCAACTTCACTGGTTTTGGGTTTTGTAGAAATAATATACTTTGAACTAAAATGTCAAGACTTGGACCATCAACAATCCTACTTAATATCCATTTACATTGGTATATTTCAGCTGAAAAAGTGCTTGTGGGGTTTAGTTACTGTTTTAAATAGAGACCATTACTTCTTTTTTTGTTCTTGAGGTTACACTGGTTGCTATGGAAACACTGCTTATGGAATACAAAGCAAAAGAGAGGTCACCCTAGGACAGGGTGTGAGCTCGTTCAGAAGGGCGAGCTATGCGATTAGGACCGAAGTCAATTTGGCAAGCAAACACAGAAAATAATTACAATCGGTATAATACAATGATAATACATCAGTCATTACAATACTTTTTAATAATGCGCTCACTAAGCGATTTTATAGGTATAAAATAATTTGCCCATGTATTTAAGCCTCATATCTCTTTAGTTACATGGCCTGTTATCTTCCACTATTTCTTCTCGTATTGACAACGTTATAAATAATTCTTGACCCCAATTACGACTACAGGATTTATTTTGGTACAGGAATCATAAACTGAAATTTAGGAATTTAAGAATTATGTCATGGTCAGTTGGCTCCACAAGGCAAGTTTTTGTTCAAAACAAAGTAGGTGTGTTTTCTCATAGTTCTAGAAATGTGTGGAAATAAAAGCAGGATTTTCTGGAGATGTGAATTAAACACTGTGGTTAACTGGCAAGGTTATGTGCATGACAACCCAAATTCCATGTTATCATGCATCACATTGTAATTAGCACTGTTCCTAGAGATCTCATACAGGACAGCAGATCACCAGGAACAGGGCTGGATACCGTCGATATATCATTTTCTTGTCTCTTATTTCCATTGTGGGTGTAGGAGCAGAAATACATTTATTGTCACAGTCTTTTGAATCTTTATGTGCCCCATTTTGCCTATGAAGAAATAGTTAAAACATTTTCAGAAGTTTGGATGTCTCCAGGGAGGGATCAATGCAATTAAAGCATTGTCTGCATTTCACTGGAAATCAAGGATTCCTGTGGTTGGGTGGAAGAACCGCATTCCCTATGCTCCAAATGGACACTGATGGGAGTCCTCTAAAATAATAATCAATAATATGCTGCCCTTTTGCTGGTGGGCAGCTGGCCACATTTTCATTGGAAAAAGCATGTCCTTTCCCGTTCTCCAGTGCACTAGCAGATGACGGGGCAGTAAAGAGATGGGGATACAACTGAATATTACACATTTGGAAGGGAAAGATTTCAGATCAAAATTGGATCAATCAAAGAACTAGTCTGAAGCCTGAACTCCAGGGCCAACAGACATCCTCAGTATATAATGTGCCCACATTGAGGCACAACTTCTACATGATTCAAACAATGATCCTGATAAGCCATTTTATTTTACTGATGCCAAGTCCCAAACAATTGTGCACAAGTAGTTGCATTCCTGCAAGTGCAATGAAAATAAATACAACCGTTAAACAGTTCTGCATGAGCAGAAAACATTTACAGCAAAATTTAAATGAGACATCTAAGATGACAGTTAAAAATCATGCTTCACGCATTTTAAATGATAGTTATTAAAAAGTTTAAAACAAAGACTTTATTAACTCCTCACGTAACAAACCTTTTGCATTGTATTCGAGTCGATCCATGAATATAGAAATTGGAGGCTGAGGTCATCTTATTCCATTCATTTTAAGCATAAAGAATGCAGCAGTTTATACACAGAAGGTATCCTCATATAAATAAAATTTAAATATGCAAGAAAGGAGTTTAGTGTGACTTATTGTAATAAGTGCATATGCAATCAAAAGAGTGAATATTATACCAGTGAATTGCCGTGATTAAAAGAACAAAAACAAATGCAGAAAGACAGAACAGTTCCAGAACAACAGTGCAGGTGGATATAACAAACCAATGTGGGCGTGTTTTAAACTTTTGTGGCTTTAAAAATCACAAACAAATCTGCTGCATTGACTAAGAACTTGCTAAAATTTATTGCGAAAAATCAAATTTTTTACTTTGGCCTATATTTTTGTTGAACTTTGATCCAATTCTCAAAAAACGATAGTTTTCTGTTCTGGACCTTCTTGAGTGTGACGTTCACTGAGAATTTGTATTGAACTGAAAGCCATGAAATGGATCCAAGGAACCAAGCAAGCCAGCATGCCACGCAACAAACTGAACGGACCGATATTCTTGTCAAGATCTCGGCAAAAAAAAAAAAAAAAACAATTAATGAGAGGCCTATTCTATTGCAGTAAATTAGAAAAGATGCTAGCTATTTTGACTGCAAAATGCGTCCAATTAAGTGAAAAGGCCTGCAAACCCATCAGGCTTTTCAGCACAGTCTTACGCTGCTTTCACACTGGACGCAAAACGAATTTTTCGCACGACATATTACATTTAAAGTCAATACAAAGACGCTCACGTCTTTGCATTGACTTTGAATGTAATCTGTCGTGCGAAAAATTCGAATCGCGTCTGGTGTTAAAGCAGCTTTAGGAGGACAGCCACTTATTAACTGCAGCAAGGATGTCGTGGTCTCATTTTGGAGGCTGAGGGTTTAGACTCAGCGAAAATCTCTTATATCACAAGAGTTCATTGGAAAAAATATTCCGGAGTGTTCCTAAAAACACAGTTCACACGCTGGTCTCGGTGTAGCAGACGGTTTGGATGGCTGTTGAAGGCTGTTCCCTGCTCACTCTGCAGGACCCCCGGCCGTGGCAGATCTCCTGAAGCAGTAGCAGGTTAGCCTCCTTCCACTCCCTGTATCGGACCGCGCTCAGATTGGGGTCGGCCAGCAACTGCTCAATGGTCGACAGATCTGCCTCTTTAGCCTGCATGAGGTAGACAAATCTACATCTGATGACAAATCATTCTGGAACATCTCAAACCTGACACTTAAATATCATGACTAGCACTCATATTGAATGTATCTGCAAATTTTAACACCTTATAACTTTTCACTTTTAGGTTCAAGATGAGAAAAGGCTTTTTTTTTCCATACTGTACAACAATGTCACATACATATTCTGTATCTGCAGGTCACAGCGCTTCACTGAAACTACATCACATTTGTATCGAAAAAAATATTAAAACCCAGGAAGCCATGTTTTCATGGCCACAGCATTGCATCAAACGAAAAATATCTACAACTGTATATTGTATTACAATTGTTCACCAGAAATTCAGCCCGACGTATTAGGGCTCATTGGGAACCTCTGGATCTCCACTAGAATTTAAAATTGGCCGGAAGTTTCTCAGATTTAAAAACAGCAGCTGCATTTACCAGGCCCATACATGGGTCCGTTGATTTTCCGGGGTAAAAGATATGCCAAGTAGGAGTTTTCTCATAGGTACAAGGTACGGACTCACACCCAGCTAATGCCACTTAATCATCGCTTATAACCCACTAGAATAGTTAGCCTCCATTGCAGACGTCTTATGTGGTTCGCTTTGCTGTCACACCAAAGTCTGTGCACTTGAGCAGAGATTTGTGTTCAGATAAACTATGAAATTTCTGGAGCTAGCTAATTACATATGCACATACTGTTGTGGGAGCATGGGAGTGAAGCGAACCACATAAGACGTCTGCAATAGAGGCAAACCAACACCAACGTGTTGAAAATGTTCAAAAGGAGGAATTTCCCCAGGTTTCTTAGTTATTGAAGTTTCCCGACCAAAAGTTCTTTAGCTGCGGAGCCGCACACTTCGGTCGGCACCTTGGTAGATTGACTGATGACGCAGGGCTGGTCGCTATCATTGTAAAGTCGTTTGATTACCTTTATGGTCTCATCCAACTAGCTTTTTACTCCTGATAACACAGTTCGCTTGAGGAATACACAGCAGTATTTACGGAAAGAACACTACTTCTAACTGAGGGAACATCGAGTTGTCTTTCCATACACTCGCATTTTCTCTTTCTTCGATCCGATTCTTATTTTACATAAAAATAAACGTCATTATCAATGAATTTTTTAGGGGTTTCTGTACCCACAATTTTTGTTATTTGACAGGGGTAACAGGAAAGGACTAACATATAACAAGCATTCTGAATGACTTGCAGTATTTCACATAATGCAATTACGTCACGGAACACAAAATCTTGCTCAAGTGCGCAGATGTTGGTGTGTGAGTGAAGTGAACCACATAAGATGTCAGCAATGGACGCTAATAGAATAGTATGGTGGTGTCTATCTACAGAGACCCTGCAGTCTGCCTGTATATTTTTTTATTCTTTGTAAGGGTCATTTCTGGGCATCAGGCTTTGGGCAGTGCGTATGTAGCCCCCAGCCAATAATATTGCGAATGATTGCTGGGAAGGAGGGGCCAACTTTGAATGTTGCATTCACAGACAGGAACTGAAAAATCCTGGTCAGCATACCTTCAATATCAAAGACGTAGAGGAAAAAACTAGACTGCGCACTCTCTATTCTTGGTGCATTTCGCCATGATGATATAGGCACCTGCTTCCAGTCATGGCAAAATGCATAGTAAACATAGTCAACACCCCTGGTCAGAAAAAAATGATCTAAAAAAAAAAAAAAAAGGTTGTGATAGGGCACTTTCAAATAAGGCCATACTTATAAGTGAAAGCTTTCAGAATATAACCAACATGATCAAAATCAGGTAAACTGATAATTAGAGAACTTAAATATCTATCCTTTAAGATCAGTAAAACTACAGTTTTAGAGAGAATAAAAAAAACATATTTCTGCATGGTCAGCACAGTTTTCACAGGCAACAGCGCAACAGGAACTAACCATTTTGACTCAAAAATCATATTAATCCAAACTGGTTAAAGCACTTACATGCTTTGTTTTGCCATGACTGGATGTTAAAGCCAACTTGCCACGAGAAAAGGGGCTTTGCGTAGTCTATTTTTTTTCCACATCATTGTTTAATATCATAAGTTAGTATTTGCAAGTAATTAAAGGTATGAAATGATGCTGCTCTCTAGTGGTTTACCTCAGTAATAACATCTTTTATGACAACAATGATAACTCACCTTAAGAGTGCTGTTCAGAGCTCTCACAAGGTGCAGTTTCTCATTAATGGTCTGGTCTTTACAGCGTTTTATAAAGGAGCTTCTGAAATCCCTTTTGGTCGAAGGCTTGTGTTCTCCAGTAGGAGACAGGCTGGCTTGCTTTAGATGTATATACAGTTGTTCCATTTCGTCAGAATTATCTGGAAGCTCTGAATAAAAATACAGCACTCAATTATCACACTAAGAGGCGCAACAGTGGAATCCAGGAGTACAGGCTGTACAGAATAGGCAGTAGTTTTGATTTAAAATGTCAGATATTTAGCATTTAAAAATGTCCGTTCACGATTCATGTCAGTGAAGATTATGTAAAGTGTCCTCACAATTAGCCTATATAGTGTACCAGGTGACATGATTACATATGATCATCTTGAGCAGAAGAAACTTGAAGGGAGTACCATTTTCATCAAATGACAGTTTTAATTGATTAACGTGAGTACTGGTCAATGGTGCTGTAATACGTGAGTACTGGACAACAGTGCTATAATCGCCTGCTGTATGGCATACTCACCTGATGGGGATAAAGCTGACTGTTCTTTCTGGTGCTCTCCACACAGCTCAATCACTGGTGTGTCCTGAGAGGATGGAGGGTTCTGGGAGCTTCCATCGCTGCAATTCTCACCGTCTGCCAGCAGGGGAAGCTCACCGACATACTGTGAGGAGCACAACTCGATGCCTGCCCGCTCAGGGGAGGAGCTTACGGAGATTTCCAGCCAGGACTGGCTGTGATTGGCTGAGGAGTTGTGTGACGTCGTAACACTAACTGGGGAAGGACCCCGCTGACAGGGTGAGGAGCAAAACGGTGGGAGATTTGCCTAATAGAGACAAACGTGAAGACGAAGTCTTTCAAAGACATTAAAAAGAAGTAATTTCAGAGCAGTAAAAATATCCACATAGGAATTACTTAACCAACACTAGCATTCTAATGCTGCCCCAGGAACTCACAAACATAGCTAGCACAGAATATAATGGGATGTACCTTTATTTAATCTTTTAGTTTTTTAAAAAACACTGTCAGCTGCTGGCCAACTACAGCTGAGTCATTGCAACTGGAAAGACATAATAACCTGTCGGCCTGTCATCATCCTGTTTCTGTCAGCACAAGTTCCAATACACACAACCAAGCTCATTCCATGGAACACCACAAAACTTAGGGCAAACGTACACAAGTGTGATATCTACAGAAAGTAAAAAGGTCATTACACTTCACATACTATGAATTGCTCACGTTGTGCTGTTTGGCTACAAAATTAGCCCTCTAACCTTACATCAGGAAAAAAAAACCTGAACAGAAATGCACTGTGAAGGTCATGGGACATATGCACAATTCCCCCTTTCAAAATTGCATAACACAAAGCCCCACTGAAGCCTTTCTTTACACTAAAATCTTTGGCATGATTTGTAACTTGTGATTCCAGAAAAGACAGCCAGCTGTGGCAAGTACAAATGGATGGCAAAGGTTAATACAACCCTGAAGTCTGCAAAGCTAAAATGAAACAGTATTTGCTCAACAGACTGGTAGAGTGTGTTTTCCCCAAGAGTGTAAATGTTTCTTTCGATTCGAAGCTGATCGGCGCAGGCGTTTTTCGTGTTGAGATGCTTAATTAGGCCTTAGCGCAGGCAGTAATTGTGGGGTCTAATCTGGGAAGAGAGGCGATTGGGGTGACACACTCACCGAGGCGGAGGTCTGTGCTGGGTATGAAGCGGAGTCACCCTCCCTCGGCTCAGGCTCTTCATTATCGCTCGCTTCACTGTAACAGTCTTTATTTAAAAGATACACAGAAAACAGGCTTCTGTACTCTCACAAACACAGTTGCGTACAATTTTCTGGTTCTGAAAGCAGGGAACATATTAAATTTTCAAAAAGACTTCAAACAAAAAATTTTTACATCAAAAATAATACATGAATAGAAGAGTGAATGGCTCAAAGGAACATTCGATGATGAAACATCCAATCAATAAATAGGAAGTGAAGCCAGTACATTACATGGGGTGTAAACTGCGATGCATTGATGCAAAAAGTAACCTGTAGTCTGGCGAATGAGAAGAGGGGCGACTTGTGTCAAGCTGCATTTATGCTTCCAAATGGCGTACCTATGTTCTGTGTCTATAGATGTTCTTATCAATCCACAAGAGAAAAAGACAGAAGGTTCTAAGGGAAGGACAAAAAATATCGGAAGGCTCCAGACGCTTGACAAGCCGACCACCAAAACATCAGAGCATAAATAAAATTAGGGCTCTAAATCGCGGTACGCGGTCATACACCTTCCATTTGGAATAGCTCACCTCCAGAACTTCTTTCTGATGGCTCGCTCTGTGCTGGTAATAGTTTCAGTTTACTCAGCCACCTGAAACAGACAAAATAATGCTTTTGTTTGGTCACCTTACTCTGACCTAAAAGAAATGTGCATGCACCAAGCACAATGATTTCAGGAGTTTAAATTAAACTCAGGAAGAAAGTGTTTGATTTCAGGCCAAAGTGTTGTTCTAACCACAGAGAGCCTTTGTGACTGTTCTGCACCTGTGACCGTGGCCCAGTTGTATTTCACAAGCGCATTCCCTTCATCTTAATCTGAGCTTTCATCCGCATCATGTCTGCTTGAGACCGCACTGCTGTGACCACCACTCGTCCACCGCCCTCCCTCCCTCCCTCCCCACCCACCTGGTCATCTCGCCGCTGCTCTCCGCCGCAAAGTAGAAGGTCATCGCGATATGAGGGTGGCAAGCCTTCATCGCGCTGAGAGAGAAGCAGGGCCCAGGACAGCAACAGGGGTGAGCGTGGGGACCAAAGAGGCATGAATAACGATGATGTCATTTGTATCAAGGATTCAATGACACATTCAGAACTTTTTGTTGCAATCTTTGCGCTGTCTAAGGATTTTGTACTTTGATTGTGCTAATATAGCCATATCAAACCACAGTGCAAAATGCCTCACACATAGACCTGAGGATTTCCTCAGGAGATATAGTCTAGTGGTGATGTCTAGTAGTTGGCACATGCACTGCTGAACACATGGAACAAACAGAGAAGTTTAAAAAAAGAGCTAACAGTAAAGTGTGCAGTAAAGTGTGAGACGGGGTGCAGCAGACCAGGCCATTAAAGCAAGAACACAAGTAGGAACTATAAGAGCTAAAGAAGCTGAAAGACACAAATACCGTACAGCGTCAAACGGCACAAGGCAGTCACTGGAGGCATTACTAACAGAAAACCCTCAGCTACTGAGGTGATAAATTATCTGAGCTAAGTACATAGAGATGCTTCACTAAAAAAAACTGCACAAATGGACTGTACTTTAAAAAATAAGCTATTAAAACCTTCACACTGAAACAGCCTTTAAGAAAGCAAAGAGTTCTTTGTTGTATGTTCGCTTATAAGGGTGTAAACACTTCACACAAGAAGTGTGTAAACTCAGTAGGTTCTGTGCTTCCTGTGACTGGGAGGAAGTGGTGTATGTATTAAAAGAAATAAATTGTACATTTGCATTTTTGAGAAAAGCATTTCAACCATTTGTGTATTCCTTTATATAATAGCCTACTAGGCTTCTTCAAATCACACACGCAATTCAGTAAAAATGTATGAAGCAATTTTTGACACAAGGAGCCAAACATTTTATAAAACTAAACAGAAAAAGATGATCCTTTTACATGTCACATTACCACAATATAAAGCAAATGTGAACAGTGAGGCCAACGATAGAGACAGAATCCAGTGGGAGGGAAGTAGCCGTCGGGAAAGAGTCACAAGCATCACTCTGAAACTAAACTGGAAGCGTAATTCAATATAAGCGGAGTGAACCGTCTTAGTTCTGTCTGAGTTATGCCAAAGATGCCGCACCGGATCTGTTGAATCAGTCATGTGCGAGGCTCCTGACCACAGAACTTGAAACAGCGCTACCAGAGACATCTTGAAAACTGCAATCAAGATAAAAATGCACGAAACAAATGAAGCCTGCGGTATTTGACAGCTGTTAGAGCTTATGGAAAATCACCCTTTTGTTAAATTGCATACATAGGTTTTCATTCAGATTGGGTTAAATTTATCAGAGGACCTCTGAGTTTGATGAAAAACAATACGTTATTTTCTCAGTAATTATCACCAGGAATGTCTGAAACAACAAACACGGTCAATTCAGACTGAACTAAAATCATTGAGGATAATTCACAAAACTACCTGGTGCCCCCTTCCAAAACTAATCCTGTCAAAAATTTGCTTGAGTATAGTTAAACAAAACCATATGGGGTGAAATGTACAAAAGTAGTATAATAATAATAATAATAATTATTATTATTATTATTATCATCATCAGAGGAAATGGTGCTCAAGCAAATGTGTGGAAAACAGATCTAGGACGCATAATGATAAGACGGGCGGTTTGCCGGAGAATGCGTACATCGCTTTAAAAAAAAAAAAAAAAAAAACATTGGTGCATAGTTAAGTGTCCAAGTACTGCATCTGTGATGCATCTGGAATGCTTCCCTTTGCAATGCATGCTACCGCTATAGCAGGGGGGTAGGCTACAAAGCTAGATCAGCTTGTTAGCGACGTATGTTGAGCCTGAAGCTAAGGTTTTCAATGTCACATGGGTGGCTCTCTTTTAACCTGCCATGGTAACTGATAGCATCTCTAATTTTGAGTTTAAGGTTTGTCGAGCCAGCTTGCGCAAAGAAAGCCCAGCTATAGTTGAACTTGCTTCATAATACACCCTTCAGGTCTAACTAATTGACATTGGGGAAACTGCGTAGCAGCCGTTGATCGCCTTCGCTCGCCTACGTTTTACTTCCAGTGTAGTTTCGGGGTCAGAGTCTCTCGTCTTTCCTCATCATTCTCCAACATGCACAGACATGACTATTGACATTTTATTGATGTTAAAGTATTAATTTTAAGAATGCTTACTGCTTCCTCTTGCACTCCACAGCCTGGTCAATTGTGAAATCCGCTAGGTTTATGTACCCATCAGCCTTCTCCGCCTATAGAAAGTGGGAGCATAAGTTCAAGCGTGTGCTTGAACATTTAATTCGTGCGCATCGCATAGTGTTTGAGTGAGGTCTTTTGAGGCCACAATCGTTACTTCCTTTGTTGTTTTCATAAGCCATAATTTTTCAGTGGCTGAACTGAACTGATCAACACGTCATATGCTAACCTCAAACACAAATTAATCGCCTCCTCTTTACACCCCCACTGCCAAAATTGTAGCCAAATTGTATCATCCTCTCACACAACGGCACCTCGGCAAACTGTGTGATGAGGGCGGACACTGTATCATACAGCTGTGGTAAGCACAGTTTATCTTTAGCATTTTCCTTCCAGCAATGTTGCCTGACTGGAAGCATTGGCCGCAGTCCCTGACTCACCATTTGACTGGAGTACCAGTAAAGAGAGGTCTTCTTCAGCACAAACCAGTACTTCTTCCATTTGCTCCCCAGGAAAGCTTTTCCCTGCTTTTTTCTGCAGAGCCAGCCCTGGCAGTCCACTGAACCCAGGTCCTTTACGGAGATCCTTCTCCGGCTCATCTTCGCATCTTCTGTGAAAAGAGGTGCACTTAAAAAGGACCAGCAAAGAGTGGGAGTGTGTTTACTATACAGTAACTGAGCTGTGTACCTTCCTGTGATTGAGCACACAGTATCTGAGTATACAGAGTAACCACGGGTCCTGGGCTGGTAAGTCAGTCATAGAGTGCAGACCACTGTGACCAGCTACAGAGCACTAAGATCACCTCAATGTAAAAGAGACAATAAGAAAACTATTTCAGTACAGTAGGGCTTAGCGATATCACCTAAAATTTATCTCAAGATATGTTTACTCAGGCTACCTGTCTAGATCAGAGGTGGGCAATGAGGGCCGTATCTGTCCCCGGTTTTCACACCAACTTCTGGCCTTTAATTAGTTGATAATCTAAATTAGCCAAACTATTTCTGAAATCTGACATTTCAGGTGCATTTCTTTAAATTACCATGAATGGCCAACAAAGACTGTTCTCATCTCCCCACATAAAATTTTTTTCTTTGATCTAATCTTTGCACAAATCTATATTTGTGTGTGCAATCAAATAACTCAATTAGTCAGGGTAATTGATAGAAATAAAAACCTGCATACACACCGGCCCTCCAGGACCGGAATTGCCCACCCTTGATCTAGGTGTACCGTTTTGTCTGTCTATCTATCTATCTGTCTGTCTGTCTGTCTGTCTATCTACCTATCAACTACTGTGAGAATTGGGAATTACCCAGAAGCGCTTGGGTATCGTGACATGAGGAATGAGGCTACGCACGAGGTCACTACCTGTTTCCATCTTGGTCAAGGATAGCCCAAGTGTATGCTTCCTTGATGCCTAGTTAAAATTTAGCTAAGTATATACTTTTTCTCCCAATTTCAAATTGGCATGGTTTAAACGAAGTACAACCATCCAATAAGTTGGGTCCTAGCTTGATTTAACAAGTGACAAATCAATCAGACAGGCTGAACCAATTGCAAAGCAGCTCCAGGCATCCCTCATGTCCAGCCATGTTTTCAGCGCATGAAAGCATCAAACTGTTTTCTTTCTCTCGCTGTGGACAAAATGGACAAATGCATAACATGGCCCATATTTCTTGTTAACGTATTAACCACGTATCGCCCACTCGTACACTTCCATTAAATTGAATGAATCCATTTTATGCCACATCATTTTGATGTATGCAACATCAGAACAACCTGGCACCAAAATGAAAATGAGCAAGATTGTTACTAGCCTTAGCCTCAAACTTCATAGACAAAGACTAAGATTCAGGTAAAAGTAACCTATTTATGATTGCAAAATGAGAGTCAATCAGGCAAGCAATCTTAGTTTACATCAGAGCGCCCAGGCTACGTATTACTCAACAAAACTAAAGTTTTTTTTTTTTTTTTAAATGAATAAAATTGAAATGGCACTGTAATAGTGCCACAATACCTAAATCAAATCACTGGTTGCACAATATTGCTGCATTAAGCCTCATAATTTCTGTAGGAGATACAGCCAAGCCGGGAGCACTCAATATAGCATGTGCACAATTTAACGGGCAGAATGAATAGAAAACTTCACAAAAACACACAGTGAAATTTCTTTGGACCTTCACTCCGAGGAACTAAAACATAAAATAATGAAGTGGTCGCTGCCGGATTCACTCGCTTATTGTTTGAGAACCAATAGCAATCGCAGAGGTCGCGAATAAAGAGTATGTAGAAAATCTCCTGCCACTGTCTGAACTAATTTTAGTTTCACAATCGACTGGCCACAATTCACTTCAATATGATTAGTTCAACTGGACCTGTTGCAGTTCCACCACCATTAAACAAATAATATTGTTGTTCATAAAATGACTCTCTCTTCAACCGTCTTAGATCTGCATGGCATCATACCAGCCAGAAACACACATTCATGCATGCATATTTAAAAAAAAAACCACAGGCACAAGGTAAAAATAACAACAGAGCTCATAGGTTACCCACCATGACCCACTCAGGGCTTACTGCCAGCCAAGAGCATCCATTTCTTGCCGTTTGATCGATGCACTGGTTTCCGCGGGCTGAGATCTTGGATTAAAATTAGACTTCAGAGCAAAGATCCCAACCTCAAAGAGCCCGTCACACAGTGCTGTCAGGGTGGAAAAAACTTGACCTGTCTTACCTCGGTGTTTCCTCTGGGTCTTCTGACAAAATGACGCCTACGGGGGAGACAGAGGGCAGGAGAGGTGGAGAAGCCAGCAGATCGTAGGGTGCAGCTGTCCCAGGACAGTGAAGTCACCAGCTCACAGCTCAGCGTGACAGCTTAATCACACACCCCCAGCTGCCCGAACCGCCCCCCTCAAACCCCACTGCCGAGCATCAATCGACTGGAACATCCTGTTTCACACACATCTCACCCCGACCAAGTCCTCTCAGCATGTGACATTTCTTTTGTACACAGAAGCGCAGTCACTCGCTCTCTCTCTCTCTTGCTCTCTCTCCCCCTCTCTTTCTTTCTCACATTCGCTTCCCCTCACTCACACACACGTACAGAACATGCTTGTTGCTACAGATCTTCGAACTGCACCCGTGCATGATGTTCAATACAGCCATTCTTTGATGGTTCCGTTTCAAAAGCAGAGGCTACATTGGATTATCAATTCACACAAAAATGATGCCTTTCTTTTGGCATGTTCCCTGTGCACAGAGGTTGCAGGTGGGGTTACACGCAGAGAACGCCGCAGGTCTCCATTCAACAAATGTCAACGTGGTCTCAGACAGATCGACGAGTTTGCTAACAACTCCTTATCATCAAGTTAATTTGGCACATCTTGGCTGAAATTTATGAGGGATTGACAGCGCAGCTGTTACAAAGGCCTTCTTTGGCCAGAATCACATTAAAGCACTGGAAAGGGTTCTACAAAGATTTACGCAGATTGAAAGATGAGTAATAATTGGTCAGTTTCAAGAAGATTGGAATATCTATATACAGCCTACTGGGTCATAAAAAACATTTTCGGTTTTCATTGCTGAGCTTGTATCAAAGCATTAATCTGTAATTTCAGGACATGGCACCAACAGAATAGAGATAAGTGTCATGCATGGCACATAGACTTTCTTCTGGGATGTCTAATGCACTGATGAATGCAAGGTCCTGTTTTACATTGCCTTATATGTTGATAACTTCTTCATAATATATTTATATCTAGTCAGCTGACGTGTCTTTGCGGTGGAGATGAATAGCAATGACATGCAGAGCTGTCTTTTTCATTCAACAAAATAACACTGCTTGTTCATCAACATTTAGTGACCTTCAGTGGCATTTAGTCAGCTCAGTTTAGTAAACCTTCCTTCCAGTAAACAATGATCATGAAATTGACATTGCCGCAATGAAAGGCACCTCGCTTGAATGTGAGAAAATGGCATACCTTCTGCATAATCAAGGAGTGATATCCTGCCATGGGATAATCAAAGATAACAGGAAAATCAGCTTGAGGCCTGTTAGACAAAGCTCGAATTCTTGCTTTGCTGGATAGCTTAGATCTTGCTTGGAAAAAAATTTTAATTTCCCGGAGCATGATGGTGGTTACCTTCTTCGCAAGTTACATTGTCATGGTTACTTAAGCGGTGACACTAAACTGCTCTGAAACAGGTTATGTTCAAGGTCTGGTGAGTAATGTCTACTGTAATCTGATGTAATTAAAGGGGATCCCTGACACTCGTCCAACACTAGAACAGTGAAAGCATTGACAAATGTCTCAAGTCATCATACAAAGCCTAAGTGTTTGGTGTGAAATGCTCAATTTGAAACATTCAATACATTTTACGGAATAAAGAACCAGGTTTAAGAGTGTAACGCAGTCAATAAAACTACCTAAAAATAAAAGGGATTTACCAGAAACACTGACAGTAAGGGTATTTGTGGGAATGCAAAATTATTACAATTAACAGTGTTAAGGTCCGACACTTTTTAGCCTGATATACACCACCTGGATTTCACTCAGCAAACAGGTTAGAACCCTCCACTGGATAATTGCTGCAGTGATTAATGCGCTCACTAGCCACTTCATGAGTTACACCTGTACCAGACCTGCTAACAGAAACTTATTTGAGTAGCTACATTCAGCTCTGTGCCCCATGCACAAGAAGGTAGGTACTGGGGCCATCCCCCCGCCAAAAAAAAATTTAAATAAATTAAGGGTGGTCTCAGGTGCATTCGGAGCACATTTTAAGCAGGAAGTAAGGCCTAACTCAGTCCTTTTTTCAATAATTCAATACAAGTAATACTCAATGATTCATTTGGTAAACATCTTTTACATACATATAAGAAGTACATGATTTGCTGTTAATGTCTAGAGAATGTCAATAAGTTTTACTCAAGACATCAGTTTACTCTTGGGCTGTTTCACAATCAGGGTACCACATGTTGTTTCACAGTCACCCAATATTGAAATCTGGGCATCACTTGTCAAGTGCATTCATGTTTTAGCACATACATGTAGGGATATAACTCCAGAACAGAATATTAGACCGACGGCACACGTTGCAGATTTTGAGTTAACGCACCACGATTAAGTAGTTACCTCAACTGAGCAACTTAATTTGAGGGGAGGACATTTTTTCACGGCAGTAAACATTCACATATGCCTACCATAATTTGCAAGCAATTAATGATGTATTGTGTTCCAAAAAGACCAGGCTCATAATACCTAAGTGCCATGATATTTTGAGTTTTGCATTTGAATTAATTTACATCAACATCTGTTTTGTTTTTTTTTTGTCCGGAGCAGAGATACTTTTGACGGACAGGTATAATCTCAACACATACTGTATACCTCAACATGTACCCAGACTGCAATATTTCATTATGATATATTTAGTGCAGTGAATTGTCTTTGTGCACGACATGAAACAAATTTCCCTGCCTTCGTAAACTTTTGGGACGAAAAAAACCAAATTAAATAAATGGCGGATAGCCTAAGCCTATATGCTTCACCTTTTTTTTTTTTGCAAGAAAACAGTTTTTTGGCTATTTCTATAGCATAAGGTAAATACGCATATTGATATTAACCCTTTGAGTGCTGAATACATTTTCAAGGAATTAAAAATGTAGTTATCCTGAGCTGTTAAAAACCTGTCATGTGGCAACTTAGCAGCTCCCTCAAGAGCTCTTTTAAACAAGTTGCCACATGATAGGTTTTCAACAGTGTCTGATTTCGATATCTTACATCACTGGGCAACTATAGTTGCCCACGGCGCTGAAAGGGTTAAGAAATTGAGTTAAATTGGAGTACACCTGCAATAGTGAAGTGCAACCATCAAAAGGGGTTTATTAAGCTATAATATGTCTTTTAACATAAGATAGTGAGCGCGTACCCTACACTTCAAACATATTTCATTGATGGCTGATTGGAAAGTACAACCCCTGAAATGTAAAAATGGGCCGATGAAAGTTATTAACCGGCTCATCTATGCGGCGACCTACTTGAATTAACCCCAGTGTGGGCAGTCCACCACTGGTTGCATCTGTGGTCATGGCTGGGAAGCGGGGTACGTGGGACGTCAGCAACTAGATCGTTGCTGATGATAAAATAGGACAACAGAAACAGTCCCTCTGACGAAAAAACGCTACATTGCAAATTTTGCAAAGCAAAAGCAGATTTGCTTCACACGGTCACTGTTTTTGCATCACAAATTGCAATGCAATACCAGACATTTTGGATCCTGAATAAGTAGTCCTTTAACATAGCAGCTCGCGTGTCTTCAGCTTCCTGTGCCTCGCCTATGCTGCTGGAGGACCTGAGTTGCTCTTCAGCCCGGACATCCAAAGCATGAATGACTGGTTGGACACAACGTGGAAGGTCTCAGAACAGCTGGGTTAGCTTATGGGCGAACATCAAAACGGAGATCGCAAAGAAACGTGGCATTCTGGGACTCGCCCGGCTGCCTCCATGAGCAGGTGTGGTTGCGGTGCACCCCTCAAAACGTCCCGGTCTTCATGGACGCCTCCCCAGACGGGTGACTGGGTGGTTGGGCTGGGACTTATGGCCAAGCCAGTATGGGAGGTATGCAGCCAAGCTCCCCCACCACATCAATCTGATGGAACAGAAGGTGTTGCACCATTTTGCTATGCAGCTGAGTGGGAAGCACGTCATGATGACGTCAGAAAACACCACAGAAGTGGCTTTTCTCAACAGACAGGGAGGTGTCAGATCTCCTACTTGACTCAAAATCACAGTATCCATTCTGACCAGGGCAGATCTCCATCTCTATTCCCTGAAGGCCCGCGATGTGCCAGGGTCCCTAACCACAAGGGCAGACAGTATGTCCAGGAGGGGGTCCACCCAAGGAAGAGTGGGGCCTTTCCCCGAACAAAGTCAGACAGATCTGGCAACGGTTCTTGCAGCCGGTGACCGAACTGTTTGCGAGCAAGGAGAATGCTCAATATCCTCTCTGGTTCTCCCTGAGGGCAACAGACATCACACACCCCATTATGGATGGAAGCACCAGCCCGTTCGGTATGGCCCCGGGCCTATCGTATGCCATCCCACTCTTGTGAATGACAATGCAGCCTCTCCACAATGTCCCAACACAGCAGCCTTCAGTGGTGATAGTGGCACCAGAGAGTCCAGGTGCCAGGTGCTTCCAGGCCCTGGTTCCAATAGTGGTGGCGGGTCCATGGTGTTTGCTGCAGCAATTATGGTAGACTATGACAAGTTAAGACAGCCTCAACAGCAGGATCTATCCACTGGTGAAGTGGTTTCTGTGAGGGGCCCACAGGCTGAGGTCCTCCATTTGATGCTTTGACCCTCATTGAGATCTTCAGACAGTGCGGGATGGTCTACAGGGTCCACCTTCTGAACCACAGGGTCAAATATACTTGGACGTATGGTCATCCAAAATGGCACTCCTTATAGTCCTGACGTCGGCCCCATAGGGCGGTTAACTTGTTGGCCTAATCTGTATATCCTACTTCAAAGGTATATCAGTGTTGATAGGGGGTAAGCAGAACTAATGCTGAATCTGTTCTGGCCCAGAGTCTTCATCTCCTCGTTCTGGTCAAAAGTCATGCGCTGCGGGCCTTTGTCCCCCTCCTTATGCTGACCGGGAACAGTAGCTCCTTCTCACTCTGTCCCCTAGAGTGCACTCTGTTTTTATCTGGAATGCAAGGCGGTTTTCAGGAAATTCAACCAGTCGTTCATGTGCCACCAAGGTCGGGCTCAGGGAGACCCCTCAGCGAAATGGCTCGCTCTCTGGGTCTGTGATGTGACCTGCAGAAGTTATGATGCAGAGGACTGCTCTCCCAAAGGGAGTCTGAGGGCGCACTCAACCAGGGGCATTGCGACCTCTTTTGCACTTTTCACGGGTGTCTTAGAGGGGGACATCTGTTTGACCACTTCTTAGTCTTCTACTGTGAACTTTGTGCTGTCATATCTCAAGGACATGTCTACTAGCTAAATGTCTCATTCAGTGCTTGGTGCACTGTCTGGGGAAATGTCATCAAGTGTAGACTGCAGTGTTTCTGTTATGGTTCCAGCTATTGTTCAGATTTTAGCAGTCTGGTGTGAGATGCTTGGGCAGATGATGGTGGACTGCTCTGTTGCTGTTTTTTTCTTGATTGTGGCTAAATTCTAACTATCGTTGATACTGAGTATATCACATCCCTAAGACCTTTTTGCCTTAGTTTTCAACCAATAGTGAAGTACTTTAGAGGGCCGAGCACATAAAACATAGAAGTTACCCAAATGTTACCCCAATTTTATATGTATGTGCAGAGCCCTCGAGCAACAAGCCCTGCTGACCCCAGCTCTTTGCAGCTTGGTTTTAAGGGAGCTAAGCAGGGAGGGCACAGTGCTTACAAAGGGTGTAGGGCATTATATGGATGCCATCCCCCTCTTGGGTCTATTGGGTGGTTAGTGCATTTTATTTTCTCAGGGATTAAGGCAGGGTCTTGTAAGGGTAAACCAATGGCAAAGCCCATTAAGGAGATACGCACATACAGAACTGGGGTTACGTACCGTAAACTATTTTATTTGCATGCGCCTAAGTACTCTGAGTGCACAACCAACACTGACATCAGGGGTGTTCCATCTTATCCGTGAAGGGCCAGGGTGAGTGCAGGTCTTTGTTGCAGCCCAGGGTTACATCACCTGATTCAACTAAAGTCATCAGGGGGTTCAATCAAGACCTTGATCAGCAGAAGCAGGTATATTAATGTTGGGCTGTCACAAAAACCAGCAGCCACACTGGCCCTTTATGGATAAGATTGGACACCCCTGACCTCCATTTTGCTGACTGCATTTGTTTGGTTTACTGAAGCTGAATGCTAGTTCTTAGCCTGGGTCTGTCAAACTATTCTTCATTGCAACAGGCTCCTGAAAACAGAAGAACACTAGCCTAACGAGCAATGTGTGCAGGAAAATCATTTCCAGCCCTCAATAAAACATGGCAGAGAATTATAATGTGAACACAACTACAAATTTAACAAACTTCAGCTGTCCCTGGAGGGACTGGTTTACTACGTCAACAGAGGGTTCTTGACAATAGAAGAACCAAATATGGAACAGAGCAATGCAAAATTACGATAAGGCCACCCACTTGTATTATTATTTTTCTTTAAAATGCTTAAAGGAACTGCATCACGATTACTGTATACATGCTCTCAACTTTGAACGAAGTAAATCCGATCAACTGCAAGTCAAAATCTAGAAGGTATTTTTCTTCTTCTGTTATTATTGGCAATGGCTGACCACCTTACATTCTATGTATCCCTTGGCTACAGCTTAAAATAGCGCATTGAATCCTCGAATTTCCATAGAAAGATGCTTAATATGAAAAGCATAATGCCAGAGTAACTAAAATATATAAATATAATGCAAAACGAAGACGAACTGGCTAGGATGGAATCAGATTATGATTTGCAGTCAAGCAGATTCACTTTTTTTGGATGTACGTTCTGAGCGTGCGCAGGAATCGTGACACAGCTGCGAGCATACTATTTCGAACTGCTGATATCAAAGCCGGCTACATGCATGCGGCAAAAGCGAGATGAACTACTTGGAAGTAGTGAAAAGGGTAGTGCAGCACTCAATCAAGCGTTTGCCACACTTTCCAAAAAACAACCATATACTAATTAATTAGAGCCATCAACGCCTGCTTGTTTACTTAAAATATAAACAACACACCTGTACTACTTCTGTTAAATTTAAGGCAGTTGCTACGGGTACGGCTGTTTTCCAATGCATTTCAATGTAGGGAGGTACGGCAGTCCCAATTTCAAACCCTGCCCTAACATAACCCTGACCCTAACCCTTCCTCTAACCATAATCCCTAATCCATATCCTAATCCTTTGAAATCGACTGCCGTACCAATAAAAACTGCCGTATCTCAAGACGTTGCGTAAATTTAAACCAGGTCACATGTAGACTTACCATTATCCGTGATTTTAGATTTCGCATTCTGTTGTAGAATACTGGCTGTATACGTTCTCTATAATTGTCAGCTACGATCACCCCTTCCGGGTTTAGGGAAGCCAAACTGACCCGCTCAATCTTACGGGTGACACGAATCGCAGTAAGACATTCAGATGGGTTGGCAACCTGTCTAAGACGTGGGTCTAAGGACGTCTATGAATTTGGCCCGTTTCCCGTCGTGCTTACACGAGGACATTGCCATTTATTCCTTAGCCCTTGCTTTTTTGGGAGTTGTAGGTCATAATGTTAGAAAACACGATGCATTGGGGGAAAAAATGAATACACGTTCCCTCAAGCGTAAACTTTTACATTCCGTAACAAAACAATCTTGGCATATCTATATTGAACGCTGAGGGTCGCTCTTTCGCCTCTTTCCCAGTTCACTCACTCTCAGTGTATGTGAGTCAGGTAGCTCTCCTAGAAACATAAATCGAAACTGGTGATTTTGGTGTTAACTGTCATGAAGTGCTTCCACGCTTAGATTTTCCATCACATCGAGTGTTACGAGTGACGCGCAGGGCGTCTCGTGCTGTTTTAAATGGAACTGTGATTATGTTACTGAAGGGGTTAAATGCGTTTATGCTCAGACTAAGGTCTATCTTTATCCTATATGACCACAATAATGTTTGGGGGCTCTCAGATGGCTCCTCATCCCTGCTTGGCACAAAATACTAAAAATACTAAATAAATGACAGGTGCAAATGGTGCCTCACTCTCTTCCTCGCAAAACATTTTTGAATGCATGGAAGGTGGAGGGCAAAATATGTTCAAGGACAAAAATCAATATAAATCCACAAGATCATTGAAGCTAAGAGAATGATAGACTGTGTCACAGAGCCCAATCAGTTTGGCCCTTCCTGCAAGTGTCTGCTGTTTGGTTTGTAAAAGGAATAGTTGGACCCATTGTTATTCCACATTGCCTCATTATCACTCGGCACATCATCTTTGAAACTTAATGCAGATCTTGTCAATGCCAGTAGTCTGTGATACGGACAGTGTCAGGTTTTTACTTTTATTTATATGATTAGACTAAAATTAGCCAGTGTTAGACTGTGATATTTACAGAAATCTGTCCTATAACTGGGTTGCTGTCCACTGTCATGGCAAATACTGTTGACAAGACTCATTGGTGATTGGTGAGGATGAGTCATCCTTTGTCATTTGATGAAATGATAAACTAAGCAACGGCCCCTCATCTACCATTCATAGTGTCTTGTCTTTTTATTTTGACATATATGTCTATAAATCCACGACTGCGATCATTTAGTGGACAGATTTACAGTTTCTTGTCAGAAAAAATAGGGAAAAAATAAACTAATAAGTTGCGATAATAATATGAGAGGTAGAAGGTAAAAAATAGCAGATGCATTTCAGTGTTCTGCCTGTAGGAGGCACCTTGTATCAGAGCAGAGCTGCATGAAAACAGGTCGGCCTTTGTGCAGCAGCACTCCCCCTGAGGGAGGAGGAACCTGGGTGCACTACTGACCTGACAGCTGTGCCTGTGAGTGGGGGCTGAGGTTGAGGTGGGGGGGACTGAGGGAGAGAGAGAGAGAGAGGGGGGGTAGATAGAGAGAGAAGGATAGATATGGGTGGCAGGGTTGGGGGTGTCCCACAGTCACACTGCACGGGCAGCTGCAGTCCCAGTCATTAGCATTCAGATCTTCGGTGAATATCTAGCAAGTGAGTTAACAAAAAAACAGAAAAACACACTAACCTCATTGTTGGTTCATCCCCCTTGATATTCCTCTTCACTATTTCAACTTTTTAACGGGCCCAGATAAATGTGGACTGGAACACTTGCGCCAGGCATTCCCTCTAAGCTGCTTTTGTTTTCATAACAGCATTATCCTTATCAGCCGATTGACTCACTGACTTATTACTGTTGATTTCCTCAAAGCCCGATATGCCATCATGCTCATCTGATATTTTGCAGGTATTAGTGAATGTCAGCATCCAACCTCAGAACGACATTAGCCACCTCCAAGGGCCAAGTTTTACTTACATTTATGTGCTGGCTCAAATCCAAGTTTTGGGATTTGTGTGGCATTCAGCTATTTATGCTGAGAGTTAGGGACAGATTTGACAAACTGTTCTTATATCTCAGGATAAAGCTACTCAAGTCAATATATTGAATAGTTTAAGACGCTGAGACTGTGAAGCCTTATGTCAGCTCACATCACCGTCTCACCCGGCAGTTTGAGAGAATTAACCCTTAGAGTGCTGAAGACTGGCTATAAAGCACTATAGTTGCTCAATGATGTAAGACATGATGATGTAAGATATCAAAATCAGATGTTGTTGAAAACCTTTATGTAGCAACTTGTTTAGAAGAGCTCCCGCAGGGGAGCTGTTTTAAACAAGTAGCCACATGATAGATTTTCAACAGTTCGAGATAATTACATTTTTAATTCCTTGAAAATTTATCCAGTGCTCTAAGGGTTAACAACATAGCACTTGTTTCGCTTCAGCATTCAATTCTCACGCTATCCGCTTCTCTTTTTCGGGAGTCTGGGCGACCAAGGCGATTCGGTTCCTGCTGGGCTCTTTTGCCCCTCTGTGACATGAAAGTGCGATTTACTGCCAGCAACTCCATAATTAATCTGCCAGTGTGCGTAGTGCACACTGTGTTTTAACAGGGACACTGATCCTTCTTAATTGCGGGCTGGAATTTGTTTAATTCGACCAAAGCTGAAGGTGAACTTTGCTTAAACTCTGTGGGAAAGCTTAAGCGCAGGACTCCAAGAGCCTAAACAGGTTTGCACACAGTTAAAGACAATAAAAACTGTTACAAGCGTTTTAGTCCCGAACGACCAATTAAAATCTTGTTTTTCTTTAAATAGAAAGATTAGCTAGTTTCAAGCAAACATTTGCCTGACAAGTGGAATGTTCTTGTCTCATTGGTAAGTCTTGAACTGAAGCGAACCATCATGCAGCATCGGCAGTATTGTCCTCTTCTTTGGCAAAAAAAAAGGAGGGGAAATAAGCTTTTGAAGTCTAAATATACTAAAATGCTGGTTGAGACAGATTGATTTCTGTTTGTTTCTGAGGAGCACTTATTGTGCTCAGTTCCAGGAGGTCTCAGCCCACAATATCTGATCTAGGATCAGCCCTTGGTGATGACTTTCTGGACTGTTCAAGTGCTGGAAGTGTCCTCATTTACATTTCATATGCGCACGCTGGTACTTTGTTCTGACCGCAACTAGACATGGAGGATTTTCATAAGCAGTTAATGAGTTTTAATTTGGTGAATTTCATGTTTAGGGCACTTAGTTGGAAGTGGTGTTGGTGGGCTAGTAGGCTGTGATCTTCCCTCTGGTGGAATAATCCCCAATGCCCCAGTGCAGGGATGGGGACACTGTACTGAAGTAGACACCGTCTTTTGGATGAGACATTAAACCGAGGTCCTGACTCAATGTGGTCATTAAAGACCCTATGAGAGTCTTTGACAAGAGTTGAGAGTTCCCTGGCATCATGGCTAAATTCCCAATCTGGCTCTTTCAACCTGCCACCTAATCATCTCCTGATCTAATTGGCTATGCAACTTGTCCTCTCCCTCTCCACCTCATCCCAAGAGGGCTCCCTTGAAAAAGAGATATGAATCTCAACAGGACTTCCCTGGTTAAATAAAAAGATTATTTACCCTCCTGAGCCACATTTGACAGATGTCGTCAGACACAACTGCATATTACAGGGAAAAAATTCAACCAACCAAACTGAATCAGTAGGTTCCTAGTTGGTTAAACAATGTGCTTATACATGGTCACAAAAACCAACCATTTATTAAGCAAGCAAATAAGAATCATACTTTGTGTCATGTTTATGTTATTAATTTCTCGTCATTTATTTTGAAAGAACATAAACACTTGCGTTCAGCAATCGAATTTGGTGCCTACTGATTTTTCAGGGTCCAATTTGATCTTTTCAAAAATCTTGTTACCTGATATTACTTGAAATATGGAAAAAAGAAACAAATATATTGAAGGGTCTTTTCTGTCCCATGGGATGCATAACTCTGTCAGAATGTGACGTAAGAAACTGCTTTAAACAAGAAATGTACCCAATTGATACAATTTCACTGCTTGTTAAAATTGTACAGTTAAAATAGTGGTTGGATGAAAGACAAGCATGCACAGGCAGCACCAGAACCGAGTTTTGGAACCACTGAAGAAACCGTCTATTTCTGCATCTGATTTCTGGTACCGTTGCTGGGTTTTGTTGCACTGAGACTCCAGACTTTTCCCTCTACTCATATCAGATCAGAACCAAAATTCACATGACAATGGAAACTGCTTGAATCAATTGCACTTTTATTTTAATATACCATTTTTAACAGCATTACAAAGGCAGTTGTGGTACAACACATAAACATACAAAGTTTCTCAATATGAATATTTTAATACTGTACTCCTGTAAGACTCATCATCTGACCATTTGTGGCCCCAATCGGTGTATTTATCCGGGCAATCATGCCCTCTATTTTCTAGGGAGGCCAACAACCCCTGAGGTTTACAAGGCTAGTCAGCCACAAACGAGTGAAACAAACGTAACTTTCTCACAACATTGTGATATGAGAGTTATTGGTTAGGTGCATCGATGCGCATGTGAGGGATCTGTAACAGTAATGAATGCATAGCGCAGTTTCCCCTTTCTCCACATCTGCTGGTTATCTGAAAAAAAGACATTTGGAGCAGCACAGCTCCAGAACACCTGAACACTGTGACTAAGGACACAGGCAAAGGGACAGTATCAGAGCCCACTGAGGACGGGGACAGAAAAACCTAGACCAGCCTGCTTTACACCAATGATAAAGAGGCCAGCGACATACCAGGACTCCATCACATGTAAGGTTAAGGGTAACAGTACTGTGTAATGCAAAGATCTCCCTCTCAGATCTCCTCTCAGATCTTTCTGGAACCTGTTTTCCTCCGTTTCAGTGTGGACAGGGAAAAACGGGTCTTGGCTTGTGACATCAGAGTGTGTGCACCATTTAAAAACTTTAAGGCTTGCGATTGGGCTGCATACATTTACTCATACATTAAACTATATCATCGCCCTGCCAGTTTGGCATGCTTTTGACAGCGTTTTAATTATGTTTTCACATCATTCTGCAGACAAATTTTTTTTTTGGAAAGTGAAGGAGGGAAAGAAAGCCCCATTTTTAAAAATACACATGTAAATGTGGACTAGGTCACAGAGGGGCACTGTATCTGCTGGTTTTTAAACACGTCCCAGCACTGAAGTGCTTAAGTCACTGATTGGCTAGAGAGTCCATACACATTGTTTCCAAGGCTTACATTAGCTGCTGATAGAATGGAAATCCAAAAAACCAGCAGAGATGGAAGTTCTCAAGGACAGGAATTTAAGCCCCTGGGGCAAAGGCATCCGTACTGCACAGCTAACGAGAGGCCACCATGGGCAGTGTCTGCGTTCGCAACAAAATGTAATAGGTAACATAAAATACACAACAAACTGAAAAAAAAAAAAAAAAAAAAAAAAAAAAGCAAATCTCTCACTAGCGTTAAACTGCATGAGGTACATTTACTAGGAAATGCATAGCATGGGGTTTTAAAAAAAAAAAAAATTAAACGGGTCTCAAATACTTTGGCATATCAAAATCAAAACACCTGTACACGCTCAAGATTCCAAAAAACAAATGAGTCGATAAAAACAAAATGAATAACTTAATTGTCACACATAGGAGAGTTTTCTCCCATAAAAAAGGCAAGTGTTTCTAGACCTGAATGAGTTTTTCCTTTTCATTCCGGAGAAGTGAAAAGTAAGACATGGCAGAGCTATAGCTGCCTCTTCCATCTCTCTCCATGCTTGCGTAACCCGATAAACAGTGACTTTATTCACCGACTCCTCCGGTCTTCTCAAAGGGGCTTCTGTGGGACCCACAAATGATCCGAAAGGAGCTGAAATGCACCAAAAGGGTTCTAACGGAACAACCCAGCTCGGTTTAGAGTCCAAGCGCGTCCCCGACGTTCCCCGCACCAAACTGCGGGGGAACAGGGGAGAAGAGGCACTGAGTGTGGGCACAAGGTGGCCGGTGACTGGGGGCGGGGGGGGACCTAGCATGAGCGACATGCTAATGGGTCAGTAGCTTGAGTCGGCTGATCAAGTTGCCCAGGACCGAGGATTCTGTAGCTGGCGGCTTGGCGGCCGGAGCAGGGGGGCTCATTTTGGCCGAGTCCTCCTGATAAGGGATGGTGGCGCTGTTGTGCAGGTCGATGAGGCAGCGGCTGCCTCGGATGTGGTCCACGCCCCGCGACGCCAGCCTGGGGGGAGGTGGGAAGGGCGGGGCTTCCTCGGCGATGGCGGGAATTCGCTCGCTGCTCAGGTATCTGTGCAGGCCATTCTCTCCTGCAGAGGACAAAGACCGCCGTCTTACTATGCAAGCACTCGAGCGCCAACGATGCCGTAACTACTGGCCATAACACATGGACACTGCTATCACTGCTGTTAGTTTTCATGCAAGTTTGCCTTAGTCCAAGGTGTAGCACACAACGCTGTCACAAACGAGAGCAGGCTAACTCTCGGCATGCAACAACATAAAAGCAACACCTCATTGCGGTAGTTTGGCCTGAACTGAAAGAATATGTGCAATTCAGAACAAAACAATTTTTTCTCTGCGTGCCAGAGCTACAGCTTGACCTGGATTCACATTCGCATGAATGGTCTGCTCAGGCGGTGGCTTTTGCAAGTAAAATAAGGATAACTTCTGGTACATCAAAACTTGTTTTAAGGACATAGTACACACCTGACAGATAAATAACTGACTTCGCGTGTATTAATTTGGTTTATTAGGTGATTTGTTCGTACAGAATTCTAGAATTATGTTTTTAAAGACAAAAGTGATGACATGGCTACCGCAGGCCATCTGGGTACATGAAAGTTGTCAACAGGCTTACGCATGGGGCAACACTATTTGGAGGGGAATGCATAAGACTGACATGAAACAATCATAACCACGACATGACATCTGCCATGAACATGAAGGAATCCTTGTCAATGTTTATGGCCGTTGTCCTTCAGGGTCATTCAGTTTATTATGTCATTTTAAATGCAAAGTTGACACTGTTTGGAATCGTCTCTTTTTATGACAAATTCATATTAACCAAAATGCCATGAGCGGTCAATATTTTAATCCTGACCAAAATGACGCTAAATGACAACAGTCATAAGCATTCATTAAGATCCCTTCATGGTCAGGACAGGTGTCGTATCATGGTTATGACAGTGGCAAGTCGGTATTATTCACATGGCTACAAACGCAGTGGTATCACATATGGCAACCAAGAATAACTGTAGACAAAAGGGGCGGTTTGCAAAACTGTCTGGAGGGGTTAACTTACTCAAAAAATTAATAAGAATAAGCCCATTTGTGCTTTGGGTGGAGTTCCCCAATAAAGACCACCATCTAAAGACACCACTTAAAATATGACCTTTGCGGATGGTATAGGAGTGACAGAGACTGAACAAAACAATGTATTGCACCCCTCTGATTCAATAGAGACACTTAAAAACAGACAAAAGTAGATTACAGTCTTTAAATGGCAAATCGAACTGTGACCAATCACCATTTCAATTGCACTAAGGTGCTTAGATGTTCAGTCTAAATCCTATGTTAATTTCCCCGGCAAAACGCATCAATAGTACCTTTTCTCCCTTGTGACCACGGCCTGGAAAACGGGTCTGTGATGCTTAGACAGGTATCGGCTGGCATTGACAGGGGACGGGGCTTACCTGCGCAGGTAAAAAAAATTACATTTATTGATCAAAAGCTACAATCACCAGCGATTGGCTAATTTTCCCATATATTAATAAACCTGCAACATCAAAATCAATTATATCAACTACACTGAGGGTCACAAAAGACCACCCGCCCATCTCACATGGTCTTTGCCCAGACTGACCACGAGTGGAGGACTGCTCCCTCATTCGCGGCTGCAGCACATTGACTTCGATGGGATGAACGGTCAGCTTGTTCTCGTAGTCGGCGATGGTGAAGCGCCGCCGGTTCTCCAGGTCCAGGAAGGAGTTGGGCGACTCGGAGCCTTTCGGCATCCTGCTGCCACCACTACCGCCGGAGCACAAACTGGCCTTTCCATCTCTACAGGGGGAGGAGAAGGGCGAAATGACAAAACAATGCTGAGCAAAGTTAAAATTTTCATCTCTGCGAGGGGAGAAGAAACCAACGTGACAAAACAATGCTGAGCAAAGTTGCCAAAATAAAGCTAAGTCAAGATGCCAAGTGACAAGGGCAAGACGCTGTGTAAAGCTATGCTATGAGGCTATGTAAAAAGGGCAAGATACCATGTATAACAGTGTTTCCCACACCTCTCCTGAAGGCCCACCTGTCCTGCATGTTTTAGATCTCTCCCTGCTCCAGCACAGGTGATTCAAATGATCAGCTCATTAATCACCCCCTAAAGCTGATTAATGACCATCTGATCGTTTGAATCACCTGTGCTGGAGCAGGGAGAGATCTAAAACATGCAGGAGAGGTGGGCTTCCAGGAGAGGTTTGGGAAGCACTGATGTAAAGCTATGCCAGGAAGGGTGGGCAAAATACAGAGTAAAGCTATGCCATGATGCCATGTAGGTAGGGCTAGATACCGTGAAAAGCTATTCTAATAGCCCCTTTCCCACTACCAAATCTCCTGGTTATCTCGGGGGTAATGGCTTGGCTTAACCCCGAGATACCCTGGGGCAGCGCCAGCATTCCCAGTACTTTTTAGCTGCCCCTGGTTAACGCAAAAAATCGGCACTTACCCCGGGGTTCGTAAACCCGGCCAGCAGCCAGGGTTAATGCGCTAACCAGAGGGAAGCTCGCCATGGCTTGGCGAAACTCTGGTTTAATGAGTAGTAATGGGAACACAACTCTTAGTTACCAAACCTCGGGGGCAGGAAAAACTCATATATCCGGATTAAGCAGTTTGTAGTGGGAAAGGGGTATAAGATGCAAATTCAAGAGGGCAAGTTGCTCTCTAAAACTATGCTAACAGGCCAAGTCAAAAAGTCAAGATGCTGCATAAATTTACACTAAGATGCCAAGTAAACAGGCAAGCATGCCATGTACAGCTAAGCTGCCTAGTTAAAAAAAAAAAAAAAGTTCATGAATGTCAAGCAGTGGTTTTAAAAAATGGGTTAGACTCAAAATTTCACCCCACCCCCCCAAACAAATATAGTTTTTTGTTGCACTGAAATGATCTGTGTTCACCACAGGAATGGGCAACTCCTCAGATTCAGAGTTCAAATTCAATTTACAATGTGGGCACTACGGCAGCAGCTTATTCCTCGAGTGAATAGAAGGAAATTCAATATTTTATGAGCCATTTAATGTAGCTGGAAAACCAACAACTGAGCCCTTTACATAGCTGCGCTCACAAAGCGCAGAGTGATTGTGGGCCTGGGGGAAATATTGAGAAACCAAATGCTGAAAGATGAGTAAATAGATTCTCAACAGACAGGAAAGTCAACCTATAGTGAAAGACTCCCATCCCAGCTCCTATCCAGCAACCATGAGGATTGGACTCAGTGCCCATAGATCAGGGGTATTAAACTCTGCTGTGCCTGCAGGCTTTTGTGGTCTCGTCAGTCAGCAGCCTTGCGAACATGGTGTATGAGCGCTTAAGACAATAAGCAACTTCGCTTTATCATAACTGCAGAAAATAACAAAGAACACCAGACACTTTGGTCATCCAGGACTGCTGTAGTTGGTGAGCAAGTGGGCAGGTGAGCTCACCTGGGCATGTAGGGCATCGCAGGAGGAGGGGGAATGTAAAGGTCCAGGATTGCAGGCTTCTCCTTCTTTGACGAGTCCGTTGAGTCTTCCGAAGACTTGGCTTTGGGCAGATAGGGGGCGCTCTGAAAGACAAAACATCACGCACGCCATGCTCTTACCAAGGTTTACGAAGCCATGACCATAAATGCGGCTCAACTGATTTAAAAGCTCATTTGAACGGGCACCAGCGCTAATACAAAAGCAGTACTGTCATTAGCACCTACTCGACATTTCCAGTTTATGGGCCATCTCGCCCACCCCCATGCCCGCACCCTCCCCCTCTTCTAGAGCACTACAGATTTAGGCTGGGATAGGCGCAGTTAAGATATTGTTTGAAGTGTTGAGGCCCTCTTATCGTAAAAATCGAGACTGAGCGCTTTGATTCCTGTCTAAACGCAAACAGGCGACAGAATGAGCTCTTTGTTAGTGGAGGCCTTGTGTTTGCGAAACTAGAGCAGGGTGGGGGGGGGTCACCGATCCAAATGCTGGAAGACCCGGACAACGTCAGCTCAAGGCTGACATCACAGGTTCCTTTAGTGCTTAATGGAATCCTGATCATTTCTGGAAGTCTCCAGTAAGGCCTTAAGAAGGCCTGGAATTTACTGCTGCATATAAATACACTGATTTCATGCTGGGATTACATTATCGGTATTGTGTCAACAGGCTTAATGGACAAAGTGGGCTTTTCAGAAAATGGTTAATCCATTTGGGGTAGCACTTTGGTTCCGCCTCAGGAGGGGTGGATGGTTCGCAGCCTTTGTCGTGCTGTGGGTGACTGGGAACCAAGCTTGGTTGAAATTTTGGGTAGAATGGATCCAACTAAAGGAAGGCGAGCCATATAATACTTCTATTCAGCACTTCAAAGCAATCGCTCTAACATCAGAGGAAATATCCATACAATAAATAAAAACACATCCTGATCCCATTTCAATGAATAAAGGGCAGTGAGCTTTCCATTCATGGAGACCTTTGCCTGCAGCCATTAGAAACCAGCGCCTACTTTATGACATCCCAACGTTTTGTTTGCTTTTCATAGTTATCAGCGTTTGCAGTAACTGCACTGTTCCAACGGCTGCACCTGAGTCCCTTCCCTCTCCTGCTGTCTGGGTGGGCCACGTGCTTGCCCTGACATGTTCCACTCTGCTAGCAATAACGCAACACAATCTAACCAAGAGCTAACCAACAACCAACCCTGCTCCTTGAGACTTTTCACAATAAAGGGCTTTATTTCAAGAATGATTTGGCACACTAGGCTCCAACAGTAATCAGCTGCTGATATCCTGATTTTGAATGAGGAACCTTTGATTGGGTTGGAGTGAAAAAATGCGGGAAGGTAAGGTTTCCAGGAAAAGCGCTGGTTATCATCATCGCTGTACAGTCCAAGAGACATAAAGCAAGAGCCCTGCCTTGAGCCTCTTCCATCCATGAGCTCAACTGGCTGATTTCACTTTGTTTCCTTTAACCTTCTGGCTGCAGAATTGCTCCAGAGCAAACCAAAACTTTCTGAACCGGGAATTTACACCTGTGGAATTACACCGGTCTAACTGTAGTGGGCAGCCTAATAACCAAGAAGAAGAGTTTGACAGTCCCGCCGGTGGCTGATGGTTCAAACCCAAGTGTAGCCACGATAAGATCACTGCTCATTGCTCCAGCTGGGGCCCTTGAGCAAGACCCTAAACCCCACATTGCTCCAGGATGGATTGATCCCTGCTTAGTCTAAGTAAGTAACTGTGGATGAAAGCATTGGCTAAATATAATGTAACTAGAGACCATCCGGAATAGCACCAGCTGTGATAGCAAATCAGGCATTGCTTACAGTATAGTATAGCTCAGAACACACCCATCTTCGCACTCAGCCTTCCTTTTTGTCACAACTATTCACCAGTAAAGTTTGAAGGCTGCATCTTAAAAGGTTGAGATGCTACCTTGTTCACAAAGATTGCCCACAGACAGACAGACAGATAGAAATATAAACGTTTGCAAAAATGCTCAAAACAGCTTTCCTGGTAGTTTTATAGTAGTTTCAGAGTAATTTCAATGTGGTTTGGCTTGATGACACACAGACCAACAAAAACAATACCAGCTTCACCATTGTGTCTGGTAATGATGTGAAAGACACAGACTCATTAATAAAACAGTGGACAGAGAATAACAGGGGCCGTACCTGCACCAGGGGGGGCTTCCAGCGCATGTTTTTTAAGGGGGCGGGGGCGAAGCCGCAGGTGCCGGTGGGCCTCTTCTTCAGGACGAGCACCACGCCTGAAGGGTCCTCCCTCAGCTTCGCCACCAGGTTCTTCAACTGCCAGCCCACCTGGACAAGACACCCCGATCACAGTCACCATCTCGCTCCGCCAATCACAACTCATTTCATCCAACATTCACGGCACGCTGCATCCAACTGTTTTCTTTAACCCTTATTTAACCTATGAGCTTCCACTGAGAACATGTCTCTCTTTTCTAAGGGTGTCTCAGTAAAAAAAATTCCAGATAAAACAGTTGCGATTTGGGAGAGTAAGACAGAGAAACAGGGCAAAGAAAAGTTGCGGTTTAGAGGATAAAGGCTTTCCTCATGCACTCACTGGTAGAGTTCTTCACAAACACAGGTCAGATGTCCAAGCCTCGGCAGGAGCTTGTTCAAGCAACCTAAAAGTATCAACCTACCACTAGGCGATTCCGCTGACTCCTGCAGGATATTACATCATCACACTGAGACCATACAGTCTCTCTACTTTGTGTCCTGATAGATGAAGTCTCTCTCTTAACCCCTAACGACACAAGAAATGCTTTCCCATTGCAACTGCAGGAGCACTACAGCCACTTCGTTGCTTAAACGTTACAGTGGTACAACAAGGCAGAAGGCGAGAAGCATGGATACGAGAAGCGATCATTTCCTCACCACTGTCTGTTTGTTGACCTGGATGACCTCATCCCCGGCGTGGATCTTGTGAGTTCTGTCTGCCGGAGACTACAATGCAAAGTAAGACAAACGATCAGTGAATTTAATCCATTTATTTCCTATAAAGAGGACCAGACACTGAACGCATCTGCTGAATATACTGCATAGCTAACAGATTCTACAGTTCATACTCACTCCTGAATTATATTTAATGAAGTAAAATGAACTTTGCTCGAAATTTTATCAACATTTTTGCTCTGGTGCAACTTCTGGTTACTTTCATGGTGTCCTTTTCATATCACGCAATTTTGTGTCCACACAACTATGATACCGGTTCATTCCTTTTGTTCCGATCTGGAACTCCCACTGCAGTGAGAATGTGGAATGACCCTTCCAAGGGCTCCTCAATAGCTTTCATTTAAAAGGGCTGAGTGGGCAGAATTCGAGAGTGGACCTCATAAAAACTCAGATGTGCCCCACTCAGGCCTGAAAGCCAAAAGGATGAGGGAAAAAAAAAAAAAAAAAAAACGCCACTTGTGAACACTCGCAGACAAACAGGCTATTGTATACACTCCGAAGGAGGATTTAGCTAGCCCAGAATGACAAACAGACTGACTAATGTATTCAGGTACACAAAAACGCTGGAATGAAACATCATAACAGTAATTGTGGTTTTGTTTCAGATGCTGCCTTTATTTCGCTGGGTTTTGGGTCCACGTCCATGTCAACTGCGTGCAATTCAGGCATGGCGCCCACAAACATTAGCCAGAAACTGATACTTTTTTGTTTGCCCTGGTTCGTTATGGAAATATACACCAGTGCACTTTGCAGTTTTAAATGCTTAAGAGGGGAACGCTTAAATACCCATCCCATTTCCAAACAGCCCAACCAAAACAGGAGACAGAGGCCCAGTAAGGCTTTATTATAGGCTGCAGAAGTGTATGAACAAAACTCACATGTTCTGTAGTGCCCGTGATGATGTGTAGACCGTCGTAAGTGGATTTAATGTACATGCCCTGAAAAAATTAAAGAGAACATAAATTCTTTGTGGTAATGGGTCCTAATGGAAGCAATTCAAGTTGCGCAATGCATGTCACGTGAATGACCTGAGCAATGCTACATATCGTTGTCTCTTCATAACCCATGCCTCAGGTTGCAAAAAAAAAAAAAAAAAAAAACGGAGGAAAAGTGTTCGGCTTGATGCCAGCTAACAAAAGGCTCGATTTCCCACAACACTCAGCCTGAGTTTAAGCTCTTAACAATAACTTTTCACAGACATATTCATTTTTATCCCCCATCTAATTTATGAGGTATGCGATAATTACAAATCAGGCACTGAAAAGTAAACATCATAAATATTCTTCAGTATTTGTCATGCTTTGTTTTCAGTCGGTTAGCCATAGTTTACTCAGGTGAGGATTGCTAGCATAAACCTATGTATTTATTTACATTGGCCTTGGTTATCAGGACAGCTAATCTTACCAGTCCTTCTCCGGCCTTAACGTCCTTGATCTCCACCTCCTCTAGGCAGGTGGGCTGGCTCATCATGGGGTCAGAGGTCGTTCTCACAGTCTGGTCACAGATGCCGCTCAAAACCTTTGACTGAAATGAACAGGAACACTTAGAAACTAATGTCTAAAAGAAAAAAAATTATATATATATATATATATATATATATATATATGCACACAAATTAACTAACTAATTAAACAATACAATAATAAGCTAAGGTACAGTTTCATGGGGACAGACTATGCACACTCCAAGACTAAACACTGTTTTAAATGGAGATTCTCCGGTTAAAATTCAGTTTATTCCTGGACCAAGCTTAACATGTGCATGCGAAACTAGCCGTAGAAGAGTTAAAAACTTAATACAAAATGCTAACGTCAAAAAAATACTGAACTCTGTCTCATTCCATTTGACAGTCGTGAACGATTGACTGATATTCAGAGATTCAACATTTTATATCAATACCTTTAACTCTTTTTTTTCCCCATAATGACTACATATGACACCTTACCTCTTTTCCCTCCCCATAATGACTACATATCATGCCTATATCAACAGACCTTTTCCCTAGCCTCCAATTGATTGAAAACGGAAATATCCTCAAGGCGTCAAATATCGTCTTCATTGATATAGCCAGGGTCGTCATTTGTAGTCATTATGGGTAAAGGGAGGGGGCACTCTGTGGGGAAAAAGGGTTAAAACCTTTGGTTTATTCGTTGTTTTGCTGTTCTAACACTAATCACTTGAGCACCACATCTCTGTTTTGTCTCGTAACCATTTCTACGCCTCAGGAGTAATGGCAGTGACAGTGAAAAGGGTTCCTTCAGCGCTCAGTGGAATCTACTCAATTCATCTCCTGAGGTGACAGACAGCGGGGGACGGGTGTTAGTGCGTCTGTTAAATTTAGACCGAGCAAATTTTCTTTTGAAATGCCGACTCATTCTTGTTTCGCACTCTCAGGGTCAGGGAGGATTGGAGGTAATGTCACCAGCCTGTCAGAATCAATGAGACCTGGCTACAGCCACCAATGCTTGACCACAAAAGAGAAGGTTAAATGTCAGACGTGACAGCAACGATTAAACCATCCCAACCGCGTTCAGTGTGATCTGAAGCGGGGGATGCCAACAACTCAATGACAGGGAGGGAAAAAGAGAAACAAACGGAGAACAAGAGCGCAAGATTGAGTTAGAGAGAGAGAAGAGAGAGAGAGACACACACACACACACACACACACGCAGAGAGAGACTCAGGAAGTTCTCGGAGGGCTGAGTACTGGTTGGTGTCGCAGACAGGAAGCAGCTGAACTTAGTCTGTGCCAGTAAAAAAAGGAAAGTGACAAGCTTACTGCCACATAATCGATTCCCCCAGGATGACTTATTTCCCCGAGTTTCTGGCAAAACAGAGACCCTCTCTTTGATGTAATAAACATCAAAAGCAGTTCAGTAAAAACTCATCACAGCAATGCATCAAGACAGGACACTTACAACTTCCAGGATCTTTTCTTCCATTTCGTAGACGGTGCAGTCCTGCAGTTAAACAGAAAACATGTCTTAAATACCCACGTCCTGAGTCATGCACTCTAGGAGGCTTAAAATATAACATGAAATGCAAACAAATGCCAGAGAATTAAAAAAAACCCCTGAAATTCCAGGGCTTCATAAATCATCTGAAGCCAAACATCAGAAAATGGGGTAGAAGGGGCTGGAAACGTCCCGCAAATAAACAGTCAGATGATATTCAGGTTTTTAAATTACACCTCTGTGGATATACGGTGACAAGCTAATGATAGGGCACGGCATGGGGTGACCAATAACGTCCAAGTACAGTTCTGAAAAGACGATACCCCCCCAACTAGAACATTCCAGAGAAAGTGATAGGCAGCACTGTGCCAATCAGTTCAGTGGGTGCTGGCTGTAAAGCTTATTCAAAATGGAGGCTCTGAGCTTGAGATTGTAGTTTTCTGGGCTTATGTCCATGACCGAAAACAGAGGGGCTTGGTGTGCAGAATTGAGGGCAGACCTTAAATTAAACTCCTATCTGTTGCATTAATAGAGATGGACACTACCAGACACCTCCCCCCCCCCCCAACCCCACCACCACCAACCAACAATTGGTTCTCTCCGCTTTCTCACACACGAGTTCCTTTTCAAATCAGTACCACCGAAACGACAGCCATATGCAAGTAAAATACAGATTTGATGATCAATACCAAATTGTGGAGTAACCGTTCCTGCTAATAATAACCATAGCAATGCTAATAATAGGCTAATTCAAACAGCATGACTTAGGGGGAAAAAAAAAATGATGGAAATGACAACAATAGCCTATTTCTCTGTGGGTTTTGCGATACTCTGGTTTTCTCATCACCATGGCTCTGATTATTTCCACACAACAGGCAGACCTGCTGGCATAAGTCCATTATTCATCACACACGTCGAGTTTCACGTGGCAGTTTCAAATTTAGGAAGCCGAGACTTCCCCTGTAGGTCGGCCAGAACCATTTAAATCAGTCTTCCGAGAAGCCAGGTCAGGCTAGCAGCCTTCCTTTCAGACCGTCACTCTTCCTCTGTCAATCTATCTTTTTCATCCAGAATCACGTCTTCCATCCTCTTGAATGCTGAAGAGATCCAACTCCCAGGCACAGCACTGTCAAAAAATAGCTGGGATCCTGAAGAGGGTCTTCCATTCCTTCAAGGTAAACTAAACTTGCAGTCAAAATTATGGATTCACCATTAAAATCCAACAAGGATCGCTGCATTAAGTAAGTGTGTTGCTCAGTCAATTTATTTCAGTGCCCAGAAGCCTAGTGTGCCAAACAGAATGTAACCAAAGTTATGAACATACGCATCCAACTGCTTGGAAGTAGAATTCTTCATTAAAACATTCCTCTGGAATACCAGAGCATTTAGAGGCGTGGAATTGAATTTATGCACCACAAAGAATTAACGCAGGAACTAGAACTTGGTGAACTTTTCCCTCTGAAATCCCTATTGAGTTTCTCCATTGTTGTGATGCATTAACTCGAGCACAAGGAGTTCAAACGAGCAGAGTCATATCAGACTCACGCTGCCATATCTGGTGTCGTATCTCAGCTTTGTTTGCGGCTGTCAATCCTTTGGTTTGGACAATGTTGTGGGAGCTCTGACCCATCATGTTCCCATTTCCTAGGCTAGCACATTCCATCGGCCAAAGAGGGAGGATGGGGTCATTGAACAGATAAACTTAACATGCCGTTCCATTGTTCCGGCTGAATTGAGAAGATTTGCAGGATTATCCTTGAAAACCGCAGTAGCGGGAGACTGGTGTGTGCACACCTGGCGCCTCGGTGGACGAGCGCTTGAGTACACCGTTAAAAAGACTACTAGTAACATTTGGTTCGCAAGAGCGGTGTATGCTATGCAGGGCCGGTCCGTTCTTCGTTTCACGCTAGAAGGCGTTTTATTATACATCAGTTTGTAATTTTCACTTCACAGGGTACAGTGTCTGGGCATATGGAGTTAAATGATTATAAAAGCAAGAAAGGAGAATGCAATTATTCTCAGGACACCTAAATACTAGTGCCTCAACTAAAATTTCATCAAAGATGAAAATGAATTCATTAGATATTTAAGGGCGATAAAAGTGCAGCCTCTTACATACTAATTAACAGCACAATGCTTTAAGGCCAATATATCATTAGATGAAATTCTTCATGTCTTCTTTACGCTATTTGTAGCCTACTTGTGAAATACTCTTAAACAGAGTGTGAGTGGTTTGATCCTGGAAAAAACGTGAAATTCGATGCCACTTTTTTGCAGGTTAGAGCAAGAGGTAATCAAAAGCCTTTCAGATTACGCTACGGAGGTAGGAACAGAAAACAAACAAACAAACAGCTAATCCAGAACCGGGCTGATAACACTGGTCTGCGCAAGGCAGGTGACGTCACAAACATTGAAATTAATATAAGATCTGATCATGTGCAGAGACTGACGCACTGCCAAAGACACAACAAAATGAACCACAATAAAACATACTTCCTCCATACAAAGTGTGTCTAGCCAAACGGGGCATACCGTCTCATGGTCAGATCACTAGAGAAAAAAAAAAAAAAAATCATCATGTGATTCATTTCCCAACAACAAGCTCTTTTTGATGTCTTCACTTCTAACCACTTCACACTGGTAATTATACCTCGGTCTAGTGCTTTTATCCCAAAACCCGTAAACAGCCTTAAATTAATCCCATTTGTGGTCAGACAAACCCCGATTGACCTGCCCCAATAGCGCCGATAGTTTTCTCCTGCCTAGACATTCATCACTAATAAAGAACAACTGCACTGCCAAATTGATCAGTCTCACATTTACAATTAACCCTAAGAGCACTGAAATAAATTTTTAAAATAAATTTCATTATCTTGTGCTGTTAAAAACCTATCATGTGGCAACTTGTTTAAAAGAATACCCCCTGCGGGAGCTGTTTTAAACAAGTCTCCACATGATAGGTTTTCAAAAGCTTTGATTTTGATATCTTACATCAGTGAGCAACAATAGCTGCATTTAGCGCTCCAAGGGTTAATGTTCATTCAATGTTTAAAAGTATCCTGTTAACAATGTAATTTCAATCCCCAGTCTTTAGCCTCACCCATATCTCTCTCACAGGCACTGTGTAGCTAAATGTAAAAGGCTTATATACAGGTGCTATAGGATTGAATACCATTTGGCACACTGCTTTTGTGTCCTTGAGCGACTACTCAACATTAACTGCCCTGTTAAGCGTTATTTCAGACAAACCTGTTTCTGAGTGTGTAAAACTAGAAATTGCACTGTAGGTTGTCCCAGACAAGGGTTCATGTTTCTTGAAAAAGGAGCGCAGGTTTGCCAAAAAGTCTCAAGACTCTGCAAACTGTGTAATCTTTTCTTAAGCCGACAGTTCGACATAATACAGACTACAGAGACACAGTTCAATCACGTTGTGGCGTATTTTAGGAATACGACAAGTTGGAAAGTGCAATAGATTGCAAGACCACCGCTTGCTCCAATCACTGATATAGTTATAGCAATGGAGAAAAAAAAAGTTGACTGACGCAAATTAGTCTTAATTTTAGTAACGCAAACGACAAAAACGTTTTTGCTTTGTGCACAGGATGCACGACCAATCTAGCCCCCCCCACCCGTTTTGGAAGAAAAGTGCAAGCAGTTTTTCAGGAAAACACTGTTGAGGAATGTTGGCAGGGTTTTTGTTTTTCAGACGATTGGCGGTTTTGTGGGACGATAAACGGAGGTTCACACCACTGCAGGGCTTGTCATTAGCGCTGCTGTAAACTGTAGCGCGAATTTTGCTCCAAGTTCAGGACGGTGAATCAGCTACACCGCGGCAAATGCTAATGTTTTGGGCAAGACGGTCCAGAGTGGAGTGGAAAAAGTATTAAGAACTGTCGAGGGGGGTGGGAGGGCGGGGGAGGGGTGAGCACGTATTCGGCGATTAGCATGTAGGCTATGGAAAATAAAGCTGTACTGACCTGTTGAACTGTTGTTGTCAGTTCCAGACACAGTTGAATGATTTTGTTCTTGGTGGCTGTGAAGTCGCTAATACCAGTCAGAGGAGTCCTGCATTTCCACAGAAAAAAAGCCATTGGATCAGTCACATTACCCAACACACCAACAGCTGCAGAATAAAGAGTCAGTTCTGAACGGTACAGCACCATCAGCAAAATCACACTAATAACAAAGCGTAATAACAGCCCGCAAACATAATAAACCACTAATGTAGTTCAAATCAGCAGCTTTTAATGTAATAATCCCATAGATGTAATACATTTCCCACAGTTGCCTACTGCAAATGTAATACAAAATTTACCACAATGTAATAACCATTACATTTGCAGGGATTTGTTGCAATTGTGGGAGGGTAAAACTTAAAAATGTTTTTTTTAAAAAGCTACAGATTTGTATAACATTTGTGGTTTATTACGTTTGAGGACTATTATTACGTTTCTGGTTGTTACAACACTTGAGGGCACTTGACTAGTCAGTATAATCTGATGTCCATTACAAACTGTCCACATTTCCTTACTTAAAACACAGCACAAGTTTGATGAGACATTGTAACTCCACAAGTTGTACAAAACAACCCAGACAGTTTCCGTTTTCACTGAAAAAGGACTTTGGGGAGGAAAAATGCAGGAAAAGGGATAAGCTCAGAACCACAGAAGCACGAACGCCCCTGATGGATTTTCTCTCTGTGGCTGTCTCCTGACGTCTGCTCGATGGAACATAATATTTCAGAGCCACAAACGTAATCCCCTACTAAAGACTTGCACACCAGAAGCTCAACACTAATATTTCAGGAAAGTGAATAGCGGCTTTGCATTTCGTTCTCTGGACACATCTAGAGTCGCAAGCGGACGAAGCAGCAGTTATTTATCAACTGGGAAATTTCCTGATATACAAAAAACCTTAGAAAGCTTATGGCAACTCAATGTACAACTTGATCTGAACAAACATGCTGTAAATTGTTCAGAGTTAAATCAACACTTACAGAGTACAAATGGTCCTTTAGGGCTCCTTAACGCTGGAGAATTTACTGTTTATTTGTTCAGGTTATTTCACAATTTATATTGCAATGCGTAGCTATATGTTTGTCTGTATTGGGCTTTATATGAAAGCAGTCTGTAGTTGAGAAAATCTTGTATGAATGAATAAGTTTTAGGAACAGAAGTATTGCAATAATCATGAGCACTGGAGAGGAGGCACTGGACATTCAGGATATTTCCAGCGTAATGCATTTCGGAGCACCAGGTGTAGCCTACCTGTCAAGCCAGGCTAGCAGGCTCTTGGCTGCTCCAATCAGCTCCACTACAGAGGTGAGAAACTCATTGGGCGGCTTGCCTGAGGCCACGCCCTCGTAGGAGGGGTTCTTCCGCCGTTCCCACGCACAGTTGTGTAGGTTGTTGGAGGCCGACCGCATCCGTGCAACCAGGTTCTTCAAGTTGTCAGTCTCCACTCCATAGTTCTGGAGAAATCAAAGCAGATAAGTTGCTTTTTAGCGATAAGTAACAACAACTAATAAGCAAAGTTAATCTGCTCTGAGTGAAAATGCACCTTAACGCAGTCATACGCAAGCATAACCATATCTAGTCTTAAGCAATCCAAATTCTACTTGCTGACTAGACATAGATAATGCCTCCCCACTATCATTCATTTTCTCAAAGGATCTGACGCCCATCAGTGTCATCCTTTTATAATCAACAACAAGTATTTGAAAACAAACTCTAGCGTGTAATTGTAATCTGCAGTGACACACATGAACGTGGCGGTCAGTCTCACGACCTCTGCAGTATAAACTGCTCAGCATTCCAGAGGTCTGGGGCCCGTGACCGTTACCAGGCCTGTGCCGGAACATTCCTCAGGCTTCCGTTCTCTCCTCACTTATAATCACACATTCAAGCCAATCATTTCCACTAACTACCGCACAAACCCACGAACATACACACACTTTTAATATGGTAAAATTACACACAGTGTTAAACTTTTTTTTAAAGATTATTTTTTGGGAATTTTTCCTTTATTTGATAGTTATACAGTGTAGAGAGAGACAGGAAAGTTGGGGCGAAGAATGGGGGAAGACAGGCAGCAAATGACCCGAGCTGGAATCGAACCCAGTTCGCTGCGGGAAGGACACAGCCTTTATGGTACGCGCGCTTAGGCTGATGAGCCATCGGGGCGCCCCACAGTGTTAAGCTTAATTGTAACGTTGTACACATTGACGCAAAGCTGTGTCTTTGAATTTTGTATTTGACCAATTATTCACAAGTAAATTAAGGATTAAAGAATGTATCATTAGGATCCTCTCAATAATTTGAACAAATTCTTTGTTGAATTTCCATGGTGTAACACTAGAATGAGCCAAATACATATTTCAGTTGCAGCACACGGGTCTTTCACCTTTTTTTGATTCCAAAAGGGGGGGCTCATAAGAGGACAGAAGGTCCCCTACTTTATCCCTTAGTTGCCTCAGACCCTGGTGTGCACACTGTGGAAGCAATGAGCACCCCGAGAAGAGAAAATCCACACAACAGCTTCTCCGCAAAAAGGGCAGTAGTGTGGTATTGTGGTTCGGGAACTAAACTTAACTCAGAAGCTTGTTAAAATCCCAGCTGGATCATTACTGTTGTACCCTTGGCAGTACTTCAGTGGAACAGTGTATACTAGTTTCCTGAATTATTAAGTATTCAACAGTATGAACATCTCTGTACGGTCACATCTGCTCAATGGCAAACATCCAGTCAGACAGACAGCGTCTGCATTTCATCCCATCTCTGCTAGAACTGACCCGTCTTCCTTTAATGAGAATCCTTCGCCAGTTTAACCACGTGACCAAATGTCTGGAGCCCAGAACCACCAGGGGAGGGGCCTCGCATTTATGAGCTCCTCTCACCGACAGCGGTGGACATGTGAGGCTTTACTATCAAGGGCAAGCATACATCCGTCCAGACCTGGGGCCCAACAAGACTGGTCAAAACAGATCTGGAAAATCTCAAAACTGTAGAACATTTACAGTCGCTAGACTGAAGGACTTTTCTTGGCTGGAGTGACGGCAGGAAATATGGCGATGAATCCCAGTTAGTGGTGGGCTTTCATCTTTCATGTGAACACTGAAAGAAAATCTAGCGTTTAAGACAAGAACGATTAATCAGACAGAGGCAGCCTGGAGACTGCTGGTACTCCCGATACCTAGAACAACACGGCCCTCAAACAATTACTGGAAAGACAGAGATACTCACAGAAGCAGCCAAAGGCTATGGAACTCAATTTCCCATGAATCATTTGTCCAACAGACACGGGGGTCAAGAGAGAACAAAAGATGGATATAATGCCTCAGCTTCATGACTGCCAGATCATTCATACTGAGGAACATTCATCCTTCCTCAACCATCGATACAATAATTGGCCACAGGCGCAAGCTGCAGGGCGCGCATGTGTTCGTCTATTCTCTGGCCTAAGGCACCTACTGTTTTAAACTGCTACCACCTGAGGACACAGAATAAAGCCCCGCGAAGATGACCGCACAGACAGAGAGAGGAGGAAGAGGGGAATGAGAGAGACAGAGGAGCGCACGCTAGGTTGCGTAATGCCAGTGCTGATGGATGAAGGTGTCAGGTCGACTTCCTGAGCACCGTTCCGTTTTCTCAGTAAAGGGGCACAGGCAAGGCATGCTCTCCACAGGACACAGGAAATGGGGGTGCACATCGCCGGCAAGGCGGAAACAACCGGAATAAAACCATGATTGGTTTTCACACCAGGACTGAGAGGGGGAGGGGTAACAGACAGGCAGGGGGCGGAGACTGGGCCCATCTGTTTCCTGCTCTCCAGTAGATGCAAATACAATCTAGAGAGACACAGCAGCACAAAGCATGCCGCAGGAATTGCTTCCACCCTCTTCTTTTGACGCAGTGAGGTCTGCTACAAATCATATTGGGAAAATAGTCAGATAATTCATTTCATTTTTATTTATTTTTTAATGTGTCTGGAGGTTTCATTTTGTAGATGGCAAGAAGTGCAGTGCCGCAAGTCAAAATTCACAGTCCTTTAGTAAATGATACTTTGAACAGCAAATAGTTTTATGGCTTTTGCCATTGTGCAGATGACACCACATTTATGTGAAAACACAGGGTGTTTTTCAATAGTGCAGCCCATACAAACTGCCCACATGCTCATTATAAGCGGTGATGTCTGTGGCTTCAATCTGACCACTCAAATCTAACCACCGGACGCCTTTTCCACCCTCTCTAATCCTCCATTCTTCCAGTCTCGCAACTTAACCTTAAAAAGTCCGAAAATACACATGTAAAAAGAAAAACGGGCCCCTCTTTATAGAACGGATTTAGAGTCAGGAGTAGTGTCATGACTCTCCATATACTCCCAGGCTTCATTGGACCATAGGAGCCCCTGGGTGCGACAGCTGTTTCTCGCATCACCTGAAACATGAGCTACAAGCTAAGCTATAGCTAACATACTGAGCACACCCCTTTTACACACAGGCTTGCACTGAAGCACGCAAACTCATTCTCATGCATAGACAAGCAGGGCAGACAAGAAAAAGCAAAAACACATGTTCTAGTATTCAAAATGTGACAATATTAGCAGTTGATCTTTCAAAAACAGCTTAGCTCAGTCAGATCACACCACAGTAAAACTGAATTATCACACCTAGTCCTTTTGAAGAACCCCCATCTGACACATTAGACCATAAAAAGACAATAGAAATGGAGAAATAAATAGGATTACAGGCATTTAGCGGATGCTCCAGCTGAACTGACTTTGTTTACAAGGGGCAATTCCTCTGAAGCAATATCAGGTTATGTGCCTTGTTCAAAGGGTCCAACTGACCTGAGCTGTATCGGTACCGATCTTATGGTAATGGTACCAACAGTGGGGCTTAAATCACCAACATTCTACTTTCCAATCAACTGTTCCTATCGCTAAGCTATAGGTTGCACCAAGCACATGCTCCTCCCCCTGTATTGTGGATGCAGTCAGAAATGCCAGACTCCGCCAGTTTATGAACGTCAGCCATTGGCCCAGAGGCGAGAGGGGCAAATGTTATTCCATGCCTCCCCATTCTTTACCAAGCAAGACTCTTTACTGAGCGTTTCCACCAAGCTAAAGGCCAATTTTTCCATCTTGAGCTACTCGCTCCAATGCAGCGGCTGAATTATTTGCGAGAGCTGAGAAATTTCAACTCGCGCCAATATGCGAATGATGTCCATTTTGCATATTGACGTCTCGTCACTCGTGTCGCCTGGCGCAAATTTGCATCCATCCTCTTTATACGTGATCCAGAAAAGAGAAAAATTTGCTTTGCATTTGGAGGAAAAACACCCTTATGTAAGACAAGTACATCATGGAGGCCAGAGTCTGGGTCTGAACCAGCAGAGGAGGGTCTGTGCTTGCTTGCCAGGAATGGCACTTCCTGCTTCAGCAGCCCCCCATGAGCAAAGCCAGCCTGTGCGTGACTCGCCTCTGCCGCTCAGACCAGCCAGCGGCGCTTTCTCAATAAAGACGAAAGTGTCGGCTTGAACGTCAGGATTCATCGTTTGCGCGTGACTGTCAGCAAGTGCCCGCGTATTGGGGCACTGGGCCCAATTCATTAGCAGCTGATGCCCTTTGGCAGGAGTTTACAATAGGAACGCGTCAGGGAAACACTGAGGCGGCCTCGCTCGGCTTCCATTGGCACGGCGCCCGGGTCTCAACACTGGCGCTACCAGCAGGCCCGAAAATGGAAATGCCGGCGCGGCCACGGAGTTCTGACATCTCAAACAGTCGATTTGCTCCTTGAAGCGTCCATCAACACATTTGAGATTATCAGTGCAAGAGGTGTCAGGGCTACACCTGCCGGATGACAGCGGGGACACACGCCTTATTTTCAGATCATTGATGCAAGTCCCAGTTCTCAACACTGAGGCCGATTTGATGACAGACCTCTTTAAAACGAGCAAAGACACTCCCTCTGTGCCCAAAGATCAAAAGTCACTTGAAGTTCAGAGGTTAGTGAGGGATGTACAAATGCAGGGCAACAGCTGTAGTAATACAAGAGCCTTGTCAGCCATCTTGTTTTTTTTGCCACCAGGGAGGGTCAGCACGCCCACATTGAGTTCCTTATCATCAAGATGCACAGATTACCACCCATGTTGTTGCTCTCATTGGTAACCGTACTGAAGGAGAACCAGACCACACCAAAACATAAAATGGGACCGAACACTCTTACTTAAAGCTTTATATGGCTGAAACCTCAGCAACTTGAATGTCGTGTCCATACCCAAAGAAACAGGTCGACCATTACAAAGGTTGCACATTGTGGTATATAGCACAGGTCTCCTGTATGTGCTGCCATCAAAGGAAAGCCTAGAAGCGGCATGTCGACAGCAGCAGCTCATGTAAAACTGACTTTCCCCCCCTTGGTGCACATAAAAAACAGATGCAAGGAGGTCATGGTTGAGGTCCAGCAGCTCATAATGGGACGGATGTCGGGTCAATTAACATGTTGAACGTAATAATAGTGTTGTTTGTCAGTGTGGTGGAGCTGATTGAACTGCCTGCAGCTGACCACAAGCTGAAATGCACAGGCGAATCCCTTATTCTTCGAAGCTGCACACGATACATCTGACCACAATGCGAGGATTGAAGCTCAGTGCGCTTCTGTAAGCCCTTCCTTCACATTATTACGAGAAAGCAGCAGGGTGTAAATTCTGTCTGACCCACACTTGCAAGCGACTGAAGAGGCCCGTACCCCTCACCCTTTGCCTGACTCCCCCGACCTCATTTCTCCCCAGCGGGGTGTTGAAGAGCAATACGAGTGTGAACATACTGAAGATGACAGCTGATCGGACATTCCTCTGTGTGTACATGCGTGTGCGTGCGCATGTGCCTGTGTTGAGAGAGAGAGAGAGAGAGAGAGAGAGAGAGAGAGAGAGAGAGAGAGAGAGAGAGAGAGAGAGAGAGAGAGAGAGAGAAATCCCTTCATTCCTCCCCTTGGATTTCATTCTTCAGTGGAGAAGCTCACAAAAACTGAGGTCTTCGCTATGTCCTAGACAGAGAAATGTTCATTCCTCAGTTATTTTATTATTGATCAATTGATTCTACATAACCTTAATGAGTCTGCAGATCATTTCAACTAGTTACATTAGTGATTTTGGGTACATCCCACCGGGGTCTGCTAACTTACTTGCCCAAAGATTAAGCAGACTTTTTTTAGCACAACTTCCACCTTTATTTAAATTTCCCCCATGACGTTTGGTCTGTAGAATGCCCCCACTGGCAAACCTATTGTATCATCGTAAGTGAAGCACTTATTTTTCCCCATGATAAAAACTGAAAACTATATGAAATGCTAACACAACCAAGAGACCTCTGCAAGAGGTCACCGCAGACCATTAAGAGTTACTGGTCTGCCCCCAAGCAAGTTTCTCAGAGCTGGGTTAAAACCCTGATTTTTATCTCACGCACCATCAGGCCAGTCTGTATCAGTAGTTTCCTGTGCCCTTAGTCCAGTGAGGTGACACACAAGTGACCTGGATTCTGAAAGAGGTTTGCATTCTGTATGAGGGGTATTCAATCCAATGTCTCCCCCAATGAGAGTGCAGCAGGCAAGACTCGGGTGCCTCTTTAAAGGAGTGACTATGAGCGTGACAACATACTTCTCTTTCATCAAGGCAACATGTATTTCAAAGGTCCTCAAATGCCACAATTTACAAACATGTCTGGATTTAGAAGTACTGCACTGGCTGTGAAGCTGTTCTCGCTGAACATGGTAAATAACACCAAATAAACAGTATTTATATGAATGTAAGACCATCATGGCAAAATGACTGCAATCCAGGAGCACAGAGGACTATAAAGTGGCTGTCCTGCTACTCTAGCCACGTAATTTCTTTTTATTCTCAATTTAATTCTGGCATATGATTGTAATGAGTTAATCTGTGTAAACATAAATCAGCCGTATACTGGATTTTTTTGCCCCTTTTTATTACAGCAATAATTGTTGCTTTAATAAGTATATGATTGATTGTTTTCAATAGTGATTGAGTTAATCATCTCCAGATGGCAAGACATTTTACTACAGGCGAAAAGTTGAAGTATCATAGCTGCATTATCATAATCACTGCACTTTATCATAGCACAAGCAAATATGCGTCATTAGCCAAGTACACCACTTCATGGTAAAACGATACAATCGTTTACGATCATACGCAACAGGTGACTTTATTTTTAGGCTGCATTTGGGAGTCATAACTATAGGTCATAAAATCTGAAAAACAAGAATAGAGGGCCCTGCAAAACAATGCTAGCGGGCAACTGCATCATTTCCTAGCAGCTAGCGTTACAAATTTCAGAGCCTATATTTAAAGGTCAATGAGTGAAGTGGACGTTATCACACTGGCTTGTATCCCACCCATAGTTTCACTTCCTGACACCAATGCCTTGTAAATGCCTCGGAGCTGAAGGCACGCAGGAGCGCAAGGCAAAGACATCCACGTGAATGCAGGGCGAAGGTCGATAGCGAACAGAGGCAATGTGTGCATTAAGTTAATAAACATAACACAGGAGTAAAGGAGCCCAAGTTAAATATAAGGTTTACTATGAAAGTTTAGAATTCATCCATGTAAATCCTGCTTCAGTGGATGTATGTGTGCATTTAACAGCCAAAAATCAGTTAATGGCTGAACTGGAAGGAACTTAGCCTGATTGATGAGGACCCAGATATAATCAGGTGGTAGTTGGAGGTACAGACTTTTGTAACTACACCTAAAGCTACAACCAAACTTTAAATGCATGAAGAACTTCTAAACAGCCGCAGAGATGAGAGTCTTAGATGACCAAAACAATAAACAACGCTGTTCTCATCAGCTATTCAGTGATAAACCAAAGGCAAAGGTAAATGTCTTCCACTTGAATACAAAGCTCTGAAAGGTCATCAAAACAAACTGACCAGAGCGCATAGCAGGTCCACGGCCTCCAGCACCAGCTCCTGGTGGCCTATCCTGGTGACTCCCAGCTCCTCCAGGTCGGGGTGAGAGATCTTCAGCAGCTGCTCGCCGTTAATCTTCTCCTGTTCAAAGTTGCGGACGTACTGCTGAAGGCTGTCATCCAACCCTGGGAGAGAGAGAGAGCGAGAGCGAGAGAGAGAGAGAGAGGTCAGACAAAGAGCCCCTTTCATGGATAAGGCCACATTATGACCGTCAGACTCACCGGATCAAACGGTCAATATGTCAACACAGGAAAAACGAGCCTTGCCAGTCAGACACTTGCCACAGTTTAGGCCTCATAGGCCAATGTGGCAGCCACACACAGTGTAAATACGAGCTGTGAACTCCCAGGCCAGAGTAGCCTCTGTTCCTACAAACGCCACCCAATGCTCTGGAATCACGAGATGAAGAGGTCTATTCTATATCTGCGGACAGAAACCCTCGATGAAAAAAAAAAACAAAAAAAAAAAAAACTTCAGGCCGAGAGGGCAGCGCACTGCGGCACACTTGTTTATGTAAATACAGAGGACTCAACAAATGTATCAGGAAGGGAGGGGGAGGGTCATAAATATCACGGCGGTTGAACCCCCACCCACCTTTGTTTGCAAAAGCTAACCGACAGATGGCTGCGGGGCGGCCAAAGAGCCAGGCAGCCGATCCAGTGGAAGACACCCAAAGCATTGGCTGCTTTTACAGAGCCTGAGGAAGGAAACTCACCCTTCGCAGACCGATCTTTACAAGGCCTTCAGAAACAGAAGAACCTGCAAGTCATTATTGAGGAAGGCGTAAGAAAAAAAAAAAAAAAAAAAAAAAAAAAATTCACTTTGTTGAGCCACAGTTGAACTTTACAGCCCAATTAGCACAGAGCTCTCATGTAATTGGAAGAGCTTTAAAGGATCCTCCGAAAGGCCATCTGGTTTTGTCCCAAATATAGTCTGCATACTGAGTTATATGGGACCTCTGGCATAAAAAGTAATTCCTTCTGTGAATTCATAAAATGGGAGCTAACGAAATGAAAGGCAGCCAATGGCTGTACTGTCATCGAGGAAACCACGCAGAAAGCTAGTATATTGACAAAAGTGCAAACCATGAAGAATCTGTTGATGATCATGCTGGTGAATAATGCACAACTGCGCAGGGAAACAATGAAGAACATTTTGTTACCCTCCCCCTACAGCGTATGCTTCTTCTCATCACCACCCCACAAGCGGAGGAAACTATTCTAGACTCTTCTGTGGGGGTTAACACTCTTTTGGAAGACAATGTAGCCAGAGAGCATTATGAGTCACTTCACTGTACTCCTGCTGCCAAGTCTGTAACAACCTTAGAAATGTTCAGCTAATTCCCTCAGTAAAAGCTCCCCCAGGTTCTACAAATAAAGATTATAAGGAAGTATTAGAGAGATTCTAATTAGCAATGGGAGTCACCACCGCCCTTGTCTGAGAGCTGGGCCCAGCCTCAGGTATCCCATTACCCATTTCTACAGGTCGTTAAAGAGCTTAGGTGACAAATGCAATTTGAACTGCACAGCATTAGGTATCAGATGATAGAGTTAACCTGTTGGCATTCGGGAATAAAGGAGGCGCCGATCACCCGATATTAAGAGGTGGAGAAAAACATAGTTTTCCACCCAGCAGCACAAGACTGCAAACATTCACATGCATGTACAGGCAGCTCGACGCATGAAGGCCTGTCCAAACACAAAGTCACAGCAGCACGAATAGCAGGTAATCACAGCCAAAGCTGACTGCGCCGTGAAACGCAATCCTCGTACTATCACAAAGGAAAATAATCATAATGCTCATCTTGCCCTTACTGAACTGCATTTCTGGACGAGCCTTTGGGTACACATGATGGAGAAGTGATTACGCACACATATGCAAACAAACGCCATCTTGGGCAATTCCGAGGTATTGTCAACCAAATGTCCCCTCCATGACAGAAACTAAAATGATCCCCAAATGGAAATGGAGGGAAAAAAAATTGAGCTTTTTCCTCTCGAATATAGTTGTGCACTATTATACCCATAAATTGTAAAAAAATACTTTTTTAATACATCACCAGAATTTTGTTTGGGGGACGGTTTAGTGTCTCGTAACGGAGGGGACATTTTGTTAAAATACCTCAGAATCGCCCTCTTGTTTTCAGTTACACTCTAAACATGCCGTAGAAATTAAGAGATGGAACTGTGAGGTGGGCGTCACATGTTTGGTCAATGAATTAACTCTGCCGTTTGCTCTGGCTAAGCACGGAAAAGGTTTGTGTACATTTTTTTCCTGAGAATTCCCAAGACCGCTTTCCACGGTTTGCCTTCGCTCAGACTTCGAGTGAGTCTGCAAAATTACTTCGAGAGGAAACCAAAGCGAGACAGGGATCCTTTAGCACACTAAATTCAGCCCAATGCAAACAAAACTCAGCTAATGGGCCTTCTTTAGAGGCCTTCAAAGACGCGGATCGGACGAAGAGCTTTTCTTGTTTTTAAATGACATCACATTCTTCCGTTTTTAGAGCTCAAATTCTTTGGCTGGCTTTAGCATGAGGAAAAAAGCCCCGTGCAGAATTTGGGCCGTGGGAGCAGCAGGCACTTGAGAACAATTCGAGATTACAGGCCAGCTGCTATTGCTCCATCACGGCAATTTTCCTTCATTGCCGTGACACTGCAATACAAGACCGACATTAGCATCTCCGAGAGGACCCGACGGGCCCCTGACCCTGGCAGCGATGAAAACAAACTACTGCCCTTCAGTGACAGGATGAAACCACTCTTTCCATCGACACCTGGAAGACAAAGCTTGCATGTCCTCCACTTCAACAGAACCTCATGCAAGAACCTTTCCTTCTCCCCTCCCCCTTCCGCCTTGAACCAGAAACCCTGTTTGTGAAATTCCATGTCATGCTGAGCTTTGACTGGGGTCTTGGAGACTAATTGGGAGTGGATTAATGATCTGGTCTTCAAATGGTGGCCTTCAACCCTACCAACCCTTTGCTAATGGGAGCCCATGGGGAAGACAAGGGCCCTCCGGTCATAATCAATTACACAGATAGGCCCAAGGGCCCGGGCCAACCTGCCACAACACACTGCGACGCTCCCATGCAGAGTCGGCAAATACCTTATTAATTATTTACAGTCAGCCATCAGTGACTCGAGCACTGCAGGACAATCATCTTCCATTTAAGAGAGAACAACAAAATAAGACGTAAAAGACGAGGAAAGTTGTCAGGGCACAATTCTGAGAAAGGTGAATACTGAAGGTCTAACACAGCCATCCTGCCACAGGCACAGGTCAGAGGGTTCAGTTTCAAGATGGCCATTATACAGCTGAAAACCAGAACCACAGAAGCCAGAAAATAGAAAACAAAGGATTCTTAGAATTTGACAAACACAAGAGTTACAACAATGTATGAAAAACACCACACCACCTCACTGAAACAATTCATGACATTGAGCCTTTCAAAAGTGCATGAGGTCTCTCGTCTCCTGATTTTCTCACAAAGATTATTTGGGTTTACTTTAGAGTCATTCGTTTTCATTCCCCCCCCCGACTGTACATTTTCAAACTTTCGACTATCTGAAACCTGAATAATTGAACGATGGGGAGGTTTCGTCTGTTCAGCGTCCGCAGACCACGACACAATGATCCTATCAGATTCTCCCAGACAGACCTTTTTTTTATATGTGGTTATAGGGTCATGCCTGGTATCTATGAAGTAACTTTAAGAGCAAAGTTCCATTTCAAAGCGTCACATTTTAGAAGTTATTGGCTCAAAAATTCACCCTCAAAGCCACCTGTGCCGTTCTAGCCATTCACTCTGTGGTGGTCCCTTTCAAAACCACCACAAGTGGAGGCCTTGTCCGACAGGTTCAATACTCAATAAATGTCTCATCCAGACCTGATGGACGTTTTTCAGATGGACAGCTGCAAATGTCTCCATCAGGATTGCTTCTGCCTCGTCAATCCATGACAGGACAACAGGCTTTTGAACAGGAGGCTCCTGCAAATTAGGCTGTCAAGATCACAAACAACCAGGAACATAAATCACGACCCCCGAACTCACTTAAAATAACCCCTTCACGGACTCAAGGCAGAAAAACTATCGACTGCTGGCTTGTTTTGGATCAGAACTGCAGCCTGAGAAAAGATTATGGAATGACAAAAAGAACTCCGCAAGCATAATTAGGCTACGTAAAAAAAAAAAAAAAAAAAAAAAGACAAACGGCATAGCAGAACCATATTTTGAATTTAGCAATAGCCATATCACGGTTTCACAACGGAACACTGCGAGTCAAAACATGATCTGCGGGAACAATGTTCAGACGCCGCTTACTAAACAGATATAAAAACACGCTTATTAAACCATTCGCTGTGACCTCTCAATTCCTGACACCATTCCTGGGTGAGAGAACATAAAGTAATTGCCATAATGGATGGGCTACGGCTTGCGTTGCCTTCGCTAAGTGATCCCTGATCCAATCAATGGTAAATTCTAAACCATTTGCGGTAATGTGCAACAGCTTTTTCAGTGACCCGCACATCTGTTCCAGCCAAGTGAGACCGGACACCAGGCTTCCCACATGAAAGCGATGCTCGCACCGACCTCTAAAAACCAGCACAGCCTGTGTGTGTGTGTGTGTGTGTGTGTGTGTGTGTGTGTGTGTGTGTGTGTGTGTCCACACCCTTTCCAATCATCTCAAAAAGACCCAATGTTGCCAGTTAGCCCAGTGTAGCATCAGGGACTTCTCAGGGTTTCATTACAGATGGGAGAGTACTTTTCGCCTTTCTCTAACGAAAGAAAAAAAACCCCACTGCTTTCCCCATGGGGGGGCTCCCATTCTGAGCTCTTAGCCGGCCCTGCCCTCCGAACAGAGAGGACAGTGGGAACACAGCTGAGCACAATGGCAGGGAACTGTAACTCTCCATGGCTTTTTAAAAATCGGCCAACCTGTGGGGAACAGCGGAATGCTCATTGTTTTCGGACTTCTATTGAGGGAATTCCAAGATTCCACAATGGCTCTGTGTCTCCTATTGACAGCAGGGGAAAAAAAAAGAAAGAATTAACCAAAAGTCCACTTTGGTCTCCTTTTCCCCAATGCCTGAATTCAGATGGCGTAAACAAAGGAAGTTGCATTATTTCCCTTGTAAAAGGGACTCTTCAACGGCTTACAAGCCCATTTTAGTAACTCATCCATTCAGTACAGGTGCAAATTTATTTGCAATCAAAGGACATCTCGTATTGCTTAAAATAGCGGCGGCCCTCAAATAAATGACAAACCGTGCACAGAAAACGTATTTTTAAAAAGTCTAATTTACATCTGTAAGCAGAGTGATGGACATAAGGGCTTTCCAGGGCTGGAACCCTCCTGATTCACTTGACCGGGGCCTGGAGGTCACATGATTAATACCAGCTGAGTAAAGTAAGGTTGGGCCTTAGATTGTGCGAGATAAACAAATATGCAGTTACAGAAGGAAATGGAGCAGGAATGAGGGAGGTTGGGAAGAAGGGAAATACCCTTTCAATTTCGACGTTTTAACTCAAAATTAGAATAGTAAAACAAGAGTGGCAGGAAACAAATCCACCCAGACAGGTTCATTTTGACCTTATTTACATGTCTGTCACACACTGGTTTCAGCACAGAAGCTAGAAGGCACTCAGAGAATGCACTACCTCCGCTGTTTTGAAATTCGTTTGCGATGGAATTATCATTGAATAGGAGTGCTTAACAAGTCTCAACAGTGCTGTCTTTACTCGCAAAAAAATTCTTTTGGATCCTGGATCAAGAGTACAGTATGAACTGAATCTCCACCAAAATTTAATCTCTTTCTTCCTAGCGCAGTATCGATCAACTGAAAAAATGTCTTTGACATAGATATCGAGATATCCCATTGACTGATGAACCAACAAACAAACAAATGCCGGTGAAAACATATTCGCTCCTGCTGTAGGTTAACCAGGCCTCAGCCATAAGGCATGGTCTTTGCAGCCAGCCAAACAGCAACACAGGCCTTTCACACAATTTCACTATCCGTTTGAGTTAAAAAACAAAAACAGGGTTCGCATTTGGGGCTCAGACTGGGAACGAGACTCCTCTGAACTTCACAACAACCCAGTCTCCACTTTGATTCTCAAAAGAAAGCAAGTGAGCTAGCAAGCCCAACATGCATTCATTCAACACAAAAATAAACAAAACCAATGGAACAGTATTTTTGTTCTGGTAAATGCTAGGTTGCGACTGGCCGCAGTCACTCGAGGAGCTGTGGATTGGCTTGATCCTCCAGAGCATGGGACATTTTTTTTTCTTCAAATTTAAATAAACAGAGTGGGGTAGAGGAGCGACAGTGACGTTGGGTCACACTAGCCAGACTACTGCTCAAATCCTCGAGTGACTGAAGATTCGCTGAAGTACGGAAGTCAACACACGCACATGCTGCAGTTGCAGCGAACGATGAATGATAGTCCAGCACACAGACTCCATAGATGGAGTCCGCTATGCTTCCCTGCCTTCTTAGAAGAAGGGGCACAGCGAAAAAGCCCTTCTAAGTGCTCAGTGCTTTTCCCTGCCTTTGCAGTGATACGTTCATTTGTCCAAAAGCATTTCGTCTGACCATACCCAGTGGGAAACGCAGCCTTTCACCATAGAAAGCAAAAAGAAATTCTTCAGCACGTCGAACAATGAACTCGACAACACCGTGACAAATACCCAAATAATCAGCTCCTGAACTACACTTTCCACTGTTCAATGTGCAATTATTTATGCGTTGTGGGCGTTTATCAAGCCAAACCGAACATTAATAGCACTCTTTTCCCTTTTGTGTCGAAACTTGGGACACAAAGGGAGTGACTTACGATCGTGATCGCGGGGGGCGGGGGCAGGCTAAATGCGCGGTGTTCCTGAAGCCATAGCTACCTCGGTGATTGATGGAGCCCGCAGATAAAATGGGCGGAGAAGAGGAGATCCTTCAGCAAAGCGTTTTACTGCAGGGTTCATGCGGGTCAAATGGCAGTACAAAGGGTCAAAGGGATTCAGCTCTGCTTTGCTTCACTTCCTGCCCATGAAGCTTTTCTTCACTTCAACAGAAATAAAAACAATATGGATCCAAATGAAACAAATTCCCCACCCTTTACGCATAAATCAAAGTGTACCATTATTGAAATAAAGGCAACTCTGTATTCCAATACACGAAATAATGGCCAAGTTAGATTCAGTGAGTAAGCTGAATGAACCCCCAGTCATCAAACGATTCTGGGGGACACCAAGCCATACCCTGGCAAACCGCTGAATAAGAGACAAGCGTCAAATCAATGGCCTCTGTCATCTTCCCACGCACAGGAAACTAAGTGGTGGGAATGCTGATGAGAAAATGCCAGTGTGCATCATATCTGCCACTGCGTTAGAATGCCGGGCGTGCCATGACACACCGTGTCATCCCTCTCCCTCAGGCCAGGCAAGTGTCACATCGATGACACACTTCTTTCAAGGCGCTTCCGGTTTTAGCGCCAAGTGCTCGCTAACGAATTCGGGGGTGCTCTGCATGTTCCTGCCTAGACACCCGCATGTTGGACCACTCGCAAAGCAACTGCAGTTATTTAATATCCCAAATAAACACTGCCATTAGCCAGACGGGGATTTAATTCCGCACCTGGGCGGGGAACATAACTATGTGAGGAAAAAAAACTCACGTTTCTCCATAGATTAAAGATAGATTACAGGAGACAATCTTCGCAAAGATGATTTGAAGCACAATAAGCACAGGCAAGCACAGGAATTACAAGCAGTCCTACACCTAGAATTCCAATTCATTACACGCCTACATTTGTATCTATTCAAACTAATGGAAAACAGAGACAAAGATATAGGCCATACCAGACAATTCTTAATATTTAACAGTTAAAAATGAACAGTATGCCTATTTAGTGGGACCTTTAAAAATATTATAAATTCATTTTCTTTAACTTGCTTTTTAAACCAACTAATCAGATTGAAACGGGTCAGAGATGACTGTGCGGTAAGTCAAAGGCACATTAAACCAAGCTGCCATTTGCCATCAAATTCCAATGTCGCCCAACGAAGAGGCAAAAAGTCCCACTACAGGAGCGTCACAGTGAACTCTCTGAACCTCTTCACCGCACCTCATGTGCACAGGTCGCTAACAGGTTTGCTCACTAATGACACAGACTGCACCATAGAAAATGACTCAGAGTGACACATTTCCACCAACAATTAATATTTTGGGAGTGTCCTTCAACCCTCAAAAGCCAATGGACCCTAGAATTGACTCAAGGCTGGATTTCAACTCCGACAAAACAGCTTAAGCAGTTTCCTTTTTTATTCACAAAGAAATTAAATTTCATGGCTGTGAGGTTTTATCTGATTGGAAATGTAAGACTTTCATATTGTAAAACACACGGAGGCAGCCATGTTTTTTCATGGAACATTCAAAGTGCCACAATGAAGAAATATAATGAATGAAAGAATAAATAAATGTAAGTGGAAACAAAGAATAATATATAAATGAATTGATTGATAAAACAAAACATAAAAATGTGGCTACACGAAAGGGAATAAATAAATAAAAGAATAATTCAATGCGGACCTGAATAAAACACTGAGGGCCAGTTTTGCAGTAACAGAGGACATGGTTCTATCTGACTAAACACTACTTTGAAAGGAGATAGCCCATACAAATCTCATTTTAGTCATATTTAAAGGGGACAAATTATGCTTTTCGTGTTTTTACCTTTCTTTGGTGTTGTGTGGACAACCCCAATTCCGAAATAGTCGGGACGAAGTGTAAATTGTGAATAAACTCAAAATGCAATGACTTTCAGATCACATGAGCCAATGTGTTATTTACAATAGAACACAGATAACATTTCAAATGTTTAAACTGAGACATTTTACATTTTTATCCACAAAATGAGCTTATTTCAAATTTTCTGGCTGCAACAGGTCTCAAAAAAGTTGGGACACAGGCAAAAAAGGGCTGAAAAAGCAATTAATATATAAGAGAATCAGCTGAAAGAACATTTAGCAGGTAATTAAGTTAACTGGCATCAGGTATGTAACATGATTGGCTATAAAAGCGATGTCTTAGAGAGGCTGAGTCCCTCACAAGTAAAGATGGCCAGAGGCTCTCCAACCTGTGAAGGCTTGCGTAAAAAAAATTATGGAATACTTTAAAAGCAATGTTCCTCAACGTCAAACTGCAAAGGCTTTGAAGGTCTCATCATCGACAGTGAATAACATCAAAAGATTCAGAGAAACTGGAAAAATCTCTGTGCATAAGGGACAAGGCCAAAGACCTTTACTGGATGCCCTTGATCTTTGGGCCCTCAGACGCCACTGCATCACTCACCGCCATGATTCTGTCATTGACATTACTAAATGGGCCCAGGGATACTTCAAAAAACCACTGTCTGTAAACACAGTCCGCCGTGCCATCCACAGATGCCACCTAAAACTCCATCATGCAAAAAGGAAGCCATTACTGAGCATGATCCGGAAGCGCCGCCGTGTTCTGTGGGCCAAGGCTCATTTGAAATGGACTGTAGCAAAATGGCAAAATGTCCTGTGGTAAGACAAGTCCAAATTTGACATTCTTGTTGGAAATCATGAGCGTTGTCCTTCAGGCTAAAGTGGAGAAAGACCACCCCTCCTGTTATCAGCGTTCAGTTCAAAAGCCAGCATCTCTGATGGTATGGGGATGTATTAGTGCATATGGTGTGGGACACTTGCATGTTTTAAAAAGCACCATGAATGCTGAAAGGAATATCAAGGTTTTAGAGCAACATATGCTCCCCTCCAGACGACATCTATTCCAGGGAAGGCCTTGTGCATTTCAGCAGGAAAATGCAAAACCACATACTGCAGCTATTACAACAGCATGGCTTCATAGTAGAAGAGTCCGTGTGCTGAACTGGCCTGCCTGCAGTCCTGATCTTTCACCGATTGGGAACATTTGGCACATAATTAAACGAAAAGTCCGTCAAAGGAGACCCAAAACTCTCCAGCAGCTGGAAGCCTGTATTAAACAAGAGGGGGATCAAATTCCAATGGCTAAACTAAAGAAACTCATCTCCTCAATGTCCAGATGCCTCCACTCTGTGTTAAAAAGAAGAGGGGATGCTACACCATGGTAAACAGGCCCCTGTCCCAACTTTTTTGAGACCTGTAGCAGCCATCAAATTTGAAATGAGCTCATTTTGTGGATAAAATTGTGAAATTTCTCAGTTTCAACATTTGCTATGTTACCTCTGTTCTATTGTGAATAAAATACTGGCTGGTGTGATTTGAAAGTCACTGCGTTTTGATTTTATTCACAATTTACACTTTGTCCCAACTATTTTGGAATTGGGGTTGTAGTACATCGAGTATGAAAAAAGGTCTACAAGGTTTCAAAGTTCAAAATCCACCCAAGAGCTGAGATATTCTTGCCAACAGAACACATCTGACAGTGATCAGATTAGGCGGATTCGCATCGCAAAATGCGAATCAAATTTCGCCAGTTTTGACGAAATGCTAATAATCATAACAATCCCTTCACAAAAAAATGTGATTCAAAAAATCTTAATGATATTTCATGGATCCCAACTCACTGGCCTGCGAACACACAGCAATAGGAGAAGTTTTCACGACTTTGATTGGCTGGAAAATGATGTTCCTCATTGCATATGAACCAATCAGCTTCTCGGGAGTGCATGCACGCACTTGGGACTCGGGAGGCTTTCTAGTACAGTCATACGCTCTATCATCTTTGGTCATGACGACATGACTAAGCTATTATGAGCCATCCGGAGCCATCGCGTACGTTGCTCTTTGGATGTATCCACCTAGTTGGCTAGTAAGCTAACTAATGTTAACAAAAGAAAATCTTTGTAAATGATCATCATATTAAAGGCAATATGATTTGCTTCTTGCCCCAACTCTACCAACTTTGCCAGCTGTCATAGGCATGAACTTATCTGAGGTTTCGCGGCAGTTTCGTGCGACCCAACATAACTTTCACATTTTTGGGACGTTAGCTAGTTTGCTTGTTAGTTCAAAAGCAATCGCTCAGATAGAGATACCTGGCTAGTGAACCTATGGTGGTTACGATGCCCATTGGAGAAGTTTTTATAGCTCTGACTTGTCACTTTCAATGCCATCGCACGCAGAGGACCTCTTTCAACATTGATTACCAGTTTATTTTACTGAAGAGCAAACTGACAGTTCGGGCCTGAGACTTGTTATTTCATGGCTAGTTTTAGCTGCGTTATCTTGTTATTCGTGCTATCGCGTATTACGTTACTCTTCAGATTATAAAGCTTCCCATCTAGCTGATGCTAGTTAAGGGGAATCTTTGTAATCATCGCTGTACTTAAGCGATGTGATTTGGTTTTTGCCCTAATGGAAAGAATTCCGGATCAGACCTCTACTTTTTTCGGCTTTAACTCTGAATCGTCTTGACTGGATGTATGCTTTACGTTTTTACGCACCGGAGTGTTCCTCCAGCCACCCAAACATCACAGTAAGCTGATCAAAGTCATAAAAACTTGTCCCATTGCTATGTGGTTTAGGGAATCGCAAGTTCGCCACCGGCATCTCCTGAAACATGCACAATGATCTCTGATCATTCAAATACATGAAGTTGTGATGTCAAAATGAACGAGCTGGAGAGTGCCTTGTGTGACTGGATTTTAATGGGAATGGATCCTTTCACATCTCTGATCAGGTGTTAAACAACATTGTGCTACAGTTAGGTATAGATAAGACAGCTTTACTGCAGGTTGCAAGTAGTTTACAGAAATTTCATTGGAAAACGGAAGTGGGCTGTATTAAATTATGACTAGCACTCTGCCCGTGGGGATCCACGGGTTCCATTTTATATAACTTCGTGCAGCATTATGATGTCATCATGTTGCTATGGTATTTCCATAAACACCAAGGTAGCTGTCACGCGACCGATGTTTTTATAGTAACTAAAACTAAGTAACTATCGAGGGGAATACGCTGCGCTGACATTCCGCGCTCAGTGAACACGAAGTCGTCTGCAAGACGGAGCAAAATAGCGTCACTCACATTATGCTGCAGATTACGCGCTACTTTCTCTTGCGGTCTGGCATCTGTTTTTTGGGATTCGGGACTCCTGTGGATGAATTGGCTTGGGTTCAAAAGGGGCAATCCCCAGGAGAGGACATACAGGGGGAATCACCAGGAGAGGACAAAGGGGGAATCCCCCCTGTATGTCTATATTATAATAGCGTCGCTCTAGCACTGATTGGATGGACACAGTCGCCTGCAAGACGGAGCCTAACAGCGTCGCCTGGGGAGAGGGGGATACCGGGGGATTCCCCCTGTATGTCTACATTATAATAGCGTCGCTCACGTTATGCTGTAGATACGCGCCCGGCGGAGTCTAGCACTGATTGGCCGTACACAGTCGCCTGCAAGACTGAGCCAAACAGCGTTGCTCCTGCTATGCTGCAGATACGCGCCCGGTGGAATCTAGCACCGATACGCGCCTGGCGGAGTCTAGCACTTATTGGCCGAACACAGTCACCTGCAAGACGGAGCCAAACAGCGTCGCTCCCGCTATGCTGCAGATACGCGCCTGGTGGAATCTAGCACCGATACGCGCCTGGCGGAGTCTAGCACTTACTGGCCGGACACAGTCGCCTGCAACACGGAGCCAAATAGCGTCGCTCCCGCTATACTGCAGATACGGACTCGGTGGAACCTAGCACTGAGTGGCCGGACACACACGCACACAGAGGCCACTCGGCTATCATAAGACGGAGCCAAATAGCGTCGCTCCCGCTATGCTGCAGATACACGCTCGGTGGAACCTAGCACTGAGTGGCCGGACACACACGCACACAGAGGCCACTCGGCTATTATAATATAGATTGTTCATGGTAAAATTGATGCCTTTTGGAAATAATTAGTTTTGCTTTCAAAGTGGAGTTGTATTTCTATTGTAATTATAATTTGTCATTAAGAATAAAAAAAAAAGTCCTTTTTTCATTTAAAATCTGATATACTGTTTTCCAATTTTTGCTAATCATTTATCATATGTGCTAAACAAATGCAAATCAATTGATATAATGATTTGCAAAAAATGCTAATTAATTTTTTTTTCCTTAATCTGATCACTGTCTAACCAAAACGCCTCATTTTTACAACAAACATTTCTTCCTAAACAGTGACATCGCTATAGCCACATGGCTGGCTAGTTTAGCAGACACCCCCCAGCCACCCCTCACTCAGACGGCCAGCCCAGAAGAGTTCGGATCTACTATCGCCATGCTGAAAAGACAGTGTTTTCATCAATGTAAAGGCAAATGCATTTTGTTTGGACTTTCAAAAGATACACTGATCAGCTACAAGACTTAAACACCTGCCTAATATGGTGAAGGCCCTCCTTGTACTATCAAGACAGCGCCATTACACTGCCATCAATTGAATTCCAAAATTCCAGCTTTCCCAACAGAATATTTCCTGGAGCATCACACTCCCTCCACCATCTCGTCTTCTTCACACAGTGCATCCTGATGCCATCTCTTCTCAGGTAAATGGTGCACACGTACGAAACATATGATGTAAAAGAATAAGGGACTAGCTGGGCCAGGTGACTGACTGATTGGAGGCACCTCGAGAGATTAGAGAGGGGACTTCGACTGGTCCGCAAGCTAAAAAGTGCAATACACAGCAGGGTATGATGCACTGTGTACTGTGACACATTCCTTATGTAAATATTATTGAAATTATCTGCATCTCATCACGTGCCACAGTGGCCCTTCTGTCAGGTTGGGCCAGATGAGACAGCCATCATACCTCTCATGCATCGATGAGCCTTGGGCACCCAAAACCCTGTCGCCAGTACACGGTTTATCCGTCCTTTGACCACTGTAAATAGTTACATCTGCTGACAGGGAGCACCCCAGAAATCTTGCCACTTCAGTGATACTCTAACCCACTTGTCAGACCATCATGATTTGGCCCCTGTCAAAGTCACTCAGTTCCCATTTCTTCAACATCCAACTCTTTGCATATGAAAACCGACTGTTCGCTTACCGTCTGAGATCTGTCTGCAGAGTGTGACGTGCCGTTCTTATGAGATAATCAACATTATCATATACTTCCTTATAAATACGAGGAATATGCCCATGTGATACGAGCGCGAGGCACGAGCCTGTATCAGCCTGCCGGGCAAAATCCCGTATTAGTGGCAGCAACCATTGCCATAGCAACAGTCACGAGCATCTTTGGCAACGCATCGCTTCAGATGCTGATTAGACACTGTCATGGCGGAAGGATTCGTCAGCGGCTGAAATTTCTGAACAGGACTGTGTTATAAAAAAAGGAACTTGATACAGAATAATTTGTAAACAGCTTGCGTAATGCCTCATTTTGCAGTAATATTCATGCGAAGGGCTGTAGTAAAACGTTTCATGCGTAAGCTATCGTAGAAACGCAAATTTATTACCTTAAATGGAGATAATCGCATTTCCATGCTAGCTAGCTAATTAGCCATTTCATTGACTTGAAAACACCACTGACTAAAAGCAAATGCGAGCGCTACTGGCCTATAATGATGACAATAACAACCTGAAACAAATGCTTTGGATAAAATGCATCATTAATTATGGTCAAAATAAGTTTTTGATAAATAGATCATCATATGCGCATTTTCATATCACACCGTGTATCAACCCTCGACCAGTATTGATACAGTGGGATATGAAAATGCCCATATGATATTCTCTATCTGCTGCATCTGAGAGGTTTTAATGTTGTGGGCTCATTGGTGTGAAGATGCTACGGATCAGTGTTTAAAATTCAAAGAAGACCCATTATGATTTTTGGAAGATACAAAGAGATGGTGACCTAAATTTATTTTCCAGGAGAATTATTAGTTAGCAAAGTGTTCACAATTTCTAAATTGACTGAATGGGTGAAGAAAAAAAAAAAAACATTGCTATTTTTTAGCCAGAGGCAATGCAGGAGACATGTTGATGAGAATAAATAGAACAGGTGACTGTTTTTGGATTTCCGTCTGTTTTTATTGGAGCAGTGCTGCTGTTCAAAATGAATGGAATGTTAGCTAAGGGCTGCTACTATGCAGATGCTAACCGCGGATCACTCTTAGACTGAATTTCAAGTGTAGTTAAACTTTTATAATGACTGCATGTTGCATTTCTTCATCACTGTAACAACCATCCTTGCCTAGCATACACACTTTTCCTTTCCATACTCATTCTGTAGCTAGTTAAATAGCTGCCTAGGTAGCTAGCTACTTGATCAGTAATTTGCATTTAGGAGACTTGCCAATAGCCAGGGGATTTTGACATCGTCACTCACAGTTGACAGACTGCTCTGTTCGTGGCCAATCAGAACAGAGCTCATTTCATAGTGGGGATGCCCACTCAGAACAGTATTTTTTCAGAGGTTTTGTAATCACAGGAATCAAACTGCCAAGAGATCTTAGAATTTTTTCTTTTGCTATAAAGTTAACAAACTTCACTTTTGGACATCCAAGAGTAGAATGGTAATGGGAAAAAAAAAAACAAAAAACTGCATAACAGGTCCCCTTTAAGGAAAACCTTTTCTACCCACGGCCAAATGGGTGAAATTCCACCCATATTTGACAAGTGTAAGAAAAGGTTCTGCATCTCAAAAACATTGAAAGCCAAAAATATGGAAAGAAGCCTTTTTAAAACTGGACAACTGTACCTCTGTGACCATGTAATCATTTTCGTTCAAATTCCAGTTTCTAATGCTTATTTTCTTCAACTTGCGTATAATGTCAAAAAAAAGTCAAGAATCAAACTTCAAATTAAAATCTTGGAGATTTTATTGCTGATGAGCAACAGCAGATATGAAGAAAGTGACACCCATCTATAAAATTCACCAATTATGTTGAGAGATCGTTCAGTGACAGAGTCAATTCATGAAGCTCTAAGATCAAATAAAAGTGGGTTATACAATGCAGAAACCTCATGCGCAAATTTTCCTAACGATTTTACGTCTGTCGTTTACCTCAAAAAAAAAAAAAATCCACAACAAAAAGCTCAAAAAAAATATATAATGGCATTTCTTTAGGCCCAAATACATAATTTTTTGAACCCAGGTTTTGTACATTACTAAAGTACTGGAGAGTTTATTGGGGCATTGAATAGGGCGAGGAGGTGACTAGCAATAAATACAGGTGAGTGAACACCACAGCTTAAATGTTTTGATTATGGCTAGAACTTGATACTTTGACCCAAACAATGACTTGGTAATCAAGATTGGATGTCTCAAAAGGATTTTGAATGATTATATTGATGCGTTTCCACAAATTATCAATATAATATTAAATTGGTTGACTTATGCAAATCCTTTACTGTCAGTGTGACCTCTAGGGGTTGCAAGGTTTTTAAGAAATGTGTGTTCTTGAAAATCGACCCTGTGAGAGAAAAATCCTCGCCGTCTCAAGTTTATCAGGAAATAAAGACCACAATGGTGAAGCAGAAGGTCCTAGAACAACATTACACCAAATAAAAAATGAAAGCCGAGAGATCTTATGAACACTGCATTGTGCGATTTAAAACCCATCACAGATCTGCCATTTATTCAATGCTCTGTAACTGCACCTGTTCCAAGCACTGAAAAATATGTGAACATGTCCAGACAAGTCTGAATTCTGGCTCAGTGGTCATGCATAATTAACTACACACGCCAGATAATCTTCTTACAAATGAAAATACTTTTCCACATAGGTCATGATCTACAAATCCACAAACAAGTACTCAAAATATTTTCATATTAATTATTAATGAAATCAATAATCCATTTTACTAAAAGTTATGTTGCCCTTTTTAGTCCGTTTCTAGGGAATAAACAAATTACCTCAGAGCGCAAAATTTTGATTTAAGTCTGTAGTTTGAGCAAGCTGCCCGGAGCATCGGAACTGTCTGAGGTAGCCTTTTCCCATTGGGTCGCATTTAGCCTGAGATTGAATTCCGTTCAATTCAAGGAGCGTACCGCAGGGCATTCACTTATAATGGTCCTTATAAACCTGCAGGAGACTAGCAGTCAAGAGGAAAGGCTCAGGCAGCCAAGGCGAATTCTACTCAGTCTAGGCTTTCGTATGATCATACCGGAGCCCTAAGAACATTAAGATAGCTTGCTTACAAGGGGATGACACTGCATAAAATATAGATTCTGTACAGACTACAAACACAAAGCAAAGATATCTCAAGTGAACTGACACTTTGGATAAAGTGTGCGAACTGAGGTTCCTTTGAAGTGGAAGGTAAACATAAAGCTCCTGAATTGGTAGTAGCCAGGTCTTGGCACATGCAGGCATGCTATTTCATTGTTGCAACAAACGTTCCACAATCCTTTCATTTCAGCTATTTGAGAATAAACTAGAGGCACTCGTAGAGTGCAAACCTCCGCCAAGGCAGCACAATCCAAACGTGCATGAGTGGGAGCAAAGTTGAGTTATCGCGTGTGATAGGATTTCAAGATGGCTGCGTGGCGGCCATATTGTTTCACTGATCACGGTCAAAATCAATAGGCTCCATCTTTGATGTAATAGCAATCCACCCACAAAATTTCAGACAAATCTGTGCATTACTTTTTGAGTTATGTTGTTCACAAACAGACAGACAAACAGACAGACAAACAAACAAACAGGGGTGAAAACATAACCTCCGCCTCAACATCGTTGGCGGAGGTAACTATAGCTCGTTGAAGTTAGATAGTAAGGCTGGCATGTTAAGTTTAGTTCAGCAATTTATGGGAGTTTGTTCTGTCGAATGAGGTATATTTTTGAGTTTTGAACATCAGTACAGTCTAAAATGACCCCAAAATGAGAATGTATGTGCGAGCGTGTGTGCGTGTGTGTGCGCACTCATGCATGTGCATTCTTGCCTGTCTCTTAACCACAGAGTCACTGATTTAAGAACTACTTCCTATGTTCTCAAAACTCCTAAAAAGAACAACACGAGACTCTCAGGCATGAAAATCACACCAACTGGCACCCCGACTGCGTCCAATCTGGGCATTCACTACGGTTTTGGACATTAGCAAGACATGTTTAAGCCTGGATGGATACTGAAGTGACCTTTTCAACTGCCCAACAGAGCTTTTCTAACCTTTGTACCTGAAACTTTTACCTTAGTGCAGCATGTCTGACTAGACCATTGTCAATAGTGTGAATGAGGGATTACGGTTTAAAAAAAAAAAAAACAGACGAGTGTCTTCAATGGTTTGAGCAAGTACAAATGCCCATTTACTAATGACAAATATGATTAACACACTGTGCCGGTGGGTTTTGTCATATTTTTTTAAATGCACACGAGGCAAATTTATTGCCTATAAAAGGAAACTGAAAGACGTACACTCAAAGTAAAGATGATGTCCAAGATTAAAGTAATGGACTTTCATGTCATCATGTCTCTTGACACAGGCAAATGGAAGTTACCTTTTTCATTAAAATGCTCATTTCCATAAGACTGAAATAATAAATAACTAATCTGTTATGTCAGGCTGTCAGGATTGGGTAGCTACTTTCCAAAAATTTGCAACATTTTCATAAACTGGCACCCTCCTTGGATAACCTGCTAGCTTGTTCTAGCATGACAGTCAGTATGTTTACATGCACAGTTAAGTCGAGCTACAGTAAAAGCTCAATTAAGCCACTTAATCAGACCACTGTCCTTGTTCCAATATACATGCATGCAAGGAAAATCAATTTATTGACCGAAGCATGTCAGTCTCCACTACGATAGGTGGCGATATGCCCCCTTTCAGTTTGTTCGTGTTGGACCCATTTCTGGTTGACCCATTTCGTCAACTGAGTCAGCAACTAACATAGTTTGTCCATTCACAGTCTGTGGTTCAACTATGTAAGGTCGCATCTGTGCTTTCGAGAAAGGCACGCCTGGGCTTCCCGTACATTTAAAGACTAGTGGGAGAAAGTCCTTTTGAAAATTTTCCGATGGCGAATGGAAGGAAAATTTTCGGAGGACGCGCAAGTCAGTCGATAAATTATGCAGAATAATAGAAGAAGTTATGAGCCCCCGAGGCGTGACTGTTCAAGCACCGATACCCTCGCAGACGAGGATTGCTACTGTTCTTGTACAAACTTGCAAGTTGAGCAGAGTTGTTGCTAATCAGTTTAGTGTTTACAACCCCAGAAGACTTCTGGGTCAAAGCCCTACAAGATGAACTGTGGAGCATGCACAGAGCGCATAGTCCGGTTCGGTTTGATTCAAACGTACACACTGAGGAATAATGTGACTAGAAACTACATCATCTATGTATATTAGTCCGATAGGAGAAATTAGATTTCGTACGATTCCAGCGCGATTAACATGTCTTCATGCATTTTAAAAGCCGGTTATAGTTGGACTAACACAATAATTCCATTTTTTCTCATGTCATGTGAACGCACTCAGTACATAGTTCTGTAATACACAGTTAACTCAACTGAAAAGTTTCATATCAAAACCTCCAAACTACCTGCTCTGCCATTACCTGTGGCTGTTGCTTCTGTTTGGTTCCTCAGCTGAATCTTGTTGAATGGGCCATGAACCATATGAGGAAATGTGTGATTTGCAATGCAGGTGGAAAGTGAGTAAAGGCAAAGCCCTTCTCTAGCATGGTGCAGACATGCAATGGCACTCATTTGGATATTATCAGTATGTTTCACCAACTGATTCATGCAAAACACAAGATGAGATGAGACAGACAACTGACCTACAGATAAACTTGCAATTCACTCATGAAACATTAACCAAAGTCAAATGGATTTGCCTCGACAATAGCAACGACGATGAAATGAACATAGTATGACACTACAAATCAAACCGCAGTGGTGTCTCCAAGAATATTTTAGGGGGGCGATTTTGCCATAAGAGAAAAAAAAACAAATGTTCCTTAGCCAAGAAAAATAATGTACATTATCATCATCTTAAATCACCAGTAGTTTGGAGAGAACATGCCAGAACAGACCCACCGCCCCCACTACCCAGTAATGCCTCAGCACCCCCATCCATAAATCTCCAGAGAGGCCCCATGCAGCAGCCACAACAACATGGTCCTTCAGTGTTTGGGGGGGGAGAACACTACTTCCTCGTCAGCAGTAGTAATCTCAATAGCCATTGGTCAGTTTTTTCTCTTTGTGTTGAGGTCTGAAGAACAGAGTAACACGGCTCTCTGAGACGAAACAGGGCGATACCTGTATTCGATTTCTCCCACCTGGGACAGCAGAGGCCGTGGGAGTCGGGACATTCATTTATATCCAGGGTAACTGCAGTCAAACCCATCATTCAGCAACGCAGTTCTTTTTCTTTTACTTGTGAAATGATCAGAACCAAGTTATGAGCTGAGCGACTGGCTCAATGCACAGTGCAGTAGTTCAGCTTATGCCTGGAAATAATAGTGATTCGGATAAGCTAATGAAAACCTGGCTCCAGACAGTCCTCTTCCAGGTTGGTGAATAGGACACAAATTGACATTGTCTGACAATATTTGTTGAACATCACCAAACTTGTTCGTGCAAACACAAACAGCACAGTTTTATTTGATTGAAACTCAAACAGAAAGGACCTGCTTGGTGAAAACAGTAGCCAAGACGGATGGAAGGCTCGCTAAACATTTGGCTTCCAGCCACTGGGCGAACCTGACATACATGTGAAATTTCCCAACTAAAAGAGAATAAATACGAGTGTAAAGAGCTGGACATATACGTCTATGAGTATGTCATATATGTCCATCATTTCAGTTCAATTCTGCATCTATGTTTAAGTCACACAATAGCTCTCTAGTTTGTTTCAACTTGCTAGCTTGCAAATGTTTTGCAACTTTTTGAATTTAACAGTGCAGGTACAACTTTCCCCTCATTTTTCAATACTGCTATATACCCATCTCATTAACTGGAAAAACTGCAGCCAAGTCAAACAGCTGAGATTGCTGAACAGGCTTGAGGTTTCTATGCAAGGTGCTAGTTTACCCCTCTCGACTTGACGGCTGCCAATGAGTGTAAAAACACCATGTTTTGGAATTCAATTCCCTTTTTTGCCCAATTATTCTCTTTTGGATTTACACTTTTTTGCTCATTTTTTAGGGTCACTTTCGGCTCCACAAGTTTGACCCTTTTGGATTGATGGCACCTGGTATTATACTTTAAAGGTTAATTTGCCAAACTAACTTGGTTGATTAGCCTCAAAGCAATCACACTGTAAACTAAGACCGAATCAAACAAAGATAAACAGTACAGACAATAAGACCAGAAAATGAGCCGCCCATGAAAATTGATCATGTCAGGGCTAACACCTGGGCTGCGTCCGAATAGTCTGTTTTTGCCCAGGAAAGTTCCTAACTCCTAAAAAATGATCCGGAAATAATTACGTGGCAGCCATGAAAAGTGGATTTGTATTCTTTAAATGTTAAGGTGTCTCAGTCTTCCTAATTTACCTCTTTTAGCATAGGGTGCACAGAACCTTCCTTTTTGAAAAGAAAGGAGATAACGCTATCCCACAATTCTGCACAGCAGCAATATCTAAAGCGGCGACCATTCATCCGGCCAACCCCGTAAAGAAACGTATATAATAGGCAGGGGACTCATGATCACGTTGCCCAGTACAAGTGCATTCGGATTCTATAATTAGCACAGTTGTCTTCCTAAGCTGTAAGGATTCCCTTTCACACCTTTCCTTTATCTTATGATGTTTTCCACAGAGGCTAAAGAAAAGTGGTTAGTAATTAGTAGATAGGACGTAATTTTTTGACTGTTCGGACGCAGCCTTGCGCTCAGGAGGTCCTATGACATCCCACAGGTGATGCAGGTCACAGCGAAGGCCGACAGACATTTTAAAAATGAGGACGATGTGGCATCGAGCAGGACAAACTCGTCGACCTCAGGTGCACAGTCCAGAGACACCCATCACTCGCAGGAAGGGAGGGAATGTCATACTTTCTCCTGCTTTATTTTAACACTTCCTTCATTCTTCTCTTCGCATTTTTAACTCTGGTACCAACCCAGGCATGAGTTTCCCTGATTTACGGCCGTGCGATTGGACACACAAAAATCCTCAGCCTGACAAATCACTTGATCATGGCCATCGTGCCCACGAGTCCCAAACTCCTCTCCAACGTGACATCTCTTTAGACAAAGCAACCATAGATCCAAGGTTTCTCCCACTTATAACTATATAAAACCCAACAAAAGTATATCAGGCCAAACACACAACTGTAAAAAGGTCCTACTTGCCCTGTACAATACATATTTCAAGGCTTATGACTGCATTCACCCAAGCTGGAATAATTAAGGATATTAGGTCTTTCTTAACACTTATCATTTAATTCTTATTAAATAGAAATGTTTAATTTCTAAATACAGTTAAAAATATACTGCCTTCTAAGAATTCTGTGTGTTAATTGTGTGAACTATAAGTGGATCACAGGTAAAGCCATCATGCACCTTATTGTTTAGACATTTCTGAATGGCAGTACAAGTACACCACTATTATCTTTTAAATGCTCAAGTTTTCGTAGAGATCAAGTGCACAAAACAGACTATTCTCAAGCAACGCAGAGCACAACAAAGCTGAGCATGTCTGCATACTTGGCATACTTCAAATGCCTCTCAGAAGCAGGAAGCACATCACAGTCCAGAAAAAATGTTCGGGAGAAAGAAATAGTTTCATACTAACCAGAGAAAAAGAAAACAGTATTTCGCAAAGTTTTCACAGATGCTTTAAATAGCATAAGCACAACTCAACACAAGGACCATGAGTCAGGAACTCAAAGCGAACCCATATTTAGCAAAGGCATTTCGCACCGTTGACTAGCATCCAGCGAAAACGGGCTATTAAATAATGAGGCCATTCATGCAATTGCAAATGTGAGAAAGTTGCCCTTGGGCTATGTTGGTTGATGAAGGCGACCAAGAGGAGGCAGCTGGGGCAATGATGCGCTAATTGACGCATCACGCCAAGGGCAGCTAAACAAAGAGCATATGGCACTTGTGTCATGTGACTCAAAACTTAGGGTTAGTGATGGTGTGTGGGGGTTCCGGGTTCTATCCTGAAACAGTGCCCCAGGATGACTGGGACGATTCCCGGCTACAAAGCTCCATGTTGCTTCTGCAGACAGGAATCCATTGTTTATTCAGGGCCAATTGTATATTCATGGGAGTGTGGATGCACCACCCTCCCTAACGCAACAAACCGTTAGTGGCCCAAGCTACCAGCCCATTGTCATTCTCAGTAAAACAAAGCAAAGTAAAGCAGTGAATAGATCACAGACGAGTAAGTCATTGCAGTGGAAAGAGGCATGTAGGATATTCCATGCAAGAATGGACACAGTAAGGTCTGCAAATCATACGCTCCTCAGTTAAAATTAACCCAAATGAAGCATTATTGTCGTTCCAAATACAAGAGGATAAAGTGAAATATACTGAAGTGCTAATCGTGACACAAGCAAAAAAATAAACAGTAAACTACAAAGAAACAAAAATATACAAAATGATATAGAAGTGTATATTGTTGTTTCTGTATCTGCATTGGACGCAACTCTATCGGACACTTCTTTGATATTCATACAAGGCAGCCCACAAGTAATACAACAGTGATATTGTTCAAAAGGGCTTAATTCTTAAATTTTTCCACTTAATAAGGCTGTAAACATGCAAATTAAAGCCTCCACTTTTATCAATTGCTTTTAAATTCAGGTTGCTGGAGAACATCACCAAAACAGCAATCAATGTATTGTTCATATGCGAATGGACTGAACTGCATGCCAGGTCATAACTATATACACGCCTTTCAAAATCATCAACTCTTAATGGGCACATAGCCAGGGGGTGGGCGATCGATAAGATTGTTCAGGGCCAATCTTGGATCTTCTGTACAGTGAGGGGGCAGTTTTCCAGATCAGGCAAAGGCTGCATCTGCTTGCATATTCATCCATCCCACACAGACTGATCATTCACGCTCACTCCATTCAGGCAAGGATGTGCTCACTTTCACAAAGCAATCCATTCACAAAATAAGCCCGCATCCATGATCAACATCCGTCCAAAAATTCAACAAAGCATAGAGCATGCACCAAGCAGAAAGAAAAAGTGAAAGGGAATCTGATTACAGCCTTTACAGGATGTAAAACCTGTTAAGAATCTTAACACATCAAGAAAATCAACCTCATCAAAACGTGATATAATAAAGCAGTGAATATACTCAAAACTGTACTGGTTTGAGAGCCAAAGTAGATTTCGACCAACGACTGGTGATATGAAAGGCACATGAATACAAGCACTATTGTACTGCATAATGAATAATGCCTTTAACACAAATTAATAAAATAAAACCATTAGTATGCTGATATAACCGTATTTGTAGCTGAAAAAGGATCCCTTTTCATGTAAGCAGTTTCACGCTGCTAACACACAGGTTCTACATAACTTTGTTTTACATGTCATGCATCAGATGACCTTTAAGAGTAATCTCTGGCAATAACAATGTCGTTAATTTCATTGTCAAGGCTTTAATAAAACAGAAATGAGCACATCAAAGTGGATGTCCCCTTTGCAAAATTCTGTAAAGACTCAAATGTATAGCCGAAATTTATGTTGTACTGAATCTCAGGACATAAGGTCAACAGGGCCACTGAAAGCCAAGTCGCCAGTAGCATAAAGCACAGCATCATTGATATGGCTCTCATTTTAAACGAGACGTTATCGAGAAGCCAGATCACAACATCTTCAAGCACCAATCGAAGAGCAATAGAATATATTTCAGATCAACGCAGTCTGGTCGCACGTGTATTCAGCGTAAATTAACTCTTCCTCCCAATCTGGCAAGATTTCAGATCCAAAAGTTTTTTCCCCCGTGCTGTGCACCAACACTATCTTGAAAGCATACATCGTTCACTTTTGTAAATCAGTTTTAAGTGGACAGCATATTTCTGATGGTTCTCGCGTCGAAGTTCTCATTCGCTTATCGATTGACGTAATTGGTTTCGCCGGGTCGTTCATGGAGCATCAAATATACATCACTCACCAGACAAAGCCTCGAAGTACACCATCATAAGAATGCGATAAGAATAAGAAAAACTCCGTAAAACACAAACAACTTGTTAAAGAAGCCACGTGGCTTAAAATCCCCCCAAACAACTTACTGTTTACTTGACAGTGGTGGCAACAACCGACACGGTTTTATATGGGCTCGCGGTCAAATACAATATTTCTTTGACTGCAACTCAAAGAAAGTCCTTTGACAACATGCACAGTCGGCGACATCAATGCACTATGACTTGAGGTAACACAAAACATTTAGATAATACAATTTAAACACCCCACGCTCTGCAGGGTTGCCATAAAAATAACTAAGTCTTTATTTCCCACCTTTCATCCAATCGACAACTTGAGTCGGAGACCACTTTGTAATCGGTTCCATGACTTTAATGTTTTGTTGAGTAGATTAAAACAGAGCTATAACTCTGATTTATTTATAATATATTGGTTAAATATCAAGTTTTACTCATAATCCCATACGTCCCGAACGCGACATATTCACTCGCTCTCTGACCGAGTCCATGAGAACGCGCAGGAACTAGGAGCTTGGTTCCTGCGCTCAAGAGAAGGTTAGGGGCGGGGCGGGATCAGGTTACAGTTTCTGTGCAATAGCAACATCCACCTGAAACTGCTTAAGGGGAAATGTTAATATCGTCACGGGGGAAACCTCCACACACCGATAAGACTTGCGCAAAGTGCGATTTCATACGTGTGTCATTGACAGTTATAGTCATGCTTTTAGGCTAACTATCCGCTGCTCTGTCTTGTCTCAAAAACACCATGACAACAGCTTCGGAAATAAGTAATAAGTTTCCAATGATTCATAAATCTATTAAGTAATTAATTGAGTATTAATTTACTAAGTACAAGCAGCGACATTCGTAATATCATAAACAGGCAAATTTGCAGTTAGGTAACAAAAACCCTGCAGGCTAATGAGGAGTGTTCTTAATAAATCACATTCTTACGCATTGTACGGGTTTCGGGATGATTGAGCGAAGGTAACTTTTGGAATATTTAAAACGGTCGTAAAAAGCCGCCAGAAAGCTGAAGTGTTGCTGTATGCTCGCGACTCGCTAGTGGGCTCTGTTGACAAGAGTGCACATCGCTGCAAAATCAGAGCCATCAGCTGCGCTAATTTCGCCTCAACTGCCCAGGTGCACTGCAAAAAACACCACCATTGCCATTGCTCCATGTTTCGAATTTTCACTTCTACTTAAAATTGTGATTTCTTCAATAAAACTTGGGATTTGAGGTTGACTTTAATTGCTTGACTTTTCTTTTGAACTGAATAACATGATACATTTTGAATTAAGAAAAAGGCACGACCATGTTTTTACCACCTGCAAGACATAGCTACTATTTCATTAAATATGTTGCTAATTCTCCACAAAAAGGCATTATTGGGTTCTAAAACAGCTTAATAACACACAGTTGTTCATTCAACTCCATTGCGAGACCATTTTATCCCCGGGCATTGGCTACGCTGACGGCGGCGCTGATAAGAATCCGTTGACATTCAAAGACAGTTTCTTTCTTAGAGGAGCTGCATCACGATTACTGCGCATGCTCAGAACGTACATCCTAGGAAAGTGAATCCGCTTGATGCATAATCTGATGCCATCCTTACCAATCCATCTCCGTTTTGCATTGTATCTCTATATATTAGTTACACCGACATCACGCTTTTTACATCGAAGAGCTTTCTATAGAAATGTGAAGATTTAAAGTGCTATTTTAAGCTTTAGCCATGGGATACAAAGAAAGTAAGCTGGTTGCCATTGCCAACAATCATAGAAGAAGAAAAATTCCTTTTAGATTTTGATTTGCTATTGAGCTGATTTACTTTGTTCAACATTGTGAGTATGCATATTATCGGCGACTATAAATAATATGCTGAATTCAGTTCCGAAAAAATAATTTACTCATAATTAGGCCCATGCAATGCCGTTGTCAGAACTGAAAACTGAGTGGACACAATACATCTCTTTATTTAATTTTAGTCCTGACTTTGTCTCAATCATTTTCCCCAATTAACAAGAACAATCCACACTATCTGATGTAGCTCATTGTCCTTGTAAAAGCAAGACGAGAATCAATCATTTGTACCTGCAATTTTGGGCATTTCAATTGCCCTTATTCAAAATTGTGATAAGGCATTTCAAATCTTTGTCTTTGATTTAATTTAAACACTTTACACGATCATGAAGCGCAGGTTAGATCTCCTGACATGCCAAAAAGGTAGTGTAGACGTTTCAGAGTAATTTGCCTTTCGTAAAAAATACGTCTACCAATTTTTAATTTTGGCTATGCCACTGACAGAGAGAATCAGGGTGTCTCGGGGTGTCACTGTCCTTGAGCGCAAAACCACCAGCGACGTCGGTGGTTTGTTTCAGGCCTCTGACCCTTGCCACACGTGTCTCACTTTCTCTCTTTCCCCATTCTTCATGTCTCTCTTTACTGTTCTGTCAAATAAAGCTGTAAAAAGCCCCCATATAAAAGAAAGGAACAGAAAACATGCTTTGTGTGAGCTAAATATTAAGGCGGAGGATGGTTCGTTGGATGTAAACAGGATCCTTTGTGGGTTTAGACCAGAAAAGTTGTGGCTGAAGGCACTCGGTTCTAATTGTCGATGAGGAACAATGGCAGTATTCACTGAGAGCAAATGAACATTGAAGAAAATGTCATCATACATAACACAACAGCACAGCCATTGGCTAAGAAATAGTCCGTTGAATGCCATGTTCTGTCCAACAAGATGACTGTGGAAGAATATCTTTCCTCTGTTTAGAGATAATAGTGACAGCAGAGATGCGGTCTTTTGTGTTTATGCAGTACCGTGCAGTTAAACATCAGCTGTATTATATCATAACAAACAAATTCATTTTAAATTGATGCAATTTTAATGTAACTTGTCATTGGTGTATACCGTGTCTAATGCTCCCTCTATTTTCTGCTCTGCTATATGATGTTCATAAAATGGAACAACCAGACCTTAATGGCATTATTCAATGATTGCTTGATGTTTAGATAATGTCATAACTATCATTATGAATACGTGACTTTTTTTTTTAAAGATTTTTTTTGGGATTTTCTCCTTTATTTGACAGTCACACACCAGAGAGAGACAGGAAAGCTGGGGAGAAGAACGGGGAAGACATGCGGCAAACAACCCGAGCTGGAATCGAACGCCGCAGGAAGGCCACAGCCCTCACGGTGCGCGCACCTAGACCAATGTGCCACCAGAGCGTCCATGAATGAGTGACTTTTACTGAAACTAGTACTACGGGAGTTTCTTCAGCTAATACTTCTGCATCTTCAGCTATTAACTCTGTTAATTAATGGGCAGTGGCTATTTTTACACCAGTCTAAAACATACTTCGATTTGCTATTATTACAAACTTCCGCAAGCGCAAGGACAAGCGCGATGAATGATCAAGTACTCCTACAATGGATTGTAGTCGAGAAAATGCCCAGCTTTGGAGTGTAGCCCTAGCCATAACCCCACCCCTAACCCTAACCCTAACACTACTGCATGTGACGACTGGCGTAAAAATAGCCACTTCTTAATTAATGCCATTAATTTGGCTGTTAACATCACTGCAAGTCGCACAATTACTGATGCTTGGGTTACTGTAAGCACCACCAACAAATGCAGTAATGATGTCATGGTAAGTACTGTGTTTGCGTAATGCCTCTTGCATAATCAATTGACGAATTCATTACAGGTTCTCAGAGAATTCTCAACCCTCACTGTTGTAACCAAAGTGCCATCATAGGCCTTGCCAAGGCCCACAGGAGCAATTAGTCTGCCTGTCTAATTAGGTCCTTTATGTTCAGATAGGCATGAGCTGTTTCTATTCATGTGCATATGGTGTTGCTTGCATGTCTTTTCAAGATTTCCCAGTGAAACAGGAAGGCTGTTACAGTGAAGGTTCTCTTTACTGATTGTCATGTAGTTTGGGGTGAAAATGTAGCAGTTCACTGGTAATAAACAAATGAATATCTTTTTATAATTCTCATAGAGAAAACTTCAGCTTCAACATTTGCTATAATAAATATTGAAGCATCAGCTGAATAAAGTTTGTCCTGTATGACATTTCAAAACATTTGTTTTATAGTGAATGTATGTCACTTCTAAATATTTGCAGAGGTCAAGGGGTAACATTTTAATGCTTTAAAAATGACACAAAATATTCTCGTAACCTAGCCTATGATGCAAGCTCTTTATTCACTGTGATATGAATTTCAGTTACCAATAAGAATTTTTTTTGAGGCAAACCCTTCTAAATTGGAAACTTCTCTTCATTCTCCAGCCATGACTACCCACATGGTTTTGGTTTGTCTTCACAGAAGTTGTGTCTCCCATAAGTGCATTCAGCAGCTGTCAGAGGCAGTGAGTAATGATTTTGAAGTGTTTGGAATGAGTTGGGTGCAGCTTCAGAATCTACTGCCCATAGGGTTTAGGCAGAAGCTGACCATATTAGAAAACAAATAATTCAAATTCTGTCCCCTTTGTTTTTCCCTAAACTCAGACATGAATATAGAACACGAATGAGTTTCCCTGGGTTTTATACCTCTCCTCCAGGGTAATGGTTTTTCTTAATTATAGTTAGGATAATGAATCCGTTTGCTGAAATAAGAGGGGCTTCTTAAAGTGACCACACACACTTCCGTTAGAAAACAACTTCCCTTAATCTGGAAACAAAGGCCTGAATGGAATGTCCTGTTAATCTAAAAATACTACCCACACAAGAACAATAAATGTAACCTTATGCAACATTTGGGGAAGTACATTTATTTGTAGGGCAGAACTGCTTCACAGGAAAAAGCATCGCTATTTCCCGAATTTTTGGCTGCCTCCTTAACCTACACCAAAAACAGAACATTCCAACACAAACAAAAACAACATGGCTGCCCTTTCGTCTGGCTATAGCTAACTTCAGAAGTCAGAGACTGTGGTGAGATCTATAAGCATGTGCTCTGACGACCACAGCAGTTCCCCGCACCACTTCAAAATAAACAAGCTGCAGTCAAAGATATTTTTGAGAAAACACATATATTTTTAGGAATTATTTCTCAATCTTTCAAGAGCAATTTTGTTTGCTGGTGTTCACAATACCAATGTGTGTAAATAAGAGACTTTGATTATTTATCTTTAATTTTGCACTTTGATCGCAGTCTTAAGGTCTCAGGTTATCTTTGCTAGACTATAATATTCAGCAAAAGCATGACATACATGTATTTTATACAAAACAGAAAAAAAATTGTTCAGAGATAAAAGTCATTCAAGATTGCTTGATTATTAACTGAGTATTGAACATCACTGAGAGGTAATGTAAATTCACATCCATGAGGTTGATAGCTATTTTTAATAGAGGCTAAACTTTTTGAAGATATCAAAGAACAAATCAAAACATGGTACTTGTTCATATGTGATTCAGGGCCAGTCTTATGTTGGCTCTAATGAGCTCACATCACAAGCTAAACTGGTAGGAAGTACTGACTTTTCTCCATTTTGAATAAGTTTGCACTCTGCTCACCCATTAGGTCAGCATTGCCAATGGTTTTAATTTGTCCAAGATTCATTATGGATAGTCTTAGCTCATAGAGCTGGCCCACGCATGCACGCGCGCGCGCACACACACACACAAACACACACACACACACACACACACACACACACACACACACACACAGATGACATCAATGAGGAGTCCAAAGAAGAATGCATTATAAACTAAAAAGAACTCAGAGAGCGCATACCTACGCCAACGAATTTGTCAATGTTAGAATTGAACAAATATGCCCGTGGCGGCTTCATGGAATTTGAATCCATCCCCTAAATTTAATTAATTGTTCATTGGCCCATGGACCACACTTCCACAAATATCATAGAAATTGTTTGGGCGATATAAGAGATGTTGTCTGTTCAAACAAACACACAGACATGGGTCATGACATAAGCTCCGCCCAACTTTGTCGGTTAGCGGAGATAGTGGATACTACGATAAAATGCACTACAATAAAATGCATATTAGTTAAAAAAAATAAAACTCCTAAAAGGTTATGCAGAGAAGAGCCGCTGTCTCCCCAGAGATGACCTCCTTTAGCATGGTTTGCATTTCAGACATTTGGGAGTCCCCTGAGTTTCCAAAACTTACCTGCCCTCCTGCCCTCAAAGTTCCACCCCCAGGCAGCAGAGCTCGTAAAATTGATGGTGCCATCGTGGAATCTAAATCACTCTGGCACCCACCCACATATGGAAATGATACTGTTTTCATGCAAGCATGTGTCAACAGCACCATTCTGAGTGAGGACAGAGGCTGAGAGGAAACGAGCTGAAGAAAAAAAATCGATACGTTATTATAATACAAATGCACGCCGAAACATACGTGCGCGTACATGTACTACACATTCTGGAAAAGCAAAGTATAGCCCTGGTTGTTAACAACAATCATTGAATGCAGCGAGGTATGCGTGCATTGAGCCGACTATATTTGCTTTTTTCTGGTAAATATTAGTCTGGAATTTGGCCTGGCCTTTGAGTTTTGACAAATATTGACAGCGAACATACGAGCTTCTAAAGGTGTCCATGAACTGTGCCACTGAAATTGAGGGTAAGCCCCTAACACACTAACCCACTTTTGATAGGGGAATCGAGCTGGCCTCTTCATAGTCATAAAATATCGATGGAATACAGGTTTGGTAATGTATGGGAAGACTGCCCTCTTCTGAAAACAAGTGGGAATTGCAGGACAGCATCGCATCTTTTTTTTTTTTTGGGGGGGGCAAGAACAAACGGCTTCCTTGTTGGTTTAGAGTAAACACAGATGCTGTCAAAAGTATTGGTACCCTTAATACACCACATTGAATCAATTCTCCATTCATTCTGGAAAATATTAAATTAAAAGCACATTTTCCATGCCTACCAGTATGGTTTTGCTTCGCCATTGAATCAAACAGAGAAACTAAAGCCCAACGCCCACTGGCCGCGAAGCGAAGCGTCGCGTCAAACTCCGAATGTTGCCTTGGCGCTTTTAAACGCCCACTGAAAGCGTCAACCGCATCAACACTGACAGCTGTCAACACGACCGAGAAGCCATGAGTGTCAATCTCAAAATATTAAACAAGACAACGTTTAATTTTGAAAAAAAAAAAAAAACAAAAAAAAAAAACCTACCGATCAAGCTTATTTTAAGTGATGGCAAAGTGCGACGGTCAGGTTACTATGCACTAGGCCTATACGTTATATACAGGCATAATTTTCCTCCTAAATTTAGCCATCTTGTAAATTATGATTGCAATTCACTTTACTTCACCCAGCACCGAATTAGCTAGCTAGCTAACTTAGCAGTGTTAAGTTCTTACCAGTGTACCCTGAGTTAGGTACTGTCTAACTGTAGATCGCTTGTTTACTTAAATGCCCGCAAAATAACGGATTTCCTCCTCAAAACTGCGACTTGGTTAAAAAGCAGGTATACCCTATCGGTTTTGACAACTGCATGTGAGGTTGCCGCTAAATGTGTGCCACCAACAAGGCGAAATAGTTAAATAACCTAAAAGACAAAAGCGTTGAGTTGACACCTCAGAAATTGAGCAGTGGCGAATAGTAAAAATTGAGCGGTGGCGAAAAGTAAAAATCTGACGCGCGTCACACGCTGCCAGTGGGCGTTGGGCTTAGAAAAGAGCTGAATTCTTGCTTATTCTACAAAGGTATTAAAAAAGTGGACAAAATCATTGACACGCATTAGAAATGATGAAATATAATTGAATTTTAGGGATATTTCACACAGATTATTATCACTGATTAGTGTCTCAGGTGTTTCAATCTTGTAATCAGTCATTCAGCCTATTTAAACTGAGAAACATACTGTGCTGTTAGGTATAATTGTGTCAACCAATCTGATTATACACACAAAAATAAAAGAAGTGAGTTTTCTGAGGAGATAAGAATATTATTGCCAAGCTTAGATAAATGCTACAAGACCGCATCCAAACTGTTTGATGTTTCTGTGACCATGGTTGGAAATATTATCATGAAGTTTGAAGTCCATGGACTGCAGCCAACCTCCCTGAACGAGGCCCTGCAGGGAAAATTGACCCCAGACTGAATAGAATGATAGGTCAAATGCTGGAAAAAGAGCCGAGGATAACTTCAAAACAGACACAAGCTAACCTCCAAAATGAAGATACAACAGTGTCTGCTCACGCCATCCATCACTGTTAGAATGAGAGCGGGCTCCATGGAAGAACACCCCTCTTTTGAAAGTAACAAGTCAGACTGGATTGTAATAGAATGCAGGTTGACAAACCACTGTGCTTTTGGGAGAATGCTCTTTGGACATATGAAACAAAATTTGAGCATGTTAGTCAGTCCCATCAGCTTTATTTCTTATTTTCTTTGACAACATTTTCAGCACATTATTTTCGAGCCATAGCTCGTTCTCAGTCATACTCTCTCTCAAGAGATAGGAATTGAATCACATTTTTACTGTTATGGACACTGAGTGGTCTGCAGCCACAGTGTGCCGTATGCAGCAAGGTGTCATGCACTGTATGCTGTAACACGTTCATCACATAAGCTATATATCATACAAATGTCCTGCGACCTCTGCCACAGTAGCCCTTAGGTTAGTCAGGACCAGATGGGATAGCCTTCGTTGCACTCGGGGATTGATGAGCCTTGCGCAACCGACACCCCGTCGCCAGTTCGTGGTTTTTCGCTTCTTGGACTAATGTCAGTAGGTATTTGCCACTGCTGACTGGAACCACCTTATGAGCTTTGCTGCTTATGAGATGTTTGGACCCATTCATCTAGCCAGAACGATTTGGCCCTTGTGAAAGTCACACAAGTCTCATTCCTCTCTCATATAACATGTGAGACTACAAGAATCTGCTATTGGCTTACTGTCCAAAGTTTGTCTGCAGACCTTGTCACAAGCCATTCTTGTGAGATAATTGATTTTATTTGCTTCACGTGATGGGTTCTTAATGTTTTGGCTCATCAGTGTGGCTTTTAAAGTTCTTAGAATGGGTAAGAAGGACACATTGGACTGTTCTGCAGTGCCCTGCCAAGACTCCTGATTTGAACCCAATCAAATATCCAAGCAAAAAGCTGAAACCCACAGTTGGGAAAAAGTACCCATCAAACCTGAGAGTACTAGGGCGGTATACTGAGAAGAAGTGAGCCAGACTACCATTTGAGAGATATAAAAATGTCATTTTCAGCAATGAAAGCACTTGATAGCAGTGATTGCCTCCAAAGGATATGCTAGAAAAAATTTGGGTATTTGATCATTTAAAACATAATGTTAAATATGGAACATTGAATGGTGGATGCCAATTGCTTTTATCAGTTTCAACTTATTTTAAAGAAAATGTTGTGCTTTTTTGTTTTTTTGTAAAGTGGAACAGTGCCACAACCTTTTTGTGAATGCCTCTTATGTCTCCATGCATCCGGCAGTTTGCGTGTATATTAGAAGTATTGTCTCTTTTGATTGATTTACGTCTTGCCTGTTTTCCTTCACCGGCTGCGTCCTATTCATGTTTCCCCTTCCTTACATGTGTGATGACCTATTTGCACCCCATACTTTGAGTTTGTAAGTTGTTGGATTGTCGCTTGCTATACAGTATGTCCTTTAGCAACCAGTCAGTATTTGCGGGTTAAAGGTCATCGTCTTTGGAAATAATTCGTAACCTTTAAGGGCAGTAATTTACTGAAGTTCTTTTCCTAGTTCAGTTAATAGGAGCATGCTCCCAAGCCTTTTTCTTGGTTTTCAGGATTGGGACAGCGTTCCTTTTTATCTACTCTTAGTCTGTTCCTCTGCTCAGTTAATTAGGAATAACCTCCCAAGCCTTCTACAGTCATTTGGATTGGGACCGCATTCCTGCTAACTTATTCAATTTGCCCTCTCACAGATTGGTTCTGGTGAGGTGTGCGCTCCATTTGGCAGTCATCCTGGAAAGCCACTGGCTGGGCACAGAATACAACCCACCACCTCGCTTGCTACATCTGAACTGAACTGTGTCATTCCGCGGCACTCCATTCCTCTCTTACCGTATTATTATTAATGAACCCCACTATTGGATTGTACTCTGACTCCACATTTGGTTCCTGGTCTGGATCATAACAGAAGGGTACAAACAGTTTATACTATGTCTGTACATACTGCATCGGGACAGATATTTCATCGAGTCAAGATATTTTTTTTGGCAAATGTGAGAAAACCCTTCCTGATCTTTATTGTAAGCAGTGGTTTTCGCCTTGCAGCGATGTTTGCCTGGCCTCTTTCTTATTGTGGAATTGTGAACACTGACCTTAACTGTGGCAAATGGGGGCTGCAGTTCTTTAGATGTTTGTCAGGGTTTTTTTGGTGACCTCCTCAATGAGTCGTCAAAGCGCTTTTGGAATATTTTTGGTGGGCTGGTCACTTTTTGGAAGGTTCAACTCTGTTCCAAGTTTTGTCCATTGATAGGTAATGGCACTCACCATGGTTCTCTGGAGTGCCAGAGCCTTAGAAATGGCTTTGTAGCCCTCTCAAGACTGATAAGTATCAACGACTTTGTTTCTCATCTGCTCTTGAATTTATTTAGATTGTGGTATCATATACTGCATTTTGCCTGCTTTGCATTGCCAGGTAGGTTCTACTTAAGTAGAATTTTTAGGTTCAGATGAGCTACCAGCAGACATGCCTTGGTGTGTCTGGAAAAATTGAACCCAATTATCAATTACATTGGTTTTACAGGTTGATTCAGTCATTAAAGGGGCAATGAGCTTTTTCATATCGGGCAAGGTAGGGTTGGAATTTTTTTTCTTTCAATAAATGAAAGCATCATTAAAAAAAAAACTGCATTTTGTGTTTACTCAAGTTTTCTTTGTCTGATATAAAAATTAGTTTGATGATCTGAATCATTGAAGTGTTACTAATATGCACAAACACAAGAAATCAGGATGGAGGTTAATACTTGTCGCAACACTAAGTTGTCAACTTCATTCTGAAATGAATTCGCTGGTAAATTCTCCGTGGACATGAAGTACAGCTTCGATGGAATTTTGTGTGACCACAAGATGTCGCTAAGTCCAGGAAAACAGAAAAACTTCAGACTGACACATTTGAGTTGTTAAACCAGGGGTGGGCAATTCCGGTCCTGGAGGGCCGGTGTGTATGCAGGTTTTTATTTCTATCAGTTATCCTAACTAATTGAGTTAACTGATTGCATACACAAATATAGATTTGTGCAATGATTAGATCAAAGAAAAATGTTTCATAATGGGAGACAAGAACAATCTTTGGTGGTCATTCATGATAATTTAAAGAAATGCTCCAGAAATGTCAGATTTCATAAATGGTTTGGCTAAATTAGATAATTACCTAATTCAAGGCCAGAAGTTGGTGTGAAAACGTGGGACAGATATGGCCCTCATTGCCCACCTCTGTTCTAGAGCGTTTTGTCATAAAATGCCTTTGTTTAGTCTTGTGAATTCACAACAGCGTAAGACAAAATGACTGAAATTTGGTGGCTTTTATTTTACTCAAACATTGTCGCATACATCTGACACTCTCATGAAAGTTCTAAATATCCGAGCAACACTTGACTCAACCCATTCTTTTGAATTTAATATGAAAAAGAATGTTAAAGGCGAATGCATTTAGCTCATATTGGGAAAAAAAAAAAACGATTGTGTGAGGAAATTAATATGACAAAAATGATGTTGCATCAAAGTGCCTTTTCCCTGATATTTAGTATTGTCGTAATATGTCTCGATAATGTGATTACGTAGATTAGAGTTTTACAAACTGCATTCAAAATGGGTCTTGTGATTATGACTCTTATTTTTTATTTACCAAAACGCGAACAATAGTGGACTGAGGGCGTAAATTAACAGGGCTATTGGTTTAGTACAGAGGTGGGCAACGAGGGCCGTATCTGTCCCACGTTTTCACACCAACTTCTGGCCTTGAATTAGTTAATTATCTAATTTAGCCAAACCATTTATGAAATCTGACATTTCTGGAGCATTTCTTTAAATTATCATGAATGACCACCAAAGATTGTTCTTGTCTCCCATTATGAAACATTTTTCTTTGATCTAATCATTGCACAAATCTATATTTGTGTATGCAATCAGTTAACTCAATTAGTAAGGGTAATTGATAGAAATAAAAACCTGCATACACACCGGCCCTCCAGGACCGGAATTGCCCACCCCTGCTCTAGAACAGGGCTATTCAACATTATCCAGAAAGGGCCGGTGTGGGTGTAGGCTTTCATTCCAACCAAGCAGTCACACACCTGATTCCACTAATCAAGCTCTTTAGCAAAGAGTCTTGGGGTTGATTAGAAGAATCAGGTGTGTAACTGCTTGGTTGGAATGAAAGCCTGCACCCTCACTGGCCCTTTCTAGATAATGTTGATGAATAGCACTGCTCTAGAAACTGTGGTGCCCTGAACCCCAGACTGAGCTGCGGAATCTCTCACTGGTCTCGTCTCAGAACTAAGCAGAATTTACAAAGAACTATCATTTGTATAAGACCTTGTACATCTCTATGTTCACAAACACAAATTACTTATTTTATTTAGAGCAGGGATCATCAAATCACAGTCTTCAAGTTCTGAGAACTGCTGGTTTTCCACCCTCCCTTTACCTGGGAGTCAGGTATAAAGGTAGTCTGGCCAATCAGTAGCACCAATTGTCTGTTCAATTAATTAATCACCAAAGTGAAAAGAAAACCAGGGTTAGATTTGAATTCAACGTCTAGACTTGGTGATCTCTGATTTAGTGCTTCCAAAGGACTTAATAAGACATTTTGCGAGTCGGCTCGACAGGGATCTCGTGCATATCTAGCCTAAATTTAAATGAGGCGTATCTCAAAGAAAGGACCAATTATTCTTATTTTTATCAGAACCAGTGCATGTGTGGTCACCCCTTTCAAGCAACACAAAAAGGCATGCCAAACGTAACTTAATTATAAAATTATTATAGAATTCAGTACATGACAATTACATCTAAACATGTTAAGTGATTTTAGCTAGTGGTAGGGGAGTGGATAACGTTAATTTGTAATGGGCAACGACACTAGTGCACAAACCCCCGCTTGTTTTTCACAGTCAGAGACCTCAAACTCGCCTTGGTGGGAACTGGGGTGTCCCAGGACGTCTTAAGGGCAGCATTAACTTTTATAGGCATTTACTGTTTAAGGCTACCCAGTGCATGGCTAATGTGGGGAATAAGACAAAGACAGTCGATCTCTGAAAGTTCCTTTAGATTAATCAATGACTGTTAAATGACATCATGTATTAACTGAAACCGAATGTATGTATTTTGGGCCAGTGGCCCTATTACTGAATAAAAGTCTATGTCTAAATGACATCATTCAGGTACGCCTCATGTGGGTAAAGAAATGCAGAGATGAATAAAAACTGAAAAGAATGAATTTGAATAAACAAGGAAATTAATGAATGGGGCAATAATTAAAAACGGAAATAAATGCAATCAGAAAAGAAAGAATTAGTAAATAATTAAATCTGAAAATAAATTTATATAAAAATAAATAATTCGACAAGTAAATCAATAAATACATTTATTTGATCTATTTCTTCGCATATTTATTTATTTTCAAATTGGTCTGAATATTTATTTGATAAATAAGCCTTTTATTTCTACTGTTCTTTATTATTTCATATATCTATTTATTGAGTCATTTTATTTATTTCCTTTTTTATTTTTTGGTTTTAGCAGTTTTGGTCCTCCATAGCCCAGGACCAGATTTGGGAATCACTGCTCTAGCGAATCATGCCTGAGAGTTACATGACAAGCATATAAGGAAAAAAAAAAAGCAGGAAAAAAAGTTTTGGGTATATCAAGAGCAATGCACTTGGCTACTATTCCCATTTAGCGTTTGTAAGCGTATACAGAATTTTAAAAGTGCTGTGTGCGTTTCTAGAACTGGTTGCCATGGTATTCGCGTGGGCGAAGAGTGTTTCAGTGCTCTCGTCCAGTGCTTTGGCATCAGTCTGTTGCTATATCGTCTTTCCCCTCAGAACACCTCAAACATTTTCAACGCAGCACCGCAGCAGAATAATCAGTGTAAACACCTTTTATTAATCAAAATGGGATACTGTGACACTGAAATGTCTAACTTGTTGTTCATGGAGGTCTGCAATGCTTTTGCTGGCTGGTTCAAAATGGTATGTCCTGCAAAGCCGCATGTTCAACAATGTTATACGACTGTACTTCTGATCTGTCCTAAAGCTTCATGTTGTGACATGAATATCAACTTCTGGCCACTGGTACATGCTTTCAAAACATGCAAATGAACCCAGGACAGAATATTTCACAGTTACAACAACTTTGCTTGATCTAAATCGTGAAGAGGAGCTGACGTTAAATGGTTAATTAGTGTCACTTGATTATGATGAGGACCTTGTTGGTAGCAGGACATTTTCAACATTTTTATTCATCGACAGGAGTGGATGATAACAGCATACTTGATGCTGTTAGCCTCATGCATGTGTGTTTGAAAATAACTCACCAGAAAAAAAAATATAGATGGGAAATACATTTTTTTCCAACCCATTGCTCTAAAAAATATTGTCCAATTTGTTATATTATATGACCAAAAAATTATTGACATCTTTTTGAGGCAATTTTTAAAAAATGTAGTTACAGTATGGCCCCTGAGTTCCACTGAAGTAACATCTTAAAAGTGCAATGACATTCTAGATGATTTTGTGTTTCCAACAGTAATGTGAAGGCCAAATCCTGTTTCAGAATGACAATGCATTCAGTGAAGTTCAAAAATGGTTTGTTAATTGGTGTAGAAAATCTTAAATGGCCTGCAACCCCACCACAACACCTTTGGCATTTGTGGGACGGTAGACTCTGAGGCAAGTCCTATTACTCATGCGTGCCTGACCAACCTAATACTTTTCTGGCAAGAATGTAAGGAAATCCATGCGGCATCTTGTTTTTACATTAATATGTAACTAGAAAGCACAAAGAGACTTCATATCTCTGCCAACACATTTGGAACTTTACTACCACCTAGTGGATTTTAGGAGGTATAGCATTTATTCAAAACATGCGATCCAGCGATAGTGAGGAATCCTTTGAAAAATGCCTCGATCCACATGGCGATGCAGACCACCACAAAAATGGCTTTAATTGAACTGAATTAACTGAACTAATGGCTCGTTTCTCAGGCAATGACTCACACTTCCACAAAATGTTATTGAATTTGACAGAGAATTTTGAACGGTATTGTCTGTATAAATAGACAAACAAACAGACATGGGTGAATACATAACTTTGCCCAACTTTGTTGTTTTACAGAGGTGATAATAATGTTAATACCAGTTACAGCATGTACTGGACAGTTTTCCTGAAAGAATGGAGACTGTTACAGCAGCCACTGAGTGGGGGACCAACTCATTTTATTGCCGGAAGGAGGTACAGGATGACCAGTTGACCGTACTCTTTTGGCCATGTTGTGTGAGCGGAGATCAACAAAACTTTATGCTGGGGACGTAACAAGAGAAGAACTCACTCAACAAATGCCATTACCTTTCTGACAAACTTGTATTTCATTCTCTTGGGTAGGAGGTAAATGAAAGTGAACAGAATCAGCTGGAATTAACACCACTGCACACATTGTAACTTAGAAAATGAGAGGGACTATATGTAAAAGGTGCTGTCATTTTTCAAAGGCTCATTGGATATGGATGAAAACACCATCAAATTAAAGCTGCTTGTCTGCACTTAAAACTTATGTATCCTTGCCATGTCAAAAACTTATTGTATCCTTGCCATCTCAAAGTGCACGACTGCAGAATCAAACCAAATAATGTGTCACCGATCGATGAATGTTGGCGCTCACTGTGTGAGAAGGTGGAAGTTCTTGGCATTTTTCCACAATCTCAAGTGTAGCCACTACAATGACAATAAGTCCAGGGTCAAATCTTGTGTGGGAATTTGCTTCCAGTTAGGTCTAAATTAACTTTTACTCATTCAGTTCTGAGCCTTACTGCTCCCATGACTGGGTCCCTTTCATTAACCAAATCATTTTGTATGTTGAAAACAAAACTACTACCCCCTCGTTAACCTTCCACTAACCAAATCATTACTCCTGAAATCATATGATTACAGCATTTAATCTTTCAGGCATAATTTTCACATTTTTTATTTGTTCACTCACTAAACCATTCCATGTAGCTTGATGTTCGTTCCAGAGAGATTGTTTCGATGATACAACAGATTTGCTCAATTGGATTAAAGTCTGGACTTCAAGCAGGCCAAGTGATAACTTTTATGTCACCAGATGTTTCTTTCTGACTGAGATTATTCTTGAACAACTTCAAAGTGTGTTTGGGGTCATTATCTTGTTGAACATAAAATCCCAAACCAGTCAGTCTCTTTCCAGATGGCGATGCGTGCCTCACGAAGATCCTGTGATACTTCCTTTGATCCATGATTTTGTCGATTTTTATGAGATTAACAGCTCTTTTTGAGCAGACAGAACCCCAAACCATAATATTACCACCTACATGTTACTTAAGGGGTTAAACAGTCATTTTTGAAACCTTACCCAACGCTACAGCGAACAAATGTTCTGTGTTTGGGTGAGAAATTTTTGATTCATCGGTCCAAAGGACTTGTTTCCAGTCCACTGGTGTCCAATCCTTGAATTCTGTGGCAAACTGAAGTCTTTTTTTGATGTGGCCAGCTCTTGGCTGTAACATGACCGATCAGACCATTTTCACGCAGGTGTCTGGAAATTGAGGATTTTGCTACTTTCACCTCTTCACTTCTGGCGCTATTAATATCATCACGGAGTTGTAGTACTGTTAACTGTCAAATTTTTAACTTGTCATTCACAGACATCAGAGGTACTTAGTTTTTTTACAATCACTTTGACGCCAACCTCAGAAGTTTTTGCTCAATTTTCAAAACGTTAGATACAACACTCATAACGGTCAGCACTTGTAACACAGCCCAACCATTTGTTCAAAACCTTGCATTGTGTATTCATATCATTGAAGAAAACTTGCACTTCTGAATCTTTGGTTCAAATGACTCACCTATCATGAAATACTGTAGGAACACTACTTTAGATCACCCACACACAAGATACCAATAGCTTCACTGCGAAGTTGTTTTTTCAATCCCTTTCATTACTGCAAAAAACACTTGATGCATGTTTCAATAAGGTTCTTTTTGTGGTTCTAAATAGAGACAGTGGAATCATTCAACAAAATGTGAAATTTATGTTTGAAATACAATAGTAACAGGTTTATTTGAAGAATGGCAAAGAAAAGTAGCCATAATGCCAAAAAAGTAGCCATAAAAGTGAAACAATACATTTTGATCAACTGCCGTGTAAAAAGTGAACAGTTGTAAACAAAAACAATACTGTAACATTGTTACTCATCATTTGCATCAACTCTCTCTGCTGGAGTTGGCCAGAGATTCTCATCGACATCAGTGGATATTTTCCCTTGCCAGGCGTCGGGGGAAAAATCTGGCATGACGAATCCAGGCCTGACATTGGTCTGCCGTTATTTCATCACATGCATCATCCATGGCCTGGAGGAGGGTGGCACGTTCATGAAGGCGACGATCATAGACTTTCCACCTCCATGCTGAGAAGAATTCCTCTATCGGGTTGAGAAAAGGAGAGTATGGGGGCAAATATAATACTATGAACTGCGGATGGGCCTCAAACCATGTGTGCACCACTTCAGCATGGTGGAACCTAACATTGTCCCAGACTACTACATATGTGACTCCTTCAGTTTGACAGAGCTGCTCTAGTTCGTTTAAAAAATCCTGAAGAAGGGCTGCATTATATGATCCCAGCACAGGTCTGCGTGCCACCACACCATCCTCAGATATGGCGGCACACATAGTGATGTTCCCTCCACGTTGTCCAGGTACCTGGATTGTTGCTCGCTGGCCAATCAAATTTCGCCCTTTCTGCCTTGTTTTGGCCAGGTTGAAGCCTGCCTCATCTATGTAGAGGAATTTGCGGTAGTCCTCTGCAGCATCCAGCTCCATCACCCTCTAAAAAGAAATTGAAAGGAAATTATCCTCTAGAATGTAACGTTAGATCCAACCTATGTGAATCGTTCATACTGTAACAAGAATCTTTCAGCTGAGCATACCTGAACATACTCTGCCCGCAGTTGCTTCACCCTATCTGTATTTCTTTCAAAAGGCACCCGGTAGATCTGCTTTATAGACACCTGGTGCCTTTTCAGAATGCGGGCAATAGTCGGCAGACTAATGGCTTCCACATTATTGAATAGATCGACATTGTCGATGAAGTGCTGCTGGATTTCGGTCAGGCGTATATCATTCCTGGCCCTAACTAAATTAACCACAGCCAGCTCTTGTAGGTCAGTCAAAATTCTGCCCCTGCCTCCCCTATTTGGCCTTGTCTCAATTCTGCAGGGAAAGCAAAGAACACATTGAGGCACAACACCTACTGTGTGGTATCTATTTGCATGCACTATACAGTGGTACACTGGTGAGACACTGTAAGACAGTGGTAAGACACGGGCTGTATTACAGCACTGTAAATCGTTACCCACTATACAGAAATTTGATAATTTACTGTAGTTTACATAATGCATAGTCCATGCTGAAGACTTACCGGTTCTCGTTGCGGAATGTTCTGATGATCGAGGCCACCGTGGATCTTCTTAGCTGGATCATGGCAGCGGCCTCACTCATCGTCATGCCCCGATTGATGACATGATCCACAACCATTGCTCTAATTTCATTTGACACCCTTTGCTGTGACTGTTGCTGTCTTGGTCCCTGGCCTTGTCCTCTACCACCCCCCCCTCTCTGACCAGGCCCATGGCAACCTCTCTGTTGGGGCCTATGCCCCTCTCTCTGACGAGGCCTACGGCCACCTCTATGAAGGGGTCCTTGTCCTCTACCAAATCTTTCCCCCTCACCTCCACCTCCACGTCCTCTCACTGCTTGACCTCTCAGCTGATCTGCCTGCTCCATGCTGTCGCTGTGTTGAAGCACATGGGTGCAAACCCTTACCTATATACTCTTACCACAATGTGAAATCAATCATCAGTAATTGGAGTCAATCAGTTGTCATTACTACCCACAGGAAATTTGGGCAAAAACTTCAAGTACTTCAACGGTACAGTTACTTATCATTTTGAGTAGTTGTATTCATTGATAGTTGGATGCCTTTAATGACATGAAAAGACAGTCATATCATATATAATGTGTGTATTCCATTTTAAAATAGTAATACTTTGATGTTAACTTGTGTCATTTTGAACAAGTAATTTAAGTTCAGCGAACAAATGACTTAAATGTAATGTGTATTGTATCCAAGCAATTGAAAAAAGTGTTTAGAGTTTTGAAAAATTGTCTATTTCGATGATCTGTGTTGAGATTTGTATCTAGAGTTTTGAAAGTTGAGCAAGAACTTCTGAGGTTAGCGTCAAAGTGATTGTAAAAATCTGTAACTTCCCTTTTGCACCTCTGTTGCCACTAGTTTTCAGCGAACCGGTCTCTTTGAAATGCGTGATTGTGTTTCTTAGAATACCATGGCAGCATTTAACTTCTTAAGCATCATGTAAGGTCACAATGCACTCCTTCCATCATGCCATTGTGTATGACACTGTGATACAAATAATTTTTGAGATTAACCCTGAGGAAGCCCCCGAGTTAACATCTTAAATATAGGTTAAGGGGTTTTGCAATACACACCCTAAAAAAATTTCAGGTAAAATTAAAGAGTCTCTTTCACAAATTAAGGACCATTTAGTTCAAATTAAGTACTTTGGGATACTTACAGGGGTAAACTAAGGTAAGTTTCTGTATTTTAGTAAGGTGGTTTTGCAGGGTATAGGCAAATTTGCCCACAGCCCAATTTGAACCATCTTCTGGTTATATGTACCTACTTGCGGGACTGTCCAGAAAATAGATTTGAAATGTGAAATTTGCAAACAGGAAGTGAACTGTGACCTATTTAGTGATTTCAAGATTTTTGTGGGGCAAGGCCTCGAAAAGTCCATATTTAAACCCATAAATGATTGTTCTGAAAAACCAGATGATTTTTAATGGCTACACAACAACATGACGGACATTTTGATACCAAACATAAGTATATATGTGAAAAACTGAAGAAGTTTCAGACAATTATCCTTTGAAAAATGCATCTGTCTTGATGCAAAATGTAAAGTTCATCTTGAAAAACAACCAGGTTTCTATGAAAACACACCTAAGATATTTTCACAAAAGTTGCCTCATATAGTTGAATAAATAATTTGCGAGTGTCGTTTAATTGCGAGACTTTTAACATGGTGTATTTAAGCCATTTTTATTATATACTACATATTTCTCAGAAAAGCCATTTAGATGTTTTCATAAACTGTTGTACATTGTATAGGCTCTATATCTCCCAGGCCTTGTTTTTACTCCACTGAGCAAAGCGTAGTCTGCGCTTGTGGTCATGCTTCAATGATTTCGTGAACCACAAAGCATTCAACATTGTTGTATGCCAGGGGTAGGGAACCCTCTCCAGAAAGAGCCACTGTGGGTGCAGGCTTTCATACCAACCAAGCTGTTACACACCTGATTCTACTAATCAAGGCCCTTAACTAACATTACAGAGGTTGATTAGTAGAATCAGGTGTGTAGCAGCTTGGTTGGTATGAAAGCCTGCACCCACAGTGGCTCTTTCTGGAGAAGGTTCCCTACCCCAGTTGTATGCTCATGCTTTACATACTGCCGCTGTTTCATGTGATACATTTTATAATAATATATACAGGGCATTCGGATTGCAAAAACACGATTATGCCGAAGAAATGTGTGATAAACAATTGCGCTATGAGGTTCAAAGATAGTGCAAAGTGTAGAAAGGGTGCTCGTAACCTAAATGGACAACAAAATCAATGGCTATACTCATTGTTGGCGAATGAGGGGATGACAATACAAGACGGTGACAAGACATACAGCAAATGTTATTTCAAATATATCAAAAAACGACCAAAACCAGACACAGACAATGACAATGGCACAACAGATGATGTTACTACATCAAACAATGACATTGATGAAACAGAGACTATGCTTCTTCAGGAAATCTCGACAGATGAGGAAGACCTTATCCAAGGAAATCCTCTCAATGTATCCTGTCCAACTGTTGATTTAATGTATGGAACATCATCACATTGAAGGTGTTCCATTTGTAAACAATACGATGACCAATGCTTAACAATACCAATGGCTTCTCGAAAATTCTCAGTCTATAATTACATCCTAAAATCCACAAGGCCTGTATACAACCTATACAATGTACAACAGTTTATGAAAACATCTAAATAGCTTTTCTGAGAAATATGTAGTATACAATAAAAATGGCTTGAATACACCATGCTACCAGTTTCGCAATTTAACGACAATCATTATTTAGCCAACTATATGAGGCAACTTTTGTGAAAATATCTTAGGTGTGTTTTCATAGGAACCTGGTTGTTTTTCAAGATGAACTTTACGTTTTGCATCGACAGATGCATTTTTCAAAGGATAATTGTCTGAAACTTCTTCAGTTTTTCACATATATACTTATGTTTGGTATCAAAATGTCCGTCATGTTGTTGTGTAGCCAGTAAAAATCATCTAGTTTTTCAGAACAATCATTCATGGGTTTAAATATGGACTTTGAGGCCTTGCCCCACAAAAATCTTGAAATCACTAAATAGGTCACAGTTCACTTCCTGTATGCAAATTTCACATTTCAAATCTATTTTCTGGACAGTCCCGCAAGTAGGTACATATAACCAGAAGATGGTTCAAATTGGGCTGTGGGCAAATTTGCCTATACCCTGCAAAACCTCCTTATAAGTATTTTTGCCCCTTTATGCAGATGCCAAATCAAGCCAATCTTTGCCTGCGTGTGCATGACTTTAGAACTCAGATTTTGAATGTCACAGAGACTGGGGAAATAGTTTCAATGAAGCATGACATGTTTCATTTTAAATTAAAACTTTTTTCCATTTAAATTCCTAATTTTGGGACAAAGCAGTGCCACAAACACACACAAATGTCATGAAAAGTCAACTTTGGAATTATTTCGCAATTAAAATACTGAGGAACAAGGAATTGCTAAGAGATAAAACAATACAACATTTCCTGGATCATAAACTCATTGAACAGATGTGTGCAACATCTGAGAGTGATACTCAGAACAAATGATTATCAGTGAAGCCAAATATAAGATGCCCCACCCCCCCTCCACTTCCCCAAATAGCAGCAGTTCTCGTGATGTCACGAACCTGGTCACGTGGGTTTGTTGACTAGCATGGTTGGCAAAAAGCCTCAACATTACAATTGATTTAATAGGCGAAGTACTGTTGTCTTCCACTTTCTGTAACAATACCAGTTAGTTGCAGCGTAATTAACTGCACAAACCGATTCGTTAAGGGCTCAGGAATACGTTTCCTTCGTATTCCTGAACAAGAACCTAAAAAATCCGCTTGGATCAATTCAATTCGACGAAAGAACTGGGTGCCGTCGACCCACTGGCGTGTTCGTACTATTCACTTTCTGTCGGGTAAGTCACAAGTTAATTTCCATCATTTCTAACATGACATTTTGCTAAGTTTTCGCATTTTATTATTCGGTCATAGCAAGGGAATGATCTTCCTTTTTGTGTTGGGTAATTCGATTGGTTCCTTATACTTTCCAGTAGCGAGTAAGTGACTGTTAGGATATTAGAATTGAAAAGAATTCCGTTTTCAACCGTCATCAGTATGGACTGAGATCAGTACTTTCGAGTTATCTTGACTTTTGGGTACCTAGAGAAACATTCGAGTGTGTAAAAACGACTTGCATACATCCAGTCAAGAAAATTTAGAGTTTAATGTCTACAGCAGCTGTAACGGCAGCAGCCTTGTTACTGATGACACACCAGCTGGCTAGGGAATACGCAATATATGCATTCGCGATATTAAATATTAATCATAAATTCTAAACCCCCTTATCACGAATAAAACCCCCCAAAATATATTGGCGCCCCCTTTTAAAATCGCCCCGGTAAACGTAATACTGTGAATTACTTTCACTGCTCAACGATGATCAATAAATGTAGAATTTATGTTCGATGAAGGAATATCAAGTGATGATCCAGCCGACCCAGACCCGAAGAAGGGTCGTTCCTCCAACCCTTCAGCTCGTAAGGATACGGAAGCCTACACAAACCTTCATTGTACTTAAGCTTAGAGAAATATCTTGTCTTCGGTACTGTCAAGGTTTTGTACATATTCAGAGACCGCCGAATCGGTTCCATTACTGCAGGATGCCACACTTCTCCGTTTTGATGTATTGATTAACCCTTGTTCTTACCAATCACGCTAATGCGCATGTCTGAATATGACGTCAATGTCAGTAAACAAGAACTAGTCCTATAGCAAAAAATTGAGAGATTTTAGCTTTGGTGCGCATTATAAATAACGAAATGTATTACAACCACCCAACAATTGTGATACATGGGACAAACTTTTGCATCAAATACAAGTGGATAATATTATTATTTAAAATTTTTTTGACAATTAAATTGAGGGAGGCTTGTAAAGTACCCATCCATTTTGTTAAAAAAACTAAACAGAAAAGATACTGAAAGTTATTTGGCCATAGAAACTTTATAACATCATAAGGGCGGATTGTCATGGTTTCCTACCCGCCGGATGCCAAACAGCAATACGGCGGGCATTAGGACCATGGGCCGAGGAGCAAGAAGACTCAATTGCCATGGCAGATTAAAAAGAACCAGAGTTTAATACAATAGACAGAAGCCAAACATAAAAAACCAGAGAGCAGCCAACATGTTAACAGAGATGGAAAACTGCAGAGGCTGCACAGCAAGCCCTATATACTCTTCAATCACCTCCACCTTAACAGGCCGCACCAGCAGCCCATTAAGGTGGAGGTGAGAGAATGTGGAAGGAGAGGAGCTGCAAGGCACAAACCCTTACACGGATATTATTTAGTCCTCAAAATGAAAAATAAAGCAAACTCATTCACAGAGACACTCTATTAGCAATTAGCACTCCCTACAGACATCAAAAGACATACAGCATTATTCAAACCAGTGTGCAGTGTTTTGCATTTATGTGTGAGGGTAATTTTTGTTCATATAAATGTTTTCAGGCAAGGGGTAAACTGTGTGTTATTGCAAACATGATGCGCATATGGTTATTGATACTGCCGTTTCTTCCTCATAGGGCCTCTATGTTGATGACGTGGTGTTTCTTTTGATCTTTGGGTATATAGGCCTAAGTGGAAAAGTGGAATGGCTCTGGGAGACTCTTTAACACTGGCTCCTATGTGACATTCGCTTATTGTCATTTTTCTCACTGCATTCTGCAACGCATTTTGTGATTCATACATTTGTAAAGTAAGTTACACAAATCATCACCAGGCATTCAGTAACTATTCACTGCACAGTTCTGACATATGCGCAGGTCTCAGGATATCTGCACCTCGTTGTCACTCACCTGTACACATTAGTGTTGTCACTAATACATTTAATTGCATTATTGCAGACTGTGCCAGCCAGAGGCATGTTCACATCTGCTCAGCGAGACAGCAATCCTTACAGAGCCACACAATGATCGTGTTCAGCCTTTTGTCTGTCATTGTTACAAGGAAGGAGGGTCAAGTATATGGAGTCAGATTATTTAAATGATATCAGATTTAAATTACTCTAAATACAGTAAGATTTTAATACGACACACCACTCAAATATTTTCAATTTCTGGTGTAACAGAAAGGGAATTCTACAGTTGACGACGTCGACGTGGCTAAGTTTTCACTCACATCGAGTGAGGTTTATTGAACTTACCATTTGTGGGAATTCTTAAAAAACAAATATGATGTTCTATTACAATATACAGTGGTGACTTTTACTAGTCAGGTGAGACACAAAGAGAGAGAATATGTGAAGAGAGGGAATTTCTGAACTCGCGTCTTAGTGCATAAGCTGTTTTTTCTCGAGGACTCAGAAATAATGGAAAAACACTAAGGTGAATTTTGAAAAAGGACCTCTCGAAAAGTAACCAATGGTAATATTGTGTATTTATATTAATATGAAATTAGAGATTCTGATAGTTGACTGATAACACAGAATTTTCTTTTGTTATTCCCCGAACAGTGTTTCAGTACTGTATGGATGTTCATTTCAGATATGTATGGCTTTATGATGTTACAATGAGGTTAGACAAATTTTTCATGATCAATATACAATACTTCATGAAATATTCCCAGGTAGATACTGTAGCCAAACTTGTGGCAAATAAGGTTTAATGGAAAGTTTTGATTCATGCAACATCTGTACCACCATTTCAGAATTAAGTATTCCTAGGACACCACCTTCTCATGAATATTCAACATCCAGTCATCTATTCCAGGCGCAAATGCAATTACTGCATCATTAAGACACCTGTGTCTAGGGTTACCCTGTAAATTGCGTTTCATAATGTATCCAGCTAACCGATATTCTTGTAATCCAGTGATTAGTGATTATATATTAATGTTAGAAAAGAGCTTTGATCTGCACAACCAATTTCTTTTGGCAAAATGTTCATCAAAATAGTACAATTCTAAGACAACGTATATTTTTACTTGAAAATTATTCTTACCCCAAATCAAGAATATTTTTCTGCAATGAAATAAATTGTCTTTTAATAAGTACCTCATTGTCTTGTGGCCTTCAAGTAGTCGTAAAAACAAAATAAGAAACATAGTTGGAGCTTAAATACATTCATTCATCAGTTAGAAAAAAAGTTTATTTACCAAATAACAAAAGCAAATAGGGTCAAATTAATTCTCCACGAAGTAAAACTTCCAAGGTTATATCTTATGTTTTCCCTGAGTAGGCCTAGGAATATTTACAAACCAAAATGCAAAATATTCCTTATAAAAGCTTGTACATATTAGGTTTTCGCAAGCCATGTTCAGAGTTCAATTCATACATACATTCATTCATACATACAATTCATACAAAACCCAAGGAGAGGTGAAGTTTTTAAAAATTTAGCTCTGTGCAAATCCAATCCGATAAGAAAAACTGAAGCACGATTGCTGATGTAGGTAATGTTACTCGCTGCTACTGCACAGCGCAAGCATTTGAGGCATGCTCTCTCGAGCTCAGCTGGGCCTCGCATATCGCAAACATCCAGTCCTGTTGCTCCGCCTCACAGCTGGCCCGCAAGAAGAAGGTCCGTCTGCTATCTTTAGGGGTTATTGTCCAGCCGAAAATCCCGTCTCCCTCCAGCGCCTGGACCTCAGCACCAATGAGATTAATAGTCTTCTGTGGTTCCTTGTCAATATAATAATGCGTCAGATGCTAAAATCATAAAGGTAGCACTACACTGTAATAAACTGACTGAATTTAACAGTTAAATTAACGCATTGTTTCCTGGTTATTTTAACTGTAAGTGGAGTTCTGCGCGCATTTACTGTGGTTTACACTTAACATACACGGAACTCAGTTAAACTTATTGTAAAATTACAGTTAAAATAACTGGCAAAAAAGGTGCCAGTTTATAACAGCGTAAGAAGGCAGGTCTGACTCAGAAGTTACATTAATACTAGCACTAACAATAGCCAATCAACACTACCTAAATTCACACCACTGCAAAATAAATAAATAAATAAATAAAAATAATAATAATAACATTGGCTGTAAACTACCTAACTATAGACAATAAGACCTGAATCACAATTTTAATCGATTCAAATTACTACAGCCAGCTTTATGGCACTTCACCGCTAATTTCTGTTTCACTTATTGTGAGACAAAACAGCAAGTAACAAAGGGAAGGAGGTAAGCTGCACACTTATCCAACGCAATTATCAATTATCGAGATAGGTAACAAAATTAAATAATTTGTTGAGGGAATCTAAATTTTAAATTTAATCAAAAGGCTCAGAATACATTTTAAAAGAGGGAGAATGAATGCTCCCTGGAATTGTAACGGTGCTCATTCACTCAATACTACCTAGGGAGGAATTGAGCTTGCTTCGTTGCCTTGGAGACTTAATCATGTTAGCAACAGTAGCTGCCGCTTTGTTGGCCACCACCAGACAAGCATACTGGACAGTGTGCCAAAGAAAAAACAAGTCGGTGCAATGTACCTAACGGAAATAAAAAGACCGTCTTACCTCTTTATTCTCACCATACCGGAGTTTACCTTCTGTCACCTCAAACCACGCAGGCTTCCAACGATATGTGAAATGTGTACGCTTTGATAACCAACCCCTTTTATTCTCTTTTTTTTGTGCTGTATTTTCAACCACACCATTAGAGGTCGCAGAAACCACAGCCATCATTACAGTTTGACTCCAAAACCGATGGTAACACGCATGCGCAGCACATATCCTTACGCTGCGGCTTTTTATAATACTGTGGGAAATGTAGTTTATTTGTTAGAGATTGCGGCTACTTTGTGTTTTGAAATGGACATTACTAAACTACGAGGACCAGAATCCGTCTGTGCTTTTCATGCATCGTTGTAGGAGGGGGATCATTACAGCTGGAGGGATAATAAGATGCGCATGAACTGGCTGCGAACTGGCAGCGAGAAGAGGAAAGTTTTCCAAGGGGGGAAGGAGGAAATGAAACTTGGTGCTCGCTGAAGCTTGCACTCTGATCAGCTTTATGCAGTGAAAATACACTGCATTACTTTTTCACTCAACGACGTTTAGAATCTACTGCTTGTATCGTTTCCTCAATCTGGAATTAGAACTTTGTGCTGCCCTCCACCAGGGAGACAAATCCGCCCTTTGGATGAAGGTAAATATTTCTTCCTGAATATTGTTTTTATTTACTTTTCAAATCAGATTTGATGCCATTGAACTAAGTACAAAAAGTGTTTGCAATATCCGGAAGAGGCCAAGAGTACCAATAGTTATCCTCTAAACTCGCTATTTGTCGTAGCTTATGGGCTACGGGAATGCAACGAGTTCCACAAAGTCCGCTATCCACTCAGAAGTGGGAGGGTCCAGATGTGAACGTTCTGACTCCAGATGTGCAGCGTTTAAAATCGCTTATCGCCACGCTGCACAATTCCCTTTGCTAATGTGCGATTGCAATGGGATTTTCTGTAGTTGTGCATTTGCCATTAGAACTATTGTAATCATAGACTTGGCAAAAAATTGCGTTGGGTATTTTTTTTTTTAATTTTGATATATATTTACTAAAGTTTTTTTTTCGAACTGGTTAATTGACTCATGGAATTGCAAATGGATATTGTTTTGGACGTGTGTAATTTTCACGACTGAATTATTAGATCTGGCTGTTCTACCAAATGTCATCTTTGATTTTTAAAAGACAAATACGCATGGGAGGGGACGCACGGTAAAATCGACAAAGTTAACGGCAAACTGCTTTAAATGTATTTGATTAAAACAGATTTAATGTGGCTTGTTCTAGCACCAATAATCGGTCAGCTGTTAAAATTTGAAAATGTGCGTCGGGAGTGTGATCTCTCCCTACATGCGGTTTTTATTTCTGTCATCACGTTATGAGTTATTTTCAGTCTTCATCCTGGACGGTCTCAAACTTATGACTGCAATCCTTCAAACAAGATAACTTGCGGAAATATTGTCTTGCTTACATTTGCTTCGAAATCTATTATCAAAAGAAAGCTACCCTAGTCCACTTGGACAACCCTAAGCGGAACATTACTGAGCATCTACATGCTACCTATGCTAACGTTACCTGTTACGTAGGTCTGCACGTTAACCATGACGAGATGCCTGACAGTTGATGTGTGTCCATATTAGCGGGTTCATTTTTTCGTTGCCAGATTTCCGGTGGTTGGCAGACAGGACGTCAGACAAGAACTGGCATCGAAGGGGAAAAATGTCCGTCCACTAGAAGCCTAACCCTCCGGACTGGACTTGGACAGCCTGGTCGAACGTGCTATAACGCGGGAGTGGACCGGACTTCAGTCAACGCTTAAATTGTATTTTGTTAAGCGTGAACTGCAACAGTTGGCAATGATGCTGTCGGAAGAAATCGTTCTGTCTCACTGACTTGAGTTCAAAGTCATACGTTTGCTCGTGATGTCTTACGCAACAGGACAGCATTAAGTGCTTGGAAAACGTTTTTGCATTTAATGATTTTTTTCATCTTAATAGAAAAAGGGCATTACAACATAAAGAAGATAACACCGATTCCACTATTAATTTTTAACTGATGAATACCTCATCAGTGAAGCTCCAACAGACAGAACAAACATTCAGTATCTGTCGAAGTGCTGCTGTGTAACATTTTTAGGAGAATTCTGTTTTCTTAACATTTCTACCCCCAGTCTTCTCCGTTTTCTTTTTTGATATAATAGTGGGAGAAATCCAATGTCTACCGACAGCAGCCCGTCTCCTCCGTCCTTACCAAGAGTTTCCCCCCTCTCTCAGCATCCTGCTGCTCCGTCAACTCCTTCGCCGACCCCAAGCCCACCGGCGCTGCTTTATAGTCGCCTGTCGAACGGCAGTGCGAGTGCTCCAAGTCCTACCAACTCCCGTGGTTCATTCCACGGAGTCTCCTTCCTTCTTCAGATAGGCCTGACCAGGGAAACGGTGAACCTCGAGGCAAATGATTTGTCGCTTTCTGCAGTTAAAGACCTTGTCTGTTCAATAGTCGACCAAAAGGTAATTCTCTTTTGCTTTCAGTTATCGTTCTTTTTATTTTGATTGCACTTAGGTGGTTGCTAATGTAACCTGATGCATGAATTGAAATGACACCAAATTACTTTTGAGAAACCACCCTTCTTCATCAAGATTATTTGTGAAGGAGTGTTGGCCCCTTTCCAACTTGTGGGTCGCAATTAGCAAATTTTCACTTCAAACGAATTTGGGTGAAAACACTGGTATATGAATAAGCATTGAAGCTTCCTCAGTGACGATTTTTTTTTCATCTTAATTGTGCGGACGTGTGTGTGAAATGTTTGAAAGGACACTAAAACAGTTCTTAGCATGGGGGAGGCTATTTTTCACACGACATTTTATTGAATATAAATTGTTGCCAAGTTTCATTTTGAAAGTCTAGATACGGAATGTAACAGCTCATATAGTGTATACCATTAAAAATTAAATATTCATGGTGTCCGTTTTTGTCTGAAAAACTTTGGGCTGAGGCCATGACATGGAATACTAGGTCTGGTGCGACATTTTGACTGGCAGTCCTTCCGTAATCTTTTGTTTAGGAAAGGAAACAAGGGGAGAAAACATTGACTTTATGGTAAAAGTTTATTTCTTTTTTGGAAAAACCCTCAGGTTGTTTTGATGGTATGGGGGGAAAAAAACGGTTGCAGTGCATTCCAAAGCAGCGCTTCGAGCTGCAGATGGTTGTGGTTTTGCATCTCAGAGGTATTGACTGCTTTGCCTCTTGCCATGAAGGTGACACCTGCATTGTGAAAGTAGTACCTGTGGAGTTCAGACTGCAGTGGAGGTGGGAGTCGACTGACCGTCCTAACTCCATGCATGGATCTGAGCAGGGTCCGTTAACACATGCATACAACAGCTCTGCTTCTTCCCATGCACACAAGTGCCTGCATGCACACACTTGCACACACACACTTACACGCACACACACACACACACACACACACACACACACGCACGGACACACACAAACTCCCACAAGCAGACAAGTCCTTTACTGTTATGACTGCAAAATTATGACAGCATGTAATAATGTCCCATTTGTTTCATTTTATTAGCTTTATACTGTATTGCCTTGCCATTTGCTTCCACCAAGCAAATAAATGCAGTGTCAGTTATAGAATATGATCAAGCCTGTTGGTTTGGCCATGGTGGCATTGTCTGCAAGTGGTGAAACGCATGAGGCTGCACCAAGCCAGCTCTCTTCACTGTTTTTCGATGTTTACTTTCTTTTAAAGATTTTTATTTATCATTTTGCGAAGTTAAATAGCGTGGGCATTATTTTAGAGCTTTCTCTCAAGGATGTACCCATTTTCCTAATTTGTGTTCTCGGTTTGTGTCGTCCTCGAGATGATTTCATTTCTCCAGAATTGCAAAAAAAAAAAAAGTTGTTCATATAGATCCTGAAAAGAGAGGAAAGTTGGTGCATTTCTGTTTGCAGTGTACATCTAGAGCAGGGGTCTCCAACCCTGTTCCTGGAGAGCTACCATCCTGAAGGTTATCGCTCCAACCAAAGCAAAACCACACCTGCTTTCCCAGTTACAGATCTTGACGAGCTGCTAATGAGCTGAATCAGGTGTGTTGAATTAGGGTTGGAGTAGAAACCTACAGGATGGTAGCTCTCCTGGAACAGGGTTGATCTAGAGTTATAAATTAAATGCATCTGATGGGAGTGAATGCCTGCATTGCATTTGGAATGGGCTTGAGATATGAAAGGATATTTTTAACATATTGCAGTCATAATAGTAATCCACCTGATAAGAACGACAAAATTATATTTTGGCATTAGATTATTTTGTTATTAGATTTAGTTAGGTGCTGGGGAATGTATCATTATTATCGATATTGCGATATAGGATATCGTTGAGGCTTGATATGACGCATTTGTTGTCTTTTCTGGTCTTAAAAACTATTATTTTAAAGGGACGCAGTTGTCTGCACTTGTTGGAGTGTTCTAACTGTTCCTGTACCTGCTTGGTCATAGTATTCACGTTACTAATGGCTGTTTATCAAAATCGCATTATGTGAATATTTTTTGAAAGCGCCAAAAGTTATTCCTACGATATCACCACAATATCAATATCAAGGCATTTGGTGAAAAGTATTGTGGTATTTGATTTTGTCCACATCGCCTAGCTCTAATTTAGCTGTTTCATTTCAACTCACTATATTATACCCTCTACAATAATTTATATGGGAAGAATTGCATGAAATCAGTCATCCCTTCTGTTTGAGTCCCTTGATTGGCTGCATAATAAAGCAAATGGTTGCCATGAAAGTTTGAACTGCAACGATCAGCCGCGTTTCCACCGAGCACTTTTGGTATATTACCATTTAGAACTAATGCACAACCTGTGTGAACTCTGATACCTAAACCCTAAATTTGGTTTGCATTTCTTTTGCACACAATACTCTTAAATGTATTTGGGGCTGTTAAATAATAGCCCAATCAACCATGCAAGTGGCGGGTTTGTCTTTAGTTCTTGTCAATCACGAGCGAAAAATCTCTTTTGACCAATCAAGGGACAGCAGTATTTCTTGCTCCACCTTTTAGTTTTGGTTCAGTGTGCTAGATGCCTCGACTGAAGGTTAATGAAAAACTGCGAAGGATTGTGGTTCTTATGGTTATTTTGGTAGCATCCACAACTTAAAGGTGCACTATGCAAGTTTGTTTACTTTCACTTCTGTTGACATTCGAATTCAAACAAGGTAACCCGCCCCTCCTTCCCATGCTTCCATAACTGTCAACTCGTGTCGGTGATTGGCCAGGATGGTTTTTATGTTTTGGGGCACAGCCTGTGCCCCTTGTGTTTATTTGCAGTTTGTGACGCTTGTGTGGTCTCCAGAGCCCGGATTTTTTTTTACAGTGAATTTAGGGGCAGGCAGCTAGCAGATCGTGGAGAGATGTCGGCGAATTGAGACAAAAATATAATCGCGCAGCAAGTAAACAAACTTGCATAGTGCACCTTTAAGACAATAGAGATGCAGAAATAACAGTTCTAATGTGTAACTAGAGGCACTCAGAGAGTGCAAACCTCTGCCAAGGCAGCACAGTCAAAATCTTGCCGAATGAACATGGCTCATAAGAAATTTAAGGATAGCTTCTGTCCTTGATGCGAGACCAATCAACCCACAAAATTTGAGTGATATCACTGGGAGCGAAGTTCAGTTACCGCGTGTCAAGATGGCTGCCATGGCGGCCATATTGTGTGACCGATCATGGTAAAAATCAACAGGGTCCATCCCTGTTGTAATAGCAACCCACCCACAAAATTTCAGATACCCGTTCTTTACTTTTTGAGGTATCTTGTACACAAACAGACAGACACACAGACAAACCAACGCTGGCAAAAACATTACCTCCTTGGCGGAGGTAACAAAATAAGCTGAACTTAATCAGACTGCTTGGTGGAAATGAGGCTTTTGTGTTGCCTGGATTTAAGAAACCTGAGAAACAGTGGGGCCGCAGAGTGTGGTTCCCCGAACTACAGACATTGCATCAGTTTTGCCAGTGGAATGACGTATGGATAATAAGTAGGGTGGTTTCTGGCCTTGAGCAGAACTTTATATTCTGTTATAATCTCATTTCAAGTGTAATTGAGTATAGGTCCCATTCATAGTGAACTACAGGGGCACATGAAACTGCACATGTGTGATTGTAGGCACCAGTAGGATTTCAGACAGTAAACCCTTTTTGTTTGATGAATATATTGCTCAATTATCAGCTTCAGGGCTGTTTTCTATAAATTACTGATCACCATCAGTGATCCATGATTACTGAGCCCCCATTGTTTTACTTTCAAAGATTGCAATTAATACAATGCTATTTATTTTTCAGCAGGGCTGTGTACAGTGTTTTTGTTCTGTTTAGATAACTGGCAAAGTAGGAACCTGCTCACTGTTGACAGGAAGTTGAACAGAAGTGATGTGCATTTTCTGCGGGCATGAGTCAAGGTTTGTATACACTCACTTTTCTTTGGCTGCACAGACGAGAGTTGACTTGGGCATGATGACTAATAAGTAAGTAATACCAATCAATTTAGCTCCTGGAAAGTCATGAACTTGTCATACAACTGCTGCTTTTGGATTCCTTCAAAGGATTGGTGGAAAAACTGAAGAAGTTGGTGCGCTGTGGCAGTGACTCATGAGGAAATTGGATCACAGATGGAATATTGATCGCTCTTTTTGTTTGGCATATTACATTCAATTTAATGTGCAAGTTCTAGTCAGTCCCGAGCCCATGTGGCTCATCATGCCGGTGCTTAACTCCGGTTTCTGTGGCATGAAGAGACTAGGAGTGCTGCTACTCCCCCTGGACGGGATGCTAGTCCATCACAGGTTGCCCCCCAGCTCTTAGTCAGGTTTCCCTGAGAATTTTCTGGTACCCACTCACACACCTGGGTGGTGTGGGGCACTGTGGGAGTAAAGTGTTTTTGCCCAAGAACTGTGGCAAGGACCTGAATTCGGGACCTTTCAATCCCAAGTCAAGTTTTAGAGTATCTCCTTAATTAGGGGATTCCGTCTCAAATCCTGGAGGGCCATCCTTGAGGACAGGAGGTCGAGATCTCTGCCCTGAATGCAAATGTTTATGGCTCGTTAAAAGCCTCCATTTTCCATGGCACCTCTTCAGAATTGAACCATGGTTAAATGTATCTCTAATGTGAAAATGAAATTGCAGCTTAGGAAGTCAATGCATTAAATCTTCATATAGTATTGCCTGTTTGTTTACAGCCCGTGGTTATCCATTCTTTTATAAAGCTTGAATTAAGCATAAATAACTGACATTATTGCATATGAATGATATGGTAATAAAGTATTAATCTTCAGTCTAGCCACAAGGAACAACCCTGCATTTTAAAACTCAGCTGAACACTTAGGTCATCGGATACAGTTTGCAGCACTGAATCCATACTGCATCGCAGTGTTATGGTCAGATTAGACTAGAATTGGGAATTGTGTTGTTGGCCAGGCACATTAGTGGTGAGTTTGGCAATCGAAAGTTACAGGCTTTTGTTGAAAAAGGTTGCAATGCCTGCAGTGAATTATGGTAATGGATCAATGGGTCTGGGGGCTCCAATATTTTTTTTGCCCAAAAAAAAAAAGGGGGGGCTGCTACATTAGGTGTTGTCCCTTATATGCAGTTTAACTGAAATCAACCTTAAATTAAGCTAACAGTCTGCACTTCAGCTTCATTGTTGTGCCCTTTCAAACTCGCAGTGCTAGAGTACAGAACCAAAATGAAAAATGTTTCACTGTGCAATGAATTATGGTGCTCTCTGAGTTCACCAGTCTATAAAACACGATTAAAGACATGATGAACTACAGTGCTATCTTTGAGTGGAAATGGTGCACAAGGTACAAGCCAGGTATTCAAAAGCATTTTCGCAATTATCTTTTTGACTAATAAAGGAGTTGCCTTTTTCTTATGGAAGTGGTGTTAACACGATACAGATTTCAGTACACGTCTTTGCCATAGCCTGTGCATTATAAAGTCCTTTTTTGCTCACCCTTATCAGGGGTGTCACTAATTTTGGAGAGCACTGTATATGTGCTTACCTGTATTGTAACTGTATGTGTTAGTCTGTTCTCAATGTCATTTCAAAATTGCTGCTTTAGTTACGAGTTTTTGAGAGAAATTGTTCCTTTGTAATCTCTTGCCTCATCAGAACATCTTAATTTCTTTGTGCCCTGATTCAAAGCCTATTTACACTTGCACCTGATGTTCTCCATTGTATTTTCATGTTGAACATCTTCCTTTGTTTGTCTCAATGGTCTCCCCTTGAGCTTGAATGAATTATTGTTTTGTATGACAGACTCTGCAAAGCTATGACATTAGAATAACATGAGTGTTTTCTTGCTGTTTTTATTATTATGGTAAAAAACCACGCAGTGGGAGTTTTTTGTGTGTTTGTGTGGGGTTACATGTTTTCGATCTCTTTAAATGGTGCAGGTAAATTGGTTGCCCCCTCATTCTTGAGAGTTGGATTAGCCGTGGCAATATGCGGGGTCCTAGTGCTGAGTAGTCAGAGATGGGGGGGGGGCTGTCCCCAAGATGCCTGAGGAGAACTGGGGGAAGATCCCCTCCTCTTCAGTCCGTCTGTCCTAGCTCCCCTCCGCTTCCTTTCCCACAGTGCTCACGGCTGCCTCGCTGAGCGTGGGTTGTTCCACGAAACTACTCAAACGTCCACGCAGTTGTTCACCTGAGCAACATGCGATTACTTTGTTTTTTTTTTATGAATAGATTATGTTTTCCATTAGCAGTCCAAAAAAAAGAGAAAAACCAAGCAAATTTGCAAATATTGCCTGCGAGGACTTTGTTGCAGATTGCTGCAGTCGGGCTGTTCGCCTGTGCGATAAGTCAGTTATGCAATCTGGTGGTAAACAAGTGGGACAAATCAATGTTTTAGAGTGAAGAGGGTCGCTGGGAGACCAAGCATTAGGAAAGCGGTGGCATCCATTAGAGATCGCTGATCAACGCTTTGGCGTGATACACGCATTGAACGTATTTTTAATCATTTGCGCCATTATCTAGGCGGTAATAATGAGATGGCGGAAGCGTGTACAGCTTAAACGTAACAGCTTTCACAGCTGATTAAAAAAACACATTCCTGAGCCATTGGGCTGACCGGTAATTGTTTTGAGCAGTTTGTAATAGGTGAGCACTTCCTGGAGGATGTGATGCGTGAAGGAGGAAGGAAGCCAGCTTTGTCATGTAATACATGACCCTGTCCCTACGAAGGGGCCGGTGTCTGTGCAACTTCCATATGATCTTTGAGTTTGCATCACATGCTCATTTTGTAAATGCTAAATCTGTTCACAGGTGCTATTTTAAGCTACATCCTAACCTTGTGATGGAAAAATTAATAGAATTTAATGGACCAAGGCTAAGAAAGGTCATCAGTGCTTTGTCCATTGACTTCTACTCATTTTATTTACAAGGCACGTAGCATGTAGTGTCCCCTTTATGATATGAATACTCTTTGTAAATATATATGTACAACCCCAATTCTGAAATAGTTGGGACAAAGTGTGAATTGTGAATAAAAACAAAATACAATGACTTTCAAATCATACCAGCCAGTATTTTATTCACAATAGAACAGAGATAACATAGCAAATGTTGAAACTGAGAAATTTTACAATTTTATCCACAAAATTATCCACAAAAATCCAAAAAAGTTGGGACAGGGGCCTGTTTACCATGGTGTAGCTTCCCCTCTTCTTTTTAACACAGAGTGGAGGCTTCTGGGCATTGAGGAGACAAGTTTCTTGAGTTTAGCCATTGGAATTTGATCTTCCTCTTGTTTAATACAGGCTTCCAGCTGCTGGAGAGTTTTGGGTCTCCTTTGACGGACTTTTCATTTAATTATGTGCCAAATGTTCTCAATCGGTGAAAGATCAGGACTGCAGGCAGGCCAGTTCAGCACACGGACTCTTCTACTACGAAGCCATGCTGTTGTAATAGCTGCAGTATGTGGTTTTGCATTGTCCTGCTGAAATACACAAGGCCTTCCCTGCAATAGATGTCGTCTGGAGGGGAGCATATGTTGCTCTAAAACCTTTATATACCTTTTAGCATTCATGGTGCATTTTAAAACATACAAGTGTCCCACACCATATGCACTAATGCATCCCCATACCATCAGATATGCTGGCTTTTGATCTGAATGCTGATAACAAGAGGGGTGGTCTTTCTCCTCCTTGCCCGGAGGACACGATGCCCATGATTTCCAACAAGAATGTCAAATTTGGACTCGTCTGACCACAGGACACTTTGTCACTTTGCTACAGTCCATTTTAAATGAGCCTTGGCCCACAGAGCCCGGCAGCGCTTCTGGATCATGCTCAACAATGGCTTCCTTTTTGCATGATAGAGTTTTAGGTGGCATCTGTGGATGGCACGGCGGACTGTGTTTACAGACAGTGGTTTCATTAAGTATTCCTGGGCCCATTTAGTAATGTCAATGGCAGAATCATGCCGGTGAGTGATGCAATGGTGTCTGAGGGCCCAAAGATCACGGGCATTCAGTAAAGGTCTTAGGCCTTGTCCCTTACGCACAGAGAATTTTCCAGTTTCTCTGAATCTTTTGATGATTTTATGCACTGTCGATGATGAGACCTTCAAAGCCTTTGCAATTTGACTTTGAGGAACATTGCTTTTAAAGTATTCCTCAATTTTTTTATGCTAGCCTTCACAGGTTGGAGAGCCTCTGGCCAACTTTACTTCTGAGAGACTCAGCCTCTCTAAGACATCCCTTTTATAGCCAATCATGTTACACACCTGATGCCAGTTACTTTAATTACTTACTAAATGTTCTTTCAGCTGATTCTCTTATATATTAATTGCTTTTTCAGCCCTTCTTTGCCTGTGTCCCAACTTTTTTGAGACCTGTTGCAGCCAGAAAATTTGAAATAAGCTCATTTTGTGGATAAAAATGTAAAATGTCTCAGTTTCAACATTTGAAATGTCTGTGTTCTATTGTAAATAACATTGGCTCATGTGATCTGAAAATCATTGCATTTTGAAAATTATCCACCAATTACACTTTGTCCCAACTATTTCGGAATTGGGGTTGTATATATATATATATATATATATATATATATATATATATATATATATATAGATATAATATAAGTGGTGACTGGTGAACTGGCGATAGGGGAGGCTCAAAACAATCCCTTAAAATTAATGATTGGTCACGACCTGTTTTCAATCATTCATTTCAATTACCATTACAGAAACTCCGATAATTCTCAACATTATCAGATGTGGCCAGTTTTCATTTATAACGCATACCGATTGCGACTCTGGACTTCTCACACATTTCTTTATGCAGGGATTGGAAGCAATGCATGTGTTTCATGATTGTTTAAATGAAATAAGATCATTTGAAACGTCTTTATGCAATTCCATTGCTTCCAACCCCTCCAGTGCACAAGGACTTCAATTCCGCGCGAGAATCTCTTACATACGCGTCGATTGAATAATTGCTGACTACAGCAGAGGAACGTAAATATGCCTCTTTAACTCACACCAAATGCATGAGAGTTGACAGGTATGCGTTGTAAATGAAAACTGGCCACACCTAATAATGTTGAGAGTTTTGGGAGTTTCTGTAATGGTAATTTAAATGAATGATTGAAAACAGGTCGTGACCAATCATTAATTTTAAGGCACTGCTTTGAGCCTCCCCTATCGCCAGTTCACCAGCCGCCACTGACGTGTGCGTGCGTGTGTGTGTGTGTATATATATATATACACACACACACACACACACACACACACATGCAGTGGGCTATAAAATTACTGGCGCCCTTGACTGGCAATGCACAAACAATACAAAAAATGGTAAACAATACAATTATAGCGTAACAGAGTCCACCAACTTTATTGTTTTTTGATGGAAAAAGCCAATATCATAACAATTGTTTTATACAAAATAAACTTTAATGAAATCGAGGTTTCATAATAGTTGGCATCCTTCATTTAGTACTTAGTACAACCACCTCTGGCAAGGATAACAGCATGGAGTCTTTTTCTGCAATGCTTGAGAAAGTTAAGGCACACATTTTGGGGGATTTGGACCCTTCCTCTGAGCAGATCCTTTCAAGGTCCTTCACATTCTTGGGTTTGTATTTATCAACTGCCCTCTTCAATTCAGCTCACAGGTTCTAATTGGATTGAGGTCTGGCGACTGAGATGGCCGTTGCAGAATGTTGATTTTGTTGCCACGGAACCATTTTTGTGGATCTTGAGGTATGCTTTGGATCATTGCCTTGTTGGAAAGTCTCCTACGGCCAAGTCCCAGCCTTCTGGCGGAGGCAACCAGATTGTCAGCCAAAACATCCTGTTACTTGGTGGAATTCAGTATGCCATTGATCTTAACCAGTACCCCTGGACTTCTTGAATTAAAACAGCCCCAAAACATGATTGATGCACCTTCATATTTCACCGCGGGTATGAGGTGCTGCTTTTCCTTGTATGCATCTCTGTTTTGACGCCAAACATGCTGATGCTGTATCTGACAAAAACGTGCAATTTTGACCTCATCTGACCAAAGCACCTTCTTCCAGTTATAATTTAAATGACGCTAGGCAAACTCCAAGCGCTTGCCTGTGTGTCTTCTGGTCAGAAAAGGCTTTCTTCTGGCAACCCTTCCAAAGAGCCTGTGGTTATGGAGGTGGCACCTGATGGTGCTTTTTGAAACCTGGTGACCACAAGATGCCACCAAGGCCTGCAATTCCTAAACAGTGAATCTTTGGGATTTTGTTGCTTCTGTCACCATCATCCTCAGTTTCCTTTTTGGGGGGGGGCAAAATGCAGTTGTGTCCTCTACCCTGTAGGTTTGAGGCTTTCGGCAGTTCTATATCTTTGGAATTTTTTAATAATAGCCCTGACAGTGTTCAGTGGCATATTGAATCGTTTGTGAATCTTCTTGCAGTCATTACCAGATTTATGAAGGTCTATGACCATCTGCCTCTTTTAAAGTGACAGTTATCTTGTTTTCCTCATGATGTTGGATGACAAAAGGATATTGCATGTGTGTTACCTCATTTCTTTACCCCAGTGAAGCAGGAAGTGATGGAATGGATCAATACAGTTCCTTAACACTTAGATAAAACTTAAGTAAGTGGAATTTAATACCTGGTTTAATTTTGGTAGATGTTATTTACAATGATCTTTAAGGGTGCCATTATTTGTGAAACTTTGATTTGGAGGAAATGGATTTTTAATGAAATCAGTAAATGATTTTAGTTGGTTCCATTGGAACATTAATATCATACGGTATTTCTCAGGTTTTGTTGTTTAGAATTTCTCAAGAAATATATTTTTTTAAAGTATTGTTTGTGCATTGCCAATCAGGGGTGCCAGTAATTTTTGAGCCCACTGTAGATGAAAATAAGTAAACAGATAAAAATATATAGTAAAAAACAAAAATAATGTCTTTTTGAGAGAAAAAGTCATTATCTTATGTGGCTGCCCTTTGCTTTGATCACAGCATTTAATCTTTCAAGCATAGTTTTCACATTTTTAAAATTTCCTCACTGAAGTTCTTTCCAAAAAGATTCTTTTGATTTTACAACAGAGTTGCTCAATCGGATCAAGGTGTGGGCTTTTAACAGGTCAAGTCATAACTTTTATGTCAGAAGATATTTCTTTCTAAGATAATTTTTGCATAACCTTGATGTGTATTTACGGTCATTATCTTGTTCAAAATAAAATCCCTGACAAATCAGTCTCTTTCCAGATGGCAATGCATGCCTCACAGGGATGCTGTGATACTTATTTTGATCCATGATTCGGTCAATATTCATGAGATCACTGGCCCCTTTCAAGCAGACCAAACTCCAAACCATAATATTACCAACTCCATGTTTTTCCGGAGGCCATAAACAGGCATTTTTGAAATGTTCTTCAACTCTATACGGCGTACATAAGTTTTGCGTTTGGATGAGAAAATTTTGAATTTTGATTCTATGATCCAAAGGGCTTGTTCCCTGTCCACTGGTGTCCAATCCATGAATTTCCTGGCAAACAGTAGACTTTTTTTTGATATTGCCAGCTCTTGGCGGCAACACGGCCAATCAGACCATTTTCATACAGATGTCTGGAAATGGTAGATCTTGATACTTTTATATACTCACATCTGGCGCTATTAATACCATCATGGAGTTGCCGTGCAGTCAACCACTGATTTTTTTCATAAACGGATAATGAACATCACAGGCACTTAACTTCCGTTTTGCACCTCTATTGCCACTAGGTTTCAGCAAACTGGTCTCTTTGAAATGCTTGATGGCGTTTCTTACAATGTCATAGCAGCATTTAATGTCTTCAGCACCATATATGCTGGAACAACTGACCATCAGAGGTAATTTTGCGGAATGATGTTGCCTCAAACCAGTTTAAACAAATTTTTTGGCATCATGGAATGAGTCTTCAAACATGCATTCAGGCTATGCAAGAGTCAAAAAAGTAAAATTAGTGACATCTTTCAATTGTTATAAAAAAATTGATGTCAATGTTTTATTTATTACCCATTTTTTTATTTCATTATACGTGCGTGAATGTTTTTTTTTTTTGTTCTCATTGCCTTCAATGGTATTTTTCAATACATTTTCACCAAAAATTTATAGAGAAGTAATATTTTCGGACCCCTATTAGACGAAAGTTATGTTATGTTATCATAACTGCTGACTACTCTGTATATGTACACACACACACACACACACACACAATATATATATATACGGCATATAATAATATATGTATCGTAGTTTCGGTTTGCTGTCATGAAACCAGGTATGTAGCATTTAAAGTGAGTTGAACATTATTGATGTGGAGATAAAAGTTTGATTTCTTGGAAAAAAAGTGAATAGAAAAGTTAAATTGTAAAGAATGCTGGTTAAAACTGCAGGTTTACAATATTCTGAAAAAACTCATACAGTTCCCCAGCCTCCATTACAAAAGCGTGATGCTGGAGGCCTCCCACTCAGGGCTCACCAAGCAGTCCTCAGTATATGACGGTAATAACACATCTCCATGTGACTCTTTCTATTTGGCGAAGTTACAATCTTATTCACTTACTGATATATAATTATTTATATAGTTATGGGAGTATCCCGGGCTCCCCCCAAGCCTTGCTTATCAATCTTTAAAGCTGTCCCCGCTTTATGACCCCTGGCAGTGTTAAGTTTCAGGAAGCTAAAGTCAAGCGGCTGTGAATAATGCAGTGTTTTGTGCAGCCTTTAAACGCTACGGTGAGACCTGCTGTTCGCGGCCTTGCGTACTCCGTGTGACCCGGCTCGTCTTTCGTGCGTAGTGGGGAGATAATTGGTGTGTCGGTGGAGGAAGTGACAGGAGAGCTGTGTGTTCAAATCCCAGTGCTAATCTCCTGCATGTACACACTCTTGTGTCCTTTTTTTTTCTCTGAATACATTGTCTTCATCTCAATTTGGAACTGTATAAACAATACAGGGGGTGGTCAACTTATCAGAAACACTGCAATAAATACTGGCTTTGTGTGGCTCAACATGGTTTTTTGTTGATACGGGTTCAGATATGGAGTGAGTCTATTCTGTGATGATTTATAAACTTGTATTTCTGTGGTTACTGGCAGCTGTCCTACCAGCAGTCTGTCTGTCCCTGTCAGAAAGCTTTGGATTGTGGCCACAGTTCTTGTCTGTTGTTACTGTTTTTTGGTGTATGGCTTTTGGTGTCATAATGATGACATCATTCCCATTGCCACTATGAATAGTCTTGCTGTTTTTGTGATCAACACACCTGCAATTCAGGCACTGACTATTTTGCTCTTTGGTCGTATCCTCATCTTGCTGTGGAGACTTAGCCAGCTCAGTGCTGCTAGTTAGATCTCTTTCAAGCTGACATACACTGCTAATTGGTTCTCAAAGTAATAGGACTTCCCTGTGTGAATGCTGTAGTTGTTGTGGTTTAAAAACATCAGAAGTTAAAGCCATTTTTAGGAGTGCTCCTGAAATTTTGTCCACCACCCCACTAATAATGCCCAACTACCTGAATCACATTTTCATTGTGTACTTTGCAGGAAAAAATTAATCAGAATAGTCAATGGTTTATGGAAATAAATTTTGTAGTGTCTATAGCAAGATGCAAGGTTAACTAATTATGTAGTATTAATTCACAATGACTATGGTGTCTTTGTTTGTGTACGTACGAAAAAAAATGAAAATAATTTAAGTGTCATAGCTTTATGCAGCAAAATGGTTGCATTGCTGTTTTTTCTTCAGCTAATATGAGAATTTTTCTGATAGGCGTGGCCCTGTGGTGTCTATGCTCTGGCCTAACTGCTGATTATTTTGTGCTTCTGAAACAGCTGGCGTCTGTAGTTTTTATCTAACGGAATGCAGATTGCTCTCCGCATCTGGTAAATGCTGAGCTTTAAGGATTATTTTTCTGTTAATGTCTGACAAAATACACTTTGCCCTAATAAACTGGATGTTCCGGTAAACTATTAAACCCATTATTCCTTCACTGCTGTTAAACTTTCATACAAGTCAATTAAGTTCAAAATGGAGGGAATGGAAATGCCATGATGTCTACCCATGTGAGAAAATAGCATGCTAAGTATATTTATACGTAACTTTAAGCTAACTTCAAGTGTTCCTAAAGAGAATCTTTGTGATATTCTTGTCTAGTGTGCTTTATAGTTTTGGATGCTGTTTTCGCAGGGGAAGCTTTTCTGTGCGAATTGATTAATGATATATAAGCTCTAACCACTATTTAGTCATGAAGCCTGACTTCTGAAATTACATCCTGCTAGTTGAGATTATCGTCTTCCCATACTCCGTTGTCAGTGGCTCGGCCTGTAATACTCGATGAATGGACACCGTCTTGACACCCTGTTATTTACCCTTCCAACTCCCTGCACTCCCAGTTGTCTTTTATATTCTGACTGATCAATATTTTAATCTGTAAATCCTCGTGGGAAATCTCAGTCTCATTCGCAGCGTCTGTACCGACATTACAAGAATTCAAACTATGTTTAGCATGACGAGAATCAGAAAAATGTTGAAAAACAGTTTGATGAGTTCTTCTGGGGCAAAATATGCGATACTGTCTCCTCTGGCACTGGCAGTGCTTGCCTGTCTTCAGACTTTTAGCTTTTTAACCCCACGAAACCCATTTATGGATCTGTAAAATGCTGCTGCTGTATTCAAACCTGTGGAACCTCAGGCTTGTATTAAATTCTTGCGGATATCTTACACTTTCCAATTATCCCAGATATTATACCCCGCTGAATTACAAAGAAATGTGTATGAAGTGATGTACAGGATCTTCATATTTTCCATTTGGTGTGATGTTGTGGCCAGAAAGATATGGCATCCAGAGTTTGAATGTTTTTCTCAATATATGTGTGAAGTAGCTTCAGTGTAGCACTGCTACCATCAGATACAGAATATGTATGTGACATTGTCCCGCAAGATGAAAAAACAAAATGCAGTCTGAAAATTTTTGTGGGCTGTCAGTGGGAGTCATATGGGGGGCACTGCAAGATGATACTTTTGGCCATTTGGGCAGTAATATCAGGGGCATTTCCAGACTGTGCCCTCAATAGCCCAAGATGGTTTATTCACAATATGATACCATGGGAAGTCCTTTACAGAATCAACACAAATTAAGCGTGGTATGTTGGGGTTGCAAGAGTATAGGTGGCACTTCGCTCAGGGAAAAAGCGAAATTTGGCATTTTGGGAGGTCAGGGTTCTCCATGCGCCCTCATCCAATTTTGATTAAACTTTTTCTGTTGGGTAGCCCTCTATGTCTACTAACTGTGACGTGAAGATTACTCTGGGTTTCTGCTGCATTAACCCTTCACAGTCCATCTGCGTAAGAAAGGTTTACAAAATCATTCACTGAATTGCAGGGTTTTATTACCTCAGTACTTAATGCAGTATATAACATGCATGTATATAAGTGCACATGTGATACTACCAGCTATTAATTAATGATTTTGATCTTTGAATGGGGTGTATAGTGTGGAATATAAGCTACTTCCAAAGGGCATTCAGGCTACTTTGCACTAGAGAACTGAAACTGCATTCCATCCAGTGTTCACAGTATTTTAAATTTCTTCATTGTGACCGCATCTTTTCTTGAATAAGAGTAATGGCCTCGTCGATCCAACTTTGGTGCATCAAGTCTGAGGAGGACATCAGCAATGTGTTGCCACGAGTGCTGATCCAGCCATTCGAAATTGGAACCTGAAAGGAAGAGATGTCTCAGTGACAGAGTTAAATGTAACACTGTGGTTGAAAAGCTAAAAAAATGCTACATGTAGGTCACAGAGTTCACAACGTGTTGATTTTTACTTTGCTTTCTCTCAGGTTTTCTCTTGTTTCTCAGGTACTGGTGGTAAAATAACCCACCAACATGGATCGGTAGTCAATTCTGCAAGCTGTCTTTCCTGAGTTTTCCTGAATAGAAAAGTGATGGTTGAGATAATTGGAGGTATTTATCAGGTAATTTGCATCACAATGAATTATACAATGGCTGACATGCCAAAGGACCGCTGCTGCCACCCTACCTCAGATTTCTGTTGGGTGACATCTATCGGTAGGGTGAATAACTGAAGAGGAGTATCAAACATCAAAGACAATTTTGTGAATGACAAATTACATTTTCCAAAGTGCAGTTAATGTGAATTAGTAGTTACGATCTTTTCTGTTTTTGCAAAAGGTGCTTTAGAACTGATAGTGGGAAAGGATTAATGCTGCAGGAACCCAGAGTAATCTTCACCTCACAGTTAGTAGACATATAGTGCCACCCAACAGCAAAGGTTTCATCAAAATCGGATGAGGGTGCATGGAGAACTTTGACCTCCCAGAATGCCAAATTTCCCTTTTTCCCTGAGTGAAGCGCCACCTATACTCTTGCGCCCACAACATCCCACGCTTAATTGGTGTTGATTTTGTAAAGGACTTCCCATGGTATCTTGTAATGAATAAATCATCTCAGGCTATTGAGAGCACAGTCAAAAATGCCCCTTGTATTACAGCTCAAATGGCCAAAAGTAGCATCTTGCAGCGTATAGGATGCGCCCTCGACAGCCCACAAAAATTTTTAGAATACTGCAAACCCTACAAACAGTAGATTGACATATGTGGAAATGAATGTGGGCTGTTGTCAGCGTAATAATGTAATTGCATTTCAAAACTGAATTTTTTTCTCATTTCTCATCTCTGAATCTTTAGCCCTTCTGGTACCCCTAAAAAAGATACTGAAGGGTATTGACACCAAAAAAATAGCAGTTTTTCTATTGAACCAACCATCTTTCACCAATAAAAATTTTAGGCAAATCTGGGACCATCATCAATCCCTAATGGTTAACTGCCTGATTCTTAGAAAAACTAGCTCTTAAGGGGTTGACTTGGTGTCATAGCAGAAGGCAAACGAAGGATGATAACTTTTTTTCGGGACAGCTCTTCATTGTCTTCTCTCTATGCCAGGGCTATTTCGTCCAAGGGCTATTTCCTTCTTATTTTTTCTTGTCTGCATAAAGGGAAATGACAAAGTCTGACTTGGTGGGATTGGGGAAAGCTGGATTTACCCTTTCAACTTTTTATTGAAGGTGAAATCTAAACAATGCTTTGTTATAGAGTGATACCAGGATTTAAAGCATTTCTCCTGAATTGACCCTATCGTTTACTTAAAAATGGATGGGTAATAAGTTAATGGCAGGCAGTAATATGGTTTCTAAGCCTGCGCTTGCATGGATTTGAGTGGTTCATTCCTGAAGCTCTCAGGACGTGGCACAGCTCTTATAAGCTGTCTGGCCTTGTGTTTGGCGTACGTTACATTAAAGGCTGAACATCTGGACTGTGGACATGGTGTGGGCCATGGCTCCTCCCCCATCATTTTCAGGGAAGAGACTATCCTCACCCACTGCTTGCCTGAGTGAAAGCAAAGCTTGACGGCATTGTCAGTTTTTTTCTCTTGTTTAAATAAGGGCCTTGTTCTGTTCTCCCCTGATTTTCCCGCTCTTTTCCCGTGTGCGAGTATCTCTCTTTGGCAGGCGACAGAGCCCCAGCAGCGCCGGAGTGGAATGAGCTGGCAGCGTGTTCAGCATTTGTGTCAGCAACTCCCATTACGTTGGACGGTCGGAACCGGCGTTGTTATTTCTTTGGATGAGGGAAGGGCCTTGGGGTGCTGCACATTCCGCATTCTCTGTCTCTGCTCTTGAAAACAGTTCTGCGTGACATTGGGCTGTTTATGAGTCAGAGTTTGTAAACTCGAAAGTTTGGAGTGCTCTGATTATGTTTTGCGATGTTGATATGATTTAATCTCTGCGGGCAGACCACAAAAATTTTCAATCTGTCATACACATCGATGTGTTTGTCACAGATTAATCTCATGTAGCAGTCCACCATATTGTCATCTGCACAATTGGGTCCACATGCATGCCATATTTCCAAGTGTATACCCTCTTATCAATGTGTTTCCTGAACGTTTCAAAGCACTGGCTGGGTATTTCTTTGCTTGCATGTCAAAGTTATTGATTACTTGTCATTGTTATTGGCTTATTTTAACTTTGGCAAAAATAGAAAGGCCCAGAGATCACACTAAACTTTGCTTTGAGAGACTAATTTGCATGAAGGCCCTGCAACTTTTATGAAATGGGACAAATGCGCAGTCCTTTCTTTGTGAATAACTGCCCTCTGTAGTGCTCAGATAGTGCTGGCCAGCAGACTCTTTATTAGACAACGGAGAGTCATAATCGCATTCCTGCGGAATGTGTTAAGCCTTTTAGTGCTTGGATTCCAAGACGAATGTTCGGTTGTGTAACTTCTCCGGACCTGGATAATGGATAAAAGATTTGGTGGGAGAGCCTGGAAGACGACTGAAATCCCCTGCTATTCAGAAAATATAATGCAAACCTTGTGCTGTGCTGAACACCACGGCTCCTTGGAGAAATATGCATTTTCATTCAGGTTAAAAACCATTTACTACAGTTGCTTTTGAATACATAAGATTATAAATAAATAAATAAATAAATAAATAAAAAATACATAAAAATAACTCATTTGACATTTTAATTTTCTGGAATGGATTATTAGTAATTGAATATATGTTATAGATCTTTCAGAATTGAGTACAAATATACCGGAAATAATTCATGAAACGTGACTATAGCTACTTCAGATACAGAGCTGCGGTCATTTCACTGTGTATTCTATGGTGAAATTGTGAAGGCCTGATCATGCATATTTTAATACTCTGGGAAATAATACTTCAGAATTTCAAGGCTCTTTTGCGCGCTGTTTGCATCTCATGTACATTGTGTCAATTTCCTGCGGCCGTTATCATTTCTGATCGAAATTAAATTAGAATTGTTTGCTCTGACCAATATTCCTTTTTGCACACAAAAGCAAACGGTGGGATCAGCTGCATGCCAATTGTTTCTCAATGTGAAAATGACTTTTTTTTCCAGTTCCCTTCTTCAAAGAGGACTTCCTATTATTCAGTGCCCTGTCCTCCAGTGTTAGTGGAATGGAGGAAAATTGGGTTTGTTTCTGCATTGTTCAGGCCAGCCGGAGCTGGGTGTGACGTTTGCATTGTGTGGGCTGTGCAAAGGGCAAGGGCCAAGCGTGAAAACACATCCACTGCAGTTGCTGGACATCGGAATGGTTGGGATTCCTCCCATCTCAAAAAAGAGCATTTTAAACATTTTGGTGTTTTTCCAATAGAACAAAAGTAGCAACCCTTTAAAGCAGGGACGACCAAATCTGGCCCTTGAATCTGGGGATGCTCGGATACCACTTATTTCAGACTGAGTATGAGTATGAATACTTGCCTTTGAGTACTTGCCGATACGTAGTACTTCAATATTTATTGAAACCTCAAGGAAATACTGGTTTTGTAAATGCTGTTTTGTTTACAATGGTCGATATTTCTTGATGGCAAATGTTTGATAAGGTCGCTTATGATGAACGAACTAGCTTTCGTCCCTCTTTTCGATATCTTGGCGAAGCAAATTTTACATCTGCCTAATTCATGTTCCTCACTCACTTGATAAAACTTCTACACTGCCGACATTTTAACCTCATTTGAAAGTTAAGTTTTCATGCTTCATGCCTAATGTTAAGCGTGAAAAAAAAAAAGCGCGCACGAGGGGGCAAAAAGCTGTCTACATTTGTTAGCAAGTCTTTGTCACATCTTATAAGCTTGCTTTTTTCACAGTTAGTGGTATCAGAAAACTTATTGCAACAATCAAATCAGCGTAAATTGTACGTTAGTCTTTTGCCACTCATTTGGTGGAATACCTTCGTGACATTGTAGTGTTTTCTCTACATTTTTAGATCACCTGAGACGAAGTCTCAAAGTGACCTATTCTAATCGCCTTTTGTCCGTCGTTGTCCATCGTCAAAAGTGTCCGTCTTAAATGGCCGTCAGGCGTCGTCGTAAAAAAGGCGTCGGCGTCCGTAAACAATTTACATTTTCGACTTCTCAGAAACCGCTGATCCGATTTCAATAAAATTTTGCAGGAACCTTCCTTGGTCAAATATGCACCAAAATTGTGAATTATATGCTGCCCACCCCCAGGGGCTCTGAGGGGCGGCGCTAAAACTGGTCAATACATTTTCGACTTCTTCTCAGAAACCGCAGATCCGATTTCAATAAAATTTTGCAGGAACCTTCCTTGGTCAAATATGCACCAAAATTATGAATTATATGGTGCCCTTTCCCAGGGGCTCTGAGGGGCGGGGCTAAAACTGGTCAATACATTTTCCACTTCTTCTCAGAAATCGCTGATCCGATTTCAATAAAATTTTGCAGGACTCTTCCTTGGTCAAATATGCACCAAAACTGTGAATTATATGGTGCCCACCTCCAGGGGCTCTGAGGGGTGGGACTATAACTGGTCAATACATTTTCCACTTATTCTCAGAAATCGCTGATCCGATTTCAATAAAATTTTGCAGGACCCTTCCTTGGTCAAATATGCATCACAAGTGTGAATTATATGGTGCCCACCCCCAGGGGCTTTGAGGGGCAGGGCTAAAATTGGTCAATACATTTTTGACTTCTTCTCAGAAACCGCTGATCCGATTTCAGTAAAATTTTGCAGGAACCTTCCTTGGTCAAATATGCACCAAAATTGTAAATTATATGGTGCCCACTCACAGGGACTTTGAGGGGCGAGGCTAATAGTGGTTAATGCCTTTTCGACTTGTCAGAAACCGCTGATCTGATTTCAATAAAATTTTGCAGGAACATTCCTTGGTCAAATATGCACCAAAATTGTGAGTTATAAGGTGCCCGACCCCAGGGGCTCTGAGGGGTGGGGCTAAAACTGGTCAATAAATTTTCGACTTCTTCTCAGAAACCACTGATCCGATTTCAATAAAATTTTGCAGGAAGCTTCCTTGGTCAAATATGCACCAAAATTGTGAGTTATATGGTGCCCACCCCCAGGTGCTCTGAGGGGCGGAGCTAAAAGTGGTCAAATTGGCTGAAAATTTCAAAATCTTCTTCTCCAGACCCAGATATGCTGGAAAACAATACTCTTCATACATGGAAGGGTTTTCCGGTGCTTTATCAAAATTGTTCATTTCATGGCCCCCAGGCTCCATGTTTGCCCCTGGGGAGGGGGTGAGGTTTACTATACTTTATATAGGAAAATGATACTTTTGGGTATATTTGGTTCATTCACATCAATAACATCAGTTTTTATACAACTCAGGTGACCGTTAAGGCCCATGGGCCTCTTGTTCTCAGTAGCTGCATTACTGATTTCATGGTTGGGTCTATATGGGTCTCATGGTGGAGTTGAGTCTCCATGGTTCTCATGGCCATGCTTAGGCCATGCTTGACACCTGATGTCAGTCAAACCTATTGTAGCTGAAAACAGGAGGCTGCATTGTCTGTGACAGAAAATGATGCATTTTCAGTGAAGACTTACGTAATCGGTGTCATCCACTGTCTTATTAAGTTCCGTCATATGACTGCACATACTAGTAATACACGTGATCAGTTGTCTTCAAGTGTTACTGACGACATTAATTCAATTTCGTTGTCAAGATGTAACACATGGCTACATAGGTCACTAACATAGACTGCTCTATTTGAATCGTTCCACACATGAACATACGTATAACATAATTAGGTAAATAAATGAGGAGGCCAGATGTACTTGACTTTAGTTTTAACTTTGGACTTGTTCTCTGTCCTTTGTACTTGTATGATTTACTCATTTTATTACTTTCTTTTTTATTTTCAATTGTATTTTAAAGTTTGTTTTCCTTTAGTCTTCAATTGTTGGATGTAATTGTGTGAATTTTACTGTGCTCTGCGTTGTTAACTGACTTTGTATTTGTTTTATTGTATTCAGGGCTCCCCTGAAAAAGAGACCTCGGTCTCAGTGGGACTTCCCTGTAATAAAGGAAAATAATTATAAATAACAGTCATTAAACTTGTAGATTTTGCGATAAATCAACATTTTCTTACCAGTAACGTCGCTGAAGTCACCCACAACATTGATGCCTCCTTTGTGACATGTTACTTTTTCCCTTACCTTCCTTTTCTCGTAAATTTTGCAGTTTCGTTGTCTTCTTTCCCTTTCTAGGCTACTTAATGCATGAATATGAATGAAAATGGTATGCAAAATTAAACTGAAAATAAAAATCTACTGTATTGCTTTCGCAAAACATTTACACCAAAAGTGCATGGCTGAAGCATTTTTAGTGATTTTCAGAATGCGGTTATTTCAATTCTGACTTAACAATTGCAAGAGAGAACGGACAGTAGGCTATGGTAACCATGCAGATGATATCTTTTAATGTATTCGGTTGACCATTAAGAAACAGCAATGATAGCATTTTTTGCTATTGTAGCATTTTTAAATTTCAACAAACCAGAAGAAGATCAGGGAAACTGAAACTCTATGAGGACAGGCTGGGCAGAGAGAAAGAAAATGAAGAGGTGACGGGTAAGGAATACAGGTCTTACCATTTCAGGTGTATCACAGTGAGTTTTCTAGATAAATTTGGTCATGGTGCACAGAGAAAATGGACAGTTGCATTATGATTATCTGTTTAGCAGTACTGACGTTTAGCGTGTGTGTAGGTTTGTGTGTTTATATTTATGTGTGCCTCTGTGGAGGGTACTTGTGTTTGTTCAGTTCGCTTGCCAATAGCTGCGGACAACTGTGTGAAGAGGAGAAAGGGCAAGTAGTTTGCATTTTATGTGATTATTATTTTCAGTGTGAAAATGCAGTAGCGGCGCTCATTATTCAACGGCAGCTGCTCACTGCTCCTAAATGCATATAGGGGAAACACTGCATTGGTTTTGGTTTGGGAATCGCGGCATTTTTATGAGTAGGAGTAGAGTACATAAGTGTAGTATTGGTGCCAGATACCAATACTACTTTTGGGATTAGTACATTGCTACTTGAATCCAAATCCATCCCTGGTATTTTTTTTTCTCTCGTAACTAACTGAACATTATTAGTGCTTATGATTGGCCTTATCGGTTTTTCACAGGACGACCAGTTAAAGGGAGGGTTCTCAGCCCTCGATGATCATGAGTTGATGTTCCCTGCTTTAAGATGGGTGATGACAAATTGTGTTTAATTTTTTGTCAACTATTTATTCTATGCTGATTTTGGAATCATATTCTCCAGCCTGAAGTTGTTACTTTTTTTCCTCGACATATTCGGACTTGGTGCAAATCCTGCAGTCGTAATTGCCACCCAGGTAACTTTCTGAAATATGGCTGAATTTAGTGAGCTACAGAAATGTTTGCAGAATACTGACCTGCCTATACAATGGAGATTAGCCACCTGGGCTACCTTCTCTCACAAACCCCAATGTTCCCCTCCAGTTAGTGCCCAGTCTGTACACATTTCCTCTGTCAGTCCCCCTCCTTCTCTCGGCCGTACGCTTTCTAAATACTGATCAAAGAAGGGTCACACTAAGAAAACTTCCCAAACACTTTTTGGAATGATAAGTTCAGATATTACACGGAGGGCATTGGGCAGTTATGACCAAAAATGTATATAACCAGAGCATCACTGCATTGATTGAATATTGCCGTTTAATACGATTTTCAACCTAAAATTCATGCATAATATGTCCATGAAGAACGATGTTTATTTAATCCACACCTGTATGCATCTTTTGTGCTTTCCATGGTGTTCAATCTGGAATTACGCTTTTGTTCACAAGAATAGGGTATGATATTTCAGCTTCAGTCAATCATGTCCCAAAATATTTGAGACTATAAATTTGTAATGCCTGGATAGCTAACAAAGCCTTGTCCTCATGGCTCAGTCAAGTGTAATATTTGAGCTCTGTGGATACAGTTGTTTTTTTTTTTCTCTTTCGGGCAAACTGCAAATGCGCAGTTAAAAACTTGAGTGGGTCATGGCAGAATGAGTGTGCTTGTACATGGAAGGACCCCCCCGCCTCCCCTGCATTCCGCTCGCGTTAAAGATTTTCAACCGGAGCAATGAACCGAAATCTCTCCTTCCACTCTCTTTCCACTTGCCGCAGCGGTTTTTAATGCAACTTTGAACGGTGTTACTCCTCTGAAACAAAGAAATAGATGAATAGATGAACAAACAAATGCTAGCACAGGGTTCAGGAGCCCGCGCAGCCCCGACAGGAATGAATCGGCCTGGCACGTGTGGTTTTTTTATGTGTCGGTATTGAGAATGCATGTGAGCATTCTGGGACAGATGTCATTTTTGAAAATGAGTTTTGATTTATGACCTTTCAGTTTCTGAAGAGCTGTGTAGAGGAAGTTTCAAAGACATAGATATGGTCTAATCCTGGCCAAAATTCCATTTTGATTGGCTATCCTTTTGTAGTAAAGCTTCAGAGAGATACTTTGAAAAGCTCAGGCTTTAAATGAAGCCAAATTCGTGTCTGTGAAATCATCCATAATACGTTAGCATACCACCCTGTGTTACTACTAGCCTCAAAAGTTTATATCGCCACCGAAGGTATCCATGAAGAGTAAATTAAAACCAAAATTCCGACGGGGAAATACAGTGAGAATAACTGTTCTGTCTAGAAACTACAAATCCTGTGCTTTGCCAGGAGGTAAATATGTTCAATGTTGTGAGCTGTGTCCATATTCAGCAATCAGATCTGATGGTGTACATACACACATACAAGTGTTCAAATGACGACCTGGTTGCTACGACATTGCATGCTGTGATACTCCAGTCCAAGGTTGGGCAACGACATTCCTCGAGTATTATAATCCAGTGGGTTTGCAAGTTTCATTTTGATTAGCATCAGATTCATGCCTTAAACACCCAAATTAGATTGGGAGCTGACTAAGCCATGAGGAAGAGTGGTGGATGTTTGTCCCGTGACATACAGCCTTTTGTTGCTGATAGAGACAGGAAAGCAGTCCCTTCTCAGAATGAAGCAAGTAGCTTTGTGTGGGAGCAAACTGAATGAAAAATGAACCTGCTAAATGCTGACTGAGTGTTAATGGTTGACTTATGCATACAAAATGGACTGCAGTCTTGAAGGGACTTGTTTCTGGGCTTGCAGTTTGCTAGCACCTTCCCACACCTTTCAGTCAGGATACTTGCAGACAGCACATTTTCATATGCAACCTCGTAATTTTTGCAGTTTAATTTTCAGTACCTTCGGTTGTTCATCTGACATACTGTGCCTGCCTTTGTTCCTGAAATAATTTTCTGTGTGGCTTTCATTATGTTGAATAATGATTTTTAGCAGCTCATAAGGATATTTTCCTGCCATCTTCTTGAGAACAGTATTTTTGTAATTAGTCATTCTATGCAGAATGCTCAAGAACTGCCCTATTCATATTCTAGAGACAGATTGTGCGCTTTTTATGTCAATATGATCTAAAATTAAGATTTGGCAGCAGCATGATTAACTACAGTCAGTAACTTTATCAAAACGGCGCAGCTCTTTGATGTTAGCTATGTTTGATGAGGTCATTGAGATCAGCTCTGTGCAAACTGTTAGGCATACTTCCAGACTGAATTTAAGATCTTACAGCTAGCTCTCAAACTCGAGTCAAGTCAAATTCGAGTCATTGTGACTGTAGGCTTGTTGAAAGTTTGATAAAGTTTCCACTTGATGTTCAGAATTTTAGATATAAGTTTTAATTCTTCATTGAGAACTAAATAGACAGCTGTGTTGGAATGAGTTTGCAGTTTTTTTGCCAATTAAAATCAATAAAAAATTTAGTCGTGGTGTAATGATTCACAAAATTCATGATTTACCTTGAAATTGATAAATCGTAGTGGTTTCACCATTTGATAAGACTTGGGTGGCATGGTGGCGCAGTGGGTAGCACTGTTGTTTCCCAATATGGAGGTTCTGGATTCAAGTCCCAATTGTCCAGGCCCTCTCTACGTAGAGTTTGCGTATTTTACCCATGTTCGCGTGGATTTCTTACAGGCACTGTTGTTTCCCCCATCCCAAAAAACATTGGAACACTCCTATCATTGCCCCTGACCAAGGGTCCTGCTTTAGAACTGGAGATGGTTTCCAGGCACCGCATATAGTCATACTCTATACTGCCCACTGCTTCTAAGTGACTACGATGAGTCGAATGGTGAGGTTCAATCACCCAACGGGGTACAAGAAATTATATGTCTTTCTTAGTAATGAAAATGACCTGTGTGAATGTGCACTGCATATTTGAATGTTAGGTTGTAAAATTTTGCCTACACTTGTCGGATAATGTTTGTGGAGTACATGGTACATTTCCACGGAAAGCTGTTTGTGAACTGTGTTGTCAATCACTGGAGTTGAAAGCAAGTGCTCTGTAACCTGTTATTGTTGGAACATTATTTTTTGCATTCACTGCAACCTGTCAACAATATAAGCTGCCCGTGCGAAAGCTTCACCTGAGGAACACCATTACCCTAGGTCGCTGTCCTGACTTTCCTGGCTGTTTGGGCATTAGGAATGGGGGTAAACACAACCATGTCTACTTGAAATCCGCTTCCTGTTTGGTGTTAATCAAGTTTTCTTGGCCTGGAAGGTTTTCCAGGACAAAATTTCATGGCTGCATCTAAATTCTCTACATCCCTTTGCGCAGAAGCCAAATCTGGCTATTTATGTGTTACCTGATTAAAGGCTTTATAATTCAAGATTGCAGCTTCACAGAGAGGAAGGGAATGGCTTAACTGAGCCAAGACACTTGTAGCGTTTAGAATTCCATCATATTTCAGTTTATTTTCATGATTTTGGTAGAGAAAAAGGGCTGCAAATATGAAAAATCTTCATGAAAAGATTGAAACAGTAAAAAAAAATGATACTGAGAGTTGAAAAAATGGTTGGGGGTTAAAACTATACATTTTTGGGATCATAAACTCCTTGAACACAAGTAGTCTTCATCTGAGCATGAAATTCAAAATTATCAACTCTAAAGGTGCAAAATAAGACAGATCTCCAGGTGGCTCCCCAAACTCTCAGATCCCTCAAAATGGCACACTGTCAAATCATAAAATAACCATTAACACAAATCATCTTTTGACGCATGAAAGTCAACATGAATGAATGATCTTCTGGTTGAATTTACAACCCCAATTCCAAAATAGTTGGGACAAGGTGTAAATTGTGAATAAAATCTAAACGCAATGACTTTCAAAACATACCAGCCAGTATTTTATTCACAATAGAACAGAGATAACGTAGCAAATGTTGAAACTGAGAAACTTTACAATTTTATCCGCAAAATGAGCTCATTTCAAATTTGATGGCTCCTACAGGTCTCAAAAGAGTTGGGACAGGGGCCTGCTTACTATAGTGTAGCATCCCCTCTGCTTTTTAACACAGAGTGGAGGTGTCCGGGCATTGAGGAGGCAAGTTTCTTGAGTTTAGCCATTGGAATTTGATCCCACTCTTGTTTCATACAGGCTTCCAGCTGCTGGACAGTTTTGGGTCTCCTTTGACGGACTTTTCGTTTAATGCGCCAAATGTTCTCGATTAGTGAAAGATCAGGACTGCAGGCAGGCCAGTTCAGCGCACGGACTCTTCTACTACGAAGCCATGCTGTTGTAATAGCTGCAGTATGTGGTTTTGCATTGTCCTGCTGAAATACGCAAGGCCTTCCCTGGAATAGATGTCGTCTGGAGGAGAGCATATGTTGCTCTAAAACCTTTAAATCCCTTTCAGCATTCATGGTGCTTTTTAAAACATGCAAGTGTCCCACACCATATGCACTAATGCATCCCCATACCATTAGATATGCTGGCTTTTGAACTGAACACTGATAACAGGAGGGGTGGTCTTTCTCCACTTTTGGCTGGAGGACACAATGCCCATGATTTCCAACAAGAATGTCAAATTTGGACTCGCCTGACCACAGGACTTTGCTACAGTCCATTTTAAATGAGCTGTGGCCCACAGAACACGGCGGCGCTTCTGGATCATGCTCAACAATGGCTTCCTTTTTGCATGATAGAGTTATAGGTGGCATCTGTGGGTGGCACGACGGACTGTGTTTACTGACAGTGGTTTCTTGAAATATTCCTGGGCCCATTTTATAATGTCAATGACAGAATCATGCCGGTGAGTGATGCAGTGGCGTCTGAGGGCCCGAAGATCATGGGCATCCAGTAAAGGTCTTCGGCCTTGTCCCTTAAGCACAGAGATTTTCCCAGTTTCTCTGGATCTTTTGATGATGTTATGCACTGTCGATGATGAGACCTTCAAGGCCTTTGCAGTTTGACATTGAGATACATTATTTTAAAAGTATTCCACAATTTTTTTACGCAAGCCTTCACAGGTTGGAGAGCCTCTGGCCATCTTTATTTCTGAGAGACTTGGCCTCTTTAAGACATCCCTTTTATAGCCAATCATGTTACACACCTGATGCCAGTTAACTTAATTACTTGCTAAATGTTCTTTCAGCTGATTTTCTTATATATGAATTGATTTTTCAGCCCTTTTTTGCCTGTGTCCCAACTTTTTTGAGACCTGTTGCAGCCAGTAAATTTGAAATAAGCTCATTTTGTGGATAAAAATGTAAAATGTCTCAGTTTCAACATTTGAAATGTTATCTGTGTTCTATTGTAAATAACATATTGGCTCATGTGATCTGAATGTCATTGCATTTTGATTTTCTTCACAATTTAGACTTCGTCCCAACTATTTCGGAATTGGGGTTATAGCATGAGTTTATCAATATACGTGCAGTCCCAGCACATGCCTTTTCTCCATGATGAAGTTTAGAATTTTGTCGAGTTTTCTTCAGAGGCCCACAAGCCAGCACACATACTCATTACAGGAACTGCTTAGTTAACTGCAATGAAAAGCTAGCAGTTCCCACTTCCGAGCTCGCAACCTTATGTGAACACTTTCCACACCTTATAAGGAACAAGTATAACTCACTAACTCAGTAATATCTTATATATACCTTATTTTAACAGAACAACCATTCCACTATCAGGAAAAAGCAGGTAATATGCTACCGTAGATTGAACAGAATGGTGCAACGAACATCAGTAGGGGGTCTACCGAAGTGCTTGAGCTGTTCAAATTTTAAACAAGCCTAAACCTTGGCATTTAATTTCATTACGGTATAAATTCTAAAACAAAGAGCCACATTGAGCAAAGTGCCACTACATGCAGTATTATTATCAAAGACTAACGGTTACTCTTACTAACCAATGTGGCAAACAAGCTCTGTTATCATCATGGCTATAGTAAACCGAGAATAAAAAAACAGCTAGCCAGCTAGCCATAAGTAAAAAGAAATATAAAATTGTACTTACTCATAAAATGAACAAAAACCTTTCTTCATTGTATTCCTCCTCCAGAGACATAGATCTATTCGATAGAAGGAACCTTACAGTCCTGTTTCATTCGCAATAATTCCCATTGACTAAGTCCTTATCTCATTTAAATCCTGTAAATGTAAGTGAGCACCCCAGGCCGGTTTTAAAAGTCTTTTTCTCTGTGCAATTGCGTCATTTTCCGTTGGGCAACATTAAGAGAATACAACCTAATTAGCTGTAATGCAAAAGTTTAAATGCTTTTCTGATGGTCCAATCAATGTCTTTCAGTTACCGCGGAAAGTTTCCTCTGGAATTGGATCAGAAACATGCCAATCAATAGATCATTACGGGAAAGTTTCATGTGGGCGTGAACTATAACCATTCTTTACGCTGATGAGCCTGAGTAAGCAATTGAGTGACTGGCTAATTAATGAGAGTACGTATTAGGATATAAGGGAGTGCTGAATTCGTTGATGGTGGAATTTACCCGTAAATCCACGGTAGAGAATTACACATTTTTGATATGTGATGACTATAATTGATAGTAGAATGACATGGTATCAATACCATGTGGAATTTTTGCTTCAGAAAACCTATTTTTTCTTAACTCCTTAATTGGGTTACCAGTGGCTCACTATAGCTGACGTGGTTGCTACAATGGACAACGATTTTTTCTGTCACGAGATCATTTTTTTGAACTGCTGGATAGATATTATGGGCAATTATATTGAGCAGTTTGCACATCTGGCTTAGCTGAGGAGTTTAATTCATGCAACTCCTGGGAAACAGGGACGGGACTGAACTTGTCCGTATTCTAAACCGTGTTTGAGCTCGGCTCGCTAGTGAAGTTTCAATAACTGATCTGGGTGTGCCACGTAGTGATAAAATAGTGTAACAGCGTGCATAAATAGACCAGCTCCATGTCCGCTGGCATCTACATCTGCGCAGAGAGGTTAAATAGGTCGTCTTTTTCCTTTGTCTTCACTTTTCTCTGACCTCGCTAGAAAACTCGCTTTCTCTCGAGCTTGTTCCGTGTTTCCTTGCTGGAAAGAGGCAACTAAGGAGCTAATTGCCTCCTTTCCTTCATGAAATAGAGAATTAAGTTGCTCATTGTCATGGCTGCCAGCCAAACTATATCCAGTCCATGTCCATTTGCGAGTAAGATTTCTTGCTCTTTGGAGAATTTGAACACAGCCTATGACTCCTGTCCACAAGAAAAGCTTCCTGTACCAAGACGTCTTTGCACTGACCTTTCTCGTCCAAATCTCTCGGTTTGCCGACAAGTTGCAAAGGGCATACTTTAAAAACAAAGCGTAACGGCGATAGCGTCATCTCATCGAACTATCAGTCTTTGGCCTTACGGTATGTAGTTCATACCTGCATTGTAATCCAAGACCCCAATGAAGGTTTGCAAGAAATGGGTAGCGTTTTGATATGATGGTTGGATATTGTTGCTTTCTCCATTCTCCTGTTGCTAATGCTAATGTATGGCTTTATTATGCATTTTGGGCCAGTGAATCAAGGTGTTGTTGATTTCTCTTGAACTCACCCTTGCTCTTTTTCAGTCTAGATTAAGCTTGTGGAGGAGGGACATTTCTAGCTCTTTGGCTTGTGCATTGGAAAGAGCTGTAAACATGTCCTCAGAAGACATTTTTATGGCTTTTACCTGACTCGTAGCTCCAGGAGTATTTTTTTTGTCTGCACTTACCTGATCAAATACAGCTGGGCTGGTTTTGTCTGCTGCTGTTTCCAAACCAGGCAGTTTCGAGCTGTATTTGAGTGTAATGTTAAACATGCTGCAATTTCTGCTCTCCATTATTACAGACCCACAGATTAGGGCTGTTAGTCGACGTCAGTGGCATTGGTGACGCACTCAGTTTTTTGACGCAAGTGCCCAGTGAGAACTTCTTCACTTTTTTTGGTCAATTTTTTTGTATCAGATGTCCACAGCCCTGCACCTGCTCATTTGTCAGTTATGTTCCGGAGTTAAATAGCTGTGGTGCCTTTTATATATAGGTGACAGCAAATAGCTTTAATGATGCTTATTGTATTGAGATTGGTGTTTGGTTTTTAGCGGCACGGATGACGCAGTCGTTGATAAAAAGCATTTTTTGAATAGCCGTTCAGCCGAGGATTAATCGAGGCGAAAGGATGGCGAGGGAAAAAGATGGATAGAGCTTAGTAACTGTGGCCTTGGCTTTATTATTCTCCTGCAGGTTCACATCAGGAATAATTGTCAACTTGTTAAATGTTTCTATGGTAACAGAGGCCCGCTGACAGGTAGGCTACTGCGTACTGAGAACCTGTAAGAGGTGGGTAGAGAGTGGTGAGCAAGAGAGATGGAGAGAAAGGGGGAAGAAAGAGGGGGTGATGGAGAGAGAGGTGGAGGGAGTGTGGGGAATTGAACGGTTGAGAGTGGAACGGATTGAAATTCAGAGTGGGGACGAGGAACGGAAAGAGACAGATTGAGAGAGTGGGGGAGAGAGGCACGGAGAGATCGAGAGGGGAGAGATGGAGAGAAAGATAGATTGAGAGAATGGGTGAGAAGAGGGATGGAGATTGACAGAGTGGTGGAGAGAGAGAGAGAGAGAGAGAGAGAGAGGTACTGACTCAGTGCAGCACTGTGGCATTCTGCCCTAAAGTCCCACTGACAAGCACAGGAAATGTCCACCCCCCCCCCCCTCGCCCCATCATCCTCCCCAAGCCTGGAGGGCTCTTGTGTAGCTGCACTGCTGTCGATTTCACCCCGAGGATCATCCCTGATCCGAGTCGTGAGTTGAGCGCAGGGCCGTGCTTTCGCTCAGTCAGTTCCTGGCCAACTGCATTTGGTCCAGGAAAAGTGTTAGGGAAGAAAGAAACCACATCGCTAGCTGTGAAATTACAGGTTCTAAATCATGTTATGATGCTTGCTAAGTTTCCACGGCACGGCTACTTTGCTACTTTATCCATGCGGGTTATTTGTTACGTGATTTATGTACACATCGCTATGTACATATTAAATGCAATGGTTTTATCCTGTTTTTTCCATCCAGAATTTTTAGTACAGCAAAACAGTTTGTCATTTTCAACGTCTTGTGCGATCTAGCTGATTCAGAATGCTGACTGCCCTGTGCTGCCAAGCAATTCAGTTTGGTACAAATGAACTGTGGGACTGAACGAGCGGTAGCCACAGGAGACGGACAGGGAAGAATGAATGCAATGCTTTGAGTGCATTTTTTTGGGCCTGCTGAGAGTCTCGGGGTGTTTTTCAAATGGAGCCAGCCCATGTGGCCCTTTCTCCTGACAGCTTTCACAAAGGCATCCTCTCCGTTACGAGTTTGCGGCCCGGCGCTCCTGGATAATCCCGCGCTAAGCAAATGGACGATTATATAAATCCCTGTCATTACTGGCCGAGGCAGTCCACTTGGATTGAAGCGATTGCATTAAAATGTCCACCAGAGAAATGATTATTCCAGAGTGATTGCAATTTAGCAAATGGAGCCATCTTCAGCCGTTTAGCTTGCTGCTAATTCTGTTAGCGGGCTCGTGTTACATACTTTGGGATCGGTGTGGAGGCACGTAGAGGTGCTGAGTTGTCCCTTGTGTCACACTAAGGTCATCAAAGCCAGTAGCAAGATTTTTATGAGGGATTTGATTTGAAATGGACCATTTGTCGCAGCAGTTATCGAGCAGGAGGTGCTAAACTGGCCCATAGTATGTAGTCTTTGACAGACTCGTGCTCGCGTTTGCCAAAGCTTTGGCTGCTCTTTACTTTGGGCTGAAAATTTAACCAGAGCCTCCGGGAACGGTGAATCAACAGGAGAGCCCTGTAGGTGAGCGTGACTAACTGCGCTCGGCTGAGTATGGCTACACTTCAGTGTGGAACAGAGCCAGTGCCTTCTGGGTAAACCACTTACTGCGCCTCCTGGATGAGTCGTCTTCACGGGAATTGATCCCGTCGCGCTTAGTACCGCTTAGTAACTGCGCTTTCCCGCCATGCCAAATGGCCAGTCCAATCGTTAGCTTGCCAGCACGCGCTGTAGTGTGTCATTTCAACTGAGCTCGTATCCCGCCGCAAAAGGCGGTGAAGTCATTGCTTATTTATTGGGCTTATTGTAAATGCTGCAGCCTCAAAGCTATTGTGGTGCAGCAGCATTTGCAGTCTTCTAGGTTGGCTCTTGTCTGGCTTTTGGCGTGTCCCATCCCGAGCTATACTGTACAGGGATCAAAAAATTGAAGGCCTGCTTTGTGTTTGTTCCAGCACATGCACTCAACTCAGCTGGCTAGCTTCACTAGCCAGTTCCGGCTGAAGATATTGCAATTGGCAAATCCTGGTAGTTGGAGTGCAAAATGGAGGACCTCTACTCTCTGAATCTGGATTGCACACCTATATTCCTATCCTTTTCCTCTGTGGTGTCCAGTCCTCCGGGGCACCGGTTGGACCGCACCTGTAGAAGCTCAGTTTTGGAAACAAGGCCTGGCGGCTCCTAACCCTCCTGGCGTGAAATATTAAGACCTTCAGGAAATGCGTTGCCTCAAAATGTATTCACGACAGGATGAAGGAGGCTGCAGACACAGAATCTGTTTTATATTAGGCAACTCGCTGGCTGGAAAAGTGGGGAGGCCTCATCTACCTTATGACTGGTGTCTTTTTTCCCCTCTCTCTTGGGTTAAGACCCCAGAATCCACAGACACGCTAAAAGGGGGTTGCGACAGACGGCGGAGTTACTGTCAGTGCCTCGGCGCCTCAGCCATATGCTGCATTCATCACTGCAGGTTCCTTGATGAAAACCATATGCAGCCCTATTGTTCGCGCGGCGCAGAATTTGTGCTATATGGTTATGAAAGCCTTCTTTTTCAAAGTGCTTTTTGCACTCTGTTCGTCCTTCCTGTCTGGGCGAGCAGCAGATCTGATAACCAGGTGGCAAGGAAGTGAGCAAGTCTCTCTAAACCGAGTGAAGAATCCTGCAGTTTAAGTCACCCATATCTCACAGATATGTTCATTAATCAACACTGCTTTATCACTGATATAGGGCTCACCTTTGCTTCACATTGGACGCTGTGTAGCTCTTTGTTTTGATGCCTATGCTGGCGTAATTTGTACATTTATACGTTACTTATATACATAACATAATAAAACCACAATCAGCCTTTCTGCTCTTGAAACCAGAGAAGAAATCAAATGCGAGACCATTTTACCACTTCTGCGATTCCTGAATGAATCAGGAACACTAACTGAGTCCTCTTTGACAGAAAAAAGAAGGTGGGGGGGGGGGTGTTGGGGGTGGTAGATGGAGTTATCTGCGTGAGGAAATGGTGTTGGGTTTCTCTGGCCGGTGCTGGAAGTCCACCTGTTTGACGCCATTCTCTTTATTCTCGCCTGGGATGGCCCGGAGGCTACAGTGGGCTCACGTGCGCTTATTTTTTTTTGTTGTGTGTGCTGAAACTTAAGTGGTTTTTATCCCCTCGGCATATCATGCTGGCGGATACAGCTATCGTTCTCTGTCTGTCTTTCCGTCCATCTGTCCATAAGCATGTTTTTGCTTGAAGCTTGACTTGGAAAACCGTTTGATATTTTCCAATAAAGTTTGGCACACATATCAACCATGTGCTGGAGTATTGCCTTTTGCTATTTTGGAATTTTCATGTTAATTGACCACAGGGTGTGTTAAAACAACAAACTTCAAATTTTATCTTGTAACTTCTGAACTGTTGGTCTCAGAAACAACATTCTTTTTGGTAGATTTTGTGGGTCCATGCAGATCTGTCCATATAAGCCATGCCCATTTGCGTGTGGGTAGATTTTCCACAATTTAGATTTTTTTTTTGTGAAACTTCTAAACTCTATCTTCTCCCGCATGGTGTCACCTGTTGGCATGAAATTTGGTTCACCGTATCTTCAGACCTTGATATTTTAGATTTTAATGTACACTAAGTTGCTATGTAAAAAGATGGCACTGAAGTAAAGGTCAAAAAGGTTCCCCACTTTTTAAAGATTACGCTTCCAGGTGAAAGCTTACACGTCTATCAAGCTGCCAAAAAAAGTTATTTCACTGACCGTTATTTGGATCAAAGAAAACGAGTAAAAAAATAACCAATTTGCACGCTTTTCTGATCTCGGCTTGATTTTGGGTTTTGCTGCATTCTTGACTTCATTCGCGTGAAATGTTTGCCAAGCCAGCTCCTCTGAAGAGAAATCTTCCCTATGCCCATGGCCGGATCTAGGGGGGGGTGCTGGGGTGGGCTATGCCCCCCCAGATTTTTACCGCGCCCCCCCAGCGTCTCCTGACTTACTGACGTAGACTTTAGTGCAAATAAGATGAGTGCGCAATGCGAATGAAATGAAACGCGTCTCTGTTGCCCCCCCCGGTCAACAAAATGAAACGCGATTCTCCCCCACCCCCCGTCAACAAAATTAAACGCAATTCTCTCTCCCATCGCCCCCCCCCCCCCAGTCAACAAAATGAAAACGTCTCTACCCCCCAGCAATTTTTATTGCACCACCAGTCTAAGCGGGCTGCATCCGGCCCTGAGTATGCCCAGTCATCTCTATCTCGCTGTAGGGTGGATCCATTATATACAGAAACCTACTTGAGGTGTGTACATAAATCCACCTGGCACATTACACGTTACTCCCAAACTTAATATATTGCATTGGCTGCCTGTCAAGTACCATGTAGATTTTAAGATTTGCCTGTTTTCTTTTAAAGCCTTGCATGACTGTGCGCCTGCTTATCTGAGTATTTTTATTGTAATATATATAATATAATATTTATAATATATGTTTATTATAGTATTATATTATAATTAATTTTAGTTAGGGTAAATACTGTCAATCTCAGGTCATCCATCCAACCAGTGGCCAGGCGAGAACTGAAAATTTGGTGGGGCACAGATCATTCCTTTAAAACAATTATTAGTCCTGGCTTGTTCTCAGTCATTTTCATAATTAACAATAGATTCACTCCAAGAACACTCCACTCTATCAGGTGTTGCTAGTTCTCCCCGTTGAGGTAAGACAACAATCATTCATTTGGATGCGTAATTTGGTGCATTTAAATCAGCGTTATTCAAAATTGCATACCTGTCAACTCTCGTGCATACGGCGCGAGTCTCACGCTTTTAAGCAGCATATCATGTTCTCACGCCATAGTTAGCAATCTTACACTTTCCTAGAAAAATGATGATTGAATTTTTAATTCGCAAAGATAATTATATTTAATTGCCGAGTCCCACTTTTTAATCAACCCACGCTGTAGAGAGCGAAAGGCGATTATATCATTGGAGTGCGGATCAGTCATTATTTAGTCACGCGCATGTCAGAGATTCTCACGCGGAATTGACGTCCTTGTACATGGAAGTTTTTCAGTTTCACATGCATCACAGTAGATTTCACCACTAGTAACGTGGACACCAATTATGACTCCGGAATTTTCGTGCTTTTCTTTTCTCAGTTTGGAAGCTATGAAATTGCATGAAGACATTTCAAATGGTCTTTTATTTCATTTAAACAATTTAAATGATCATGAAGCAGAAGTTTAATCACCTGATGTGTGGAACAGGTAGCATGGAAGTTTTAGAGTAGTTTTTTTGTGAAGCATAGGCTTATTTTTGCATAAATGATTTTTCTGTTCTGCATTTAGCCAATTATTTAGTCGCCGATTGATCGCATGGAGAGAGAAGCCATGACTTCGATTGCAAATGGATTATTATTATAATTGGAAAACATATTAATAAAGGAAAATGATTGAGAGCAAGCCAGGACTAATGATTGTTGTAAAGGGATGTTCTAGGCTCCACCAATTTTCAGTTCTGGCTAGGCCTCTGAAAGCCTGGGCGCTCAAAGCTCACCCAATCAGTTATCGGAAAGACGACTGGACAATTTTTGTTTTGTTTGTTAATTTTTTTTTTTTTTTTTTTTGCATTTTTGCATTTTTGAAATTCTCATGAAATACCACAGATTTGTATTTACAAGCTGACTGTTCTAAAAGCCTATACCCTGTATTGCGTTCAAGAGAATTTGGAAAAAAAAGCAAATACGGGAGATGGAATTCAGAGAAATTTAGATTTTTTTAAATTAATGATGCAGATAAAAACCATAGCTTTTTGTGTTGTCAAAGTCTAACGCAAGACTAAGAATAAGAAGTTCTGTTCAGTTTGTTGTCGTCAAGTCTCAGTTTGACACGTGTGATGTCAGACAGAGAAAGTTTCCGAGTGGGTCCGGGAAAAAGGTTGAACTTTTGAAAAATTCAAAAAATTGAAAAATCCGCAAAACATGCCAAATTACTTCTTTACCGGAACTTACTAGAGTGAAATGTCATGCATAATATTCAGTTTGCATCACCCTGCATCTAAATTTCGAGAAGGTTAAAACCTGTACATTTCACCTTCGAGCCATTGAATTTTGTGGGTGTGGCCTCTGTCTCTATGTCATTAGCTGTAGCTCCAGAATGCAATGACCAATCATCCCCAAAATTTAGGAATTTTATTTACACGCCATTAGATTCAAGCCTACAAAATTTGGTTTGAATCCACCCAGAGGTGGCACTGTAACAAACAAATAACCTTAACTTTGAAACAACTTGCTGTAGCAACTTCAAATTTTGTGTACTTTATGTTGGTCAAGAGTCCTCTGGATATCTAGAAGTACAAGTTGATTGTTCAAATAAGATGGCCACCATCAGCCGATCACATCATTTCTACTGTCTCACCTATCATGTATCATCATGAAACTTTAGAAGATTATTTGGGATGTATGAAAGGCCGAGCTGCCGTATGCTGGAGTACTGCCTTTTGTCATTTTTGAATTTGTCACGTGTCAAATTTTGCCAGGGCTAGGGGGGTATATTCTGATAGTTCTTGTTTTAAATTCTGTTTCGATACAGTTTTGGAACTCTCTGTGAAGTGAAAAGCAAGTTTAAAAGCAGATAAGTGGCAGTTTAATGTCTGTGGTACATGCCTAAGCATGTCTAATTCAACATGTATGATGTGCCTCCATTTATTATAACATTTTGTTCAGTATATGATAATATTCAGTGTCGCGAAAGGGCTATATAGAGCTGTGTTACCGAACTGAGGCATGGGAGGAATGGTCTTTGTGAATTGTATATTGGTGTGTGAAGTCTCTTAAAGTCCTATTTTGCAAAAGAAGGAACAATTAATGTACTGTCTAATAGTCCAATAGAGACTGAGGGTTGTGTGTCAAATTGAAATGGCCGCCATTTTATATGCACTGCATTATTGTTTTTTTTTCTTTAGAATTATGGTGTCTTGGAAAAACACACTGTGAGCATGGAAAATCCCATACTTACTGTGCCATCTCCACCAGCTCGAGCCTCTGTCAGCATATTCTCCAGCTGTCTGGCACACCTGCGGAAGTGGCAGCAGTGTGTACATTATATTTGGGGACGTCCTGCAGCACAGGAAACTGTGTGGCTGCCCACCTTCCACCTTCACAGAAAGGAAAGAGGGGCTTGTACAGCTAGCATACAGGAGCTTTACAACCCCCCCCCCCCAGTTCTCTCACACACGCACAGTGCTTCCTCTGAGCTCTCCTGCGCCCCCGCTCCTCTCCTCTCCTCTCTTCCTCCCTCCCCATCCGCGCTCCGTCATCTGCAAGGAATGTGGGCTTCGCTGGCCGACCACCAGTGCCCGAGGAGACTTGTCACGCGGAGACTTGGCGTTTGGCTCGCCGTGGCCTCCGTACTGCTAGGCTGGGGCTGCCGGCTGGGCGTTGGCCCGCCCCTGGTTGACGGACAGCTGGCTGCACTTTTGTACTGAACAGTGCGGGTCCAGGCTGGCACCATATTGGGGCTGCAGGCCTACATTACTCTGATAGTGCAACTACAGCTCCTCTGCAGCTTTGCTAAAAGAGGCCAAGAAAAGGAAGTATGAAGAGAACAAAGTTATGATCTATGGTGCATGTCTCGAAAAAACAAAACTTGTGCTGGAATTTTTGAAAGGGAGACAAATCCATTTAATTGAAGATCAGTATTGATGCGCTGTCTGAACAGTGTCGGATTTGAACTCCCGTAGAAGTGGAAAATAGATAATTTACAGATGTGTTAAATCAACACCATGTATGCTGGTACGCCACATTGTTTTAAAAGTAAAGTTGTTTTACAGGAAGTCGGGGAAGCTCATTTCTGTTTGAAACTTCTCAAACTTTACAACTGTATTAGTTTTATTGAATATACTCGGTGGTTAAAATCATTTTCATATTATTATTCAGAATTAAAAAAAAAAAAACAGGAAAAAAAATCATTTGATTTTGGCTTGTTGTTAACTTGGCCCAGTACAGTTACATGCAAAATCCTGGGCACCCGTTTTCAAGATGTTTTTTTTTTTGTTAGCTCTGCAAGTGAAAATAATTTTATTCAAACTGTTGTTGTATTGCTTTTCACTTAATGAATGTAATTGTTTGAAAAATAAAACAGTAAGTGTGGCATCTGCAAAAGTTTAGACACCTTTCCAGTTGATCAATTAGTGTTGCTTAACAACATGATTGAGCAGTTAGGCCATCACTTAACCCAGATGAAGATAATTCCACGACTCAGTAAATACTCTGACCTTTCTAACCTCTTGGGTGTTGTGCTTATTCTCAACAACTAAGCTGCTGATTAAGGACTTGCTTCCAGGTTGGAATTTAGCTCGTCAGAAACGTAATGTAGACTTTATGGGGCAATGTTCAAGTGAAGACAAGATCGGGAAGACAGAAAAAATCTGAACAGAACTGATTGTTGACTGATTATGTATGCAAAGCAAAATGCTCCTCTCACTTCAAAGGACCTGCAAAAGGACTTGCAAAAAAGTTACTCTGATACACTGCACAGTATTGCATACACAAAAAATGATTTGTATGGAAGAGATGTCTGAAGGATACATTCCTTGCACTCTTATCTGAAAAATATCAACATCTGAAGTTTGCAACACTGTACTTGGATCAGCCAGACACTCTTTGGAAACAAGAACTGTGGTGTGATTAAACTGAAATTGAACTGTTTGGTGACGGCAATCTAAGACACATTCAGAGAAATGGGAAATACCTGAGTAGAACACCTTGCTTAAACTATTAGGAATGGGTGTAGAATAGATTCAACTTAATAGGATTCAACCAAGAAATGGATGCCATAAAGTCATTAAAAAAAGAACTGATGCTGACTAGTGTGGATATTTCAACAAGAAAATGATCCAAAATAAACAGAAAAAAAAACGAGTGATCTACGTTAAAGGAATGGAAGAATAAGGTTTTGGTTCAGCCGTCATAGTCCCCTGCTTTGAGTATTGTTGGAAATCTATGGGGAGATCTTAAACAAAGACCTCTTTAAAAAAGGTCTGAATTAGACGTGTTCCTGTAAGGAGGAGTGTGGAAAAAAATCTTGAAGCAAGAATAGAGAGCCTGGTTGCTGGCTACAGTAAATGCCTGGAACAAGCTGTGATATCTTTCGCAGCATGTTCCAAAGGCTGAGTGACAGGATGCCCAGACTGCAGGAATTGCCACATTTACATTTTATGTGTTAAATTCAGTAAATGGAAGAAGCTGTGGATTAATAATTATATTCATAAATAATGTTTAAGTTTGCTATGCGCAGGACCGATAAAACATGCATTTTAACCTGGGCGCCCAAACATGTGCATATCATCATTCGTTCGGTGGCTGGGATATGAAAGGTATTCACATGCTGTAAAATATATTTTATTCAAATAATGTACAGTTGATGTGGAAGAGACATAGCAGTTGAAACACTCAAGTTTTTTTTTCTATTGAGAACATTGTATCCAAATTGCATGAAACTAATGATTGACACGAGATAAAAAATCTATAAAAAACTAATTATGCGCAATTTTAAGTTGCCTAACATATATTATGTATTCATAATATATGTAATATGGGTTTGTCAAAGGGAAACTGCATTTGTTTCAAGCACGGCAATGTAAAGTGGCTCATTTGATGAATCGACAGGAAGTACTGAGGAGTCCTGCTAAGAACTGTATTACATCACTTTAATGCAGATTGTATGGAGAACTGGCAGATTGAGGTGTGGGCTACTTATGGTAGGAATGGCGTATGTGTGGTAGGCTACTGGGCAAATGGGAAAAGGCCTGCGCTCGGTGAGGCCTTGTGGTTCACGCCTCATTTCTCACAATGCTTTCTTTGTTGTGCGATACTGCCCTCCCTCCACCGAGGGCATGTTTACACAGAGTAGCGCTCTATGGTGCTCCATAGCAGATGGAATGTGACAGAATCATAGTATAGAGAAAATAGCGAAGGAACTTAAGTAGACGTAAGCTCTTTGTGTGACTGGGACACGGTGAGAATCGTTCGGTTGTCAGCGGTCAGCATAAGAAGCGCCCGTGCTTTGAAGGTGGAATCCGATTCTTCAGAGTGCTCTGTGGTGGTTTCATTGTGGTCTTAAAAGTGTAGCTCTTACATAATTTTTGGGTTGTGTTTGTGTTGATGTGGGCTGGTTCATGTGGACTGTTTTTTTTTCTGTATTTGAATGCATATTTAGGGAGGACAGTTGAGTTCATGGTAGCAATGTGGTTTTGTTGCTCTGTCAACAGATTTTTAATAATTAACAAGGAATCTAAACAGCAGAATTGCTGAGTTGACACTTGGGTCGTACCCCTGAGTAAGACATTCATGTTGCAGTACTTCACGGATCACTTCTGAATCTGTTATGAGACAAAACTGTAAGCTATTGGACTCGCCATATACAGATGTTTTTAGAAGGATTGTGGTTAACGTAGTCCCAGTTTTGAAGTTGTATACCATTGCATGGTTACAAGTGTGGTTGGAACAGAGACTAGGCCAGTGAGCGTTTGTGTATGCTTCTACTTTTGACAACACTATTGTGTTTTTCTGTTGGCTGTTGTTAATGACTGGAATCTTCAAGGTCAGAACTCCCTGGACCGTTTCAAAATAAAAGGAAACATTTTACATGATGGTCTTGGTCTTGTTGAAGAACCTTGACTAGGTCTTGTTTTTTTTCTGATAAACAGAGAATCCTCTGATAAACAGCGAGTTTTGTCAGCGAATAATTGACAGTGGGCCTTCAGTTCTTTTTCTGTAATGTGACAGTGTGACCAATCAGCACGCAGAATGGAGTACTATGTTAGCCTGGCTTTTGGCCATAATTGCGTTCGGTGACTGAACTGTCCTTCAAATTAGCTACTTTGGCCTAATCCTGTCAAAAACCTTTTGAAAAATTTATGCTCAACTCAAACAGTTTGGATACGTACGTTTTAGGTCGGCTAACTGTCAGATTACGAAATGCATAAAATTTTATCACAATTGAACAATAGCTGGCCCCAAGAGGTTCAACTGAGTACAAACCCCAATTCCAATAAAGTTGGGATGTTGTGTAAAACGTGAATAAAAAGCAGAATGCAATGATTTATAAACCTCATAGACCCACATTTTATTCACAATAGGACATAGACAACATACCTAAAGTTTAAAGTGAGACATTTTACCATTTTATGAAAAATATTTTAACATCTGATATGTTGCCTATGTTCTATTGTGAATAAAATGTGGGTTTATGAGGTTTGCAAATCATTGCATTCTGTTTTTATTCACATTTTACACAACGTCCGAACTTCATTGGAATTGGGGTTTGTCGATGCATTAGTGCAGTTGGAGTCAATGTGAAGTATACAATCCTGCATATCATAATCTTATGCATTCATTTGGGGGAAAACTCAATGTGCTTTACTGCCAAATGTCACCTTTTATGGAATATGTAATGATCAAGATAATAAATTGTAAAACAAGACATGGAAAGGACATTGGTTTGATAATGCTTTGCTCCAGATTGTTCTGAAAGGGCCTACTCACTTCCTACAGTAGCGCAGGCTTTCAGAGATTTTGCTGAGGCACTGGCTTGTGAGGTATGATGGGGCTATTCGCTGGGGCCTTTGTGAAATGTGTAACAAATGAAACAATGGTTGCTTATGGGTATGGAAAATGTCAGGCTGGCTAACACTCCTCTTCTTGTATTCTTGGTTATGTAATGCTCTGTGGTGGCACAAGCTAAAGTGCCTTTTCCTACCACGTTCTCTGCCGCATTGTGGAGTTGGCCCTACGAGCTCCCTGCTTCTCTTTTAATTCATTTAGATTACAGTGCCGTGAAAATGTATTTAATCCTTTTTGATTTCTTCTATCTTTGCATACCCGTTTTTGCTTATTTGTCACATTTAAATGTTTCAGATCATCAAGCTAATTTCAATATTTAGACAATGATCACCTTAAGCATCACTTAAATAGAACCTCTCTGGCAATACGAAGTCGGGAAGAAGCAGCACATAATGCTGTGATCTAAAGAAATTCAAGAACAGATGAGAAACAGTCGTTGACATCCATCTCTCTGGAAAGGGTTATAAAGCCATTTATAAGGCTCTGGGGCTCCATCAAACCACAGTGAGAGCCATTATTTACAAATAGGTAAAACTTGGCACAATGGTGAACCTCCTCAGGAGTGGCTGACCCACCATAGTTCCTCCAAGAGTACATCGACAAGTCATTCAGGGGGTGACAAAAGAACCCAGAATAACATTGGAAGAACTGCTTGCATGACATGCCTCAGTGTTCACAATTCCATTATAAGAAAGAAATAGGACAAAAACGGCATCCATGGGAGAGCTGCAAGGAAAAAGCCATTGCTGACCAAAGAGAACACAAAGGCTCATCTCACATTTGCCAGAAAACTATTGATGACCCTCTCTAGACTTTTGAGGTAATATTCTGTGGACTGATGAGTCAAAAGTGCCATTTTTTGGAAGACATGGGTCTCGTTACATTTGGCATAAAGCTAACACAACAAGCCACTATACGAGCATCATGCTGACAGTCAAACATGGTGGTAGTGTGATTATCTGGGGCTGTTTTGCTCCTTCAGGACTTTGATGACTTGTCATAATGGATTAAACCATAAATTATGCTTTCTGCTAGAAAATCCTGATGGAGAATATCCGGCCAGCAGTTTGTGACTTAAAACTGAAGCCCAGCCGGGCGATACAGCAGGACAATGGTCCAAAGCACACAAGCAAGCCAACCGCTGAATGGCATAGAAGAAACAAAATGAAGGTTGTGGAGTGGCCTAGTCAAAGTCCTGACTTGAATCCAACTGAGATGCTGTGGCATGACCTTAAACAGGCAGTTCATTCTCAAAAACCCTCCAATGTGGCTGAACTAAAAAAAAATCTGCACAGAATGAACCAGTATTCCTCCACATCGATGTCAAAAACGTATTGCCAGTTATTACTAATGTTTGATTTTAGTTGTCACAACTAGTCATTAGGTTTAGGGAGACAATAATTTTTTCTTGAGCGTGATGTAGGCTCTTTACCTTCAATAAATGAAATCATCATTTACAGGCATGCATTTTGTATTTATTCACATTGTCTTTGTCTTAAATTTAAATTAATTGATTTGAAACATTTAAATATGACAAACAAGTGAAAATAGAGGACATTTGGAAGGGGGCAAATACTTTTTCAAGGTAGTGTTTGTGCTGGAATTATGGACTACTATGGTCCCAGTGGTTTTCGCTAATGGTGCATTCTGGTTATTGTTGCACTGGTTACACAATCACGGACTAAGACGAGTATAGCTGTGTACTGACGTTAGATCACGTGTCCCATGGATGTTAGTGTTGGGCCATCCAGTTGTTGGACAGATAAAGCCTGACTATTTTATTTGCTGCATCTGCTGTTTCGGGTAATAGGGCATATATTTGGTTGTAAAATGGAGGGACAGTTTTAGCCCATTGTGGTCCTCTACACTGGTAAACATTTATAGGGAAGATTCACAGTGGCTGAATTGAACCTTTCTAATGTGATATTCACTGCTTATATGGGATATGCATTTAGTGCGTGGTCCGTGCTCTCGACCTTCAGGCTTTCTAGTGCTACTGTCATGAAAATGAGCCCCCACCTACCCATGCGCTTGTATTAATGAACACATTGGACAATGAAGGATCTATTTTGGGACTTCCACTAAGCGAGACCTACACTCACATGAGTGAATTTCCTTTCTGTTCAAATATCATTCGGATGAAATGCTCTGCCATTTCGGTTTGTAAATGGCAGTTTTTGTTTGCTTGGTTAAGTAGGTTTTAGGATGAATACTCATTCAGAACTAGTCCTATTGGAATTGTTTATTCAACAGGTTGAAATAAGTCATTCATCTTTGCCTTTGTGGTCGCCACCCACAGCTTGTTGGCACTGGCACTGATTACACCTTCCCAAGCTTATCTGTACAGCTGTCAAAGATCATGGCCAAGACCTGACTAATTATGTGCTGACAGTGAATTGGCACAGGATGCAAACATCAAAACATGCCTCTTTATATCTAGGCTTCTTTCAGGTAGTGTTTTCTTTATATTCAATTGGTACCTGTTATGTTCTTTTTTTTCCTTTGACTGGGGGTGAATTGAGGGGAGCTTTTGCACTAGATTGGTAACTCAGGATATCGAATACTGCTGTTAATGTTTACTTACAACCCCTGGCAAAAATTCTGGATCGCAGATATAACATTCAGGCTTCACGTGCCCCGGTGGCGCATCGGTTTAAGCGCGCGCACCACGGAGGGCTGAGTCCTTCCCGTGGTGGCCTGGGTTCGATTCCGGCTCGGGCCTGTTTGCCGCATGTCATCCCCATTCTTGTCCCACCTTTCCTGTTGCTGTCTACTGAACACTGTTTAATAAAGGAACCCCCCCAAAAAAAAAAAAAAAAAATTCAGGCTTCATGAAACACGCCTCAAACAAATTAGATTTAATTATTTTTATTGCATTTTTTCATAATCAAGTAGAGGAAAAAAAAATATGGAATTGCTCAATGTTGAGGAAAAAAAATTGAAATCATCTAGAAAGAATAGAATTGGGGTAAGGTTCGGCACGAAGTTCCAGGAAAATGTGGACTGGACTCAAGCGCAGGGATGGGCTTAGTCATATGTTTCATTATTCCGACCGTGCAAGCATACACAAAAATAGACAAACAAAACAGGAGTCGCAGTTCCAGAAATAACCTATAAGTAATACAAACAATACGTTCTAACACAACAGTACTTGTATTACAATAATAGTAAAAGAAAAATGGAAACAAGATTCCGTATATTTATAAAGTGCTGGTACTGCACAGCACTTATAACAAGGGCTTGGTTTAGCAATATAAAGTACATGAAACAGAGCTCTAAGCTATACAGATGAATGGCTTACGATAAGTTGCGAGGAACGATGCGGGAAAGCAATGGTATTTATACATGCTGCCAACACTCAGCGGTAATCACACACAGATGATCCTTGTTGATGGCTGTGTGTGGCGGCGCTCCAGGTCTTAATTGGCTTCCGTGCTGAACCGAGAGAGGCGAGACCTGACAATTAATACTTGGTTCCTCCTCCTCGAGCTTTTATAACGGCCTGAATTCTTTGAGGCATGGACTTCAGAAATTAAAAACAATGTTCTCCATCAAACGGGTTCCAACTTTCTCCAATAGTAGTTGACAGATCAGCTTTGCTGGAGGGCTTATCATGGACCATTTTTTAAATTTACTTCATAAATTTTCAATTGGATTGAGTTCCAGACTGTTTGCTGGCCATGTCAATGAGTTGATATACCTTTCCTGAAGAAAAGCCTTAACAATCCTTGGTCTGTGGCAAGATGCATTGTCATCTTTACTTTACAGAAATTACTCTGTCATCACCAAACCTTTTTTCTATCGATGGAATCAAAAAATAGTCCAAAATTTCAATGTACACTTACGTTTTGGCAGTTGAGGTACTGATTGCCATCTCCCCTGGTCCTTTACCTGGCATGCAGCCCAATATCATTAATGAATGGGGAAATATGCTTGTTTTCTTCAACATACTTTTTATTGGAAGGACCCCAGACTAAAGTTCCAACAACATCGCACTAGCCAATGCAGATTCTTGATTCATCACTGAATATCACTCTCATCCAATAATCCACACTCCATGATTACTTCTCTTAAGCCCACACTAACCTTGCTTTCTTCCGTTCAGGTGTTAGTGATGTTTTTTTATTTGGCTTTTCTGTATGTAAATTCCATTTCATTCTGCTGAATTCTTACAGTTCTGTCGCATTGGCTCCTGTTTCTGCCCATTAGTTTTTGATTTGTTTTATTGTGCATTTTCCATTTTCAAGGCATATTGCTTTGAGTTTCCCGTCATGACGCTGTAACATCCTCCGTGGTCAACCTGTATGTTTTCCTTTTGTAACTTTACCACTTTCTTTATACTTCCACAAATTTTTTTTTTTGACTGGGACCAACCAACATCATTTGCCACTTTCCATCTCGAATTTCATTTTTGTGGCAGTTTCATAATCCCCTCCATTGTTTCAATAGCCAGCTCTCTTGTTGGTGCCATGCTTCTTCTCAATTAGCCAAGTCCGACATGTCGTTAAGGTCGGCAAGCGCTCTCTTTAACTGCAGACTAATTTGCATATTCAGATTTGTGCTGGTATTTCTTTTAGAAATGCCAGTTACAAGGTGATTCCATAATCATTTTTCTCAATATTGAGTGATTCCATAGTTTTTCCTCTACTTGATTATGAAAACAAATGCCAATAATCAAAATAATTTAATCTAGTTTTTTGAGGTGTGTTTCTTGAACCCTGAGTGTTGAGTGAATAAACAAAAATGGTTTTATGTTTAAATAGTTTAAGATGCACGATCATATGCTAAGTGTGGTAATTCTGTGATTTTTGCAAGGGGTTGTGTATGTAAGGAATTAGGATGGGTTCAATACATTTTATGCGCACTGAATATTTGAGCTTTGTTAATCAGGGGTCCCCAGGGGAGCTGGAGATTACCCCAGAGGGCTGTGCAAGAAGACAGTGGGTTTGAATCCAGCCCTGGGCATTTCTGTATGGAGGTTGCACAGGGTTCTGCCCAGGATGCTCAGAGTGCTGGTTGGAGAATTGTTTGTATGTGAGCGCGCACAGCGCGCGAGCTGGAAAATTTTTGCGTCAATTCGAAAGCAGATATGGCCTCTGAGTCACCAGATTACTGTGTTTCTTTGATGTCTCTAATTTAATTTCATAGATAGATGCCATATTCATAAACTTGTTTTTCTATTTTGTATCCAAATACTTTTGATGAAATTTATGAATACAACTTAACTGTCATTTATGTTTCAAACATTTCTTCAGTGGCACCCGTTGGACAGAGAACAAGGAGGGCGATAAACGTCTTTAAACTGCTTATTAGTCTTGATCTGTATCAGTCATTTTCCTTGATAAAAGATACTTTAACTCTCCCTTCTCAGGTGTAGCTAATTGTCTTCGTTATGACAGGGGATAAAACGCGTCAACTGAAGGGGAAAAAAAGTGCACATTTCTTGCTTTGTTAGATGTGGCAAAAGTAAACGCGGAAAATCCACAGTAGGTTTTTTTTTCTTGAAGGGTTACCCATTAAAGCACGTGAATTAAACATTTTTATTGAATTTATTGTTCACTCGCCTTGCCATTTCATTAAAAGGGAAACTGTGTACTTAACTGCAAATGGATTTTTCATATTGTTGGAAAACGTGTTAACCAAGAACAATGATTAAAATCGGGTCAATAATGTCATCCGTTTCAACATATGTTTTCCGCCCCCTCGGTTTTCCGTCCACCGACCGCCACTGTTATTAAACACCGATAGATTAACATGTAAAGAATGTTACTGTCCTCGACAGAGATTTATTTAATTTTGCTGTCGTTTATATAACAAGAAAACTTTTCTCTCAACATGCGAAGTACAGCGCTACAGAAATCAAACACCCTGCCCCATTATAATTGCCTGTCTTTCATTAGATTGAGACAACCGCACTGATCATTTCCCCACAGCCTCAGATTCAATTTGCCATTAATACCCAGCACACGCAGGCTCGGATGGCACTCTGTGTTTCCATCACTGTTGGCCAGGTTTTTCAGTATCAATGAAGACCAGTGCAGACGGGGCGTGGGTCGAAAACGAAAGTTCACTATTCTGACAATAACAAGAAGTGGGGAGCATATTTAGGGTCATTTATGTTTTGTTTCTAGCGATTTTATTTGACACTGGATGCATTCATTTTAACTGATCTTTGAAAAAATAGTGCCGGTCGGGAAAGCACTAGCTATCTGAACTGAGTGGTGGTCGGTGCCAACCACTGCCGACCAGCATCGGCAGAACCCTGGTTGCATGTTCCCCCCCATGCTCACGTGGGTTTCCTCTGGATGCCTCGATTTCCTCCTACATGTATGTCAGGCTAAATGGAGAACTGAAACCACGTGTGGATAGGAATGTTTGAAGGAATTGTATTAGCGCCATACTGGCCGAGGTACATCCTGAGCTCGCCCATTGGATGCCAGGATTCAACCTACTCACTCAGCAACCCTAACCAGGAATTTGCTGGTTGGATAATGGATCAACGGATGAATAGTGCTCCCAGTTCACTTCAGAGTCATTCTTAAAGGGCATCTAAAGTCGATTCTCAGACGGGACGTTGAACTTCCAATGTTTACAAACAAATCACTTGCTTTTGTTGACATCTTGCATTGTCACATGACCAATTTCATTCATATAAACCAATGTTTTGTGTACATGGGTAGATAATCCTTCTGTTTCGGTTCGTTTGCGCAGGTGCGGCTTGCTGATTGGCCGATAAACAAAAACAATGGGAATCAACTTTAGATGCCCTTTACCATGTTTCTTTTTCCCATGCTTGAAGATGGAGATAAGAAATGGCATACTGCATCACAGTGTTTGTAATTACCCTCATTCCATTCGCAAAAAAATCAGGAATAGACCTCTGATGGGAGAAAACATGTTATTGTCTGACCTGACCGCTTTTAGTAAAACTCGCCATTTTGCCGCGTGTCCCTCTGTCATGTCCGCCAACTTAATGGCATATGACACTGGAAAAAGAGAAACATTAGCTAAAAGCAGCACGGACTGCACAAGCGCTGCCCTTGACGCTAGAACCCCATGATTCATACCCTCAGGCTAAAAGCTTCGAAATCACTCTCCCTTTTGGAAATTTTGCAGGGAACTGCGGTCGCTAATTGTAATGGTTAACAGGGATGTGGACGCACATTCAAGAAGTGGCCAAGCCACCTGAGAAAGAGGGAAAAACAACAAAGAAAAGTAGTCAGGGGAAAGATAAAAGGCCGTGCTTAAATTATGATGAGTGGAAAGCGGCTAATGATGGTTGCTTTTGATGTTGGGGTGGAAACCATTTTGCTGCTGTTCTGAATGCGTGTTTTTATTACCTTGACAGTCTGTTTTATGTGAATCTGCAGAAAGCTATCTACTTGCATATGTCAGTTACCGATAAATATGCTGAACAGTTTTATTCTGGTTGATATTTTTTAAATCACAGAGGATGCTTGTTTTGAATTTGTCAAAAGGCAAACTCTTCATTTTCTTAAGCCTGCTGGGCACAAATGAAAATTAAACTAATTTATATTGCTATGTGGATGTAAGCTAAATAGTGCCATTGCCTTTTATTTGAAAGCAATGTTTATTATTTTCAAGGCTAGCAGGCTCATTTTGAATTGGCTGGGGTCGGTTCAGGCTGGGTCATATTTGCTCATGTAGTGCATTCTGGGATGGACGGGGCTTACATTTCAGATATAGACAAAACTCTTAAGTGGTTCTCAATCCATGGAAATACAGTGCTTTTTTTGTTGGCATCAGTTATCCTTTTATGATGTCATTTGTTCGACGGCTCTCACTTGGGTAGTGTTAGGGATACGCGCGTGGGGAACATAAAGTGCTGCACTGAAAAAACCAGGCTAGTCATCCAGGGAAAATGAATTGCCTCATGACTAATTACATTATCCTTTTGTTTGTTTTCCCAGTAGTGAGTCATTACTCCAGGTGGACAGGAACCAGTGGGTCTCCAAGTAGGAAACAAAACAGAAACAACATGGGGGGGTGGGGGGTGGGGAGGAACTGGGGGAGTCGGTGAAGGTTTGCAGAGTACGAAATTCCATTAGAAGTCAAGAAGGAAAATCCAAGTAAGCTTCCATAACCAAGAGGAACCTGATAAATTGGGAACCAGTGCTGTAGCGGAAAATGTTAATGCTTCAAAGCTTATTTTCTGGTTTTGTACTGTCAGCTCCAAAAGATTCATTCTGTTGGCAGGGTTTTCATCATTTTGGTTTTGTGACACAGTTTTCATCATTTTGGCTCTGTATGCCACCAAAATGGCTTTGAAATGAATCTGTCAAGATGGGCTTGAACGGTAGGCCTACAGGTTTAATTTAACGGTTTTTTTTTTTTTTTCAAAAAATTTGAATTAATGTGCTGGAATTTAGACCATTTTATGCATATCCCCCGTTTTAGTGGCTGAAAAATGTTTGGACGAACTATTTTAATCATAAATTATAATAAAATTTTTAATACTTGGTAGCAAATCCTTCGTAGTTAGTGATCGTCTGAAGTTTGGAACCGTTAGACATCACCAAAAGCTGGGTTCCTTACTCCCTTTATTCATTTCCTGGTTTTTCTTGAGGCATTTTATCTTCCGCAAGTGAAAAGCATGTTCCTTTAAATTCAGGACAGGTAATTGACTTGGTCATTGTGGAACATTTCACTCCTTTGCCTTAAAAAAAATTGTTTGGTTAGTTTTCAGTGTACTTTGAGTCATTGTCCATCTGCACTGCGTGACAGAAGGCAGAGTCAGAACTCAAGCACAGGCAAAAACTCAGTTCAGTGATTTTACTGAAGCTCTTCGTCAGACGTTCCGGGTCCAAACCAAACAGGCAGAATGTAGCTCAGTAAGAGGAATCCAGATCATAATAGTTAAACAGTTCACAGGTCAAAGACCAAACTAGAGGTATGACAAGTTCAGGGGTCATCAAAAATTGAAGGGTTCAGTGCAATAACGTTATATGCTTCAATTTTACTGAAATCAAGATTTGGATGGTTTTGAATATTGCTTTACTTTATTTATGCAACAACAATACTTGTGCTTCAGTATGTCACCCTGAACAGTACGCAACATTGGTACATGGTGAAAGTATATTCTGTGTAATACCATAAAACATGAGATTGGTATTTTCAAGTTATTTCACTAAACCCTTCATTTGTGATCCATAAAAGCCAGCAATAATCATAAACAGCTGATCAATTAAACATAAAGGATAAGGCAGAATTGTAAACCATGGACAAAAAACAAACCGTTGCCGAAAATCTGGAGAGAAGTACAGAATGCTCATAATTGGGACAGTGAACCGGCAACAAACTCGCAACGCTACAAAGAAAGACTGGTGTATATGAATGGAAAAGGGAGCTAATGAGAAGTGGGAACAGGTGAGTGCGCTGGGAGAGAACGTGACGGGAGGTGTAGCTGTGAACAAGGAAATGAGGTGCGCTATTAGGAAAACAGAGAGGGTGATGTGGGGAAGAAAACAAAAAGCATGTGGCAAGTGACAGGAGTGAGAGAGTAAATACAACTAATACAAATAACTAAGTAAACACAATGAATGCATTACTACAGCGAAATATGATAAAGACACCAAAGATTCAACAAAAACATGAAAAATAATAAACACAGATCTTCAGATATTGACACTATGAAGCACCATGGAATGAGTTTTGAAGCCTTTGGCTGAATTTGAGCAGATAATACAGCCCTATAGAATTCAGAATTCATCTGGCTAATTTTGTCAGAGGTTACATCATCAATAAATGCAATAAGCTATAAAATTGTTGGAGAATTCAACATTAACTGACCTCTTTGGATTTGTCATTGCCTGTAGAACTTTTGTTGTTGATGGAATCATTTCATGTGTTGAAATAAAAGCATTTAAACTGTCATAATGTTAATTTGTAAGCAGAAGGCCCAATTTTCCTTCATGCGCTAGGTCTGATGATTCGCGCCTAGATTGCTTGCAGGAATCCATAATACATGCATGTGTTTAAATTTACAGAGAAGAACCTCTCCCGTTGATGGATTGTGGAGGAGTTTTCATCAAATTGCATGGGGTCTGTGTACCTTAATCAGTAATATGTTCATTTTAAATAAATTAGTTAAAATAATCAACTAACTTCGTGAAATCTCTCTCTGATGGTACTCAGAAGTACTCAGAGTACTTGGTTTTATGATGGTATTGGTACATTACTGATATTTGAAATTAAATTGCTATTGTCACACTAGTTACTGGCATTTAAATATGCTCTGAAGCTAAACCGCACATCCTATGTCTTAATTGCAGCAGCGGGCTTATTTTAGCCGTCAGCCTCTATTAGGGTGCCAGGCTGTCATAATTTAACGTTGTCATACTGTGAGTCACACCATCAAAGTGATTCACTGGAAAATGCATCATCAGAGTTTTACTGTAATTTGATGTAGGAGGCCAAAGGTCACCCAGTGTGGAAAAGCGTAGGCTACGTCAGAATGCATCAAGGTGTTCGTTGTCGTAGGTTATTTCCCATATATGTACTTCCCATCTCCTTTACAAATGAAAAAGTATCCTAGATGCCCTCCCTATGTGGCTAATTTTATATTTTGAGCTAGACTCCTTGGTTCCAATGAATGAAAATGTTATTGCTATAGCACACAGTGATATGATGGATGTTTCTCCATTTCTAACTGTTAGGAGAAGTCTCTTTCCAGTCATAGCATGAAAATTCCCCCTCGCACTGTGCAGTTTCCGTAAATGTTTTGTCGAGATCAATGTAGAAGTTCACTGGTCTGCGATAAGCAGTTCCTCAACTGTGTTAAGCACTTCTGGGATTACCTTGAAAGCTGACTTTGAGCCAGGCCTGTTCAACCAACATCTCTGCCTGACCTGCTGCTCTGCTGGTTGGGATGAAAGCAAATCCCGGCAGCAGTGTTCTAACATAAAATCGAAGGCCTTCCCAGAATATTGGAGTCTATGCCATCAAGTTGGGACCAACTCCGTTAATGCTTGTGATTCTGAAATAAGAATATTAGACATTGGTAGGCCTAGTGTCCATATTCCATATAGTGTATATATGTGTGTGTCTGTACGTCGATGAGCAAAAACGCGATCAATTGCTTAACATGCTGTTGCTTCTCTGCACGCTGCCAAAACAGTTCAATCGAATGGACGTCCACATATACTGTATGTCTGCAGAACATTTCCCAGCGTGTCACACTTCCTCCATCAGCTGTCCTTTCTCCCTCAGTGAATCCTCGTGCCATCTCTTCCCCTGCCGGATGGTATACATGTACTTGGCCGATGTACACGAGATTCATTAGGCAAGCATCCTCTCTTCCATTGTTTTGCGGTCCAGGTCTGACGCTCGCCTGTCCATGTTGTAGGAGTTGTAAAAGCCCTGTACGCAGCACGGTGACATGCACTGTGTGATGTGACACATTCCCATCATAACCATCATTAAACCTTTCTGTACTTTGCGCCACAGTAGCCCTTTTGTCGATTTGGACCAGATGGGATAGCCTTTGTTGTCCTTGCGCATTCATTATTATTGGGGCCTGGCACTGGTTTGTGGTTATCCTTTCTTGGACCATTGTCAGTAGATACACACCACTGCAGACCAGAAGCACCCCACTAGCAGCTGTTATGACGCCTAACACTGCTGTCGGCCCATAACGATTTAGCCCTTGTCAAAGAAGCTGAAGTCCCATTTCTCCCACACCGTACGCATTAACCATGAAAAGTAGCTGTTTGCATATTGTTTATGGTCTGTTCACATAGCTTTATATGTGCCATTGTTTTGAGATAATAAAGATTTTATGCCTCATCTGTGTGCGGTAATGGTGTTTTGGCTCTGTATGTTACATGTGTGTATGTATTTACATGCAAGTGCACTTTGTACTTTTACATTAGGGATTAATCATTTTTTGATGTTCTTAAGTGGTCTGATTTTTCATTTAGTTGTTAAAATAGTCTTAATAAAATCAGTTTTCCGTGAAAAATATTTGTCGTGTGTTCTGTTGGCTGTTTCTCAAGGTGATATTTTTACTGGAACAATGTACGTGTTTGTAAGGCGTTTTCTGGACTTATGAATGACACTTTGCAATAGCAGATATCCATTACGTTACCATTGTTATTTCTGGTCCCCTGAAGTCAGCTATTTGTTTGCAATGGGAAATTGTGACTTCCTTTTATGGAAATTTACACAGTGTATTTGGTCTTGCTGGAGAGAAATGGCAGGGAAATTATTTGGTTCCCTGCAGTATTGTTTAAATGCAGCGTTCCTATTGTTCTTATGACTTATTACGGGTATTTATGGGACTGATGTAACCTCAGGTAAATGCTGAAAGTGGATGATACTGAAGATGTGTGATTCTCATAATTCATAAAGCAGAAATTCTGAGTTTGCAAGGTAAGCATTGTCAATAAGACCTGGAGCAACTGCTTTTACTGCAGTCCATGTTCCATATGTAGGAGATCCTTGGTTTCAGTCAGTGTGGGGATCCACGTGTTTCAGTGAGTCCGGCTTCTTGAAGTAAGATTCTGACGTGAGCAGGGAGAATTTGTCGCTCTCTACTCTGGCCCCTAACCTTGCTAGTCTTCTCGCTCTCTGTTACCAGGGCAACCACCTATGCTGTAACGGTCTCGCGCAATCTTATTCGTTTGAACTTCCACATCAGACATTTAAGTACGCCCTTCAATGAAGTGACAGATTGGACAAAGAAAAAAAATCCTAAATTATGGCTTACTCTCTTTCAGAAGCCAAAGGATTACTAGGCTCTGTCTGTCACTGAACAAGCTCACCGAAAAGCAAAATGCATTTCATTTATGAAAGGTCTTTTGAACCTGTGTACTCTATGGTAATTTATTGTTCGCAGTCTTTGTATTTTGATATTTTTCATAGTTTTTTGTTAAATTAATCCTTTTGAGCAGATTAATTTCTTCATTGGGAATCAGTGGCATTGGCGGCGTGCCAGTTCATCTTCTGCAAAGGGTATATATTTTTAATAAATCTGCAGCTGTATCGTCGAAATGCAGACATTCCACTCCTGCCCCTCTCCGGTTCTAATAAAACTGGCCCCAGCCCTGAGTGTGATTGTCTTTCTGTCAGTGAAGGAATCTCTGTCGGTCTGTCTGTTTATAAATCTTTCCATTCATCATGACAACCATTCATCCAATCAAATTCACGCTGGGCGGGTGTATTGCCAAGGACTCAAGAAAGTGTAGTTTCAAGTGTGAAGTTGTTCGGCTGAGCGGCGCTTGAGAAATCTTGACAAAGCTCTGCAAGACGCAATGTTGTGCAAGCAGCAGGACTGGAGATCAAAAAATCGACCCGATCCAATCAGGCACGTTTTGAACGGGCACTGCTCTCATAATATTGTTTTCGGAATTTCCCAATTTTTTTTTGTAATAATAGTAATGTAATAATGCAGGGTATTGAAAATAGACAAAGTTTCAGTTCTTCTTTGTTACAAACTGGGCCTGTGCATTTCAGAAAGATGCATAGGGAAATGAAATAAATCACAGTTATAGTATCAATATAAAAATATATTGTGTTTCTTGTCTTAACGGGGCTGCTCGTGAAGATATGCTTCTTTACTTTGTTTGACAAAATATTTTGAAGTTGAGAAATTTATTTTATTCTGGGTAGTGACATAAATTACTTTTCAACAAACAAATATTGCATTTACGGAACTTCCCAGCAGGTTACCGTGTCAAAAACCGTATTTGTAAGTAGTTTCCATTGAGTATGCTTTTGGAGCTCGTAGAAAAACAGGACATTAGGGTTTATGCTTCAGACAGTTGGCTTCTTCTTTCTTGCGATGTTGGTCCTTCACGGGGTGTCTCCCCCCCTCAATTAATCATTTCCACCCTTTACACTCAGATGAGAAATATAAAGAATACTTTGTCTGTATGCACTATACGCCTAGAAGTTCGATGCACATGCCATGTGTCACAATTTCACACTTCACTTTTCCTGTTGTCACAGAACCTGCACATACAGTAGGAGCTTGACGTTCTTTATAAATGTCTTGGGCTAATGCCAGGTACGGGGGTTGCTCAAAACACGATGGTTGCATCTGCTCTGTGTTGTCTTTTTTTTTTTTTTTTTTTTTTGCAATCCTGAAAAGCTTGACTCTCCACATGTGTTGTAAATGGATCACATTTATCCTGAGGAAAATGTTTTTCAGATGGGTTTGAAAACCGGTAACAAAGGAACAAATTTCCTCAGTCTTTCTCGAAAAGGGGAAAAAAAAAGTTTAAAAGGTTGGCAAGTGGAGTGAGCATGTATTTGGGAATTAAATACTGTAAAAAATCAGTTTCCATAAGTGTAGAATAAGCATTTATGTGCTGAGAATTTAACTCTGTATCCTGAAATTTACATGTGCAAAGTTTTTTTTATTGCAATGCCTGTTTGTGTGGGATTGAACAATCACGTTATGTCAGTCAAAGAGCATGAAGTTTTTTTTGTTATCTGACTTCCTCTATCTTCATACACGAGTACCTGCTCATATACATTTCTTCTTACATCATCTACACTGCTACAAAACAAAGAGGTTGGGAGGAAATCTGTTCCCATTCTCTAAGGTCCAATTCCTGTAAATATTTTCTCTCTTTGTCCAAAATTTTTACTATTGAACGCAAATCTAAAATGTTTAAGGGCTGCAATCGCAATATCTTTGAGGGCACTGTCCTAGTTTCACAATTCTACCTCCATGAGAATTACAGATGCCATTCTAACAGCGCCCTCTAGCAGCGAGGTGACCAACTCCGTTCCTGGAGACTTACCATTTGTATAGGTTGTTATTCTGACCTAATTTAGCACTCTAGTCCACTAAATGGAGACGCCTCGATCATACTTTTTCAGTCTCGATACCGATTCTGGGGCTTTGGGTATTGGCCTAGACCGAGTAACAGTGTTTCATAGGCTGTATGCTGCACTGCGTGGAAGAGACTGGGATCATTCTTTTATCTGTCAGGCAGCATCAGGCCTCACTTAAATATTGCTTTTCTAACTTTGTAAAACAAAACGTAACAAATAAATACTTGTAAATAAATGTACCCAATTATTGTTTATGTAAATAATGGTATCCGATTCCAGATTGGCCCATGGTCACTGCTACCCAATCCAGCTATTTAAATCAGTGTCGGACCGATATCTGATATCAGTATCGGTATTGGCGCATCTCTACTACTAAATAGCGACTCAGAAAGTGCTCTAGCTACTGAATGAGGTGTGCTTTGGGAGGGTAGCAGCTATTTTGTGAGAACTGAAGCTGCAGAAGTCAAGGTTTTCTGTCGTTGGCAGCTTGTCGTTGTAGAGAAATCAGTTCGCTGCACTGAGAATGACTCAAGGCGACCTTCCTGTGCATCTGGCGCTCTATGCTTGAGTGAACGGTGCGCTGTCTGAGGGATGCCTGCTTCCTCTCGCTGTCATGCGGCGAGGTTTGCATCTGCTGCGTCTTGCATAGCGAGCACGCATAGACCTCTCCCACTCCTCACATCTCCGTCACAGATATAATCTGCACTGTTTTCACAAGGTTTTTAGGGTAAAAAAAACCCTTTTCTCTTCAACAACACGATATGTGCAAAAATGGTACAGAAATGACTCACGCGCTGTTATTTCAAGGGCACGAAAAGTGCTTCTATTCCGAATCGTGGCTGGTTTCTCCTCAGTGTTGTAATGTGACATTTATCAATCTGGAACTGTGTACTGGAACGATTTCATAGTAATTGTATGAATCTCAGAGAAATCTGAAGGTATTTGGAATTTGCAGGTACAGACAATGTGTGGTGTCATTTATGTCTGTGTAAACAGAGCCTTATAGACACTTTGTTTATTACTGTAGTCTCTATTATCCAGATAGAATTACAGAAAAGGCCTGAAAATGTATGTTTCTAGAATTTTCTCTCAAAAGACAGAGTAAGATAAGAAAATACTGTTTTTGACAACTCAAACTCATTTGGTTGTCTTGCACATATCTAAATGTACAACTGGCTGTATTTTTAAAAGTTACATGCTATCTCTAGTGGGTGATTTTCCGAAAATGTAAGTATTGTCAATGGTATCACGTCGAGGTGTTTCACTGACCACTCATTGCTTAAAAAATGAGAACAGATAGACGGAGGATGTTGAGCCAGTGTAGCATTTGAGTTGTATGTGCTTCTTGAACAGCTAATTGCCTATGTCGCACAGTTGTTTCCAGTTTCTGTCAATGTGCAGCTTAATTTCTGTGCTCCAGCTTCCCAACTTATGATCCATTGTTTGTTTCTGCACGTGGTGGTGAAGCACATTAAGAAAATTAGAACCATCCGATTTTCAATTGCAAGAGAATACGCCTGATGCTCATGTGATTTTCTTGTCTGTGTCACATGACATCATTTTAGATGAAGCCGATCTATGTATCTTCTGCATTTAACTGGATTTGGCAGATAGATGACAAGATTACTCAACCTCACCAGAGATAAAGAAGAACTAAGCCCTTTTATACTACTAGTCCAGCTTCATGTCTGTCATTAATGAATTTATCTCCAGTTACTATCTCATTCATCTCTTTTGCATCAGTGGTATCGGGTATCACCATTCACAATAGCTGGCACGGCAGAGAAGTTATACTAGAGGTTGATATCACTTAGGGGCGTGTGCATATTCACCACACTGCGGTGCTGTACTCCACTGAAGAGGCAGTAATTGGGCGATGGCCCGTTTCTGTATTTGTAGTGATGAGCACTTCCTGCGGGCCTTATTCCACTCCAGTCCTAAGTGAGTCAAGTCCACCCATGGGCTGTTTCATGTACACCCGAGCTGTGGTGGGCATAATCTTAGCCTTGCTGCCGTCTACACCCTCTCCAGGGCCTTGGGAGTCAACATGGACGTGGCTTGGCTTTCTCAATATGGACTGATCCATTTTTGATCCCTTTAGATAACACCACCCTGCATCATTTTTGCTGAATAAAATCCAATTCTTGTTTCTTACTAACTTTAGGGTGCTGATTCCAAAAATAGTGTCAGTTTTGCTCTAGCACGTCACATTTCTCACAATGTATGATGTGCATTTCATAGTATTGTCACTTTCGACAACCACTTGTACGATTAAGAAGTGCTTAACCACCGGAAAAACTGCCACAATGAATTATTTCTATTTTCCTCTGAGCCAGGTGAGAACTATTTGTTCAATTCTTGGCTGATTTTCACATGTCGAATGATTCTAAGGACATTTGTGCCTAATCCTGATATCAGGTGTAGTAATATGGCCACTGACAGAGGAAAATGCAGACATGATACAGATGTTTTCTGCTACATCTGTGGGTATTTCACTACACCCAAATAGCATTTGTTGCTGTTTTGATGGGTGCATAAAAGTCGATTTATATGATATAATAAGGAATATCTTCATTTTTATTTTGTGAAAAAACTGTGATAAAAACTTTTTACTCGCATTTTTTAATTCAGCATCCTCAAATTCGGTAATATGAGGCCTTTTTGGGAAATCACCAGAAAAATTTTTTCAACATGCAGGGTGGTGTAATCAGACAATTTGCCATAGAGTCAACGCTGGTTGTGTTTAAAATGTCTCACAAAGGCTGCTACTCGACAGACAGGGAGTAGGTGCTCCTCCCTCAGGTGAAAATTATAGTTCAGGGTTTCTGTGGTGTAAAAAATAACTTTGCGCTCTTTGCATTGGGCTTTGGCCTTACTGATGAGTGAACACGTTGAGCCTCCTCATGTAATTATTCTGTATTCTTAGAAGGGTGCGAATGGATGCGTTGTTTCCAGGTCTACAGTCAACCTAGGTAATACTTTCCGGCCTACAAATCTCCGGTGTAATTCCTGTGTTCAGTTTTACTCACTCTCTCTGCATTTACTATAACATCTGCCTCAGGGAAGGGATAGGATCCGGTCATGTCGCATAACCCAAATACGCTGCATCTCGGTCTTTTCATCTCAACTGTCCTGCAAAAGTCCTCTGTGTTCTTCTGGACTCTGTCCATTTGTATTAGTAATCATTTCCCTGCATAAGTACTTTTAGTACCCTGGAAAGTGCCGGGATTATCATCACAGTGGAACAGGGTGTAATCCCGGAAATGTGGAATGGCGAAAAACCGCAGGGATCCCTTTTTCCCGGAGGCTGCCGGAAAGATTAATAGCCCCTGAGCTCTTCCCGGTCTGGCGGCAAATCGCGGCTGTGCAGCAGCCGCGGTTACAGTCGCCCCCGGCGACTGCACAGAGCTGCTCCTCGTTCTGAAGAGCCCGTGTGCTCTGCTCCAAATTCACCATCCTCTCAGGGGCTTCAGCATTTTCAAAGCAACGGCAACAGAGGAGGCCCTCTCTGCACTCGGGCTTAATGAGGCACTCTCTGTGGAGGAGCCGCAGCCAGTGGGGTTCTGAATGGATTACACACACGACTGATTGTTGTACTGTGGATAATGTCAGCTCTGAGGTGGGGGCGTCTGTGATCCGGCTGCTTTGATGAAGTTATATAATCTGCAAACTCACTGGGGTTTTCACAGTCCCTCTTGGTTTTGATGCTTTTATGCATATTGGTGAGGCCTTTGATCCTCTCTAGACAAATCTATTGAAGGCCCCAAAACTGGATTAGCTACTTGGTTCATGGTAATGATACATTGGAAGTTATTTTCCCATTTTCTAAGTCTTCAGGCAACCTCATACGATTCAACAGCTCTCTGGCAGACTTATGACACCAGAAATGCTCCACTGAATGACCCATACTGCTGATCATTACCTCAATTTCAGATTATGGTTTCTAGGCGTATTTTGAGTTTCAAGGTGTATGTGCTGCAAGATGGTGGAGGCGATGGTGGGATTGGTGGTGATTATGATGTTAATTATGGTGATAAACAAGGCTATTGCCAGGGCATATGTGTATTAAGGGGCACGGCAGCAACATTGTTGACTTTTTACCCTGGATGGGCCTGGCATTGGTTGTGGTCAGTTATGCATAACCCTGCAGCTTTTCCTGTCACAGCTGGCACTGGTGGGGGCTGTATTTAGTACCAGATGGTTCAAAACATCCATGCAGTGTGATGCAGTGCCACCCATTGGTTCTCATTCAGGAGGATGCTTGTGGACCCTCCCTTATCCTCTATTGGCCCTCATGAGCCCTCAAATTACCAACCCTCTGCTTAGCTACTTACCCCTCCCCTGTGGTCCAAGTTCCCCTCCCATACTCAACTTACCCCTCTCCCGTCCTGCACTTGCCGTCACGCGAGTGTCTGCAGGCAGGTAGAGTGGTGTGAAATGTTCAGAGAAGAGCTCGAGCCCAGCTGTGCTGGCTCAGGTGCCTGAGGGAGGGTGTTTTTTTGGCCTCCGCTTACGCTGGCATTATTCCGTGCTTATTGTGCACAGGCCCTGTGTGGGGAAACTGCAGTATAAGATGGACTTTCCAGATCTCACTGTTGGCAGTGAGAGCGGATTTTTGGTTCCACTTGTATCCATAGTAGAGCCCAGAACAGGATGGAGCCTGCATTCATCTGGGCTCTCTCTCTCTCTCTCTCTCTCTCTCTCTCTCATATGACTTTAGCCCTGTGTGGAGTTTCTCAGCTCTCTCTGAATTGTTGATGGAAGCTGTCAGAACTGTTGCTGGCAGACAAGAGTGGGGCAAAGTAAGCTCAAAGGAAACAGTCCTGACTGTTTCAACGAAGCATGGAAAACGAGGCACAATTGGAAAAATTTGAACGCATTTTATGCATGTTTCCATTCAAGGATATTCATGTTTATGTAATTTTGCTGGTTCAAGTCCAATGGAAATTGGCCTTTAAATTCAGGACCTTGTTCCAGAGTTTGTGTGCATGCATGTTTTGTGTGTGTGTGTGTGTATGTATGTTTGTGTGAGCGCTCATGTTTTATGTGTGCATGTGACTGTTATGTCAGGTGAGCTGTAATCGAGCCAATGCAGCGTCTGTCGAGTGCGTTGCAGGGTTCTTTAATGCACGCTGGGTGCAGTGTGGAGGGCTGTCATGGATGTTTGCATCACTGTTTGAGTACTGTGTGTCTGGGGTTACACTCATGGCTGCCTAATGAAGTGTGAGGCTTCTCCTGTGCTGGGGAGTGGTGCTGGGGAGTGTACAATTCTTGCAGGCTGTGAGATGTACTTCCTGTTATCTGCAACCGTGTGGAAGTGCTGAAGCTGATACGAATTTGCTTCTTAACCCTTTCGGGTTTGAGGTCATAAACAACTGATGAGATTGTTTTTAGTCCTTTTAATGCTGATTTAAATACTCATTAAAAATCAGTACTGATGAGTGAAAGTGACGGAGTTCTGAAACATTGATTTGAGCATTGAGAAAAACATTCAGGGATACCTACTTTTCAGAGAGTTCAGGTAGCGTGCGGTATGAGTGAGGTCGCTCTGCTTTGTTGTGAGTAGAAAACTGAAAATTGACCGGAGGCTCTGTGTTTTCCCCTCCAGTTCCCGGAGTGCGGGTTCTTTGGCATGTACGACAAGATCCTGCTGTTTCGCCATGACCTGAACTCAGAGAACATCCTTCAGAGGCTGACGTCAGCTGAGGACATCCACGAGGGAGACCTGATCGAGGTGGTCGTTTCGGGTAAGATCTGCCTGATGGTTGGTGTTTTGGATTGGCGGGGGGCGGTGTTTAGTTGGGGTGCGGTAGATGGGACTCGTTGAGCCAGTCATTCAGCAGAGGGTTTCTGTCATTGTGACATCTGCAAAGACCCTAATTTGAACCCATGTTCAGGAGAAAAGAACAATATTTCACTTGTTTGGGCCGATCATCAAAGCCTCCTTAGATTGATAGTCTGCAGTGAGGACCGTGTTGAAGCTTGTTTTAGGGCCGGACTTCAGGTTTTGTCTGTAGCTTTGTTCGAGGGCAGTGGGTTGCAAGCTGTGTATACACTCCAGAACCTTCTCCTGATACCACATCTCAATCTTTTGGCATGTGTCCGTTTGTCTTTCCTACAGTTATGTGTTTTTAGATATAGTAGGTATAGGTATTGGAATGGAGTGGATAAATCAAGGCACTGAGCTGTGAATGTACAGTAAAATGTTCAGGATATTTATTGTTTCAAGGCTTTTGCATTTGCCAGAACAAAGCATCTGACGCATTGCAACTGCTAAACACGGATTGATGTCTGGCCATTTCTGATAGAGGAGAATTGGCCGTTTTTGGAGAGAAGTTTAATTAATGTAAATTTTTTTCCCGTTTATCTTATTTCTAAGGCTAAATAGAAGGTCTCTGGAAAAAACATGCGGGTATGTTTGCCTTATGCTGTCTAAAACGCCCTACCCAGCCTTTTGGATTGGATTTGTAAGACAGCCCAGAACCCATTACCTGCATTAAATCAAGCAGCCTTGGACAACATTGGACTCACATTAATATATCTAAGTATCACTCTGTCCTCGGAGAAATTTTCTGTCCATTATTATTCTGAAGCTCAGTTAATACTAATGAATTCTGTGCACTCTTCTGTGGTGTGTTACCAGCCTCAGGATCAAGCCTAAAACTTTCCAAGCACCTGGTGTATGCAAACCTCATATCGCTTTCTTCAACTTGTCGCTTTGGCCCGTTATGTTAAAATGGAAATGACCCTGTCCTCACAAAGTTGGAAAATGAATGCAAACACCCCAAAAAATGGATTATTCAGGAATTTGATATCGGTTCTTTGCATTTTTAGAATGGTGACTTGATGTCATGTGATGAATTATAATGTTCCATTTCAGTTCAATCTGTCCATTTTGGAATGGTGTAGAGCTCCACTGATTGATGTGCTACGGATCTTGCATTGAGAGCGGAGTGGTGATAGTATACAATATTTGGTGTGGAATGTTGTTGTGACACTGAGGTCATTGATGCACATGGAGTTGGGATTGTTTGTCTTCACCGGAAGATGAACCCTTTGCCCTCAACTTAACCTGAGCCGAGGGGTCTGCTGGGAATGGCGAAACTCGCTCTTCGGTGGTCTACTTCCACGACACGCTTGATTCACCGTCATTTTAAACTACATAGCCTCACATGAGTCCGTCTGTTCGCTTTTTTCAGTGACTTACTAGCTGTGGTGGAAAAAAAATTATTAAATGAGCCTTTGATTTATGCATGAAAGGGTTATCTGAATTGAAGTTTGGATTGCATCATTTAACCTGAAATGACTCGTTTGGTCTTTTCTTTGAAAGTGAGTGAACTTTTTTAGCTACAGACATAAGAGCAGTATGCCCACCTGATTGTAGTTGAGGTTACTAGCTTCAAATCCATAAAGCAGCAGAATTTTCGTTATCCTGTCTGAAGGGGGAAGGGAATTGCTTTCAGTGGCATTTATTTGTCTGTGTGACTGTCAGCAGGGTAGCTAAGAAATGCCTGAATGAAATTACACAAAATTTTCAGCAAAGGTGTGCAATGGTCCAAAGATCACCTGATTGCATTTGGGACATAATCGGGTTCAAGGTAAAAGCCATCAAAAATCCAAAAATTTATGAATGTATCTCGCTTGGCCAGAGTATTTTGTGCCTGGCTCCTCTTGTTTGTTTTTGTCCTTGGATGATTACACTTTTTTACACTTTTACAGCATTATTATTTGTGGTATGTAGCTAGGTATTTAACAGAGACCGTTTCATGGAGGGAAAATTCACACTACCTGACGCGAGTCACCAGTACATAATCGAATATTTTCAAAGTGTTCATTTGCGTGCTCTATAACTGGCTGTGCCTCTTCTGTCTACAAGCGTGACAGCATGTCACTGTCACCACACTGTTTTAATTACTTGTAATTAGCAGTCTAATTACACCTCTAAGTAGCTTGCTCAAACAGACTGTGTGGCAGACGTACAGCATAGCGTTTTCTAAGGCTGCTTTCATGGCGGATCACTGTGCTTTAGTTGTAGAAGCTAGTCCCTTCGTGTGCTAGTGTGCAGCGATGGCTCCATGCAGTCTGCTGCACAGCTCAGGGTGAGTGTTCTGCTCTGTGCTGCCCTGCTGTAATTACATGTATGGAGTGGCGATGATGTCATTCTCTCCCTTGTTGAGCACGAGCGAGGCCGGGTCCTCGTCTCGGGCGGCGCTCTCTACTGTGAGGCAAACATTCAGGGAGAGCGAAGCTGCAATCATCTGCTCTCCAGCTGGACCTGGGCTGCTTGTCAGCCACAGCAATAGCAGATGTTTGGTAGCGCACACACACACACACACACACACACACACAGACACTCAGGCACAGGGACATTTACACCCAGGCACAAACACAGGGACATACACACACCCGCGCACACACACACACACACACACGCACACACATTCGGGCACAGGGACATACTGTGAGCACCATAATTCAATGAACACTGAGGCTTTATTTGTTAGTTTGGTTTTGTTGGCGATGTGAATCCAATTGAATGTGCATTTAACTCGCTGAAGGAAAGACTGAAGGCAAAAAGTCCCCGAGTCAAGCAAGAACTGAAGATGGCTGCAGTACAGACCTGTCAGGGCATCATCACAGAACGTACCCAGTATCTGATGATGTCTATGTGTCACAGACTTCAAGCTGTCATTGCATTCAAAGGATATGTGACCTCATATTTCAAAAATCATTACTATATTTTGCATTATGGTAAACTGTCCAGTATTTTTATGTGCCAGAAAGTGGGGGGCTGAGTACAAAAGGTGCTGTTAGTGGATTTTTTGCATGTTCCTGATGTGATGAAAAAATGAGTACCACAGTAAATTTTATCAGCATTATGTTAGGTTAATTGTTGGTGTCGGATGCCATTCAAAGTGCAGTTTAGCAAGTTTTACACATGAAATCAGTCCAATTTTTTGCATGTTCCTGATGTGATGAAAAATGAGTATCGTGGAAAGGGATTGCTTTGTTTAACCGAGAGCTTTGGTATAAACCTTCCTTTAATTAATGTGTGGGGTATTCATTGCTATGCAGTGAAGGCTAAGCTTTTGCACTTAAGCACTGACGTAACAAGATGAAGTCGACGTTCGGTCCCTGCACGCAGCTGACCTTATGTGACCTTGACCTTTGACCTGATGACTTCTGAAACCTAATCAGTTCAGCCACCGACTGTGGGGTGTTACTTATTTTATTTGGTGAAAATCCATTCCCTACATCAGTAGATATCGCGGACACGAGATATGTTTAATTTGTGGGTACCTATGATTATACTTGCATTTGATACTGAAAATGGTTTCATTTTGTTGCGTGAATTTGGATCTGTGTGTATCATTCTGGTCCTCTTTGTGTTTAAGTACGTGTTTGACTTCCAGCTCTCGCCACCGTCGAGGACTTCCAGATCCGACCCCACACCCTGTATGTGCACTCTTACAAGGCCCCCGCCTTCTGTGATGACTGCGGGGAGATGCTCTGGGGCCTGGTGCGTCAAGGCCTTAAATGTGAAGGTAGGAACGGCTACCTAAAAGACATATAGCTCTATATACACTACAGGCCAGAAGTTTGGAAGCAAGGCCAATACAGGTCAAAAATTTGGAAGCAACTTCAAGTTTCTGTTCACAATGCCTTTCTTAAAAAACAGTATGAAATCTATAGATTTTGGGATGTATTTACTGCATGATTAGACTTTTCTTTCATTGATATGCACCATTTTCCTCTATTTACCTTTAAGTACTGTATACATTGATGTTACCAGATCATTGCTGAATAAATGTTAACAAAAGAAAGGAGGGGTTTAGCTTTTGGATTGAAAAGATTTGCAAAAGTCACAACTACAGTGAAGAAGTAAAAAACAAGTTTGCATTATTCACTTTATGTCATGGTTTACAGCCCACCGGATGCCAACGGCAATCCGGCGGGCACTGGGACCATGGGCCTAGTAATATGGGCCTGATAATTCGAGTAAAAATGTATTCTGATAAGTGACTCTTTATATAATAATCAAAGTGTGCCAATGAAACTATGATCTTTTTTTGTACAAATTTGATCTTGCTTCCAAACTTCTGGCCTGTAGTGTAACTACCTTATTCTGATAGCTCTATGGCTGGCAAGATGCTTGAGGTATTACTGCAGAAATGACTGACCCTGCAAGTTTATCCCTCGTCATTGTGTCCACAGGATGCGGACTGAACTATCACAAGCGCTGCGCTTTTAAGATCCCCAACAACTGCAGCGGTGTGCGGAAGAGACGGCTGTCCAATGTGTCCCTCCCCGGGCCATCTCTGTCCATCCCTCGCCCCACCCCGAACGAGAATGCGGTCGTGGCGCTGGAAGAGGTGAGGTTGCCACCCATGACTTTCTCATCGACTGCATACTGGAGCCGAAGAAGCGGGCAAAGCCTGGAATCCTGTGCTCTGTCGATTTTTCAATATGATATAATGGAGAAACTAGTGCCTTTTTCAACCAAATGATGGGGTTTACAGTCTTATTTGCCACATGGTTGCACTCATGGTTTGTAATGAATACTACTCAAACTGTTACATTACCTGAAACAGCCCTGTAGAAAAGTTATTCTCTAGGAGCTATGGCTCAATAAGATAGCGATCAGTCCATATTGCAGAGCTGAGTAGTAAATTTAACTTAATTACTCATCAGAGCCGTAACCCCTGAATTGACCTTCTCTGCCAACAATTGTGACGATGATGGCGCTGGGTTGTCATTGTCAGGCGTGGCTACTCTTTTGGTGTGGTATGTACTATATGCTCTCCTGCGCCTTACTGGAATATCAACCCCCCCCAACCCCCTCCACCCTCCACAGCCACGATCGTTCCTGGAGCCTGGGAAGAGGATTCCGTCCTGGAGCGGCCGGCCCATCTGGATGGAGAAGATGGTGCTGGGCCGGGTTAAGGTGCCCCACACGTTTGCTGTGCACTCCTACACCCGCCCCACCATATGCCAGTACTGCAAGCGGCTTCTCAAGGGCCTGTTCCGGCAGGGCATGCAGTGCAAAGGTGGGGCCTCCACCTCTCCCCCCCTCCCCCTCCTCCTCCTCCTCTCCCCCTTCCTCAAGCTCTCAAGGGTCTTTTCTGGTGGCTAGTGGGAGTGATGACACCCTTAAACCAGTAGGGGGTGCCATATGCAAAAAATGACGAGCACCAAAAGTGAAACTGTTACCACAGACATGTAGAATGGATTGTCTTCTAGAATATCAGTACTTACACACTGAAATCATAGCAGCTTCAGCTTTGTGGGCGTTAAATTTTAATATTGTGTCATTAGCAGGTTGCATTTGCTAAGTTAACATACTCTGTGTATGTATTTCATATTTTGGTGCAGTTTTTTTGCGGACAGTCAGAGTCTTTGGAGAAAACTATTTTTAAAATCAATCAGTGCTGATAAAATTGGACAACTACAATTATTTCATTATGAATCATAGCTAAAAGTTTAGAGGTGCCATTGGAAGTTTTGGTTGAACAATTCGTTAAAAGATTTATCCATTTAAAATAAAAAAAAAATAGGACTGTCATTTTCTTTTTAGAAGATTATTCTTCTGTCCTTTTATAAAATGTTTTGCTGTGATGTAATCTGGTGAGCCAATGTTGTTATGTGCTGCCAATTTGCAGAGTTTTCGACTGTAATTGGTAGAAACAAAGACCTGCATAGACAGCAGCCTACTACTGCCAGAATCCGTTGGATTATGAGTGTACTTCTGCTACATTTTTTTTCACTATAAGGATCCAGTGTTTAAGTGGTGATTGTGGCGTTATTGATGTAATTTATGGACTATTTATTTTATTCTATTTACAGGGCTGGGGGAGACTTTCATTTTAATATCTTCAGCCCTTCTCTGTTTTTTCTCTCTTTGAGGTTATTCTTAGATTTAGCATGTCTCTGAGGCCACTTTTCTCCTTTGATTTCAGATTGCAAATTTAATTGCCACAAGCGATGTGCATCAAAGGTGCCGCGAGACTGCCTTGGTGAAGTCGTGTTCAATGGAGGTACGTCCCCATAAAAACGCCTTTCGGACGTTTCAAGACTCGTCCTCTCAAATGTCCACCGTGATTCTCTTCCATACTTTCTCTTATCAATCCTGCATTCCCCTGCTTCATTAAAAAGCCACTGTACCTCCCTTTTCACATGTTCACTCTAGTCCAAAGGATTGGATTCCCTGTCCCCAGTGTACTATGGCCATTGCGCTCTGATTAATTACTGGAATGATGCTTTTACAAATCCATACATTTTTGTTGTACTGTGGTTAAGAGTGTCAGATATGTGCCTAAAAGTAAATGCACAGTTCCAGGATGAATTCACCATATCTTACACTGCGTACAAAACTGGTTTCGCTCATTAAAATTCAGTTGAAAATCCTGAATGGTCATAAATGGACACAGAGCTTGAAATAGCATTTAACGGGGTCAATCATCACTTATTGCTGTTATATAGCATTGCAGCTTTGCTTTGCTCTGCTGGCATTCTTTTCCAGTGGCTCTTATGTTCTTGTCATTTCGCACATCCCGGCCTTTACATAACAGATTTTTACTGTAATGGTTCTGGTTAAGTAGTTTTGCTCAGTAGCTGTGAGTCATGCTTGCAGCAGTGTGACCAGCAGGACAGCAGTTTCCCACCATGAGCACTGGTGTACAGATATGTCCTTGTAATCTGGCACGGTCGATGTTGGGTGTCACCTCTACAATGGGAATAATTAGGTTCAGAGAGTAAAATTTCTCCACAGTAGCTCATTACAATGACAATGACAATTATAGTTGGGCGGCTACTATGGATTTACGCGTGTCGTTTCCGCCGCCGCCGCCGCGTCCATGTCCGGAGACACTTCCTTGTGGACGCTCTACAGGCTGTAATTTTTGACCGATTACTTTCATATTTGGTATGGACATGTGTTCTGCTTCACTTATGACACCTATTGATTTTGGTTGCCATGGCCACAGTATTTGGATGGGAGACCACCTGGGAAAACCAAGTTGCTGCTGGAAGAGGTTTTGATGGGCCAGTAGGTTGCGAACTTCCTTCTGGTGGAATAATCCCCAATGCCCCAGTGCAGTGACGGGGACACTGTACTGAAGGAGATGCCATCTTTCGTATGAGACATTAAACCGAGGTCCTGACTTACTGTGGTCACTAAAGATCCTATGACACTCTCCGACAAGAGTAGGGGGTTCCCCAGTGTCATGGCTAAAGTCCCAACCTGGCTCTTTCGACCGGCCACCTAATCATCCCCTGATCTAACTGGCTGTGCAAATTGTCCTCTCCCTCCCCACCTCAACCCCCAGGGCTCCCTTGATTTCAATCTCAACGGGACTTACCTGGTTAAATAAGGGTTAAATAAAAAAATAAATTTGCCGAATATTACACAAATTACTTGCAAAACATAGAGATTTTCCTTGTGGACGCTGTACAGGCTGCAATTTTTGACCGATTACTTTCATATTTGGTATGGACTTGTGTTACATTTCACTTACAACAGCTATCAATTTTGGTTGCCATGGTGACAGTATTGGCCGAATAATGCACACATTTCTGCTGAAACATTCACACTTCCTTGGGGACGCTGTAAAGGCTGTAATTTTTGACCAATTACTTTCATATTTGGTAAGGACATGTGTTATACTTCACTTATGACACCTATCGATTTTGGTCGCCATGGCGACAGTTTTGGCTGAATAATGCGGGAAAAAAGGGGAAAAGCGGGCTTTCGGGGGCTACACCCATGCGGTCACGGCCGACCGGACTGTCTAGTTACAATCGTAATTACAATTATTTGCTTATTAGCTGCATTTTCAACTAGTAGGCAGTGCTAATGAGTGCAGTCAACTAGCTGAGTTCATGGATGGTAAACATGGATCACTGGACATTCATTACCCCTGGTTTTCTCTCCGCACAGAGCCGGTCAGCCCCGGACCCGACTTGGACGTCACAATGGAGGTGGACAGCAGCCCACAGTCTGAGGAGGCTTCACCTCCAGAGGGGTTTTTTATGGATCCTGCCTTCCTGGATGGAGAGAAGGATGAGGACACTAGCAAAGCCATCAGGTATCGTGAAGCATCGCTCACAGCAGAAGTTCTAGTTTCCAGTCTCAGTTCCTGCCTAATCTTACGTTGAAAGAGTGAAAATACCCTACATCAGGGAATCTAAATTCTGTTCATGGAGAGCTTCCGTCTTAAAGGTTTTCTTACCAAGCCCTAACGAAGCAAAGCCACCTTACCTCAAGTTTTGTAACTTTGAAATGAAAACATTCGGATTGGTACATCTCCAGGAACAGGATTAAATAGCCTTGACTTAGATAACTCACTTTCAACTTCCTTTTTATCTGGAAAGCATGCACAACCTTACCCAGTTGTGCTTCTCTAGTGTGCGTCTGTATTTTCTCCATCAATAACATCAACAGCCCCCGTGGGTGTATGTTCGTCCATGTTTTTATAAATGTTTCTTGTCTCTAGTCCCTGTACCAGCAGTAACATCCCTCTTATGCGAGTGGTTCAGTCCATCAAGCACACTAAGAGAAAGAGCTCGACCATGGTTCGCGAGGGGTGGATGGTCCACTATACCAACCGAGACAACCTGGTAAGAGCCTGGATACCCACTGCATAAGTGACTGAAGGCCCAGCACCCTCATTCTGACCTTCATTGGCAGCATATGACAAGTTCCATTGCAACATTAGCTAGATGCCATAGGTTTAAACTCACACGGTACACACTCAGAGGAAGGGTGGTTTTTTAGGCTTCTCTCCATAGGCAACCCTTTTCCATTTATGACATGGACATCTCTTTGGTGGGTTTGAGAATTATGAAGACTCCAAGTTTAAGCCTTTTTTTTTTTTTCAAACAAGGAACACTTGAACATAGTGCTGTTCCTCCATGGATCAGAAACTCAAAGGAGCCTGATTGGAACCCTTTCTTTAGCGTTGACGTGATGAGTTCTGATTGGACACAGCTTGTATGCGCATGACAGAGCATAGTCGTTATGTTTGCATAAATAATTTTAATCTTGACTTCGATCATCGGCAGTGGTCGTGGCATCAGTTCTGTCTAGAACATACTATCAAATATTTGTGATCTTAGACCGCAAAAGGTTCCGGCAGTTTGTGGGTATTCCTGTGTCGGTTGGGAGCGATACGCATCAATGAGTAACGCCCTGTGCTTATCTTGTTTGCAGAGAAAAAGGCATTACTGGAGACTGGACAGCAAAAGCCTAACCTTGTTTCAGAATGACACGGGTGCCAAGTACTACAAGGTGAGACGTCCGTTAGTTTCACTCAGAGCCCCAGAAACTTCCACAAAACTTCCATCACTTCATCGCCTCTGTTTTCGCCCACATGACAGGTTTGCCTCCAGTGAATATATTTTAATGGGCAAAATTATCTTTCTTTTCTTAGCACATGACGCTGGTTTTCAGGGCAATTTTCTTAATGTAATCCGTGGAACAGCAGAAAAGGTCATTTTAATTGGCCGCCCACTGGATGTGTCAGCAGCACGATGACTGAGACTAGCTGTCACTGTAACGTCTCTGGGGGAGCCGTAACCGCGCGGTCACTGATATCAGACTTCGAAAAATCCCCCGAAGAGCCTGAAACTGTTGGTTTCACTTTCACCAACAGTTCTGTGAATTAGAAGTCCGCCTGTACACTAGAAGGTCTAGTGTCACTCAACAGTTTATCTTTAACTGACAGGCAGTTTTGTCAGAGGAAACTCCGCAGTGGCTAATCAAAAATGTCAACCAATGTACTTGGCTTTGTTTTGGACTCCGTGAGCAGACATGAATCGCTTGAATTTTAGGTACTCACTTGAATTTTTGTCTAGCACAGTTTTGTTTGTGTATTGTTTTCATGCTTTGCTTGTACAGGCGTACCTGCATGAGTTTTAAATATGAATTTGTTGCTCCCTGAAAAATACTTATGTATCCAGTAACCATTTACTCTAACTATCCATGGTTTAATATTTGCTATGACTGTGTCAGTGTATGTGTAAGTGGACGGCATTGGACCAACTTAATGCGTACCACAATCTCGTTAAAAAAATTATTAAATTGGTCTGTATCTGCTATCTGGGAGCAGTGTTCGTTCATGTGTGTACTAACTGCTGGCTGGTACATTGTTCCGTATAGCATTGTGTGGTCATTTATGAAACTGTCTGTTTGCATGTTCCGGTGTTTTTATTTATGCCTGATAGTGTGTTTGTTGATGCAGGAGATGATGTTCATTTATCCAGTACAGTGTGCTCCCTGTACTCACCAAGAAGTCTGTCTTAAGTGGTGTTTTTTGTCTTGTAATGAGATTCATTATCTTGTTTTCATTCTTTCAAGTAGAACATAGCACCTGTTTTACGTGGTTTTCGTCTTCGCTGGTGAAAATGTCTTAGTTTTGACAAACCTTCAAATGAGACAATCTCACCTTATTAGCAATATTTTGGATTTGTCTCGGCTAGCAATTGAGTCATTGAAATGATATTCTGTAAATAGTAAAGTCTTGATATAACGCAAAAATTCTTGTTAAGATGGACTTCTTTTTATCCCACCGGTATGAATACCGTGGGATACAGCCATCACCCGGTCCGTCTGTCCGTCCGTCCGTTCGTCCGTAATCATTTTCGTTTCTGGAGCAGAACTCAAAAACTATACCACTTACAAACTTCATATTTGGTATGCAACTTCCCCTTAGGGTGCCATTGTGCCTTTTTTGGGGTTTAAATTCCATTGGCCCCCAAAATTTTGGAAATTTTCACCAAAAAACGCCCAAATTTCCTTTTGTTTTTGTTTCAGACAGAACTCAAAAACTATACCACTTACAAACTTCATATTTGGTATGCAATTTCCCCTTAGGGTGCCATTGTGCCTTTTGGGTTTCAATTCCATTGGGCCCAAACTTTTGAAATTTTCACCAAAAACGGCCCAAATTTCCAACTTTGTTTCGTTTCCGGAGCAGAACTCAAAAACTATACCACTTACAAACTTCATATTTGGTATGCAATTTCCCCTTAGGGTGCCATTGTGCCTTTTGCGGGTTTCAATTCCATTGGGCCCAAAAATTTTTCAAATTTTCACCAAAACGCCCAAATTTCCAACTTTGTTTCATTTTCGAGCAGAACTCAAAAAGTATACCTCTTACAAACTTCATATGTGGTATGCAATTTCCCCTTAGGGTGCCATTGTGCCTTTTTTTATGGGTTTAAATTCCATTGGGCCCAAAATTTTCGAAATTTTCACCAAAACGGCCCAAATTTCCTTTTTTGTTTTGTTTCGAGCAGAACTTACATACCACACCACTTACAAACTTCAAATTTGGGTATGCGACTTCCCCTTAGGGTGCCATTGTGCCTTTTCGGGTTTCAATTCCATTGGGCCCAAAATTTTTGAAATTTTCACCAAAAACGGCCCAAATTTCCTTTTTTGTTTTGTTTCCGGAGCAGAACTTACATACTATACTACTTACAAACTCCATATTTGGTAAGCATCTTACCATTGCAGGGTTGCATTGTTCATTCTCTGAGACTATAAATTCCATAATTTCCATTTTTCTTTCAAATGTTTTAACAACAATACAACAGCGGCACTCCAGGTAGTCTACTTCCTCGCAGTGAGTGCTGGTAACGTGAACAGCAAGATGCTAAAGGTGATTATACTTCTGATTGATGTTGTCATCCTCTCTGCACTTGGTGTTCGGTGGGCTTTCATCAAATATCATCATTGCTCAAATCCCCTCTCCTTTGCCTATTCAACTATATATAAGTATTAAATTACTAAAGGGATGAGAAAGTATACAACTCTCCTGCAATCAGTAACTCACGAATTATGTGGGGACCGGTGGGATATGTCATCTTCTGATGACTCTTGTTTGTGTATGTTGTATGCGCAATAGACAAATTATATCCGTAAGTTTTACTTTAGCTACATCACTGTGACATTTGTAAAAGCAGTTTACATGTTCTTACTGCCTTGTGGTGTTCTATACCAGCGTGTCGCTTACCTTCTTGTATTGGCTGTACTATGTAGTTCTCCGTGAGACTGCGTTACATTGGATTTCATGTGAGTGAATGAGAGGGCAGAGGGGCCCCTCTCGGCTCTCTGGTGATTTTTCCACACCACCGTTGTTCTTTGTAAGACATTGCAAGCGAGACCTTATTCCTGCTCACGAATGAGGCAGTTAGTTGTATTTTAGTAATTGTGCCCACAAGTATTTTTTTTTCTTCGGGCGTGCAATTGAATGAAGATGTTTATTGACAGCTTAGATGTCCTCCCTTCATTCACTCTTACTTTTATTGCCACTGTTGCTTTTATCTACGCTGTTCTTTTCAAATGTGCTTTTTCTGTGCCGCAGATTTATGGGAGTAATTACTTTGATGCTTCTTGTTTTTGCGTGGATTTGGGATAAACCGCTTTTCGAATTTTGGGCAATTCCGTTGTAACTGAGACTGATTGAGAGCGCGATCAGTCAATGCCTGCCTGGTCTCCCGAGGCTTTTGGAGTAAATCCTCCGCGATGGCGTGCGTCCTCCCTGCCGCTGTAACTTGCAATTAAGTGTCTAGATGATGTCATTTGACAGTCAAAAACCTTGCGGTGAGCTTGAAAAGTAGACTGCCCTGAATAAATAGCCGTCCTTTAGTGGCTTTATGAATTATGGTGGATGGGTGCAGGGCGTTTTTATTTCTTCAAATCCCTCCCTCCCTCCCTCCCACCCAAAAACTGTCTTCTCTTTCTTTTCATTTTCTTCTTGCTCAGAGGCTGCATGCGTAGCGACAGGCTTGGCGGCCGCCGTCCGTACATTTGGAAGCCATATAGAGTCTGTTCGGGCCTCCTTTGAAGTCGAGAGATCCCTGTACTTGTGGTTTTATCTGCCTCTTTGACAGGGGGCCTAAGGGCTTCTTCTTCTGCCCAACCCCCTAAACCTCCCGAATCTACCCACCCCCACGACCCCCTCTTCGGCTTTCTCAGGCCACCGGCTGGGCTCGTGCCCCGATCAGAGTTTCACATTCTGGCTTTTAATCAGCGGGAGCTTGTCGCTTATATTGACACGAGACCGGGGAACGACCGCAAACTTTTCAGCCTGATGCCGTCTGTGCTAGCGGTCGGCTAGCAGACGGACTGCCTGAGCGTCTGTCGGCTGAGCGGCTGCTGTTTCCTTTTGGTGTGCAGACAGTATTATTTTTTTTTTTTTTTAAGTGGGTGTGTTCGACTTCGCGGCTCCAGACACAAGGCAGAGCTCTTAAAGGCGCAGTCCGGCCCCCTCGTTTCATTTGCCTCCTTGCAGGGCCTTGTAGAAGAGACTCGGCGAGGCAGAATGCAGTCGAGACGCTGGAGGATGCTGGCAGTGTAGGGGAAGAGGTGGAGTCGAAGGGGGGTGGTGGGAAGTTTCAGAGAACAGAGGTCAGTTGAGAGATCAGAAGGGAACGGGAGCTTAGCTTTGTCTGACAGGGGAGCGATTCGGCGGCTGTCCCGACGGCAAGACCATGACCTGACACCCCCCCCATCCCGCAGGAGATACCCCTCTCGGAGATCCTGCAGGTGGACTTGGCTCGGGATTTCAGCAGCCTAGCCCTGGGAGGTAACCCTCACTGCTTCGAGATCATCACGGACACCATGGTCTACTACGTGGGCGAGAACAACGGTGGACACGTCCACAACCCGGTGCTGGCCGCCTCGGGGGTGGGCCTGGAGGTGGCCCAGGGCTGGGAGAAGGCCATCCGGCAGGCCCTGATGCCGGTTACCCCCCAGCCTAGTGTCTGCACCGCCGCGGGACAGGGCAGGGACCACAGTGAGTGCTCCTCGATCTCCCCGTGTCATAACTGACTGTTTTTACCAACTAAAGAACAGGCTATTAGGAGTTGTATAGCCAGCGAATGTGGCAGATTTAATGATATTTGCTGCTCACCATTTTAAGTCTTAAGTGTAAGAATTTGAGTGGAATCTTAGTTTGTACATGAGCACTGTAATGTTGACTAAAAGGTCACTATTGGAAACTGAAAGCGATGGAATTCAATGGCACCGTTTGGTATTTTGGAAATGCATAACTGCTCTTCAAAGGGAAATTGCGTTTCTTGTCACAAGTGTTTGATTACAAGGCGCTGAACTGAAAACTTCAGTTTTTGATGTTTCTCACTACTGATCACTGAAAGACATGTTGTACAAGAGCAGTGCTTAGGATTTTGGAAATAGATTCCAAAATAGCTATTTTTCCAAGGGTTATTGTATCTTTTCTTCTTCAGTGTATTTTCAATGTCAGAAGCACAGGCTTTCAGTTGATGGGCTATGCTCTACTCGCCGAGCTCTGTGCCACACAATTTTCTATATTATGTTGTGGATGGAAATTCAAGAAAAACTAAAAAAAAAATTGAGAACTTTTGGGAATTATCTTGCTTGGATGTCTATGAAAGTTGTTTCAGTGTAACTTGACTGTATATGAAGAATTAGAACAAAATGAATAACAGAAGTATGAGTCAGAGACCTTAAAAGTGGGAGACTTCGCGATAGCATCAAGGGATGGATGAAAATTTATGATCAAACTGCTGAAGATAGTTGAAGAAATTTTTTTTCTATACGCCGTACTGAGTAATGTTGATGCATCAGCATCTTATCTTCAGACCCAAAGAAATTTACTCGACCTGATATCTCAAATTTAGCCTACACTATTATGCAGCTGGTGAACTGAATTGTTTGCCAGGCTGAGGGCTGATTTCCATTTTATTTTTGCTTCTTATTTTCTATGTTACAGCCCTTGCTTCAAAAGTAATAACTGCACATTAAGAAAACCTGTTAGCCGAGGAGCGTTTTTTGTTTTATTTTTTTGATTCTGATTTCTTCTGAGGCTGAAAAGTCTCAGGGTCGCTGCAAACGTAAGCACTCGCTTCTGCACACATTATAAACAGAGGCTGTGAAAACTAGTCTTTCATATAAGATGGATGCGGCTAAACGGCAGCGAGGCCTTCAGCTATGGCCCACCTGAATACATTCTACCGCCTCCTCAATGCTGTACTCTTCTTTATTCTACAATTCTCTCCATTCCTGCCCTCCACTTCACTTTTCTACTGCTGACTACTTCTCTCCTCCCTCCCCTTTTCTTCCCCGTTCTCTCCTCTTCTCTCCTTTCTTGTGCTCTCCTCACCTCTGCGTATTGAGGGAAACCAGATGAGCCCTCTCCGTGTTTCAGACTCGCTTTGATTCGAAGGCCATCTATGACATAATAGCACGTACAGGTCTCGCTGAAAATGACTTCTTTTGTACTGCCGACCTCTCTGAAGATACTGTCAAAGAAACTAGCATATTCTTTCAATTGACGCTTATTCAAAAAAAAAAAAAAAACAGTTTTTAATGTCAGTGTGTTCTGATAAATTAATCCGGCCCGCATTTTTGATATTTCGCTTAACATGAAATGACCTCTCTTCACTCATATTAGGGTTTGGCTTTTGTCCTTTGTTCTTTATCAATGGACTCTGTCATTAGTCCACAGCAGTGAACTTCTGCACCCTGATTTTTTGGAAAATGGAAGAGTTCTTGATTTTTCCTGTGTTCTTTATGAAAACTTTAGATGTATATTCTATGGTTTAAAATGTCTAAATATCAACATTGATGCTGTAAGAGAGACGTATAATTCTCTCGTAATTGAGACATAGTGTTCATTTACTGTGTGGTTACTGTTAAAGATGCAGTCAGCTTCCCATACTATGATTACACTCACTTCCAATTTTCTGTACCTTAGAAATATTGTGCATAGCTTGTAATTCCTATATTTTACTTTTTATTGCAACTGGCCTTGAAGCCACACATTGGTATGTGCCAAGGGAAAATTCCATTTGTGAGCTTTAGAGGAAGGAAAATGTAGGTGCACTGTAGTATGAGGTATACTTCAAATGGCCCACCCTAGCTTTTGGCACGTCTGACACTCCCGGTTTCTGTGATAGACTCTGAGCTGATGTTTGTTTTTCTATACTTTCGCCAACAGCGGAGCTGTCCATGAGCATTTCTGTCTCTAACTCCCAAGTGACAGAGAATGTGGTGAGTTTGACTACATCTCCCAGGACCCCCTGTTCCAGGATTCTGGATTTCCCCATTAGTTATAGATGTTCCTCCAAGTCTATATGTTTGAATGAAAATTTCCCCTGTAAACCACAGAAACAATATTTCACTCATCACCTTTAGTTGTGTAATTACTAGTCAACGTTACTACGTGCTTTTTAAGTTGGTACAGATTCATATTCGGTATATTTTTTTTTTGGTGTGTGTGATTTTTACCTCTCAAATATGAACCTTCTTGCCAAGTATGTATTATTTATCTACTGTTTTTAGGATATCAGCTCAGTCTACCAAATTTTTGCTGATGAGGTACTGGGCTCGGGACAGTTTGGAATTGTATATGGAGGTATGTTCTACCACACAACCATAGCTGTAGAGCTCTTGTTAACATGTTGCCTCCCAGGAAATCAGTTAAGCTAAAAGAGAAGTTTATTTTATACTTGGTGCATCTGAGGATTTACAGGGAATCCTGAATGTGTCTTTACTAGGGGAAGAACTGAATTACGAAGGGTTTCAGTTTCGAAGGTATCTCTGGTTCAGTGAGTGCTTGGAGGCAACTTGGACCTGTAGCATTTGCAGTGCTGCTCTCAAGAGTGAGAGCTGCTCAGCTTCACTAACGAATGCTGGGGCATTCACATATAAGGAATGAAGAAAATGTTAGATTTAAAAACTTCCCAACACGTCATAATGCTAGGTATAATGAGATGTTATTGACTTCCTTTCATAACAGTGTGACTGAAGTGTTTGGTGTGAGGGTAGTCAACCTGTTTTGTTAGCATTATTGTTGTGCGCATATAAAATTGACTATTTTGAGTGTTTACAATGTCCCGCACTGTACTATTTTCACTTATCGAAGGGAAACACAGAAAAACGGGAAGGGACGTCGCCATCAAAGTCATCGACAAGATGCGCTTCCCCACCAAGCAGGAGAGCCAGCTGAGAAACGAGGTGGCCATTCTACAGGTACAGAACATCGTGAAGATTTTTTAAACCCCAGGATAGCCAAGGGCTAATGTGTGTTCTGTTTGCTGGGGAGCCCCAAAGCCTCCCACAAAGGATTTTGAATTGTCTTTGCGATAATAAAAGGCTGCATCCACACACACACACACTCAGAAGTAAAGGTATTGTGGGAGTTCATTTATGTTCATTAAGGAACCAATTTTGCAAATGCACTCGAAATACATGTATTACAATTATGCTGTTTTGGGAGCTGATCTCCCTTGTGCACTCTAATTACACTAACATTCTAATAGTCTTAATAGTCCTTGCCTGCTAATGAGTACCTTAAACAACCAAAATGGTTCTTGAATTATTTAGCCTACGTCTCTCTACCATACTTTTTATATGAGTTAAGGCTGGGGAATTCAGTGGAAGCTAGTCATTGAGGGCAGGTTTTGCTATACAATTATCCTTTGGCTGCTGGATTGTTGGTTGGGGGGTTTTGGAACCCTGTAAAGGTGTAAAGGCAGTTTGTAACAGTGAGATGGTTCTCCCGGGCAGAACCTTCACCACCCTGGCATTGTGAACCTGGAGTGCATGTTTGAGACGCCGGAGCGCGTCTTTGTTGTCATGGAGAAGCTTCATGGTGACATGCTTGAGATGATTCTGTCCAGTGAGAAGAGCAAGCTCCCTGAGCGTCTCACCAAGTTCCTGGTGACACAGGTCAGTGTGTGTTTGTGTGTGTGTTTTTGTTGTGCATCTATGTGTATGCGTTTGTAACTGAGTGCATATCTGATGTTTGTTTCATTGTGAGTGCCTTAAGGTTTCTTTTTTTTGTACATAGCCATTTGCGTGTGTGCACTTGCTGTATGTTGATGGTTGGGTAAACTTTGCTTGCGATCTCTAATTTATTTTTTGTGAGTGTTTATGGGCCTCTGGGCTTGATCATGTCATGGATACGATCGTATCATAAACCAGCTTGCTCCTCAGTCTGGAATTCGGTGGATTGGTGCTTGGCAGGGTGATTTATGGAATGAAACCACAGAAGGAGAACACAATCCCTCCATTGGGTCTGGATTAGCTGTTGCTTTGCCCTGGCCCAGATGTGGTTTAAGGGTTGAGCTCTTCAACCCTACAATACATTCTCAGACGCGTGGGTGCGCCTGAACACGAGAGCTTCCATGTATTTTATTTGAAATGGGCGTGGAGATTAGGACCTTATAAACATAAGAATAAATATTTTTTTGTACTATGAAAAGTGTGTCAGAAAACATTACATATTTAATATTCATGTTTTTTTCTTACAACTATATAGCTGCAGGGTAATGCATAACACGAAGATTCTATTAACATTTGTCTTTTACTTGATAGGAATGCTCATACAGAAAAAAGGTTCAGGTGTAAGCCTTTGTAAGTCACTGGGCGTCTTGTTTTAATCTTAATATTATTTTTTTAATAAGCACAAAATGCACTGTTGTGTGTTTTTTAACCCATTTAAACCGGGACAGCATGTGCGCATTTTAACCTTTAAAACCGGGGACGCTGTTACGCATTTCTACCCTTCAGGCCGGGAAAGCGGATACGTCATTTTGTAGTTTTCATTACTTTTCCGACCATTTCCGGGCTCATAGCTGTTCTTTTACTGGCACTTTATACTAGGGCAGATGCCAGAGTCACACTTCAAGACACTTTATTCTTTATATTTTTATGTTTATTTTTATTTTATTTGAACGGACACTTTATCATGCCTGCCACCCAGTAGCAGAGCTACAGGGGGGCAAAGACACGTCCCTTTTAGTCCTGGCTAGGTCTCAATCATTTTCCTTTATCAACGTCTTTTCCAATTATCGTAATTGGCAACTGAAGACACGGTTTCTCACCGTATGCGATCTAACAGCGATGAAATCATGGGCTAAATTCAGTGCAGAAAAATAATTTACTTACTAACTGGCCAATGCTTCGCGTGATTGAACTGGTCCGTGTTCCAATGAAACGCGGACTTTCACTCTCGGTATTTCGTGGGTTGATTTAAAAAAAAAAAAAAAAAAAATAGTGGCACTCGGTAGTTAAATAGCCTAGGTTATAGCAAGCGTGCGGCTCAAGCCATTTCCGTGAGAGTCGACAGGTAGGCTATGCAATTTTGAATAACGTAATTTAAATACAGCAAATACGCGTCCAGAGGAATGATTGTCGTCTTACCTAATCGGGGAGAACAAGCAGCACCTGTTAAGTGCGGAGCGCTCTCGGAGTGAACAGGTCAGGATTTATAATTGTTTTAAACGGCTGTTTTGTGCAACCCAATCCTCTGTTCCGCCACTGTGCTGAATTTAGCCCGCGATTTAATCGCTGTTAGATCGCATGTGGAGAGAAACCGTGTCTTCAGTTGCCAATTAGAATAATTGGAAAAGACGTCAATAAAGGAAAATGATTGAGATCTAGCCAGGACTAAGGGGACGTGTCTTCGCCCCCCTGTAGCTCCGCCACTGCTGCCACCTGTTCCAGAAGAAAAAAAAATGTTTGTTATTCTCTAGTGCAGAGCTTATACTTTTATTTATTAGACCTCTTTATTCCATTTGAGTTGTGCATGTTATGTAGATAGAGATTTGTTATTTATTTTATTGGTTTTATTATATTTTATAGTTTGTTATAGTTTGTTCAGTGTTTAAATATTGTCATGAAGATTTGCACAAATAAAAAACATAGTTCTTATGAAAGCCACAGGTGTAAGCTCTCAAATACTTTTTAAATTTTGTTTCTATCTGCTACAGAGGCTGAGATATCAGCTTTTTACTAGACGTTGACACCTGGGTGCTGTTTTCCAGAAAACCTCAGGTTTTAGGGGTTCTTTTCAAAATTGCCCATAGGTTTTCATAGGCGTTTTTTGAATAGGCCTCAGGCCTAAATGGGTTAAAACGTGCAGTTTAGATAATTGTGTTTTCGCTCCTTTGTGCAGAAGTCAAATCTGGCAATTTATGCGTTCCCCTATTTAAGGCTTCATAATTCAAATTTGAGCATCACAGAAGGTGGTAAAATAACTTAAATGAAACATGAAACTTGTAGCATTTAGAATACCATCTTATTTCAGTTTATTTTCATAATTCTAGTACAGAATAAGGGTCGCAAATACTTACAGTCTTCATGAAAATTCAACATTGAAGTTGTTAAAAAAAATGCTGAGGTTTAAAATTGGCTCAAAGATAAAGCAATACATTTCCTGGATCATAAACTCCTTGACCACCACTGTTTTACATTAGAGTGTGATATTCAAAATTACCAACAGCGCATGAGCCAATTAAGATTGCTATCCAAGTGGCTCTCCAAGCTCTCAAAATGGTGCTATGTGAAATAGGAAAATAATCATATTTTTAACATAAATCAACTTTTGACTCATGAACCTCAATATGAATTAATGATTTCAATGGACACAAAAACCAGTCCAAACACAAATAAATGCTTTTTCTACGTTGTGAAGTATTGTAATTTGTCCATTTTTCATCAAAACCCCATGAGCCAAGACACACACTCATTACAAAACAGCTCATTTTACTGTCAAAATGTTTTACCTTGTAAGGAAACAGTTGCTGACATCACCTCTGAGCACGCAAGCGAAAAGCAAGCTTGTGTAAACGCTGTGCTCTCCCTGTTAGGAGCAAGTATAACGCTATGACAGAGTAATATCCAAAGTGTAAATTATTTTTACAAAAAAAGGTATTCCACCATCAGGGAAAAAAAAAGGCAACATGCTACTCTTGATTGAACAGAAGTCGGTGAATCAAACTGTTACAGCAGGTATGCTGAAGTTCTTGAGCTGTCTGTATAATAAAATAGAGTAAACCTACACATTCAATGATGTTGAATATGGTATAAATTCTATTTATTTGCCACATTGAGCAAAACACCACCATATTTAGTCTTATCTGCAAAGGCTAAGGGTTAGTGATAATAACCAATGTGACTAACTAGCTGCAACAGTATGATAATCATGATAATGATGGTAAACAGCAAAAATTAAAATAGCTAGCAAAGTAACTGAAATGTTCCAAACAACAGAAGGCCTACTTGTGCATCGAGGAGAAAGAATTATGACTTCCTCCTCCAGAGAATCAGTGCTGTCCCATTCTGACTCACTCCCGGTGTCCACGTTCATACTGCTTTTCCATCTCATTCAAGTAACATGAACATTCCTGGATTGTGGATGGTGATGTTTTTTTTTTTCAATACACTGGTGTAATTCAAATGTACCAAGCTGAGAAGGGATGCACTTTTTCTGGAGGCCCAATCAATTTCTTTCAATTACCGTGGAAAGTTCATACTGTCCTCTATTGGATTAAACACTTGTAGATCAATAGATAATTACTCGGAAAGTTTCATGTGGGCGTGAATTACAGCTGTGCTTTACACAGTACAAATTCTATGAGTTCTACTATGACTGTATTTCCGGTAGAGATTGTTTCAGGCAATAACAAGACCACTGAATCCCATGAGGGATGCATCTACGCGTAAATCGATGGTAGGATAATATGTGGTTTTACTATCTGATGGCTATCATGGGCAGTAGAATGACGTAGTTTCAATACCATGTTGAATTTTTGATTCAAAGGCTGAATTTTTTCACTACTAAATTGCCATGCCTTTGGGCTATTGTGGCTTTAGCTAGCAGCTATGACAGAAACCCTTTTTTTTGTAGCGAGAGATAATTTCTATCGACTGCTGGATGGATGCTGTTGGCAAATATTTTAGCCTGTTTCCAGATCAAGCTTGATTGTGGCGCTCAATTCATGCAATTCTTGGGCAATAGTGATGGAACTAAACATGTCCATATTCTAAATAGTTTACGGGCACTGTTTACTCATGAATATTCAGTATACATTTTGCATCTACTCCATGTTGTGGGGATACTGCAACTGAAGGCATCAGTTTAACAGGTCCATGGATGTTAGCGTCTACGATCTGCTCCTCTGCGCAAATGGATAAATTAAAGGCATGAAGTCTGCAGTTTTTTAAATGTATAGCAATGGGTCTTTATAAGCTCAGAATTTCATACAGTGCTTATTATGCATGATTCTGATCTTGACACCTTCACTCCTGCAGGTCAAATGCAAATGGTTACATGATGTGCGGTTTGTACCCACAGATCCTGGTGGCTTTGAGACATCTGCATTTCAAGAACATTGTCCACTGTGACCTGAAACCTGAGAATGTGCTATTGGCTTCAGCTGAGCCGTTCCCTCAGGTAAATACTGCAGTGCCTAAGGCTGTGCTGATCTAGCCTGGTCTGCCGCCTGTCTCAGGTGCCCCTGAGGTTTTCGGGTTTATTGTTCCTCAATGCCAAATCGGCTTCTTAAAAGTTCCACAAAGACGGGGAGCCTAGATATATTACACCTAAGAGTTCATACTACGCAGTCAAAAGCAGGATTTGTTTTTGAAGCTTGCTAATTTGATTTGTTGAGGCATTGTTCACTGGCTGCTTCTCCCTTGTCTCTGGAGAGGCGAGGGGTGCAGTCACTTTGTTTGGATTTTTCTGCCATCTACGGATGCCGCTTATCATTTATATGAAGTCCTGTGCTTTATGCACGGTTTCTTCTCTCGTTTTATTTTGCTTATGTGTGTGTTTGCAATTGCACAGGTGAAACTATGCGACTTTGGCTTTGCCCGCATCATCGGGGAGAAGTCGTTCCGTCGCTCGGTGGTGGGGACCCCGGCCTACCTTGCCCCTGAGGTCCTACGTAGCAAAGGCTACAACCGCTCGCTGGACATGTGGAGTGTGGGCGTCATCGTTTACGTCAGCCTGAGTGGCACTTTCCCCTTCAACGAGGACGAGGACATCAACGACCAGATCCAGAACGCTGCCTTCATGTATCCGCCCACACCGTGGAAGGAGATCTCAGCAGAAGGTAACTCCTGTCCAGTGTTCTGTACAGCAGTGGTTCCTCAGCCTCTTCTCAGGGCACATGAGCCGGATCCAGATATTTGTCCATTATTCCACTTGAAGTGGTGGATTACGGGCTTATTTAGGGCGCTTTCACACAAGGATAGCCCGGGGGACTCAGTTCGATTGGGCGGGGAATGCCGATAAATTTCACACCTTTGTTTGGTTTGGTTCACTTTCACACTGTACATTTGAAAGCGGACCTAACCGCCTGGACAACGTTATGCAGTTACAACAGCTGCTCGTTTGGGGCGGTATTTCCCAAAACGAGCACTTACCAGGAAGAAAAAAAGCATGAGGAAGAAGAAAACCCAGCTCATCGATTGGCCAGGACCTCGCTTTGGTTCACTTCCTCTCTTTGGTTTGCTGGACAGTCCATTTGCATTTCCCACTGTAAGCGAACTGCACCAGAGTTCGTTTGAAAGCGTACCGGTCTCGGTACGCTTGTTTTGGTATGCTTTTGGTGCGATTCCTGGTACAATTGCTGCTTTCACACCGAACCAAACGAACCGCACCAAGAAGGAAAATGAACTCAACCGAACCAAATGGGGCGGGTGTGAAAGCACCCTCAGTTACATTATGTGTGCTTAAGGTTAAACACTGCCTGTTACCTGGTCTGGATGGTGTGCCCAAAGAGAGGCTTGAGAAGCAGTGCTCTACTGGATTATTAGTCAAGGTTTCGTAGTTCATGGTCTTAAGATGCAACAAATTATGGGCTTGAGTTGTTACATTTGGTATGCTTCAGGTGGAACACAAAATAATGTGTTACCTGGATCTGGCTGGTGTGCCCAAGATGAGGTTTGAGAACCACTGCCCTACTTCATTTTTAGTCAAGGTTTCGTAATTCATGGTCTTAATTAGGGAAATTCCTTCTCTTTATCTCTTGTGCCCATTCTTCCAGTCCAGTCTTGAGCTAGCCAGCGAGCATATCAAACTGATCTGATTTCATCACGCCTATTCAGGCAAGGCTCAGTAGTGATTGACTCATTTGACCATAGCCTGAGTAACTATGCGTGTAGCGTGACCACTTCTAAAATACAAATTCCAGTGATTTTTAGGACAGTCATCAGTAAGTGTGAAATTCTCCTCTTCAGGATTTTTTCAGGATTTTCAAGGTCGTGTATGCAAAGCATTTTTGCAGACGTATTAGTATACGTGTGTATGAGCAACAGACAGAGAGAGTGGGAGTGCATCACCGTAGTGCAGTACAGTATGCGCCCGTGGGTTTGTGCGCATATACACAGACATATTTACACAGAAGTTATAGACTGAATTGAATTCAGTTTTATTTGTATCCTGTTTTTCACAAGGGGACTGTCATAAAGACTCTGTCCTGAGTAAATAAAAGGGCAGCGCCCAGTCTAATCTCCAAAATTACAAATGAAGTAAAACAAAAAAAAAAAAAACCAATAGTGACAAAATTTGTCAAAAAAACAGCGATAAGAAAAAACTATCCAGTGGGATGAAATCTCAGGTGGAAGTGGGCTATATTGGGTGAGTCCATCTTCCACTGGCTAGCTAATTAAGAAAAGTTGGAAATCATACTACTTATTTCAGTCTGTCTTTTCCTGCTATAATGCAGTCCTGCATGTATCTGTGCAGAGCCTTTTCTTTTTTACAGGAATTACATTGTTAACCTAATAATGTACAATAGTGTGCAGTGATGATTATACTCTTAACAAAATGAAGAGAAAACAGAAACATTCAAGTATTTATTTAATGTAATATTGGATCATATAGATGAAAATAAATAAACAAATAACAATATATAGTAAAAAAAAAAAAAAATAATAATGTCTTTCTTTATGAGTAAAAGTCAATGTCTAGTGTGCCCACCCTGCTTTGATAACAGCATTTAATCTTTCAGACATAATTTTCACATTTTTTTTTATTTCCTCACTCGCTAAACCATTTCATATGGTTTGATGTTCATTCCAACAAGATTCTTTCGATGTTACAAAAGATGTTACTCAGCCGCTTTAAGGTCTAGACTTTGAGCAGGCCAAGTCATAACTTTTATATCACCACCACATGTTTCTTTCTGACTGAGATTATTCTTGCACAATGTTTAAGTGTGTTTTGGGTATTTATCTTGTTGAAAAAAAAGTCCCTGACCAATTAATCTCTTTCCAGATGGCAATGCATGCCACACAAGGATGCTGTGATACTTCTTTTGATCCATGACTCCGTCGATTTTTATGAGATCACTGGCTCCTTTCGAGCAGACTGAACCCCAAACGATAATATTACCACCTCCATGTTTTACTGAAGGGGTTAAACAGTCATTTTTGCAACATTCTCCAACTCTACAGCGCACATAAGTTCTGTGTTTGGGTGAGAACATTTTTCATTTTGATTTATCGGTCCACAGGACTTGTTCCCAGTCCGTTGGTGTCCAATCCTTGAATTTCTAGGCGAACTCAAGTCTTTTTTTGATGTCACCAGCTCTTAGCAGCAACACGACTGATCAGACCATTTTCACACAGGTGTCTGGAAATAGTTCATCTTAATACTTTCATCTCCTCACTTTGGCGCTATTAATATCAACATGGAGTTGTCATGCTATCCACCGCCGATTTTTTTTTTTTTTTTTTACTTGTCATACACAGATAATGAACATCAGAGGCACTTAACTTCCGTTTTATACCTCTGTTGCCTCTAGTTTTCAGCAAACCGGTGTCTTTGAAACGCTTGATAGTTTGTCTTACAGTGCCATGGCAGCATTTTATGTCTTCAGCATCATGTAAGCCACAATGCGGCTATGAACAATCTCAGAGAGCTCCTTCTGTTGTGCCATCATGTTTAACGCTGTGACGCTGTTCAAAGTTCATGCTACCGTATGTACTGGAACAATTGACCATCAGAGGTAATTTTGCGGAATAATGTTGCCTCAAACCAGTTTAAACTAATTTTTTAGCATCAATAATCATGGAATGGGCCTTCAAACACGCATTCATGCTATGCAAGAGACAAAAAAATAAAAATTTCAACACCTTTCAACTGTTATTAAAAAATCTATGTTTGCAGTGTTTTTGTTTATTACCCATATTTTTACCTCAATATACTTGTGGGAATAATTTTTTTATTCTCATTGCCTACAATAGTATTTTTAAATGAATTTTTACTAAAAACAGTTATAGATAAGTAATATGTTCGGACCCTTTTGACAAAAGTGGCGGTGAATAATCATCACTGCAGACTACTGTAATGAGGCCATGAAATGGTGTTTGAGAGGCACTGAAAGTGTGCACCAGGCATTCAATAGCCTGGCATGAAATATGCCGGTAATTTAACCTAAGCGAATAATGTTTCTAACATGTGTGATTTATTTAGCCTTATTATTTTGCGGGAAAGAAAGGGAAAAGAAGTGTGTTTGGAGGTGTTCCATACAGCGAAACATAAGGGTGTTAGATGATCCTCAGTAATATGAATGCGGCTGAGTTGACTTAAACATAGGCCTCAAAAAAGAGACTTGGACTTGTACCGGGCTGACCGGCGGACCACCTACGCGTCTGTTTGGTGAAATCACCGTGGTTTCAGATTGGTGGTCCTGACCTTTAGCGCGTGGTTTCTGTTGTGAATCACCGCTTCAGCCAGTCTGCTTCCACCCCTCTCGAGAGTTCCCCGCATGTTTTCACAAGCACTGTCAACCTTTAACTTCGCAAGTGCTAATCTCTGTTAACCCCCCCTTCTCTCTACTGACAACCATTTGCTTAGCACCCTGGCTACCTGCAGTGTTCCACACTGAAGTATTGTCCTTTGCTACATTTTAAGTGGAATTAGTCAGCCTCTGTACCGGAGCCAGAAATCTGGTTTGCGTCAATTTAGTTGGCATGCATTTCATCTCCTGGCTCTCCCTTACGTGTGAGTACGACTGTTCTGTTCATTCTCCCTTATAGCCACTGACTTGATAAACAACCTCCTACAAGTGAAGATGAGGAAGCGCTACAGTGTGGATAAGTCGCTCAGTCACCCTTGGCTTCAGGTAACGTACTCTGCGACAGACACTCATTTCATTGCTTCGGTTTTAAGAGGAACATGAAGGGTTACCAGTCCCACCCCCTGCTACTCTTTCCCAGGACTATCAAACATGGCTGGACCTCAGGGAATTCGAGACGAGGAGAGGGGAGCGCTACATCACCCACGAAAGCGACGATGCCCGCTGGGAGGAGTACGCCGACGAGCGCAGCCTGCCATACCCCAAGCACTTCATCATGTCTCCCAACCTTGATGACATGGAGGAGGACCCCTAGTGGCAGGGAGGACATTCTGCATGTCCCAGAGGGGGAGACTGAACACAGGATCACCTGCTGGACAAAGACTTTCGGAAATGACTTTACCCTGGATTGGAGGTCCATGCGAAGGCCTTACCGTGTTGTACCATGTGCACTAGAAAGGAGGTGTTATATTGGTGCCAGTGAAGATGGCACCATTGGGAAGAACACCTGCGGAAGCAGGTTATGACAGGTTGTTTTATTTTACCATAGTTACATTTCAGAAATTCTGTGAAGCTCTCTGCTCTATTATATAAAACTATCCTTTACCAACATCCATAGAAGACTGAGCTCTTTGCCCTAGTTTCTCAGTTTAAATATGACTATGTACGAGCGTTTTGGAGCGCTTACTAATATTTAATGTGATGCTCAGCACTTCAACCCTGAACTGGGGTGGAAAGTGTAGGCCAAATCCAAGAGGTTCTTTAAATTTCAATGACATATTTTTCTAAAAGTGATGAATTTGATAATGTTTTCTCCTTTATATTTTCTTCTATCAAATCATTAAGCTCATACCAGCATGATCTTTTTAGGAAGGATCCTTTAAAATTGTATGGTGTCAAACTGGAACTGACTCCTTTATTTGAGAAGTTGGGAATCACAGCTGCCTCATGTAGCTTGGGCTCTGTCTTCAAAAACCCATCAACTGTAGGTTAAAGTGACTTAGCAGAAAAGGGATTGCTGGGGTGGCTTTTGTCTGGAAATTCAATCCAAGCTTAATTTATTCAGACATCTTAATACGAGTGGCGAGTATGTTCTCAACAGAGTATGTTTTATTCTTATCAAACCACAATGCAAAGGTGGAATTTATGTTGATTTTATGACCGTGCGACACATTCTAGAAAATTTTGGATTAGGTTCGCGAATTGTCATGAAGAAAAAATATTTTTGTCAAGCTTGTGAAAGTAATGAGAAATGATATAGCTGATGACCAAATCTGTTTTAATGTGCATTGTCTGAATTTGATGTGACCACCTTATGTATTTATGCTTTTGATCCTTTTTCATTGTTGAATTCTGTGTTATCGTTCATATTACTGACATTCCTGGAGATTCTTTAAAGCAACTGGATTGGCGCGAGGACTGCTCACACCTCAGCTGCGCAGTGATGCTATGCTAATTTAGCTACAAGGATGAGCCTTTCTACAGAGCCGGCGCGACAGAACGCCGCAACAAAGAGGGATAAAGTCATGCCATTGCTAATGCTGAAACACTTTGCACCAGGAACTGAGGAAAGATGGAATGGACATGAAAATCTTCGTTTGTGAAACAAAACTTTTTATTTTCGTATTATAATTCGTATGGACTTCGAGCCAGATGAGGATTCAGAGCTGGTTCAATTGCGTAATTCTTATTTCAATAGTATGTGTTGTTTTGTGGTATTCTTTCAGTGTCTTTATCTATACATGCATTTTTTTTTCTTTTGTAATTTTTTTTATCTGTTGGTCCAAGGTATGACAGTATTTGGGATAACTTGCAATCTGGGACCGGAGTGTATAATCAAGTTTGTCACGTCTGTATGCTGTTCACAGCAGCTTGATTCATGTGCTTTAGTGTTTGTGTGTGTGTGTGTGTGTGTATGTGAGCTTGTGTGCGTAAGTGTGCATGCGTGCACATATTTTTTGGCATCCATGATATCTATTACATACATGATATTTTACCGAAGTGCAATTAACAAATTAGGCTATGTTGTCTATGATAACCACTTCAAATCATTCCTGAATGAATTTTTTTTTCAGTAATCGCTCTTGTTTTGGCCTTAATCAAGTCTTTCTTGGAAAATGATTTAATCCTTCAACCCCAGTTTTATTCAGTAAATGCTGACTCATCATGACAGGATGAGTTTTTCACGATATTAAACGTAAAGATGAGCTGCTGTGTTTTTACAGCAGATGTTACATAAATAATTAAAAACAGTATTCATATGTGTATGAGTATGCGTGTGTGTATACAGTGCAGGATGTGTGAAATGTTGGCTGGAAGAAAATCCATTTGTGTTTATGGTAATCCACAGTATTTTCCAAAAAACATATTGACAGTTAAAATCTAAAAACTTTCAAAACTGCTGTGCAGTTAGAAGTGTAACTCACTCAATCTGTCTTGCCAGCTGAGGCCAGAGATATTACAGAACATACTCCAAGGAATAATTAAACACAAAACATTAATGTGTGAGACTATTAATGTATGTGACTGAGGGCCTCTGCATCACTTTCTGAGTTTAAGTGTGTGTGTGTGTGTGTGTGTGTGTGTGTGTGAGTTTGTGTGAGTGTGTGTGCGTGTGTGTGTGTACGATCAGAAAAATTCCCTCTTTTGCCTTTGTTGTGTTTGGTGTATTTCAGTCCAGTTTTCAGTCTATTTCCCTATGGTAACAGTCCAGTTGCTTTGTGTTGAAGACCTATTCAGACTGGCCTTGTGCATAAAGGGCAGAATGAGTCCACGAGAATGGGGTTTGACTCCTGGTAAATATTGCCATATATAAAGCACAAATCAGAAGGGTGCTGAAGACCTAGCCTGAGAATCCTTTTAATGTCTGTTGCCGCTGGATTGGCAGATGTTAGTGTTTTTGTATATTTTAGTTTGTACAGATTTAATAAAACCCGCATCTTAACAGTATTTTATACTTTGGTTTTTATTTTACAGTGACTACACAGTCAAAAAACATTTTGTAAGGACGCTCTGGTTATGCAGAAGTTCAAAAGACGTGTTTTTGTGACCACTGGCTCAGTAGCAATGGTCAGAGAGAGCTCGTGAGTAATGTCATGATCACACTTTCAGAGAAGTAATACTTTCAAGTGTATCAAGGGAATTTACCATTGACCGCTGCATGGACTTAGTGGTTGACACGATAAACCCGGTGACTAAGAATCTCAGATATCGAATTATGAATTCTGAATACTGTCTGGAGACTTCTCTGAAAGTATTCAGATTTTTTTTTTTTTTTTTTGACTAACCCCGCAAACAGTCGAGAGAGTGAATGAGCTACTTATACAGTGTGACATAATTTATGTGTCAGAGCATTCGCAAGCTTTCAGAATCTTTGATGAATTTTCCGAAGGAGTGGAAGAGGCAATGGTAAAAACAAAGAATACGATGTCTTTTCATTTTAAAAAACCCTCTTGAACCCTAACGCCCCCTAGAGGTAATGCTGGCCCTTCGTGATTTACATAAGTGCTCTTTCACCCATTTGGCCCTGGAGAGGAAGGGGTTTTAAAGCTGCGGAGCCATTCAGTGACTCATAACAAGTCCGAGTGAATCTGGGATGATATTTAATCGAATGACGAAACAAGAGCCGCTTCTGATAGCTGAATCAAACCGACAGATAATATCTTGTCGTACAGTTACTGTGAAACTGTGAGGGATTTTAAAACTTTTTTCCTTAGAAAAGAGGTGGTTGAGTGGAGACTAGGGGAGGACAATGATAAGTTCACAGTTCATTTTTCCATGAGTGTTTAGCTACTTTTTTGTTATTAAAAACTCAAAAAAGTTCCATCTGGATGCAGAACAGTTGGAAATGAAGCTGATTCTTGGTCAGAATTGGCACGGTACATTATATAAACAAAAAGGAAATAAAATCACCATCTACTACAACAAAACAGTAGCTGCCCTGTACCATGTACTGTCACCACTCATTATTCAGAGGAAGGGAAAAATAAATGGTTGTTGTGGTATAATCTACAGTAGCTAATACAGCTAATATTGCAGTGGAAGATTGGATTTTTAAATTTCATCTCTTGTTAAATTCCAACTCCCTCATCCGAATATAAATTCACTATTCAGATATTGAAAAGTACCAATTGAGCACAGATGAAACCCTTTTGATTGGATCTCTTTTGAAGCAACTCAAATGTACATTTTGATCACAGTGTGCTATTTTCTGCTCGATTTGTAACATCAGTGTGGAGAATAGTAAGTCTGAGTATAAGATGCTAACATCAAGACTGGCTGGGAAATGCTTTAGATGAGTGATTTCATGTAGCATTTCAGTATCACTGCAGACTGCACAAGCACTCGCAAATCAGTGAGATACATGGTTATTTTGGCAGGACTGACCAGGCCATTGTAATGTTATCATTTAATTGTCACTGCCGAAGTAAGCCTGAGGCCCCTCAGTTTCATTACCGAACAAAATAAAGCCTGGTGAGAGTGGTCTCTTTCTACTCTACTTTCACCAAAATGGGTTCAAGATGTACGAGCACCACGTGGCAGATTAATCGTTTCCAACTGAGAGAGAGAGAAAGGGGGAGGGAGAGATCGAAAGAAAAGCAAGTCATTCTATCCAACCAGTGACTGGTCTCTGTGATCCTGTTATTCCTTTCAAAAAAACCCATATTGAGGCATTTAGCTGATAAACATATTATGTTTCTGATGTTCTGGCTTGAGAAGACTAAATTCCTGCGGTGAGGTATATTATATCACATTAGCTTCTTGTTTCGGAGAATTACAATGCTTTTTAGTAAATCTATGGACCTGGTAGAGACACAGGTTAAGTTTAGCTCCTGGACTAAACTGAGTTTTCAACAGACAATTTCTGTTCAATGTTTTATTTAGTGTAGAAAGAGGCCAAGTTTGCATTGCAAACCTGGCCCTATAAGTTAAGACAGCTGGATTTTTACACAGGAGCATATGAGGTCACTCCATGACAACAAAGTAGAGTCTAAGGCTCTAAACAAGCAACTTAAAAATCAACCACAGCTCAGTGCTGAGTGGTCATTAGCCTCAGTATGGCCCAGATTGAATTGTTCCTCTTTTCCGGAGGCCAGCTCTCTAAAATTCATTCAGAGATGAAAACTGGAATAGCTGGTACAATAATGTTACATTTCTAGAGGCTTTACATAAGTGGCCAGACAGATTTTGTCCTGCATTCATTACCGATCATTGGTTTCTGAGCTGTGCCGATGCTTTCCTTGACTGCAGCGTTATAAGGATGCATTCAGCTCAGGATGTACTTTGAACCAAAAAATAGATATAGAACCAATCCTTGAAAGAGCAATTAAGAGAACAAGCGCATAAATCTCTGGAGGCCACCAGACACACGCACAAAAACTGTCATGGGCAATCAAAAACTGACTAAAACTGAAATTACAGCTAGACAGTACACCATTCCCTTCAGCTGCAATGTTTTTTATATATATTTTTTTAATCTGACTGTCATTTTCATCCCGCAGGCAAAATGTCCACAGATAATTGAACTTTGTGGTATAACAGTATTTGGGGACCAGTTGGCCTTCGCGCTCATTTCAGCTGCCAACAGCAATACCAGTACATTAAAGGCTGCTGGTATCAGTTTCATTGTGTCATCCTCACTGCTTCACACTTCCCTCTCCTAACCACTCTTGAGTGACATTCAGTGCTCAGTAATTACTGTGTATAGCCTTAGCCACTGTTGGTGCCAGCATCGCTGTGCTATAGAGCCCATCCTTCTCAGTTTTCAATAGAAAATTGTCCACCATAAAGTCCACCATAGAAAATTGTCTCATCAACCTACGAGGATCATTGAAAGGACAAGTATTTCCACTCTTCTACTGTCCTATGTAGAAGCAGTTACACAAATACTGATAACTACTACCCCCCCCCTTTAACAAATTAATTCAGCAAACATTTTGTCCATTTTGGCATGACTTCCATGTAGGGAGAGCGGGATAGGGAAGGGGTACATTGCCATAAAGTGTAAGGGTGCAATTTTAGACTTAGATCTGTGCATCTGATAGTCACTTAATGTGGTTCAAAGGCTAACGTTTGGCTAAGGTACCTGGCAATGCTTCAGATGAAATCGCAGAAACGATACTAAAAGGTCCTCATTAAATTAGTCAAATTAGAGCTCGGGAAGCTGCAGCAGTTAAAGCCTTCAAATGGGATTCCAATCTCAAGGCATTACCTTAAACTTCACCCATGATGTAATGCTTGGCAGTGAAGTCAAACATTCAAGGCCTCAACAAGATCTATCTAATATATGTGCGTGTGATTTAAACCAGATAGCCCATGCACCACAGAGGCAGTATAGCAGTCAAATAAATGAGGGTGTCCCCGCCTCCAACATCTTAAAGGGCAAAGAAAGGATTTTTTTTCCATTTAAGTATTCCTTTATTGTTCATGTCTGGATGAAGAACTGAAACATCCAGAAAAACAGGGCAACAAGCTGGAACAGCGTGTGATTGTTACATTATTAACACCCAAGCACTATAAAAGTTTCTGGGAAATTATTAGATAAACCTGGGCGTATAACTTCAAGGCGGACGTTTTTCTCTCACTCTTGTCACTACTGTCCAGATTTTTGCTCATATTTTCGATATACAAACAATTATAGGCAATATGGAGCACACTGAGCTGTGAAAAAAGAACTTCCAAACAAAAAAAGCGGGCAACAGCTCCCCCACCAGGCATAATGTTGTACCACAACAACGATTTTAAAATATGACTAAGAATTTCCCCTTCAAACAGGCTTTATGTGTGATTCGACATTTATCTTATTGTAGCGAATAAATATGCGTCAAAAAAACAACACGTCAGACCACATTAAGCTGCATTTAACGCCCTACGCATAATCACGAAAATATACTGTTGCTCATAACGTTTGAATAATTTTTTTTTGAACCTCTTTTCATGAAATGATTGTGACAATATGATTTATTCTTGATAGATGAGTGTCTGGATACAAACTTACCCCAGCTTGAATACTTATCTACTGAAATAGAGACGCAAAAATTCGCACATACATTGCATTTTACTGCGCTCTTTACAGTGGTATCGTAGGGCACTTGCACAAATCGTTAGGCACGATTGTTTGAATAAAACCAGCTGTGATCAAAAATTGCCGATATAACGTCCTCCACTCTCCTATGGAAACAGAAAGTTCGCAATCCCATGGTAAACTTTCCTCGTCGACGTTTCGAAGTATAACCCTGCCCACCTGGTCCTAGCAGGTAAAATGACACTAAAACAATACCATGCGAATGCAAAGAATTGCCTTTTATCCACATTTTCAATTAAAAATAAATTCAATAGAAATAATAAATTTAAATAAAGTGTAGCGGTCGTTCGGTTTCAACTGATAAAGCTTCTTTCTCATGAAACTACTTATATACTTTACCGCCAGGATATCAGCTAGCTTCCGGGCCTGCTAGTTGATGCAGCATGGCCGTTTTACGCAAGCCAGCGAAGATGAGAATTGACATTGAAATGGATGCGACTTCTGACAACGAGGAAGATGAGCCTGAAAATGAAAATGAAGAGGACGAGGAAGAGGAAGAATCAACGTCAAATGGATCTTTTAGAAAACCAGATGAGGAATTTAATTTGGATGAAGTGTTGCGTTTGGGAGGCACGAAGGTAAGTCAAGTTTTGAGCTAGCCTGGCTATCCCCTTGGCATATAGCTACACGTGTCTTTGGAAAGAATATAGGAGATATAAACGTAGAAGACTGCGTGGTGGCCGCTTTGCGTACAACGCCATTACTCTGTCTAGCTAACGACAAATAGTTAGTGTGCTGACATAATTGTTTAAGTTTGAATTTAACACAACTATATTTGCCTCGCATGGGACTTCGATAAGTATAGCTACTGAACTACCTGCGGTATCGCATGTATGCCTACGGTTGCTAAACCAGCTGCTAGAGCTGAAAGTTAGCTTCTTGACTTTTTTTGATAAATAAAGGCGTTGTAGGCCATTTATGGAAATTATGTGGTACGGTGTTCTCAATCATTTAGTTTTTATCTTCCTTTTATATTTCAGACATGAAACCACAAGTAACGGTACAAGATCAGTTTTAGTGGATGATCCCTTAAGTTCTGATTACGATACGCGCATCGCAACGCAATGATTATAACACAATTACAGCACTATCATTTTTAGGCTGTTTCAGGGCAGCTATGTTTATGCTGTGTTTATCGCCAACTAACGTTGTGTTTTCATTTCCTTCATTAGGCGGACTATGTCATGCTGGTCTCTGTGAACGATTCTCAAGAGCTTGTTGATGGTGGAAAGAAAGATATCATCGATGACCTGAAGAAGGGGGAGCTGGAGAACTTCATCACCAAGCTGGGAATCCGAGCTCATGCAGAAAAATTCCAAGCTATAGGAGATGAGTTTGCAGAGGAGGAAGATTCTAAGAAAACTGAGAAGAAGAGCAAAGTAACAGACGGAAAAAAAAGGCAAACTAGAGAAAGTGAACAAGCTCCCAGAAGGAAAAGTGCAGGATGCTATTGAGGGCAAGAAGGTGAAAAAATCCGAAGGGGAAGCCAGTGCTTCTGTTCAGGGGAAGAAGGAAAAGCAGAATGCAGACCTCTTTGAGTTCCACAGAAGACAGGTGCTGCTCATCAAGCCAGGCGGGAAGTGGTTTGAGCAGGAGTACACCAATGAGCGAGAATCTGCCCCTCAGAAGGAAGGCCTGGTTTCAAAGTACAGGGCTTTGGCACAGAAGCTTCTGGAGGCAGAGGCTGACCTTTTCAAAAACAAGAAGAACGCACAGAAGGGCGCCAACTCGAGCTGGATGAAGACTGTGGTCTCCACGGGGACTCTTGCGGACAGGATGGCAGCCATGACGCTGCTGATCCAGGACGCTCCTGTCCACAGTCTGCAGTTTGTAGAGAACTTGGTCTCGCTCATCAAGAAGAAGGGCGGCCGTCGTCAGAACATCATGGCCCTGGATACCCTTCGCGAGCTGTTCCTGTCCGACCTGCTACCGGAGCACCGCAAGCTGAGGACCTTCTCCCAGCGGCCCTTCGACAAACTGGAGGAGCTGGCCAGTGGGAACCGTGACGCCCGCGACCGGCGACTCATCCTCTGGTACTATGAGCACCTCTTGAAGCTCCAGGTGGCAGAGTTTGTCGTGGCACTGGATGCCCTGGCCCATGACACTGTGCTGGCCACCAAGACCCGGGCCCTGACCACTGCCCACGAGCTGCTCTGCAGCCGGCCCGAGCAGGAGAGAGCCCTGCTGGCCCAGGTGGTGAACAAGCTGGGGGATCCTGAGTACAAGATGGCCTCCAAGGCCTCTTATTTGCTGGAGACGCTGCTGCACTCGCACCCCAACATGAAGTCTGTTGTGTGCGCCGAGGTGGAGCGCCTGATGTTTCGACCCAACGTCCAGGCCAAGGCCCAGTACTACGCAGTCTGCTTCCTCAACCAGATCCTTCTGAGCCATGAGGAGGCTGACCTGGCCGGCAAGCTCATCACCATATACTTCTCCTTCTTCCGCACCTGTGTCAAGAAGAAGGACGTGGAGTCCAAGATGCTGAGCGCGCTGCTGTCCGGTGTTAACAGGGCCTACCCTTACGCCAGGACCGGAGATGACAAGATCAAGGAGCAGCTGGACACACTGTTCAAAGTGGTGCACATCGTCAAATTTAACACTGCTGTTCAGGCTCTTATGCTGCTGTTCCAAGTGATGGACTCCCAGCAGACTATCTCTGACCGCTACTACATTGCGCTGTACAGGTGAGTTGTTCTCTGGCTGTGTAATAATTTGTAAAGATTGTGTTGCCTTAAAGTACTCTTTTGCAGATAACGTTATGTACCTGGGCTACATTTGTATTATTTTATCATATTAGCGTGTGTGTCATAAGTGATTAAATCTAGACATACAGGTACATTGATGAGTGGAGGCATATTGGCTTGGTGCTTATTTCTGCAAAAGAGTTCAAGTATTATGTTACTGGTTGTTTCTGAAGCCAGTGTGATTTCTGAACTGACCTGTCTGCAGTCGTGGAAATACAAAGAAAGAAAATCAAGAACCAGGTGACAGCATGAGAAGTAAATCAGTGGTAAAGAATAACCATAACTAGGTTTCAGAGTCTATGTTGTCTATGTTGAATAACGGTAGTCTACCCGCATTTAAGAACATACGAAAAGTGCCAGACATTCTGAACATTTTTGTTGCATAGAAATTCCTCTTTTAAAAATGACCGCCAGAAAATGGGCCAATCTGAACAACGGATACATATGATGTCACATGTATCTCACTGCCCCCCCCCCACTGTCATTCCGTTTCCTCCCCTTCAAAATAATTTGCATGCACGTCTTTATGCAATTCCATTGCTTCCAATCCCTCAGTAAAGACAAGCGTGAGAATTCCAGAGTCATAATCGATTTCCGTGTCACTGGTGGGGAAATCCACTGTAATGCACGTGAAACGGATTAACTTTATTGCACAAGGACTTAAATTCCGCAAATGGGTCATTCCACCTCAATTCAACAGATTTGGAGAACATCTTCTGCTCGACCATCTCAGATTTGCTTCAGATTTTTACCAGATGAAGAACAACCATAATAACTAACTCATGTAAAATATTAGACTTATATATCAAATATATACCGAAAAAAAAATTTGTGAACATGGTACCCCCCCTCACCGTTTTAGGATTGCATTTTGGCGATAAATCTTAAATCTACAGCAAAGTTCATACTGCATTATCTCAAAAAGTTTTCTAGGTAGAGTCATGAAATTTTCAGGGCAGAAAGCCTGCTATCTATAGATGTCATTTGTCTTATTTGAAGGGAATAGCCTTGGTTTTGACCATGGTGTGACATTGTGAAATTTGGAAAAAAAAATTTAGCACTTTCACAAACTCCTATATTCACTGGCCCATCAAACACAAACTAAACATGGCAAGTGTCAAATAACTAGAGGTTCTTTTACATCAGTCTATATTGTTTTGATATTAACATAACTGGTTGTGTAGCATGCATATTTCTTGCATTTTAAAAAAAAATAAATCGCAAAATATTATTTTTCATTAAATTTCATCTTCCAATTGCTCAGGTATGACAGGCTATACCAATCAACAAAACATATTTCCTGGAAGGGCATCTTATATGCATACTGCATGTGAAATTTCAAGATGGTTCTAGGACTCCAACCAGGCAAAATATTTTTTTGAAAAATAGACATATCGTCGCAATTTGCGTCATCGCCAGCATAGGTTTAAACACTGTCACACATTTACCATAACTCAAAGAATTTTATTTATTTGAAAAACACAATCTAATGGATGAATCAAAATTGCTTCCAACCGTGAACAGATATGAAAAATCCCTATTTAATGTTTTTCAGTTTGTTCTCTCTCAAGATAGTTCCAGGACTCCAACAAGGAAAAGTATATTTTTGAAGTACATGTATTTGTGCATTTTCACTACTTCCATTTTTATCCCAGCTATTGTTTCATCATACATGTACATGTCATGACATATCTCAATTTCCTGATCTCATGATAGTGTCCTGTCCAAGAAACATGTGGCAGCTGGCTGGTGATGTCAGGGAATAAGCCCACTGAAATCCCAACACTTCTTGGAAAATGCTTGGCTGGCATATTAGATCAGCCTCCACCATGACCAGGTCAGATTTTCGCTGACATCATCAGATCATCATCAGGTATAAATAAGACCCACTCCTGAGATATCATTCAGATCTGTCTTGGAACGGGTGAAAGAATGAAGCAATCACAGGAAGTGTTCTCTGATCCAACACCAACTCTAAAGTTACAGGACATGATACCTGGAAAATACATCAGTTGCATGTATGACCGAGAGTGGTGGATAGGCAATATCAAAAGCGTTGACCATGAGGAAAATGATGTTCAAGTTTAGTTCATGCATCCACATGGTCCAAAAAAAAAGCTTCTTCTGGCCCAGAAAAGATGATGTTTGCTGGGTTCCACTGAGCCATGTCCTTGAAATCATCGATTCACCTGTTACAACAACTGGGAGACGATACACAGTTCCACAGGAAACACAAAAACGTTGCACAGAACAACTGAAAAACATTAAATAAGGTTTCATCATGTCTGTTTATAGTTGGAAACAATGTTGATTAATTCATTAGATGGTGTTTTTCAAATAAATAAAATTCTTTGAGTTATGGTAAATGTGTGACAGTGTTCAAACCTATACTGGCGATGACGTAAATTGCGACGATATGTCTATTTTTCAAAAAAATATTTTGCCTGGTTGGAGTCCTAGAACCATCTTGAAATTTCACATGCAGTATGCATATAAGATGCCCTTCCAGGAAATATGTTTTGTTGATTGGTACAGCCTGTCATACCTGAGCAATTGGAAGATGAAATTTAATGAAAGTAATATTTTGCGATTTATTTTTTAAAAAAATGCGAGAAATATGCATGCTACACAACCAGTTATGTTAATATCAAAACAATATAGACTTATGTAAAAGAACCTCTAGTTATTTGACACTTGCCATGTTTAGTTTGTGTTTGATGGGCCAGTGAATATAGGAGTTCGTGAAAGTGCTAAATTTTTTTCCAAATTTCACAATGTCACACCATGGTCAAAACCAAGGCTATTCCTTCAAATAAGACAAATGACATCTATAGATAGCAGGCTTTCTGCCCTGAAAATTTCATGACTCTACCTAGAAAACTTTTTGAGATAATGCAGTATGAACTTTGCTGTAGATTTTAAGATGATCGCAAAATGCACCGAAAACGGTGAGGGGGGTACCATGTTCACAAATTTTTTTCTCGGTATATATTTGATATATAAGTCTAATATTTTGCATGAGTTAGTTATTATGGTTGTTCTTCATCTGATAAAAATTTGAAGCAAATCTGAGATGGTCGAGCAGAACCCACTTGTTGAATTGAGGTGGATTGACCCAAATGAATTTCTTCAGTGCGCTTTGATTGAATACTTGCTGACTATGGCATAGGAACGTAAATGCGAGAGATAGTGGTGCAACGGATCATCGTTGATCCGTAATCCGTACGGATCCCTCTTCACGGTTCAGTACGCACATGATCCGCGGTTTGGTTGATAAAAAAAAAAAGGTTGTGCTGGGGTGCGACGTTATCGAATCGCGGTGATCGTAAAGCAAAATGAGACAACTTGACTTTATCGGGTGTGTGTCAATTGCGTCCCATTTCTTCTTGAAACATACAAGCAGTCTGTAAGAAATGACAGTCATTTGAAGTGCTTCCGGGAAGATAATTCAGATTAGAACTCCTCTAATTGTCGGCGAGGTTGGGCAGCTTCCATCATCTTTTAAAGCTCAACTGGCCAACCCAAAATCTGCTCCTGTATAATATGCTCCAAATGACAATCAAACAATTTAGCCTGTTGCCAATAATGATTATGAAGTGATAGAGAAGAGCTGGCAGACGTTACTGCGCTACAATGTTAAATTGAAAGAATGCTAATAATCTAAAGAATTACAAATAACCTTGTCCAAACTCCATCTCTCATCGTAGCGTTTTAGCTGATTTTTAAGCTCTTGCATCCTGACTTGCCATCGGAGGATTACCTAGCCCTGCTTTCACCATGCCTTCTCCAAACCGGTTCCCATTTACGTTTCCCCCAATTAGCAACATCTTGCATTGTTCATTGCAATTTAATTTTCCCGTTTAGATCTTTAGAAGCTGCTGAATCAGTTGGTAGAATTTTACTGTTCCTGCTTGGTATGCCTAAGAAAAAATTCATCTTGCATTGTTCATTGCGTAAAAATAAAATTATCAAGACATTACCCCCATCCACCTGTTTTAATTTGAATGGGACAGACATTAAAAACTGAGCAAGGCTACTGATCTTTAGAAGCTACCATTGATGATTAAGAAGCTTTGCGTCAGTAGCTCAATGAGACAAAATGGCATTGACAGAATTTAGCCTATGAATATTTTTTCTGTCTGTGTTTTGTTATGGATAATGCCTTCATACAAAAAATTCTTTCCCAGAAGCCGGATTAAAGACCCCATAAAATTTTGACAACATGAAAGTTTTGCCTTGCATTTGAGTTGATTTTAAACTGAGGTCCACAATGTTAAATTTACTAAATTATTCAATTACCAAGTAAAAATAAAACTGTCTACAGCCAGTGACAAAAATTACCATGATAAGCCAATAAATTTGGCTTATTTACATTCATGCAAATATGTGCTGCTCAATGGCTATTTATTTTTCATTCTGGCTTGCTGGCAATGAGTTTTCATTGCCATGGAAAAAAAATTTAGACAAGGAGCATAGTATTCTTGTATAAAATCCTTTTTGAAAAAAAATTTATGGTCATCACCTGTGTAAATTAAAGACCCAGTCACAATCTTTTTGGCTTATTTTGATCTGTAGACACTTGTATAAAACTCTATCTTTGTTGTTTATTTTGTTTCTCTCTTAATGTCTCTTACTTTGAACCAATACACTCAGTCCTGTACACACACATAAGGACGCTTGTACTCTGGATATTTGTACTATGAATTGTTTGTATAACAGGCTCAATGTATGGACTGAGTTTTGATACCCTCGTGCATAAATTAACCATGTGCCCCGTGCATAAATTTAAAAAGTCAATAAAATGTTGATCACAAAAAAAAAAAATTTAGACAATTGTGTGGGCAAACTGTGCTTTAATTTCCAAACCAACACAAAAAGATAGGCAATTGATTAACAATGCTAAAACATTACAGCATTTGAGGAGATAATCATCAGCCAAATGGCAGCCGTTTCTGCAGCAGATATATGAATAAACTCAGCGGCCTCTTCATATGTAGGCTACTGTCTTCTGCACTGTCAGGGCCTAGTCTTAGCATTTCTTACCTGCTAAGGCAGCACAGGAGTACTCAAACATGGCGTTGCACCTCTTAATGGTGCAGATGGGTATTGCACTGCCAATGCGTAGTTTAACAAGGTTTACCAGTCATTCAGTTAGTAAGGGACAAACGCTGTCATAGGCTGTACCCTCAGGTGAGGAAAAAGACAGGAATGGTGTACGTAAACAGCACTGTTGGCAATACTATGTACAGTTGAGCAGTGAGGTAGAATGGAATTGGCAGTCAATATAAATGTAGTCTATGGTGTTGAAAAGTGTTCATGCGTCTACCTAGTGGCCCTTTGAGTTCTGTAATGCCTCACAATGGGAAGCATGTCAAATTCATGAAAGTAGGAGTATGGGATCATAATTTGATGCATTTTTTTTAGTCATATGTGTGGTCTCCTCATCATACTGCGCATCCCAGCTGTAATGCATGGCGAAAATGTAAAAATTGCTTCTCTGCGCAAATATTTACAGACTGCACTTTACATTGGACTGCCCTGTCTGTACTCTGTACTTTTCACCTCTGCCTCTAAACGTTAAGCCTCCGCCATGCACAGGCACACTGTTTTTGTCTGTTCGTCTGTCCATCAAACGTGCGCAATATCTGCTGAAGGAGTGGACATATTTTGACCAAATCACGCTTGTTTACTTCCACAGATGGTAACTTAACTCATTCGGTTTTGGAGGTCATCAGGTCAAAGGTCAAGGCCCCATTAGTTCAGCAGTATGCAGCAGTATGCAGGGACCGAAGGCCAACTTTTAGGGCGTATGAAGCTCCGCCAAGCGGAGGCACAGCAATCACCGCTTTGCGTTGATGTCCACCTTGTTGTCTACAGGAAGCTGCTTGACCCTGGGCTTCACCTTTGCTCGAGGCAGAGCATGTTTCTCAACCTGGTGTACAAGTCTCTGAAGGCGGACATCGTCCTGCGTCGTGTCAAGGCCTTCATAAAGAGGCTGCTGCAGGTCAGCTGTGAGCAGAACCCCACCTTCGCCTGTGGGGCTCTCTTCCTGGTGTCAGAGGTCATGAAGGCCAAGCCAGGCCTCAGAGTCCTTCTGCAGGACAATGAGGTGAGTTCCACCCATAGAACGTATAAAAACTGAACTGAGTAGCGGTGATATCATCCATAGACTATCTTTGGCCTTGGGGGAAAGCACTTCTGTACACAGAAGGCCTCTAGTTTTAGCCCAATAGCCCAATAGATATTAGTTGATTTAATATATTCCTGATACTGCACTAAGCGTTTCTTTATTGTATAAATGGTGCAGCAGCTTAACGACTTCCCATCCGGCGACAACTTGACCAAGAACATGCACAAACTGAGGGTACATTTTCTTATGGGGAAAAAAGATGGCCTTTATATGGTTACAGTAAGGTTACTTTTGAATTGAATGAAGAACTACAGTAGCACCAGTGAGTAATCTCTCTCTCTATGGAGACCTTTACACCAGCATTAACCTCTAGTAATAATGGGAGTATTACCAATAACATTGATCATGTGACTATCCTATATTGCCTGCTTATAAGTAAGCTGACATCATCCTTAAGTGTGAGATCTCAAATGTCTTCAGAATGTTCAGGTAATTAAAGGGTGCTGTTACACTGCCCTGGAATTTTAATATGACTCAAAGTCCTATTCTTCAAATGTCAAAAAGTAATGGACTAGACTTACTGAAATAATTACCCCTGAAATGCAGGTTGAAACTTCAACCTTAGGGCTCATAAAGTGCCGGTGAAAGGCAGTGGAAGGTAGCGTTGTACCCATCTTGTTCTGTCGGGGAGGTTAATGATGTAGGGATTGGTATAGCATGCAATGAAATGTTACGTGTCTTCGCTAAATGCTGATTCTCTTTTACAGGATAGTGAGGAGGAGAAATTCGAAGATCTGGACGATGACGAAGAGGAGCGGTTTACGGACGCTGATAAGGTGGAGGAAGGGAAGGAGCAGATGGCAGACGTACCTGGTCAGGCTGTGTCCTGGGTGCACCACCAGAACATGGAGGGTGAGAATTTATTCGCATCAGTTGGTGCTGCTATTCACACCTTTTTATCGTGCTCAGTCTGCTTTTAAAGGCATATGAACTCTCATGTTTGGGTCTGTCCTCTCATGTCATCCGTTTCTTGCAGGTGGGAAGAAAACGGAGACCTATGACCCCATGCACAGGAACCCCTTGTTTTGTGGGGCTGACCGATCCACTCTGTGGGAGCTGAAGAAGGTGAGGATGTGGGCCTTTCTGTGTGAAGTGGAGAGATGCGAGATGCTGTTTTACTCCCCAGTAGCTCTAATGCTGACGTCTCTCTGTATTCCCCAATCAGCTTTCAGCTCATTTCCATCCATCAGTAGCCCTGTTTGCCAAGACCATTTTACAGGTGAGTGTTCCACACAATATTGTGTGTTGTTGTGAACATATAAATTGGTTGAAACTATGCTTGGGCTTGCAACGTTAATGGATGTTAATTCTGAAACGGAATGTTTTACAAGGGCGATTCCAAGATATTTTAACAAAATGTCCCCTCTGCGAAGAGACACTAAATCGTCCCCCAAACAAAATTTTCTTGATGTATTAAAAAGGATTTATTTATTTAGTTATTTATTTTTTACAATTTATGGGTATAATGTAGCACTACTATATTTGTGGGGAAAAAGCTCCATTTTTCCCTCCATTTCCATTTGGGGATGATTTTAGTGTCTGTCACGGAGGGGATATTTGGTTGACAATACCTCAGAATTGCCCAAGAGTTAAACACTACTTCCTCTGCCATTATTTAAGATGGTGCTTTTCCTTGGCATGCTCCTTAATTTAAACCATTTGGGAGCACACCAATGCATGTGTACGAGTAGATTTCATCAGGAACTATATTTCCGGTCGGCAAATGTTTTTCGAACAGGAGCACTGTAAAGCTCTAGTTCAGATGTTTGTCGATTCCTCCTCAGGGTGAGTTCATACAGTACACTGGAGACCCTCTCCAGGACTTCACTCTGATGAGGTTCCTCGATCGCTTCGTCTTCAGGAATCCCAAACAGCAGAAGTCTAGAGGTGAGGCCTACACCATATGAATAACTTCCATTCACTAATGACAATATGTTAAGGTGCTAAGGTGGAATACATGTGATCTTCGCTGTCCTTTGACTTGAACATCTGACAGACATTTTCTTCAACTGTGCATTGCAGTTATAGTTATTGCCATCTTGGTAATTTTGCATTGCTCCATCATGGATAACATCACTTGTTCTTTTCACAGAAAATACAAACAGCACTGTTATGCAGCCCAAGCTGAAGGTCTTTATGAACAATATCCAGGCCTTGCCAGGTGAGTGTTAAAAGGATTTCGAACTTGCCTGCACAAGCCTGAGTAACCTCCGCATACAAATGCTCTTTGCCTGGATTATGGAGCATTGCACTAATGCAAGGAAAAAAACCCACCATCCCTCCCCTTGTCTTTCAGTCAACTGTGAAGAGTTCCTTGCCAAGGAAGAATGTCAGATTCCAGTCGATGAGGTGTTCCACTATCGGTGAGTGAAGAAGCGTTCAGCCGCACCAGAATGAATTGCCTTTGCTGAGGATTTGTGGTGTCCTGCCTTGTACCTTAGGTTTTTTGTGCGACTCTAGGGCTGCACGATTCTGGAAAAAATGTGAATCACGATTTTTTTGTTTAGAATTGAGATCAAGATTCTTTGGCACGATTTTTTTCCCACAAACTGAAATGTTTATTGTAGTCATAAATAAAATAAAAAACAATTGGCCATGAAAGTGCAGGAAAAAAAAAAAAAGGTTTAAGAAAAAGTAAAAAGACAAAATAAGCAAAATAAGTGCACCTTAAGTGCTCTTTGACTCCACATGGCCCTGATCTAGGGATGCAACAATGTCAAACCGCAACCCAGGAGATGATACTGCTCAATTATTATGTCATATCAAACAGGCAGGCACCGATGCAAGCCCATTCGAGGCACATTTGCACACAGACAAAAGCCTGCACGGAGAGCAAGCAGCACGGCGACTGCATTCCAGCATAAACCAAGATTAGATTTTGGGGCAGCCCTTTCACATCATCCACGTACCATCCAACTGCAGTCTTGAAAAAATGGCTATCAAACTTCAGTGGCCGTTTTAAATTGCTTCTGGTGTTTTTGAAGTCAGCTCCATCACCTTGACATAATTGGCATACCCTAAATCTATTCCTGAGTAGCTTTGCCGAACTAAAGCTGCTCTTCCACAACGAATAAACGATGCCAAGACGACAGATAACATTCAAAGTCAATGCAAAGACGCGAATACATCGCGTGTATTCGCGTCTTCACATTGATTTTGAATGCACTAATCTGTCGTGCGAATAATTCGTTTCGCGGAAAAGTAGCTTTAAAATCAAGCAATTTATTTAGCCAACAAGTACAACCGGCATGTAGCCTGTAATGATTAAAAAGCGATAATGAGAAGTGGACATTCCAAACAAGGCTTCCGTGTAAGAGTGCCAATAACCAATAACAATAAATCCATTTTAATATGGCCCTGGTTTTCAAAAAAAATATAACAATATAGGCCGACTTAATGCGGAAAACATTAAGCCTATCCACCATGAGGTGTGATTTATTTTCGTATTCACATCAAATCGTCAAATGTAAGCCTATAAAAATAATTTGGCAAACGCACGCAGGTGAATCTGTGCTGTTTCCTGGTCATTTTAATCTCAAAATGCGACTGCCAAAAGAACAATTCAAAAATAAATTGGACCGTCTTCCGATTCAAATTTGTAATTGTGCGAATCAAGTGCTTGATTGTCAATTGAGCATGGGACCAAGGTGAGAACTATTGCTGTTTAGACGATGATAATTCTGCAAACCTTGACGTTGCTTTGTTCATGGCTATGAATTTTGGCTACCGTATGGTCATGACCGTATCAGGTCTGATTCGTAAAGCAAAAATAGCGAGTTCGTCCGCTCGCCCCGTTGCAGGAGTTGTTATTATTGTCCCAGGAGGATTTTCATCAGTGTTCATTCTGTGTTTATTTTCCTGACCACAAACTTTCCTGCACACTGCACTTTAACATTTCTCCGTGTCTCCCTCGCTGCTCCTGAATCTGCACTGCTAGCCAACTCTGTTCGATTCGAAAGACCACCGCCATTTACTGTTTACCTTCTCTGGCTTCTCCGTGAACTCAAGTGATGTAGAACTGCTTTGCCATAGTATGAGCGCGAATGAACGTCAGTACTGCGTTGGAGACCGCCTACAGCTCACTTTCTTTGAAAACTACGAGTTAGTTTGCTCTGCGGCTCCTGAAATAATGATGGAAAATCGTTGACATTTAGAAATTAGATCGCGCATAGGGGTGAATCGAGATCACGATCTTCTGGCGATGTATCGTGCAGGCCTACTCCACATCAACCTTAACACAACCCACCTCATTGAAGAATTACAGTTTATTTTGTGCTGCTAGTCATTAGAAATGGAAATACAAACTTTGGGGTGAGATCTACCATCCCACAGGATGGTAAACTTCCAGGAATGTGGTCATTTACTGCTGTTGTAAATATAGTATGCTGTTGTTCATGCATGCATGGGCTTTTGAAGGCTCACGTGACACTGGCTGTCTCACCACCGCTTTGGGTTTCGCCAGGTTCTTCAAAAAACGGGAATCAGAAAAGCAGCTCAAGAGGCCGCGTGGCGACGGAGACGACGAGAGCGTTGAGGACGTTGACGATGATGAGTTTGAGAAGGCACTCGGTGAGCTTGGCGACTGTTGGGTATTTTGGCTCTGGATTAAGTGGCCTAGAATTCTTCTAAAAGAACTGAACCGCGTTCAGGCTGCAAATATAATCTTAGAAACCTTTTATGACTTGATATTTTACCTGTTTAAGTTTGGACCCATGCACAGAGCAAACTGGCGCTTTTACACGGCTCCTTGTATGTTCTCAAGCTAAGATGATTGTTTTCTCTTAATCCGTAAGGTTTTACTCCTCTTTTTGTTCTCCAGATTCCATTGAGGGGGACAGTTACTTCGCAGACATCCAGGCTGACAGTCTGGACTTTGCTGGGTAAGTTTCAGTTCAGACCTGCTGCTCTAATGGTGCATTTCTTTTGATAACTGATGGTACTTTGGGAAGGTACAGAATTATTGGGATTTTGATGCTATGGGCGAATGAAGTTCAAACTAGGATGCTTTGAAGGCCCATAACTGACAGGGGCCCTTTGAAACAATGTCCTGTAATTGTAGTCCCCGGACGTAGTCAGGGCTACTATGGATTTGACCTGGTCACACGTCCGCCGCCATAGAAAATTCCTTGTGGATGCTGTACAGGCCATAAATTTAAAGCCATTTCCTTTTCTAGTTGGTATGTATATGGGCAGTGGCTAGGACAGGATGTCTGTCGATTTTGGTTGCCATGGTAACATCATTCATTAAATAATCAACAATTTTGTGCCAAAAATAAGCCAAAATGAAAAATGTGGGCGATCGAGTACTACGCCTATTGGTCGCGGGTGACCGACCTGTCTAGTTGTGAATGGATGGAGTGGCCTGGGGTAGTGGGGCCTGTTTTTTTTTTTTTTTTTTTTTTTTTCCCCCCTGGTCCAAATGACTCCTGACAGCACTCCACCACAAAGGTATTACCTGATGATACAATGGAATAAAATTTGATGGAAAAATCATGTAATTACCCATTGTGAGGTTAGAACAAACCTCAGTCATCAATCTGCTGACTAATTTGTAGCTTTGGTAATGATGATGTAGTAAGGCTGAATAACATTTTTGTCATTTGTGGCACCTTAGGAACGTCAAGGCCCTGTCAAAAAAGGGCAAGAAAGGCAATGACTCCTCTGACGACTCGGACGTGGACGATGACGAGGACCTGGACGATGAGGAGGTGTCTCTGGGCAGTATGGACGAGGAGGAATTCGGAGATGTGCTGGAGGAGGACGGAGGAGCCTTCATGGACGTAGGAGGAGAGGATGAGGAGGAAGAACTGGAAGGTATTACAGGGCTTTCTAATCTGTGATTTGATTGAGGATGCAGATGAGTTCACTTAAAGGTCCAATATGTAAAATTTCCCAATTCAAAGATCTATAAAATATATAGATATGTTATGTGATATATGTTCTGGTGTTGTGCACTTACATTATCCGTGATGCATTCAATGATTATCAAAGGCAGAGATATCTGTATTATCAATGTAGGGACACGGGCCGTTTCTTTTCGTCGCATATTTGATGTCACTCCTAACACAAAGTGCACGAGACCAAGAAAATCACCCTCCACGCATGCTTCGCCATTGCCAAAGAGTTTCAAGCCAGGATGGTAACATAAACGTAACGTTACTCCACTTCAAAACATTTTTCTTGTGATGCTGCATGACAAACAGAAAGCTGATGCCTACGGCACATCGTTTGTGCGTTATGAGAAGTCAGTGCTACGTTAGCTACATTACTTGCAGTTAGAACACGGCTCCCTTGAATACTCGATTCAGTTTAGTCTATCTGCGTGTCTCGACAGATAACCGCTGGCCAGCTGGTCTGTTGAGCACATTGTTGCTAAGGAAGCTATAGCAATAGCGACAGGAGCAACTGAAAGCATACATTGTCAGTTGACAGTGGCATTTCCTCGATATCTGTTACCTTTAGCATTTGCATTCAGCAATAGAGTGTTCACATCTGTTATTATTCTCTACAAAGATGGGCAACATGAGCCAGCCCCACCTCCTTATCTCAGCCTCTGACCTGCAGCACATCATAAGCGCTGTAAACGGCGGACTTATCATTATCCCTTACATTTTTTTTTTATTTGAATGAAATGAGGTGAAGTTAGATAAAAGTAAAGAACAAGCATTCAGAGAATTCATAGTCTCGCCCAACAGCCCAAAATTTATGTCATGCCGTGAGGTCAGCCCAGGGTGTTTACATTTGAAAGATGATTGAAATCGGTCAAGTGGTTCTGGAGATATCTGCCCGGAAACACACAGACAGGCAGACAGACTGACTCACAAGGTGATTACAGTGGTCTCGCAAACCCCTTCGGGGGGCTCGACTAAATATAACCTTACCTCGTCTATGTACATGGTTTCGCCGCTCCTGTTTGAGTCGGAGAATTTAGCTGTCAGCGGTGCGTGTAAATTGATGAAGAGAACAACTCCCATTATTCCACGCGATCCCGTTGCGTCATCAAACTCGGCCTCTTGTTATTGTTTGGGTAAGCGCCCTCTAGCGGCAGAGAATTACACATTGGGCCTTTAATAGTGAATTGACCTCTGGACCAATGTTGAGGAATCTTTAATTCGAAAAGCAAAATATTATGAACGGTATAAATCCATAAAATATTGGTCATAGTGGGTTTATTGTGGGTTATGTCTACATTCTTTCTACATTCTATTCTATAGTATATTACATATCTAAATAATCGTATTTATACATCTAATTGAATCTCAGAAATATTGGTGTTTTAGTGACTTTCGTGTGCATCTACCTAACAAGTGACTTGGTTTACACAAAGTAATGAGTCAAACATACTCACAGATTCAGGGGAGGAGATGGAGGAAGTGCAGGACAAGAGTCCCAAATCCAAGAAGGGAAAGAGGAGGAAGTTTGAGGAGCTGGATGTTTCGGCCTCTATAGGTATGTTGTGCATTTAAGTTCAGACAGGTATCTTCTATTTGCATTATCATATATTGTTTTTCCTCAGTATATTAAGCATGTGAACAGAAGTAGCTAAGTTGTTTGTTTTAGGGTCAAAACAAGGTAGAAAGAAGAAGAAGGTCTCGAAGGAAGATGGTGGCATGACTGCGTCCGCTGAAGAGGTGATTCACAAAACATTTTATGGCTATTTTAATTCTGTGTTGTTTAAACAGTTTGTTGTAGCTATATGGTCAGTTGAGTGCTGCACTTGTTAACTTGTTTTAATGGCTCAGGACCAGTACAGTTCTGCAAACTTAATTGTAATATTAGCTTTGCTGATGAATGCTCAGAGCTGTCAGTTTGCCCTGTTAACTGATGTTTTCTTATACGCCGATGAGCCAAAACATTAAAACCACGTACAGATGAAGCAAATAACGTTGATCTTATAACCATGGCGCATCTCATGGTCTGCAGACAAACTGTAGCTGGCAAGTGAACTGTAGGTTACTATAGTCGATGTGTTTGATGAAGGAGAAATGGGACCTGATTGACTTTCACAAGGGCCAAATTGTTCTGCCCAGAAGAGGGGGTCAGAGAATCTCCGACGTAGCAAGATATCTGGGGTGCTCCAAGTCAGCAGTGGTGAGTGCGGACTGACTGTATTTCAAGGAAGGACAATCCTTGAACTGGCAATATTGAGTTGGGTGCTCAAGGCTTATCAATGCACGGTGGCAACAAAGGCGATCCCGTCTGATCTAAACTGACCGAAGGGCTACCGTGGCTCAAGTCACTGAGAATTCGAATACCAACGTGAGGAATTTGTCACAGCACACAACACATCACACCCTGCTGTATGATTTGTAGCTGCAGACCAAAGTGCCCATTCTAACCTTGGTCTACCGTCTAAAGTGCGTACAGTGGGCATTTGAGCTTCTGAACTGGACTTAGGAGCGATTGGAAAAAGGTCACCTGGTCCAGTGCGTCCCATTTTCTTGTACCCAGTCAATGTGCACATGATGTAAGTGTGCACCATTTACTTGGGGAAAAGGTGGCACCAGGATGTCCATTGGGAAGAAGACTAGCTGTTGGAGGGAGTGTGATGCTCTGGGAAATATTCTGTTGCAAAACCCAGGATCTGGGAATTCAAGTAGATATCTGTTTGATGGACTGGCTTTGACAGCACGAGGGGACCTGCACAGTATTATGTTGGTGGTTTTAATGTTGTGGCTGATTGGTGTATTGGAGTATAGAAATGCTTAATTTATAGTGAATAAAACCTGATGCAAATGATTTTTTTTGGATGCGATTGGAATATATGAACATGATATATATATATATATATATATGAAAAAACGCTGGTTAAAATGCGTTTTCTTTGGCAGTTTGGGTATTTGCTGGATGAGCACGTTGGATCGAAGTTCGACAATGTTGGGATCAATGCCATGGCAAATCGAGACAAAGCAGGTGAGAGCTGGCATGGGGAGTATGTACATTTCTTAATATGCTGTTGAAATGAGCAGAATGTAATTTCACTGCAGTCAGAACATTGCAGCCTTGCTGCGAGAATTCAAAGGCATTATGAAGTGAATAGAAGGGGGTTACTGACCACGCAAAAATAAAACAAGATGTTCAGGAAAGAGGGGAAAGGCCTGGGCTCTGAGTGGAAGTAGAGGTTGCTTTTGATTTTATTCCATCTGACCTGGGCGCTCCTTGCCGATTGTGCACAGTGCTTAGCACCGCCTAAGGAATGAACAGATGACATTGTTTCACTGCATGTAGAAATGACAGTACGGACAACCTGGCAGCTAGAAGTGAAAGAAGTATATTTTATTCCATTGGCTAGACACTAGCCATAATTTTCTCCCTGAGATCCAGGAGGTCATTTCAGAGTAGGGCTATTGTACATCCGGATGTGCGAATCTTGCTTTCCTGTGATGAGGGTCGTCCTTATTCTGCACGAAGGCATCAGTTCCAGTGGTTCTTTTATTTGAGGCACTTGTGTAGCTCATAATGCACTGTTTTAACGGTCATTGCTTAGGTCTGAACTTCTCCGCTTTGCTGAAACTTGTCGCTCTGAATATTCCGAGCAGAGCCCCGCCCTCCCTTCCTAATCCTTTTTCCTTCGCTCCTCTGCAGGCATCAAACAGCTGAAGTGGGAGGCGGACAGGGACGACTGGATCCGAGGAAGGGACGTCAAAACCCTGCGGAGAAAGAAGGCCATGTTTAAAAAACGACCACGGTTCGGTGCGTTTAAGGGCAGCAAAAAGTTGAAGCCAAAGAAATGACATGGACACCCACAGTCCCACAAAGAGGGCTTTGTTGACCACTTCTTTGGGTCTTCAGTCGCCACACTCTGGTTCCCGTCGCCCCACCGTCCGCTCACCTCTAGGACTTCTTGGCGGACCACGCGTCCCGGTCATGCTCTCGGATCCCGTAGATTCCCGCCCATTCGTTGGACTTGTAATAGACTGAAAGTTGAGGGTGAACGTTGAATATGAGAGGCTGAGACAACACAACGATTTTGTCATTTCACCAGATATGCGTGTCTGAAATTAGGCTTGAGTCAGTAAAAATTCCTGATGGTGTTCATCATGGGAAATCTTAAATGATTACATGCTACTTTTATATTTATATTGCATTAAAAGAACTTTCAAATTAATAACAAATTGAATTTCTTTACGCTCATATGGATAGTCAAGATGCATGACATCGCTGTCACACCTTTAACCGTTTGGGAGATTGAGTATTTTACAGGGATCACCCAGTTTGAGCTAGTTAAGTTACTTGACGTCCTATTTAGGATTTAGGGTGGCACCATGTTACTTTTAAACTACGCAGAATGGTGGGAGTAAGTTCAGAGAAATTCCAAGTGTTTTATGTGCCTCTTACCTTCCAGAACAGATGGGAAGTTTCTGTTCATGGTATGCCTGAAATCTGGGGAAAAATGTATTGAAACGTGTTAATGATGAGGGGGCCGTGGCACCACTTGATGGGTCTTGGACACTCAATGCCTACCTCTGCTTGTGTTCATCTTGTGGAAAAGTAAGTAAGCACCAAACACACCGGCAACTTCTAGAACAATTATCGCTTTGAAGGCTTTCCGAGCAAAAGGTTCCAAGGTCTTGGGGGCCATCTGGGGTAGAAATACACGTGACTTTATTCACTGTTAAATATTCAATTTATATTTACTCCAACGAAACACATGGATCCTCAAATCTGCCCCCCCAATCCGGAATCCTGCCCTCCTTCCGCTCTCTTCCAGGTAATTACACGAACAATCATTACTGTGGACTCATCACATGTGACTCCGAAGTAAAGGGGAGTGGGAAACTGTTCCACAGTTCTTGGCACCCAAGGGCCTGGATTTAGGAAATGGGGAAATGATTCAGATAATTTGAAGAAAACGGCAGCAAAGATGAAAAGCTAGTTTCAAGAAAACTGCAGCAAATGATCAGTTTAACTTTAATGTCCTCAAGGTAAAAATGACACTCCGGAAGCTTCACTGCACTGGAAGTTGCCAAAAGTTGTTATTCCAGATGAAATTTCGGAAACTTCTTAGAGTGACCCAACTATTACTGGAAGTTAGAGCTGAACTTTCTGAAACACGTTTTTATAAAAAGTGGCATACTGCCAGCGGAGAAATATCACGAGTATTTTTAACCTTGAAAAAGGAAGAAATGCAGTTTATAAAACGTGAGGTTGGAAAAGCTTCTTTTAAAGCCAATTTATCGATGAACTATGTACAGGTCATTTTTACATAAAGGATGTTTAGAATGTGAAGTTCTTTGCAGAGGTTTTACCAAAAAGGGTCAGGTGGGGATAGATTATTTTTGACTCGGTGGAAACAAGGCAACACTCTTGATACAAGAAGCTTGGGAATAACTACATTGGACACATGCAAAAATAAAGCACTCCCTTTTAACATGGCATAGGGTGCTGCAGTCAAGTCAGCCTCCACTTCAAAAAACTCGTTCAAGCTAGCCCCCATGTCATTTTGCCGTATGTGTATATTCTGGTCATTATGGTAAGAGCTTGTCCAAACTGACATCAAAATAACAGCAACCTTATGATGAAAGTGATTTCACGTGTATTTACTAAGTCTGATAATAAATAAAAGTAAAATACATGTCAATAAGCACATTAAATAGTATGGATAATATAAAGATAGATTAATCCTGGTAATGAAGCATAAATTACCACCTGCAAACTTTCAGAAAAGATCAAGGCTTGGGAAAATCAATACTTTTTCAGGTCAGTTGAGTAAATAATTAGTGTATGTTACTAACAGAGAAGAAATTTCCAATTCCCAATCTGCACCTAAAATTACAGACTGCTGGGACATTTCCTGTTTCCACAAATGTATTTAACTTCAGAACTATGTTCAATGAGCTCTGATTGAAACTCCCATATACCATTCAAGCAACACTCTGAGGCAGTGTACTATCATGCTGTAGATAAATTAATTTGTGGCAACAGGGAGTTTCCTGAGCTCTAATGTGAAATTAAAGGGAACACAGCAAAAAATGTTTATAGTTCACAGAACTTTGATTTTGGAAGATCACATAAAAATTTCCTGGTGCTATCTGAATGACACTCAGATGTTCGTACCACCATGCTGCAGTGAAATTAGTCTATGACAACAAGGAGACTCCTTGCAATTCTTATTCAAAGTAGAGTGAACACAGCCAAAAATAATACTACAGAGGGCTTTAATATTGTAATACCACATCAAAATGTTCTGATTTTTTTCGGGGTGACAATAGGTGGTGGATAATCATGCTGTGTTTGCATTAGTTTGTGGAAACAGGGAGTTTCCATTTAATTCCAATCTGAATGACACTGAGGTGTTGTATAATAATGATGGAGTGAAAAACAGAAATTTTCCCTCTAATTGAATTGGTGAATGCAATAAGGGACCAATTCCCAACTTTTTGAACATGGAGTTGGGCCCTTATTGAACTCACTGATTCAATTCCAGTCTGAATGTTGAGGGAACACAGCAAAAAATATGACAAATTTAGAGGGTTGTAATTTTGAAACACATCAGAATGTAAAGATACCGTGTGGGTGACACTCGGAGATAGCGCACAATCATGCTGGAGTGAAAATGGCTGTCGCAACAGGGAGTGTCCTTTTAATTCTAAACTGAATTTAGGGGGAATACGGCAAAAATGTGACATTTTATTTTCAAATTCAATGCACTTCTGTCCAGATGCGGGACTTTCAGGCTGTGCTGACGTACCATGATTCTGAAGTGAAATTTTCTTGTGGAAACAGAAGATTTCTCAAGACCAGTCTGCGTTTTCTTTTTTTTTTCTGCTTAGAAGTCAGACTGGTCTTTGTAAATTTATTTCCTGTTATTAGGGTACACTAATAATTCAATCAGCTGATCAGAAAAAGTCATGTTTTTCAACGCTTCATGACACGATATAAACTAATGAGATTGTAACATACCAAAGCAGACATTATGAGCCAATTCTGGGCAGTGTACTGTCCATTATTATTCGTGCTAGTTCGCTGGCTAGATTATTTAAAAATAATAAAAATAAATAAGATCATAATGCAGACAGTCCCTATGCCCGAATTTGGACATAAAATAGGCTTATGATATTTCGTAAATCCATCATTCAACTTGCGGGGACAGTGACTACTTTTTCGGCAGGTTTGGAACTCGGGCGATATATCCTCTACATGTCAAACTGACAACTGCAGAAATAACAACTTATCTAAAAACGTTATTCAAGAGACTTCTACCAAACTTGTCTTACCGTTACGGTTGTCCTTACTCCAATTGGCTTCCGTACTAGGGCAACTCGAGAGGTTCAAACAGTGCATCTCAATCGACAGTCGTATACGAGAAAGTCGTGGGGGAAAAAAGCATTTTGCCAGGTAGGCTACATTGGAGAATGAAGTTGGTGGGAGCCTCCAACCCGTCTCTTCCTAGAGTGACCTCTGAATGAATGAAGTAATCCGGATATGCTGTTGCACCTCTTTTGACTGCTCTTCGACTGCGACAAACTGTCTGCGTGGCTGCCGTTTAATGAACCCTAGCAGAGGGCGCCAACAGCAGGTGTCGCTATAAACAAAATAATATTTACGCCTTAACACGGTCATTTTCTGTCCGTGATTACATTTCCCCCCTTTTTTTTTTTTCTCCCTAGTATGCACGTACGTGTATCTAAATCAGGGCGATTGGTCAAAACATTTGTTAGGCATACCGCAATTCATCTTGCAATTGGAGAAAAGAGGCTCTTGATCTTTCTAGCGTCCATTGTTCGGCCTAAGATAAAATATTAATCATATGAGAGGTGACACCTTTATAGGTGCTGTATTGCGCGAATAATAATAATAATAAAAATATTATTATTATTATTATTAGTAGTAGTAGTAGTAGTAGTAGTAGTAGTAGTAGTAGTAGTATAAACAAGAGCTAATTCGTTTTAGAAAGATAGCGAGCCACGGAAAGAAATTTGGATGCGAATTCAGCGGTGTTTGTAACTAGCAAATCTGTTGTATAAGAAGTCAGCCGTTCTTACAGCAAATTAACGGATGGGTATTCCGCAGCATAACTCTGAGACTGAGTCAATCTTAACAAGTAATTTATTTTTAAATACACTATTATTATTTAGTTTTCCCCCCCTTGTCAATAGCTTAAAAAAAAAACACTCTGCGAGGTGAGATAATTTTACTTTTTCAAGACTGGCTAACCTGTCAACCACATATTAACTTAAATAAAGCTAATATTACAGATTTGTTTAGATGGACATTTTAGGCTGAATAAGTGTCAGCTCTACCATCCCCATACATGAATGTTTCAGGTATTAGACCAAGAAAACAGGCCTTTCAAGAAACGCCCGAGGCAGACGACATCCATCTACACTTACGGGCAGTGGAGAAATCAGGAGAGACCTTGTTTGCTTTTCAGGCTGCATCCATTTCGTTGAGATGATGACGTGAGACCACCCACTACACTTTCCCAGTTGGTCTGTTACTATTTGAAGTTCTTAGACCACAGCTCTGAATCACTCACAAACAAACCATCACACTGCAAGTCATTTTCAATTTGCATTTGGGGGATGATTTCAGCTGTATGTAGTTTGCATTCTGCCTATTTTTCAAAAGCAAAATTCTTTTTTTTTTTTTTAAATTGGTGCTAGGTAACACATGACTTATGAAGGATGACCTTCGTGTGCTGTTAGCGCTGATTCATGTGACCATGCATGCGTGGTATGCCTGCGAAATGTACTTTTCCAACACATTACAAGCATTCACCATGACTGTAAAAACATAATGAGAAGATAAAGAATATAACATTGATCTAGAGCACAATTATACACCATATGTCATTTATAGTCTTACCCGGTACAACTATCTCATTTGTGCCTGGGTGTTGGTGTTAGTCCTGCCTTTGCGTATTGTGGATAATAGGAACACATGGCTGGTGAGTCACTGACAATATAAACTTTCAAAGTTGCGAACTTGTTAATTGTTTGATGCTGAATATTGACATACTTAGAGGCAGTGACTTCACTCAGTGAAAACGTAATGTATGCTCATTATGTGTAGATGAAGAGATGAGTAGGAGATAAGGGAATCTACGAATTTGAATCCACCTACAAAGGGCTTCAAAATGACTGGCACCCCTGACTGGCAATGCATAAACAATGCTTAAAAATATATATTTATACAGAAACTCTAAAAAAGAACAATATTACATATGAACAATACATGTACAATATTGTACAATATTAATGTTCTAATGGAACCAACCAAAATAATTTACTCATTTAATAAAAAATCAATTTCCTCTAAATCAAGGTTTCATAATTGATGGCACACTTAAAGATCATTGTAAATAACATCTCCCAAAATGAAATGAGGCATTAAATTCCACTTATTTAAGTTTTATATAAGTGTTAAGGAATTATATTGAGCCATTCCATCACTTCCGGTTTCAATAGGGCATAAAAATAGGGTAACACACATGCCATTTCACCATGAAGAAAACAAGACAACTGTCAGTTCAAAAGAGGCAGATGGTCATAGGCCTTCATAAATCTGGTGATGGCGACAAGAAGATTCAGGAACGATTGAATAAGCCATTGAGCACTGTCAGGGCAATTATTTAAATATTTCTAAAGATACGGAACTGTTGAAGACCTCAAGAGTAGAGGACACAACTGCATTTGGCCCCCTAGGATACTAAGAGGGATGGTGAGAGAAGCAACAAAATCCTCAAGAATCACTGTGAAGGAATTGCAGGCCTTGGTGGCATCTTGGGGTCACAGCGTTTCAAAAAGCACCATCACGCACCACCCTCATAAACACCGGAACTTTGGAAGGGTTGCTTGAGGGAAGCCTTTTCTGACCAGAAGATATAGAAGACATCTCTGGGAGTTTGCTAAACGTCAGTTAAATTATGACTGGAACAAGGTGCTTAGGTCAGATGAAATCATAATTGCACGTTACGGCCAGATACAGCATTGGCATGTTTAGCATCGAAACAGAGATGCATGCAAGGAGAAGCACCTCATACCCACAGTGAAATATGATGGTGGGTCAATCATGTTTTGGGGCTGTTTTAATTCAAGAGGTCCAGGGGCACCAGTTAAAATTAATGACATAATGAATTCCACCAAGTACCAGGATATTTTGACTGACAATCTGGTTGCCTCCGCCAGAAGGCTGGGACTTGGTCGTAGATGAACATTCCAACAAGGCAATGACTGAAAGCATACCTCAATATCCACACAGAAATGGTTCCGTGACAATAAAATCAACATTCTGTAAAGGCCATCTCAGTCGCCAGACCTCAATCCAACTGAAAATCTGTGGTCTGAGTTGAAGAGGGCCGTTGATGAACGCAAACCTAAGAATGTGAAGGATCTTGAAAGGATTTGCTTGGAAAAATGGTCCAAAATCCCCCCAAATGTGTGCCTCAACCTTGCCAAAAATTACAGGAAAAGACTCCATGCTATTATCCTTGCCAGTGGTGGTTGCACTAAGTACAAAATGAGGGGTGCCAATTATTATGAAATCTTGATTTTGTTGAAATTTAATTTCTAATAACTGATTGTGATGATTTTGGTTGTTTTCACTGAAACATTAATAAAGTATTTTATTCACATTGCTATATTCCGATTCTCTATATTTATACTGTTTATATATTTTTTGTATTGTTTGCGCATTTCCAGTCAGGGGTGCCAGTAATTTTTGTGCCCACTGTAAAGTGGTGTTTCTGAAAATTGCATTGGGCCCAGTAGGAACTTCTCTGACTGGTGCACTTGTGCCATCGACAATCATTGACACAGTCAAAGAATTTTTCCACTTTGTTTGGCATCCTACAGATGAATGGTGCCCTCAGCAAATACTAGTCACCCATCATCTACGCCTAGCCATGTTGGCCCTCTGATTTTTTTTTTTTTTTTTTTTTTTTTTTTTTTTTTAAAAAATGGTTTTTATCTGTGTATATTTTATGGAGAGATTTCCCTATTTGCCAAATTGCCATATGTCCAAGGTCTTTCTCTTTGGGAACACAGGTGAAGTCAAAATGGACTCCCCTTTAAGAGTCCGAATGAAAAGGAAATCCGAATCTTTCCGATTCTCATTGAGTCCTGTGAAATCTCGTAGCCCGTTTGGCTTTGCATGAAGGCCACACACATCCTGTAAATTGGGGTGGAACCTGGGGGTTGGGTGAGCGCAAATGTCTGACAGAAATGGCCATTGAACTCTAAATGCAAGTGGCAATATTTGCTCACCTGAAACACCACTCACACTGGGGTCTGGCTGGCTCAAGGAAGCCCTGCGCAGCTGCCCTGCCACAGAATAAGGGGATCCTCAGGAAGTTTTGGGAGACCACCAACCTCCCCCCCATACCCCTGGCCAGCAGCTGTTTATCATGGAACAGTGGTGTTGCCTTTTATGTGAGACGAGGCCATGTTTGTCCAAAGCTGCAGGAGGCTGATGAGGTGCTAATCTGTTGAGTGGCCCCAGCCATTGGTATCATTCACCATTAGTCTGTTAGCTGTCAGAGCCTGTAAAGCCCTCATTCATTTCCCTCCATGAGAAGCCACAGACCGATCCCTCATATTGGTTACTGATGTTGTTGAGTTAGCAGGGGGCTTCGTCCCCGGTCTAGAGAAAACTTTAAGCCGATGCACGACTCATTGATTCGCTACTGGACCCCATGCCGCTTCTCAGCAAACACTACAAATTGACCTTTTGCATATGTATGTGCACAGGAAGGAAATGGCAGCCAAACTGCTGTAATGTGTTCATCGCAGTATACAGGTTCCCTTCTTTGCATTTTTTTCCCCTTCTTCTTCCTGGATCTAAGCAGGAAACTCAAATTCAAAGCTGAGGGATTCTATTCTGTCCAAAAGGGAGGCGGGACTTGAAAAAAAGTGAATTGGCATCTCAATGCATTGTAGTCTTCTGTCTTATTCATATATAATATACAGTGGGCCCAAAAATTACTGGCACCCTTGATTGGCAATGCACAAATAACACAAAAAAATATAAACAATATAATTATAGAGAAACAGAATATACCAACATGTGTGAAATATGTTATTGATGTTTCGATGGAAACAACCAAAATCATAACAATCATTTAATACAAAATAAATTTCAACAAAATCAAGGTTTCATAATTATTGGCACCCTTCATTTAGCAATGACCTCTGGCAAGGATAATAATTTTTGACAAGGTTAAGGCACACATATGGGGGGATTTTTGACCATTTCTTAAAGCAGATCCTTTCAGGATCCTTCACATTCTTGTGTTTGCAATTATCAACTGCTCTCTTCAACGCAGCCCACAAGTTTTCAACTGGATTAAGGTCTGGCAACTGAGATGGCCATTGTAGAATGTTGATTTTGTTGTCACAGAACCATTTCTGTGTGGATCTCGAGTTATGCTGTGGGTCATTGTCTTGTTGGAAAGTCCACGTTCGGCCAAGTCCCAGTGTTTGGACGGAGGCAACCAGATTCTCAGCCAAATACTTGGGCGGAATTCATTATGCCATCATGTTTAACCAGTGCCCCTGGACCTCTTGAATTAAAACAGTCCCAAAACATCACTGACCCACCATCATATTTCACCGTGGGTATGAGGTGCTTCTTCTTGTATGCATCTCTGTTTCGACGGTAAACATGCTGATGCTGTATCTGACCAAAACGTGCAATTTTGGTCTCATCTGACCTAAGCACCTTGTACCACTCATAATTTAAATGATGCTTGGCAAACTCTAAGTGCTTGCTTCTGTGATTTTATGTCAGAAAAGGCTTTCTTTAGGCAACCTTTTTAAAGAGCCTGTGGATGTGAACGTGGCACCTGATGGTGCTTTTTTGAAACCTGGTGACCCCAATATGTCACCAAGGCCTGCAATTCCTTCACAGTGGTTCTTGGGGATTTTTTTGCTTCTCTCACCATCAGTGGCGGGCGGTGGACAGAGAACAAGGAGGGCGATAAACATGTCTTTAAACTGCTTATTAGTCTTGATCTGTTTTCAGTCAATTTCCCTGGTAATAGACACTTGAACTCTCCCCTCTCAGATGTAGCTAATTGTCTTCATTAAGACGAGAAATCAAATGCTCTAGTTGAACGCAAAAAAGAGTGCATTTAAATCTTTTTCAATTAAACAATCATTACGCACAGGTTTGACGACTTGCTTAGGATGTGACAAAATTTAACGCGGAAAATCCACAGTGGTTTTTTCGTGAAGAGTTGCCCATTAAGGCATGTGAATTAAACATTTTATTGAATTTATTATTCACTCGCCTAAACATTTCATTATAAGGGAAACTAACATGTTGACCAAGAACGATGATTGAAATTGGGTCACTAATCTCATCCGTTTCAAGGGATGTTTTCCGCCCCCCCCCCCCAGTTTTTCGTCCACCGCTCGCTACTGCTCACCATCCTCCTCAGTATCCTGGGGGGCAAAATGCAGTTGCATCCTCTGCCCTTGAGGTTTTCAACAATTCCATATCTTTGGAGTTTTTTGATAATTGCCCTGACGGTGCTCAGTGGCATATTCAATTGTTTGTCAACCTTCTTCTGTCTATGACCAGATTTATGAAGGTCTATGACCATCCGCCTCTTTTGAACTGACAGTTGTTTTGTTTTCTTCATGGTGTTGGATGACAAAGGGATATTGCATGTGTGTTACCTCATTTTTATACCGTAGTAAGACAGGAAGTCATGTAATGGCTCAATGTAGTTCCTTAACACTTAAAAGAAACCAAATAAGTGGAATTGAATGCCTGATTTCATTTTGGAAGATGTTATTAACGATAATCTTTCAGGGTGCCATTAATTGTGAAACCTAAATTTGTAATAAATTAAATTTTCATTAAATCAGTAAATGATTTTGGTTGTTTCCATTGGAACATTAATATCATCCAGTATTGTTCATTTGTTGTTTTTTAGTGTTTCTGTATATATATATTTTTTAAAAGAATTTTTAAAGTATTGTTTGTGCTTTGCCGGTCAGGGATGCCAGTAATTTTGGAGCCCACTGTAAAGTTATAATTCATCTTGTCCTCAAGATTTTTTTGTACACTAGTGTTAGAATGAGACATCATTGTGTCTTTCCTTGTATAACTTTTTAAATTGCCAAAGACATCGTTAATTTCATTGTGAAAATATGCACCAAATGAGCCAAAACATTATGACCACTCACGGATGATGCAGATAATGATCATTGTTGATTATCCCTCAACAGCGGTGCATGCCAAGGCCTGGGAAGGGAAAAATGAGTTCTTGTTGTTGATGTGTCTGATGCAGGTGAAATTAACAGGCGTAAAGACTTGAGGGACTTTGACTAGGTCCAAATTACGTCCTAGTGACTTGGGTTGCATATCTCCAAAACAGAATAGATTGTGGGGTGCTCCCAGTCAGCAGTGTTGAGTGCCTACTGACGGCGTTCCAAGGCAGGACAAACCACAAACCAGCAACAGCCCATTGGACATTGCAGAATTGTACTGCAAAGTACAAACTGGTCAGATTGGCCATACTAACCCCTGTCCACCATCAAAAATGCCTGCAGTGGACACTCAAACATCAGAACCGGACCTCGGAGCAATGGAAGAATGTCCCCTGAGGAGTTGAGTCCCATTTTATTTTGTATTGTTGGGATGGCTGTGCATGAGTGTGCTGGTCAGTTGGGCAAAGATGGCACCAGGATGCACTGCGGGAAGAAGACAAGCTGGTGGAGGGAGTATGATACTCTGGGCAAAGTTCTGTCTTGGAGAACCCTAGATTCTGGAATTCACAAGGGTGTCAATTTACTGCATACTACCTACCTAAACATTGCAGCGCAATATGTTTGAGAATGGTTTGAGGAACATGACGTGGAGTTCAGAAGGTTTGTTCTGGCCCCTGTGTTCCCTTGTATTCAGTTTAGTTCATTAAGTTCTAAGAAGAGATGCTTTGTACCAGATTTAGCTTCAATCTGTAGGCCCTGGGTAGGTAAAAGGTAACAGCAATACACAGAGCATCTATCGTCACACACACACACACATGCACATGCACATGCACGCACGCGCGTGCACACACACACACACACACACACACACACACACACACACACACACACTGTATCGTAATATTCATCAGAAATAGAAATTTGAAATATTAAATACAGGTACCCCAAGCTATATAATAGAACCCTTGTCAAATTAATGTGCACAGGATTGGTTCTTTAAAATCAATCAAGCTCGATTCGATCAATCATCGGTGGGATGAGCTGGAACAACAAATCTTCTCCTGGCTTCACCTCACAACTTCCAAAATCAAAAGGATTTGCTGCCGATGTTCTGGTGCCAGATACCACCGCGCACATTCAGAGTTCTTGTGGAGTCCATGCCATGGTGGGTTGGTGCTGTTTTGGTGGCACTTGTAGGACTAACATCATATTAGGCACACAGTCATAATGTTTTGGCTCATTTAGTGACACAATTTTGAAAGGCTTTCATTTTCATTTAATTTCTCCATACAGACATACATACCACACAGTAATTTTAGTGTATTTACATCCATGTGGAATAAAGCATGTAGAATTACCACCTTTTAAAATTTTGCCATTGTCCATATACTTTAGGACCTCGCTGTGAGTGTAATCCACTGGACAGGTGTGCACACATCATATCCTGCTTTTGATGCACATAGGGGTCTTGCTCATTTTTTGCATCATTTTGCAATACATGAGGGTAAAACCTTGAGATGGTTGGGTAATCATGATTATTCATATTCATTGTTCATGATAATGCATGTCTGTGATAATCACATTCATGTATTCTATAGCATTTCTGTCAAAAATCAATGAACCTCACAGTCTTGTGTAGGTCAGAAGAGTATGAATGATGACAACCAGTGCCTTGTGTCCTGGTATGTGCTCACGCTCAGGTAAAGGCAATTTGACAGACTTGAAATGCTATTATAAGCAACAGCCAACCATGGTTTGAAAGGTAATCATCTCTATGCTATGCGTCAACATTTATAAAATCATCCGGTTGCCATAAAACCATTCAATATGCAAACCCTGCTAATCTTGAAATGTTGAAGGAAATCTTACTCTATATTGTAAACAGGAAGTTATTTTCTGAATGCTCATGTGAAGAAGGTCAGTATTCTGTTCTCAGGGTCTCTCAATCAGTTCACATTCTTTTGATCACTACCTTCAAGAATAGTTAGCCCCTTATTGACGATCAGTCCTTTTTATCCTTCTTTTTAATGCTTTTTCAGCTATTTTGCAGAAAACTTTTCCCACACCTCGTAAAAAGAGCCGAACTCTCAATCACTCCTTTCATTTCTTTTCATTTTCTGGGTAAATTTGCTCCTCATTCCTTTAAAACCTCCCGTCAGCTCCCTCTGTGATCCGTCCAGCCATTTTTTTTTTTACATTATTTGATTATTCTAATCTATTGTTAAATTGGTTACAGTTGTTTTGCATGAGAAGAAGAGCAATGTCATGAAATGGCAGGACCTTGGCAACAAAGTACGCAAAAAACGTTTAGAATTTCATCCCGACAAATTCTTCCTCATTTCAAAAGGCTGGGTTGTGTTTGAGGAAATCCTTAGCCCATTTAAAGTGGTGTTTGTGTCCGAGCACAGTTTCCTTGGAGTAATAACTGTGCTCCACCTCCATTCCACTGAATCGGTCCCTCGTTGTCATTTGGTCCTGCCCCTAGTGTGTGTATTCCCAGTAACGCGGCCCTTTCAGATTCATCTGCAGGTAAACACAGTGTGGCAGGCCGCAAACCTGGAGCCGAGTGCCGTTATCACAGCTGTGGGCAGACAAAGGGCCGAACCAACCGCAGCCCAGCTCTGGAATGTTTACTGTCACTACAGGCTCTTACCAGCAAACATAATTCCATAGCTTTCTGAAGAAAGGACCTCTCACGACTAATTTTGATTTGATGAATTACCAGCTTAACCTCTTGCCCCCTGGGATTTTCCTGAGTGTTGATTGGTGAGATAGGTGGCAAAAACACAAAGTGGGACGATATGTGAATTATTTTTACGCTGTGGAAAAATCCTGCAATGTAACCGAAGCTCAAAGTAACCTATTTCTGCTAACAAATGCTGGGTGTCCAGAGGTAATGCCTTATGCTTCAACTTTTCTCATTTGGACAAAAAAAAAAAACCTTCTCTACGCTTGCTATTTTCATTCACTTGTTCACTTCACTTGTTATCCACAGTCTTTCATGGAAAATATGAGAAAAAAAATTACGGACTTGAAAATATGATACTGTTAATTAATATGACAAGTGAACATTTTTGAGGTTAAATTGCCGAGAAAAGTTGTCCTGGCATTTTGCAGTTTTCATTACGAGTGAGCATTTTCTTGCCAACTAGGACCTTACCAGCCTATTTACAGGTAAAAGTGAGCTATATCAGGGTCACCCTAGTCCACTTATTTTAAAATGTCGCTCAACCTTGATCTCCGCCCCTGTAGATGTTTAAATACTGACTTTTGCTGACTGGGTAAAAAGCAATATCTGCAGGTATTGATTTGAACTTCAAATTAGGAATGGCAAACATCACACTTGCACACACACACACACACACACACACACACACACACACATGCCACACACATGCATGCATGCACACACACACACACACACACACACACACACACACACACACACGCACAAGCTAATGTTTGTACAGCTATACTTGTGAGGACATTGTGTTGACTTAAATTCATTCTTTACAGCCTGTCCCATACCCTAACTGTTACGAAATTATGTCTAACCCTAACCTTAACCAAACTCAAACTGCAACCAGAACCCTAACTTTAACCAGTTAGCTGTAATCTCCCGTAATGGTGTTGAGGACCACAGAAAATGCCCTCACAACCCCAAATGTCCTCACAAAATTGTATTTCTCAAGAGTGGGTTCTCAAGTATAGCTACACGAGTCTGCGCGTGCGCGCGCACACAAACACATGCACACGAACACTCCTCACGATATATATGTACATTCATTTTTCAGCGTAATTTTGGTGTTTCGTGATTTTTATGTTCACTCAATGACCTTTAATATGAACCAACACTGCCAGCAAAAAGTAATGACTTGAGCAGTCAAGTTGCATGAAAACTAATGTGGGTCCTTTTATATTATATTTATTATGTATTTTTTTCAGCTTACATCAAGATGACCCCGCATGCACGGTGTGATTCAAATTGCTGAAGTGGCAATATGAGTTGAGGGCAATGATCCCGAGTTCAACATTGATGAGATCACGGACAGGACAAAATGTTCAGAACACAAGCTACACCGAGAAATTCGTGGATCTTTAAACTAATACGGCGAAGAAAAGACACGTGGAACAAAATAGCAACGCCGAATTTAGTCTGACATAAGCTTTGTCATGCAGCGAGATGCAATGCTTTGTATCTTCAAAGCAGTAAAATGGTAGTCAGATTTACAAAATGCATCTTTGCCAGCGAGGAATGCTTCCAACGTATAGCCTGCTTTCATTTCGTTATTTCCTGATGAATAAGGTTTACATTTTAAAAACACACAGGATAAGTGCATATTCTGCAAACATACCCAGCATTGGAAGTTGCAGTTTTATTTCTACCAGAAGATGGCGCACTCAAATCTAAACCAGTAACATATTTGCGATTGCCATTATTACTCGAGCATAATAAAAAAATAATAATAATAATAATAATAATATAGAGATATTGGAGCGTCTCATTTATTTTCCTCTTTCGACTGGAGGGAGTCCGTTTTATGAAGGTCAGTGCTCCTGAATTGCCCGAGAGCGTGTCATAATGAAATATCCAATTTAATAACCGGCGTTAACAAGACGTACGTCGATCGCTCACAGTCAATAAAACAATCAGCCGGAGGCACATTTTCTCATTTTAAGTTGAACTCGTATTCTACCATTATTACTTTGAAGAAGGCTAAAGAAAAAACAAGTCGGCTGATAGGGAGAAAATAATATGACAGGCCAATTAATGTAGGCATATGATAATATAGTAATCTTCAAAAGAGTATAATTAAATATAACCTACAATATGTACCTATTTATATAAAATATCATCATAAGGTTGAAGCGACGACAAAATGTTTACTGTCGTGTATAGTTTTGTTTGAGCTTGTCTTTCGATGAATATGTGAAATGTATGAAAGATAGCAATATTTATTCCAATATTTGTCAGCATCGATATATTTGTTAACAAGCACACATAAATCCCAACAGCCCGCGCTTGCCGTTTATGCATGTTATCGTGTTTTCAAGTGTGACTACAGCCGCAGAATTTGGTCGTATCGAAGAAAACACAGACCGATGAAAAGGATAACATATTCTGGTAGCGCATTTTCCTCAGGCTTGTATTAAGAAGTCCTATTTTACTAACCTATGGAATTAATTAAAAATTAAGAATATGTGAATGTAATCCCATTATTCTGAACGCGATCGACAGTCGTCATTCCCTCAAAAAAAAAAAAAAAACGGAGACAAAAACATCTTGAAAGAAACGTTTTAATGAATTCTTTTTTTCCTGAGGCAAAACAATAGGACTGAATCGCAACAAATTCCTTTCAAATGGAATTGTTCTTTTTAAGTACTGCAGGTGTACAATAGAGAACCAAACCGAGGAGGCTCGCGGCTAGGTGTGAGCAGATTATTCAAATAGGGAATCGAAGCAGTAGGGATTGGAGGCTCACTTGGCTGAGAGAGCTATAACACTGCATTAACGGGCAGAAGCTAACGTCATTTCAACTCCTGCCATCGTCAGAGGCTTTATAGCGTCTGGTGGCACTGCGGGCTGAAAGATTCACATGAGCCAGTTCTTCAGTTGAAAGCCGACCTAAGAAGTGGAATATCTATACCCCCTTTCTTTTCGAGCGAATTATTTTCTTGAAGATCGACCTCAGAGAAGGTTTTGGGATAATTTCTTCTGCAGCTTTCAGGATGCTGGGAGCAGTTAAAATGGAGGGACACGAACACTCAGACTGGAGCACCTATTACACAGAGCCAGAGGTTGGTAAAGCTTATATATAGATAAATTTTCCGTCTATACAATTCAATATTAGCCCTGAGATAATATTAACTTTGTGATCAAATATTGACTTGAGGCGCCTCCAAATCCTCCTCGATCTCTATACGGCACTATCCTTTCAGAGTTGGCTCATGTAGGCGAGGGGAAACTTCTTTCTTCAGTTGTTAACGACCACTGTATACTTTTCACTTAATTCCCAAATGTGCAGCTGCGTCTCATTTTGACATATATATGCACCGGCAGCCTGCCATCAATGCATTTATTCGCATTCGCTCTGCTTCTCTGTTGTGAGTCTTCCTGTGATTACGGGTTCGTGCTTTTACCCAAAAGCATTATTTTATACGGAACAATTGCGGATAGTGTGATTTCAGTCGCTTGAAAATCTTTGGATAATTGGCGAAGCTATTGCAACTTTATTAAAATAAATTCACAAAATTGATGTATTTTTGAGTATCATACAAGAATGGAGATTAATAGCTATTTGTTTGGAAATCCTAATTGTCATACCGTGAAAGTTTGCAAGGTATTAGTTAGTGATTTTGAGCAGAGCACAGCAGGTTTATTTTTCATTGAACTGAATGCGATTTTAATCAGATCCATCTGTAACTATTTGAAGAAATTAAAGAATAATGAGCCTGGTTGATTAATTTTCGTTGTCTGTACTTTCAGTGTTACACCTCTGTTGGAAATATGAACCCGGGGCTGGGAATGAACTCCATGAATACATACATGAGTATGCCCGGAATGAGTTCTGGCAACATGACGGCCAGCTCAATGAATATGTCCTACGTTAACACGGGAATGAGCCCGTCCGTGACGGGCATGTCACCGGGTGCCGGGGCTATGAATGGCATGGGGGCGGGGATGGCGAGCATGGGCGCCGGGCTTAGCCCCAGTATCAGCCCCATGGCCGCACAACCTCCGCCCATGAACGCATTGAGCTACACCAATATGAACGCTATGAGCCCCATGTATGGACAGTCGAATATTAGATCCCGGGACCCGAAAACGTACCGGAGAAGCTACACTCACGCCAAGCCCCCTTATTCGTACATTTCTCTAATTACCATGGCCATTCAACAGTCGTCCAACAAGATGCTCACGCTGAGTGAGATATACCAGTGGATCATGGACCTTTTCCCGTTTTACCGACAGAACCAGCAACGCTGGCAGAATTCTATCCGCCACTCCTTGTCTTTCAACGACTGTTTTTTAAAAGTGCCAAGATCCCCTGACAAACCGGGCAAAGGTTCATTCTGGACTCTACATCCCGACTCGGGAAACATGTTTGAAAACGGCTGCTATCTCAGGAGGCAAAAGCGATTCAAATGCGAAAAGATGCTCGGTAAAGAGTCCAACAGAAAGACATCGGAGGGAGGATCTAACAGCAGCTCGGAAAGCTGCAATGGACATGATTCGCCACATTCGAATGTATCCTCCAAGGATCCCAAGAGGTCAGCGTCAGATGTTAAATCTAGGCAGGATCTGAGCCCCGAACACGCGGCCTCGCCAGTCTCCCAGGCGCACCACCTGATGTCGCAACACCACTCTGTCCTCGTGCACGACGCTCACCTAAAGCCGGATCACCATTTTTCCTTTAACCACCCGTTCTCTATTAACAATCTCATGTCTTCGGAGCAACAGCACCATAAAATGGACCTAAAAACATACGAGCAGGTGATGCATTACTCTGGGTATGGTTCTGCTATGACAGGTGCACTTTCCATGAGCTCAATGGCAAGCAAAACGGGCTTAGAATCCTCACCAATATCCGCAGACACGTCCTACTACCAAGGTGTGTATTCGAGGCCGATAATGAACTCTTCTTGAATATTCTACAACGGTGGGACTTTACCAAAAATGTGTAAATTTGTAAACTAATAATTTGTGCGCGCTGCAAAGTATTTTTGATGTTTCCCACTGACCCTATAGTTGTCAAGGTTGCTAAACATTTTTGTAAAGGGGTGTTAAAATGTGATATCTGTTGTTTTCATGATCGAATTTTAATACGGACCGAAATTGGGTTATCGTTGTGAAATGAAAATGAAGATACAACGGTAATTACATTTGAGATGCCATTTTGGAAGCTGAAGTTTTCGGACGAGTAACTTATCGTTTGTGTAGGCTATTCTTTATTTATGGCTTGTATTGTGACATTCTTGTAGCTGAAAAAGACATGTATATTAAAGTGTTATCTGGATTGTTTATGAACAAGATCGCCTGCCTTGACTTTTTTCATCGAAATTCATGCAGTAGCTATATGCTTCTGCTATTATTATTATTGTTGTTATTATTATTATTGCTAGTAGTCATAATTGTAGTAGAAGGTGCAGAGGTAACAGAAAATAATAGTATTTTTTTTTTTTTTTTTGTTGGTGGTGACGATAATGACGGTGAGGACTTCGTTGCTATATGGTCAGGAGCCATTTATTAATATTTTATTTTTGAGCTATTATTGGAGTTTTGACTTCAGATGATATTGCCTCTGCCCATAAAATAGGCTATGATTTGCACTCTTGCAATTCAGCACCAATACAGTTCATAAATAATTGTAAAGCTTAACATGAAAGCAAGCCTTTGATAAGGACTCCTGAAAACACGTTAGATTCGTTTTCTTCTACTCACAATTTTTTTTCAAAAGTATAGGTTAACAGATCTTCCATATGCTTATTTCTAATCTTATATAGAACCGATGTATGCATCTCTCCAGATTTATAAGTGTCTACAATGAAAGAAGCCAAGAATGATTTATGCATTTTTTTTATTGTAAGCATCCTTTTAGTATGAACTCAACAAAAGCAGAATTATAGGCTACACATTAAACTAGTAATTACTACGGCTATTACTACTACTAGTACTACTACTACTTGGCTTACAACAACAACAACAACAACATCAACAGCAACAGCTAATAATAACAACAACAACAACAACAACAACAACAACAATAATAATAATAATAATAATAATAATAATAATAATACCACACAGGTAGAAATAACCTAACTTTGCCTGTTAATAAAAATAGTGCCGCAAGATAATCTCATTAAATTGTTAGGGTTCAAATAACAGGCAAGTATACTGCAAAGAAGGTAAGACATCGCCTCCAAAATAAATCAGATTCATAAATATTGTGAATAATCAAACAAGAAACGCAACTGAAAAAAAAACTGCCATTCGTGACATAATTTATTCTAACAGTGCACTCCAAATATAATAAAGACGTCTAAAACGCAATAGCTTGGCCACCCTCACTACAATAATAATAATAATAATAATAATCGTAAATTTAAGTGCTGGAGTTGAAATCTACTATTCTTTCTCATGTTTCTGTATTAGTAGCTTATCGCTGCGTCGGCGAGAAGACATGCCATTTGCGATCAGGGCACAAAATTGATTCTTTTTATTGCAAAAAAAAAAAAAAAAAAAAAGCTTTGCTTTTGCAGAATATTACCTGGACCAATAAAAATTTGACGACAGAAGCGTCGAAAATGTTTCCCTAACCTGCGCCCGGCAATATGGGCCCATTGAATCGAAGAGCCACCCTAGTCACTGATCCGAGTCGATAAGATGGAGTAGGCTCTTCAGATTAACAATACCAAAACGACGACTGTCTCAAGGAGCAACTTTTTTGCACAGTGTAATTGAGGCGTGCGCTGCATGAGGGCGACAGCTGTATTTGCAGTGCAACATGAAAAAAGCAAAACGGTAGCTTATTGAACAATGCCAATGCGCGTGGCTTTAGATAATAACTAAACACCGGCCGGTTATTAAAATGTCTAAATAATAATAAAAATAATAATAAAAATCCGAATCCCAAAGTCAACTGAAAAAGTTGAACGGAGAAACACGCTTCAGTAAATACTGATCAAAAGCTTCACCTCACGATCCGTTCATGTTTGTCATGATGCTCAAAAGCGCTTTTAATGGCGCACTCATCAATGTCTTTGAAGAATGATGATTTCTGAAAGTAGCTCCGCTGTAAAATCTTTGCACTCAGCTAAAGTCAACAACAGCGCAGTTCGAGCGCACATAAATGCTGTGCTAATGACTCCAAACGTCCCAAGAAGCTCCAACACGCTAATGCCGTCGCAGGAACAGGGTTCAGCAACCGTACCGGATGTCATATTTCGAAAAAGTTTGTATATTATTCACTTTTTAAATTCTAAAATGGGCTACATCGATCAACATGCGAATGTAGCATTAGATTTTATTAAGGTATTCGACTGTATTAGATTTGCCTCCAAATGCGCATGCAATTTCCCGTCATCACTTCAACTCGCCTGGTCTATGACACTGTCTACCGCAACACTGGTTGATTTTTCAACTTCATCTTCACGTACATTTCTGGGTTAGTTTGGCCTAGACCTACTTATGATTGAAATGACAGTTATTGCACAAAACAATGATCAATGACTTCTATTTTTGTGTGTGTGCGAATTGGCCACTTAGTGCAGCACTGGAACTCAGCTAGCCAATCACAAAAATCAGCAGGTGCTTCTGGTTCACTTGAAGCCTACTATTCTCTTCATTGCACGAAACAATTTGCGACTCACAGACCTATTATTAGTATTTATTTATTTATTTATTTATAATTTCCTGCTTTTTTGGCACGCGCCGGCACTTTCTCTCGGCAACAAAATGTTTTGGCTACTGTCGACGCACTTTGCTACATCAAAACTTCTTTAACCGAATATATTTCCAATAACAAACCGATTCCTCGAGGGGCATATAGACAAGACAATGGTTTTTAAATGGACTAATTCATTATTTCTCCATTCCATAAAGCAAGCCCTCGGATTTGTCAAATGGCCTAAATGGCCTACTCGTCTTTAATTGAGTGAATTCCCACATGGACTGTTTTATTCAAAATGTTTTTTTTTTTGTTAATGCTTTGTATAACCTCAGACCAGCGTGCTCAAAAGCTAAATTAAACGAAAAGTGGATTTTGACATTTCTGTTCAAGCGTAGCTGGCTAATAAACTCAAATATGAGCACATATTCTGTAGATATTGTTTGTGTCAACCCGCTCACAAGGACTAAATTGAAATTTCGAAAAAATTACATTAGCAGCCAAACTTGCTAAAAGGCTGCATAACATAGGCACACACAGGCAGGGAGACACAAACACACAGAAACACGCGCGCTGCTGAATTTTATATGGGCAGGCCATGGGCGACTGTCAAGGCTGCAAGCGGTTAGGTGTTCTGCTTGCCCTGGTAAAGCATTTAATTAACTTTCTTGCCATTCACCGTACTACTTACATAATTATTGACAAATAAAGCTTCGATTTTCACAAAATATTGATATAGTTCTGGGGACGGCCAGACAACTGCTTTCTTACACCTGCAAAACGGGGTTGAGACACGCTAAAAAAGCAGATTATCACCAACTGGTTTTTAGGATTACCTGGATGGCCTGCGTCGGATATTTGTGCTGGCACGACAAGCAAAGCTTAGCCAACAACCGGCAAAACTCATTCGGCCGACGCATTCATTTTAGATACTGGATGATGTAATTGTTGAGCTGTCAGCCCAGTGTTTTGTCTGTGAACGGCAATTTCTGGATAATTGAGTAAAAAATTGAGTATTTGGCCTGGACTAAATAAGAAGGCCAAGGTCCATATATGATTTTTTCAATTATACGAGGATAGGTCTGAGAGTTTGACCCAAAACTATACAATGCAATTAACTTTTTATTTTTTATTTTATTGCTATCCTTGGTCTGGAAATATGGGAGTACTATTGGATCGTCAAGTCAATAATTTGCCTTCTTGCACGAGCGAAATAGTTAAAGTACAAAAGTAGTTAAACCCGTAAAGTCTGTCGCACTAGCTCTCGATTCTGGTTTAACTTCTAGCGTTTGGAACACCCAAGACGACTGGTCTCCGGGGTGATCGGCAGGGATCAATCTTACAAGCTGTTATTCTGCGCCTGCCTATGGCTGGGGTGTGCCGTTCACACAATCCCGCTTTCACCCGTTTTTCAGCAAACGTGCTCCTAATCCCATATCCAAGCATAGTAAACTGCATCCCATAATATACAAAAGGAAAACTGAGTTAAAATTCAAAGCCGTCCAAATGTCCGCACTGCTGGGCTGCCTTTATTGCTGATGTGGCTCTTTTCAAAAGTGTGATTATTTTCATGAACCAACAGGACGTTTGATCGTTCACAACCGATTGCCTATGGCAAACTTGCAATCCCGACTTATGAATTTAGACGGTCAATTTGTTTTGAAAAAAAAAAAAAAAAAACTCATCAACGCTAAACCCAAAACGAAAACTCAATTGATTAAATCGATCCTGACTCAACGCGAAATGTTATTTTCGGTCAAACACAGGTCAGTAGTCAAAATGCAACTTCTTCTCATTATATAGGCTACTCAAACAAAATAGTGAAGCAGTTATATCAACAATAGGCCTACTTTGAAGTTGTGAAGATCGTCTGAAAGTAAGTCGAACTTATTTAAAAATTAATTCACCCCAACCCTCAAATTCTTTGAATACAGGTTAACAACCCGAAAAAACTTGACATAATAAAATTTACTTCCTAAGCGCTAGAGGGCTAATTGCCCCATTGCCATTATTATTATTATTATTATTATTATTATTATTATTATTATTATTAATAATAATAATAATAATAATACGATGATGATGATGATTTAGAAATAGGTTTACATCAATTTCGGAAATATCAGTCATACTATTTTTCATCTTGCATGATCTAATTGATGTGAAAATCATTTACACTGCTGCAATACAACAGCAGCAGCAGCAACAACAGCAACAACAACAAATAAATACTCGCAAAGCTGAAGGGTCTTTTTATCATCGTCTCGAAATTGACGATGAGAAACCAAATATAAACCAAAATAGTCCAGAATACAATCACAACAACAGCAACAACAATAAACAGTTTTTTTATGAAAAATTGTTAGTTACAAAATGAATATGCCAAGTAATTAGCCTATGCTTTTTTTTTTTACTTTTTGAACTGATATATGTTTTATTACTGGATTTATTTATCAGAAGCTGATTCACTTGGGAGGTATATTTCAAATAAAAAGTCAGAGCACTTTTAAAAGAATTTATCTTTTGAAATAAATAATTGGAAGGTATTTTTGAACAATTGGTTGCAGATATGATAATCGTTGTTTCCAGTTGCAGTCACAGAAAACAATGAAACGACACTACATGGCCACTGAGACTGACTTTTAAGGCCCACTTGAAAAAAGTAGAATGGCTGTGGAAATTTAATTCATGTGATTGAGCAATATGGATAACTACAATTCACTAATAATAATGAAATGAATGGCCAAAATGACTTACAGACTAAATTTTATATAGTATAGCCTGGGTGTTAATTTAACTCCTTACGGTGCACAAGTGGTGCCATTGGTCTTATATGCACTGTAAAAGGTGTTAAATTAACATTCAACGTTTTGTTGTGTGAGCAAGCAGCGTTAGAGTCCACAGTGGCCATTTTTAGCATTTGAAATGCCATGTAAATTCTGAAATATTCTAGGCACTATACTAGGTCAGTGCATCTGAGTTCTAAATTACACTGGAACTTCCAGCGCCATTAGGGGACTTAGCCAATGAAACAGATGCTGATTGGAGTCTGATTGTGATGATTATAGGGCGGTTAATGGCAAGTGTCCCCAATTCTGAAGATAAGAACCGCTGGGATTAGATGGACAACTCAGTGCGCTGAGCATCTCCGCGTTGTACTCATCGATCCTTTCCCTAGTGTACCCACACACCTGCAGATATCTGCGATGGCAATGACTGTTGAACAGCCGCGACTCGGCTCGAACGACTTCACACCTCTCAAAATTTCTGAGATAAAAATTCACTTTAGCCTACATGGTCAATTTCATAAACAGAATCTTTGGCTCGGTGTTAAGCTCATTTCCAATTAAGGTCAATTGGACTGAAAACGACCAAAGCCTAATTAAATAGTAAATAAGATAAAATAAGTCTATAGGGGGGAAAAAAACCGCACTTGATATATCAGAAGAGCTTCCTCTCAGCATTATATATAATGTAAGCAACTGATAAATAATGTAGGCTATAGCCTACATATGGACATCTACATGCTACAAAACTGAATTACCCTTTCTCTTATACCAGAAGAACATGAGATCTGAATGTGGTTATTGAATTATTTTTTGTTGGTGCGTCTTTGCTGCTCCTGACTATAGGATGAGTCGAATGCAGAGGACAAATTACCCCACGGGGATCAATAAAGTGTACCTTTTTTTCTCCTTTTTTTCTCTTTTTTTGGGTGAGTCCAGACTGCGAAGGGTATTTTGTTGTCAAGTAAGATCTGACATAATGATTAAAACTATTCAAATTACAAAGGCGGCGATATAGTTTAAAGCGGGGCTATTATTTAATCCGTTGGTATACCTTGAGAATGGCGGACTTATTTTGATTTGTATGAGGTGCAAGGATTTGAGCCATGACGGGACGATAAAGGCTCTGTACAGTATGAAAATTCGTGGGATTGCATGAGAGTACTGTGAGTATTTCCGAGAGATAAACCACTCTCTCATTCTGCACGTAGTTGCGAGGTCCTGCTTGATGCTAGGGGTGCTGCTGGAAAGAGGCCGTGGAAGTTTGCAGAAAAGTGGCAGTCACTGTAAACTTGTTTTGAACACAGTGGGATGTCTCGGTCATCCGAAAGCAGTCCAACCGAAAACTTGTCAAGTTACCTCATGGACCAAGCTTTTGAGGTATTTCAATCTTTCAAAGTCAGTAATACAGACAAAAATGCTTTAAAAAGAATAGCCTATGCCATTTTATTGCAGATCATATTTAAACAACTGTTTTCATTGACTTGAAAGCGAAAGCAAACAAGGGAAAAATATGCATCAACATCTCCACAGAATGAGCTCCAATATATAGTCTCCTCTGGAAATGTGTGCCTTTAAACCTCCAGTATTTTTCCTCTGATACTATTTCCTTCTCATTACAAAGCAAGCTCATATGAATAACCAACACTGGATTCGTTCGTGTTTATTTTCATGGATATTCGCATATGCTCGATCACTCTACTCTCACCTGATTTATGGAACTTTGAAATTCTGAAGTAAGTGGTTTGAGGAAGTTCAACCTGACTTTCGACAGTAAAAGAGACATGTCTCTTTGCATATAATTGAATTCAAATATGGTGTGAAATAAACCACAGGAAGAAAAAAATCTGAGGAAAAAATAAAGAAGAGCAGAGAACAGGAATGAGAGAAGAGGGGAGGGAATGGGGCTAAAGCCATTCTGACAGACGGGTGTGAAATTCCTGCCTTTCACCCAGTGACAGGTGGGTGTATTGGCCAGGACACTAAGGGACACAATCCCATTAGAATGCTGTGTGTCTACAGCGACCCCATTTCCTCGTATAAACCGTGCGTGAAGAATTATATCATAGCATATAAACACATAAGCAGGCTTCTAGCAATGTCTATGCGCAGTTAAAAAACTGAGCGAGAAAGTTGAAGGCATATAGGCAATGGATTCTCATATCAAGTCGTCAGACAGTGACGCTACCTGACCAAGCGCCGATATAATACGAAAACAGAAGGCTTTTGGCGTCCTTGTTTGACGATAGGGTTAGAGTTTAAGTTAGGGTTAGGGGTTAGGGGGTAGGGTTCGTTTAGAATTGGCATCAAATAAAAACACGCATAGCCTCCTTTTTCGTCGTACATTGAGGTTTGCTCTGGTACCGTCATTATATATTGAACTGGGATGAGAATGGGCTCGCTCGGGCATACTTAAAATACACAAATAATACGCACACTTTACAAATGGTTTTGCAGAGTGCAGCCATGCCCGATAACGCTGTCCTCAAAATGCACCGTCCATTAGACATACTGTGCTGACTGTCTGATAGGTTATGTTCTCAGTATTTATGTCATTAGCTGTCCGATGTTGATGACCTTGTAATGAAAAGCACCCATCTATTCCTATGTAATCTTTCCGACTGTGGGCCCAAAACAGCTCTGTTTCTTCATTTCTCAAAGACCACGAAAACGACACATTTTACTTTTACAAAAAAAAAAAAAAAAAAAGATAGAAATATGTATTTAACCGGGAGGTGTTAACTAAAATACATCAAGAGAAAATTTCACCCACTTACCAACATTGTGAATCAATGCAGTCTACTCAACTTTGCAACCGAAATCAGCGAGGGACAGAGATCAAGCTAAGTCTTGGTCTAAGTTGATTTTGTACAGAAAATCATGCGGTCAGTGAAGACAGACAAAGACATGAAAATGATGACATTTATTTAAAAGTGAGCCAAAAGCTAAATTTGTATTTAAAATTTTGCAACAGCATTTGTCTATGAAGTGTGTTTGGTAAAAAAAAAAAAAAAAAAAAAAAAAAAAAGAAAAAAGAGCTTGCAAACACAAGCAGGTAATAGAAAAGATGACGCGGTCTCTGTAGTGGTGCCGCACATATAAGGCTCGCATTGAGTTCCGGTAAGGAGGGTGGGTTATTGTTACATGCAGACCCCAATGAGTCTGAGATACTGCGGCAGGTAATGGGCATGATCAGCCAATCAGCAGGAGGCTGCATAAAACCTAGATTCTGAGAGATTGACATATTATTGAAAATTAAAATTAAACAATTGTTTGTCTGCGTGTGTGTGTTTATTTTGGTATGGGTGAATGTGTGTGTGTGTGTGTGTGTGTGCGTGCGTGCGTGCATGCGTATATGCGTGTGTGTGTGTGTGTGTGTGTGTTACAGCAAGATGTGTGGAAGAAACGTCCCAGCTCAATTTCTGGGCAGAAATGCATTAGATGCATATTTTAGATGAAATTGCACGGGTTGATCCACAGAGGAATGTCGTGTTAGTCAGTTTCAACAGAGTCTCTGTGCTGTCACCCATGAGGCTTGTATGTTTTCAAATGAAAGATTCTGGAATCTGAGGAAAAATGGACTCAAATCAGAGGATGAAAAATAAAATGGCCTTTTTGTCCATTTGTTTTGTTATTAGAATAATGTAGCTGATGGTAGTAATTAAAAGTTGGCATCTGTCAGTCGACCAGGTGAAAGCGGATACTGTGGATCAAAATACAGTAAAAAGCACCCATAACAATATATGCTGTATATCTTATGTACCTAGTGGCATGTTAAGAATAACTCTTTTTTTTGTGAAACTAGGCCTCATTTTCTTTCTCTTCGCACCATCATGTTTGGGGGCCGAATATGCATCATATCACTTCTCAACATGCGTTGGTAAAAGACCGAATCAAGAACGGCATTTCTACACTAAATCAGAAGCATCATCACTGTCAGCAGATTACTTATTATAATGCAATACCATATACTTTTGGAAAGGTAAGAGTTGAATCATGTCACAGTGCGTAGCACATGAGCATTTTCTAACCATTTAAATGGAAACGAATTGTCTCATCTCAATATAGGTTACATATTAGAAGTGATTTACTGAAATGTTTGTATGTGTTATGTATGCAAAGGATATGTATTATCATATGACTGTTGAAATACAATGTAATAAGCTTAGGCATAGTATGTACACACAGACATTGAAAATAATTCCAGTTTGGACTGATCATCTGATTACGTGACCCGCTAACTGAGAGGACCAAATCTCTGCATCCTCTTCAAAAGAAGAGGATCAAATTGATTGACACTTCATTCAGCCAATTGCCAGTTGAAATTAATAATGCTGGACCACAATGTAAGCGGTCTCGATGGGCTACCCGGGCCAAATCGGGACTCGCCTCACTTAACTGCAGTTTCACGCTCTGCATAATTCCACCTGAAGAAGAGTTAACGAGAAAAGCCGTTTAATTAAAAACCTCAGCACCGTCTGATCCCTGCTCTGTACCACCCCCAATGCTGGGCCAGAGTTAAATGAAATTCCCTCCACGTATGAAGCTGCCATTAAGGCTTTCATTAATTCAGATGGGCTATCTTCGAACAAAATGAATCCTCAATATAATCCCGAACAAATGGCTGTGGCATTTATCAGACGCGGATTGACGCGCGTTGGAAACGTACTCGTTGGGTTTTACACCACCGTCGTGCAGATTACTCTTAAATGTCGGTAAAGCTGAGAAGTCCCCCTTGGATGGCTCCCGCTATGTTGACAGCTCTCCGTGCCAATGGAAGAACATGTACTGTAATTTAATTTTTAGTCAGATAGAGACTGGAGGCCACTGCGAAGAATGCCCCCACGGTGCCCCTCCTCCATCAACACCGATGTACTTGCCATGATTGGATCATCTTGTTTCCCTATTAGCTAAAGAAAGACCAACAATAGAGATGTTGAGTGAACAGCGAGGCCAGCCTGATCAGTCACGGAGATAAAGTTCCCCCGTATCAGGAAGCCCCCATTCTCCATCAACTCCTAACCAACCTTCAACTTACCAACGTATCAAAATGGCCTTTCCTTCATTTTTGACTAAAATAGTGACATAATCAAAACAAATACTAAAATACAGTACTGTGCAAAAGGTACCCAACATTTTTAGAAATGTAAATCTGGCTTTATTTGTTTACTTTTTGTTTTCCACACTGGTGTTTCTGAAGATAAAAAGTATATTTGAAATTCAAAATGTTGATTAAAAAATAGTTTTATAAATAGATTTTTGTGTTTCATTAAAAACAGTTGATACAGATAATATAGTCTTGACAGAGCCCTGATGCCAACATCATCATGGCTGTCCTCAATTCTATACAGGAATAGACGCGAATAAGACAGACTGCAGAGGAACGGTGGCAAGTTTTCCACTCTGCTTGGAACAAGCAAGAAACCAATTATCTCATCAAACCATAACACAACAGGACAGTGTCCTGTTTGTAAATTTTTATGCAAAGCATAGTCACACCAACAATTGATTTAGTTTTTGACAGTTTACAGCTCTGCATAGTACATTTCTCATTAATTAGAAACTTTTAATTTCATTATTTTTGCAAGCATATTTGCCCAACAAAATTGCTTTAAATGTGCCTCAGACTTTTGCAGAGTACTTTACCTTTATATCACCTATTGATTTAGAGGGCCAGTTTCAGCCAGTGTTGTGTTTGGATAAGAAGCCATTTGCCAAAAAAAAAATCTAAACGTAAATAATAAATAGGTATTTTAGACAGCTATCATGATAATGCTCTTAAATATCTACCCAATGTTTGTGTTTGACCTTCTCATTTGCAGATCGTGGAGGTGCGTTTCAGACAGTTAGCTGCATTTTTGGACAACCGTTCAAGGTCAGCCCACAGTTCATCTTTGGCTGCATGCAGGCATTGAAGCCAATGTGTGCAGAAAACATAAATGCAAATCAGTGGCTATGCTGATGCAAACTAGAAAATCATTCAGAACCAACATAGCTGTGAGGCCGATAGTCTGTGGTGGACATACAGCGCAAACGGTATCAGCTTACTTAGTTCCGTACCTAAGGCAAGCTCAAATTGTGCAGTTACTTGAGAATTTTACTTAGATGTTAAGCAATGGTTTAAATACCACTGTTTTGGTCGGCCTGCACGCTGAATGCAGAGACGCTGAATACAGTGTTAGGAACAGATTACAACTGTTTTGTTCGTTTTTTCTGAAATGTTTATGTCCCAACTCTTGGTGAAGGTGTGTATGCGTTCGTTTCTTTGTTTGTGTGTGTGTGCGCGTGTCAATATTGTTAGTTTGGTATCTGGATATGAGTGAGTGCATGTGTATATGCAGGACAGTGCAGTAGGCATCATAAAGTAACACATTTGATCACAGCGTTATTCATGTTCTAAAATAATAGCAATCACCATTTCAAACAAAACAATTATGATTTAAATTTTTTTTCTTGATTTTGCTGGCCAATTATGCACCGGCGTGTTTGTGTGTGTCCGCGTGCATGCACAGGAGTGTATATACTGTATTTATAGGGGATTTTAGAGGATTGAAGATGTGAAAATCTTGAAGGATGTGAATTGGCTTTGAAAGAAGAGGTCAGGGCAACATCGTGCCTATGCTGGCAGCAGGAAAAAAAAAAGAAAAAACCATTACTTTGTTCTAATTAAAAGAGGGAGCAATCAATAGTTTTTCTGCTGGACTGAAATTCAACCAGCCTGTTCCTTCTTAAATAGCATTTCCTGTACATTAGAATAATATTATTAAAAAAGAATAACAGAGTGGTACATATTAACCCTAAGAGCACTAAATGCAGCTATTGTTGCTAAATGATGTAAGATATCAAAATCAAAGCTGTTGAAAACCTATCATGTGGCAACATGTTTAAAAGGGGTCCCGCAGGCTTTTAGCCCTGTATATAGTAAGTGGTTTGTTGTGTAAGCATTCAGTATTGCTTTGCAAACTAATGACCTAATGAATAATGAGGTAAAAAAAATAATAGCCATCAAAACATGTTTTGACAATTAATTTTTTTCTATTTCTCATAAGTAGCCTTTCCTACACTAATGTAGAATTTCATTTGACATATGAAGAGTTTGTTTCCAAAATGCAATAAGTGCCAAATTACAAAAATTGAGATAATACCAAGGAACGATAGCCCTGTGCTTCTTACATGTGGCGCAAAAATCCGTTTCTAGAAATTCATACTATAAGGTGTATTTTTTCATGGTCAAAGTATGTGCTTTTCTATAGAAAAAGCAGATTTACTCACAATGAGTAAAATGGATATATTGCGTTTTGGAAATAAACTCTTCATAAGCACTAGAGCCTGTGAAATCCAGCTCTGGATTGCATGGAGTCATAACCCCTCCGTTGTAGAGCATGCCCTTGTGTTGGACGGTTTCTTCATGGGACCCAAGCGAATGGAAGAATATCTCGGCTAGATACTCTGGTCGTTGTCTTTCAGGGCACGGAGTCATTCCATCGTCTATGTGCATAAATTGCAATGCGGAAAATCATCCTGCAAGTATCAAGTAGCAAATGCTTGTCGATTGCAAAGCATGGGGTCAAATCAAAGGCTTTTCTTGTGTGTATATGTGTACTGTTTCTGTGAGAGTGCATGTTGCTTTTGTGTGTGGATGAGAGTGTGTACCCATGGGTGTGGTTGTACTTGTGTTGCATGTGAGCGTGTGTGTGTCTGTGTATTTGGAAGGAGATGAGAGATGTTACCGTCATGTGTGGGTGCATTTGTGGAAGTGTGCATTTGTGTGTTGATTTAGTGTGTGCACATCAGTGTCTTTGCGCATGCATTGTATGCAATTGTCTGTGTGATGGTGTATTTGGACGGGGGTGAAGGGAGTTATTGTCGTGAATTCGTGCATTTCGTTTGTGGCAGTGTGCATGCATGTGTTGTTTGCATATGTGTGCGCGTGTGCGTGTGTGTGTGGTATGCGAGCAAGTGTCGGTCACTGTATTTGGTAGGGGGTGAGAGGTGTTATCGTCGCATATGCAAGCGTTTGTGAGCGGGTGCATGTGTGTGTTTATTTTGCGAGTGTGCATCAGTGTGGTTACGCATGTGTTGTATGCGAGAGTTTGTGTGTGTCGGTGTATTTGGAAGCAGGTGAGTGGTGTTATCGTTGCATGTGCATGCATTTGGTTTGTGGGAGCGAGCATGTGTGCAATGTTTGCCTGTGTGTGCGTGCGTGTGTTGCGTGCGTGTGTGTGCATGTGTGCGTGTTGTGCGTGAGCATGTGTCTGTCTGTGTATTTGGAAGCGGGCGAGAGGTGCTATCATCGCGTGTGCGTGCATTTGGCTGGTGGGAGTGTGCATGCGTGTGTGCGCATGTATGCAGGCGTGTGTTGTATGTGAGCATGTGTCTGTCTGTGTATTCGGTAGGGGACAGACAGGAGGGCGGGGGGGGGGGGGGGGGGGGGGGTGGTTTGTTATAATCGCTAGGAAACATTTTACTGAACATTTGGTGATAAAGGTGGACTACCCCCGGGATTAAAAGAGATTAATTCAGCATCCTGTCACAAACTCTCCGGTCCTTTGACAGCTTGGAGCCGAGGCAGAAATGCCAGTTCTCCTGGGAACAGAGGGAGATAGCAGGCTCTTTTTCCGGACTGTTTGCTCACCGGCCCTGAGAGCAATCTCCCTTCGCAAAATGAAATGCAGGGACACAGACAATGTGCCGCGGAGAGAATGGGAGAGAATGGGAGACAGGGAATGAGCAGTTTGGCCTGTTTACTCAGCAGAAGGAGAGCTACAATGGAGGGCCAGTGACTTTCCCATGCATCAAGCGCTGCGTCTAAGGCTCGCCTTTTGTTGTGGGGGGTCTCTGTCTGTCCCGGCCTCTCACACACTCTCTCCATCTCCCCATCCCTCTTCATTTCTCCCCTCTCTCTCTCTCTCTTGCTCTCTGCTAAGGGGTAGTGGATAAGTGGCACAGCTGCCCATCACTTTTGATTCCCCTTGATCCCTGCGACAGTTCGGTCCTTCGTCCAACTTAAACATCTGCTCGATGTTTCTGCTCTACTGCATCACCTCTCTGTGCTCTCTCTGGTTTATATACGCTCTGGGTTGCCCGCAGTGCCCTGAAACCTCAGTGGAGTGGATTGATGAAATATTCCTCAAAATTCTGTCTGTGTTCTAGAACATTCTATTGAAGTTGCCGGAAGTGATTTTATTGCAACAGTGTTTGAGTTCTCAGGTAAAAACATTCCTTTGATTGCGTGCTTTTTACATCAGATGAATAAATGTTTTTTTTCAGTGAGGCAGAGGGTTATCACATTATCTCGTCAACAACTATGTCAGCTGCAGTGTTCAGTAATTAAGTGTCAACTACATACATTCTATTAAAATGCAAAAAAAGTACGACTTTATTTTTGGCTAATTTGTAATTATGATTTGTAATCAGTGATTACAGTGAGAGCCATAGTCTCTTTTTTCATTCTTTATTGCTTTAAGATGGCTTGCCAATGTCAATTGCAAACCCAAACACCGGTGTGTGCACGCATACACACTCAAGCGCACACATACACACACACAAGCATACACACACACACACACACACACAAACAAACATTCCTCTTTCCTCTCATTCTTTAACTTCCTCTAAAGCTGATGGATGGTCTATGAACTTTAAAAGCCCCTCGTTCCGCATGGTGTTACAATTGAATGACTGAAATGAGAAATGACCTGGCCCTTAAAATCAGAGTGCCATTCTCACATACAACAGCTAGACACTGGATGCCATATGTGTCCTGTTGAGTGACCTTGTACTGGCTTTAAACCTTTTCCCCAATAACTCTCTCCACCCCACTTTTGCCTGACATAAATGCTAGGCCTGGCCTGACTTTCATGACTGACTCGTTACCTCAACATTCATTAAGATATTGTCACAAAGAGAGCCTGATAAGGAGCTACTTTAAACACAATAGCAGGCTGATTAACAAAGCACAAGAACAGGCCATTAATCCTTATCATGCCTAGAGAAATATCTGCATAATGGGCTTTGAAAGATAGTAGTGTCTGTGTAAAATGACAACCTAGTACATGAGCCGCAAAGACAACAAACTGCAAATTTTATCAGTTACACAGCTGTAAATGATAATTAAAAATGGATTAAAATGAATGTTTTATGTAATAATAATAATAATAATAATAATTTTTCTTATTCTTATTATTATTATGCAAAATAAGATTGCTGTGAAATTTAGCAAAACAAATTCATGGAATTTTTTTTTCAATAAACACAGCCTGACAGATTGGTTCTGAAAGTTTGTACACAATTCTACTGTGGAAATTCACCTGAATGTGCTGTAATGAAATATTTCATGAAAATTCAATCCAATTCATCATCCTTTATTGAAAAATGGAAATGTTTAGTCTGATCAAGTATGGCTAACTGAATTGTTTTTTTACATATCTCTGCCAAAATGAATGATCCTTGTTGACTTCAAACTACTCGCATCATACATTTTTCCTTTTGAACTTATTTGACTGAGTTCAAAGACCTCAAAACATGAGTACAGAGCTTCGACTGCTTGTGTGAATGTGGGTAATTAATACATGACAAAGACTACAGAGTTCATATTTGAATCTGACCAGCTGAAAAACCATCTGATCAGCTGTGTCACTATGGTGGAGGTAATGGTATGACCTTTGGCAGTCTTCTAGATCATCTTCAGATCAGTAGAGAAAACAAGATCCCCCATGAATGATGAGTCAGACATATGCAGAACAAATGCAAAAACATGCATTATATGTATATACACTGCCTGGGCAGAAGAGGTTGCCACTTGGATTTAAATAAGCAAGTACTTAAGACTTGGTTTATTAATGCAGGTATTAACATGTTTCATGTGGCAACAATAATTTAAATCCTAACTGATGTGCAACTTCTCATTTAAACACCTATGTAGAAGGATGTATCCCATGGACATGAAAAAGATGTTTCAGTGTTTCAGAAGGGTAAATTCACTGGCCTGCATCATACTAAGAATGTAATAAGGAGATTGCTGAAAACACTAGCATTGGGTTAAGAGCTGTCCAATGCATTTTTAACCCAATTTGAGGCATTTAGGATGCACTGGAGAAAGGTTTATGGAACAGCTCTACTTTCCCATCATCAAAATAAGATTTCAGCCAAACATAAGCACAACTCTAGAGAGAAACTAGATAACTTGGTCGCCACAGGGACTGAGTCGTGTATCTCCCCGATCCCCATGAGAGATCACTTGCAAATTTTTACAGCCGCAGTGTTACTGTCTTTATTCTTGCTATGACATTAATATGCATCCCTGTACATGTATATATGTGTAAATGTGGCTGAAAATGAGCAGAAAACACAAAATCTGCAAAAAAAATTTTTTCGACAAAATGGCCGCCACTGGCCATATTGGACGTCGGAAATTGCCGAGAATTGATCTTGAGCATTGCCAAATAAACATCTTTGACTATGCAAATTTAGAGAAAAATCCTGTAAACTTTGAAGACTCCTGAGCCTGGAACAGAAAATCTCCGCGGCGGCGGTGGCGACCCCGGAACTAAACCATAATATCTCCTGACTATCGTTGTCGGGGAGATACAATAAATGTTGTGGCATTGGAAAAAGTTGTTGCAACTATGCAGTGGCAAATGCACACCATGATCAAAGCTAAAGGTGCTCCAATGGGACATTTGAGTGTTTTTTTTTTTTTGGCCAGGCAGGGTACATAAATCAGCCACAACATTAAATCCACTGGCCTAATATTGTGTGGGTCCCAAAAAAGCTCCGCAAAGCTGACATTCACTTTAATTCCCAGACCCAGGGTTTCCCAGCAAAACATTTCCAAAAGCATCACACTTCCTCCACCAGTTTGCCCTCTACCCACTGTATCCTGATTCCATCTCTTCCCAGGTAAATGGTGCCCACATACCCAGCTGATGCATATGATGTAAAACGAAATGGGATGCCCTAGACCTGGAGACTTTCTTCAATTGCTCCAAGGTCCAGGTTCGAAGCTTATGTGTCCATGGAAGGTGTTCTTCATGGTGGACTTGGGTTAGACTGGTCTGCAGCTACAAAGCGCTATATGCAGCAGGATGTGATGCACTGTGTGTTGTGACACATTCCTCACGTAAGTATCATTAAAATTCTCTGCGACTAGTAATAGTAGTCCTCTTGTTGGTTGAAACCAGACAGAATGGCCTTTGTTGCAGTAGTGCATTGATGACCTTTAGATGCCCAACACCCTGTTACCAGTTCATGGTTTGTTCCTCCTTGGACCACGGTGGTCCACCAATGCTAACTGGAAGCACCCCACAATCCTTGTTACCTCAGATGAGCCCCTTAGAACAAGAGTGGTCCAACCAATGTTTTTTAATTTTTCATTTAGGACCACAATTGCACTGAGCATTTTTTGCGTTCTTGAAGTGTGGAACATATAACCTGCCTATTGCAAAGTACTGCAACTACACCAAGTTAATCCATTATTTTCTTAAACAGATAGACCACTAAGGAATCATTTTGAGATTGGAACTTAAAAAAGACAAATCTGGAGTTAGACCACTTTGGTTCTCAGGGGCTCAGATATGCTCAAACCTTCTCGGCTGGCCATAATGATTTCGCCCTCGTCAAAGTTGCTCAGGCTCTATTTCTCCGCAAACCAATACATTGACTGTAGAACTGACTGTTTACCGTGAGAGACTTGTCTGCAGTCCTACACATGCTGCCTTGATGAGAGAAAATAATGTTATTTGCGTCATCTGTGAGTGGTTTTAATATTTTGGCTCGTCGGTGCATGAATACATGCACATGATGTGTGTTGCATAACATGGGAGATTTTCAATCATTTGGAGTACTTCATTGCATTTGTAGTAAGCTGAGGTAGATCTTGGTCAAAAGTGAATTAAAACCAGTGAAAAGTTCCATTGAGAACATGTTTCTTTTTTAAAGGACACCCTGGGAGAAATACTAGCGCAGTGTAAAGTGGTGAGGGATAGAGGGAAACAGGGGTAAAGTCGTGGAGCAATTTTGGGGTTAAGGGCCTTGCTCAAAGGTCCAATGGCAGAGTTCTTCCAAACTTCATCTCTCAAGATCAAGTCAGAATCCCAGGCCCCACTGGGGCTCAAAACAGCACGTCTTCAGTTACCAGTCAAGCAACCTCACACTAGGCTACCCTCGCGATTCATGAGTCTGCAGATCTCGCACATCGCAGGAAAACGGAAAAATATCATACACACGCGCGCTTAATTCACCTGGGAGAGAAAGCAGTTTAACCAGAAATATTGTCATCTTGCGATATTTGCATCGGGATGGTGGAAGGAAGACTAGGAAAAAGCCTGGTGTATTTGCTTTGCATAACTTTCCATAGTTTCTATGTTTGCCTCACCACCACATCAAAATAAGGTTTCGCTTATCAATGATATGTTTCTTTAAACGTTTGTTGACTTTGCTACTCTGAAAAGCCATTTGAGTGTTCCCTAGCGCCTTTTGTATCTCATGACATTTTCCATACAAAGCAGTTTCTCAGCAACACTTTTTTAAAGGAAGAGAAAATATTGCACACAATTTATGTACTTAATACTGATGACAAATTGAAAAATAAAAAAAGCCTCCAAGGCACACATTTAATGAGTAACGCTGTTTTCTTTGATTTTTCAAAGGGAATCTGAGCACAAAGAAGTTGAATATGAGACTTTGAATTTATAGCCGGCACTACCAATCTGAAGATTGATAATGGGATTTCCAGAACGTCTGGGATCAGATGGTTTTAGAGGAGTATTGTGAAATAAAAACAGGAGAATAAAAATTATGATTAATATGATTTGAAAGAGCACAATGGAGAGGTATTTTGGCAGTTGCCAAGCTGTGCATTTTAATAAGGTGAACGGTTACTACGCGTTCTTTATGGAAGCAAAAGCAGGCATTCGGCGATTATAAAACATGAAGTGATTGAGTAAAGATGTGGCACACCTTTTCTACATTACTTTGGTTTACTTCCACAATCCGCAGACATGTTGCCCATTAATCTCCCCAGCAAACTCTTGACATATTTGCATAAATATTATTTATTTGTTTTGATCCAACTAATGAATGAAAATAATATACTGTATAATAATAAACAGTCATAGAAAATTACATTGTTTCAGGCTTTCCTACAGAAACAGCCAGAATATACAAACCCCAATTCCAGTGAAGTTGGGACATTGTGGAAAACGTGAATAAAAACAGAATACAATGATTTGCAAATCCTTTTCGACCTATATTCAATTGAGTGCACTACAAAGACAAGATATTTAATGTTCAAACTGATTAACTTTATTGTTTTTTGGAAATATTCACTCATTTTGAATTTTATGCCTGCAACGTGTTCCAAAAAAGCTGGGACTGGGGCAACAAAAGACTGAAAAAGTTACCCAAAAAACACCTGTTTGGAACATTCCACAGGTGAACAGGTTAACTGGAAACAGGTGAGTGTCATGATTAGGTATAAAAGGAGAATCCCTGATAGGCTCAGTCGTTCACAAGCAAGGATGGGGTGAGATTCATCACTTTGTTAACAACTGCGTGAGCAAATAGTCCAACAGTTTAAGAATAACGTTTCTCAATGTGCAATTGCAGGGAATTTAGGGATTTCATCATCTACAGTCCATCATATCATCAAAAGATTCGGAGAATCCGGAGAAATCTCTACACGTAAGTGGCAAGGCCGAAAATCAAAATTGAATGCTCGCAACCGTAGGTCCCACAGGCGGCACTGCATTAAAAACCAACATCATTCTGTAAGGAATATTACCACGTGGGCTCAGGAACACTTCGGAAAACCATTGTCACTAAACACAGTTCGTCGCTACATCTACAAGTGCAAGTTAAAATTCTACCAATGTGCAAAGCGAAAGCCATATATCAACAACACCCAGAAATGCCGCTGGCTTCTCTGAGCCCAAGCCCATCTGAGATGGACTGACGCAGAGAAGAAAAGTGTGCTGTGGTCTGACGAGTCCACATTTCAAAATGTTTTTGGAAATCATGGACTTCTTGTCCTCTGGGCTAAAGAAGAAAAGGACCATCCAGATTGTTATCAGCGCAAAGTTCAAAAGCCAGCATCAGTGATGCTGTGGAGATTTATTAGTGCCCATAGCATTGATAACTTGCACATCTGTGAAGGTAGCATTAATGCCGAAAAGTACATACAGGTTTTGAAGCAACATATGCTTCCATCCATGCAACGTCTTTTTCAGGGACGTCCCTGCTTATTTCAGCAAGACAATGCCAAGCCACATTCTGCACGTGTTACAACAGCGTGGCTTCGTAGTAAAAGAGTACAGGTGATAGACTGGCCTGCCTGCAGTCAAGACCTGTCTCTCATTGAAAATGTGTGGCGAATTATGAAGGGCAAAATTTTACACAACGTCCCAACTTCATTCGAATTGGGCTTTGTAGTACTGCTCGGGCCTATGGAGATTCATTCTATCCAAAATGCATTATTCCTTCATTGTATTCCTCATCTTCAACTTCTTAACTTGCTGTACTCGCCACATAAACGTCAGCCATAAGCCACATAAAATGTTAGTGAACTGTTTGAATTGGTATCACCTCCATGTGTTTCCCTCAAGTAGTATAAAAGTATGTTTCATCAGAGTTCTTGTACATTTGTAGTGTAATGGGATAAACCTTTGAGAATAAATGTATTATGCCACCTTGCAGTCCTGAAGTTATTGGGAAATTTAGTATCAATCATGCAACAAGGCGTCTACCTACCTGTAACTACAAGAATTGCTCAGGAAATCATTTCCATAACCTCAATGCATCTAAATGACATCAGTTCATTTCAACATTGATCTATAGGCCTACCAAGCTTTGTACTCGAACGCTCTCATCCACCAACCAACGGAGTAAAATAGTTTTTGTTGGGAACATTGGGGAGAAATGTTACATTGCAGCAAACATTAAAGCATTGTGGCGATGCCCCTGATGGCTAGAGTTACGGAACTCCTTTATTGCTACTAAGCTCAATATTTTCACCGAATTGTAGAAGGCTTTTTAAAATTATTTATATATGCGCAAATGACAGATCAATAAAACATATCCTTGACATGTTATACACAGGTCAGGACCAGACAACTGTATCTGATTAATTCCACAGGAAATATTATGAAATAACCACGGAATTTGAACTTTGTGAACCCACCCAACTAGTCCCAGCTTTGCCCTGAAAAATGTTCATCAGTCATTGACAGCGATCACTTCATGGGTCTGGCCAAGTCTGCTGGCACTGTTTGATGAACAATCCATCTTGAACCTGTTCATTCAGAAATGGAGACCTTTGCTTGAACCATACATGCTCTTTACTGGCATCTGTGCTTTATTTTGGAGGTTGGCTTAAGCCTGCCTTTTCAACTCTTCCTTAACTCAGGCATTTGAAGCATAGAACTTGTTTCATGGACAAGGTCACTGAGTTTACGTGCTGTGTGAAGCACAATAGCAAGATGCTTTCTTTTTTCTTTTGAGGATTTGTGAGTTGAGGTGAATTATTGGGGTCTCAGAAAGTGCGATAACATGGTAAAACAGGGTTTTAAATGTTTGAAAAGTACCTTGCTGATGGAGTAACACCTAATATTTATTGTATTACTGTATGTAAGATTAATCCCAATTAAATTTAGAAAAACGGCAGAGCAGTCTTTCCCAAAATAGGAAAAAAAAGAGAGATTTGTTTCATACAAAAACAACATCTCTGGGAACAAGATTTTTCATGACAAGTGCCTTTTTTTCAATACATACTTGACACTTACACTCCCACATTTTCTATTCATGTTATGACCACTGAGCCATTTCATGTGGATTTTTGGGTAACTGGAGGAGATATTGGTGGGTATTTACCATTACCATTCACGCAGAAGCTTTAGTTCCCCATCACCTTCAAGTCTGGAGACTGAGATGACCTTTATTAAATAGTAAACAGGCGTAGATTTAGGTAGGGATGTTCGGGATATGTCCTGACCAACTTTCAGACAAAGCAAAAATATCCCAACCAACTTTGGCTCAGTGGGGAAAATGAAAGAAATGCGGAATCGTAAATCTAACATGATCCAGTCTCATGTAATGCTCAGTTTGCAACTTAGTCTAATTCATAGGAAGTCAGTGGTCCAGTTTGAAGTGTCTATCACGGCAACATTCGCGTTACCACACATTAAGATGCTTAAAGGGGCTGTGTCAGTAGCTGGGCATGCGCTCAAGGATGCAACTGTTTGTGAAAAACATGATTTGAGACTGCATAGTGTAACATTTGGTTGTGCAAAAATGTCAAGCATACTTCCAGTCAAGAAAATTTAAAGTGTAATTTCTGGTGCTGCTATACATGTTAATGGCATGAGGTAAATTCTTATTTCCATAACTCAAACTGCCCTTGATCGAAAGAACCTCGGAAATAGCTAACTAACACCGTGGTGTTACATTATTTAGCTGGCTGAGCTAGCTACTCAGACATAACCAATACATCAAGCAACCAACCTAAATGAGCCATCTGACTACAGAGTCCATTACCTCATACAGAAACACAAATTACAGTTTAGCTATAATGTAAACATTGCTACCAGACAAGTCAAATGCAAATTTTACAGCTAGCTAGGTAGATGGCTATCACAGTAAGGTCGTGAGCTAATTGAAATACTGCAATGTGGCCATATGTTAGCAAGGTTGGCTGAGTAAGCAGACTACTTCAAGTGCTAGCTATAGCCAGCTAGACAACGTGGCGAAGGTTATTTGGAGAAATTGAAATAAGCGAACATGGCAAGATAAAACATCATGCAGTTGGAATTTGTGAAATGATCAATACCGGTATGTTGAAGGGACAGTTTGACGCATGGAAACAAGAATTTACCAGCATATAACAACGGCAGCCATTGATGACAAACACCGCATTGCTAGTGCTTGCACAGCACATGCATTTGCGACATTGACATTCAATATTAATATTCAAAACCCCTTTTCACCTATGAAACCCCCAAAATATATTTGTGCCCCCTTTTGAAATCGTTCTGGAAAATAAAAAGCTGTAAAAAGTGGAGGTTGCATATGGAAATGTCTCCGCACTCACCTCTCTCTGCTACGTAACTCCAGTGAGAGCAAATGGCTGTCAAACATGGAATCAGTGCCGTACAAACAGGTCTTTTTGAGGATTTGCCTAGTTGTGAATACTTCCTTCTCAACCCATATCCTTTCGTGTCTGTCTTCCCATGCTTTCCAGGTTTTGAAAGGGTGATTGGGAGAAAGCATCGATCTGCCAATAATGCCCTGTCTCACATTTGATTCCTCAAAGCCATATTTTGGCCTTGGGAAAATTTCTTTCCCATGATATGGCCCACGGAAAAGATAAGTTTTCGACCAAATTGTGCATGCCCAGCTATTGACATAGCTCCTTTAATAGACAGGATTGCGAACTGGCTTGCTAATGTAGCTCTATATCCACGCACTTGGTTTCAACTTCGAGGCTACTAGATTTGAGCAGGTTTCGGGGGTGTGCTGAGATGATTTTCAGCAGTTAGTGAAGGTTGCAGAAAGTGAAAAAAAAATGTAACCATTAGTTGATATTCAAGTACGCGATGACCAGTGGCGGAACAGCTGAAAGAACGGAATATACAAATACACCCAGGCCCACGTGCGATAGGGATTTGTTCAAACTCTGTGGCGAAATGATCATGGTGGCAATCAAAAAGGAAAATATGCACGTAAGATTAATGAATAGCAGGGCTCTATGACGATAAATTGCGCAGCATGCTTTACCATTTTGTTAATGCTTTCGAATAACAAACAAGAGCGACGACAGATCTAAATTTTAGTTGTGGAAAGTAACATTCTTAAGTATTAAAGACATTAATATTTATTAATTATGTAAATATTAAGGGGCCTACATTAGATAATTGAATTGTTCTATTGAAAGTGATGGTGAATTGGCTGCATATTTTCTTTTTATTTTATGGATAATATACATCAATGTGCTTTCTTTTTGTGGAGATGTATAGGAAATGTAATGACCAATGAAATCGACTTCCCTGAAAGCGCGGTCATCAAAGAACAAACACCAAAATAGGAGAGAAAAGAAAGCGAGTGGAAGATGAGGTGAGGGTAATACTGCCTGCAGTAAATTCCTTCTTTTGTCTCTTTGTGCGATGTGCAGCAATAGAGCTCCTGAGGGAAATCAAATGGCCTTACCTTAGCTAGCCATTATGCTATCTAGCTAGCTAGTTAATAAACCTACTCCTGTCCTAGGTTACGTTTCTCTAAAGCGTAGTTGCTAACTAAATTAGCAACTTACATAGTTCGTCCATTCACAGTCAATGATTCCAACCGTGTAAGTTAGCATCTGAGATTTTGGGAAATCCACCCCTGTTGCGTGGGACATTAGTTTAAATGCAGCCGGTGCATGGTTTCCACCGTGACCATTTTGTCAACACAAGACAGTCGGCAACTGAACATGAGCAAGCACCCAGGTTTGGATGAAGATCAAATAGACACTGAATTGGAGATTTAAGAGCTAGGCTCCAAGAATGCATTTAAGAAAGAAAAAATGTGAGTTCTAAGCTTTAAGCAATGAAGTTGGGATGGTCTGAGAATGCCAAATAATGGTCCTTCAAAAAGATTCCTAGTGTTAGAACTGTTATCTAACTTATGTGCAGCAATGTGGGATGTTGGGCTACACAGAAACCAAGCTAAGCATTTCCAAGTCTGATTTGCACAGCCGTTAATTGTGCGGCTAACTAGATCACCAGCTAGCTGGCTAGCTAGCTTGAGAGCTATAGCTAGCTAAAAAATTACTGTATAATGGTTGTTACATTCGCTAATAATACAACATACCATTATTTAATTAAGTAACTGATAAATTGAGAAGAGTATTTAAATTGTTTGGTGTTGCTACACTTAATAATAAATGTTCATAACATAAATAACAGTTGTAAACTTGTATTCAAAAATCAAATCAAAAGTATTTGGATACAAAATAGAAACAAATTTATGAGCATGGCATCTATCTATGAAAATGATGGAGGCACCTCGCTTACCATGATAAAAAAAAAAGAAACACCCATCCGGATAATCCCTGTATACGGAAAAGACAGTATCTGCACTAACATATATGCAAAAAATTTCCCAATTTGTGCGCTATGCGTGCTCGCATTACATACGGGTCCCTACCAACTCTCACATTGAACCCACAGCAAACTTATGGTACGTTCACCAATTCTTGGCTAATTATAGGGACATTTCTCGTTGAAAAAATATTTGTGGGTAGGTTTGAGTTTTCCTTCAGCAGTGTGCAATTTTTAGATATGATGTCTAGTGACTTGCTGGAGTTCATGATTCCACAGCCCTTTCCATCTTAACAGGAATTCTGAATCTTAATTTAGAATAGGATTTTGTAACCAGATGGCTTGAATTTACCTTTTTAGTTACAAATATCAATGGTGGATTTGGAAAAAGATGGAAGAATACCCTTCACATGTCATTATATACCACCATGAAATATGACTGTAGCTCTTCGATGTTACTGGGTTGTTTTGCAACGTCAATGAGATCAGAAACTTCAAGACAGCTGTGAAACATATTTTCATTGATCCAAAATTCATAAAACCATCTTCACTGAATTATCAATGTCCCGACATTTAGCAGTATTTTTATATTTTCACAATTATCTAACTGTTTGACCAACATTTACAAATTTATTCCCAAACTGTTTTCGCTATTACCATAACAAAGCGTTCTCCTTTGGTAAGTGAATGTGTTATGTACCTGTGTGTTTCCTCAGTTATGTCTTGGGAAGTTGCTCACCTCCATAATGTACCCTCATGCAAGCCTTTGTAACACCACTTAATCTTTGCGGAAGTCACTGATAAAAGTACTACAAAACACATAGAATGAAATGCAGCAAGGTCATATCTGAACTTAGACTTTACAAAATAAAAGGTGTGCTACTTGCCCAAGTCACTGGAATTAATATGTGCTTTCACTTCACTGGTAAATGGATGTGAACTATTGGTGAGTGGGTCAATCATATTTGTGTGCACAGACTGGAAAAGGTGTTTGATTTTTATCAAGGTCACATTTGAATCAGATCGATATTCATGCGATTTGGTAATCTGAGAATAGAACACCACGAGTGATAAACAAGGTTTGTCAGACAGTCACTCAGTGGAGGACATTGCCCGGATAGGATTGGTCCGCATATAAATAATGTTCATGTCACTGTCTCTCCTCTGAGGGATTCTCTGTTTATGCTTGACTTCTCGATAGCTTTTGGGCGTGTACTTCTCAGCGCGCGTTCCACAAATGATTGACCCACTACTCCTCTGCACAACTCCCTCCTCTGTTTTGAAAGCGCTGTTTATTCTGGAAGTTTCTGTCATACCTTTCTACCTTTCTGGGTTCTTTCCGCCTATTGGCTGCTGAGACTCCGCAGTTTCTCACTCTCCCTTCAACAGGCATACAAAGCCCTCTTTTGAAAAAAACGTGTGCAAGTTCAGGCAGAAAAAGCACTTCAGTGGACTATGCATACACAAAAAAGTCATCCACACAGGTGTGCTCATCTACTCAACATTTACTCATGCACATGCGCACAGTCACGTACACAAAGATGCACACTCGCACACAAAGAAACACACATGCGTGCGCGCACATACACACACACACGCTTATGTTTGTATAGCTACGCATGTGAAGACACTGCATTGACAAACATTCATTCTGTACAGCCTTTCTCGAAACCCAGTCATAACCAAATTATGCCTAACCCCAACCCAAATCCTAACGCTAACGTAACCCTTGCTGTAACCATAACCCTAATTTTAACCAGTTAGCCCCAGACCTTCGTGATCCTCAGTGAGGACCACCCAAAATGTCCTCACACAAGATGTGGTCTGTCAAGAGTTGGGTTCCACAAGTATAGCTATACAGGCCCGCACGCATGCACACACACTCACAGGAATGAGGCTATGCAGATGTGTGGTTACATGGTGAGGTTAAAAAAAAAAAAAAAAGTTCATTCAGAAAGCCTTGACAGCCATGGTGAGAGAACTGGAGTTTCTGATCCAGGTGATTTTAGCATCCTTTTAATTAAACATAGCAGATGTGACCATGAATGAGATAGATGTGCCTATCAGGATGTATTCTTTCATACCTAGAGAACTGAGCTCTAAGTCAAAAAAGTTTCAGCTGAACTGATATATCTGCACTTATTAGAATTTCAATTATTCTTCAATGTCATGTCTGACAAATTACGGATTAGCAAACCAAATATAGAGATGACTCACATCTATTATGAAAGAGTCATGCCCGTGCTAGTGATGCATCACATTGGCAGGGAGATCTACCATCAATCAAGGACAAGATTGTTTCTTCTGAGTGTGGTTCTGGAGGATACAAGGAGGAAAAGAACGGGCCTTGGAACAGCAAACAGAGTTGATACTCCCATATTAATAATATGTGCGCAATTTAGGCAATTAAATAGTTAATCTGAGGCTCTTCTTTCAGAAAATAGCAATTTCTGTAATGTTGCAGATTTAAAAAAGGTAGCTATTGGTACATTAACCAACTGTTATAATTCATTACAAGTCAATTCACTCAAAGCAGAGGCAGGAGCCACGCTTGGAGGCCAAGAGGAAATGTCCAGGCTCTAAGGCACCTCAGCAACTTTTGAGAAACATTTAGCATGTGTGGACATATATGGCTTCTACAAGTACTGGCCAAGTAGCAACCTCTGGCGCTGAAAAGTGAAGTTAAATGCCAAAAACTGCCATCTCTTGGATGGCCATTTGAGGCTGGATAAAGAAGCGAGTCAATCCCCATTGGCTCCCATGTTACAAAAAGCCCAACTTTACAGCAGAAATAAACATATTTACAGCCTGCTTAAAAAAGTTTTAGTTTTTATAGCTAATTTTACCATCCATGAAAACCATGAGTTATTTTTTATATAACTCACCCCTTTACATTGTATTAAGGCTTAAAGTTCTGCATACTTAAGGGCGTGTCTGCTTTGAGTGACAGGTGGCAATATGGGGATTGCCAATTCCAAGCCAAGATGGAGGACAGTAGACTTCCATTGACTGCGGCTCCGTTAACTAAGCTGAAGTGTCACAACATAAGTTGCACAAGAACATCATTTGCTACTCACTGGAAGGAATAAAGCATAATATTTCCCATGCATTACATTACATTACATTGCAGGTTCTTAGCAGATGCTCTTATCCAGAGCGACGTACAAAAGTGCAAGAGATCAGTACAAAAGTGCAGAGTTCCTAGGAGACAAGTACAATGCAAACAGTAAAAGTGACAGAGAACACATTCAGTTGTTATAGGTCTAGACCAATAGGTAAACACCAAATATACTGATAAAAAAAGACCAAGTAAAGGGGAACAAAATCAAGTAAAGGGCAATAAAATAAAAAAAGGGCAACAAAAACAAGTACAACAAAGCCAAGCACAACAAAATCAAGTAAAAGGGCAACAAAATCAAGCACAACAAAATGAAGTAAAAGGGCAACAAAATTAAGTGCAACAAAGTCAAGTGCAACAAAATGAAGTAAAAGGGCAGCAAAATCAAGTGCAAAAAAAATCAAGCGCAACAAAATCAAGTACAACAAAATTAAGTGCAACAAAGTCAAGCACAACAAAATCAAGTAAAAGGGCAACAAAATCAAGCGCAACAAAATGAAGTAAAAGGGCAACAAAATTAAGTGCAACAAAATGAAGTAAAAGGGCAACAAAATTAAGTGCAACAAAGTCAAGTGCAACAAAATGAAGTAAAAGGGCAGCAAAATCAAGTGCAAAAAAAATCAAGCGCAACAAAATCAAGTACAACAAAATTAAGTGCAACAAAGTCAAGCACAACAAAATCAAGTAAAAGGGCAACAAAATCAAGTAAAGGGCAACAAAATCAAGCGCAACAAAATCAAGTAAAAGGGCAACAAAATCGAGTGCAACAGTCAAGCACAATAAAATCAAGTAAAAGGGCAACAAAATCAAGTGCAACAAAGTCAAGCGCAACAAAATCAAGTAAAAGGGCAACAAAATCGAGTGAAACAGTCAAGCGCAATAAAATCAAGTAAAAAGGCAACAAAATCAAGTGCAACAAAATCAAGTAAAAGGGCAACAAAATCGAGTGCAACTATCAAGCGCAACAAAATCAAGTAAAAGGGCAACAAAATCAAGTGCAACAAAATCAAATAAAAGGGCAACAAAATCAAGTGCAACAAAGTCAAGCGCAATAAAATCAAGTAAAAGGCAACAAAGTCAAGTTCAACAAAATCAAATAAAAGGGCAACAAAATCAAGTGCAACAAAGTCAAGCACAATAAAATCAAGTAAAAGGGCAACAAAATCAAGTGCAACAAAGTCAAGCACAATAAAATCAAGTAAAAGGGCAACAAAGTCAAATGCAACAAAATCAAATAAAAGGGCAACAAAATCAAGTGCAACAAAGTCAAGCACAACAAAATCAAGTGAAAGGGCGACAAAGCAATGTGGGATGTAATGACAGAGGATTCAGGGCAGTGGAGTAGGGGAAAGGTGGAGCCTGAAGAGGTGGGTTTTCGGGTTGCGCTTGAAGGAGCTCAAGGATTCTGATGTTCGGACCTCGATAGGTAGATCATTCCACCAACGAGGAACCAGGACAGACAGCAGCCTTGAGCAGGAAGGGCTGGAGCGGAGAGGGGGTGGAGCCAGGCCACCAGAAGTAGCAGAGCGGAGTGCTCTGGCAGGCGTGTATGGTCTGAACAGTCTCTGGATGTATGCTGGAGCTGTTCCATTGACTCCCTGCAGATAGGGGATGAACCAGGGAACCAGACTAGACTGGTAATTATGCCACAGCTATTATTTTTTTTCTAAGAGACTTAGATTTTCACCCCACCTTGATTGCTGTTCTTCTCAGTCCTCCATCCACAGTGCAGTACTCCCTTTGCCTTTTGATTCACTCAGTTAGTCTGGGATGCATTTCCCCAAAGCACAGATGCTAACTTACATAGCTGGAACAGTTGACTGTGAATGAATGAACTATGTAAGTTTCTAACTTAGTAAGCAACTATGCTTTTTGAAAACACATTGCTGGTCGTTTTACCAGAATAAACTTATTCCATATATTCCACAGAAGTAGGATTTGAAGTCAAATGCCTGCCCCTCAATATCTCAGACGTTACCATTTCCATGTTTTTGTAGTAATTTGTAATACTCCTTTGCATGTGGCCCACTGTGCCTTGGAATATTGTTACACAGTGAGCCAACCACCGCCATTTCCCGACGTTGTGACAGTGTTTGCTCGCTTCAGTGTTTGCTTCACGGATATGAACAGCGTCTGACCTGCCACCTGATGCTACTGGGGGGCCAGGTCATGCGGTACCGGAGTTACAAAATTGGTATATTTTGTATCAGAGCTCCAAAACTAAGTAAGATAGAGTTACAATTTAAATGGCTTTGTGTAGGTCTTCCCTAGTACTTCAAAAAACCAAACAGCCAATGTTGTTCATTTGATTTATTTTGGGTGAAAACGGCAAAAAACAGGTCGGTAATGGAGTTACAAATTTATAATCCGTTACCGAAAAGGTGAAACCATGATTTACAAAAAAAAAAAGATGCTTTCATCTTTCATGAAAGGTAAGCCTGTTCCTCCATACAATGGCTTATGAGAAAGCTTTGGGAAAGTGGTGTGATTTTTGTCTGAAAAAACAGAATGAGTAATATCCATAATCTAGGAAACTTTGACAATGATGTGATTGTTAGTGCCAGATGTGGTGGTTCCAGCATCTGAGCGACAGCTGCTCTCCTGGGATTTTCACATGCAAGAGAGCACCAGCAAGGGTGCAGACTTTCATTTCTGCCACACAGTAACACATCTGATTCTACTAAATGACCCCAAGAGTCTGCTGAGGACTTTGATTAGTAGTACCAGCTTTGTAGGTGACTAGATGGAGTGAAAACCTACTCTAACCAGCCCTTTTTGAATAAGGTTGAAAACCCCTGCTTTAGAATTATGGAGCATGGATTGATAGCCAAACACACCTTGTAGACAACTGTTCTGTGACTGAAAACCAATTGAAAGATGTCATAGGCAGTCTCATCCAAACGACCAGGAAGTTCACAAAAGCTCAAATAGTACCTGTTTACAGCTAATTGTGTGCATGATGGCTTCTCTGAATACACGACCCATTGAACCTTGGAAGTGCATGAACAACAGGAGAAGATCAGACTACATTTTACTTCCGTCAGGAATGAACAGAATGATGAGGCCTTAGTGGCATGGGCATGTGCTGACTACAACTTGATGATTGAAGTTTTGGAAATATTTCTGTTACAAGATGCAAAAGATGAAGTCAGAATCAGCAAACATTTAAAGATTGTTTCGCCCCGTCGACAGCCCAAGTATATCTCCATTCAAACTAAGTCTAAGCTCTGCTCAGTGGACACTCTCAGCAAGATAATACAACATATCATGGTACACATCATCTCAAGCAGGAATCACAAATATGACATCATCTCAATGGCCAGTACAGATTCAGATCTCAGTCCAACAGAGCACAGTTTGGATGCCACGGAGGGCTCACAGGATGGTTGATAATTATCCAAACGAGTCAGCATGAACTGAAGTTAAAGAGCAGCATTTCATGAATTCTATACTGTGAAGAATTCGAGCAGTTCTGGGGACAAGGGAATTTCCGAGATTAGATTGGTGAAGATTTGCTGAATGTCGGTAAGAAAAAAAAAAAAAAACTAATTCAACAAATTAAAGGAAAACCCGAGTCAGTTATCATGTTTACATGGAGAGCAATAATCTGATATTGACCTGATGAAGACAACTGTATGAATATGACACTGCTATGTAAATTGCATGTTCTAATAACCTTAATCAGAGTAAGGTCATGGTCGAAGTAAGGAATAATCGGACTAAGGCATGTGGAGTCCGATTTAATTCACATTTTTGAATTACAGTTTTGACGTGCTGTACACATTAATCGCACTAAAATGTCTTGTTGGGAGTTCTCACAGCATTTTGCAACATATAAGGCAGTCAAATTTTACAATGTAGCCCTAGCTCTTTGTTCCATTACATTATGACCGCTGCTGTAAAAGTCCCAACATTTTTGGAGTGAGAGTGAAACTTACTGGTTCATGTTCTGAAGGAAATTAATATCATGAAGGTTTTGGGTGGGTGAAAACATCGCGATGTAGACATTTTTAAAAAGATTGGTGCCTGTATAAAGGAGGAGGGTTACGCGCATATGTAACATGCGAACAGAAATATGAATGGTATATTCTATAAGCAACTCAAGTAAACACCTTAATCAAAATATTGTCTTACGAGGCCATTTGTGGGATTATTGCTGTCCACGTAAATGTAGTCACTGAGTGGAGAAACACAGATGCTTCCACTCAGGCATGATGCAGGATAAAGTTTTGCTCTCAACATCATATTGTATCATATTTTGTGGCATGTTTAAAATAGACCCAGATGATCTCAATTCTGGATTAAGTTCGCAAGAAGAAAAGATCTGTAACTTTTAATGAGAGCTAATCATTAATTATCGGGGCACGTATGGCAGGAGCTTCAATCACAAAGGCTCAATTGGCTTGTATCTCAATAGAAAAGAGACTTAGTGACATCTGCTTTAAGATTTTTGTTAAAGACTCTATTAAATATGGTCAAGGACAGTGGTAAAAAGCGTATACTTTATGACCATGATCATTGTGGATAGGTGCAATATGTTATGAAAGATAAAAGAGCTACTATTTCTCAGGTAACTGAGCATGTCAATAAAGGATGTGATCAGACCTTCTCACCTAGAACACTTCACATTAATGCAAAGGGTGCTCATCATCAGTGGCATAGCCAGAACTGAAAACTGGATGGGCATAGAGCATCCCTTTACAACAATTATTTATCCTGACTTGCTCTCAGTCATTTTCCCTTGCTAACACACTTTCCAATCGTAAGAATCATCCATTGGCAATTTGAGACACAGCTTCTTTCGTAATGCAATCTAAGGGTGACGAAACGATGAGCTAAATTCCATTCAGAAAAATATACATAAGTAGGCCAATGCTTTATGAAAGGTAAACTGCACTGGAACTTCTGTGCTACCTTTTTGACACACCAGGCAATCTAACCAGCACTTCATGATCGCTTAGGTTGTTTAAATTAAATAAAAGACAGATTTGTAACACCTTTACACTATTTTTAATGAGCCTGATTGAAATGCACGAAATTCTATGTCCAAATGAATGATTGTCATCTTACCCTGGCAAGGGGAACTGGCAACACCTGATAGCGCGGTGTGTTTTCAAAGTGAATGTATTGTTAATAAGGGAAAACGATTGAGAACGAGTCACAGCTAATAATTGTTTTAAAGGGATATTCTTTGCCCACCCAATTTTAAGTTCTGGCTATGCCACTGTTCACTTTTGGCTATGGTGAAATATTTCCATCCTGATGGGATTGGTCTTTTCCTGGTCAACTCAGCCCCATCCCCAGGGACAGGGACATTCAACACTGGTTTTTCCTTTACATAAAGTGAATATGAAGTCGTTACTGAAATTGCAGATTTTTTAAGCGTACAACATAGCAGAAAATATCAACAACAATGTAAATGTCAGACCAATACATGCAGTACATATACATGTACTGACCTTGTTCACCTGTACCTGTTTATGCCATTGCCCAACCTAGTGAATATGAAATATCAGATCACCTCTCAGCAATGCTTACAGGAACAAAGGCAAAAAGGAAAAGGGCCAATTAATCATTAACTGTACTAAAAGCCTGGGCTTTTGTATTCCCATGGTGCCTGCGCTATCTGGCCGGCGTGTGACGTGCCGGCCCCGTTTTCAAGCAGAGGGAGCAAAGCCGGTGAGCAAACACAGGTGCTTCGAAGTCAGCGCCGCTGTCAGGGGCAACCACAAACACGAGCCGCAATGCGCACCCTAAACGAGGCTCTCTGTTTGCCTCCGCTTCCCGGAGATCCCACATTTCAGGCCCGGCCGGCTTTTGCCCCCCGTTTGCAACTATTCACAAAACAAAATGAAAGGAAAGAATGGGGAAAAAAGAGAAAACAGGAGAAGGCAGGGTCAGATAGCCCTGGCTCTTTTGAAACGGCGGAATTTGATGGCCCTAATGCAGTGGAAGTGCAAACCTATTAATGGTGTTCGAAAGTTCGCTTCTGAAAACAAAACAAATTTATTTTTCTCAAGTGGGGCTATTTCCCTGACGCCTCCCTCGATTCAGAGCGCTCAGGAAAATATCGCTGCCACGACCCCCAACACATGCTCGTGACAGGGCGGGTGATTGAAAACCCTACCATCAAGCTGAAACAAACAAATAAACACATAAAGTAATAAAGGAACTTGGATGGTTCCCAGCCTGCTAATTCTGCACATTTATGCCCTCACGATACCCAAAGTGACAAAAAAAGGGAACCAATAAATAATCTCCAGGTCCCAAACCCCACCTCCCTCTTGCCAGCAAGTGTCATTAAAATGTTTATTTAAATTCTCTGCACGGCCAAAATCAGGAAGCCTGTCTATTATTGTTCAAATATTTGAGTCCCTCTACGCTCAAATCCACTGCAATCACGGAGCGGCGGTAAAGTGCTGCATTATCAGTCGAAGGAGCGATAGCTAGCAAATGCCTAAAATTGAAAGGGGTAGGAAATGAAGCAGTAAAATCAGGATGAAAAGGATGTGAGGTACAGGTGGTGGTGAGCAGATAGAGATTTGTCGCTGATATGGCACAGTTTCATTTTAGCTCATTTCTATCAAAGGTGACATATTGCGACACTTGGAAGCCGGAAAAAAATAGCTTGAGCGAGACAAAAACACATTCTGACAATGTGTCAGGGCCTCAATGTATTGAGAGCATTTCCCTCATATGTCTCCTGTAGTAGGACACCAGAACTTGTGCTCCTGGGTCATCTTGGGACTATAATATGCTGATGAAAAATGGCATTTTCCTGATCCATATCATATCCTTTTCTGTTTTGACCTTAAGACAACAGGTTCCAGATCAGCACTCCCACTGAAGGGTGCTTCATAAACATCCAGGTGTGTTGTTCATTTTTTTCTTGCGAATAGGTCAGTCATATTTGCTTGGAAAACAGACCATGATAGATCAAAAGCCTATCTTGAAAAAAAAACAAAAAACAAAAATCACAACATTGTCCACCAATGTAATTAGAAATCTTCCCACAAATACAGTGTATATAGATATTAATTCAACGGAAGATGAGCTGGTCAAAGTCTTTAGATAGCACAGCTGCCAGATACTATCTATGGCCACAGGTTTTTCTGTCCATTGGACATTCAAATGTATACAATAGTGTCTTCAAAGAGCCATTTTCCCTCCTCTGATGCTGGATTTTTGTCTTAACGCCGTTCCCATGCATTTAAGCAGCCAAATCTATTGTAGCACAAGTACTTAGAGGCTTGTGAAAGCTCACTTCAGTATTAAGGTCTAGAGCTCATTCAGTAGTCACATCACAGCCCCAAATCCCTTGTCATCAGAAGCCACGATATACTGTATTGTCTCTAGAGCCAGAAAGACGCTGGCTGGTAACCACAGGGCAGAAAAAAGCACAGGGGCCTACACCAATGCGGCCCTCTCATTGTGTTACTGCAAAAAAAAGACATTAGCAGCGCTATTGTTAAAGGATATGCAGCCATCAAAGCAAGTTTTCAGTTATAACTCCAGGGAGAGCACGAAACCTCAATGAAAATAGTAACACACTTAGTCTTAAAGGCTGTTTGAAGTTTTGCATAAGTCTGAGTGTGCAATGCCAAATCTGAAAAGGGGCTAAATGAAATTTTTGTTGCTAATGTCACATCGAAAAATGAAGCCTATGGCCAATCCATATATGTACACCAGTAATTAACTAGCTCTGGGGTGTATGGTTGTCATGCTATGAAAGCAGACATGATTTCTTCTGGGATCTTCTTCTTGTCCTCAACACTGCTTTGATGAATCAGTTGCACTGTTTGGGCATAAACCGCTCAGGATTCAAATTTAGCGCACGTCTTTATTTCTTAAAATGGCAAGGGCATTATCTGGTCCAGTAACAAGGATTTGTGGCACAAAGTGATCAAAGACCGCTTTGTGAAAAGCTTCAGATGTTACAGATGAGCATTAACTGAGGTGGAGAAGAATGAAAAAGTGAGTGGTGTCAGGAACATAAAACAAAAATAAAGCATGCAATTACAGTGAGCTTCCAGCCAAGACCATTCATGAGCAATACATAAAAGAGGAATATGGTACTTTGAAGTCAGCCATATTGGTATTTTGACCCCACCCAGCACTCATTTCATAATACCTGATAAAGCTACCTTTTCTATGCCCTCCTCACAGAGAAAGGCATGTGATTAGTCATTAGCCTTGCTTGTGCAGTGCTAAACTCAGAACACATTATGACCAGCTGTGATAAAAGGCCAAAAATTCCCTATGACACTGTGGTGGAGATTTCCCTGGTTGGTTGGCAATATTGATGCAATAAAGCTTTACGAATTCCCAAGACAGCCACTGCGCGGAGAAAAGAACCTGTGTGTAATCAAGAGCGGAAACGGATCCATATTGAAGTAATGCTGCATGATTATGTCATTTTTTTTTTTTTTTTTAGGACATATTGTACCATGTAGTATGTCTAGCCTTGGTGTGGCTCTCTGTTTACCATTAAAGATGCAATCGGCCCTCCTGCTGGCATTTTTATATTTTTAATCGGTTTTACTGTTTATGGTACTGTCACACCTTGACGATTTAGCCAGTATATGCCGACATATCAAAATTTCTCTAAAACGTTGTCATACGCTGAACTAACGATGTTTTTTTTCAATTTTGGGCGTATACATAGCGTATTCATAACGAGTTGGACTTATACATAACATATTAGTAACTTATATAGAACATTTCGATAACATAGATAACTTTTACCAACAAATGCTTATGTGTTGCCGGCATTCACAACTTATGCCCAACGATAGTCTAACTTATGCATAGCGCGCGGCAGCGTACCGCCGACGATCACGTGTCATAGCCTATAAAAAGACTGCCGCTTGACGATTCAAATCATAACCGCATCAGACATCGCGGTATCAACATCACCGTCGCGGTACCAACATCACTGTCATGCAGAAGAAAAATTTAAAGAGCCCTGCCAAGAAGTCTCCTGGCAGTGGCTGTGGGCGTGGACGTGGACGCAAGGAGGATCCATCATCACCCACACCCTCACGCTCACCCTCTGATGGAGATGATGCAGGTTCCATCTGCTCACCATGGAGTCTTGAGGAGTACTGACGGGTTCCTCCTGTGAACCCCATTTTTACATACCAATTCCCCTAAACGCTGCCCATACGCCATTATACGGCAGCTGTAAGTTATAAACACATTCAGTACGTTCTGTGGTCATCTGGAACACGTCAAATACATCTACATACGTATTTGTCAAAAATGTTGTGCATGCACAAAATTTTTGGATGACCTCGCCACACGACGACGTATGCCAGCGTGCTACAGAGTGCTCTTAACTTATACAAAACTTACCCATAACTTATTCGACGTACGCCAGCATATTCACCAAAATTTTGATACGTCAGCATACGCTGGCTAAATCGTCAAGGTGTGACAGTACCATTACATCTAAAGATCTCAGTTTTTGCTTGCTGTTGTCCAGTGAGTAATTTGAAGGAAGCCTGTTTGCTTTTAATGCTGCCTTACCTTATCCTACTTTAGCATATTCAGTTCTGCACTAAAGCTAGACCCACCTCAGCACACAGAAACAAGGGCACCATGCCCAGAACACATTTCAGAATGACAAATGCTTTTAAAGGAGCAAGGAGTTGACAAAGGTTTGTATGGTAGGGCCTGGTTTATGATGGAGAAGCAGAGCAACTGGGGGGCTATGCCCACTTGCTACATAGGCAGACGCACCTGATTTTAGTTACTAATCAGCAGTATTCTTTAAAGGGGTATTTCGTATGAAAGTCAGGATTTCCAAGTATTTTGCTGTTTCCATTGAGTAAAACTTCATCAAAATTTATTGGTGATATGAGGAAGACTAATCACTTCCATTCCCCTCTCAAAATGGTGAGGTTCAGTGCAATAACTTGATAAATGCCCATCTCATGTTTCATGCCATCACACAGAATATACTTTCACCATGTACCAATGGTGTGTGCTGGTTAGGATGACGTAAAGCACTTATATTGTTGATACATAAATAAAGAAAAGCAATATTCAAAACCAAGCAAATCTTGAATTCTGTAAAATTAGCACATATAACATTGCACTGAAGCCTTCATTTGTCCGATGACTTATAGGTTCTCTGTTAAGCATTGGCATAGATGGAAAAAGTCACATGGGAGTCATACTTTTACTGCAGACGAACTGAAAAGAGAACTACCAGCCACATGAAATGGGTAGGGTTCTTATTTATGGGCCCTTCAGACTGTCAGATAGAAAACAAGCAAATTCATTTTTTCAAAATTTTATTAATGGAGTGTGCTTTTAAAAGTCTGCCTCCTTTCTCAGTTAGTGGGTGAATCTGATTATGCCATAAGAATTTCTATTTTTTTGATTAAAACTGGCCCGTTCAACTTGAATATTTGAAATAACCTTCTCAAATAAATGTTGAAAAACTGACTGAAGAACATTGTGAATTTTGTTTGTTTTCTGTTTTCATCACAGTGTAATTTCATACCATAAAAATAAAGGGACACATGATAAACATTTTTATAACCCACAAAAATAAAATCCTCTCGTCACTTTTTGTAATTGGTGGGCTATTTTTTTTTGAAAATTTGAATGAATCTACTCAAAATTTGCAACCAGGAGAAGAAAAAGGCGTATTTTCAAGATGGCGCCGTTACCATGGCAACCAACATATTTTTGAGGCCAATTGCATTTTTTTCAGGGTGTCTTTTTGTCCTGTTCATTAATATGGAATACAATAGGAGAAGTAAAATCATATTTTAAAAACAATCTTTGAAGCCCTCTACACTTCCCCCGTTAAAAGATGCTTTTCCCAGGTTCAAGCAGGTGCAGGTGGAGGTGCTATGAGCTCCCAGGCCTGTGGTTATTCTCGTACTCTTGCCCGTCAGCTGGTGCTAGTGATAGATCCTGGGGCGTATTAGAGCGCATTCTTCTCTCTGGCATCCCATGGGTGGTGGCGTAGTGAGTTTTATGCCAAAAAACAAAGCTGTCATGCATCTGCACTGATAAAAAGGCGGAGGGGTAACAGAGATGGATAGGGGCAGGTAGCAGGCTGTGCACATGCGGTTAGCATGCTAGACTTCGTATGAATGATGGGTGGAGTGCGGCAACACGCTTGCGATGACAATGAGTTGAAAGATCACTCTTCAGCCAAGCTGGCAGTGTAGCTAATGTTCTGTCATACAGCTAGCTGAGAATGGCCCTAACTGGGAATGTGTGTGTTTTGTTAGTGCATTTGTATATACTTATCTATAGTATGTGTGTGTTAGTGTGTGTTTGAGTGTGTGCATATGCGCAATTATATTTGAGTGTGTGTTTGTGTGTATGTCTTTACATGCATGTTTTTTTATTCTTTGTGTGACTATCAAAAACATATACCTATATATCTAAATAAATTTGGGATGTGTGGGTTTATCTATTCTCTAGGATAAACCCTAGACTGTCAGTATCATATTTTACAAGGGTGCATGGAAACAGGATTTTACCTGTCATCAGCTGTCGATGTCTATTTAGATGAGACTGCTGGCGAGCGAGTCAGCGGTTCTAGGAAAGGGAGCAGTGCAGGTAGAGGCAGCTGGTCCCACTCACCTGTTTCGCAGGTAAACATGTCCGCTCATCTCCCATCAGCAGCTGTGGAGCCGGGAGGGGTCGAAACAAGGCGCGCGTCTCGCAGCCAAACAAAGGCCCCGAACTGCTGTCTAAGCCTTGCCTGAACTGCTAGCCTGCTCTGTGTTTGTGTGCGATACAGTTCAAGGCAGGTGCCCTTTGTTTTTCTCACTGAAAAGCTTAAAAGCTTCACTTTCCATGGAGTCTGTCCAAGCATGATGGTAGAGAGAGAAAATTAATTTGACTGAAATAACGTGGAAGACAACAATCCGACTACCATGCTTCTTTTTGAATGGAAATGCCAGGTACACCTCACAATGAGTCACATGTGCAGAGGTAAAGGGCTGAAAAGAAACTGAGGACATGGTTGTCATCTCATCAAACCTCAAGGTTAACAGCTCAGGAGATGACCACGATGGTAGTCACATGATATGGACAAGCCAGAGATGGACTTTGACTGGGTATTATTCCACATTTGATCTAAAATGTGAATTAAAACCTAATGCAAGTGTTTGTTTTAGCAAAAAAAAAAAAAAAAACCTTTCAAACAATATTTATGAGTAAAAATATGGAGATGTTGAGTCATCGCCAATGTGAGTCATAGCTGTTGACATGGATGGAAGACAAGAGGTGTAGTACATGACAGGTCATCACCTGTTTCAGTGTCCGGAAGGATAACAAAGCCATTTGGGTTGAATGAATCAATCAATTAACGAGCCTTAATAAAGTCTTATCCAGTGCTCAGTTCTTAATATTTTCAGTATTTTTAATTTGGATAAGTGTATGACCTATACCAAAGGTGAATGAAAAACAGTCAAATGAAATGCTGTCACAAGAATTTTTATTTATGATCTCAAAATCTCCCTCCTGGTCATGATGTAGAGATTTTACAAGCAACAGCCACACATCAAACAAAGTGCTAAGGTCAGTAATTAAACAAAAATAAACACAACCAAAAGTAATAATTAAAAAAAAAGTTAGTTTGGGGACATATTACTCACTGTCAATAACAAGAGATATTATTGACTCCCTTGTTTTGTTGTGATAGATAGAGAATTGGGAGTAGAGAGAACAACAAACTGCAAAAGAGAGATGAATAAACAGAAGTGGTGGTTGATAAATGCTGAAGATAACGGAGGCTGTCTCGGTTAATTGCCGGCGAATGCGTGGAATTAAAACTTTGGTCTGCAGCGCCATTGGCATTAGTGCAGACAGACAACAAAGCCTGATCAGTGAACTGGCTGAGAGGGGACGGTTACACAATGGGAGAATAAACTTTGATGAGAGCTGGGAGATGGCAGGAGCTGCTGGGGCCAGCTGTTTTTAATGGCAGCTAATTCACGGGAGAAGGGTTGCTTCCAGCTGTCTGGTCTGGCCATTCAGGGAGGCACAAAGCCTCCTTTTCATTAGCCACTTCGCTAACCTGTGGTGACCTGCCCTCCAGGCCACGGCAGGGTCTCCGACACGAGGGTGTCATCGCGGGAGATTGAGAGGACGCCTGTTCACTTTGGGAGAGGAGGGGCGCGTGGACATTAGCAGATGTGCTGGTTCGGAATCACACAAGATCTGTCCCCAGGATAGTTAGCATAGACATACAGCAAGGCGACTGAGTCCGACTGACTGAAGTGACGCACACATGCTAAAAAACAGAAGGAAGGTAAGCAGAGGTCAGGTGACACCAGAAGGTACACACAACGACATGCACCGATATGTGCACACACACAAAGACACGCACAATTATGGGATTGTGTAACAAAGTCATGAGACATAATGAAAAATGTAAACATTGATTTCACAAAGTCAGCGGGAGACGTAGTCACTGCGAGGACCCTCCAGACAGATTGAGGAGCTCAGTAGACACTTCAGTTTCTCAGTGAAATGGATTTTTTTTCTCTCCTCTGGGGCTTTTAAACTGACACCGGGAACAAGCACTTCTCATATGGTGGTGTGTGTGTGTGTGTGTGTTCTTGTAAAGTCATGATGATTTACAGTAACTGATCAAGAATTTCTTTGAGGGCAGGATGCATAGCCTAAGAAAATAGCACATGCACACAAATGAATACACATATAGCGACAGACAGAAAGACAGACAGACATGCACGTAAACATGCTCACACACATGCATGCACACACACACACTTTTCACAGTAAGTGCGCTGAATGGTGTCATTATAAGCCACAGGAAGCTTGCATTGGTTCTTCTCGGGTATCTTTATCTGGAGATCTGTATCTCAGCACTGACACAGATTCCAGGCCAGATCTGAGGGAAGTTAACAGCCAAGCAAGACAGAGCAGCACATTACCCAGGCAGCTGTGAACTGAGAGCTATCAGACCAGTCCAGAGGAGCATTTCAGTCACAGCTAAAAGTGGGACCCAATAATAAAAGCAGCTGCAGATTTGCTTGGCCTGAAAAAGGCTATTTTTTTTTGCTGTAGTTTCCCTGCGGCAAAATCTGAAGCTAGCCCTGTAATCCTTTCTCAGCAAATCACATCACAGCAAGTGTGCCTGGCATATCTCAAGTGCACTGTCTCTGCTCCTCTGCTTCCACTATTCTACTGAAACCCTATCATTAAACTGAGAATTATTAATGCAAGAGGATAAATATTTTCTCTGATAAATATTTTACCTTTATGAATGAGCAAATTTACTGGAATTACATTGGATGCATATCTTCTGCAATGGCTACAATTTACTTCTACTTCAAGAATCCGCTTCAGCAAAACTTAATATTTCAAACTTCACTACCGTATAATACTTATGCCAAGTCATGCTGGACGCTGAACTATCTTATGTTTTAGTGCTTTGAGATCATCAGTAAAATTGGTTCTACCACTTCTCCAGCTTAATACATAATGTAGATAAATTGATTGATAGATGGACTAACTTTAAGGAGGTGTTAATTATTTGTGATTTTTTACGTTATTCCAAGTTGTCAATTTGTATAGTTATTGCAAGACTCCAAGGTTAAATGTCGTGGAAGCATGCATTCATTCTTTCTTCTCTACAAATGATTGTGTTTGACAGTTACAGCCATCTAAATAAAAATATCTGCTCTCAATGCAGTACACTTTCTCTATATAGATGCATACAATGTCATACTGCATTACAGTGAATACACTAAATGCCCCTCATTGCCCCAGCCAAGCCTGGTGAAGAAAGAATATGAGACCACTTTTCTCATAGTCCTTTTTTTTTGGAGAAAAGTCTAAATTATAATGTTCACCTGTAATGTATTCCTTTGCAGTCTGTAGCTGACGAAAGCAGGTGAAATCAGAGCTGAAAATGCAGTGTAGCGAAAAAGTATTCACCCCTTCTTGATTCCTTCTATTTTTGCACATTTGTCACACTTAAATGTTTCAGATCATGAAAACAATTTTAATAGATGAAAATGAGCTGAGTAAACATAAAGTGCAGTTTTTTTATGATGATTTTATTTACAAAAGGTAAAAAGTTATCAAATTCTACTTGGCCCTTTGTGAAACAGTAGTTGCTCCCTTAGTTAGTAAATCAACCAGTTTAAAGGATAATTGGGTGCAATTTCACTAGACACAACTATGCATAATTGTGCTAGCCCTGGTGAATCTAAACATCAATTAAATAGAACTTATCTGGCAATATGAAATTGGCAAAAAAAAAAAAAAAGCAGCTCACAATGCAATCAACAGAAATTCAAAAACAGATGAAATACAAAGTCAATGCTATAAACCAGTCTGGAAAGGTGAGAAAAACATTGCTGAGGCTCTGGGACTCCAGTAAACTACATTGACATCCATGATTTACAAACTGAGAAAACTTGGAACAGCAGTAAACCTTCCTAAGGGTGGCCGGCCCACCAAAATTCCTCTAAGAGCGCTTTGACACAAAAGAACCCAGACTAACATCTAAAGAACTGCAGACCGCACTTACTTCTGTCAAGGTCAGTGTTCGCACACTCATGGAATTTGTGGGAGAGCTGCAAGGCAAAGACCACTGCTAACCGAAATGAACACAAAGGCTCTTCTCACTTTTGTCAAAAAACATCTAGATGACCCCCAAGACTTTTTTGGATTGTATTCCACGGATGAGTCGAAAGTGGATCACTGGTTCTGTTACTTGTGGTGTAAAGCTGACACAGCATTCAGCAATATAATCATCATACCAATAGTCAAACACCGAGCTGGTAGCGTGATGGTCTGGGACTGCAATGCTGCTTGAGAACCTGTGCAAATTGTCATGATGGAACCATGAATTCTGCTCTCTACCGGAAAATTCTGAGGGAGAATGTACGACCATCACTTCAAAGCTCAAGCACAATTTAGTGATGCAGCAGGACAATGATCTGGAGCACACAAACAATCCCTCCTCTGAATGGCTCAAAATAAACAACATGAAGGGTTGGGAGTGGCATAGCCAGAGTCCTGACGAAGTTCCTTGAGATGCTGTGGCATGATCTTAAACAGCTCAAGCCATGGTTGAAACCCCCCAGTGTGGCTGAATTAAAACAAGTCTCCAAAGATGAATGGGCCAAAATTCCTCCAAAGCAATGTCAAAGAATCATTGCCAGTTATTGCAAATGTTAGATTACAGTTGTTGCTGCCCAGGGTGGCACAACCAGTTATTATGTTTAGGGGGGCAATTATTTTTCTAACAAAGGCGAAGTAGGTTTTGAATAACTCTTCACCTTCAATAGATGAAATGATCACTTAAAAGCTGCATTATGTGTTTTTATCACATTTTCTTGGTCTTGTATTAAAATGAGTTGGATTATCTGAAGGATTTAAATATGAAAATAAGTGACGTGAAATGAGAAATGCTTAATTTGTTCCGAGGCTGATAAAAAGCATATTTAGTCAGCACTGTAGAAATGTTAAATTTCTGCGTGGAAACACAGACTGACAGAATTAGGCTCCAAGTTTTTCAGTATTTAAAAGGAGATCTGTTCCATCTAAATCTTAAAAGACATCTACCAGTGGATTTTTCCCACACTGATGTCAAACGCATTTTTTTGAACTAGAAGAATTGATTAAGTTTGACGATAACTTGCATATTTATCCTTTATTATGATGCTTACAACAAACAAAATTTTGAAAAATCTGCATTGCTGTCAGGATGGTTTATATCATTCTTCATGCATTCTTTTCTAGAAAGGAAATCTCCTCTCAGTTGTTTATTTTGTGAATTACATTATAGGAAAGCCAATTAATTGGCAAGAATTGCCCGCTCTGGACTGTGAGGATGTTTGTAGAAGTCATATCAGGGCTGTAGCATGATATTAAGGCTTGAGGTTATTGCTATTGACTTTCTGTGTTGTCAGTGATAACTCGACATCTGTGGAAATGGCACAGTTCTATAAAATGTCACCAGCAGTCAACATGGGTATCTGACCCAGAGGCACAGTGTGTGTCCGTTTTCATAAAATCAAGATTTGGAAAAGGTTGGGACGAGGTCCATGGTGTATCTTTGAGGCCTGAGGGATGATGCGATCAAAATGCAAATTGTTTTGACAGAGAATACATTTAAATTTTAGGCAATACTCATGCTATGACTGAATCTATGCTTGTAACAGAGAACCTTTTCATGTTGGGTGAAATTAATTTGAAAATTACTATAACTGTGCATTTTATTGCTTGAAGAAAAACACAGAAAGTGTACAGGCAGGGCAGATATTATGTAATCTATAGGTCACTCTCAGTGATTCTTCAGCTCATTTCTCTATATACTTACACAAGCAAAAGACCCGGTCACCACAATCAAATTTACCCATGTTTGAATACATGTTTGGCTTAACATTTGTTTCAGGCAAACATGGCTGGTCCCTTGGTCTGTCATTGACAGACATCTACAAATACACACTGCTGTGACAGTGACACTGTTTATTAGCCCATACTCCTTGGATTTTGTTTGAGGCCCTTCTTCAAACAGCCAATGAAAATGAAACAGTGCTTCGTTTTTCATTTAATTTCCCTATTTGGTGATGCTATAGTGTATAGCCTCTCGCCAGTTTCCTATCCTCAGCATGTTTGGTGAAGGGGACGTCTGTAAACTTGCTGATGATATCGGGGAAGGATTTCGCAAACAGTAAAGTTACACTGTGGCCGCCATCTGATAATGAAACATCAGTAATGAGCGAAGAGCACTCTGGAAGTCTGGCAAACACGGCGGCGGTCAGATTGCTCCCTTCTGCTGTTTGTAAAACCTTTACGGTTCGTCCTCGGCAGGCGCGGCACGATGCTCATCGGTTTAAGAGAGCCGCGGTAAAACAGCCACGAGCCCATGTAAATACATAGCGGTGAAAGGGAACCGGGTCTGTTGGCTCACACACTGTTGGCGATGTTTTCTCTTCCTAAGGTTTGCACTGGGAACTAATCAGGGGCCTGATAAAGCCCATTGCAAATATGAGAGGGATCGACATCCACCTGTCAAGGTTTACATAGTCCGACCAAGTGTACATATGGACAGAGACCGGGTCTGGCCTGGCCTGAGCTGGGCTGAGAGAGAGAGAGGGTTAGAAAGAGAAAGTTAGAGAGAGAGAGAGAGAGAGAGAGAGAGAGAGAGAGAGAGAGAGAGAGATGACATGTGACACCTGAGAAAGGTGGCTTGATATGTGCATGCATTATAATCTGCTGTCTTATTCACATAAAATGTAAAATGTTACTTTGTGTGATGGCTTTTACCTGAGAGAGAGAAAGGGGCCGAGTTTTAAATTATACCTTAACAATAGTTTGTATCAAGCACAAACACAGATTGCAAAAAAAAAAAAAAAAAAAAAATTAAATTAAAGCAAAATATCCACAAAGATGATTTTCAAATCCTTTAATCTGTTAAAAAAAAGCGTGCCTTCATAATCCCACACACTCTGAAATGCAGTCAAAGTCTCCATTTTGATATAATATTTATACTCTAACAGTATTTGTGCCCTTGCTAGACTCTTAAAAACTAAGAAAGGATAACACCTCTATCCATTTTTTCCTCTCTACTTAGATAAATTGCCATTTTTGCTTGACCAAAGAAGAAGTTCCATAATCAATACGTTTTCTTTTTTCAGAAGAAAAACCAAATAGGAACATCTGTTCGGGGGAGAGAGAGAATGTGTGTGTGTGTGCGTGTGTTTGTTTGAGAGAGAGAGAGAGAGAGAAAGAGAGGAAGTACTGAATTGTATTTTAACAACACCCTTAGTGCACATCTCTTCTCATCACCACTTTCAAAAAAAAAAAAAAAAAAAAAAACGGGTCCAAACGCCCTTCAAGTTTCAACCCTGCACAATAAATGGAAAACAAAATAGCAAACATTCACCAGGCATAAATGGAATTTTGAAATTATTTCAAATAAAAAATCTTGGGCCATACAAGGAGGTTTAATTGCTGGAGAACTGTGCAGCTGATTTTTCCTATTTTATTTGTTTACAAGGATATTGGTGTGGATCCCGCCTTAAATCCTGGATGTTCTGGAAATATTTACTTTTAGCAAACATGGTTGTAAATATTTTACAACTGTTAGTCAATTGGTCAAATTTACTTTGCCCTTGACTCTTTGTATTTTCTTGAAATACCATGTAGCGGTCCATGACACATTTTGGTTGCAAAACACTGTGACAAGCAGTGATACTTTATTGATCATCAGATAAAAAATGTACGATAAGGCAATTAACAGACAAAATGACTGTATATTACTCACCATTGTTTATTTATAAAAATAATCTTGTGTACAGTTTCATTATATCTAAAAAATAGGCAATATCTTGAATATTTTGGTTGCTCTCTTTGAAACCAGGAAATTCGCTTTGTGGAATTTTCCTCTTGGTTTTTTTTCAGATCACAATAGAAGAAGAAGTAACCAGAAATCATATCACATCTGTGGGAACTTCTACAGCTTGCTGGTGTGAACGCATGGAACCTTATGGATCATTGCGGAGGAAGAAAAAAATATGAGTGAGCTCAAAAATTACAATTGTGAATGGCAGTTGATTTTATTTACATAAACCTTTGTTAGATCATTTGTTTCTGTCAGATAAAATACGTGTATTTCTTTTTCAAATATATGTGTATGCACATCTGTGTTTGTGTGTGAGTGTGTGTATGCGTGTCAATTATAGACATACTTCTGGCATTGTTTCAATGCTGTCCCAAGATTTGCTTAGCTTGTAGGAGTATTATTTTGGCAATGATTGTGATAATTATAATGGTCAAGTTTATTGCTATCCCTCCTCCCGCGAAATGCAGAGAATCTTGCTGTGTGTCTCTACACTGGGATTAATGAGGGAACACGATAATGAGAGAGAAAAAGAAAAAAGAGAGAGAAAGATAGAGAGAGAAAACAGCTCTCTGCCAAACACAACAATGACTGAACAATACCCTGCGAAGCCTTCTCATCACCTCCACTGCATGCCACAATTAAAAAAAAAAAAAAAAAACCTCTTCTGGCAATGTTTCAAAACCCTGTTCCTGGAGTACACCTGCCCGGCAAATTTTTTAACTTCCTGATCTGACACTCTCAGTTCAGCTCATTAAGTGCATCAAGCGCATTCCTCACCCTGAAGAAGACGTCGTTTGACGTGAAAACATCAGTCTCCCCTGTTTCGAATTTAAGTTTTTTTTTTTTTTTTTTTCTTCTGAGCTCAAGAGTGTTTCAGTTCTCCTGATTTCAGGCTAGTCCCAGTAAAATGGTCCGGGTAAGGAGTTCTGCTATGCAGTCTGATCGTCCTTGCAGTTAAGCACCTCTCTTTTCCTCTTTTAGTAGCAGGGTTGTAGTGTGTCTGGTACCTTTTTTCATGTCCAGAACTTTGTCAAAAGTGTAGGACTCTGTAGATCCGCAGGTACTTGACCTTGTCATATTGAATGACCGAAGACAGTGGACCTTCTTTCATGACAAACAATTTTGTCCAGTTCCACAAATTTTTATCTGTGACCGCATATAAAATAGCTGAGCGCGTGGAAATCTTTAGGGGGATCCTATTAGTATTCTGGAATAAGCGATCGTTCCTTGAGAAAACAGAGGCTGTGGCAGCTGGGGATCTTACCTTCATGCATACATATGCACATGCTTACAGGCAGACACACACACACACACACACACACACATACACACTCACTCATTCACATAAAGCATGCGTTGAATACAGATCTTGGGCCCAATGGCTTAGCATAGCCCGGTAAGAGAAAATAGGCTCCTATGCATATAAATAAATATGACTCTCGCAGCTACTACCAAGACAGATTGCACAATGGTCATCGCAGTCCACATCTATGAGCAAATCATATAATAAAGACATATGCGCATGATAGGCATGGAAGCACATATCTGGAATTGTAACAAAATTAATCAAATTTTGTATGTTTTGCAGATTTAATTTGTACCTGCATATGACTAAATCATTAGTCATTATTTTCACTCTAAAATAAAGATATGGACCAGATAGTCATTAATAAGTCCTTCAGTTAATCATCACAAAATGAACATCAATCTTTTGAACAGATTCAACTGATCTCACATTGGTCACCATCCACTGAAGCAGTCATGTGCTAACTATTGGATCTGTTATGCTGCGAAATTGACACAGTGATCCCTCTTCCTTCGACATGCACGGGACCTTCTGGCTGCAGCAGAAAAGCCTGGGTGGCCACAGCTACCGAACACACCCTCCCCTTTAGGCCTACACCAGAAAGAGTTCATTTACAGAAGTAAGTCAGCTATAGCAACGCTCCCCGCTACTTTTAATCTCAAGCAAACAGACCTGTCTGTTCAAATAAGACATAAATAAAAGTAAATTCAGTTTAATGTCAGCGATATATCGCCTGAGAAATGCATGACTGATGAACACACAATGCGATGAAGACAGCGTGCTGCCTAGGTATGGCTTCCCACACCTACGTCCAAAACCAACACTGTTTATCACACTCTGTTTGAAACCTGTTTATATGACATGAGTTCGGCCTCTTTCAAGACAGTTTACCTGGCACACAAGTAACCTGGGTTACCTTTTACACCTGCATTTAAAGTTGTACTATAACCAATATGATAATTCTCATAGGCGAGATTTGTATTTTCGAGGTGTTCTGGTCTGAACTATTCACAGGCTTAGCTATTTTGAATATCATGAGGAATGATTGGACAGGTAAGATCATACAATGTAGATCAAGAAATATCAATCAGTATTGATCATATTCACTACAGAATACGTGATATCAGGTGGCAGGCTATTTTGTAAACAAATTTCCGTATCAGCATTTGACTCAGTTCTGAGTGATCCTGTGGCAGTAAACAGAACAGGCTGGATCGCCCATTTTTCCACTGTTTGCTTGGTAGGTTTAGCGCCAATTCTTAAAAAAACAAAACATCACGGAGAGTATAGCGTGTGATGGAACAGGCTGCCTGACTTGCATCTGGAGAAATAAAGTACTGGATAACTCCAAGAAAGCCCTTAACCAAATCTATTCCAGAGGCTTCAAAGGGTGGTAGGGGGCATCCGCCTGGAGGATGAACAAACTAGGACTTTATTCATTTATTTATCTATTTTAACCTTTATTCCATCCATATATTATCTAAGCCTCTTACTTCTAGTCTGGGTCATGAAAGGCTTGAGCATATCCCAGCATTCCATGAGTGAAAGGCAGGAACACACCCAGGATCATTTGCTAATCCACTGCAGCTTTGGGATACATCGTATTCCTCATTGGGTAATTACGATGTAGGATGTCTTGGATTTTATAGAACTCTCTGGGGATAATAATGTAATGTGTCATGAAGACAGAGCTGCACCTGCAGGTGATGTTGCTTACGCGTAGTTGCATGCGAGTGACTCTCTTTGTGTTCATAGGGAGGTAATAGGGACACTCTGTACCAATACAAATAATTGTTCACTAATAGAGGAAACCGAGGACACAAGTGTGTTTGGTAAAATAAAAATGGTTTCATTCTTAGTAAGAATACCTTCGTCTCCAGTGATGAACATAAACTCTTCTTTTCCCTCCGGAATTTGATATCAGTGTGAATTCAGGCCAGAATTGATAATACAAACATTAAAATGATGCAGTGTAAATGTTTTGAGTCATATAACGTCTGAATACAAAAAAAAAGAAAAAAGTTCAGTTCTGTGAATTGTACGAGGTTTGGCGATAGAGAGTACTTTTGCAATTTTGTTGACAGCAAACAGTAAAGCTGCTGACTCCGGTTACATGGCCGTGTATCAATGCACTCGGTTGCTGGAATCAAGCATGAGGATTGCTTTCATTCATCCGCTCCATGTGTATTTATTTTACCGAGCCACTCTAGGCTTTGTGATTGCTGAGACATCTGCAAACACACTGAGTGCACTTGAGCAGAATCTCATTGCATGCCTCTCAGAAATCATTGCCATCTGTAGAGAGCAGCAAAACAACGAAAGCCGCACCTTCAGTAACAGTGCCTCTCGTGCTCTCAGGCAAAGGGCAGCCCGGGGCAACATCGACGCAGGCACAAATTACAGCTATGCACTGTTTATATATAGTGATATGTAGTTTGATTTAAAAAAATGAGGCAAGTGCGCTACAAATTCTTGTATGTATTCACACGATGTTCAGCGTTATGAGAATTTGCTTCAGTGATTATAACTTTGCTTATGACACCCAAATGAATTAATTTTCCTTTTCCTTCGGTTTAAGCAAAATAAAATCATTTTCATGATAGGAACTCCTGGATGCGACTGTGCACTTTGAACTGTACAGTTTTGAATGAGCTCAAACGGGGTAGGCTACTTTAAATTCTAATGGAGTTACCTGTGGTCTCAATTGGACTCATATAAACTACTCTATATAATGTTAATTGTGGACATACGGTATATTGAGTAAAGTCCAAATACTTCAATTGCAATTGTGGACACGTGGTCCCCTATTGATTATGATAGTGTCTATATTAGTGTTGAATTAACACTGGTATTCCCTTATTTAGAGAACAAATACACACTGGGCAGAGCATCAAGCTTTGCATACATAGAACCGGATGGATGGCCTACTCATTAAGAATTACTGGGTGAAACATTAAACTAGACTCTGAGAAAGACTACAAGCCTTTCACTTGGATTGGAATTGAGCACTGTAAAATAGCACAATAATTATATGACAAAAATGGTATATGACAATTACTGTAAATTTAAGGTGAACATGCCTTTTTTCCTATAGTTTATGAACATCATATTTTTCAGTATTTTGTCATCATCACAAGTCCATTCCCAGTATTCACATGCAACAGCATAGAAATGACAAAGTGCAAGAGATGACAGTTATTCTATTATGGACAACAAACTCAGGGATGTAAACATCCTGATGTCTGAGTCAATTAGAGGCTAGCACATTTCATCACTGAGTGTTAAACTATTTACTATTAAAAGAGTGGACTCAATTTGGCCATACTATTACACCAGACATGATGGGCTCAGGTGCACCATTGATTATACAATTTAAGATGCTTAACTGAGGAGAACAACATATTTTAAAAAGGCCCAATTGCTCGTGTTGCCATTTGACGTGGTAAGATCATGATTTATTGTGTATATGGCCAACTGTGATTCTGCTTTATGTTGTTTATAGCCATTAGCAGCTCACACGAGGTTAACAGAACGTGTCAATTTATGAAATTTGTCTCTATTTGTTTTTCCTCTTTTTTGCATTGTATCAATGCACTTAGTGGCCACTTTATTGGGAACATCCTTCTAATCCCCCCCAAACACACACACACACACACACAGGCACACAACATGAATTAAAAAAGGTCTTGGAAAAATTCCTTAAAGACTCTGGTTGTTGTCAAAACAGTTGCTGCAAATTCGTCAGCCAGACACTCATGCGAATCTGCCATTCCATCGCATCCCAAAGGTGATCTACTGGCGTGAGATTTCGTGACATGTGGGACCTCCAGAGTGCAAAGAACTCATTATCAAGTTTGTAGAACCAGCTTGCGATCGCATGTGTTGTTTGACGACTCATCATCTTATTAAGAAGTAACAATTTGAAGATACGTAGGCTGTGGTGATAGAGGGAAGCACGAGGTTGGCAGCAATAGTCAGGCAGGCTGTGGGATTAAAATGGAGTTTAGTTCCTTTTAAGGGGCCTAATGAGTGCCAAATAATATTCCCCACACCAGTACACAACCACCACACGCCGAAAAGATTGACACAAGACAGGATAGATCCATGTTGCTGTAGAAATTAAGTATCTTCAGACCAGAATACATTCTTTAAATCTGCTGCTGCCCAGTTTCAAAGAGCTGTTGCCCACTGTAGCCTCCATTTCCTGTTCTTAGCTGACACTAGTGGAACCCAATGTGGTGTTCTGTTGGTGTAGCCCTTTCACTTGAGAGTTCATTGCGTTGTGCTTTCAGAGATGCTCTTCTGCGTAGCACTGTATTAATGCCATGTTATGTGAGTAAATGTCGCCTTCCTGTCAGCTTGAATCAGTCCGGCCATTCCCCACTGATCTCTCTCTCTGACCTCAAGCCATTTTCACCCACAGAATTGCAACACAATAGATCTTTTCGTTTTTTTGCACCACTCTCTGTAAACTCGCAGACAGCTGTACATGAAAATGCCTGGAAATCAATAGATTGTGACATAGTCAAAAAACCCCACCTGACAACAACAATCATTCCATGTTAAAACTCACTTAGATCACAATGCTTCCCCAAATGATGTTTGGTCTAAACCAAAACTCAGCCGCTTGACCATGTCTGCATACTTCTATGAGCCGACTTGCTGCCCGACTAGTGGCTGATTAGATATTTGCAATAAGGAGGAAGAGCACAGCTGTACCTGATAAAGTGGTCGCTGAGAATATAAATTCTGTAAAAAAAAATCTGGGAAAATATTAGGCAAAATGCATTTGACACGTGTTTGTCTATATATTGATTTCTTTGTGAATTACACAATTGACCTGAAACTCATTTAGTGGTATCTGCATTTCCTGATCTATAACAAAAGCATAATACTACTTTGGACAGACCTGGCTGATTGAAAAATAGTCTAAAAATTCTGCTAAACGATGCCTTTTGATTAATTCTGGAAGGAAATTTGAAAATTGTTTTAAAAGATCATTTTCATTCAAGTAGAATATGCACATTTTCATATCGTCACCCTATTAAAATAATGGCCTAAGTCATTTTTTGACGAAAATGAGTTTTTGGTCTAAATCATCTCTTGATAATGCTTTGATAATGTTTTTTGTGTTTTCCCAAAAACTTGAAAAAATGACTTAGGCCATAATTTTAATAGGGTGACGATATTTCTTTTAAATCTTTTATTCACCAAGTTTTCATGGAACAGAAAATTAGATGAAAATAACATAAAAATGCTTCCATTCAACATGAGCTTAATCAAGTACTGAAGGCAACTCAACTCCCCCCATGTTTACACTTTTATCCTTATGTATTTGCCTTGATAGACAATAGCATATATATAATTTTCATACCAACAAGTCAAGATTTTTTTTTAGCATTCAGGAAGTTTTTAAGTTCTTCTGAGAAACATGGGGCCCATAATTTCAGTGAAGTCCGGTTCCAGGATTCACTTCCAAGTACATGCTGCGCAATGGTAGGCCAATGTTCAAGGCTACATGCTAGGTCAAAAAAAAAAAAAAAAAAAAAAATCATTCATCTCATACTTGTTTTCTGAAAGGAATATGTGACCAAACAAAAATCAAAGAACAACTAAGACAACAAAAATAAAAACAACAGTGCCCATCATATCAGGAATTTTTGTTCATCATAAATCAACCTTTATCCACCATTCAGCCTCCAGAACTAAATTCTACAGTTCCTGGAAAAAAGCTGTGTCATGCCTATGTAATACCTGAACTTCCTAGTTCACACTATTTTTTCATTGGTTTGCATAACCAGAGAGCCTGACCCCTTGTGCAATCGTACCTGTGTTTATATTTGCGTCTTACTAACCAACTAGACAGCTGTGTCAACCACTTGATGAATGTGCACTATTTAGTATCATTCTTGTAGACAATAACTGACATCCTAAGGAAAAAAGAATGAAAATCAGAAAATTCAATGAAATGCTATATTTATTGCACATAGCTTTCTCAAAAAGACTTTCTCAACAGCTGCAAATAAGCCAAATTAATCTGACGGTCCATGCACTTGTAAACAGCATTCAAATGGTTTCTTATTATTTATACACATAATAATGCATTTCTTATGTTTCTATATTCATTCATAATAAAATTATTTAAGAATTTCACAAAATTCTCGATAATTATATTTCCATTCCTTAGGTTTATTTATAACATTTTCTTCAGTTTCCATTGGGTGGAATAAACAGGGCCTTGATTTTGCATGCTGATGTGAGAGGTATTGCTAGTCCTAAATCATTATAGGCCTAAATTGTTCAGTAGCCCCCCAAACAACATACATTAATAATTTAAGTTATCAGTGGTTGGTGGAGAACATGCTGAACCAGTGCCCCCCTGTAAAGGCTTAGCCATCCCACGCATAATCCTATATCCATGTGCATGAGGACTGGGTGCTGCTGTGACGTAATCAGCAAATAACTTGGGCTCAGCTGAGGGGGAAGAGCTTTGGCAACTGCAAAACATCACCATGACAGTCACGGGGCTTGTACCACATCTTCTAATGGGCTCTAGGACTCTTCGTCCCCAGACTTTCTGTCCCTGGACCTTTCGTCCCTGACTTTTTCGTCCCTGGTCTTTTCGTCCTTGAGGAATTTTCGTCCCCAGACTCTTTGTCCCCGTGGACTTTTCATCCCCATGAACTTTTTGTCCCCAGACTCTTCATCCCTGGATGGTTCATCCCCAATAATGCTTCGCCCTCTTCCTGCATTATAATACTAGACCTAACCCTAACCCTTATATCATAGTGATCTGTCTGTCATCCGTTCATCTATCCATCTGTCAACAATGGGGACACATTTTTTTACCATTAGGGGACAAAAAAATCCAGGGACGAAAAGTCCTCGGGGACAAAGAGTCCGGGGCGAAAAGACCAGGGACGAGAAGTCCGTGGACGAAAAAATCCGAGACGAAGAGGCCTGTAACCCTTCTAATGTATGGTTGGCTCTTCCAAACTAGTACAATGGTGCACCAGTTGAGCTCGGAGAGTTCCTGCTTCACCGCTCCCTGCCCTTTGCCCAGTAGCCCAGAGAAGCCATCTCAGATGCATCTACGATGGTAACAGTCATCTCGCAGCTGATTCGATAAGTGCTTAATTGGGCAACCACCATCTGGAAAGGTGGAGAGGAGACTCATTTCTAACCACCCGCCAGAGGGGAAGGAAGGGGTGAATGGTGGTTGGAGCCACGATAGGAAGACCAGATGGGAACAGACTACAAATTCTCACTCCCACCTCATCATATAGCGATGCTCTGCCTAAACATTGCTATCCGATGCAAAGGCAGTCCTTTCGGTGTTGTTATTTGACACAACTGCTAAATGGGATTGGGGACAGAGAATTGTTATTTCATTAATTTACTGCATTGATCCAAGATTGGGACTGGAGAAAGGGAATCATAATTTATTCATTATGTCGGGGAATAATAATTTATTTATTACGTTCATCAAAAATTGGAATGGAGGTAAGGTACTTTTTAGCAATGGGTCAAAGGTGTTCACTGGTCTAGTGATTAGTGTTGTAGCCACAAAAGCAGGAGGTTTTGGGTTTGATCCCTGTTAAGTATATTGTTTCGTCATGTGTTACGTTCCAGCTCACAAGGGGTGGAGGAAGTAACATAAAACCAGGATGTAAAATGGTTTAACAAAGTATTTATTTTCAGTAGGGAGGTTTCGGTTGAAGAAATACAAACTGAAAGAGGGAACAAGGCAAACAGGTGCGGTCAAATCAAAAACAAAGGATAACCTAAAGAGGACTCTTAAAAACTAGTGCTATCTGGAGGAAACCAAAATTAAAAAAATAAAAGCCCGTCTGACTAAACTATGCGGCGTTTAAAACAAAAATACAACATAGACTGCGCCCCTGATCCTAGGGATCTAAACAATCAGACGCACTACGTGTTCAGATCTAAAAGGCATGGAGCATGATTGTCTCTGTGCCCAGCCAATGGCTTTCCAGCTGCCAGATGGAGCGCACACTTCTCCAGAGCCAAACTGTCAGATAACAGGAGAGAAGAGTTTAGCAAGAACGCGGTCCCAATCCTGATGACTGCAGAAGACTTGGGAGATTGTTCCTAAAAAACTGGGCAGAGGAACAGACTAAGGTTTGATTAATAGGATTGCAGTCCCAATCCTGTAGACTGAGAGAAAGCCTTGGGAGCTTGTTCTTCTTAACTGAACTAGGAGAAGAACTTCTGTATATTGCTATCATTGAAGGTTATGAATAATTTCCACAGACGAAGAACTTCACTGGCAAATACTGACTGACTGCTGAGGGGCATACAGCAAGTGACAATCCCGCAACTTGCAAAATCTAAGTAAGGGGTATAAATGGGTCAATGACGTGACATTGTCCAAGTGCACTACTTTGGTTTAAAATAATTTTAAATGATTCATAATAAGCATCATTTTATTCTATAAAACCTGTTTAATTTGAACATATTTCATAAAAATGATAAATATTTTATGTTTTGTCATCTCAAACCCTCAAAATTTCAGGTGGTGCAACCGTCCGAGCAACTTAACACTATGTGAAATGTATTAAATATGTAATTTAAAATATGAATTAAAATAATATTAATATGGGGGCATAATTTTATATTGAAAACCTTTCAAATAAACAAAGTTTAATAGTTTAAATTGTTTAATTCTTAAATTGTTTGGAAAACCAAAATACCCGCCCCCTACAATAAAGAATCCATAAGTTACTTTTAAAACCCAGCTCAATTACAAAATAGTAATGTTTTAGGCAGAGTAGACACTCTCAGGTATACTTACTAAAAAATCACTTAGAAAAAAAAAGGGAAGTGTGTTTTTTTTCAAGAAACTTTTGGTTACGCCACCTGACATTTTTTGGTTAGTGAAATTGCAAATACAGTCTAAAACTGTACTAAAACCCTGTAAATGTTGTGCAACCATTAAGACTTGTTTAAACACACTCTTCCAACTTCAAATAAATGTATTCTGTACATTTTTAAAGATTTATTTAAAAAAACATTTTTAAAAGGCTTATTTTTCATTGACCCAAATATGTCCACACATGCGTGAGGGAAGGGAAACATAAATTCATTGTAAGGAAAGCATGCAGGACAGATATCAAACAAAATAGACAACACTTCTAATAGACACGCAAGCTGCTGGATGGGAGGAGACACAAGAGGAATTCACACAAGGGTTGAGGCAGTACCCCCCTGGTGGGCACCACCTGGCGGCCCAGTGGTGGACCCCAGACATTGGTGGAGAAAATCACGAACCAACGAGGGGTCAAAGATGTACTACTTCAGTACGGTACTCAATGAGCTTGCACCCCTCCCAGTCTGCTAGGAATTGGCACCCACATCCTCTATGCCGGACGCCAAGGATCCAACACATGGTGTAGATGGGGCCACCATCGATTAGCAGGGGGGGAGATGGGGAGAGAGAGGGAGGACTGTCGGGAGACAAAGACATAGCTTTAATTTTCGAGAGGTGGAACACCCGGTGAATGTTACAAAGGGAATGGGGAAGTAGAAGCCCTAACAGAGGATGAAGATAAAACCCTTGAAATGGGTGATGACCTCCTTCCACGTATCCCAGAGCAGGATATCCTTCGTGGTGAGCCAGACCTTCTGTCCCTCTTGGTAGGTAAAAGCTTGTGGGCAACAACAATTCCCTTGCTTCTCCAGCCTCGGCGGGGGCAACGAGCTAGGACCTGAGCAGAGGGAACTGCCACTTCTCTCTCCTCAGACTGGAATAAATGTGGTAGGCAATGGTTACCCAGACAACATTGAAAAGGAGACAAGCCCAGACAAGCAACAGGTAACAAATTGTGAGCCAACTACACTCAAGTTAGAAGACGGGACAACCTGGGAAGGTTACCCTCTGTCAAGTAGCAAACAGTTTTGCTCAGGTCCTGGTTCAGCCTCTCCACCTGGCATTAGTCTCTGGGTGGAACTCGAGAATAGACAAGGGGTGGCACCCACCAGGATGCAGAAAACCTTGCAGAAGTGGCTGACAAATTGAGGACTGAGGTCGAAGACCACCTCCTGGGGTTACGCCATGGAGGCAGACCACATGATGTAATAGGAGCTTGGCAGTTTCCTTGGCCCTGGGTAGCTTAGTCAATGGTACATAGTGTAGGCTGCCTCGGATAACTGGCCTACAATGGAGAGGATGACCTTGAATCCATCAGAGAGAGAGAGAGACAATCCCATTACCAAGTTCAAAGTTATGCCATGGTTGGTTTGGAGCCTCCAAGGGCTGTAATTGAGCGCAGGGCTGTTGATGACTTGATTTGAAGCGAGTGCACACAGTACAGCTGGCGAAGAACTCCCAAGTATCCAGGCAGATGGTTGGCCACCAAAAGCATCGAGTGAGAGTGCAAGAGATGCTGGAATAGCATGCCAGCTGAGAGGCATGGGCCCAGAAAAGGGCCTTACCTCTCACGCTCTTTCGAAGGAAGAGAGAATTGAATGGAGTATCCTGGGGAGAGGGACAGAACCGCAATGCCTATTTGACCTCACTCTCCACTTATGGCTTAGTGGCTACCCAAAGACAGCAACCCAGGAGGATGGTGTCTGGAGGATCTTTGGGCACCGAAGGATACAGAGCAGATAAGGAGTTGGGCTTAGTATTTTTAGTACCAGGACAGTACGTCAAGATGAAACTGAATCTTGTGAAGGAGAGAGACCAACAAGCTTGCCTGGGATTCAGCCTTTTTGCAGTCCAGAGGTGCTCCAGGTTTCGATGTCCATCCAAACAAGGAAAGGGTGCTTGGACCCCTCCAACCAGTAACTCTACTCTACAAAGGCAAGCTTTATCACCAAAAGCTCCTGATTACTGATGGAATGGTTCCTCTCAGCAGCAGACAACTGATGAGAGAAGTAGGCACAATGGTGTAGTCTACCATCATCAGCTCGCTGAGAGAGGACAGCCCCAGCACCCACATTGGAAACGTCGATGTCTACGACAAACTGGTGCTGGGGGTCAGGGAGCTTGAGGATGGGAGCGATGGTAAATAATTCTTTGAAATGTTTAAAGGCAGAGGACGTCTGGGGAGTCCAGGCAAAGCCCATAGAAGGCTTGGCAGGTTGTTCCTAATAAACTGGGCAGAGGAACATACTGAGATCTAATTAGTAGGATTGCTGTCCCAATCCTGCAGACTGAGAGACAGGCTTGCAAGCATGCTCCTATTCACTGAACGAGGAGAACTTTTGTATATAACGATCATTAAAGGTTATGCATAATTTCCAAAGACAACAAACTTCACTAGCAAATACTGACTAATTGCCAAAGCGCATATAGCAAGTAACAATTCAGCAACTTGCAAACTCTAAGTGGGGTATAAACACGTCAACACAAGTGAGGGAAGGGAAACATGAATAGAACACAGCTGTAGAGGAAAGCACGCAAGATGTAAACCAATCAAAACTTCTTATAGACACATAAGCTACCGAATGGGAGGAAACACGAGAAAAATTCACACGAGGGTTGGAACTGCACTTAGAGAAACAAAAAAAATCAATCTGTGACCTTTTTTTCTAATTTCAGAATTGATAAATAAAAAAACATTTCCTCCAAGTGCAATCAAATAAACATAAATTGCTCTTTTAGAAGTTTACAAAAGTACAAAACATTTTTTGTCAATTGTATTTTCCCATCTACAGATATACCACATACATTTTTTTTTCAGGGACTTGGCAGAATAAAAGTTTCACTTGTTGCCCTTAAGAATACAAGACTCTTCCCCAAACAAGCTATCATGCATGTCATGCATACATAAATGTTTCCTGATGAAAGTGATACATAAAGCCCTCCCATCAAGATCAAACGAAGGCACAATAAAAGAAACAGTGTATACCTCAAGACTTAAATCTCTCAAGTTCCCTAATCCCTCTGAAGTCTACACTAGACCTCTTGCCTCCATGGCAACTGCGAGGCATTCAGCCGAGTGATTGCCCGCAATGAATTTCAGATAAGATGGAGCGGAGAGGACCGATGTGATTTTAATGCAGACGGCAGTCGGGAAAGGGGAGGTCTGCTCGGTTCATATTTGAATAAAGCAAACAACGGCAGACAAAAAGGATGACAGCTGTAAATGACATTGTCAGTGCAAAAATTATCGGCCAGTTTACAATCTGTTTGCTCATGCAGAGCAAACAGAATGTGCGTGGCATCCCTCCGCTTTTTGACTGGCAGAGATACTGCGAGGATTCGAAGGGGGAAAGCATACTTATGCTCGCCGTGTCTCTGCAGTGATAAGATAGCTATATGACGGACACACACAAAATTGACAATTTCCAAGACAGGATCTGAGCACAATGAGAAATGGGTATTTAAAACTTTTGGAAAACTACAGCACAATTCAAAAGTGGTGGACAGAGGACTGTGGAGGGGTGCATATAGGAATAAGCCCCATGGTCTGTATGAAACAAAGCTCACGGTTATGTCAACAGTGAGCATTCAAGTCAATGTCCCTTCCCTTTAAATCTGATTTACTTTGTCTTCAAATCCCTTTTGCTGAAGTTGATGTGAACTTAGACCATATCTAATTTTGTAAGTTTCCACATTCATCTTTGCATTGGATCTACACCAATGATCCAGAACCTTATGACTACCTGCCTATAATGTGCTATTGATCCTCTGCGTGCTGCAACAGCTTCGAATATTTTATGCCCACATGAATGCTCAAATCAAGAGTCTCTCATATTCCCCCCACCAGCTTGTCTTCTTCCCACAGTGCACCCTGATGCCAACTTCTCTCCAGGTAAACTGTGCACATGTACCTGGCCAATGTACATGATGTAAAAAAAAAAAACAGGACTCACTGGACCAGGCCTTTTCCGTTGCTCCAAGCCCCATGTAGGCACTTTCTACAGTCCACAGGGGTCAGAATGGGCCCTCTGACCTGTCTGCAGCCACAAAGTGCTCTACACAGTAGGGTATGATTCATTGCCTGTTGTGACACAGTCCTCTGATAACCATCCATAAAATGTTCTACATCCTGTGCCGCAGTAGCCCCACAGTCAGTTATTCGGTTAATATGTGCGTGGTCACGATGTTTCGGCTCTTCGGTGTATATGTATGCGCATGTCTTGTTGATATCAGAAAAAACGCAATGAAGTGATCATGCTTGAGATGAGCCGAATCAGCCTCGCAAACAATTTTACTGCATTGACTCCCTGTCGTCATTTGTTAACACTAGGTTTGTCTCAGTAGCGCACTGTTAGTTTTCAAACTTCTTGCAGCTCTAATGCAAGAAATGAACAACAGAAATATGAATGAGGCATGCATTTGATAGCATTTTTACCTTTCATTAATGCGATATCAAAACCCTCCGATGTACAGTACTGTGCAAAAGTCTTAGTCAAATTTACAATATCATAAGGCAAATATGCTTGCAAAAATAATGAAATTAAAAATTTCTAATGACTGAGAAATGTTCTATACAGAGCTATAAAATGTTAAAAACTAAATCAAACCAAAATTTGGTGTGACTACGCTTTGCCCAAAAATTTAGGACACTGTCCTGATGTGCTGTAGTTTAATAAGATGGTCGGCTTTTTACTTGTTCCAAGCAGAGCAGAAAACTTGCCACTGTTCTTCTGCAGACTGACTGTCTCACTGGCGTCTCTCCCTCCAAGTAATTGCAGACAGCCATGATGATGTTGATATCAGGGCTCTGTCAAGACTGTATTATCTGCATCAACTGTTTTTATGAAATACAAACATTTATTTATAAAACTATTTTTAAATTAGCATTTGGAATTTCAAATATACTTTTAATCTTCAGCAACACCAGCGTGGAAAACAAAAAGTAAACATCTACCGCCAGATATAAATTTTTTAAAATGCAGGGTGCCAGAGACTTTTGCACGGTACTGCAGTAGAAATGATTCTCCCAGAAAATGCAGCAAAAGCAATAACTGCACATACTTTAGATGTTAAATATATCGAGGGTTTGGAGCACAATGGTGACATGTCCAAATTTTGTGATTTTGAGATTTTTACCTCCCCTCACACATTTCTATCAGCTAATTCTTGGAGCACAATAATTATATGTCCATGCGCTTCAGTTTTAAACAGAATTCACATTTTCATTTTGTAGTATGTCCAACAAAATCTACTTATATGAATGAAACATTGATATTTTGATGAATAAACATGAATTGTATGACAGAATCATCTGTCTTCCATTGCAAACAAACTTAACTTCAATCTATCACCATTGTGTTATGTCGCATCAAGTGCTCGAATTGTTGGAGCACGGAGGTGACATGACCACTTTGGCAATTTTGGCCATGATGTCGCAGTACCACACTTATGAAAACTTACATGTTCAGTATACTTCTGAACTATGCAGTAGAAGAGTGACTGACATTAAAATGATGTAAATGATGTACCTGATTAAATAGAACATTTGCAAACCTAAAAATCAATTTTTTCTCAAAACTTCTAAAATGGACATATAACCATTGTGCTCCAAACCCTCGATATAAAGGTATCCTGAGAGGACATTATAGCAGAACTCAATATTATTGAACGGATTATTGTAAAGTATATGTATATATTTACTTTATATTTATGATGTGCAATAATATAGCTTCATTTTTAAGGGCTGAAATGTGCTATATTGTGCATGAATGAACTATGGTCTTCAATCTTTGCACTTTCTCTTGATGTAACATAATTTACAAAATTTTAAGCGGACACAGAAATTAAATAAAAATGTGTTGGAAATGGGTACCAAATGTTTAGATTCATATGCAATTAGAGCTGTAATTTCTATAGTGTTTATTCATTTATTGAGTGTTTACAATACCAAATAAATAAATAAATAAATAAATAAATAAATAAATATAAAAAAGCGGAAAAATTTCTGAACAGGACATACAAATAACTTTCAAATAAATGCTAAGTGTAGCCACACACTCACAAGACACACACACAGGAATTGGCTTTTAATTCTCATCATGTAGAAGCATTATCAAAAAATAGTAATATAAGCTATTGCAGGAAATATGCATATTCTTAAAAAATATATGGGCTACCCAAAATTGTCAATATGCTATGCCGAAACACTGATACATCACTGATAGCACACAATGTGTAACATGCTTAGTGAATCCATGGATTATATTTTTATTTAATGCATATTATATTACTTTTCCAGATATAATATTTTTCATCCACCGCTTATAACGACTAATAAATAGTCCGAGTTTCGAGTTCAGTTGAAACGAGAGTGACAATTTGCATGCGCCGGTTTTTAGACCTGCTGGAGAGAGAAAGAAAAAAATGATGATCTTTTTTATCCCAATAGCTTTTCTCTATTAAATTTTTTTGACAAAAGGACATGAAAAATATGACCTATAGCCCCGTGAATATCAACGTGAGCGACTCTTACAAGTTTGCCAAGCCTTTTCTTGCATCTAAACATAATATCGGCAACACAACTGGACATAAGCGTTCATCCTCTCATCTGTTAGGAGTTTTAATTGATGCGGGTTACACTATTGGCTATATGGTTCCATCTACTCATTGACTGAAGCCTTTTCGTTTCAATTAAAGCTGTTATTTACTCTAGGTATCAATTCCGGAGAAATAAATGAAATAATCTTCTGATAATGCATTTAGATTGTGGAGACTAAATTATTAGCTAAGCAAATGACCGTTATTGTTTACCCTTTGTATTCCTACATTTTCCAGCCGGAGGTTCTTGTTTTGTGCTTTTGGAATTGCCAATAGTCTCTATACTATATATGCACCGAATCACGTCACATTTAATATATCTACCTGCGACAGAAATGGAATAAAATATAGGCCTATATATTAAATGTATTCTCTTCCGCCGCTCACTGACACAATTCAAAGTAACTGGCAATCCATTTACATTATGTGAAATAATTCCGTTATGACTTTATCAATCTCCATTCACTTCGACGTCGATGATCTTTCTTAAAATGTAGGTACATTTTAATTTCGAAAAGTCCTATCCATAATTGATCCTATTCACCCTTTACGTTTTTTAAGCAGTTAATATTAGTTTGCCTGCTAACATACACAAGAACAGAAGGCCGACTATAAGATCCAGTCTTTTTGCAGAACGTTGTGGAAAGGGTTTTTGCTTGAGACTGGTAATGGATCTCCAGGGTAACGGGTCAAAGCGCACTACCCTTCTCAAAGTCAAATAAATGTTTTGCTTTTAAGCAACACGATCTGTGGCAGTAATCGCCTTTTCATGGTCACCTCGCAGAAGCATTATCAAAAATAGCAAAATAGCTAGGCGCCACCAAGAACTGCATAGGCTTTTTTTTTTTTTTAAAGATATATAGCCAAAATTGCATATAGCTATACAAACCAAAAAAATGGCCTTTGTAAAAAAAAAAAACAAAAAAAAAAAAAAAAAAAAAAAAAAAAACTGATACCTTTCTTACGGCGAACGCTCACGACATGCTTAGCCAATGTAAGATTTTTTCGTTTTTATTTAGCCAAATGCATACAATTTCACAATTCCACATATAGGCCTAATGTTGGCTATAGCATGCACTTCTGCAAAATTAGACTTGTGAACTCTTAGGCCCTAAAAGCGAAAAGTGAAAAGGCTACCACTTGGCCTTGCGACATCTTAAAATGCAATAGAAAACTGACCACTGTGATATGGTCATTAATTATGGAATGGACTGATATGGGACATATTATAGAGCAGCGATGAATCAGTGACACAGTGAGCTTTGTGACCCCTTCAAAATCAGAGGAGTAGGCTGCGGTAATGGGTTGTCAAAAGTGGGTATCTCACCATAGCGCGCGAATGAATTGACATTCAGCTCCGCAATCGAGTTCTCCGGCGGGGCCGGAGATTGTACCCGGAGCTGCTGAGACGCTGTTTTGTCATATTAAAGTTGTTTGATTAGGGGGGCCTGGAACGTCATCCGCAGATGAGGACCGGCCTGGCGGCTTAAGATAAAATAATAAATAAACGAGAGCTGCGCCATTGCTCATCAGGCACTGGAGCATCAAAACCGCCATGCAGTGAAAAGTTGATCCAATCTTTGTTAACCGGCGTGCTTAACTCCTCTTACCACAATCTAAATTGCCCTGTCCCGTTTCCCGATACAGCAATCGGTCATAAAGGGGTGACCATCAAGTTGTTTGACTTGGAGCCTCGTGGTGTTTGGTTAAGAGGTTAAATGCTAATTTCATGAAAGAAAAAGACAGAATTTACATATCAGCTTCAGCTCACGCGGAGAGTGTAAACATTCTGTTTATCTCGGGTGTCATTTCATGATTTCTGTAGAATATAGAACCGACCTTCGCCCATCAGTAAAAAAGAAATGAATGAAACATACTGTTGTCTAATCAAAATTTGCTCAAGTAGACCTTGATAGTAAATCCTCTGCAACTTGATGAGCTGATACACGGATTGCTGAAACGGAAACGCGTCAGTAAACCTAAAGTCGCTAGGAAAAACATCTTGAATTCGGCTTATTCTTACAAGCACCACTTAAATTGCTCATGATAGGCACAGCCCAAGCACAATCATCTTATCCATTCAGCTTTTAAAATGTCCCGATTTTAATTAATTTAGGTTTCATAATTTAGGCTTACTGAATGACTATTGCTTTGTGCAATTGTACAATTGTAAGGAAGCAGAAGAAGAGGCAGATTTAACATAATGCAGGTTAATTTTCTATTGAAATATTTTACACTAAAGAAAATGATAATGTGTGATCAAATAGTTTAAAGGGTATCGACGTGAACGGCCATAGCAAGCAGGCCTAGTCTTTTCTTGCGGCTTCGTCAACATAATTCACAACTGGATATACGATTCCATCTGCTCATTGGTTACACTAAGTCCTCGTCCTCTTCATTAATGCGGCTATTTACTTGAGGTAGGCTATCGAAATAAATGAATGTTCTGACGATACATGCAGATTGTGGAAACTGAATTATTTCCAGAAGGAATGTCCGTTTTATTTAGCCTTTGAAATCCCATTTTCCGCCGAAAAGCGCACCTGAATACGACAAAACATGAAAAAAGTAATCTAATAAAAAATGAATGTGCTCCCCTCCTCCACTCATAGAAACAGTTCAAAGAAATTGGCATAGGCCTAAGGTATTTTCATCACGTGAAATAATTACCGAGAGTCTTAATCACTTTCCTTCCACTTCGACGTCGAAGATCTTCCTTAAAGCGTAGATTTTTATTTAAACGAGTCCTGTTCATTGGTGTTCATCCTACTCGTTCTCGTTATTTGCAGTTATTTTAGTTTGCTAGCCAATACAGTGGAAATAAGGCCGACTATAAGATCCAGTCTAATGGCAGAATGTTGTGGGAAGGGTGATTGCTCCAGATTGGCATTGGACCACCAAAGTAACGGGTCAGAGGTGCGCTAACCTTTACTGCATATTAATTTTAAGATTGCCTGAATGTTGGAACCACATCATCCAATAACAGCTTAACAGGCGGCTTTGCTATACTAAATAGAATAGATGAATGGGCTGCACCTTTGGGGTGCCCGATCAATTAAAAACTAGGGATTCCAATAAAAATGAGCAAATATGCGCAAAATCTCAAAGTCACTGCTACTCACAGTCCGCTTGTTTCGATAAACCATGGATAAACTGAGCCATGTTAAGAGCCGTTACTTGAGTAGTTTGGGTAGAAATACAGAAAGGCCTACTCTGCGTGTGATATCCGCATTTCCGCAGAGGGGTGTGAATTGCTGACACCATCTAGAGTGGAAATCTCATTGGACTTGAGGTGGCACTTGACGGCCAGGCGTATGACAAAATGCTGCCCTCTACCGATTAGTATAAAATAATGCAGACATTTGGAAAACTATACCGAGCAAGTAGTGCTCTCCACTGTTTAACGACTGTCACAAAATACCGTAGTAAAAACATCAGACTGTTTACTTCCGTCGAGCCACTCCAGTGAAATTGACAAAAGACGAGAGAAGCGCATAGAATGTAAATCGACATCAATCCACTCTCGTTAGCGCTAAAGTTGTTGAATGTTTGCCTCCAATGCAATTCCTCCTAAGATCATGCAGCTACTGTAATGGTTAATTTCTAGAAAAATAAACATCTTTTCAATGTTCTCATGGACATATGAGCCCCATTGGCGCTCTGCGTACCGTTCAACAATTTTCTCAGTCATTCCTCAGAGCGTAATTAACACACTTATTCACCAATTATTATAATTAGTCATATTTGGACTAGCCCCTCCACATTTCAGGTGCGACCACATGGATTCTCATACATGCGAAGTTTGAAAAATGCGACGGCGTCTTTCTGACCCCCTGCTTCTTTTCGGAGATATACAGCACGACACTCGTATGAGGACCACCCCTGCGAGCAGTCTGAACACTAAAAACACCATCAATCATTTTCATTCTAGCTTATCCCCTCCATCAACATCCTCGATTGAGCGTTTTCTTTTATCCCACTGTGTCAGTACCTGGCAGATTGTGACAACAAAAAATACAAAATTCTCTACATTTTTATTCCGCTTATTAAGCAGATAAGGATCATTGAAAAGTGTTGTTTTCAATAATCTCTTCAAATAACGATATAAAAGCTGAAATAGTGCATAGAAATAAATGAAAATAGTTCTGGTGCTTGTTTAATGTAATTTGTAACTCCACAGCCACATTCATTGAATAGAATTGCAAGAACTAATTAAATGGCAAGTGATTCCAAACTTTTGAGCTGTAGTACATAATGGACATAGGTCTATTCTGAGATTCAGGGTATAATTACAAGCAAAGGTTAGACAGAAAATCCATATGAATCTGCTCTCAACGACAAAATTCATAAATGACCAATCTATAACCCAGGAAATACATTTGAAAGTGAAGCATACTGAGGCAGTGAAATGCAGAATCACACAAAGCACTTTCTCACAATATCTACAAAATGCATACTGCAGATTGATGATTATGCCATGCATGAGCCATGCCACTGTACTGTTTATAAGCCAAAAATGCGTGAGCTTTGTTAACCACCTGAGTGAAGGCACTATGATATTGTGCAGGCAAGAAGGAAAGGAAGACTTCTAATTCATGAGAATTTACATTTCAAAGGTTCCGTCTGACGTCAGCTCTGTTGCTGGCTTCATGCCTCTTAATTCCAAAGTATGTAATCACACAATTTCTCATAATTTTCCTCAAAATTATTTGCACCCTAGTTAAAACATGAGTACTTGCTATGTATATATCCAAAATCTGCACATGTAGTGGAATTGATTAATGCTATACATTTCGTGTGAATAGTTGAACATTAATAAAAAAAAAAATCTGTCAGCTGTATACATTTGGTCCCAAATTAGACCTTTCCATCCAAAATAATTCCAATATCCAGTTGAATTTCATTGTGAGGCAAAACAATCCGAACAATAAATGAAATGTATGGAAAAACCTCACTTTAATGTTGGGTATTTCTACTCACCACCTTATGCCAGAGCAAAATTAGTTTTCGATTTGTGTGTTTGTTATAAATCAGGAAAACTGGAAACCTTTTTTTGTTTCTTCCAAATGGACATGTGGCGGGTTTATAGTTTAAGTAAGGAAACTCCGCTATGATTACAGGGGGTTTGAATGAGATTCTCGCACCACCTGCTATCCACTAATGTTCAAACAACCCAGTTTCTAAAAATCTTTCACCAAGAGTGCATATGGACTCAAACAGGGAAGTACAGCACATAAGTATCTGGACCCTATCAGAATTTTTGTTTTTTAGTTCTATAATTCATCGAATTACGTTTGAAATGAAACAATGAACTGGAGATTACAATGCAGCCTGACAGCTTTACTGTGTGGGTATTTTCAATGTATACCCATCTTTTACAAAGTCCCTCCATTACAAGGCACCGAGTATGATTGAGGAAATTAACATAATATTCTATAATGTAATTGTATTTTGTACTTAGTTGTCTTTGATGACTGCGATGGATTGGCAAGCTGTCAAGGGCACCAATTCCCCCATGACTCTGGAGAGGAAGGGGCAGTTTAGATGAGGGATAATGGACATCTAAGATAACTGCTTAGAACTCTGGATGGACATCACCAGGTGCTGGGTTTCCTCCCCGGTGATGCTCTGCCAGGCCTAGACTGCAACCATTTTCAATCTGCTTCTTTCAGTGGCTTTCAGCCCTCAGTCTTGCCGACATTGGGTGAAATACACGTTTAGTTAGATTCGTATTGGGTTTTTCTTTTTTTTAGCCCATCTATGAAGACCCTACTGATATTTGGACTTGAAAAACTCTGTGATTTCCTTAGGAGAAGTTTGTGATTATTCCTGTGCAGGGCAAAGCACTGTTTGAGTTTTGGGCCATTTTTTGAATTTGATTGTAATTTCTGCATTCACTCAGATGCCACAATCACAATCAATAGTGTAAAAAAGCAAGCCTGTTTCAATGGCTCCCATAGATGAGCATACATGTTTTAAACTGAGTTGGTGGTTTGCTTTGTATCCTGAGCACATGAATTGTTTTTTCCTGCTTCTTCATACTTTTCACAGACGAGCAGTTTAGCAATCACTGCATTAGCCTAAGCTGAATAACACCGAAGAACAGCCGATAATTTGGATGTTTCTGTCAGTATACTGGAATTTGTCAAATCAGTCAGTTTATGCGGTTGCAATTTAACTCACCAACACAAACAATACAGTAGATACATGACTATTCCACAGTATATTGTAGCAACTAAAATTGTTTCAATTGAAAGCTTCATCACAAGTTAAGCACGGTTTGACTCTCGAAAGATGAAAGGATTTTGGTTGAATGCATTTCTTACAGTCTTGCTAGCAGTTAAGCATTCAATATGCCCATAGCTGTATGTCACAGATGATGATAAGATGGTTACAATCATAAAGTTCATGCTAATTACCTTAAATGTTGATATCTGATATATGACCTCTTGTTGTACTTATAATGAGCAGGTATTTCCTCTGGTTTAGTTGCCCTTGGGTGTTTTTTCAACACGTCTTCTCGCTGCCAAGTTGGAGATTAAATAAACATTGATACTTTGCCAGCCCAGGTGTTGTGCAGTGCAGGTGTACATTAAAGTAGCCAAGTTACATGACGGGGAACGCACTGAACAAATGGTTCATGTGACGGAGTGGAAATATAGCCTTGATACAAAAGAGAAATTGGGTTTAAATATATCTGTATGTCTTGAGGTCGGAGATACTTCTAAAGTGGCACATGGACTGAAAATGGAAACTGCACAGTGATATTGGAGGATGCAGTTTATATGGCAGCATATTTCATTAAAGCGTAGTGCCACAACCCTTGTGTGAATTCCCATTGTTCCTCCTCCTATCCAGCAACCTGCGTGTCTTTTAAATGTATTGTCTCCTTTGATTGGTTTGGTGTCTTATGGCCTCCCCCTCCAGGTGTTATGCATTTGTGTTCCCCTCCCCCGCGTGTCTCCACTGTGTATATATGCCTTACTTTCAGACCGCAGAGTTGCTGAATTGTCCTTGCTATAAATCCTTAAGCAACCAATCAGTTTTCTTCCAAGTCTGAGAGTTTATCGTCTTTGGAGATTATCGGGACCTCTAAAAAACCGCTTAGGAATATCTTTAAATATAATAAAATATGGCAATACTCTTCTTATTCTTATTAATAGTAACAAGTATCCAAGCCTATTTTCCGGTCATCAGGATTGGGACCGCATTCCTATTAACCTGCCTCTCTAGTTTATTCTTCTGCCCAGTTTATTAAGAACACTTCCCAAGTCTTCAGTGTTCTCCTGGACTGGGACTGTGTTCCTCTCCAAACATGCCATCTGACAGTTCTGCTCTGGCAAGGGTGATCTCCATCTGGCTTCTGCCCTGGGACGCCACTGGCTAGGCTTGGACACACCCCTTATCCAAACCCATCTACCATCTGAACTGAACTTCATTCCACTCTCAGCTCCATCCCACTCTGTCATTGCCTTATTCCTAGCAATAAACCCTGTTTTTGTATTGTGCTCTGGCTCTGCATCTGGTTCCTTGTCTGAATCATAACACATAACCAATATGCCAGTTCACACTTTACTGGACAGTATGAGGGTTTGTTTAGGCTTGCTTCGTTTTCAATAGCATAGCTTTGCCTTGAGTAAGAGAACCAATATAAATGAAGCACTACATTCTGTGGGTTTTGTGAGTTGAATAGAGTGAGTCATCAGTCAGAGGGATTCAGTCCAGCTATATCTCTAACCTTTTCTTTTTAGAACACAGCTTACTACTTCCTATAGGCCTTTCTTTAACTCATTCAGTAAGCCCCAATATCATGACTCATGCACTCTGTGAACTCCAGCCAGTGAATGGAGACCCGAGAAAAGAGATGTTGTTCCACACCTGCATTCATTATAAGGTTGGGGGGTTGGTGGGGCTGGCCAAATTGGGGGTGGGGAGAGTACTTAGCCCACAACCACTATTTGCAATACGTTTTACATCCACTAAGCGGCAAAATCCTTCATTCTTTCAGAATTCAGATGGCCTAGAATGTCTAACTTCTTTGTTGAGGATCTAGCCATCTCCCCAAAACATTGCCATGACGCCTGTAATGAATTAAGACTGAAAGCTCATCATTGCAAGGGCATAATTTATTATCACCTCCTCTGTGCTTTGAAATATTTGCTTCTTCTCATTCAGATAACTTTGCACCATACTTTATGCCATGCTTTTATGTTCTCGAACGGATTAAACATTGCTAACTTGACGCCACTATTTTAAGCCCCAGTGTTCAAATATTACTCCTTTTTCTGAAAGTAGAATAGTCTGTGTGGGAAATTGCAGGAAAAAAAGGCTGATCTGTGCAAAATAATTACGAGAATCATTCACCTGGTGAGTGAGTTAGGAATTACTTAGAGAGAGAATCCCAGCTACTCTCCTACAATGATTTGCTTTGAAATACATTTGATTTAAGGGCTCTGTTATCAATTTTTACACTACATGCCCTTCTTCATTTGAACCTCAGTGTCATTTAAGGGTCCTGGTCTTATTTAATGCTCGCCTGAGTAGATTTATCTTTACTACAGCAACGACAGCAGGGAGGAAAGAGTTTCTTTCCTCAAATTTAAAGGCTGAAAATTATTTCTCCTTAAAGGAACATGTCTCATATAAACTGGACAGTTTGCGTTTAATTTCCATCTGTGTTCTGTGGTTGATATTTCTTCTAAGATGTCAACGATTGTATATATTGCTCACGGCTCATCAACATAATCTACCCTGCTATTCCAGTTCAGAGGTGCTATTTCAGCTGTACAAACAGTGAGAAGTGCCAAATACAATCTGAACAATTCTAAGTACAAGAGAGATGTTCGCAGGCATTTGTGTTTTTTTCTTCTTCTAAATTTATCCCTAGAAAAACAAACATAGGGAAACACTTTATTTGACTTATCAGGGCATGATGACAAGACGGATCAAGCACAGGTATCCACTGAAAGAGAATCAGCTACTCCACGGTTTACAACAAGAGTAAAATGGAAGACTGCTTATCAAGAAAAGTGAAAGTCCCTTACACTTGCATGCTGTGCTGTTCAGATGCTTTGTGAATGGTAATCAGGCTATAAAATGCACCAATCATTTATGTCCAATATTATTCAGAGGTAGTAGGCCAGGACTCTGAGAGTACAAGTCCAGCCATGTTTTTCCTCTGCCCATGAAGTTAACCAGATGACCTCTCTAACCATATCTACTTCCTGGCTGAGGAATTATGCCAAGTGGTAAACCCAGATGTCAAAATCACGCTGGGCACATTTACTCTCTGGACCAGGTTATTTTGAGCAATGCTTCACACTGGGGAGAAATAAATACGGGCAGAGAACAAGACGAAAAGCACAGCAAAGCCCCCATCACCATTAGCTGAGCATTGATCAGTGAGTGGTGAGGTATTTGACTAATCCCTCTGCGCGGGAGCTAAGTACCATTGGGGTTTGCCAACAAACAAATTGTCAGTGTGACAATGTAAAACAAACCCATTTCAATCTCTCGCGATTTACATTTTCAGAAGTTCTCATAAGATCGACCAGTTTAACCCTGGAAAGGTGTTGAAAAAGGCTGCCAAACAGCCTCGGAACGCTGTCAAGCTTGCAACAAGTATTCAAACTTGTCAGGTGTCAAAAAGTCAATGCCGAAGCAGGGAGTGGTTACATACAGGTGAGAATGTTTATTTTTGCAAATTGCTTTATGAATCACCTCACAAAGTATTTCTAATAAGGGACCAAGAGTTTAAACTCTTGAGTCCCAACTCCCCCTTGAGGTAATGATGGCGGTGCTACGCTAAAATCCAATAATGCCTGGGTTAAAGAGGTTAAAAAAATATTAAATCACTACTGCCCTAGCCAGCCTCCTCCTTTATGTCACATTCACAAGCATGGTTCCTTACAGTTTCCAAATTATGGGAGCAAATACCACTTTCAGAGGAGCATACTTGCATCACCCTATCAACAGTCACATTATCAAGCAATAAAAAAAAACATAAACTCTAAATATAAGCACTGCAACGAGAGAACTAATTATGTAGTTATTTATTTGGAAGGCCAATTACAATTTCTTGTCCTCAATATATTTTATTCAAGGTACAGAAGTCTATCAAAAATGCTGGAACACTTTCTGAAGCAAGATAGTTGGAAAAGAGATCTGTTGAGGTAACAGAAGTGCTGCACTCAGGATGTGACACTCCAATGCTCTCACTCCATGTTAAGTTTCATGAAAATCACGCCACATCACTGATGGGTGTTTCCATTCACAGAAGTTGGTTCTCATTTGACTCTTCATTTGTTTAAGTAGTGTGCAATGAGGCATATACTTCTTGTATTTGCTTATTCACAAAGGGACCAACTTGATTATCAACTCATATAACCTTTGAACTTAATCCTCGGTGGCCAACAAGAAATACAGTATGTTAGCATCTATTGTAGTAGATAATAGTGCTAGACAGAGGCTGGGATTAATAACCTAATACTGTGGAAAAAAATGTGTCTGCCACTTTCATTCATATCAATAACACAGAATAAAGCTTTGTATAATCATTAGTTCTTCCAATTACATGCAAACTCACCATTCACTTTATTAGGTACACTCATTTAGTGCTGGGTGGGACCCCATTTTGCCTCCGAAGCAACCTGATTTGCTCATGGATTCAACAAGGTGCTGGAAAAATTCCTAATAGAATTTCATCTATGCTGGCTGAATAGCATACAAAGGTTCATTGAAAATTTGTGTTCTACCTCATCTCAAAGATATTTTGCTGAATTTCCATTCGGAGACGGTGCTAATTGTCTTTATCACAATTGTGGAATCAAACTGAAAAATAAATCCTTCCACCACTGCAACATGTTTAATATATTGAGCTGCAGGTTCATGATTTTATGCTTTCAGAAGCATAAATATGAAGGTGTACCTAATGAAGTGGGTGGAAATTCTCCCCTCTGATGCTATTCGAGACAAAAAGATCAACTAAAGATAGGGTTCCAAAAAAAAAAAAAAAAAAAACCAATTCCTTTCAAGGACATGTTAGAGTGGCTGGCCATATAATCAAATACAAGCATAATCGCATATTTTTGGAGTCTGCATCATTTGGCAAATCTCCTCTCTTTGCAGTGGAGCTCTTGCGTATCTGAGACTTTGGAGAGCCCGTGAATCCAGTTCATTCATCCACTTAAGCCTACATACTACTGGAGAGACTGTGCTGTTGGAATATAACCAATGTGGAACTCTGAAGTCATTAGCAAGCATTTAATTTCCATGCACTGCAACCAGATACAGATAAAATTGCCATCCACCGAGACCGCAAGCAAATGCGGGTCTTACAGGTGGCCAGAATGTTTGCATGCAATGTGCGAGAGCGGCTGAACAAAAAGGTCGATAAACAAAGCAGCAGAGGTCAGCTTTGAGGCTTCGCATGCACACAAGGCATACCCACTGCCGCAACGTCAGTAATTCTATATTTAAAAAGCCAGTTCATGTGCATGTAGACAGAGCTGCGCAGTTGCGGCATAATCCCCTGCGCTATCAACAGGGAATGTAATGCAATTGAAAGTTGCTAGCGCCCCCTAGTGATGTAATAGAGGTGTTGCAAGTTCTATTACAAGTCAATAAATCTGTATAAAATTAGAAATCCTCTACATTAACTGAGCATATGAAATTGATTAGTTAAAGTTAATTCTTGTATTTACCTCATACTTGTGTCTCAGAAATCATATGCTGGAAAAATGAGGCTGATTTTGCATATCACATTCAGAATCAGGGCCAATTTCATTATAGATCAGTAAAAAAAGAGATGTTTTTAAATTTGGTTTACACACTATAACATCCCATTACAACAAAAGGGGCAAGTACTGTGAATTAAACTCTGTGAAAAGCAAGTCCAGAATTTACTCTTTGTTCAGTGATTGAAATAAGAATGACATTGACATAATATTAACTTGCACTGTGAATGGCATCGAAAAATAGAGTGAAACAAATGCATTTTGGTGAGGACATAATGCCAGCCTGCAACCCAAGGACTGAATCAGTAAGATGAGCTGATGGTGAATTTAGCCTCGGTTATGTCATTACCAGTCTCTATCAGGAAGCATGCACCAGCCAGATGGCACGTCTTGCCCGGAGAATGGCGGCTTTAAGTCGGGCAGGGATTCTCAGATCTCCCCTGCATTAGAATCTCCCAATGACACACCAGGTGCTCAAGCGGTAACAGCTGTCACCAACAGAAGAAACTCCTCTGCTCCAAACGGCACAGGCTCTCCCCTATAATAGGGTATTAAACTATGATGCGGTGGGAGGTATTTAACTCAGTACTGAGATACACACAAAAATGCACTATATAGCACACTTCTGATTAACATTTGCTGCAGTCATCTTAAAGCCCCTTTAACACCAGTTTTTCTGTCCAAACTAATGCCAATTTTAACCAAAAGTCATTCTCAACACCTCTGGGCTGAAAACAAGAAATTTTGGATAGGTCAGATACAAAACCTGTGAAACTCAAACAAGAATCAAATCTAGAAGTACAATATGTCAAACGTATATTTGGATTGAATCCAGAAGGAGAATATGTGAAACTCAAACTGAATCCGATCTGTAAGCAGAATATGTCAAACTGAAATCCTTTTTATATTTTATTGATTTACTTTTTTGTTTGGTTTTTTGAAAGTAAAAAAATAAAAATTGCCATCTCAAATCCCAATTTGGAATGTCCAATCAGCCAACTACGTACACAAGCATATTCGTATGCGAACCATTCTGCCATCTCGGGAGAGAGCACGGTTTGTGGCTCCCTTCTAAAGCATGCGCCTGCCAATCTTCGCTTCATTACACTTGTAGCTGGAAACTTTGCAAGCTCAGAATGAGGGTGGAGGAAGCACAAATATGTGCTTGCTAAGAATTTTACAGACGAGCGCCTGGCTCACCAGCAGGAGGTGCTTGAGCAACGAACAATGCTATAACTGAAACCAGCTGCATCCTCGCCTTATCCCAGCAGTGCAAAGCCAATTGTGCTCTGCTCAGAAAAGGCTACCGGTCACAGCCAGCACAGGCAAGACTCGAATTCAAACCCCAGGAGTGGTGGTCACTACTGCTCCGTAATGCGAGTCAAACTTAAATCTGAATCGAATCCCGAGGCTCAATCCCTGGAAAAAATTATGGAATCATCACACTTAAAGACTGGCTTTTTCTTCATAACAAATAAACAAATTGCAGACATGACACAAAACTATTTTTTATTTTGCTTAACATACTGGCTTCATGAAAGACACCTAAAACAAATCAGACTAAATTATTTCAATTAATGACCTATTTTCTTTTCTAATCAAGTAGAGGAAAAAATTATGGAATCCCTCAGTGGGGGGGGAATTATGGAATCACCTTTGTAATAGCCATTTCTAAAAGAATTGCTAGCACAAATCTGAATATATAAATGAGTCTGCACTTAAAAGAGGGTGCTTGCAGACCCTAACAAGGTGTTGAACTTGGCTAATTAAGAGGAAGTATGGCATCAACAAGCGAGCTGACAATTGAAACACTAGAAAGGACTGCAAAACTGCTCCAAGAAGGAAATTTAACACAGAAAGTAGGAAATGATGCTGGTTGTTCCCAGTTGGTTGTGTCTATAATTTTGTGCAGTTATAAAAAAAAATGTGAAGGTTATAGAAGGAAAACTTGCAGGTAAACCACAGAAGACGTCAAAGCATCCTGACGGAAAACTCGAAGCAATATACCTTGATAAGAGAAAATGCAAAACAACACAAATGAAAAACAAAAGGGCAGAAACAGCAGTTAATATTTGTGACACAATTGTAAGAAATTGGCTGAATGAAATGGGATTTACATACAGCAAAGCCAAACAAAGACCAGCACTAACACCTGAACAAAAGAAAGAAAGATCATAGTGGATTAAAGAGAAGCAATCAAGGAGTGTGGATGATTGGATGAAAGTGATATTCAGTGATAAATCGCAAATCTGCACTCGTCAAGGCGATGATGCTAGAACTTTTATCTGGAGTCATTCCAATAAAATATATAAAGATGACTTCTTCAAGAAAACAAGCATATTTCCTCATTCATTTATAATTTGGGGTTGCATGTCAGGTAAAAGACCAGAAGAGATGACAATCATTACCTTAACAGTCAATGTGCAGGTGTACACTGAAATTTTGAACCATTTTTTGACTCCATCTATAAAAGATAGGTTTGGTAATGATAGAGTCATTTTAAAGGATGAAAATGCATCTCACAACAGAACAAACAGTGTTAAAGCTTTTCTTCAGGAAAGGCAAGTCAACTCAATAACAAGGCCGCAAACAGTCTGGATCTCAAATCAATTGAAAATTTATGGTCGAAATAAAAAAAAAAGGTCGATGACAAGCCCCCCTGCAAAGCTGATCTGTTGACCCCCATTTGAGAAAGTTGGAACCACTTTGATGAAGAATATTGTTTTTCATTAATGAAGTCCACGCTCAAGAAATTCATACTGTCATAAATGCCTGAGGAGGAGCAACAAAGTACTGATTCTGACATTTTGTTGATGATTTCAGAATTTTTTCCTCAACATGGAGTGATTCCATATTTTTTCCTCTACTTGATTATGAAAAAGTAAGCAATTAATCAAAATAATTAAATCTAATTTGTTTGGGGTATTTTTCATTTAGCTTGAATGTTACGCTAATAAAAAATGTTTTATGTCATATCTGCAATTTGTTTATTTGCTATAAATAAAAAAGCTGAGTGAACATCCTCTATGTGTGGTGATTCCATATTTTTTTGCCAGGGGTTGCAGTCTTTGTTGAGTCCTGCTACTGTTCGATTTTGAATGTAAACATTCCTGCATACATTTCCTCCTGAAATCAATCTGTGGAGTCCTTGAAAATTGCAACACCATAAAATAGATTTTAAAGAAAAGCAAGCCACTTTGTCTTTGAAATCATTAAAGTCAGAAGGTCGTGACAAAGATTTTCATTGATTGTTGGTTTTTTTCTCATATGTGTATGGCCATGACTCCTGCCAAGACTCAGTGTAGTCCCTCCTGAAAATGACCCATAACTTAAAGGGTATTTATGATTGTACTTTGTATGAAAGGCTATAAAAAGCTGAATGGAAATATCTGTGTTGGTTGTGGTGCATTTGAAGATTATGGAGGCAGTGTATGTCACTTACAAAAGCAGATATAATAAATCATTAGCCAGCAATAGTCATGCCATCCAATTAAGTGATTAGACATGTTGAGTGATTGGATTGATTAATTGAATGATCTGAAAATACATCCTGTCAACTCAGAAGCTCAATAATAGCATAGTAAGTGCATAGGATTGGATGGGCTTAAAATAATTGAAGTTAAAAGGCTAGCATGAACTTGCATAGCCTTACTACATCCCTGAAAAAAATGACTAAACACTTTAATGTTAAAGTTGTGTGGGCTGGAGCCTGACTGATAGAACAAGTCTTCAATTTGTCTTCTGATGAGGGTGTTGAAAAGCTCTAAAGCCTTACTCTAAATCTAGCACCCCACCCTCCCTGAAACCACATCCAGATTCTTCAAATGGAGCTTCCTATATCACCTAAAGAGAGCTCTAAAAAGCAGTGGAATTTCTCATGATGCCATATTCTGTTGGGCCAGTCAAGTTCATGTGATGTGGGGGGTATAATAAATTTACCAATTTATCAGCAACATTTGTTCAATGGGCAATTCTAGAAGCTACAGCGTTCCTGGCACTGGTACTGTTTGTGCAAGTGACCGCATGAGGGTGTGTTTACACATTCTTCTTTTAATGACCAAATTTGACCAACACTTCCTTGGACTGTGTTTCTGGAGAAAATCTTTTTTTTAAGCCTAGCTCAACAGATCTCATTTTGGTCCAAACTGAGAGGAGTTGGGTTGGAAAATCACTTATCAAGAAAAAAAAAAGGAAAAATATAATGAGAAAATACCATAGACTCCACCCCGTGGAACAAATAGGTTGGGAGAGAGTGATAAGAGATAATTAGACTGGATGGTTCTACCTTAGCTCATTGTGTCGCTGAATAATTCATCCAGTACCACAAACAATCGCTTCACTTACCATTTCACTTAATAGTAATACTTTCGAACATTAACTCTAGAGATATCTTATAGCCAAATCACAATAAAACAAGCATAAATAAAAATACAGTATACAATTTTATATTCATTATTATTTGCATGTTGTGAATTAAAAATATAGCGCCGCACTTCATAATTCAATATTTCAGTGAATTATAAATTTAGAAAGCAGATTTTCTTTCAAGACAGCTACAGTAGGGGCTTTACTGTTTATAATCAAAACAAACTATTTTTACATCCTTGATAAATTTAAAGAAGCAACAACAGAGAAGAAGAATGACAGAGGCATAATGGCAGCCACACAACCATTTGATATATTCTGGCCAAATGGCTGAATTTAAGCAGGATTGAGTTTGGTTAGTGCTTGGATGGGAGACCACCTGGTAAAACTAAGTTGCTGCTAGTAGGAGGCAAACCTCTCTCTGGTCAAATAATCTGCACTGTCTCAAATTTTTTGATGCCCAGTGATGCATCATAAATAGGCTAAAACAAAAAACGACAGCGCGCGAGAGAGGGGCTCCATATACCGGTTTTTCACAAGAGTACCAAAATTTATCACAATCAAAATTCATCATCAGTTCAACAACATAGTTTAGCTTAATTGATGTTATTAAAAATTCATTTATGGCGTCAGGGAAACACAAAAAAGAGACAGGCCAAATGGGGGGTGGGACAGGTGAAAGGAAATGCCTTTTAAGGCATTACTTAAACGGATGACCTTTGCGAATGTTGAATTCTCTGGCAACGATTCACAAAACAGAAAATTGAGGGTATCTCCGTCGTGCACAAAACCTATAAGATGTATTGCTGCTTTGGATACGTCAGTGGTCTAACGGCCCCTTTCTAACACCCAAGACTCCAACGCTGCCATATTTTGAATTTGCAACGAGACGGATGCTGTGGAGGGGGGGGGATTTGACTGGCCTTGGTCACAGCGCCTTGACCTAATGTGCACGGCATCACTTTGGCATCATCAACTTTTCGCCCATCGTGAATGGAACTTAAGATTTCCAAGATTTAACGGGCCAAAAGGTGAGACAGTTTTACTAATTTTCCATTTTCGGTTGGGTTAGTTTGCATGGGCTAACTTAAACCTAATTGGTAATTTCGCCTTCTATCTTTCAATTTAATCCTCACGTTTATCCGTCAGACTTGCGTCCTTCGTCACCAAATCTGCGCATTTTTGACGGCTTCATTTCTCAAATAAATTTGACAGCTCTGTTACAAGTTCCACTGGACAGGAGTTAGAGGAAGACAAATTTGACGTACGCGAGAGCGTACTTCCGTTTGAAAGAACTATGCTTTTACGCGCATTTGTCGAAAGGTTCTTCTGGATTGTTACTGGTGGCTACAGTTGTTTAACTGAAAAAAAAATGTAAAGACGTTATTGCTTGGAATTGTCCTCGGCGAAGGCAAAAGCTAGATAAACTCGAACATTCGTAGGCCAAAGGAAACAGAGACGATAGGTCAATCAAAGCGGATTATTGCCATGACAACACATATTGCTAACTGCAACTGGTGCCGTCTACTGGGTAATGTAGTTTTTCGCGCAGATAAAATCAGTGGTGCGGAGATGGAATTTTAAATTATCTATATTAGGCTAATGAATATAGATTTGCGGCAAAATTATTTACTTGACGTGGGATTGCGGACCTCCAGCCACTTTTTAATGGCCCGGTGCTGGTCCGCGGCTTATAGTTTGAGAAAAACTGCTCTAGAGGAGGCCGTCTTTCGAATGAGACATTAAACTGTAGTCCCGACTCATCGTGGTTATTAAAGATCCAGTGAAACCCCTCAGCAAGAGTAGGATGTTCCCCAGTGTCCTGGCTAAATTCTCAACCGAGCTCTTCCAACCTGCCACCTAATTGCCCCCTAATTTTATCCGCAATGCAAATTGTCCTCTCCTTCACCTCAGGTAAGCATTCTGGCACCAAAATGACTGCCGGCCATTACCCAGATCGGTGCTGCACATTTATGGCGGTGAAGTGAACTCCCCCACATGACTGCAAAATGCAGTGAGTACCTATGAGAAAGTGTTGTATAAATTCAATGTTCATTCATTCAAGAAAAGCAAATAAATATAAATGCCAAGCGTGAATGGAGATAAATCTGCTTTGTGAATTTTAAAATTAAATTAAAACATGCTTTAGCATCGCACAATTGAAACATTTTAAACATACATTGACATGATGAATTAATTTTCAGTGCAGGAAAGTTTACAAGAGAATTTTATGGCTCACATTACACCACTGGAGTCTAATTTCTCGCTGTTTTCTACTGTGCAAAACAGGGCATGCAATATGGAAAAGCACAAACTTAAGCGATATACAATGAGTCCACTTACCACCAATGAAAGCAGGTACAGATAAATAACTTGTTATTTTGAAGATTACAGTTATAACTTACTTATCTGCTTTTGTTGGAGTCTCAGTCAGATTTTACACCTCCTTGAAAAATGCACCCTGTCAAATACAAAGTCAGATCAGTTTCAGTGGGAGCTTAATTAACCAAGTCTACTGCTCCAAATCATTTGCCAAAGGCCCATTTGGTGATTATGAGCCAGCCATAAATATGGACTGAAAGTCACTATGTCATTTGACAGATGTCAAATCAAGTGTGTGATTGAACAGCGCCATCTGGTGATTCATACTTAGAATCACAATAGTGAAATATGAGTGGTGACAGATTGATCCCCATCATGAGCAAAATCATGCAAATTTGATTTCCATATAATGTGAGAATAATATTTCCTTTTGTAGTACATAAGTTTCTCAATGTTGTCCATCATCATAGTCCATATTTTATGGGATATAGATTTAATTTTCAAGATGTTATTGAAAATTTCCATTCACAGACAATGTGTTTTTACACCTAAATCTGAAAAAGCAACTTTACCTTCAGGTCATTAATATGACTCGATTGGCTCAAAAATGAGCATGCTGGCAGATGACATATTTATCATCAGTATAATACCCAAAATTCAAAGCTAGCTTAGCCGAAGCTCTTTAGAATTATAATTGATGGGAGCTAATTAAAGTTCCCATTCATTTTCTCTCTTTAGTTTTCCCGTGAACAATGTCCCACTAATAGGTTCCGATCGCTGTTAAGCCCCATTGAAAATGAGCATTAATCCAGGCCGCCTGCGTTCGTTTACCTGGGGGAAATCCCTCTGTTCTACCCCTTCTTTCACAAAGCACGCAGAGGTCTTTTTCTTTCTAATATGCAGGCCTATTAATCCAGTCATTTATCCCTGTCAAAGGGGAACAAAAAATAATATGTTGAGGAGAGTAAATAAGGGAGGGAAAAAATTAAATGGCAAATGGCAGGTGCTCTTCGCTCTGAGCTTGGCCTTATTGAGAGAAGCCATTAAATGCAGTGAATGGCAGATGAGACCATGATCCATCTCTTCATTAATATTTCAGAGTTCTGGAGATTCTCTGCGGCAGACACAAGGAATAGGGCCTGAAGGCTCCTTAAATGCCCCGATAAAATATTTACGGGAACATGGGAACTTATCTCCATATCTGCTTGTTTGCTCATTTTAGGTCATGGGAAGACCTCGGAAAATCGCAGTACACCTCAAAATAATAAATGGCACTGTGTGTTGATATATGGGAGAAAATAAGGAAAATTCTAATAGAAATGAGCGATCACATCACCTTGCATTCAAAAACACACCTTTACATTAAGAGCAGGCATGTCGTTTTCAACCATAATTATACTCCCACCACATTTTTAGCATTAGGCATTTAATTGTTGTTGGGTTGGGAAAACTGGCCAGGCTATCTTGACAAAACTTGACCAGTGATTTCCCCTACAGTATTTTACATTGCAAATTGAAGGCATGACATGCATTGACTAAAAAAGACATCTGCAGTCATCTGTGTAACGCTTAGTGCTTTGTGCAAAGTGCAGGTGCACGGAGGACAGGAAGTTGAGGACTGGACTTAGGTGCAAGGATGGAATTGGTTGTATTTATTCAGCCAACTGCACGGCAGAAGGCACAAACATAGCAATTCCAAACAAAAAGGAACTGAGGTTCCTGAGAATAAGCACTATGAGTAATACAAAGTCCGGGCTATGTTACACTAACATTGTATTACAAATAGGAAAAGAAAATGGAAACGAGGTTCCTGAAATATAACGTGCTGGTAAAACAATAAGCAGCAGGAGTTTCTAGGTTTTAGTATATATTTGTGAATTTGGAGAAAAAGCCTATACAAGACTTCTATGTCAAACAGGCAGGAGATTACACAGATTTTGCAATGAGACTGAGGGAAGCTCAGTCTTAAATACACACTGGTACCACCCAGTGGTAATGAGAAATAGGTGTTGATGATAATAGAATAATGACTGGAGTGCAATCTGGGATTTAGTAGACCGGTGAGCTGGACGGCTGGAGGCGTGACCTTACAGTACCCCCCACCGAGGCGCGACTCCCGGTGTGCCTGTTCTTCGGCCAGGAGGGGACCCTCTGGGATGCAGAGCAGGCTGATCCGGGCAGGCTTGATGGAAGTCAGACAGGAGCTGCGGATTCAAGATGTCATCGCGATCTACTCAGCTCCTCTCCTCAAGACCATAACCTTCCCAGTCTACCAGGTATTGGAGTTTGCCCGCTCTTCTTCTAGACTGGAGCAGGTTGCACACCCGGTAGGCTGGGCCTGTCTACCATCAGGACATGGGGCTGGTCTTCGAGGGGGTAGCCTCCGCCAGGGGTCCAGCAATCACCGGCCTAAGGAGAGAGGTGTGGAAAGTGTTATTTATGTAGTAGTTACATGCTAACTGTATTGTATATGCAGACTCATTGACCTTCCAGAGGACATGGAAGGGGCCAATAAACCGTGGGCTCAATTTCCTGCAGGGCTGGCAGAGGCGCAGGTCCCTTGTTGAGAGGCAGACTTGTTCCCCCGGCTGGTATTGGGGGGAGTCCCAAAGTTTCAGGTCCGCCTGGATCGTCTGGTGGCGGAGAGCTCTTCGGATCTGGAAGTTTGTGATCTCCCGGACCTTGTCCGCCTCTTTCAACCAGGCGTCCACCGCCGGGACCTCCGTCTGGCTCTGGTCCCATGGGATCAGACTGCTGATGGCAGTATGCTTGGAGGAGCCTCCCCAGATCTTGGATGGCTCTCTCCGCCTGCCCATTGGCTTTGGGGTGGTACCCCATGGTGAGGCTAACTGTGGCTCCCAGCTTGTTGAAGAAAGCTCTCCACACTTGGGACGTGAATTGAGTCTGGTGGGTTACACTGCTGCTGCCCAGAGGTTTCCCATCTATAGCTGCCATGGTGAGGGGGGTGTCGAGCTGGTAAACCGGGACACCGAGTCGTCGCACCAGCTGTTGGGAGATGAAATTCCCAGTTGCACCAGAGTCAGTCAGGGCCTCAGTAGGTACGGTCACACCGTTACAAAAAATCTTGACTAGTATCCGGAAACGTTGACCAGTAAGAGCTGTGGGTGACATCTTTAACTTGGGGGGTGCTGTTCCTCCTTCTTGACTCTCGATGCAGGGGCCGGTCTTCTTCCAGGGGCGATGCTCTGTTGGTTTGGAGTGCCCCAGTTCCATGGGCTCCGGTCCCTCAGTGGGCAGCTGTGTGAGGCCTCTGGGCTGAGCCCGCCATCTCTCCTTCAGGAGCTGGTCCAGACTGATGGCCGCACTGATGTAGGTGGGCAGGGACATCTCCAGGTCCCTGCAGGCCATCTCTGCCCAAAGCTCTGAACACAGCCCCCTCCGAAAGATGGATATCAGCACTGGCCCGTTACAACTGCTGGCTGCAGCCAAGGTGCAGAATTGGAGAACGTAGTCCGCTGCGGTCCTGCTTCCCTGGCTCAGGTCCAGCAGTTGCTCCCCAGTCTTCTTCTCAAGTTAGTCGAAGACCGAGTGAATCTGCTGGAGGAAACCGGCATAGTTGTTAAAGCCAGATTCCCTCCAGACAGTTGTCGCCCAGTCAAGCGCTTTGCCAGTGAAGCGGGTCACCATTGCTGCGATCTTCTCTGCGTCATTCAGGGCTGAAATACGGAGTGCACTGAAGAATGAAGCCTTTGCACGCAGTGGGATTCCTGTCATAGTGCTCGGGCAAGCGCTCTGGCAAATCACCTCAGGGAATGGCTTAGGGAGCCTGCAGTCTGGCAGGAGAGACGGAGGGTGGCGCTGGTGTCGGTGCACGGGAGATGGAGAGTTTGTGAATCCCGCAAACCACTTCGTCCAGGGTGGCCCCCAGATGGGCGATCTCTCTCTGCTGATCTGCCGCCAGCTGGTAGAGGTCGGGAGGCTGGGCAGCGAACTCCCCTCCCTCTTGTGGCAATGGAACCCTTGCTAAGTCCATGTCACGGTGAAGTCCTCTGCAACGTTTAGTGTTCCCTGCAAAGTGCAGGTGTAGGGAGGACAAGAAGTTGAGGACTGGACTCAGATGCAAGGATGGACTTGGTTGTATTTATTCAGCTAACTGTGCGGCAGAAGGCACAAACATAGGAATGCAAAACAACAAGGAACTGCAGTTCCTAAGAATAAGCACTATGAGTAATACAAAGTCAGGGCTATGCTACAGTGACATTGTATTGCAAATAGGAAAAGCAAATGGAAACAAGGTTCCTGGAAGACAACGTGCTGGTAAAACAATAAACAGCATGAGTTTCTATGTCTTAGCATAAATTTGCGAATTCGGAGAAAAAGCCTTTACAAGACTACTATGTCAAACAGGCGTGAGATTACACAGACTTCACAATCAGACTGAGGGAAGCTCAGTCATAAATACACCCTGCTACCACCCAGTGGTAATGAGGAACAGGTGTTGATGATAATAGATTAATGACTGGAATGCGATCCAAGATTTAGTGGACCGATGAGCTGGATGGCTGGAGGCATGGCCTTACAATCTGGAATCTTCTCTGTACCAAACAGCTGTAGGAGCTGTCATACGTTGAGTGTCATTTTTATCAAATTAAACATGTGCCTGCTTTTAAGAAGATAGATAGATAGATACACTTTATTGAACCCCGTGGGGTAATTTGTCCTCTGCATTTGACCCATCCTGTAGTTAGGAGCAGTGGGCAGCCACAGAGCAGCGCCCGGGGACCAACTCCAGTTCTAAAGCCAGTTCCTTGGTCATGGGTACTGGTTGGAGTGTTCCTATGATGCATGTTTTTGTGGGTGGGGGAAACCGGAGTACCCGGAGAAAACCCACGCGAACACGGGGAGAACATGCAAACTCCACACAGAAAGGCCCCAGGCCAGAATTGAACCCAGGACCTTCTTGCTGTGAGGCAACAGAGCTAACTACTATGCCACCGTGCCGCCCAAGGTCGTAATTTTAGAATAGTACAATATAGACACTGTATTAATTATCCAAATTTTCAATATTCATCATTTAGAGGCCTTACTCATTTCCTCTGGAAGAGCTTAATTAAAATTGGAGATTCTTAAGTACTTTCAGATAATATAACCTAAAGAACTGTGTAGACAGATGCATTTCTACCCATAGCCAGCAACATGGTGGTTTACAGGAATTACTGTAAATTGTAAACTCAGAAACAGAGAGAGGAATCAGCTTCCTTTTTTTCAGGAAATGTAGATTCTAAATGTATTTTGCTCATTTCTAATTCTACTTTTCATTTTCACAAATGAAAGGAACTGTATTTGAACCTGCAGGATGGGAATTGAAATTAAAAAATTGGATTCAAAAACATTAATTCTTTTTTCAGTTGTGCTGGTCATCCATAATTTACGAAAAATCATACACAGGGGTGGAAAACACACTGGAACCACACCTTTAAGCCACCTCTTTGGTTTTCCTTCTTCCAGTCCATCCTTTCATTTTGAGGTCATTTCAGCCCAACTAGAAAAATGATTTACACAGGTCACTAATTAATTTGAGTGCTAATTAATGGCATATTTCTGCTTTTAAAAGGGTCCAACAAGTAGCATTTGTCAGGAAAGTCTCAAGATGAGGATAGTAACAGAGTTCCAAAGGGTCAGATAGCTGACGTATTGCGTAGGTCACAAAAGTGGCAAAATTAATTCAGCAGGCAAGGGGAATTTTGTCAAAAAATTATGACAACATATACCAAAAACAACAGCAGCACAAAAAAGAAAGAGAAACATGAGGTTCAAGTGAACCCAAAATTCAACTGGCCTGTAACCCTGTCACACCCATTGGGAAGAGGGCTACAAGGCTGAAATGAAGTACAAAACTAATTCATGTCCTCAAGATGCTGGATGCTGTTTTAATCAAATCTGATCAATATTTGTGATTGCCAGAGGTTACAGGTTGTTCAAATAGAAACCCCAATTCCAATGAAGTTGGGACGTTGTGTAAAATATGAATTAAAATAGAATGCAATGGTTTGCAAATCTTATAAACCCACATTTTATTCACAGTAGAGCATAGAAAACATATCTGATATTGAAAGTGAGACATTTTTCCATTTCATGAAAAATATTAGCTCATTTTGAATCTGAAGAGAAAACACCACCCCTCAATACTGCCTGGCAGCAATGTTCAGAGGGACGGCCATCCATCCGGCCAATCAAAACCTCAAAATCTGTAATGGTTTTCTTACTACAGTATGGTTGTTCCATGGGTGCTGCTATATTACATAAGTGAGTTGCACTGCCTAGCTCTGGATTTCTGGAAGTGTTGATGCCTAGTGACCTACTTTTACGCACACATTGGGCTACATCGGAGTTAGTTCAGTATTGCACTGAACAAATCTGAACCTTATCTCAAATTCCCAGCGTCAAACTTGACAAACATGAAAAGAATAGTGAGACCATGCTTGTTCTGAGGGGCTCATTTAACCCGCTCTCCTGCTCTACCTCAGTGGTTAACATACCTCTGCCCAATACTTGACTCTCTGCTGCTGCAAATTAAAAGTGCCTGTTTGTAGTTAAAGGAGTAATATTTAACACTGACAGCAAGTGTTTAAAATGGGTACTGCCATCCAAATTCAAAATGGGGAGTTGTCTCCTCCCTTACCTTCTTCCCTAGACTTAAGTTTCACGTGGGTTGCCAGTTTGAGGACACTGAACCTACAAGAAAGACTGCAAGAACAGCGTGATGTTACACTTTGAAAATGGCAAGTGACGATGATTCCCTCAATGTGAGTTGATCAGCTGATTCTTGTGTATATTGCAGTGTTTTATTGTTTCAAAATTATAAGCCAAATTATATGTACTGTGAAGGTATGGGTTTGGAGTTTGTATGGCTCTAATCGTGTTTATTTTGTTTAAATCCCTATCTATTCATCTCTCTGTCTTTTTTTTTTTACCATTTATTTGATTTTTATTTTCTTTCTACAACCCCAATTCTGAAAGAGTTGGGACGAAGTGTAAATTGTGAATAAAATCAAAATGCAATGAATTTCAGATCACATGAGCCAATATGTTATTTACAATAGAACGTAGATAACATTTCAAATGTTGAAACTGAGACATTTTACATTTTTATCCACAAAATGAGCTTATTTCAAATTTTCTGGCTGCAACAGGTCTCAGAAAAGTTGGGACACAGGCAAAAAAGGGCTGAAAAAGCAATTAATATCTAAAAGAATCAGCTGAAAGAACATTTAGCAAGTAATTAAGTTAACTTGCATCAGGTGTGTAACATGGTTGGCTATAAAAGCGATGTCTTAGAGATGCTGAGTCTCTCAGAAATAAAGATGGCCAGAGGCTCTCCAACCTGTGAAGGCTTGCATAAAAAATTGTGGAATACTTTAAAAACAATGTTCTTCAACGTCATATTGCAAAGGCTTTGAAGGTCTCATCATCGACAGTACATAACATCATCAAAAGATTCAGAGAAACTGGAAAAATCTCGTAAGGGACAAGGCCGAAGACCTTTACTGGATGCCCGTGATCTTCGGGCCCTCAGACGCCACTGCATCACTCACCGGGATGATTCTGTCTTTGAAATTACTAAATGGGCCCAGGAATACTTCAAGAAAACCACTGTCTGTAAACACTGTCCGCCGTGCCATCCACAGATGCCACCTAAAACTCTATCATGCAAAAAGGAAGCCATTGTTGAGCATGATCCAGAAGCGCCGCTGTGTTCTGTGGGCCAAGGCTCATTTCATATGGACTGTAGCAAAATGGCAAAGTGTCCTGTGGTCAGACGAGTCCAAATTTGACATTCTTGTTGGAAATCATGGGCGTCGTGTCTTCCGGGCTGAAGAGGAGAAAGACCACCCCTCCTGTTATCAGCGTTCAATTCAAAAGCCAGCATCCCTGATGGTATGGGGATGCATTAGTGCATATGTTGTGGGACACTTGCATGTTTTAAAAAGCACGATGAATGCTGAAAGGTATATAAAGGTTTTAGAGCAACATATGTTCCCCTCCAGACGACATCTATTCCAGGGAAGGCCTTGTGTATTTCAGCAGGACAATGCAAAACCACATACTGCAGCTATTAGAACAGCATGGCTTCATAGTAGAAGAGTCCGTGTGCTGAACTGGCCTGCCTGCAGTCCTGAGTTTTCACCGATTGAGAACATTTGGCGCATAATTAAACGAAAAGTCCGTCAAAGGAGACCCAAAACTTTCCAGTAGCTGGAAGCCTGTCTTAAACAAGAGTCGGATCAAATTCCAATGGCTAAACTCAAGAAACTTGTCTCCTCAATGCCCAGACGCCTCCACTCTGTGTTAAAAAGAAGAGGGGATGCTACACCATGGTAAACAGGCCCCTGTCCCAACTTTATTGAGACCTGTAGCAGTCATAAAATTTGAAATTAGCTCATTTTGCGGAAAAAATTGTAAAATTTCTCAGTTTCAACATTTGCTATGTTATCTCTGTTCTATTGTGAATAAAATACTGGCTGGTGTGATTTGAAAGTCATTGCGTTTTGATTTTATTCACAATTTACACTTTGTCCCAACTATTTCGGAATTGGGGTTGTATATTATCTGTATGTTCTATGGACTTAAATTTAGTCTGAAATAAACAAATGAATTTTCAAAAGAAATAAACCATCTTAGGTAGATTTTTATAACTCTGCTATTGTTAGCTGGATGTATGTTTGGCTAAGGTTTCCAAAGCTGAGTAGTCTTCCCAAAAACACACATTATAGAATTGGAATTGCTACTGTCCGCACCCTGATAACATATTGCTCAATTACCCATGATAAATTAGTTAAGGTTAGCCAATGTTAGCAATGTCATAACCTGTTCAGGTGAAAATTTGTCCGCCATCTTGGCATCTGTGTTAAAATCCCTTGGGGCTCTAAGCTGTCTCCATCTTTTGAGTGCATCTCCGGTATTTACTGCATCTCTGGACATTGAGCTTAATAGAAGGATCCTGAGGATTTTTAGGTCGGGTAGAATCTAGTGTTATTGTTGTTGATCCAGTTCTTGCCTCCATGGTTGCAGCTGTCCTGTTTGCCTGCCAATTTGTTTCATATCTGGCAACTCAGCTCAGGGTGTGAAAATGGGCAGTGGGCTGGATCATACAGGCCGAGACAAGAAACAAATGTTATTTCCCAGAATGGAAATTTTAAAGGAACAAATGAGCTTACAAGACAGACATAGAGGATCTTACACGAGTGGGCATGTCAGATGAAAGTTAGGAAACGAGTTGAGTAAATTTTGCGTTTGTTGCAAGCTTTAGTGAGCAAGAGACCCAAAATTAACTGAACAAGTTACATAATTTTCATGTGACATGACCAAGAGTATAAGATTCTATTAATCACATAACTGAATCACATAATTTAATAAAAAAAAAGAAACTTAATTTCTATTAGCATTGTAACGGTAATTCCCATTATGTAAGCGCTGAGCTAACGCCATCACTCTGATACTCCGTGAGTCACTGAGTCACACACATTCGCGATGGAGCCAACCATGGTTTTTATACTCACAGTCAACTGAGTAGCTAGCTAGCTAACAAACTATTGTTACGTGATGGTTATGGAAAGGTACAGTGTGGACACTGCCTAGCTAGCTAAGTAACGTTAACTTAGTTATGAGAGTGGCACTTAGCTAGCTCGCTACAGCGCTAAGCCATACCGATTTAACCAACTTTACTCCTGGTATTCAGTTTGGCTAAATGTTTAGAGCGTGACGCAATGTGGAGAGATTTTTTTTTTTCTTGCACTTTCAGCTAATGAAATTTTTGCAAAAAGTGATATTACCCTCTGGTATCATCAAAAGCTGGGCTATGGGAAAAGTACTGCAGTTATGTGATAATATCATTTTTCATTTTTCATCATTTTTCATTTGATAATGTTTCTCGTGAGACCAGATACACAAATTATAGGAAAACATCAGAAATAAAGAAATTAGAAAAGAAACTAACTCATACTTCGCCACTGTGTGGGAATGTTTGCTGACTGGCAGCAGTATCTTAGCATCCACATCCGGTCACATTGATAAGATAACTGAACAAGACATGAATACAGATGCTTCCAAACAGGCCTCTACTGTATGTTAAGTTCATGCATTGCTCAATTTCTATGCCTTTTACCATGACACAATTGATATGAATCCTGGTTATTTTGTGTATTTGCCAGAGAGCAATGTTAATGCTTTGAAATAGGAGCATATCTGTGGCTGGCTGACTATGTTAGCTAGCGATAGTTAGCTAAGTTACCTTTTCAGAAAGCGATAGTCTAACTACAGTTACCGTCATCTAAGTCCACCTATAGAATTTTTATAGTTTAGTTGAGCTATCCCCAGGTCCCTGTTGCTTGCAACCAGAGAAACAAAGTCTCAAATGGCAAGCGGTTTGATTGGTTTTGTTGCAATTGTGGTTCTGTGCTCATTATTGGAAGGTATTTCTTCCACATTTTCTTGGTTTTGGAATGATGTATAGCGCGCAACACTAGCCTCCTTCATTGGCCCTCTGTTCTCCAATGTCATTTGCAAGCATATGATAAGAGCCATGTTCTCTGCTTGGCTGAGAGAATGGTTCCTGAGGGGTGCACAACATGTGCCATGTGCTAATTATTGGGGCATCTACTACTGCAGCTCTACGTAATCAGTATCTACACTGAAATCTATCTATCGCTGGTCAGTAACTGCTCATCAATAAGAAGCTTAATATTTGTGCGGAAATGGAAATGGACAACTTCCACTTGTGGGGAGGGTGGGGCATATGAAGATGAGAACCATTGTTTTGTTGGAGACTGCTAAATGGGATGCTTTAAAAGAACCTCATTTGCGTATTATTTGCATATTCTGCTGCGCAGCTCATCACGTGAATTATCACGAGACTTTGCGCAAGAAAATATGGCGACTTACGTAGCAGCATCAAAACAAATAACAGAGACGGATGATTTGGACATTCCTCCCGTTATTTACGGATTTCTGAATGAGCATCAGGTCAGGATATTAAGGTATAAAACAAATGACTTCACATTGTGCGCATTTATGCTCCGATTACAGGCTAGTTGTAGTGTTTTTGTTTTCTGTGAATGTCCTAAACGTCATGTTTTTGCTAATAACGATGGTTCCGTAGATGCCTGTATGATGATAATCAAATGATGGAAAATAAACGTAAGGATCGAACGGAATTGCTGGCTTTGAATGTCCTAAACGTCATGTTTTTGCTAATAATGATGGTTCCGTAGATGCCTGTATGGTGATAATCAAATGATAGAAAATAAGCGTAAGGATAGAACGGAACTGCTGGCTTTGGAGTCTGTTTGTATGTATATATTTGGTCAATTCTATGCTGCTACTGTGTAGTTATAATGGCAGCCTGCAGATTCTATGCACACTGTTATAGGCACTTTCACATAAGTGAGCATTTTCCCAAATTTTACTCCTTCACAGAATTTGGAAAAAAAATATCAATATTAATACAAAACCCAAAACCAGTGAAGTTGGCACGTTATGTAAATCGTAGATAAAAGCAGAATACAATGATTTGCAAATCCTTTTCAACTTATATTCAATTGAATACACTGCAAAGACAAGATGTTTAATGTTCAAACTGAGAAACTTTATTTTTTTTTGCAAATAATCATTAACTTAGAATTTAAAGGCAGCAACACATTGCAAAAAAAGTTGGCACAGGGCCTTTTTACCACTGTGTTACATCGCCTTTCCTTTTCGACACTCAGTAAACGTTTGGGAACTGAGGAGACCAATTTTTGAAGCTTTTCAGGTGGAACTCTTTCCCATTCTTGCTTGATGTACAGCTTAAGTTGTTCAACAGTCCGGGGTCTCCGTTGTCGTATTTTACGCTTCATAATGCGCCACACATTTTCAATGGGAGACAGGTCTGGACTACAGGCAGGCCAGTCTAGTACCCCACTCTTTTACTACGGAGCCATGCTGTTGTAACACGTGCAGAATGTGGCTTGGCCTTGTCTTGCTGAAATAAGCAGGGCGTCCATGAAAAAAGACGTTGCTTGGATGGCAACATATGTTGCTCCAAAACCTGTATGTACCTTTCAGTATTAATGGTGCCTTCACATATGTGTAAGTTGCCCATGCCTTGGGCACTAATACCCCCATACCATGCGCCTATAACAGTCCGGATGGTTCTTTTCCTCTTTGGTATGATGACGCGTCCACAGTTTCCAAAAACAATTTGAAATGTGGACTCGTCAGACCACAGAACACTTTTTCCACTTTGAATCAGTCCATCTTAGATGGCTTTTGGGCCCAACTGGGTGCTGTTGATAAATGGCTTTTTTTGCATTGTAGAGTTTTAATGATGCAGATTCGACGAACTGTAGTTATGACAGTGGTTTTCTGAAGTGTTCCTATGGTGATGTCCTTTACACACTGATGTCGGTTTTGAAACCGCCTGAGGGATCGAAGGTCATGGGCATTCAATGTTGGTTTTCGGCCTTGTCGCTACGTGCAGTGATTTCTCCAGATTCTCTGAACCTTTTGACGATATTACGGACCGTGATGATGAAATCCCTAAATTTCTTGCAATAGCTCGTTGAGGAATGTTGTTTTTAAACTGTTCGACAATCAGCTATTTGTTCACTAATGGTGACCCTCGCCCCATGAATGACTGAGCATTTCAGGGAAGCTGCTTTTTATACCCAATCATGGCACCTGTTCCCAATTGTTCACCTGTGGGATGTTCCAAATAAGTGTTTGATGAGCATTCCTGTTCTCAGGCCACTTTGCCAGCTTTTTTGAAACATGTTGCAGGCATTTTCCAAATGAGCTAAATTTGCAAAAAATGACAAAGTTTACCTGTTCGAACATTAAGTAAAGTGTATTCAGTTGAATACAAAAAGGATTTGCAAATCATTGTATTCTGTTTTTATTTACGATTTACAAAACTTCACTGGTTTTGGGTTTTGTACATTAAGGATTTGCAGCTAGAATGTGTCCCCAGCTGGAAGACAAATTTTATGGTGATTGCATTAAAGATATGACCTTTGCACTGTTTTTGGACACATTTTTCCTGTTTCATTCAAAAAAATGATAAATATATGATTAATTTGTAGGGATATGATAAAAGATCTTCATTATTATTTTCCATAATCTTTGTTTGGGAACCTCTGATGTTTAAAATAAAAGTTGTTTGAAGAAAATCGTTAAAAATACATTATTTAGTTGTTTGATAAATGTCCGTCCAAAAACTTTATGTCCTCTTCAGTACAATTTCCTCCTAGCACATATATTTTAATTCAATATGATATTTATTATGTGGTTTCAGCTAGTGCTGAACGATTAATCTAATCGCAATTGCAATCGCGATGTCAAGCAATGCGATTGCATAACCGCAAAAAAGGCGGCGATTTGCGATTCAATCTAAATAAACTGTGCTGCCAGTGAACATACCTACATCTCTATTAATTGTATGGAGTCTGTTGACGTTATGCTCACAAGCGCTATCCTGGGCTATGTCCGAGTAGTCAAAAATTACGTCCTATACACTAATTCCACACCACTTTTCTATAATCTATGTGGAAAACGTCTGAAGATAAAGGAAAGGTGTAAAATGGAATTCCTACCGCTTAGGAATACAACCGCGCTAATAAAAAAAATCTGAATGCACTTAAAGCAGGCAACGTGAACATGATGGGGTCCCATACGTTTCTTTACGCGGTTGGTCAGATGAATGGTTGCCGCTTTAAATACTGCTGCTGCGCAGAATTATGGAATTATCTCCTTTCTTTTCGAAAAGGATAAGTCTGTGTACCCTATGCTAAAGGAGGTAAATTAGGAAGCACTGAGACACCGTTCCTTAACATTTAAAGAATTCGAAGGCTCTTATCATAGTTGCCACGACACGTAATCATCTCCAGATCAGTTTTCAGGAGTTAGGATATTTCCCCAGCGAAAAAACCTATTGAGACGCAGCCGTGGTCTGTGCAGCAGGTATGGTAACGTGACTACTCGCTACAGTTCTCAGTGACCAACATTAGCCATGTTTCCATCCACACGTTCTTATGCGAATGAAGTCATATCGAATTAAAAATGCCTTATGGAAACGGTGACATTCGACTTGATTTCAAGAATATCGACACAAAGTTTATACGGTTGATCTGATCGGATTTTCTCTTGATCGGTAAAAGGCTTATGCGATAAATGCTGAAGGAAACGTTATTTGCCGAATAAATCTGAAACTGCAACGTGACGGTGTTTTGATGACGTCGTTTCCTTCTGATAATGGTTTGCTATGTTGCTAATAGCTGGCACATAAGCACGTACAACTTGTGCAAATTATCATCATTTGTTGGTAGACGCGATCCATTTTGGCTAACTAGCTAAATTAGTCGGCTAACCCACTACTTTTGTTCCCTTGAAGGTTCCGCGATTCAGTAAGAAAATGAATGGAAACAGCTTAAAATGTCAGAAATCTATTCGATACACCAATTTGACCGCATCACAGCATGTGACGTCATTATGCACAACTTTTTATTCGCTTTAATGCCGTTAGATGGAAACGCATTTTCACCTGCTTATTTCGCATGAATATTTTTGGCGAACTTAAGATAGTTCGATTGACAAGTGGATGGAAACATAGCTATAGACGCCGAATAAAATCATGAGCAGGAGCCTGAGCAAGCCCAGGCTCAGTGAGTTTGTGGCGGGAAAAAACCCCGCAACATCTACTATCATATGCAGAGATTAGGCGTGAGTGTCTCGCCTGTTAGTGGTATTCACGTTCCTGTGTCTCTATCAACGCTCACTGAAGAAATTCACTCGCGGAATTTAAGTCATTGTGCATTATGTTAATCAGTTTCACGTGCATTACGGTGGATTTCCCCAACAGTGACACGGAAATCGATTGACTCTCATGCTTGTCTTTACTGAGGGATTGAAAGCAATGGAATTGCATAAAGACGTTTCAAATGGTCTTATTTCATTTAAACAATTCAAACGATCATGAAACACATGCATTGTTTCCCATCCCTGAGTAAAGAGAAGCACGAGAAGTCCGGAGTCATGATCGCTTTCCATGTTCCTTGTGGTGAGGTCCACCTTTATGCAAGTGAAACTGAAACGTCAATGCACAAGGATTTTAATTCCGCGTGAGAATCTCATTAATAAGCGTTCATTGAACAATTGCGGACTACGGTGAATAAGCAAAAAAAAAAAAAAAAAAAAAAATGCGCGAGACTTGGCATCTCGGCATATGGCGATACTTTGATTTCAGGTACGGCGACGTTGAACCGAAAGACGTGTTGTGTTAAAACTTGCAAAGTTAAAATCTCCACATCCCGCGGCAACACTACCAATCTGTATCAACACTTGGCACAGCACAGACAAAAGCATGAAGAATGCATGTGATGAAAGCCCAGCAAAGTAAAGACAAAGAGACAACTGAAAGCCGCTAATGCCCAATGGTGCTACTGCTTTGTACTTTGCAGAAATGGCTTTTTTTTAAAGGATACTGGACAAACTTTTTGCTTTTTGTTTTAAGTAGCAATTAATAGCAGTGGTGTCAAAAGTACATACATCCTTTACTTAAGTAGAAGTATAGATACTGGGGTTCAAAATTACTTAGTTAAAAGTTGAAGTATCAACGCAAGCTTTTTACTCAAGTAGAAGTGAAAAAGTACAGGCTTAGAAAGATACTTTTTAAGTAAAAAAGTAAAGTAAAAAGGGTGAAAAACTCAGTGCATTGCATGTCTAATTTTACATCCGGATATGCCATCAAAGACGACCAACAAAGTTTTCATTTCTTTCCAAAAAAAGAAAAAACCGTTATTGGAATGGCTATCAGATATCCAATCTGAGGTAGTAACATCCAAGACATATTGACACATACAAAGCTACCTGAACATTTTTTTCTGTTTTGTTGAAAACTTGAGTTTGATTGTCAGCTTAGCAGTAACGGAAGACCATACATCAGCTGGAGTATAGCTTGGAGAGGGCATGTGTAAAACTTAAACATAATTCACAATGCAATTAGTTAGTTCACACTTTCCCTTTAATTCCCTTCATAATCCCACAATGTTTGATATTAATGTCAGTGATATAAACAGACAGGACACAATATCAGGCAAGAATTTTGTCAAAAAAATGTCAACAAAGTCTAAGACTACTGCTAGAATCCTACTTGAGCAATAATTTGGAACTCTTTATGTGGGCTCACGCTATCTTATCCAGAACCACAGGCTAACCCAGGCTTTTTGTAACCTATTCTAGAAGCTGCAAACAAGCTGTGTAGATGGCTAAATTTACGTGGTGTTAATTGTCTGAATCAATAGCATCATGGCTACATAAATAACGTCAGTCAAGCTGCTGAACACGAGGAGAAATTAAATATCGAGAAATCTTTCACTGAAGTCGACCAGTTTTTTCTTTCCAATTCCACTTAGCCAGCTAACATTAGCAAAGCTGGCATTGGAAATGACCATAGACTGTGTAAAAAGATGGACGAAGCTACCGTGACGTCACCCATTGCTTTCAGCATACCATAAAGGAAGCCTCGATTTTGGCCATTTGAACTGCGCCATGTTGTCATTTTGAAACCGGATGTGATTTTTATTGGACGAGAGCGTGTATTGAAGATCCGGGGAGGACCGTGGCTCTGGATCTGACAGTATCGGACGAAGACCAGAGGATAGCCACGCCCCTAAAGCATATTCTGGCTTTATCCTTTATTCTAGTCTATATGGGACCATAATTTACAAAAATGAACATCATGATATATCGAAGGAGACTTGAAACTTGCTATAGCTACCATAGAATAATGTGTAAAGTCATTATTTAAATGAAAAATCAGGTGGGAAAGTAGGGTCATTTTCTCATAGACTTCTATAGCATTGAACTTCTTTCTGCAAACACTGACGTCGCCATCTGCTGGCCATTAAATAGAATGCCATTTTACGGTACTTCTGCATGGGCTTCGTTTTTCAGACCTGGGTGCTGCGTCCATCTTTTTATACGGTCTATGGAAATGACCCGAACTATAGAATTACCAAGCCCCATTGACTACAGTAGAAAACATCGCAAATTATCTGAAACAGGCCACTGTATACTTTGTAATAGACTACTGAGAAAGAATAAACCTTACCTGTATGTGTTTTTTTTTTTTAATTGGACGGTGAGTTTTTGAATGCCATAAGTTCATGCCGCTTCGGTGCACAAGGTTTGCAGCGCATTCGATAGGAGTTGTCTTTAGCCTCAGCGAATTCAAACCACTCTTGCACGTACGGCCAGGGGTGTTGAATGACATGGGGTTTTCTTGGCCAACAGCCTCGCTTGTGCCTTCGGACATTTCGTTTGACTGGGAAGGGGAACTGCTAGAATCTCTGTTATCCACTGTGCTGTTATCTTGATTTATTTTCTCCGACGCCGCCATGCTATGGCTCTGAGTTTATTGCGTTTGAATCTAAACACAGACAGTCCATTGGATGCCGCCTTAACTGTCTACGGATGCCGCATGAGGGAAGAAACGGGGATAGCCTACCATTAAAAAAAAAAAAAAAAATAAACTAAAGTAACGATCCCTGTTTCAAAATGTAAGGAGTAGAAAGTACAGATATTTGTGTAAAAAAATAAGGAGTAGAAGTAAAAAGTTGTGAGAAAAATAAATAATCAAGTAAAGTATAGATACCAGAAAATTCTACTTAAGTATAGTAACGAAGTATTTGTACTTCGTTACTTGACACCTCTGATTAATAGGTTTACAAAAATGCCTGCAGAAAGGCATCGAAGTTCACAATAGTGCCACTGCATTTACACTTTGCAGAAAATATCCTGATTTTCAAAAAAGGAAAAACCTCTTTTTTGGAAAATGTTATTTTGAAAACAGTGCTATAAACTTGTTTTGTCATTTTTTTGCACCTTAATGTTTGCATTTTTTGAGTTGAGAAAAATACCCTTCAAAACCATCATGATTCTCCGCACTTTCCTTGATAACAAAGCAAGTAGGCTCAAGATACCATTTTAAAAAAAATCATATCGTAATCGCAAATCGCAATATGGTCCACTATAATCGCAATCGCACATTTTTACCAAATCGTGCAGCACTAGTTTTAGCAACTTCAGGGCATTAGCAATGCGTCTAGAGAATATTCTGAGTCCTTGCTTTCCATAAAATACAGAGTTTGTACAATATATTTTAGGCTACATGTTGTCCGTCCAAAACATGTCCTCTCCAGGATGAGTTATTCCTTCTCATTATTAAATCTCTATGTGATATAACTTAAAAATAGCTCATTATGTGGGTGAGGAACATGTGTTTGATGAAATAAATTTAGGATTCTTCCAAGGAATTCGTATTTGTACCAAAAAAGATGCGTCATACTGGTGTGGGGCACAATGTCCTCTCCAGGACAATTATGGCTATTGTATTCTGCAATCAGTAGTTGTGACATTATAAAGTATAGCTAACACTGCTGCTTATGGACATTGTTTGAACACATTTATAAACATCATAGACCACAATAAAGCAAGAAATGTTTATGATATTCTCATCAATAAGTTTGTCCAAAAAATGTCCTCTCCAGACGAGCATTTTGACATGCCATGTTTGGGTTCAAAATATTTGATTTAGTAAATATCGCTATGCTTTGAAATTTCTACAGGTCTTCATGTATGTCCTGAAATTACAGAATTTTACCAAATAAACTTTCTGCTCCAAGTTTGAAATTTTGACCAAAATGAAACCAAAGTGGTGCATTTTACAAAGTGCCATTATGCTCTATAATGCCCTGTAACATAAGAGCCATTGTCCATATCAGTCCTAACATGTATTGCTTTACCACAATCCCGCCTATAATATAATGTACAGACCATAAGTAGCTCAGCCAGAACTCAGAATGCAGGAATTTTGATAGACAACTAGTTGGTTGGAAACTGAATGTAAACATGTTTCTGTCCTTTGATTTCTCCTTTTTCCAATGCCACACGAAGACCTTGTGATGCCATTTTTCTTCTCCTCTCTTTATTTTCTGAAATCTAAGGAAAATAAAAGCATTTATTATATTATAGCCACTGGTTTTGTCCAATTCCACCTTTCAGACTTCATACATAACATCATCCCTGAAATCAGTCCACACGTGTACATGTAAATGCACCAGTAAGAACTGACACAAAGTGGCAATGAATGGCAGAAATGCAGGAGAACAGCACAAATATTTGTTTTACTGAAGCATTTGCTTATGCACTCATCTGCTTTTGTATCTCCTACCTTAAACTGAGGAAAACATAGAATTTCCCACATAACAACTACAGCAGGGCAATCAAGCTTCTTAGTATTTTGCTTCAAGTTTCTGTGCATTCCAATAAAGTGGTCATCTTGTCCATCCTGTACATTGAAAATGATAATATTAACAATAATAAAGATGTGATTCTGGGGACCATTTATGATTTAGTTAACTAAATTTAACACATTCAATTTCTTTGAGAGCCAAAACACTAACTCCCACATGTACTACTACTGCTATACTAAATCTTGCACAATTGTTCTTACCTTGTTTTTGTTCAGTTTTCTTTTTTTCTTTTCATTCAAATGCCGATCGACGCCATGCTGGCAATCAAACTGCTTCCTGCTTGTAATGAGGTATGGCACTCCATCAAATGGAATACCATCAAGACCCTTGGTGTTTTAGTTCTTTGTATAACTAAGTAAAACTGGATAATTTGCTTGCGACTGTTGGTAACGTGGACAATAGTGTTATGCTCATTAGACAGTCCAACTGGTTTGGCTGCAAATCATGCAGTTTTATACTGAATAATGTTAATGCTGCAGAACAGCTGTTTAACAAGTTATTTTTAGGAAGGCCCACTTCTGTTCAACAAGTTTCAAAGAATATTTATTGAAGCTTTGGTTGTAGGTAACCTGGACATTATGACCAGTCTGGTGTTCTGACTCATATACTATTGAATGAATTCGGGGGGGAGGATGGGGGGTCAGTTCCACATTTTGGATTGCAAACTGGCACATCTGTCCTCACCCCCCCAACAAATGTTTTTTAAAATGAGTGGGATAGCATTTTGAAATTAGTCAATGTTAAATTTAGGGTTGGTAGGCTCCTAGCTATTACCTCCTAGCTATTAGGCAACCATTAGTGGCACGCATTCTTTTACTTCTTTTACGACAGGAGAAATAAGCATAAGTTGATATACACAATCAAGTGCCCAGACCGAGAAAAACTTTCTGTTGGTTCAAGAAGTTTCCTTATAGTTCAAAGAAACAGGGAGAATTAATTAAATCCTTTACCGTTAAAAATTTTAAAAAGTACAATATAAACGGTAATCTGAAAGAATAGATGCTAATGAAGTCACCTTTGTCGAAATTCTTGGTATAGTACGTGGTATAACGTGTAGTTGTAAGGGTCTCGTACTGCCTTAAAATCTTCAGAGCCGTCTCAATCGGTGTCTCGCTTTCTGTATTCCACTGTACACACGCAATACTTTCACCAACACGAATAAAATTGTGGAGTTTATCCAACACAGATGAGCATTCAGCTGAATTTTCCATTGTTCGCATATGTCGCAGGCTACATTTGTTTACATTTTTTCTCGAAAAGAAATCAGGAGCGCATGATGTAAACGTCATAGGAGTGAATATGCAAATAATACGCAAATGAGGTCCTTTTAAAGCATCCCATTTAGCCGTCTCCTGTTCGGTCAAACTAGCGTCAATTTAGATCGCAGACAATACCTCTGTCAACACAATTTATCACATGACCATGGTCATTTAAATTTGTCATGTGACAAGTAGCCTAGTGGTAAGTGAGTATTTTTCCCCCTTTTAATTGCCCACAATGAAAGATTAAATGTACATAAAAACAGTATACAAAAAAAAAAAATTCAAAACAACAAATGGAAACAGAGCCTGGGGTATACAAAAGTAGCATAAACAAGAGAAAACAAAATGCATTAGTATATACATACTCGAAAACTTCATGAGTTTTTCTTATATTTATTGTCTTAACAGCTTTTTTGTTTTAGAGTAATATATTCATTTAATATAACATTGCTGTTCGCATTCTTTCTTAAACATCACAAATGATGTTTTATTAGTATGGCAAGTGACATCATGACAAAGCCAATGGCAAACCTTCAAAAGGCCACTCTGAGCTGCGTATGCATTGCATGTGCTGCTGCTCCAGGTTGATTGCTGGGAACATTAGGTGCCCTGCAGGATTATTGTTAGATTGTCTGCTCCTCGTAGTTTGGAGGTTCTTCCTGTTGGAGTGGCTGCATGACAGCTGCTGCCTTGACCACATATTGATGGCTTCACAAGACAGTATATTCCTGTGTGGAATAGCCTCGCGGCAACTATTTTCTTGGCCATACGTGGATAGCTTCATTAGATACTGTATTCCTGTGAGGAATGGCCTCACATCAGCTATTTTCTCAGCCACATATTGATAGCTTCATTAGGTCATTTTTTTGTATTTGTGCTGTTTTGTGGGATATCCTGATGCTCCCTGCTGTCTTCTCCTCAAGGTCAAGGATGTGTTAAGGTCAGAGCCAACAAGCCTCTGTCGCAAATGTCCCTCTGGTTGCTGCCATACTGCTTCACTCTCTGCTGCTGAATCACTCTTGCCTGCTGTGAGTTAAAATTCCTCTTCTATTCCAGAATCCACCTGTGGGCTCTTACTAAGGGGGGGCGCGGGGGGGGCGCGCGCACACATCCTCACACTTTCTACTCTCCTCTCCTCAAGCTCAGCAGGCTGCAGGGTGTCTCAGTGTCAGAGCCTAGATGCCAAACTATCTTCTAATTGTGAATACTGCAGTTGACAGTTTACATGCAAGTTGGCTGACAGAACTAGAATAGCCATCAATGTGCTCGGCACTTTTTAACGATACCAGTTTATTGGTCATTCAATTGATTCACAGGACGACCTTTGTATTAACCCTTTAACTTCCTCACAAGAAAGAAAGCAATGGAGCAGCATTGGTTTGCTCTACAAAACGGTTGAGCAGGAAGTTAAAGGGTTAAATGGAAAATGTGGTGTGAATTTTTGCACAGGGAATTTTTTTAAAAACTGCATAATTCCAGTGGTACCTACACAATGATATCTTAATGAGTCATTGTGATCTGAGTCTTCCACGCAAAAATTTATAATCAATAATCTTTCGAAAAACGTGTTTGTTTTTTTTTTAAAAAGTCATACCAGATTGACTGAGATTGCTTTGCGTCGTATATTTTGTACTTATCTCTAAAAAGCAGAATTGCAAGTGGATAAAAAATTTAATGTAGCAGTACCCACTAGTGGCAATTCTAATGAACTTCAAAATGTGCGTCAATTTAATTGAATTACCAGCTTTAAAAACAGCTGTATATGACGGATTAATAGATATCCAACATACCTTTCATATATTAAATATTTATGTATTGAAATATATCACAGTATCTATGCTTTCATGTTTTGTGATTTAGAATACCTTATTATGTTTGAAGGCCCATTCATTGTAATTCTAGGGGAGAGCTCCTGTATTTTCTTCAGTCCCCTCTGACAGCCTGCGCCTTTTACTCATGTTTTATAAATCACATCATTCTTTTTCACTGGTGTTGAAGCTTTCAATTGTCTCATTTATTTTCCTTAAGCTAACTGTCAGCTTGTTTTGAGCTGGCAAAATACCCGGAGGTCCCGATAGCAACTTCAACTTGTCATCAGAAAAATTTTTCAATATCTAAAATAGATTTGGCAATATGCGAAAATTTTTCAGGCCAAACTGAATCATGTGATACAGCTGAAGTAAACAAACAATCCCTGTTGGAGAGACAATTACCCTTACAATGTGCATAATACAATTTATTAATAGTTTAAGAGCCATGGAGATAGGTTTTTGCTTGTTAAGAAATGTAAGAAAGTAAAACAAAACTACATATCTCATTCATTGGTTTATTGTATGTTGCATGCTTTGTTAAAAACTGATCCTTTTTCTTTGGAGGATAAAGCTTGTTTTAATTAATGTGTTATTAATTTGCTGCTGAGCAATTCTCCCTTCTAATTCTCCCTTCTATCACCATACAGTATTATGACAGCCATACAGAAACACATCCTCACACACACAAACACACAGATATGCACACACACACACACATACACACAAACACAGTCATACACACTCTCATACAGACAGGGAGAGATAAATTAACTGACAAATGTACAGCTTTCTTCTTCATCTCTGCACTGTTTTCCGGTGAGAAACAGACCCCAGTTCCCACTGATAATAGCAATGAGTGAGTGTTTCCCTCCGACTCATCATGGAACTTCAATAGGGTATATCTCTGCGCTCAGCTGGGACGGCCATTTCCTGTTCTTCAGATGGGTGTTTGAAAAGCCCGACTCTCAGGTCTCAAGGTGGAGAAGAGCACACAGGCCAGACGGGGGCAGGGTGGAAAAGCTGATCTTCTCCCCGGGCCTGGGGCTCTGGCTCGGCTTCCATGCTCCACCCCAACAATCGAGACGATGATGAGGAAAACTCACAGCCAAGAACTGGGCCAAGAAGGCCACCAGTACACAGCCTGCAAGATGTGATGACTAAGCGCTTCACCGGAATGTCTATGTTGGCATTCAATAATGGATGATGTAACGTTAAATCATTTCATGACAGACATGGGGGACTATTGGGAGACTATTTTTACAACTTGGCTCGTTAGTGTGTTAATGATGCTGAAGATGAAGACCAAACCTTCTGAAATCCCTCTGGCTGAAAGCATACAGCATGAATTATTGAAAATCCAAATGGATGTGCTGACTTCACGATGTTGTTCCCGAGTGATTCCCAATGATGCATCGTTGATTAATTGATAAAACAGCTGATAAGCTCTTGTAGCCTTGCTATGCAGCACGTTTTTACACAATATGGCCACTAGAGGGCAGGAAACCATCAACAGTTTTACCACTCCGGTATATTCCGTGCTACTGAAACCAGTGACTTTTTAAGCAAGGTATTGGACATGTTGCTTCAGAGGCTAAGGTTGCTTACTGAAAGATTCAGGTCCTTAAGTCCTAAACTTGAATATGTACTGAGCTGGGCGCTAAAATGATCATGTCTAATGAACTTATGTACTTAATAATTTTTTAAAAAAAAAAAAAAAAGAACTATGAGCAGTGTGAGCAAAAATGTTTTTGCAATATTTAAAAATATCATAAGTTTCAGAAATATTGCAAAGATGTTGTTTTCCCTCATTCATTAAAAATTAATTGGACATTCATTCTTACATATCAGAAATACGAAACTAGAATACTTTAGAATACCCCACATTATTTTTGTCATTATCCTTTCTGTCAATTTCTCTTTTCTCTGCCTTCTCTGTCACTCTGTCATACTTCACCCCAAAGTTGTCCTTCAACTTCATCGTTTGTTCATCTTTATTATCTTTACATCCCTCCTCCCAGCAACTAATGTTGCATAAACTGTGTCCAACTGCTCCTCCCCCCATTCTCAGTGCTGATAACTGACTCGCTCGTCTCCTCAGAAACTGCTGACAACTGCACCTCACTTATCTATCCTGCGCTTTACACACTGGCAGCCTCGGTTCACCCAGACAGACCCATATAGCGTGTAGTACAGTACAGCTGCAGGTTTAACACGACCCGGAACATTCCTCTGACATTCCTGTCTCACAGCCCAATCCCACAGCCAGGCACCCAGGCCCTGAAAGTCCCACCAGAGGTCTGTGTTAATTTAACATGTGCTTCCTTTGATGAAGCCCGTAACAGCGAATATACAGTGGGACATGCCAGGCCAGCCTCTACCCCAGATCCTGGCAGGGTGACACCGGTACGTATAAACTCAGCTGGCTGGCAGTGGACACTGTGAGACAATGTAAATCTTAATCTAACTCCGCTGCCAAAGGTTAAACACACTGAAGTCACCAATTACTCCTGACAGCTGAACCATGCAACTTAAATCATCTCAAAGGAAGAGTTTAAATGCTTCTGTCCTAATTTGTTGCAGCAGACAAAAGACAGCCAATAAAAGACTATCAGATACGTCAGAAAAGATTGCCTAACTGATTTGATTGCCAAAATATTTGGTTTTATCAATTCTTACAAATTCGAACGTATTCAATTTTTTAATGCTATAATGTTTTTATAGGATGCATATTGTTGACTAGCTAGGTTAATCCAGTGTGTCTGTTTTTTTTGGGGAGATGAAGGGTGTTGGTTGATTTTGATTTGAAGCAACTGCGGTCATCAACAATAGTCGACAATTATCTTATTTTTCATGAACTAACATTAAAGAATTTGCAGTTATGTTCAAACTTGCTTCTTCTGTGAATGAGTACACCAGCAATAAAATGATATGATTTATTTTGAACAACTATTTTTAGTGAGCACTCGCGATATGAACAGAGACATTGACTGGAACAGGTCCTGCCGCATATGGACACCATTTGTAAAGTGGCGGTGAGAATGTATTGGTCAGACGGCCCTCTGGTATCTCTCTTTCCATCTGTTTTCACGTTGCTTCACAAATTATGGTGTCCTCCAGACTCGAATGAACGTAAATCAGCGCCGCGAGCAGGCTAGCCTTTTCCCAGCCGTCATAAAACCATGATTTAAAGCGCGGGCTGTCAAAACACGGCCGCACAGAAAATCGCTGCACGCCCGGCACTGGGAACACAAGGAATCCGTCTCATCGGCGTTATTTACGACCTCCGAGGGAGATTTGGGTGATTAGCCCTCGGGCCACCAACAGACAGAAAAACAGTAGGAGCCCAACTTGCCTCTCCGAATGGAAATCTGAGGTCAGATTTATACGGCGATCCAATGAAATCTATTTCTGTTTGGAAATGGCCGGGAGATATATTGCGTGTTTAGTATCCTGGTACATCTTTGGAACATTCGGTCATACTGCATTTGTGAGTTTTGGAGTCCCTATCCTAAATAGTTGCAGGAAGGGATGTGTGATGTATTGGACGCCAAAGCCCGTTAGGTGGCCAAATAAAACATACTGTGGGAGGCACCTGGATTTTGAATAAGATGTTTGTGCGAATGATGTAACCCAGGTTTTCTTTGTAAGGGCACCTAAATAAAATGCCCCTCTCTTCCACCTCTGGCTCAGGTGTCAATAAACTATGGCCATATGTGGAAACGCTTCACTGTTGGCTGGTTCACCTGAGGGACTGGGGTGTGTTTATGAACACACCTGGGGCAGCAGTGGCAGCTTTGGTAGAAATATAGAGAGTGCTGGACAGTTTCCTCACAGTTGATGAATATATTATGATTAGCACCTTCTCCAGCAAAAACAGGAAGCCAAAATGTAGGTGGCCAGGAAAGGCAGCTGTAATTTTGACTGGAGAGAAGAGCTAGCCGCAATTGTTTTCCCGTCTTTCGACACCTCTGTTTCTCATTTTAAATGGAAATACTGGCTGTATGATAATAATGCTTAATTAGAATAACTTCTTTGACCATTAACTTTGTTTCGGCACCGAGACTCACACTGAGCTGTCACGTGTTCATAAATCATTAGCTTAGAAGTGTCATTGAGCCAAGATAGGGGTTTAAACAACCAAGCTCTACAATCTTGAAATGTATTTGCGTGAAAGGATTCAGCAAAATTGCGTTTGGATCTCGCATTAATGGCAATAGAACTTTTATTTGTTTTACATATGCCACACTGAGCTGTATTTCAGATGTTAGTGGGGGGGGGAGGGCGGCCATTTTAACCCAAACAGATGAGTGATCTTGATCCCTTTGCAAAATATAAACGTCTCCTGTGACTTCAGCTGTATTCCATCCACCTGGGGAAAGAGGAGGCCACCGCTGCTGGCAAACAGAGTTTTATTTTTCATCTTTTTTTTTTTACAACTTCCATTCAGTTCCCTGAGCAGCCATTTGGCTGCATGCGCAGAGAAAGCGTTTAGGCCTCACAAGACGTCCACTGTTTTTCTCCCTTGGCTGCAGGTGCTTTTGCAAGGGAGTAATTCTAAAACCAAAGTGAGGTCAGGAAAGAATACATTTAGCTTTACAGCAGTAATGAGCGAAGTGTGAAATTCCAATTGAGACTAAAGATTAAATGCACTTTAATCACTGAGAATGAACTTATGCAGAAATCATTATCATAACATTGCAACTCTGAAATATAGAGCTGCAGAACAAGAGGTGTATTTCTCTCTAACTGCAGTGAACAAAGTGGACAGAAGGGAGATTCAGTTGCGCTTCATTAGCAAGAAATTAACATACCATATTTTACACATAGTATAATCATGCAGAAAGCGTAGCTCATAATAACCATAATAGAAAAAGGATACAGAAATTACTATGGCTTTTTTCCCTCGTGTATATGTTCGCTGTACAAAGTAGCAGGTATTAGTAATACATTTCATTTGCCTGTATTTCTAACAACCTGATGGCCACATACAGTACTTGCCAAAAATGCTGAACACTTTCTTGAGCAATGACAGATGGGCAGCTATATTGCACAGAAATTTTTCTTGAGACAGAGGACGTTTCCATATGAACAAACTCGGCTATTATTTTATATTTAGAACCATGTCGAGGCCGGACAAACATTAAATGATTCTCCAGGAGCTAATACGAGTTGATTGTGTGTCAGCCTGCCAATGTCCTGAGCCACCCAAGCAGCAGCTCTCTCTCTCTCTCTCTCTCTCTCTCTCGCTCTCTCTCTCTCTCTTTCTCTCGAGGGGGTTCCGCCATGGTCTTCACACAATCAGAAACTGTTATGCATCGCTGCTGGTGGCCAGCCCCAACATTGAAACGTCTGTTCCGGACAAGTAGTTACTTATGCGTCCCTTAAGACAGGGAAGCCCTCTCTTGGGCTTAAGAACTTCCTTAAGTAAGGCAGGCTTTTTGGAACGGTGACAGAATTATATGGAATCCTATTTATTTAAACAGCAGGTAGCTTTGCCTTCTGGTTAAATTTCCCATGCTGACAGTTTTCTTATTTAGACGTTCTATTTCTCCACATAAGATATTTGGTTGTTGAGTCATTCCCTGGCAAGTGTGCGAGCGAGAATGCTTGAAGGAGAGAAGAAGGGAGGGAGAAGGAAAAAAAGAGGGAAAACAAGAGATCGTGAACAGGAATGTTTTGCATAACGTATGTGAAATGGATTTTGGTTTTGGGTTGTCCGTTGGTTGCTGCGCTCAACCTTGTTAAGTGAAAATGCAAGCCTGGATAAAAGGGGTGGATTAGGTTGCTCGATTGCATGCGCATGTCAGCAAGTGTTATTCTGGAAACAAGCTAGGTGTTGAAGCTGAAGGTCATTTACTTGCAAACAAATGAAGTACTGTTTTTTATTCCACGTTAAAAATGTGACGCTAATTAAAGAGGAAAGAAAAGAAAACTTACACAAGATTTAAAAAAAAATTACTGACTTGGTTTCCCCCTAGGCCAAATCTTAATTTTGTTATCATACTGACAATATGATTTCACTCTGACTGGTTAAATAAATGTTCAACCTTTGATCTCAGCTAATGTGTTGCATTTACTGCCATGCATCACATCCATTAACTTTCCGCTACCAATTCTCACCTGACTTTTCACTGCAAACCACACATTATTGAATATAAAGGTTTTCCACTTCCCTGGTTATGAATTATTTCTTACCTTCTATTAGTCTGGCAGGAAAATTATAAATGGAACCCCTCATTTTCTTTAGATTTACAGTCATTTTTATGAAGGTAGATAGGTGGTCCAAAGCATTAGAATAAACCCAAAATCCTATCGCTGACAGGCTAATGTCCCCTATGGAATTGAAGAAGATCACTTTACCATTCCTCTCACTCTGGCCATAAAAATATTTTCAAGATTTTGTCAGTAGATGGCAGTGTTGTTACTGAATCGGTAAACCGACATTATATGGCGAAGGTGAAATTGGAGGAATAGTTCTTTGGATAAAATTCTGAGAGTCCTGAGGCTCTCATACATGACTAGCATCTAGTTATCGTTTGAGCCAAGTTGGTAAACACATGTCTGGTGCATTAGCTTTTTACTTATAGTCTTTCTACTTACCAACTGACTCGGTGCAAATGCAGTTTGGGTACAGGACAAAGAGTGCTCGTTCAGGATAGGTTTAGCATACCTGCGCACATCTGCGATGTGCACATCTGTGTTGATTAATATAAAAGTGGGCCAAAATGATGACGCCATTTTGAAAGTATCTAGGGTTCACACTTGTGTTTTTTCTTTATATGCAGCATGCAACAGCATCAGTTATCTCTCCTTTGGGGCTCATAAATGTTTTACTAAGTCTGTGGAGTGAACAGCACAGTGTGTTGGGATCAATAAGACAAGAAAACAAGGAAAAATAATGAAAAGCAATCACAAAGACAAGAATTTTAACTGTACTCTGTCTTCAAGTATAGCAATATCTAAAAAACAGATTGTAAAAATAGTTAAGTTTTGGAAACTATTCTTTTACTTCCATTGTTGTATTAATTAAATGTATAAAACTTCACTATTGAGGTCCCTCTGGCAGAAAGAGGTCAGACTGGGTAATTGGAGTGGTTTCATAACTGAGTGTGCTTTTGTTTTTAAGCATTTTGAGCATTGACCCTGGAAAAAAACACATCATAGACAAAGTGTGAAATAAACGAATGAATGAATAAATAATAACCAATATTTGAGTAAAAAAAAAAAAAAAAAAATATTGGGCTAAAAAGAATCACAATCAACTACCACAGAGATCATTCTGTTTGGTGCAAAAATGTGCCTTTTTGTAAAAGTATCCAGAAGGCATTCTTCTAAAAATATCATGATTTTTGAATGATATTTCTATTTATTGTGCCTCAATTGGTGGTAAAAGTTGACTTCCTGCAAAAAAAAAAATATTCTGGAAGGATGTGAATGAGTTCATTGTAATTTTAATAATGGTACTACTACTAGTACTACTACTACCACCAATAATAATATGGTCATGATAATGATGATGATGATGATTATGATTATTTTTATTAACAACTGCAACAATAGCAATAACAGTAATAATAATAATAATAATAATAATAATAATAATAATACAAAAGAATTGCTAATAATCTCTCGAGGACATATAATTTCAAGGTTATGAGATTTAAAGTTCAGTTAAAAATACTTCATCATTGGAAACCATATTTTCACACTGAGAGACAGGTTGGCACAAGAGTGGTTTGTAATCACAAGAGAAACCATGGTACTATGTAAAACATAAGGTGTTTTAAGCTTGGATTTAATTTTTTGGGAATTGTGAAGATTAATTTCAAGTTCTGAAGGCACTATCAATTATTTTCTTCCCTGAAATTTACATATTAGTTCATGAAAAGGGAGAAACAAATATAATATTGAAAGCACCAGCATAAAAATGAGAAAACACTAAAGCTACGATAAGACAAACAAAAAGGAGAAATATATTGAAAAAATTAGCCTGCCAATCATAATTAATATAGACATGCTAAACTAGCTTTTTATTCCAAATACCTTTTTTTAGGATGGACTATGTCTGTCTAATGTATACATTATATTGTTATGCAGTGCATCATATAGTTAAAGTATATGGTTGGGTAAATTAATTTTAACATGCAGACGTATGTGTCAGCTGTATAGAAAATTATTATTTCAAATGATTTTCTCCTCTAGAACTGTAAACTGGACTGAAAGGTTTAATGGTAAATTAAGCTTTAAATGACAAATGGGCCACTCAGCTGTATAAATATATAAAACTTTTTTAAGATCAAGTATTAATGTTTCAACATCAAAATCTACAGTTTCTTAATTGAAAAAAGAGGACATACAAAAAATAGCGGCCTTCTGACTGAATCTGAAATCTGCTGGTTTAAATTACCATTTTTAAACCATAATTACCATAAGTAAATTACCATTTTTAGCTTTCATTTGGTCATAGAACGCTCAGAGAATTAGGTGTTGGAAAATGTTATGTCATGAGTTTACACACAATTTCTATAAGTTACTTCTAACTGAATCTAACATTTTTGGCCAGTTTAAATAATTACACTGAGTGGAATATACTTATCTCAGTTTTGTGGAACCAGTTGACACAACGTTATTAAGTAAATCTAATTTTTCATTTTTTTGAGTGAATGTCTAAAACCTCCAGGGGTATTCCTCAGCTTTCCTTATTAGTCTCATTCATATAACAATATATTTTGCCCTTTTATGTCACAAATTAGGTTCTAAATATGATTACATTTCTCAAATGATATACTCTAATGCAGTGTAGTTTGGAAGGGTAAACGTCTGTGCACAGGAGACAATAGAAGCCTTGTTCTCATAGAGTTGTCTTGTTGATCATTCCAAGAAACCCTCACCTCCCCTATTCTGTTTTATCACACGACTTATGACTGCACTGGTTAGACTACATAATTATGACGTATAATTCCCTACCTTAATATTTGAGGTCAAATAAATCTAACAATGCATTTCTACCCATTGAAAATGTTCTCTAAAATCAGAAGGGAAGGCATTTGGGGGTGAAAAAGTGCTGAATGAAATTGTGTGCATGCAAAGCTGTCTTTGAATTCAAAATGAAGAACTGAAAAGATCAACACTAAACAACAGCAATATGATCTGATCCATTCCTTAATCCCCTTTTTAGACGCTTCTGTTTCGGCGTATGAGTATCTTGTTAAGTTTTGCACTGGCCTGCCACAGTGAATGAAATTCAAATAAATCGCTTTTACGCTCGAGCCCATGCAAGGAATTTGCTGCAGCATGTTCCAATCTATTATGAATTAATGAAGGATATATGTATGCCAAAAATAAAGAGAGACATATTCAGTGGAAATAAATTCAATTAATATTTGGTGCATTCATGGTACGATAGCTGTTGTGATATTTTTAAAACTATATTTTCAAAGGTTTTTAATTTACACCAGTTGTTGAGCATGTGAGAGACAATTAGCCTACGTATTTTAAAATTATATCCTGTTTTGGCCTATTCATTTACTGAGGTGGGTGACATGTTGTATGGTTTCCGACTACAGGGAGGTTGGCAGAAACCAAAACATTTCGGGGCAGTTTGTCTTTCACTAATCGGGCTTAGTCTCCACGGAAAATATAAATGAGTCTGGGATTAGGCTTAATTTGTGCCTTTAATGCTAAATTTTAATCTCTAGGTTGAAAACCTGAAGATTTCAAGTATTTTTTGTCTATATCATGTTGATCTCGATTAATAGGTACACCTAATTAATCAAGTAGATGGCATCAGAAGTGTATATTTCTCTTATTTTCATAAGATATTAGCGAAATGCCAGCATAGGACTTACAGGGAGATGGTAGGCGCCAAAGGATAAGCATTTCCTCTCCTACATTGCTTAACTCTCTGGGTGTCTTTTAACACTGAGGAAATGTGGACATTCACTGCCAGTCATGCGATTAAACGAGCTGGGTTGGCCATAACGTCCAATGTTTTTAGTGGCATCTCCAAACTTGCTTTCCAGAGCAGACTCTCAAATCTGGCCGCACTGAAACCTGCAGATGTGATCGAATGATCTACAATACTTCGAGGTCAGAGAGTTGAAATGACATCACCTTATAAGAGGCAACAATATGCTTGAAGCAAACACAACAGAATTTATTAAATAAATTTAATTGTCACAGTGTAAATCTTGTTAAACAGCTGCTTATCAAAAACAAAAGACCTCAAGAGGAGCATTATTGTCTACAAAAAATTCAGTAAACAAATGTACTCAATGTACTCATTTGAATAGTACTACTTACAGGTGCTAGCAGACGTTTCCAGTTTCGATGGAAGCCATTTCCAAAATATTAGTTGAACGTGTTGTTTGTATTGTTGAAGCCTTAGCTCCTTAACACCAGTCATTTCTCACTAACTGTTAAATTGAATGTCTGGTGCCGCTTTACTGTGTATCAAGGAAAGCTGGGAGAGTCAGAAATTTTGCGGATTTCCACTTGTTTTCAGTCATTTGCTGGTGACACTTCTAGAGCCCTCTTTTTACCAATTATAACTTGGCCTACAAAGTGGTGGACCATTTTGAGGATGTTTCATGATATCATATATATCATATTAGTGCCATCAAGAGCAGAAAAGCATTTTATTTAATGCATCTGGAAAATCTAACTAAGGTGAGAGCCTCATCTTTAACATATCAGGGACAGATACATATTAATTAAAGCCTCATGCAATGCCTTTGTTTATCGTCATTCTACACACAATGAAATATTATCCTAAATCAGTGCAGAAGAGAGATTCTGGAAGTTTTTGAGTGTTAATCCTTCAAGGGACTAAGAGCGTTATATTATGGAAGGGTAAACGGTAAAGTCTGGCATGGATCCTTGATTGGTCCACATTTTTACTTTGCTGCTATGCATTGCTCAGAGAATGTTCCAGAAATAATAAAAATAATACTTAGAAAGCAATGTAAAACAAAATACACCACTCAAAGACCATGAATGAATAAATTAGCCTGTCTCCCAAACACATGTCAAAGGCCAGCTGTACAGCCAATGAACAGCTTGGTGCTGGACAATTCTTGATCGGACAGAAATCTGTACAATACATTATTTCAAGTAAAGAATATATAAGATTGTTCTAAAATGAGACGTTTAGTACATAATTATATATATATATATATATATATATATATATATATATATATATATATATAATACTGTGTGATCCCTTATATTATAAAAAAATTTAATCTTAGCAATGGAAACTAAATTTAATGAGGATAGACTGATAAAAAATTAAAGGAAACATTGCAACAGTGAAGTTTATGGCACCGTATGTCTCATTGAAAAACTAGCCCCATTTAGGTAGATAGTCCGATTTTGAAGGTTTTCATTCTAACCCTGAGAAAATGCATCTCATTCAACAGCTAGAGATCATGCTGAGGTGCTCATTTGTGGAATCAGCCATGCCTAAAATGGATTGATATGAAAACCTACAGAATTTTAGTTATCCATGAACATGACGAGTTATACTCCACTAAAATGCTTGTCTTCCCTAATAGTGTTTTATCCATTTTTTTTTAGATCTTGTACAGCACTTTGGTCAGCATTGCCTGTTTTTTAATGTGCTGTACAAATAAATGTGACTTGATGTGACTTGACTGAAGTGTGGCGTCCTGATGTACGAGGTTGTTCGCACTCGTCCGGTTCACTTTCCTCAGACCAAGAGAATGCAGGAAGGGGAAACATGGTTGCTGGGATGGAGCTATGAACCAAGCCTCATGGACACCGAGTGCAAGATGAAGGAAACATGCGAAATGAGCCTCCAATAAAAACTAGCCAGCGCTAACCAGCTTGCAAGTAGGAAACAATCGAAGCCAGGTGCCTGCCGCATATCGTTTTCAAAATGGTCAAATGGAGACCAGATTGCAGGCTCGACACAAAGGCTTCTGAGCCACTATCATATGCTCATCTGCATTTTGACAAAATCATGTCGACCACTTGCTGTTGAGAGAAGTATACAAAAATCACAATACCTTAGAAAAGGTATAGTGCTATTTTCAAAGGAGACATAATGTTAGGTAGGCTACAAGAAGGCATTGTGCAAAGCATAGCTCCTAAAATTCAAATTAAAAGCATGACACATGAGATCATTGGGAGCCCAGATACAAGAAAGGCTCTGCAATACATCACAATGAGTCAGTTCACATTTGAAATGACCCAGAAGACAATGCATATAATCGTGCAAATTGGTGTTGCATAATTCAGCACAATGCGTAATTTTCTTAAATGATATTGGATCATGGTTTTCAGTTTCTCATCTTAGGCCTTGGTACGGATATAATCTGCTTGATTTCTGGACGTTTTGGTTATTGCATACATTTTTGCTTCAGATGGCAGTTATATACATCACTCAAATGAATCAGGTGAAGGCAGGACCTGAGAATCATGAGCCCAGTAAAAATAATTCAGATTGCGTCTTTCGCTCTCATGGACTTTGAATTTCCATTTTTGTCCCCTTGAATACTTTTTACCACAATGTAGGCCAAATCCTAAATGCAGTAAGCACAGCCAAATGGGAAAAGATGTTTATAAAGCTTAGAGCACAAACTCTTTAGCAATTAACAAAATAGCCGAGCACTGGGGAACTTATCAGCAATTACCGCAGTGTCTGAGTTCATGTTCTGATACCAAGATATTATGTATAGAGACTTAATTTCCTTGCTTTCTTGTTTTCTACTACTAAATGTGACCTTCAGAACCAAATGTTCTTTAAATTTAACAGGGGCCATTTTCGAGCTTTTGATATGGGCTCAGTAAAAATAAACAGGGCTTTTGAATAACTCAATTATGCAATTACTTGGACTACATTAATAAACTACTGCGACCCACATGGTTGGTGCTAAAGGAAACTATGCACGTAACTGGGCAGTTTATGTAAACACATAGAGAAAATGGCTCTGAAACTCGCTCTCTGTCTCCACAGTAGTGGCAGAAAGACCCAGAACGTAGGAGCCTGTGATTACAGCGACTCTGCCTTTAGAATAATAAACTTGAACCATTGCCTCAGTCTAATCTGACCTTAAATCACAGTTAGCTGTACAGCAGTATACTACATGTAGGTAAACTGAAGCTGGTGAATGGACCTAGCATTCACTTTGGCATTTCATCTCTGACAATCGTAACATCCATTGTAGTTTCAATGTTGCGCAAGTTATTTTATTATATTCGTCGGAGTAAAACTTCCCGTCAAATAGATAGTTGAGGATGGATAGCTTTCCTGCATTTTTTTTAGCTGTGCTTGAGCGATCTGGAAAATTTTCCATTCAGCAAGAGGTCTCTACTGACACAGCATAGAAAACGCAAAACGCTATCCTGTAGTAAGACCTCTTGTCATGTGACGATGACATCAGTGACGTTATTATTGGATGCTGTACAGCTGTTACTGGTTTCTATGCTGTTATGCTGTTCTATGTTTAACCTTTAATTCATGATTCTGTTATGCTGTAGGTTATTTTTCTTTGCATCACCAAATATTTGATCATGCCACAGGTATCCTCTCTGCGGTAACAGCCAAACTGTTGAAGGATGGGTCTTGTGGTTTCAGTGCTACTGTTAAGACATTGTGAATGCAGTGAGTCATCATTGCATAAAATTATGCTTACCTGCCCCAGGTCCTGACATTCATGTCAAGGCAACATTGATTTTTGATGAACAAATAAAAGTAATGTGTTTCCTGAATGAACTGAGCCAGTAAAACCCATATCCAATCTGAAAAAATCAAGCTAACAAAAATATGACGCTGTTGGCATGGCAACCACTTTCTTTTGAAACATCTCAGAATACAAATAATCCCAGAGTACAAGGAGCAAACTCATACAAAAGCAAAAACATTATGTTATATTTGTAATGGCATATTTTGGGAACAAAGTTTTGGTATATTTTAAATCAATTTAGTTAAAATAGACAAGCCCACACCCTGGGTTGCACACGTCTCAATGACGTGCAGACTTCTGGGGATGCGCATGCAATAACTTTGCACAGACTTGGCATAAATGCATATAAACACGTTTAATTTGCTTGTAAACAGCTTAATTTTGGGAATATAGGAAAATCAATTCTGTCTGTCCCTGCTAATGTCAGTGTTCAATGGCCATGCGCAGTTTTAGACTGATAAGCCAATTGATTGGATTCAGACTGAGAGACAGATGGATGGATGGATGGATGGATGCAGTTTCCCTGCAGTTTTTATAGTTGGATATTAAATACTGTATTATAATTCTTGGTGGTTTGTGGTTTATGAATGCATGTCCCTGCACACTGCATATGCTTAGACACACACAAATAATGACTGTAACCTCATTGCACTCTTAGAATTGGAACATAAAGACAAAGATCTTTTTTTTTTTCCCTCAAATGGGCCAGCCAGCAACTTCCTGCTTCAAGATGAAACAGTCGAAATATCCACATCAGTCCATCTTAGATACTTTTCGCTCTGTCATTTCCTGACCCTGGCCGCGGCTCCAGGGAGAAAGCGGTGGAGAGAGACGACCAGATATGCTGACCTCCGTGTACTGTTGATCCAAGATGGGGAGAAACGATTGCCTTGTTTATTTGCCTCATGTAATTTCCACTGACTAAAGAAAATGGCTACAGAGACTGCCCTGGACAATCTGGGTGTATTCTGTTTGGTATGCGTCAGTGGGATCTCAGCAGTCTGTAAACTGGGCCAGTTTTAAGGATGAACCTGCCAAGCCTGAGAACTATCCTCGGAGATGTCCCTCAGCTGTGAAATGATGGGCGTCATTGAGAGAGCATTTTTCATGACCCACATTTGTTGTTTTTACATTTGCTTCAAAATTAATAATCCCAATCAGACAACACAAAATATATCTTGTGTCTTGCTCAAAATATTTTATTAGTTTCCCTGATTCTAAATAGCTTTTAATGAAAAAATAACAACATTGCTCTAAGAGTCATTAATTGAGTGGAATAATAGCAGGGACATGGGGCCATTCAGGGGCCAGGGGCTCAGATGAAAAATCAGATAGTGTAGCATCATATTATTGATAAGCACTGAGAAGCCCAATAGACCATATTACTGTATATCCTATTTTTAAGCAGACGCAACTCAGTGTGAGCATCAAACATAAGGTGAATGAATGGCTGACAAAGCAGTGTGAAACCCAATAAATGTGAACTTTGATGAGCAACTGTCCAACACATAAGTGCCACTGTAACATGCGCAACTGTTCAATGTACAAGAATCATTGAAGCAGCTTTCTGTATTATCTTTTCCCAAGCTAGTTGCCATTACTTTAAACTCTACATCTGTAATTGTCTTGCATTATTTTCATCCCTAGATTCATTCTAAGCTATGGCATTGGCCTCCACCACCCCCTCTCTTTTTTCTCTTTCTTGTTTCTCTTCCTCAACTTATACCTGCTCTTTCTCTCCCTCTACTGTCTACTCAGTCTGTGCATCTATACCTGCTTCTCCTCAGTGTTACAGTGGAAAAATTTAAAAATTAATAGCTAATCGCTACCATACAATTATTGGCCCACGTGTAATGACATTATATATTTATAATATTATATATTAATAATGTTATCACCTGAAGGGCAAAGCATATTCTAAACAAAATTTTGACTTTTATTTATTTTAGGCAGCCCACATCACTCTATTCTTATCTTCCTTGTGTGAGTAAGTACAAAACTGGCTTGCTTGTTGTTTTCAATTCTGACCCTTCACGACCCAGGAAGACAAAGATGCAGTGCCAACGGTAGCCTCCTTTGTCAATTTTTCTTTTAATTTCCTTCTTCTTACCCTCGTTGACATTGATGTCATTCCAGAAGTGAGATGGAAATTGAGATGAAATGAAAGCAAACCGCATATTTATATTTTGTTTGGTCGCATACCTGATTTCTGCCATAAAGTAACTCATCACACTGACTGACGCATGCCGACTGTGTGGCGCCTATGCAAGTGTATGCATGGAGCTTCGCAAGCGTGTGCTCTTTTACCATAGAAAGGCTTGGTGGCCTCACAGCGCTCACCCTTGGGCAGGAAACTGATCGGAAGGTAGAGGGCATCGCCCTGGGGGGCGCTAGTATCTCCTGACCTGATACTTTGACTCAATACATGTCTGTTTGGCAGGGCAGGCTGTGCAAAAATAGATATTTATTCATTTATTTTTTTTAAAAAGAACCCAGAAAAAGGTAACTTTCCCTCTAGGGGGCCAAACAGCAGGTGGTCAAGCCCCCATTTTGGCCTATCTATGTATGTGAACTGTCTCTCGTCATGAAAGAGTCCCCTGCCAACGCCTGTCGCAAACAAAATGACCCTAAAATGGGATGCCTGAATCTATCTGTCAAGGCTCTTTTTTTGGATTTGTGAATCATTCAATTGAGGTCTACTCACTTCTCAGTTTCACCAAGGTTCAGGACTTAGTAATCCTCATATCAGTCACCATTATGCAACAACAGAATTGCTGCCCGTATTCCCAGAAATAGAATTTTTTTTTTCAGATGGTAATCTTCTGCCCTCCAAATTCTGTGCCAGGTGGTCTCTATGTCTGGACTTGGCCCCATCGTCCTGTGCCACTGCATCCGGCCGTCTGCCCCGACATCATTCCAACCCCTGATGAATGCGCACGATTTCTATAAACAACATCAAAGTTGGAACCTAATTATTTTTGATAGTATGATTTATTTAATGCCTGAGTCTCTCTCTTTTATTTTTTGGAGGGAAAAGGCAGATACCATCTCAAAACCAGTTATTTAATTGCAGCAATTGGAACAAATTTGAATCAGCAATTTGCTTTCATCTGTAATGATGATGATGATTGTGAGATACAGTTTGTTTAAAAAAGCGTCAGAGGGTAGAGCCCTTTGGAACGTCCATTGGTAGTTTGGCGAGCGTTTCAGTCACTGTACCGAAGTGTTCATCTTTTTAAGCAGTTTTTCATAAGGCACAGCTTTTGCTATTAAATACACCAGTAATAATGTCACCTCCATCTTTGATGTTAGAGGTAAAAGTTCAGCTCTGCACGAAAAAATATTTCAAGCTACTTTGTATTTTAGTCATAAAGGGATCAAAATCTAAATATTTTCATTTTTTTTTTCTGGATGAGGAGATAAACTCAAAATGATGTCTCTATAATATAGTCAGGGCGATACTCACAATCTGGGACCAAATTCAGACTATGTACCAGGGCTGCCTGTGGCTACAGTAGTGCTACTGTCTTGCCCAGGCAATGGGTTCACATGGTGGTCCGCATTTAACAGAAGTATTGCTAATTTCTGCACTTTTCATAATTTGAACTGAGCTTGTTTAGGCCACTTATAATTCCTTTGATGTATTATACTTAAAAAAATGTATATTGTGTTTCAGATTTGAACACATGATGATCTCAAGATAACGCAAACTATCTGTTCATCTTTACTTTGAGCCAATCAGTGGGGAAATTCAATAATTTGCATTAATTCAATTCACCATCTGGAACCCATTACATAAATAGCGTCAAGAATCCTCTCACAAATTATTTCATTTGCAATTTTCACTTTTCTAAATACAAACAATATTTTCAAAGCTGTTTGCTCAAAATGCATTTGTTCTTTGTATTTGTGTTACAGTTTCTTAACATATTAAAGTCTATGAAATGACTGTAATTCACAGACCTTTCTAAATTATATTATTTCCACATTTACTAAAATAGAGCTAAATGTCAGAATCACCATTACACAGAAGTTCGCCTTTTATCAAAACTGAAAACAAAAAGAGCTTTAAGAGCGTTAAAGTGTTTTCTGTAAATTGGTCTGGAGTCAGGCAGAAGCAGAGAGGAACTTTAGGATGAGGCCAGACAGAGTCAAAGGGACTGGTCCAAGGTCAGTTATTGGGGCAGCCAGCTGAATAAACCAGGGCACACTGAGAATGAGCACGCCTTGGACTAGGAGCGAAAAGGAACCAAGATACCTGGTTTTTAGCAGAGAAATACTGATGACGGAAGACGCAAGACACAAAACAATCCAGCAAAGGGATTATCGAGACCAGGAACTTAAATACTCAGGATGAAAATCAACAAAATGGAAAATGCCTGTGAAGACATGTGAGTGAAACAAGGAGGGATGGGGAATGGAATGAGACAATTATTCAATGATGAGAATCAATAAATTAAATGAAAACCTCAGCTGACATTCATAGGAAACACTGTGATGTGACAATTACATTATGTTATATTTTTTATATACCAAAATTCCACCCCAAATCAACCAGAGGTCCCCAGGTCTCTGTCTCAGTAAAGTCTGAAAAAATCACAATTGAAGTACTACCTAAGGAATGAATGTGTGCAAAATTTCAGGTCTGTAAGTGCAGTAGTTGCTGAGATATGGCCATTTATATTTGAAGGCATTTTTTTTTTTTTTTTTTTTTGCAACATGTATTTTTGAGCAAATTTGAATGCTTATTTACAGCAAAGTCATGATACTGCAGGGTTATAATCTTGCATATAGGGTTAATTTTTCCTGAATTTTTCATTTCTGGCTTTATAAAAGTTGTATCTTCAGTCTCCGATCATCTACTGACCCCCCAAAATGAAGAGAAAGCCGATTTCACGAAATTATGCTGTATCTTTGCAGTACTGCTGAGGGAGAATGGCTCATTATCTAGATCGGAAATTTTTCATGATGTCTAAACTGATGTTTATGCATGTGTGCAAGCAGTCAGAAGTTTTAAATAACCATTTCTTCCAGCTCCAGTGACCTATTTATATTAGAACATTTTACGTTTTTCCAAATACTAGCCCATATTTCACCACCAAAAACTACTGGATGACCGTGAATGACAGCCAATGACAGCCTTGAAATTTTTACCATGTATTGGCACATATTTTAGGATAACACATACCAATTTTCATCCGTAGTATCAGATTGGTTCTGTTTTTAAAGCTATAAAATATTTGACAATTTTACTCTAAACGCATCCGTTGAAGTCGAAATGCGTGAGCGCTCTGGCCTTTGAAACCAGAAAAACAAATAAAGAAATGGCGGTAAACTTTAAAAACCATTTGGGGATTAGCCGTTCAGTTTCTGTGTTCTCGTTTCTTCTTTATTTAGAGCAATTTATTTCCTGGCGTGAGACCCTGCAAATCCAACACTGTGTGTTGCCGTGGCAAAGTTAGATAAATAGTTTATTGATGTCATGTGCTGTCGGTGAGATGAGCAGAATGCGATATGACTAGCCGGCAACAATGTACTGTCTTGGCCACCTGCATCAAGGAAGGATGAGTGTTGGGTCCCCTTCCAACGCATCATATGTCTAGTTGATGCACCACATGTTCAAGGCAGAGGTGCTCGTCACTATGTCTTGGGTCAAGAAGATTTTAACAATGTATTGGTGTTGCTGCCGAAGTTTTTAAATGCTCCTGAATAAATTTAGTGAGGTACAGATGGTTCTGTAGTTACACGTATGTCCAGTCAATATTTTCTCATGATGAGTATTATTATGATTTATCATTGCATTATTTTAGAAATTTTTGCTCTTCTAAATCCCTGATTCTGATTAGGTACTTCAAAAAATAAGAATTTAATAATAATAATAAACATTTATGTCCGTCATGATGGTTGCTCTCCACTATGCAAAACTCGTCATATAAACAGGATATTTAAAAAAAATATTGTTTCTGCTGTGACATACGCAAATACTTTCTTTAATTTAAGTATACATGTATTCTGAATGAATTTGAATGTCTTATGTATGCATTTCATAATAAATGGTCGCGTTTAGTGTAAAAATTGTCAATTTTTTATAGCTATAAAAATAGAACCAATCTGATACTATGAATGAAACTTGGCTTGTGTTATCCTTAAATATGTGCCAATACATGGTAAGAATTTCAAGGCTGTCATTCACTGTCATCCAGTAGTTTTTGTGGTGAAATATGGGCTAGTTTTTGGAAAAATGTATAATGTTCTAATAAAAATGGAGCCCAATGGAGCTAAAAGAAATGGTTATTTAAAACTTCTAACTGCTTGCACACATGCATAAACATCAGTTTAGACATCAGGAAAATTTTCAGATCTAGAAAATGAGCCATTATCCCTCAGCAGTACTGCAAAGATACAGCATAATTTAGCAAAATCAGCTTTCTCTCTATTTTGGGTAGTCAGTAGATGACCCGGGACTGAAGATACACCTTTTATAAAGCCAAAAATGAAAAATTCAGGAAAAATTAGTCCCATATGCAAGATTACAACCCTGCAGCATCATGACTTTGCTGTAAATAAGCATTCAAATTTGGTCAAAAATGCATTTAGCAAAAATCGAAAAAATTGCCTTAAAATATAAATGGCCATATCTCAGCAACTACTGCACTTACAGACCTGAAAATTTGCAAACATTCAGTCCTTGGGTAGTGCTTCAACTGTGAATTTTTTCAGAATTTTCTGAGACCTGGGGCACTTCTCACATTCTGGTTGATTTGGGATGGAATGACCCTAAACATTTATTAATGAAACTTGCCATAAAAATTGTTACAACCTTCATGTCTTCATAATCATCTTCTCTCCTTTTCCAGCAACCTGCATGTCCTTTTGCGGTATTGTCTCCACAATTGATTTTGTGTCTTACGTGCTTCACCTCGCCCAGGCGTAATCCATTATGAGCTCTGTTCCCTCCATGTGTCAGCGGTGTATATAAGCCACAGTTCTTTCTGGCAGGTTTTCTGGAGTGTGACGCTTTATCCCTCTAAAAAGCCCACCAGTCAATTTATCTTTTAGTATTAATAACCTCTTCCACCCGGGACTTGCCATCAGAAGCATTATAGTTCTGCTCTCACCTCGCTTTGAAGTGGATTACTTCTCCAAACCTGTTTCCATTTACGTTTTCTATTAAGCAACTAAGCGTTAAGTCATTCAATTGCAAGGATCAATCGTTACTGCCCATTTCCCCTCAGCGTGCATTATTGTTCATGGCAAAAGTAAACAAGCATTTTCCAATCCACAATAATGGTTACATAAAATGTCAATGTCTTCCCAAGCTTGTGAATTCCTGTAGTGCACAAAACGGTATATTTTTTTCCTGCATCAGTGTCTGATCAGCTATATACACGTGAGAAAACATTTAAAAAAATGCAGTTTTGCTGCCTCAGGTCCGCCTGTTAAGTTTGCTTATGTAAAAATAAAACACTGTCAACAATGCATTTTTCATTTTTTTTGTTGGTTTTATGTAGCCTATTGACCACACCCAAAAGAACAAGTCAAGCGTCACTGTGAACATCTCAAATAGCTCAATGTTTCTTCTTACTGAAGTGCTTGGCGCGTTCACGTGGCGCGCGTCAGCATTACAATGCCACACGCTTTTCTTTACTTCCACTTGTATCTCACTGGAAGAGCAATTAAAATCGATTGATTCTTCAATTTGCCGCAAATACAGTACATACCTCACCATTGCATCTTTAACGGCGCAAAGTATAATTACTCTTTGGAATCTTCGTAACATTAACAACATAATGGTCTCAAGGATTGGGTCTGCATTTCTGTTAAACATCTGCTCCAGTCTGTTCCTCCAGGCCAGTTAAACTAGGAACACCTCCCGAACGTTCATCTGTCTCCAGGATTGGGACTGCATTCCTGTTAAGCTCATGGGTGTTACTGTCAAGTGGTACAGCTTCGGAGAGGGGAATTCAGTACCTAACTCATGCTTTGGGACGGCCACTGGCCGGGTGCAGGAGAGGCAGCTGGATTGGCAAGTACAGTCACAGGCACGTGCCTGGCCTTTGTGGCAAAATGCTCTGCTCCAAGCCATGCCCCATCTGGCTTCCTTGGAACTGATAGCTGTCGACCGGGACTGGCTTTACAAGCTGCCCCCAGCGGAATGACTGTGACGGGTCTAGCAGAGCCTTTGCTTGTATTGTGGTAGCCCTAACCACGTCATTGCTGAGTGCCCTGTGCCCTGACTCAGCCACTCCTCCCAATTTGTCTAACTTGGCAGGATGGCCTAATTTCCACTAAGGCCCAAGTTGACTCAGGGGTGGACAGGAACTTTATGTATCCTTGCCTCATTTGGTGCCTGAAGATTACGACTGGACCTCTGTTAGTGTCTTTTTTGGTCCCTGGATCTGATGGCGATTGCCCTCCCTGACGTCAAGGGGGAGTCCAGACCAGTGCCCATGCTGACCAAGGTTAACCTGTCCGAAGAGTTGGCATTCTTCACCATGGAGTCATCACATGTGCCAGTGGTATTGGGGAGATCTTAGCTAGAATGCCACAACCCTTGTTTTGACTGGCCTTCAAGTTTCATCTTGAAGTGGAGTTTGTCCTGCTCACAGTCTAGTCTTTGGTCAGCACCCAGTCCCATAGTACTCCTTCCCTCCGACCACCAGGGAGAGCCGCTGGACCTGAAAGGAGTTCCACTTATCTATCATGACCTTCCCCAGGCATTCAGTAAAGCATGTGCTACGTCACTCCCACCATAAAGACGGAAAAATTGCATAATTGACCATCCCCAAGGGCCTGCTATATTATCTAAATGCCCATGAATTTAAGGCAATGGAAAAGTACATTAATCAGTCCCTGGCTTCCAGAATCACCCCAGCTTCTTTGTCACCAGCAGGAGCTGGTTTGTTTTTTGTGACCAAGAAAGATAGGTCTCTGTCTCCCTGCATTTGTTACAGAGGGGTTAACAGCATCACTTTTAAGAATCATTACCCCCTTCCTATGACGGACTCCACATTGTCCAACCTCCAAGGCTGTCACTTCTTTAACAAGCTGGTCCTGTACAATGCTCACCATCTAGTGCCCATGCAGGAAAGAGATGAATGGAAGACAGCTTTTTACACCCCCTCTGGCTACTAGGAATATCTGGTGATGCCACTTGGGCTCGCTAATGCCCCCACTGTGTAGTAGAATCTCATTAATAATATCCTCTGACTCATACTTTCCCAGTTTGTCTACTTGGATGATCTCATGGTTTTCTCTCCAACCCTGGAGGAACATACCCACCATATCCGCCTGGTGATTCAGAGGTTGTTGGAGAATCAACTTTTCCTGAAATCTGAGAAGTGCAGATTTCTTTGCATCACTGTCTCATTTCTGGGCTTCACCATGTCGCATGGTGCCTTGGAGATGGATCGCCAAAAGGCACAGGCTATGCTGGATTAGTCAGACCCCAAGGACCGCAAAAAGCCACAGAGGTTCCTCAGGTTTACCATTTTCTTCTGGCAGTTCATTCGGGGGTACTCCACAGTGGCAGCTCCCTTAACAGCCCTCACAATCACTAAGGTTGTCTTCTGCTGGACCACCCAGGCGGCCTTCATCTTCTGCCAGCTAAAAGTGCTATTCACCACCGCTCCCATCCTAATACTTCCAGATCCCCCAATACCAGTTCATCATGGAAGTAGATGCCTCTGATGAAGGTACTGTCTCAACCCTTGTGTCTCTTTGTCATATCACTATAATATGAATTTAACCTCTATAATTCTTTAAATCGTGTTGTTTATTTTGTTTTGTTATTATTATTATTATTATTATTATTATTATTATTGTTTTTTTTTTTTTTTGCACATGTTTTGGCTAACCACCCACCTCTACTCAGTCTGAAATAGGACAATAATATTGGTGTATGAGCACATGTTGGTATGTTTATGTATGTATGAGTGTATATGCACTGTGTTGTCACTGGTATGTTTGTAGTGCCTCAAAGAAAAAGAGAAGAGAGAAAAAAAAGAACCCAGATGAACATCTAAAGAAAAAAAAAACCCTTGTGTCTTCCTAACTGTCTCCTCCCCCTTTCCACCCATCTGCATGCCTTTTTGCAAGATTGTTTCCTTAATTGATTTTGTGTCTTACATAATTCGTCCCGCCCAGGTGTAATGTAGTATGTGCCCTGTTTTCTTAGTGTGTCTGTGAGTGATATAAGCCTCAGTTCTGTCTATCAAGATTGTCCCTCTAAAAGGCGTACCAGTCAGTTTGTCTTCTGGTATTGAGCAAAGCTTTTCTTTTCCGCATTTTTTAAATGATAGATAAAAATGTAATTACTCCTCATATATTAAGTAATGGGAACAAGTTCTCAAGCCTTTATATAGGTCTCCAGGATTGGGACCTTGTTCCAGTTTATCATCTGTTCCAGTCTGTTCCTATTGGCCAATTTATTAGGAACATCTCCCAAACCTTCATTGGTCCCCAATATTGGGACTGTACTCCTGTTAAACTCATTGGTTTTACTGACAAGCAGTCTTACTTCAAAGAGGGGAGTTCACCACCTCACTTCTGCCCCAGGAAGGCCACTGGCGGGGTGCCGACACAGCCACTACTCTCTCCAGTTAACAACAAGCAAGTTGGACTGCCCCTCTCACCATTCTGGGCTTCGGGCTTATCGCTCCCATTACACGTATTTCTATCAATAATTACCCATCTTTGGATAGTAGCCAGTGCTGCATTTGGTTCCTTGTCTGGATCATAAAAATAAATTTATTTAAAACAAGAGGTTTGAAAATATTCTGAGATTTTTCAATATTATTCAATCGTAGAAGGTTTGCACTACTTGTTATATTTCATAATAGGATGGAATTGCATGATTGATAAGCATGAGAACTACGGTAGTTACAAAAATCTAATATTAATATTAAGAGCATTTTCTTCCTCCGGCCAAAAAAGAGGGTATGAACTCTGACCTCCATGTGTAGGTAAAGAGCTTTTTACGACAGAAAACAGAAATGTATTTTCTTCTGCATGCAATGTCCATCCCTTGTCTTTCAGGGTCTGTACAAATGCAGCAAGGTCTGACATGCAATGCATATTAATTCTTTTTTTACTGCCCCACAATATATAATCCTATTGAAATGGACTGCCTGTGCAGGACAATGGTGACTATCCTAACTTTAGTGATTCCTCTGGGGGAGCAAGCTTTGCAGAAGAAGGGCCAGTTTTGACAGGTTTTATCCCTCTCATCTGTGGGTAATATATAACAACCCGCAGAAATGGAATCACCAGATCATCTGTTTTCCATGCTTTGCTTACAAACAAGACAGAGATACTGGTGGCACGTCTTCACACCTCTCTGCCCAGAAGAAAGAACACAGAATGGGGGAAAAATGTAGAAGTTCATCATTACCCCTTATTGCGGGCTATATCTCCTACCAATGCCCCTAGACATCCTGGCGAGATATTTCTTTTAACACACCTTAAGTTTAACACCTTGCCTAGAGTAAGAAGACCCATTTATCATTTAAATCCACAGGACATTTATAAAAGACCATTCTATATCCAAGCATGAAACTTCTCTTCTGATGATAACAGAGAACCTGAGGGAAGTGACATCATCACCGAAGGCATTCATTTTTCACAATAACCCAATCCAATCCTTGCCTTTTCATTGTTTCTTGAAGCAATATAGAATTGATGCTTACATGGAAAACTGTTAAGCTACTAAGTGCCAAACAGGAGACCTAAAGTTCAAGCTTTGCTGTGCACCTCTAGTAAGCATCTCTGTACCTCAAATATCACAGCAATGGTTACCTCTGAGACTCTCAGAGAAAGCCACAGGACACGCAGTTACTACATGTAAATAAACTGGCTCTGATTTGTTCAATGATGTTTGGTTAAACGCTGAAGAATATACATTGAATATGTAATAACAGAAGTGTCGCTGTAATATTTTGTAATATGAGTATCAGATGACACAAAGACACTCGTTGCATGATTAGATGATTTGAGTTTGATAGCAAGCTGTGGCAATGTGAGAGGTTTTCAGGAAAAAAGTGGCCAGAAATCAATCATCCCCATTTCTTGCCATAAACACATGAACAAATGCAGTGATATTGTTTTTCCTTCACCATATCAGAACAACTTCCTATTGCAAAAGTACATTTGTGTTAACTTGTAAGTCATATTTAAGTTAAACATTGAAAAAGTCCAGTTTGTCCTTGAGTTTTGGTAGCTAGAATAAACACAGTACAGTAATGTGTGTAGGCTTGGGTTTTGAAGAACCTTGGATGTCAGTATCAAAGATATTTCATATTGAAGGCTATTTAAAATCAAAAAGTAAGTATTATGCCATCAGTGGTGATGTGCAAAATGGGAAACATTCAATGACTACATGACTGGATATGTGATTTTTGAATCATATACTGCAGGCATTGCTATCTCTTTTATAAGCCTTACTTAATTTCCTGGTCTGGTATCAGCAATGTTACCTATGATTTCTGCTGTGTTAAGAAAATAGGAAAAACCCAATCTGCCAAAGTATTTGGTAAGCCATTTTTCCAAGAAATGTTACATCATAATACATTGATACTGTTTAAGCACACAGCGACCTGTCAAAATGTATGTTTGTTTAGCGAACTGGAAAGGGGTGCCATTAAGCAGAGGGAAAAACAAAGCAGTTCCACATGAGGCATTGCTCAACAGTGCTTTTTCTGTACATAATTAGTAGTTCCCAAAAGCCACCCACACATTCCTTACTGTGGGCTTCAGCAAAACCAAACTGTAGCTACTATCTGCTGTTTGCCAGTAACTCTCAGATGAAAATTGCCAAGTTAAACGGGAAAAATATATTATCACACCTTGTTACGAGCAGGTAAATTAGTACATTGTATTTTCTAATAACCGTATTTGTAATAGACCTTTTGTTTAGCCCCATAAAACCTACGGACCTTTATACGTGTCCATCAAATGCAGCTGTTTTGTTCAAATCTGTGGAACTTTGGGCCCATTTTAAATTCTCGAGGAGATTCCAAGGTTCCCAATGATCCCAAGTATGTCTGGCCGCATTACAGGGAAATGTGTATGAAATGATGTACAATATCTTAATATTTCCATTTGATGTAATGATGTGGCCATAAAAAACATGGCGTCAATAGTTTGAATATTTCTTTCAAAATAAGCATATGATGTAGCTTCAGTGAAGCGCTGCAACCAGCAGACACAGAAAATGTATGTGTCATTGCCCTACAGTATGAATGTATTGACTATGTATTGACATTTCTGACTAAGAACTGACTTAAGGGACAACTTAAGTGAAAAGCAAGTTTAACTTGAACGATCTGTCACTAGTTTCTGAATTTCAGAGGAAGTATCAAAATCTTTTGGATTTCTCACTGATACCCCTTTTCCACCAAAAAGAACCTGGTGCTAGTGCCATGCTGGTGTTAGTGCTAGTGCTTTGTTGGGTCAACCCACGCACCCCCTAAGAACCTGTTTGCTTTTGCATCGCCCAGGAGCCAAATCAGAGCCACGCAATTACGTCACCATATAACGTCAGTACATCTGGCAATACAGAAATACGGTATGGACTGCGGGAAACCATTAATAAAAATTTTAAACTGAAATAATGCTTGTGTTTTTATGCTCAGTAATACTATTATTGTCGCTGAGGTTTCATCGTTTTCCGAGGGGGGAAGGAATATGGTAATATGGTAATAAAGTATGTCATGATTTTAGAATTTATTAGACAGCAGTGTCAAGGTGAGCCAAATAACGAGGCGGAAATGAAATTATTTTAAATATTAAAGATCATACTTAATCAGCTCAAAGGCCAAATTGCGGTTAAAACGACGGAGAAAATTGCTTAGATGCCAGATTTGTATTGTTTAATGGTATAATGCCAATTTTATGAATAGTTCTCCAAAGCAAAAATGCAAAGATTCACCAGAGGAGAATTACCCCTTCCACACAAATGCAAATGGATAGTAAATCAAGATGAAATATATTATGAATAATCACGATCGTATTGAAATACTTTTTTACATCAGAGGAAAAAAAAACTTGAGAGTATAAATTTCAGTCATTTACAGCTTAGCTACTTGCTGGTGCGATAAAGGCTAATTAGGAAATATACCTCTATCCTCAAAGCGAGCTAGCCTCCATTACCAACATCTTATAAGGTTCGCTTCCCTCACACACCAACTTTTGCACACTTGAGCCGAGTTTTGTGTTCCGTGACATAATGGCGTTGTTCAAAACAAGCAAATCAGAATGCTTGTTAAATGATAGTCTTTTTGGGTTTCCCCAGTCAAATATTCATACACAAAAATTGCAGGTACAGAAACTCCTGAAAAAACTCATCGATAACAACATTTGTTTTGTATGTATTGTACAGTCACCCCAAAAATTATTTCTACGCTTAGAAAAAGTTGAAGAATTAAGAAAATGATTGATGAGGAACACAAAAAAAATCATCAATTTTATACACCAGTCACTTCCTTCATTATTTGGTGACAAAATTGAAGTACAAAACCCAAAACCAGTGAAGTTGGCATGTTATGTAAATCGTAGATAAAAACAGAATACAATGATTTGCAAATCCTTTTCAACTTATATTCAATTGAATACACTGCAAAGACAAGATGTTTAATGTTCAAACTGAGAAACTTTTTTTTTTTTTTTTGCAAATAATCATCAACTTAGAATTTAAAGGCAGCAACACATTGCAAAAAAGTTGGCACAGGGGCTTTTTACCACTGTGTTACATCACCTTTTCTTTTAACGACACTCAGTAAACGTTTGGGAACTGAGGAGACCAATTTTGAAGCTTTTCAGGTGGAACTCTTTTCCCATTCTTGCTTGATGTACAGCTTAAGTTGTTCAACAGTCCGGGGTCTCCGTTGTCGTATTTTACGCTTCATAATGCGCCACACATTTTCAATGGGAGACAGGTCTGGACTACAGGCAGGCCAGTCTAGTACCCAAGACTCTTTTTACTACGGAGCCATGCTGTTGTAACACGTGCAGAATGTGGCTTGGAATTGTCTTGCTGAAATAAGCAGGGCGTCCATGAAAAAGACGTTGCTTGGATGGCAACATATGTTGCTCCAAAACCTGTATGTACCTTTCAGCATTAATGGTGCCTTCACATATGTGTAAGTTGCCCATGCCTTGGGCACTAATACACCCCCCATACCATCACAGATGCTGGCTTTTGAACTTTGCGCCTATAACAGTCCGGATGGTTCTTTTCCTCTTTGGTCCGGAGGACACGCGTCCACAGTTTCCAAAAACAATTTGAAATGTGGACTCGTCAGGCCACAGAACACTTTTCCACTTTGCATCAGTCCATCTTAGATGAGCTTGGGCCCAGCGAAGCCGGGGCGTTCTGGGTGCTGTTGATAAATGGCTTTCGCTTTGCATTGTAGAGTTTTAACTTGCACTTGCAGATGTAGCGACGAACTGTAGTTACTGACAGTGGTTTTCTGAAGTGTTCCTGAGCCCATGTGGTGATGTCCTTTACACACTGATGTCGGTTTTTGATGCAGTACCGCCTGAGGGATCGAAGGTCACGGGCATTCAATGTTGGTTTTTCGGCCTTTGCTTCACGTGCAGTGATTTCTCCAGATTCTCTGAACCTTTTGACGATATTACGGACCGTAGATGACGAAATTCCTAAATTTCTTGCAATAGCTCGTTGAGGAATGTTGTTTTTAAACTGTTCGACAATCAGCTCACGCATTTGTTCACTAAGTGGTGACCCTCGCCCCATCCTTGTTTGTGAATGATTGAGCATTTCAGGGAAGCTGCTTTTATACCCAATCATGGCACCCACCTGTTCCCAATTAGCCCGTTCACCTGTGGGATGTTCCAAATAAGTGTTTGATGAGCATTCCTCAACTCTCTCAGTCTTTTTTGCCACTTGTGCCAGCTTTTTTGAAACATGTTGCAGGCATCAAATTCCAAATGAGCTAATATTTGCAAAAAATTACAAAGTTTACCTGTTCGAACATTAAGTAACTTGTCTTTGCAGTGTATTCAATTGAATATAGGTTGAAAAGGATTTGCAAATCATTGTATTCTGTTTTTATTTACGATTTACACAACGTGCCAACTTCACTGGTTTTGGGTAGTACACAAATTAACCCTTTTGTTCTGGTGCCTCACCAGGTAATTTCACCGACCCAAAAATTATTTGTACACAGTAAGCACTGAGCGTTAGTGGCAATATTCAGCACTTTTTGGCTTGCCTTTTGCCATGATCACTGCTTGTAGTCTCCTTGGCATACTGTCAAAAAGCTTGGTGCAAATGTCCCGCTCTTTTCCATTCCACATTTGCTGGAACAGAGCCTTGAGCTGTTTCTTGTTTGATGGTGTGGCATCCGCACGCTGTCACTCCATTTCATCCCAAAGGTATTCAATCGGGTTCAGGTCTGAGTTTTGAGGTGGCTAATCCAGAAGATCAATGCATTTCGTCATCATGAATCCTTGAATGCGGTTGGCTGAGTGCTTTGGATCATTGTCCTGTTGGAATATATAACGACGCCCAAGCAGCCTTGATGTGTTACATTTGGCAAAATATTTCTTTATTCTTCAACTTTTTCTAAGTGTACAAATTATTTTTAGGGTGACTGTTTATGCAGACTGAACCAAACCAATTTTAATGGACAAGTTCCAAGAAAGAAGCCATTTATAAGTAACGGGAACAAAAGAAAGCATCTCACCCTTTCAAATAAGCATGTTAACAATCTGAAAGAGTTCTGGCATTCAGTATTTTGGTCAGATAAGAGTAAATTCTGCATGTTTGGCACAGATGGTAGACTTAGGGTGTGGCGAACTGTGAAGGAGGCTTTCCGCCCCAGCTGTTAGGCCACAGTGAAGCATGGAGGTTGAAATGTCATGGATTGGGGCTGTATGGAAGCAAATGGTGTTGGTGATCTCCATTTCATCAATGGCATTATAAATTTGCAGAAGCAGTACTGTCAGCAAAGATGATGCCATCTGTATCCAGGCTTCTTGGGTGTCGTCATGTGTTCCAACAGGACAATGATCCAAAGCACATGGCCAAGTGTATTGAAGGATTCGTGAAGAAGAAGCACTTCGATTTTCAGGACTGGCCATCTCAAGCCTGGACCTAAACCCTACTGACCACCTTTGGGATGAAGCTGAGTGACAGCATGAGGATGCCACACCATCGAACAAGGAACAGCTCAAGGCTCTGCTCTAGCGAGTGAGGAATGGAACAGCACAGGATATTTGAACCAAAGTTGTTGACGGTATGCCAAGAAGACTACTACAAGTAGTGATCGCAACAAAAGGCAGGCCAACAATGTATTGAAAATTGCCTCCAAATCCTAGTGCCTAATGTGCACCAATAATTCTTGGGTTGGTGAAATAACCTGAGAAGGTACCAGAGCTAAAGGGTTAACTTGTATATTCCAATTTTGTTACCAAATAATGATGGATGTGACTGGTGTATACAATTAATGATTCTTTGTCTTCCTAGTCTATCATAGTCTTAATTCATCAACTTTTTCTAAATGTTCAAATTATTTTTGAGGTGACTTTAAAATAAGAATTGGATAGAAGGAATAGAAAATACGTTTATATGGAAAAAGCAACTCGATGTTCTTTCAATTATTTCTGTTCTTTCCATAAATACTGCTCTATTTTTATCAAGTGAACTGTTTGTGTGCCGTACGGGACGCTACTGTTTATTAGAACAGTTATCAGGAATTAAAAGTCAACCGGATGAGAACATAAAGGAAATCAAGCGACCTTATCATGATAGCGACCAAGGCCTCATCAAATGTCTAATTGCCGAAGCACCGACCGAAGTGCGCTGCTCTTTAAGTAAAGAACCTGTGTTCGGGAGAACTTTAACACCAAAGAAACTTGGAGAAATTCCATCGTATTATATTTCAACGTGTGAGTGTTGGTTAGCCTCCGTTTCCAACGTCTTAGGTGTTTCGGCTACCTCCCACAACAGTATGTGCCTATAGCTTCAAAATTTCAGAACTTCCCTCAGATGGGTTGAACACAAAACCCGGTTTGAGTGCGCAGATATTGGTGTGTGAGAGAAACTAACCACATAAGACGTCTGCAACCGAGGTTTGTAGCGAGCAAGGTGTGAGCAACTGAACACAGCCTAAGCTTCAACGCGAGTAGGTCACTACTGGTACAATCATTTAGGCACAAAGGCACACCAACCCCCATTTGCTGTTCCGGATATTTCTAGGATCAACGTTGGCCATCAGAAGGAGGCCCAAGCACTGTGGTATCAATGTCTTTGGTAAATCAGATGAATGATGTTAGTTAAATCTGTGCAGCGGGCCTTTTCGAAGCTGAATTATGTTGTTTTGATGGCAAATGTAGGACTGATATTACCTGACTAATATTGGAATTGGGAAGTATTGGAATAGGCCTATTCATAGAAATGTGGCTCCACCATATAATTAAAACTTTAGGTTGTGTAATTTCTTAGTTGTAAGATTAATTCTTATGAAAAGAACATTGTATTGGCAATTTGAAAACTGAGTTAAATCACTGAATATTGACAGCTTACTTAAAAACATACCAGCGGTATACGTCATTAAATTTCAGAGCTGTAATTGTATTTCCAATCCACCCCAATCAAATGAGATATTTTAATCTTCCTGATTTTTGCCATGTTTAAAACTGTTTTATCACGGTAAATAAGCGATGAAAACACCCAATACTGTTACAGACCAAATTAGGTGAACGCATGATTGTGAATTTGAATGCTGGTAGATGATGACACAAACTTGTGGCATCACACATCCAGTGTAACATTTAGACCTGATTATTATTATTATTATTTTTTTGGAATAGCTTGAAGTGGTGAGGCAGAGCATGACAAGTCGCTGAAAGACTTTGTTGTCGTGAACTTTATTTCACCTGTGAGTGGACTGCTGGGTGCGAGCGAGTGTGTACGTGTGACTGCCTTGGGACGACTTGCGGCAGCGTCTTTGATCACAATTAGAGAATTATGCCATATTCTCGAGTGGTATGTAAACATCCCCCCTTATCGGTGCTAGCAATCGAGCAAATATTCCAAATGATTTCTGTTCTGATGTTCTCAGCCAAAACAAAAAGTAGGAAAATCACCTCAGTACAAGGACGGCCCTGCAGATATGACACTAACCTGACTCTATTCATCACAGTGCATTGCTCATTTTAGAATTCACAATGGCCATTGTTGCCAATGTGTGCGGCTACATGTGAATTTGGCAGCAATCTTGTTATGATAGGTCTGAATCCATATGTGTTCCCGTATTGCAACACTTCTGGGGTTAAACATTGGGGGTTGCACTAAATCGCTTTGTGCTTTTGGGTAGCTTAGAAATGTGTTATTCTTACACGGGGAGTGGGTCAAGGGTTTAAAGCGGAGATCACAGCCAGCACTAAAAATGTTAGATGGGACCTGTTTTCTGTTTTTAGGGAAACCATGATTTTTGTAAAAGACGGAGAAAAATGATATGGCTATTTTTATACAAAACTTCCTTTCGATGATGGCTTTTCCCTCAGCTGCTATAAGTCACTGCCATGTTATGAACATTTGGGATTTATGTGTTTCTGCTGACTGCTCTCCCGTTCTTTTGCCTTGCTCATGCTGTAGCGAGAGTTTTGATCACACACAAAATGGCAGACTGTGTCGGTCTATTCTGGAAATGTTTTGGGGTAAATATCAGCACTCCAGACAGAATGCTTTGGCAAACACACTTTACACGAATGCTCGAGCACACACACACACACACGCACACACGCGCAAAGAGGAACACGCCAAGACGTGCACCCTACTTACATTTGCTCGCATGCTCCTGATCTTTCACACACATCCACACACATAGAAAAACAACAAAAGACAGATGAAAGAATGTTTCACAACAGGAGAACCCCCTTCAGTGCCCTTTGCTACCTAGCGGCAGGGCAACAGTGCGATCAAACCGTGTTTCACAGTATTGGCCTGATGATTTTGGGCCGAGTCCAGCTGGTTGACCCCTCCCTCCCCTCCAGTTTACAGCTTTAACAAGTGGGATTTGTGTGGCCTGAGGAAGCACTTTAACTGCCCTCGCAGGACTCTACATCACCACTGTAGGAGTGGGTGGTCTTCCCCTCTTGCACAGGCCGCAACAACAAGGCCGCACGAGCAGCGTTTGTCGTAAACTTCATCTTACAGCACACAGCTTTTACAATAACTGTGATGACTCGATTTTTTTTCTTTAATTCATAGGACTGCTTATAAAATTGCATTTATTAGTTTATGAATGTTTTTTTAACCCTAAAATGCATACTCCAGGTCTTGAGTGACTGAAAGTATGTATACACCCCCTTGACATCACTTTTTTTAAATTAAGCCCTCAACTTCCTGCTATTCCTTCAACTGTTTATTTATTTATTATTTCATTAAACTTTTGGTGTCCAAGCTTTCAAATAGTTAAAAGTCATTGTCCGGCTCATTTTTTTTTAGTTAAACGTATATCTAAAGAGTAGTTTAGAGGGCTAATCTGTTAATACTGTGATCTGAGAAAGTTTACACGAATTATTATTTTAGTGTGGAGCTCAGTCTGTGTTGTATAAGTGACGATCTCTAAAGGCCCGAGATATGTTGGAATGTTGAGCAAGACACCTACACAGCTACACATTTGAGGGTTAATCTGTCTTTTGCTTCATCCGAGAGATCACCAAATTGAACCTCCAGTCCGGGTCCAGCCTGTTTTTTTTTTTTTTTTTTTTTTTGCCTCGTAGTTAACTGAAGTAGTAGTGCTTCTGATTGGCCAGACTGTCTTTACACCTGACTCGCAGATACAGGAAGAGTGGAAAACCGGCAGTTCCTGGACCCCAAGGAATGAAATTTGATGATACTAGCTTTATCTGCTTAGTGGAGATGAGCTGTGGCGCTCCTGTTTACTTCTTACGTTTCATGCAAATATAGAAAAAATATGCCAAATTATAGTAGGTTCTTTTGTTGCAATTGTATTGTTCTTTCTAATTCACAGCAATTTGTAACCATCTTTTGGGTTGTACATAATATGATTTGGGCTCTATGTAATCTTTTGGGCTGATAATATGGGCTGTAGGCTATAAAAAAATAAATAAATTAAAAAAAATCATCATACCAGTTCATTAGTGTGCCTCAAAACTGTCTTTCTGGTGAAGTTTCAAATGAAAAAGAACAATCTGAAAAAAGTTTATATGCATAGCTGTCACTGAGCTAATTTGGATTTCTCTTACATGAGACTTTTGCCTTCGGATGATGTAGTGGGACATTTTTATGTCTGGTGCTAAATCACTCTCCCCCTGCTTTATGAGGTTCATGGCGCTGTATATCTCTGGTTAACCTGTCCATCAAAAATAGGTTCCTTGCACCATGAGTTGAGTGCAAATGGGCCTTTCATTGGTTTGATCAATAATTAGTCAGTCCTTGCCTTTTATACACAGTCATGGATGAGTTTATGTTCAGTGGTAATTATGTGCTCAATGCGAATGTTCCTGTCACTTTTTTTCTGCACTAACTGTAAAACCTTTGGTTAAAAGTCCCAGTCACTATGTGCAATGAAAATCCAAAATTAATCATAGTATGAAAAAGTGTGTTCAAATAATATAATCATATAAATTTAAATACGAAATATGTATTTACAATTGCAATCAAATTATTCAACCCCCATTGCAAATTAAGTTTACTGGCAAAATGTACAAACTTTCAGCTTTTTGCAATGAACAAATCAAACAAGAACAATTTAAATAGCTCAACGCAACAAATATTACAAGTGTCTTCTTCAAATTCAACACAAAATGCCACTTTTAATGACTACTGCAGGCTCAAAATTATTCAATCCCTTCATGAAAAGCATCTTTAATACTTAGTAGAGCACCCTTTTGCTGCTTTGACCTGCTGGAGATGTGATGCATAGGCAGATGTCAGCTTTAGGCAGCATTCCCAAGAATTCTTAGCCCAGTCCTCATGGACAATGGCCTCCAGTTCACTAATATTCTAGGGTTTGCATGCTGCAACTGCCTTCTTCAAATCTTACCAGAGATTTTTTATGCGGTTCAAGTGAGGCGACTGTGATGGGCACTCTAGAATCTTCCCAGACTTCTTCTGAAACCAAGCCTTGGTGGATGTTGAGGTATGCTTAGGATCATTGTCCTTTTGGAAGGTCCAATGATGCCCAAGCGTCAGCTTCCCTACAGAGGGCATGACATTTTCTCCTTGGACATCCTGGTACCTGACTGAATCCATCTTGCCCTCCCCACTTTGCAGATTTCCAGTGCCAGAGGAAGCTAGGCAGCCGCAGAGCATCAAAAAGCCCCCACAATTCTTCACTGTAGGCAAGGTGTACTTTTCAGCATATGCTTCTTTATTCCATCTGCAGACATACCACTGATTCATAAGCCTGAAATATTCCAGTTTTGTTTCATCAGTCCACAGAACAATATCCCCAAACTTCTGTGGCTTATTTGTATGGTTTTGAGCATATTGGAGCTTGTGCTTTTGGATCAGTTGTGGCGTATGTCTTGGAGACCTTCAACGTTTAGTATGCGCCCTACTGTGCAAACTGAAACCTCAGTGCCTCCTGCCTCCAAGTCTTGCTGCGGGTCTCCTGCAGTCACTCGAGGGTTTTTGACCACCCATCTCCTCAGGAATCTGGTGACAGCCATTGATAGCTTCCTCTTTCTGCCACATCCTGGTACTGTAGCCACTCTTCCTTTAACTCTGAATTTGCAAACTATGTTTCCCACTGTATCTCTACGAAAATTCAAAGCCTGTGCTACCTTTTTGCATCCTTTAACTTGTTTGTGCCAGGCAATGATCTCTTCTGTTAGATTTTTGGACAATTCTTTTGACAGCCATATTTCTAATATGCAATCAAATGTCACTGTCAACAAACCCCTAGCGAGTGCAAGTATTTGATGTGTTCTATCTCAAGCAAACCTAATGCAACTAATGAAGCTCTTGATTAGCTGCATTAGGTGTGCTTTAGACAACACCTAATTGCAAATATGCTCTTAAGATGGATTCTATTTGGGGGGTTGAATAATTTTGAGACTGCAGTAGTCATTAAAAATTGAATCTTGCATTAAATTTGGAGAAACCACTTGTAATATTAGTTGTGTTGAGCTATTTAAAATGTTCTTGTTTAATCTGTTTATCATAAACAGCTGAAAGTTTGTAAATTTTGATATTAAACCCAATTTGCAATGGGGGTTGAAAAATTTTGATTGCAACTGTAAATAAGACATGTAAAAGCTGTTTTTCTCATCATTTTGAAAATTATTTCAATTTTGAATGCTGTTATTTCTTTTACAACCCCAATTCCGCAATAGTTGGGACAAAGTGTAAATTGTGAATAAAATCAAAACGCAATAACTTTCAAATCACACCAGCCAGTATTTTATTCACAATAGAACAGGGATAACATAGCAAATGTTAAAACTGAGAAATTTTACAATTTTATCCACAAAATGAGCTCATTTCAAATTTGATGGCTGCTACAGGTCTCAAAAAAGTTGGGACAGTGGCCTGGTTACCATGGTGTAGCATCCCCTCTTCTTTTTAACACAGAGTGGAGGCGTCCAGGCATTGAGGAGACAAGTTTCTTGAGTTTAGCCATTAGAATTTGATCCCACTCTCGTTTAATACAGGCTTCCAGCTGCTGGAGAGTTTTGGGTCTCCTTTGACGGACTTTTCGTTGAATTATGCGCCAAATGTTCTCAATCGGTGAAAGATCAGGACTGCAGGCAGGCCAGTTCAGCACACAGACTCTTCTACTACGAAGCCATGCTGTTGTAATAGCTGCAGTATGTGGTTTTGCATTGTCCTGCTGAAATGCACAAGGCCTTCCCTGGAATAGATGTCGTCTGGAGGGGAGCATATATTGCTCTAAGACTGTTATATACCTTTCAGCATTCGTGGTGCTTTTTAAAACATGCAAGTGTCCCACACCATATGCACTAATGTATCCCCATACCATCAGAGATGCTGGCTTTTGAATTGAACGCTGATTACAGGAGGGGTGGTCTTTCTCATCTTTAGCCCGGAGGACACAACACCCATGATTTCCAACAAGAATGTCAAATTTGGACTCGCCTGACCACAGGACACTTTGCCACTTTGCTGCAGTCCATTTTAAATGAGCTTTGGCCCACAGAACACGGCGGCGCTTCTGGATCATGCTCAACAATGGCTTCCTTTTTGCATGATAGAGTTTTAGGTGGCATCTGTGGATGGCATGGCGGACTGTGTTTACTGACAGTGGTTTCTTGAAGTATTCCTGGGCCCATTTAGTAGTGTCAATGACAGAATCATGCTGGTTAGTGATGAAGTAGTGTCTGAGGGCCCGAAAATCGCGGGCATCCAGTGCCTTTGCAATTTGACGTTGAGGAACATTGTTTTTAAAGTATTCCACAATTTTTTTTACGCAAGCCTTCACAGGTTGGAGAGCCTCTGGCCATCTTTATTCCTGAGAGACTCAGCCTCTCTAAGACATCCCTTTTATAGCCGATCATGTTACACACCTGATGCCAGTTAGCTTAATTACTTGCTAAATGTTCTTTCAGCTGATTTTCTTTTATATTAGTTGCTTTTTCAGCCCTTTTTTGCCTGTGTCCCAACTTTTTTGAGACCTGTTGCAGCCAGAAAATTTGAAATAAGCTCATTTTGTGGATAAAAATGTAAAATGTCTCAGTTTCAACATTTGAAATGTTATCTATGTTCTATTGTAATTAACATATTGGCTCATGTGATCTGAAAGTCATTGCATTTTGATTTTATTCACAATTAACACTTCGTCCCAACTATTCCGGAATTGGGGTTGTAGTATATGGACAAAGGTTACAGCACATCTCAGTTTTACCTGTTGTAAAGACCGTTGCAGTGAAGTAAACCTACTAACAAAAGTTTCTGTAAGTCTTGAAAAATACGAATACATTATATTTAAAAAAAAATTACAACCTCATTACCAAAAAAGTTGGGACGCTTTGTAAAAAGTAAATAAAAACAAAATGCAATGATTGGCAAATCATTTCAAGTTTATGTTTTAATGAAAATTGTCCAAAGACAACATATCACTTGTTAAAACTGGGAAATGTTTTTGTTTTTTGAAAAATATCTGCTCATTTTCAATTTGAAGATAGCAACGTGCTTCAAAAAGGTTGGGACAGGGGCAACAAAAGACGGCAAAACTTGTGTGATGCTGATAAAAAACACACCTGGTGGAGCATTACACTGCCAGTGAGGTTAATTGGCCACAGGTTAGTAACATGATTGAGTATAAAAAGAGCATCCCAGAGAGGCTGAGTCTTCCAGAAGTAAAGACGGCAAGGGCTTCCCCACTCTGTGATAGACTGCGTGGGCAAATATTTCAGTAATTTAAGAATAATGTTTCTCGGCATAAAATTGCAAAGAACTGGAGATTTACGATTAAATGATTCAGAGAATACGGAGAAATCTCTGTACGCTGGGCCGAAAACTAATATTGAATGGCTGTAATCCTCAGGCCCTGCATTGAAAACAGACAGGATTCTGCAGTTAAAGTCTGTAAATCACTGTCAGTGAACACAGTTTGTCACTGCATTCAAAAATACAAGTTAAAACTCTACCATGTAAAGATAAAATTATGTAATAAACGAAATCCAGAAATGCTGCCGCCTTCTCTGCACTCGAGCTCATTTGATATTGACTGAGGCGGAATGGGAAACAGTCCTGTGTTCTGACCAATCAAAATATTAAGTTATTTTAGGAAATCATGTCCATATTTTATTCCAACTTTATTAGCTTGCGCCAAATTAGGTTGCTGAATACAGGTGTTTAGAGTTCCTTCAAAATAATTTTCTTGAAATTAATAACAGAAATATCGTCGGCCGAGGATTAACTAGGTCTATCTGCCATTTTTGTGTTTTCGAGGATATTGCGATTAAAGATTTGGTATTGAAATATCCTCTTCGGGTTTTTCCAAATTAAAAGATTTCTTGCCCTAAACAATTAGAATATGACAAGACTAAACTGGGCTAATTTACATGCCCTTATTCGTCTGGCAACATTGAATTCTGGGTACCCAATTTTGCAGATAGACCATTATAACTTTAGAATTCATAAAATTCCAGTGTTACTTTGGTCTATCTGCAGATTACAGGTTTTGAAAAATATGGAAATGAATTAACAGTATCTTAAAACCGCATTTTAAACAAACCCCAATGTTTATTAACTAATAATACCTATGAAACAACTTTTAAACGCTGTCACAGTAAAAAAATGAATACAAGATTAACACTTTTTAGGCCTTTTTCAACAAGACCTGGTAATGAGAGAAAAACATTCATTCAGTGTGAATGATCTCACATCAAGGAAATATGAACATTATAACTGTGAACAACTTAAAGTATATAAACAATGTAATTTTTTGACTGCCAATTTCTCTGATTGATCTAAGCCTTCGGGTCATTATTCTTCACTTTGATCTGCATAGAAAAGGTAACGTTGAACTCAATTTACATGATTAACTTGACAAAACATAATTTTTCAGCAAATCATTTAAGTTTCAGCAAATAACACTTTTCAATCTAACTTCTCGAAGCACTCACCTAAATGAGGAAATGCAGCAATTTCTCTCAACTCTGTTTCAGTAAATTTCTTCTTGGCAGCCATTTCGTCTCTGAGGCCTGAGGTCACGTGATGCAATCCCTCTAATATTATTGGTTAATTGCAGATAGACCTACTTAAAACTTGGTGAAGCGGCAAATTTGAAAAAAGACCCTTCTAATATTGACCTTTGACATAAACTGAGTGCATATCTAAGCAGGGTCATAACCTAAAATATACCTTGTTAACTTAAAAATCATTATGACAGAATATCTCAAATATTCACAAAAATGCAGGTAGACCAAGTTAATTCTCAGTCGACGATATGGCACAGGACAGATTTGACTCTATCAGTCGCTCGCCTGACAAAATGTAAGTTTAAGCGACTGTGGGTCCACGGTTTCACCACTTTGGAAATTATTGATGGTTTACTTTAATTGGTTCGTTTGCCTTATACTACCAGTGCAGAGTCACTTAAACTAACAATACATTAGGAAAGCAAATGATAGAGTCAAACCTGTTCTGAGTCATATTTATGTTAATAAGTTCAAGCAAACTATTTTGAGAGAACTCTAAACACCTGTGTTCAGTAACCTCATATAGAGATTACTGATCTTCTCAGTGTCTGATGATCTTTTTAAAAATGTTGTTACCCGATATTGCTTGCGATATGGAAATATAAACAGTACGTTAAAGGGTCTGTTATTCCTCATGGTACACATACTGTAGATATTTCTGTCAAAATTTGGCTTAAGATGATAAATAACTGCTTTAAATATGAAATGCGCTTAATTTGGACAAATTAACATCTTATTAAAATCCTACAATGAAACTGTGTTGGAAAGAAGACCAGCATACACAGGGAGGCACCAGGACTGTGAACCACTGCTCTAGCACATAGCATGGGTAACTTGCACATCTGTGAAAACTCCATTAATGCTAAACAATATATGCACGTTTTGGAACAATATATGCTGCCATGCAGACATCTTTTTCAGGGAAGGCCTTACTTATTTCAGCAAGAAAATGCCAACTAGATTCTGCTGGTATTACAGCTACATGGCTTCATAGAAAAGAGTCTGGGTGCTTAACTGGCTTGCCTGCAGTCCAAACATGTCACCCAATGAAAACATTTGGCGTATTATAAAAAGATGTACATTAGAATTTTTATTTACGTTTTAAACAGAATCCTAACTTTTTTCGAAACGGGGTTGTATGCATTCATTCTGGTTTTGAGACTTCAAATTTTTATGCACCTTCCCCATACATTGAAGATCTATCCCTGTACTGTGTTGTTTTCGTGTGGTCAAATAAAATTTGTTTATTTTTGTTTTTGAGGAAAAGTGTAAAATTTTATCAGACCAAGCTGATATTTTTAGAATAATTGATTTCCCTGAGGTCACATTTGATATATAGACACTTCTGAATGGTGCTTGGATTTTTAATGCTTGCTGTAAGCTTTGTATATTTTATTTAGAGGAGACGGGACAAATTTTTCTCAACTTGGAATCAAGAACCTGCGTTAACAGTCCACGTTCTCATTGGCCCACAATTTTTTTTCATGCTGAGCAAGTATTGTGCAGACATACTGAACATCATACCAGTGGTGCATTGCACAGGGTAAATACTTCATTGTAATTGGAAGATAAACTCGGAACCATTTTTTTAATGCACAAAAACAATTTGCATTCCTTTTTGCATGACCTCTATGTTGGACCGAGACTGTTGATAAGTGAAGAAATCCACTACTTATCGATGCTTTTCACTATTCCACTCATTGCTAAAACTAAATTAATAAAAAGAGAGAACTGATCCTGATATTCTGATCAGTTTGATTTCTTGCAGTTAGGATTTTTTTGCATTGCATTATCACATCATTATGCTGTGTATAAACAAGGTGCGGGGGCTCATTTGAGAATTAATTCAGTCTTATCTGAAGTTTTATTTATTTTGATGAAAGGACTACTTTTCAGAATGATATGCTTAGGAAAGATATAGGCCTACCTTAGGAATAAATCTGCATATCATATTAAGTGCTACTTTATTTAATCAAATGAATGCCAGCATACATTTTTGCCGGAGGTGAGGAATTTTTATGGTTGCTCATGAAGAGATGAAGACTAGTTACTGTGTGGTGCACACAGTATGTGACTGCATATATACAGTAGCCTACACTATTTATTTTCTCCTCTCATTAGGGGCTCTGCTTCACTAGTGACAGCGTTAAGTTGGAAAGCAGCTGCTTTAATTTGCATCTGTATTGGCGCAAATTTTAAACCTTGGCACTATATTCCTTGAACAGAGACTTGAAAGACACTTAATATTTATCAGTTAATATTTTAAGGGACAAGAAATTGCTTACCGTGGGTCTCTGGTTTCTGATACTGATATTTAACAGAAACAATTTAAGTTCAGAATGCAATATATGTGCCAGATTAACTAAATAATGACATATATTTCCCAATAAAACCATTGCACAGAAAAAAAGAATGAGCTATAGTGGTGTATGTGAACACATAAAGTAAAAATTGGCATTTCATGACGCTTGGACTTTTTTTTTTTTTTTTTTTTTTGCTTTAGAGTGTTGTATGTACCTATAAAGCATTTGATGTCAAAAAATTATAGTGATTCACCGATTAGTTTCAATTGAATCATGTAAGAAGTAAACTGCTATCACAGATCAAGTAAGAAGAGCCCAACTTTAATGGCTGTTGTCTCATAATCACAAAGTGTAATGAATTGTCCATTTTTACTCAATGCGTTCACATATGGCTTCAGTTTACTGATATAGGCCTACTTTGACTGCGTTGCCTTCCCTGGTCCTCATGTTACAATGGCTTGCTCCGATGTCCTTATATACCCCTCAATAATTACCTTTAGAGGAAAACAGCATACATGGTTCCATTAAGGGTTTAATGTCTGTACAAATATGGTTGAACACGGACGTTAAATATTGATTCAAGGGCTCACATATTCATCCGCCCCAGTGATGTTCAAATATTTCATATGGAATTTTGCGCGTCCAAGAACTTCTGAAAACATGCCGGACCCGCTTAGGACTTCCGAGGGAATTGCTCAGAAAGAAGTGACTCATAAAGATGGCTCCTGCCAGCTGTTTCCTGAAATGTAGCTATGCGCAGCCGGTATTTCCAGGAGAGAGGTGTGAAAAACGATATTTCCAGAGGTCAAGGGGAAAGAAAAACAATGCTCATTAACCGCAGAACATCTACGGACCACCTTTGCGCTGGTTTCCAGATGCATAATACTCCTAGGGTCGCCTGTCGTAGATTTACGGCAACATGAAGAAATCCATAAATATTTGAAGGATATCAGAACCATTGATTGATTTGGGAGCCTCATTTGTGTTGATTTCGGTACTTAACGGACTGCTTTCGCCCGTACACTATACTATATTCACGCAGTAGGGGAGCTGAGGTTGGCCAGGGAAGATGACACGGATGAAGATGAAGAATTTGAGATGTTCAGGTGGTTTGATAAGTTTGAAGCAGGCAACAGGTTCAGTTTAGTCTTGCAAAGCAAATACAGCTGTCAAGCAAAAAATATTTGGCTCTTTTTAAAATCAAAACTGATTTAGTGTTGTATTTTGATGTCCAAAATTATGCAAATTACAATAATAATTATCTAAGCTCCAAAAGCTTTCATCAAAGTCAATAGTTCATCATAAGGGGCCATTTTGCTTGGCTGAGACCAACAGTGATTAAGACAATTACAACATGCACATTTAATACAAATACATATATTTTTTCACAGATTTTTTTTTTTAAATCAGCCCAGATACTTGCACTATTCTAAAAAAAAAAAAAATAAAATAATTAAACTTTTTGCTGGGTCTCAGGAGGTTACGTGACACGGTAAATATTAGTTTGGAAAGTTTCAGCGTGCTTCAGAGTCATTTTACATACTGAGTAGATTCGCACGCTTATCTGACCCTGAGATTGTTAAATAGCATGCAAAGAGGTATTTTCCCCTCTTGCCTGGCAGTTGAAAGCAGACCACCCTTAATGATTAGAGGAAAGCCATGTCTCCTGAGGTAGCATTTGTTTGCTTGTTTGTTTGTTTCAGGGGTATTTTGTTCTTGCAGTGGCTCTTGAAGTTCTGTAAATGCAGTTAATGGACCATTCTGTATTCACCTTCAGAAATGGTACAGAAGTGAATCACATCTGATCTTTGTTGGTGTGTTTATCTTTGTCCTGTTCATTTTTAGACCCTGCTGAGCTGACATAGAATCAGCTCTGTCCATTACTTACAGACAGACCTGCTAGCCTTTTTGATGGCTTTCTCAGTGTGTATGACATGCTTTCTTTTTCAGTACTCTGAAAGCCCTTACAAGATGATCTCTCCCATCAATGATCGCAGTGACTAATAACAAGCTTATGTGGTCGGGACAGAAATCAAACAAGAATTTTTACCTCTCAGTGGTTCTGGAGAAAAAGATTGCTTAATATGAAATATTTTTAAAAAGCTAACTGGTAGATAACAATCAGCAAAAGTTCTGCTGACTGGATCAGGCATGCAGCTCATGACAGGTATGCATAAACTCCGTTGGCGTTTCACTTGAAGTCCATGCTTAATACAAAAGTTTGTTGTTCATACTAGAAAGGACACTGTGGAGAAACATCCAAGTTCTTCATGGAAATTAAATAGCCACCTTTTAGCTCCTTCAGCCTGACTGCCTCAATTTTTCTGAAGAATTTTATGTGGCATGACACTGGAGGTAGAATCCTCTTACCTTTTCATGCATAATTGCTCTTAAGTTGTTCCCATTCAAGGTTTCCAATACATAAGCGTAATATGGTTAAGAAATGATTGATAAGAAATGACGAGGAGATCATCAATTTGCTACATTTGCAATCTAAATACACATGACATTGCAAGAATGGCAATGATAGAAATGATTAGTAGGATTTTTACAAAACTTACTCTGAATTCCATGTCCCGTTTTAGCATTTTTCAGCTGTCTAATTTAAGATGGCGCTTCATCAAAATGTTATCAGCTTTAAAGAGAAAACATTTTTAATTGGAAACATATTGAACTTATCGAATTACAAATATCAACTCAAAATGGTGTTACTAATAAGCGTAGCTAGCAAATATGTGCCATTTTATGAGCTGCAGGAATTTTTGAAAGACATTTATGTAGGGGAGACCGGGTCTAGTTGTTACACGTCCATGTTGTTACATTCTAAATAGTTCCGATAATAAAACACTGATGGCGCTCTAATTTTTCCTGTTGCTCCGCGAAGGTGACCCTCGTCTATACGTGACAGAAGGACGTACGTCGAAAGTCACAGGTTAGTGTTCCAGAAAAAAAGCTTGAAAAAGTAACTTTCTTGGTGTTTGGGAGATTTCGAATAACATCAAGTGTAATGGATACATACCCGGGATTTTCTGGATCATGAGAGAGGAAGACATTAGCCACTGTGTCATGACACACCCATGTAAACATTGCACTGGAACATTCAAAATGTCAGGACAACGCGAAGGGTTGCTGATGGACTAGTTGATACACCGAAGTTGTTACAGTAAAAACTTGCCCCAAAACCTGTAAAAACTTGGACAAGATCAAATTACCTCACTGAATGACTTTCTACCTTTTTTTTATTTCAGAAAGATGCCTCGAAATTACAAACGAATAACGAAACTTGGCAATGCCATTAGAGAATGACTCAAGAGTTTCCTTACTGTAGCTTCATGGGATATTAGTAATAAGGCATCCCCCTTGACTTGCCTACTTAAGTGGGAAACACTTCTCAGTTAAGCAAATTCTTAGTGTAACAAAATGCCCCACAACCTGTGACAAACTACCCCTCCTGTAACAAACTACCCCATATATGGGGTAGTTTGTTACAGGTGACAGGAGTCTATTTTTTCCTCACCAGCATTACGCATGCGCAGAATATATGGGTTGCTGCAGATCAGTCATGTAGTCTAATAAACTTTCTATCTTTACAGTGCATATTGATAACGAAAACCTGATAATGTCAATTCTACAGCCATTAAAAGAAAAAGTGTAACAACTAGACCCGGTCTCCCCTAATCACTAATGTGAATGGGGAAAGCGCCTGATAACTTTTTGATGCATTGAACATTAAGGCCAGCTAAATACAAACTAGCGAATCCTTCTTCTGATTTGTCTTCAGAAATTCATTTCTGGTTGTTGATTACATAAGAAGGAGGACAGTCACATGCTCACAACCACAATGTGATAATAATTCATTTTAAAAATTACCAATGTTTCGTCTTAAGTCTAGTTCAGGGCATTGAAGGATGATTCAATAGCCTGAGGAAGACTTACACCAAAAATGCGTGCAATTTAATAAATAAATAATTATTATTGTGGTGTGACTACAAGTGTGGGACTGCCTTTCTTCACATTTGTACCGTGGTCAGCACCTCTCTAAAGCTGCTTTCACACTGGATGCGGAACAAATTTTTCGCACGACAGATTACATTCAAAGTCAATGCAAAGACGCGCATTGACTTTGAATGTAATCTGTCGTGCGAAAAATTCGTTTCGCGTCCGGTGTGAAAGCAGCTTAACACTGGTATATGTTCCTTCTCCCTCCTATAATTGCAAAAAGTAAATGGGAACCACTACTTTGGAGTTAACATGCATTTTAAGGTGAGGATACCAAAGGGCTTTTATACCGCTCACAACACTGAAAATCCCAGGTGGAAAAGGTTGATAATAGTTTTGAAAATATGTGCTTATTATGTGAGTCTGCTGTGTCATTTCAGTCATTTTTGTATAATATTAGTTGATCATCTTGTATTATATTAGATTCCACGTGAGCTACATTTATTCCCTACTGCTCTATAGCTACATTGCAGCCTGGCTAAATCAGGCTCACTTTGTTCATCTACTAAGATTTTCACCCAACCTTTTAGAATTGGTGGTGGCGTATGAAATATGACTGTTTTTTATTTGTCTTGCGGAGCCCAGATAATACCTATTATTTTGCATGACACCCATATCCATGTTGCACAAGACCTTACAAGGGGCTTCACACTACATTCAAATTCAATTTTTGAAAGAACCCAACCAAGTCACAACAAACAGTAGAAATGCCTGGCTGCTTGCAAATGTCCTTCAGCTCATTTAGTCATGAGATTATAGTATCAACATCGTTGGTCATAATTTTGGAGGCCTCAGATTCTGAAACAACTGATAGATTACAACAACTAAAATGGCTACAACTCTCTTGAGCGCTTCCATGGATGTGAGTGGCTGGTTTTCATGAATCATGGGTTCCTATTGGCTCAGAACTTTGGCTTGAAAAAAAAAAAAAAAAGAGTGATTTAAACATCTTTATTGTAAACCTTAGAGTTTAGTCAGGTGTTGACCAGCTAGATTTCCTCATGTGTGAGTTCCTGAATGGAGAAAAAAGCAGAAGCTAGGAGGCCTCCACGGGTCAGTGGTGTTTACTGTGGACATCTGCTCCGGAGGGCCACAGAAAGCATTAGTGCAAACAGTAAGCACTTCTCTCAGGCTGAGAGGCCTGCAACCACGGCCATGGGTGTCCATGCAGACGAGCGCTTATCCCCAGTCTGAGCTCACTACCCAGCGTGACACGCCAAAAAGCCCTTGTGGGAATGGGGATCGCCCCAGGATTTTTGTTTTTTAAACAGATCGATCTTTCCTCCGCAGTGGTCAACCGCACTGTAGGACGTGTTTTGCCTTATTGGCGTGGTTAGCTTTGCATAGTTTTGCAGTTAAGCCCGTCTTAGGAGACTGCTATAAGTGTTCGAGTGTGACAGTATGTGCATTGTAGATAACAAAGGAATACATTTTTTTAAAACTATTGGCAACCATAAAATGATGTTCAGGTTGATTTATAGAGTTATGATGAAAAACGAATATGAAAAAATATAAAGGAAAATCTCATGAATTTCCCATTTTCAAAAAGATGATTTTGCCATTGTGTGTGTTCAGTTTTATAATTGGTTTTACTTTGCTTTAGGAGATTAACAGTGTAAAATTTGCAGTCATGAGACTGAAAATTGTTACTCCATGAGCAATTTGCTACAGTACAGATGATGACAAATGGTGGCCCACTAATGCCTCGGCTTATAAATGGTATGTGTAAAAGTTTTCCATCAGAAGTTTTGTTTTGTGTTCGTGAGAGAGAGGGTTACAGAGAATTAATCGCAAGAAGAGAAATGAGCCACAAAAGGTGCAGTATACCATACAAATATACTGCATGTGATAAAATCCACTTGTGAGCCATCAAAGTGAGCACACTTCTGAATGAAAAAAATAATCCTAGTCATAAAATGAAAGTAGAGAAAGGCAACTTATCGGCTGTGCGATTTCTAGTCTTATTTTATTTTCATATATGAAAATTGTTCAAAGAAGTTTACAACCTTCTAATGACACAATTGACTAAATTGAGCCATCTTTAATCCTCATATAAAAATGTTAAATTCAGATGTGATAATGTGATTATCATTTGTGAAAGGGAATATTTCACATGCAATATCTCTGTTAGGGAAAATTACTCCCCTTTCCACACATTCTTCAGAGTAACGGAAGAGTCTAATTTTGATTATATCACTGCTGAGCTGATATTGGCGGGTGAATCAGACACTTTACATGAGAGGTTATGTCATTCAGCTATTTTGCAGAACTGTGAATTTTTCTCCGTATTGAGTGGATTCCACTTTACCACCCAGGCTGATCTCTGGAAGATGAAAACATTGTACCTCACTGCAAATCTTCAGTGGGCCCACATTTTGATAAATCTCTCAGATTAAAAATCTGTAAACAAGTCCCATTCAGATTGGCCGAGTTTAGACTGAGCGTGACATTTATATTAGCAAGAATGCTCTATTTCCATGAATGAATATGATTAACAGGATATGTACAGCCATAGGACCAGAGGGCTTTGTTTGTAGTAGTTTTATAACCTACCTACCACATAGTAGACGTTTGCATAGCCTTCTAATAGTGCTGAAAAATGTTATTTAGCGATGACTTGTTTTACTCACCAGGCTGTATTACACCTTGTAATGTTATGATTTGACAGACTGGTCTATATGGTAAACTTGGGCCAAGTCAGTAGAACATCATTTCACTGGCAACAGTATGATAGGCTTTTGTGTAGAGCATCAAATGATCAACAAAATTTTTTTGCCTCAGGGAAATGCTGCTGACTGCCCAGTTAGCAAGGTCAGGAATCTTTTAATCCCCTGGCTGGATCCACTGGCAATGCTGGGCTTAACTGCTTCAAGAGGAGCTCTCAAAATGTTTAGTTAAGGGATTTGGGACGGACAGCCTTAAAATGGGCCTTGTGATGATGAGGGCTGAGGGCTTTTTGGAACTACTGCCTGGGTCAGCATATCAGATTTCACAGCTAATGCAAGGTCAATGGGGTCCTAATTCCTTTTCCCAGGAGATTGATACACACACTGCTCACATTCTGTTTGTTATTTGCCCATCCTCGTAATGCATAAATAGAAATCGTAGAAATGCTCAAATTATAAAAAGCAAACAGAAATGCATCATTTTACTCCGGTCCTTTAAAATTATTGTGACTTCTGCGCGTATAACCTGGCGTCCCGAGCTGGGGTATGTTTTTCAAAAGCTTAGCTAGTTCGAAATATGCATACCTAGCTCAAACTATGAAAGTTGCTTACATAGTTGGCTACTATGCTTTTGGGAAAGTCCTACCCCTGAATTGCACCTCAGGTCAATAAGCCACTGAGATTTAAGGCTGCAATTGAAATGGATCTGCATTTATACAGTACATATGCAGCAAAGAAGCTGCTGCCCAGATGCGGCCTTGGGAAAAGCTGCAGCGATTAGATCAGCTCTTCGTTCGATAAGGCCTCTACCACCTGCCTTGCCCTCCATACAGGCCCAGTGGAGCATAGTTACTGTGAATGAGAGCTGAGCATCATGTGACATGCCACCTCTGTGGAGGTTGCCTTGAGAAGTGCACTGTAAGGCTCTGCTTTTTAGCTGCCCATTCAGGGACTGTGAGATCAGAATAAAGAGAGATTAAAACACAGTTACTGTCATGCCTGAGGAAAAAAAAGGAAATATTTCTGGTATTTTGAGAAGAACCTCAGCCATTCTTATTGTTGTCCTTCGTGTTCTGGGAGCATAAAGTGTGACATGTAGGTGGCTCATAAAATCTGGGCACTAAAGATTCTCTGTTGTTGGCTCAAAATGAAATATACTAGATGTCAAATAAGTGTAAACTCGAGCTACCCTTGACCTAGATGGAAATGGGTAGTGACCTCAAACATAGCCTCATTTTCATGACGCAATACCCAAACGCTTTTGGGAAATCTGCAATTCTCGATAGATAGATAGATAGATAGATAGATAGATAGATAGATAGATAGATAGATAGATAAAACGGTAAACCTAAACTCAAGCTATCTTACAGGGAGCCCGAGTAATTATCCCCTGCCATGAAGTGAGACCGGGGGATATTGGTTTGGGTCCATCTGTCCATACGTCCGTGCGTGCGCTCGTCCATCCGGACCACAATTGGAACAATATTTATCTGAAACTATTCTACCTAGATGCGTGAAAATTTGTATGCTTAATAAGCTACACATGATCTAAGTTGAGTTCCAAAATGAATGTCAAAGCATATTTTTTTATGGAGTTATGGTCCTTGATTGCGGCGGGGGATAGTGATGACGCTGTCATCTTGTTAGGATTATGTGTAGTGCAGATGGTTTATTTACTATTTAATACAACGGTACACAAATAAATAATATATTATTATACTGTAAAGTTTGCTTGATTAATCATATGTTTATTCTGTATGATGTTGTCAAACTGATGTTAACATGGAATACACTGGACAGTGCCAGATATGGTCCAAAATGATTACTTTGGCACAATTAGCTGTTTTTCTTTAAAAGTACTATTAAACTGGAAGTTGGCAAGCCAATCATCTGCTCATTGATAATGGCCAGAATTAAGCTAATGAATCCCATTACTTGACCTTCTGAGGAAACTATAATGAAGAGGAATCTTTACTCGTTTTGGTTTTCTGAGAACATCAGTCACGTGGTCAAAAAATTCATCCGAATGGTCACATTAACATTTAAGAGTACAGTGTTTTCTTGAGTAAAGGCTCAAAGCCCTCTTTATTCAGACACAATGGAAAAAGTTACATCAGAGAAGGGACTTAAAATGCAGATAAAATTGAAGGAGTTAGAAAAGGTAGAAAAGGATTGCCACTGGCTCACAGGCAGGAAAATACTGTACCGAATAACTGCCTCCCTCAAAATGTCTTGACTTGCTGTTCATTACTGACGGTCCATAGTGAAATGGTTACATGACAATGTAAAGTACAACGTAAAGTGTTTGTTAGCAGGAAGGAGACATATTGGAGAGGCCATTGCATTCACCTGACATGAACCATTAACCTGACATGGCACTCTTGTCAAAAATAAAAAGTTGACTAAACTTAAAAACATTTGGCAACCAGCTGCAAAGCATGTTAGGGTTTGTACAATTTCAAGTTCCAATGGTTGCACAAAACTCATTTTTGAAGAAAAAAAAAACAAAAAACTTGGAACTTGAATTTGAGCCAACACAAAAATGCTTCGCAGCTGGTTGCCTTACTTTTTTTAAGTTGAGTCAACTTACTTTTTTCACAGTGCAGCAGTATGGTTCCTGGGACTTTCACCCTTGTCCTTGGGCATCACAGCCGTATTTAAACCATGTTAAAATTGGTTTAAAAAAATCATATACTCATGGGATATTATTTGTTAAAAATTAATGCTTTTGATCATTATCTTTCCAAGCAGCACATGACATCTCATTCATAGTAGGCAATGCCTTTTAGGTCAACAGACAGTTGAAGTAGTTTGTCGATTGAAAGCATGAAAATCCTCATTGGTGCTCACATTATTAGTTAATGAAAATATACTGCTAAAAAAATTAAGGGAACACTTAATCATCATAGTATAACACCAAGTGAGTTGAACCTCAGGGATATCTATTTAGGAAGTACAAGTGATTGTGAATCAATTTTACCTGCTTTGGTTCAAATGAAATTGACAACAGGTGCAATGGACAGCCGAAAGCAAGACAACCTCCAAAAAGGGAATGGTGGTGGCAACAGATAATTGCTCTCTCCTTATCCTTCCTGACAGATTATTCTCTAATTTTGTGTTCTGCTAGTGTCCTTGTCACAACTGGTAGCACAAGGCAGCACCTGCTGGCCAATCAGGCCACACAGGTAGTCCAGCTCCTCCAGGATGACACATCCATGTTTGCAGTTGCAAGAAGGTTTGCTGTGTCTCCCAGCACAGTGTCAAGAGCATGGAGGAGATACTAGGAGACCGGTCATTTCACAAGGAGAGCTGGACAGGGCTGTAGAAGGTCATCAACCCAGCAGCAGGACCAGTATCTGCTCCTTAGTGTGAGAAGGAATGGGAGGAGCACTGCCAGAGCCCTACAAAATGACCTCCAGCTGACTACTGGTGTGCATGTTCCTGACCAAACTGTCAGAAACAGACTCCATGAGGGCGGCATGAGGGCCTGACGTCCTCTAGTGGGACCTGAGCTCACAGCCCAGCACCATGGAGCTGGATTGGCATTCGCCAGAGAACACCAGAATTGATAGGTACGCCTTTGGCACCCCTTTCTCTTCACAGATGAGCGCAGGTTCATACTGAGCACATGTGATAGGCGTGAAAGAGTCTGGAGATGCCGTGGTGAACGTTATGCCGCCTGTAACATCATCCAGCATCACCGATTTGGTGGTGGGTCAATGATGATCTAGGGAGGCATATCCTTAGAGGGCCGCACAGACCTCCATGTCGTAGCCAGTGGTACCCTGACTGCTGTTAGGTACTGGGATAAAATCCCTTAGAGCGATTGTCAGACCTTATGCTGGTGCAGTGGGTCCTGGGTTCCTCCTGGTGCAGGGCGATGCCCAGCCTCATGTGGCCAGAGTGTGTAGGCAGTTCCTGGATGACAAAGGCATTGATGCCATTGACTGGTCCTCTTGTTCCCCTGACCTCAATCCAGTTGAGCACCTGTGGGACGCTATGTATATGTGCATCCGACGCCGCCAAGTACCACCACAAACTGTGCGGAGCTCACTGATGCCCTGATCCAGGTCTGGGAGGCGATCCCCCTGGACACCATCCACCGACTCATCAGGAGCCCAGACGTTGTGGGGAGTGCATACAGGCACGCGGGGGCCATACACCGGAGTGAGTCTCATTATGAGTCGCTGTGATAAAATTTACTGAAATTGGATAAGCCTGTGATTTCAATTTTTTACTTTAATTTTCGGGCTGATTTTGAATCCAGCCCTCAATAGGTTGATGATTTTGGTTTCCACTGACTGTTGTTGGGTTATTTTGTTCTTAACAAATTATACAAAGCTCATCACTAAAGATTTTCAACTTGAATAACTCGTTCGTCGAGATGTAATATGTGATTTAAGTGTTTCCTTATTTTTTTTTTGAGCAGTTTTACATACCATAAATTTGGTCACTGACTGTATTCCTTTTGGCATCATTTGTGTAAGTATACCTTAACTCTAACCCAAACCCCTGATTACAATAAAATGTTAATTCAGACTCGTGCAAACAGTGCAAGGGCTGATGTAACATGAAACATTTCCTTGTTGTGTTTCCTGCATTCAAATCAAGGTTATTGTGCTCTGACAGCAGTCAAAGTAATCATTATTTAAGTCAGTTATTAACATCAGTGTTACTGTCAAGCTCTGACAAAACATACAGCCTGTTAACCTTGAGTGATGTTAATTACTGGGCAGTGGTGAGGCATTATTGAAGCAATTGAGTAATTACGCCCGTCATCTGCCTTCAGGGCAAGAAAACTGGACTTGATTTGTAACGTCTTGACAGGATATAATTTACAGTAGTACTCAAATCAGCCGAGCGGGGCATTAGTCTTTGCTTGATTGATTGTGCCTGCAGGTACTTCTTCAGATGTACCGTTTTTACACCTCAAGAAGCCTGCGCACTCTAAATGTTCGGAACTCGTAATGGTTAAAGGGTCTGGAGCGGCTATTACAGCAATTTACAGTCTCCGTGTAGCATTTAGCGTAATAACACACAGTCTGTGGGCCTGATAACTTTGATAAGGTTCTCTGGGGATGGAGGGGTGGGGGTGAGCTGGACTGCACTGTGCCAAGTCAGCGAAGGGGTACCCTGCGTGAGCCCGGAGCCCCCCCCTTCCTACCCCCCCACTTGCACTCGGGTCTCCTGGAGCCATTTGCACCCGACTATCTCAAGCCGTCATCGGAAAGCGGTCAGAAAAGCCCCAAAAATGCACACGCAAGCTAGCACGGGGTCTTCGTGTGAAGCGGGGGAGCCCTGGGTGGTGCCCGCGTCTTGTTTTCGTTGTAGGCCTGTAAGGAGAGGGTGTGTGTGGCATTGTGGAAGGCGTCCAGGTCGTTAAGATGGAATCTGCGATGGTCTTTAAGACGCAGGCGCTGTAGAATGCTCCCAGCTCGCCCTGCTTTGACACGATGTCTATCGCTGAATGCTCATGTGGCGTGCAACTATTCATTAGAGATGCTATCAGCTGGCAGCAGGCAGAGGTATTTTGTACCACGAGTGTTGTACACTGAAAGCACAGCGGAGACAATGGCCAGCGGTTTTGCCCTTTGCAGACCCTGTGCCCTACCTACCTACAATACTATCTGCTGCCTAACAGAATTACTGTCTGTTATGGCGAGGTTTCTTAGGAATCTTTAAGGTGTTAAAGTGGGCGAACCAGCTGGACTTGCACACCAATCACAGCTTGCAGACTGAATTCATGGCACACTTAAATGACTCACAGTCATGTCTTTCTATAACAGGTAAAGGTGATCTGCGCTACCCTTTCAACCACAGATCAAAAAGACTTCTGAAAAGATTTGAATGCGCAGGACATGGTTGGCATGCAAGGGCAGCACTTGTTCATGGATCCTGGCTTAAGGTGTGGCCTGTAAACTAAATCAAATGGAGTTCGACAAAAGTACATATCAGGCAAAAGATTAAAAAAAAAAACACCAGAAGAGAAGCTGAACTAACTTTGTGTTCCATTGACCTGAACACGCAAATCTGTTAGTGCTGTGTGATCTTTCAGTCCATTTAGCAGATCTGCATCTACTGCTAAGGACGCAACTTCGCATTCGATGTGCGTCAGGTCTCACATAAGCTCAATGGAGATGTGTAGCCATTGTTTCTGATTTGTTACCATACTAGAGGTCATTCATTTCTGAAGTCACTGAGCCCGTGTAGTCAGCTTAAGGGGGACTGGGATAAGATTCATGCTCAGTTATCTGAGCAATCTGTGTGACGGTTTTTATTCCCCATCTCATCTCATGTGGTTTAGCGCAATTGCCCCTACTCCTCCTGTATTCATCATTGCCATTCTAAGCCAAACAGTGTGAAACTCCTTTGAAGTATGATAAGCAAATCACAAGTGGATTTATTTTCTAGACTCTGCGTAAGAGGCAAAAAAATTTCAGTGTTTCTTTGACGAGGTCTCTTTGAATCAAAATTTAATTTAGCATTTGGAGGAGAACTGAACAAGTTACAGCTCAGCACAAAGCACTGACTGATATGCCTTCGCCTGCCGTAGCTTCATACTCCCTAAAAGTTGATCTGCTGGCCCCATGTAGAATAGACCTTTTGTGACCTTGACCTTTGGCTTGATGACCTCCGAAACCTTATCAGTTCAGCTACTCTTTATCAGGAGTTACTAAGTCTAATTTGGTGAAAATACCTCAACTGCTTCAGTAGATATGGTATGGACAAGATGATGGACGTTGTGACTGACGCATGCACAGAAGGACAACAGGAAAACAGTATGAGTCCCGCACACTGTGTGTGGTGGAGGCATAATTAATCTGAGGATGTCAAGGCCAAAAGGCACTGTGTGAATATATTTTTCCCGTTTGTACAATCAAAATCGAGGGGGGTTTCCAAAAGTACTGTTATGCTAGGATGGTCGTTTTTCTCTCTTCCCTTGGGTATCGCTGCCATGTAGATTATATGGAACAGAAATATGGCAGTGTAGGCAATTATTTTTAAAAGAAAAATTCTGAAAAGCAGACCATACTAATCTTTTCACACCTCCCTGCATTTAATGAATAGACTTTACATTACCTCTACAAAATTTTACGGATATATCAAGACATTCCCTTTTTTGGAGCAGTCTTGAGGAATACACCGCTGATTTACATTACCTTTGGGAGTTAAACTAACAGATGTTGGCCTATGGCACTAAAAATAAATAAATCATAATCCTATGGCAGGAAAAACAGGATTGGGTGAGGCAAAAGAGGGTGTTAGTGGATTTGGGGGACAATTACACCCCTTATACATTAACATTAAGCTAGCGTACTGAATGATATTGAACATAGGCACTGTCACCTCGATGTGCGAAAGAAGTGTGAATGAACACTGTTATGGCTTGTAAAAGGTGTAAATTTTGGTCAGTAAATGCAGCAATTATTGTCAGCCCGACCTGCTCAATGATCTTGATTTACTTTGAAGTAACCCAGAAATTTCTGTATTTTTATCAGGTAATTTTTAAACTCATTATAATGGGTGGGATAGATAACAGAAAATGATAATTGAGTTCTCAGAATGCTGTTATGTGCTCATTGTGGTAGTTATGAAAAAGGAAGACTTGATTCTACCTGCCCTGTTTCCACTTCTGTCATTTCATAAACTCATCATGAGTTCCTTTTTTATCTGGACTGTTGTTCTCTTTAACCCCTCTTTCTGTTAGCCCTGCATTAAAACATACCGATAGAAATTTTTTGAACATTACAGCTATTTCAAAGCTGAAAAATGGAGAAATGGTGTGAAGTTTGGGCACATGTTTTTGGGCAGAAAAACTCCCTTGGGAGAATGGCAGCCATTTCCTGGGCTGGTTTGGAAGAGGAAGTGACATCATTTGTATTAAGTGTTGTTGCTTTGCACAGAGGGGGACTGTTGTGACTGGGCTATGGAAGAGGGCTTTCCCAATTTTGGCCACATGGGGGCTCAGGCCCACAGCCGTGGACTCGGTCCTTCATTGGAACGATTCCTCCCTGGGCCTACAGCTGCTGGAGTCCCATACAGAGCTACTGGTACTCATCACTGAAGGCACCGCTGATTACACCGGGCATTTTTATTTCAGAGCCAAAAATTCCTTCATTGTTTACAGATGCTCCCTATAGAAGGACCGCAAACATGATTTTTATTTTAAACAAATGGTTCGGACGTAGGAGTGGCCGGAGGGGGAAACTGTACAGCTTTCTGGTCAAATTCTTTTCTCTATTATTGGGCGTTGACAAAAATACAGGTTTTCTAATTATCTGTGAGTTACTTGTCACTGTGCTTCACTGTCATTTACAACAACTTGGTTGTTTGAGATGAATTTTATGTGGAAGTGATGCATGTAGAGATAGAACCATGAAAGTAAATACTATAGGGGTAATGACGTGTTTTTATTGTTTCAAGAACCATGTAGTACACAAAAATTTTAAGTCACACTTTAATATTCATGACAAAAACATGTAAAAACACAGTGGAAAGAAAGAGCTGGTGACATTTCATACATAGATTCAAATTCAATTGTTTAATTCCATGTTTTATTTTTTAATTTCATTTTTATTTTTTACATTTTTTTCAAGAAACTCACATGCCCTGCGAGCAGCCTTGCAAGCTAATACAGTATGATGTCTTCAAAGCCTCACAACTGGCAGTTGCCATGCTACACAATGGACAAATTGTCATAATCACATGGCATTATCCTCATAATTGCATCATATTTCCCAAAATCAGTTCTTGGATTATGTGAAACAATGCACCAGGCTAGTTTGTCCAAGGTAAAAGGCAGGATGAAGTTCCGGTCACAGTAAAGGGGTACACTGGTTTGTGTAGCAGCCGGAACAGAACACTGTTTGAGTTTTGATTGGCAGGTTATGCATTCATTCAGCTGGAACATGCTGTTACCTCGTTATACTCTGATCCTTGGCCTGCCTCTCTACCTGCATCTGATAGTCCTGCCTTGCTCACGGCCATGATGGCGAGGCAGATGAAGATGACTCTGATAATGAGAATGACGATTAGACATAGGGCTGCGATGGTGAGATGGACCGATTCATGGATAGCTTCATCTTTTCCAGGGCATGGTGCCTGAAAGTGACTGGTTAAGGAATAATCATTCAGTTCTAAATAATAAGGAAGACTTATGCCCATTTCCATTGCTTGACCAATCTTTCTGAGCCCCTTCTGTTGTTGTAGAAGCGTCATGATACTTTCATCAATTTGCCATAAAGAAAAACTAGCCTGATATGCTATTTCGCTTATTGTAGGTTTCCCTGGACTGCCTGAATTTTCTGAGCCGCTCGGGAGATTAATCTTTCTCAATCTACAAACAGGATCTGGGCTAAAATCCCCCCATTGTACACACACACACACACACACACACACACACACACACACACATGTCCTCATGCACCTTCTCCCCACTCCAGCTTGCCACTGATGTTAGGCCGGTAAACAATAGAAAACAATACCTGGGCAAAGAGGAGCTCAGCCATCATGGTTCCACACAGCGGCACACTGAACCTGATACGACCGACAGTTTTATCGGCTCGGACCAATATTTACATGGGGGGTTTAACGGATTAGCCAGATTTCCCTTCCCTTTGTTCTTGCTCTACCTGTGCTGATGGGGCCGCCGATATGGACACTTGAGAAGGATTCGATTGCAGTCATCCCTCACGCTGATTGTGGATGGGCTCGCTGCTCTGATGATAGCGCAAACACTCAAACCTTCAGTAAAACACAGAAAAAAGCAACGAGCTATCTCTACTATATCATGTGATCATGTTGTCTTTTTTGATTGGCGTTCCTGCATTATTCCATCATATTCTACTCCTCTCATTTGATTGGAGGACCTGCATTGTGCCGTCATGTTCCACTCTTCTTTTGATCGGCATTCCTGCATTTCTCCATCATGTTCCATTCCTCTCATTTGATTGAAGGACCTGCATTTTTCTATCATACTCCACCCCTCTTTTGGTTGGAAGTTCTGGACTATTACATAATGCTTCACTCCTCCCTCTTGATTGGAGGTCTTGCATTATTCCATCATGCTCCAATCCTTTGTTTTTGACGGGAGGTCCTACGTTATTCCACCTCTCTCTGTTGATTGGAGGTTCTGCATAATTCCATTATGTTCGACCCCTTTCTTTTGATTGGTGTTTTTGTGGCAGGGACTTGAAAGTAGAAGAATATGTCTCATTTCATGTGCATGGTACAAATGCAGTATATGAGGTATCACCAAATCTAGACCTTGAATCCAAATCCAGCCCTGGTTCTCTTTTCTTCTATGTAATTAACTGATGAACTGAACTGAATTGCTTCTGATCAGGCAGAATGCCTTTACACCTGACTCCCAGGTAAAGGGAGGGTGGAAAACCAACAGTGCTTAGACCTTCAGCAGTGGATTTGATGATCCATGCAATATATTGTACATGAATGACATAGCGCCATATTACTTTCATAGCTCCCTAGCAATAATTCGGTATATTATACTGAGAGTATATCATTAGTTTAGGTGTTCAGTGTGTTAAGAGTGAAAGTTTTCCATACATTGAAGTATTTCTCCATGCTTTAAACTACTGGGAGGCGGTTAAAGTTCCACATGGCCCATATTTTCATTTCACCTTTATTTATTCAGGGAAGACCAATTGAGAGCAAGCTCTCTTTGCCAATGACGCCCTGATTACAACAGTCAATGCAATGCAAATCAATAAATAAACAAAATTAATGTACACAATGGTAGCATAGTACAATAAAATACAAAAGGTGTAACTCATAGAGTACATGCACATTCAGACTGCATAAAATCATAAATGATATGCTTAAAATGATTAAAACGAATCAAGGCATTCAGTTTAAGCTCTGTCAGCAGATTATTCCATTTATGTGGAACATAGTAACTAAAAGGTATTTTTCCTACCTCTGTCCTAACATGTGGGATATTAAGAGCCAAGGGATTTTGAGCGTGAGAGCCATTGTTAAACACCTTGTAAGTCAGCAAACCCATTAAATAAACAGGTAGTTTGCAAGGCTCTATAAATAAACAGAATGCAATGTAGCTCTCTTCTCAGAGCTAAAGAGGTCCAACCTACATTATGATAAAGCTGGCAATGGTGTGTACTAAACCCGTCACCTGTAATAAATCTAATTGCAGAATGATAAATTGTATCAAGTGGCTTTAGTGTAAAGGAAGAAACATGCATATAAATGACATCTCCATAATCTAACACTGATAAAAATGTTGCTTGTACAATCTGCTTCCTACAGCATTGTGTCAGGCAAGATTTATGTCTCTACAAGAATGCCAGTATTGGTTTCAGTTCCTTTAAAAGTTCTACTATGTGTGATTTAAAAGACAGCTTGTCATCAACCCAAATGCCCAGATACTTCGAACAAGAAACTTTTTCAGTAAGGGTCCAATCAACAGTGGTGATAGTTCCGTCAGTCAAAACAGCAGAGGATTTTTTGTAAAAACCATATAATTTGTTTTACCTGGGTTTAACCCTTTAAGGCCTAATGCAAAAATCCCAGCAGATAGTAACCTGTATTTGGGCTGAAGCACAGCTTCTCAGCTTTCAGGAACAGTTGGAATTTTTTTCTATTGCGCAAAACTTACAGTAATTATGGTACTTTCAAAATTACGCGCATATCTGTGTCGGCAATGACACGTTCTTGAAATGCGCACATGCCGTCCAGGTTTAAATGGGTTAAAACCAGTTTAAGATTAAAAAGAGATCTTTGGATTATACAAAAATCTGACTGCAGAGCAAGATCAACAGAAGGGGCAATAGAGTAGATGACTGCATCGTCCACATACAGATGAATTAAGCTGTTTGTGACACCAGCATTTAAATCACTTATAAATATAGAAAATAAAAGAGGTCCCAAGACAGAACCCTGCGGTACCCCTTTACAGACATTTAAGAAATCTGACTGGTAACCATCAGTTACCACAGCTTGAGCTCTGCCAGCTAAATAATTTTCAACCCATTTACAGGAGTTACTATCAAACCCAATGAGGTAGAGACGCTCTAAGAGTATAGCATGGTCAACAGTGTCAAAGGCCTTAGAGAGGTCAATAAATAGGGCAGCACAATCTAATTTATTTGCCAGGGCATAAGCAGTATCATTTGCAACCTTAGTAGCAGCTGAAACAGTACTATGCCCAGGTGTATGTACACAAACAATATCCAGTTGGATCATGGAGAAGGGTAGAATGGTAACTCAGTACAAATCCCAGTGTACTCTGTTGACGGTTAAAAATTTCAAAACAGACCCATATCTATTGTACAAGCTATTGGCCGAGATTATGTCTGATATTATGGGCCTATATGATTATGTGGCATATATCCGCTGGAGAGGCAATGTTTGTGATGCAGAAATTGACATCCTAGTCTCTAGTCCTGCATCCATTTAAAAAGACGGCTGTCTTAATTGGAAATGGCAGTCTGTAAGTGCATACCCAAGGTTAAACATGATCTTGAAAGTCAAATTTCTGCTTAGAGGAATGGTCAAAAATCCCTTCAGATATTATGTCCTCAATTTTGATCACTAATTCCGGGAAAAGATATGCAGCTGTCATTTTTGCAAGGAGTATTTGCACTAAGTGCTTCATCAGGGGTGCCAGTAATTTTGACACCAATAGTTTTCACAAAAATGGAAATAATGCATAAAAAACATTGAATTGTGAGAATAATGTACAGTAAATAAAATAATAGTTCACCCATTTCTTTGAACTTAATTTATTTATAGATTATGAACTGTGGGTCATTATATTCAACCTTTTGTCTTCAGTTTGACTAAGGGTTCCAATAATCCTTCATCTGATAAAGAAATTTGAAGTACAAATTTTTGTACTTTCAATTTGGAATTCAGAGAGAGATCAAACTGGTTTGAAGTTCAACTGTACTGTATTGAATATTTGTTCCAGTCAACTCCACTTCGAATAAAATATGGCACATAACATTTTACCATTCCTAAATCATGGCATTTAATATTGATTTGGTCCCTCTGAACAGCCGGCTATAACAACCTCCACTTTTCTAGGAAGGTTATAAGATCCTTGCTTATAGCTTGTTTGCAATCAGGTGACACTGATGACATGCAAAATCCAGACAGACAGCAGGAAGTGAAAAGCTGAATGGAAGAGATGCAGGAAAGCCTGTACTGTGCTAGTTTAGAGGATATTACGAGAGAATGGTATAAACAGAAATCACAAAAAATGTTGGACTTGATCCTTATGTTATGAAGAGGAGCAATTTTTCAACTGAATTGAGAGAGTTGCTTGCTGTTGATGCAGTAAATATAAGCAACTACCTTGTCCTCCAGACATCATTCTATTCAAGAAAACAAACCTATAACTTTAGGTACTCTGTAAAAGCTCCTTGTGGTTTCTCAATTTGATAAATTTAAGCTACTGTGAACTATGCAAACCATAGGCATTTTTAGAGTTTGTGATAGTGCTTTCACTGTTGAAAATCACTTCCTGTCCTCCATACGCAGTTTGCATCACAGCGACACTGTGATGTGACATTGCAAACATGCTATTACTGCGGTTATATGCTGTGAAGTATAGAGAAAGTATTGATGAAGTCGGGTAGTAATATGGGGTGATTACGCTAGGCTTGAAGTCTGCTTTCCAGTTGGTACCAACATTGCTTGATGGGGCTGATGTTACTCTGTTAAGGCAAGTCAAGTTTTTCTGCATCAATCCTCACAAACCATGAACGTATATCGCTCATTGCATGACGGTGTTGTCATGTTGAAACCGCACAGAGCTTTCCTTAATCTGTTGCGCATCATCATCTATAACAGGGCTACTCAACATTATCCGGAAAGGGCTGGTGTGGGCACCGGCTTTCATTCCAACCAAGCAGTCATAGACTGATACGACTAATCAACCCCAAGAGTCTTTGCTAAAGAGCTTGATTAGTACTATCAGTTGTGTAACAGCTTGGTTGGAATGAAGGCCTGCTCCCACAGTGGCCCTTACTGGATAATGTGGAATAGCCCTGATCTATAATGTAAATGTACGCAACAGCATCAAGATTTTCCGTCAGTGGACCTAAGAGGCCGTGCCCACACCAAAAAAAAAAAAAAAAAAAAAAACAGCCCCAGACTAAGGAGTGTCCACAATCCACATACTTACGGATATGCAGTATATTTTAGACATCCTCCCTTGGATGGCGTGCTTCAACATTGTCGGGAGTCGCAAGGGCTTCGCTTCTCTTGAGCTTGTAATGTGAACCTGCTCGCAGAATCGCTCTGACATAAAGTAAACACGCACGATGATGACACTCGTACCATCAATCTTATCTTCATGGCTCCCGTCAACACCGCATAGGGGGAAAGAGCATTCACTTGACCTCCTGTGTTATTTTTTTCAGCACTCCAGAAGAAAGGAACACAATCGCATGGACAAAGAAAAAGGGCGATGCAATTTGTGTTCTGCATTATACAGTAGAAGGTCTTTGGTAACTGATCAGCCAGGGATCTTCGGGTAACTATGGCAAAGATCAACCTTCCCTGCTGATATGCACAGAGTACAATAAAGGGAGAGAGAGAATGAAGAAGCTTAGTGACCTTAATTGTCGATCTTGGGGGAACACTGTGATTTGATTCTACAACCAGATAAAATTGTAACAAGAGCCTTCCCTAACCTGTCTTAGAGTGTATTTGCTGTCACAGACAAGTTCAGTCAAAGAAAAAAAAATGCATGCATGTAGTAATATCTCCCGATGGTTATCATTTACTCACAAAGAGACATCTTGGATGATAAATGTCTGTTTCATTTGAATAACGTTCCAAATGTAAGCAACTGCTAGGCATACGAGTACCTCATTGTAGATATGTGCATATTTGAATAAAAAAATAATGTTAACGAACAAGCAAATGTTGTTTCAATTAGAATAACAAAACTGAACTGTGTTAGTAGACCATTATAGCTGTGTTGCTCCTGACATGAGATGAGAAGCTGGAAAATTGTGCCCACTGGGAAAGTTTGCCCTCACTTCTTGTGTGTACTCTTCTGAGGAATCATGTTGTTTGGGTTTTTTGTTTTGTGACATGTGTGAACAAGTGATTGTAATTATCCGAATTTATGCAAGCTGGTATTTCTTATTTTGTCACTGAAAATATCCCCGATGTCTCCGTGGACCCATGGTAATCTGACATGACAGGACTTAGTTAAATCATCTGAGGGAATTCAGGGTGCTTTTTGAAGTTTCCAACTGCACCCTTGATGCCTCAATTTGGTAGTTGGAATTGCAGTTTCCCCTTTTCTAAGGCCAGTTCCTAACCGCATTCTTCAAGCTGAAATTGTTCAAATCAGACCTTCTGTCTGCCTTTGATAAAAGCATAGTCACACCCAACCACACTCACCAACTGAACCTCCAGGGATGAATGTGACTGATAATATGATGATGAGGATAATGAATAGGTCATGCAAATCATTATTTTTGATTAGCTGCTTTGTTCCTAACCGTCCATCCCATTTTGATGTAATTGTATTGGATATGGCCATAATTATGAAGACTTTAATAAAAAGGAGGGTTTTCTCAGAGATACCTCAAAATTTTATTTGTAATTAGCAAGCTCTGACTTTCTGACCCTGTTTTGCTTATTCTCATAACCTTTTTGCATCCAAAGGCACTTCCTCAAAGCCACAATTTGACTTGGCATAAAAAAGGTACTTTTTTTTAGAAACTGCAGGGGGAAGGACCCTGCTGATACAACTCACAAAATAATCAAATTCATTTGAAATTGATGGATAGGAGTTTGAACGTCAGTTGCGATTCTGTTTGACTCGATCTTCACTGAAAAATTGGCGCCCGGAGGGCAATATGCTGTTCTGAGCTGGCGGGAACAGGATTGTATATTTTGTGGATGTCTGGAGTCATGTTATGGAGGAAGAACTGTGTGTGAAGTCAAACCAGAGGAATGCTAACTACCACTTGAAAATGGGGGGAACTGAACTGACCCGGCTTCTGTTTGCTCAATCCTGGCTGGTAATGGGGAGCAGAGCAGGGAGACAGTCTAAAGCTGCTTGCACACCGGACGCGAAACGAATTTTTTGCACGACAGATTACATTCAAAGTCAACGCAAAGACGCGAATACACGCGACTATTCGCGGCTTTGCATTGACCTAGAATGTAATCTGTCGTGCGAAAAATTCGTTTCGCGTCCGGTGTGCAAGAAGCTTTAGAATTGTCTTTGAGGATGAGGCTTACCTGTGGGAGGAAACCAACAGATCTTTTTCACGGCCGTGACGGGGGGAAGCGGGACGGAGCAAGGAAGTGGTCCTTCAGCCCCGCTGACACGTACACCTTTTGTCCGCGGCGCAGAATGAATGATGTAATTCGAGCCCGGGGGTTGATGGCCACAAAGAGGGGGATGGAGGTCGGTGGTGAGTCGCGTGAATTTCCCATGAAGAGCCCGAGTTCCTGGCTCAGGGTGACAGGTTAGTCAGGAATCACCCACGCTATGTATGAAACCTGACCACGTAGACACGGGGTGATTAAATCATTGAAAGCACTGCCATGAATACTAGCTTTGCAAAGATCCCAGCGCGCTCTTTTTTTCTTGTTGCTGATCTTGATTTGGATTGATTCGATTCAATGGTGATTTTTGAACTGTAGTTCTGGAGTTGATAGCTACTGTACTACTAAGTGTCCGTGGGTTCCTGTCGGAGAGCTTGACTTTTGGTCACAATTCCTTTTTTTGCTGCTGCTGTCTTTTGGTATTTGGCGTTCGTTGACATAAATTTTGACAAAGTTCTCTTGGCACCTCAAATGTTTTTTCTGTTTTTCTGACTGACACACCTACAATTTGAGCGCCAACTATTTATCCTTATTTGGAACTCTGTTATTGTTCTCATCAATGTGCTGCTGTCTAGATCACTTTCACGCTGACATATGCTACTAATTAGTTTTCAAATTAATAGCAACCACCACCCGTTCAGATGCTTTTGTTATTGTGGTTAAGATGCTTAAAAATTGAAATCATTTTCAGGAATGCTTGTTATATTAATGCATGATATTTTTCAAATGTGAATAAATATGTGCAAAAGCAAATAAATTACAGTATGTAATGGCTGAAGTCCCAACCTGGCTCTTTCGACCTGCCACCTAATCATCCCCTAATCTAACTGGCTGCGCAAATTGCCCTCTCCGTCCCCACCTCAACCCCCCAGGCCTCCCTTGAAAAAGAGATTTCAATCTCAACGGGACTTCCCTGGTTAAATAAGGGTTAAATTAAAAAAAAAATGTAATTAGGCCGTATACATGGCAGAAAAGGCATTTAGGTAGTGACACTGCTTTCATCATTTAGGCTGTGTATGGCACCACAATGGATTCAAGATGAATAAATAAAAATGTTTTTTAAGGGTTGAATGTAGAAATTTCAACCATTTTTATAATGAACCCCCAATTTATGGGGCTCAAAATTGTTTATACAACTGGCATAATCCATTCATCCATTATGCATACCACGTCTTCCTCACTAAGGTAGAGGGGGAGCTGGAGCCTGTACCAGCTGACTATGGGTGACAGGCAGGGTCACACCCTGGACTGCTTGTCAATCCATTGCAGGGCGCATACACCATTCTCACAGACAATCTTACCTACTGGCAATTCAGTTTCTCCAATTAGCTTGACGTGCATGTCTTTGGACTGTGGGAGAAAACCAAAGAACCTCGAGGAAACCCTCGTGAACACAGGGAGAACATGCGGACTCCACACAGGCAGGCCGCATTCAAACTCAGAACCTTCTTGCACTGAGGCAGCAGTGCTATCCACTGCACCACCGTGCCATCCTGTGTTGGCATAATCATAAATTCAATTGTCATTTTCAAATCTTGATTTCAAATCCTTTGAAGTCAATGACTCCCTAAAGTTTGGAAACAGACGCAGGGCTCCTTCCGTGGTGGTGCTCTGCCAGGCATTCACTGCAGCTGTCTTCATTTCCTGCTTGTTCTTGAGGCATTTTGCCTTCAGTTTTGCCTTCCACAAGGGAAAAGCATTCCCCATTGGATACAGGTCAGGTAACTGACTGGGCATTTGTGGAATATTCCACTTGCTTGCCTGGAAATACTCTTTTTGTTGCTTTCTCAGTATGCTTTGGGTTAGTATTCATCTTTACTGTGAATGCAATAAGTTTTGAAGCATTTGGCTGAATAGGAGAAGATAATGCCTCCCCATACATTTCAGAATTCATCTTGCTGCCTCTGTCAGCAGTCGTCTCATCAATAAATACAGGGGAGCCAGATCCATTGTGAGCCATGCATGCTCGTTAATTTCTTTACTTTACAGATTAGGCGTTATATATCAGATCATAAGCAGCTCCTTCCCTTCTCCATACTCTTCACATCATTTTAACACATGTTTATCTTTATCTTCATGTTTACAGGACATTACGGTACCTTGAATGCTTTTTTACATGTTTTTGCATTTTTTTTTTTGGAAAACTTTGTGATCTTGAGATTTTCAAATGGTTTGCATCCTTTGGTAAGCCTCGTGTATTTACTCTGTTGAAGTCTTCTCTTGATTTTTGAACTCGACAAAGATATGCCTACATCCTGGAGAATGTTCTTGATATGGCTAACAATGGCAAAGGGATTTTCACCAGGTGCAGAATTCTACTGTCAACCACCGCAGATATGCATTTAATGTTCTTGAGCACAACAGTGAATTCTTGTTTTTTTTTTAAATATTGTGCCATATAGTTATATTGTTGGTTTTCCTACCCTTTGTTTTTGGTATTTGTTTGGTGGATTTATTTAGATTCTTCAGTCTAATGATGGCTTACAGTGGCTCACTTTGGACGTCATTTTCAGAGTTTACAGCACCAGTTTCCAAATGCAAATGCCACAATTAAAATGAACTCTGAACCTTTCATCTGCTTACTTGTAAATGAAATAATGAGGACAGGAACAGCTGTGCAGCCATTTTCTAGTTAACTTTGGTTCCTTAAAAGGGGGAGGAGGGGTTAATGTATAAATTGTACTGCAATTCTGACATGTGCACCCAATTTCCAGATTGTAAAGTATATACACTCAAATTAAGTATGACAGTTTGCACTTTAAGATCATATTCATTATTTGACGTAATCCCTAATATGCTGTGAGACTGCTAAAATAACATTTACTTTGTTGATCACCAAATATTTATGACCTAACTGCATATGTAATATTAAGGCATTCTGTGGTTTGTAAGGCTATACAAAAAAAATTGAAAGTAAAAAAAAAGATGTAAAAGTATCAATGTCAAAAGCTGTGGGCTACAATAAAGGGAAGAGAAGTGTATTCCCACTGATGGTAGCAGTGTATCTGTTGCAGGCCCATAGAAAACCATAAGAAGGAATTAAATGAGGCCAAAGGGAGTTGCTGGCTGTCTGTTCTATACCTGCAGCAGATGAAATAGTAGGATTCATATTCCAGTTTGGATTTAAATTCAAAAACTTTATTGTCTGTTTAAAAATGGATGTGTTGATGATTTCACAGCTGGATGAGGAGAGGAAGAGAGAGGTGCATTATGGAGGTCGAGGGGCATTAGGAGAGAGAGCCAGCGTGTGGTTTCATGCCTAACCCATAGTCTCTCTCTCTCGGCGCCTGCAGTCTGTGCTTGTTTAAGAGGAAAACATTCAGATGTCTGTTTGTTTGACGTCTGACATAGCCGAGGTGCGATTAATGAGGTTAGACAAGTTTCTCATTGCAAAATATAAATAAATGAATACAATGACAGTAACCTGATGATAGACGAGAGATGACTTGATACCTGTACCAACCTCGATATGTTATTGCAGGAATGTTGCATCATAGACTGCAATCCATCATTAGCTCCCACTGAATCATTTATCTGTGCAGCAATCACAAACGCTCAGTAAAGTGTTCAGTGTTAAATCAACACTGATTACAGTTTTCTCTGGTAGGAAGCAGTTGATCCTTTCGAGGATAAATTTGAGACAAGTTCAATTGAATAAAAACAATGCTGTGTTTGCTATAGCACACACACTCACACACGCAAGGTCACATGTGCACACTCACCCACATGTACAGATGCACACATGCACACACACACACGTTTATTTCCTAAGAAAAAAAGATGTTTTCTAAACTGGCACTATAGGGCCATATATATATATATATATATGAAGCCCAAGTGTGTGTATGCACTGTGCGTGCAGCTGCTTGCCTTTCTGGACATTGATTGAATAATGTATTTAAATAATAAAATAACCAATATCAATGTCAAATTTTAATTTCTGTACTGTGTTGATGTAGCATATACTAAGATGCTATTTGAGCAGTTAATTCACTCTGAATAAACACTGTATTGGGAATGGATTTTAATACCAAAGGTGATTTGGGGCTTCACATACTATTGTAGTACAAATAAGGCATTTACTCACTTGGATTCTGTACCTGGGGTCTGAGGTACGTTATATTCGGGTGGCTGTTGGCGTGTTAGGTGGTGCTAGGAGGGTGGTGTACCAGTAAACTTCTTATGGGGAATATGACAGATGCAGGTTAGGGGTAAAAATGATCTACAGGTTTGGCTAGTAAGACTATCTTGTGGAAAAGGGGGAGGGGGTGTAAACACTGCTTCAAAGATAAAGCTGAAGATGACTTTGAAAACACTTAGGAGGAGATTGTTTTCAGAGGGTGCTGTTTGCCTTGTCAGCCCATTTTTTTCCAGTGAAGCCGGGACTTGCCCTAGTAAATGGCGTGCCTCCATTCAAATGCCACTGTTTGCACACAGATCGCATTACATTTCCCTGTACCTGGTGGGCTTGCTACAGGACTCGCATCTGCAAATGACTCCAAATCACTCCTGGGGGGTGATCCCTCAACTGGTGCAGTAAAAGCAAGGAAATTAAAATATATTTGGAATTGCTCTGAAGAAACCATTAGTGATTGATGCAATTTTAGGCAATGTATAGCCATTTGAAATAATATTTTGAGCTTTTCATAAAAATTCATAAACAAAAGTAATACAAAGTCAGACTGCTACAGTTTTTCATGGCTAAACTTCAATGAATTTACTAATAAATTAAATAATGGGAAAATGGAATCGCCGAGAACAAAAGTGGCCTAACTCCATATTTGTCTTTTTTAAATTCTAATCTTAAAATGATTCTGAAGTGGTCAATCCGTTTAGTTCAATAATGGATTAACTCAGCGCAATTACAGTACTATACAATAGGTCAGTCATACGGTCCACACTTCAAGAACACATGAAGTGAAATAGCGGTCCAAAATGAGAAATAAAAGAAAAATGAGCTGGAACACTCATTCTTGTTCTAAGGGGCTCAATTATAGAACTGTATTTTTTATTAATCCATTTTATTAATCACTTATTAATCACTCAAATACACAAGAAAGCTAAGTTAAAGCCTGTATACAGAGTTATTCATGTTTATATATCAACATAAAGAGTGGGGAAAAAATGTGGAGGGGGATGGTAACATTTGTCTGTAATTGTAATAGCTTTAGAGACTGCTAACTCAAGCTGGCACGTCTTAGCATTCTAAACTGTAACCACATGAACAGCCTAAGAACTTGTCTCCGAAGTGACCCGGCTGTGCATTCCACACATGGTGACAGCATGCAATCTGTCAAATTATGGATTTTCAATATTATGTTGATAATGGATGACAAAACCACGAGTTAGCATTGTAAAAAAACTATGATTACTCTATAAGCGTGGAGTTATCAGATAGTATTGATATCCTACTCTCTTTGTGGCTTTTCTTGCCTTCTTTATTTAAAAGATCCCCTGACCTAGATTGAGACATTTCCCTGTTACTCCCTCACTGGAAGATGGGTGAGCTCCCACTGTAAATGCCATATATACATATATATATATATACACACACACACACACACACACACACACACACACAGTATATAATATGTACAGAATTTCAAAGCACCAAGAACATACAATGAGCTCTGTAATGCTTGAGATTAAGACATTTATAGTGTTTATTTGGCATTGTATTCAAACAGGATTTTTTGCTTCCATCATTATATATTCTCATACTCTGTGTTATCACATGCACATCCCTCGTATTAAGGCGCCATAATTTTTATATCTCTCCACAGGTGTTTCTGAATATATACAGGTGTATTCATTAGCTTCCTTTGTCAGGTATCTGGGAGTAGCCAAAATCTTGTCTTAATTCTTGTCTTTTGTGTCTTTTTTGGTGCTCTTCAACATAAGGCCCAGAGTTGTACCAATGAGAGTCAAGTCATTATCGGGCTGGAAAACGAGAATGTTTGACATAAGATAACCATAATCTCACTAAAATCAACTGTCTGGGACAACAGTAAGTAGAAAAACAGCAATCTCAGTTGACATTTTAGACAAAGGGAGAACCATTGAGTTGATGACTAAAGAATTCTCGCTGTAAACAAATCAGAAACACTTTTTAGAAGGCTGGTGTGGATGGGTTAGTGATAATTCTTATGTTAATGGCAGCTGTAGAATTAATTCTGCACAGAAAAGAAACATTTTATCTGCTGAAATTGATACAAATTTTTCCAAACTCATTGGATATTGTGTTATCTTACACTGAGACATTGATTTTTAAACCTACAGCAAGAAAAAGACCAATGCTTAAAATTTCTTGGTTGATTACACCTGATCTGATTCCAATTGCACATAAATTAGGAATGTTGATTTAATATGGACCAAGCCCTGGAAAGAAGCAGGGACCGAAGATGGCTGCAATGCGATCAAAACATCACCAGATAAGATACCCCACACCTGATAATGCCTTTGGTCATATAATTAAGGTACTTACTCATGCATATGTGACAAGGTATTGAACTTAACTTCTTTCATTGACATAACAGTATGGTGTCCTATGAGGACCTATGTGTTAAAAGTCACTTATCCTACTTGGGGAAACCAACAGAAACTGGTTTAAACACAATGGGTAAAAGCTGGTTTGATTAAAAATCTGAAATTGTTGTGTCAAATTAAGAAAGAACCTTATATGCCCAAACATTATGTAGCATACTGTAAATTGCATTTGCCAACAGTTCTTTATCATTGAATTAAGACAGTTCTTGAAAAACTGAAAGGACACACATGGTATATTTGATTATCATTTCAACAAAAAACATATTTAAGAGCAAAAACAAAAACAGAGTAACTGGAATTCCTGACATACGATATAAATTTCAAATAGTATAATATCTGATAACTGGTTTGTGCTATGAATATTTTACGCTGGCCAGATGGTTTCAGGTTATGGAAGCTGCGGAGAAAGACACTGTCGGTAAAAATGGCCGAAGTCTTTGCATTCCTACAGTAGTAGGTGTGTCCACACCTTGTCTCTGTGCCACTGTGTGATTGATGAGAATGAGATCCTGTTGCTATTTTGCCTTTGTTATTGTGTCACTCAGAATGCCTCCATGGTGACAATGTTCATTCCAGACTTTACTGGCATGTTGTAGATTTTTTTTTAACTCAGTGTTTAATTTGTGTTTTGATGGTTGGATTGACATTTCTGTACTCTCCTCAGCAGGTAAATATCTGCCGTGTATCTAAAACATTGTGTTTTGAAAATTGCGGACAAACAAAAGGACATACACACAAGCTTAAAAGTACAGAAAATTAATTTTATTCTTTTGTCAAGCCAGGGTTTTTTTCACAATCAACATTTGCTGTATTTTGCATTCAGAGGACTTGAAGGAATTCTATGAAAAATTCAAAAGACTAAATAGATCATTAATGAAGGCCCGTTTAGTGCAGTCAAGCACCAACCATGAGTTCTATTGTACCACAAGAATATCATCTGGGTTTACAATTTAAAAAAAAGGAAAATCTAGGAGTGGGAAAATTCTGCTTGCCACATCTTATTCAACCTTATTCTTTCTAGAAAAATGCTGTGAATACAACTGTCACGCACAGTTAGTATTACACAAATGGCATATTTGATTGTTGGATCTTATAAAGGTGTACATCTTATGTGTATGGCAAGATAGTTACATGGCTAATATTGTTGCCAAATCATACTTGCTGCATTATGTTAATGTAGCTTATATGAAGATGGTACCCCTTCAGTGATTTCACATTGTGTAAATACAGAATGGAGAATTCATTACATCTAACAGGGTGACCTGGGGCATAACTGCAATCTCTATACCAGCATGCCTATGCAGAGGGGATATTATTGTGGGAATGTATAACAGAATACTTACAGGACTATGTCCAGATGAAGCATTTTATATTCACAGAGGACAGAAGAGCAAAACCTCAGGGTATAATAAGAATATTTAAGTATCTTGCATTGCATTTTCTGGTTTCAAGTAAGCAATGTGGCATCTGAACTCGTTGTTGAAAAGGGGGTGTATCATTGTACATCACTGGGGCACCGATACAGGCAGTCAAGGAAAAGCAGCTGTATCCAATGCACTGCGAATTTACAACACTGAAATCACAAGCTGTCTCATTTCACAAGATACATCTGACAAACCATTTTGAGTAAATCCGCCTCGCAGTTCATGCAGTTGAACGTAACGTAAAAAGTCTTCTCGAAACCCAAAACATATGGACAGTCACATGAGCATGAGTTCCAGAAGGGCCACCTCGAAACTGCAGAGAATAAATGTTTGCCAGCTGGCATGTGGGCTTTTTGGTGCTTTTCAACCAATAGAAAATGACTGCTGAACCCAGTGACCAATCATGCCAAGTTAAAGGACATGCGTTGTGGTTAGAAAATCCAAACTTGATGAAAATCTAATCCACTGTTCACAGATAAAAATGTCCCTTTTTACAACTAGTAAAATGTAGCCGAAGTGACCATTATTTAATAAGCCAATGATGTGTCAAATAAAAATTGTTTGTATTCATTTTATGAAACAATGTAGATGCATCTGGGAGATACTGCAGACTCCTTTATTTGCAGAATATTTTCAGGCCACAAATTACCTAAATTTGACCAGTACGCTGTACCAAATGCATACATTTTCAGTGCAATATGACTTGTGTTAAATATAAGGTTCAATCATTAGAAAATGTAGACATACAGTCTGTATCAGCAGTACTGTAGTAATTATATATTCTTTACATCGCTACATTTTCAATTTTGCTGTTCTGTTGTCTTGGAACGAATATTAACTGAGCAATGAAGATGCTGCTATGCCTCATTACAGGCCTCTCCGTTGATCTACCTTCAAAGGTGCAATTGGAACTGTTAAGATTTCATTATGGACTGCAGTTCCCATCACCCCACAGCAAACTTGCTTTTGTCCTGGAAGCAGCTACCTACTGGAAGCTTTGCCCCAGAGGCCCTGCATACATCACCTCACAAGGAGTAACTTGGTAGTCAATTAATCTTGACAGCAGCAACAGTGCCACACAGCTTGTGTGTGGTTGCAGTAAGCACATTGGTTTTGGTTACACAAAAAGCAAATGAAAGTCATATTCAAGTCGGGGTTGAAATATTTTTGATGACACCATCTTTCCCAGTTGTTCAGCTAAGAAGCAAAATCTTACAGATTTATTTAAGACTCTCTGGAAGAATACTCACGCGGACGCAAATGGAAAAAAGTTGTTCAAACTTGAATCACGCTCCCTAGACATGTATTTTATGTGTTTTTCTGAACCCATTCTCACCCCCAAGGCTTCATATTTTGACATTTATGCAGATGTCGTGGGCATCACTATACTTGTCACTTTTGGATGCTGTAGGTATCTGCGAAGACTTCAGTAGTAAGCCAACAGCATTAGTGTTTGACCACAGCGGTAAACGAGACAAAAACATGTATTGGGTGGGGCTGAAGCAGGCGCGCAAACCAGCTCATTGAAAAAATGGAAAAATCTTTCTAGGACGTTGCTAACATTGTGAAAGGGTGTATTTTTAACTCAAATTATGATCTTTTCCTATTATTGAACAAGCAGTAGTTTGGTTACCTCAACCTAACCAAGTAGCTTTAGTGCTTAAATCTAACCGTTTAGCAATGACATAAAATAACAGTGCCAAAGGACTCACTTTATGTCCTATACTGGCATTTAGACAGAACGTCACTAGAGCGTCACTATATGACAAGTTGGGATAAGAACATGATGGTTCTCCCGGGGACCAGACTTTTTTTTGCTGCAAAATTTTCTTTCTATACCCCCAAACCATAAAATCAATGCTGATCTTAACCCCTTCCCTAACCCTAATTAGAAACTTTACCGAAAGCCTTACGGTAAAGAAAGGGAAAAAAATTAAATAAAATTAAAAAACAATAAAAAAAACCTTACAAATACCACAAAATAACCACATTTTTGACCATAATTCAACACCTCACCTTAATATACCATACAATCCTCACAACTAATCTTAAAACCAGACATCAGACCTGAGCCTAACCATGCCTAACCCTTGACCAAAAAAAAAGGACAGATTTAAGCCTTTTCCTCATGGGGACCCCAAAAAATATCTTCACGATGCTATTTTTTTCAGACTAGACTATAATCTTGGGGTCTTTTAGTCCCCTCAAGACCTTTTTTAGTCAACACAGGTGTAGATAAACATGTATACTGGTGTGCGTACACACACACACACACACACACACACACGTTAACCACAATTGAACGTAACTGTGAAGAATCATATAGCCATCCTAAAGAAAAGAAGCACAATGGAAGTCAAATAACTAATCTTAAACTGTAATGCAGCCTGTCTATTTATGCATGCTTGAAACTAATTTATGTGTTGACATTTACTACAGACTCACAGAGAAAATGGTTGCAAAATATCCAGTTCTATTATTCCGTAGTGGAACCCTGGCAAAATGGTCCAATTTGGGAGCCTTCAAATTGTTCATGTTTATGCTAAAGGGTTCCATGAAAAACTAAAAATGATTCCTATATGTAGATAAGCCAGATAAACATTTTTTGCCTGAGAGACTAAGTGCAGACAAATTCTGTAACCATAAATCCACTTTATGAAATACTCAGCCTGCTGAAGGAATATTACTCACAAGAATGTAATAGTTTTAACAAGCTCAATTTCATGCTTCTTTAACTACCTAAATAGGGGACATGCGTTACTGAGGGTAGAGGTGGGGAGCTCATGAGAAGTTATCCAGCGAGAGCTGTATTCAGAAACACCTCTCTTTTCTGCAAAATTATATACAGGTCAGTTCTATGCCTTCGACCATGAAGTTTCACCTGAGTAAAAATCAGACACCTGAAATAATACACTTCACCTTTGAAGAATGTAATATGACAACCGGAAAGAAATGGTGATGTCTATGGGTCATAGACTCAGACAGTTTAGAGATGCAAAAGATTTGTTTCCATGGACGAAATACAATATAATGGCGTCAGATTCATTCTCATTTATCCAATTGCTTTTTTTTTCATTTGAAAAGGGGGATTATATTTGAAAAGGGATGTTATGCCTTTATGGATCAATCTGAATGGATGAAAATAATCTCATATTTAAATCACTGTCTGCAGTTAAACCATGTCTTTCTACAAATCTAATGTAGTGCTGAGTGCTGAACCAAAACAACAACAATATGTGTTGCTGTCCCGGTGCTCTGCCATTAACTGTTTGTCTGCTGTAGGTGGCTTGCTCCTGTGTTAACTATAGGTTTTAGCTCATTTTGCTTGTTGCTTGTGCTTCATGGTTGCCATTAAGGGGTGTAGTTATGGAATGTACAATACCGTGCAAAACTATTAGGCACATTTGAAGCAATTTCATAGAGCAAATATGCTTGCAAAAATGATGAAATTAAAAGTTTCTAACAACTGAGAAATGTACTAAACAGTGCTGTAAACTGCTAAAAAAAAAACTAAGCCAAACCAATATTTGGAGTGACTATGCTTTGCCTAAAAATTTGGGACACTGTCCTGTTGTGCTGTAGTTTAGTAAGATGATTGACTTTTTGCTTGCTCCAAGCAGAGTGGAGAACTTGTCACCATTCTTCTACAGACTGACTGTCTCACTTGCGTCTATCCCTCCAAGAAATGACTAACAGCCATGATGATGTTGACATGAAGGCTCTGTCAAGACTATAATATCTGTATCGACTAGACAAACATTTATTGATCAAAGTTTTCTTTAAATTAGCATTTGGAATTTCAAATTTACTTTTAATCTTCAGGAACTCTAATATGGAATCAAAAAGTAAAATCTAATACAGATTTAAATTTTAAAAAGTGCAGGCTGCCCAAGACTTTTGCACAGTACTGTAGATGCAGGGCAGCAGGGTAGCCCAGTGGTATAGGTGGTTGACTAGCAACCAAAAAGCTAGTTCAAGCCCCTGCTGGTTCTTGGGATTCTGACTTCATCTGGAGAGATGGAGTTGGGAAGAACCCTGCCGTTGGGCTTTTGAGTGCAGCCATTAACCCTAAAACTGCTCCAGGGCCTTTACCCCTGTTTGTGTCTGCCCCTCCTCGCTTACAACTGTTCTATCCAGAATTTCATCCTTGGAAAAACAAAATATGTTCTCAATGGAACCTCTTTAGTAAAATAAAGGCTAAAAAAGAGAAAGCCATCATGATCCTGACCTTAAAACCCCCAAGTGAAGACACTTTCTGCCAAATTTCCTCTCCGTTCCACACGTTCAGTTTTCATAGATATAATCTTTTGTGTCAGGGTCATCTGGTTTTCGTTGAGTCTGTCCTGAAATTACATTAGTCTGGAGAAGAACAGAACAGAGTTTCTGTACTATTAAACAGGTGATTTCCCTCACTCACGTGTAAGGACTGCTATCATGCACTTAAGAAGAATTTTGGTAATGTTCAGATAAAATGATTAAGGTCCAGCATCAGCCTCCAAAAATATGTCAAAGCATTAAATATTTTCTTGTATCTGAGTATAGCTAGTTTTCTCCTCATACTCTTAAGACAGTTATAAACTTTTGATCATGTTTATTTCAAAAATACTGAATGTTGTATAGAATATAATTGATTTCCTATTTTTGAGGACATATTGCTCTCTGTTGTTTATTTCATAAGAAAAGTTACCTAACTATTAATATCAAATAAATCCTGAAGTTCCTAAGCTTCCTTTGAAGATTGATTGGCAGAAATAATCTCTGCGAGTACTTTGAGTGCTACTTTCTTCTGTAGTTGAAGAAGAAAAATAAGAGTGGACATTTTTGTGTACATTAAACGTGCTTTAGTGAGACATTAGCTACGCCTATCTAATCGGCCATCTTGTCTATGTTTTCTGTTAAGACTCTTGCAGCTGGAAATGGAACAAAGCAGCATATTCTGCTTTCAAAGTATAAAAGAAATAATGGTCTGGATTCAGTCAGCATTAGCTCTGCAGTGTAACATCCAAAAAAGTGATAATATTTGTTTTTGTCTTCGAAGGCAGAAATCAATGATCTTATTTTTTCTCACGATGAATTCTTTTTTTGTCCAACTTCAGTTTTTCAAAATGAGTGTTCATAATGTTTATCATTGACATTAAGGTCAACCATTAGTGGAAATATGGCCGAGGACTGGATTTTTGTCACTGTGAGGTTTTCAAACATGGATAAGAAAACATGTCAAATGTGCTTTGCTTTCTATTATTGTCTGCTGGTTCCAGGTTATAATGCAGGAGGCATTTACCCATCATGCCTTGCTGTCTTATTGTCTTAGCTGCACATGCTTTTATTTTAACTGCTATTGTATCCCCAGTGCATCCTGTCTGTTCAATAATCCTCTTGTTATTATTTTACTTTTTCCTTATTCTTTCCTGAAATGCCTTGATGTGAGCAGACATTCCACAAGGATATTTTATTTTGTTCTCAAGTTAGTTTAAGCTCTTAGCAACAAGTACATATATATTATATAACATATATAATTATATTACAACTACCAAAGTCAATTATTCAGATTTGCTTTCTTTTATATTTGTTAAAAAAAAAAAGTCAAATTTTACTGACTGCATGGCCAAAAGTTGCAACTCGCCCATAATTTTTTTGTACTTAATTTATAATGTTTTTGACATGCTCCAACGTCCAAAGATAAGGATATGTTCAGATTCAGTGCATATGAAATATCCTGACAGGTGGCAAGTTAATGGAAAAATCAGCATAAACAGTCTCAGCAAGGCCTCTTTATGCTGCCAGATTAGCTTCAACACGCTGTGGCATAGAGTCTTCAAGTGCTTCATATTACAGATGGGGCGTGATCCCTTTCTACCAAGAGATATTCCCAAGTTTGGTGTCTTGATGGTGGTGATGGAGAGTGCAGTGTAACATCCTGTTCCAAAGTCTGCCATATGAGTTCAGTTGGTTTGAGATTCGGTGACTGTGATGCTGCAGGTTACACTTTGTATCATTTTCATTCCCATAAGTCCTTGACTTCTTGAGCCATTGTTATCCAGGAAGAAACCACTCCCTTCAAATAGTGGGAATGTTTCACCATAGGATATAAAGGTGATCACATAGAATAATTCTACATTGATTTTCAGTGACCCTTTTTCTTTCAAGGAATAAATTGAAACGAACCATGCCAGAAAAATCAACAATCAACAGAGGCACCTGAATTTGTTACGTTTTTTTCCATGCATTTTTTTTCATGTTTTTTGCTTTAATTTGTCACCTGTCTTTCTGAGGTGCCATTGCAGTGGCTTAAAATCAGCATATTATATGGATTAATTTTTATAGGCGAGCAAATTACTGTTCAAAAATCTTTAATACACTATGTATTAGGGAAACATTATATTAATAGCTAATGGCAAGTTTCAACCGCTATGGTCATTGTTAAAGACAGAAAAAATAATGTAATAAAAGGCTCAATTCCTGTTCTGTCACTAGTTATGTACTGAAACATATAATCTGTCAACAAAAAATACACCATGTTTGCAAAGTAAGCCAGAACCAAAGTCTTGCAGAATTGGTCAGAGCAATATATGAGTTACCCTCCTATTTGCAATATGAATTGGCTGTGGTTCGCTATCCTATAGCATGCTATTCAGAAACATGGTATGAGGACATTTTTACTGTTCTTGCTATAATTTAAAAGACAATCAAAGTCCAAACATTTCCGCATTCTTATTTAAGCATAAAGAGGTCAATTTCAGAAGAGCTTGCGGCTGCATCAGTTTTTAATGATGAATAATAAAATCAATTGCCGCTACCTGCTACTGCCTCTTATATGGATGCCCAAAGTATTCTGATACACTTTTTCAACTTTCTCTCGGATTGGCTCTTGCCAAAAGCTTAGAACAATAACTGAGGGAAAAATACTTACGGACATTTGATAGAAGGCTATGGGCTGTCAGGACGTCACTAAGGGTTCTCAGAGCCATCAGTTGACCTCTGCTAAATTAGCTTTCAGGTGAATTTTTCTCTGCTCCGCCATTCAATATAATATAAAGGCCGACCTGTAAAGCACCGCAAGTCTGACTGACAAATTATTTCACTCGGGAGAAAAAAAATTGTGAAGAGTGACTGGTTGCGTCGGAGTCGCAGTGTGAAACAGCACCTGCTTTATATGCCTGAACTGACATTCTTCCTCTCCCTTATACAATTTAATTGCTTTATTGATACGTTATAGGGGATAATATATATATATATATATATATATATATATATATATATATATTATATCGTGAGTTATATATAAAACTCGCAAAGAACAGTAACTATTTATTTATTTATTTACTCACTTACTTTGGCGTCTTACTTATTTCTAGGCTAGTAGTTTTGTTTTCGTGTTAAAGTGTTGTAAACCTAGGTCAACATGATAATAATTTTATCAAAGACAATAACAATTTGGTCTTTAGCGACGGTGAGCAAAAAAAAAACACGTGAGGCCCTTGCTGTTTGTTTGCTTGATCTCTTTAATATTAATCGGTGATATTAGTCCGTTGGTGGGGGGGGGAATGCTGATTTAATACTTTGGGGGCAGGGCACGTGTTTTTTTTTCTGGAGTTTTGGAATTATTTTCTGTTTTATAGACGTATTGAAACAATGGGTCGTGAGCCTGTCTGTTTTGAATGAGGATGCTGTAGGCCTAAGTTGTGTACGCTGATTTTCATATTTGCTTTGTATGTTACGCAAGAAAACAAATTCACAATTACTTTTAAGAGATTACCCATGTTTGTTTCAGGGTTGCTTCGTTTTTCATGGTTTTTTTTTTTCATTATTTACTCAAGTTTTTTTGTAATCAAATGCAGCCCGAAGACGAATCTTTTCGCGCACGAAGAGAATGATTTTCACCACATTTGAAATATGTTATGATTTATTGCGAAGTCGCGGTGGTCTGTTTCATTTGCCGACTTTAAGCGGAAATCGTGCTGCTTTTTAAAAAAGGCTGCTGAGGGGAACCTTAAGTCAGGTTGGACTGTGGAAGTTCCCAACAGAATAATTAACCATAGATTAAAGGGAACATTTTTGTCAGTAGAATGGTGTTGAAATTGAAAACACGCGCACTCCTTAAACAGAAACACAAGATGATATTATCGCATGAGATGGTTATGAGCTGTAGACAGAAAAAAAAAACACCTGCAGCTTATGCCCACTTTACTTTCACTTAATCAGATAGGCCATTTTAACTTGTTTTATGTCGTAGACCTCCTAATCCGGTTCATGGTGGCGCAAGATTTTTACTGAAATGCAGTAATTAATCACAGGCTTCACAGTAGCCTATTTCCCCACATCCATTCCTTGCTCTGAAGTTGCAGCCTGTTGCTTCTTTCTACCCCCCTTCTTCACACCTTATCAGGATTGCTGTTTGTTTCAAGTATATTAGTCCATTTATATGAAACGTGTGCATGGGCCTTTAATATTTTTATTAGCGCCAATACCGAGATCTCATACCATTTCGATTGGTGCGTAGGTATACGTCCTCGAAATTATAGCGGCCAAAGCAAATTCCAAAACATGCAAATGCAATCAGTAATTGTCATTGGTAATTTCTCCTTTTGGATGACCTGGCTCAGTTCTTGTTTGAGATTTAGCCCAATAATAGTCGCAGGCAAAGATCTGATTATTCTTAGCGAATTTAGCTGTTTAAAGTCGATAGACTTTTATTTCCCAATATCGACCATTTGAATTTGCAAAATATCCGTTGACCCTGGTTGGTTTCTTGACCACTGTAAGAATAATTCACAGGCTTCCGTTTGATTTCATATATTATGGGTTGAAGAGTCCGTTTATTTACTCAAAATACCGTACACTGAGCGCCCCGGTATATCGGTGCACTGTGTTTGTATACGGTAATCTGCCATCGCTCATCCTCTACCATGGGTCCCCATGGTTAATCCGCAAATATTTGGGGGAAAAACATTTTAGAGTATGATACATGTTAAGTTTTCAGTTAAATATATACATGCCTTGTGTATATGAATGATCTAATATTAGATTATATAAGTCTGCTGAGTCGAGACACTTTGGGACTACTGTATATGGACTGTTTTACAGTTGCTTGTGCAAACGGTACATGCATACAGGTTATACGGTACAGTAATTGACAGGATGCCTGAAGAAACGTTTTAAAATGAAGTTTAAGGGGAACTGTCACAGCCCTATAGGCGCACCTTAGCAAAATGGATCTTTTAAAAACTGCATCAGCCACTATCTTGAAAAAAATGGCCATTTGTTTGCTTAAGTTTACCACGCATGCTCGGCCGTTACAGTGCCCCTTTAAACAGTCTGGAAACCCTGATTTGAAATTTTACCTCGGCTAACCGTGCTTTAAGCAGGACGATAGGCCTACAATACGAGTATAATAGACGTGTTTCTGGGACAGTTTTTGTTGCGTGTGAAAGTGATATTTGTTTTTAGGCCTCTAAGCCAGCGGTCTCCAGAATGTGGGTAGAGACCCGCTGGTGGGTCTTGCGAAGGTTTGATGTGGAAAACGGCATCGGCGCCATAGCAGTTATGTATATTTATAGGTTAGCAAAAATGTTGCAAGGTCCATGAAATATGCGCAAATATTGGACTTTTTTTCTGCGACTCGCTTGGGCACTGAGCTGCAATGAACCAAATAGCATTTGAAATACTGTAGCTAGATAAATTAAAATAGTTGGGCCAACTTTTTGCTAATTATAGGTGTTCTGGTTTCTCCTCAGTGTCATTGAACGCCGCACTTGTTACGACCGATGTCATTCATAGGGAGGTAAAAAATAAAATTTTTCTGGCCTGTGACTTCGTTGACTTATTATTATTTTTTTTAAATAAAAAAATCGAAAAAGATTAAAATGTACGATACTCAAATTGAAAAGACTGTGTTTTTCTCAGATACTTTTTTTTAATTTATGAGAACATTTTTTATTTTCATTAGGCCGTGTCAATATCGCAAAGTCTAATGCCGGATATAAGTCTTATCCAGCCATGCCGACTGTAATGATTAGGCCTACCGCACGCGTACAAGGGTAAACAACTGGTGAATAATGACTTCTCACCAATATTTTTTCTTTCAAGCTCGATTTATGCTCAGTGCTATCAAAGCAAAAGAACCACGCGCCGTGCCCAAAGCCGTGTAAAATGCCCAGGCATATTATTTGTTTTTAGTCTTTTATCAAGCTTTTCAACTGGCACATTACTATTTCTATGCACATGGAAAACTACCCCCTCCCCCTTCTCTCGATCATTCATATTAATATCTGAAATAACAACTAAAACGGTTTGGGATTAATTGTTGTACATGCACACCAGAAACCAAAATCCAGCAGTCCCAGTGTTGACATTTTTTGTCTCATTTACCAGCCAATTAACTTGTGTATTTTTCTGTGCGCATGATTTATATATCTTGTCACGCATCCTCAAAGCACATCGAGCTCGCAAGTGTTATGTTTACAGATAGTATGAATTTTTAATTTTGGTCGAGAATTACCGAGGCAGTTGTTCGCTTTTCTTGTTCAGTCAACTTCACTTTTGAATGTTAAAATCCAACTTTATTTGACCTGAGCGCGAATGAGATGATTGTGCCACCAGCCAGGAAGTGCTGAGTTCTATTTCACTGAACGAAATCCTTGTCGCTTTTCTCGTTAGATTTATGCAACAAGTATTCCCATGACATTTAATTTACAAACTTCACCGGTTTTCCCCCGAGATAATCTGAACAGTTTGACGTTGGACAGCAAATGAAAAAAAAAAAAACAAAAAAAAAAAAAAAACAGTGAAATAATTTTGCATTTGTTTTGATTTTGTCCTTAGTAGTGCGTGGCAAATGCACAAGACGTCATGGGTGCATTTACGTGCGCGTCTGCGTCTAATAAATAATAATAATAATAATAATAATAATAATAATAATAGCGCTAAAATTTTGATTTTGCGCCCGTGAGTGTGAAAACATCTAATGTATTGTTATTATACCTCGTATTTACCAGTGTAGTAAAACTAGCCTTGGCCTATCGGTCTTCAATCCAACAATGTTTTGCGGAGTAAACTGACTATGTTGAGCTAACTCGTAGTAGGCACTTAAGGTAGGCCAACTCATTTTGGGAATGAAGTACAGTTGGGCTTTTAGGCCCTGTCCAGTCCAAATATTTATTTATTTATTTATTTATTTTTTTATTTTAGAGCAAATGAGCATAAATTCTTTATAATTAGTCGAAATTTTTATCGAAGTTAAATTTTCCATTAGGTTCTTTGGAAAATGTATAGGGAGTAGAAGTCAATTGCAGTGGGATTGTTCATTGAAATCTCGAGGTTTTATGATGCCTTTATTTAGCATATTTACAAAAAAAAAAAAACAAAAAAAAACAAGATTTATTAAAAATATTTCAATAAAGCTTTCGCAAATGCTAACATTTCCAACCAGAAAAACCAAAAATACAATTCAATAGGTGACTTTTGCTAACATCCTAACCCTTTCTTTTTTGATTTGCAAACTCCGCAAATTAATGATAAAAGGACTGATAATCTACAAATATTTGGCGAGCACACAGTTTCATTATTGTCCTGATTGACTTTAATATATCAAATGCTATAAAAATAACAATGCAGCACTTTTTGGTTGGTCAGAGGTCGTACGCAATCATCATCAATTCAAGCTAACAAAAATGAGAGGTTTGCAGGAACAGTAACAAGAGTCGCTGCACCTGTGTAACATGCACCAGTTTCAAATTGTTCCGAAGGAGGCTGCTTCATGCGCATGCGTTAGAACAAGACACTGGGACCCCAGTGGAGTTAACACTATGGCTGGTAATTTATAAATATAGTGCTTTCACTTACTCTTTGAATTCTTGAAATGCGTTCAGCTAAATTAAGACTCTGTTGTAGCCTGAGCTACGCGACATTTTTATTCTTCCGCGTTGTAGCGCGTCCATTCTTGGAATTAGGACGCTGAGGTAGGTAGAGTGAGTCCGTGAACGCTGCTCAACGTCTCGTGCTGCTGCTTGCTTATGGGGCTGGGGGGTTTTCTGTCTCCTGCAGAATACAAACAAGAGGCCTGTTTGTATAGCAAATAAGTCATAATTCTCTTAGTCAACTGAACGTTGTGCTCCCATGACCATGTCGCCAATTGAACGCTCACGAAATGGGCGATTATAGGCACGTGCTGTCGAAGGCTTGGTTCACCTTTGAAGACTGTGATTATCAGCCTGGTCCAGCCCAGGTAGTCCAGATACCGTTGTTAGCAAGTATAACTGCACAAATATATTTATCTGTGAATGAAAGTTATAATAATAATAATAATAATAATTATAATTATTATTATTATTATTATTATATTATTATTATTATTACGTGGCTTGAGTCACACGCCTTCAAATTATTATTATTATGGTGATGTTAATTATTAGAACTGTTTTCGTTGTTACTATTGCTGTTGTTCTTCTTCTCCTTCTTTTATTTATTCATTAATTTATTTTCTTTATCTTATTTAAACGATACAAAAACATTCAGCATTGTTAAGAGATTACGTTTCTTCATTGACCTCCAGATCCATTAGAGTGGATTAATTTGTCTTTGAGAGTTTCAGTCTTTCGACGCACACATACATGCACAAACACACACACACACACACACTGACACAGCTGTAGCGTTGATGGATGTACAAATGCTGTGCAAAACACCCCTGTAAGTTAAACTTCAGACTTAAAGCTGAAATTTAAATTCCAAAATGTCGAGTAATATTGCACTACCCAAGTGATCAAATAGTGGATCAGGATTTAATAGCATGGATGGACTTCATACGCATTATCACTTCGTTGATTGTCGGTCAACGATTACCTTCGTGCGACTAAATTTTGCTAGAGTGAAAACTGAAGGTCTACTTCGCCTTCTTTTGATGTAATTTCCTGCCGTGTACGATAGCCTAAATCACAATAAGTCTGCGCTCAGTATGGCAGGCCCATGCATATTAGGTGTATGTAGGCTACTACGTAGTTTTAAATTTCATGGTTGGCCCATTAATTTTGCACGTAAGTTTTACGCCCGTATAGGCCTATTTTTCATCGAATTTTGTTCATTGAAATGACACTTAAATATTCTGGACATTATGCTGTATTGGGAAGAATAATCATACAATCATAATCATAGTTTGAGTCAGTAAGACGAAGTTCTTAATTATGTCTTCCCATCCGTATAGAGCTGTGTGATGAACACACAAATTCATCTTTACGAAATGGAAACTTACCGTCGCGTAATGGATGTTTGAAGGCCATTGCAGAGTGGATATCTCCACTGTGCATCACTCCGCTGGTTGGATGGGCAAGACTCGTGGTCTGAGACTGCCAGTGGTGCCCTGGGTTGACGTAGCTGCCTGCCGGCCCACCATAAACTCCGTATTGGTTGGAGGGAGAATAGGCGCAGGCTGGGACATAGCTGGATAGATTTGATGAGGGCTAAAGGTATGAGAACAATGTAACATTATTCAACATCAATAAAGTATCAATAATTTCACCGCCCCCCCAAAAAAAAATCATTAAAAAAAAAAAAATCTATAGTTTTTTTTTTTTTTTTCTCACATCATATCTCGCATTCCTCACACTCAGCGGGCCTTTGAGTTTAAAATTATATCACTAAAAATAATTTCTACTGGCCATATATTTTAAACCTTGGCAAAAGCTTAATCACGCGTTTCATTCGGCATATTCAAGTGATGATGACCGACCATTCACGCATTCAAATGTACACAATGGGCAAAGGATAATTCCAATGGGCCCATTAATATATAAATCTTGATAACCAGAATTATATTGCTTGCAGGAGCAGTATACGTTAACACTCAAATCAATGAAATGTTGAACGCGGAAATTTTAGGCCCCTCTTTGAATTAGCCTTTACCATTTACTTCGTGGTCCGCATATGCTGAAGTGTAGACTATGCATCGTTCTTACCTGTGGATATTTAATGTCACTTTCAATAGCTGACTTGTCAATTCCGTTGACAACATGAGCTGAAGAAAACGATGTTCGGTTAACACTCGCCCAGTCCTCCATTTTTGGTGGGTATCCTTCGGCTCCGGCAATGGCTGCAAAACCATTACACGCTAACTTCTACCAATTTTTGCTGTAAACACTTCCAAATAAATGAATGTCTAACTCAACATGTGAAAGGCACAGGGAACAGCATACTGCCGGGGCGCATTCCCGCTGGACAAATAAGAAAAAAAGGCATGCAAGTCCACAGTGAGGTATGCGGAATTCACGGAAGCCGAATTTAGAAGGAATGCTCCCAGCAAACCGGTCCAATGTTTTTACAAATTAAAGTTCTGTGAACTCAGACATCAGAAGTTAAATTCAACCCCCCCAGTCATTTCATACGTTAGGATTAAAATGTTATATTGTGAGTGTTTTAACCCCATAAAACCTACGATCCCATATATGGGTCCATCAATTGCTGCCGCTATGTGGAAATTCAGGTCTGTTCTAAATGGAGATCCCTAGGTTTACAAAGATCCCAAATATGTCCTACTGAATTACAGGGAAATGTGTATAGAATGATGTTCAAGATCTATATATTTTTCCGTTTGATGTTATGATGCTTTGCCCATAAAACATGGCATCCTGGGTTTGAATATTTCTCTCAATATAAGTGTAACGCAGCCTCAGCGGAGTGCTGCAACCAGCAGATACAGAATATGTGACATTGTCCCACAGTATGACAAACAGTTTTTTCCTCTCTGACTGTGAACCTCCTGAAGGCAAAACCTAAGTGAAAAATTTGAGTTTAAGGGGTTAATTGTTGCCAAAAAATACACTGTGATGGATCATGTTGGCTGCCTAATACTCCGATCGAATATTTATCTCAATAAACGCGGGCCTACCACGAATAAATATCAAATATCAATATCATTTTATTTTAGCCTCTTAAATAATGCAAAACCACGTACATGACTGAACCCTATTTATAAATAAAGCAGGCCGATACTGATGACAAATCATGCGACCAATTATTTTTTTCCGAATTTAAAAAGGCGATGAGCTAATGATAATAAAAAAATGTGCCAGGTGTGCTGGGTCATGATAACTTACTACTTATTTTACGTTTCATCTAGAACTACCCTACTTAACATGACCCCTAACCCTGCTGTACGATCAACATGGCATAGAATTATTCACGTATTGTTTTCAGTAACAGTCTCGCATGCAGGGACTAGTCTTTGCAGCTGAACATGGCAATATAACATTGACCCCAATGCACTGGCTCATTGAAGTAAAATAATCATAAAACTAATAATAATAATAATAATAATAATAACAACAACAACAACCACAATAATAATAATAATAATAATAATAATAATAATAACGAATACAACCATAAATGCTTCCTTTGTTTTTTACAAATCCAAATATGAATAGCACTAACCTGCTGGATCCATGAAGGCCCTGATGCCTAGAATGTTACTGACTGTGTGCACCGAAGGCCATGCCCTCGAGATGCTCACGTGGCCCGCTGTGACTGGTACTACAGGAGGATTGCCCATTTTCGCTCCAGTGGGCGACATAGTGTTGGGATATGAATAAGGGTACATGTGATTGTAAGAAAGTGCGTGCTGAGGAGGGGTTTGCTTGCTGCTCTCAAACTGGCTTGGCTGAGAAAGGTTTCCAATTTTATTGCGTAAAATACGACTAATTGAGCTGACCGACGGAACGTTGTACTTGTCGCAAACTCCGTCCGCAAGAAGTCTGTCCCGTATCTCCCACGCGAATATTCCCGGATCACCTTGTTTGTAATCCCTTATACTTTTGACGACATTGGGTGTTGTGACCCGAGGTTTGCTGCCTCCAATGGCCCCTGGTAATATGGACCCGGTTTCATTGTAACGAGCCAGGATCTTGCTCACGCATCCATGGGAGACACGAAGCTGTCTGCTGATGTCACAAGGTCTTATTCCAAGCTGGGCCAGCTCCACGATTCTGATTCTTATGGCATTGGGCAGGGGCCTTCCATTGACAAATACACCACCTAATTGATTAACTTCTCCGTAAGTTTGATCTGAAAAATATTGCATAATCTGTCAGTTCATCACTTGGCAAGAAAAGGCGCCATTAGAAAAAACAACAACAACAACAACAACAACAAAAACTATCGCACAGGCTATGTAGCTTAATCATCATCTCCGAGGCAACGCTGCATATTTACACAATATATTTTTCCGCTCACAATATCACTATTCGTCGGATGAGGGCAATTTGACATTGAATCTCCTCACATTACAGGTAGGCTATTCTGTCACAAATATGCTAGCCGCGTTACATACTTAATCAAATGTAAGCAATAAAACCGAGTGCAGTTGTCAATTGCTTATTTAAAACTACTATATCATTGCAAACGTTATGCATTCATGAGCTGAAAGCATAAAACACATGCTGTAAACATGCATGTATAACTTGAATTCCAGAGAACGTCGTGTTGCTGATTTTTTCGTGTTAAACTGCAGACAAGGAAATACTTTCTGATTCTACAATCTTTTTTCCACAAATCCATATAAGCGAATGCATACCCATTTCCCTCTGATTTGAGATGCTTTCGAATAGTTTCCGTTCAATGGCTGACAAGAGTTGAATGTCCCGTCCGCGCCGCAGAGAAGGGATAAACGAAATCAGCTGGAAGTATCGCAGAGTGTACCCCTTTCTGTGCCTCGCTTCCACTTCAGAATGAGTGGTCGAAAAGAACGGCTCTTGGGCAAATGGTTTACTCTGATCTTTATCCGATAATGGCAAATATGCCTGTCCCAGAGTCTGAAGTGCTCGGATTAATTTGACGCGTCATCCACGTCAATGCATCTGGCTACAGTAGGAGCTCTGGTTTGATTTCATTGGTTCCCTTCAAGTTGGATTGGCTACTTCGCACAAGCGCAGTCGATTCCGGTAAGTGCCTCATGCATCGCAACGACTAGGCCTTTTTCAAAAGGATGAAACAGCATTCGCGCAAAGGTCTTTTTAATAACAACTATGAAAATAAATAAGAAATTTAAAAATACAAAAAACTCAAGGGCGTTGTCGAGAAATACGCCTCACATTTTGTCGTTAGATATCCTGAAAAGAGTGGCCTATGCGAAATTAAGAAAGACATCTGAGGTTTGTCAGATATTATGTATTTTAAGCACCATTTTCTACCATTGCTGAAATCACTGATCAGTCTTGAATACCAATGACTCATATACACTATAGAGATAAGAAGGTATGCTTACTCATATTGAATTCACTGTATCAATACAATTTCGACAATAATACGATTTAATGAGTTTTACAACTAAATTTATTGATTTTGAACTTGTTTAGGGTCGTTATATATATATATATATATAATTTTTTTTTAAATAGCCAACTAATTCATAACACGCTCAAGGCATGAGGTAAGCATCTGAGTGAAAATTCTGATATTCTTAACCAGTACCTATTTCATTTTCGTCATTTGTTGCTATAGTGTTTGCTACCCGCAAATTTCAAAATGTGACCCTTGATTATGGTGATAATATTTCAATGCATTCAGTCAAAACCGTGACCATTAAATTAAACGGACTGGAAAATTAACGATTAAGTTAGTGCAATTCATAACTATTTTGCTAAAAGAGCATACCGTCCAGAATTTTCATCGACCCCAATTGAATTCATCAACCTCCTTCCCTCTGGTAAGCTTCACCATGGGGTCGATGAATTCAACACGTTAAATTCACGATGGGTACATTCATTTAAGTACATCGTGGCTTATAAAAAAGGGTTATTCAGTGACAGTGATTTTGTTTTCTTGGATATCAGTTTTCTTTATTGCAGTCCTTACTCGATAAAAACTCATATTTCGCTTTCATTATGTTGTAATTTAGAGGCAAAGGATCGATGAAATCATCACCTGCCTATATTCGTGTTCACCTTTCATTTCATGAGAAAATAATCAAACCGGTGATTAGCATTGCAATACAACGAGATACATGGAAACGTGTCTATCTTACATGCAAAGGATACCACCTTATGTGATATAACGTGTCACTGCAGTGCGTTTACCTCTTCTCACTGAGTCGGTTTTTCTACTTCAGGCATTTATGGCAACGCGAGTGCAGCTGGAGCTGTATTCGGAACACTTGAAATTGAGTCATTTAATGACCGAAAACGGTCGCCCCCATCTGGAATTTTTGGACGTTACAAGGGATGCCTTTCGCGCATTCGTAAACTTCCGACAAATCGAAGCTGAGAAATCTCTAATGCTATGGTTTTACTCTTGCGCAAATAGCGTTATTAAAAAAAAAAAACGTATTCGGAAAGGTTATCAACTGGAGACGTGCAAGGTGTAAGGTATGATTCATTTTTCATCATGAATTATGTCGCTGGTTTGGCGATGCTATGGCAGGAAGACTAAAAATAGGCTACAAACGCATTTTGCAATGCGTTCCCGTTTGAAAGGCGTCTGGGCGTTTATTTATTTATATTTATGCAACAATGCAGGGTCGCACCATTAGGTTTGGAGGCCAGTCGAGCAGGGGTTCTAGAATATGGAAACTTGTTCGTTTAAGTGTTATATCTCTTTATTTGAAATGGTCAGAAACGGTCTTAGATAAAATTGAATATGAATCCTATGAAGGCAATGTGGAGCCCCGGCTCAGAATTCTGTTGGGAAATTTTAGTAATGGTTGCAGAATACGCAATTAGCGTCTCATCTTAAAAGTTGCCCTTGTTGAGACGTGTGTGGAATATTATTTTTATTCTTGGCCACATGAAGTAATTCAACCCATTTCAGTTTCATTATTGCCGTAAAGAATTATGACCATGAAAGCTGTGAACTGAACGAATGAATTGGGCTTATTTAGAAATGTTTCGTCGTGGTAGTCCTTGAAAAAAGGCTAAAGGTCTTTGAAGTGAGATGGAAAAAATACTCCGTTTTATCAATTAATTTATAAGCGTGAAGATGAAATATTGTTCGCGGCTATTTTACACATTTTAACAAAAGTATTATCATGTTGGTGAGGTGCGTTGAAATGCCACATAACCCGCATTTGATGTAGACAAATGAATGTCTTTTTGCTATAGCCCAATATAGAGGTGATTTGGTTGCGGGCGTTGTAATACAACAATTTTTACGCACTTTTTAAATTAAGCAGTCAGCATAAATGCTATATTGCTATCAGTATGATGCTATTCGTTACAGAAAATGATCTGTTTAAGAGGATATGCGTATTATTACGGAGTAATGAGGCCGTGCCTGTTAATGTATGGAGTGATTGCCTTCATTTTTCCGACGCCTCGTAAGTGTTCTTCAAAATACAGTGTATTGCTTTAATTAAACCTGAATATGCCAAATTTTTAGTGTAATTGAATAAGTTATTAATTAGGCCTATATTTATCCACATTTTATTTGTATTCCTTTTTAATTCCAATAAAACACAATACCCATCATTCTAATAATATTTAAAATGATTTATAATGCGTAGAATGAAAAATACTCTATTTAATATCCTATTTAAAGGATATTAGGATATTCTATTATTATTATTATTATTATTATTATAGTAATTTTTGTATTTGTTTTATTCATTTTTGTGAGAGAATTGAACCTGTAAAGGGGCTGCGCTCAACTAATGCATGCGTCTTGCAAAAAATGTCACGTTGGTCTCCTCATGCCTTCTTCAACTAGGCATGAAAGTTAAGGACTAAATGAGGCATGCCCTCTGACACTTATTGAAGCCAACGGATGCTTTCAACTCAAAGGCTATGCGTTTTAAGCCATTGCATCCCTTTCAACAAAGCAGAGTACTAGGCTATTCTTCTAAAATAAAAGGAATATGCTCTGACTTTTGGAGTAGAAAATACGCAAAAAAAATGGGCTTGTAATGGGAGAGAGCATTTTAAAAAGACCCGCTGTTTCGCAGTTTATTGAAACTGGTGATTTGGTGAGAAAATCACGTGGACCTCTGGAAAGATCTTATCCATAACTACGAAAGGTCAGGATACGTGGCGTCACCTCGGCTAAGTCTGTCCTCCCTTAGCCTGCATGTGCCACCGGCAGAGGCGCTTAAGATGTAACCTAAGTCCGCTGGGTGTTAATGGCATGTAGAGGAACATCTTTCAGCGTGTTTTGTACTGCGCAACGTCTGGACAAGTTGTCTGTATGTATTAAGGCAGGCAGAGATAGGAACGTTGTTACCATGGCCACCAGTATTTTCTTCACATCAGTACATTCTTCGGCATTGCATAATGTATGAAAATAAGCTCTGCCACACGCGCAGTGAAATGTTCGAAATCCAATTAACTCTTACAGAGTCCACTTGGCCCCACTCTTTGCAGCTTGATTTAACTTGGAACATTTCACTGTGCGGACGGGTGAGACTGGGTCAGAGGCTCGCGGTACAAAACCTCCCAAGTGTCCATTGGCGGTCTGCAGCTCTGAGGTTTATCCCTGATAATTTACACGTGAACCTGCATGAACTGGCAGATGTGCGTCAGAATTTTAAATGTTTTGTTCAACCGGTGGCATATTTTACTTTCATGGTGATGAAATTCTATAAATTGTTTGCATAGTTTAAGGGCCATTTTATCTTAAATGGGATGAAATATAGTTGCACGTGGATTAATCTCGTAAAACCTATAGACCCATATATGGGTCCGTCAAATGCAGCTGCTGCATTCAAACCTGTGGAATCTCAGGCTATTTTTAATTCTATTGGAGATCTCAAGGTTTACGACCATTCCAGATATGTCCTGCTGAATTTCAGGGAAATGTTTATGAATTATGAACAAGACCTAGATACTTTCCATTTGTTGTAATGTTGTGGCCATGAAAACATGACCTCCTGAGTTTGAATATTTCTGTCAATATAAGTGAGATGTAACTTCAGTGAAGCGCTGCAACCAGCCGATGCTGAATATGCCTATGTATGTGGCATTGTCCTGTGTGAAAAAATACTTTTTCTGAATCTACTTAAGGGAAAACTTAAGTGAAAAATTAGAGTTTAAAGGGTTAAAAAAAGTGGTATAATGCTAAACAGGCACCCCTAGACATGACTAGAACAACCAGTGGTGTCCATTGACCCGTTTTCTCCTGCATTATTTGTTTCAGCCGAAATCGATCAATTTTAACCGTTGTCACAGTGTCTACTGTTCGGATGATCCAGGTGTAATGATAAAACATTTGCAATTAACTTGATGGTTTTATTTTGCCAGTACATTTACATGTATATGTTGTGTATATGTTATAACTTGAAGTTGAGCTGAAGTGGGTTTCAATGTCATGTCAGTCATGCACTCCTGGGCAAAAAAACAAAACAAAAATAAATAAATAAATAAATAAACAAACAAACAAATTGGCCAAGCCCAAAATGGCAAAATATTATGCCTTCAGTAGTCCAAACAATTGGTTATAAAATTTGCAAAAATCAAACAAATGCACCCCTGATGTGCCACAATTTGCCTGTTAACTATTGCTGCTGTGAACTTTTTTTGGGGGAAAAAAGTGGGTAACTGCTTCACTGTGAAGCTGAGTTGCTTCAGTGTGAGAAGTCAATAATGCTTTTGAGTACAGCAGAACATTTCATAAGGGCTTGATTCCCATGATGGTGTTTGTTATCTACACAGGCTCGGCTCGTCTTTTTGTAGAATAGCTCTACGTAAGTTTAACCATAAAGCTCAAGCATTTAAAGATATTTAAAGGAAGCCATCTCATTCGTTATGGATTTGTTCATTTATTGCTAATTTCCTGACCAAAGAATTTTTGTTAAGACCATTGAAAATATCAGGATTTGCCATTTTGGGCTTGATCCTTTTTATTTATTTTTTTTGCCCAGAAGTGCACATTCTCAAATGGTGTAAATTTATTTTTTGTACATGTATCATTCTTCATATTGGATGTTTATTGAAAGTGTCCTTTGAGTAATGGATCAGCTGTCTGTTTGTCTCCCAAAAATACTGGGAGACCTGTGATGTATTTTGCACTCTGTGGTAGCTGAAGTTCTTTAATTCAACCTAACAGATTGAATATCACTTCAAGAAAAGGATTGTTATTTTTGTTTTATTTGTTCCTTCCCATTCTTTTACGATGTAAAAGTAAAAGATTGTTCCTATTTTTTCTTGTCATTGATTCAGACCTCTGCAGTTTTGTTTGTATATCCCGCAGCCATATATATATATATATATATATATACATACACACATATGCATACTGTATACATTCACCAATAAGCCATAGCATTATGACCACTGGCAGGTGAAATCAATAACATTGATTTTCTCGCTACAATGGCGCCTGTAGGTGGGTGGGATATATTCGGCAGCAAGTGAATATTTTGGCCACAAAATTGATGTGTTGGAAGCAGGAAAAATGGGCAAGTGTACGGATGAGAGTGACTTTGATGAGGGCCAAATTGTGATGGCTGGACGATTGGATCTGAGCATCTCCAAAACTGCAGCTCTTGTTGGGTGTTCCTGGTCTGCAGTGGTCAGCATCTACCTAAAGCAGTCCAAGAAAACGGGTGAACCCGCGACAGGGTCATGGGCGGCCGAGATTCATTGATGTGTGTGGAGAGCGAAGGCTGGCCTGTGTGGTCCAATCTAACAGAAGGGCTACTGTAGCTCAAATTGCTGAAAAAATTAATGTTGGTTCTGATAGAAAGATGTCAGCACACACAGCGCATCACAGTTTGTTGTGTATGGGGCTGTGGTGCGGCAGACCGGTTAGAGCGCCCATGCTGACCCCTGTCCTCTACCAAAAGTGCCTACAATGGGCACTTGAACATCAGAACTGGACCAAAGAGCAATGGAAGATGGTGTTCTGGTCTGATGAATCATGTTCTCTTTTACATCATGTGATTGGCCTGGTGCATGTGCGTCGCTTACCTAGGGAAGACATGGCACCAGGATGCATGATGGGAAGAAGGCAAGCCAGTGGAGGCAGTGCCATGCTTTGGACAATGTTCTGCTAGGAAACCTTGGGTCCTGCCATTCACATAGGTATTACTTTGACATGTAGCTACTACCTACCTAAATGTAGTTGCAGACCAAGAGCACCCCTTCATGGAAACTGTATTCCCTAATGGCAGTGGCCTCTTTCAGCAGGATAATGCATCCTGCCATGCTGCCTACATAGTTCAGGAATGGCTTGAGGAACACAACAATCAGTTCTAGGTGTTCACTTGGCCTCCTTGTTCCCCGGATCTCAATCCAGTCGAGCATCTTTGGGATGTGCTGGACAAACAAGTCTGATCCATGGAGGCCCCATCTCGCAACCTACAGGACTTAAAGGATCTGCTGCTAAAGTCTCGGTGCCAGATACCACCGCACACCTTCAGAGGTCTGGTGCAGTCCATGCCTCGACAGGTCAGCGGTGGGTTTCCCAGAAGCCTCTTAATGCTAAGAACCTCTTTAAATGACTACGATCATTCTTAAAATAACGTGGCTTTCCCAAACACGTTCTTAACTAAAGCGTCTCTTTAGTTCGCTCTAAACTAACTCATGTAAAGAGAACGTCCTTTGCTTAAAAATCTCTTAAAAACACTCATTAATCCAGAGATCCAGCGTTATCGGGAAACCCACCGCAGGGCTGTTTTGGCTGCAAAAGGGGGACCTACACAATATTAGGCTGGTGGTCATGATGTTACGGCTGATAGGTGCATATATATATATAATTAAAAAAAAATTATTTATCTATTTTTTTTCCCTTGCTAAAATTGTTTTACTTTTCCGTTTGCAGTATCTCTGTGTAAGACATTGAATACACTAGCAAACTTATTGCTTGATACTGAATTCATGAAGTATATGAAGAAAAACGGATGGTGTTGCCAGACCACGATACATGCACTACCTGTCATGCGCATTAACTCATAATATTTGAAAGTGCGGAATAGTATAGTTCACTGTTGGTGTCAGTGCCTCTGAGAGTGTAACAAACGGGGGTAATGGATGTGTGCTAATTAACATAAAAGATTTGAAACAAGTTAATTTTTGCACCTATAATTTTGTTTGTTGTGCATATAGAGTTGGTTCTTTGGGGATTTGAATCTGTTGCTTTTGACTGGCAGAAAGGAGGACTTATTTTCTATTTGTGGGCTACTAATACTACAACGTATTTGCATATTCTCCTCATGTTGGCTTGGGTTTCCTCTGGGTGTTCTGGTTTCCTCCCACAGCCAAAACACATTGGCAAGAGACTACAGATGAAAATGAGCATCACAGTCACAGACTCTGCCTCATTTACAGGAATTAAATTAATCTGCATTGTCTTTGCTGAATAAGATGATAGACAAAATTGAATAAGCGTATGCAGCAATTTTTATACATTAATGCATATTAATTAATGAATGCATATTTTACGTTTTGCGATCATTATTTCAACCTTTTACATTTTATCGCTGCCACAACAATTCTGAATGTTTCTGAGTGCTATTGTGAAATTTTGTCGCTAACATGACCTGATGTCCTCAAATTTGGTAAGCTAATTTTAGTTATTGATAACATCCTTAACAGAAAACTAATCATGAAAAACCAATATGAAAATAGTGTGACAAGGGGTGTCTGGAGTGTGAACATGACATACAACTCCACCATGTGCGAAAGTGTCAGCAGTTAGCACAGTGACAAAATACCGACTCTGACTGGCTAATATAAGAGCTTATTACTCCACCAACCTATAATATGAGTGGATGAGAACCAGAATCTACTAACCCACAAATCGAAAGTTCTGAGAAAAACGGGTTTAAAGTTTCTGCTTTCTGTAAATTCAGATATCTGCCAGATTGTTGATATTTCTGGTGGAAAGAACTTGTAACTGATGTTAAATATCTCTGATTTAAACGTAGTCAGAGGACGCTACATGCACTTAATTCATTTTTCACCGAATATTAGATAATAGCCTCTGGCTCTAACCCACTCTTATCATCTAAATATCATTTAGATATAAATATGTTACTTGTGCAAAAAAAAAAAAAAACACAAACAAAAAAAAAACTTTCTATTATAACCACATCGAACATAAATCAAAAAGTAACCAAGTATTCAATATTGCGAAAATGGCACAGTCTGGGAACCTTATGTTGATATATTCCAAAAGAAAAAGTCAGTTAAAAAACATTGTATACTAAAAATGTTGTAAAAATATTTAGACTCCCTTGAGAATCATGGCATGCTCAAATCTTTTGAGCTTGACCAAAACTTTGTCACCTATACATGAGCATGGCCATTATTGGTAAATCAGCTGTTACTTTAAATAAAAGTGGTTACTTTCAAACACAGAGTACCTGAGAAGAGTGGGCAGATTTCTCCGAAATTTACCATAAATTTAGGTTATACTGGCCCTTTAATGGTATTTGCAGAGTAGCATCTAGATCATATTCACATTAAACTGACTTGTGTTGCAGTGCCTCATATATTTTACAATAGCATAGGCTGCACTGTGAAAAATGATAGCCCCAGTAAGTAATGTGAACTAATTTCTTCTCATTAACTCCACAAGTAATGACAAGTTTTAGAGAATGAACTTAACTTTATTTTTTTAAAGCTGACCTTATAGTTATCCATTGTCTTTGTTAACTGTTTGTTGATGCAAAGCTGATCTTCACACATTTAGTTGAGTTAACTCCCATTTTTACGGCAGCCGCTGAACTTTCTAAGTTAAACCAGCTAAGCACAGCGTTATATATATTGTTTAGATATTATAGTTTTATCGTTTAATCCCATGCGTTGCCACATACCATCTAAATAATGTACAATGTACAATGTGTGAGTATTAATGGGGTAGTATAGTGTGTCTATTTTGTTCACAATTCACCAGTCCACCATTATTTTTTGACTTGCAAGATGGGAAAAAGTCACTCAATATTCCATTTTGAAGCAGGTCAGTGAACAATGTTTATACATTATACAGGTATTTCTCCATAAGTTCACTGAAAACTGAAAGCATCTCAGGAATTAAATTCAATTAGGCATTCAATCATTTTAACACCCCTATATGTGAGCTTGCACTGCAGTGGGATGCACTCCTGTCAACAGATATAATTTTCACCCGCCAAAAATATTTCATACAAACTGAGGTCAATTTGCATCCTCGGTTTCATAGCTACCTGCTCTCCCAACTCATTTTCATTATTATTCTGATAAGACATTTTCACTGCTGACCCAGCGCTCAGGATTCAAATGAAAAAATGATTTCTCCATTATTCTTAACTATTTGGGGAAAAGTGGAAAAGCTGTATGGCTGGAAGACTGCTTATATGTTATGTGTCATCATGTTTTACCATAGAGAGGAAAGCCACACAAGTCGGTATCAATGTGCAATTTTACCTTGAACTCCATCATTCATTGCACAGTTACACTTTTTTTTGTCATTTTGGTTCTGTTTGTCAAGTCAGTCACCAGATCTGCATACAATTGAACATGAATTTCGCATGTAAAGAGGAAATTGAAGGCAAAAGTTCCCAAAACAAACAAGTCTGAAGATGGCTGCAGTGCAGGCAAGGCAGAGCATCAATGAATATACCCAGCATTTGTTGATGTTTATGGGTCACAGATTTGAAGGAGTGATTGCATTCTTTCAAACTAAACTTGCTGGTGAACATAACTAAAATGATTTTTTTTTTTTAAAAAGTGTCACAGTCCAATGAATTATGGTGCTCTCCGCATTTGTGTGTATGTGTGTTTGTGTGTTGGTGCATGTGTTTGCTCACTTTACCCAGTGACATGAATTTGCTACAAAATGCTGTTCTTAGGCACACTGGCCCCCTAAATGAGGACTAGGAGTTTCACTTCAACGCACTGCAGCAAAAAAAAAAATCTGGAATTTGTATTCTACTGTGTGGGTGTCAGTTTGAAGTTCTCCAGCATTCAGTGAAAGTCATACCCGCTAATGTTATTACTGCAGCACTTTGTCGTTTTTCAAAGCGTTGTTTTCAGAGTAACAGTGGTGGGAATGAATCGGAAAATAAACCAATCTGATTTAGGGTTCCCCGTTCCGTCTTCCGCTTAGTGTCTGAAGCCAAGGTGATAGATTGAACTGTAATGCAGAGTATAGTACACGAAACATCACATGACTGGAGTTCGACGGGTTGGGCAGAATACTGCGGGCATTTGTGCTCGACAGCGGTTGGCCTTGCGATAAGACTCTACAAACTGCACACTTTTGCTGTCTTTCCTCCACCGATAACGGAAACCTGGCCAGATCATAGGTCATGGGATGCCTGTAAAATCCAACATCCCTTTGTCTAACTCAGAAACATACAGCTGCTAGGCATGTGGACTCCACCTTCGGCAAATTATCTCTCAATCGTTTCCGCCTGTAATACTCATTCCGCGTTTTTCCATTTGAGTAATTTCCGAATAATGCCAGATGAAAGTCCCTCTGTTTTAATCCCTCTGGAAAATGTATGGAAAGAAGACTCAGCGATCCCGGCAATGAGTTTAGTTTTGTAAATGCATAATTTTACAAGTGAGAGATTGCATGACCGGCCCTTCTGAGTTTTTAAGTGATTATGTATTTGGAAACTGAAGAACATCATGTGAAAATCAAAATTGATAATCACTGCCATTACCGTATTTGCAATGCATGATTTCACGGTTAATGCAGTGTAAAAAGTGGTGGTGCCTATTACCTCATTTTACACTGTCAACTCAATTGCAACAAAGTAGTGATTTCATTTTGAATTGACAACCGGAGATTTTTTTTAAAAATCGCATAATTGTCTGGTATGCATGTATGTCAATTGTCTGGTTTTCCGTAAATAATAGGCCTAATGATAAATTGTAACCAGAATTTGCATCGTGAAGCATAATGATACGGTGGAGATGTGTACTTGGAAAAGCGTACTAAGATCATAGTTCCCAGTAATTTTGGAATGTTGCAGGAATATCTGTTTGGAGTACAGTTCCGAGTACTCAAGTGTTCTTTGGAACTGTCACGTCAAAGTATTTTCTTTTGCTTCGAGAGAAAGGACACCCGTGAGATGATGAATGGCTTTATTTACCGCAGTCAGTTGAGCCGCGCATCATGTGGTTTCTCTTATTCACTAATCCCTCCCTTTATAGCTTCAGAAACCATGAAGCACAACTTAAAGGCTTCATTGCCGTTTGTTTTGATGTTTTGCATGCTACTCTGGGGCAGTGTGGCTACTGAATGATTACGAATCACATCTTGCTTTGCAGAAGTCACATAGCCACCCATGCCAATGATGAAGGGGCGAAATCTTCAGGCATTGGGAAATCATTTACAGGATATCTCTCTTGTGAAACTGGCACTCATTTCATCATGTTGAAATAAAAATTGCTGCAACTAAATCCCAGTATAGTTGTCAACAAACATATCGTGTATTAATTACGTTTGCCTCTCAGCGTTTGGTATATTTATTTTGTCATGAAGGTTTGTTCTCCACAAGGCTTTTTTTTTTTTACAGTGTTATATTGCATATAGCTGAGCTTTCTGTAAAAGAAGCTCTCACCAAGGTTTCACATCAAAGAAACACAAGTGTTTAGCAGGCGCAGATAAGGCTTGATTTGCAGAGCCCACCCACACTGTAAAATAATAATAAGTTGACTCAACTTCAAAAAATAAAGCAACCAGCTGCCACGCACCTTTGAGTTGGCTCAACTTCAAGTTTCGAGTTCTTTCAAAAATGAGTTGAGCAGGCTCAAAAATTCAAGTTGAGCAAACTCAAAAATGCTTTGCAGCTGGCTGCCATACTTTTTTATTTTTTATTTTTTACAGTGCATGGATGCACTTGTATTTCGTCTAGACTTTTATCTCTGGCTAACACCCCGCCATTCTGGGAACTCAAGGTGGTCAAGACTGCGGGGTTGTTGTCTGTATTCAGGTGTATTCTGAAGCACAACCTCATTTTATTGCTGCATAATGGTGCTGAGCCTAGACCTGACCAACTGAGGCAACCTGAGAGCTTAACACTGCCTTCAAAGGCTTGCACAATAGGCACTATTCATGACAAGTGCATCACTTCATGGGCTTCCTTTCTTATCCTGACACGCTCATCGCTCTGGCAGAGGGTCAGTCTGGACTCATCAGACCACATGACCTTTTCCATTGCTCCACTGTCCAATCTTTCCATTCCCTAGCAAGTTGAAGTTGTCTTTTTCCCCTATCAGCCTCATTAACGAGATGGTTTATTGTGGCCACACTGCTGTTTAGTCCCAATCCTGCAAGTTCTTGCCACATTGCGCATGTAGAAATGCTTTTACTTTCATAATTACACATAGCCACAAGTTCCACTGTCAACATCGCTGTTAAAGAGATGAGAAGCTACACACTGCATTAGTCAGGGTCAAAAGAATTGTTGCGGCTGAAACACATCAATCACTGCAATGATGATCAATCATAGGCTCTTAAGTCCTTGCTTATTTAAATCTAAATGGTGAACTGTTTTTTTTTGGCCAGGAAATTTTTCACTTTTGTATTTACTCACTGGTGGTGGGAATGCCAAAAACTATAGCTGGCTCGGTGTAAATCAGGTGAACACTGCGATTTTTATATTTTTTAGGTAAGAGAAAGGGCAAAATCACTTGCTATTAATTTCACTGCCTTAATGAACTTAGCTGTTACTACCACGTCTATCAGTGATGGAAAGTTAAAACAGGCCGATTTTTAGCATTGCGCCTCAGTCAGACGTACTTCAGTAGAGACAGCAACAAACTATAATTTGGGTATTTCACTTAAAATGTTTATAACCCCAATTCCGAAATAGTTGGTACGAAGTGTAAATTGTGAATAAAATCAAAATGCAATGACTTTCAGATCACATGAGCCAATATGTTATTTACAATAGAACACAGATAACATTTCAAATGTTGAAACTGAGACATTTTACATTTTTATCCACAAAATGAGCTTATTTCAAATTTTCTGGCTGCAACAGGTCTCAAAAAAATTGGGACACAGGCAAAAAAGGGCTGAAAAAGCAATTAATATATAAGAGAATCAGCTGAAAGAACATTTAGTAAGTAATTAAGTTAACTGGCATCAAGTGTGTAACATGATTGGCTATAAAAGGGATGTCTTAAAGAGGCTGAGTCTCTCAGAAGTAAAGATGGCCAGAGTCTCTCCAACCTGTGAAGGCTTGCAAAAAAAAGTGGAATACATTAAAAACAATGTCCCTCAACGTCAAATTGCAAAGGCTTTGAAGGTCTCATCATCGACAGTGCATAACATCATCAAAAGATTCAGAGAAAATGGAAAAATCTCTGCGCGTAAGGGACAAGGCCGAAGACCTTTACAGGTGCCCATGATCTTTGGGCCCTCAGGCGCCACTGCATCACTCACCGCCATGATTCTGTCATTGACATTACTAAATGGGCCCAGGAATACTTCAAGAAACCACTGTCTGTAAACACAGTCCGCCGTGCCATCCACAGATGCCACCTAAAACTCTATCATGCAAAAAGGAAGCCATTGTTGAGCATGATCCAGAGGCGCCGCCATGTTCTGTGGGCCAAGGCTCATTTAAAATGGACTGTAGCAAAGTGGCAAAGTGTCCTGTGGTCAGACGAGTCCAAATTTGACATTCTTGTTGGAAATCATGGGCGTCGTGTCCTCCAGGCTAAAGAGGAGAAAGACCACCCCTCCTGTTATCAGCGTTCAGATCAAAAGCCAGCATCCCTGATGGTATGGGGATGCATTAGTGCATATGGTGTGAGACACTTCATGTTTTAAAAAGCATCATGAATGCTGAAAGGTATATAAAGGTTTTAGAGCAACACATGCTCCCCTCCAGACGACATCTATTCCAGGGAAGGCCTTGTATATTTCAGCAGGACACTACAAAACCACATACTGCAGCTATTACAACAGCATGGCTTTGTAGTAGAAGAGTCCGTGTGCTGAACTGGCCTGCCTGCAGTCCTGATCTTTCACTGATTGAGAACATTTGACGCATAATTAAACGAAAAGTCCGTCAAAGGAGACCCAAAACTTTCCAGCAGCTGGAAGCCTGTATTAAACGTGAATGGGATCAAATTCCAATGGCTAAACTCAAGAAACTTGTCTCCTCAATGCCCAGACGCCTCCACTTTGTGTTAAAAATAAGAGAGGATGCTACACCATGGTAAACAGGCCCCTGTCCCAACTTTTTTGAGACCTGTAGCAGGCATAAAATTTGAAATGAGCGCATTTTGTGGAAAAAATTGTGAAATTTCTCAGTTTCAACATTTGCTATGTTATCTCTGTTCTATTGTGAATAAAATACTGGCTGGTGTGATTTGAAAGTCATTGCGTTTTGATTTTATTCACAATTTACACTTTGTCCCAACTATTTTGGAATTGGGGTTATACATTTTTCAATGGAATGCACGACCGATGAACTCCATCTGGCTCACAATTCAGTGGGAGAGATAATTTGATGTTGCATTTCATTCAGATATCGCCTTCATTGTAATTATTCTTGTTTCTCTCTGATGTGCCACACTGTCTGAATAAAGTGCAATAAATGTAATATTGCTGTGTAACAGAACATTTATTGAATTATTTCTATGAGAAGTGATACGGCCATGCTAAATTAAGTCTTGGGGCCTGCTTTGCTATTCGTTATACATATGTAATTACATTCGAAGTGCACTTTGATTGTTTGTCAAGAGAAATGCAGTCATTCCAAACATATAGAGTAATCTCCTGGACGCTAGTTCTTCTTAAAGGAGAACCGAGGCAAAAGTTGAGTTGTTCTGCTTAGGTATGGCCTACTTTGTGCTGTAGACCAATGAGCAGTGGAGCCAGTGAAGGAATCATCTCAGGGCTCTAGCTGGAATGTGTGGTTTGGGACATAAAGTATCCTAATAAGAGACGCCCTCTGGATTTTGCGGCATCTTTCAGCTGAGAAGAAGCTGTACAGTTTCACATACGCGAGCACATGCTTGCAGTAGAGTGTGCTTTCCCTGCCGTGTGTGATAAACTGGCCAGGCCATCGGGGAATTACCCTGAGGAGAGTAATTTAAAGGATGCTGTCATGGGTAGTGTGATATCGTTTGCCGCTAAACTAAAAAAGCCCAAGGACTTGGAGGGGTCCTTGTTTGTATCAGACGTTGGGAAGCTCTATGGTTTCTGACAGTTTTTCCTTTTAACGCTAATAAGCTTATGGAAACCTTGTGTCTTCCTTCAAAAGCCAGACTTGATATTTGTCAGTATTACCCATATAATAGTGCAATATCGGCACTGGAATTTGAAAGACAGCATCAATGTCATATCATCACTGCGGTCTTAAAAATAGTCTCTGTGGGTTTGGGAGCCATCTTGGACTACTTATTGAAGGATTGAAATAGCTGGGCTGCTCAATATTTTTTTCATAAACTGGCTGTTTGAAACATCTTGAACATGTACGAATGATGTCTGTTGAGAGAATCATTCATATGCGGGTGAATTTTATTAACCTATTTTATCAGTAAATATTCGAAAGGCATACACAAACCATGGATGGGTGTCTTAATTTTGTATGGGGTGAAGAAGCTGGAAGACAGCAAAGGGCTAACTGAGAAATATTAATAATTTGAGCATACTTTGAATTTGAAACAAAAGAAAATGAAAAAGGAAAATTTTTTGCTGAAAAAAAATCATTTATTTTGCTTAGTATATCACTAAAATTAATCACCTTTCCTTCTAACACATTTTATTATCTCATATTCCCACCCTCCAAAATATAGCTCGCCTCGTTCAACAACTAGAGTCCTGACTCAGCTGCTAATTGTTTGAATCACATGTACAAAACTGTGGAGCCTTGAGCAAAAAGTACTCAAGTCCCATTTTCACACATGGTAGTGATTATAGTCACCTAAGTCAATTTTCTCAAAATGGACATTTTGTGACTTATGTACTTTTAGCACCAAGGTCTTCAATTAGCTGATTTTATGGATTTATTATGTATTCAGACCCTTTTTTTTTCTCAAAATAGACGTTTGGTGATATGACTTTAGTATTTTTAGCACCCGGGTCTTCATTTATGGTAGGAGTGACAACTTGTGAGATAGTAGAGCCCAAGGAACAGGGTTGGGCAGCTCTGTTCTGCACCGTATTTGTAGGGGTTTTTTAAGCCAGTGAGTACACATGCTTACGCTAGAATAACACTGTCCTTGAATTTCTGCAATAACTGTTCAGCGAGCTCACATTGTTCCCCCTTTTGAGAAAAGGCAATGTGGTTTCCACACCACCTTCTTTAGAAATCTGATAGGGCTTTTTGTGACCCATACAAACTCTGTTCCCTTCTGCTGGAGGAGTAGATGGAGAGGCAGTTGTTTGGCTTCATGTTTTCGTTAACAAACGCCATCCCCCTGATGGCGGGTGTTTGTGGTTTTCTTCATGCAGGCTCGAGTGTTGAAAGCGCACCCGGCCTTCTTTAAATAATGCGATAAGGATATGAATGTCGACGTATAAATATTTTCATAAAAACTGCGAATGATAATTCAAGAAATATGAAGGAAATATGGGTACCCTCATAGGACAATATAAATTGTATGGTATCCATGGTATCCATTGTCTTAACTAAGAATACATCCCTTTAACATTTCCTACTATTTTTTCAAGGCCTGTGAATTTCGGAATTTGGTATCTTTTTTTTTTTTTTTTTTTTAGTTACTGAGGTGAGCGCTTGAGTTAATGTTTTTTTTTTAATTTTTGTGGGTCTTCTTCACCGACTGACTGACTGACTGACTTACTGTGATACTTCCCTTAAATACAACTGCAGCAAGACATCAATTAAATCAAAATACTGAAAGTGAATGAAACAGTCAAATAGTAGTTGTGTAACAAGGTCTCTAATTTCTACTGTATGATAATTATCTTTACAAAAAAAAAAAAAAAACATGCACGGAAATATTCCAAAACATTCGAAATACCTTTAAAATGCCTTACTTGAATGAAGCTTCCATTTTCCCTCTTGGATAGTTGAAGAAAATGTTTGAGCAATTATCCATAATTATGCAACTTCATGACTTGCTTTTTTTAGTGTAGAACATGAGGGAAAGGATATGTGGTCAAATGCCAATACTGTATGTGTGGTTCTAGCGAGTGATCACTGACTGCTGTGCAAGACTTTTATTGATTTTCTTTCTTTATCGCTTCCTTTTTCTTTTCTGTAATGTCATTTTTTTTTTTTTTTTGTCTATTGTAATTTTGCCCGTTCAGTTTGGGGTTTTGGGTGTGTGGTGTCTGTGGACGGGGGTTTGTCAAGGTATGTTGTAGGTTGGGTGGCTCGCCGTGTTTTGCAGCTTTAAGGGGTCCAAACACAAGTGTATTATAATTTAATTAATATAGTTGATCCCCAAACTGGGGTGTGGTTCAGGGAGTAAAAATAAAAGCCTTACAAGAATTAAAATCGCATTGCTAAGTATCAAAGATACCCTGAAGACTGCATACCTGCAGCGGTGATGTCAACGGTGTCATTACTCAAATTGCCTTCGAAAAAGAAGAAGAAAGGCAATCCGTGATGGATTGGCAAATTTCTGGATATTTCCCTGCTTTTCGTGGATGTTGGGATTGGCCCTAGCTCCCTCGTGACCCTGACAAGGACCAAGCAGGTTAGATAATGGATGAATTGCCAGAGAAGGCATCATGTGTGGTATCTGGCTGAACGAGCCATCCTTGGGACAGAAATTCATACAGAGCTGTTTGTGAATCTACTCAACATTGCGTACAATACATGATACATCACCTTTTTTAATTGAACGATGAGCTTCTTTGAGGTAGTAACATGCTTAAGAATCCTTGTAATTTCTTCATTATATTTTTGAACCTGAGACAAACCCATCATATTTGCTCATAAATTCCCAGGAACAAACTGCGCAATGGCCGAAACTGCATTCTTGGTAGGTGTCGGCATTGTGTAAGTGCACATAAGTCCGGGCTGCAATTGGTGTAGCACCTTCAGTGCCAGCCTATCCTGGCCCACCTCCCCTTTGGTCCCTCCCCTGTAGAGTTGATGCGCACAGGAACTGAGATGATTCAAGGGGTGCTGCTCTATGACCAGATCTGATTGATGGTATTTTAAGTGTTAATGAGGTTCATTGAAATCACTTACTTTTCACTCCTCTCCTTCCTTGTGCCTAACCCGGAAGTAGATCGAGGTCTGCCATCATAAAGGAGATTCCAGTCTGTTAAACCAGCTTGCAAAATGGTAAATTCAGTGTTGGAATATCAAGACTATCCTTTGCAGAAGTACTTTTTTACCCTGTTGTACATGCCATTTAAAGGATTGTCCTGTGAATCTTCCTCTCCCAGTTGCCATGCATCTTCCCAAGTCTATAACTGTCTGTGGTCGCTACTTTGGAATGAGTGCTAATTCAAGTCACTGTGGTCACCGTCTATTTCTTCCTTTTCTATCTCGTCTTACTGATGGATGGGACTAACAGCAAGAACAGTTAGAAAGAAGAGTCAGAAAGGAAAGGTAGGAAAAATCTGAAGAATAAGTACTAGGAATGAGCCCACAAACAAGGTAGAAAAGGCTCAGAAGCAGGTCTTTTGGGCTCACTTGGAGGACTTCCTAAAAATAGTAGAAATGGTCAGGGAAAGACAAACGTATCTGATGTCTAGTTTTTTGCCATGATTGCGGCCACTTGACTGAAAAACCATTCACTTGTGACAGACCTTTTTGATTTCCTCTCTAGTTCAGCGAAAATATCTCTTCCATTTTTAACAAATGTGTAATTGGTTAAATAAAAGACAGTGAAGCATAAAAAACAACTTAAAACCGGAAATGGATCAATTTTCTGAGGAGATTTTTTGTGCTTGCTTCTGCTTTAAAAGTTGAAACGGTGAATTTGAAGTTCCTTGAGGAGTTGAAGAAGTATGTATGACAGTAGCAATAGTAATTCAAATTGCGGTACAGTTGAAGTTACTTACGGAGCCCCCCTGGTGTCAGTCGAGAGAAAAAAAAAAAGCCATGTACTGAGGGAACAGATTACTAAACTGAGGGAACAGATTACTAAACTGTGGGAACAGATTGCTAAACTGAGGGAACAGATTACTAAACTGCGGGAACAGATTGCTAAACTGAGGGAACAGATCACTAAATTGAGGGAACAGATTACTAAACTGAGGGAACAGATTGCTAAACTGAGGGAACACTTTACTAAATTGAGGGAACAGATTACTAAACTGAGGGAACAGATTGCTAAACTGTGCGCACAGTTTACTAAACTGAGGGAACAGATTGCTAAACTGAGGGAACAGATTACTAAACTGAGGGAACAGATTACTAAACTGAGGGAACAGATTGCTAAACTGTGCACACAGTTTACTAAACTGAGGAAACAGATTCCTAAACTGTGTGCACAGTTTACTAAACCGAGGGAACAGATTGCTAAACTGAGGAAACAGATTACTAAACTGAGGGAACAGATTGCTTAACTGAGGGAACAGTTTACTAAACTGAGGGAACAGATTGCTAAACTGAGGGAACAGATTACTAAACTGAGGGAACAGATTGCTAAACTGAAGGAACAGCTTACTAAACTGAGGGAACAGATTGCTAAACTGAGGGAACAGTTTACTAAACTGAGGGAACAGATTGCTAAACTGAGGGAACAGATTACTAAACTGAGGGAACAGATTGCTAAACTGAAGGAACAGTTTACTAAACTGAGGGAACAGATTACTAAACCGAGGGAACAGATTGCTAAACTGAGGGAACGGATTACAAAACTGAGAGAACAGATTGCTATAACTGGGGGGACTATGAATAATATATCAATGTGTTCAGAAGCATTTCAATCCCATACATTTCAAAAGTTGACTGGTGTCAATAGCTTCCCTTATGAAAAATTACCACAAAATACTAAAATACCACAGAAAAATACTAACGTTTTCTATAGTAACTATGGTATTTTTGCGGAATTACTATAGATATACTATAGATACTATAGTGATGCTGAAGTAAATCACAAAAGTCAAACTGTACTATAGTAAACTATAGCAATGATATTCAATTACTATAGTATATTTGCAGCAAACTATAGTTTACTGTAGGAAAGTGTAGTTTACTATAGTTTACATCAGTTTTACTGTAGTAAATTATAGTTAACTATAGTAAATTCTTATAAAGGTTAAACACTTTAAAAACAGTTGGAGGGCAGTTTAGTTGAAAAAAAAATTACATTGGGTCCATCTTTTTGAAACACCCAGTAGATTAGGGTGCATAGTGTGCTGCTCCAGTGAAGCTGAAGCAAGCACACAAATCACTTGCATAGATCCTACACTGTTATCAACTGACTGAATTTAACAATTAAATGAATACATTGTTTCCTGGTTATTTTCACTGTAAGTGGAGTCCTGCGCACATTTAATTGTGCTATACGCTTAACATACACGGAACTCTGTTTTAAACTTATTGTAAAATTGCAGTTGAAATAACTGGCAAAAAAGGTAAAGGTGCAAGTTTATAACAGTGTAGATATTAACTCATTTACAAAAAAGGGAACTGAGGGAACAGATTACTAAACCGAGGGAACAGATTGCTAAACTGAGGGAACAGATTGCTTAACTGAAGGAACAGATTACTAAACCGAGGGAACAGATTGCTAAACTGATGGAACAGTTTACTAAACTGAGGGAACAGATTGCTAAACTGAGGGAACAGATTGCTAAACTGAGGGAAAAGATTGCTGAACTGAGGGAACAGATTACTAAACTGAGGGAACAGATTGCTAAACTGAGGGAACAGATTACTAAACTGAGGGAACAGATTGCTAAACTGTGCGCACAGTTTACTAAACTGAGGCAACAGATTACTAAACTTGGCAACCCGCCCCTACGGACATGTCGTCAGCTACTTCTTTTCAACATGGACATTGCGACCACCTTACAGTTAATGTTATATTGTTAAATCTAGAGACACAAAGTTTGGCTAACATGAAAGCCCGGGAGGCTAACTTTAGCTGCTTCACTGCCAATGTTAATGTTAGCCTCCAACTGAAAGGTGCGTTTGACATGAAAACCACAATAAATGCAATGTTACGAAAGCAGTCAATGTACAATGCTAAACACAATATAGCATTAACTGTAAGGCTACTCGTAAATCTTGATACATTGACTTACCTGTGAGGTGTGTTGTGGTTTATCAATCTGTTCCCTCAGTTTAGTTAACTGTGCGCGCAGTTTAGTAATCTGTTCCCTCAGTTTAGTAAACTGTGCGCACAGTTTAGCAATCTGTTCCCTCAGTTTAGTAAACTGTGCGCACAGTTTAGCAATCTGTTCCCTCAGTTTAGTATATGGCTTTTTTTTTCTCGACTGACACCAGGGGGGCTCCGTAGTTACTACAGTAGTTAAAAAGACTTGAACAGGAAGCAAAAACAAAAGCAAAAAATCTGCTGAATCAGCTGAAAATTGACGAAAATGAGTACATTTAATTGAGCCAAAAAAAAAAAAACATTAAATGTGCATTGTGGGGGGACTATGAATAATATATCAATGTGTTCAGAAGCATTTCAATCCCATACATTTCAAAAGTTGACTGGTGTCAATAGCTTCCCTTATGAAAAATTACCACAAAATACTAAAATACCACAGAAAAATACTAACGTTTTCTATAGTAACTATGGTATTTTTGCGGAATTACTATAGATATACTATAGATACTATAGTGATGCTGAAGTAAATCACAAAAGTCAAACTCTACTATAGTAAACTATAGCAATGATATTCAATTACTATAGTATATTTGCAGCAAACTATAGTTTACTGTAGGAAAGTGTAGTTTACTATAGTTTACATCAATTTTACTGTAGTAAATTATAGTTAAATATAGTAAATTCTTATAAAGGTTAAACACTTTAAAAACAGTTGGAGGGCAGTTTAGTTGAAAAAAAAAATTACATTGAGTCCATCTTTTTGAAACACCCAATAGATTAGGGTGCATAGTGTGCTGCTCCAGTGAAGCTGAAGCAAGCACACAAATCACTTGCATAGATCCTACACTGTTATCAACTGACTGAATTTAACAATTAAATGAATACATTGTTTCCTGGTTATTTTCACTGTAAGTGGAGTCCTGCGCACATTTAATTGTGCTATACGCTTAACATACACGGAACTCTGTTTTAAACTTATTGTAAAATTGCAGTTGAAATAACTGGCAAAAAAAGGTAAAGGTGCAAGTTTATAACAGTGTAGATATTAACTCATTTACAAAAAAGGGGGTCTTGCCAAATGCTCACAAAGAATTGAAGATCTGCCAAATTCTGCTTAATGCTCAGGGGACTTTTTCAATATCTCCCAGGGTAACTAAGACCGTCCCATTGATACATTACTTTGAACATAGACTCACAGATTTACTAAGATTCTTATTTCTCATTCTGAGCAGAAAACAATTTTTAAAAGCACGGATGCTTTGTAGAACTGAAATTGAATGGTGAGAAGTGAATTTGAAAGCAAGTTCCTCATTTTGAGACCAGTTTCTGCAGACTCTATTTGAAGTCGGTGCAGATTTGATTGATTCTCCAACTTCACTCTACGGGTGTATGCTATGACAATATTACAGAATGCTAGAGTGCTAAAGGTTGCGTAAAATAAGTAGTAAATAGGAAAATATGCTGAAGTTTCATTTTTATTACTGAGCAGTGTTATACTATTACTTGGAAGCAGCTTTAACATAAATGAAAAGTATCACGCACTCCATTTGAATTTAGTTTGACTCTGGACCTGCTCTTCCTCATAATTTGCAGATAATTTCAGTGATGACCTTAACACACCTCCAACTATGATGTGTCTGAGATAACACAACTTGTTTGCCATTCGTCATACTGTACATCATCAGGTTTTGGCTGTCTTTATTTTCTGAACTGGAGCCAAGTCAAACAAAAATAAGACTGTGTGTGTGTGCGTGCGTGCGTGCGTGCGTGCGTGCATGCGTGTGTGTGTGTGTGTGTGTGTGTGTGTGTGTGCGTGTGCAGGGGCGAGCGTGCGTGAGTGAGAATCTTTCTGTATTTGTGCGGAGGTGTAAGATGGGAGGTTAGTACAAGGGCCCTGGCTGACTGGGGGTCAAAAAAAGGTTATAAAAAGATGTTCGGAGGTTGGAAACAGTAGTAACAGGTCTGGTGTTAACTCCAACAGAGTGTATATGAGTCAGTAGGGACTCTAAGTACTTTATGAGAGGTGATCTGACTCTGAATATTTTACTGTGCCTCTGTGCGTGTGTGTATATCATTGTGTGTATGTGCATCCATGTGTGTACGCTTGAGTTTTCGTTTAGTCTGAGTGTTTCTGTGTGTGTTTGAGTTATCCCATTTGACAGGGCACTTTCGAAGTTCATCTAGTAGATTTAGCAAAGGTCCGAACCACTGTTCGTGGGAAAGAGTGGATGACAGTGTTCTTTTTAATATGAGCATGAATCTGACGCTTTAATGTAATTGTCCGAATTCAGTTTTATTGAACTGTATGGCCTTCATATGGCACATTAAAACTCAAGATGATAATTAAAGGAAATTCGAGAGATGTTTGATACCCACAGGGTGTTGTGTAGTGAGGCTGGCTGAGCAGGACCGCTTGGCAGGTCTGTAACTCCTCTCTCCTCTGGCGAACGTGTTGGTTTTTTTCCACGGATGGGCCGTGGCATGAGACGGGTCACGCTCCGGAGAGGAATGAGGATGGCTGAGATCTTGTCGATAAGGCGGCGCGAAGTGGTGACATGATTGGCGGATCGTCCTGTAAGTAGGTGTGGGATGCGGGTGAGTTAGAATACATCTGTCAGAAAGGTCAATACTGCCTCTGTCTCACTGTAGCTTCTGACTCTGTCTCTCTCATTTTCTATCTTTCTGTCTGCCACTGGTCTTTCAGAGGATCTTTTAAAACAAATTAAAACATTAAAGAGTTAAATCAACTATTACAGCATTTATTTGATCCCGTCCTGGCAACGGTTGGCTGAAATGGACTTGAAGAGTTAATTTGACTCTGTTAGAGTTGATTTAACTCTGAAATTTATACTTTGAAGTGTGGGAAGGACAAGTGTGTATACAAGAATACAATATTTTTCCCAAGGGTTTACATATTTAGATGTTTTTCCCATCCTTTTGGATGTGAGTTTGTATTATTAGCATGAGGGTACATTTTCGCTGATCTTCTCTATAGGGGACCAGACTTTTTTTTAGATCCTGCTATTTTATTTGCAAAGCTGTGGAATCTAGAGTCTAACCAATTAATAATGCCAAATATCTCACACTGGCCTCCAGCCCTGTTTCTATGAGGGGACATCCTGTAGATTTTTACTCCAACCCTGATTCAGCTCACTTGATTTGGCTGATTAGTAGCTCATCAAGATCCCCTACTGGGAAATGAGGTGTCTTGCTTTGGCTCAGGTAAAAACCTTTTACAATCTAGATGGTAGCTCTCCAGGAGCAGGGTTTGAGACCACTGATCTACAGTATTTTTTTTTTTTTTTAAGAAATATAACATGCAGTGCTTTGAAAGTGTATTTGCCCCCTTCCAGATTTCGTCTATTTTTGCATAGTGTTCTTACTTAAATGTTTCAAATCATCAAACTCATTTTAATACTTGGCAAAGATAACCAAAGTAAACACACCATGCAGTTTTTAAATGATGATTTCATTTATTCAAGGAAAAAAGCTATCCAACCCTTCCTGACCCTATGCAAAAAATCAATTGCCAGGTTAGTTACTAAATCCACCAATTAAACAAATTTAATTGATAGTTGTGTTAAATTTCAATAGATAAACCTAGGGATGATTACTGCCAGCCCTGTTGAATCTGAACATTACTTGAATAGAAGCTGTCTGGCAATGTGAAGTAGGCAAACAGCAGCACATGATAAAGCGATCTAATGAAATTCAAGAACAGATGGAAAACAGAGTCTTTGACATCTATTAGTCTGGAAAGGGTTACAAAGCCATTCCTCAGGCTCTGGGACATCAAGAAACCAGGATGAGAGCCATTATCTACAAATGGAGAAAACTGGAAAACAGTGGTGAACCTTCTCAGGGGTGGCCAGCCAACCAAAGTTCCTGCAAGAATGCATCAACAACTCATTCAGGAGGTTGCAATAGAATCTATGCTAACAAATAAGGTGCTAATGTTCAAGATCAGTGTTCACAAATCCGCTATGCGGGTAAAAATGTTGCCCATGGGAGAGCTGCGAAGTGAAAACCACCGCTAACTAAAAAGAATACAATGGTCCATCACACATTTGCCAGAAAACATCTTGATGACCCCCAAGACTTTTTTGATTATATTCTATTGACTGATGAGCCAAAACTGGAACTTTTTGGAATACATGGGTCCTGTTACATCAGGTGTCAAGCGTACACAGCGTTCCACAGCAAGAACATGATACTAACAGTCAAGCACAGTAATGGTCGTGTGATGGTCTGGGGCTGCTTCGCTGCTTCAGGACTTGGATGACTTGCCATAATAGATGGAACCATGAATCTGTCACAACCCGCATGTCTGCTTAATTGGTTCTACCAGTCTTGTTCCTGATAATTGCCTGATTGGCTTCTTACTCCCTTAGTGCAATCAGCTGTAACTATTGATTATACTGTGTATATAGCTTGTACATTTTGCCACATTCGGGGCTGGATCATCATATGAGCATGGGTTACTTTTACCTCTTACTCTAAATTCTAGTTTTCCTCTCTGGTTTCCATTCCAGAGAGCTAAGTTGTCTGTTAGATGGTTAATAAGCAAATTGTTCTGTACAGCAGGTTCTCAAAGCCCTCTTCCATTCTTCCTCATTATATACACAACCTAGTGGCTTATTGTCGATGCTGCAATTGGATCCTCATCTGCCTAATTCTTAATAGAATTCCGCTCTCCACCAAAAAGTCCTGAAGTAGAGTGGCTGACCATCAGTTTGTGACCGAAAGCTCAAGCACAGTTGGGCCATGGAGCAGGAGACTGATCCAAAACACACAAGCAAGTCTACCTCTGACTGGCTCAAAAAAAAAAAGCAAAATAATATTTTGGAGTGGCCTAGTCAAAATCCTGAATGAATAAGGAGTTAATACTCAAAGACCCTTTTTTGAGGTTGAATTAAAGCAACTCTGAGAAGGACAAAATTCCCCTACAGCAATGTAAAAGACTCATTACCAGTAAGCAGTTATCGTAAGCAGTGGCACATCCAGTTAATAGGTTTGGGGTGCCATTATTTTTTTTTTTTTCCTTGGGTGATGTAGGTTTTGAATAACTCTCTACTGTCAATAAATTTGATGATCATTAAAAAGCTCCGTTTTATGTTAATTTATTATATATTAAAATTAGTTGGAAGATCTGAAACATTTAAATATAGCAAATAACGAAAGACAAAAGAAATCTGGGGAGTGGGGCTAATACGTTTTGACAGCACTATAATAAATACAGTGGATATTAAAAAAATATATTAGAATGAAAAGAATAAATACCAGAATGTTGGTCAGAATAAATAGAATAAGATTATTGCTCAAAGGAGGCTTGATATTGATGTTTAACAGTGTTACTATTGTGTTTTGAAACACTAGAGTAGAGTATTTGGATTGGTAAGACACATATACTGTATGTGTCCTTCTACATTTGAATTCGCCAGAACATTCCAGCTTATGGGAATAGAGACCAGAAAATAGACTGAATGACCTTGACGTGCTTTATGATGGAAAGGGAGCTCATGTTTAGAAGTGCTCCTCTGCGGTTTATGCTTAAACACAGCGTGCCTGCAGGTGGAAATAAGGGCCAATAATGATAATTTAATGCAGTATCAGCACACAAAGCATCTTCTGGAACTTTGTATAATGTTCTCATCTCACAGGGCAGAAAACATATCTCATTATACAGAATACTGTGGGAGTAACTTCCAAGTTACTTGGAAGGAACTCAACACAATTAAATGGAACCCACTGATGTAAATTTGTAAGCAAATCCAACATTTAAGCTTTTTTTAATGTGTTCCTGAATTCTATAGGATTACTGCAGCTCAGCATAGGTTAAATATGAACACTGGAAGAGACAGACAAGCCTTGTCTTTCTCTATATCTGGGCAGTGCAATGACGCACTAAACTGTTGCACTGCAGGTAGCATGACATGAAAGGGCTGGATGTGGTGGGGGGGTGTTTCAGATTGAGATCAAATATTACCCACCTGTTGTTATAAAGTAAACGTTTTTCAAAAGGGTAAAGGGGTGCAACAATGGTTGGCTGGCTGGCTCATATTTCATTGGAATAATAATAATAATAATAATAATATAGGAACAATTAATTCAAAGATTGCGGGTGACATGTACTCTTGTCTCTATCAAAACCAATGATTTTTTTCCTTTTTATTTTTATTTCAGACCAAGACTATATTTTGCATTATTGTATTAAAGATCACATTTATAATCACCACAATCTGCCCGACATGTAGCGCGACCCTTCATGAGTGTGTCCATGAGTCTCGCCAAGACCTATGGATCTATCCTGAACTCGTTCACTCTTTGCTGAATGTAATGTCAGTAAATTGTTGGTTGTACACTGTAATATGTTCAAAATCCAACACAGGGGTGGCTCAGATTAGATCCGGAAAAGCAGTCCATTGTGTCTAGTTAATCGGGGTGAAAACGAAATCATCAGAGGCGGAATGTGCAGTCAGGGGGAAACTGAATTCATGTTGCTGAAGATAAAATTTAGTCAGAAGATTTATACGCCATGTGCGTGCAATTACACCATAGCTAGGAAAATTCTTTTCGAAACCACAGTCTTTTGTTAGCCCAAAGGCGCCACCTTCTGGAAAGTACTTTTAATTGCAGTCTCCGACGAGTTGACGCTCAGAAGTCTGGCGGGCCATGGAATCCTCACTAAGGCTCACTGCTAATTTGGTTTCATTGTTTTGACGCATAACTTCATGAAATGATTTCAGATCTGTGCTTTACCTCACTTGAGTGTGCACGGTGCTATTTGGTGATGGTCGATGTGAAAGAGAAGGATTTTCATCAGCTTAAATTTTTTTTCTAGCCTACTAGTGCACCTACAGTTGGTTTTGGGCGTCATTTCATATGCCCCTTCATTAGATGTCATTTTGGCCGTCTGCCCCCCCCCCCATTCCTGTAAACTACGCACACATACTTAATTTAAAAATGAAAATAATAAACTATTATTTAGTCATTAATTATTATTTATTGTAAAGTCATTTTTGTGGAAATTCTTATGTATTGGTGAATTATGTTTCATAGATTTGCTAAGCATGGGATAAATTTAATTGGCTATGAACGAACACTTGACTGTGGTTTGTTTAATTTGTATATTGGCTGTTATGGTATCGTTACAGTAACTTTTCAGAAGTTACATTGCATTACATCACACTACATTTATTTGGTAGAGGCTTTTATTCAAAGCTACACGCAGTAAGTGCAAAGAACAAGGCAACACAACCGATCAGACTCAGTTATATTCATTAAGAGTAGCTATCAATCCTCCTAGTGGAGAACAAGTGCATAGACTACTTATGTAGGCGCGTTAGCCGTAGTGGATTAATACAGAGGACAGGTAAGAAAACACACTAGGGATTACACTTAAAAAGAAGTCAGTACAAAGCAATCTCGTCAAAGCAAAAAATATAAATTGTTGGAAGTTTTATGACACAACACATTCTCATCCCGACTCGTCATATAGTGACGCTACCTGACCAGGCGTTGATCTACGACGCAAAAGGAACCTTTTGGCGTCTTTATTTGTCGCTTAGGGTTAGGGTTCGGGTTAAGGGTTAGGAGGTGGGGGGTAGGGTTCGTTTTAAACCCGCATCAAATAAGGACGCTAAAAGCGTCCTTTCGCGTCTTATATTGACGCTTGGTCAGATAGCGTCAATAGCCTATATAGCGCGTCGGTATGAGGCTGAGCTTGGCTATATGATACAGGGACAGATGTAAGACCAAGATCTACATCTTGGGCTGTCAGAAGAGATGAGCCTTCAAACTCAACAGTACATTTTGTAGGGGCATGGGTACCTCCACTATCTGGGAGACAGTGAAACTCAGCAGTTGGGATAACTGCTATGAAAAGTGGGAGAAGGAAAGTGGCAGTTGACATGCAGCTGAAGAGTGGCACAGCGAAGCACGTCTGGATTACTTACCTCTGGCCGCAGCTGGCAGCCAATTCCCGGATCTCAGCATTGGAGTAACATTAGACAACTCAGGAAGGATGCGTACTAGTCGGGCAGCTGCATTCAGGCTGAGCTAGTGGGGCTTGGTGGCCAAGGGTGGCAGACCTGAAAGCAAGGAGTTGCATTTGTTTAGGCTGGTGATCACCGTGGCTTTGATTAGGTATTGTGTTAAGTGGGAGGTCAGGTACAGTCAAATCCCTCTGATGTTTTACAGAAGAAATCTGAAAGACTGTGCTGTTGTTGCTACACACTCCTGTTTAGGTAACAATTATTAACTACATTACTTAACGTGCCAGATTGTGTAGACCTTACTGTGAAGTGTTTCTTCTGCATTCAGGAATCATAGTCATGACTATTAAGTTACAAAAACATGCTATTTGAGGATGAAATTTACTTAAGTGCAATTCAGAGTCAATAAGATTAAGCAAAATAGTGTATTGGTCTGTGAGTATTAATTAAACTCTGTGATATGTATGTTGAGAGCAGTGATTAAGGATTCCAGGGACAAAGTCTTACTTGTGTTCTTTTGATGTAACTGCCCAGGCGCCATGAACCCTTTAATCTTCAGGGTGCATCTGGCACTTCAAACAAACAGCTGCAATTTCTCCATATATTAATATGTAGGGAAGCCACTGGCCATAGGTGAGCTTATTGTTTCACACATTCTAAACAGTGCAACTGCATATTACTCAATTTAATTGGGGGAAATGTGTTTACGCTGGAAAATATTGAGTTGATTTTTAAATTAATTTAGATATAATTTAGGTATGGCCAGCTCAAATAAACATCATTGTCATGTCCAGTAATTTTTTTAAACTGACATGACTTTATATAACTGTTACATTTACAAGGTTGCTAGAGTGCACCTTAGCTTTTTGCTGAGCTATTTTTAATTGAAAATTTCCATAATCGTTGCTCAGTGCTATAAGTTTGGTGTTTAGATTTTGAATCATTTTTAAAGCAGATCCTAATGCTGGATGAACTTACAGCATCCATAGAGCACTAATATGAAATAATTTGTTTAGTTTTACATCATGAAAACACTGTCCATCTGTAAGAGAATGCAGTAATTTTGTGAAACAGTGTAATATTGCCATACTGAAATAACAGTGCCCATCAAAATGATCGGCCAAATAATCGTATAAATGAACTATATAGAAAGCACTGTAAGGTCATGTTTAGATTAGTTATTTACCCTTTTAGGGCACATATGGACAGAAAATCCATGCATGCATTAAAGAATAAGAATCCCATATACACATTGTGATATTGGAAACCACTGCTTAAAAAGAAAGATAAAATCTTCAAATCAAATTTTAAAAATCGGTTAGTTCCTAATTGGCGATGCCATGGTTGCGAAAACTATCCATTTATAATGCAAGCAAATGATAATGAATTAAACCTATTCCATGCCATTTTTAGGCTGTGTTAAAGTGCAGTATTTTGAAAGAATTCATGACACTTGAATTCAGCAAATAAGGGGCTTAGTGATTTTCTCAGTGTCTAATTTGGTCTGTTTAAAAATTTCATTACCCTTAATTACTTTCGATACAGAAAAATAAAATCAATGTTTGAGAGTCTTTAATTCTTCTTGGCATGTTTGGGTTTCTATTTTTTTCATCATATCAAATATCTGCTGTCAACATGAATGCACGTCATTGAGACAAATCAGCAGATAGTTAAAATCCAACAATTTTACCTGCGATTGGAACAAAAGCCAACATGTACCGGGGGGCCCAGGAACGAGTTAGGGAATTTCTGCTTTGGAGGGAACCACGGAAGTTTAATAGAACACCAGCAGAGGGCAGCATTCACCAAAGAACAGCAACCTGCAGTGGCCTTCAAAAATTGGAAGGTGAAAAGGAAAAAAATGTGCAACTAATTTAATCTCAAGACAGCAGCATAATGTATATATAAAAAGTTTGTTTCCAAAACGCAGTAAGCGCCAAAATTACAAAAATTGAGATAATACCATAGATCGATGGCCTTGTGCTTCTTACACATAGTGCAAAAATCCATTTTTAGAAATTCATACTAAAAAGTGTATTTTTTCATGGTCAAAGTTTGTGTTTTTCTATAAAATGCAATAGGTGCCAGCATAGAAAAAGCTGATTTACTCAAAATGAGTAAAATGGATATATTGCCTTTTTGGAAACAAACTCCTCTTATTATCGCTGTGTTAATTGGTCAATTAAGAGCTGTGCAACAACAACAGTAGTGTGGCGTGTGACAGGTACATGAAAGTAACTTAACCACAAACGACAATCTAATTATCTCTGTTCATCTGCATGTTTACATCAGTTTAGTTTAGGGGACAGAGTCAATGTTCAGCCATGTGCTTCTCCGTCACATTACGTCAGCCATCAGCACTTTGCTAAGGAATTAGCCATGGTTGTGCTAATAAGCTAGGTGGCTGGATTAAAATACTGGAGATCTTTTATTCCCCTCCCCTAATCTCGCCCAGTGTGTGCTTTTCCCTACACTTGTTGGAGTCCCCTCAGTTGTCGCCGGAGTGAAATTGATTGACACAGTGGCTGGGGCAACCACATGATAGCCCTCTTCACTAGAGTTCAGATTCTTCTGCCCACTCTAACTTGCGCCCATTGAATTTCCTGTGTAATCTAAGATACTGAGAGAACACAGTCATGCTGATATGCTTGTGTAAACACAGACACAAACGCACACTTAGACGTTGTCCACTCTCGTGAAATACTCACTAATGCACTATTGTATAGCTATACTTGTGACGACATTGTATAGACTTACATTCATTCGGTTCAGCCTTTCCTGAACTCTAAGCTTGACTATAACGGTAACCATAATTCTAACCACTCGGCCATAATCCTGGGTAATCCTCTCTGATGACAACCCAAATTGACCTTACAACCCCTTATGTCCTCACACTTATGTGGTTTCTTGAGAGCTGATTCCCATACGGATAACTATACAAGCTCAAACAGTCACACTTGTAAATATGCGCGCATGAACACACAAACATATGCACTCGTACACATTTCTCTATACAAAAACACATACAGAGTTGACATACACTCATGTATAAAGTTCATCCCATCAAAGCATGTGCACACACCCACCCACACACACAGGTTTGTGCAGCTATCCTAATTAGGACATTGCATTGACTATTCAAAATGGACAGCCTTTACCCTAACCATAACCAAATCATGCCTAATCCTAACCTTAATATAAGCTCTATTCACACCTGACCCATAACCTTGACCAGGACCTCAGAAATGACATTTTGCCGCATTAGGACCAGGCTTGAGTACCCATAAGGGCTACTGGCCCCAACAAGGTAAGTGTTTACATCAGAAAAGATCCCCAAAAGGTAGCAAAAATGGCCGTGCGCACAAATACACACACACACACACACACACAACACACAACACACAACACACGCGTGCGTGCTTTTTTAGTGCGTCGTTTTTTAATTATTTACCAGTGGTAACATGCGCTATATGCACGTCTTATTAACTCGCATGAACTAGTGTATGAACGCCGAGCGCTTGCACTTCTAAGACGGAATGCTGTTATAACCTTGTTTCGACTGTTCTCCTTTCCTCCCCGCTTTTAGAAGAATTTTGCGTTTTGTCGTATCTTACGTTATTCACACACAAGCACGTCTCCTGTGTGAAAGGCCCGTTTACCCTTGGTTCTCATAGTGATGAAGTGCACTTCAATCGACTTTCAACAGACTTGTATCTACTGCTGTTACCTGTCTCAGAACTTTTCCATTAAAGCAATACAATGTCTGTATATATTTCTGTTAAAAGTCAGTTTCCACCCCAAAATTTGCACATTTTAACAAAATGGAGCATTTTTTGCATTTTTTTAAGGCTTCAGTAAATCCTCTAATATATGTAAAATAATTTATTTGCGCAATGTGAACACAAAATGCCTCTGCTGCGTAGGCAGATGTGCAGTATATGGAACATACGGTTTTGCACCACCACTAAAGGGCTGATTTTGCCTCTGTGTGCCCCAAACTATTTCTTTTTGAAACACAACTCCAAACTTACTCAAAGTGGATCATATTTGATACACATTTGATTTCTTAGAAATGCTGGTGTAATGAAAAAAAGGTTCAGTTCTGCTACGAGGTTAGTTTTTTGATGGTGTGAATCCTTTATATGTATACTGGACAAAGAAAGTTAGGGATCACTCTGATTTTTAATATTGAAATATGATATGGAACATAATTTGAACTATCAAATATTTCAAATTCGAAAATTGGGGTGATCCCTAATTTTCTTTGTCCAGTATATAATTGGTGCTATTATTAGAGCAGTCAAAACAGGTTGTGTGACCTTTTACCTTTCATCAAAAGAGAATGGATTTACCACAATCATATACAGTGTGTACAGTGTGATGGAGGGTATGATCAAGAACCTCATCTGTCCATTGCCCATTTAGTTATGATCTCTTGAGTGGACCAGTGCCAGTCTTGGTAAGGTACAACACTCATATAGTGAGGCTACCTGACCAAACGTCGATATACGATGAAAAAACAGGCTTTTTGAGTCCTTATTTGACAATTAGGGTTTGGGTTAAGGGTTTGGGTTTGGGGGGCTAGGGTTCGTTTTAAACCGGCATCAAATAAGAACACCAAAAGGCTCTATTTTTGTCATATATTGACGCTTGGTCAGGTAGCATCATTGTATGGCGAGTCGGGATGAGACTGGGCTCTAAGGTAACATATTTTTTATCCTCTTGATTCTGTAATAAGGGTATGCCCTAGCCCTTCAGAGATATTAAACGCAGTGCAGTAGGAATAATATTGACCCTTGTCAATGCTGCTCATTTAAAACACTAATAATAACTGGCTGATGACACCAATGCTTACAGGTATACAAACGTGTGACTCACAGAGTCTCAAAACACGAATTTGCCAGAGATAAGTTAATTTAACCTCTAGAAACACCGCTTTAAGTATGATGTGATAAAGTGGTCTCATTTGGGGAGGCGATTAGCGCAAAGTCAACATCTTGCCTCTGCTGTCCAGGTGCATGCTCTGCAGTGTTCTGTTCATTTGTAACCTAGCAACCACAAGGGCAGAGCTCTGGCAAATGGATGCGCTTGCAGTGAAACCATTCCCACACGGCCCTTCAGCTCTGACCTTCGGAGCGCCCGATGATATTTCACTTTGTAAAGGTGTTGCTCGTGTATGTAACCCTACTTTAAGGGGATACATTTGGATTGAGACCCCCAACACCCCATTACGAGCTCCAGCTCTACATTTGAACCCTCGTAGTTATATCATTAGTTGAATTTGTGTCACATAAAACACGATGACTCGTTCATTAAAATACACGTACAATTTCTGGAGTTATATTGCCGTTACGATGCAGTCTCAGGCCTGATACCTTTCATTTTAATCACCATGAGGCACCAATACCCAACGGTGTGAATACTTTCAGTTCGAGTGATTGAGTGTATAAAGAGCACTTCTGCACAGCGTATGCAGCAGAGTACACTTAACATATAACAGCACAGAAGCAGAAAATATATGTGCAGCCCACATATAATGGCTAGCTTTCAACTTTGTAACAAGTACATGTTAATATATTATGAAGTTGTACTTCCAATGTTTAATTTATTGTGCTCCTCAAACCTGGTTATGGGGAACATTGGCAAATAATGTTCATTCATGTGCGGTGGAGCTTGACTATACTAGCTTTGCTTACTAGCCTATGCGAAAAGCAGATGCCCAATTCCTGTAACATGTATGATTGCAACTGAAATAACTTACTCTCTTACAACATTGCAAAAATGAATCATTGGATTCATTTAAAAATGGACAGTATTTGAATGCAGAGGGTATCGGCAGGAATATTGGATTCCAAATTATGAATTGCTTGGTACAAGTATTAGAAATCCCAAATTTGTGTATTGGCATGCATGGTATATGGTATAAATAAAACCATGTACGCACTCCCCATACAAATTTTTCACTATATGATGCCTCAATTCTTTTTATGTATACGCACTACATATAACTATTATGACTTAGATGCATGCTTTGATCCATTTATATTGAACTGACTGTTATTAGCCATGTCCCACTTATACCATGTTTACGTTATTCTGACTCTACGACAAATAGTAACACATGCATCGTTAATATCTTTATTGAAAATTACAATAGTTCCAAGCTATAGTTAATGGATTGTATTTTTGCTACCATAGTGTAATATTACTATAGTGATACTATAGTTTTTCAAACTACAGCAATACAGTTGCGTGGACTATAGTAATATCATGGTACTGTCGACTGTGGCAATACTATTATGATGTGATGGCTGTAGTACTACCATAGTTATACTATTCAAACTATAGTAATGCTATAATTATGCAAAAAATACTATACTATTACTAAGAAATAACTATAGGCTATTTTCATAAGGGTAATATTGGTAGAACATAGCTGTTGCATGTATGTTCAAATTAGCAGTGGTTACTATCACCAAACGGCATGTAAGGTTAGCTAGCCCCGGTGATCTGTACTCCTGTGTTATCTGTTATATCTCAGTGACTGTAATAATGCTCACCTAGCATGCTACACCTGGCCTCGCGGCATCTGCACCAAGTTACAAAGTGATTTATCTGGGGTGAGTCGTGAACGACGGCAATTTATCAGCGAAAGAGCATTTTGTTTTTATCTACGCGGTTAAGAGTCCCTCTCTCTTATCACGAACTAAAGTAGATATCTGTTAGATAACTGTTGTGACACATATGCAGAAACTAAGAACAGCCTTTCAAGCCAGTAGCGAACAAGCACGTCATATAGATCCTCCACGAGACCTTTGTTTACACGCGCATCCAGTTTATCGTGAATGAACATATGGCTCATTTTTATTGCACGGGAAAACGGGAGAGGACAAATACAATGTTGACAAGGAAAAAATGCGCCGGCACCTGCGAATCTGACGCGTGGGCAAACTCTCAGGGAAGGTGGACCCAGAAGGTAGTCTAACCTGAAGGGTAGATAAGGAGCACAACATCTGTGATTCAAAGTAGTTCTTGATATATAATTCAAACGATTTTATTTAAAACTCTGCCTTTAATGGGCCATTTCGTATTTTCATTCGCGGTCTCAGTTTCTGATGCCACAGGTTTAACTCCATTCTGAGGGTAATAGCCCATCTAGCAAACATTATTGCGGTTCTTCATGCAAGGTAGTGCGAGCATAAGGGTATAACGTTCCAGACTTTGGTAATCCTAATATAAGGCAGCAGATCTGATGACTATTTAATGTCGTTCTCGTCTTTCAATTTCTTATTTTTGACATTTATTATATTTCTAAGTTTGTAATAGTAGGCCCAAGGAATGTTCTGGAGACTTCTTTGACGCATAGCCTCTGTTTTCTTCTGAAGAAAGACCCATGGGTTGGGTGTAGGCCTAGAGGCCATCCTCGTTTAGAGGATCATATATAATTGAACTTAATCACATACTATCGTTATTTATTTATTTATTTATTTATCAACTGCTGTTCTTTATATTTGGGTCTGGAGCGGTGGTGGGAGTTTTGGTTGACACTGCCATTTAAATTGTAGCCCGTATGATATAACTGCGTCAGAGTACTTTATTGCATTACACAGAAATAATCCAACAATTCTGAAAATGTATTTGGCTGCAAAATAGATTAATTAATAAACAGGTTATGGGCTCCTTTTTGCGTTTGATTGGAAAGTGACAGTAGAAACTCTGTAGTTAATTGCTCACTTTTTGCATAAAGCCCATAATAATAATAATAATAATAATAATAATAATAATAATAATAATATAGGCCTAATACAAAATCTTTCGCCTTTCTGCAAATGGGTGAATAATTAATTTCTTACGTATTTGTCGTTATTCAACTGAAACTCTTGTTTCGTCGCATAGACTCCTCTTGCGGTGTGCTTTCTCTGTTAAGGCTTTTTAACAAAGATGCTATTGTGCGCATATGATTCGCATCTTAAGCCAACTACTAGCAGTAGATGTCAGTAGAGTACAACGGATCACTTTGCTGTTTAATGCCATTATTTTGCCTGGCTGTCTTGTGAAAAACATAAATATTATGTTTGGATGTAATATTCATGTGATTTAAATTGTTTGTGGGTTCCATGTCGTCCACACTCACTGCATCAAGTGTGTAAGGTGGGTGATCGATTATATCTTAACCTATTTAGCTGAAGCAGGTGGGTCGCAACACAGGTAAGGCCTACGAGAGGCACTTGCTCTGAAGAGTGTCACGCTGGTAGTGATTAAGAGCAATGAGGCATTTGGAAATTTGCTGTGGAAAACGCAAGGCCTGTGTGAAATTCACATTTCCAAATTAACTGTGGCAAAATAAGTTTTTCCTCCGGCACTGCCGTTGACATAATCCAATTTCGTCATGTTTAATCATATTGGGGTTTAAAATTGATTGAAAACATATCTTAAGATCAAGCAAAATGGGCTGTGACGAAGCTGGACACAATGTGTGTAACAAGGGTACACCCCGAGGCGAAAGTCAGTGCTTTAAGGCACAAAAAGGATATTTATGCAGGGATATCATGCATAATTGTGTGGGGAAATCCATAATGTAACGATGTCATGCCAGCTACCCGGAGGGAAAGCTAATTCGACTCTGTAAAAACTGGAGGCATTGGTTGCTGGCCGCTTGATCGGAAATGAATCCATGATTACTTTTATTGTAAATCTACCTTAAGGCTTCCATGTAAAATACATTAATTTCGTTATTTGCGATAAAATACAAATTCTTGGTAGTAAACGGCAGTGAAATGGCCCATCCCCCCTCTCACACACACACACACACACACACACACACACACCATCAAAATATGAAAATACCATCTCTCACCAGTCACCCGGCAAATACATGAACGCAAGGACTTTCAAAATTAGCTATGCGGCATCTTTGGCCGATCACACGAACTCCTAATTTACATTCTGTCGTTCACTGCCGTTAAACTGCATTCACGCCTAACCGCAGGTCAGCCACCGCAGTCCTGGGTGCGTTTCCCAAAAGCGTAGTTTACATTCACAGTCAATGGGTCCAACTATGTAAGTTAGCATCTGTGATTTCGGGAAACGCACCCCTGGTTAGCACTCCTACTTTTTTCGAAAAGAACGGCGCAGCAGTTTTCGAGAGAATTTGTTTGCAGTGGTAGACCTTCACATTGGCGTTAATGAAAACCGTTTTCGCCATTTCGTATGTTTTTGTGTCTTATTCTATTTATTATTTAACACCGGGCCGGGCTCACAAATCTAAATCTTGTTGGCACCCTTCAGTGTACTTAAGAGAAAGCCGAATATCTGAAGTGAGAGGAAATGCTTGGCCGCGAAGGTCGGGCTATAACCCTACAAAACCTCTGTCACAATTCAACCTTGTCCCTGCTCCTTTAACTTCAATGGAGTCATTGTCAGCCGTAGCAGGGTTGAGCCCAGACTGCTGCTGATTAATTATCGTAGACTTGGAAATATTTACCTATGTGCTTTCTATCAGCCAGTGGAAAGGGTTATTGAATAGGAGAAAGGCCCAACAGTTGTTTAGGCTATTGTTACGCAAACAGCCTACGAATTAATTGAAAATAATAATATTAAATATTTTAAATTGTGCATTATAAGCTACTATTCATGTATTTATGTGTCATATTTAATTAAATTACATTTTCTTGTGCTTATTCTTATACCTTTTAGTAAATGTTGTCTTAGAGCCTCAAGAAAAGGCGGCTTATTTACCTCTGAAGAGTTGTTTTGGCAGAGTTGTGATCTTTTTTGAGTATGTGTGTGTGTGTGTGTGTGTGTGTGTGTGTGTGAGAGAGAGAGAGAGAGAGAGAGAGAGAGAGAGAGAGAGAGCAGGGTGAGGGAAAAGATGAAGGAGTCTCCTTAATGTTCTGGAGGGATTCAGAGATCAATGAAGAGATAGTCCATTGAAAGCAGCTGAATGCCATGACAACTAGGAACAACCTCAGATTTATTCCAAACAGTTAGAACGCATTGTACAAGGGCGTCAATCATCTATTCTTTCGCCCCTGAAATAAATGCAAAAACTGAGTCTCCACAAAAGCTTCCAACAGGAGCCGGACATTTGTCTACATTTCTCTCATTGTCTGCAGCTTAGCAATCGGTTTGTATTTCTGTTTGCCCGGGATCGACCACCCAGGACGTCCGAAAGACTTGTTAAAAACGTGAAACATTGTCACCCGCGTCACATAGCCTATTGCAAAGAGGACAAGGGAGTATAGAAAAAACTGATACGAATAATTCCTTTCTTTCTCATTGAGCAGGAGATAGAAGAGGAAAAAATGTTCCACCTGTGCCATAGGCAATCGTGCTGAAAATGTACTTTTAACAGCTATGTATGTGTATACAAAAAGCCCGGTTCTTGTCAGCCTAAAAAAGTTCAATATATCTGCCTATACATCTGTGAATTTTATATAACCCTATCAATCGGAGTTGATGATGCTTTGCAAGCAGATAACCTGTTAATGTTTAATTCGTGGTATATTCATATTTTTATCTGACTTCTTACGGACTATCAATCTAATGCGCGGAATCATTTACGTATGCATGAGACAATATTTCACTTTAAACTTGAATTAAAATCGTGGTTGAGAGTGGAGATTGGCCCCTTTTGCTTTTCTTTCTAGATTTAAACAAGGTACAATTTATAATTGCAGAAAATCTTTAATTCACAGTTTCAAAAAATCGCATTTCCTTCGAAACCATTAATAAAATCTATCTTCATATCTCCTCATTCGCTATCAATTGTTATGGACGTTTGCTGTTGGTGTAGTCCGTATTATTTATACAGCATATACCTACCACATTGTATGACTTTGTGTGCATAATTTCTTAAAATGTTTTTGGGTTCTTACTTGAAGTATTTGCCAAAAAGACCAACCATAATAATCAAGAGAACTCATTGACAAAAAGACCAGTCTCTTGAAACAAACAAAAGTGATGACTCAATAATAGGTCATTTCTACCCCTTATCCTTAAGCCTGAGCTAAAATATTGACCCAAGCGGTTTACTTAGCTTGGTCTTTTGCTGTGAGACCACATTTAAGTTCTGTGCCCAATGATTTGCTGAAGTGTATTGCCATATTATGTCGTTACACTTGATAATTTCCCTAAAAACCGTCCTGTGTCGAATGCGCTCAAACTAGCATTTAGCTAAACGGGGTAGGACATTGACTCTTGTCGTTGTTATATTTTAAAAAAATACACATTACAGCTCTTGTCATATTCAGAAGCGTCAATACTAGAGATTCGAATCCCTCAAAACCCTCAATTTCACATCCGCAAAAACAGTCTTCATCCACTTGACTCCCTGGACCCGCCCACGTGTGGCCAACCCTTTACGTTTCAGACTTTTGCTGCAGGTTCATCTACTAAGACCAGCCGTATATGGACTGATCAGTCAGATAAGTGATTGTTTCCCTTTTGGTACCCAGCAGTAGCGCAGCACCCTCAAAGTTCTCTATCGACTTAGCCAGGCTTCCTGGATTTACGGAGCTAAATCTTCCGCTACTTTACCAGCCAATGGTTAGCACTTGCGTTCTGCGGTTTGCTGCAACTATTCAATCACAAAAGACATTGCTTGGTTCAATTTATAACCTCGGCATTGAATCGGTTGTGTGTGCATCGAAACATTGGATTTTGAAAGAACTAGGTGCGCAACTTTCCTGCGTAAATTTCCACAGAATATGTCGTTGACCAACGCCAAAACGGGATTTTCTGTGAAGGACATTCTGGACCTCCCTGATACGAATGATGAAGATGGATCTATAACGGAGGGCACTGAGGAGGAAGCAGAGGAATTGGAAGAAACTCAAGCGGTTGAAGTATTAGACCAAAGTCCCATAGAAAATGCTAAAAATCTGTCTGTGAATAGTCAATTTTATGATGTGCGCGATAATCCATATACAAGATGGCTTGCCACAACGGACAGCATCCGATATTCATGTAAGTGCCTCATAAGAATCTGATGCTCATGTACTTTGTCCACAACACGAATCCTTCCATGCAAATGTATGCATTGGGTTTTACACAGAGAGTTAATTGTTCGATTTGTGCGGATTTTTATCGTTAATTTGGGGAGGGGAATTGGGCATCCCTGGGCGATTACAAGAGTAAATCTTAATTATTTTTCTTTTTTTTCCCTTTTCATTCACATGTGTGCTGCCGAATTTATCATCCGCTATGTCTGTCTGTTTCACCTTATTAAGGTGTTAGTTGGCTGCCCTGGCACCATCATTTTTTCCCCTAACTGCTTGACATGAGTTCTGAATATTCAAATATATCGAATCTGTGGAATCGAATCTATCTGCAAAGACTATTAGTCATATAATCTTTATTTCTCGTGACATATACTAGCATTTTATTGCGATATAAATTTAATTGGATGTAGCATCGCAGAAAACTGTGGACTACTTTGTCCTGGGCCATAGCATGGTTTGCATAAATATGAATCTCTTTCGCAGTATTTTGGGCTTTTACATGCTAAGCTTCGTAGCAAATTCAGCCTGTAAGTAGATCTCTGCACGCAGATGTACATTTCTAGGACTCCCACATGTTACCTATATAACGAATTTTAATGCGTTCATTACCATTATTTATTCAATTTTTTTCCTTCTTTTTTGCATTTCATGCAGTGCATGGCCTGTCAGCTAATTCTCGCCAGGACTTGTCTGGCAAATCACCGGAACCTTCTGCAGACGAATCGCAAGACAATGACAAAGAAACTTCAAGCAACGCCAGTGACTCCTGCAAGAAGAGAAAACGGAGGGTTTTGTTCTCCAAAGCTCAGACGTACGAACTTGAGCGGCGGTTCAGGCAACAGAGATACCTTTCGGCTCCCGAGAGAGAACACCTCGCTAATTTGATCCGCCTGACGCCGACTCAGGTGAAAATTTGGTTTCAGAACCATCGGTATAAAATGAAGAGGGCTCGGGCAGAGAAAGGCATGGAGATGGTACATCTTCCCTCTCCACGGCGTGTGGCTATACCTGTCTTGGTGAAGGACGGTAAGCCTTGCCACTCCCATAAACCTCAGGACCTGACTTTTCAGTCCGGGATCCCTCTCTCGGCATACAACGCCCATTCCCTACAGCATATGCAATATAATGCGCATTACAGTTCTGCGACAGTGTCTCATTTTCCTACGGCGCATCACTTGGTGCAACAGTGGACTTGGTGAACTATTGAGACACAAAGGAGTTGCGTCGAGAAGATGATAGAGAGGAGAAAGGAAGTATTTGCATTTTGAAGTTCGAAAAATACTGTCTGCTATTTAGAAACTGATATTACAGTATGTTCTTCGTGCAAGCTGGGCCCAAACTATCACTAAGAATGTCGATACTGCTGTCATTTTTTTGGTAAATTATGCTAATGTATTATAGGTGTATAGGCCTATGTTTTCTGTAATGTCACTCGTGTATCCAGCACGCGCAACACTTTAAAATTACGGCTATTTTTCTTTTATATTGAACCTAATTATTTATTGCCATGAATAAAACTCTGGCAAGTTTCAACTCTTGTGTCAATTTTTCATTGAAATTACAGTATTATAATTGCCTAGTTTCGTTGACCGATTGATCTCTTCCTTTATGAGGAATGAGACAAAAAAAATAAAAATCACCGGCAATGGTTAACAATTCAAAGAGCAGTTTATGCGCGAAGAGATAGACTTTTCATTCTAAAATATTCTAATATGTATTTCATATATACGTTTTCATTTGCAACAATCGCAACAATTCCAACAATGGTAATAATAATAATAATAATAATAATAATAATAATAATAATCAGCAAACCCAATATTAAACTTATTGTTAATATAGTATTTTTTGTGAAAAAAGAAAGACTTTACTATGCAATCATTTGATAAGACAGCCTCCGAAAATCATGATTTTTTTCACGGCGTAATTTTCTTGTATCATATACCTATAATGTGCTTATTGCGCAGGTGTTCTTGTGAGCATACTGTGACAATTCTGCCGTCATTTATTTTGTTTTTATATTGTTTTTCCGACCTCCATCTAAGATTAGGAGAAATCTACCCATTTAATTGAAGCGGACTTGTTTATTTGGAGCATTTGGTCAGATATTAAAACAGTCTTACTCCACTGTTCTAGATGTGTCTTTCAGGGGTTGTTGCGCATTTTGCAAGTATTTATGAAATTATTATGGAATTTTTTTTTCTTCGAATTTTCCGAATTTTTTTTTTTTTTTTTTTTTTTATATTTTTAATCGAGGTGAAGTAAGAGATAGGCCCGTAATACAAGCCAATCTAAGCAAGTTCACTGCCAGTTTTCCTCGATTTTTTGCCGACGTCTTTGTGATATAGCCTAAATTCATAAAATCATAATTTTACGGGTATAATGATTTAGCTAAAACATTCTGAATGATGAAACATGGTATATGACATTGAAAACAGTGAATTAGTGACAGGCAAAAAATTAGTGGCATTGTAGGCTACGTGTTGCATATATCAGACTGTGTAGCTACGGAAAATCTACTTTCGCTTGCCCAAGAGGAGAATCTTTGATTTGTAATTCCACCTCACGTAGAAAAACATAAACCTTTGGCAAACGAGCTCATTGATTTTAGAATAATTATCCATGAGAGGATTATTCAAAGGTTGTCAATTTCTGACACAGAACTTGAACTGGAGACTGAATGAACGCATCAAGATGAGGAAAAATCTAGACTGGTGCTTTGCTTGTTAGTGAATCAATTAGATCTCACAGCAAACACCATTTTATATCTCAATTTAAAAATGGGCGTACCCATTGGGTATTCGTTTAGTGAACAGCAACCAATGCAGTTGTATGGACGATTTCAAATAGATTAGACTGCCTAATATGAACAAAATAGGCGTTCATAATAATTTGCAAATTCCCTTTCTGTCTTGCTTTCACTCTCTCTTTTCTCTCTCTCTCTCTCTCTCTCATGCACAGACACACACACATGCACACACACACACACACACACACAGTATTGCTGCACAGTTTACAATTGACAACACTAAACATACACAAGCGAAAGACTGGTGGTTGTTCATGCGTAGAATAAATAGATTAAAAGTGGCAGTGTGAGTGGAAGATGGAAAGAGAGAGAGAGAGAGAGAGAGAGAGAGAGAGAGAGAGAGAGAGAGAGATGTTATACTATTCATTTCATTTATATTGTCCAGTGCATCCCACATTCAGTAAGAGGAGGTATCCTTCGGTTTTGTCTTGCTCATCAGTTGGTGCCATTGTGGTTCTTGCTGTGTACGCTGTATTCCATATGGCCAGCTGGACCCGGGGAAGGAGAAAAGGATTTCTCACAAGACCCAAATTGTGCTCCGCTTTCAAACGCGCCATTGTTGTCTCTCAAAGAAAAACGAATTACAAATTCGCGCTATATCTATTCTGGAGAAAGAACCCCCATTCACAGATAACAGGGAGTCCTTCTTTCTTGATATAGCTATGCTAACAACAGTTCTGTCATTTCTCTTAACTCGCTCTTTTCCTCCCCTAACGCGCTGCTCGCTCTAAGAGGATGATTATTGTCTGTTCACTACAATCTGCATCCATTATGATACGCGTGCAATTTTAGAACCGCTCATTTCATAGTCTCCTACATCCTGTTTCTATGACTTATGCGACATATTTTACGAAACTGTTTCCGTGGAAAATCTCATATGCCCACAGATATCATACGCAGACAACCATGTGGTTCATATGATGTTGGCCAACACATAGCCTACTTATTATTTGCGTTTACAAAAAAGGCGACTCGGCAATATTTAGATTCAGAGAACGAAATAAAAAACTATGATGGTAAAGGACAGTTCATATTTTTTGGGGGGGTGGGCCTCAAGTGTCAATTCGGACTTGATAAGTTGTGTCAACTGTCATGGAATACGTCGTGTTTACTTTTGTATACGCCGTAATGAATAGCAATTCGGCGCTCAACTCATCTCCGTGTTATTTCAGTCCCCCTGTAATAAGGTTATTTGACGCCGTGGCACTCTGTGTCAAATATCCCGCTATTACAAGTAAGTACATGAAGAAATTAGTGATAAGTATCAGTTACAGTAAAGACAATAATGGAAAAACTATTCTTGAATTCCTCGATATAGGCTATCGCATTATTGCTGAGAATGATCACTATTATTGAAGCTGAGAAACTATTTAATTAACAGCATTTAGAACCCTCAAGTTTTATGAGCCTTGTGAAGTAAACAAAAATCCCTGTTCTGTAAGTGCGTTGGTATTGAATTGAAACTCAAATTGATGATGCACAGCCTTAAGTAGCCCATATTTCACTCAGTAATTGCTTTGGCATAAACGGCAACTTGAAGTTCCTTTGATAGCACGCGGTGTTTTTAAAGAATGTTTGGTATTAAACCTTATTGCCACAAGGTGGAGGCAGAGACTTCCTAAAGAGTTAGTTTTTCTGCTTCTGTGGAAATAATGGTTCAGTGAAACTTTTTTGGTTGGGATACAGACACAAATACTATAATTGTTGTCCTATACGGCTGGTAATAATAATAATAATAATAATCATCATCATCATCATCATCATAATCATAATAATAATAATGCATGGTGGTGCAGTGGATTGCACTATTACTTCACAACTAGAAGGTCATAGTTTTGAATCCGGTCCGAGGCCTTTCCTCGTGGAGATTGAGCGGATTTTCTCTGGGTAATGTGGTTTCCTCTCACAGTCCAAATACATGCATGTCAGGCTAACTGGAGGCTTAAAATTGCCCATAGATATGAGTGAATGGTGTGGCAATGGTGTGTGCACCTTGCAATGGATTGGCAAACTGTCCCGGGTGTGTCCCTGGCTTTGGCCCATAGACAGTTGAGATGGGCACTTGCTCCACTATGACTCTTGTGAGGAAGAAGCAGTATCTGGATTAAAAATAGTAATCATCATCATCATCTTTGGTACAAAATTGGCTTTGTAGTAATGATAAGTAACGAGACTTGTCCATTGACATTTGTGAAAGCCTTAATAGAATGATAAAATATAGTTTTTGCAAGAAAAACTGATCTATTTTGAGAGTTGAGTCCTTAAAAAAAACAGCAACAACAACAACAGTAGTTAACATTAATTTATGAAGCAATCTTCCATATGATACCATTTTCCATATGATACCATCTTCACCACAAACTGTGGCACCAGAATATTTGAAATGTCCCAGAAACTGAAAATCAAGATCACAAGACAATTAATTATTGTATGAACAAGTGGATGACAGAATGAATGAATAAACAAATTAATGAATTTATATCTAAATATAAATATTAATATAACAAATGCTTATGCAACTTGTATTTTTACTATGGTTGTGGGGACCAAATAATTATTTTTGTACTAAAATTACATTTCTTTATCCTTGAATGCTAAAATCAACCTTAATTTTAATTTCCAAAGCCTAACCCTCATCTTAACTCTAATCTAAAACCAATACTTATGTTATTCGGACAGTTTTATTATTATTGTTTTTGTAATTATTATTATTCTAAGTTTTTGGTATTTAATTACTTCTGCATGTTTTCTCTTAGAATCTCATTGAGTCTTTAAAATTCTCAGCTTATTGAGGACACACATGCTTCTTTCAGCTTCTGGAATCTTTAAATTTTTTTTAAAAATATTTAACTTCTGTGGTCTTTCTATTAGAGGAGTGTATAGGAGAAATGATCAAATTCTGAAAACTTTCAACTTTTTCTTGCTTTCAAATAGAAATTTAATTTAAGCATTAAAATGTTCCAGAGTATCTTGGTGACGCAGCCCGTAAGAGCACTAACCTACAAATCACATTGTTTATACTATTCAAGAGCTGTCGGCTAGCCCATACACTTATCTCTGGACCTGTACTTTTTTTTTTTTTTTTTTAGTTTAGCCCTTAACCTTCACCAAGTACCAAATTTTAATACATAATTTAAAACTAGACCTAGGCCTAACCATATCCCCAGTTGTATCTTGAGACCTAAACTTTGCCATTGGCCTCAAAAATTGTCCCCATTATGTCGCTTTTTCAGACTTTACCATACTCATGGAGTCCTCTAGTGGATTTATAGCACATCTTTTAGTTCCCACAATTATATTAAAATGACAAAAATTATAATAAATAAATAATAATAAAAAAATAGAAAAATGAAAAAAGAACATTCTGAAACTTCTGGGTATTGCCTGAGGGTGTCGCTAAAGTTGCAGGAATCAAACAGTTCGCGACACTGGCAATTCCTGTCCAATATTAATTTTTTCCCCCTTATATTTGCCATAATAAGTAATGAATAGTTAATGAATAGTACCTGTGGGGAAAAAAACATCACTATTTGCTGATTTTTTTTTAATTCAGTTTTTTTCCCCTCACCTTGAATGAAAAAGTATCTTTTGGAAGCAAGGTATGTTTGACTTTGTCACAGTTTATTATTTACTAAATCTTTATTGATAATAAACGAAATACAGAGGTTTTTGAGTAATTATTAATTTTGCATCACTGTTGATATTGATTATTGTCTGATACATGTAATGCAGGTATGGTGTATATTCAATTTTTGAGTGCTCTTGTGTGTTCGTCTGATTGAGTTTTGCGCGCAATAAAGGTCCAAACGGTTTTTTCCTCTTAAGCCTTTGGAAGAGTCCATTTTTTGAGCGTCAAAATTGGACTTCTTCAGAGCTATTCTGAAGTTAAAATCTCTCAATGCGTCAATGACAGTGCAGCTTCATTTTGATTGCTGTCCATTTTCGATGGAAAGAGTTGCGAAAAAATTGCCATGTTTTGGTAGAAATTGAGACTACCGCTGCCTATAGAGGGCGCTGCAAAATGCTACTTTTTGCTGTAGTGACACTAATATTTGAGGCGTTTCTGGACTGCGTCCTGAACATCCGAAGCTACAATGAAGTATTTGCGACCTCCTGTTTTTGCTTGTTATATTTTAATGTTTAAGATCATCCAAATAATTTTAATATATGACAAAGACAACGTTAGTAAACACAAAATGCTGCATTTAAACAATCATCAAATTTATTGCTGATAGAGCTATCGAAAACCTATTTCACCCCTGTGAAAATAAAATGTCCCTCTTAAACCGAATAACTGACTGTGCCCCCCTTGGCTGCAACAACAGCAATCAAACGGTTGCAATAACTCGTAATGTGTCTTTTACATCGCTGTAGAAGAATTTTGGCCCACTCTTCTTCGCAGGATTGATTTAATTCTGCCACAGTGGAGAGTCTTCAAGCCTAAACTGCCTGTTTAAGGTCATGCAACTGCACTGCAATTAGATTCAAGTCAGAGCTTCTTCTTGGCCACCCCAAACCTTTTTTACTTATTTATTTTTTTTAGCCACTCTGAGGTGGACTTTCTTGTGTGCCTCAGATCATTGTCCTGCTGCCTTACCCAACTGCATTTAAGCTGTTGATCACAAGCTAATGGCCGGACAGTCATTTTCCTTCAGGATTATGGGGTCAAGAGCAGAATTCATGCTTCCAAATTATGACAAGTTGCCCAAGTCCTGAAGCAGCTGGGTTAGCCTCAGACGATCATACTACCTCCACTGTGTTTGACTGCTGGTATGATATTCTTATTGTGGAATGCTGTGTTAGTAGTACATCAGATGTAAAGGGACCCTTGTCTTCCAAAAAGTTCCAGTTTTGACTTATCAGTCCTCAGAACATTATTACAAAATCTTAGGGGCCATCAAGATGTTTTATAGAAAATGTATGTTAAGTGAACCTTTGTGGGGTTTTTTTTTTTTTCGTCAGCAGGAGTTTTTGCCTCGCATCTCTTTGATGAATGCCATTTTTTGCCCTCTCGCTTTCTTATTGTGGAATTGTTAACACTGACCTTAACTGAGATAAGGGAGGGCTTCAGGTCCTTAGGTGTGTAACCTCCTAGTCGAGTCATCAATGCACCCATGGAGGACATTTGGTGGGCCGGCCACTCCTGAGAAGGATCACCACTGTTCCAAGTTTTCAGCGTTTGTAAATAATGGCTCTCATCGTGTTTTGCTGGAGTCCCAGAGCCTGAGAAATGGCTTTGTAACCCTTTCCAGACAGATAGATGACAATTACTTTTTTGTCATCTGTTCTTGAATTTCTTTAGATCACAGCATCATGTGCTGCTTTTTGTGAACTTTAAATTGCTAGGTGTTCGCTATTCATGTGATGTTTAGATGTGATTAGGCCAGCAGTAATCATGTCTGGGTATGTATAGTGAAATTGAACCCAATTGTTGATTTAGTGGCCAAGAGGGCAATTACTTTTTCACATAGGGCCGGATCGGTTTGGATGGATGTTTTCATTCAATAAATTGCATCATCATTTAGAACTGTATTTTGTGTTTACTTGGGTTATCCTTGTCGAATATTCAAATTGGTTTCATGATTTGAAACATTTAAGTGTGACAAATATGCAAGAATAGAAGAAATTGAGAAGGGTGCAAATAATTTTTCACAGCACTGTAGATTATTTACGATATTATTTTATTTGTAAGTCCAATACTGTGCCACTTCAAACTAAAGATAATGAAGGTGCAAGAGCAAAGATGGAGATAATGTCGGTCAAAATGTAAAATTTGATGTTTTTGGGGTTGCATATCTCAGCTCATTAGTTCGTTCTTATTGCCTCTTTTGGTTGGGTTTTTTTAGGTTTAGGAATGAGATGTGAGATTGGTCAAAGTGAGAATATCAGAGTAAGCATATTAGAGGCAGAGTGGGGTGGGTCATGTTTTCGCCATTCTAAGAAAAAAAAAAAAAAAAAAAAACTTTGCAAAGGGTGAAGTATGGCCCTGGGTGACTGGTGAAGGCTGCACAGCCATTGACCAGTAATGGAGCCAAGTTCCACCAATACTGACTGTTTGCAAAATGCCTAATCAGCATCGATTAATTGGCCTAGCCAATTGATTGGTCAACCTCTCTGGCCAAAGTGTCCTTGAACAAAGTTGCGTGTCAGAGATAATTGGGGACTCTTTTTATATTTGCATATCAATGATCAAGACAATGGCTGATTTGCCAGTAGACAGTGACATATAATGTTAAATGACATAACTTCACAAAGAGTTGACTGTGCATGGTGTCACATGCTTGTAGAATAATGGTCAGAAAAGGATTAATATAACTGAAGTTGTAGATAATCTTCATTTGACTGTTAGCAGATACACAGGGCTGCCTGATAAAAGATGTTATTCAAATCTGGTGAGTGCATTGAGATGTGCGACCCCCAAAAACGCCAAATTTTATGTTTTGACCAAAGTGAGCTCCAATATACTGGCACATTTTTATTGTCACACATTAACTTTAAGTGCCATAGTGTTTGGTTTGCTAATGTTTTTATATCACGGAATGTTGATGGCTCAGTCCAGAAATGCCTCAAATATAAGTGCTACTGTCACAGAAGTTGCATTTTGCAGCTCCACCTTTGGGAGGCGCCTTCGACTGCCCAGAAAAATTTTGCAGTTTCCTGTTAGGCAAGATGTTAATACCTACCACCAGCCTCCATCTTCTGAAGACAACTTCAAGGTTAACATCCATTCGAGATTTTTTTTTTTTTCCAAGACAGCGAAGAACACAAACTTACCGCCACCTTTTCTTTGAGCAGATATTAATATCAGGTTGTGCTTATAGTAATGTTAATTTAATATTTGGGATAAAAATAATGACTGTTTACACAGCTCAAAAGAAAAAAAAATACCATTTTGTATTACTCTGTTTCTAAGGGTGGATAGCAGTATTTGTGTGGAATCTTTACTTATGCTTAGCGATGAGAGAAGGTTTGGCAGCTTGAGAAAGCAGCATAAGCCCATGCTATCTTAATCAAAAGAAAAGTTATTGGTTGATGCATGGAATGACATGCATCTACTGAGAATCTTGAAAATGTGTCATCCTCTGAAGTTTATATCATACTGTAGATCAGCGTAGCTCATAGCTCCCAATGCCGTTAGAAGCTCATGTTCCCTGAAAATTCAGTGTAAACATGAAGCTGTAACTTTGTCATGGACTGAATAAAAGTGGCAGCACTGAATGCTAGGGTGTGAAACTGTTGACAAATCAATCAAAAAATGGTCAATGCGATTGGTGCTTCCTTTTTGCCACTACAACCGGTATAAGCACCAAACAGGTATTATTACTCCGTGACACACTGTTGCAGGTAAGTTTGGGTGTGGGGAATCCTCACCTTTTTTTGTCCGGGGATTATTCTCATCTGTCCTTATGTACTTTTCTTGATTGGCAGATAAATTATTTATTAGCTCAGTAACTATGACTGGTCTTGGTTATTGACCAACTGTTCTAATGTACTTTTCTTGATTGGCAGATGAAGAATTTATTAGCTCAATAACTATGACTTTTCTTAGTTAGTGACCGGTCAATTTATAATGAGATGGCTTTTTGTGTTCATTGTTTTCTGATCTTTAAATGTGCATGAAAATGAGCGGATTTTTGTAATCAATTATTTAATATATTTCTCTTTTTATTGCTAGGCTTTGTGTAAGTATTCTTAATAATAAATCTTTTATCATGTAAATTAATATTCCAAAATCTCAAATGAAATTGGAATGCTACACTGGGGGATAAAATTCTGAGAAGGTTTTGATTTATGTTTAATTTATTATTCCAATTGTTGCCATTGGACAACTTTATTGTCCGTCAAAATAGAAAATTATCTTTGACTCAGCTGGTAGTTTGCTTCAATGAACACCAATCATTGGAGTAAAGATATGAAATGAGGAGTCCACTTGCAAAACGTCGCTGTCCAGCGCAAACCTCCTATGTCCAAAACTGTTACTTTTCAGGAAATAAAAAAAACCGTGTGGTTTTGTAATAACTGGACATGACGTCATCAAACTTGGTATTCTGTCTTTATATATAGTCAGATATTTGAATGTGTCAATACTTTATTAATATTTTACCCGAATCAAGCTCACGTGGAGTTAGGAGGTTTGTGACCAACGAAAGTGGTAGGGTGTCTCTGCAGGCAGCAGTTTCAGGACCGCACTTTCAGGACCGCAGTTCTAGGACCCCAACCCTATCCCTATCCCTATCCCTAACCCTAACCCTCGATAGGTGGCGCTGTCGCAGAAAACCTAAGGTCCTAGAAATGCGGTCCCAGAACTGTGGGTGGGTCTGAATCTGCAGCCTCCGGGTCTGCAGAGACATACTATTGACGAAAGTGGAGATAGAAGGTTTTTGCCGTCACTGATTATGACGGCCGCATGGGCCGCAGTAGCTCATTGCATTACGTTATCATCAACTTAAAGATAGGAGCGCTTTTGGAAACTCTTAGGTCCAGAGCAAATCTTGAAAAAATGAAGAAGAAAAAAAACGAGCCACTCATCTTTAGAAACATAGATAAAATACTTTATTCTATGGCAAGTTTTAACTGCAAAAGATGATTAAAAACTATTACTTCGTAGGCTGCTGGATGGCTCACCTCACTTGGAAAAGCATCGCGTTGCGAAGCAGAAGTGACCATCACAGCGCGGGTTCGCTCCCCGCCTCGTACCAACCAGCAGTGGTCTGAAACTCTTTTCAGAAGTAGCGTGCAATTGGCCAATGCGCTACAGGGATGCAAATTGGGAAGGGTCTGCTGGGAAGGGTTATGTAGATTGGTGTTCCCCTAGGCGTCTCCTGTTCACCAGACAGACGATAGTAAGGAAGATGCCAAGCTGGAATTTCTGTGTTTTCCACCTTCATGCAGAGCTAGCGAAAGATAAACTAGCTGAAATACCAAGAGACAGTGGCAAATGGCTACTTATTTCGAGGAAAAACCGCGAGTTGTGAGTACCCTCTGGAGTTGGTAGCGCGGAGCCGTACATGCGAAAAAACCCAAATATTTGTCCATAGTACCCTAATCGGATGTTACAGATTCGGGCGGGATTGGAGGTGCAAAAAAATTAAATTAAAAAAAAAAAAACTATGACTTCAACACATTTCGGCGTCCAGCCGTCAGACCGGTGTACTCTGATTCCTGAACGCTTTCACCTGCTAATGACTCACCGTCTGTGTAGAAGTTATGCTGCGTTCCAGCGGAGGTTTGAACCTGTGAATGACGACTTCAAAGTTACGAGTCACGACTTCATAGCGTTCCAGGCAAAAGTAACGAGTTACGACTTCATACTTGACCTCACTTGAAAAAAAGCCGGTACCGCCATTTTAGTTGAGCTGCGTGACGTCAAACAAGGAAGTCGGTGTACGTTGAGCACAATCGAGTTCTCCGGCGTGAATCAAGGATGTTTTATTCACAGGTTTGACGGTAGCTCCGCCCACTTTTAACCAGTAAATCACGGGTTACGAATTGCCTGGAACGCACCCTTTGTTTCCTGAGGAAGGCTGGACGCCCAAATGTGTTTAAATAACAGTTTTGATTATGTTCTGCCTGTAGGACTTGCCATGGAATAAGTGTGCCTTGTCTTTCTTTTTTTTTTTTTTTTAATAAGTATAACTTTCGATGAAGTATCGATCTGAAGTTAGCTAGCGAGAGACAGGCTGTGAATAACGTTACTCTGGTAATTTCTTATCACATCGCTAGCTAGCTCAGCACTTTGACGCGTTGTTAAAATCAATCAATCAGGTACACTACATACTTTTTTAACTGAATTTGCAATCACCTAAGCCTTATATGAAAACACTTTGAGCTGTTTACCTCAGTGAAATGCAACAGTATTGTATCCGCTCCTCTTGCTGACGTCCTTTGAAATATGGCAGAGGGGTGGGGCTGGAGTTAGGTTTGGTCGACAGTTTCAGGATCCAATGGAGTTAGGAGGTTTAGTCACAGGCGGTTTTAAATACTTTTCATTGGTTAAATATTTGTAAAACCACAGTCAGATATAAAGGGTGACCAATAGTACTGATTAATGGAAAAAAATAAAAATCATGATTTTTGGACGTAGGAGGTTTGCGCCCAACAGCGACGAAAACCTGCTAAATCAAGTTTTGAAAATAAATGAGTTATCTCCCATAGCCTCTCTTTCAGGCACCTGCGTACGTCCCACTGATAGCTCCACTTTCAAGTCCTACTAAATCACGTTATAAATTGTAACGGAAATAGTGAAACTCTGTCAAAACCCGCCAAGTCAAGGAGGAAAACTGTCAAATTCTGCTAAGTTATCAGCCAATGGTAAAACGTGATTCCATTTTCATTCGCTGGAAGGAACCAATCACAGTCGAGCTTTTATAGCCTGTTCAGCTTTTGCTTTCTCTAACTCAAGATGGGGGATGCAGACTCAAGTTTTGTTTTGATCAAACAAAAGAAAATGCAAACAAATCTCCTCGTAAGGGTTCAAAAAGGAAGCTCCTCAAGCTTGAAAGGTAAGGAACAGTATTATGAGTTCGAATGATATCCTTGCATGTCTTAAAATGCATTTCTTGTATGTAGAGTGGGTCATGAGTCAAATACCTTCACCAGCAACAGGGCTGGTGTGAACACTGTCAAAACCTGCTAAATTTCCACTCCACTTTCAAAACATGCTAAGTCAAAACTTTGTGTTGCAAAATCAAAGTCATTTCTTAAAAAAAAATAACGAATCGCCTAATGGATCGTGTCTGCAAGCCTAATAGTTACGGTACAGTGAAAATTGGTATCTATGGAAGATAATTTCTATGCCTACCAAAAAATCAGATTTTTCTAAAAAATGGACCAACTTGACTTAGAAGGCTTTGCAAGTGGACTTCTCAAATATTGTAACTTTTGTACTTCAAGCAGAGTGTTGATGCACAGAGGACAGGAAGTTGAGGACTGGACTCAGGTGCAAGGATGGATTTGATTATGTTTAATGACCAACTGCACGGCAGAAGGCACAAATGTGGAAATACAAAACAACAAGGAACTGAGGCTTCTAAATAGGCTCACTATGAGTAATACGAAGTCTGGGCTATGCTACAGTAACATTGTATTACAAATAGAAAAGAAGAAAAGGAATCAAGGTTCCAAAATATAATGTGCTGAATAAAAGCAACAAACAGCACGAGTATTTAGGTTTTAGTATAAATTTGCGAATTCGGTGAGTAAGCCTTACACAGACTACTATATCATACAGGCGTGAGATTAAACAGACTTCACAAAGAGACTGAGGGAAGTTCAGTCTTGAATACACACTGCTACCATTGGAAATGAAAACAGGTGTTGATGATAAATAGATAATGATTGAAGTGTGAACCGGGGTTTAGTAGACCAGTGAGCTGGAGGCGTGGCCTTAATATGAAGCATGTTAGAACCATAAAACACCTCAGAGCTCAAATACTGTACACAAGACATGCACACTATGCCAAAAAAGAAATGACATAAATATAGGAATCAATTAATTAAATTGCACGTGGAATAAATTGGCTTTTGTAAATATACTGCTTTGCTAAAGGCACCCTACACCAGCTTCCTGAGCACAATTTAACTTACTTGGCGATGGAGGAGGTGTGAGTGTCTCTCTGTGCTGCACAGAGCTTTGCCTTAAGTCTCTCTGCTCATAGAGCCCAAAACTGGTTTTGAGGTCCACTTATTTTACTTGGTATATTTCTGGCCTTTGATAGTTGCTCGTAAATATGTACAGTGCCTGACAAAAGTCTTGTCGCATAAGGACATAGTAACTAAAATAGCATATAACTTTATTTCTAACCAATCAATTGTTACAATAAATGGTCCATTTTAATGTCAAGGGCTTTCACATTAATAATTTGGTGCAAAATGAAACCGTCAAAAAGTGTTCTGATGTTCACAACTTGGCTAAGCCCATAACATCTGTTTTTGCTAGGACAAAAGTCTTGTCGTCTCTTCAGATGATGCAACAAATCGCAGATTAGAGTTTAACCTATGACAAATACTGTAATTAACACATTCCCAGATGTGTATAGAAATAACCCCAGCACACCAGACTTTCATATGAGGTGCGACTAGACCTCTGACAACATACCAAAGATTCAACCACAGACCAAAATGCTGATCATCAACAGCCTGAAGACTGAGTCTGCTGCTGAGGTGGCAGACATCTTTAATGTATCCAAATGTCAAGTGGAGGGGATGAGAAAAAGATTTGAAGAAACTGGTGACATTCATGGCAAGCGCAGGTCAGACAGACCCCGGTATGACAACTGTTTGAAAGGACCGTTTGTTGCTTCAACTGTGCAAGGCTAGCCCTTCTTCAACTACAGCGAAGCTACATGAGGAAATGTCACCAAAAATCCCAGTATCTACAAGAAGAGTTTGTCAAATTCTCTCTCAAAGTGGTTTTCATAGCCAAATTAGTATACAGAAGTCTGCATTAAACAGAAAACAAAAAACCTGCATTGCATTTGCCAAGGCCCACAGCTCGCAGAAAGGATTGATACTGGAAAAGTGGCTGAAAGTTTATTTTTCTGGTGAATCATCCATTGAACTGCATGCCAGTCGCCGTTACAAGACCTGTTGGAACCCTCATGGACCCAAGATTCTCCCAGAAAACAATCATGTTTGGTGGAGGAGGAAAAATCATGGTTTGTTGTTACATCCAGCATGGGGGTGTGAGAAAGATCTGCAGAGTGGATGGCAACATCAACAGCCTGAAATATCAAGAAGTTCTTGCTGCCCTACTTGTACTGCTGTTCCTTCTCATTCTTCTGCCTCCATGTCACAGTTCCTGAATGCGAAGAAGGTGAAGGTACTCCAGGATTGGCCAACCCAGTCACCTGACATGAACATTATTGAGCATTTCAGGGGTAAGATGAAGGAGGAGGCTTGGAAGATGAAACCATAGAATCTTGATGAACTCTGGGAGTCCTGCAAGACTGCTTTCTATGCCATTCCAGATGATTTCATCATCAAGTTATCTCAGTCATTGCCAAGACGTATGGATGCAGTCCTCCAAGCTCATGGGAGTCATACTTTAATATTAATTTTTTTTTCCAAGGCACCATGGCTTTATGTTCTGATATTATAGTGGCATATTTGGGTATTCAAAATAAAGTGTATGTATAATTTCCACATTTTTTTTCAATGCGACAAGACTTTTGTCCAAGCAAAATCTGACCTTTCTGTACAAATTAAATTATAAAACTCAATCAATGACACAAAACTCTATTTTGGTATATTTCACATAATCTAGAGGGCTTTGCCTTTCATATAAGCCATTTTTGATTCCAATTGATCAACTACAAGTCAGGTTATTATTTGTTGTTCCGACAACTTGGATAAGTGACAAGACTTTTGTCAGGCACTGTAGAATTTAAATTCCCATACCATACAGCGATATTGTACTACACCACACATTCAAATAATATCTTGTTTGTGGCTTCTAAAATTTGTTGACATACTCCAAAGATGTAGAGTTGTTTAAGCTAATTAACAGGTTGCATCCATGTATTTTATTTCCCCTATCATGTGAACAGGTGCACAGGCAATTAGAATTCCAAGCCATTTCAAAATTTGTCCTTCCTGACATCACAAGGGGGAGAGACCACCAAGAATAATGATGGAACTGATTGCTGATGTTGATCTGTCCTTTTTGCCACTGGGTGGCCACTTCCTCATGTGATGTCAAGAATCAACAGTTTTTAAAATGGCTTGTAATGGCTAATTGGTTGCACACCTGGTGACATCATAGGGAACCTTTAAAAATGTAATCAGTATTTCCAGACAAACTCAACGAATTGTCCAGGAATGTTCATAAGTATTTTACCGGCTCAACTGATTGGTTGTTAATTACAGCAGGTTGAGAAGTGAAGTCCTGCTTATCGAGTATCGTCAGTCCTCTAGTTTTATTGTAATTTATCTGAAGCGCACTATTGGGACAAAAAGTCAGAAGAGTAGCGGTATAATTTAGGCATATTAATTCTCTAATTCCATCATGTTTATATACCAGGCCAACTAGAGCCAGCATGTCATCTGCATGGTTGTGCAAGTTATAACATCTGCATTGTATCATTCATTTATTGGTGTATATATACAAAATAAAATAGGGGTACTGCTCTAACCGTTGGTTCGAAAACAAATCAATTTTCACACACCTTTTGTGGTCCAACAGAGGGAAAATGTCTTATTCATAATAGAACACCTCTGGAGACTGAAATTACATAATCTGTGCAATAAAAAATTTTAATAAAATGTGTTCTCATTGAATTAAAAGCTAAAATGAATTTGGTAAACAAAAACTCTAACCTAATAGTTTGATTGATGTCCTTATACCATCAAGCATGGTGAGGGCAACATCCTCTATGCTCTTTGCCCTTTATTGGCAAATTGCATGGGGTCAAGTTTACTGGCAATAGAGTTAGTGAAGTGATTATCTAAATCTTCCTCCATAGACTAACAGCAAGAATATGTAAACGTTATCAGCCTAAAGTCATCGGGCAATGTTGCCCCCATTGTTTTGGGCATTCATGCAATTTCACATGACACCACATCTCTGTGGTATTATGATTTTTAAATCATTATAGGCCATGTATTGGTCTTGATTAGGCTATTCAGTAAACAAACACGATTTTTAATCAAGTGCACGATGAGAGTAATGCTGTATTGAAAGCTGAAGTTACTGCCAAACCCTGATGGTCCGTCTGTGATATGTCCATGTGACCTCTCAAAGAACGCCCTGATTGACAATAACAAAAAAGAGAAGAGAGGCCAGAGATTTAGCCCTCCGCCTGCTAAAAAGTAGCCATTTATCGTCAGCCCTCCAGAGCAAATTTTTCTAAGCTTTAGCGAAACAATTCCTGGAGAACTCTGGGCACAGTAATGAGTATGAGTGGATAATTGATGTGAAATTATGTTGAGAGCTAGTCCAAAACATGCTTCACCTCTGTTTTTCTGTATATCGGGCTTCCGCAGACAGATACAGTGCATTAGAAGTATTTGGACTGCAACTCTGTATAAAATGGGTTCAGTTTTTACATGATCTGTGATACGCATCTAGATGTCCAAATGCTAATCCTGAAAGCTTGTTCGTTAACCTCGTGTTCAATGTTTTCCAATGAAATGCGCTGGAGCACCGAGCCATAAAGCAAAATTGTCAGCGTCCAAATATTCACTATCTTTGAATGCAGTGGAATTCATTTTCATATATCACAAATAATACATTGAAATCAATGCATAATCCTAAAAAGTAGATAAAATGTTTATGGAGACAAATTACAAAACATGTTTATTAAAATATGTGGAAATTACCACACCTGTAATAAAACATTTCAGGTCACCATAATGTTTGGGATATCTTAATGTAATGTGAATAAAAGCATTCAAGTTCAGTGGGCCTAACTTTGTAATATATCCTTTGCATCCAATTCAAGCTTGAAATCTGTGACCTTTTGAAATGATCTGACACTGCTGATCTTCTCTGTTGATGCTCTGACAGGCCGTTCTCAGTAATCTTCTGCTCCAGCGAGTGTCGGGGTTGTTGCTGTGGTTTTTGACTGAACACATTTGCAGTTGGAACTTGATTAGGAGATCTTGGCTAATCAAGAACTTTCCAGTCTTTAGTTTTGAATCATGTATCTTTTGCTTCAGCAGTGTGTTTGGAATATTTACCATTTACCTTGCTGTTCGAGGAAGGGACATCCACTGAGTTCGGAAGCATTTGCTTAAACTTGAACAGATGTATTGCAGGGCCGGATCTGGGGGGGGGGTTCCTGGGTTCCGGTAACCCCCCCTGCCCTGACCATGTACCTTCAAAATAAGCAAAAAAAAAAATCCTCACAGGACTACCCAGCCGCACAGGAAAAAAAAAAAAAGTTATCCATACGCGATAGTGGATGCAGTCTCACAGCTGAGTCAACGGGGGGCACCTACGCAGGGGAAATCACTGGTGCTACGCCAGCCTTGAAAGTTACTTCCCTTCGCTTCACCACTTCTGACCACGCACTTTTTCACCAGAAGAACAACATAGCCTATGAGTCGTTTTCAAATTCAAGTTGCGAGTCCGCAAGAACCATGCCAAGGAAAAAACCACAACGAAGACACAATGAACCTTTGCTATATTTCTGTGCTGAAAGACAGGAGGTCAGTGCACATTTTCTTGCATGATCTACTAAAAATCATACTCTCTTTGAACTCAAGGTTTGAAATTTTGTTGTTGATTTTTGATGAGGCTTTTACATTTAGGATATTTTCTCAGTTGCATGGGTGAAGACATATGATCTTAGTGTAGATTTACTATTAAGCTGAATGGCTAGACTACTTGGTTTAAAAGGCATTCCTGTTGGTTATTAGAGACATTTTAAAATGATCTATTTTGGTTGAAATTGGATGTAGAATGCCTGGAAATGGCTCGATTTTTGCCTCAGAAATAGCTAAAATGCTGGATTTTTTGGGGGCTTCGGGCCCCTGGACCCCCACCAGGAAACCCCCCCCCCTCACAACTCATTTGATCCGGCCCTGGTATGCATCAGAATTCTCCCTGCTAGTGCCATCAGCAGTTCACATATGATAGAAGTACACCCTGTTATTACACGCTATGGTTTTACTGAGTGGTTTGAATGAATTATAGCACTGTTAACAAAATGAATTTGTTTTAAAAAGTGACAATGTCTGTAGACTTCCCTGAGGAGGAGCTTTTGAGATGGAATTGTTGCTACACTTATATCGAAAGTGGCAGAATTTGTTATCTTGAGTAGGAAATTTGGCAAGGAAACTTTTTAAGCTCATTGGAAAACCTCTTCTTGCAAATAAACAGTTTGCTATAGCCTTAAGATGACTGGAAGAGATGTTAAGATCAATTCTGCAAATGTTTTTTCTTCCAAGAGCAGGATCCAGACACTGTGCGTGCAGGAATTCTTGAGGGCTTCAGCACTCATTTGTGACCACTGCTCAATACGACATTACTTCCATTTCCCCCCCATCAGGAATACACTTTTACTCATGAGGTGCATAAATTCATAAGTGTTTTTTCACACTGACAACAAATGATCAATTTTAAAGACTTTTGATTGCGATGCATTTAGCAGTTAGATGGGAAACAAAAAGCCACTTGAATATGTTTCATAAATGGAAGGTGCTGCGAGACATACTGTTGTCTAAAAACCAGAAGTCCATGGGTTGAAATCCAGCCTGGACCCACTTCAACATATTCTCATAATGAACCACCCAGACAGTGTTTGTTGCCAGCCTACTGCTGGGACCTACAGGGCTGTCTCTGATGCCACCCACAGGAGTGTTTCCTCAAGTACTGTAACAGTGGCTTTGATTGAATTTAACCCCTATATGGAAATTCCAAATAATGCCAATCCTTGCCTGTTGTGCATGACCCTATTTAAGGCTTTATGACTCAGGATTTGAGTTACAGGGACAGGAAAAATTATTTCAATGGAGCAAGACACTGGTCTAATTTGAAAATTCAATTACGCAATTATTTAAGAATTGCACTTCGGAATTTAGTAGACGCCGGCGTATACTATGCACATAAGGTGTTAATGCATCCTAAAGGATTAGATTAGGGCCCAGAGTTAGGATAAGGCCCTGGTCTTCAAATAATGGTCCAGTAGGTCTGAGAACTGCTGGTTTTCTACCCTCCCTTTACATGGGAGGCCAATCAGAAGCAATAAGTGTCCATTTACTGCCCTGGGATAAAAAAAAAAACCTGGGCTGAATTTGGATTTGAGGTCCAGATTTGACGATGTCTGGGATAAAGCAATCGTTTTTTTTTTTTTTTTTTAGTTGTTTCTGCCTTGGACAATAAGCAGGATTGCGTTGCCCTTTTTATCGACTTATCAAGGGCATTTGACACAGCCAACCATTCACTCATGAAGCAGCTAAGGGCCATTGTTTGAAATTTAACCTCTGAATTGGTTTTAAAATTATTCAACCGGTAGGTGTCAAGTGATTGTGGCTGTTGGCTATCAACCAAACTTTATTTATCTTAGCAAGGGGATCCCACAAGGTTCTATTTTGGGGCCTTTGCTATTTGCACTTTTGATTAATGAATTTGGTGCTAATTTTGTCAATAGTACAATCCATCTATATGCAGATGATACAGTCATCTATTCAGCTGGTCACTCTGCTGAGCCATCTCTTCAAAATTTACCATCAGATTTTCAAATCTTCCAACAGTCTCTTTTAGACCTTGAACTATGTTGTATTATTAAAGTCTGAGAAGACTAAATGCATGCTGTTCTCTCAGAAACCTGCTGCTAGGTTTTATAATGGGAGCATTACTACCACAAGTGGAATACAAATTGAGAGAGTTCCTTGCTACCTGGCCAATTGGGTTGATGACAAACTTAATTTTAGGAAGCACATTGATGAGCTAATTAAGAATTTGAAAGTTAAATTGGCTATGCTTTATGGGAATAAAGCCTGCCTTCCAAGGAGTTGCAGAAGGCAGATTGTTCAGGCAACTATTCTCTCTAGAATAGATTATGGCGACATAATTCATATGCACTCTGCTCCCTCATCCCTGAAGCCGCTTGACGCAGTATACCATGGTGCCTTAAGGCTCATAACAGGAGATGGCTTCAGAACGCATCACTGTGGTCTTTATTTGAAGGTTGGTTGGTCTTCGCTGGCCATAAGAAGGGAGCAACATTGTTGCCTTTTTATATACAAGGCATTATTAGGTAAACTGCCTGGATATATTGCCAGTCTGCTTAATTTTTGAAAGGGGGGGGAGTACCATCTTCCTGCTCTTGACTATTTGGTTTTACGCATCCCGAGGGTTCATACTGAACTGAATAAAACTGCCTTTCGACATTATGCCCCACAGAAATGGAATAGGCTTCAACAGTTTCTATAGTTGGAAAAACTTAATTCATTTGATTATTTTAAATGTCTTTTATTCGCTGCCATGAAGCAGGAATGTACATGTGTACTGTAGTTCTTTTGATTTGTTTTTTTTTTTTTTGTACTTGGATGTTTTACTATGTTTCACAACTGGGCTCTGTTGCAAAAGAGAGCTTCCTCTCAATAGGACACCCAGTATAAATAAATAAAAAGAATAATAAAAAAATCATAATATTCCAAAGACATACAAGCCAAGTTAATCAGATACTTTAAAATGCCCATAGTGAGTGTCAGTGAATGGTGTGTGATCTCTATAATGGATTAGTGAACTGTTGAACTGTTCAGGGCAGTGGCGTGCACAGACATTTTGGGGGGCAGGTGCTCAGTGAAAAATAAGGGCACTTCAGTGTGTTTTCCCACAGACGATGAAGCAATGTGTGGTGGTGGGGTGTTAAATGCTTTTTATATTGTGGAGCGGGGGGGGAGTTTATGCCTCTTATTTTGTGGAGCAGGGAGGGGGGTTTCTACTTCTTATTTTGTTGAGGGGGGGGGTTGCTGTTTCTTATTTCACGCTTTTAATAGTCGAGAATTTATCAATGATCAAGTCAACATGGGCCACATACAGTACACTGTAGAAACAAAAAAACTAACTTTCAGACGGCCACTTGCTTGGTCCAGAGGGCAAAGGCCAGGTGCTATAGCACCACCTAGAGTATATCTGTGCATGCCTATGGTTCAGGGTGTGTTCATGCCTCTCAACCTTTCTAAACAGCAATAGGCTCCAACACTCCCTCTACCCCCCATCACCTTGTGAACAGGACGGTAATGAATGCATTCTCAATAAAATTTAATGTGAGACAAAACCAAATTTTGTTAAAGGTCTATGTATGTTTGTTCATTTCCTCTCTTTCAGTTGGCACGTTCTAGTATTTTTTCCAAATAAAACGAGTGGGAGCTCTTTTAAACAAGTTGCCACAAAATAGGTTTTAAACAACTTTGATTTTGATATCTTACATCATTGAGCAACAATAGCTGCATTTGGCACTCTAAGGGCAAATCTTTAAGCAAGCTTTGTGGTGTGGGCAATGATCTTTCAGGTCTGCTTGCATTGTACCCTTAATTTTAGTCTCAAAAACCAAAGGAAAATAGGTTAGAGTGCTGGACACCAACATCATGATCTTAATTATGAGACCAGGGGGAGCACAGATACAGAGGATTGCATAACAGCTGTGAAACAGAGATTTAGTTGGCATTGCTGTCTTCATTGGACATCAGTGAACATGTGAGGACTGACCTTATAAACAGGTTTAAAAATTAGTTTTGCTGGTTTGTAGTGTTTCATCACAATGTATGGCAGATTTTGCATATGCAGACTGTAAATATTGATACAACAACTTACTGCATGTGTACGAACAGTATAGTCTGTACTGGAAAATGTGTAATTATGCACTGTATTTCACATTACAGCAATCATATTTGTTTACAATTAATTACTGTAATTCATTGCTGTGTTCAAACTAGCTCGGGAGAGTGAAGAGAGTGAAAGAGGCAAGATGTGATGAGAGAGAAATAGAGGATCTTACACGAGTGGGCGTGTTATATGAAAGTTATGAAACGAGTTCAATATATTTTGGGTTTTTTGCAAGCTTTAGCGAGCAACAAACCCAAAATTTACTCAAGGAGTTTCATAACTTTCTCATGACATGACCAAGTATATAAGATTCTGTTTATCACATAACTGAATTGCGTAATTTAATGGATACAAATGTAATTTCTGTTCACGCCAATTGTGTGTTAGCACTGCGCTAACTACATCTTCTGCTTAGTCAGTTTCCGAGTCGCAGACATTCATGGCTGAACGAGCAAAGGTTTGTAAATTCAGTCAAATGAGTGGCTAGCTAATGTTCGCTCACTAGCTAACAAAATAATGTTACATAATTGTTTTGAAAAAGTGTTGCATGTATGCGACCAAACTAAGTAACGTGAACTTAGTTATGTGAGTGATGCGTAACTGGCTTGTTTCCACATGGAGCCAGACCGATTTAACCAATTTTATACTCGGCATGCAGTTTGGCCAAATATAAACAACATGACGTAACACAAAGCATTGTTTTCCCCCACACTCTCAGTCAATGAGAAAAAAGAATCGCAAAAAAGTGATATTACCCAAGGGTAATATCAAAAATATGTAATGAGCTGGGCTATGGGAAGAGTACTGCAGTTACAGGTGTGTGGTAAAATAGAAATATTCATCTGCACAGGTGTAAAACAAATTATATTGACCCTTTCCAGCCAGTGTATTTTTTTAAAGCTGCCAGCCACTGCCTGCATTCATCAATCTTCTGATGCCTATTAAGATCTATGACTGCGCCTCCCTTCCTATTGCAGTACTTATCGTAATATGTCATCAATGGTGGGGGACATATTCCGTCATAATTGACTGAAAATCTTCTCGATGGCAGGGAATGGGTTAAAGTATAGTGTATTTAGATTATTATTCCGGTTTGCTTTTGCTATAGGTCATCATGTTGATGACACAGCTCTTTACGGGCGATGTAGGGGCTCATACAGACCAGTGTCCATGCATTATCGAGGAGTGTTTTTTTTTTATAGTTGCTTTTTTTGCCCATTATGTTATGCTTTGGCCAGTCTTGTATCACAATGCAGGAGTTCAGCACTGATGCAGCCCACTGGGCCATGGATTAGTCTGTCCCTACTCTGTCTGTGAGTGCTGGTGCCATTAGTCCACTCTGTCAGAGACTGTACCTGGATGCCCGCCTTTGCTTTCACAAGAGCTCTTTAACATAGAACAGGTAGACAGACTGGACCCACAAAACGGAGCACAGCGTTACTATGGAAGCATGGCTGAGCTGTTTATCTTACCACTGACCTCCTCATGCCTTTAGCACAAAAGCCCAGGAAGGGTGTTTGTTCTGAGGAAGCGGTATATGCAATTTCCTTTAAATTCAACTGGACTTCACATTTTTTTAAATTACAGTATAGTATTTGTATCATGTAGTGGGCGTAGTAATATTGTAGGTTGAACTTGGGGATCTCTGAGGTAAAAGTTATAAATTAAAATGTTTAAAAATGCTTTAAACTTCACCTTATACTTATTATATGATAGAGTTGTACAATTGCAATATATAAAGGTTTAAAGGAAAGAAAGAAAAAAACTCCCGCACACGGTCTTCTCACTTGCAATTAATTTATTAGTCGACGTTGCAGTCAACAGAGCTTCCTCAAGACAAGTTGTCTTGAGGAAGGTTTGTTGACCCAAACGTCGACTAATAAATTAATTGCAAGTGAGAAGACTATGTGCGGGAGTTTTTTCTTTATTTTAGTCCACAGTTGGCCTTACTCCTACGCACCTGTCTGTCCACCGGTGTGCGAAAGTTTTTTTTTTCTTGCTAATATATAAAGGTTTAAAATCACAAGCCTGGTGTAACCTGGTCAAAAATGCATTTAATGTCAAATTCCACAAGCAGATATTTGGCTTCCTGGACATCCATGATACAGTTCTTTTTTTTTTTAAATTAATAATGGAAAAGAAAGTGTTATAGGTTCCCATGTTTCAATATAGCTTCCTAAGTTTTTATGTCTTACTGTTGCATTCAGTGTTCTTTTCATGTTACAGGTAATTTTATGCACTTTTCTACACAGCAATCACAATTTTGCATTTGCTCAAATTTTATTGTAAAGCATGTTAGCGATGGTAAATGAATGGAGCGGATTAACGATCATTAAGTCAATGCACACAATTAATCTTGACCCCATTGTTCAACAAGACAGGCATGCAAATTACATTACATTACATTAATTTTGCAGACGCTTTTATCCAGAACGACTTACAGTAAGTACATACAGTAAGGTCACGGACACTGAAGTCCAACAGACTGGACAAGGTACAACTCACATCAAGCATTAGTCATCTGCAGTCATGAACATGTAGAGCAAAGACAATACAGAAGGCAGTAGCACACAGGAAAAAGAAACAAAGCAAGTGGAGACAAACAGTAAAGGTTTTTTTTTAAGTAATAAAAGCAGGGGAGGGGGGCGTTCAGGTCAGAAACTGTCTAAACAAGTGAGATATTCCAAGAAAACAATTCAACTCAAAACATAATTTACTGATAAATAAAATAGCTGCATTTTAACATCATTCCCACCATCTTCTTAAGCAGTGGTTCCTTAACCTGATCCTGGACCCCCCCCCCCCCACCTGTGTATACTGGTTTTTGTTCCAACCACACTGGATTTTAATAAACAGTTTATTTGACTTAATTAGGTATATTTTGTGTTTAGAGCAGCTATTTATCCTCTTAAGCCACACATTTGACTGAAATTTCCATGCATGCCATAAAGATTAACATACTATATCCACACTGTGGTATATTAAAAATAACCACAGAATAATGGGGGAAAAATAGCAGACAAAATTAAATCAATAGGTTCCTCATTGGTGAAATCAATGACTTGATTGAGAAAACTAACAATTTATTATGCAAGCTAATAATAAAATCAAAACAATTTTTTGTCATGTTTATGTTATTAAGTTAAAGCAAATTATTTGCCATGTACTCAAACTTTTTGAGCTCATTGATTTTCTCAATGCCTAATTTCATCTATTTAAATATGTTGTTACCTGATGTTACTTGCAAAAGAGAACGATAAACAATATGTTTGGGGTCCTCACAGCATGCATGGATATTTCTGTCAAATTTAGCTCAAGAGGGTGAATAACTAATCTAAGCATAAATATGCCTAATTAAGAGAAATAAACAGTTTGTTAAAATCCTACAGTTTCAGTTGTGGTTTGAAAAAAAAAAATAGCACACACACAAGCGAACCTCAGGAATGACTTAAGGCATCACTGTTCTAGAACAAGAGTATGTGTGTGTGTGTGTGTGTGTGTGGTTCTAGGTTCCACCTTAATTCACTTGGAGAAATGCAGGGAGTACTATCCCATTCTGAGCATTGCTACCAGAGTAAAGCAGTTGGTGTAAACAGTAAAACAGGTTGACATTTGTGTGGTGTTCTGTTAAGTTACAGCGTCTGCAGTCTGCATAACTTGTTGTTTTCACTATTTAAACTCCTGTAACAAAGAGAGGCCATGCCCCTGCTTTCACTGGGCTCTGAGTCACTGCCTCCACTCCAGTGAAGTGCACATCGTCATGTTCTTCACAGGTGAATAATGCCATCCCAACAGACAATCAGGACGGGTGTAAGAGGTCAGAGGTCAAAGGTTGCAGACCTGGTCTGGCTAAATTAGGGATGGGAACCAGGAGGAAGCTCACCCTGGGACAGCCTGTGCTTCAGTGCCTGATGGGTGGGGTGGAGTGGTGGGATCCGCCAGCCAGACGACAAGGCCCCGACTGCATACTCACCCATTTCTCTTTCTCTCCCTCTCACTTTCACGTGCTCTCTTCTCTCTCTCTCGCACTCTTGGACCCAAGCCGTTTATCCTACAGACATTAATTTATGGTACATTAAGCCAGTGGGCCCGGATCTCTAGTTAATGATGGATGGAAGTATAGGAACAAGTCACGGCGCTGAAGCATTGGTAAACTCTAAAGAAGCAACTTCATTAGTCTACAATCTCACATCCATATTGTATGCAGTCGTATTATGTCATCTCTATGTGGGCAGTATGAGTGCCTTAATTGTGTCTGTCAATAAAGCTCTTTGAAGGAGTGGAGAGAAGTATGTTGATCCAGACTGGAAACACTAGCTAGGAGATGGATTTACTGATAGCATGAGGATAGGTCACAGATTCATGAAATAACTCGGCTCCAATAAAGCCTGGAAAAAGAAACAGAGTTCATGTGGATTGTGCAACATGGCGTCTTGCAATAAGGGAACTTACTGCACTAGACATGAGTGTTTGATAACGCCCTGCGACGGACTGCAGGCTTCATATTGGCATCAGTGTAAAGGCCATTTTGGTTGTGACGGCTTTACACGGCGCACTGAAGGACGCTTGGTTGCATTTGATCTCAGCTCGGACAATTTCTCACGAGTGGTGCGTCATTCCCTGCGCTTTTTCCCGATGCGCACAGGTTGAACCCATTCAAACTTGGCGTCCGTGATACAGTCTTTGAACAAAGCAAAGCTGAATTGCTGCATCAACAGAGAACTCCTACCTTTTGTGCCTCCCTTCTTCCACTGTTTCATGTCCCTGGCTCGAGTTACTGTCTATGATGAAACCAATTTTCTCAAGTTTCTCTCACAGACTGATAGACGTCCAAGATGAGAAATCTATTACGTTTCGAGAGTTTAAGTGTTTATACGGTTGACTGAACGAATCGTAACGCACAGCTCTAAAAGTGAGGCTGCGAAATCAATTTGCCTGAGCTGTCAGCGCAGTGAACTGCCACTTGGCCTCAAAGTTTGATAATGACAAATCATGGAATTTTTGAGACTCATCTCAGAAAAGTTTACCCTGCAAGAGCCAGCCAAGAGCTCTGAAATTACAGTCATTCTTTTTCCCGCACTGATGAGGTTTGGTCTGCAATACGAGCCAAGCCTTCTTCCTGCTTTTCTTTATTTACAGGGATGCATTTTGGAAACTTACTCGCATTTCAACTTGTTTAATTTCAAGCAAAGACAGATGCAACAACAAGTCAGTAAAGGCCTTTGTTTTCGCGGAAATTATTCAAATCAAATTTTTTAGCCTACCTGTTCATTTGTTCATAACCGCGTTTCAAATTCTCCTTTTAATAATATGGATACATTGCGTTCGATGTTGGTTGAAAACTAATCAACTATGGCGCATTTGTTTTTTTGTATTTATATTAAAAATAAGGCCTATTTATCATTCGGCCATATCTGACCTGCTCAACTATCATGAGAGGGAATACTAATGAGAATGATGAATTCAAATGAGATTGCCCCATTATGCATAAATTTGACAATAAAATATGATAATTACATAATTTGCATCTGCCTGTTTGTTCTTCAATGATATTCAATGGTACCAAACACTATCTGACGCAAATTTGCCATCGTCTCTCATTTTCAGCCTTTTGGTTGTAAAATGCGCATGGCAGACAGTTGTGTTTGAAGAGAATACAGATTATGAATCATAATTTTTAATTTAATTGAAAATGCTTGACAAAATCATTAACATGATGGTTTTATTTTGCACCGTTATCAGTATCTGCACCATTAAAGATCACTATGTTTAGTTATTATTATGTAACAATTTTGGATACATAATACTTACTGCAGCAGACGAAAAATCAAAAATAAAGCATCGCAGAATTGCAGGAAACACAACTAAACACTATAAATGCGCATTTTGCCCAGCAGAACTCCGTATAGGGCATTGCTTGACTTACTGATACAAACCACGTTTTGATTAAATATAGAAAATCAACAGCATTTATTTTACCAGTTCTGTTCTTTTCAATTATCACCATTTATTAATCTGACCAATGTCATAAGTATATTAACTAATGATACTGATGAGAAATATTGAAATATGATCCTCACACTAACCACGACAATACTACCAGTCTTGTAAGAATATTAACTTTTGATGTTACCAATGTTTGAAAAATATTAACTACTGATGTTACCCTTGTCATGAGGATATGACCCATTAGCATTACTGTTGCCATATGGACACATCTGGTTGAACTAAAGCTTAAAATGTCTTCAATTTTTTTTTTTACATTGTCCTCTCATATGCATGTCCTCAAAACATGTGATTTGTAAGGGCATGAGCACTTGGTCCTTGGAATATTAAAAAGGTTACTCATTGAACACCTGATCCACCTCTTTGTTGCTAATATCTTTTTTGTGCTTGCAATGATGAATACAAATGATGGCTCCCCATCAACCATGCAGAGGTTTTATTGAGCATCATTTTTAATCTAGCCTATCTTTCATTGTCAAAATATTCAATCTCTCTCTCTCTCTCTCTCTCTCTCAGCATCAATAAAATAGTTGGTTTTATACAAGAGGAAAAAAGTAGTTAACAAGTAAGATAGTGATACCTGCAAGTATGAGGTCAGTTGGTCTGCTCTGTAAGCATGGGTTTGAATATTTGACTGGCTGAAAAGGCTTAATAAAATAATTCTACTAATTCACTATACGGCCATGCAATATGAAATAATATAAAAAAATAAATAAACTAATAAAAAAAGCAATTACTCCGTGTAAAATATTTTGGGGTTCACATTATTTTCTATTTACATTGGCTGGTTATTAATGTGCTCATTCATTCATTCCCCTTGTCACTAGAAATTTTTTTGGCACTCACGCCTCATTTGGGTAGGTAACATCAGATTGAGCTTGGCACTTAAGGGGTTAAGAAACAAGTCAAGTACCAGAGAAGCCTTCCGATTGGATATTTTTTGTTCTGGACCTCCGTCTACTTCCTGGGTGTGACAGCATTCTATTGTCCTGTAAAGGGACACACAGTACTGGTGAGGTCACCGTGCATGAACAGAACCAAGTAAATTCATAACAAACCGTTGGCCTTCATGAATTCAAATGACTGAAAATTTTTATTTTCCATGAGAAACACAAACCTTTCCAGATTGATCCCGTTCCTCATCACAAAATCCTGTAGTATGATGCATATATGGTAGAGAACTTGCCATACAGGTGAAAACGATAACAAAGGTGATACGAAGAGTCGTGATCTATTGGATGCATTAGTAAACTTTCACCCTATATGAAATATTCGGACAAATTTAGTTTCCATTGAGAACGATTTGTATTCTTGAGAACTATGGTGTATTTACTTAAGCGTTTGCCGAGCTACACGCCTTTAATAGCCTAACTTTTAACATGAACATGCATTTAACATGAATTCATCATATTTCTGTCCATTTCATTTATTTATTTATTTATTTATTTTAAAGGACCTGATGTGACTTTGTTCGCTATCAAAGCACGCACTACACAAAGCAGCAAAACTTGTGAGTGAAATTATTTCATTGCACTGGAGAGGATCCAGTCTCTGTTGTCAGGTTTTATTGTTCCGAAGTGGTTTCAGTCATATTCCACGTTACTGTTCATTAAATAATGGCAGAGTGTATTTGTTCCAAGCCGCTCATGTTACCGATTAAAGTACAGCAGCTATCTTTATTACCGAGCTGTGTAATTATGTTGCCAGCTCTATGTCCTGAAATATCGCTTGATGCCAGGCTTATAAGTGCAAAAGCCAGAACAGTCAACCACAGGCCTCATTGAAATTCAGCAATTTTCTGACCTTCATTGTGCAGTCACGAAACATTTTCATGGCAAGCTTTTCTCACATCGACATGTTCAGAGTGAAACAAAGTCCAGCCAAAGTTTTGGGGCTCTCAGCTCCGCACCTGCATGGCTTCGAGTAGGCCTAAATATTAGCGAATGTCACGAGGCACCGACAGCCCATCGGCCGCGATTACTTTACAGCGAATGTCTGCTCATTTGAGGTAAACAAATGAGAGAAGGGCAATTTTATATTCAGAACAGGACCGATTTCAAAATACACCCACCCCAAGCAAATTACATGGCGGGAATTATTGGAAATTATGCCCAGCTTTTGATTGGCACCTCAGATTTTTAGAAAATGCTATTAGCACGATCCGACGTCCGGTGTTCCTTAAACTCTGACATAATTCCATGAGTCCATCAGGGATCGCATTTACCCAACGTGAGTTATTTTAACACAAAACATATTACAAGCTGTGATGGAATAGGACATGCAATTACTTAAATGCGGGCTATCAAGAATTGCTGTAAAGTAGCTTCAGCTAGCATGATGGTCTTATTGCCATAATGGAATCCAGCTTGCACATGGGAATAATAGCCTATAGAAATATGCATGTTTCATTTAATACTGATTTTTCTCAATAATGTTTGCAGCCACGTAAGGCATGGTCTGAGAGTTTCACACATAACTAGCCCTGAAAACATATAATTGTGTCAAAGTGCATCTTCTCAAAGGCCATTGAGAAATATGGAGATGTTGCTACCTGCAGTATACCAGCAATGTATATTGGAAACAAACACACCTCATGGAACTGCGACGCAGTAATGATTTTCTATCATCAGTTTTGCTAATTGCGCAGAAATGATATTGCAGCACTTTTTTTTTTGTCTTGAAACAGAAGGAAATTTTTAATAAAATCAGTAAATTCTCTTTTTCATACCTCCGTCCACAAAAACAATCAGCGGGTTGTGCTTTGAAATTTATTGCTGGTTGATAAGAAACCAAAACTATTTGGCTGATAGATTGGAAACGGAAGAGATGTGTATATCTAGTTTCTACATTTGGTTTTCATGTATTTCTGTTCGTTATGGTGCTTCTTGAAATTATGGGAAAATTATATAATAAAGTATGTTTCATTTTGAGTCAAATCCATAGCCAATTACACAAATAACAGATCCAGTGCTTTTAATGATCAGACGTCCTTGCAGCGAGCAGTAGGGTAGTGACTGTCATCATTTGTAATTGGTGTGATCTTAATAGTGCAGTAACTGGATACTGGTCTGTCTTGACACTGCTACAATTGGCACATTAAATTACCAAATAGTATTTGCTTAAGTACTTATTCCAATATACTCGGGAGAATTGAGGGGTTTAAGGAATATATACTGCTGTCAGGATTTTTCCAAAGGCGCTTTGTCAAATATTTACAAAAAAATATTACGCTTGGCTCATGACCCCCATTTAATCCCCAAACATTGCAAGGATATTATAAGGGATGATTGTTGTCTCGTTTAAAATGTAAGTACATACCAAAGCACTTAACAAACATGTACTGAAACTCTAGCAAAATTTGTAAATAAATGTGTCAAAGTTAAAGAGAATCTTTTACCATTCCGCAGTGAAAGTGCAAGGACACTTAATAAGACTTTTCTTTTTATATTCTAGTCATGTTATATTCCTGGAGCATTTTTTCCATTTCCACGATTTCCGTTTTATTTTTCCGTTTTGCAAGGTAAGCATTACACATGGTTGAATGTGAAATATTTAAGTATGAAAATATAGATTCACTCTCAGCCATTGAGCTCATTGGAAATTAAGCAATTGGATGAATAATACGCGCTGTTCTAGCATTGGCCATAGCCTATATATGTTACAGTCAGATTGCGAAACCAGTCATTTCGTGAAATGACTAAAAATTTTTAGTCGTTTCGTGAAACAACTGTAGTTTAGCCCTAGCCATATCATGAAATGACTGAAATTTTAAGTCATCTCATGAAATGACGGATTTCACAATCTGACTGTAACTTAGGCTATAGGCTACAGATCTGACGACTCGCATTTCCAGTCGAATTGATTGGTTGATCGGTGAACGGCAAAGGACAGTCGCTCAAGTATTTAGGTTTCGCCATTACACGACTTCCTGAATAATATGAAATGAAGACATACAAGGCCTGGTTTCATGCCGAGTGCTTCTAAATCACGCCTTATGAAGTAAGAAATCCTGTTCCTGGTTTATTAAGCATCGTTTTGGATTTACTGAAGTAAACACAAGAAAGCATGGCTATACAGACTGAAAAAAAACCAGCGAAAATTTGCTCCCATTTTTTAAAATCAGAAACCTACCACTCGTTCAAGAAAAAAAGACCGAAGACCGTGATAAGTATACAATTGTTCACCGATATTTTGGAGTCGCTCAGATGGAATCACTCAAATCCTCGGTTTTTTTTTTTTTAAAGCACTCATTATATGCAGAATTGTAGACATAGGCCAGCAGAGCACCTTTTTTTCTTTACACCCAGCTTAATCTTTGAGAAGCATTTAAGTTTAGATGAGAAAAGGCAAGAACCCTGTACCTTTCAGTTAGTTTGAGCCGTCTATGGTCATGCTGCTTACGGATTTGTTTTCCGTGTTTGTGAGCAAGAAAAGTTAGTTGAATACCTCTCCAACTACATATTAAAACTATTTTAACACTTATGGCAGTAACAATAACTACAGGAATAATAATAATAACAATAGCAATAATAATAATAACAACAACAACAACAACAACAGCATCAGTTTCTGGCGGGTAAAAACATGAATAAAATCATCTTGCCTATATGCAAAACCTAGTCTATGTTCATTTTAGTTACCTATTCTGCATTATAACATAATATAAGCCGTAAATATACAATTATAATTGTTGCTTGATTTTTCAAAATAGCTGATAACTTGTTTCATTTTAGTCGCCTACCTTCGGGTTAAACTGTGAAAAGTAAAATGCGTCCACTTTTCCGATATGAAGATTTTTGTTTTAATCGCGATATCCTTTAGATAAAATGACAGAAATCAAAGCCCTTTTGCAACTCTGGAGCCCTTGACTCACAAAGATATTTTTATCCAAAATTGTCATATTTTGAAAGATTGAATCCTCAATATTCTCGATACACTGAATGTTGAGTTCAGGCAGGATAATTCCCTTCAAAATTTATAACATTATATCTTGTTTTGGAAACCAAGTCTTTATACTGATGGGGCGTTTTAATGTAGCAAAATTTATTATCGATTATAAATCTATAATCCAGCACGTTCGAAATCAGAGATAAAAAATTACTGTGAAAAATTGCCGAAACCTAGAACATATATATTTTTTTGTACTCCAAAGGCATCATGGTTTGTAAACACTTTGTGCAGGTGTGTTCCACAGCTAGGCTATAGCAACAGGCTACTACCATTTTGGGGATTACAGACTTACCTTCTGGCAATAATCCATCCACCCTCTAAAGTTACAGTTAAGTGACGAGTGGCCCAATATGCCTATAAATAATATAAATCGAACATTAATGAGTATCATAAAAAAAAACACAACGATCCGACTTTAAGTGATTTACCGACTTGTGATTTCTTAATTCCCTCCATAGCTTATATCCCTCCATTTTGTCACCCTTGTCCCGCGCTCCTCTGGTTATTTAAAAATACCATAGACTTTGCACAGGCTCCTAGCCAGCATCTCCTTCTGTATCTTCCATTATTTGTAACCTATTAGCATCATTTCGTTCATTAAGTAACATTAATTATGGATGAATAAAAAACTTGTGCGGAGGAAAATGGCCTCAGAGAGGCTGATCCCAAAACTCGCTGCTTTCGGGGTGACCTCTCACCCCGTCGATGGAAGGTAGCAATGTGCAGTTTCAAGTATAGTGCAAAAAGACGCCTGCACCTGGACCATTTCATCTTGAGCACACCAGCCAAGGAGAAAGAAAGACCATCTTGGGTTCAGGAGCTGGGGAATGCGGGCGCCAACTGTCGAACCAATCCAACGAATTCTTCAATAACAAATGCTTCTAACGAAATAATGACATTTGCAAGCCTCAAAATGAATACAATTCCTAAGGATGATAATAATAATAATAATAAATAATAACGACAACTACAGCTGCAACAACTTCATTTTAGGTGGGACGTCATTTAAACAGCCCGCTTAAATATTAACAATTTAGCAAGTTAGGATTTAACCCAACTATGAGCTTGAGGAGTGACGAAATTATATGCGATGGTCTGCTTTCACAGTGAAATCTATATTGGCTATTGGTTAGTGCTTCATAATTACACGTATTAATCCTCGAATTTACCCCGCGATCCTGTATTCTTACCCAAATAGGTCTTAGTAACAAACATTTTTCCTCCCATCAAGTGTTTTTCGCGCTAGCATTGTGAACAAATCGTGACGTAGCCTTATATGTATAAGACGGACATCATTACCACATAAAATGAACTATTTTGAAGTTTTTTTGTTAAAGAAAGACCATTATCAAGATAAGTGGACAAACCAACGGAGCGCAAGCTGAATTTTCAAATTTTAAGTTGATTGCGATAATGGCATACTTCAACCGACAAAGCTATCTCCCTGCGAATGAAAATAGGTTGCTATTGGAATTCCGCCATTCGTCCAGGTAGAGCGAATATCCCTGCGGCGCTTCAGTCAATAGCAGATTACTTAAAGCGCCATAGAAATTGTTTAACATGTGCTGTATGCACAATAAATAGGGCCACATTGGGCCACTGAACTATTTTCTTTTAGAGGACTACGAAGCTTATCACTGAACATGGACGAACGATTTTATCCAAGTATTGAAAGCAACCATGTCAAAATGTTTCTTGTAGTAGCCTAATCTAAATGATTTTGGCACACTTGTTTCTCCGTTCCATTTGGAACAAATGCATTTCTTTCCCACTTACAGATCTCTGTGCAAGTCAGACAAAATTTTAGAATTCATGATTTGTTTTCTCCCGGGGAAAAATTAAATTTCGCACAAATGTGTGTACTTCACTGAACAAAATCAATCACATCCTTGATACACAAGAACACCAGAGATATGAGTAGACATTACTGGATTAGGTCAATACATCCTTTTCATATTCATAAAGTTTTAAGATTTAAGATTTAATAAGATTTAAATCTTAAGATTTAAGATTTTAATATAGAAAATACAGTGGCCCAAGCAGTAAGCATGTGATATTAAGACTCTTGCATTCCTAAGGTTATTGGTAATGCGCGCGCACACACACACGCGCGCGCGCGCGCGCGCGCGCCATTTGCATTGCCTTTAAGAATTGATAAACGTTTGAGATTTTTTGAGTTAACTTACTGGATTGAAATATCAATTTATCTGCTTTATAAAAGGTTAGATGCCCACCCCTGCAATGCTGAATGAAAGCACTCGTTAAAATGGAGCCAGAAAATGTGGACTGCATGATACCTCCAAACACTGAAGCGCAAATAGCTCTAAAGGAGAAGGTTTTGCATTTTAATTACAGTTGTCGCCAAAACAAGAATTTATAGGCCTATACACTAAATGCTGAAGACATCCCTTCAACCACCACTTTCTGCCGAATTTCGGTTCCCATCTGGTTTCTTCGCCAACATGCCTGTGGGAAGTTAAAATTGGCAATTTGGATCATTTTAGTTTACAAGGACTACCTTAAAGCTAACAAACGACCTCATTTGTTTCACTTACAGCTTTGGTGAGCGAGTGAGGTGCCGGTTCAGGACCTCGGCTCTTAATGCAAGCGCGCTAGCCCTCCACTGACCTCTCCAGATCGCTCTCCTCTTATAGAACCAGCAATGCCGGTCTGCATCAAGTACTCTATTGACCGCAGATTTGTTCGTCCAACAGGGCGTCTTTTCAATCTCAACCTCAAACGACTGGCTTGGCATTCAGTGGTAAAGAAATTAAGTTAGCGCTACAGTCTTGGCCTAATGCATCGAAAAAATGTTCTTTGTTACTACTGCTGAGGATTAAGGGCATGCTGCAATTTTAGTGACCTAATTGTACCGACTGTCTGACAACCAAAAGCTAGATTTGCTTCATATTAAAAAAAAGATTAAGTATTTTTCGTTTTGAGACAACATTTAAATAATCCTCTCAGCTATAGGCTACATTTTGATTGACTGAAATATAAAATACCACCAAAGAACAAACCGTAGTATGCTATTGATTTTGTTGCCCATCTTTGACATGTTGCCTGTTCACTCATAGAGCCAATGAGACAATGAAACGAATTTGAAATAATTACCTTTAAGTAACTAAGCTAGGCCATTGATAATACATTACTCTGAATTAGTTGGATGACAGAATTGCTTCTGCAATTGAGACCCAGTCAAAACGAGGTACGTACATCATAAAGGGGAAATAAATGAGAGCAAAATCAGAGAAGATCTCCCAACATGGGAAAAGGCGTTCATTGATGCCGTTTGGGGGGTGAAATCCTGTAAATTTGAGGAAACGTAGAGCTATGAGCGAGCTCTAAAAATGATACAGCTCGGCACAACTGTTTAAAGTAACTTCTAAAAAATAAATTCTTAGATCTTAGATTTTGGACCATTTCAATTGGTCAAATTAATTTGCGGTTACTGAACTCAGTTGTGTAGAACTGTTTGACTTTTTAGAGTGAGAAAGTGAGCCGTTACGGCCGTATGAAAGGTGCCAATGCAACGGAAAGCTGTTTAAGTTTTGTCGGCAAAACATTTCAAGGCCAAGAACCGTGGTGTATTAATTTTTACGACTAGGCCCACTATGAAAATAATTGCATGCAGGAATAAATTGGTAATTTCCCAAGAGCAACATGCACTGATGATACAACTTCTTTGGTTCAAAAAGTATCTAATCAGACGGAGTAGAGCGCAAATTTGTGATAAAGAAACGGCCATTTAGTGAAACCCGGTTGAATTGAGAAATAGGCAAATCCGCGATTAGCTTCATAATTCTTGAGACATTCTTTTTGAGTGGGCAGTCAATACAATTTAATTGTTGTGTTAATAACTTGTTTCATGTGGGTCATGGGTCAAGTATAACGAAATATTAAGTTTTGCAGCATTTGCACAATGTTGTATAGGCCCCTATAGGATTCAAGTTTTGGTTTATTGAGTTATGTGGCTTGAGAATGAATTATGTAATACACCAACAATATAGGCGTACAGACAACTGTCAATAAACAAGAATAACAATAATTTTTGGAAAATATTCAAACGGGACTACGGTCGCATATTTTCAATGGTGAAATTAAGTAGGCTTATTTTTTTCAGCCGTCATGTCTCATATGAAACTTAACTGACGAGTTATCATTTGGCCAATTATTATTACTTCCTCATTCTTTGTTTAGTCTACATTTAATGCAGAGTTCTTAAGTTTATAGAAGTTTATAGCTCAGTTTGAACAAACACCTAAGCCAATTCTTATTTTTACGCAGTATGGCTGGTCGTGCTATAGTTCTGATTTTGATTAAGCATTACCAGCGTAATTTACCTGAAGATGTAAAATAATAATAATAATAATAATAATAATAATAATAAAATGGCACCGATACTGACCTTCATCGAAACCACACGTACTGTCAGATTCCTTCGCCAGGTAGCCTACTTCCCATCGCATTATTTTGGAGAAAAAAAAATAGCCTACAGGATGACAAGTCAGTGTTTTTTTCAGTTCAGAGTATATATTTTCCGTACAATTAGAGGACTGGAAGGCAATTCTGAAACCTGAGGTAGATCATGGACATCCTGCATTTACAATCACATTTAATGTTTGTAATCGTGGTCGGCTTCCTCTGTGGTCCTCGGGTACGCTCTCTGACTTAATAACCTACCGGGTTGAGAGGTTCGCTCCATTTGCATACAGAAACAAATTGGACGGTGCAGACCTGCGGTCTACTTTTTTAATCAACCGAACTGACAACAACGGCCGATGGACCGATACAGGTCATCCACATATATTCCTAATGCAATCAACCTTGGGAATATGTCATGCAACTTCAATTAAGTAATGCAAGGAGAAGCAGAAACACCCCGACCCATAATCAGTCTGTGGAGAAAAGATTATTTCTTTTGGAGGCTTGTTGATTCCGACAGGTCGAGCAGTAACAAAGTATGTCAAAGGTATATACCAAGAGAATATGCCAAGAGGTAAATTAGCACAATGTGCCATCGAAAGTCGAAAGGGGGGGAAAAAAACATATCAGTTGGATTGTGGGAGCTGACATGAACAAACAGCAGTTCCCCAAGAGCTGGATGCGAGCATACATCTTTGAAGCTCATCGAAAAAAACAAAGCAGACCAAAAGCTTGTCCCAGTCGGTATATTTAAGCGCTACATAGGGAGAGTACCGAGAGATTTGTAATACAGATAGTGGCAGGACAGAGGTAAGCTCGTGTCTATTTGGTAATAGACTGACCTATTGCAAAAGATCAAACATTTTCATAATTTGTTCATTGTATAATACCACAAGCATTATTGTATAAACCGACCGCATACAGCGATAACCAGTACAATCTCTATAGTCAGCAAAAGTTCTCGACTGTTAATCTCTCCCAGAGCAAAAACCGAAAACCGCAGGTTCGCCTCTTCAGTAAAAGACATTGTGAACAATGTCAGAAATTGGCACATTTCTACAGTAGGCGGCAATTTCACGCACGCTGAATTCAAACTTTGACTTAAATCACAGTAATGGCATAATTATCATTACAATCAAACAAATTTAGATCAATAGCTAAAAAATAAGGCAAGAAATAATAATAATAATAAAATAATAATAATAATAATAATAATAAACATCGCCACCACCATCCTATGCATTTAATGTTTGATAAATTTTAATCGGCTGCGTTTTACAAGGAGAAGGCACTCTTGCGTATAATCCTCCAGCGATTTAATAAAATTGCATAAACCGACTTTGTGCAAACTATGTCCTGCATTAAATCAATGTAGAAACTGATCCTCATCACACCCAGATTAAGTTTTACAAAAGAAAGAATAAAGCTAATACATAAAAGTCGGCGCGTAAAACGGACTCAAAGATTGGGCAATGGATTCAATACGAATTATAATTGTCACAAAGTGCACCATTTCAAAACTAAAACAACAAACAAACAAACAAACAAAAACAGTTGGTGGATCCAGTAATGTAAGAATTGATAAGTTTTAGTTAGGATATTTCAACCATAAAATTATTACATTCGACCATCTCCTTTTAACTGCTTATGTTTTTTTTTTTTCCACCCCCAAAATGACACCACAATGTAGGATAAACGGCACTCCCGTACGAGTTTGGCCAATACATTTGCACGTTTTCTTAATTTCATGAAGGTTTAATATCCAAACATTTGTTTTCTAGACCCCCAAATTAGAATGATACTGCAGATACAATAAACCGCAGAGTATTCTGAAGTATGAAAAAACGCGGCATTTTTCAAAAGAAATTGCCTTTGTAGTCATGACGAATGAATGGTATAGTACTTTATCAATTTTATGTTTTAAAATGAACACCCGAATGGGGCGGTCCTGTAGGATTCCACAGATACCAGAAATGATGCCAGAAACGGAACGGTCATCATATTATAGCAAGGTTCTAATTTCTTTTTCACCTCGTGATTGACACCTTATTTTGAAAAGCGCTCCTTTTGGAGCAAATGCACATGACACAAAGGCTGGAGTCCCCTTATCTGCCTCCTCCTCATAGTGCTTAAACTTTGTCTAAAAAGGGGAATATTCCCCGCTAGCTTTGGGAGCAGAGTGCGCAACAACACATTAAGCACAATTTAAAGAATAAATTAGTCCTCTGATCGAAACCTCAAATCAAATTTTCTTACGCATTTTAACTTCATATCGAACAAAACTGAAAGCCAACATTAAATGAGTAAATTTGGTTAATCAAACATTTTCTTTGGCACCGCATCTTATCTTAATATGTAAGTAAAAACACTCCTCAATTATCCTGGTAAAATGTCAATGGCTATTGTTGGCTCGTTTAGGATGTTGCTCCGCCCCTTGTGTTTTGTCGTAAACCTGGCGTCTGGCTACAATAAACTCGAGGTAAGAGCGTCCAGGGCTCGCCTCCTATTCCAAGGCGCTCAATCGGAACGCGACCACGCGCACTCTCCTACGTAGACATCCGCCAGGAGAGGCTTATACCAGACCACAGGCTGCGACGCGCTCCACAAAATATACCTGCGGTCTGAACAATGTCCTTGAGCCCAAAGCACACTACGCCTTTCTCCGTGACAGATATTTTGAGCCCAATTGAGGAGGCATACAAGAAGTTTGGTGGCATGGAAAGCACAGGTAGCCTAACCTCTCCGCTTGGAGCTTACCGGCAACCGCAGGTTTCTCAAACGAGCATGCAGCAACACTCCGTGGGCCACAACGCAGCGGTGGCAACCACCTACCACATGCCACACGGCGTTTCACAGTTCTCGCACAGTGCCATGGGGGGATATTGCAATGGAAGCATTGGCAACATGGGTGAACTGCCATCTTACCAGGAAACCATGAGGAACAGCGCAGCAGCAACGGGCTGGTACGGCACGAACCCCGACCCAAGATATTCAACAAGTAAGTCATAAATTGGAATTTTCTTTCCTTTTTATGTGATTAAAATCAACTCGATGAACGTTTTCACCTTGCAAATAAATCAATTGTTACGTTGTATTTCAAAAAGTAAGATTCTATTATGAATTAATTCTGGTAACTGCATTTGCACTTGGCTTGTTGTAACTGAGCAAGCCGGTTATAGCCTAGTTCTTAAATATTAAAGCCATTTTTTGCATTCATGGATAATCATATTTTAATCTGCACCAGGGAGGGAGCCATTTATATTGTATTATGATAAACGTGTAGCCTACCCAATTTAAAAACAAATGAAAAATTACACACTAATATGACAGAAGTCGACACAACAAGCAGTTGCATTGACCATTATTTATTACGTTTGTGAATGCATTTTAAGTTTCCAGATTCATGGGAACATCAACCGGAATGAACATGACAGGAATGAGTACACTGACAGGAATGGACGCCACCAAATCCATGGTAACACTACACGCGGCGCCTCGGAGAAAACGAAGAGTCCTCTTCTCACAGGCCCAGGTTTACGAGCTCGAGAGGAGATTTAAACAACAGAAATATCTCTCTGCGCCGGAGAGGGAGCACTTGGCCAGTATGATTCACCTCACCCCTACTCAAGTCAAGATCTGGTTCCAGAACCACAGATACAAAATGAAGCGGCAGGCCAAGGACAAAGCTACCCAGCAGCTACAACAGGATAACAGCAACATGTGCCAGCAGCAACAGTCGCCGAGGCGGGTGGCCGTTCCGGTTTTGGTTAAGGACGGTAAACCTTGTCAAAACGGCTCCAGTACACCGACGCCTCCGCAGCAACATTCCCATCTTCATCACCAGCAACAAAACGGTTCTGGGGGAGTGATTCCAGCTGGTAGCAATGCGATTAACCAACATCAAAACCAACAAGTAAATACTTTAACCCAGACCCAAGAAGAGGAGGAAATGTCACCTAGCCCCCCTTCCTTACACAGCCAGATGAGCGGCATGGCACACCTCGACGCATCGGTCATAGATTACACCGGTAATATGGTCAACGCAAACCTGCTTTATAGCAGGGCTTGGTAGAGCGGATTACTCTTTTCCTCTGAATGTGGAGATACAGTGCTGAAAGAACAGACAGAATTCGTGCTAAACATCCGGGAAGACTATTCATGGATCATCATGCAGGACTGCAGAATAAAAACACTTTACACGGTTGCCATTTAAGCAAAAGTAATGGTTACCAAGCGTGTTCAAATTTTGGACTTTCCTATTGTGTGATAACGGTTCAAAAGGGATAATGCTGCTCCACATTTCATGGGAATTCTGGGGGTGGCGGGTGAGGTATATACCCATCTGAATTATCACTGTATCACAATATTCTACCTGATTTTATTATTGTTGAATAAGTTAACTGTAGTTTAATGAAAGCTTAAACTGTATATTTGGTTGACACCCGAGGCCGAATTTACTTGTATTATAAGCTTCGTATACATTCAAAGGGGGGTTATTTTGTAAGTCAATGGGCATATGACGATTAAGCACATACAAATTTAACATTAACAATAAATTGCTTGAAGCGCCAGCCATTTCTGAGCAATGAATTGTATGATCGAGAAGGATAACATTTTCCATATGACAACAAATCCCGAACTGGAGAGCATAAACCAATGGCTGCGAAGCAAAATAAACAATATCAATGTAGTGTGGTCCCGAGAAACGTGGAAATATTCAAGTAGGCCAACAAATGAAGTTATAAAATAACTGATATTCTATAAATTACACTTTTTAGATGACAAAATAAGTAATTATCTGATGAACTATATTTTTTGTTGTCACACACCGATTTCAATTTTGGATTGTAAAAATCGGTTTTTTTTTTTTTTTTTTTGCCAATATGGCTCTATAAAACCCTCAATTAAATGCAAACCAACTTATTGCACGAACAGAATGAAGTATTTCTCATGTTTTCTCCACTGACTGCCACTGCAGACGATTGCGCGCGAATGGCCACCGAGCAGCAGCTCACAGACGATACCTTATACGGTTATTAAAACGGAGAGAATTTCGAAATCTTGAAACTGCAAAAAAGGACTCGTACCGAATGTGAAGACCTCACATTACATGCAGTTGCGCCGGTTCACGCATTGCAGGGAATATTTTTGAAGAATTGTAGGCGCGACATGAATCCTACCAGCAATACTAAAGGCAACTGGCAAACATTTCCCCTACATTTCTTCGGTGCATAAAATTCACTTATAACAGTGCAATCAAATGGCTATATATATATATATATATATATATATATATATATATATATATATATATATATATATATATATATATATATTTAAGTCGCTTTCCTGACTTAGTCGCAGCCAATTTAAATTATTTTTCCCCCCAATTTTTTACTGATTGGTTGAGCATAGGTCAGCTTCTGAGATTTACTGCGCAACCGCAGGCAAATTTAAATCATGACATCAGATGCCATCTTAGTTCTGTGATCCATACTTTTCGTGATTGCAACATAGCACAGGCAATTAAAACCCTATCCATCCCAGAGAGAGGGGGGAAAAATGCACCGTAGTGCAGATAATGGTCATAATCAAATGACAAATAGGTCCGAAAACCGAATTGCACGCGTTTACTCTCAAATCATCTATTTAGACCTACATCTCACGAGAACCGCCACCATTACAACTGCGCGTCTAATGAATATTATTGCTGTAATTGGAACAGTATGCAACGCCAACGTACAAACACTGACATTTTCTAAGTTAAGAATGAAACGTGGCAATTGTAGAATATCGCCAGACCTAGTGAATGCAACGGTAAAATTCTCCGACTGCTTAGTAAGGTGACATGAATGTGGATTAACGATTACAGATAGGTAGCCTAAATGCATTACAATTAGGTAAAAAGCGCCAATTCTCGTTGAACAATTTGAAAATTATATGCGCCATTTAGCCACGTACTGGTTTAAATTTCAATAAGCATAGCGAAAAGCGAATTGGCCTTTTAAAAATTCTTTATTTTCATGAAGAATTCTAGGAGATACTAACGCTGTAACTGCGTCCATCGACAGGCCCAAATTACTTTTAATTCCGAGGCGTTTTTCAGCTTGCTTAATTGAAACTCTTGTCTAATTGTGAAGGATTAACAAACATTTTTTCCTCCATAAATTGAATTTGCGCAAATCTCAACTTTAATTTCCAGTAAACCGACCGTCCCTATTAAATAAATTGCTAGAACCACTGAATCCATCAGGAAAATTCTCCGACGCGTAGTTCAGTGGCCCATGTTTCCTATAGCTACGTATTTTGGCATACCATCCGCGTCTTCAACTTCCACTGAGGGAACACAGAAACCCCTAAGAATATGAAAATAAAATGGAAAATAAGTAAAACTAGAAAGGGATACAAACATGAATTTCTTTGGAAGTCGCCTTTGCAATATGCATCAGTGGAAAACCCAATGGCCCACAGAAAAGACAAGTGAAACCGTTATTCAGTTCAGAAGTCCATTGTATTTTAGGTGCTTTTCACGTACATTTTAAAAATCATGTCATAAGAACAGACTTGGGTAAAATTAGAAGAACAATACAATTGTTAAGAGTCGTACAAAACAGGAAATAATAATTAAAAAAAAAAAAAAAAAAAAAAAAAACTGATTCGGCCTCATCGCGACTTCAAGCCCGTAGCCAGACTAATTCCAATTGTATCTTCTCTCAGGAGGCAAAGGATAACTCCTTCCAGAGTTGTATCCCTGAAACACAAATAGGGTTCACGTTAATAGTCACGTTCAAGGCACACATCTCACATTAAACGCATCACAGGCGGGAAAAAAAAAATACAAAAACATGAAGTTGAATTCTAATCCACATGTAGTTTTTCGCTTGCATAAATATACATTTTTTCCCGGTTGAAACTATTCTCGAATCAAGTAGGATTTAACGGGAAAAAAATTCTCACTCTGGAAAGTTGGCATGTGCAATCATTTCCACTCAGGCTCGAACGACAATTTACCCAAATGAGGGCCCATCAGGCTGCCATAAACTTGTTTTTAAGGGCAAAACCACCTTGAGACATAAGTATAAACACATTATAACCTCTTTTACAGTTTCCATACAATATGAGAGAATATGCACATCATCTCAGAGTTGCTCAAAACATTTTTGAAAGTGGAAAAGTGGAAAACTTGAATAAAGGGAAGTGTGGTTTTCAAATAGAGACTCAGAACTGACCGCAGACTCATTAGTTTATGAATGCAGTACTACAGTGTGGGAGTATGGTACAGCAGTTTAAGAGTCAAACTTGTAGCCACGAGAATGATTTTTAATGCGAAATGGTTGAAAGTGGTGCATAACTATACACAATAGATTAATCAAGACTGCTAAACAAGCATTTCCATCGATAAATGTCTGTCAAATTAATTTTACCAAAAAAAAAAAAAAAAAAAAAAAAATGTCAGGGTTAACAGGCCAGTTACAAAATTCATTGAGAACCAAAACAGATGCCACGGTATGGAACACTGGACAATCTGAGATACAGAAACTTTTTCTATCAACAAACACCCAACAAGGTTTTCGCATGGGAAGTGCAGACCGAAAGGTCGATGCATGAAACGTACAGCATGTCTGGGAAGCCCGCTGATGGAAAGATTGAATAAAATGGGCAACCTGGCCTGCTACACAGTCTCCATTAACCCATATTTAAGGTCTTCTTTTGCGGCAACTTCAAGACCTGAACTACTGAAAAATTTACTGAAAATGAACTGATCATCTTACAAAAACTTAGTAGGTGCAGAGAATAATACACAAAAATGTCAGAATCTCAAAGCAACTTCCATTTGGTTACAAAAATATACAAGTGCACGAACAGATTTTTTTTTTGCCAGGATTGCAAACATGACACAACTAGAACTAACACATAAATCAAATAAAACAGCAAGTGTCTTCAACCTTTTTAAATTCTTACTCAACCCATTGCAGGCCAAAAACTAATTCTTTAATCCTCCAGCCATATTGCGAGTACACTGCAAAAAAGCCCATTTCATCAAGAGTTATTAGCCATATAATATGACTTAAAAGCATATTCTATATTTTACAAATAGTCCATTTTAAGTTAACATTTGCTTCAAAATGCAAATTCCTGCCTCACTACCAAATGAGTCAGCCTCAGCTCGATGGCAACACTCTTCGTCAAAAGAGTAATATAATTTCTATGTCCAATATTTTTAACGAAGAATTGTTTTTTGATGCATTTTTCTGTCCCAATAACTTCCAGAATGTGCGAGTGGAAAAAACAGTTTTACCAACAACAGCTCTTTCTCCTGGAAATGCATCAACAAAATAGCAACTCAAAGCTACATAGTGGCTTAGCAAATATAGAAAGTTACCTTGCGTAATATTTAAAGGTTTTTAAAAGCATTTTAAAATGACGAGGCCAAAACAAAACTAAACCCTCGAGAACTTCCACTCGGACCCTTTCCCCATTTACTTTGATGAGGGGCACATTCATCAAGAACAAAAAAAAAAAAAAAAAAAAAAAAAACCAAAACTGTTTTTGGCTAGCAAGCGAAGCAAGTCAGACATCTATCTGATTTTATATTATTGTGCCCTGCTTTTACGCTACAAATCTCACTGACTAAACCCAGGGTTAAAGTGCATATTGCATACTTCTTTCTTTTTTTTTTTTTTTTTACAGATCAATCGAGAGCACAATAAAATTGAACGTACTCAGGACACCAAACCTTAAAAAGTTAAGAGTGCACTACAATAATTAACTCTTTACTCCCTAGTAGCTATCTTAGACTGCTGCCCTAGCAGCCACTGACCCCTGGTGCCCTAAGACAATGTGGCTACTAAAAATACCACGACTGTAGTCGGGATTCGCCGGCAGAAGCGATGTGTTTATCACGCCTGTAGTCGGGACTAGCCTGCACAGCGACCTAAATTATCACGACTGTAGGCGGTATCAGGGAGTAAAGGGTTAAACAATAACATACAAAAAAAAAAAAAAAAAAAACCCAAACAAAAAGTTGTGTATACAAACAATCATACTTCCAGATTTGACCACTGGTCACCAACCATTTACCTGGAGATCTAACATCCAGCATTTCTCTCATTTCAACCTTTACTAGTTACACCGAAGTCCACCAATTAGCAGCTGAATACAGCTCTCGAGTGGATGAATGAGGTGTGCTTGGTTAGGGTTGGACTGAAAGCTTAGGGAGACACATGGTAGATCTCCAGGAACAAGGCTGGTGACCACTGGACGAGACTCTGAAAATTAAAACTTAAAAATGATTGACAGCATCTCAGCCTTCAGTTTTTGCAGAGAGGGAGCTGGACCTGAATTCTCAGGCCACACATCCAAGTGTAGAGCCAGGCGTTCTTCTTACCTGCTGCTGCCCACGGCTGTGGTCTCTCTGCTGCTGGTGCTGCTGCTGGTGGTGGTGGTGGTAGGCCCCCGCACCCCCTCTATTCCGCTGCAGGTTCTGCTGATAGGCTCCTGCCTGAGATTGCATGGCCCGGTTCCAGCCCTGCTGTCCGCCATACTGCTGCCTGTGCAGAGGACAAGGACACCATTACGCAAAGCCATTACAAAAAAAACAAAAACTCTCCCCAGATACAGCAGGAGGCCAAAATAGCGCAAACTTTCAAGGCCTTTGCTCTACAAGGAAGAAATAAAATATTGTACCTTTGTTAATAATAAACCTGAGAAATATCACTTCAAGGAGTAGAGTGCATTCTGGTACAAGCACAATCCAGACTGGTGAAGTCTTTGGATAGAAGGGAAATTCATTCAACGGGAGAATTTTGAAGCCTATTCTTCACCGTCAACTGCAGGTCGCAAATGAATTCCAAGCGCTGATTATTTCCAATCTGGGGCCAGGGGCCTTCTCTCTCCATTTTCCCCCATCCATTATCCTACTTAATATGACAGGAGGTCTGATCGAGGAGAAACCTTTTCAAGTCCTATTGAGGCGGCGTTCTATTGACCACGGTGACCTAGCAACAAGAGTGCCAATTGGCATTGACGTGGTTTGGAATTCACATTAATAAGAGGACGAAAATATAATTGCGCAACTACAAAATAAATAAATAAATAAATAAAGTGCGCACGCACCGACCAAAACATATCACCAAACAAGAAATTGATTAATTACGTCAAGAGTTATTTTACCATTTACCTCCAATTTATTTGCATGCACCCAGCTAGTATGCAATTAAGATGAGAAAACTGGGAAGATGTATAGCAGGTTAACCTGAGAGTATGTTTTCTGTAAGAGTACGAGTCAAATGCTTGTTTACACACCTACTCTAGCAGACCATTGTAAGCTCAATGAAAGGAATCCCTCATGGAGGTTAATGCATAGCCACAGAAGCATTCTAGTTGCCGAAATAATACAGTTCAAGGACAACGAACAGAACAAATATATCGTAGTTCCAGACATGATTCACGGGGTCAAAAATTTAATCCCTGAAACCCATTTCAGGCTGCAGGAAGGTCGCGCGAAAGCCGCAGGTCAGCTGTGAAACTATGAAAACCAAGTTCTCAGGCCTCGACCAATGAATATGGCAATTACGATGTCAGAATAAATTTTGAATTCTCAATGTCACAGCAAATGGGTCTCAAGTGTAAAAATTTCAGACCAGATTTGCAGGTAATTAACACTGCCAGGTATCAAAGTCACTTAATCAGATGTGTGGTTTCATAGCAGGGAGAGCATAGAAAACTCAGTGTTAAATGATTCCCAGTTTGTAGAAATGCATTCATAGAACATAGTCAAAACTGAGAGAAGAAAAGGTGCCCCTCGCTCCAAGCCCTCCGCTGCCCAGGCCCACTTATCTGCCCTTCCTGGCCAATTCTAGCCGAACCCCCTCGACCCCCAATCGCGCTCCGCGCGGGATGATTAAAAGACTAGGGCCGCCTTTCAGCACTCGGCGATAACAAAGATGCTTTGGACTGGTAAGCACAGCAAAGATTTTTAATTGGTATAATGTCCTTGCGCACTAGCTGTGCTAGTTGACAAAAACAGTGACGTCTTTACCCCTCTCGATGATTTCAGATGTATCCATATTTTTAAATTGGGCATAAAGCATGGAGGTAGAGCTGCATATATGCAATACACAGAGGCCACCAGCTTAACAAGACAAAACATAATACTCTTGAGGAAACGGATACCAAGGGACGTGTAAGAAGTCCCTGAATGGGGGGAAAAAAAAAAACACGTTCCACAAATTAATTATTGGGCAAAATCCAATATTCTAAAGGGCAGATTATAGGACTTAAAAAAGCAATACTGGCTTTAAAAATTTTATGGCGCTAAGCAGTCTAAATGAAACTGGTCTTCATTTTGGGGGCTTCACAAATCTGACGCGCAAACACAAGCGACGTTCCTCTTCGAGTGGGCTTAATTCCGCTTGTCTTTTAAGGTCAAATTCAGGCGATTGCTACTAATTGCGCTTCTGCAATATGCAGTGTTACAAAAAAAAAAAAAAAAGCAAATGCCCAAATCGAAGGGTGACCATATATTCTATTCTATTCCGCCTCTACAGAGCCAAAATGGGGCCCGAGCAAGCGGGGGAAGGGGGGCAGCTTCCATCCCTTATTACCAAATCAAGTCACAGTCTTCCCACTGTCTGCCGGAGCGGAGCCGCGGATTCCGTAATCCACCCTTCCAGGTTCCTCATGCGCTCAATTCAGCCCGGTCGTAAGTAGCTGAAGAAACTGTTTTCAGTTGCCGCTAATAACTACTGACCTCGGCTGACACGGGCCCACAATGGGGCCTGACAACCCTGAGAAGCCCAACCTGAAGAAGCTGATTAGTTCTTCAAGAGGCCTGAAGCAAGAATCAATGGCCGGTCTGTGTGGACGCCGCAGTGGCGGCACTGGAAAAGATAATTGCTGAACGCCATTAGCTATGCCTCATTAAGTTCCATATACCTCCTGAAGGAAAATTTGTTTAGCACGCCTAAAATCGAAATGCAGATTTTGAGCACCCCGCCATCCTCCACCCCTTGGGGGGAACTGTGAGTTGCCTCAATGGCAAAAATAAAGAAGACGAGGCAAACAAAACACACACAGACACGCACACACACAAAAAAGGTCCAAACTTGCACTTAGTTGACGGGCGTGTGACCGAAGCTGCTGTCGGTCATAATGACCGGTTGATGGTCGCAATGCAACACAATGCAATGCACTGTCCACTGATGGAAAGCTACCAAGAGTAAAACTGCATCTCATATACATTGTATTTGCCATGACTTCAGAGGGCAGTCTGAGTCGTGGTCTTGCCCTTACCTTGGGAATGCCTGTGGATTGAAGGGGGGCCGTGAGCTCTGATGTGCAGGTTGCCTGGGATCTGGAGGAGGATGAAAAAGAAAAACAAAGAGTTTAAACCAATGTTTTCACTAATTAAGGAGCTTGGAGTAAGTTTCACTTAAGACTACATGCCTTCCCAAACCTGTCCAAAAGTGCTTAAAATGTTGCCCAGTGCACTACTGACCAATTTGTGATTTTGCTCAAATGGGGCTCATTTAAAGTGAAATTAGATATATAGCATCAAAAATTAGCATAAAAATGAGTAAGATGCCCGCCTTGTAAGATACAAGGATGTAACAGCCATGCGAGAAGCCAACATAGTCAGAGTGCCTGGTACCAAGTAACACTTTGCTTTTAAAACACTTGTCCAATAAAGTATGTTTGAAATGATTACACAATATATTGGTTTGTCACAAATTCATCCTCAATCAGCCTAGGCTTGTTATGGTGTTCCAACAACATGACCAGCGTTGCATCCCTCCAAAACAACACTGATACTGGAAAAATTGCCCTCTGTGCGCTCTCATTATTTTTCTGCGGTAAACAAGTGAACCGATCAGGTAACACAAAATGCTCTTTTGACATTTCCAAGTAATTACAAAAAAAAAAAAAAAAAATTAAATCAACCACTTTTTTTTTTTTTAATCACCAAGTACACCAATTGAAAATATAAACACCGTTTGCATTCCGCAATTTTACGACGGCCGAAAACCCAACGCTTCGAGACGTTTTAAACGACAAAGCCTGCGCATCAGACTTTTGGCTTTAATATTTTCCACGTATTGCAAGCAGAGCTTGAAAAAGCTTCAACAACATTATATAATGTTAAATACTGTATTTCACAATAGTAATTTTTTTTTTTTTTTTTAAATAATCCGATAATACTGGAAGGACTGTCTGTCTGTATGTATGCATTGCATGCCCTTCGATTTTCGCGACAACCATTCATCCGATCGACTTCACACTTGGCGGATGTTTTGCTGAGGACCCAAGGACACGCAGTGTCGAGAGTTATGATGTTTGGCTCAGCGGCGCTCGAGAAAGCTGAAAGAGGCAGCAATCAGCCCCTTCCAAACAAGCACGCATTGAACGGGCACTGCACTAGTGCTATTAATAACATTTGAATTGAGAAGAACGGGCAACATGATATGCATGCACCCTATATCATTGGATATGTGCTTATTTAAAAACAATTACATCAACAATGATCTTAAAATGCATTTTTAACGAATTTCTTCACTTCCATTTTATTTGTAATGGTTTTATTTTTAAATGTTAATATTAAACACTGGTACTGACCGTGGAGTAATAACTACATGGGGGGTGGTGTCATGCTCCCAATGCCACTCGAAAACTGAACACCGCGGCAAGCCCACTTTAGCCAACTGGTATAGAGCAACAGCGATCGGGACAGAGGCGAATGACTCATGCTGGTTCACTTCGAACACAAAACACAACCTTAGCGCATTCCATGCGGACCGTGAATAACCAAAATCAAGTACCCTTCAACGCTTTCATTCCACGATTGTCGGGCCTTTCCTGACCATGTAAGCAAGCTCGTCAAGGCTACTCAAATACAACGCTAATGTGAAAAATATCCCATTGCGCATTTTTCAACTCCAAAAACCATCTAGGGTATACGACATGTGGCAGTGGCGTTAAATGTGCATTCATACATAGCGTAGCTGAGGCACTTATCTGGCGCCATATTAATAGGGCACGAATTTCGACGGGCGCTCTTAATCTCACAACAAGTGTGCGTGTTCAATGTTCATTTTTACATTTTAACAGCGGGAAGAAAAAACAAAACCAACAGCTCTTAATTTGCGGAAATATATTAACTGCATATTATACTTCGACTACCCACGGAGACATTTTCAAAGCAATGGAGATCCAGTTAAAAAGGGACAATTGCATCCATTCCAGTACAAGCATGCTTCACCTTACAACTCAAAGGAGTTCTGTGCTCGCTTTTCATTGCAGGAAATTAAATTATTCAGCCAGCGCCATCGAGAGAGGCTGGACTAATATTCCCTGAACTCATTGTTCTAGTGAGGGTTTTTTCTCAGAGTGGTGCTACTAAAGAAGTGATTTGGTGCATTTTGCTGAAATATTGCAAATATTTTGTAGGAAATCTTTAAACAAAATCTCCCTTTTTCCACCCTTTCATTACAGAACCTGCATTCTTGGTAATCTTACCTTCATTAAAAATGAAATCACACTGATCAACATGAACTTTATTTCTGTAAAATGAAGGTACTGAAAGAAGTAACAAGGGAAGCCATCTGAACTCATCTGACAAGCTGATTTGGTCACAACTGGCTAGTCCTCAGCCGAATAGCACTAGGAAGCAAATGACCTATGAAAAGATTATGTTCAATTAGCTCTGCAAAATAAATCTGTTGTTCACATGAGATAGTGAATGCGGCGTCACAGCGAGGAATGTAATACCATTGTTTGTAGTTTGCTATACAAAGTGAATCTCTTGGAGGTACTCAAACAGTAAAATGCATCCCCACTGCCAGTCTTGCAAAATGAAACTGCTCAGCAAGCTGAGTGGATGTTAAGAGAATGTTAGCCTTTATGATTTCACCAGTCAACATCCAGCTTACTTGTCTGCTTTAAAACAGGTTTGCATATCAATATTGCTGTATTAACAAGGTCATGGTGTGTGACATTGATGTCACTGATGATGTCAGCTGCAGCTGGGAAACCTCAATTAATCTACAGTCTATAGGCCTGATCACATTAGCATTTAAAATGGCAAAATTTCGCTCTGTCTGTCACTGACATGACATAACTCTTTCCGACACTTTTCTGCCAAAACCACGCACCCAAGGTTTTGACACATTCCCCCATTTTGCGACTCGGCTCAGGCTTGGATGATGTTAGGGTTAGGGTAATGGCTATGGTTCGGGCGTTCTCCAGTAGCTCCTTCAACGACTCTGGTAGCAACCAATGAAATTCCTCCTGAAAAGCTGTCATAATTGTGGGGTGTGGTTACAGAAGTGCAGTGGCAATGACGCTTCACTCACTGACTCCCATTGAAATTTGTGCAAAGGGCAAAAAATAAATCTCATTTCTGGTTGCCTCATTTCATTGCAGTAAGTTGAACAAATCTGAACTTCAATCCACAAATTCGCAGCTTGCACCGGATGTCAGCAGAGAGAAATTTATAATTGCTCTTGTTGACATACTGCGATTGAGGAATTCTGGAAGTCTCAGATTATGATATTTCTCATCAGCCAATGCCTCATTATTATAAAAAGAACTATAAAAAAAGACCGTGCATGGATAGCAATCAGTACCAAGGAAGCCAAAGACGATTGCACTATATTTTGTTTCGCAGCGATATGCAAAACTCTTTCACAGGGTATATGCAGACGTGAGCAGCCTTTACGCGATGGGAAATGTGAGCTAAAGTTAGTAAAAGCTGACACAAGCAAACATTAATTTAAAATATGGGTCATTCCATGTCAGATCATAAAATGGGTCTCACCACCACCTTCTCAATTTTGCCAATTTTTTGTATGCAGCTGTATAAATATATATCGCTGACAAATCCGAAATTTCAGCTCAATAGGACCAAAAATAAATTTTTGGTGAATTATTTTCTAAGGATACTGTCCATCAGTTTTTTTGTCAATTGACATTTTTCTTATATTTAACATGGCATAACTTTTTTATTATTACACCTAGAGCTTTGAAACCTTGCATTTAAGCTAATGTTATAATTCTTAATCATGAAACTCAGTCCATTTTACTTCTTTCTTAGTTGTGGAGCTATGAGGACACCAAAAGCGCCTTTTGTTCAGGCAGTTCCATGTTTAGGTCCCCAAAGCACCCCCAATATAAACCCTAGCATAGACTCTCTGGCATTTTTTCTATTCATTTCCATTCACCATGAACTCATCACCAACTGCAGTCAGTACCTTGCCAAATGTGGGGAAAAAAAAAAAAAAAAAAAAAAACGCTAAAATGCCACCTGTTCAAACCCCCGTATCTCCAGGGGCACACCTTGGAATTTATTCTATTTCTTTTAACAGATTCCTCCATTATAGTAGAAAGTCCACTCCAAAAATTGTTAATGTGTTTTGACGAATATAAATTTTGCAGGTGTCTGAACAGAGGAGGGGTAATATCAAGAATCGCTTGGCATTTTCAGCTTCTTGCACAATGCTAATGATTATTGAATCACAATAATTGTAAGTTCTCAATTCATCAATGCATGACACATTCACAGAAAGGTCAGTATATGCAGGTTGGTAGATCATGTTTGCAAGGAGAAACCTGAACTAGGTATTGATCAATAATTTCTGATTATTGCTATTGTTTTTCATGGAGAAACAAGAGGACACAAGCACCAACATGGACTTCTTCTGAAAAATGCTGGGTGCCATTCAATAACATTCTCCAAACTCTTCCAACTCCGGATGTCACTGGACCCACAGCCCGGCAGTATAAGTTGGACAAAACTGGGACAGAGCATTGTTGTGCTATTTGCTGCATTTAGGAAGCAATAACACTGTTAACATAGCATGGAATACAAAGTTTTAATTTGACAGTCAGTTTACAAGCATTAGTGTCAGTAAATTTTATTGATGCGAAGAAGTGTGATACTCAAAAATTGCCTGACCCCCATTTAGGCAGTTCTGAAACGTATGTCGTTCAAGTCACATCAACAATTTTGTTTTGTTATGTCTACTATCATACAGGAACTAGTACAATTTAGGATGTGATTGACTAATGATTGAAAACACTTAAAATGTTGCATAGTTAAATGTGTAAGAAGCTGAAAGTGCCGTGCAATTCTCGAGATTACCCCACCCCTGCTCAGACACCTGCAAAATTTATATTGGTCAAAACACATCAACAATTTTTGGAGTGGACTTTCCACTATAATAGAGGAATCAGTTAAAAGAAATAGAAGAAAATCCAAGGTGTGCCCCTGGAGATACAGGGGTTTGAACAGGTGGCATTTTGGCGTTTTTTTCACATTTGGCAAGGTACTGACTGCAGTTGGTGATGAATTAATGGTGAATTCAGTCTGATTTATATTCAGCAGACACAAATGAATGGAAAAAATGCCAGAGAGCCTATGCTAGGGTTTAAATTGGGGGTGCTTTGGGGACCTAAACATGGAACTGCCTGAACAAAAGGCAATTATGGTGTCCACATAGCTCCACAACCAAGAAAGATAAAGTAAAATGGACTGCATTTTCTGATTAAGCAGTATAACATTAGCTTGGATGCAAAGTTTCAAAGCTATAGGTGTAATAATAAAAAAGTTATGCCATGTTAAATACAAGAAAAATGTCAACTGACAACAAAACTGACGGACAGTACCCTTAGAAAATAATTCACCAAAAATTTGTTTTTGGTCAGAATAAGCTGAAATTTCGGATTAGTTCATCATTAATACATATTTATCTAATGTGAAAATATGGAAGCAATCTATGACTACGTGGTGACAGATGTTTTGAAAATCTGATGATTTGACATGGAATGACCCACATTCAAGAATTGAGAACTTGGCGAATGCTAATCGTAGCCAACTTTAACAAATAGCTGTTGTTTAAGCACAGTAAATCTCAAAAAGCTAATAATTAGCAATATATTCATGAAGAAACTCATTACTGCGTATCTGTCTGAACTACAACCTCTAAATTGGCTTGCTACACCAAAATAATGTCGTCTCATTCCAATAAGCTACAAACCCAAGTCATCACGGTCACAGGTTACAATGAAAACAAATCACAAACAGCCAACTACTGGGCCAAAATTACTGCCTTCAACTTCCCAACGCAGATTAATACTGCATCAGCGATACAGTCATTCTACTTAGATCAGTGGTGGTGACCCATACAAGAAGCAAAACTGCAGTCTTGACATGCTCTACGAATGAACAATATGGCAGCCTTGTTACAGTCCACAAAAACGGGCACTTTTGGTCATTATTAACCAAAAACAGCTCATTAAAATTTGCCACAATAAGTGTTAGAGGTCAGAAAATGAAATTGAGGAGACCATAATTTTGATATCTGTCAGTGCAGCGGGACGCAATTTCAGCGTAGCATGGCACCGTGACTGGCTAGAACACTGTGTACTGTCCCCCTGGCAAGTGTTCACAAAGCTGCACTCTAAGAGGCAAAGTAGCGAACCAGGTCTCCCCAATCTGGTTGCCAGGGTGACGGGACAGCCAGCTGCAAGTCTCGGCCTCGTTTGTTTATTGGTGGGGGGGGGAGGATGGGGAGGGGCTGTAAGACATAAGTGGTTTAAAAATGCGGAGCGTAGAAACTTCAGGGGAAATGTTTTGTGAGCGTCTGAGGAAAGGTTTTTCGGGGGGGGTCATGTTAGCAGCCGCTTCCCCTTCTAAATGGCGGAGGAGGAGAGGGGCGGGTGTGTGAGCCTAAAGATGTGAACGGTTATTTGACAGTGTTCCAGCTTCCAGAGAAGACTGCAAAAGCTCCAAGCATTCGGTGGGTCCATTCAACTGAGTGCCATTTTGGGTGTGCACATGAAAAAAAAACAATAAAAAAAAAAAAAGAAAAGCAAGAGAGAAATTATTAACAGTGGTGGTGCGCCATGTGACTTCATATTTTACAAATACTTGGTGTGCAACCATTGATGACATTATGGACTCAATGATGTATACTCAATAAGCAAATAAAGGCAAATAAGCGATAAGGTAGTATTTTGACAAATTTTACACATTCTGGATGGGACGAGAGCCAAAATTTGAAGCATTTATGAGTAAGCATAGGGTCTATCAGGTAATTTGCGAATATCACACTCAAAGCACTGAAGATCGGTACCTTACACTTCTATAAATGTGAAAACAAGCTTTTGTTAGAGCTGGCCATACGAGACCAGATGAGAAATTTTCTTGAAAGTGGTATTCAGCGTTTACCAGGACCAAAGGTCAGAACCTTGAAAACTCTCGATAGAAAAAAAGGCAAGATTAAATGCAAAAAACTGTGAAAGTCATCGGACAACTGCAAGCTAGGTACGCTTCAAATGCAGTTGCAAATGCATTTCAAAAGGCCATTTTAATGATCTGTCACAATCAGACTCAATTTTTATCACTCGGGATGGAGCCAGAGGTGGAACACCTTGCGTGACGACAACACGACACCGGTTCATCTACTTTAGCGTCTGCGTCAATGGTTCCCTCCAGCTAAGGACACTGACAACACCACCACTAGCAGGCAAAGCGTAGCCATAAGTGCACAAATAATGCAACTTTGACACTAGATGGTATAATGATATTATTAATGCAGATGTCCTGCAAGGACAACAGTGCTGAGAGCAAGACTAGGACAGCAATGCAGTTGACCCACCACAGCTTTGACTGGACGCAGCGATATCATAAAAAAAAATTAAAGCTATTTAACTTTTAAAAAAATTACACATTCACTTTGCATTCATTTTACTGTTACGTAATATGGAGGCATGTTGAAAACGTTTACTTTTCAGAGACTTCCAACCAAAAACTCAGCAGTGATGGCAATCCAAAAGAACAGGAGCTCAACGGATTTAATTAGACAGGAAATGCGAAGCACATTACACAACAAACCCTCGGAGACGTCACAGATGTTAGCAAAGCTTGCGCTTCCAGCCCCTTTTGTACGTAGCCGAATGCGCTCAATAGAAGATTAACTTAATATCGGTCTGCTGACAGAGCTGCAAGAACGTCGGCAGACCTGCCCAATTTGGCTGAACGGTTGTCAAATTTGTGAAAAAGCTTATGTACATGTAATAATCTCTTCGTCACACAGCCCGGAACACAAAATGACAAAAGCCTGCGTGGAGAGAGGGCCAAAAGGCAGGGTGGACCACCCACTATCCATCCAATTATCACAGTGAAGCAGCTACCTCTTCTCCACCGCGCATCAAACCCAAAGGGCGAATCACAATGCGGTGCCTGTTTTCTTCTTAATAAACCTGTGGACGCTAGTTAATGATCCAAAAATCAATAGCGTCCTGGAGCCATGTGACACAGTATACAGAAAGGATTACAAAAAAATTCCTTGTTTCTCTGCCCACTAATCCAAATGAGGGTCTCTAATGTCTTGTCTAATAGCATTCCTGCTAGGTTGTGATGTCACTGCAGAGGGAAATGCTTCAAGTTGATAATGGAGGCTGGAGACAAATTGTACCAACTTAGCTGCTGGACAAGATGGCATGACAGTGCTTCAGTGAATCCACACTTCAAAACACCCATTTTCAAAAAGGCAGAGTCATATTTCCAGCTTTCATGTCATTATACTAATTTATACTACATACCCAACAAAATTTTGTGCCCAAACCGAAGTACAAACATGAGGCAACAGTTTGGTTCCAATTGAATTAAAGTGACGGCCACACGGAAGCCAGCTGGTTTGAGAAGTTGGCAGACAGTGGGTGCTTTACCACCAGCTGTTTTAATTAGGGTGAACAAAAACCAGGCTCGATCCACAGTCTGAGCCTGCAGTCTTCTCAGTGGGGGGTAGCCACATAGTGAAAGGGAAAGTTAACTTGGTTTCACCTCCCTCTCCAGGGAGACACAGCCAATCAAATGGAGTCCTCCTGGAAGCTTTCATTGGGGGGAGGCATCTCGTCGTACTCCGCAGGATCATTACGGCCTCAGAATGCGCCCCTCTAAACCACCTGCGCTAATCAGCAAGAAGAGGGCGGGGCAGCTCCTCCGCAGCCAAACAAAAGCCTTCGTCATCCCCTGCCTGCACTGATTAGAGCCAAGCAGGGTCAGAGCCGAAAACCATCCGACCCCCCACCCCCCCACCACCAACCACCCCACTTTAAAGAGGGTTTGTTGTGAAGAAATAAAAGCAGAGTTTGAACACATGCCCATTTTCAAAGCAGGGTTTCAGAGGCTCAGATTGTAGGCCTCTTGGACTACGGTCTGTAGAAATGAAGAGAAGCTTTTTGCATTGGTCAGACGTGAAGGGTTTGGCCAGATCTCAACAAAAATCCAAGCGGCGCACTGGCAACAGTCTTCTCTGCCCAGATTTTGTCTCACTTATGGTAAATTACAAGTGCAAAGATTACCGTTCTCCATCTCATTGGCTCCTGGGACAGCTGGGGCCCACACACTCCATCAAAAGACTTCTGCCAGCAGTCACAGCAACAGGCTCATCCAAATAAGATTTTTATGGCAGGTAAGCAGGACACAACCGGTATCATGTATCACATAAATGCAGGATTTTTATATACCCGTAAGTAATGTAATAATCCATGCCTTATTTGAACAGAGAATGGAAACTTCACCATGCACATTCAGTCATACTAGAACACATTCAGTCATGTTCTGTAGAGTCCGTCATTGAATATGGATAACTCAATTGTCATTTTTTTTTTTGTTTAAAATCAAGTTACACAAATAATGGACAAGCTTCCACTGCACTGACTAAAGTTGTTGGTTATAGGTCATTAACAGGTTTACAGAGCAAACACATCCAACGTGCTAAAGGAGAATAAGTTCTCCATACAAGCAAGGCTGTACAGTGCGACATGAAAATTGGTCCGTACGATGAATGAACGAATTGTTATAGCACCGGTGCGATGAGAGACAGTCGTTGTGCGTGTGCGAGAGAACGAGACGTGAAATAATGCCACCTCGCTAATGTACTTGTTAGTTGTAGTCTGTCATATGATTAAGAGACACGATCCCACCTGCCTATCCAACACCATTCCCAACAATACCTCCGCTTTCAGCGTCATTCATGGTTTCCGCCCGCTGCTACTTCAGAATGGGATTTTTCTCTCTGTCCCCCCCTTTTTTTTTTTTTTTTACTCCGAGCTGCAGTCAACGATTGGTCTCCCGCTCTGTCTACGAGCGCGAGCAAATGGAATACTGATAGAATATCAAACGCTCCAGATGTCACAGCAACCACAACAGCGCCAGCACTTTATCATTTTATAGAATATTTGAATGAGGTTAGACCACCTTACGTTAACGTTACTGGAGCTGAAGAACAAGAAAAAAGGTATACGTCATTATGGATAGATAACGTTAAAATAGATTGAACTTAATCATATTATGAGGGGTGGAAGTAACAAAAATTAATTGATAAAAATAGTGGTGATGAAAACGCATGTGAATTTAAAAATGGAGGTGATGAAAATGCATGTGAATTGAAAAATAGTCATAAATTATCAAGTGAATTGAAAAATGGTGATATATTGTCAATTGATTTGATAAACTTCATTCTACTATTCATCATTTACCGCACCTAACTGACATTCATCGTTTACAGCAAGCAATTTTTGTTACTTCCGCCCAAATGACGAATCAAAAACCACGCCCACTGACTAGCTTTTATTTTTGGCTCTCAACTTGCAGGCATTAATGCGTGTCAATTGGCGTCATGATTACGCCAACAAAATAAGGCTACAGTGTGCGTACAGTCTTACTCTCTAGCAAGCTAGTTGGCTGCCTAGCTAGCAATAATATAGCTAGCGTGCCAATTTATTTAGCTACATAGCCAACTGGCTAGCGAGCTAAAAAGGGTACAGTTTGCTTACAATGGAATATTCGCGAGCGAGCTATTTGGCTACCTAGCTAGCAAGATAAAGAGACATCGATACCTATAATGTATTATAGCTAGCATAGCAATGTATTTAACATCCTAAATCGCTTTCACACCGGACGCAAAACGAATTATTTGCACAACAGATTACATTCAAAGTCAATGCAAAGACGCCAAATACAGCGTTTGCGCGGTATTCGCGATCTTTGCATTGACTTTGAATGTAATCTGTCGTGCGAAAAAATTTGTTTAGGTCCGTGTGAAAAGTGACTTTTTAGGATGTTAAATACATTGGCATGCTAGCTATAACATTATAGACATCGATGTCTCTTTATCTTGCTAGCTAGGTAGCGTGGTTTTGATTCATAATATAATGAACTGCAGCCTTTTTTAGCTCGCTAGCCAGTTGGAATATGTAGCTAAAGACACTGGCGTTTATACAAATTGGTATTAGGACAATATATGCATAAACTGTAGCCTTATTTTGATAATTAGCGTAATCATATTTTCAATTCATATGCATTTTTAAGGCCTGCAATTTTGATCAATTAAAAAACATCAGCTAGTCAGTAGCGTGGTTTTTGATAAGAAAAGTCATTTGGGCGGAAGTAACAAAAATTGCTTGCTGTAAACTAAATGATGAATAGTAGAATTTATCAAATCAATTGACAATATATCACTATTTTTCAATTCACTTGATAATTAATGAATCTATTTTTCAATTCATATGCATTTTCATCACCTCCATTTTTATCAATTAATTTTTGTTACTTCCACCCCTCATATCATATAGCTGTAGTACTAGATAAGAAAAAACGCTCTGCGTTTCATCACGCTGTTAATATGTAGCAAAACTGAATATTAATGCTAGGATGACTTTTAATTAACTAACGTTTTCATTAAATTGACGGAAATTACATCTGTATTCTATTAAATTATGGTATTCTGTTATGTGATAAACAGAATCTTATAGTCTTGGAAATACCACAAGAAAGTTATGAAACCAGCTGAGTAAATTTTTCGTACGTTGCAAGCTTTAACTTTCATATGGCACGTCCTCTCTAAGAAGAGTCTCAATGCCGCTGACGTTACAGTAAATGAGCATTGGCAATGTATTCTCTATGAGTGCGTTTAGTTTCATGGACTTCAGTATCCCAGATATGGTCGGGTTTTGGAGAATTCCGTTTTTGCGTTTGTGCGTGTGAACACCATATCCTTATTTCAGAAACCAGGATAAATAACTAAATATGTACAAATATATTAAAAAAAATGTAAAAATAAATATTTTATAATATATGCAAAAATAAACTTGTTATAATATATGAACAAATATATATTATAAAATGCATAAAAAATTTATAATACACAAATAAGTAAGTATTTGTACAAATATACATAAAATAAATGGTATTGATAAATATGTTCGAAAGCTTGATTTGCAGTCAGGTGTCTTTTTTAAACTTTTTAAATTGCTGATTGACATTCACAAGGGCACACCATCCAGGGTACAAAAAAAAAAAAAAAAAAAATAAAACACCTTTGCCCTGCTGCTGAAAAAAAACCTTGCGGAAACACTGCATGCATTCAGCTGGGCTGGCTCAGGTTGATGAAAGCGATAACAGAACATGAAAAAATACACTGCAGTTTTGAATAAAACCAGTTCCAAACGGGCCCGCAAGGATGAATCCGACATAAAGTTACAAGCACAAACTGACGCAGCTTAAAAACGTAAGTAAATGCGGCGCAAAAGGAAAGTATACAAGTACAACCCGGAATGGAAAAAAAGATTTTCCTTGGCTCCTTTTCAATGAGATAGATCAGTTGTTGTTCTGCAAATGGTGCACGGAGGCTCCAGAAAAAAAATTAGGAGTGATAATCCATGTTTTAGGAAACAAAAAATCTTTTTTTTTTTGAAATTTTCCTTTATTGGATAGTTATACAGTGTAGAGAGACAGGAAGGTTGAGGAGAAGAATGGGGGAAGACATGCAGCAAATGACCAGAGCTGGAATCGAACCCAGGTCGCTGCGGGAAGGACACAGCCTTTGTGGTACGCGCGCTTAGACCGATGAGCCACCGGGGCGCAGAAAACAAAATTTTGAAGAGAGATAACGTCTCTTATAAGAGGTTCTTAATATTTCTGTTATGTGCCAGCATTATATTTGAAGCGTACGTTGTTTGTGTCAAGACTGCTTGACAAGTTCTGGAAATGACTTAAAATTGTATGAATTTAAAGAATTCCGAGACCTTGAAAGTACTTCAATTTACCAAGAGATTATTAATATTTTATATGTCTTTAAATGATAAACTGCACTACTTGTGTTGGTTTTAGAGATGTAACAGATGGTTTTACTGTGCTACAAGTTTTTGTCTTGTGCTACAAGACTATAAACCTCTGTAGCACCAGTGCTATGAGCATAAAAAGTTAACGTACAGCCCTGCATATAAGCAATGTTTACAAACAGCTCAACTGGTGGTTATCAACAAAGTTTTGGAGATCAAGGCCCCAAAACACCTGCCGGTTCAGGACGCACAGTCAAGCACAATCAAGTAATCAATCGCTTCAAACAGCACTACATTTTAGTCATCCATTATGACACAGACCATTTTTTTCTAGTGTCTGGGTATGACAAAAAGTTAAGGCAACAATTAGGCCATGAAAAATAGTGGGTTCTCTACAAGCGTTTATGACCATTTGCAATCTCTACAGTGAGTATAGATCGGCTTATGGCAATACGCTTCATTACTGCATTGCATTGTCTCACAGAGGTGAGGCCAGGCTGAAGCCCTTTATCTGGGAAAACTAGGCTTATGCTGTCAGGCGCTGACAGCAAGGGTGCCAGACACACTCCAAATCCTCAGTGATGTCCTTCTACTTTTCCATTAATGCATGAAAATGCCTCCCATCCCATGCATCCTCGATGACACTTATTCCACATGACGCGTTCAATGAGCAATGAAAGTTAACCTAAAGGAGTAACACTTTACATTTTTTTTTAAACTGAATTAATTTTCAGACACTAAAACACCAGGTCAGCATATTTCTGGGGACCCTGCATGACTTTCACCCCACAGCCAGAGAAACAGTAATTTGTTACCTCCATGGCTGACCCCATCTGGGAGGGGCCAATTTAATTCAGCAGCTATTGAGTGGCCCTCTAAGTTTGTGCCGTCTTCCCACGGTCAAAAATAATAACAATTATTAAAAAAAAAAAAAAAAAAAAAAACTGGCCCCCAATTTGCCCATGGAGTTAATCATTAGAATCCAGAAGTAATTATTAGTGTTTTTGGTAAATGGTCACATTTTTGTTTGAAAGATATGAATCATCTTTAAAAATTCATTTTGAGGTTTCACAGCACTTGAAGTATACTTACCTGGTCGTCTGTCATTTAATGAAATAAAATGTGTGAAAAATATTCTCATAATGGTCAAAAAGTCAGAACAAAAGCAGTATATACCAGACTCGCAGACTTTGTTGGTCCTCGGTGCAAGTCTGCGTCATCCAAGTCAGGAAACTGACATTCCAATAATAAAGTTAATTCATTAACTGTATTATTATTATGCAAGTCATAGCATCAGTTGAGTTGAATCCAATGATTTATCCCCCTTGGAAAAGTGACAGCACTTTTAAGTGATAAGAGAAGGGCAACAATTCTAACATAAGCTCCTCACCAGGATAAAGCGACACGAAATACGGACACTGTCAGGAGCTCCTGAGGGGCAGCCTAATCTATTTTTAGCCTTGGGGTCGTGGGATTGTTATATTCACCGCTGGCGCACTTTCACGCAGTGATTATCGCTGTTTACAGTGACCAGCGGAGCTCGGCTCGACCAATCAGGAGAGAGTGAGTCCTTCAGTCATATAATAATATCCATTTAACTCTGTCCACCAGATGTACTGGACCGGAAATTCTGGACCTCAGAGTTCAATCCTATCCACAGACTTAGGAATTTTTGAGGTTTTTGCGTAGGGTGTGTGCCGTTACAAGTAGGACTGCCTTCTGAAGTTGACACAGCTATTATTATTATTATTATTATTAATCATAATAATAATAATAATAATAATAATAATGATAATAAATTGTTAAATGCACCTTCTTGAGTGTTATTCACTGTAATGAAGCCATTGTGCCAAAACTGTATTTATAACTGTAAATAAACTAAAAATTTAATTGAAGAGCCAAGAGCTAAAAGTACTTAAGTCACATTTTGGACAATTCAAGTTCAGCATGAAAACATGTTGTGTTTGTCTAGCCAAAGCTATTAATGGAAACCCCAGTGCTAAAAGTACTTCAGTCACAACATGCCCATTTTGAGAAAATCGAGGCAGTGGGCTTAGGTAACTATAAAAGACATTTTACCATCCTTACCTGACAGCGCGTGAGAATTTGACTAAAGTACTTTTAACACTAGGCTCCTCAATTTTAAAATGACTACTACTTACTACTAAAATCACAAAATAATTTACTATTACTATCAGTAAATATCACTTCAAAATTCACAGAAAGTGCCTTCAGGGTTGATATTGCTAATAATAAAGAGATCATGCCATTTGTATATCAACTAATAAAAATAACTATGCACTCCACTCATACAGACAAAATACTATAATAAACCCGTCTCGTGGTCTGGTGAACTAATATACCAAATCTCAATGCAGAAGAGTCCTGAAAAGGGATATTTTTGGGTGAAAGTTATTAAATTGAATTCATCAGTCGATAAACTATAGAAATAATAATCATAATCAAACCAAAATCTGGTTCTTCCTGCAGGGGCCTTGAATTTTACCAGCAAATTGAGAAAGATTCCAATACAAGTCAGAGGCTGCAAAAGATCAGAGGGATGGATGCACGGACAGACGGACACGGCCTAAATCAAATCCCACTTCCTTTGGGAGACCAAAAAAATGCTGTAGTCATCATGCTGATGACAAAAATAAATAAATAAATAGATTAATAATAATAATAATAAGAAAAAAAAAACTGCGATGGAAACGGCAGCAGTTGCTTCCAAGGTGAAAGCATAATGTCCCCGAAAAAAATAAATAAAAATATCTGCCAGGATATAATGAGGCCATCAGAATTTCCAACGCCAACACAATGTTAACGGCGGATCAGACCTGTAGAAAGCGAATAACGTAATTACCATACTTCTCAGGACAGCAGGGCCATAAATTAAACTCTTTAACAACTTCTTGAGTGACACCTCATCTAAAAATCAGGAGCGCGGGCGCCGAGAGCTCGGCGTGTTTACTGATTGCACTAATCAAAACCACCTTTTTCGGAAAATGCGACTAATTAGCCGGTTTATCCACAGGACGGAGCTCCAGGGCGAAGCGCCGGCTCGGCAGCCGTTGACGGAGGCCAAATATCGCCCCATTTGCATCGAGTGGCTCCAGAATGCACTTGACTCCCACAAGTTATCAGCAATCCAGATGAGATTATTCATCAGACGAAATTGGCCACATCAAAGTCAAATCAGAGGATTGCCTTCGAAAAAAATTCCACGCCGGAAATGAACGAGGGGAGCAGGGGAGGAGGGGGCAACAGAGGGGGATATTCAGCTTAAACAAGCCCACGTACTCAACGAGGAAAAATTAACTACATTTAACCCTTTAAAGTGTCACATCACAAACAATAATGTTCACAAACAAAAACGAATGGGAACGTAATAATTGCCAATACAATTAAAAGCGATAGAGTTCCAGAACACCGATTTAGAATTCCGATAGATAAAAAAAAGCCATTCTACAAAAACTGTTCCTAAAGAAGGGTTAATATATGCCGTAGTTGATCACAGGAGTAAAAAGTGCAGGAAAGGGAGAGAACAATGCAGACAGGACCCAAAACAATAAATATTTATAGTTCCTTCTTATAATTGCTGGACACCGCCAGAAAATAAACTTGAACTTGCTTAGACATTTTCTCAACGGCACTGTGGTGCTGGAAAGCATGGTGCTGACCGATCTTAAAACCAGTCTCCATCCTGACTTCTCAATTTCATTCCGCTGAAGAATAAATCTCAATTCTGAGAGGACTTAATAATATCAACAAAACTGCAGGCCAATCTCAATGTGTACACCTGAAGGAGAACAGCCTAACCACTTTCACAAAGCACACCGCTTGTCCTTCGAGCAACCAGTGAAAGATGCTGGCACTTATCTGCCCCTCTGTTCCATTCATGGCGTTACTTTTCAGACTAAATGGAGCTGTGTCATGATTACTGCGCAGACTCAGAACATACATCCTAACAAAGTGAATCTGGTTGACTGCAAGTCATAATCTGATTCCATCCTTGTAGTCGTTCTTAGTTTTATATTGTGTTTATATATTTTAGTTACTCTGACATTGTGTTTTTTATATTGAGGATTTTTCTGTGGAAATTTGATGATTCTAAGCGCTATTTTAGCACTTTAGCCAAAGGAGATGAAGAATGTAAGCTGGTTTGCCAACCGCCAATAATCATACAAGACAAAAAAATAGGACCAAGGGTCCTGTAGCTTACCGGCAAGTAGTCTTATAATGATGATACAAGTTATGAAAATTTCATGTGAAGTTTGACATTTGAATCAATGAAAATCAATGTCAAGGCCACTAAATAAAAGTTCACATACATTTATAGGACCTCCTGTAATACAAACACAATCTTAAACTCTGAAGCAGTTTTGGTGATACAAGTCATTGAAAATTCAATATGTCAATTGTGAAATTAAAGGTCACAGAATGTCAAGTGGCTGTCAGCAAATGGACTTCATATATGACTTTCTAAATGTCTCTATACAAACCTTGGCTCAATCGGTGACCATTTTGGTGATACAAGTCATTGTAATTTCAATGTCAGGTTTGACACTCAAATGTCACTGACAGTCAAGTTGAATGTCACCAAATGAAAGTTCATACATGACTTCCTAGATGTCAGTGACACAAACTCAGGCTCCATCTGTGACCATTTTAGTGATGCAAGTCATTGAATTTTCACTAGGTCACATTTGACCTTTGAAGGTCAATCTGAAGGTCACCAAATGAAAGTTCATATAAGACTTTCTATATGTCTCTAATACAAACCTAGACTCCATCTGTGACCATTTTGGCAATACAAGTCATTGAAATTGTATTATGTCAAGTTTGACCCTCAAAGGTCACCAACAGTCAAGTTGAATGTCACCAAATGAAAGTTCATATGTGACTTCCTATGTCAGTAACACAAACCTAGGCTCCATCTGTGACCTTTTCAGTGACAGAAGTCATTGAATTTTCTCTTGGTCAAGTTTGACCTTCGAAGGTCAATATGAATGTCACCAAATGAAAGTTCATATATGACTTACTATACATCTCCAATACAAACCTACACTCAATCTGTAACGATTTTGCTGATACAAGTCATTGAAATTTCACTGTATAGTTTGACCGTTCAAGGTCGCTGAAGGTAAAGTTCAAGGTCACCCAATGAAACTTCATACATGTCTTCCTATATGGCCACAATACAAACCTAACCTCAATCTGTAATAGTTTTGGTGATAGAAGTCATTGAAATTTCACAATGTGAAGTTTGACCTTCGAAGGTCAGCGAAGGTCAAGTTCAAGGCCACCAAATGAAAGTTCATGTATGACTTCCTATACATCCCCAACACAAACCGAAACTATCTGTAACCATTTTGCTGATATAAGTCATTGAAATTTCACTGTGAAGTTTGGGCATTCAAGGTCACTGAAGGTCAAGTTCAATGTCACCAAATGAAATTTCATACATGACTTCCTATATGCCCGCAATACAAACCTAAGCTCTATCTGTAATAGTTTCGGTGATAGAAGTCATTGAAATTTCACTATGTGAAGTTTGACCTTCCAAAGGTCGCTGAGGTCAAGTTTACGGCCACCAAATGAAAGTTCATACATGACGTCCTGTAAGTGTTCAATGCACATATGCTCCCAATCTTCAATATTTTCAAGCCTAGAAACCTTTGAAAATTGTAACATTTTGCTTGACCTCAAGTTTGACCTTTCAAGATCATCTGAGGTCAACTTTGCCAAAATGTAGGTCATATATTACTTCCTATATGTCAGTAATACAAACTTAATCTCTATCTGCAACTATTTAGCTTCCACAGGCAATTTGGCTCATTCTCCATAAGACCCAATGTTAAAGTACAGCGCCCCCACTAGACCCACTTCCGTTGATTCAATCAAAATGGCACTCGCACTGTACATACAGTGTATCAAGGTGAGTTAATTGCCAGATTTAGAAAAAAAGTTTTCAGACGGCTTTTGAGAAATAATTTGAAATTTAAAGTCATATCTTTTAACATTGTTAATATATTCCCTGACCTCGAGTTTGACCTTTCAAAGTCATCTGTGGTCACATTCAGTATTGCCAAAATATAGGTCATATATGACTTCCGATATGTCAATAATACAAACCTAATCTCTATCTGCAACCATTTGGCCTCCACGGGCCATCTTGCATATTCATGAAGTACAGCGCCCCAATAGACCCACTTCCGTCGATTCAATCGAAATGGCGCTCCCCCGTACATTGACGGTACCAAGGTAAGTTGATTGCCTGATTTAGAAAAAAATTTATCATGCAGTTTTTGAGAAATAATTTTTAAAAATTTCTCAGTCCTATCTTTAACATTGGAGCCAAAATCTCAAGGGCCCATAAAACGGACAAAAATGATTCAATCAAAAATCCGAGAAAAAAGTCTGGAGATATGGTCAAGTAGTATGTTATTGCAAATTTACACAAAAATTCATCAGGCCAAAAAAAAGATAAAAAAATGTTCCGGACGACAGACGACGGACGCCACCCCACGACAATAGCTTATCGGCCCATAGGGCCAGTAAGCTAAAAATACCTTCTTCTGTGATTATTGGAGGTGGTTGGAGGGCCAGTTTGCATTCTTTATATCCTTTAGCTTACGTGATAAAACAGCAATTTGAATCCTCAAATTGCAATTAAAAACTCTGTCATACAAAGCCCATAATGTAACTAAAATATATAAATACAATGCAAAACAATGACGAATTTGCAAGTATAATAGTAGATTCGGACATACAGTCTAACGGATTCACTTCGTTCAAAGCTGTGCGCATACGCAGTAACCGTGACGCAGCTCCTTTAAATACCCATGGTGTTCAGAGTGCATTGCAAAAAACAACATCTTACCGAGCATTTCGATCCTATATTTTGACTTGAACACTTATTTCTATTACCTTTCTTTCTAAGAAAAAGAAATCCTGCCACTGATTTGAATTTTGACTGATTTCAAGATTTCTCCATGGCGTGACATGATTTCGCTTACCCCAAGGACAAACCTAGTAACTGCTCAAAATGACTTCAAATCAGTGGCAAGAATTATTTTCAATGAAAAAAGGTAATAGAAGTAAAACTAATTTGTATATCTAAATATAAGATTAGAATGCTTGGTAAGACGTTGTTTTTGCAGGGTGACAGGAGGGACCAGAACATAGACGGCTCCGACTCACTCTGGTACGGCTGCCGGTGGCCACTGTGCTGCGGACGGAAGTTTCCCTGGTTGAAGTTTCCTTGGTGGAAGTTTCCGGAGTTGTAGTTGCCCGGGCGATAGCTGCTGGGAGGCGGGGTGTTGCTGTACTGGCCGCCCATCTGTCGATCCCTGTTCATGGCATGGCTGGAAGAGAAAGACTCACACTCAGCACTGAAAAGGCTACACCTCAGGGAGAGTATGCACAATTCTGCACTGCAGAAGCTAACAGTGAGGTGAAAATCAGCATAAAGCTTAGACCTTTACTTAGGGCTTGGACAAGTATGTTTAGCACCATAACTTGTCATTAAAGCAATGACTTGAAACAAGGCAATACTTTAAGGGAAAAAAATTTTAATTTGGTTGAGAAGATAACACTCTGAGCAACAGACAACTAATTCCATCAATGCTAGTTGTCAAAGTTTTCCCCATTTCTGTGCAAGCTAGGGACAGATGTGCATGCACACATCTGTGTTTGTGCGTGGGCATTCGTGACAGTCTCTCTCACACACACACACACACACACACAAAGACAGACAGACACGCACACAGACAGATACAGATCGCACACACACACACACACACACACACACACACACACACACACATACATACACATATACATACACATATATTACAGTCCCATAGGATCACATCAACAGCTGATGGGGCAGGGCCATAGCACTAGCCAATAGAAATGTAGATAACAGGAAGTGGACCGAAGCGGCAGCAGGTTTTGGTAACAGTAATGTCCAGTACCCGAGAGCACGGAAGGCGGACTGGTCCAGATGGGCCGGCTGCCTGTTAGGGTTGAAGCCCAGCTGTGGTCTCCAGGGACCATCACTGGACCTCTGCCAGTCCCCTGGCTTCAAGACCTTGGGGGGAATTCTGCAGGCAAGAATGTGGAAGGTCACTAAAAAATATTTGGACATCCAAAATTCAACTACACTGTCGAAAGTTCACTTTCCAGGATTATACTGAAAAACATGCTTTTTTTGTAGTATATACACAAAAAATAACAGTACCATCATTTGGTGATCTCTTGACGAGATTACACAGCAGTGCATGCTAATTTTTAAACCGTACTTCCATGAGCACCATGAGAATAGTGGTAGCAAGAACCTACAATGGGCTCAAAAATTACTGGCTCCACTGACTGACAATGAACAAACAATACATAAAAAAATTCCAAAAAATATATGAAAAGGAAAACTCTAAATACCAAGAAGTGAAAAATACTGCATGATATTAATGTTCCAATGGAATCAACCAAAATCATTTACTGATTTACTTAAAAATCAATTTCCTCCAAATCAAGGTAACAAAATTAATGGCACCTTTAAAGATTATTGTCAATAACATCGACCAAAATTAAACCAGGTATTAAATTTCACTTATTTAAGTTTTATCTCACTGTTAAGGAACCATATTGAGCCATTACATAACTTCCTGTTGCACTAGGGTATAAAAATGAGGTAAAACACATGCATTATCCCTTTTTCATCCAACACCATGAAGAAAACAAAACAGTTAGTTCAAAAGAGGCAGATAGTCATAGACCTTCATAAATCTGGTAATGGCCACAAGAAGATTAACAAACGATTGAATATGCCACTAAGCATATTTCTATAGTTTTATTATCTGTCATTATGGGGTGGGGTGAGGGGGTGGGTTTTTTTTCCCTTTCATTGTTCCATCTACCTGCCCTGGGACTACAGGTGGAAAATATCAGCTTTGCTAAACCTGGCACAATGCATCTCTCCTGGTTTTATACAAGGTTAATGTTTCTAATTGTGCGCTGTCCCTGTTTGAATAAATAAATTACAATTACAGATTACAATAAAGCACTGTCGGGGTCATGATTAAATAAATTCCAAAGATATGGAACCATTGAAAACCTCAAGGGTACAGGAGGCAACTGGGTCAATGACAAATTAGCCTTTTAAAAATGTTTTTTTTTTTTTTTTTTAAATAAATCTTTAAAAATGTACAGAATACATTTATTTGAAGTTGGTAGAGTGTGTTTAAAGAAACCTTAATGGTTGCACAACATTTACAGGGTTTTAGTACAGTTTTAGACTGTATTTGCAATTTCACCAGCCAAAAAATGCCGGGTAGCGCAACCAAAAGTTTCTTGAGAAGAAAAAAAAAACCAAAAAAAAAAAAAAACCACACATCCCTCTTTTTTTTTTTTTCCCAAGTGATTTTTTTAGTAAGTATACCAGAGAGTGTCTACTCTGCCTAAAACATTACTATTTTGTAGTTGAGCAGGGTATTAAAAGTAACTTATGGATTCTTTATTGTAGGGGGTGGGTATTTTGGTTTTCCAAACAATTTAAGAACAACTAAACTATTAAACTTTGTTAATTTGAAAGGTTTTCAATGTAAAATTATGCCCCCATATTAATATTATATCAATTCATATTTTAAATAGCATATTTAATACATTTCACATAGTGTTCACTTGCTCAGACGGTTGCGCCACCTGATATTTTGAGGGTTTGAGATGGAAAAACATTATTATATATATATATCATTATGAAAAACTGGAAATATGTTCCAACTAGATAACTCGGTCGCCAGAGACAGAGTCGTGTATCTCCCCGATCCCCAAATTTCGAACCAAATGGCCGCCGGCAGCCATACTTGACGTCCGAAATTGATGAAAATCGGTCTTGAGCATTGTCATAGATCTCTTCGCCTGTGTAAAATTTGAAAACATTCCTGTAATAATTGTGGCTTCCAGAGCCCGGAACATAAAAAATTTCGGACAAAATGGCCGCCGGCAGCCATACTGGTCGACCGAAATTGACGAAAATCGGTCTCGAGCATTGTCATATATACAGCTTTGCCTGTGTAAAATTTGAAAACATTCCTGTAATAATTGTGGCTTCCAGAGCCCAGAACATAAAATCTCTGCGGCAGCCCCAGAACTAAACCATAGTATCTCCCGACTATCGTCGTTGGGGAGATACAATTAAACAGGTTTTATAGAATAAAATGATGCTTATTTTGCATCATTTAAAATGATTTTAAACCAAAGTAGTGCACTCGGACACAAAAATCTGCATGTCACATCATTGACCCAACTGCATTTTGCCCCCCAGGATACTGAGGAGGATGGTGAGGAAGCAACTAAATTCCTGAGAATCACTGTGAAGGAACTGCAGGCCTTGGTGGCGTCTGGAGGTCACCAATTTTCAAAAAGCACCATTAAGTGCCACCTCCATAACCACAGGCTCTTTGGAAGGGTTGCTAGAAGTAAGCCTTTTCTGACCAAAGACACAGAAGCAAACGCTTGGAGTTTGCCAAACAACATTTAAATTATGACTGGAACAAGATGCTTTGGTCAGATGAGACCTAAATTGCATGTTTTGGTCAGATATAACATCAGCATGTTTGGCGTTGAAACAGAGATGCATACAAGGAGAAGGACCTCATATCCAAGGTGAAATATGATGGTGGATCAGACATGTTTTGGGGCTGTTTTAATTGAATGGGCCAAGGGCACTGGTTAAAATTAATGGCATCATGAATTCCACCAAGTATCAGCATATTTTAGCTAACAATTTGGCTGCCCCAGCCAGAGGGCTGGGACTTGGCTGTAGGAGGACTTTCCTACAAGACAATGACACAAAGCAGACCTCAAGATCCGCACAGAAATGGTTCTATGACAACAAAATCAATGTTCTGCAACGGCCATCTCAGCTGCCAGATGTCAATCCAATCTCAATCCAACCTGTGAGCTGAATTGAAGAGGGCAGTTGATAAATACAAACCCAAGTTTGTGAAGGATCCTGAAAGGATCTACTGAGAGGAATGGTCCAAAATCCCCTCAAATTTGTGCTTTGACCATGTAAAAAATTACAGGAAAAGACTCCATGCAGTTATCTTTGCCAGAGGTGGTTGTACCAAGTACTACATGAAGGGTGCCAATAATGATGAAACTTTGATTTTGTTGAAATGTATTCTGTATTAAATGATTGTTATGATTTTGGTTGTTTCCAACAAAACATTAATAAAGTATTTCACACATGTTGGTATATTCAGTTTCTCTAATTCTATTGTTAATATTTTTTTTTGTTTGTGCACTGCCAGTCAGGGGTGCCAGTAATTTTGGAGCCCACTGTATATGAACTGCCTAAATGAATGAAATCTTAAATCGCTTACTTGGCTCCTGTCAAAATGACAGCCTGGAACACATGTCCATCGCCAAACTGCGGATCCTTGAACTTTACTCTGTGAGTAGAAAGTCGATTTTTGTTTTGAAGGGAAATCAGAACAGTTGTTTCACTTAGTGCAATCAACTTGTCTAAAACTTCTTTAAATCAATTAAATCGACAGGCACTAAAAGTATCACAGCCATTTTCCCCTCCACCTCACAATAAATCTTGCCCATCTATTTACAAACTAAAGACACAGATGGAAAATGAGCTTCCTTCACATGTCAACATGCAACATATTGGTCAAATTTACAAATTTAACAGCGACACAAATCTTAGAGAATCATGGATATTCGATTTCATGAATGCTGGGAAGACACTGGAGAAATTATAACAGTAGGTAAAAATCTTATACATAAAAATCGTGTCCCAAATCTAATATTCTCCAGTGTGCACATTGCCAAAGGGCATTAAAAAATGGGTACTCATCCGTGAGGAAGGACATAATATTCTTACCCAATGGCCAAGTTTTGAGAGAGGTCTCGCAACAAGGGAACGGGGGATTCGACAGGTCTGAAAGCAAACAGAGCATTTCCTACATTTCCCATCATCCTTTAAGAGCAGACCCGTGTAAGCAACAGAGGAAGCAACAGCATTCATCAACACTGATTGGGGAAAAAAAAAAGTAAGAGGAGAGTAAACCGCTGTTCCTTACTTATCTGGTAGAATAGGCTCTTCATCAAGATTTAATGTACCTTGGATTCCATGACACAGTTCTGGAGGCATCACAGTGCCCTGCAGAGTAAAAACAGGATTGGGAGGGAAGGGGGGGTTGTCAAGGTTAAGCCACTCGCTTCTAAAAGATGAAAGTGGATGCGTGGAGAGCGACCTCACCTCGTTCGAACTTGCGTTGTACAGCTCTTGTATGAAGTCGCAGAGTGGGTGAGACCTGCCCACAAACAGCACATCGCTTCCAAGGCTGTTCCGTCTGACTGGTAACAAAACAAGGGTTCAACAGCTTTAGCCTCAGCAATGACCGAGAGAATCGAGAGTGAACAGTTCATGATGCTGTGCCCCTTAAGTTCGATTACACACGAAACCCAATGAAGTATTTATTATATCAAGGTCGACAATTTCCTAAGGAATTTCAAACGACTAGAGCCTTGAAAAACACCTGACGGCGAGGACTTGGGGGAAGAGAGGAGAGGAATAAAAAAAAAAAACAAAGCGCACAGCACACAAAGCACAAATTCTGAACCAAAAAAAAAAAAAAAAAACCACAGGGATGTATGTCCTTGAACCTTTGCAGTAAATCAAAATCAGAAGCGCTCCACCGCGGTCACTTGTATAGAAGAGTGTGAACAATGGGTACGGGCAATTCTGCAGTAGGGCTGGGAGGACACATCAATGTAACGGACAAGAAAAATACTTTGACTGGCACGAGGCATGGTGAAGTGTCGCGCAGTTGACTCTCGGGAATTGCAATGCTTTGAATAATTTTTCCATCGGCATTATGGCTTCACTATGGTTCAAGTGACAAACCTTCTTATAAAAGAGCACAACCCCGCTCATCCCAAGAGTGAGAGTACTTCACTCAAAATCTAAACAATACTGTACTCAATAAGCCACATAATGCAAAATTGTACATCATGACAGTACAAGCCATACATAAAAGCGTTTGAAACAAACACTCCTGGTGGGGATTCCGCAAAGACTGCACGGACAATCCGCCTTACATTTTCTAACTACAAGTTTCATACGAGTGTACCTTACATTAGCATGCAACATATTTCTGCAGAAAGCAGCAGCACTCAGTAAAAGCTGAATGCCAAAACTGTTCCTCACCTTAAATATCACATTACAGTTTAATTTCTGCCGCGTTGCAATTTTATCACAATACAACAGTATGGCTAGCTACTTTTATTCCCTTTTAAAAAGAGATGATGCTCTCCAGTGAAACGGGATGGGACACGCTGTTGTTCTCATTTAGCCATGAGTGACTCCATCTCAGAAAAAGTGGGACGGTATGGAAAATGCACATTACAGAAAGCAGCGATTTATGAATTTATTTTGACTAGTATTTCATTGGACAGTGTAAAAACAATGTTCTTAATGTTCGGTCTGGTCAACTTCATTTTATTTGTAAATAAACATCCATTCCAGACATTCAGCCCTGCAACCCATCACAAGAGAAGTCAGAACAGAGCCAATTTAGGACTAGTGTTGAGGTTAAAAAAAAAAGAAAAAAAAAAGAAAAAAAAGAATGAAGTGCCTTAGAATAGCTGATGTCAGCAGGTGATTGTAATCATGATTTAGTACAAATGCAGCATCCAAGCAAGTCCTGGTTCTTTAGTGGTGAAGATAATAATAATAATAATAATAATTAAAAAAAACAAAAACAAAAAAAAACTTCATTTACATAGCACCTTTCATACAAAAAAAATGCAGCTGAAGGTGCTACACATAAAATCAAAGCAATTACACAGTAAAAAGACAGACAATTTAAGAACAAATGATACAGAAGACCATGTAAATAAAATAATGCAGAATTAAAATCATCAAGACAGTAATAAAATGGAAGGATAAGAATCGTAAATATAATAACTAGACAGTCCGGTCAGACGCGACCGCATGGGTGCAGCCCCCGAAAGCCCGCTTCTCTCCTTTTTTGCGCATTATGCGGCCAATACTGTCGCCATGGCAACCAAAATAAATAGGCGTCTTAACTGAAGTATAAGACATGTCTATACCAAATATGACAGTAATCAGTCAAAAAGTACAGCCTGTACAGCGTCCACTAGGAAGTGTGTATGTTCTGCACAAATTTGCTCATTATTTGGCCAATACTGTCGCCATGGCAACCAAAATCGATAGGTTTCTCAGCAAACCCCAGCTGATTTGTTCCTCATCAAACCTCGGATGTGTAACTGCAGAAGCCATGAGCTGGAACTCTTTTTTTCTAGACAAACATGGCGGCGTCCAGCGGCAGCAGCCCTGGGTTCGATGTCAAATTGGTGAAAACATCGTGTTGCCTCTTGTGTCAAGACAAGAAGAAGCATTGCCACACATAGATTTTGTGAAGGTCAGTTTTGCCTCCATTTTTAGGAGGCGACGTAGTGCGCAGATTTAGACAACTGCGTAAATTGGTCTTCCGGCAAAGAAATGTTAGGCAGAGCAGCATCTCAACTTTGTCACACATCCGAGGCTTGATGAAGAGTAGCGGAATCAGCCGAGAAGTTTAGAGTGATCGATGGGTGTCATAAGTGAAGTGTAACATGTCCATAGGAAATATGAAAGCAATCAGTCGAGAATTGCAGCCTGTACGGTGTCCACAAAGAAATCTCTACATTTTGCCACTAATTTGCATACCATTTGGCCAATACCGTCGCCATGGCAACCAAAATCGATACATGTCATAAGTAGAACACATTTCCAAACCAAATATGAAAGTAATCGGTCAAAAATTGCAGCCTGTACTGCATCCACATAGGAAATCTCAGACTCAGACGACTTTCTTTATCCCAAGAGGGCAATTTGGTTTAGCGGTCTACCCAGACCATATTAACAAACAAACCACAAACAGATATACACAAAGACAATAAATAATCAATAAACAAGGGTCATTCCGTGTCAAATCAACCAAGAATTTGCAGAGAATTTGCAACAACAGCCATGAATATTTCCCACTTTACGGTAAAGTGGGAAATATTCATGGCTATTGTTGCAACTTTCACATGGTTTCAATTTAGCATTTTAGTGACCCTGCAGTAGGTCTTTCCTTCAATAAATTTCCTTTTCCGTGGCGTATTAATTTTGTCACAAATGAGTCATCGTGAAAAACGCCAAATTAAAACGCATACGAATATTTCCCAGTTTACAGTACAATCACTCTCTAATGTTAGAACCCTTCATGATCCTTCTTTTGTTCATTTGACATGTTTGACATGTCTTAAAGCGATCATATCGTCTTACAAATTCGTAATTTTAAAATGGGACGTTTTAGATTTGAATTTGAATTCAGTTCATAAATAAATAAATAAATAAATTGCACACTGTGAAACATCAAATAATGTACCAGTGTATTGTTTGCAATGTAATACAGGTAGAAGATAATTTATGAATCACTGCTTTCAGTTTTAAATTTAACATATCGTCCCAACTTTTTCTGATTTGGGGCTGCGCTTAGGAGACACAAACACGCAAAAACTACTTTTCGAAGCACCAGTCTGCCTCTCTGCATAACGTCCAATGGTAAAGAGCCTCTAGAACTCACGTCCAAAGTTTTATTTTATTTTGAGCAGATTTTACAGTCAAGTTCAAGTTTCAGGCCAAAGACATTTGACTGTGAATGTACTTAAATAGTTGCTGACATTGATAGCAAAAATTTTTTCCAAGTATATTGGCTGAATTAATCGCTATATTACTTGAAACAGTAGTTGTTAGAGCGGAAATAATACATCCATTAGACTAATCAATAACAAATCAGTCCTCAGGTACAGCCTCATTCTGCAATGCAATGTACTTACTTTCGTCAGATGTGAGGTCCGGGTAGACCGTTTCCAGGGCGGCCCTCAGCCTACGCTCGTCCACAAACGGCAGCAGGGCAACCCCTGCAGAGACAACACACAGATCCAGCTCTCAAAGGCTGCACATTTACAGAGCAACTCTAATGGCCCATATTATGACAGATTTTCCCAGCACTAGCACAAATACTCTGGTCTTCCCTCTGCCAAACGTGTGATATAATGAGAAACCAGCATTATCTCAGCATTATTGCTTGTAGCATGCATGTGCCACAAATCATATGCTCAAATGACCACTTTCAACTCTGGGCCCGTATTGATCCAACAAAGAGATTCATCTGCATAGTACAGCCCACTACAGACTGGAGCACCTCTGTTTACTTTGCACCACGATGAGGAAATCAGTCATACAGATCCTCAGTTCTGGAAGAGAAGTAAAATACAGAAGTGGATAGCCAAGAGATGGTTGAACATGGGCCGCTAATTCACGCACCTTGCCAAGCATACTTCTTCCCATTCAGATCAATGGCGAAGTCGTCAGGGTAGAAATCGATGATGGGAGAGTCCTGAAATTAAAAAAAGAAAAGTAATAAGGACAGTTCAAAATGAACAAGAGCCATCTCAGAATCATTTGCAAATTCAACTAAAATAATAAGAGTAACAACTCAGAAAAGTGACCATACTGCTTCCACAGAGGGCAGCAAAAACCAGTGCACAAGAGTGTAAGGAGGACATACCGGGTCAGACATTAATGCTCGCCATGTCTCAGGCAAGAAGTTCCCACTGGCTGCAGGAAAGACGCCCATCAACTGCTCCAAGGGTTTGAACTATTAAAAAAAAAAAAAAAAAAAAAAAAAGAAAAATAGGACCAAGGGTCCTGTAGCTTACCGGCAAGCAGTCTTTCAGCAATGATACAAGTTATGAAAATTTCATGTGAAGTTTGACATTTGAATCAACGAAAATAAATGTAACGGTCACTAAATAAAAGTTCACATACATTTACAAGACCTTCTGTAATACAGTCCTAAGCTCTGAAGCAGTTCTGGTGATACAAGTCATTGAAATATGTCAATATGTATTCAATAAGTCAATTTTGAACTTTGAAGGTTCAAGAATGTCAAGTTGTGGTCAGCAAATGGACTTCATATACGACTTTCTAAATGCCTCTATACATACCTTGGCTCAGTCTGTGACCATTTTGGTGACACAAGTCATTGTAATTTCACTGTCTAGTGTGACCCTCAAAGGTCACTGACAGTCAAGTTGAATGTCACCAAATGAAAGTTCATATGAGACTTCCTAGATGTCTCTAATTCAAACCTAGATAATTCGCCAATAATCATACAAGACAAAAAAATAGGACCAAGGGTCCTGTAGCTTACCGGCAAGTAGTCTTATAATGATGATACAAGTTATGAAAATTTCATGTGAAGTTTGACATTTGAATCAATGAAAATCAATGTCAAGGCCACTAAATAAAAGTTCATATACATTTATAGGACCTCCTGTAATACAAACACAATCTTAAACTCTGAAGCAGTTTTGGTGATACAAGTCATTGAAAATTCAATATGTCAATTGTGAAATTAAAGGTCACAGAATGTCAAGTGGCTGTCAGCAAATGGACTTCATATATGACTTTCTAAATGTCTCTATACAAACCTTGGCTCAATCGGTGACCATTTTGGTGATACAAGTCATTGTAATTTCACTGTCAGGTTTGACACTCAAATGTCACTGACAGTCAAGTTGAATGTCACCAAATGAAAGTTCATACATGACTTCCTAGATGTCAGTGACACAAACTCAGGCTCCATCTGTGACCATTTTAGTGATGCAAGTCATTGAATTTTCACTAGGTCACATTTGACCTTTGAAGGTCAATACGAAGGTCACCAAATGAAAGTTCATATAAGACTTTCTATATGTCTCTAATACAAACCTAGACTCCATCTGTGACCATTTTGGCAATACAAGTCATTGAAATTGTATTATGTCAAGTTTGACCCTCAAAGGTCACCAACAGTCAAGTTGAATGTCACCAAATGAAAGTTCATATGTGACTTCCTATGTCAGTAACACAAACCTAGGCTCCATCTGTGACCTTTTCAGTGACAGAAGTCATTGAATTTTCTCTTGGTCAAGTTTGACCTTCGAAGGTCAATATGAATGCCACCAAATGAAAGTTCATATATGACTTACTATACATCTCCAATACAAACCTACACTCAATCTCTAACGATTTTGCTGATACAAGTCATTGAAATTTCACTGTATAGTTTGGCCGTTGAAGGTCACTGAAGGTCAAGTTCAAGGTCACCCAATGAAACTTCTTACATGACTTCCTATATGTCCACAATACAAACCTAACCTCAATCTGTAATAGTTTTGGTGATAAAAGTAATTGAAATTTCACTGTATGAAGTTTGACCCTTGAAGGTCAGCGAAGGTCAAGTTCAAGGCCACCAAATGAAAGTTCATGTAAGACTTCCTATACATCTCCAATACAAACCGAACCTATCTGTAACCATTTTGCTGATATAAGTCATTGAAATTTCACTGAGAAGTTTGGGCATTCAAGATCACTGAAGGTCAAGTTCAATGTCACCAGATAAAACTTCATTCATGACTTCCTATATGCCCGCAACACAAACCTAAGCTCTATCTGTAATAGTTTTGGTGACAGAAGTCATTGAAATTTCACTATGTGAAGTTTGACCTTCGAAGGTCACCGAAGGTCAAGTTCAAGGCCACCAAATGAAAGTTCATACATGACTTCCTATAAGTGTTCAATGCACATATGTTCTCAATCTTCAATATTTTCAAGCCTAAAAACCTTTAAAAATTGTAACATTTTGCTTGACCTCAAGTTTGACCTTTCAAGGTCATCTGAGGTCAACTTTAACACAGCCAAAATATAGGTCACATATAACTTCCTATAGGTAAGTAATACAAACTTAATCTCTATCTGCAGCCATTTAGTTTCCACAGGCGATTTGGCCCATTCTCCATAAGACCCAATGTTAAAGTACAGCGCCCCCACTAGACCCACTTCCGTCGATTCAATCAAATGGCACTCGCACTGTACATAAAGAGTATCAAGGTGAGCTGATTGCCAGACTTAGAAAAAAAGTTTTCAGACGGTTTTTGAGAAATAATTTGAAATTTAAAGTCATATCTTATAACATTGTTAATATATTCCCTGACCTCGAGTTTGACCTTTCAAAGTCATCTGTGGTCACATTTAATATTGCCAAAATATAGGTCATAAATGACTTCTGATATGTCGATAATACAAACCTAATCTCTATCTGCAACCATTTGGGCTCCACAGGCCATCTTGCATATTCATGAAGTACAGCGCCCCCAATAGACCCACTTCCGTCGATTAAATCAAAATGGCGCTCACACTGTACATTGATGGTACCAAGGTAAGTTGATTGCCTGATTTAGAAAAAAATTTATCATGCAGTTTTTGAGAAATAATTTTAAAAATTTCTCAGTCCTATCTTTAACATTGGGGCGAAAATTTCAAGGGCCCATAAAACGGACAAAAATGATTCAATCAAATCCGAGAAAGAAGTCTGGAGATATGGTCTAGTAGTATGTTACTGCAAATTTACACGAAAATTCATTGGGCCAAAAAAAAAATAATAATAAAAAAAATAAATAAATAAAAAATGTTCCAGACGATGAACGCCGGACGCCACACCACGACAATAGCTTATCGGTAAGCTAAAAAGAGGGGGAAAAAAAATTACATTGTGAATTACAGTGCCCACAAAACTATGCGGACAAAGAAAGTTTAAACCTACAGGAGAAAGTGAAGCGGTCCTGACTTACCGGCTTAGTATCCTTCTCAAACTCCTTGAACATGTCCTTGATGTCCTTGAAGTCCGAGGCAAAGGGGGCATAATGGAATGGGAAGTACCACTTCCATGAAGCACATCCCTATGGACAAAAATCAAAAACGGCAGGATAAGTGACAATTTTGAGTGGATAGGACCACACCCACATCCCCGTCAGGGTGGTGCAGTTGGTACTCCCAGAAACAGCCTATAAACTCTCCTCACAATGCTACCCCAGACTCGAGTTATAAGGGGTGAAAGCTATGCTTATTTTCTAATGCTAAACCACCAACGCTCCGACAAGGCGCCTCATGCTGGGGAACTAGGTAATCCAAGGCCAGTAAAACATTATGGGGCAAGTGGATGCATGCCTAAATGCAGTTTCATAACCTGTATGTCAATGCATCTAGTTACTCCATTTCCTGCATCGAGTACTGTTTATCAAAGCACACAGATTACAAATTATTTGTCAGAACTATCAATTTGGTACACAAGCTTTCAGACAAGGAACAAGCAGGCATCAGCTGGCAAATAACCCTGACTGCTAGCACCCCAGAAAGACAGAGCTCAGCATTGTAGTCACAAATATGGGAAAACCCCACTGCTAGGGCTGTTCTTCCAGCCTGCTTCCTACACAAAGCACAGAGAGTGTTAATATCCATAAAGTTTTAAAGTCCCACATCACGCCCAGCCAATTAGTCTTGATGTCAACATAGCCATTATCAGAACACCTCCTCCAGAGAGATTATGGCACAATATGGCCTTTTGCAGATGGCATGCACAAAGAATGAAGCGAAAAAAACAACAGTCCCAAAGCAAAAAAAGAATAAAATCACCATAAAATAATAATAATAAAATAGCTGCGCCACGAATGTGCAGGCTTTTTAGTGAGCCCTAAGATGCAATGAAAAAACAGAAGTAAACCAGTGTTACTTTATCAGACTGATATTTTTGCTCATTTTTAACAGCAACTACAAATATCGCAGGCTAGTTTTGCGTACAAAATCAAAAGGCAACGCGAGTGCCTTGTCGAAGAAAATTCACTCCAATGCGTTGACCCAATCAACAGATTTCTTCCAGACTTACAAGAGGACACAAGACGTGTGTAACAGACCGATTGATTGCTGGGAGGCAAGCAAAACTTCTGACCCAATATTGGCTGCAAAATACTAAGAACCAAAACGTCCAGAAGAATTGAAAATTGTGTCGTCTTAAGACAGATGAGGCCTACCTGATAATAGTACCGCAGAACCCAACAGAGGCCCTCCACGTAAGACTTAACCACCTTCTGGCGGAAGATGTCGTCAGTCACGTCCACGTCAAACTTCGACTTGTAGTACCTCTGCTTCCAACCCTCCTCCCACAACCTTGGAAGAAAGATCAATGCTCGGTTTCCTCCATACTCAATTCATTTCAAAGAAAACTACAGAGAAAATAAATTGAATATGCCGCTAGGATGATGCGCGCATTCATCTCTATTGTTGACTACATCAATGCGCTTTAAATCCCGAGCATATGTAGGATTTCTTTTTGGGCTCCAGTAAAGGCTACAAAATATTTAAAATGGCACGCGAACATGGCGCATAATAAGTGAATGAGACTCGCGTCCGCCTTGGAAGACGGAAACCAGAGCAATTTTAAAGGCATTCATTGCAGACAAAATTTTATATCTCAATGCTCATAATGCTCAAGGCTACAGTCCAGCAGGGTGCAGCAAGAGAAGCAACAATTTCTATCATATGACATTCCTTATTACAGATCAAAACATTAAATCGCATTTATGGTGCATCTATAATAAAGTCATTCATTTAAATACCACAAAAGAGGTTGGAATCAGAAGTAGTGTACGGATTACACTTGCAGAAGTGTGTCCAATTCAGCTAATAGCAGTGTTTCAGCAAAACTAAATTAACTGGCTTTGTTTGGCGTCACACAGTATATTATTGTGATCAAGTTGCCGCTTAAGAAATGTCCCTAAAGAATGTATGTTCATATTGCACCGGATTTCTATAACAGCTGCATGAAGGTCACAGGAAGGTCTTCAGACAAATCTGATCAATAAACAAATGACAAGAAAACATCGTCTGCCAAAACAAACAAAAACAGAGATGCAACATATCACATTTCAGACAACGTGAACATATAATGCATGTAATGCACAGATGAGCCAATCGGCAGTTCAGCCATTCATCCAATCTGATAATCAGTAAGGTCCCATAAACAAGGGTGCACAGCATGCATCAAGCCAAATCCACAACATGGATGGAACATGGTCATGGTTTGAAAAGTCAAATGTATGGCAACTGGCCCACTTAGTTTTCACAGGATAGTACGCCTTTTTCACCTCCGCCAAGGAGGTGTATGTTTTTGCCAGCGTTTATCTGTTTGTCTGTCTGTTTGTCTGTTAGCAGGATCTCTCAAAAACGGCCCCATAGATTTTAACCAAACTTTCCAGGATCTTTGAGTAGCACAAGAGGAACAAGTGATTACATTTTGGCATATCTAGGCCAAAGTACAGTTGAGATGTAGGCCAAAGTTCAAATCCAGCTATGCTGGCAGAGATTTGAAGTGTTTCCAATGGGCCAGATTTCCAATCGGCGTGCTTTTGGGTTTTGCTGCCACCTGGCGGTGGAATGCAACAACACCCTACATCAGCCAACGAAAATAACTCATGCGACGAAAAAGAGTTGCCTTGGCGTGGCGGAGGTGCTGAGCTCTCTGAGTGCTCTTGTCATATTCATGATCTGAATCTAGTGTATGGTCGGAGAGGAGATGGTTCAAATGGCAGGAAAAACTCAGTGGTGGATGTTGTCATCAACTTAAACATAAGATGGCCACGCAAAGTGTGGAAATACGCTCACAAGCCAGCCTTGTTGATGACCCGTTATTTGACTAAAAACATTCCAATCATCACCAAAATCAAAAAGGATCCTCTTCATAACATCACTGACCCACTAAACAAAAATGAAAAGAATCCATCAAAAATTGTAGTCTGTTGAGTGAGAAGAATAAATTGTGGGCGGACCGACAGACAGGGCCGATTGCACTATACGCCTAACCGCTGGAGTGGGCATACAAAAAGAACAGCTAATTCAGAGAGGATGTCTGAAGGGGAAACTTTTTACCGAACATTATCTTCGGGTTCAGGCTCACTGTCACTGTCCTCCGCTTTCCTCTTCGTACCCCGCTCATCAGAACCACCACTGGGTCCTGCAGAAGCCTGAGGAGGTAAGACATCAGCGTCGGACGTTTCTCAAAATCACAGCTGTGAAGTCAAGGGTTAGAAAACAAATCCTAACATGTTTTTTTTCCCCCATGCCAATTAGTTAATTTCACCAATATATTCTAGCAATTGGCCGAGGAAGCGTGTCATCAATCTCGGCAACAGGAACAAAAGCTGGGGAGGGCCATTCACCATCTGCACCTTGATAAACCAAGAACTTTCATAAGCAAACCATGCAGGCTTTTCCACAAAAACCGTAAAAAACAATTTGGGTTGGTGAGAAAAGCGCTCACTATAGAAAATGGTCAGATGGTCGCCATCTAAACCGATAGGCTTTGTGATCTTACCACACACAAGGTCCATGTCAAACATGAAATGAATCCATACAGAACTGTGACCTCTAAAGTGCTCACAAGCAAATCTCGACAGAAGTGGTTTAATGATTGCTGATCCATTGTATCCCTGACTCATAGTCCGGGGATAGAATGATCAATCCATCTAGATTGGCACACGAAAAACAGCCAGCATGTTCTTGTGGCTCTATAGGACAGCATCCACTCAGACCCAGCATGAAAGAAGAGTAAGGTGCAGAAACAACACAGACAAAAAAAAAAAAAAAAAAAAACTTCAAAAGCTACTCTCTGACCCTCCAGAATGGGAGCTACCCACCCTTGGTCTATATAGAGGCAGTTTAAGCCTACATACATCTAAATCAAAGCCATGATTCTGGCAAGGCATTGACTGCGTTTAACTGACAAACTTGTGCCCCTTTTTTACAAACATCTCGGCTCTTTGTACAAGCATCTCACCTGGACAGTGAAATTAAGATCCTGACCTCGGCTCGCCTGCAGAACAAAAGGCTTTTCCTGCAGTGCAGTCTCCTCATCGAGATGGCATTCATGTGCAAATTACTGCTGAGGCTATTGTCCCCGAGAGTTTATACATACTTGTCGCATCAAGCAATAATTAAAAATGGCATCGCACAGGTTGGAATTAATATGCTTTTCTAATGGCTAAGTGACGGAAATGACACGTACTGCATCAATACAGAAAGAGAGCAAAAGTACTTCAAGGATTCAAACTATCCACGTGCCCTGAAGTGAGAACTGGAAAAGAGGTAAGGATAAGACTAAGAAATGGGGCCAAGGGTCCTGTAGCTTACGAGCAAGCAATCTTACTCTGATGATACAAGGTAGGTACGAAACTTTCATGTGAAGTTTCACCTTCGAATTATCAAAGTTCAAAATTCAAGGTCATTATGAAAGTTCACATACTCTAAAGGCGAAAAGTTTGGAAACAAGATCAAATTTGTACAAAAAGAAAGATCATAGTTTCATTGGCATACTTTGCAACAAAATAAACATGGTTATTATATAAAGAGTCACTTATCAGAATACATTTTTACTTAAATTACCAGGTATTTCCTTTTTTTTTGCTTAGACTTTGCTTTCTTCAAAGTAACCTCCTCTTGCTTTAACAACAGCATGGCATATACGAGGCATTCGTTCCACAAGTTTTTTAAAGTACGTGCCAGGAATTGCATTCCAAGCTTTGAGTTCATCAATGAGAGAGTGCTGATTCGTGGGATGCATTTTTCTGATAGATCGATCCAATTCGTCCCACACAAGCTCATTTGCAGAGAGGTCTGGAGACTGAGGGGGCCAAAACATCTTTCAAAGAACACCTTCCTCTTTTTTTTGTCTAGGTAACCCTGACAGAGCTTGGAAGAATGCTTAGGGTCCTAAGGGAAGAATGCTTTTGACCTGTATTGGCCTTGCTTCCAAACATCTGGCCTGTAATGTACATGTATATGACGTCCTACATGTCTCCAATACAACCACTAATACACAATAATACACAATCCAATACACTAAGCTCTGAAGTAGTTTTGGTGCTACAAGTCACTGAAAATTGTCAACTTTAAAGATCACCGGAGATCAAATTGAGGTCACCAAATGGACTTCATACACAACTTTCTATATATTTCGAATACAAACCTAGGCTCCATCAGTGACCGTTTCGGTAATACAAGTCATTGCAATTTCATTATGCCAATTTTAATCTTTGGGGGTCACTGAGAGTCAAGTTGAATGTCACCAAATAAAAGTTTGTGACTTCCTTTATGTCACCAAAACAAACCTAGGCTCTATCTGTGGCCATTTTTTTTTTTTTTTTTTTTTTTTAATTTGGCATCTCCAATCCCACCCGAATCTGGAATGCCCAATTGGTGAACTATGTAAAAGGCTTGCTCGTATGCGGCCCCTTGCTGCCAATTCAGGAGAGTGTAGACAGTTTGCGGCTCTCCTCCGAAGCACGCGCCTGTCAGCCTGCTGCTTCTCATACACTCATTGGTTGAATCTTCCAAGTTCAGAACGAGGGCGGAGGATACCCGGACATGAACAGGCTTAGAATCTTCCTGACGAGCACCCGTCTGGCCAACAGGAGGCGCTTGAGCAACGAACAAGGCAAAGTTATTTTCCCGGCAGTCCCTTCCCAATTTGCAACCCTGTAGCGCAATAGCCAATTGTGCGCTACTCTGAAAAAGGGCGGGGATCGAACCCGCGACATGATAGTCATTTCTGCTTCGCAACGCGATGCTTTACCGAGTGAGCTATCCGGTAGCTCTGTGGCCATTTTTGTGATACAAGTCATTGAATTCAGGTCAAGTTTGACCTTACATGGTCAAAATGAAGGTCACCAAATGAAAGTTCATGCATGACGCCCGGCATGTCTGACATACATGCATACTGTACGTGTGACATTTTTGGTGATAAGTCATTTTAATTTGGCCAGCAGCCATACCACTCCAGCCGCGTGGCTGAAACTAAGCGGGTGTGGGCTTGGTCAGTACTTGGATGGGAGACCACATGGGAAAACCAAGTTGCTGCTGGAAGAGGCGTTGGTGGGCCAGTAGGTTGCGATCTTCCCTCTGGTGGAATAATCCCCAATGCCCCAGTGCAGTCCAGACGGGGACACTGTACTAAAGGAGATGCCGTCTTTCGGATGAGACGTTAAACCGAGGTCCTGACTCACTGTGGTCATGAAAGATCCTATGACACTCTTCAATAAAAGTAGGGGGTTCCCTGGTGTCATGGCAAAAGTCCCAACCTGGTTCTTTCGACCTGCCACCTAATCATCCCCTGATCTAATTAGCTGTGCAAATTGCCCTCTCCCTCCCCACCTCACCCCCCAGCGCTCCCTTGAAAAAGAGATTTCATATCTCAACGGGACTTCCCTGGTTAAATAAGGGTTAATAAAATAAAAAAATAAAAAATTTCACCATGTCAAGTTTGACAATCGAGGGTCACTGAAGGTCACCAAATGAGTTCATGACTTCATACATGTCTCTAATACCAACCTAGGCTCTATGAGCCATTAAAAAGAGCCTTATCTATTGCATGAGCAGTGACCGATTTGCTCAAAAAAGTAAGCACATAGTTTAAACCAATGCCCAAAGTTACATAACTAAACAAAATGTCCTTTTAATGCGAAATTACCCATGCCATAAATAACATCAGATTAGGTTACCACGCACCTGGTTTCCATTCCTCATCATGGCTTTCAAAGACTGAGCGGCATTCTGAAGACAACACAGGGAAAGATCAGAGACAGATAATTCAATTACGAAGCACGGCGAACAAAGCTTGTTCAGTCGACACTGGCGTGACAGGAGACAAAATCAAAAGTAGCCAATAAGCACATTAACACAAAGGAACACGTCTTTTCCAAGCCCATATTCTTCCCCACTTCTGCCAAAAAGCAAGCCCTACATCTTAAAGCCAGAATGGCAATTTGACTATTCATCATTTTAACAGTAAATTGACAGCATTTACATAATTTTATTAAACAAATGTATCAATTTAGCAACCACAGCTACAATAATCTTGGGAAAAAACACCTTTATTACAAAAATTGCCGAATGAAGAATATGGCTAGCAATGTCCAGTGGAATCTGTACATTTTTCATCAAAACTGCAGCTAGCATGTACACGAGTAAAAAACGGCCAAGTAAAACACAGGCACAATTTGCCAACAAGGTTTTCCGTGGTTACAAAATTTTGTGGTCAACATTTAGACAAAGAATCATTACACAACTTCAACAAAATAAAACTAGAGTAGAGAGCCCAGTCGCCAGCGACCGCATGGCCGCCCGACTTCTTCCGGGAACTAGAATAATATAAGTGGAAGCACAGATTCATCGAAACATAGACTACTACTCATGCAAGAAAAGTTTATCACATAAGGACCTACAGCTGTAGATGAAAGCAATAAGTATACACAAAACTCAAGCAGGTGTCCATGAAAGAAGGCCTTGGAATACCACAGTGTATTAAATGCCTGTGAATTGGTGCCAGGACTCACCATGTTCTGCTGGTCTCTGCCTTGCATCCTCATGTCAAAGGCGGCATGGCGAGCATTCTGAATGGCCTGAGGCCTGTCTCTCCCACCCAGGGCACGGGGCGCAAACTGCCCCCCTGGCACGAATGAAGGCCTCTGTTCTGCCTAAGGGAAGGCAACAAAAAAGCATCACTCTTCATTCATTTTTTTCCTTTATTTCTGACCACATGCTTTCCTTCGGTTTCATGGTTTGATATTTAGACTTTGTTGATCTCCAGGAGCAGGGCTGATTTTCACCAAGATAAATGCAATGCCTGGGTAGGATGAGCATGATTTAAAGCCTGTCTCCAAGCCGTGGATCAGCCCTACATCAGGTCCAGGGCCCCGTTTCAAATTAATTCAGGTCTCAATAGCTGGAAACAATGCTTTCCCGACAAACGATCAGATCTGATGAATCGTGAGGCTTCGAACTGAATTCATCATTTCTAAGGACAGAGCCCATTATTTACCAAATTTCATCTGCAACACAGTGAATATTAAACTGACACAGATCTCAACTATCAATGACAACATTCAAGCAGATGTTTTTGTAAAAAGCCTTTCCTTTTTCTAAGCAATCAATTTTTAACAGAGACATAAAAGACTCTTTACAAACAGCACGTACACATTATGTTACGTACAGGATTACCCGACTTTTAAATGCACCCCAACTCTCAGGCAAATCCCAATCGGATTCAAAAATCATTGACTGATGTTTCGAGAGACAAGTACAAGCCAATTCTTAGAGGTTATGTTGTGATTCCCCATTTAGACATGTTTTCATATTTTCAAGGTCCCCTTATCTTCAAATAACTGGAGAAAGGCAGAATCTTCAGAAAATTATCAAACTTCATTCCAGCTCATGATCTAAAGCCCGGAGTGGTCCTTGCATGCAAAGAGCTACCCTCATTCCAAACAAAAACTTCCTTCCAATCACATTACACTGGTTCTCTCTTTCCCTTCCCCCATTGGTTGGCATGTTCTCTATGGTATTTTCAGGAAAATATTGGTGGCACACAAAGGTTTTGTCCCCATGAAAAAAAAGAAAAATTCATTTTAAAAGTTGAGAAAAACACATTTAAAAAATAGGATACAAATGGATACATAAATGCCTCAACTGATCATGTTTCCAGTGATATACATAACTGATGATTCTACAGAACAGATATCGACCAAAGCTGCAGAAATCAATTGAACAGATATTGATTAAATCAGCTGAACAGACATTAATCAGAGCTATAGAAATCAACTGCTTGCGCTTGTGTTAATGCTGCTTACGTAATATGGTTACTGATTATGGTTATTGATTTACTGATGAATATGAGTAATACTAAAATATGATCATCAACAGTTACTTAATGACTGGTATTTACCAGGCAGAGACAATTTATATAGATTTGCAATGTGGCCAACCACTGATCGGTTCACAGTGACTTTTGCGGAGGACTTCAAACACAGTCAAGCGTGGAATTGCCGTGATCTGAACCTCAAACGTAAAATCCGTTCAATGCATTTTAATGCATATAATAGCTGAGAGCACTTCAACGTTACCATGAAATATGCATTTGTCATAGATATAGCAGGAATTAACATAAATTATCATCCTTTGCCCTTCAATCTTGATAATTTCATTAAACTGCAATCTATTCCTATATTGCTAAAAAAAAACAATAGTTTTCATGGTTATAAAGAAGCAACAATTGAGATGGATGAAGGTACTTCAATCCAAATGGTGTCATAGCTAGGTTTCAACTGCCAACAATAAATGTGAATTTTTTTCACTGTAGAATGAAAAGTCTCATTACAGGACGTATCCGATTAACACTACCAACCTTCATCCTTTTCTTCTTCTCCTTCATCCTCCTTTTAAAGTTCTCCTGCAGCCAGGAAAGAAAATGTTTATGTTATCACACTGTACACTGCAGAAGGACCACGGAGATTTTGATTACAGGAGCGATTCTAATGCCAATCAAACTGCACTGTGAATCAAGACATGAAGAGAAGCAAGGAGACATAATGGATAATACATGTGAATAATGCTCCATTATGAAATGGAAAAAATAAACATGTTTTTGTAAAAGTAAAATCTTAATTATGTGGAAAGTGACCATTTTGAACGGCCACAATCCCTAAACATTTCGTTCCATATGCTTAATTGAAAGCACAGGCCGTCAGGGTGTGTACAGTATATCCATATTGAAAGTGTTGAAGGCGTTGCTGCACTTCAAACTTAAGTCACAGTCCAAGTACCAACTGACTTCATATAAATATACTCATGTAAATGCTATGCAATTAACTGAGTAATAGCATCACATTCATCACAACTAAAACAAACTCCCAAAGCATATTTAATGGATGACTACAATAAGTCATTTCCAAAAACTATTTCAAAAGCAAGACTGCTATAATTCGTCACTCAATCTACGCAAAAATGAGCTTCCGTCGAAAGACTCTTGCCTCGTCCTCCTTGCGTTTCTTGAAGATGTTGTCTTCGGCCACCCCCACAGCCTGCATAATGAGCTCCACTCGTTCTAGGTTGACAAACCCGTTCTGCGTGAGATATCCCTGTAGAGAAATGCCATGAATGACTGAAGTTCCATTCAGCTATATAAACAGTGCGTATAGGGAGTGTAAGGCTTGGCTACATCTTCACAGGGTCCCACTGGTGAGATAAGAGAGCTTTTGTCCTGAAGGCTATGAACACCTACCCCCGTCTTATGCACCACGTCTTTGTAGATGTTGACCAGCCGATCGATGGCACCTTCCCTACACAAACACAGTCAAGATTTCCACAAGTCCATTAGCAAGTTAAAACCTCTTCAGTTACCAAAGATAGTTTCCCAGAGATTAACTATCATGTTCAAATACTGGGATTCAAGCACTCGATCACAGCAATACAAGACCATGATTACAGTCCCACGGCTGATGTCCTCAGAGACTCGTCTCAGCTGTGCCTACCTGATCTCCAGCGACGGTAAGTGGGGCAGGAAGTCATTGCCGACGAAGAAGCACATGAAGACCCAGTCGTCGACACTCCTTTCAAAGTCAAATGGAAAAGGCAAACTGGCCATTGTCAGCTCCCTTTCCAGGTACTGCATGAAAAGACCAAAGGCATGAGCTCAATATCAAATAAAGGCCAGCGAGTAAGTACTTTGCAAAAACCTGATGCAGCGCAGTCAAGGTCAGGGATCTTCAAATCTAGACCTTGAATCCAAATCCAGTCCTGGTTTTTTCTCTCCAGTAATCAACCAATTAACAGAACAATTAATGTTCCCTGGTAAAGGGAGGGTGAAAAAGCCAGACCTAAAAGACCATGGACTCAAAGATACCAAAACTGGAACGAGTATTTTATTACGCTTGTGCAAGAATTCAGCAGAAAGCCTACAAAATGGCATGACGCATTGCCACATGAACTACAAATGAACTGCTTGCATCTTCAATCGTAACCATTACTGCCATGCTAACTACAAAGCATGGCACTGAAATATGATTTTTTACATTGAGAGACACGGAGAGCACGTACCTCCCGTAAGACAGTCAGGCGAATGAATATGAACTCCTGCTCCGAGACTGGAATGGTATCGGCAAACTGATCGTGCTGCGGAAGCAAAATTCAGTCACGTGCTTAGTCTAACTAGGCACAGCTGTTGGTGGAGATCTTCCATCATTTCATCCCCACAGTAGAAAATTTCGAAGAAAATTAGCAACAAGCCAATGATCCAGGTGCCCAGTGTTAAGCCAACAGAGAATAATGTAAAGCAGACCCGGGTTCAGATTGTACTCCGGATTACGATTATGATTACGATTGTAATCGTAATCACTAATTTCAATGGGCCCGTAATTGTAATCTCTAATTTTTCAGGGATTGTTATCATTTGTTGTTGTACAAGTTATTATTTCACAAGTAATTCTACAATACAAATTCAATGTTTAATCATCTCATATGCTATTTTATAAATATATAAAATGCATCAATACACATGTACCATTATAAAGATATCTCCACAAAGAAACTTTAGTCTAACCAGTCATAATCATGATTGTAATCTAGATTGTAATCGTAATCATAAATTCTAAACCCATGTAATCGTAATCATAATCGTAATCATAAATTTTTGGAGGACTGTGATCATAATCGTAATCTTAAAAAAATGTCTTGTAATCCTCGTAATCGTAATCCACTCCAGGTCTGATGTAAAGCATTCTCATCAAAGCCTTCAACACGTTAAGAATTTCAGCACATACAATTTCAGCGAAATGATTTGCGACTGGAGCATATGATTTACCTCAACCAATGAGTTTTAGTCTTTCTGCACCTGCTCAACTGTTTTTTCATGCACAAAACTAGTCAGTAAATTGGGCCACGGATCTCCTGGGAACAGAGCTGGTTCCCACTGGTTTAGCGGAAGTGAATGTTTCAGGGCACACCGGTCTCGCCCGAATGAAGATTCAGTTACCTCGCCCTGCTTCTCTCGGGGCGCACCCTGGCACTCTTTGATCTCGTGGCCCAGCTGGCCGCACAGGGCACAGGGTTTGGGCTTGTTGGGCTTGAACTCCTCCCGGATGATGGTGAAGTTGGGCTCATGTGTGGCCAGTCCCAGCATTATCAGATCCGCTGAAATTCAGCAACAGGAACATCATCGTCATTGAGAATCATTCACCTTAACAATTCAAAAGATACTGCAGAAAGGTAACCTAAGTAACACTGAAAGCACGAAAAAAAAATACTTTTTAAAATATGAGCTAAACAACCATTTGCATGCCTTCAGGACACTCATAAAATTTCTCCTCTCTACAGAAATCATAATTATCTTAGAGTCCCGGTTAACCCTTTGAGTGCTAAATTATTTTTTAGAAAATACCAACACACCGCTCAATATTTCCTACATGGGACACTTCAGTGCTGCATGGATCAGATCAGAATTTCTGGCTCCTCAAAGCCAAGAAAGTCAGCTTCATTTTCCCCCATCACTTTCAGCAAACATAGCTAGATATTCAGATTTTCATCGTTAAACTCAACACCATCACTTGACGAGTTCTCATACAGCAGCATTTTCAACCGACATGTGGGCAAAATCCACAAAACAAGAATGTTGTAATGATTCAGTCATTAGATGACTACATGCAGTTCAAAGAAATTGTTACAATGCACACTCCAGGACTCACAGCAACCAACCCCCAACGTGGCTGCATAAACACCACAAGGCATCTGCAAAGCGGATAAAAAAAAAAAAAACCAGGTTTTCGAACCGCAACCAGGATCTGAAGATCCTCCTTTCACGATATTCTTTAGCAGCAAGATGAGGACATCAACGGTCAAAATTAGGTCAAATCAAAAATCCCTCTAATATGTGATGAAGAGTCACCGCACACACCTACCATAAAAATCTGATCATCCTAGCTCAAGGCATAAGGATGTAACTGCCATTTTTCACTAAAAGCCCCCTGGTGGCCAAATCATGAACCGAATCACGCTGTATTTCGAAAGGAAGCAGCAAGTATCACCATGACACACATCCACACCAAGTAGCAGCAATGAGAAAACATGCTGCCATTTTTTGACAATTGGCTGACCTGATGCCATTTGACCTTCAAAACGGTCAAAAGTAGGTCAAATCAAAAACCCGTGAAGAACCCATACACCTCCCATAAAAATTTGAGCAACCTAGCTCAATGCATAATGAACTCATGGCCATTTTTTCTTTTTTCACAAAAAGCCACCTAGTGGCCAAAATATGAATCCCAGGATGGCAATTTTTGGCTTGCAAGTTAGTACCAGCAAGACACACATTCATACCAAGTTACAGCTCTCTAGGTTGAATAATAAGAAAACGTGCCGCCTTTTTCAATATTTGCAGACCTGACGCCATTTGACCTAGAAAATGGTCAAAAGTAGGTCAAATCAAAAACCTGTCTAATATGTGATGAAGGGTCATCCCATACACCTCCCATAAGAATTTGAGCAACCTAGCTCAATGCATAAGGAACTTATGGCTATTTTTCATTTTTCAGAAAAAGCCCACTGGTGGCCAAAATATGAATGGAATCACGCCGGATTTTGAAAGGAAACAGTCTACCCACATAACAGGTTTATTTTTTGAAAACCTGGTCAAAAATCTGATTGGTACAGTGAAACACGCACGCACACACGCCACACACACACACACACACACACACACACACACAGCCACATACACACAGACTAGCGCATAAAGGGTTACAAAGCTATTTTTGGTCTTCACTCTAGTACGGAATGAAACAAATAATGATTATGTACCAACACTCTCCTAGCTTAGTATGGGGCCAGGCCATATCTACAACATTTGCACTGGGAAATCAAAGACGTTTTTAGGGGGGAAAAGAAACATAACCTCATTGCAATTCCATTCACCAAACACAACGGACCTTTTCAGTATTATGTGTATGGGATTCATCATACACACAAAAGCAGCAATTAATCCAACTGGCTCAGAAGAATAACAAAAGCTCAGAGCTTCTCAGAGCAAATCAAAGTCTATACGATGCGAGTGAATAAAACCATTCAGCAGCTTCTAAATTTAACACAGTTAGAGTATGCAGATATAATGGGCTTCATGCACAAAGCACAAATGCAATGAGATTTGACTGAGTGCTTCAAACAAACATTGCCAAATAACCTTTTCTCAATCACCTTTTTATAATCATCTGAATTTTCGCTCCGATAAAATAAACATCCGTGTGAGTTTTGAAACATGCATTAACTCACTAACTTTCACGAACCACTTCAAATTGTTTTCAAGCATTTACTCATTTGATTACAGCTCCAGTCAGTTCTAATCCATTACAAGATACATTTCAATTCGATCAGAACTCACCATCAGCTCCACAAAGGCAATGGTGTGTGTTGGGATCATGATTTGGTTGACCTGAGGAAAAAGTGGCATTGGTAATACAGTAATACTTGTTCCACACTAAAAACCTGGAATACAGACAGGACACATGATGGCCCAGGGCAGTCCCGGGCCACGGCCCTTCACACAAGACTTGGGGTCAGTTTTTAATCAGATTCAAGTCAGAGCCAAATTGGATTCTGGCAGGGAATTTCTCAGGTTTTTTGCACGTCAAAAACTGCAATTCACATGAATCAGAGAATTATTAAATGTTTTTATGCGGGGGGGGTTTAGGACCAATGAGGAGGAGAGAATTGAAGATTCTGCCAATTACAGCTAAAGGATGGGGCTGAATAATTGCGGGTGCTAAAGCAGTTTAGAAGAAACAGATTTATAACTTTAGCATGGCTGCAGTGAAATATGGACGGCCTATACCCAGGAAATTTATTAATGGGGAGACAAGACCCTTTAACACTTTGTACAGTAGGTCTCCTGTATTTTTACCTCCAAATTACAAGGCTTGATCGCGATCAATAAGAAGCAGTGATTGTATCTGCATGGCAATTCTGAGCTAACAGCATTCAAATGATATATCCATTATCCCATATCAGCTGTCAGAACCCGAAGCCTTTCAGGTACCTCTCTGTTCTAAAATGCATCACAGTGTTGAACAAAGGTACCTCTTTGCCTCCTGATGTAGTCCATTATTTTATGTTCTCCTTCCCCTGGAACACTGGCATCGGACAAGATGACCTAGAATAAAAAGCACACAGATGTTTAAGAAAACATGCTCAAAAAGGAAGTGCTTACTGAACCGCAGAGCAGAACACACTGCAAAAGAACAGAACAATTTACTACATGAGTCAATGGAGTAGAAAACCAAACCATTAAAGCTGGGGTATGTAGTTTTTTTTTTTTTTTTTGCGTCATTGGGCAAAATTTCTTCAATAACCTTCCAGCATATTGCAACTCCTCAAGTGGTCCAAGAGAAAACTAGACTTCTGAACCTCCTCTTGACTCCATTGTAAGGCTTTGGAAAATCTGACCAGTGACAGGAGACTTTGGCCAAACATGGGCCATTTCAGCGTGACTGCATTCCCACTGGCTGTTCTACAATCTTCAATAGCAGGAAATCTTGCAGAAAAAGTTGCTATTCCAGCATTGGCAACAACTGTCTACACTGCAAGGCGGCCACAAAGAATGACTTATTTAAAACAAGAGTCATCAGAGGATGACATATTCTCCCGGCCCCCGCAATCTAATCTCAGAAATCCCAAAATATCAAAAGGCATCAGTCTAGGACCTGATTAACATGTATAGAAAGTTTTGTTAAAAAATACTGAACTGCATATTCCAGTTCTGCTCTGGAAACAAAATTTCCATGGACGGACAGACAGACGACCGCACTGACAACTACATCCCACCACATTACATGCCGGGGGGATTTAAAAAAAAAAAAAAAAAAACAGTCTTCCAATAATCACAATAACGCCTATAAATATTGTTGAAGCATTCCAAAGACCAAAAACTTTGCCATTGTATCGGCCTCAAGTTGCATTCAGAGCTTGGCATTCTGTCCCCGGACAGGTAATTCACCAAGTTAATGTCCCTGAAATAGCTTAACGTGTTGTAGTGGTTGGATAGGTAGTGTAAATAGATTTGCCAGGAAAGCTGGCTATAAGTGGGTATTTTGAATTTGTTTAGCCTTCTGCTAATGGAAGTCAAAGGCTTAGGGCTGCAGCTAATTCTAGTTCATGCGTAGCTAGCGATAGCATCAAATCACAGTTTGTCATCTCAATGGGCTTTGCAGGCCCACAAGTTTACAAAGAACACAGGACAGTAATTCTAATACAATTTCAAAAATATAATGGCGTCAGGATCACGATCGGGATTATTGAAATCAATGACCGGTACCAATGGTTTCGCCTTCTGCTGACTGTAGCCAAAGGCTCATGGCAGTAGCCAAGTCAAGTTCATGTTTATGTAACGTAAGTTAGCTGGGTGGTCAAGCTTGTGTTGTAAGCGCGTGCATATGCCAGTTCTCATGTGATGAAAGGGGCTCAGGACAGACAGGGGAGCGGGGGGCCACAGAAGAAGGGCTGTGTTTTCAAATTCTGACTTTATTTTTTGCCATTTTTTGCATTTCCCTGCTTTAACCCCATAAAAACGTATGGACAAAGATATTGGTCTAACAAATGCAGCAGCTCTATTCAGACCAGTGAAATTTCTGATTTATTTAGAATTTTAGTGGCGATCCCCAGGTTTCCCACAATCACAAATATGTACAGCAGAATTACAGGGAAATGAGTATAGAATGATGTACAAGTTCTGGATTTCCCATTTGATGTACTGCTGTAACCATAAAAACCTGGCATCCTCGGTTGGAATATTTTTCTCAAATGGAAATGTGATGTAGCTTCAGTGAAGCACTACAAGCAGTAGATGCAAAATATGTTTGCGATATTATCCCACAGTACCACAAACCAGCTTAAAGGAAAACTTTAGTGAAAAGTCAGAGTTTATGGGGCTAAGGAAATTAAAATATAAATATACCGTGAGGTTGCGCCAGCCTGGATCGTTGCTCAGTCTGTCAGCGATGTAGTACCTCAGGCATTTTGCAAGGTTGTCCATGAACTCTGTGCCCTAAAAATATACACAAATGTTGCCATAAGAACTCAGACGACATCACAAATTACCAACAGTGGGTGCAAACTGCCATCTAATGAATAAGTAATTCTGATGAGCAGATATTCAATAAATCATTTGACAAGGAAATTGGGTAAAGTCTAAACCAAGCAAATCAACAAAGGGGGCTTAAATTTTCACGAGCAAAAAAAGGATATTAGTGCTCACTTACTGGTGTGATACAATTGCTGTCAAACCTCTCTTTAATTTCCTCAGGTGGCAGATATCCACCTGTAAACATAAGATTAAAGCTGTAAGGTCTGGACATCCTCAGCACTTAATCCTGCAAAACAATGTTCCCATCTGAAGGCTGCCCTCAGAAGCCATGGCAAGGAAGTAGAAAATGCTTAACGTGAGTCATTTACCCGTCGCCTTGCAAAAAATTCAAATGGAGTCACAAACCTTAAACGCAGTAATGTGGGGTTGAATGTCTAGTATCTGTTCCAAACACTAGACAAAATGTGAAACCGGACCATCTCAGTGTGGTTGCTGTGGTGCCATTTCTAAGAAATCATGAGCTTAAACAAACCATCTCCAGTCTGTGCCACCATCAACATCACAAGGGGATTAATTTGCATAGTGAAGCCCTCTACAGTTTCAGCTGCCACCATTCACTTCAAACTGCGATGAGACAGCCAATCTGAGCAGAGCCTCATTTCATTGACTTTAACTGCCCACTCAAAACAGCACATAAACAAGTGTTGTCACTAAGGCGACATCATCCCCTGCCGCAAATTATCAATTCAAAATTAAAGAGGTATGAAGTGATGGTGATAGGTTAAGATGAAGCTAAATGTCAACAGAGACATGATCCAGTCAACATCTGTTGATATTTTGCACTGTGGTTGTTGAAAAGCAAAAATATTTTCAAGACTTACTGCGACCTTGACATGAATGTCACAGTGTATGAATAGTATAAATAGTAATAGAAGAAACTGCTTATCAATAAACATTCAACAGAATTCAGATGAAGCTTGGTGTCAAATATGAAGAAAATCCAGTGAACCTTTCCTGAAATATCTTGCTGACAAGTTTAACATGCAGGTAAACATGCTGAAATATTCAATGTGTTGTTGTGACCTTGAAAATTATGGCAAGGTCACCAAAATCGACTGGGCCCTGTGCCTTTACTAGATGAACCTTGGTGTCAAATATGAAGACTATCCTGTAAAAAGTTTGAGATATCTCACTGACAAGGCTAACATGCAGGTAAACATACTGAAATATTCAATGTCTCGCTGCGACCTTGAAAATTATGCCAAGGTCACCAAAATCGACTGGGCCCTGTGCCTTCCACAGATGAAGCTTGGTGTCAAACATGAAGAAAATCCAGTAAACCTTTCTTGAGATATCTCGCTGACAAGGGTAAAATGTCAACAAAAAAAAAAGTTAGTCACCTTGTGACCTTGAAATGAAGGTCAAGGTCACCAAACATGACTGGCACCTTTCTCTTACTGTGATCAACCTAGAGGCGAAATATGAAGAGAATCCAGTCAAAGGTTCTTAAGATATTCCAATTCGTATGTACAGATGGATGGACGGACCCTAATACTACAGTGCAGTGAAAAAGTATTTGCCCCTTCCTGATTTCTTACTTTTTTGCACATTTTTCACACTTAAATGTTTCAGATCAAACAAATTTTAATATTATACAAAGGTAACCTAAGTAAATACAAAATGCAGTTTTTAAATGATTATTTCATTTATTAAGGGGAAAAAGTTATCCAAACCTACCCAAACACCCCCCCCCCCTTATATAATGAATTAACTGTGATTTACCAAATTTTTTTATGTCCAATTTCGCTAGCCACACCCAGGCCTGACTACTGACAGACCTGCTGAATCAAGAAATCACTTTAAAGGTGCCCTGTATAAGAATTGAAGTCAAAATATCCAAAAAATGAGCTATATACAACAAGAATGAGAAGAAATAAGGACAATGATGTCATAAAAAAGATGACAAGGTACAGTGCTGCAGAGATATCAACCTGAATTAGCACGCTAAATCACTAGCTGCGCACCGTCCTGTGTCATAATACCAGTTTCTGCCATGGGTGGCGGTATGCAGGCAACATAACAGCAGCCAAACTGCAGTGCACGAATAAATCGCACGGCGTGAGGGCGTACTTGAACCTGATGTCAATCGTGTGGAAGGTACATTAGCCAAGAAGCTTGAAATGGCTTCGATGATAATCAACCCTAAATGAACGCACAAAACGTAACAGAAAACTTTGCATAATGTAATGAAACATGACAGAATGTTTAGTTGTGACTAATGATACTTGATTGCAAGAAGAGGTCTTGCTCATGAAGACTACATATCAGGCAAACTGGTTGCATACTGTGAAATTATCACAAGGCGGGCGGCATACATAAGGGTCTAAAATGATCTTGTCCCTAGTTTTACTTGTACATGTGCAGCTAAGATTACTTCATAATTTTGAACTCCGCTGTAACTGTTTTGACGACGTACGGTAAAGTGATGGTCAACTAACAGTGGCGATTGACTGGCCAGCTGATTTTGGGATCAGAGACTGGTTATGGGAAAGTCCAGCATTAGATAGATTTATTCACGCAAATGTTGGTTCAGCATTAGCGCTTAACATTAGCTAACGTTACGTTGACGCTAGCTTGCTCAACACCAGCGAATGTTATCTAGCAAATGAATTTAATTTCAATGAACAATGACACGTAATTTGGACATATTTGCTGGATCGGATGAAGGCGAGTAGCTTGGAGATGTCATAGTACAGAATCACTTGACATCAACTGACGTTCGTTCATGTGTTTATATCTAAGAGTTCTGGAGTCAGAGCGGCCCTGTTTGGATTGTAGATAGGTGGCTATGGGGTCGTTGGGAAGGTGGAGGCGAGTCATGGACAGTAGGCATGATGGGAGAAGAGACTGTGCCATTTTTCGATTGTTACGCTAGGGTAGACCAACTCACTTTCTGCAGGGATACTGCCCCATTTTTCATTGGAGTGTGAAGAGTATGAATTTAATTTTTGGCTGTCCATTACACAGGGCACCTTTAACTCTTTCAACTCGACAGCCCGCTACAGCGGGCTGATAATTTCATGCCTTTCAACGCGATAGCCCGCCACAGCGGCCAAGTACAGATCGACCCGTAGACCCGTCAGCCCGCTGCAGCGGTCATATTAACATTTTGTAAACACGCTGTTCTATCACGTGACCAGTGAGATTTTTGCGTGACCGAGAACTCATTAATATTCAAGATGGATGCCGTGTCAGTGCCCTATCTGTTCCTCCTGCCTGATCGGTTCTGTGCATGCGCAATACCAGTACTGCGCAAGTGCAGAGAATTCCTGCCCGATTTGTACTACACATGCGCGAACATTTTACTTGACGGCAGTCAACGACTTTTTTAAACTTTAACAACATAATAGTATACAAATTCGCTACAACACAAGGATATTTTAGGAAGATTATATTTTATCTCATGGTCCTTCAAGTAGCCAGCGACTTTTTTTTACTTTAACAACATAGTAGTATACAAATTCACAACAACAAAAAGGACATTTTAGAGAGATTAGCCTATATTTTATTTCATGGTCCTTCATGTATAGATTTTTATTTGAATAGGCGTATTTTGCCACATTTTGCACAAAATCGCCTATGTTCATTACTTCCACTGCAAGTCATGGCAAAAAAAGGAAACCAAGCGAAATCTTATGGAAGTGTTTACAGTATGGGTTGCTTTGCAGGAATTTGGGTATTTATACATAATTCATTTTTCCTATCCATAATTTAAACCTTGTGGGCCAAAACCGCATATTAACGTAACCCCTCCTTTGTCAATATGAATATGTGATCATACGTGTCCCTCAACTGACATTCAGCACATTGAGGTTGCATTTTCCACATATCTTGCTCTTTAGGCATCCGGCGGAGGTTTTATTTTTTCCCATTGCGATCTGAAAAACAATGTCAAGTTATCCCTTACAGCTTACGATGGAAAAAAAACGGAGATTCGTGGATCGTCCGAAAATAAATGGATTTTTATATCGAGGGAGTGTGATTTATTTATTTTTTTCTTATGAGGGTACAGATATCCGGAATGCCTGGGTTTAAAATTGGCTATTAATTTATCTACATCATATATTATCAATAGAATTCGCCAACAACGCAACAAAATTTTAGGGGAGTCAATAACCGGAGAACTTAAATATTTTATGAAAAAAATTCGATCACACTTTTAAAAGCTACCCAAGTTCAAATTTAGGCTCCCCTATGCCGTTTTTTGTGGTATAGCCTATTGCATGCGGCAGCTGAACTGTATTTCATACTTTGATAATTAAATTTTGCGATTAATTCACGATTTACATGTGTGCCAATTCCGCAGAGATCATATTCCAACAGATCCAGCCGAGACCGTCATCAGAAACGAGCTTTGCTTCATATAGCCTAACGCAACTGAGGAAAGGACGTCTCATGTCTCTTGAAACATATGTCCTCGTTTCATCTGTTCTCTCTCCTGTTTCCTCCATGCATTCTCGGGGAACTGGGATGTAATTTAAGAGACTTGAGACGCTGACTATTTCGATCGCTTAACCAGCACTTGAATCGCCAATCCAACCGGTAAAGGGTTTAACTGTTTGCGCATTCAGAGAACACATCGGGCAGTGTCGTAAATTTGAGTTAAACAATGCACATGCGCATTATATATGCAATATATATGTCCGTTTTCTTTGTTTTTGCTAATTATATCCAGGGTTCAATGGTATAGCACACTGTGTAATACATGGGGCTGAAGGGTGTTACATTGTATCATTTACTTAGGGGCGAAAGAGTTAATAGAACCTGTCTGACAAAGTGAAGTAGGCTAAAAGATCTCAAAAAGCAACACATCATGCCGCGAACTAAGGACATTCAAGAACAGATGAGAAACAAGAGTCATCAGAAGATGACATATCCCCCCGGCTCCTGATTATTTGCGAAAGTCATGTCAATCCTACATCTTCAAAGAAATTCAAACAAGAATGTTAAGGTGATTTTCCTCTGGAATGATCTGGAAGTGTGTAATGGCAACATCTAGCTAAGACTATGAAGCACACGTTGGCAAAGGCAATAAAAAAACAAGGGTCATTAATGAACAGTGTTTCAGTTCTGCTCCGGAAACAAATCTAGCCCTGCGACTGAGTCCAAATCCATGTCGCTTCCATGTAAAGGAAAAAAAATAATAATTTCAGAAATTTGAAAATATGAAAAGGCACGACTTCAGTACTTGGGTAATGCACATAAAGTTTCAGAAAGATATAATGAACGGTTTTTGAGTTGTGCTCCGGAAACAAACCTCTCTGTACAGAGTCCAAATCCAACTTGTTTCCATGGAAACGAAAAAAAAAAATTCAGAAATCTGAAAATATCAAAAGGCGCCACTTCAGTATGTGGGTAATACACATGCAAAGTTTCACAAAGATATAATGAACAGTTTTTGAGTTGTGCTCCGGAAACAAACATATCTCTGTACAGAGTCCAAATGCAACTGGTTACCATGAAAACGAAAAAAAGAAGATTTTCAGAAATCTGAAAATATCAAAAGGCACGACTTCAGTATGTGGGTAATACACACGCAAAGTTTCAGTAAGATATATTGAACGGTTTTTGAGTTGTGCTCCGGAAACGAACCTCTCTGTACAGAGTCCAAATGCAACTGGTTTCCATGGGAACTAAAAAAATAAGATTTTCAGAAATTTGAAAATATCAAAAGGTACCACTTCAGCATGTGAGTAATACACATGCAAAGTTTAAGTAAGATATATTGAACGGTTTTTGAGTTGTGCTCTGGAAACAAACTAGGCCTGATGTGCACTAAGTCCAGATTTGTTTCCATGGAAACGACAAAAATAGGAATCTTGAAATTTCCAAAGTAGCAAAAGGCACATCTAGACTATACATAGAATACATGTACCGAGTTTGGTGCTGATATCTTGCATAGTTTCCGAGTTCAGCTCCGGAAACAACATGATTACAGATGGACGGACGGACAGACGGACGAGGCGATGCCTACATCCCCCCGCATTCTATGCTGGGGCGGGGATAACAAAGAAATTGACATCTATCAGTCAGGAAAGGGTTACAAAGCCCTTTCTAAGGCTTTGAGACTCGGCGAATCACGGTGAGAGCCATTACCCGTAAATGGAGAAAACTTGGAACAGTGGTGAACCTTCCCAGGAGTGGCTGGCCTCCCAAAATTACTCCAAAAGCGCATCGACGACTCATCCAGGAGGTCACAAAAGAACCCGGAACAACATCTAAACAACTGCAGGTCTGACTTGCCTCAGTTAAAGTCAGTGTTCACGATTCAACAATAAGGAAGAGACCGGGCAAAAATGGCATCCATGGGAGAGTTCCAAGGCGAAAACCACTGCTGATAAAAAAGAACACAAAGGCTCGTCTCACATTTGCCAAAAAACATCTTGATGATCCCCAAGACTTTTGGGAAAATATTCTGTGGACTGAGGAGACAAAAGTTGAACTTTCTGGAAGGTGTGCGTCCCATTACATCAGGCGTAAAACTAACACAGCATTTTACAAGAGGTTGTCACTAACGTGACCATATCCCCCGCCGCTTTTTGTAATCAGTTATTGTAACCATATGATATGGATGAATGATGGAGAATGGGATATCAGGTTATATGCTTGGGTTATTATACAATGAGACAAAACTGGAGAGGAGGCTCTACCACACAAGAGATACAACAAACTTCACCATATCACTGATTTTATGGGGTCACTATAGTCAAAACATATATTGCTATCAATAGGTATAGCAATTATAAATGGCTATGTTTTAATGTATCTCCCTCGACAGTGCATTTCAGACTATAATGAACACCTGGAGAAAAAGTCCACATATTGTGAACACAGCAGTGGTGTGAAATGCATTGTTACCATCAAATGTATTTAAACAATTTAGTTTATAAGCTGAACCAAATGTACTTGTTTTTAAACAATGTAGTTTATAAGCCGAACCAAATGTATAATGGGTAGACTTAGCTGTGGTCTGAAATGCACTGTTACCACCATATGTTTTTAGACAATTTAGTTTATAAGCTGAACCAAATGTACTTGTTTTTAAACAATTTACTTCATAAGCTGAACCAAATGTATAATGGGTAAATTTACCTCTATATGTCTTTATCGGGTCAATGAGAAAGAAAGAAGGTAACAAAGTAACAAGGTTTCGGCAGTTCCAAATGACTTTGGATCACAACAACCTTGAGAAATATATCAAAGTCACCCAATCAGTGTTGAAATCAGTCAACTTCTCCTTGAGATGTCGTGGTAACAAAGTTTTGGTACTAAACTGTTTTCGATTGTAACGACCTTGAAAGGTATGTGAAGGTCACCAAAATCGACTGGTGTCGGCGTATCCCCAATAGGAACCTCGATGCCAAGAATGATTGAAATCGGTCAACTCCTTCTTGAAATATCGCGCTGACAAGGATTTAAAAGCTGTAAAATGTTTTCGATCGTAACGACCTTGAAATTGATGCGAAGGTCACCAAAATCGACTGGTGTCGGCGTATCCCCAATAGGAACCTCGGTGCCAAGAATGATTGAAATCGGTCAACTCCTTCTTGAGATATCGCGCTGACAAGGATTTAAAAGCTGTAAAATGTTTTCGATCGTAACGACCTTGAAATTGATGCGAAGGTCACCAAAATCGACTGGTGTCGTCGTATCCCCAATAGGAACCTCGGTGCCAAGAATGATTGAAATCGGTCAACTCCTTCTTGAGATATCGCGCTGACAAGGATTTAAAAGCTGTAAAATGTTTTCGATCGTAACGACCTTGAAATTGATGCGAAGGTCACCAAAATCGACTGGTGTCGGCGTATCCCCAATAGGAACCTCGGTGCCAAGAATGATTGAAATCGGTCAACTCCTTCTTGAGATATCGCGCTGACAAGGTTCGGGACGGACGTACGTACGTACGTAAGTATGTACGTACGGACGGAGCTGAATACTATATCCCCCGCTTCGCGCTAAACACGGCGGGGGATAATAAAAAGAACATCATACCAAAAGTCAAACATGGTGGTGGTAGTGTAATGGTTTGGGGCTGCTTTGCTGCTTCAGGACCTGGACGACTTGTCGCAATTGATGGAACTATGAATTCTGCTCTCTACCGGAAAATTCTGGAGGAGAATGTCCAACCATCAGTTTGTGACCTCAAGCTCAAGTGCACTTGGGTTATGCAGCAGGACAATGATCCGAAACACACCAGTAAGTCCACCTCTGAATGGCTTAATAAAGACAAAATGAAGATTTTGGAGAGGCCTAGTCAAAGTCCAGACTAAAATCTGCTTGAGATGCTGTGGCATGACCTTAAACAGGCCGTTCGTGCTCAAAAACCCTCCAATGTGGTTGAATTAAAACAATTCTGCAAAGATGAGTGGGCTAAAATAATTCTACGGCAATGTGAAAGACTCATCGCCAGTTATCGCAAGCGTTTGATTGCAGTTCTTGTAGCCAAGGGTGGCACAACCTGTTATTAGGATGTAGGGGGCAATTACTATTTCACATAGGGCGAGGTAGGTTTGGATAGCTTTTTTCCCTTAATAAATGAAATCATCATTTAAAAACTGCATTTTGTATTTACTCGGGTTGTCTTCGTCTAATATTAAAATTTGTTTGATGATCTGAAACATTTAAGTGTGACAAATATGCAAAAAAATAAGAAATCAGGAAGGGGGCAAATACTTTTTCACGGCACTGTATATCCCCGCTTCGCGCTAAACGCGCGGCGGGGGATAATAAGTGGAGAAATTGACAGGTCGAACACAGGCAGGAAATGCTGTATGCAAGAGTCAAAACATGGTTTTATGGGCTCCAGGGTATTGCCATAACTTGTGGTAACTATAGCTTCAAGTGAGCTTGAAACTTTACAGGGCTGCCATGCCCATCTAAAAGTAGGGTACAAGGCTGAAATGAAACGCCAATCTATTTTTCGCTCCAAATACATTGTAGGCAAAGTTTAATCAAATCTTATCAATGTTTGTGATCACTAGAGGTTACGAGTCTTCAAACTGGTTTCAATGGGTAAAGGAATGTCGACAGTCACAAAAGGCCATTCTACAGAAATCAAAACGCATTACTTCCATGTTGAGACATGTTGTGTACTACATACATACCAACTTGTACCTCTTTGTCTAAAATGGACAACTTCAATATTTCAATATGACCATCCTGCCACGTAACACTTTAGGGGGCGTGGGGCTGAAATGCAATCCTAAAGTAGTTTATGTGCTAAAGATGTTGCACACAAAGTTTTATCAAATCTGATCAATATTTGTGACCGCCAGAGGGTAAGGGATGAATTATTCAGGGACGACAGACAATATTGTTCACGCCATCATAATTACTCAGCCGGTAAACAACCAGTTAAGTTAAAAATAGTATGATGATGGACTTTTTGGGCTCATGCTCAAGAAACAAAGGGCTCCACTGATCTTATATCAATACTGGTGCTGGAATGTTCGTTCAACCTTCCAGGCCATAGGCATAAGTCCACAGATGGTACACGCCACAGAGCATGGCTCTACAGGAAAGCACAAACCAAGCAGAGAAGTATATTATCCCACAAAAAAAAAAAACTTAGCATTGGCTACCTGGAACATCACTGAAGTAGCATTAACCTGAGGAACCATTAGAGCCACTCTAGACAGAGCTCAGAAACTGTGAAATCTCCATATTAGGTGGTCATCTGCCAATATAGCACCAGCTTGGATCTGCAACGTCATCTCTGAAGGAAGAAATCCCTACACAGCCAAATATATGCAAAACTGAATCTTTTTCAAAGTTATAAACTGACGGTATATGGTTAAGGTCTAGGATGTTGGCTAAGCATCAGGCTCAATTCCTTAAATTACTCATGGAGGAGATATAACAGTTTATATAGCGCAAAATGCATACCCCTCTGGATAATTTCTTCTCTCATTCGCTGTTTCTCTTCTACCAGTTCCACTCCCTCCTTCGAGGCACGGAATCTTCTAGACCTCTGTTGGTTCATTTTGGCACGAGGAGCCTAAAACAAAAAGATACAAGGTCATGGTTGCTGAAGCTAACAGAAGAACCACTTCCAGCATTGCCCATTAAAAAAGAAACATCCCACTGCGCAAATATAGATGCTAACGTCCGTAAATTCCAAAATTTAATTACTAAATAATCCTGTAATTGAACTTCCAAATGTCTTGTTCCACTGGAATAATTTTCCCCAGTCTCTGTGACACAATAACTGAGTTATAAAGCCTTAAATAGGCTCATGCACAACAGGCAAAAATTGGCATTATTTACATTAAGCAAAAAGGGGTTAAAACTACGCCTACATGCAAACACCTGTCATGATTTTGAAGGGTCTGAATTTTTTAACAAAGCAGGCTAGAAGTAAGAAGAACACCAAATGAATGATGAAAGGCTGGAAAGAAGCCTGAACCAGCAGGCAAAAGATAGAAACATTTACAATTAGCTGTATGTACGTAGGCAGAAGGGAGTGAATCAACATTTGCTCAGCTAGCACTTCTAAAAGTTGTAGGAAATTCACATTTGACAGAATACAGAAAATCACCTCCATACAGAGCATGTTGCTGCTACACTAGGCACAGCCACTATGCAATGAGCATGAGGAGGTTTGCTGGGTCACAGAAATGTCAGATTAAAAGAAAAAAAAAGTGTGCCCAAAAGTGCACATAATTCCCATGATCGCACATACAAAATATATATATTATGCAAGGCGAGACTTTTTTTTTTTTGAGCATCATGCACTCACCTGAAAAAAGCGGAGCAGCACTGGTGTATACAGTCACCCCAAACTGAATACCGGCAGCCTTATACATACAATAAGTACATTATGCATAATTCCCACCATTGAGCCCAAATCCCTTCCTGGTTTTCTTTCCTCCCAGAAGATAAGCAAAGCAATTCAAGCAAATGGTTGGCAGTTATGGAAAACCAGTAGTTGTCTGCCATAGAGGACAGAACTTTGACTAAGTTTGAAAGCTACCAACCCAGTCGAAGACTGAACGGTGGCAACCATTTAAATGTAGCTGTGTGGCAAATATGCTCAAAATTAGACATGGCGTCTAGTGCTCGCTAGCGCTATTGTGCCCCCCGCGAATTTCTTCAAATCTGTAAAGAAGGGAGCAAAGTACATAACATTGGATCCACCAAGTCACTAAAACCCCACCAGAGGTTCCCAAATTAGATTGGGAACCAGCAGTTTGAGTGACACTACAAGAATAAGTGTTATACTTACAACTCCATCAATGGCCATATAAAGAACTCTTCTTGGACGAACGATATTGAACAAGCGGTCAATATATTCAAAAATAGCAACCATCATCTCATCTTCATTTTTGGGAGCAGGCCTGAGAATACAAATGACAGTTAGCCCAGGTGAAATGGGGCCAGTCATAAAAAGTAAGACCCAGTTTTTGGTGACTCACTTGTCCTCGGGGTGTGTACAGGGATGGATGATTCCGTTCATATCCAAGTACAAATTGTCAAACTCGACTTCATTGGGATTTGGTTTCGTGGTGTCAATGGGTACGCGAACTCCATTACATTCCTTTGACTGAAAGCAAGAACAAGATGGTGAGATGTATATATGCAACAGAATCTGTTAACCGACCTGTGGTGTGAAACAAAGCATTTTGGTGAAATTAAGCATTATTCAAATAGAAGCCACCTCCCAACTTTAAATTTTTGTTTATTGATTTATTTGCATTGCACTTGAAAAAAAACACTGTGATGAAGTGCTTCACGGGATAACGTAAAATACACAATAAGAAAAATAACACAAATAACAATATGGAGCGAGGTAAAAACAACAGAGACATAAATAAAAACATTAATAAAAGCATTGAATAGAGCGACAGCTACAATGGAGTGTTAAATTAAGGGCAAGTGAGTTAGTTTAATAAATAGGAAACAGATTTACAATAGAAAAGCCTTCATATAGAAGTACGATTTGAGGAGTGATTTAAAAGAGGGTACTGAAATTGATGACTTATGTTCCTTAAGTAAAAATTTCCAAAGCTCCGAGGCTCTCACAGAAAATGCACAATTCCCTTTACTGAAGAGACACATGGTGGGAATAGTAAGGAGGTTCCTACCAGAAGAACATAGGCAGCAACTTGCTTCATAAGGTGCAAGTAAGTCTGATGTAGGTTGGAGCCAGGCAACGTAGGGCGTTAAAAGTAATCAGTGAAATTTCTAAACAAATTCTGTAACCAACAGGAAGCTAGTGTAATGTTGAGAGTATGGATATAATATAGACTTGCCTCCAAGCCTTAACTTGGAAAATTCTTTATCACCAGTCAGCAGAACATAAAGCAGGGTGTCGCCCGCATAACAGTGGAAATTAACATCATGCCAACAGATAATCTCACCAAGGGTGAGCATACATAGTTAAATAGCACTGGACCAAGCATTGACCCTTGGGGAACACCGCATGGAAGGGGGGCTGGGGATGAGAAGAATACCCCCATTACCAAAGAAAAGGATCTGTGAGACAGGTAGGATTGAAAGCAAGCTAGTGCATCACCCTTAGTGCCAACAGTTTTCAAGGCAGTCTAAAAGGATGGCATGATCAACCATATCAAATGCAGAACTCAAATCAATCAAAAATAAATTAATAAATAATGTCTTGTTTAAATTTTGATTCCTACAAGTAACATTGGTAAAAGGCCCTCAATATTCTTCACTGGTATGGCTGGACCAGTTAGATAACTTGGAACAATGACATAAAAATTTTCTAATTATTGCAGGTTTTGGAATGGGTGTTTCAATGAAAGATGTGCACCTAGTAAGAATTCCCGGCCTAGCTAGCTGCCAAAATACTTTTCTTGGGGGAGGGCAGGAATCACCTATATCTATATGAACTATGATCTCATTTAGACAGCTGCGGTCCAACAGCAACAACAAAGGCCTTTGGAAACCTCACCTTTCAATTCTAAATAACCTAAACATCTCGCAGTTTACTTTTCCCCCAATTAGCAACAGTTGCTCAGACTAATTGGTAGAACGGCAGTCAAATTTATTTTCGATAGCACTGTTATACATTGCACCACAAAATTATAGGAGTTTTCTTCCACACATAAATGACAACGTGAAATATCAATGTCTTCGTAAATTCTGCGCTCTTGTAGCTCACGAAACAGCACAGATTTGCTTAAATTAGTTTGCGAGGCTCATTGAGGAATAAGCCCAAAGAATCTGTCCTGAATGTAGTCACAGATAAAGGGCGCTGTCAGGCATGATGCACAGCAGAGTGACAATGGTAAGGATGCTGAAAATAAATGCAGCAAAGTCCGCAAAAGTTTTGGATTTTTTTGCATTTATACTGCCACTGTTACAATGCCGTATCAATTATATAAATGTAGCCAATAGGCAACCACTTTTTCATTGTCATGTCTAATTCATGTGTTGGTCTTGGTTATTTAGTTAATAAATTGTTCAATAATTAATCAGGTGAACTTAAGCGGGAACAACCTGAGGGCAATCGAGCGGTAAAGGCTGATGTTACTGAGGGCCCTCCAAATATCTGACAGTACGCCGCTGCATTTAATTATTAAAAACGATCCTATCTACACATAAGCGAAATTCGTTTTTTTCCCGCATGAGGATTTTGAATTGCTCCGAAACTGGAGCCACGATTTCGATTCCGAGTCCATCGGGCAGGTCGCAAAGCTTGCAACACGGCTGTAATTAGCCGGCTATCAGCCTTCTAAGAAATGACATGCCATAAGTTTTGAATCTTACCGACATTCAACAGTTGAGGCGTCATCCAAGTAAATTCGCCACAAATTTCAAGACCACTACCACCACCACCAGCAAAATACACTCATATAGAGTTCATCAGTTTTACTGCGCGGACGCAACTAGGTAGCATTATGGTTCATATTTCTGAAGGGAAAAATATATATTATTTTTACTTATTTCCGGGAGATTAGCGATTCCATTAACGTCATGCTGGCGCTGACACTGATGATATTAACAAAAGCAATGTTTTTCTAAAGCTAAAATAGTATTGACTTTCCTAGTGAAAAGTTAGTAAACCATTACACCGCCTAGGGACACGCCAGCTCAGCCGTAACGTTAAATCAATTTTTGAACAATTGTGACGTTATCGAAAAACGGGCATTACCGTTATCGGAGTAGCTAGCTAATTAACAAACACATGGCTGAAATGGTTCAATTTGCTCTCCACTCCCACAACTGCTAGTGATAGCTAGCTACAATCGCCAACGGAGCAATTAGCTAGCTAGTTAGCTAGCAAACTCCCAACGCATCTACCGTAACCAAACGACACAGGCGGTTTAAATATGAACTACCTTGTCATTGCTTATCAAATCGCTCAGCCAATTTCAAATATTAGCTGAGACACATTGTTATAGCTAGACTACATAGCAAAAGTAAGCTAAACTAGCTAGCTACTTCGCTTGCGGGTTGCATCTCTAGCTTAGGCACAATAAGGCCCAAATGCATTCGGTCTTGATTACAAGCTAGCCATCACGAGAGCTTACCTTCTCCTCCACACAATGAACAATAATCGAAGGATATTTCCGACTCAACCAACGAAAAAATGCTGGGACTCCCATTTCTCACTGGAATTAAACGATACGACGATTAGTGAAAACAATTAAAACGTGCTCGGTTAAAAAAACAACAAAACTGGCTACGCTCCCACGTCTGGCTAAGCGTAAGCCCAATTCACCTCCGGGTTAGTGAAGGACCTTCCGGACAGGAAGTGATAGAGAATTATGGGTAATTCCTGCCAATTTTCGGAAAAAGATGTTCCATCGTAGACTGATCTGCATGAACACACTCGGGAAGGAACACAATAAAGAAAGGCACTTCGTCATTAAAAAAAAAAAAAAAAACAAAACATGACATCATTAGTGCACCTTCTGCCCTTTCGTAGTGGTCCACATTTGTGGGGAAAGTGTTTAGCTTTTGACACACGATAATAATTTTTTTTTTTTACTAACAAAATCAAAGAGATGTATCCTTTATAATGCTTCTCAGGTTTTATCCAGCTGATCGTTATTGCACTAACTTAAGAAGGATGTAAGTTGTTGGCCTACCTGTTTTTGGGAGCTCAGAGAAACGCTAGTACATTTATTCTGATCTTGTCCGCACGCAAAACAACTAAAGTGAATTGTCACAATTTATTGCTAATATTTACCCACACTCGACATTACTTAGGAAAAACATATTGTTTGGATTCACTGAATATGACTGGAATCTCTGCTCTCAGCTCTATTTAATTAATCTGCTTTGTATTCAAACCAAATTTAATTTTTACAGATCCAAATTCTTAGGCCAAAAGACAAACTTTTAAGGGCCGACGCAAGGTGAGCTCAGATTGACGCAGCGCTGGCTGCACCAACAGTTTTTGCCCTCAAAGAACCACATGACTTATTGGTTATTTTGGACATCACATTGTTCTTATTTTAGTCAATTTATTTTTTATTTTATTTTTTATTTTTTGGAGGTAAAACTGCTGGCATTGCTGGTATCCGTCAGAACTTATCCAAAGTAAGCATGGAGGAAACAATGTCAGGTCACATGGGGAAGCATTTTCAGAAGGATTTGTTAAAATTTCATTTTCAATTTGAATATTTGTATTTAAATCCCTCAGGAACTCTTCTTCAGACATGTTTTGAAAAATGATTGAGAGGATTAGTAACAGCCACTTTTTGCCATAGCCTTTTTAGCTCATAGTTGCAACCTCAATTTCAGAAGAATTGGGACAATGTATAAAATGCAGATGAAAACAAAATTAAGAGATTTGCTAAATCTGTTCTACCAATATTTACTTAAAATCAAAACAAAGAAAAGTATTGCGCCTTAAAAAATTCTCGTTATCAACAACACTTATTCATTTAAATTTTTGCAAATTTCAGAAGTGATGCCTGCACCACATTCAAAAACTCACTGAAAGGGGAATGAAAAAGACTGGAAAATACATAAAATCTGCAGAAAAATGCCTATTTGAAACATTCAAATTTTGGATTCACTTTTGAAAGGTGATAATATGGTGAGAAGTGTCAGCGGATCCAAAGAAGCCACGGCAATCTATGTGCAAAAGAAGAAGCGAAATGCCAATATTGAAAGCAAATGACCTTTGAGCCCTCAGATGGCATTGCATCAAGAATCCACATACTTTTGTAATGGACTTAACTACTGGGCTCATAAATACTTCAGATGACCTGTGTAAAGAACTCAGTTCGTCATGGCGTCTTCAAATGCAAGTTAAGACTGCAGTACGCAAAGAGCAAGCCATACTTCAGCATCATTCAGAAGCTCCACCAACTTCTCTGGGCTCAGCTTATCTGAAAATGACTGATGCAGAGTGGAAAGCAGTGTTGTGGTGTGATAAGTCCATCTTTAAAATTGTTCTTGGAAATAATGGATGTCATCTTCACGGGGTCATACAGCAGAAGAGCCATCCCAACTGTTATCAGCAAGGTGATCAAAGGCCAGTGTCTGTCATGGTCTGGGGCACTGTTAGTGCTTTGGCATGGGCGACTTGCACATTTTTTAGGGCATATTGATGCAGAAAGATACACATGCATTTAGAAAAAGATATACCACTTTTTTTAAGAGCCCTTTTGCTTGTTCCAGCAGGATAATGCCCAAACACACTCTATCAGGTTTTTGGATTTAACTCAGCTTTCTTGTGCAATAAACCAAGTTTTTATTACTGAGCTACTTGAGATGATGAACTCAGATGCAAATACATTGAGTAAGATGAAAAACAGATAATTTAACATAAAGCTTAGATCAAGTCAGTGTAAAGAATTGTGTAAACTAATAAGTCCTTAACATACAGAAGATAATCCAAAAGCATAAGGGGAGAAGGGCTTGAGAGCAAAAATAAATAAATAAATAAAATCCTGGGTCAAAAACATTAACAGTCCAGGTGAAGGCTTAAAAGCTGTTCAGTATTGAGGCAAACAGATCCAGAGAGAAAACAAATCACAGGCATTACTATATGATCAGGTCGGAAGCAGGTACAGGATGGAGGCAGACTGAGACAGATTAGGGTCAAATGGTAAACACAAACATTTACCAGGGATACAGACATAAAACGCAGCATAAATACATTGACTGATAATCAGTAGGATGGAGCATGTGATAGATTGAACACAATGAGAGAGTAAGTCTCATGACATTGAGGTAATGGTTCACAGGCAGAAAAACAAGGAAGAGCAACAATTCAGTTTATCTGGTGGTGAAAATCTCCAATCTGACAGGATCTTACAGGAGACTTCTCCCCATGGATGTCTCAAGACGTCCCCAGGATGTTCTGGGTAATGGTGATGAAAGGTTTTCATTGAGGATGTTCTGAGCTGGAACCCTTAAACAGTCCTCAGTGCAATGTCTTTCCCATTCCACCAAATAGTGGACATGTCCTTGCACAGGATGGGAGTCCTGCAGCTGGTGAACAGTGTAAGCAGGATGTCCATCAATGATCCATGGTGGGGAGGGGCTCTCCAGTTGGGGGATAGAGGAGAGACAAATACAGGTCTAAGTAGGGAGCTGTGGAAGGTGGGGTGAACACACATGGAGAAGGATACCAATGCCATGGAAGGTGAAAATAAATGAGGAGCAAGTTGACAGGACTCCACCAGCAAAGGGATGTTCCTAGAGGACAGCTGGACCCTTAGTCCTACATTAATTGTGGGGCTGGTCTTCAATGGCAATTAGCTTGTCTCTTATACTGCCTGGAGATCTGGAGAAGAACCTTTTGGGCCCTTTTCCATGTCCGTCAAAGCAGCCTCACAAACTGCAAGGCAGAAGGGACACTAACCTCTCCCTTCTGCTTCAGGAAGAATGGAGGCTGATACCCAAACTGGCACTGGAATGGAGACATCCCAGTTGCTGAGGACAAGAGTGTGTTGAGGGTATACTCAGCCCAAGGCAGCTGGGAGCTTTATGATGACAAGTTGACAGATGGCAAACTTCTCATGATGCCCTCCAGCCCTTGGTTGACCCTCTTAGTCTGGCCACTAGACTGGGAATGGAACCCAAAGGACAGGCTGCAGGGAGCTCAAATCAGCTAACAGAACTCTTGCCAGAATCTGGTGATGAAGTAGGGACCCTAGTCTAGCACCACATCCTGGGGCAAACCAAAATCTTGAAACTCATTTTCACATATTCAGTCAGCAATGACACGAGCTGATGGAAATTTAATCAGTAGAATAGATCTAGGGGTGGCACAAAGGTACTGAGGGTAACATTGCCACCACAGGGCAAGGTGTTTTTTTGCCACATTCTTTGCGTGGAGTTTGCTGGTTCTCCCCTGTTCTCATAGGTTTCCTCCAGGAACTCTGGTTTCTTCCCACAGTCCAAAGACGTGTATGTCAGACTAATTGGAGACTGCAAATTGCCCATAGGTATGTGTGTGTGTGTGTGTGTGTGTGTGTGTGTGAATGGTGTGTGCGCCCTGCGATGGACTGGTGAGATATCCAGCATGAGTCCCTGCCTTTTAACCTTAGTAAGCTTCAAAAAGCTCCAGCTTCCCTGCTACCTTAGTGAAGAAGAAGTGAGGAAAATGGATAGATGGATTGATAGATAGATGGCATAAATCTACATGCTTTAGAAAAGCAATGAACCATCAATAAAACAAAAAAGTTATCCTCATAATTGCGAAGGCTAGTGATAAAGTCATTTTAGGGAACTTAGCACTTAGATTGTTGTGGCTCAGGAAGGGGATGAAGCAAACTTGGGTGTGCTGCCATGGATCTTTGCCCTGAATGCACACCAAACAAGAAGCAACAAAGTTCCACACATCTCCATCCATTATTGGCTAACAGAATTACCTTTTAATAAATTTAAGAGTCCTCTGTAATCCTGAATATGCCTTCAGGCATGATGAGTGCACCTGTTGGATCATCAGAGGCCTCATACTCTTGGGGATAAAGATTCATGCTGCAGGACCAGGATCTGGCTCACACTGTTGTACCTGGGTGACCACAGCCTCTGTTCCCCAGTCCATAAGTGCAACTGTCTGAGAGGTTGGGATGATGAGCTAAAAATTAATATCTGGGTTTGAAACTGCCAAAGGGCATAAGGCATTTTGTTTCTTGTCCCTGAGTGCTGGGACAAGGTGATGGTGAAACGATTGAAAAAAGTTGCCAAATGTGCCCAGTGGGAATTCATCTGCTTTTTCTGCTGGAGTTATTCCATGTTGCAATAGACCTTCAACACCAAGAACAGATTCAGAGCTCTCTCTATCACTTTAATTCCTTCAATACCAGCCATACCACCAACAGCTTTGGTCCTTAACATCATTATTAGAATCAGTGGGTGTTAGGTGGTGTGAGAAGAAGGTGCAAGGATGCAGTCTCCCATCTGCTGAATGTTGGGAGAGTGTGGCCCCCACTCCAATATCTGAGGTGTCTACCCCGACAACAGTTGTGAAGGATCTGTTTAGATTATGCAAGTGGCAGAGGAGTAATGCTGTTTCAGGGATTGGAATGCCTTGTCTGAGGCAGGAGTCCAGGAGAATGGAGCAGCAGTTTCCTTGACTGGAGCTGAGATGGGGGCAGCCACGGTGCCGAGATTGCAAATGAAATTTTATAGAAGTTTGAAATGCCCAGGAGGTGTTTGACCTCCTTCAGTCTTGGAGAGTAGCCAGTCACAAACAGCATGTGTTTAAAGTCAGAAAAAGCATTTTTTTCCCCAAATAGTGGGTCAATGTCACATGTACATATTCTGTATCTGCTGGTTTCGCGCTCCACTGAAGCAACATTGCACTTATATTGAGATAAATATTGAAACCCAGGATGGCTTGTTTTTGAGGCCTCATCATTACATCAAATGGAATATATCTAGGTCTTGCACATCATTTTCTACACATATCCCTGTAATTCAGCAGGACATATTCGGGATCATTGGAAACCTTGGGATTTCCACTAGAATTTAGCATAAGCCTGAAGTCCCATCACTTTAAATACAGCAGCTGCATTTGACAGATTCACATTTGCATCAGTGGGTTTTATGGGGTTAACTCATATTTCCCTGGTTTTATATGCGGATGGTTCATGAGCAGCTTCTTCAAGACTTGCCCAAAGTGATGCGTCTTTCTGTCATGACTTGGAAAAAATCCAATGTTGTCTACGAAACCACAGCAAATGGATTTTCCAGGTCCTGGATGACATTGTTTATAAGGGTCTGGAACACTGCACAGGTGTTAGTGAGGCAAAAAGATAAAGCAAGGTACTCGTAGTGGCCATTGAGCATATTGAGGGCCATCTAACACTTGTCTCTCTAATATGTTCTTACCAAGTGGTAGGCATTGTGTTGGTGCAAGATGGTGAAGATGGTGGATCCTGGTAGCCATTTGAAGGCAGTTAATATCAAAAGAAGTCAGTTGCAGTTGCAAACAGTGACCTTGTTAAATCCACAATAGTCAATGCAGGGCTGGGGACCACCATTTTTTTCCGACGGAAAAAAAAACCTGTCCCTGCCGTAGAAGTCAAAAGGCAGATGAATCCAGAAGCAAGAGATTTGTTCTTTTATCTTCCATGGCCTTACACTTGTGAAGGGAAAGGGAGGACATGTGACCATGAGGAGGACTGGCGCCAAAAAAGACATCTATGGCGCAATGATCGGGCCTGTAACTTGGCAGGGTAGTAGCCCTTTTGTTGCTCAAAAAACCTTGTTTAAGTTTAGATTCTCAGTAAGGACTTTAGACAGTTCAGGCAACTCAAGAGGGCTAGGGAACAGGAAGGTGCCATGACAAGTGGGTCCCCCATTCAAGCATGGACGAAGTGGGCTTGTCAAATTGCGGGTTATGTCAATTTAACCAAGGGACCCCTGATACAACGGGAAATGATGGAGAGAAGAATAAAATGGAAGAAGGCCTCCCCTTGGCGATTGTTGACTTGCAAATACGGGATAGAACAAAGGTGATCTTGCCATTACCCTAAATTCATCCATCCAGGGCTGTCACAGCAAGAAGGTTCTTCAGAACAACTTGGGGCTCTTGAAGTCAATGTGCTATGCTAAGATTTATAAAACTGCCATTTGTCCCTGAATTTACTCAAGCATGGAGAGAATGTGTCTGATCTTCCCTGGTGAGGGAGAAGGAAATGTAAACTCCAGCACCAGGATTTTGGACAGAGGAAGTTGCACCCGTCACAGCTCACCGTCTGCAGGATGGGCCCTTGGTTTTGCTGAAAACTCTGGACAGAAGTCACAAAAGTGTCTGGGTTAGCTAGAGTAGATACAGCATCTCTCTGCTGCGATGGTCTCACTCAGACTGGGGAAGTCAGGTGCTGCTGATATGCACGGGTTCTGGACTCTCAGCTCAGAACCGAGGTGCCCAGGAGCTGATAACTCGGGTGCAGATGGTCTGGGAAGAAGACAGTGTCCGCAATGTTCTCAGTGCCAATTATTGACACATTCGTATTACCAGCTTAGTTCCATACTCACAGTGTGCAGGTACTAAATTGGACTGCCTGCAACCTGGACACACTCGTATTACCACTGCATAGTTCCATTGTCACAGAGTGCAGGCAGTAGACTGGATTGCCTGCAGCCAGGACGTGTCTTTCATTGACAATGTGTGACAGATAATTTGTTCATCCTTTATCTATAGTATATCTTCCTCATTAGGGTCTGAGGGGACCTGGAGTCTATCCCAGCTGACTATAGGCAAAAGGCAAGGACACACTCCAATCCATTGCAGAGCGCACAAACCTATGAGCAATTTAGAGTCTCCAATTAGCCTGGCATATGCGTAGACTGAGGAAGGAAACTGGAGTACCTGGAGGTAACTAATATGAACATGTGAAAAACGTGACCTCTGTACAGAAAGGCTCCAGGCCAGATTTAAACCCCCAGCCTTCTTGCTGTGAGGCAGCAGCGCTACCCACTGTGCCACCATGCCACTTCATCGCAGTTTATGAAGCACAAAATACGACAGTGAAGGCCCTGAACTGTTGACCACCTGGAGTCGTATATCTGGCTTCAATGAGAATGAATTCCACTTCTGAAACTCTAACAATTAGTGCGCTCAGGTCCCAAATGACTATTGTTTGTTATTAAAAGGAGAGGTGATGTTACAGGATTGGTGAACAAGCACATGTCCCAACTTCATTGTGACATATAGCAGACAACATATTTCAAAATAGCTATTACTCAGAAGAAAAAAATGATAATAATAAGTTGCTGCCTAAAATCCGTATTTCTTTTGTCTGTATGCTTTCTGCTTTTGAATTCGGACAGATAAAAGGGATTTGCATATTACTGATTGCAGTTTTTTCCCCCCTTTTGATTACAATTGAAATATTGTCCAAATTCTCCAGGAATTGAGTTTGTACCAAGGGTGTGAATATGAGTGGAGGGCAATGGATGTGAAATATTCAAACATATCAGCTGTCACGCATCCTGTCAAAATTGTACTACCATTTTGATTTGAAGTGCCTGTCAATGCCTATTAGAAATGTTGTGATTAAAACTAAGTTTTATATGAATCAAATAATTCTATTTCATGTTTTGAATTTTGAAAAGCACCCACAATCTCAATGTAAGATATTCAACGGCACTTTAATGGATTGCCTTTAGAGATTAATTTTAAACAATATCATCAGACGAAACGACTCAAGCTAGGTTAACAGAAGCACTTTTTAAAACTCTTCACAAGTACTTCCCACACAACAAGTGGTTGGTTTCGATGTTGAGGTTCTGACATTGATGTTCATTTTAATCAATGTGTGGAAAAGGCGTAGGCTACAGCAAACAACCTGACGTACAAAAGCAAGCGCTAAAACAAAATGTTTCAAGGGCTCTCCGGAAAATGAATAAATGATGAGGTATTATTAAGGTTAACTGGGGTAATTTGCAGACATATCAGTATTTAACATACATTCAATCAGTAGCGACTGATAACTGGTGTCATCATTCGCTTGTCTGGGGCCGGAAGAAACACTAAGTGCTATTTCAAGTTTTTTACTGCTCTCAGCAAGGGTAATAGGGTTTTGATGTCTTTGAATGTATTTTTCTGAAGGAAAAAATGTGAGAGAGCGAGAGAGAGAGAGAGAGAGAGCGCGAGAGTGAGAGAGATGTCTCTGAGCTCATGTTTTCTGTGAACTCAGGTGAGTGTACTGTCCATCTCCATCTCCGAAAGCTGTAAAAATTATCCACATTTTCTAAATATGTTTTGAATGACTGTCTATGAGACAATGTATAATGAAAATGAAATTCTCCTTAACCCTTACAAAACTGAGGTGTTTGCCAATGTGGCTATCATATTTGCCCTTAATCCTTGAACTAGCTGCGATCCCTCCCAGCAATGTATGCGGCAGTCTGTCCAGCACTGCATGGGCTCCTTACAGTAGCAAAAAGTTTTTTTGAAATGACCACAAAGTAGCCGTCAGCTCTAAATCATCTGTGCCTATACCCTGAATTTTGTCTTGCTATTGCGCAAAGTTTGCATGTTCTCCCAGTGTCCATGCAGGTGTTCTCCGGATACTTTGGGTTTCCTCCCACAGTCCAAAGGCATGCGCATCAGACTAATTGGAGAGCTGACCATAGGTATGAGTGGATGAGTGAATGTTGTGTTCACCCCTGCGATGGATTGGTGAGCTGTCTAGGGTGGGTCCTTGCCTTTCACCCATAGTCAACTGGGATAGGCTGCAGCCCCTCGTGACCATAGTGAGGAGAAGCGATATAAGGATGTATGGATGGATTCTCTGTGAATATTTCATCAGTAAACAGAGGAACATTGTCAAGAAGTTCAGGCAAAAACCCGACTATATTCAGTAAAAAAGTTTTTGGTGTACAGTGTGCACCATATTTCATATTTCATGAATCATGACACGTTCTTTACTTTGATTCCGTACTGTAGGTGATAGAAGGCTTTTTAAGGTGATAGATTACAGACAACCCCACCCCCCATCTTCATTAGGATTCAGATCCAGGGATTGACTCAGCCAGCAGAACCAACATAACAAAAAATGTGCACTGACCAATTCATTATGGTGCTCACTGTGTGTTTTGCTTAACCAAGCGAACTTACATCAAAATGCTACTACGCTGATATTTACACCACCAGACATTTAGATTCTGGCTTTCGCATGCCATGTACGGCCTATAGAGATGTGTGCACCCAGGGTTTACGACAGTGTAGACAGCAGATTTCTGTTGTAGGGGTGCAATATTGAAATACAAATCATACATGTGCCATGATCCAGACCAGGAATCAAGTGCAGAGGGTACAATCCAAGAGTACGGTTTATTGATAGTAATAGGGTAGACAGCGGGATGGAGCCCCGAGGAGAATAGCACAGTTCAGTAAATATTTTACAGGCGAGGCTGTGTGGATGTATCCTGTGCCCAGCCAGTGGCTTTATGGGATGACTTCCAGGTGGAGTTCACACTTCGGCAGAGCCAAACTGTCGGATAGCAAGATGGAGCAGTTTAGGATTAACGCGGTCCCGATTCTAATGACCATTGAAGATTTGGGAGCTTTTCCCTAATAAACTGGACAGAGGAACAAACTTGGAAAGGATTAAGAGGAATGCGATCCCAATCCTGGAGATGGTGAGAAAGGCTTCGGAGCTTGTTCCTATCAACAAAACACAGAAGGGTGCCTCTGTATATTACATCATTAAAGATTACGATTAAGTTTCAAAAGACGAGGAGTTTTACTTGCAAATACTGACTGGAGCTAAAGCGCATAAAGCATGTGACAACCCAGCAACTTGCAAACTCAAAGTAGGGGGTTTGAAAATGTCACACACACAAGAATGGGGTAACAATGAGCTGAGACGCAGCCAAGATCAGAGAACACGCAAGATGCAAACCAATCAAAGGAGACATCACTTCTGATAGACATGCAAGTTGCGGAATGGGAGGAGACACAAAAGGCATTCACATGAGCATTGTGATAGAACGGATTACAAAATATCCAGAAATATGTGTGGCACAGGTGTAAAAAATTTGGAATACCTAGTGATAGTAAGGTCGAAAATTGGCACATTTTTGCAAACAAAAATGGATGAATGGATGTTTAAATCATAATCGTTCTATAGGCAATCAGAAATAGGTTGGAAAAATTATGTTTAAACAATGTGATGCCAGAATGCTTTCGTCTCTTTATTACAACATTTGGAGTGGGTGGTGAAAACGTGGTTTCTGGTGATCGATGCACAAAATTGTCTAATCGCTGTACTCATTATAGTCGGCTTAATTGTTTGCATTCGTCACTTTCCCACACAAATGCGGCAGCAACAACAGCCACAGCAAAATTAAAATTATGTAAGGAAATGGGAAATTTCATATAAGTTGATGAGGGATGAGACAGAACTCAATGGCTGGATATTAATTCAAAGTTATATTGGCAGCAAAGACCAAAAAATGCTATAAAAAGGTTGAGAATCTATTAAAACAAATTATACTTACTTTGTGCTTCATATGCATTTAACAAAGCCTGGCAGAGGCTATTGTCACTGTTTTCCCTCGCTTTTTAAGGCCTTTTCACCCACGCAAAAATGCTAATAGCCCAGGCACTCGAGAGCAATCGTTTGTGTAGAAGGTAAAAAAAAAAAAAGTGTGGGGGGGGATTATTCCTCATTGCTATCAACTCCCACTCCTATTATGGTTATGACCTAGCTGCAGCAGTACTTTCAGTTGTTTTCACACATTAGTGTAGCCGACTGCTTTCACTCATATGGGTGACTCCGAGCTGTGGCTGAATATGTTTTTGACTGCATGTGTCACGTCGCCTGATGGGTACCTCTTGCGGTTACCCTACGTTTGAGTTCCCCCTGCTGGTTAAAAAATTTTCTGTACCTCTAACAGCAGAGGTGCTTCATTATTTCATGGGAAGTGAGCTTTTGGCTCAAAAAAGTCAGAATGACTTTGAATTTATTCCCAACAGTCTGCTGTTATGATTTTTTTTTTTCATTTGGTTTTTTACTGAGAGTGGTTTGTTATGAGTTGAATTCTGCTTTTACTCTTGGAAAGTTCTGCTAATGGGAGTTTTGAATTGCTCCACTGCATAAATAACCATTATGGCTTGAACAGACTGCATTATTTGCAGGTGCATTTCAGCATATCTTGCTACAGAACATTATGAACTGACAATAGTAGGTACACATTATGTGCTTTATCAGCACTTGTGAACCTCTTCTGCAAATTAAAAATACAGTGTGGAACACTCTACTGAATATGGATGATTTTTAATTTTTTTTTTTTGCGAGAATATGTATAGCTACTAAGTGTTGTTGTTGTTATTATTATTATTATTATTATTATTATTATTATTATTATTATCATCATCATCATCATTCATCGCTCATGAAAGGGAGCATTATTAAGGAGTAACAGCAAAAATCAGTAGAGTGACCTCTTCTGGCCAGGGGCTGCCACTGCCCTCATTCTCATAAAATGCCACACAAGTTGTCTCGCCCACCCGCCTGAGTTCAATGAAGCTGGACCTTAATTCATCAGACAATTTTAAGACTGGTCACATTATAGAGCGTTCTTTTAATTACTAACAAACCCCGTAGAGTCCTTGAAACAACAAATCCCTGTGTTTGTTGGTCCTAATACAAGACATAAAAGCAAACAAAAGTGCCAGGGAGTGTTGCATTCCACAGATTTAAGGAGTCTATTGAAGAGCGGCCTTTAAAATCAGTCGGAATATGTGAACACAGCTGAAAGAGCTTGGTGAAGCGAAGGCTGCTACATCCGCGAGCGTGCCCGCTTTAGCACTGCAGACGGCTATCTTTTGAAGAGCAACCTCGCCCTGAAATGGGTCTGGTCAGAGTAGACCCAGTCACAGCCCTCACGCGCGGTTCGACGTAAATAACAGAGGACAAGACAAATTAACGGAGCAGCAAAAACTCACAGAACAGCAGAGCTGAGGAAAAAAGAAAGAGCATTTCAGACGCCTACTGTAAGAAGAGGGAACGTGACACCAGGCCACGGGGAGGAAGCGGTGGCATGCACCACGGCACAAAAGGAGTGAAACGTCCTTTACAGACGGAGCAGCTGCTTGTTAGTAACCCGCTCCAGCGGACATCGCGCCTTTCATTCCCTCTCAGTCGCTGAGCCAGTTCGCTCCTATAGCTAGGCATACAATGGCAGGAACGGATCTCGAATGAATGAACGCTTAATAAACCGAGGCAGATTCGACCGACCGCTTCCTCCTGATTCATAATCGAAACATCTCATTTACAAACCAGTCTCATTGTAGCGTGGTTTTAGTAGTAGGGAAGGATTCAAACCGTTTCAATTTTCTCCCTATCTCCCCTTATCATAATACTGACAATGAGTTGGTTATGTGTGGAGGACATCTCTTTGCTTCCTGTATGGGCTGCGTGCATTTAATCCGTGAAGTTTATTAAGATGGGAGTCATTACTATGCAAAGCAGCTCCCTGGCTCCCGCTATTCACTTCAGTCCAGTGTTTGGCCAATAAGGCGGACCACCTCCCTCTCGTTCTACATTCATAACGTGAGGGATTTTGCACAATGTATCTCTCAAAGGCAGCTGAATAAAAAGCCTTCAAACTCATGTAAACAACTGCACACCAATTACTTAATGAATCGGCCCCGCATGTAATGAGGTGCCACACAAAGGGCTATAAATGCATCTTTTTTCATGCCGAAGTCTCTGCCTCTCCAGTCTCTCTGAATAACAGTTTAAGCTTAACCAGCATATTGCAATCATTGCTTCGGAGACAAAAGCCGGGGCAATTTTGTTCCAATTATTCAAGTCTAGCGCGAGCTGCGCACAATGCATCCCATAAGCACACTGGCAAAATATTGCAAATATACACCAATACACCAGAACATTATGACCACTCTCAAATAAGGCAAATAATGTTGGCTATCTCATAACGACAGAACATGTCAAGGTCTGAGGTACAGTAGACGGTAAGTGAACAGTCAGTTCTTGTAGTTGACTCTCCTAGTCAATGCGTTGGATGCAGGAGAAATGGGCTGGCGTAATAACCTGGGGCCCTATTCATGAAGTGAGAATATTGTTGTTGACAGGCCACTAAAGTCTATTTTCCATTAACTCCTAGAAAGGGCTAGTCATGAACGGATATTTGGTCTTATCGACCATCCTTACTGTTCGAGGCAGGAAAGTGAGCCTATAACTGTCATGAAGGGATAACAGTTGAGATTCAAAACAGAAATGGTGTTGATTCCTCTGATTCGAAAAAGACTAAACTTGAAAATGAACTGTACTTTCCCCATTGCTCCCAGCATTTGAGTGCAACGCTGTTCACCACCCCGAAGGACGAACATTAACTTCAGTGAGATTTTCTCCCACACTGTTTTTTGTTTGTTTGTGCCGACAACAAAAGGCTAAGTGCAAGGCGTATTTCCACTAATACTAACACGAATTTACCATGTTGCCAGCGGAGACCCAAAATGGCGGTGGTATTCATTCATATGATAAAACGCAGGTTAAACTTGAGAATAAACTGCATTTTCCCCATTTCTCCCTGCATTTGAGTACAGTTCTGTTTCCCATTCCAAATGATGAACATAACTTCAGTGAGATTTTCTGCCATACTTTTTCTCTTTTTTTGCAAGTGATCCGACAATAAAATGCTTTGTTCGAGACATATTTCCTCTAATAGCAACACCACTATCCTGCCTTGCCAGTTCAGTAATCTTGCTCTACTTATCTCTTCTTGGGAAGAGGAATGGTTTTTTTCTATTTGTGCAGCATGTTTCTTGTGTCTTCTGCAGAATTTTTGCATTTCCTTCTGGCGGCTGACAAAATCTGATTAAAGATGCACAGTGGCAGACTAGGTTATGCTCTTAAAACAAATGGGACATTTGCTGTTAGCTCGTCTTACCGCTATTTGTGAATATGCCTCACGTTCTGAAATGTACTGTCCCGTTTAATAATCAGGATTATCGCCCAGAGAAGTAACAGTCCCTTCATGAATAGATGCCCTCAGCAACTTTGACAGTGGACAAATCATTATAGCCAGGTGGCAGGGTTTGAACATCTCTGAAACGACAAGGAATGTGGGGTGCAGAGCAGTAGTAAGTACCTGCCAATGGTTTGGGGAAGGACAAACCACAAACTGGTGACTTGGTGCTGGGTGCTCAGATTCGAATGTAGTTGATTTGAAATGAGTCTCTTTGCTGCTCAAGCAATTGACTAAATTACAATTTCAATTAATGTCTGTTTTATCAACAGACAAATAAACCATTGTAATAATACGAGACACAAGATACATTTATAATGCAATTTCTAAAACTTTCATTTTTTTTCCCCCAGATGTCTTATTGTTCCGATTCATTCCACTCTAATTTGGGGGACATCTTGAGAAATAGTGGCTTGTGGTCACAGTACAAAGAAAAACTCTTTCTCGAACATAAGGCTTATTTGATGCATTTCTACGAGTCCAGTTTGTTGCCGATGGAAAACCTTCAATGTGTAATTTTACATGAAATCATGTTTACTGGGACTGAGACTTTTTTTTTTTGGCCTTAATCCATATTCTTAAAAATCTGCCATTTTCCTCTTGAGGACCAAATGGAAATATGCTCACTTATAATCTGAGGGAGCTTAAGTTTCCATAAGGTTGTTGTAATACAACAACGAGAATAAGCTCATGACAGTGAAAAGCTTGCCAAGTCCGGCTCTCATTTGCTTTCCCTCAGATAATTTCCATCGTGACTGGGAACCATTTTCCAGAGCGGGATTTTGTAGCTGAGCGAGTTGTTTCGGTGCAGTGTGACCTCTGGTGCTCGTATATGAAATGCCCAGTCAGAGCTGAGATGGGAAACTAGCGGATCGTTGAACATTTCACAGATTCCGGTCGAAGCTGGTTACCCTTGAGGCTTTGAGCATGTCTTCAATCTGAATCACTTTCAGCTCATCAATGCCTCGGCACACGGTTATGCAGAGGCAATGAGCGCCAGTGGAAGTTCTGATGCAGCCTTCTGAATACGAGGAATCACAAGCATGGCAAGGATCATGAAAACACAGCCCACGAGGGCCAAGAGGTTTAACCACCCCCCCTTTATTTGATGTTCACACGTGGGGTCAGCCTGGCCAATCATTACCACTAATTGTTCAGTTAATTACTCAGTAGAAAAGAAAGTCAGGGATTGAGGATTAAGATTAAATGCCAATATTTTATGATCCCCAGGTTATGGCTGTGATCTGACCGGCTGCAAACATTGATTGCTTCTCGGGTATAATTCAGGGGAATGTGAAGTTCTTATTTGCACATGCACCTCCGTTTAATTAGTTTATCCCCTGGAGGCTTCACTTTGGCACCTGAGAAAAGATTGATGTACACACCACCCAATGGTGGAGTGGGGTAGTGTCCACGATGTCATACAAAAACTTACGCAGAATTTTTGTGATAAATTCTTTGAGTTTTCAGGAACACATGATTTCAATAACACAGTCATGTAAATACAATTACTACTGGCACTGCACAACTCGCTTTTCCTCAGTTATCGTATGTAACACTGACACTGCGCCTTAAAAAAAAAAGAACAGATGGGAAAACATTGTGGCTTCTGTAAAAGTGACTACTGTATCTCCTTTTGGTTAAGAATGGGGTTCAGGGTTATGGAGAGGTAATTATGGTTAGGTTAGGGATCAGTATTATAGAAAGGTGATCATGGTACCCAAAAGTTGTGACTTGTACTTGCAAAAATTAAGACTAAATTTTCGATAGAATCACGATACAAACTCAGATCTCCCATGCGAAAATCTGCAGTCTTGTTGTCCCAACCATCCACGACCCTTTCCCTGTGCTGGTTTTGCTGCTATATAAGCATGTCATCCTCCTGCTTCACAAATTACTGGGGTTATATAAAAATTCTACGGCGTTACCTTCTTGTAGCAACCACTATGAACACTGAAAGAGGACAGCCTGATTCACACAACGCCCTCCTACTAGAATCCTTTGCGCTTTCGGTGCTTGTCTTTCTCTTACACGCAACCAACTTTGAGAACGGATCTTCTCCTAGAAACTTTGTTCACCACCTGGTATTGCAGACAAATTTACCTTCGTTTGATATAATTACTAGCAGGTCCTTCCTGTGCTGACTGCCTTGTGCTACCCTGGGAGGAGCGCAAATGGTGTCCGCACTTCATCAAAGGCTGTCCGCCATCTCCACGCTAATTTGGTGCCGGCAGTGGAGGGCACAAATTTTTGGTCCAAGCCATGAGTTGACAACGATAAGGAGGATAAGGATTTGTCTTCATGGTGGAAAACTCAACATCCCTATTCTAGACGACACCTGCCAGCAGCCCACCACCTCTACTGGACGACCTTCCTGGCCTCTTCCACTCAGTGGTCGACAAAATGGCAAGCCCACAAATACATGGTTTCTGTGAGGTTTTATGCCATGCACTATAACACACAGATCATATCACACAGCACAGCTAGCCTTGAGAGGTGTCCCACGTGGGTTGGGAGAGATGTTCCACTTCCTTCTTTGGTAAAGTGAATAAGGGCAAGACGGTGCATGATACCTATTCCTCCTCGGCTTCCTCAACCTTCGCTCCTCAGTAGAACTTTCAGACAATGCTGGATGATCTAGCAGGTCCACTCTTTGAACTGCTGGGTCAGGTAGACCTTGAGGTGCTCCGTCACTCATGAAGCCACTCCTCGACCAAGAAAGCAGGTGACTTGTGCACCTTGTCTGTGCATCATTCTTGTATGTCAATCAGTGGTGATTAGGGGTTGCTTGAACAGCATCTGAATCTGTCATTATGGCCAAAGGTCATCAGCTCCTCGGTGAAGTTAAGAGTCTTTTGCTTCCCCCTCCTTACGCTGATACGGAGGAAGAGCGTCTTCACTCTGTGTGCTCCATATGCAGTCTCCGCTGTTATGTGGAGCACTCGGCGGCTTTCAGGAAGTCCAGCCATTTGTTCTTCTGCCCCTCTGTTGGTGCAAGACTAGGTCCCTGGATCTGTGATGTGATTCGCAGAAGTCCCCCAGCAGGTTTGACAGTACACTCCACCAGGGGCATTGCATCCTCTATGGCGCTCATCAGGGGTAACCGCATGGAAGAATTCTTTTGGCGGCCTCCTGGGCTTCTAACTCATACCTCAATGACTTGACTGCCTGTCTGGTGTCTCATTTAGTACTTGGTGCACTGCCTGGGGAGACTTCTTCTGGTGAAGACTAAGCTATTTCTGATAACTTCCAGCTATTGCTGGTGTTTTTTCAATCCGGTGCGAGACTCTTAGACAGGTGGTGCTGGACTACCGTTGTTTCTGGTTGTGGTTGGGTTAGGATTATGCCGCCTGGAGACCTTCAGGCAATAAGTGCTCCATTGCTCAACAGCTGTTGTTTCTTGGTCATGGCTAGAACTGGAGCAGTGTAGGTTCGGACCCAGCTGGGAGTACATCATATTCCTAATTGTCTTTGCTGTAGGTGTAAACAAATCGCAAAGCCCTTTCGAGGGTGGATCACATACAACATGGCGGTAGTTACCTGGATGTACTGTATGTGTGCGTATATGTGTGTGTGTGTGTGTGTGTGTGTGTGTCTATGCACGCGCATGCATATGTTTATTGTTTTTTTTCCTCTCATACAGTTACAGTTACAAGTGACCAGATGGTTGAGCGGGGCACTTTGTCTTTCTGGTTATTCTAAGGGCAGAATTATCTCTGCCTGATGATCTAAACACAATGACATGACATCGGTGGAGGATCAGACTGAGAATAGACTCTGTGAGTGCTATGGTCCATTCCTCTGGACCCCTGTTATCAAATCAATCAAATCACCATTCTCAAGTGTTGAGAACTGCTGGTTTCCACCCTCCTCCTTCACCTGACAATCAGCCTGTAACACTTATTGGTGAAATACAATTAGTAAAAAGAAAACCTGGAGCAGATTTAGATTCAATCGCCAGATTTGAGTATCCCTGCTGTAGATCAGTGGTTCCCAAACTCGGTCCTGGGGACCCCCTCAACCACAGCTCCAATCTTAGAATGCTAATGAGTTTTCATTGCTCTTGATTGCACTATTCTTGTTCACGCTGATTATTTATCCTTTTAAACCACATGTCCCATGATGAAAATCATTTCATAGTGTGCTAAATTGGAAATTATTAACATAAAAAATGGAAATTTGCAACTGAACATGAATCCTTCTAGTAGATAAAATTGTGGACCCAAGGTCATTAAAGCTAACAATTATTAGGCAATTAAGAATTCAAAGACAAAGCAAACGATGAGTCAAACCTGTTAAATGTCTTTTTGATTGGTTTCAGGAAAGAACCTGAGCACCTGCATTCAGAACCCTAATCACCAGATTACTGACTGATTGCAGTCTTGCATTTGATCAATGAAACATACTGCCACCTTTGATTGTCGCGGGCTTAAATGGAATACATCAAAATAAAAAATATGAATGTTGGGCTTTGAAATTTCATGGAATGCGCGAGCCATTTCTGTCATAATGTGGTTTAAGGGGTAAAATGTCCTCAGATTGACAAGCAACTGCTAATTAAAAATGAACAGCTTGTTAAAACTCTGGGATCGTAATTGTGGTGGAGCAAAACCCGACATACGCAGTGGGTCCCCAGGACCGACTTTGGGAACCACTGCTGTAGATCATGGCTGCTAAACCCTGTTCCCTGGAATTCTACCAACCCGTAGGTTTCCATTTCAACATAAATATGGCGGGTCTGATAGCTCAAGATCTATCGCTAATTTGTGCTTTTTTATTGTTGGAATGAAAACCTTCAGGTTGATAAATCTTCTGGGACAGGGCTCCCACTTCTTAGACTGAGCCTTTATTTTTCATTTGCTATTGATTGGGTTTTTTTGAAATTTAAAGGTGTAGTCAGCGATGTGGGAGAAAACGAGTAGAGAGGTTGTTGATATTTGAAGTGTAAACGAATACAGACCCACCCCTCCCTTCATACTCCGCCCCGGTGTCCACCCCCGAAGTTCATAGACGCGCATTGTCATGGAAATGGCAGTAGTACATGTGACGAGTTTTAGTAGTATTGTAGCAAAGGTGATAATAAGCCTGTCATATAAAGACCTGCTAAAGCATGCTTGCCAGCGCAATGCCTCAAATAGGAGTCTGTGTCCACGAACAGACTACGGTCAGGAATGCATTTAAAAATCGTTCTGGCTAATTACAAGCTGAAAAAGTGGAAAACGGATTCGGAATTTTTCCCAGTACAAGTTATCGATTCGCGAGCTCCACACAAGCAACGCTTAGACCGTTTGCGTGTTTCTGCTATGAGCTCATTAAGTAGCTTGCTGTCGGTTATTGAATTGGTTATCAGGAGCTTATAGCAAAATTTCTTCCTGAACAGTGGATATATAACAGTACAGCTACAACCGCATGCATGCAAAGCGAGACAGTACAAGCAAAACAATAAGCTGAGACGAAGGCGGTTCATTTCATTCTATCTAGTCGCACATATGTACAGTGTTTGATTGCGCAATTCCCCGTCAATTCCTTACATAAGATGTCAGACATTCACAAGTTCCAGCCACAAGTTCAATTTGCGAAGCTAAGGTTAGCTGACCCATCAGACAACTGTACCCACAACTCGACTGCTATTATAAATAGATAACATCACAACAACAATACATTTTGGCAGATTAGACAATATGATGAATGCCTGACGGCTGTTAGTGTTGTGTGAAGCACCGCAAAGCTAATGTTGCTCATCTGTCCAGCAGAAAGACGGCAACCTCCGCTTCCGTTTTCAGACCCTTCAATTCGCGGAGTTCCCTCCACCGTCGGAAAGCCACACCAATGTTGACCCGGGTCTTCGCCCTTTCATGGTTGTAGCCCTTCTTTTTTAATTTATGTTCCTCCGACCGTTTTTTCTTGGGCTGTTTTTCAGCCATCGCAAATGCTGCAATGCCGTGTTTCTCCCTCTACTCTAACTGCGCACGCTACGCGACCTGCTACTCCCCCTCCCCCCCGTGTCTGACCTGTGCACGAATATGAACCCGCCCCTGGGCGTGGAGGGGTGGACCCATGTTCTGGTGGCTCGGTCCGAGCCACAGATTTATCTGCTTCAATTCAGAGCCCAGGCTGTGTCTTGAAACCGGATTTTTTTTCAGCATGCTCTCAGAAGTGACAGCTTGCAGATAGTGAGGAGAAATACGGTGATTTTGACAAAAAGTGCGTGGATTATTATCGCTAACTATACCTTTAATGGTTCTCTCTAAACATTTTTCAACACCAATAAATAAAAATATGAATCATTATGACAGTGTCATTCAGCTACTTCTGAATTTGAGTGCTGCTTTCTTCAGCTAGACCCCACAAAAGCAGTGCCTTCAGTAACAATCACTGGCTGTGCCAAGTACGAGAAGCTTAGGAAATTAAAAGCTATTTTGGCATAGCCTGAGTTCTGGGTTTTCATGATTCCAAGGTTGCTGTGGTCAATGCCGCTGCGGTTACCAAATTGATAATGGAAAGACACTATTTTTTTGTCTTCAGCAACAAAGGGGGGATTGGCACTAAGGTGACAGTAACAAATATGTGCTGTTTATGCTCAATCATGTAAATTATCAGCGTACTTCTGTTGCATTACCCAAGTGACTTGTAGCTAAAAGCGAGCAATTACCTTATGACAGGGGAGCATAAAGTCAGGATTATATATTCATTTTCAGCACAATATTTAGTCCTATTCTTGGATGTTTATAAAAGCTACTGATTTCTTCATAGAGGGATGTTGCTGAATGAACTTTGAATGGCTATTTCAAATACTAAACAAAAGTGGAACATCATCTATGCTGGAGCCAAAACATGATTAACCAGCAGTGCTTAGTTAGCGGAAAAATGAATTTTAGTTCAATACATGAAATGTCAATTTTAATCGCTGGTAACAAGAACAACTTTGAATTGAATAGTCAAGCTCATGCATCATAGTGATACATCCCACGGCTTCATCTATATACTGAAGATATGCTTTACTGTATACAAGGTGGCAAGTCCACCAAACTTCTTCGGGGGAAAAAAATCTGTTTATGGTCTGCTGAAGCTTCCCCATATTGGAGAGTTTGCCATTGTGTGTGCACCAGCTGAAAGCTACTTCCATTCAAGTGCAGTCACAGCTGTGCCAGCTCGACAACATTTCCGTGGCAACAGTCACTCGAATCCTGCCAAGAAAATCTCATTTCTTTCCTCCAAAGTGAAAAAGGAATGGCACTTTGCGAAGACCAAACGTATCTGGATCAACCTTACTTATGTGTGGTGTTCGTATTTTACAATCATTGATTCTGTTCGGCGGGTCAAATTGACCTGCAATATTATTTGGATTTTAGACCAATTTGCAGATAAAAGCTTTGGTGAAATATTGAATATTTAGCATTTTTAACAGAAATTTAAACCAATATAAATAAAAATATAGGGTTGTTGTTTAACATGTACCTCTCCTGAATCATATATACCAGTGCAAGTAACTCTCGGTTTCTGTACTAGAATTGTGATTTTTTTTTTTTTTTAGCACAAATAATTTTCATGATGGAATAAAATTAAACACTGTTACCAGTGTACTAAAAATGTATTGTTTTTAACAGATTCTTAATGATTCAATTACAGTTTTTAAAGAACCATATTGGTCATATCATACACTGTTGTGCTGGGTGTGCATTCGCCCATGGTGCTGGGTGAGCAGTTGTTGTCATATTTGAAAATGCAAAACAGGACTAGAGACTCAATGAAATAAAAATAAAAATTAAAAATGATAGTGCTTTGTAGTCCCATTATAGTGTATGGCATCAAAAGTGCTGGAGTACAAAACCAAATTTTTGAAAAATGTGTCAATAATTAATTAAATGTTTGATCTCTTAATTAATGTGGATGGTAAAAGACCAATAAAGAAGCCCTGTTGTCTTATTTTAACTGGTTGCATTAATACATTTTGCATGTTGTACTCTAGTAGCATCCTGGCTTATCCAGGAGTTGAAATTATATCCATGACAGACTCTAGTGCAAAATCCAGGCCCACTTCAGCACTACTCAAGTAGGGTGGCAGAGGCGCTACCTCTCTCCATTCCTCTCAGCCTTGGCCACACAACAGACCACATATTTTCTTTCTATGCGCTCCTCAATAAGTTAAAAAAAAAGAGGATTTTTTTTTTGAAGAAAGGTGAGCTGGTCTCATTGGTGCAACTGCTACAGTGTCCTGCAGTTTGACCCTTTGTCGCTGTCTGCAATAATAGTATTCTGGTTTCCACACAGTCTTTTTATAAGCACAGAACTCCATTATCTGACTCACACTACTTTGGAATCAGGCAGCTGTGAATGCAAACGTGGCTGGACACAATATATAAATCACCAGCACATAATCTGATGCTTTGCTCTGTTTGAACGAGTGATAATACCAACATTGTTATGTGTCTGCCATGCAAATACTCAAAACAGGCAGACTATGTCCTCAAAAATGAATGTCACTTCATACTTGTGTGTTCGGAAATTACCTCTATAGGCCTGGCTTTGAAGCAGCAGTGAAATTGGATTTCTTTGTGAAAGCTGGAATATTTTACACCGAAAGACTATACAAAAAAAAGTTCATGTTTTCCTCTCAAATCTTAATAAGCAGGTAGTGATTATGCTTGGAGACTAATCACTTTTTCAAATACATTTATTGCTGCTCCGAACATGAAAAAGGAAAGGGGTTTTGGTCGAGGGGATGCATGGATAGTTATTGAACAGATGAAATGGTGCATTTATTTATTGGACAGATGAGGATTCATGATCATCCCGGATCTCAGACCTTTCGCAAATAAATTGTAAATTCGTAAAAATTTGTTAAATGGTCAATATGATGACATAAGTCTCATTCCATTCTAGGATAAATGTGATTTGCGTACAGACAAAAAAAAAAAAAAAAAAAATGAGAGAGCCCAGCAGTTGTAGAAGAGCTGGTCATTTAGATTGCAATAGTCTGCTAATGTGGGTAATTTTCCACTTTTCTCAAATTATAGCTCAGCCCCTAGGTCGCAAAATTCATTTATTTTAAGAATATAATTAAATTATATGGTACTATATCGTGTATTTTATAATTACCATGACATATGTTTGTTCGCAGACATTTAAAAGATGATGGAGTACGGAGGCACAATTCCATAATTACAATCCCATTACACCATCCTGCAATGTCAACAGCCCACATTGTTTAAATCTCGATTTGGCAAAAAAAAAAAATAGCATGGAGAGACTGAGGATGGTCTTTCTGTGGATTCAAATGAACGTGTTTGAAAGCGTGGTCTCAGATCATTTCTGAAAGGCTCGGCAAACATCCCGGCTCTTTGAGGGTATGCCTACTGCAAGCCCAGGTCATGCAGCAAGCTATTATAATTTAAAAAAATTAATGGCCTTGTTATTTCTCCTGGTGAGATGAATAGGAGGGGCTATTCAAATGGTAACCTTGGCCTCCTACAACAGAAATCTTGCAGTGAAGCAGTCCAAACAGGATTCAATGAGATTTACATCAAAGCCTGGTTTCCCCCATACGGTCTTGCACCTCACTCACAATGGCGAGTTCAGTTTTCTCTAGGAAGAGTTTGTTAAAGGTCACATCTTCACAGCTGAATAGGCAAGGCTTTCTATGAGACACAAAAGTAATGCCCTTGTACGCTTGGAAGCCGCTCTTGTGTCCAATCATTCATTTCCAGTAAAAATTTTGTTGTGTAGTCTTTAATTATACAACGTACATGAAATAAATAAATGTATGGATATGTCATGTCACGGACCACTCAAAAATAAAAATTCTCCAAAGGTATTATGCCGGTACAATTTGTGAGACCTCCCCACCTCTCCCCTCTTGAAGTTATTCACGATTATTCATAAATCTTTCCCAGTCAAAATCCAATTTCTAAAACTCAACTTTTAGTGACAATTACAAAAAAAGAATTCAATTCGCAGTATAGGATTTAAAAAAAATCCCTGATGGAGGTTCAAGGATAGTTCAGATGGATAGTGTTCAGTGCAATTGTTTCCACAAGTTTGGCATTAGTACATAGTTAATACATTTGCATTATACTTGCACTGCCACTATATGTTAGTTGAAAACTTCCATTTGAATTCACAAAGTTGGTCCAGGCACAGATAGAAACCAACTAATGTTAGGAGAATTCCTCACCCACTGTGAAACAAAATAAATTACACAAGAGATAAAATATTTTAATTACCTGACTGACAACATCTGGAGAGTTTGCAACAGCTGTTCAAGTCACAGTGCTACCAGAGACCTTTGATGCACATGATTTCTGCATTTATAATCAGGTCAAATTTTCTTGTTTTTTTTCTTTGAAGTATGTGCTTTGAGCTGGGTGATTACTTCTTAATACAGGAGTATTTCATTCTAACACAGTAATCTTCTTTCAGTGCTGCTTAGTTAACCAACGAAGGCCTGATGATCATGGCCTTTATGGAACAGAATGAAATTTCAGAAGCTCAGAGAGCATGAACTTAAACTCTATTTTCAGTCCAAAGGTTTTATCCCAAGTCCTGAAAGCTAAAATTACACCCACAATTTCAATATTTTAATGCCATAAATGTATCAAAAAGTGATAAATGTGGCATTAATTTGTGCTGATCAAATTTGTTTGTAAAGTCTGTTATCCTCTCATCACAAACCATGTACCTGAGGTTGAAGACAATCATTAAGCGAGAGAGAGAGAGAGTGAGAGAATTCGAATTTAAAAGTCTCTTTTATTGAACAAATCAAAAAGAAAACAAAAAACCACAATAAAGCAGCAAAGTCACTCTACTAAACTTCATAATCTCTTACACAGACACTCTCTCACCCACACACATAAAAGAAAGACAAAAATCTTATAAAGGAAATGCAAAAATGAGAGGAAGCAAACCAAACACAAACCTAATGGACAAAAACTGATTTTACCAATTATATAACTGGGATAACCCTTTGACAAAGCTGTCATGGTTTGTGAGGCGTGCGTGTGTTTTGGACTTTTCTTTGTGGCTCTCGTCCCCGGACGAGATCAAATTCCTTCTCAATTGGATTCTTTTCCCAGCTGGCTGATTGAACTGGGGCGGCGCTTCCCCAGACTCTATATAAGCCAGAAGTCCGCAACGCCTCCCTTGCTAGAATGTCTGTTTGTAGCTAAGCACTATAGCCGAAGATATCTCTAGTCAGGATTTGTGTTACTTTATATCTTCCAGTTATTATTGGAGTTCCGCTTTAGGAATTTTCCCTTTTCTACTTTTGTTCTCTCTCGCGTTGCTTCCATTTTTTCAGACTATTATACGTCCTTTGGAAGCGCGAGTACTTTCTGGTGGTCTGTATAATTCTCTGTGTTTGTATTGTGTCCGTACTGCTCGTTCTGTCTCTGGCCGCTGCACTTGGCCTCTCAATTTTACCAGCCATTACAGAACACTCTAGCCAGCATGGAGTCGCCAGTGGCGGCTACGTTAGAGAAAGTTGTGGCTAATCAACTAGCAGTTCTCTCTGGGTATGGCAAGGGTCTTTCTAGCCTGAACAATCAGCAGGTTGGAGTTGGCGGGGAGAGTCCGCCTTCAGGAGAATGCCATGCAAAAACAGGAAAACGTTCTGTTAAGTCTCACTGAAAGTATTAGAGCCTTATCCACTCAGATCACACAGAATGTTGCACAAGCACAATCCGTACACCTTCCCCGAAAGCCAAAACTCCAGTTACCCCCAAGATATGGAGGCGAGGCAGGAAGATGTAAAGATTTCATTGCCCAATGTGAAATATTTTTTAAAGCGCAGCCTTCACGGTTCGTGAATGAAGAGTCTCGGGTTTCATTTATTTTATCCCTGTTGACCGATACAGCACTCACTTGGGTTGGGCCACTTATTAGATCTAATTCACCAGTCGTGAATACAGTGGAGACTCTCGTTAGAGAAATGGTATCGGTATTTGATCAGGATGTTTGTGGTCAGGACGCAGCTACGCGTTTAATGCATCTGAGGCAGGGCTCTGAAAGTGTCGCAGAGTTTTCAATCTCATTTCGCTCCTTGGCGACAGAGACGGGCTGGCCAGAAGCGCCTCTTATGACAGTTTTTGTTCGTGCTTTGGCTGAGGAGGTTAAGGACGCTCTGGCTACATTGGAGCCTTGTATTTCTCTGGATTCGTTGGTTCGTACTGCGGTGCGAATTGATAATCGCATCCGCGAACGTAACTGGGAGAAACGTACTGCATTGGCTCTTGCTGACAACAGGGTTAATGCTCCTCGCAGCGTGCATACAGCTCCAATTCCGCCCACTGAAATTTCCACTCCTGGCGAACCTATGCAGGTTGATGGCTCATATGAGAGCCGGGCTCGTAAGCTCGTTCGCAGATGTATAATCTGCTATAATTGTAACAAACTGGGACATATCCGTCCACGCTGCCCTGGGCTTCAGGGAAACGGGAAGTCCCTCTAGTGGTATGGGGGGTGCTAGAGGGACAGACCCAATTTCCCTTCCGAACTTTAATTCCTGTAGAATTGACTGGGGGGAGACAAAGAATACTTATTGAGGCTTTTTTGGACTCTGGCGCCGTGGACTGTTTTATGGATGCGGAGTGGGCGAGGAGACATTCCATTCCCATCTCTTTTACATTCACGCACTGTAAGTTCTTTAGACGGTTGCCCGCTGGGAACTGGATTTATAACCGAGGTCTCTGAATCATTGACAATGTTCGTCCCTTTTGGTGGTCATTCTGAGGAGGTCCGGTTTTTTATGATCAGTTCTCCTGTTTTCCCTGTTGTTTTAGGACACTCTTGGCTAGGGGAACATAGGCTTCACATCCTTTGGGGGAGTCAGAATAACCCGGTCGTCCAGTGGGGCACTGATTGTAGGTCCCACTGTAGGGAGAGTTTGGCGTGTCATCCCGGGCATTAACCTATGGGGGAGGCTGACGCCTGGAGTGATTCTGAGGAGTTTGTCTCACACAACCCTCCTAATCTAGAAAAAGGGGCGGAGGAGGGGTTGGAGTGGGATCCTCAATTTGACTGGTGGCAGCCAGAGGAGGATTGCGATTCGGAGGATTTCTCTGACTCGGAATCAGACATAGAGATGGGAGGTTCCGAACAGGGTGAGAATTTGGGGAGGTTTTTAGCAAGCAACTGGCCTCGACTTTACCTCCTCATCGCACGTACGATTGCGAGATCAATCTCTACCTGGGTACCACTCCCCCCAGGGGTTCATTATACTCGCGGTCAGGGCCTGAGCGAAGGGCCATGTGAGAATATATTCAGGAGGCTCTGGCTAATGGATTTATTCGGCCCTCCACGTCTCCTGCCGGAGCGGGGTTCTTTTTTGTGGGAAAAAAAGATGGCGGCCTGAGACCCTGTATTGATTACAGGGGCTTGAATAATATCACCATTAAAAACCGATACCCCCTTCCGTTGATGAACTCTGCATTTGAACGTCTGCAGGAGGCGTCGTTTTTTTTACCATGCTAGAATGCTTATAACTTAGTTCGGATCCAGGAGGGGGACAAGTGGAAAACGGCATTTAATACGCATGATGGGGACTACGAATATGTGGTCATGCCGTTCGGATTGCTTAATGCCCCCTCTGTGTTCCAGGCACTTGTTTATGACGTCCTCCGAGAGATGTTAGAGAAATTCGTCTTTGTCTACTTTGACGATATTCTGATTTGTTCTTCAACTCTCTGGGAGCATAAACAACACATTAGACAAATGCTTGAGGCCCTCCTTAAAGCCAAGCTTTTTGTCAAGGCTGAAAAATGCATTTTTCATGCCAAGACAGTCTCGTTTCTTGGCTTCATTGTATCTGAAGGGTCAGTCCTCATGGATCCTGACAAGGTGGCAGCGGTCAGGAATTGGTCTGCCTCTCAAAACGTCAAGGAGGTTCAAAGGTTTTTGGGCTTTGCTAATTTTTATAGGAGGTTTATCTGTAATTTTAGCGTGGTAGCTGCCCCCATTATTCCGCTCACTAAGAAGAATACCTCCTTGTCGTTTGCCTGGTCTCCAGCAGCTGAGGCTGCTTTTCAGGAGTTGAAGAAACGATTTAGCTCAGAGTCCATTCTCGTTTTGCCCGACCCCTCCCTCCCATTTGTTGTGGTGGTGGATACGTCGGAGGTCAGGGTGGGTGCCATTTTGTCCAAACGCCCCCTTCGGGACAATAATTTGCACCCATGCGCCTACTTTTCCCGATCATTGTTGGCGGCCGAACGGAATTGCAGCATTGGTGACGGGGAGTTGTTAGCTGTCAAGTTGGCATTAGAAGAGTGGCGCCATTGGTTGGAGGGGGCTGAACACCCGTTTGTGGTTTAGACGGATCATAAAAATCTCCAATACATCCAACAAACTAAGCGACGTAATTCCCGGCAGGCGCAGTGGTCGTTGTTTTTCAATAGCTTTAACTTTATGTCAACCTAACGGCCGGGTTTAAAAAACATCAAGCCTGACGCCTTGTTGCGGATTTACGACCGCTCTGGTCACGATCCTATTCCTGAGCCGGTTATCCCGGCAGCTCAGATTGTGGCTCCCATCCAGTGGGACATTGAGTCTGTTGTGCGGGATGCCTTGAGATCCGATCCCGGTCCTGGTGGGGAGCCGCATGGCTGTTTGCTTGTTCTCGTAGTGGTACAGTCCCAAGTTCTCCAGTGGGGGCACTCTTCCCGCCTGGTGGGTCACCCGGGGGTTCATCGGACCAAGCAGTTCTTGGCCCGCCGTTTTTGGTGGCCCAGCATGATTGAGGACATCCGGGAGTTTGTAGCGGCGTGCTGTATCTGCGCTAGGAACAAGGTTTCCCATCTCCCCCCCTCTGGTCTGTTGCAGCCTTTGCCTGTCCCCAAGCGCCCGTGGAGCCATATCGGTCTGGTTTTTTTTGCGGGTCTGCCTATTTCTGAAGGCAACACAGTCATCGTGGTCGACCGTTTTTCTAAGGCCGCCCACTTTAACGCGCTGCCCAAGCTGCCTTCGGCGCGGGAGACGGCCCTTCTTGTTGTGGACCATGTGTTCTGGCTGCATGGTCTCCCTCAAGATGTGGTTTCTGACCGGGGCCCACAATTTATGGCTAAATTCTGGCGTGCTTTTTGCAACCAGTTAGGGGCCACCGTGAGCCTTTCATCTGGTTTCCACCCTGACACTAATGGGCAGACAGAACAAACCAACCAGTCGCTGGAGAATACTCTTCAGTGTTTAGCAGCTGACAACCCATCTTCATGGAGTCGTTTTTTGACATGACCAGAATATTCCCACAATTCACTATGCAACTCCTCCACAGGCCTTTCCCCATTTGAGGCTCAGTTGGGTTATCAGCCTCCGCTGTTTCCAGAGACTGAGAGGGATTCAGAAGTTCCCTCGGTCAATCACTTTGTTCGGCATTGTCGGTCGGTCTGGACCAGGGTCCGTTCCTCTTTGTTGCACTCGGGGCGGAAATAGAAGACCGCTGCGGATAGAAGGCGCCATTTGGCCCATCTTATCGGGTTGGCCAAAGAGTTTAGCTTTCCACTCGGGACCTTCCCTTCAGATTGGAGTCACTGAAGTTGGCTCCCCGCTTCATTAGTCCTTTTAAGATAGTGCGGAGGATCAACCCTGTCACTGTCCGGTTGAAGCTCCCTAGATCCTTGCGTATCTACCCCTCTTTTCATGTCTCCAGGCTTAAACCGGTTAGCACTAGCGTCCTGGCACCGGTCGACAAATCCCCGCTGCCACCGCGGATGATTGAGGGGGGGCCAGTTTACACTGTGCGTCGTATTCTGGCCGAGAGGTGTGTTGGTCGTGGGGCCCAGTTTTTAGTTGACTGGGAGGGGTATGGTCCTGACGAGCGGTGCTGGGTCCTTTCTCGGGATATCCTGGACCCCACCCTTATCTCAGAGTTCCATGCACGGGGTTCTCTGGGAATGTCCGGAGCTGTCCCTTAGAGGGCAGGGGTCCTGTCATGGTTTGTGAGGCGTGCGTATGTTTTGGACTTTTCTTTGTGACTCTCCTCCTGGGATGAGATCGAATTCCTTTTCAATTGGATTCTTTTCCCAGCTGGCTGATTGAACTGGTGCAGCGCTTCCCCGGACTCCATATAACCCAGAAGTCCGCCACACCTCCCTTGCTAGAGTGTCTGTTTGTAGCTAAGCACTATAGCCGAAGATATCTCTAGTCAGGATTTGTGTTACTTTATATCTTCCAGTTACAATTGGAGTTCCTTCCGTTTTAGGAATTTTCCCTTTTCTACTTTTGTTCTCTCTTGCGTTGCTTCCATTTTTTTGGACTATTATACGTCCTTTGGAAGCGTGAGTACTTTCTGGTGGTCTGTATAATTCTCTGTGTTTGTATTACGTCCGTACTGCTCGCTCTCTCTCTGGCCGCTGCACTTGGCCTCTCAATTTTTACCAGCCATTACAAAAGCACTAAAAAATTAAGTACAAGCTCATGAATGTCCACACCACACAAAACCTCCTCAATGCGCCAAGTTTTGCTAAAGGCATCTAAGTTGGCTATTAACATATAGTAACAGAAGTCAACACGTATGTGTGCTGCGAGCAGGCCTTTTAGCATCAACTCTGCGGCAGCTCACCCTCAACCCTCAATACGATTTTTTTCTTGTTTCCCAGTTTGAGCACATGGATAAACCAGACAAAAAAACAAAACAATGCTTGTGTGATGATGCAGAACAGGAATTAAGTGCAGAGGCAGAATACATTTGAATAGTCAGGTTAATTGACAGCTATATGGTAACAGTGGGGACAGAACCCCAGAAGAAGAAGAAGAAGAAGAAGAAGATACAGTTCACTTCAGAGAAGTGGGTGAAGCAGGGCTTGGCCACTCACCAGTCAGTGGCTTTCTGGGATGACAGCCAGGTGGAATGCACACTTTGCCAGTGCCAAACTGTTCACTAGGAGGATGTCGTAGCTTCAGGGGAACTTGGTTCCAATCCTGATGACTGCAGAAGAAACTTGGTCCTATCAAACTGGACAGAGGAACAGACTTGGAAAGGGTTAACCAGGACACGGTCTCAATCGTGAACCCTGATTTAGGCTTGGAAGCTTGTTCCTATTGAACTGGACAAAGGAGCTGACTTAAACTGTGTTAACTTAAACGTGGTCCCGATCCTGGACTCTGAGTAGGCTTGGAAGCTTGTTCGAATTAACTAAGTAATGAGGAAGCCTTCTGCATACTGCAATTATTAAAGATTACTTTTCAATTGATAAAGATGAAGAGTTTCTACTAGAAATACCGATTGGTTTTAAAGCAATTCTTACCTTTCTGGCATGTGGCACAGCACTTAGTAAAAATTTGAACATGAACAACTCCGCCTCCCTCCAAAGTCCCACTCTCTTCCCCCTGCCTGACCTCTGAGGCTCCCCTCCTCCCCTGACGCGTGCGGTGAGAAAGTGAGCAGCGCAAATGAAGCTGCTTTCACACCGGACGCGAAACGAATTTTTCGCACAACAGATTACATTCAAAGACAATGCAAAGATGTGAATCTCGCGCGTATTTGCGTCTTTGCATTGACTTTGAATGTAATCTGTCGTATTTAAAAAATTTGTTTCAAGGTCCGTGAAAGCATCTTGAAACGGGGCAATGGAGTCAGATTCAGAGGCACCGGTTAGTGAAAACTAACCAACAGTAATTACATAATATTCAATTCTATATGTGGTATGAAATAAAATGCCCTCGTAACGTCTGACAAACTACCATTAACGTTATTATGGTAGTAATTATAGCATTTCAGCACCTGTTTGTTTACAGTCAGATGCGTTGTTTTTCGGCAGAATTCATACATATTTTCTTGCAAAACTGCTGTCATAACGTCTTACCTCACCAGAATTGTCCTGATAACGTTAGTCATTAAATTAGGAGCAGTTGCAGCTGTTTTATTGGCAGGCTAATTTTGTTGAGTACCTGTTTTGTCTCTACCGCTCTGCTGCTCAGCCAGAGAGGCGCGCGACTCGCAAGCGGTGACAGCGGTAGACAACTGGAAGGGACACGGCGACGGATGACAGACAGGTAGCTCGGCAAATCATTTTATTCGGACCGAAGAAAATGATTGGTCAGACTTTTATCAGAAATATATGAGAATTGAATATTGATGAGTTTCAACACCTGGTGGATTTCTTTTACATTTTAGTGTGCCATTTGCTTATTAGGACCATATTAAGATTACAAAAGAAAAGTGTAAAAATGCCAGAAAGGTAAGAATTGCTTTAAGCATGAATAGCGAAGTACAATCCAGCAACTTGCAACTCAAAGCAGCTGGTTTAAATACACGACACAAATACATCAAGAAGTAACAATGAAACAAGATACAGTCGGGGAAGGGAACACAGTCAAGACATAAACTAATCAAAGGAGACATAATTCTTCTAAACATGCAAGTAGCTGTTTGGAAAGTGGAACAAAAGGCATTCACGCAAAGGTTGCGTGGCCCTTTTTTGGAATTATAGTGAAGTACAAAAATGAATAGCTGAAAAGAAAAGTTAATTCATGACCCTTGAAACCATTCTCCAAACAGGGTAGGCATTGCCCTTTACCACTGGCATTCCATAAATACTGGATGATATAATGTTTCCCACTAGGGGGTAAGTATCGCCCTCAACCTCTGGAATTCCACAAATAGATGATGTAACGTTTCCCGCTGAGAAAAAAATATACAGTCCTCATGAATGCTAGGATAAAAGTGTGCCAGATGTTTGCACATAGCTATTGACCCATGTACAACGCTCCACTGGAGGTCGCCCGTCCATTTGTCAGCAGGTGGCTTGTACAGGGATTGTCAGCAGCCTTTCGGAAAATTTTCAGGACCAAAAACTGCTGTCCATCTCAACGCTTCTAAACTTGCCCGAGGATGCAAGTGTAGCACTTTAACGGAGGTGTGGTAAAGTGCTTTCTTTCTCACGGTCTCAAACTGCCTCAGCATAGGGGTTTCAAAGGACAGCAAACCTCCCTGTTCTTCCTGCCACTCTCCTACTGCAGGACAGGAGATACCGTTAGGGAAAACATACTCACAATCATCCCATTCGTCAGGCAGAGTATAGGTCTCAGCATACACTTTGAGGGAGTCTAGCAAGGCAGCTTTCACCTCCATTACTAATCTGCGCAGCAAACTCAAGGATTGGACTCTTGTGATCTCCCCCAGTCTTGCGACAGGAGTCGTCATCAAATTCCCCAGTTTGACACATCGGGCCTCTGGCAAGCTAGACTGCAGACTCAGTCCTACCAAAGAAAACGGTCAAGCTGTAACAAAAGTTTGTTAGATGTCTACCTTTTTCAAATAACCAGCAACACAAAATCGAAAACATGCCACATTCCCGCTAAACCTTGCACCACAACACTTCTAAGACGATACATTTTCACCATAACAAAACTAAAAAAAAATTGCACGGCCTGTAACAAACCCAGAGATAAACCAAATGAGTTTTCAATTGTGTGTTGCTGGTTCTTTGAAAAAGGTAGACATCTGACAAACTTTTGTTACAGCTTGGTCGTTTTCTTTGGTAGGCCTGAGACTGGGAGAGGACAGGAAGTTAGTGCTGATGAGGTCGATGAACAGCAGAGGCTCCTGAAAGAGCCACCTGCCTGGTTCCACAGACACGTCCTGTTGAAATTTCGGAATGTGCCATGACTCCGAGATTGACTGGTAAAAAGGTGACAGTACTGACCAGTCAATGTCTTCATTCAGAAGCAGAAATGATTGTTTGTCGTTTGCAAGACCAGCTGCTCTCCTCAGCAATAGCTGTGCCAAATTCAGCCATCTCACTCCAGTACTATAGCGCTGTCTTTGTGCCGCCTGCAGCGTAAAAGCCATAATCCTGGCTGGAATGAGGCCTTACCCCCCTTCATTTAGCAGTAGATAGCAGGTCCCCTTATCCAGTGACCAGAAAGACCAGAAAAAGCTCACTACCATCAGCTGCACCTGGTTTATTAGGCCTACTGGTGGAAGTAAAACCATAAGCTTAGACCATAGCATCTAGGTGACCAGATTATCAGTAACCAGTATTCTTCAATTAAAAGACAACTGTCGTAGCAGCCATTTCCCGTTAGACAACCTGGCTGCCACTTTCTCCACTACGCCCCCACAACTCTGCTTCTGAAATTCCTCACATCTTAAAAACACTGCCAAAACCCTCATTCCCCTGCATCCCATGTTAGACCCCTGGCAGTCTGGGGGCTGTCCCTCCCACCTCTGCCCCACTTGTAGGGCTTTGCTTTTCTCCCAGTTAACTTTGGCAGAAGAAGCCACCTCATAAAGCCTCAAATTTAACTCTGAAAAGTTTACATCTGTTTGATTTTTTTTTTTTTTTTACACAAAATCAGTTGTACTATCAGCATAAGCTGACAGCACTAGAGTCGACCCTTCGCAAAATCCTGGGAGAGACAACCCCATCAATTTCTTTCTTACTCTACACGAGAAAGGACACCTCTACTTAATGCCTTGCGAGAGATGGGGGGGCAGTCCTTGTGGCCTTCGATGTGTACAAATATCAGCTCAGACTCTCCTCAGCTAAAGCAATTCACAGTGTTCTAATTTTCCTCGGGGAAGTTATTTGTTTTAAGGTTTTGTAAAATAAATAAACTTTTGAACAAGTGTCTAAGTGCTTCAGTGTTGATTACAGTTAATTATTATTTTTAATGCCTTATTCATGTTTGGTCGGTGCAGAGCCAGGGAGAAGGGAGCTTGGTGCCCCCCACTACTGCGCTGAATGTAATGACAAAAAACACGGCATTCTGCTCCTTTTGTGATAAGGGTCTCCAATGCCTCACAGTGAGCACTTGTAATGGATTGTGCAGCCCGTTCAGCAGATCAACAGTGCAGGTAAAAATTGGGGCAGCTAATTTATTGACTGAGCTACCCCACAAGACCCCTGCAAGACCCCGCAAACATTTTTCACCAACAGAGAGCTGATTGATTCTTCAATCAGTCCCGGCAGTGCATTGCTGTTCTAAGGAATGCATTAAATGTGATAATCATATCCTGTTATCATCTATGCACAGCTTTCCATGCTGGTTTAAGCTTCTTTTAATGAATGCTAATGACTGAAGGACAGGCACACTGGCTGTATCAATGTATGTATATAATGGAGAGATGCTATATTTTGCCCTTTTCACAGTCGTCAAGATGAGGACTGTTACGCTGTATGTTAGGCATTGCTGTATTGTGTTTCAAATGGAGGAATAAACAGTTAAAGGAGCTGTTTAATGATTACGGCGCATGCTCAGAACTTTGAAAACTGTTCAGCCTAACAAGAAATCAAAATGAAGTGAATCCGCTCGATTTAATTTTTCGCAAGTCAAAATTAGATTCAATCATTGCTAATTCGCCTTTGTTTTGCATTGTATTTATATATTTTAGTTAATCAGGCATTATGCTTTTTTATATTAAGGAGTTTTCTATGGAAATTTGAGGATTAAAAGCACTGTGTTAGTGCTTTAGCCAGAGGATATGTAGAATGCAAGCTGGTTTGCCAGCCGCAAATAAACATCATAGAAGAAGATATGAAGAATGTCGGCTGGAGGCAGGCAACGCTATAACAGTGGTCACCAGCTACTGTCACCAGGGATTTATGCTGAGAGCTTTAAAAGGAGAATGACATGTCATATCTTCTTCCTTGTTTATGTTGAGACTTCACTAAGCCTTTCAGTGATCTCCGATTGCAATCGTTCATAATTTGTTTCTGACCTATTTCTTCCACAAAATTAGCAGTAAAACACTATAATTCCAAGTTTTAACCCTTAAAGTGCTGAATTTTTACTCATCCAATCCCTCCAAAAGTTAATTATTTAGTTGACAAATTACCTTCAGACGGACTTGCAGGAACCTGTGAACCCTTTTGAAGGTCACTGCTTACTACAGTAATTTGCCAAATAAAAAAACAAAATTGTTGACCTTTTGAAAGCTGAAATCTGAAATTTTGCTTTGTATATTTTGCGCCTTGCATGACTACCACTGTGAGGTACCGTTCTGGAACCAAATGCGAGACCAGGAAGTTGCAGCAAAAGTGATTTTATTGTAGTTGAGGGGGGTTAAACCCCCACAGGGCAGAAAGCAACGGTACAGAGTCCACAATCCAAAAATCACAATCCAGTAGGGCAGAATCAGGGTCGAAAACCAGGGCAGCAATAACAGTACTCGTGGTTGGGCAAAAACAGGTTCGGTACACAGGCTTGTCAGAGAAGCAAAAGCCAAAATCCAGTGGGCGTAATCCAAACCGTTAACAGGGCAGCAAACACAAAACTCGTGAAGTCGGGCAAAAAAGGGTTAAGTAAACAGATGCAGACAATAGTACCAAAAAGCAGAGCCAAAAAATCGAAGGTCGGACGGTCCAGTCAGAAGAGAAACACTATGAGTGCAAGGCGAAAATGATAGCAGCACAGGTAAACAAGAGAAACGTTCTGACGGGGAACTGCAGTGAGAAGACAGCTTAAATACACTCAAGGGAAGTCACATGCTATGATTAGGATCAGGTGATGAGGATCAGACTAATTACGTGGGAGGAAACACAAGGGAGAACCTAACCACATGAAATTGGCAAAAGCCAAAACGCGGACAGGGAACACGAGACAGCCTATGACAAGACATACAGCTCCGGTTAGGGAGTTCTAACGTGCACAGATAATGAGAGGTAGGACAGAGTGGAGCAGGTGCGGAGGATCCGCTGAATTGCAGCAAAGACTAAGTGAAGGCAAGAGGCGGAGACTAGAACAGGGCGAGTGCTGAGAGCTTGTTAATCAATTAGTAAGTGCAGCTATACAATCCCTGGTGCTCGTAAGTAAGTTAGTATTATATACAATGTTAGTCTGGGTTAGTAACTTAACAAAACAACAAACTGTTAGTATTGGTTAGTAAAATAGCAAAGTAAGGTGAAGGAAGCAAACGAGACTAGAAGGAATGGTGGAAACCCAGAAACCATTAAATCACCTAAGCATGTGACACGCAGGACTGGGGAGAAGCTGTAACTTAACAAGAGACCAGACAGGGGAGACAAAGTGCAATGAAGGGCATGGCAAAACATGGACCGGACTAGAACAGAAAAGTGGATTGGGAATGGCAAAAACGAAAACATGGCAAAATACAAAAACTGAACAGAACATGGCAAAACCTAACAGAACTGATAATAAACATAACAGGAAAGACAGAAACATAATAAACATGGCAGAATCATGACAGACAGAGCAGAATCATAACAACCAGTATATCGGTGATTAGCACTTTAAGGGTTAATAAAATGTTAATAATGTTTAACAGTGTGACACTGCTCAAAGTTCATGTGCCCTTACAGTATATGCTGGAACAACTGACCATTGGAGGCATTTTTGCAAAATAATGTTGCCTCAAACCAGTTTAAGCACATTTTTTTGAATCAGTAATCATGGAATGAGCCTTCAAACGTGCATTCAGGCTATACAAGAGTCAAAAAAATAAAATATTTGACACCTTTCGATTATTATAAAAAATTGATGTTTTTGGTGTTTTTATTTCCCATATTTTTACCTCGATATACCCGTGGGAATGATTTTCTTTTTATTCTCATTGCCTACAATTGTATTTTTCAATACATTTTCACTAAAAACAATAGAGAAGAAATATATTAGGACCCCTTTTAGACAAAAGTATAATCATCACTGCACACCACTGAACATCTTCCAACATGCTTGTTAAAGAGATGAGAAGCTACACACTGCATCAGTCAGGGTGAAAAGAATTGTTGGCAGCTGAAACGTATGAATCACTGCAATAGTGTTTCAATCGCTGGTTCTTAAGTATTTGCTTATTTAAAACCAAATTGCAGATTTTCATTTATTTATGTTATTTATTTATTTATTTATTTGCCAGGGAGAGTATAAGGTGTAATATATCAAATGCATGCTCGATTGAAAACTGCATTTTAATGTCCTGCATTTTAAAACTCAGTATGCATGTTTCTATGGCAACTTACAAATCAATGGGTCAATGGATTGTGACTTTAAAAACAATGTGAATCACATGCCATGGCCACCCCATTCAGCAGGTCTCATCACATTTGAACTACTGTGGGAGGTTCTGGATCGAAGTGCTGGCTCTCCACCACTATCCAATCACCAAATGAGTGAACACTGCGCCTCTTGTCTTGCAGAGTTCAAGAGAACTTTCAAATCCATGCTGAGGCACAAAGGAGCTGTTCTTGTGGCTCATGGTATAGCCCAAAATATTTTTTGTTGTCACATGGTGTCTCCAATTTGGCCAATAAAAGGGCTATGCCTGCTCATCCTGAATAATCGAGCTGAGTACCCAAACATCAGTTAATAACACTCAATATTGGTGCTGTATTTTCACATATATATTCATCGCACGTGTTAGCATAATGTTAAAGCTGAAGGATCACTGTCCTAATGATCTTGATCACAGAGTGCAATTTTTTTTTTTTTTTTTTGGATAAATAGTGTCATTTATTTTTACTAGTTTTTTTTTTTTGTTTTGTTTTTAACTTATATACATGTATAGACCAGCATTGAAAATGCACCACCCTAATTTCAAGGCCAAAATACAAGTTATGTATGTTTGTCATGTGTAATTGTTATCAAAGTGTATTATGCCTCCTGACAAGATGGCAAAATGCAAAATTAGCTCCTTGGCATGTTTTAATGCCATTTCAGGCCGAAAAGGCTAAAATCAAGATTTTTGTCACCAGGGCAAAATGTAATAACGTCTTTTTGGGTCTGTTAACGAAATCTGGTCTTTCAAAATGTGGCAAGGCAAAATCCACCCTAAGTCAGTTGATAAACATGACCAGTAGATGGCTAACGAGGCGAGAACTTGATGAAAATGAGTAGAAACACACCCTTAGTATGTTGCGAGCGCGCATGCCCGTCTGCGCTCTTGCTATGTGGCAGCATTGCCGCTATTCCATCACTGGGGTGATTGACCAAAACTTTGGGGGTATCTGTCTGGTGCCTGACTGTCCACAGTTTGCCAGCACCGATGTGAATTGAATCGAGATTATACTAATTGACTCGAACGACTCACCAAGGTGATAGACACTACCGGCATCGCGTCATCAAGCCCTAAGCGCCAAGGCCGCGCCCCTTTTTGGGGGAAAACAATCGCGCTCAACCGCTTTAAACAATCACTACCAAGCGCAAAAATCGAGCAGAAAAATGGCTGAAAGCTGTTGTATATCCAGTTACACATCAAATAAAAAGACCAGTCCAGATCTCATGTTCCCCATCTTACCTGTAAAGAAAAGGATCCAAAAAGGAGAGCTTTATGGCTTCAAGCTCTCTGGAGAGAAGATAAGGAGGAGAAGCTATGGGATCCAGTGTCTTCCCATGTTCATCTGTGTGGGAAACACTTCATAACAGGTATTGCCACTCTTAGCCTCGTGCTACCTGGTTACTCCATCAAATACGCGTAGATGTTGGGAGAAGCAATGTCTGGTCTCTGTGTCAAGTCATTGATCCACTTGGATGGAGGGTCGCTGGAGGGGAAAGAGGGTTGACCGATCAATCTTAATTTATTAAGGTATCGCGAACGCTCAGGTTCGGGCAAGGTAGCATTATAATTGCTAGACACACCTATACATCATGAGATCAGTGTAAACAGGAAATCAAGTCAAATATTTTACATTTCACAGCTAAACACTCGTCAAACTAGAGGCACTCCTAGAGTGCAAACCTCCGCCAAGGCAGCACAGTCCATATCTTGCTGAGTGGGAGCAAAGGTCAGTTATTGCGTGTCACAGGGTTTCAAGATGGCTGCCGTGGCGGCCATATTGTTTCACTGATTGCGGTCAAAATTAATAGGGTCCATCCTTGATGTAATAGCGACCCACCCAGAAAATTTCAGAGATATCCGTTGATTACTTTTTGAGTTATCTCATTCACAAACAAACAGACAAACAAACGGCACCGATCACATAACCTCTTGCCAACTTCGTTTGGCGGAGGTAATTACATTAAAATCAATGGCATCTGAGGTTTCCCATCTCCCAAAGGGGGCCGCAACCTTGACGTTTTGCGAAGTACCCAGATGAGCCCGTCTGGTCTATGTCAAAGGGGTCGAGTGTCCGAATCCACAGTCACAAGTTGCCTAACAGCTGCATAAGAGGCGTGTTAAACCCCCACTTGAGCTCATCTTCACCAAAGACACTGCTGCAGTACTGTTTAAAAGCAAGGGTTACTCAAAACTAGAGGCAAGAAATCTAAACCTAAATCATTTGGTCTGTGTCCAGTTTGATCATTAGACACGTCAATCTGATTTTGTTTTTTATAACACTTACACAAACATACATAATTTGTATCTTGGCCATAAAATTAAGGTGATGCGTTTTCAATGCTGGTCAGTGTACACTACCAGCTTAGAAATTCAGCCTCCATCAGAGCAACCAGTACTTTGAATGATAATACAATAATTGATAAGTAATCAAGTATTGTTTTCCTTTGATTAAGATGATTACATTACTGACAGAACTATTTTCATTTTTATTTATTTAAGATTTATTTAAGCAGGGGGTCTGACTGAGACCAAGTCTCCTTTTCAGCAGGACCCTGCATTACAATAAAAATATCACAGTTTACAAGGAAATTGGTAATACAAAAAAATACATTCAATGCCATCATTAAAAAAAATAACAATAAATAAAAACTACAGCAGTAGTATTTTCCCTAGAAATCAAAACTGTAAATAGTGTTTAGAACAGCTCTGGAACTAGATGTACATACTAAACAAAACGTGAAATACAGATTTTCAGGCTGCTGGAACCGTCAAATTTGTTGATTGGTCATATTTTTTGAACAATGAGCCTTTCATACTCTGCCTAAGGTTGCCATGAAGCTATCCTATGAAATGTTTTTAAATTGTGGAACTTAGAAATGCTCAGTGTGGAGAGGGGACCACATTGGATATGTATAAATAGACTTTCTTCAATACACAATGCCTTCTTGTAGGCAGAGCGCAGAGATGTTCAACATGACAAAAGAGTCTCCAGTGCTACTCCAGTGCTAAGCTAAATAAAGATGGGGAAATGGGAGCAGCGTACAATCTGCAGTGTTTCGGAGTCCACTTTGTATTGACATGCATGCATTTTTACTCTGTGCTCCCATGACCCTGAGTAAACACTCTCTCCTCGGATAGCATCTGTTTCATGGTTCCCAGAGGCTGCAGTCAGCAGAAAATGGCTGCCTTCGGCTGGGTGCTAATGCTGCGACTAACTTTAGCTCGACTGTTTACATATAGAGTGGGTGTTAACAAGAAACAAAATGTGTGACGCATATAAAAATAAGTAGCTCATAGCCTTTGTGTTTTTTTAGGGACAAACAGACCTGCTCCAAAATGTGAAGGCACATGTACTGATATTAGCGGGGTAGGGGAACTCCAAATGATCCCATCCAAAAGGGAAGAGATGTGGTTTATTGCTAATGTTAAAGATATTGTCATTGCTAAAATATATGGTGCGCAGATTAAATGTATTGGACCAAAAGTTGATATCAATAAGAAAAATTATGTGAAAATAAAAAGCCGTTACAATTATATTACAGATATATAAATTCCTGAAATTCAATTTGAGATATGAATTTGAGTTTAGATTTTGAGCAACGGTATCCTCTTACATTTATTGGAAATGAATGCAAGTGAGCGCAGGTTTCAGTATTACTCCATGGTAAAAAAAAAAAAAATTTAATTACTTCTTGTTGCCTTGACACCGTCGATATAACAGTTGTGAGATTACACCCCTGGGAAGCTATATGCTGCTTATGTTTTTGTTTCTTCTTGTAGTCATTACGTCATACTGTGCAGTGATTTTTCTCACTTGCTGGGCAAAGTGGCATTGTCTGTTGTCAATTAGCATTTGGAAATGTGCCATATCCAGGTACTATTTTACAAATTGTAGAATGCTTTCACTCGAGATTAAATCATTTCACAATGGTGTCAAAATCCTTTACAAATCCTAAAACCCATAAAAAAAATTCCAAACAAAATAAAATGACTGCCAGAGCATTTTGTCGACTGAGATGTATTTTTCATTTTGAATTAAACTACTTGTGCGGGCTTAACTTAAATTAACAAAGTCCATTTTCCAAATATAAACAAATATAAATCTCAGACACTAGACAAGACTTTTTCAGGTTTTGGTTGAATTGAGTATCTAGTACATATTTCAATCCATTAAAGCAACACATTTCTCTTTAAACTAACTGCTGGACCTTTAACTGGTAAAGTAGCCTTTTAAAGTGACACATGAAGTGCTTTTTTGAACTGCAACCATAAAATGATTTATTTCTATCTACAAAACTCACGACTGTCCACAAATCAGTCAAATGAGTAAAATGCAAGGAACTGGTAGTCAATTTGAGCCTGAGAAATTTGACTTGATTCCCAATGAAAATCTTATTTCAGCACCTTCAGTTTCAAGGCTCTGTCACCATTAACAAAAGCAGCATAGTTGATTTAATATTCTTTCGATGCATCCATGTATGCGTGAAACAGATATTTTTCGCTGTGTGCGGATTAAGGTTGGAGTGCGTTTTGTTTTTGCATCTGAATATTGCACTAATGAAGCGATTTCCCCTCTCTCCTCGCCCCACCGAATCACTCTTTAGTAGCTGAACTGTTGAGCCCTGCTCCCCTTTTCACATGCTAATTACCCCATTCATGATTCCTCACTGGGGATGTTTGTTATGGACCAAGTCCCCTTGTTTCTGCCTCGAGCAAGTTTAATTGCCATTTTATTGGATATACTGTGTTTGTGTGTACAGTGGAGTGATTGAGAGAGAGAGAGAGAGAGAGAGGGAGGGAGGGAGAGAGAGAGAGAGAGAGGTTGTGCACATCTTATCGGTTGAAAGCTGACATCCTTGTAAGAAACTAAAAGATGAGTCCATTTTTAGTGTGTGTGAAATTAAAAGATTTGTAAATACAGTGTCCAGATCTGACACTTGTATTGTAGGCAATGTTTTCATTGTGACACAGCATAATTTCCAAAAAAAAAGCTTGGCATGTTTACATCCTACTGGTGCTTTCATAAAAGATTAGAGTGAGATTTCCAAAACTGATCCATATTGATCAGTCATTGTGTGATACCAGAGTGCACATACACAAGAGCAATGTTATTTAAATGCTTGGTGATCTTTTTTCAATTCTATATGCTAGCTATCAGTCAACCATTTTGTTTCACTGGGCCAATTTCAAACTTATGGTGACAAGCGAGAACCATGAAGTCATGTTTTAGTTGACAGAGGTGAGAGGGGTATATGGGTCAACTACAGCTTCAAAACACCCCATGGTGGCTCAATTAAATATTAGCAGCTACTTCATGAGGGGATTTGGGGTCCTATATGGCCTAGGCCATTGTAAAATTTATTTCCATCCAACTAAAATATACATTCAGAAATGAGTCATGATCATCAGTAATGTTTACAAATGTTGAGCACAATATCATCGGTAAGACAGAGCTGCATAGTTGCTTTAAACTAATTGGTGCTTTTAGCACAGATGTTCCCCAAACATGAAAACATGCTTCGGTACAAAATGTTCCTTTGTTTAGCATTATCTTTACAACATGTCCTATGTCCTTTAGATACTGTTGTCCAGACGATTGATTTTCTTTAGCAGAGGTCAGAATTTGCATGAGAATTAATCGCAGTAAATTAATTTAATATTCAGCACGCACACCTCCAATTGTTCCTTCAGAGCTTTGTTCTCAGTCTCTGTAGAAGCAGGGTTCAGCTGCTCAGTGCTTCCAAAACATCTGTCCTCCTAATAATTTGATAAACTGCTAGCACGCATTATTGCCTGATAAACGTACTGTGGACAGAGGCTCGGATCGTTTACCAGACATTTTGTACAAATAGGTTTTATCGGCCTTTTGTTATGACCCTAGCAGACCGTGGACTGCGTGCCCTTATCACTTCTCTCTCATTTCATCCCAGCCCTTTACATTTAAAAGCAATTTTCGACGATAATTACATTTCCTTACTTATCTAATTGTAAGAAGAATGCAAAGCTGGATGAAATGATTTTTTTTCCCGGAGGAAATTTTTTAAGAATAACAAATACATTGAGTCTGGCTATTTTTGGCCGTCTGTAATGACACTTATTCTATTGGCTGAATGTTTCATATCGCTGTGGTGATGATGATGATGATGATGATGATGATGATGATGATGGTGATTATGATTTTCATCATGATCATGATGATTAGTGATTGTCAATGCTCCTGTCAGATGTATATCAAGATGCTGAAGATTATGATGATGGCTATGACAGAAACCATGACAACGAAAGCAATGCTATTAATGATGATAATGATTATGACAATGGTCGATTCGGAGGCTGATATCGGTTTTTATTTTCCTCGAGATTCTGAATGGGAGATGTTTAAATCTAATTTGGAAGCAGAAAACAAAGGATTCTGTGGTTCATCTTTTCATCCGGCCTAATTGAAAAGAATAGTTTGCAATTTTCCACTAAAACACACTTCAGCCGATGTAAAGCCGTTTAATGGGACTAAATTGATCTGAATTTAAAGCACTCAGTTAAAAGCAAGAAATGACACGGGGGGAGATGGCCTCGTCAGCTCAGTATAACACACGAGTGTGAAAGTCCTCATGAGCCCATTAATATGGAAATGCACAAAATATGCTGAGAAGACAAAGCACTCTCATAATAAATGCGTTTCCCTCGTTACCATTTTAAATGACCGCTGATTAAATTCTTTTATAGAGGCGGCTTTGGCATGCAGATGTATTCCGGTTCTTGAGGAGCTGCTGGACATCGCCTTTGCCGTTTTAACTCACTGCACATGGTCCCATTCCCAGAGTGTGATGCGGGGAGTACACAATGCACCGTGACCCGCTACATGTGGCGAGATGTTAGCGCTGTTACTCATTTCACATTCGACACACTTGAAAGGAGAAGACTTAACACTTCAGGAATACGCTGGGTTAGATTCAAGAAACGTGTAGTCTACAACCAATGTCACAGATAGGCTACACATTTCTTCTGGGACATTAAAATACTGAAATAGTCTTTTTTTGTTTTTTTATTTGAGACTACTATGTCCGCATGTCCGGGAGCTATAACGTGCTCGGTACAAACTATTTTGTCTTTACACGAATTGCTTCATAATACAGAAAAGCCTTTGAAACTGTATTAATATAGACTGTTGTCTTTACATGCATACTAGTCATTCAGTGTTCTTTACTCAACGTTCTGGTCTATTTATTTCATTATTAATTTTGTCTTACCTGTTGTAGGCTTAGCTGATGAACCTATTTAGGTTAACTTGCATTTTATGAAAGCAGTAATGCGTGTCGATTTTTCAAAATCTTGTAGGCTAAGCTACATACTGTACAATTTCGTTTTTTAAAGTGTCTTTCCACGTCATTGCATTACGAGGAGCTCGCTCTGCCCCAAGCCATTACTTCGGGCACCCTCTCTTGTAGAGGATGATGGTGCCCAGTTAAATATAAACAACGATTATACCAGCAGTGCGCGCTGAGAATGAAAATGATAGCGTGCGCGACTGAAATGACATTGAGCTCAAAACTGTTCTGTTCCATCTGGCCCAAAGCCATTGTGTCACAGTTTTAACAGCGGGCATCAATGAGCCAAACATAAGTATCTTGTCAAAATGAGCCAGATCTTGAATTCTGGATGTTTCCTGAGCTTTGTGCACTTATCCCGCGCCATAGCAAAATGGCTCCAACACACTCTCATCCCGACTCGTCATATATTGACGCTACCAGACCAAGCGTCGATAAACGACGAAAAAGGAGGCTTTAGACGTCCTTATTTGACTATTAGGGTTCGGGCTAAGGGTTGGGAAGTTGGGTTCGTTTTCAACTGGCGTCGGAAAAAGGACACCAAAAGCTTCCTTTTTCGTCATATCTCGCCGCTTGGTCTGGTTGCATCACTAATTAGGAGTCAGGATGAGACTGAGCTCATACAATAGTTGTAGTCTTTGTCATTCATTAGATTTGGCTCTGTGGCTTAGTCTGGAGTGTGTTTTCGGAGGGGTGTAGAGGAGTGTGTCCCCGCCATCCACACAGAGACAACACACAAACGCATACCCAACCCTGCTCCCGCACTCATTACCCCACTCTTGTGTATCATTGAGGTATGTTGTGTTGCCAGCTGGGGTTTTCCTCAAGCCAATTCCCTGACTAGTTCCAAATGCATTGAACTCGATTGACAACAAATGGTTCAGCAGTTGCTGTGGGTGGGCAAAACAAATTTGGAAGGGGCGCAAAAGTGCAGAGCCCTCTAGTTTGTAATGCTGTCTCAGCTATGGAGTCCGTTGCAAATTGGCATCCTCTGAAGTTTTTGTGCGACTTGGCATTTACAACTGGCTTGTATTGTATGTGTGCCTAATATGTATCTATGTCATTATAGGATCATTTTTGCTGCCTCAAAGCACAGCTAGATAACATCACAAATATCACGCAGTCATTTACAAATGTAGGCTAAAAAGGGAAATATGCTGACATCAGTTCGATCATGAGCTTCCTCTGCCATTCTTGTTCTGCCAAAGACCAGCTTTGACCTGCCGTCGACAAGTTACAACCAACAGCTTAAATCAGCTAAAATCATATTAAACCCACTTAGAATCCCTGCTGGTCTTCGCCAGAATTTTCCTAAGTACATTACAGCATTACCAAAACTCTGATAAAAATATTTTATTTTTAGGCTACAATAGGCTATGTTGCATGCAAACATTCATTAATCAATGTGTTTTATGAATTAGGGTAATGTTATGTTTGGGTATTCAAGGATCCCATTAGGTAGCTCATATTCATAAACCATACTTACAGCAGGACCAATTCTGCTTCTCATTACACCATAGGAGCATGCTAACTTGCTAAATTTGCAACCTGAGACCTACCTAATTTCAGCTATTCTGTAAACATCATAGTTTTGGTTTCTTGACATATTAATGAGCAAAAGCTACACAAACTGTGTGCACTTACAGTACATGCCGCACGGGAACCATTATCAATCAAAAAATGTTTTTGCTAACCATTAGCGAGATCAACACTTCATTTCTTCAATCAAGCAGATATGAATACAATTGAGACCAGAATTGTTGTCAAAGGACTGCGTTGTTGTCGAACTGCAATACAGTGCTAATTAAGTGTGATTTCATTACTACCAGCCAAAGAAGAACTAACTGGCAACAGTGATAAATAGTAATGATTATTAATCAAGACAACAAGTATGGGAAGCACTCGCATAGTACTTCGTGAACTACCAGCATAATAGTATTAGAGCATCCTTTCTCGCAGTTCTGATCCTGGAAAGCCTCAATATCAACTGGCAATACTAAGCACTTATTAGGAAAAACTACATTCTTTTAAGAAGGCAGGGTATAGACCAGCTGACTTTGAGGAACATCCATGGTAACTCAACAGAAATGCAACGTGCCATGCTTGAAAGGCTTCAGGCCAATATAGCCCGTTCTGGCCAGGTTGCGATATGGCCATTAAATGGGAGGCTTTAGATATACTGTTTATACTACAGATTTATTGGTGCTTGGTTTTCATATAGTCTGCTTATATAGCATATAGTGGGTCAATGTTCATATCTAGAAGAAAGCAAGTGACATTTTTGTCAAATGGGGAAGCATATTCAGAACAATTATACAAAGGCCCTCAGGCCTACAAATGCCTACACAGTAAAAAAAAAAAAAAGTGGACTAAATTTAAAAAAGGAAGGCAATCATCTGCTAAACATTTTCGAGTTTGCTCAACTTAAAGTTATACTTTAAGAAAAAAATTTGGAACATGAAGTTGAGCCAATGCAAAAATTCTTTGCAGCTGGTTACCAAACCTTTTTAAGTTCTGTCAACATTTTGTTATTATACAGCTTAGGCATCAGTATGTGTGACAGCCTTTGTGGAAAAGTTCTGAATATGCTTTTTTTTTTTTTTTTTTTTTTACAATATATTAATACAGTAATGTGGGTGATAACGTCTCCTGTCCAACATGCAGAGTACGGGAAGAACAGTGGGAGTAGCCAATGACACTCAGCACTGGGAATGGCCAATTTAGACCAGTACACCTTTTCACCTTAGCAGTCAGACAGCACAAGATCAGTCAACATGTGCAGATTCGTTTATGCTTAGCAGCGTCACTCAGAAGCAGGCAATTGTGTTACATGTTAAAAGCATTTAGATGAAAATAATGAAGTGCTCTTAGAATCAATCCCTCTGGGAATGGCTGCTGTATTAAATGGATAAATGCATTCACTATACATTACGTGTGGGTTAATATCAAGTAAATTAAAGCAGAACAGGTGAAATCCCTCTATACCGATAAAGTAGTCCAAAATATACAACCTCTGGGAGACGTTGCAAGACACTGCATGCATGTGCATAGAAGGCTCATGTCAGGAACAGTCGTCATTCCCAAAGACAGATATTACAATCATAATTCCAGAAAATTTCAGAGTAAAAAATTTTTAAAAAGTTGACGATACTTCAAAAAATCAGGCAACCTGCAAAAACATTTTTGAGTCTACTCCAAGTTCTGAGTTCTTTCAAAAATGAGTTCGTGAAACTACTGGGACTTGGAAACTACTTGAACACCCAAAAATGCTTTGCAGCTGGTTGCCTTCCATTTTGTTTAATTTAGTCAACTTTATTTTTTCCAGAGTTGGCACAGCGCGGAAAACACAAATAAAATCTGAAAGAAGTGATTTGAAATGTCCATTCACCGTCTGATATTTTGAAAACGCTACTTTTGAGAGTTTGGACTGTATGAAGGACCTTGACATGTTTTAAAATTTTTTTTGAAATATTATTTTTTTTTTATTGGCATGCTTTAACGTATCACTGGCAAACAGAGGAACATCAAATGCAACACTGCAAAATCAATATGTATTTATTTTATTTTGCTTCAAACCATCAAGAATTTCAAGGTGATCCTTGTAATTAAAACTCAAGTTTTTCTGTCTCTCAATATGGCTGCGATGCCTGCAGCCCTGGTTGCTGCATTAGCTTTCTCTTTTAATACTGTCTTCTCCTGCTTTCAGTCTCCAAGCGCCAACAGACAACTAGACATCCCTGCGCCAGATACACAAACTCAACCGCTTTTCCCGGCGGGAGACATTTTATGCTGTAGGCCATGAGCTGAATAAGAGAGCTCTCATTATATCCTTTGGCCTCAGTTTGTTTATCAATCTCTAAATTATGGTGACAGTTACTGTTGGCTGCTGTTTCATATGGCTTCTCATTTATGTGACAGAGCTGTTACGCTCTGGGAGCGCCAAAGACGATTTTGCGTTCCAGAATTCCATCCTGCAAAAAAAAAAAGAGTTTAGTTCCTGTGGAATTTCCTGTGACCCTAATTCATAACAGGAAGTAGAACCTTTTCGTTTGATCAGTGCATTTCTATTAGTGTAAAGTGAGGGTAAGATATGATTTCAGGGAAGGCCTTCGGTAATCTTCAGACACAAAAGATGAGCCTTTTCACCTTTGTCAATGATGTAAAAATGCACTGTATGAATAAACTTTGAAATAGTGTCAATTTAACACTGACAGAGTACAAATGAGTCAAACAAATCCTATAGGCACTATGTAAGTGTGTATTTATCACTGGGAATTTTACATATAATTCTTGATATATGTGCCGTGTTTAATCTTTCCAAAACTTTGCATAAGTGCTCAATTAATTCTACTCAAATACCAATTTCTTATGGTCTGTCTTACATTATTTTCTGTGGATATTGTCAGAAGATCACAGTCCAGCACAGGAGACCGGCTTTGGTTAAAATATATTGATTTGAAGCTATTGGTTAAATATTGATTATTTATGAGTATGCGCGGCGCATAGACACAAATCTAAGTGCACGCATTAACAAATTTTGGAAGAAAATTAAAAGCTCCAATGCAATAAAGACAGTTTATTGCACTTTTTTGTCATTGCGTAATTACTAATTATTTTGTGTGCGATCCTTTTAAACAAGATTTTTAGAAGACAAACCATATTGTGAAAGTTCATGTGAATTTGTAAATGTATGTTCCAGTCCTGTAAAACTATGTTTTTATGGTTCTTTAAAGCTCGCTCCTGGTTAAAGCAAACATATGTCATATAATGTTGGCCATTGCATACACTTCTTTCATAATTCTTTGCTTGAAGTTAATTACATGACACAAAACAGGTTGGGCTATTTATTATTTGGTTTCATGATAAATGGTTAGATGGTTGGTTGTGTGACCAAGTGACAATTAGTTTTCACCGATTGGGAACATGCTAATTCTTTAATATGATTGGTTAAATTTTTTCTCTCTTTTTATGCACTTGTTTCCAGTATATCATCATGTAGACGAGGAATTTTTGTTCTTCATGGCATGCATAGATATTTCTGGCAACTTGAGGCTTAAGAGGGTAAATAAATGCTATAAGCGTGAAATGCTCCTAATTACGATGAATTAGCAGCTTCTAAAATCCTTCAATTGCAACTGTGGTTGGCACATAATATCAGCATATACAATGGGCCCTAAGACTGACGTAGAGGTCCACCGACTCAGGAGTTACTTATCATAGTTGTGCTCGAGAGGATGACTTACCATTGTCAAGTAAATATTTCTTATATATATACCAAATCTATAGGAATATCTGCTGTAAAAGAGGAATCAGCATGATTAAATAACTCTGATATGATGTTCTTTAGAATGTGATTCACTGTGTATTTCCTGTAAACAAGACCACGTTTGCAACACCAATTTTCTTTTGGTTTTCTCAGTATTATGTTTTTGTTTCATTAATATTAACCTAATAGAATTAAATTCAGAACAGAAAGTAAAATGAAAACATTTTTTGCTTACAGAGCATCGTGAGACTTAAGAATATTACAGTGAAAAACTTATTTTGATTGGAATAATAAATGAATAAATAAATAAAACGGGGACGATCAGTGCTTGTATTTCAGGACACGCAAGATGATGCTCTTGGTTTGATTCAAGATTTCAGCACGCACGCACTGCAATAGCACGGTGTAGTGTATAGCCATTCCACTAACTGACCATTAAAGTATAATTTTATGCTTGGTAAATGCTGCCACCAAGTGGTAATTCTGGCTTTCTATGCTTTATGTGTGAAGGACTTGCGCATGTACCTTCAGGCGCATTGTTTTGATAACAGCAGGGGAGCTCAGTTGCTGAAATGCTATTCAGCTAATACTCCATGATTCATGAATAATGTACAAATTACTGCTTTTGTATTTTTTTTTTTTTTTTTTTTTTTTTTTGCTGTTGTAACAATAAGTATTTCAGCTATTGTTGTTGTTCTACATAATTATTGCTGGTAGTCACGGTAGTAATTTAAATAATAGATGATAATTCCGTAATCACTCTTCCCTTCACAATATGCTGAAACTCAATGAAACATGATGCATTAAATTGTTCATCAAATAATTCTGAGTCAGGGAAAATGGTCTAATTCATTAACATGCATGATTGTACCCACAAATGATGTCATACTAATCTGGCAAGTCTATAGTCAGTGGTCTTGATTTTGTCAGGGGTGATTCTGCTTTGCACACAGATTTCAGCTCTTTGGTTTGGCAGGAAAGTCAGAGTTGTAATGACGGACACTGAGCGGAGGGAACCAGCAGCACAGTAAATCTTGCTAATTGCTTAGCGACGACATTCCTAGCCTCCTCTTTGAGATTAAGAGTGGCTGGCCTGGAAACCACACTGAAAATTCAAAAAGCTGCATTAAATATAGTCAGAACCATACTAAAACATATGGAAATTGAAATTAAATAGCAAACATGAGCCCAAAATGTAAACTGTCAGCTTTGAGGATATTTACATCCAAATCTGGTGGGCAGTGTAGGAATAAAACAGTGTTAATATGCCCTTTAACTCAAAGGAACAAAAGTCAGTGGTAAATTGCCTGCTCAAACTGTCACCATCTCCATACTTATGGACCTGCCTGCATGCATGGAAAAGGGGTCTGATACCAATATTTTCCTCCCTCCTACATAGTACAGGAGACCATTTTCTGTGTAATTGAATTCTGTCAATCATACCAAGCTTTCAAATTTCCATATTTTGGTGAACACAGAGAGGGCATGGCAATTGTAGGCATTCCCACTTTTAGGAGCTGTGTATTCACCTATCTGGATAAAAAGCGGATGAAGCAAATGAATTCAATGGAATTATGAAAATTTATACCTTGAAAGGAAATTGAGTTGAGATATGTGTTCTAGGAACAGAGGTATGCAGGTGAATGATCTCTGAACCAGTTAGCAATGGCTGCTGAGATTGGTCAAATGAATGCTGTAATTGAAGTCATTTAGTCTAGTTACTTCCACATAAACAGTATCAATTTCAATGAGTTCTTGAATGCTTAAGAATATTCTGGGATTTCTCCATCTCTGAATCAGAATTTCAACACTTTGAAATTTAACAAAATGTCCAAATAAAATACAAAATTTTGACTTTTGCTCTGAAAAACATCCTAACGTCCCTAAGTTTGTGGGTCCTAAAATCTTAAGATGCATTTTGTATTTTGGTCATGACACATCAGTTGGGCTTCTGGTGCCTGAAATATTCATTCTGAGACTGCAGCAGTGCAGCCACTGCAGAAATAAGGACATGTAAACAATGCAATATTAAGCAGATAATCGGTACCCTTTTCACCCCCCGTCTAACCCTGCTTGTGGTTTGAGTGGTATTTACTTGTATTGGCTGTCTAATTCACAACATGCATTAATACCCCGAGAAGTAAGAATGAGACACTAATAGATGTTTGTCACCTCAGAAAGTTGATGGAGAAGGCTTGTGCTCTCCCTTCAATCATCAAGAATTTTCAACATTTTTTTCATTTTTAAGGAAAATGCTAAGGTTATGCTGCCTGAAACTTAGAAAGCAAATATAGCCAATTGATGAGACAAAACAAAGGGTAAGGACAGTTGAGCGCTTTGCTATCACCCAGCTTAAGAGCTTTAAGTGCGAAATAACTTCAGCATTATTTTGAAAAGTAGGTAAAACAACATTCACTGGAGAGGGGAGACACTCCAGATAAAACAGACTGTGCTGTGTTCAGGCTATCTGTCTCTTACCTGCCCTTAACCACAGAGACACCTCAAAAACAGCCTCCTGGCACCACATTTCTATCACTGATAGGCTCGGGAACTGCCCTATTATCTCAGTAATGTATCAGGGGATAGAATCTGATTGTTCCTGTGCCAGACTTCAGTCCCTGCCAGCTTCAGTCAAATATAGCCCAACACATTCTAATCTTTCATAACTAGCCTCATGTGTTCTTCACACTTTCGGACATTGTTGTATATCCATAAAGACTTCAAAACTGGAAATGTAAAACAATGTTTAAATTGATAATTTCAGTAAAACCTCAGAAAAGCATCTTAATCAATCCTCATATACACAAAATAATTAGTAATTACCATTTTCAAGAAGGAAATGTTTTACCTTCGGTCAGTGGGTAAGTATGTTTGATTGTTAGCAACATTACGGACAAAGTTGAGGACAGATTTTTTTGAAATTTTCACCAGAGGTGTGTCTGCGCCCAATTTAGAAGTGATTTCAGTTTGGGAGTGATCTGGATCAAATTCTGGATCCAGGATTTTTTTATTTACTTATGTGGTGGTACATAATAATGCTACTTGTATGTGTCCCAGATATGTGGGGGACTGTAGGGCCTGTGCGGAGGTATGTGCCCACTGAGTGCTCTTGTTTTTAAATGAAAGGAGGCTGATACAGATTTTTCTTTTAGAGTGCTGCAAGTGCAGCTTTGATATTATGTTCACTCATGAAGTGATTAAATTGAATTTTTTATCTTCAGTGGATTGTCTTTATTTCAAAATGAAAAGGATTGTACTTACTAAGCAAGATGGTCCTCAACAATTCTTCATCTGCAATTCACTGCAAAGAACATCAAAGCAAATCATTTTTTTGTGTGGTTTTCGGCTGATAACTGTCACAAATACATCTTACAGCATAAAGAAGAATTAAAGAGTGAAATACAAGCTAACACCGACTCTGTGTGCCTGCAAAGCACCAGGATTTTATATTTGCATGGTTGCCCCAGATTTTAGTCCAAACATGAGTCATTGCTGCATAGCTAATGTGTCATTTCTTCAGATAGACTGCATTACTGATGTTCATGATTAATTAAATTGATGGCAGTTTGCTTGAGCAGCCTGCCAGTTAGAATTCCACCCTGATTGCCCGGCAGATCCATACCGCAGTCTTTACACCTGCTTAGTGCTAATTGCTGCAACAACTCCACAGTGAACCACATATATCACAGTTCAATGCAATTAATAAAAGCTTACCCATACTGCTTACTCCCAACATGCTAAAATATTGACTACACACATGGACACTCACATGCACACACAAACGCATACACACACACACACACATACACACACACTCACAATACACTGAACTCAAAAAGCTGTCACAAAGTGTACTGCATCCTGTGCTTATTTGGGAAAACTGCATCAATGCTAATGACACAATGCTAGGAGGAAACACCCCATTTCAAAAACAGAGGACCTTCCAAAATATCTTCCGAATATTATTAAGACCATTTATTTAATTGCTGCAATGGAATTGCCTCTCTAATTAATCAGGTTTTTATTTTGTTTACTTCCTTTTTGAAATGGTTCATTTTGGGATTCAGGACTAACAAGTGAACGAGTTAGATAGTGCCTTCCTCAGCACCATTGTGATTCAGTACCCAGGTTAACTGTCAACACTCATAGTGCATCTTATATCATAGTGCTCCTAATCTCCATTTTCGGACACCTTGATTAATCGTGCCAGGAGTTGGCCCAGTCAGCATTTCACAGGGCGCATAGGCAATAAGAGAGCACATTTTCTATTTATTTGTTTATATGCAGATTTATGACAGCCAGGGGAATTGTGTGTTTCAAGTAGATGTTCAAGAAGGATGTGTTCATCAAAAAAAATGTTTTAACAATTCCACTCTTGAATTCAGGCATGCCATGCATAAAATTTACTTTGGAAATGGTTTGCCTTGCAAAGCAGGACCCTTCTTATTAAGAAAACAGAAGCTTGAAAAATCAATTTTGAAGATTTTTTCTTGGCGTTGGTTTTCTGAAAATTCCAATTTTTCAGTTTTATTATAACTGTTGAAGGATGAAGACAGGCATACACATCATAGGTAAGGCGGGAACCAGTTTAACACTTCACCAGGCAAGTTACCCACGAAGCATGAGAAAGTTTACAATGCCATTTACTGAGGGGCATGTTCCTCTAGGGGAGCTTCTGGCCACTAGCATGACCTGGGTGCTTCAAGAAGTGCTTTAGATGTGCTTCATACAGCCACCATTCTTCACATTGTGACATTCAGTTTTTGAAAAGCTAACTCCCAGTCCACGTACTGTACGATCTCCAATAAAGATCAATGCAAACACAACAATTTCTAATCCATTCATACAATGAAGGCTCAGTAAAATAACGCTTCACGCAGATTACTTTCTAATTAGGTAATTCATTTCTAGTAGGCCCATCATAAATTGATGTGCGCTAATTAATCACATAGACTTTTACAACAAAGTTATTTGTATTCTCAGAAACATCAGCTTTCTCCAATTAATCTGCCTTGTTATTTTGACGGGGAAAAGTTCTAACCGTCGGATGAAAATCGTCTCATATGTTTCCTTGTATCTCCTGCACAGAGGGGAGTCTTTGTCAGAAGCGCGGCGTGCGTCTCGGGACAACAGAGGATGAACCCAGGGATGCAGGGTTGTGCGCAGATCGCTATCTCTCGGTTCTCATTAAAAAGCGACAGAAACAGGACGATGAAAGTGGACTATGTTGCTTTGGAGGATAGCTGTGGCCAACCAGCAACGTTTTGATCCACCATTATTCTCGTCTCCAGCGCGCTGGCCCGTCCGCAATTCGATGTTTATGCATTCGCCGATGTCTGGCCACCCGCAGTGAGGAAGAGCAGCACTGCAAAGCCGCATTTAAAAGCATACTTTGTTAGCAGCCTAGGTCTTATTCGTCATCACATCTTGTTCTGCAAAAAAAAAAAATAAAAAAAAATCATGAAAAAACATAAATAGTCAGATAACAAATAGACTTAAGCGGCGAACCAACAAAACATACAAAAAAAAAAAAAAAAAAAAACCGGAGAAGCGTCGTTCGTCGTTTGCATTGACAGAATGTATGGCCTGCAGTTCGGCAGCGCTCTCTGTTAATACAATGTTACATATGTCTTGTTTTACCGACGTAATTGTGTCCAGCATGTGTGCACTTAAAGGCTACAAGGTGGGCTAGTTCTATAGGCCTTGTCACAAACGGTTACAAAAGGCTTTCTCTATTCAGCTGTTATAGCAGGGAACCACAGCTGTACAGAGTTTTATTGCCATGAAATATGGACAAATGCTTGTCGGCTGTCGCAGGCCATTAATTAGAGATACTAGAAGCTCTTTGATTCTATTGTGTGTGTTATCTGTTTGTCTTCCCCTCACAGATGGTGCAGAAAAAATAGTGCAAATGTGCAAGTTTGCTCTTTAGTGGGGTGGTCATTACATATTGTGGAGTTGCTCTGTAATGTGAGAAGTGATTTAATGTATTTGCACTGATACAGATTCAGAAATACCCTCAGTCACAAAGCGTAGATGTGACATGTTGGAGACAATGCCCTTTATCATTTTAATGACAAGCTCTGTAAAAGGACAAAATGCTGCATAGCCTTCTGAGACTATTTAAAAAAGAGAGAAAAATTTGTCTTCAGCTCTTTTTCAGAGCTCAAATTTTTTGGGGGAAGTGCTTTTTGGGCAAGTTTGAAAATCTTCAACATTCATTGGCAAGTTTGAAAATCTTCAACATTCATTGTGTGTGTGTGTGTGTGTGTGTGTGTGTATATATATATATATATATATATATATATATATAGATACAACCCCAATTCCAAAATAGTTGGGAGGAAATGTAAACTGTGAATAAAATCAAAATGCAATGACTTTCAGATCAAATGAGCCAATATGTTATTTACAATAGAACATAGATAACATTTCAAATGTTGAAACTGAGACATTTTACATTTTCATCCACAAAATGAGCTTGTTTCAAATTTTCTGGCTGCAACAGGTCTCATAAAAGTTGGGACACAGGCAAAAAAGGGCTGAAAAAGCAATGAATATATAAGAGAATCAGCTGAAAGAACATTTAGCAAGTAATAAAGTTAACTGGCATCAGATGTGTAACATGATTGGCTATAAAAGGGATGTCTTAGGGAGGCCGAGTCTCTCAGAAGTAAAGATGGCCAGAGGCTCTCCAACCTGTGAAGGCTTGCGTAAAAAAATTGTGGAATACTTTAAAAAACAATGTTCCTCAACGTCAAATTGCAAAGGCTTTGAAGGTCTCATCATTGACAGTGCATAACATCATGAAAAGATTCAGAGAAAATGGAAAAATCTCTGCGCGTGAGGGACAAGGCCGAAGACCTTTACTGGATGCCTGTGATCTTTGGGCCCTCAGACGCCACTGCATCACTCACCGGCATGATTCTGTCATTGACATTACTAAATGGGCCCAGGAATACTTCAAGAAACCACTGTCTGTAAACACAGTCCGCCGTGCCATCCACAGATGCCACCTAAAACTCTATCATGCAAAAAGGAAGCCATTGTTGAGCATGATCCAGAAGTTCTGCTGTGTTCTGTGGGCCAAGGCTCATTTAAAATGGACTGATACAAAGTGGCAAAGTGTCCTGTGGTCAGACGAGTCCAAATTTCAAATTCTTTTTGGAAATCATGGGCGTCGTGCCTTCTGGGCTAAAAAGGAGAAAGACCACCTCTCCTGTTATCAGCGTTCAGTTTAAAAGCCAGCATCTCGGATAGTATGGGGATGCATTAGTGCATATGGTGTGGGACACTTGCATGTTTTAAAAAGCACCATGAATGCTGAAAGGTATATAAAGGTTTTAGAGCAACATATGCTCTCCTCCAGACAACATCTATTCCAGGGAAGGCCTTGTGTATTTCAGCAGGACAATGCAAAACCACATACTGCAGCTATTACAACAGAATGGCTTCGTAGTAGAAGAGTTTGTGTGCTGAACTGGCCTGGCTGCAGTCCTGATCTTTCACCGATTGAGAACATTTGGCGCATAATTAAACGAAAAGTCCGACAAAGGAGACCCAAAACTCTCCAGCAGCTGGAAGCCTGTATTAAATGAGTGGGATCAAATTCCAATCGCTAAACTCAAGAACCTTGTCTCCTCAATGCCCAGACACCTCCACTCTGTGTTATAAAGAAGAGGGGATGCTACACCATGGTAAACAGGCCCCTGTCCCAACTTTTTTGAGACCTGTAGCAGCCATCAAATTTGAAATGAGCTCATTTTGTGGACAAAATTATAAAATTTCTAAGTTTCAACATTTGCTATGTTATCTCTGGTCTATTGTGAATAAAATACTGGCTGGTGTGATTTGAATGTCATTGCGTTTTGATTCTATTCACAATTTACACTTTGTCCCAACTATTTCAGAATTGGGGTTGTATATATATATATATATGTATACACACACACACTCACACATATTCCAAATCTAATGACCTGACGGTCTCCAAAAAAAATGGGAGTTTTCCGAAAAGGCCTAGTCCCTCGAGAGCCAAGATGGTTGAGGCTCACCAATTGGCCACCAGATGCGCAAGCTTATAACCCATCACTTTGAGAGCAATGTTCCCCTAAATCGCCTCAGTAGGATTTTGTGCATTTCACCCGATACACTGAGTAATACTGTACAATAAAAAGATGGCGGGTATCCAGTCGAATCTTGAAACGTAAACGGTAAAGCCGAAAACCACTTCTGACTGTGCAGGATCTCTGATTTAATGATCTCTGACCCCTTAGAAATCACAAAAACCTATGGGTGACTGAGATGGATATCACGACATGGACTTGAGAGTGCTTAGGTAAACCTCTGTATGTAAACTCCCATTAGCTGCAGCATCTACAGAAGTGAGTGAAAGTTTTATTATGCGAAACCGAAGAAATAGATCAACTCTGTCCAAAAGTGCTGCCAACTTCTCTGGGCTTGTTGTCATCTGAGATGAACAGTGGCTTTATACAAGCATGTCTTGTGGTCTGATGAGACAAATTGTGGGTGGTTTTTGGAACAAACAGCCACTATGTTCTCCAGACCAAAGACAACAAGGACAATTCAAGTTGTTATTATCATCAGGTCCAAAAGCCAGCGTCTTTCATGGTTTGTGGGTGTGTCAGTAGCGTCCCTGACTGGTACATTTGTGGGGGAACTATTCATGCAGGAAGACACATTATGCACAACATTTAGACCAACATATGCTGCCATCTAGATGTTTTCTGTTTCAGAGACATCTCTACATTTTCCTGAAACCACATTCTGCTCCAATTACAAGTGTGTGGCTGCATAAACAGAGAGTATGGGTTTTAAACTGGCCTTCCAGCAATCCTGATCTGTCTCTTAATGGGAATGTATGGCAAATTATGAAGCAAAATATACGGCTACACAGGCCCTATACAATGCCACGGCTGAAGACCTGTATAATGAAGGCATGGGGGAAATTCTGTTTACTAGACTGGACCAACTGGTATCTTTAGCGCCCAAATGCTAAATAAACTTGAGTAAAACATTAGGTGATGTTACACTGAGGTAAACAGCTTACTGTGCAAACTTTTTCGGACTTTTTTGCAGTCATCCCATGGTATATTTTCAATCGCAATTAAATTCACGTTAGAACATCAAATGCGTTGCTTAACTGTTTTCAATATGGTACAAGGTGAATGGACATGTCAAATCAAAATTCTTACATTCTATTTGCATTTTGCATGATGTGCTGACTTTTTTGGAATTTGGGTTGAAATTGGCTTGTCTTCTGTGAACTGTCTGAGATGTTACGCTAAGAATAATTTATTAGCTGAATATGACTTGCTGGATGAACTGAACAGAGTTGTAAAATAAACTTGTGAGATCATGAGTATCATCTTGCTGCATTTTAGAGTAATTACACTGCCTGTTCAAAACAAAAGTTGCCGTTTGGATATACATAAACAAATATGACTGGATCATTATTGCAGCGATTACTATGTTTCAGCTGGCAATAATTAATTTCATCCTGAATGATGAAGCGCATAGCTTCTCATTTCTTAAAAAATCTTGTCGGTAGACATATCCCTTGGTGGCAGGAAAGATCCTACAGTATTTCAGAAGAGGCAAATTATTGGCCTGCATCCAGCAAAGAAAACAATGAATGAGGAAAACAAGCTTGAGGAATCATTTTGACAAACAAATTGGCCACCACAAGATCCTGACCTTAACCACATTGAAAGTTATTGGGATGTGCTGGAGAAGACTACAGATTAGTTCAACTATCTCATTGTCAGGACAAGATCTCAAGCCAAAAGTTAATGCAACTCTGATTCAAAATAAATGTTCTGAGGTCACATATGGTTGACAAAACAAGGACACAGCAAATTTCCTCTGTAATCAAAGCTACAGGGGTTTCATTAAATATTTGAGTGTATGACTTTTTGGCCAGGCATATTATACTGATTTCTTTTGAGCTAAGAAGGGAGGGAAAAGCTTTCCAGCACAGGGTAAAGTACAGATGCTCTGAATATACGTATCTCATTGTATCAGCAGGCTGACCTTGAAAAAAACCTTAGCTCAAAATCTGTGACTGCAGATACTTAATGTTTCTTAAGAGGCTCCACAACCTTCCTGTCACCTCTGAGTGTACCTTTATGCTTGCTTGTGATTATTAGTTTTCAACCTCTTGCAATGCTGTGGGCTTGTCCTGAAGTCTATGTCTATGAAGTCTAGTTTTGCCTTTTATTAATTTTTGACTTCTGAATTTGAAGAAATCAAACAGTGTATATTGGTCAATTACATCTAAACAACCCTCTCTGCCATTTTAGTCTTGGATAGGTTTAACCTGTCAGGGATTACTGGGATTTTCTGAAATGAATTTTCTCTGGCACAGGTCATCTGACCTCGCTACAGTTTATCGCAAGACTTGCTATCTATCCTCACATTTTCTGGATGATGTATTGCTATAATTGGCCTCATTGGACCATTTTGTACTACGTCAATTCTTTGATGAATGCATGAACATGACACCACTGTTTTAGAACCTGTAGAATGAAAACAATCCTCTTTCACAAAGAGTTAAATTGTATAAATTGTTCCAGAAAAGCTAATCTGGAGTTACATTGAGGAAGATGAATTTTCCTCCTGGATGAAAAACACTCCTGCTTACAGAAAAAAAAAAAAAAAAACTTTCAGATGGAAGAAAGAGGATTAACCATTCCATCATGTTTTTTCCCATCTCTGGATACACAATATGTCTTTTGTTTGTGATGTCAAAGAAGCCTTTGAGTCTAAATTAATTCTGTCATTTTATAAAAGACGCAACATGTTGCTAATGAAATTAATCCTTTTGACAAAGTCTACTGAAACATATCTCTATAGAAGAGAAATATACTGTTAAACTCAATGTATGGGGTCTGCAAATATTTGGACTGAGTCTTAATTTGAAAGGGCTGCAATTCCATGTGGATTTAAATACTCTCCCATAAAGCTGATGATCTGCTGTTTGACGGAAGCATATTTATTATATCCATATGGAGTTATGTGGGTGGGAGTAACAGCACTTTTAAATTGTGTCACTGGAAATTGCGTCACTTAAAGACTTTGGTACTATAAAAGGTGTGCCATGTCAAAAGCTGTGCTTGGCATTGCTGTTACTCCATTTTGCCCCAAAAAATACAGTCACTCACATAATACTCTGACATTGGTCAAGGCTAGGATTGCGTTAATACGTGTTACTTGTTAGCGGCTGTCAATTTTAAAGTCCCTAGGAACCCAGAATTATTTCTTTGTTGTGAATAGTTCATTTATCTGGTAAGCTTGTGAGAACATAAAATATCAGTCTAAATGTTTATATGTGTGTGCATATTGGGGCTATAATATTATATATCATGAGCATATACTGCATTGTAATGTGTCTGGACATGGAAATATGACCTCTCATTGCCATATCTGACTGAGACCAGAAATAACAGCTTTGATTAGATTTCATAGGCTGGGGCATAAAAAACTTCAAGCATTACTGCATTTTATGCCTCTTTATAAAACACAAAATAGGCAACAAGAAAGCAGATATATTTGATAAATTGTGGCCTAAAATAAAATTTTAAAAAAGTTCTATTTTGGAGAAATTTGCTCTATAAATTTTCATTTTCAGGTCAAAGGTCATAGCTCTTGCTTAAGTAAACATATTTTTTTCTGACACGCACAGATGACAACCAACGAAGAGAAGAAAGCACCCTGTTATTATGTACACAAAGACATTTCTGACACTAATAAAGTCAACAATAGTGATGTTTTGATAGATTCTTCAATTCTGTATAGCCAGAGTACACAGAGAGCATGACAAACAACGCTTCCATCGTTAAAATATCCCCACTGTCATTGCTAGGAGATTAAAATTGCCTTGTCAAAGTGTGTCACAAAGAGTGTGACAGGGGACTCAATTGGCTTATAGCAGGCACCAAGCCGAGAAGATTAGCAGGGTGCTGATATCATTATTTCCTTCCATTGGGGATTCTGAAGGAAGGCCATTGTAATTCCGGGGCTTACTGTATTACCCAATACACAGAATGGACTGATAAAAATGTCTGTAGCACACAGCAATTCAGCGAGGAACTGCTGTCAATGTGACACCTAAATATTCTGGCAAACCACAGTTTTAATAATGTCCTCTCATGTAGGCTGAGAAAATGTGGCAAGGTCATTGTCACTGGTCAAGAACATCCAGTACACTTGCATATTTAGGTTATATAGAACCAAGTGTAAAGTGAAAATACTCTCTGACTCTTTTCATGTCAGATGAAATTCAATTTATACTGCCGAATAGTCAAAAATATAAATAGATTTAAAGTACCATGAACAGTGAGATGTCAAAGTAAAGGGACAAAGGTGCTATATTTAAATTCTGGCACTGTATTTGAGGAGAAATGAATACCAGGTTAAATAAGAGACTGTATCTGTCAATTGTGGGTATTTATTTCCAGATTCTGAGAACAATGCAAGCATTGCTGCCATTTGGCTTGTGCTATATCACCAGCCAAATACTTCACCGTAGCTTTTGTTCTGCTAGGGTTCTACTTTCGCCAGCACTTCTACACTGATGACTTGCTACCTTTTTTTTGTCTATAGCGATTAAAAGACAGTTGATATAATAAAATGTCTCGCTCTCAACCAAAACTTGTTCTGCGCAAGTAGATGCATAGAAGCTAAGAATCCCCTCCCTTCAGCCAGCTATTGCCCCGTAGAGCTCGACACTCTGTCTTCATCTCATTAATGTCTGTGCATGCCTGCTGGCTGCTACGGACATAAACAACGCCGAGAATGAATCCCTAAAAAAAATCCTCCTCTCATATGTAAAGGAGCGATCGATGTTGGAAAGGTTTTCTCGTCCAGAAAACGTGGATAAGGACAAAGAAGCAGAGGAAGTCATTCATATCTGATCTCCGGCAAACATCTGGTCTCTCTGGTGATCTCAGCTGGGATAGAGACTAAGATGTGAATTCAGTCTAGAATTAATAAAGATGTATACATTTGCGATCAGCCCATCTTCATCCAAGCCATTGCTTGCACACCAAAAAGTAAACTTAAACCTTCCTGAGGCTTACTTTTTTGATTACTCACAGTGAGCGGATACTCATGGATGCTCTGAAACAGATACAGGAAACTATCGATTTTTACAACTTGATGTATAGACCTATTTGTTTTAGACAAAAGCATATGAAGGGTTTCGGGGCAAAACAAGACATATCCCATAGTGGGAAATGGGATACATCTCGTTTTGCCCTGGAAGTTAATTTAGGCACACTTTTGCTCATTTAGAAATTCGAGCAGTTTTATTTGATTGTTTTTGTATCCAGGTACATTTGAATACATGCCATGGTAATTTACATTTATAAACATAAAGTATACACATGAAGCATGCTTTTGCTTATTTTATTGTCATTTTGCTAGCAGGATTTGTCCCTGTTCATTTTTGTGTACGTGTATTGAGTTGAAATGCCCTACAACGTTGTATTATAATCCTTCGATGTACAATGACTACAAAAGATACATTTCTCATTTGTAAATATGGCACTTCCAATTCTTACAGATTAGGAACCTTGCAGAGGAAGGCTACCATGCACTTAAACCAAACTCAAGTAGTGATCTTTTTTTTTTTTAAATTTTCAAAGTTTTAAATAAACAATTACTATTGTGTCTCATTATAAATGATGCCATTAATGCGTTAGACTCCCAACCACGCCAGTCCTCAACTGACATCTTTCAATTTAAAGCCTGTGGTTGAGGGGTCAGAGGAGCTGTCCATCACAGTAACTCATTTTGCTACTCTGGGCGCTCTTATATTTTATCATTCCCCACAGAAGGCAGCTGAATGATAATATTCAAATGTCGCGGTGTAGCTCTGCACAGCTTGGGGAAGACATGGCAATTTCACACAGTTGTGCACTAAATAATGACATCAGCTCACAGTATGAAACAATGCCCCGAGGATGTGTCAGTCAGTAGCCTACAAACTGTGGTCTATGATTACTCTTGCCAGTTAAAAAAATAAATAATTCAATAAATGCCTTATGATGAGCCACGACTAATACTAAATCTTATGCAATAATAATGAGGTATCAGATATCTGTTGTTTATATTGACATTGGTAGAATCATATGAAATGTCACATGAGCAAATATAATTTTTGGACACAATTTATTTGTGTGTTTTGTTTTCACTGTTGTGCACTGTGCACTGTACAGATAAACTCAAGAGACTTAAAATACAGCATTGATGAAAATGGCAATGAGTGATGAGCGGCTGGACACACCTTTTTGCCCAGTGACAAACCCTGAACAGAGTTCCTTTCTTGTGTGAATTTACTGTCCATTCATGCATTCAGCCATTAATGAGTCATATCCTGCCTTCTTTGGCTAAATGACACTGTCCTTCTGTGTTGGGGCCCATCTCGCTGGTCTCATTTGTCACAATGGAGGATTTTTGGTTGCCAGGCTGGACGCGTGAGGGTAGCGGGTCACACCACCAGTGCTCTGCGACACAATGCCCCATAATCATGGCAAAACAAAAAGCACACTGACACCCCTGACCTTCACAGTTCACACCCTCATGTACTTCCTGTCTCATCAAATGCATTTCAATAACCCTGAAAATGTGGGTACAGGAAGTCCCTATCAGTTTTAATCATGGTTTTTAGCAGTCCTCATCTTCGGTTATTCAATATCTGTATTTGTTTTGTTGTGCCTTTAATTGTCCTTCATTAGTCTCACATTCCACTCATTGGGAATACAGAATGTCTGATACACAATCACTTCAGTTTCCATTAGATGCGACTCATCAACTCTCTATGTTGCCCACCATAAATTCAGTCTGTTATACCCTGCAAATAGGATTAAACAGGTTACTATCTCTATCACAAAGGCCTCCAAAACCATCTGTGAATTTACACATCTCATGGGAAACATAGCTTTGTAAGCCATTCCCGCTGCAAACTCCAGCTGCCCGAGTGAGAAGAAGATTCAAGCTAGCCGGAAAATCCTGGGATTATTTCAACTCTAAAGACAATGAACACAAAGCACGGGCACCACCAAGAGGAGCACAAATGGAGGAGAGCAATCAAATAAACTGGGTGGTCAGAATCTATCTATCTATCTATCTATCTATCTATCTATCTATCCTTCTGCCTGTCAATCAATATATTTGTTGAGTAATTTAGTGCTATTCCTCTATCCTTCTGTAAACTAAACTGTTTTGAATAATTTAGTTCTACTCCGTTACCGGATATGTTTATCAAACTTATAACCAGCAGAATGTCTCAATTTTCCTCCTGCAAATAATAGATAAATAAATGGTAAATCGTTATTTCGAGCCACCAATGATAAGCTGTCAGAATTTCCATGGCATTAGATAATGTGCAACCTGACTGCCCCAGAACCGAGAGCTCTGCGCGGGAAGAAACGATTTCTCAACGGTCCGCAGTTGGCTCTTCCTCAGAGCCATAGGCCACTCGGGAGTAGTGCTGCCTTATCATCGGAGCTCAGGGAGCCTGGCAGTCGCTAATCTGAGTCGGAATCATTCATTCACGCTTTGCGGGATCATGTTTTTTTCCCCCGCAATGACAGCTGTCCCCGGCTACATTAGCATTGCAGATAAGACTGTCTAATAGGTTAATATGGAACAAGCGCAAATTAGGTTTAATCCCCACAGCGAAATAATTTAACATTTTCAAATTCCGTGATGTCAGGATAGACACATCGCATGTGTCTCAATTAGGTAGACCGCAGATCAAGGAAAATTCACCGTCTGTCAGGAAGGTGAGAAGGAAACTCTCTTGACAGTTGGGAGACAGCCATTCATTTCACCGTGAAGCGCTCCCATATACGGTGCAATCCCCACTTACTTCCCCATGTGAGCCTGTCGGCAAGACCCAGTCACGGTATGATTCTACCAGAGGTGCGGGGTGTACTGGACGCGCCCGAAAGCCGCCGCTCCACCGTCGGTTTCCATGTAGTGTTTGTCTCGGCTTTTCCTTGATGTTGAAGCCAATCGAGACAAGGTGCGCTGTCAAGACAGGCCCTTACATGGACCTCATTTATTTTAATTCAGCATGACTGAAGCTAATGAGCGGGCACCTGGTGAAATAGTTTGGCTGGTGAAATCTCGCCATTCAAAAAAAAAAAAAAAAAAAATCACGTGATATCTGCGTTGCCACATGTGAGGATTACAAGTGATTTTAACATAGAGGTGAAAAGAATAGTCACGTGGATGTTTTCACTTGATTGACATAATGAGAATGCCTAATCAGCGGGAAAAGAAAAACAAAACAGGACTTAAAATCGTGCAGTTGTCCACATTTCCGCGATTGACTTTTTTTTTTTGATAAATAGTGCATGTACTCTTAAGTAGCAAGAGGTCACACATCAAAAACGCCGGTGTTAAATTTAACATCCGCGGATAAAGCGTCAATGAGTCCAAACCATACACTGTTAAAATAACACTTTGATGATTAACATTTTAACTTGCCTCAACAACCACACCATCACGAAAGGACTTTGTTATGTTAAACACCAATCTGGTTTTATACAACCTCAATTCCGAAATAGCTGGGATGAAGTGTAAATTGTGAATAAAATAAATATGCAATGAATTCAGATCACATGAGCCAATATGTTATTTACAACAGAACATAGATAACATTTCAAATGTTGAAACTGAGATATTTTACATTTTTATCCATAAAATGAGCTTATTTCAAATTTCCTGGCTGCAACAGGTCTCAGAAAAGTTGGGACACAGGCAAAAAAAAGGGGTGAAAAACAATCAATATATAAGAGAATCAGCTGAAAGAACATTTAGCGAGTAATTAAATTAACTGGCATCAGGTGTGATTGGCTATAAAAGGGATGTCTTAGAGAGGCTGAGTCTCTCAGAAGTAAAGATGGCCAGAGGCTCTCCAACCTGTGAAAGCTTGCGTTAAAAAATTGTGGAATACTTTAAAAACAATGTTCCTCAACATCAAATTGCAAAGGCTTTGAAGGTCTCATCATTGACAGTGCATAACATCATCAAAAGATTCAGAGAAACTAGAAGAATCTCTGTGCATAAGGGACAAGGCTGGAGACCTTTACTGGATGCCCATGATCTTCAAGCCCTCAGACTCCACTGCATCACTCACCGGCATGATTCTGTCATTGACATTACTAAATGGGCCCAGGAATACTTCAAGAAACCACTGTCTGTAAACACAGTCCGCCGTGCCATCCACAGATGCCACCTAAAACTCTATCATGCAAAATGAAGCCAATATTGAGCATGATCCAGAAGGGCTGCCGTGTTCTGTGGGCTAAGGCTCATTTAAAATGGACTGAAGCAAAGTGGAAAAGTGTCCTGTGGTCAGACGAGTCAAAATTTGACATTCTTGTTGGAAATCATGGGTGTTGTGTCCTCCGGGCTAAAGAGAAAGACCACCTCTCCTGTTATCAGCGTTCAGATCAAAAGCCAGCATCTCTGATGGTATGGGGATGCATTAGTGCATATGGTGTGGGACACTTGCATGTTTTAGAAAGCACCATGAATGCTGAAAGGTATATAAAGGTTTTAGAGCAACATGTGCTCCCCTGCAGACGAAATCTATTCCAGGGAAGGCCTTGTGTATTTCAGCAGGACAATGCAAAACCACATACTGCAGCTATTACAACAGAATGGCTTCGTAGTAGAAGGGTCTGTGTGCTGAACTGGCCTGCCTGTAGTCCTGATCTTTGACCGATTGAGATGCATAATTAAACGAAAGGTCCGTCAAAGGAGACCCAAAACTCCCCAGCAGCTGGAAGCCTGTATTAAACAAGAGTGGGATCAAAGTCCAATGGCTAAACTCAAGAAACTTGTCTCCTCACTGCACAGATGCCTCCACTCTGTGTTAAAAAGAAGAGGGGATGCTACACCATGGTAAACAGGCTCCTGTCCCAGGTTTTTTGAGACCTGTAGCAGCCATCAAATTTGAAATGAGCTAATGTTGTGGATAAAATTGTAAAATAACTCAGTTTCAACATTTGCTATGTTATCTCTGTTCTATTGTGAATAAAATACTGGCTGGTGTGATTTGAAAATCATCGCGTTTTGATTTTATTCATAATTTACACTTTGTCCAAACTATTTAGGAATTGGGGTTGTACAAAACAGACAAAGCTCAAATAAGAACAAGTTGCAAATCAGTTATTAGCCCACTACATATATTATGCAAATAAGAAGAGCTGCTTACTAACCTCGCCAAACAAAACACCAAAGGAATGTCTTTGTGTAAAAGAAAAATGCAGATGAATAAATGTGAAAATTTGAGGAAATAATGTGGAGGTGTGGCTCTGATCTATGTCTATCAGTGTAAAAAAATAAACAGCACAAATAAATAGCACACAGATTTCACAACAGCGCTGAGTCATACACGTAACCAGCTGTGTTGCTTTGCAACCATATCTTGTTCGAACAAAACCAAGTCCATTTATTCAACACTACCCCTGGCATTTTAACACGAGTCATTTTGCTGAACAACCCTACTCTTATATTTTAGTCGGACTACTCTTTATATTTAGGTGCTTGGACACATGGTGTCAGAACACAATTTTATTGTACCAGAGCCACTATCGTGTGATGAATGGGGCAGGAAGTGTTTGTACACACTGGCGATTCCAAAATCCATGTCCAGTATCATGAAGTTAACACAAAGCATTCTCACAATGCAGAGGAAATGTACCACTAATGTTAAGCTAGTATTCACAAAACACACTGTCAAAACATTTTTTTTTTTGATGGCAGGGATGCGTATAAACCTCTAGCATTAGCGTACAGTGTATCTCATTAAAAACAGGCAATGAGTGATGAGTGTGATACTCTTCAGTGTAGCAGGGCCTGCCCCCTCGAGTGCCTGGTAGAGTTGCATTCCTGGCACTGCCCCCTAAAACAATCCCTGGCTGATACAATTAGACAATCAAGACTCATATCCTCTCAAGCATGCCAAACAACCAAATAATGCCACAGCCTTACAAGCCCTGCAGCTGTTCTCCCTGGCTAGATAAACGACTTTGGTGCAAAAGGAAGGATCACTCATTCATTTTACAGTGAATAGTCCTTTGTCTGCCAAAACACACATTGTCGTAAAGTGCTTCGACAAAAAAGTTTGGGCACAAGTTGGCACCTCATGCAGAACGAATATTCAAAGGCGGAAAAGGGGGTGTAACAATTTGACTTCCGTGAAATTATGCGACTAGATGGAGGCATTCTTTCGGAGGATGAGAGGATACGACCTTTGACAGACAATTCAGTCCACTTTAAAATATATGTTACAATAAACAGCTTAAAATAGTCGTGCAAGTAGACAGTTTACACTTGCTGTCACTTAAAGGCAGTGTGAGACATTGAACAATTATTAGCCCACATCAGGGAACATAAAATCTAGACCTTGAATCAAAATCCAGCCCTGACTGTCTTTTCTCTCAAACACGTTTGACACTTCTGGATTTGACAAGGGTTTACAACACAGTTGAGAAACTTCAGTCATGTGACCAAGTGGCACTTGTCCTGGCAAAAATAAATAAATGAATAAATAAATAAATAAAATAAAACATAAATAAATAAATGAATTATAAAAATGTTTACCATAAGGAAGCTTGAATGCTTCTTGTGAGTTCATGACGTTGTTTGATTGCAAAACAAGTTATTCAGGATTACATTTGAGAGATAAAAGCCTCCATATTGTTACACTAGTTGGTTAAATTGATATTCTGATTTGCATATGAGTTCCAGATAGATTTACAGTAGTGTGCCGTGATGATAATACACTTAACAAAATGAAGATAAATCAGAAACCAAGTATTATTCAAGTATTTATGAAATATTGGATCATATACAACTAGATTAATATAAGTAAACAGATAACAATATATCATAAAAACAAAAATAAAAATGTCTTTTTAAGAGATACAGTCAATATCTAGTCTGGCCACCCTTTGCTTTAAATCCAGCATTTAATATTTCAGGCATAGTGTTCACATATTTTTTTATTTCCTCACTAGCTAAACCATTCCATATGGTCTGAAGTTCATTCCAAAGAGATTCTTTCGATGTTGCAACAGATTTGTTTATCTTGGTAGCAAGCAAATCCCAGATTTGCTCCATCAGATTAAGGTCTGAACTTTGAGGAGGCCAAGTCATAACTTTTATGTCACCAGATATCTTTCCTGACTGAGATAATTCTTGCACAACTTAAAAGTGTGTTTAGGGTCAATATCTTGCTGAAAATAAAATCCCCAACCAGTCCCTTTCCAGAGGGCAATTCCTGCCTCACAAGGATGCTGTGATACTTCTTTTGATCCATGATTCCATAGATTTTTATGAGATCACTGGCTCCTTTCAAGCAGACTGAACACTAAACCATAATATTACTACCTCCATGTTTTACTGAAGGGGTTGAATAGTCATTCTACAGCCCACATAAGTTCTGTGTTTGAGTGACAAAATTTCAAATTTTGATTCATCTGCCCAAAGGACTTGTTCTCAGTCCGCTGGTGTCCAATCCTTGAATTTCTTGGCAAACTTAAGTCTTTTTTTGATGTTTTCAGCTCTTGGCAGCAACACGACTGATCAGACCATTTTCACATAGGTGTCTGGAAATAGTCGATCTCGATACTTTCATCTCTTCACTTCTGGCTCTATTAATTTCATCAGAGTTGTTGTGCTGTTCACCGCTGATTTTTTTCTTTTTTTTTAACTTGTCATACACAGATAATGAACATCAGAGGCACTTAATGTTCATTTTGCACCTCAATTGCCACTAGTTTCCAGCGAACCGGTTTCTTTGAAATGCTTGATGGTGTTTCTTGCAGTGCCATGGCAGCATATTAAGTCTTCAGAAATTCTTCTACCGCAAGTGACCAACCATCATCATGCAAGGCGGCTATGAACAATCTAAGAGAGCTCCTTCTGTCTTGCCATTGTGTTCACCACTGTCACACTGCTCGAAGTTCATGTTACCTTATTGGAACAACTTTTGTGGAATTTTGCCAAAAACCAGTTCAAACAAATTTTTTCAGCATCAATAATCATGGATTGACCCTAAATATACTTGTGGGAATGATTTTTTTTGCTCTTAGGTACACAGGTATAAGTATACATTGTTATAAACTCCTTTTTGCCAGTCAATTAAACTGGCACCTTGATTGCCAGTTATTTTGACTGTAATTTTACAATAAGTTTACAACAGAATTCCGTGAATGTTAAATGTAAACCACAGTTAAATGCGAGCTGGACTCCAGTAAGAATAACCAGGAAACAATGCGTTAATTTAACTAATAAATTCAGTCAGTTTATAACAGTGTAGTTAGAATGCACACAATGTTGTGTTTTCATGTGTTAGGGGACATCCAATAGCCTTACATTCATTCCCTAACCCCTTACCCTGAACTTCACCAAAAACACTACATTCATAAACCCAACTCAAACCTTAAACTTTTAACTAAATAACAGCTCAATTATTCTGTGGAGACCTAAAAATGTTCCCTTAAGATGGAGGATATCTGGGATTCCATCACTTCTGAAAACATTTGAAGACCACAATGGAAAAATGACCAAATTTTCGCATTCTGGAGAAATGATGAATTAAAAATGAAAAACGATCTTAGAAACAAAGCACTGAAAAATATGCAAAATATATAAAATATATAAAATATAATAATAATATTATTATATATCAGGGCTCCTCAAATCACGGTCCTCCAGGGCCGAGAGCTGCTGGTTTTCCACCCTCCCTTTACCTTGGAGTCAGGTGAGATGACAATCTGGCCAATTAGCAGCATTAATAGTTCACTTAATTGTCTGGAAGGCAGGAAAACCAGGACTGTATTTGGATTCGAGGGCCGGATTTGGAGAGCCCTGTTATATATTATTATAAATATTATAACAATATATAATATATAAAATATACAAAAATGCTAAATTTGGACTCTGATCGTTTTTCCTTTGTGGTCTTCATTTGATCTCTGCAAGGCGTAGGAACACCTGCCCACACACACACACACACACACACACACAAGTTTTGTTAAAGGGCCTAAATCTATTTCTGCACTGGTCCAGACATTTTCCCACAATTGCTCTTATATTTGAAGAATAAACATCTATTGAAGCTTCAGTTCCAATATCATGACCCCATTTGCTAAAAGTTGGGTTGCTGCGTAAAATATACATAGAAACAGAAGGCAATGATTTGCACATAGTTTAAACTCTGTATTTAGTCGAAAAAAGTACAAAACAATATGTGAAACAGAAATTTTATTTTTCACTGAAAAATATATGCTCATTTTGGATTTGATGCAAGCAACATGTTTCAAAAAACTTGGAACAGGGGCAAGTTTAGAGCTGAGTTGCATCACCTCTTCTTTTAACAACAGTCTATAAGCGTGGTGGAATTGAAAAGAACAACTCCTGTAGTTTTGAGAGATGTTTTCCCATTCTTGCTTGATGTAGCATTTCAGCTGCTCACAGCTTTGTGGCCTCCTTTATCTTTTTTTTTTTTTGGAAATGGGGTTGTAAGAAAACAACTTTGCCACGGTTTATTTCAGGTTAATGATGTTCGATAACTTTCAGAAGTTTCATGTCATCACCTTCTCCCTCCAAGCGGAGCAGATTGAAAACTTGAGTTGCCATCTGATCCCTCCCATCAAAGTTAAATTAAATCACCACAAGTGCATTGTTCAGTCAAGAAATTGGTTCCTGATGGACAAAATGTTTGAAACCAAAATAAGTCACTTCAATGGGATTCAACAACATGAGATGCATACAGTCAGCAAATCTCAATTTAATTAAAATAAATTAAACAAATTAGCATGTTTGTATATACTACTTTTAATTATGGTCGTAAAACCATCATTGATAGTGATATGTTGTTGAGACTGATCTGCAATTATCAGTGTTTTTTTTTTTCAATTCAAATCATTAACAATAGCTGCAGTAGTATACAGAGCACTACTGGTAGAAATATTGTTTCAAAACATTTTGAAACAGTACTTGTTCAAAACTGTATCAAAACGTTCAAAATGGCCATCTCTTCGAAAAACCAGCCCACTTCCTCTGTCTTTCTCACTCCTTGGCTGGGGTAAAACAACGGCAGAACTGCCGTGCAACGCCTCCGGGGCGCTCCACTAAAAACGTGTGAGTGAACGGTGCTTTATCGCGATGTCGTTGCGGTGGCCTGTCGCCTCCCACGCCTGTTCGTATCCACCCACAGCCACCCCAGACAGCCAAATGGCACGCTCTTTCATCGCCCGTGTGGCCCGCTCGCTGTGGGGGTGGCTGCTAATCCCGTGGGTGTTCGAGCATTGTGTTTGAGGCATCGGGAGGTCACGCCAGCTGAAAGGAAGGGGCTTAGTTAAACATCTATTAGCAAGACCTAGCGCAGCCCCACAGCGATTCATGCTAGCCTCCCAGTTCCTGACTGTTTTATATAAAAACCCTCCCCCAGCTTTTTCACACAGTCCAGAGCTTTAAATTGGTTTGAAGAAAGTACACTCCGTAAAGTCACCATATTGCAACATCAATGTTATGCTCTGCAAATAATAGGAACTTGTGACTTCATACATTTATAACTGCAGTGCACAATAATGAGCTTGGGTCAAACTTTGATGATGAAAAGGTTCTGGAACAAAGAAGACAGTGCCTGTTTTACTCCAAACTGCAACTTTTTACAAGTCTTAGTGAGGTATTCTGGCTTTTATGGAGATAATATGCGGGCAAAAATGCTCCTCTACAGCGTGCAGCTGGGTGGTTGGCCAACAGTCAACTTTACAATCATTTTTTTTCAGGTGACCATAAGCATTCAAGTCTTTGTTATCTCCAGATTTCAAGCAAGAACACAAACGCTGCTTCCTTCCTTTCTTCCGGGGGAATGCAGCTGGTTTAATTGGACCATGATTCTTTACCATGATAATGTATTAAAAATAAATGACAGTAATTTTTTTCCATGGACACTGAAGTTCATCCATCAAGTGTCCACCTAATGTTTTACAGTATTCAAATTGGTGGTTAAAGTACAATGACATTTGTTAAAAGGAAAATTCCCGGGCTGGATTTCAATTAAAGCAAGGACGGTTAATTAAATTAGACACACACAAACACACACACACACACACACAAACATAGTGTATGTGCAAAGACTCATTCTCGTGATACCAGACAAAAACACACTCTCCCTCTCACTCACTTACACACATACACACACACGCGCTCGCGCGCGCACACACCAAGCCCTTTGTTCCGGCGCTTTCCGTCAGCTGTTGACTTCCTGAGTGCCTCAGACAGCCGTGTGTCTGTCCGTAGCACTCTCCGCGGGCTTGTCCCGGTCATATTTCTGGAGACCGCTGACTGCTGATGGCTCTCTGTGCACAAAGGGCGCTCTCAGTCTGGGAGGCAGCAGTGGGCCCAGAGCCAGGACCCAGCCAGGGCCCAGTCAATGCGGCCTTCACTGCCCCCCTCTTCAACCGCTGTGTCACGGCCCTGTGACAAACCCCACGGCCAGCCCCTTTCAGCGCCTCCTCAAACCACTGCTAATGAGCCCCTCTGTGAGGACAGGGAAACAGGGTGCCCACAAACACACACTCAGACATATACACATTCACACACACACACATACACACACACATATCAAAACAACACACACACACACACACTCTCACACACACACACATATCAAAACAAGCACACACACACACAAACACTCTCACACACGCACACACATAAAAACATGCACAAACACACACACACACACACACACACACACACATCAAAACAAGCACACACACACACACACACACACATAAAAACATGCACAAACAAAACACACACACACACACATCAAAACATGCACACACACACACACACACACTCACACAGTCTCACATACGCACACACATGAAAAAAACAAACACACACACACACACACACACACACAGACACATGCACGCTCTCTCTCATACGCTCACAAGCCAGCACCCACATAAAACTGTGCACACAAATACACAGAGACATGCACACAGACACACTCTCTCACACACACATACACACAAGCCAGCGTGCACATAAACGTATGCTCAAAACACACAGACATACAAGCGTGCCCACACTCTCTCATACACTGACAAGCTAGCACACACATAAACATATGTGCATACATATAAATGCACAAAAAAAGTGCACAAGCATACAGTTAAACCTATATTAGAATGCACACACATACACATTTGCAATTACACTAGCATAAGCACACAAACACACATACACACACATGCCAGAACACAAATAAACATATGCACATACACACAGGCGCACATACAAACATGCAAGCACACAGTTAAACCTATAAAAGAATGCACACACACCCACACAAACATATGCAATTACAGCATAAGCACACACACACAAACTCTCTCACACACATACGTCAGCACACACAAACATATGCGCATGCACACAGGCACACACACAAACACGCAAGCACACGATTACACCTATAGAAAATGCACAGGCACATTTGCACACACATAAGTATGCACATTAACTCGCACTGACACGCATACATATACACTAGTGCGCACACAAAGGCGCACAAACTGAAACAACCACATGTAACCCTGCAGGCGCACACACACACACACACACACACACAATCATCCATGCAGACACACACCCTCCTCATTTGCTATGCCTAGCAGCCCGTTAAATTCTCTAGAGCGCAGTCTCGCTAATAGACAGAGCAAGCCAAACGCATCTCATTCCGCACAAACAAGTGCCAGAGAAGAGGCAAATTAATGACAAGTCATTTGGAGAGTTCGCCTGGAAATTATTTCACCCCTCGTCTCATTGCCTCGGAAGAATTGATTGGAACCTGCTCCATCAAAGCGCTCCGAACCGCTAGAGATACGCAATAAGCTGAGCAGGCATGCACCGGCCCAATTTATTCACAGTGCTTATTCCACACAGGAGAGAGAGAGGGGGAGAGAAAGAGAGAGAGAGAGAGAGAGAAGGAGGGGGAGGGCAGGGATATGTGAAATCGAGCGAGTCGTTAGGCGTCTTTAAACCGCGGGTTAACGACCAGCTCCGGAAAGCCAGTGCGGTGGTCCATTTCTCGGCCGAACTCCAGGTCGGCAGCCTCGCCCACGACGACTTCGGCGGTGGTGAACACCTCCAAGTCGCCCATGACGTGCCCGCCGACGGTTCTCCCGTCTCTGTCGGCCAGGCAGACATGCAGGTGCGGCTCTCTGTTCAGGGTGCCCACCAGGGAGACGATCTCAAACGTCCCCCGGAGATGAAGCTCCTGACATCAGAGAAGAGCAACACAATGAAGACAATGCAGGGCTCTGTCTCAACACAGGCCATGTTCATCTGAGATGCCAATGAGAACATGTTAAATGAAAAGGGTAGCAGTCACTCATCAGAAAGGTTTTTCCAAAAACCAATTAACCCTTTCAGCGCAATGTAAGATATCAAAGTCAGATGCTGTTGAAAACCTATCATGTGGCAACTTGTTTAAAAGAGCTCCCGCAGGGCAGCTATTTTAAACAAGTTGCCACACGATAAGTTTTCAACAGCTCAGGATAAATACTTTTTTAATTCCTTGAAAATGTATTCGGCGCTCAAAGCGTTAATTTTTCCAGTTTATAAATTTAAATAATAATAATAGTAAATTTGCCACAATAGACTTCATTAGGCATAATTTACAAGCTGGAATATCACTACTGTAATTATTAATTTATTGTTAAATGTTATACTTTTTTTTTTTTTTTTCCTGATGAAGATCACGTGAAGGTTATAAGCTTGGCTGCTAAGAGCGAACCTGCTCAAATTTGAATATTTTCAATTTCTGCCCAAGACAGTAAAATGATGTTCTAAGAGTACTTCTATGAAATTTCATTTTAAAAACATCACCATCTGCATTTAATAATTTTATTTATGGGTTTTTTAATGATCTTTAAGTCAAGGTCTTGCTTTTTGTTGTCAGTAGATATAGTCACACCAGAATTAAAAAATTTCAGTTAAAAATCACGTGTACGATCTTCCATCTGAAGAGAGTAGAACCAAAATACTGGAAAACAACATTGACCGTAATCTCAAGAGTACTCTACCTCGCTATGCTCAGCAGTTGCGTTGGCTAGCCGAATCGTCGCCTTCGTAACGCTGCCCACGCATGTGATGATGAAGGGTGCCTTCATCTTCCTCTCCTCCACGAAAGCGGTCAGGGAGCCCAAGAGTTCCTCGCCTGGTCCCACCCTCAGAGCGTGGACAGCAAGGGCCGAGGGCCCCGTCGCCTGTGGTAGAGAATGGAGAGAGAGCTTAATTTTACTACAGAACAGTGGGGCCTTCCATAGAGGTCACTCAAAAGCGAGGTTGCTTATGAAACATCCACTGAACACTAAATACACACTAAGGGCATAAAGCTGTAAAATCAGCAATGTCGTTTAACTAATATTATAACGGCTGAGATTGCATAAAAATAAGTTTACCGTGGGTTAGCAATTACACTTTATTGCCCCATGTATGTAATACATACATTTTGTGCATTTCTGAAATAATTAGCATTTTATATGAAAACGTGTGCGTTTGCTCATTCTGGCTGCACCGCAATTATACATAAAGACAAGAATTTATTGGAAGACTCAGATAATCACTGGCATGTTATTGCCAGTGAAAAGAAAAGAAAGAATTATAAAATCCTTCAAAAGCCACACAGTGTGACTGCACATAACTTAAAATTAACAAAAAAAAAAGTCTAAAATCTAAAATAAACCATGGATTCTAGCCAAAGCACAACAATAAATAAATGTATGATTTTACGGTAAATTCAGTCAGGAAAACAGCTGGATGTATATTTTTCTAGCGATGGTGAATGCCAGGCTGGGTTCCTGCTGTGCTCGGTAATTAGACTGCACAAACAGTGTCTTAAGGAAGGAGACCAATTTGTCTTCTCTGGAGCTCATGCAAGGAATTACAGCAGGAGCCACAGATGAATTTCACCGCCAAATAAATCCACATCATCCCACTTAAGCCCTCTCATTCCTTCATTAGATTGCAAGGCTGTACGCAGCGGTGATACACTGTCGGATTTGACATTCAGTGGCACTTTGCTGAAGCGATGTTACAATAATATTCCCAAGTAGGCTTCCTTTATTTGCTATGTAAAGTCTTTATTGGGAGCGCACTCCCGCTGTGTTGGCGGATAGTTTTACACGTCTAAGTGTGTGTGTGTGTGCATAAGTGTGTTTAGGCTACATCCCTGAGCGTCCGAGTGTGTGTGTGTGTGTGCGTTGCATGCTGTACTAGAAAGAACAACGTGCGCATGTTATTTCCTTGAGCTAATAAACAATCTGTCACCAGTTCTATTTCCCCAGTGTTCACCCCCCAAGCAGGAAGTTTCTCAAAAATGATTTAGACACACATAAAAACAAGAAATATCCACGGTTGTGAAAAGCTGGCCTGAATCGTCTCCTAAAACAATATGACCTTTTCTGTATGTATAAAGAAAATAATGGTGTCTTTACAGTTATAAATAAATACCAGAATGTTTGAATTCTGAAAATAATGAAGACACAACAAAGCATAAAATGCCATTTCTCAGCAGCCAGTCAGTTCTCAGTTAAGATACAGACAGTGAGGCAACTTTGTTTTTGACTTCTCACTCCAAACCCTTAACAATAAACAATCTTCTGTGTCTTTGACTTAATGGCAGTTCTTTTCCTCTGCAGTAATTCTGCACCACAGAATAAAGGTTAAACTCCTTCAAAGCGAAACTGCTATCAGAAGGCAGAGGCTTTGTACTGTGAACCAGCGCGAGAGAAATAAGACAGCCTCTAATAGGGGGCCATGGCTATTAAAAGATATGCGAGCTGACCCTGCTTATTATTCATGGCAAGAATCCTGAAAGGGCTGGGATACTGCACCCGTATGCAGTTCATGGGTGCGTATACACATACAATTGCAGGTACACACACACAGACACTCTAACACACAGACACACTCAGACCGTTCGTTTGGACTACTCTGCCCCTCCCCACTGATCCTGCGAAGGGTCTAAGCAAATAGTGAGACGAGGGTCCCAGGAAGACCAAACAGAATAGATCTGAAAGAAAAACAGATTTGGGCCGTTCTGCCTCTAATGGTGTCGCTCCATTCAAATGCGGCCACTGCTCTGTTATCTGCAAACACACTGAAGTGATAGTCAAATAGCCTCGGAGAACAATTATACTTTTTACAATACATACTGCGTTTCTCGTCATTATCATATGCAAAATGAAAGCGATAATTCAGTAACATCTCAGACAGAAATACTGCCATAAATCAAGTCTGGTGTGCATTTGACTTCCATTCGATACTGTATGATATAACAAGCAAAAAGGGAAAAAAAAAAAGTTCTTGAAGTTAAATTCCATGTACTTTCTACAAAAATAATCTGCCCTTGTAAAATGAAGGTACTGAACATATTAGCATGAATCCATAGCGATTACAAAAAAAAAATCCTATTTTAGATGGTAAAATTGTAAATATACACCTGTTTTTTCGGTTAAAACGTGCTCTCCTCAGCTATTTTCAATGTTTTGCTATTGCTGATAGTAACAAGAGGAGCAGTTTGCAAAATGCAGACTGTACAATTATACTTCAACTTTTGTATGGTGCATTTGTATGGGGAAAAAATTTGTTTTCCTTGCAGAGGAAAGGACTATTAATCTGGGCTATTAAATAGAGAACCAAATGGCAATAATTTTAGGGGTAAAATGTCCACTTTGGGGTTTCTCATGAGAATGATTCAACCGAGTGGAGCTACATTCTCAATTCAGTATACAAGGTATGCAGTACGAATGAATACAAACAGAATGTCTGAATGTCATGTCATGTAATGGATTTCATATAATGGAGTGTCATTTGTGATAAACATCATTGTGAATGTTTTCAAATGAGGTCACTGAATATCGAGACAGTGTAGTGAATTTTTGAATACCCAACGGAAAATCTTGCTCTTTATCAATGTGACAAAGATTCTTCCATTGTAGGAATACAAAAGCAAAATCATGCTTTACACCAAGAATAAAAACATGGCAAACATGTCAGCATGCCTTTGTAATCTGCGGCCCTCGCACTTGGACTATGAAATGGACTGCGAGCTATCTGCATTTTACCCTCGGTCAATGGCCTTAGCGGCCCACGAAACTGATACTGAATGGGAGAGAGAGAATATTTAACAGCCGAAGTTTACTTCTCGACCTGACCCTGTCGGCACCTCAGACTGCAGCGCAGCTCAGCGCAATTCAGGAGGACAATTCTAATGCGACTTTTACTGCAGTCAACGGACATCCAGTCATCCAGTGGAGTCTGCTAGACTGCAATGAATGGAGAACCATGTTCAGCTCTACACTCCCATTTCCTGGGCGAGAAAATGTGGGCAAATAGAAAAGTTACCAGCCATAGATTCCTTCAGAGGCAATGAAACAAAAATAGTAAAAATCATTCTAATGCTACCACCACTAATAAAACTACTGCTGCTGCTGCTACTGCTACTACTACTACTACTACTGCTGCTGCTGCTGCTGCTGCTACTACTACTACTACTACTACTACTACTACTACTACTACTACTACTACTACTAATAATAATAATTATAAGCAGTTTTTAAATTTTTACTTCTCAGTGGTTTCCCATCACAACCATGTGGATTCTCCCGATCTTCCCCCTTTCCTGGAGCATCAGACCACCCCCCACCCCACAGTTAAGCCCCTACCCTGGCCTTGTCCTTTCCCTCAATGCATCCTTTCTCTCCCTCCATTCTTAGAGCTCGGGGAACTGAAAAGGGCTGGCCTGGCCGCGGCCACCTGGAAGTGGCACTCTTTTGCCCTCCTTTGAGCGACTCCATCCCCGCCTGTCGCTGTCTGGGGGATTGTAAGCTCCTGCTTTGGTTGATTCCAAGCCAAGAGATTGGAGGCCATTCTGTTTTTGGCCCAAGTCAGGCTCCCTATGGATCCCAGCTCTAATTGTTCCGGGTCTCCTGTGTACTGTCTTGCACATTATGGAGCCTTGGTAGTCCATTACTTGTAGTTCACGCACAAAGCTAAGGGATTGGCAGGGGGGTGGATGGGGGAGGGTGATCTGTAGTTCCAAATGAGCTTTAGCTGGCTAGTCATTCTTTGGGATCCCCAGGAAGACCTTTTTGCAGAAGCTAAATACAAGGCTGACCCCGTGACCTGCGCTGATACGTCTAGCCCCCCTGTTGTAAACACATTGACATCGAATCATCCTCGATCCATACCCTGCTGGTAACCCCCTAAAACTCTCGTCTCAGGTTCATATGACATCAGCCTACCACTGTTTCTCTGACAATGGTCTGTTGCTAATTAGTGCAGTGCAAACAACTGAAACAAAAGATGATAAAACAATTAGGCTGATGGAAATTTCTTCCACTTGAAGCCATTTTAGTCACAGCTGAGCACATTCTCACTTGGCAGTGATCACAGTGCTCATCAATAAAGACAACGTGTTTCAAGGCAAGAGGTGGAGCACAAGCCTTACAAATTCAATGATTAGCCAGGAGTGGAAGTAAAAAGGATAAAAACAGCTAAACACTACGAATAGGTTTTGTTTTATAAACCAGGCTATTTATAAATGACTTCCAGCCAATATGGTTTTCACAGGAACAGGCCAAAATGTAAAACCTGTCAATAGCATGTGCAAAAAAAAAAAAAAAAAAAAAAAAAAAAAAACAGCATTATACTGTGCACTGACCTTTTAGGGATCAGGTTTTGAGATTGAAGAGGTTAAAAAAGAACAGTTATATCAGATGCTTAAAAAAATAACCAGAACAGCTCTAAACAAGCATGCAGATGAAGCCTGCCAGGTAACACTGGAATTATTTTCAAACTTCAACTACAAAAATTAACTACAGCAATAATAATTTAGGGAAATATGCCATTATTAGCCTACTATACAATCACCATAATTTGTACAAGTTTTACCAAGTTTGATTGCAACCTCTATATCTTAACTTCAGTCCAGAGTGGTGGATTTTTACCATAAATCTGAACACTAACATAAAAATCTCCAGAAGATTCCATTTTCCATTCCACTTTCTCATCAGAAACGACCAGCATATTTCATAGAAGATTTTTTTTTTTTTTTAATGAAACAGAGACCAATGATACAAGCATTACACTCTCATGCCCTTCTCCTCAAACAAGAAAGAAGCAAGCACTTCTTAAATATAAACACTGTGCAATATTCTGTTTGCTTTGACACAAGATGCTTGTTTTGCAGCTTATTTTTTCACCTCTCCAAGTTCCAGCTATTATTACTGTTATATCTGTGCCCGGTACATTCTTAAGCCACTCATTTAGAGAATGTGGATCTCATTCAAGGACTGTTTGCTGAGGACAAAGTTACGCCAATTGAGAGCGAAAAGGAATAGACTGCGGTTCGCTGAGAAATAGCATTGACCCTTCATCACAATCAGCAGAACAAATCAGAGTGGTTCAACAATCACGGAAAAGGCCAACAGGATTACTTATTTGCTCCCTCGACAAAGACATGAACGACTCTCCAATCACAGCGACTATATGTAATGGGCCATCGTGTCACAGCAGTGAGCTGAGGCCACATATTTCATGCATACAGCATTGCCCAAGGACAGGAAAACATGATAGTCTCAATCGCAGTCACACAAATCAATCAGTGTCGAAATCAGGTATTTTCAGATGAGTGAACAAGTAACACAGACTGACAGCCAATTTCACACTTTTTCTGAATCTCTTCTTAATTTTTCTTGTAAAAACATAAATCTACATCTACTTTGAATCTATTTATACAAATAAAGAAGCAAAGGCCATTTGTTTGAATGAAAAAAAAAAAGTGGTTAGACTGAGGGCAGAGACTCTCCACATTGCCGGAAATTTCAGTTATTTCTCACGTAGTGTTTTCTTTTTCGATAGCTCAGTGTCTTTTGTTTTTGAGCCAGTGTAGCAGGCTGTACGGTGGATCATTACCCAGAGAGCGAGAAGGAGACATTATCATTATCACATATTTACTGACCAGCATCTGTGAAGAATGGCATTTCACTGATCTAACAACCTTAGCTGGAACTGTGGAATAACACTCTTCGGCTCACGCTGACAGATGAATTCGAAAACTGGCAGTTATAGAGACGGGCCCGAGAAGGGCCTGACGGGCCTGAAATTACTCTCCAGTCTTTGGAGTGATACGAGCCAATTTCTCCACAAATAGCAGGATATCTCCCTTATCCAATCAAATGCTGCCATTTGGGACCAAAGGCTTCGATAAAAGTAAAGCTTCCATTTGTCCAAGATGCAAATCAGCCCTCATAGTATGCAATCCGATGACAATTTCACATTTAGGATCAAGTAAAAATAGGACTGTTGTTTGTGTCGTTGCTATGCTAATTCCTCACAATTTTTCACTACAAACCCACAGGCTCCCGGTTAAACGACTAGCTTTCATCCATGACACCGTGTAGCCTGTATTAAGTCACTGACTTGTAAGCAAGTGCAGGAGGTAAAATGTGACTCAGGCAGAAGTACTGGCTATTCCAAATAAAAACAACCCGAAGAAACGGAGCCGACTGAATTGCAATCATGAATAAAAAAATGACTGAAGGCATTTTCCTGAATAATTTTCCTTCAAAAAACACATAGGTACTTTCACTTCATTCTACAATGCAGTGGTCCCTGATGTCTGTCCTGGGAGCCAACAATGGATGCTGGTTTTTGTTCAAACCACCATTGATGATCGTAGGATTTTAATAAGCTGTCATTATTCTTCATTAGATGCATTTTTTTCTTTAGAGCTGTTATTTACACTCCTAAGCCACATTTTGACAGAAATATCCATGAATTCCATTAAAAATAACAGACCATTGACCATATTATGTTTTTTTTTTCTATTTTGCAAGTAATTTCAGGCAATATTTTTAACAGATCAAATTACAGACACTGTGAAAAACCACAAAGCTCTAAATTACAAAGCTGAACACAAGCGTTTTCAGTTCTTTCAAAATGCTTTGCTGGAACTTAATTACTTAAACCTGACACAAAACAGGTTTGACCCTTTGTCATTTGCTTGAACAATGAATGGTTTTATGGTTAGTTTTTGCAACCGTGTGTCAATTACTTCTCACCAGCTAGAAAGCACTCGGAGCGCAAACCTCCGCCAGCGCATTTTTCACAAAGAACTGAAGAAACATGGCCATTGCAGCCTTATTTGAATCAATCTGAAAATTGTTCATTGGCTCAAGGCCCACACTTCCACAAAAATATGATTCCAAATTGATTGAGAAACTTGAGAGATATTGTCTGGACAAACAAACAAACAAACAAACAAACAATCAGACATGGGTGAATATGTAACCTCCGCCCACCTTCATTGGTTGGAGGAGGATATAAGGGACCTACTAATTGTTTAATTTCTTTAATTTCTACCTCTTCTTATGCAGTTGTTTGAAATATAACACAATGTGAATATGGAATTTTTATTCTCCATGGCATGCATTGGCATTTCAGTCAACATGTGGCATAAGAGGGTAAATAACTGCTCTGAACACGAAATTTTCCCTAAAAAAGACACATTAACAGCTTTTTAAAATCCTCTGATAGCAATTATGGTTGGAACTAAAACCAGCGTGCAGTGGGCCACCAGGGCTGACATTAGGGACCACTGCTCTAATGCACTACAAGTGCCACTTCTGTGACACCCCATGGTCACTATATTTATCATTAAATGGGATAATAGATGTTTCCTTATTTACAAAACATTAATTATTTGAATGCCAAACAGAAAGATTCTGTAAATTACAGGACATTTATCTCATTTTACACAGAGAGGGTATGATGAGGAAGGATCTCGTGGAATTTTCCAGTGATGATCACACCAGTGGTCCAGTCTCAATGTTTGCCAGAGATATCAGTTGATCAACCCACAGTACACAGAGAATTTAACTCAGCTTCAAAGCCCTTTTCACACAGCTTATTCCCAAGGTGCAGGTGAAGGCATCTTCCACATGAAACAGGAGGCAGCAGAAACAGTCAGGAGGCAGGAGGTAACAGGAACAGGCAGGAGGTAACAGTAAAAAGCAGCAGGTAACAGGGACAGGCAGGAGGTAACAGGAAAAGGCAGCGGGTAACAGGGACAGGCAGGAGGTAACAGGAAAAGGCACACAGGGGGTAACAGGGACAGGCAGGAGGTAACAGGAAAAGGCAGCGGGTAACAGGGACAGGCAGGAGGTAACAGGAAAAGGCAGCGGGTAACAGGGACAGGCAGGAGGTAACAGGAGCACACAGGGGGCAACAGGAACAGGCAGGGAGTAACAGAGACAGGCAAGGGGTATTAGGAACAGGCAGGAGGCAGCAGAGACAAGAGGTGAAAGGAACAGACAGCAAGTAGCAGGAACAGGCAGTAGGCGGCAGAAATGGACAGGAGGTAACACGATCAGGCAGGGGGCAGCAGAGACAGGTAGGAGGCAGCAGGGACAGACAGGAGGTAACAGGAACAAGCAGGAGGGAACAGGAACAGGCAAGAGGTAACAGGAACAGGTAGTAGATAGCAGAATCAGACAGGAGGTAACAGGAACAGGCAGGAGGGAACAGGAACAGGCAAGAGGTAACAGGAACAGGCAAGAGGTAACAGGAATGGGCAGGAGGGAACAGGAACAGGCAAGAGGTAACAGGGACAGGTAGTAGATGGCAGAAACAGACAGGAGGTAACAGGAACAGGCAAGAGGTAACAGGAACAGGCAAGAGGTAACAGGAATGGGCAGGAGGGAACAGGAACAGGCAAGAGGTAACAGGGACAGGTAGTAGATGGCAGAAACAGACAGGATGTAACAGACACAGGCAGGAGGCAGCAGGAACAGGCAATCAAAGTATTTGGCAGAGACAAAGATTGACAGCTGTGCAATTCAGATCACTCTCAGATTTAAAACACTTGCCAAATTCAATAAATTTGAAACTTGAAAAAAAATCCTGGATATTCTTCAATGTGCCTCCATGCAAAATATTAGCATTAGCACAGAATCCATCTGTTAGCCTTAGATGGTTTCAAGGGAAAGAAATGAGCTTCGAGCAAAAAGGGCACATATTGCTCAGATACCTAATCTGGAAATGTAGGAACGCCAAAAGGACAAAATGTATTATCTATATATGAAATTAAAAAGAGGGTTCCTAGCTGCTATTTTGCACAAGCTCTATCTCATCACATATAATAATAGCAAAAGCAGGCTGCTGGAGTATTAGCAGATGGGGTATAGACTAAGTGAAGAACAACCGAGTGACCTCCATGTCGATTTCAGCCCGCTTAACCTAAAATACTACATAGGAAATTCATTCTGATTTGCAGAAAGAGCTATTTCACAGAAAGGTTGATTGCATTTTGTGAGGCATACTGCAGACAATTGTCAGTAAATTTGTCATCTTCCGGACATTATACTTAACAACAAAAACAAAACAACAACAACAACAACAACAACAACAACAACAACAATAATAATAATAATAATTTCCAAAAATGCATTTGGTCAAAAAATTATTTCATGTTCAACACGTCATATCATTTCAAAGCACAAATAAATAGCAAAAATCATTTGTTTATTTTCTGGAAGATTCACCTAGGCAGCAGCACACATAGCACTATATCTCTGACATGTTTCCAACAATAAGCTGCTGTTCTTGACCTAGATTGTGACTAATTAAATTAAAATATGCACTAAGTGAATGAAGAAAGGTCAAATTGAATTTACATTAGGGATAATTAAATGAAAATAAGGTGTAATTGAATGAAAAAACAAGGCCTGCTCAGTGCACCATGCATCGGTGCTCCTAATTTCCTCCAACACAACCCACCCAAAAGGAATTACAGTGGAGCGTTTATTCAATGACTGCCATTTTATCCATGTCTCATACACCCTGCACACAACCTTCACCTCCCGGGTGAGTTTTACAATCAGCGTCAATAACAAATGATTCACTTTGCTGCCAAGGAAACACGCAGCGCCACGCTACGCTGTTGTCAAGACAGGAAATCAGTATTCCACTTCAATCAGAGCGACATGATCCTCTGCATTATTCGCGGTTGGGGAAAGAGGATATTTTTACGGTGGATAATTTGAATGAATACCAAGAGGCATTAAAAATAAAAAAATCAAAAAGATTATTACTGCAACAATTTTTATAAAAAAGCTGAAAACCACTTTTGCTCACATGGAAAATGAAAAGAATGCATGCGATGCCATAGCGCTTGCAATGCGTGACGATCCAATCCCATTATTAAATTAAAGGTCATAAAATAACAAGAGGCATCCATTTGAGATGTTTCAGCGTCTCGTGCGGCTAAAACAGCACATTGGATGAGCCATAATTTATGTATTTGTCTGAGGGAACAGACTGCTTACTCAACTCTAAGGGCTGAATGTGGCTCAATAAGGACACTTGCAGTGGATCTTGACGCTGATCCAATACACCACAGAAGGGTTTTAAGGGGTTCAGTGTGAATAGGATGACCGTTCACTCCATCGCACGCTAGTAAATATGCGCTACAATACATGCAGCTGTGCCATTCACAAACATGAGATGTTGCGTGGTCAGGTGTTCCTACGCGGACTGTACTAAGTCAGCTGGTGGAAAGCCAATTTAGACACTGAAAAAAAGGATCAATGGTCACTTTATTTCTCCAGAAAGGATATCAGACAGTGCCACAGAGGCATGTCAGAGACAAGAGATGTAAATCCAAAGCCCTCAGGACAGTGTTTGAACCAGAGAGTTTCCAAGTGGACAGATTTCCCTTACGAGAACACCTGGAGGATTGTGGGGTGACTACATTAGCATTTCGTATTGTGTGTTGGCACCAGCTGGTTCAGCCGGACAAAAGCCATCCAAGTAATGTTGTTGATAAACCCCAAATGTATCCGATTCCACGTAAGGGCACAGCAGTCCACAGTTCTGAAGGTCTTCAAGGTCTTTAGAGGTAACTGGAATTGCTGATAGCACCTCAAGAAAAGCAGAAAAGCTTGCAGTTCCTTCATCACCCTTTTGGCCTTTACAGATGACCAGAATAAAGTAAACCACAAGACTGGGGACCAAATTATTTTCTCTATAGGATTCTCAAAATGGATGAGTATATACAGTACAAAGCATGACTTCCATCTGCACTGCGTTGCAACCGACACCTTTAAAACACACAGTAAACAGAGAAATGAATCTTCAATCGAGGGCTTAAGGAGTCTTGGACCCATGATTGGTGATTAAATGTTAACTGCTGTTACCACACAGCTTCAGCTCTTCACTGGAGTTTTAAGGCGTGCTGAGTCACACTTAAATCTAACCATGGCATAATTTCAGAAATCCCCTCATTTCTGAAAGCAATGTGAATTGTTTACACAAGCATCTTGAGTGCTTTCAGCATGAAGAAACAGAACAACATGCATTCATCTTTCAACTAATTGCATATCTACACATGAAGGATGCTTTTGTGTTGTTGTGGACCATTGTTTGAAATTATTTGTATTGGGGATTAAGGCAAGGAGCCATATTAATTTGATATATTTTTTGTCAGTGTGGTTTTCAGTATTTTTGCACCAGACATAACTAATCGCGACTGTGCATTTTCTGCTCTCCAGATTAGTGTATAAGCCCCACTTTGATTAATCTCTCCCCCCACAGGCCAGTAAAAGTCCTTAAAACCTGTTTCAATAATACATAATACATACATTACCCAAAACAGTCTCCCTTGCGGCAACTGTGAGTAAAAATGTACCAGTGAAATACAACACCTGCCCCACACACTGAGGTATGTGGATAAGGTCTTCAGACATGCACCCTTGCTGTCACTCTGTGTATTTAATCCACCCCTCCCGTCTGACCTATTATCATTGGCTCTTTACCCCCCATGCAATTGACGAGGCGTACGGATCCGGCCAACACAGCGACCCCTTAAATATCCCCCCCTTGAGAACGCGGCCATCGATTTCCTGTCAGCGACATCCCGGGAGATGAGCGTCGATGCTTGCTTTCCCAGCCGAGCATGATGGGAAAGAGCTGATAACAGCCGAGGAAGCGGGCAGGGAGAAAGAAGGCAGATAAAAGCAATCACACAGAAGGACAGGCTGGAGGTGTCTATAGAGAGCGCTGATCGGCGGAAGCGGGGAGGGAGGAGGGTGGAGATGGGGAAATGAGGGGGTTAATGCCCAGTCAATCATTTATAATCCGCCACCGCTGCCTGTGCAATGATACAAACGCGAGGCGTCCACCATTACATCACTGAGTAAAGTCAATGTAGACAATCTGAGTCCAAACTCTGGTCACTACACCGCTAAAGTCGTCCTGCATGAGTCCATGGTGCGCAAGCAGATGCCCGGACAGATACTTCAATACAAATGCATGAGTAGTGTTAAACCACGTAACACTTAACACTTCCAGGAATAAATCTTTTTTTTTATTTCAAAATTCTTCAGTCCTATAATTATATTTGTTCACAGAGAGGACTTTTTATGACAGGGTTCTGAATCTCAATTGCGCCCAGTTAACGACAGTAATTACCAGAATGTGAATGTTCCATTTAGAACTCTCTAATCAAATATTTGGGATTGCACTCCAGAATGAGTGAAGAGATGGAGTCCTTAAAAAGCCAGCTCCCAAGGTTGCTGGCTTTGAGTCAGGGGCCACACTGCTACAGGGTTCTCTCCGGTAAATCAGCTTGTTTAGGGCTTGATTGGCTATGGTGCCAAATTGCATTATCCATTAAGCGATTAAGACTAGAAACAAGCTTTGCATTAATTCATCTTCTATGAGAACTTAACACATGCACTTTCACATAATATTACTCCTTGGTTTGACTGCTTTCATTGATTTCTGGGGTTAAACATCACTCAATCAACCGATAGTGAAGGTGGACGTGATTTTAAACAAATTCCATGAGGTTGCCCCTTCACTGACCTGCTGAAAATTGATGAACTTGGCACGGAGGTGGACACAGTGAAAGCGACAGGCTACTAAAGCCCCAGACTCCATTTGTAAGGCTGACAGTTTTGAGGTAATTTATGGGAAACCATCAAGATTATCCACGCTGAATCAATGCGAGTCCTTTAAATGTGGACAGTGGCTGGCATTCACTATTACATGCGGACAAAATCAGATTGAATTCACAAATGTCAGATAATAATAATTTCACGAGAAAATATAAAATAAATCATAACAAAGAAACCATGTGAAGGTCGCGATTAAATTGGTATGTACATGATAAACATAATAAGGGGTTTTATACCTGACCGCTCATAGAGGGCGTTACCAATATAATAATAATAATAATAATAATAATAAACTCGAGATTCCAATTCATAGGCGGAATATCTCCGCTAACAGGGTCAGGAACGTATATTGGAAAGAAATGAAGAGTCAATGAACACGTAATATCCTTAAATTGTTTCCCTTCCGCGACGGTGGAAACTGGTTAGGAATTCGCAGGATTAATGCCGCCGATTTTCATACACTTTTTCACAGACATTGTCATCGACGGCGACGATCAAACTTGGAGCTTCTCAAAATGTCAACATTAACGAAGCAGGCGCTGAAAACGTCTTCAATTTCAATTCACAACGACCCCTGGCGGCAATTAATGATGTCTTTTGTGCGCATATTTGGTAAACGAATTATGGTGAAAAGTCAATGTTTCCAAATCAAAACCCGGACTCAAGTTTGTGACGGTATTCCCGTTTTACGCCCTGAAGCTAAAATTAAACCAACTGGACGAGGTTAATCACGGGCCAGGTCAGTTTATGATAAGAATAACGAAGCTTTGCTTCATTTTCCTCATTACATTAGGAAGGCAAACGCGCCTGTGCCTGTAAAGTAGCGCTTTCATCGAAATGATAGCGCCAGGTCTGGAGTTAAAAATTGTGTCAATATACCAGAGGCTGTCTACATTGTTATCATCAATTCCATCTAAATTTCTTACACCGGGCAAAATAGAAATAATACTACAAGTGCAATGTCGTTTAAATTTAACGCATTTTGTACAAGCAAAGGGTAATAAAGCTTAAACCCACACTCACCATGTTTTGTAAGTCGTAGCCTATGTACGTTACACAACCCTGGTCTGCTCCCAATTTCGCGTCTGGCCTCAGGACACGTGTTCTCTGTCCACAAGATTAAAGGTTGTGATGTTTTCACAGCAAGTAACATCTGACCGGCAATGCTATACTTACATAACAAGCCGAGACCAATATTCACACTCCACTTGTGACAGATTGTCTGCCTGGGTAGGCCAATGTCACACATTGTTGATGGGGCTATCATACAAATTTACTAGCATCTCTGTGACTTTTGTCGTCCATCTAGATTTTTACCGCTGAAGAAATTGAAATTGTAAATTTAAAAGTTGCAAATGAGACGTGGTTTACAGCTCATCTGGATGACAGGCCATAATTACATGGATTGGTTATAGTAAGGGCCTATGAATTATTTGCGTAATACGATGTAGAGTGCAACCAGAAATGTAGATGGGCAACCATTTATTTTTTTTTATTTTTTTATTTCGACCTACGGTATTATTTCCGTTATTTTTCTTTGTCAGAAATCTTGCTTAATTTGCCTGTTGCCCACGTTGGTGTAGGTCTATTTTACGTATTACCCAGTCAATAAAGCTTCAATTTATTCGAACATCAGTCTGATAAGCACGGTTCATTATCACTACAGGCTGCCAGAAAATTGTGCTGAGAACATTTAGCCTCAGATTGATACTATTGTAATTTGCATAAAGGAATCATAAGATACTGTTGGAATTAGCATTAAGGAATTATACGCAATTAACGTCAGCTGGAAGAATTTACCTAAATCAGTGAAGTGGTTGACGTTCGACGATGCTTTTGAGTGTCACAGTATTTGTTGGTTTATACTGCCATCTGCTGTTGATTACGTTATGTGTATCAGGATACGATGCAGCACAGAAAATCAATTTGTTATGACTTCATTATTAGAGCAATGAACTGTAGAGCTCTTGTGATGCAATCTCTTGCCAGTTGTCCTGTGATTATTCTCTGTGTGCAAATGACATTTGTTCCAGACAGATAATGCAGCTTATTTTGATGCTCAAAGACTGTGAATAGACTGGAAATAGATTTTCATGTTCAATAGCACACAATACGCGCACACTGTTTAGTTATGGAGCAATCGAGATAACTCGATGAGTTTAGCCTTTCCGCATTTCCATGCTAGTATGAATTTTAACAAACTGTAAAACTGCAAATGAGCAACGAAGAATCAAAAGTTTTATTTATTTATTTATTTATAGCCAGTAATACTGTTTCCATTTTAAATGGGAAGCATACTCTATCTCCCATTTAATACCTGATTACTATCTATTCACTATCTATTTGCAACCACACAGTCAGATTTAATGAATGAATGCAATGCAAGAGTATAATTCATTTTTTTGTATGATAAAATAAAATTGCTGACACTAATTTTAGTGTTGTCGGCACAATTTTTGATTCACATATTATTACAATCCTTCCACTGAATTCTTCTGCTTGGATGAATTGTTTGAATAAGTTGATGCATTATGAATGCGATTGAAAGCCAATGGTTTCTGTGGAATGTGGTTGTTATGGTAGTTACAGCCAACTGCTCTTTATCACTCATTTAGATTGAAGAGCTGGGCGTGGAATGGGGGGGTTTCTGTCATAATTCTCACTATATACAAAAAAAAAAAAATAATAAAAAAATCTCAATACAATGGGCAGAAATTGCCCCATTTCATAAAATCATTTTTAATTATTTTGCCAAATATCTTAAAGCCAGGGTGCTTGTCACAGAAACTATTTTTCACCGAGTCACAGCAAAGCTGCAAAATGCTGCTTGCCTTGTAGTCACTATGGGCTTTTTCAGATTGGAAACAGCTATAATTTTTTCTTCACATAAATCAGAAATGTACTTCCATAGTTTTATTCCTTTCCCGCTGAAATGCTCTCGGACATGATTAATTTCATTCCCATGTGTGGCCTGGTTTTACTGAGAGTGTTAGCGGGTGTACATCATTTGCATATCTGACTAACTTGGATCAACTTCATTGAAAAGTGCATTTCAGTGGAGCATTCAGTATTTACATTACATAATTCAGCACAACTGAACTTAGATGTCAGTAAAATATTTTGCGATTACACAAGCAATGTTCATTGACTTGACACTGCCTGTAATAGACATGTAAAATACAGAATAGATGGTGATCTCAGCTCACACCCTCTATCCTGCTTCTTTCAATGGAAGAAGGCAGTGTCTGCACAGGCTTTTAGTAATCTCTATTTGCATAGCAAACTGGAACCAAAAGGTTTGATTAAAAATATAATCAGCATTACACATGTACATTGAATTCAGCAAAATGTAGAATTTGTGAATCTTCATTGCAATTTCACTTGTTACCTATGTATGATTGAAGTTGAATGAAGTAAACTGGTTCCAAAAACACTTTATTGGCAGGAACTTCCCGCAGAAATGTTACCAGGACTGTTCGAAACTGTTTACAGTGCAGTGAAAAAGTAGTTTTTTCCTCCTGGATATCTTCCATAGTTGCCTAATTTAAAATGATGATTTCATTTATTGAAGGTAAAGAGTTATTCATAACCTTTAACATCCCTGTTAAAAGATTATTTTCCCCCTAAATGATTACTGGTCATGCCACCCTTGGGGTCAAGCATACTGCAATCAAATGTTAGCAATAACTGGCAATAAGTTTTTCACATTGCTGTGAAGGAATTTTGGCCCACTCTGCTTTGTAGAATTGCCTTAGTTCAGCCACATTGGATGGTTTTTGAGCATGAACTGCATATTTAAGGTCACGTCCCAACATCTCAATCAGATTCTAGTCAGGACTGGCTAGGCCACTCAAAACTTCATTTGGTTTCTTTTGAGCCACTCAGAGGTGAAATTGCTTGCTTGCTTCAGATTGTCCTGCTGTATAACCAAATGGTGCTTGAGCTTTAGGTTTCAAACTGATGGTCGGACATTTTCCTTCAGCCTTTTCTAGTCGAGAGCGGAATTCATGGTTCCATCAATCATGGCAAGTCGTCCAAGTCCTGATGCAGCAAAGCAACCCAAGAATAGCTCACTACCACTACCTTGTTTTACTGTAGGTATAATGGTTTTTTATAATGCTATGTTAACTGTATGACAGATGTGACAGGACCTCTGTCTTCCTAAAAGTTCCACTTTTGACTTATCAGTTCAGTGAACATCATGACAAAAAATATTTGGGGTCATTAAGACATTTTTTTTTTTTTTTTGCAAATATGAGATGAGCCTTTGTATTTTTCTTGGTCAGCAGTGGTTATCACCTTGTGACTCCATAGGTGGCATTTTTGCCCAGTCTCTTTCATCGAGCATTCTTGGGGGAATTTTGGTAGGCTGGCGACTTCTGGGAGGAGCCATCTCTGTTACAAGTTTTCTCCTTTTGTAGATAATCACTCTCACCGTAGTTTGTTCGAGTCCCAGAGCCTTAGAAATTGTTTTGTAACCCTTTCTTTACTGATATATGTCAGAAACTTTGTTTCTCATCTGTTCTTTAATTTTTTTAGATCAGGGCATCATGTGCTGCTCTTTGCCTGCTTCACGTTGCCAGACAGGTTCTATTTAAGTGATGTTCAGATTCAATAGGGCAGGCAGGAATCACGCCTGGGTGTGTCTGGTGATATCAAACCCAGTTATCAATTAAGTTTGTTTAATTCGTTGATTTAATAACTAAAGAGGCAAATACTTTTTCACATAGGGCCAGGTAAGGTTGGATAGCTTTTTTCCTTCAATTAATGAAATCATAATTTAAAAACTACATTTTGTGTTTACTCGACTTATCTTTGTCCAGAGTAAAAATTAATTGGAAAATTTTAAAAATTTAAGAAACCGGGAAGGAGCAAATTCTTTTTTACAGCAGTGTACCTACTATTGTTTATTTAACTGCAATGCATTGAATGAGAACAGTGATATAGACATACTTAAAATTATACTGTAAAATCATGTCCTCAAAAAATGTACTGTCCAGTAAACAAACAGTTCCAACCAGCCAATTTTTCCTCATATTGTAGGACAAATGTGACCTAAGATGTCTTCTCTTGTAATAAAAACTGCCAGCCTGTCCCCATTGTTCCACTAGTCCGTGATAGGATCAGGAGTTGACTCTGTCTTAACTCTTTTCCCCATAATGATTACATATGACCCTTATATGTATATCAATCCCTATCCTCCCCATTTGTCGTCATTTGAAGTCATTATGGGGGAAGGGTGGGGGGAGTCTATGGGGGAAATTGTTATCCCCCTGAGAGATCTCCAAAAATAATCTTTCCAGTGTGCTACTGTCATGTGAAGTGGCCCGTGTTGTTGACTGTTTGAGTAAAAGTATCAGTTCTAGGAGGAAGTATACTTTCTGGAGTTTCTGGAGTTTTTGTAAATTAGAACCTTAGCCCGTTGTGCGTCATATAGTGACTCTCACAGCAACAGGGACAAGGCACTGAATATTTATGGAGAAGAAAATGCCCCCTAGTGGCTCTGCAATAAGCATTTGTTCATGAACTTTAGTCCTCATGGATGATCTCCTGCGTTTGCCTCTCGCCTAAATTTTACGTTTGAAAGAAAAACAAGTCAGTTAGCTCCAGTATTCCTGTTACTGTTTTACAGATCAAATTAATTTATTCATTTTTACGTTTAATATGTGCTGACTTAAATCTGTGCTCAGCTGAATCTATTAATATCAAGTGTGCGATTGCGTATTATGTTATCTAAAGCAAAAGATCGGCGAAGTTGCAGCATTTATTCAGCAATGGGAGCCAATATTTCAGATTCCACCAGCCACTGACACCACGAACTCCTCTATTTTCTAGTGTGTTGACAAAGATGCTAGATCACCTTATTAATCCAAGATTTATTGGTCCTGATTCCATTTGTACAAGCAATAATTTAAGATGACAAATTGGGTTAAAACACAGCTCTAAAAAGCTTGATGAAGCAGTCACTGACTTCGCCTGGAAGTAAGAAGAGGATGGGTAATCTCATTTTAAAGCTATCTGTATGGAAAATCAAATTATATTGATATATCTGATGCTCTTTTCCACTGCAAATCAGATCCAGAGTTAGTTCATTGTTTAATTGTCATGTAGTCAACCAACAAGTGGTAGTCTGTCAGAATCAATTAGTGGGCAGAAACTATAAGGAGTATTAATGAAGTGGGGTGAAGCTCAAATAATGGAATTTAAACTACGAAGTCTTGAGTATGCATTGGAAGGCTATCACTGTTCTGTGTGTGCTGAGGTCTGTATTAGATCATCATTTGTTATAACTTTAAGTCCCTTTTTTCACAACCACATTTCAGAATGTGTAGAAATTGTATTAAAGTTTATCTGGTTTAGGGAATAACTCACTTCAGTTGGCAGATGTTGGTAGAAAACTGATGTGTTGATGCTGATACTACATACAGTATTTACATTACATTCCAGCTTCCCTCCCTTGGTATACTCTTAACAGCTGCTAATTTGATACGTTCAGTTGTGCTGTCTATATCAACATGTGCACAATAAAAAAATTTGCTGTGGAATGTTTTTCTGTTTCATTAAAAAAAAGACATCACCCCATGAATATGAAGAATAAATTGTGCAAGGGAGAAAATACCTCGCCCCGGAAAGCGTTACATCAAATTTCTGTATAATCAGACGATAATTGCTTATTTTATGGACATTTAGCATTTTTAAGACCCGCCCCCCCGTTTTCAGTTTGGGTTGAGCTCCATCTGACCATTATAATAGAAAATATGTCAAAAAAATAATAAAAAAACCTTTGGCCTATATCTTGGCAGAACTTTGGCCTGCTTTCCTCAAAATGAAATGGCTTGTATTCTGGACCATGACCAACTCGTGTACCCATGTTACCGTGCAATATTGTAGACCCGAAGTTGCTAACATACAAATAAATGAACAAAAACACTCAGAACTAAAAACAATACTTCCCCTGGATCCTCTGGGGCAAGGTAATGAGTCACATTTCTTGATGGCAACCCCGGATTTAAGAAACTCTTCCAAGATATGTTTGTGTGTGTGTGTGTGTGTGTGTGTCTGTGTGTGTGTTTGGGGGAGAATATCAGATTTCTTCATCCTTATGGGGACCTTTTTGGGTCCGCACAAGGTACCTGAGCTATTTTAGGGTTAGGTGTTAAGGTTAGAGTGAGGTGAACCCCTTAAGCCCTGATCCTCTGGCTTTAAAATGACATGCCCAAAATGAAATGACTATATCTCTGCAACAAATTGGTCAATTTGAATAATCTTGGTATCATAGTAAGGGTAACACCTAGGTGATTGTTTTGTTATCGTGTAAAAATCAGTGTATATGTCACTGAGTCAGAGGAGTGCCTGTGCATTGGTCACGCTGACTGACCAACTCAGTGTTATGCTCTATGCAGCTCAGGGGCAGAATAACTCAATGAGTGAGTAATCTCACAGGGAGAGGTCAATGAGAAGTGGGTCACCAGAACTGAGCAAAACAAATCATTCAGTACACCAATAAATACTATTTGTAGGCATATTTCATTATAGGTCAATTTAACTCAGCATTTTTGGTTGTGCGTTTATATTTTTGATCAGTGTACATACAAATAAAATGAAGTTTGACCACTGGAGCAGATTTATTTTAAAAAAAGCAAATAAATAAAATTATAAATACAAAGGTAATGTAAAAAAAAAATGGTTAAAAAAGTAAAAAGAACAAAAACCCCAGCAATTATTTATACACATAAATTGCTACTCATGTCTAAGAGAAAACTCATCTGTACCAGGACTTGAACCCTGGTTGTTTAAGTCACTGTGCTTTACCCTGACCACTAATCTATATCAACTTGTTTATTCTTAGCAGTCAAATTGCCAATATAAAGAATGAGTTGAGAAAACATATCACTCACCCCGCTTGCACTGTTCTTTTCGCAGTATTCACATGGAATGGCACAAAGATTCTGTCAGAAAAGGACTTTGAAAAAGACTGTTGAATATTTAGCGGATAATTATACCGAGTATACAACAAACCAACCAGTTTTTAAACCAGCGTTTATATTGTCACGCTATTTAAGTACATGCGAATGGCCAATGGACTCAGTTTGACACACTGGGAATGTAAGGCTCTAGCTCAGGCTACACTTGTGCGACTAAGGTGGTTTAGAGCTCGTTGGAAACATCAGAACCCACAGAATCAAATGGCTACTGTCAAAGTCTTACTGACAGCATCAAAAGCCGATCACAGAGAGGAAAATACATTGCAAGCAAGCTGAATGCTGAGGATCTGAGATCTTTGAAGCAACGCCCGGCAAAAAAAAAAACATGCTTGGAGACTGGAAGATCTAGTTTCGTTATAACATGGACACATTGAGCTAACAATAGCACGCGCAGATTTACCCTCGAACAGTTTTTATTACAAAATATCAAAGGTAAGAAAACTTTTTTGCTCATCTCTGTAGACTGTAAAGTGTATGCCTGCTATTCTTTGAGTGTGGTGTCGGTTTAAAATTACAAGGCTTGTATCGTTGGATTTTGTGGACTTTCCTCTTTCATTTGAACCATTATTTGTATGCATAGCACCAATTCAGTAGAAATGCTAGTGACTCAGCGCTGATATGATTTTATCCTATGTTTAGCTCTATGCTTATTTACTTGCTTGGTGCTTGAATTGTGTTCGGTTGAGGTGAAAATGGTCAACATGAGCTTTTTGCCGAGTTTCTTCGCGTAAAGTGGATAAGCCTCATGACGATGTTGCGATTAGGAAACATGCTGTATTTATTATGCGTAACAACCGCCCCCGGTACCGGGGGTGTTCGGGTTTAAGGAGTAAAGGTGATGGATACTGTGACGAGTGCCAGCTGAAGTTTGTCAGCCCTGCCTGCCAGCATAGTTTCCCGCCACACTCACTCATTATTCAATTATTAGTTTGTTTCTCTCATTGGTTTAGTTCTCACCTCACTTTAGTATTTAGTTCCTGCTTTGTTCACTTTTCGTTTGTGGGTCAGACCATTTACTTCCCTTACTCTTTGCTAGTTCAGCTTTTTCCCTTTTGGGAGGCTAAATTCTCTCTTTTATGAGAGCTTGCATATTTTTGCATATCTAAATTTCTCTTTCTAAATTTAACTCTATTTCAGAGCTTGCGTATCTGCGTCTCTGTATAATCATTACCAAATTGGAATTGGCGGTTTTCTTCCTTTTGGAATTTGTTGGCTTTTCAACCTTGTATTTTCTATTGCTATTGTTTCTTGTGCTGGTGTGTTCATTGTTAACTTTGTACAATGACAAATAAACCAGTCCTTTTGCCTGCTACTTTGCGCTTGGGGTCTCCCTTTATTCCTATTCATAACAGATACAAGGTTTTTTTTTTGGAAATTAAGATAAAAAAGATGAAAGCTGCATAATGAAAGTATTTTAATTTAAGTATTTATTTTCCCAAAAAAAAAATTAAATTTATTCAGATTTTAACGATTTTATCATTTTTGTCGGGTCTGAAGTGAGTCTTACGTTTATTTTGGTCCGGAACAGCAATAGCACCACAAAGCCAGTAGCCTTACAATGTTGAAAGCATATGATCTCAGTAGCAGGATTCCTCTGGCTGCTATGTCAGTTCGCTAGCTGCAAGGAATGGCGAATTACAGGCGAATGTACACGGTTTCACTGCCGTTCTTAAACATGAAATTCACCCGCGGCCTCGGGTAGATTCAGCTCAGCTGTAATCTTGCTGATTCCGCCAGGCCGTACGCCATTTATACTGCAGCACACCAGAGTAGGGCCAGTTTTGGTCTGCCGGAGTTCAGCCATATACAAAATAAGATATATAAGATGTGGACAGTGACAGAGGTGGGCTTATGCTTCATTTTCACTACGTGGTACCGGCTCTACTTTACTCCACCCGCATTGGTAGCGGGTACTTTTCTGAGGGGTCGTTTTCCATTAGAGGGTAGTACTGCCTCAGTGTAGCTGGTTGTTTGCTTGTACAAACGACTTACCGTGTCGTTTTTAGGGGGAGGACAGGCTCTTCGTTAGCGGTCTGATAATGTCTCGTTAACTTGTTATCGATTCTCTCAGTGGGCTACAGTGTTGTCACATCACATTTTAGTACCTCCTCGTACCTGGTTGGCTTTTTTTGGAACCCCAGGAGAGCAGATACCAGAAAAGGTGGTACCAGGTACCAAGTACCAGGTACTTTTTCCTAATTTCCCAGCTCAGTGCACCTCTGCGATTCATCTAAAAAATCGCAGTGTGGCACACTGACTGAAGGCAGATGTGTTGTATGGCTACTATTATATGTAACTATTATGGTAAAAGAAAAGTATGGGCACTGGTGCACAAATAGATAAACTGTCCTTTTATTCCAAAGTTGTGAAGAATGCAATGGAAGTACAAACCCCAATTCCAATGAAGGTGGGACATTGTGTAAAACGTGAATAAACACAGAATGCAATGATTTGCAAATCCTTTTCGACCTGTATTCAATTGAGTATGCTACAAAGACAAGATATTTAATGTTCAAACTGATAAACTTTGTTTTTTTCAGAAATATTCACTCATTTTGAATTGGATGCCTGCAACTCGTTCCAAAAAAGCTGGGACAGTGGAAACAAAAGACTGGGAAAGTTGAGGAATGCTCAAAAAACACCTGTTTGGAACATTCCACAGGTGAATAGGTTAATTGAAAACAGGTGGGTGTCATGATTAAGTATAAAAGGAGCATCCCTGAAAGGTTCAGTCGTTCAAAAGCAAGGATAGTGCAAGGTTCACCACTTTGTGAACAACTGCGTGAGCAAATAGTCCAACAGTTTCAGAACGTTTCTCAAAGTGCAATTGCAAGGAATCTGGGGATTTCATCATCTACAGTCCATAATATCATCAAAAGATTCAAAGAATCTGGAGAAATCTCTGCACCGTGGCAAGGCCGGAAACCAACATTGAATGCCCGTGATCGTCAGTCCCTCAGGGGTCACTGCATTAAAAACCAACATCATTCTGTAAAGGATATTACCATGTGGGCTCAGGAACACTTCGGAAAACCATTGTCAGTTAACACCGTTCGTCGCTACATCTACAAGTGCAAGTTAAAACTCTACCATGCAAAGCGAAAGCCATATATCAACAACATCCAGAAATGCCGCCGGCTTCTCTGGGCCCGAGCTCATCTGAGATTGACTGACGCAAAGTGGAAAAGTGTGCTGTGGTCTGACGAGTCCACATTTCAAATTGTTTTTGGAAATCATGGACGTCGTGCCCTCAGGGCTAAAGAGGAAAAGGACCATCCAGATTGTTATCAGCGCAAAGTTCAAAAGCCAGCATCTGTGATGGTATGGAGATGTGTTAGTGCCCATGGCATGGGTAACTTGCACATCTGTGAAGGCACCATTAATGCTGAAAGATACATACAGGTTTTGGAGCAACATATGCTGCCATCCAAGCGAGGTCTTTTTCAGGGATGTCCCTGCTTATTTCAGCAAGGCAATGCAAAGCCACATTCTGCATGTGTTACAACAGCGTGGCTTCGTAGTAAAAAAAGTGCGGGAAATAGACTGGCCTGCCAGCAGTCCAGACCTGCCTCCCATTGAAAATATGCTGCGCATTATGAAGTGCAAAATACGACAATGGAGACCCCGGACTGTTGAGCAACTGAAGTCCTACACCAAGCAAGAATGGGAGAGTATCCACCTACCCTGTCCCAGCTTTTTTGGAAGGTGTTGCAGGCATCAAATTCAAAATGAATGAATATTAAAAAAAAAAAATACAACAAAGTTTATCCGTTTGAACATTAAATATCTTGTCTGTATAGTGTACTCAATTGAATACCAGTCAAAAGTTTGGACATACCCACATTTTTCTTACAATATATGTTAAATAAAGAAATAAGCAGCCTTTATTCTGCAAAAAAAAAAAAAAAAAGATCTAATTCTAAAATCCATTAATAGTCAGTCATATTACTGTAATGAATTTGCAGCTGGATGGCTGTCTAACTTCCCAAAGACATGCTGCAATTGAGGTGTGCTTTCCATCAAACTTTTCGTCCAATAAGTCCCAAAATCGCTTGACTTTAATTCGGCTGTTAGAAAATAGAAGGAGCTTATTTGTCTGTTTACTTTGCAAAATATGGCTTCTTTGAGAATTCCAAAATTTTGGGCACTGTTCAAACAAGTAAATTATTCTCTTTTCACTTCTGACTGTTTACCTTTTACAAGATTCCATTTGGATTATATAGAGAAGTTAAACAGCTCAAATTTCTCTCAGAACAGAGTGCTGTGACATTAGCAAAGTGTAGTACTGTTGGTCGAAAAGAATTTGCAAATCATTGTATTCTGTTTTTATTCCCCTTTTACGCAACGTCCCAACAACATTGGAACTGCGGTTTGTACATAGGCAGCCCAGGAGAGCAGGAGTGCATGAAGCTGCATAATAACCAAGTAAACTGCGAAACGAACGGGCCCACAATGAGGCAGGGACAATTTTATTGGCCCACACAAAACCAGGCATTGTATTGGTTGGCGATTTTTGATAGGAATGCCCATTCATCCATCCATTTTCCACCGCTTATAAGGGGCCGGGGCGCGGGGGTAACAGGCTGAGCAGAGGCCCAGGCGCCCCCCTCCCCAGCCACTTCCTCCAACTCTACCTGGGGGACCCCAAGCCGTTCCCAGGCCAGCCGGGAGATATAGGGCCCTATCTTACGCCAGAGTCCCTAAACCCGTTATTTGGGGATTTAGCATTGTGTAAGAGGCGTTTGCCCGCAAAAGTTGCTATCTTGCACACCTGCCTATATCCCTAAAACACCTGCGCTACCCGTAATATTATGCATAGGCGTGGTTTGGGCGTTACGCCAGTTAAACGAATCAGTGTGCCAGGTGCCATTTCCTTTAGGAGCAGGCTGCGCTATCCCAAATCCTCAAACCGAAACCCGTGATGGAAAGAGGAAGGTCGCCACGTTTCTCCGAAGACGAAGTTAAATTGCTCGTGCATGAGGTCAAATCCAGACAGGGGAGGAACTGTTTTTGTTAAGTTAATCATGAATTGTATTATTATTATTATTATTATTATTATTATTATTTGACATTGACATATTGTTCAATGTTTGGTATGTAATAAAAAAAAAAAAAAACATCAAGCCTAACCTTTTGTGATGGAAACTTCAAAAAAAAAAAAAAAAAAAAGAAAAAAATGCGTTTCGCCATGCACTTCCAACTCCCTCTCCCGTCTGAAATGAAGCATAGAACAAAATCCTATTTTAGAAAAATAAAATTAGGTCTATGCATTGGCACTCAGCAACGTAACTTTTTTTCCATCGAGAGCGGCATTTCAGAACTCTTCAGCAAATGAAGGTAATTCTGGTGACAAGTACGTGGTTTCGTTCGTTTACATTTTCCAATCGGACAGCTGTCTATTTTTTGACAGCAAGTTGCGTGACCGTGCTGCAAAAACAGGTGTGCGTTCTTGTCGCCGAAATCACCTTCATTCGCAAGAGTTCTGAAATACCTCTCTCGCTGGAAAAAAATTACCGTTGCTGAGTGCCAGTGCATAGCGCTGTTGTAAAAGCCCAAATGGGTAGCGGGTGGTTCGAGGACCCGCTATATGCTTTCCCTAACGTGTGTGGTCAAGATAGCAATTGTAGGGAAAGCTCATAAACACGCCCACGGGCACACCTCCAGGCGCTAATAAGGGAGTTGGCATAATGCATAGCGGGTAGTGTGACCGCAAGATACCGTTTAGGGATAGTGGAAGCTGCTAAATGCGTAATTCACGGGTAGCGGGTAGTGGCAACGGGTAGGGCGGTGTGAAAGATAGAGCCCATAATCCCTCCAGCGTGTCCTGGGCCTGCCTCGGGACTTCCTCCCGGTTGGACATGCCTGGAAAACCTTTAAAGGGAGGCGTCCAGGAGGCATCCGGACTAGGCGCTTGAACCACCTCAACTGACTCCTCTCGACGCAAAGGAGCAGCGGTTCTACTCTGAGCCTCTCCCAGATGACTGAGCTCCTCACCCTAACCCTAAGGGTGAACCCGCATTGCTCCTTCTGAATCCAAAGTTTGACAATTGGGCAGAGTCTCCTTTCCAGCACTCTGGCATAGATGTTTCCTAGGAGGCTGAGCAGTGTGATTCCCCCATAATTGGAGCACACCCTCCGGTCCCCTTTTCTAAAGGGATATTTCAACATTTTGGCAAATTGGCCTATTACCAGAATCCCTATGGTTATATGAGTATAGGTACATTACCTTTAGTTATCCGTGCCTGTTGTTTTGAGATTCGGTGGGAAAAGACGCGAGCTGCTCAGCGAACATAACGAAAGTGAACGGTACGGGTCCCTCCCTCCTTCAAAACTCCCTTCAAAACTCATCAAATTCGCAATCCAGCAACTCCAAAATGCTCTTGTGGACAACTTGTAATCTGCACATTCACCACGCTATAAAATAATACTGTATAATTACGAGACAGAGCAATTTTCAAGGCAAATGCATAACCGGAACTACATTCCAGACATACCGGCTGGGCGGAGTGATTTCAAAAGCGTATGTTTACTGCAGCTACTCGCAACGTCTGAGGTGCGCACTGCGCCCTGTGTTAATCCACCCAGCGAGTTACTCAAGAAAGTGGTTCCAAGTATTTGCTTCATGTGTCGTAATCTTTCATAATTATACATTATTTCATAGTGTGGTGAATGTGCAGATCACAAGTTGTCCACAAGAGCGTTTTGGAGTTGCTGGATTGCGTATTTGATGAGTTTTGAAGGGACTTTTGAAGGAGGGATGGACCTGTAATGTTCACTTTCATTATATTCCCTGAGCAGCTCGCGTCTCCCCCCCTCCCCACCCCCGAATCTCAAAACAACGGGCACCGATAACTAAAGGTAATGTACCTACTCATATAACTATAGGGATTATGGCAATAGAGTAATTTGCCAAAATGTTCAAATATCCCTTTAAAAATGGGAACCACCCCCCAGTTTGCCAGTCCACAGGTGCTGTACCAGACATCCACGCAACGTTGACCAGGCATGTCAACGATGACAGTCCAACAACATCCAGGGCCTTTAGACTTCCACCAGGGAAATAGGCAATGACTTGACCGAGTCCTTCGTCCCTGCCTCCTCAATGGAGGGCGTGTCTGCCGGATTCAGGAGTCCCTCAAAGTGCTCCTTTCACTGCCAGACAATATCCTCAGTCGAGGTCAGCAGTTCCCCACCCCTGTTGTAAACAGTCTGGGCAAAGCCCTGCCTCCCCTTCCTGAGTCATCTGACGGTTTGCCAGAACCTCTTTGAAGCCACTCGAAAGTCCTTCTCCATGGCTTCCCCAAACTCTTCCCAAACCCAAGTTTTTGCTTCAGCAACTACTGCGGCTGCAGTCCCTGTAACCTGCCGGTACCGGTCTGCCGAGTCCTCTGGGCTAACCAAGCCTGAAAGGCCACCTTCTTCGGCTTGACGGCCTCCCTCACCGCTGGGGTCCACCACCGGGTCCTTGGGATGCTGCCACAACCAGCTTGGACAACCTTCAGGCCACAGCTCGCGGCAGCCGCTTTCACAATGGAGACTTTGAACAGGGTCCACTCAGACTCCATGTCCCCAGCCTCCCTCGGGATACGGGAAAAGCTCTTCTGGAGGTGTGAGTTGAAAATCGTCCAGACAGGTACCTCTACCAAACGTTCCCAGTCGACCCTCACACAGGTATAGGCTTCCCAGGTCTGTCTGACAGTCTTCCTCGGCATCTGATCCAACTCACCACCAGGTGGTGATTAGTTTACAGCTCTGCCCCTCTCTTCACCTGAGTGTGCAAAACATACACCTGCAGATCTGATGACACAATTACAAAATCGATCATCAACCTTTGGCTAAGGGTGTTCTCGTACTAAGTGCACTTATGAACACCCTTATGCTCCAACATGGTGTTTGTTATGGATAATCTAAGACTAGCACAGAAATCCAATAACATTGCACCACTCGGGTTTAGATTAGGGAGGCCGTTCCTCCCAATCACTCCCCTCTAAGTGTCTCTGTTGTTGCTCATGTGAGCGTTGAAATCTCCCAGCAGAACTATGGAATCCCCAGTAGGAGCCTTTTCCAGGACCCCCCCCCCCCCAGGGACGCCAAGAAGGCTTGATACTCTGAACTGCGGTTTGGTGTGTAAGCACAAACAACACTCAGTGCATTCCCCTCCGCAACCCACAAGCGAAGTGCAGAGACCCTCTCGTTCACTGGAATGGACTTTAACATTACGACACTCAGCCGAGGGGACACAAGTATCCCCACGCCTGCTCACGGCCTCTCACCTTAGGCGACTCCAGAAAAGGAGAGAGTCCAACCCCTATCAAGCAGCTTGGTTCCGGAGCCAGAGATGTGCATAGAGGTGAGTCCGACTATATCTACTCGGTACCGCTCAACCTCGCGCTCAAGCTCCGGCTCCTTCCCCACCAGTGTGGTGACGTTCCATGTCCCAAGAGCCAGAATCAATGACCGAGGCCCAGAGTGCAAGGGCCTCCGCCCCTGTCTGCAATCCATTGTATAAAGCACCTGACACCCACTCCTCTCCTCGTGGGTGGTGGGCCTGTTGGAGGCAGCTCCCCACAGCCTCTTTGGGCTGAGCCCGGCCGGTGTCGCAGAAATAACCCGGCCACCAGGCGCTTGCCTGCAAGCTCCCCTCCCAGGCTTGGCTCCAGGAGGGGGCCGCGGTGTGACAGGAATGTGTCACAAAAAAAATTCAAGCGCAAGCACAAATGCGCCACGTACACAGAGCCAGTTTGAGCGTGAGGAAAAAAGGCTGACATTTGTGGGCAAGAAATTTGTCTGAGCAACAGCAGATTGTGCGCAGGAAATCTGTCCAAATAGCGACAGATCTGAGTGTATGCACACAGTTTGAGCAGAAGCAGCGTAAATCCAAGTGCAAACAGGGACTACTTGACTGCGAGAGCAGAATTTTGGGGGAAAACTTTACAAAATTTATGCATGAAATCTCTGCTCTGTGTATCGCCCGCTGCATCACCTATAAGGTCCATCTAGTGAAGTTCATCGGCATTAAATAAGCAATATTCCTAAGTAATGGCAACCCGCTGAGGGAGAGTGCTTTTAGTAGTTCTTGTCTTCTGACGCAGTAGATGGGGGTAAAACATTTTGAATCTGGATGAAACTTGTATATATCAATCACCTTTAAGGCTAGAGTTGGCATTCAGACTTTATAGTTAAAGTCAGGGAAAGGGGTTGAGGAATGAAAGTAAGTCTGTTTGTTGTCCCTACAAATTATGAAAACACAACGTGTGTATGCGTGCATGTGAGCATGCGTGTGTGTGTTTTAATGAAGGTTGACAGAATAACGATGTATTACCACCACCTACTGGGTATATTATATTTCCTGTTCTATTTCCTGCCATACCTACTAAAATGACAATAAAAAACCACTCTGCAGTCTTTATAATGCATCTACCTGCAAGATATCTCATTTCCACCACAGCAGGGCTCCAGTCTGCGACCAGAATGGCCGCATTTGCGACCAAGATTTACGTTTTGCGACTTACATTCTCACATTGGTCGCGCAGTGCGTGACCAACACTTCATGTACTGTGCACCAATTCTGGGCAGCGATTCACTCCCTAATTATCAGCCGCCGGCCACAAATTTTTTTCTGCAGGTCGGTTAGTACCATTACGTACATCAGCCAATCACAGCTCAGCTGTACTCATGCATCGATGAGAATGGCAAAGCATTCGACCTTGTCACTATCAGCTGAGTTGTCCGCGCGGCAAAATTGTAAAACCTTGTCTGACAATAACGATGTAAATGCTCCACAATATGCAAAATTACAAGTACACTAGCTGGTCTGCTGCAAAAGTCCAATAGTCTACGTATTAGGCCTTGGCTTCGGTGACTAATACTGCAGATCGGAGAGCAAATTTCATGATATCAGAAAGTGTTTTCATTACCGGTTTTTTATTTCGATATTTACATTTTGCGCATTTCTAAGGGTAATGGAAATGCACCTGGAGAGTGAGAACGATGTCCGACGTTATTAGCCCAAAAACACAATCTGCTTCGTGACCGTAGACTGTTCGTGACACAGTTTTGAGTCTTGTTATTAGCTCCCGCCACTCGCGGTGCGGGAGCTATGGTATTGGGCCGTGCGTGCGTGCGTTCGTCAACACATTTCGCTTTATCTCATCAACGATTTCAGTTACAGGCTCCAAATTTTTACTGGACATGCATCTCATAAAGTCCTACAAATGACATGGCTAAAGGTGACCTTGGCCTATTTTTTCAAGGTCACTGGCCTAAAAATATCACCAAAAACTTTGACATTTTGCTGTATCTCATCAACTATTTCAGTTACAGGCTCCTAATTCTACTGGACATGCATCTCATAAAGGCCTACAAATGATGTACCTAAAGGTGACCTTGGCCTATTTTTTCAAGGTCACTGGCCTAAAAATATCACCAAAAACTTCCACATTTTGCTGTATCTCATCAACTATTTCAGTTACAGGCTCCTAATTTTTACTGGACATGCATCTCAAGAAGGCCTACAAATGATGTACCTAAAAGGTGACCTTGGCCTATTTTTTCAAGGTCACTGGCCTAAAAATATCACCAAAAACTTCTACATTTTACTGTATCTCATCAACTATTTCAGTTACAGGCTCCTAATTTTTACTGGACATGCATCTCAAGAAGCCCTACAAATGACGTGCCTAAAGGTGACCTTGGCCTATTTTTTCAAGGTCACTGGCCTAAAAATATCACCAAAAACTTCCACATTTTGCTGTATCTCATCAACTATTTCAGTTACAGGCTCCTAATTTTTACTGGACATGCATCTCAAGAAGCCCTACAAATAACGTGCCTAAAGGTGACCTTGGCCTATTTTTTCAAGGTCACTGGCCTAAAAATATCACCAAAAACTTCAACATTTTGCTTTATCTCATCAACTATTTCAGTTACAGGCTCCTAATTTTTAATGGACATGCATCTCATAAAGCCTTACAAATGACGTGCCTAAAGGTGACCTTGGCCTATTTTTTCAAGGTCACTGGCCTAAAAATATTGCCAAAAACTTCCACATTTTGCTTTATCTCATCAACTATTTCAGTTACAGGCTCCTAATTTTTACTGGACATGCATCTCATAAAGCCCTACAAATGACGTGCCTAAAGGTGACCTTGGCCTATTTTTTCAAGGTCACTGGCTGTATCTTATCAACTATTTCAGTTACAGGCTCCTAATTCTTACTGGACATGCATCTCATAAAGGCCTACAAATGACGTGCCTAAAGGCGACCTTGGCCTATATTTCAAGGTCACTGGCCTAAAAATATCACCAAAAATTTCGACATTTTGCTTTAGCTGATCAACTATTTCAGTTACAGGCTCCTAATTTTTTTTGGACATGCATTTCATAAAGTTCTACAAATGATGTGCCTAAAGGTGACCTTGGCCTATTTTTTCAAGGTCACTGGCCTAAAAATATCACCAAAAACTTCCACATTTTGCTGTATCTCATCAACTATTTCAGTTACAGGCTCCTAATTTTTCCTGGACATGCATCTCATTAAGGCCTACAAATGACATGCCTAAAGGTGACCTTGGCCTATTTTTTCAAGGTCACTGGCCTAAAAATATCACCAAAAACTTCCACATTTTGCTTTATCTCATCAACTATTTCAGTTACAGGCTCCTAATTCTACTGGACATGCATAGCATAAAGGCCTACAAATGATGTGCCTAAAGATGACCTTGGCCTATATTTCAAGGTCACTGGCCTAAAAATATCATCAAAAATTTCCACAATTTGCTTTATCTGATCAACTATTTCAGTTACAGGCTCCTAATTTTTTTTGGACATGCATTTCATAAAGTCTTACAAATGACGTGCCTAAAGGTGACCTTGGCCTATTTTTTCAAGGTCACTGGCCTAAAAATATCACCAAAAATTTCGACATTTTGCTTTATCTTATCAATATTTTCAGTTACAGGCTCCTAATTAGCTCCTGCCGCCCCAGTGGCACGGGAGCTATGGTATCGGGCTCCATCTGTGCGTGCGTCCGTCTATGCGTGCGTCCGTCAACAAAAACTTTGACATTTTGTTTATCATAACGGCGGGAGCTTCTGGGGCCGCCAGTGCCCTATATTTGATACCAGCTATGGGTGCTTGCGTCCAGTGGCGAATGGTTTTATTTAGCGTTTCAATATCAATTGCTAAACTTCTATCCTGATGGATTAGGTTGGATGCGCATTTCCACTCTGATCTGAAGTTCCGCATGAACTATTCATGCAGTATGTATGAAATCGGTGACTGGTTGGTCCGAGTGCAAGATTATTTATTTTCATTGGAGTACGATAAAGATGAGAAAAGGTGCAGTTCTTATAAATTTATAGTCCATTTTCTTTGGGGTTCTGATCATTGGCCAGCTGTCAGAGGAATAGTATTTTCTGGATTGCAGCAAATGTTCAAAACTGATTCAAAAACTAACTGGTGATGCCTGCCCAATGTACTCCAGCGACGACCATAGGCTTATCAGCACAATACCTCAAATATGAGTCTGTGTCATGAACAGTGTACGGTCATGAAGCAGACTGGTTTTTTGGGGCTAATAACGTCGGACATCGTCCTCACTCTCGGTGTGCGTTTCCACTACCCTTCGAAATGTGCAAAATCTAAATAGCGAAATAAAAAAACTGGTAAATAATAATTATTATTATTATAATAAGCCGTCCTACTACATTATTACCGGTGAAAGAATTTCTTGAAAGTTTGTGCAAACGAACTTGGCATACTGCACCTACTTTTTACCAAATATTTAGGGTGGATCACTTTGGGAACTATATTAATTTTAATGTTAAACTTTCAATTTGTGATGAAAAAATGTAGCCAAATTATGCTTTTTACGGCTTCAATTCCTCCTGGGTCTCATATTTTCAAAGCAATTAAGCCATGTTTGGTGTCAAATTGTTCCTTGGGATGGCAGCAATAATAAAAGTTATAAATTTTAGAACTAGCACTGTGATAATTGGGAGTTATTCATTGATTTATCCCCATATGTTGGTTTTAGGGGGGTGCTCATCTAAATTTGGCCATAATTTTTCTATGAATGATTCAGTTTATGTACAGGGGAGGGTTTGATGAAAAGTTGTCCCTTGGGGAAATGGAGACTTGTGCATACATTTAGACTTGTATGATAATTCTCCAAAATGATAACTGCATTTATACATTTTTCAAACATTCTTGTGAACATCAATATCTACTTTTCAGTTCACAAAGTGCTTTCTGATAATGTTTCGTAAATAAATGCAGCAACAACTGATAGTCTGTTCAGCTGTCTTTATTTGGGCTTGTAAATATTCAGAAAAGTATCATGGTACTTTGCATGACCACAGTTTTGGCCTGCGCGCCTAAATTTTGGCCTGCGCGCCCAACTTTTTCAGGTTGGGAGCACATGCGCTCCTAGGTCCAAAAGTTAGTCTGGAGGGTTGCACAGTCTTGCGCCAAAATTCCCTGTAGGCTATATCATCTTGCTTCAAAACATTTATATCTAAAATCTCCCTATGGACCACCATCCTGATCCTTTCTGGTTTCATTTCAGTTTCACTAGCACAATTTACTATTATTGAAAGCTCAAAACTCCCTTCTGTCCATAATAGTATTTTCTTCTGTCAAATCTGCTTTGTTCCTGTACTTTCCTCATTGCCCACTTTTCTACTCTCCCTTTCTTAAGCCGCTTTCACACTGGACGCGAAACAAATTTTTCGCATGACAGATTACATTCAAAGTCAATGCAAAGACGCGAATACGCGCGTGCATTGACTTTGAATGTAATCTGTCGTGCGAAAAATTCGTTTCGCGTCAGGTTTGTTTGTTTGTTTTATTTAGATCCCCAATTAGCTTTTGCAAGCAGCAGCTATTCTTCCTGGGGTCTATAATTATTCATAGTGACACAATACAACATCATAACACAGATAGACATGAGAAATGTGCGCACATGTGCGTACATGACACAACATACACTACATCATATAACGACAGCACACAGACGTTACATAATAATCATATATCATGCAAAACAAGATAACCAGAAAAATACAGACAAAACATAAGACAAACACTGCAATTATAGCTAACTGAAAAAAGAAAAGACGCAATATATTTTAACACAAATTTTACACCGATAAACAATAAATAATAAATAAGGACTCACAAATCAACAATGCCCAGCTGCTCATCCATGCCGACCCGCACCCACCCCAACAGCAAGGACCCCGGCAGCATCAGCCTTAATACCTGGGCCCTCCTGTGAAGCAAGTTCAAGCCACCAAGCATGAGCAGCCAGGCAGTGCACAGACAAAACATCTACCATTCCTTAACTTTGATATCATAAAGAACATCAATGACCAAAATTCATATTTAGAAGATAGATTTTTAGTTGTTTTTTCAAACTGCTCAGATTTAATTGAGTAAGAGAATAGGAAAGCAGATTCCACTGTTGCATTGCTCTATATGTCACTGTACGTTGAGTCAAGGTCTTGGATTTTGGTAGGGTAAAACAGCCTTCAACAGCATGTCTAGTTGAATAATTGTGTGCCTCAGAACTGAAAGACAATTTATCATAAATAGTGACAGGAAATTTTGAAGTAATGACATTCTTGATAAAAATTATTAATAAATACAATAATCTATTTTTCACATCTAACCAACGTAACAATTCATGCATTTTGGATACATTGGTTCTCCATCCACAGGATAGGGCAACTCGTGCTGCTTTATTCTGGACCAGCTGCAATTTCATAATGTTGCTCTTTGATGTAGTGGACCATATTATAGGGCAATAGTCCAACTTAGATAGGACCAAGGCTTCAATCACTTGTTTAAGAAGTTGGTGGGTTAGATATTTTGCGCATCTTTTGCTAAGGCATTTCCCATTTTTGTCACCACCATTTGTATATGTTTGTTCCATGATAACTTGTTGTCAATGATGACTCCCAGCAATTTAACTTCCTCTACTCGATTAATCACTGTCTTATCTAAAATGAGATTAAGCTTTGGCTTAGACCACAATGAGTGATCTGTACCAACAACTATACAATTAGTTTTAGTCACATTTGAAATGAGCTTATTATTATTTATCCAGTCTACCACCATAGTCATCTCTTTGGTTAGATTAATATTTAATTCTTCAATTGTTGCTGCAGCCAGATAAACTGTTGAGTCATCAGCATACATTGAGATACAAGCTTTCTCTAGTACTAATGGAAGGTCATTTGTGAAAATGGAGTATAGGAGCGGCCCCAGGCAACTGCCCTGAGGCACCCCGTGCTTCACATCTAGAATGTTTGAACAGCTTCCATTAAAGTAAACTAGTTGTTTCCTCTCACTTAAATAGCTGTTGATCCAGGATAAAGCAGACTGCGTAAAACCATAATAGTTTATTTTTACCAATAATAGGTCATGGTTAAGATATCAAAAGCTGCAGAAAAATCTAATAATACTGCGCCTACAATATTTTTATGTTCCAATTCCCGTAACCAGTCGTCGACCATCTGTGTTAGAGCAGTAGCCGTAGAATGTTTGGCTGTATATGCATGCTGAAAATTTGTCATTAGATTATTATTGGCAAAAGTAAGACTGAATTTGTTAAGTACACAATTTTTTCCATTATTTTGCTTAAAATTGGCAATAGACTAATAGGTCGACTGTTGGTTTCAGAAAAAGGTAATCTATTATTTTTGAGTATGGGCACAACTTTAGCTATCTTCCATGTTTGTGGACATTTATTTTCCTTGAAACATTGATTAATAATATGTGCGACCATAGGAGCGATCAATGTAATGATGGGTTTGTGGACTCTACCATCAATATCATCAACCCTTTATCCTTGCAAGTCATCAACATTAGTTCAATTTTAGCAACACTAACCTGACTGAATTCAAAACTACACTTCTTGCCTTCCATAATCTGAGATATTAATCGACAAGATAGATCTGTTTTCTTAGATTGTAGACTTGTACTACTTTCCAATTTGTCAATTTTAGTCATGAAATAGCTGTTCAAATAATTTGCTATATCTACTGGCTTTGTGAGGAAACCACCTTCCGTGCCCAAATAGGATGGAGTAGATTTAGAATTCCTTTTAATAAGTTGTTCAATGTGTTCCATAATTGTTTGCTATCATGTTTAATTTGGCTTAATTTATCTTCATAATACAATTTCTTTTTCTTTTTGTTCAATTTAGAGACAAAATTTCTTAACTTACGGTAAACTTGCCAATCAGATGTAAGACCAGAAGATATTGCCGAGCGTTTTGCTTGATCCCTTACTTTCATGTGTTCTTTTAATTCCACATCCAGCCATGGGGTGTTGGCATTCCTAACCGTAAACTTTCTAGTAGGGGCACGATGGTCTATAACAGCCAGAAGTATTCTATTGAAAGCCTGAAGTGCTTCCTCTGGATCTTGCATTAGGAACACCTCAGACCAATCAGCATTCTTTATATCTCTTTCATAATTGTCTTGATTAAAATGGTTGAATGATCTTTTCTGTATTATTTTCACGCCAGGCTTGGGGACCTTTGTTTTCCTAACTATAGCTACAAGGTTATGGTCACTGCAACCCATAGGGACAGATATGGCTGTAGAACAAAGCTCAGGTGTGAAAGCAGCTTTAGCAGCCTCCACATATGACATTTAATTCAGGGTTCACACAGCCTTGAATTTCACATGTGATACTGGATAACTGCTTGAATTTGAAAAAGCATCTAAAAGTCCTTGAATAGTGTCGGAAAATTTAGAATATGTACTTGAAAATAATAAAAAATATACTTGAAATTTTTATTTTGGGCTTAAACTTACAAAATTGAGAAACTTTTAGTATTTTAAAATGATATTTTGTTTCGTACCGATTGATATACGAACCCAATATGATAGGAAGCTTATTAGCGAGCTCACGGTTCTGAGTGTGCATGTCAGAAGAGTTTGTTTCTACTTCTGTGTCAGAACACAACATGAACACAAGCACGCGCTGGTGTATATACCACAGCAGCAACTCAGTCTGGAAAAGAGGTAAACTGCTGCAATACTTGCGTGACTGGGGCTTGCCTGTTACTGGCAAGGTAAAGGAGCTTAGAGCTCTTGTGTATGGGGCACAAGTGTTCAATGTGGCACTGAAAATCACAGCAAAACAGGCTAACCCAGGATTTACACCAGATGCGCGTTTGGTCCGCCTCTGCCCTGCTGCATGTTTGCTGCGTCAGTTGCCGTCTGTCAACTCCCACTGGCTCCAGCTGGATTTATGGTTCTGCGTCGACTCCGCGCTAAGGGCACGCCGTCGCCTCAACGCCATCGTGGACCTCTTGAAGTTCTGTGTTGAGGTCGTTTGTGTTGTGCTGTGCCGCAAAGCAATTCACCGACAAACCACTAGGTGGCGTCAGGTTTCCGAAGGACGTGTCGTGAAATCATGTGAGACTCGAGTAGAGTGGACCAATCAGTGCCCTTGCGGTCCGCGTCGCTTTGACGTGCAGTTAGACCTCGAATATACTTGCTGCTCACGACGGCGTGCGCCACGCATCATGGTTGCCACGCGTATTCGTTACGCTCGGAGTAAAGGTCGCTCATCTCGACGCGAGGTAAACGTGCGCGTCGCGAGATGCAGTATTGACATGACCGCTAGAGGCGCTTCGTGCGAACGAATACATTGTGACAGTGTATGCGATATCCGGGCAATACCGCCCGCCGTTTTCGCGATTTCAGGGTCCGATATGCTGCTGTCTGCCTCTAGTGGAGACCTCCAATACTATGCGTTTTGGACGCGTTGTGCTGCAGCAAGTGTGTGCACTCACGAAGCGCACTGTGTACGCGTCCGTTCGGTCACGCAGCAAGTATATTTCTAGCTTTAAGCTGGATTTATGCTTCTGTGTCGAACCGACGCCGTCGCTATGCAGAGCCTCTGCAGCGATGTGAACCCCCACCACAGAGCCTCTGCGTCGCCTGCCGCGCACCTCGAAAACTTTCTAACTGCACGTCAAAGCGACGCAGACCGCAAGGGCACTGATTAGTCCGACCCGAGCCTAGTGACGTGTATGATTCAACGTCATTCAAGAAAATGACAAAGGTGGCTAGTAGCAACCTAGCGCACAGAAAGCTGACGAACCTAGCTTGATAATTACTACAGTCGACTGGCTATCGCTAATTATGTCGTTTTTTATTTTTATCCGCGGCTATGTGTCGCCTTATGAAGGCGATGCGGTTGCTTATAAAGCTACAGTGCAACCGATAAATGGCCAGTGAAAACAGTTCTCCCGTGAACTGGCTCGATTTGTTTACACTTGCTTAAGCAGAAAGTAGCAGCCGTGAAATATGTCTAGGGACATTCCAAACGACCGTTAATTGAAAACCCTGCTCCCTGCTGCCCTTCAGAGTTTTCACTACGAAGGGAAGTGATTTCGCAGGGTGTAGGATGTAGGGATTATTACCCTACTGAATGAAATACAGCCCATAAATTAACGTAAACACTCTACCAACGAGCCTCACGTGATTCCACGACAGGTCTTTCGGAAACCTGACGCCACCGAGCGGTTTGAAGGTGAATTGCTTCACGGCACAGCACGACGCAAATGACCTCAACGCAGAAGTTCGAAAGGTCCACGACGGCGTCGAGGCGACGGCGTGCCCTTTGCGTGGAGTCGACGCAGAAGCATAAATCCAGCTTTAGAAAATTTTCGAGGTGCACGGCAGGCGACGCAGAGGCTCTGCGGTGGGAGTTCACGTCGCCACAGAGGCTCTGCGTAGCGACGGCGTTGGTTCGACGCTGAATTATAAATCCAGCTTCCGTCTTTGCTGCGTTTTTACTATGTACAGGGGCTGGACAGCTAGAGTAGCGAGACCAATGAGCGAGCCTGATGAGATCACGTGGTAATTACAAAATCATGCGCAATTGACCGAGATAAATGATACATGTTGTATGAAGTGCAACTACAAGCAGACAACAGCCTTTGTTCTTTCCCGAAAGGGTTGAGGAACGGTTGACTTGCTTTGATTTATTTTTCGAGATTTTGTGCTTTTACCATGGATAAATAGCCTTTTGTTAAATATTCTTAATCTCCTGTTAGTGTTGGGTTTGTCATTCGTTTGGAAAGTGTTCTGTTGATAAAGTTTAGCCTACATATATTTTCTTACTTGGGTTCCTGTCCTAGCCCACAATACGAGCTGGCGCCAACACGGATTTTGAAAATTAACCATATTTTTCAATGTTGTGTCTGGGTACTGATCAATCTGCTATGTTGAAGTGTTGTGTTTGTGCTGCGCCATCCGGCAAAAATAGAAGTCTTGTGTATTTGCTGCGCATGGCTGTGGTTTGCCGGAGCTGGGACGGATGGAAATGCAACGTAGCGGGTCTGGTGTAAACACACTCATTGACTGAAGTGAATCCTATCAGCTGTGCTGCCGCAGTGGAGTGCAGACGGACCAAACACGCATCTGGTGTAAATTGGGGGTAACAGTCATCTACCGCGATGTCATCTAAGCGCTGTCATTTGCAAAAAATGGAACGTCGTTCATGCAAAGATTTTGGCCTGAAACATGGCTAAAACCATAGAACGGAAAGATGACGATCGAGTTTGCGAGACCGACAAAGATATGAAAACCCGTTTCAAATGGGCCTGGATGGAACAAGAGGTTGTAAGTGAATGTTACAGTGTCATCATTAGGCAAGTTTTTACGGAAGGTCGAGGTTCCAGAAAAAGCCCTGTGCTCAGACCTGATAAATTATGCCTCTCGTGGAGCGAAAACATTGGAGGAGCACTGCCAAATGAAGAAGCATGTGGACGGGGTCCTGGGAGCTAGTGTGGCTAACAAAGAGCCGTCCACATTTTGATTAACATTACACCTGATGTTGAAGAAACTTGGAGTCCAAAAGCTTCAGACGACAACACAACCCCCTCTTGTCAGTCAATGACAGGGTATGTGTCCCCCAATCCTTAAATTGAAGAATTGTTTGGATCAGTCTTAAGATATAGAGGATCGTACACGTGAGGGTGTGTCATATTAAAGTTAGGAAACAAGTTGAGTAGATTTTTCATTTGTTGTGAGCTTTAGCGAGCATAACTGAATTGCGTAAATTAATAGAAAACAAATGTAATTCCCATTAGCGCCTTAATGCTGATTCCCATTATGTTTAGACTGAGTTAACTCCATTACTGTGATACTCTGTCAGTTCCTGAGTCTTGGACAATCGCGTTTGCACTAGCCATGGTTTTTAAATTCGCAGTCTACTGACTTGCTTGCCAACGTTACCCTGTTAACTAACAAACAAATGGGAAAGACTTCCACCTGTCCCCCCCTACCCCATTTTTTAAGCCCACGGGGTCCAGTATACATTTTAAAAGGGCTTATCTATCCCTTCTTTGCTTCGTAACCATAATATTAACTGCAATAACTTTTTCGGGGAGGTGGGGGATGGAAGTCCTTTCAACTAATATTACAAAGTATGGCGGCAATGGACACATTGAAATGATAATAAACAAACTGAATTGGTTCTTCGTGATTTTGTTTACAACCCAAATTCTGAAATAGTTGGGATGAAGTGTAAATTGTGAATAAAATCAAAATGCAATGACTTTCAGATCATATGAGCCGATATGTTATTTACAATAGAACATAGATAACATTTCAAATGTTGAAACTGAGACATTTTACATTTTTATCCACAAAATGAGCTTATTTCAAATTTTCTGACTGCAACAGGTCTCAAAAAAGTTAGGACACAGGCTGAAAAAGCAATTAATATATAAGAGAATCAGCTGGATGAACATTTAGCAAGTAATTAAGTTAACTGGCATCAGGTGTGTAACATGGTTGGCTATGAAAGGGATGTCTTAGAGAGGCTGAGTCTCTCAGAAGTAAAGATGGCCAGAGGCTCTCCAACCTGTGAAGGCTTGCATAAAAAAATTGTGGAATACTTTAAAAACAATGTTCCTCAACGTCAAATTGCAAAGGCTTTGAAGGTCTCATCATTGACAGTGCATAACATCATCAAAAGATTCAGAGAAACTGGAAAAATCTCTGTGCGTAAGGGACAAGGCCGAAGACCTTTACTGGATGCCTGTGATCTTCGGGCCCTCAGACTCCACTGCATCACTCACTGGCATGATTCTGTCATTGACACTACTAAATGGGCCCAGGAACACTTCAAAAACCACTGTCTGTAAACACAGTCTGCCGTGCCATCCACAGATGCCACCTAAAACTCTATGATGCAAAAAGGAAGCCATTGCAGAGGGATTGGAATGGTCAGAAAATGTTTTTCCTATCTCACTTCTCCCTTACGTAAGCAAGTTGTTGAAACACTGGTCTTGTCTTACCTTGAGTACTGTCAGGTCATTTGGTCATCAGCAAACAATAAGGACTTGCAAAAACTTCAGGTTGCTCAGAATAAAGCGGCTCAGTTGGTAGTGAACTGCTCTATTTTTGTTAGTAGCAAACAAATGCACTCAAGCCGCTCTTGGCTGACAATTGCAGAAAAATATCTTTAAATCTCTTGATGTTCCTGAGATCAGTTATAAGCTCTGGTACTCCAGCCTGTTTTGCAGATAGCCTAACGGGTATGTCTAACAGGCATAGTTATAATACGAGGGGCGCATGCAATGGAATCCTAATACTACCCAAACCTAGGACCAACACACTTAAAGGTGCTGTTATTTATAGATCAATCTCATAATGGAATGCTTTACCAATGTTCATTAGGTCAAGTGTCAATAGAAAGCACATTTTTAAAAAGCAAGCGAAAAAACATCTGGTTAATATGGCTGAATGACAGTACAGTTCTCAAACTTGTTGTGTGCATCTTTCTTTCATTTTCATTTTATTCTTTGTATTTTCATTTAATTCTTTTTCTTTTTATTCTTTTTATAGTAACTTATCTTTTTTTCCTTTCTGAGTAATTTCCAATTTGTTTTTGTATTGATGTCTCATTGGAATCGATCATTCTTTGATTGTTTTGCTTGATTGATTTGATTATTAATTTGTATCTGTTTGTCCGGACCCCAGGAAGACTAGCGCTCACTCTGGTGTGTCGCTAATGGGGATCCTAAATAAATAGATAAATAAATAGTTGAGTATGATCCAGAAGCGCCACCGTGTTCTGTGGGCCACAGCTCATTTAAAATGGACTGTAGCAAAGTGGCAGAGTGTTCTGTGGTCAGACGAGTCCAAATTTGAGATTCTTGTTGGAAATCATGGGCGTCGTGTCCTCCTGGCTAAAGAGGAGAAAGACCACCCCTCCTGGTATCAGTTCAGTTCAAAAGCCAGCATCTGTGATGGTATGGGGATGCATTAGTGCATATGGTGTGGGACACTTGCATGTTTTGAAAAGCACCATGAATGCTGAAAGGTATATAAAGGTTTTAGAGAAATGTATGCTCCCCTCCAGACGACATCTATTCCAGGGAAGGCCTTGTGTATTTCAGCAGGACAATGCAAAACCACATACTGCAGCTATTACAACAGCATGGCTTCATAGTAGAAGAGTCCGTATGCTGAACTGGCCTGCCTGCAGTCCTGATCTTTCACCGACAGAACATTTGGCGCATAATGAAACGAAAAGTCCGTCAAAGGAGACCCAAAACTCTCCAGCAGCTGGAAGCCTGTATTAAACAAGAGTGGGATCTAATTCCAATGGCTAAACTCAAGAAACTTGTCTCTTCAATGCCCAGACGCCTCCACTCTGTGTTAAAAAGAAGAGGGGATGCTACACCATGGTAAACAGGCCCCTGTCCCAACTCTTTTGAGACCTGTAGCAGCCATCAAATTTGAAATGAGCTCATTTTGTGGATAAAATTGTAAAATTTCTCAGTTTTAACATTTGATATGTTATGTTCTATTGTGAATAAAATACTGGCTTGTGTGATTTGAAAGTCATTACGTTTTGATTTTATTCACAATTTACACTTTGTCCCAACTATTTCGGAATTGGGGTTGTATAATTTACAAGCAGGGCTTTGAACCAGAATTTTTTCCCAATTGGTTCGTTCTGAACAGAAACAGTATTTTAACGTTACCGGTTTTGGGTTCTACCCCAAAATTTACGTTCTTGAACCGGTTAGAACCAAAAAATTTCATTCTTGAACCACTTAATATCGTTCCATGTGAGCGATAGGACTTTAAATTGGTAAGTTTAACATTAATACTTTCAGATTGGCTATTATTTCCTTTATCCCACAACAAACACTACAATTTACTAGGCCTATGCTTTATACAAGCTGCATCACTAAGTAATTATATGGCCACATTTGTTACATTATTATAGATGAATTAAGACAAAAATAACTTCTGCTACATCATTTATTGCCAAACAACAGAACAGATCCCATTTCGCTTCTCACATTGCTCAATATATGCAAATGACAGAAACAGGACGGGCTACAGCTGCCGTTGAGATCATTTAACAAATGGCCAGACCTTGGCAGGACTCAATCAGTGCCTTTCACATGCTCTTCTGGTCATTCGGTACATTTTCTCGTCGCGCACTCAAATATTGAATTAGGGAGACTGAGCCCAAACACCATCACAACAAAAGCTCAAGAGATGCAGAAGCCACGGGAAACAGATCCAGTCTTGTTCCTTTTTTAAGCAAAGTAAAATCACTGAAAAGCTGGTGAACACAATGGTTTTGGTTTCCTTTATATAATCGATTTAGCATTGTAAGGATGGCAAATTGGCAATATTAATGCAAAAAAAAAAAACTTTCCATGATGCGCAGCAATCGTTTTCGCGAGTCTCACAATTGCCAATCTGCTGTACATCGTGCCTAACAACGCTCTTTAGCTGTGACTACATTCAGAATATTAAAATGATTCTCCTAGCTTATTGCTTAATGAGCCTCGCAAAATAATTAATGCATATGTTTGGCGTTTCAAGAGCTACATGTCCGCAGAATTTCTAAGGACGTATTGATAGTTTAAGTCTTCATTTATGTGCGGATGAAAACGCCTCATAATTTTGTGGTGCAATGTATAACAGTGCAATCGAGAACAAATTCGACGTCTCCCATTGACTTCGATCAATTAGTCTGAGCAGCTGTTGCTAATCGGATAAAGTAAACTGTGAGAAGTTTATGTAATTAAGAATTGAAAATGAGGTTTCAGCGGGTCTTTGTGACTGCTGACGGACCGCTGCTGTGTTACGCTTTTGTACCCCTGGATTGTGCTAATGGTCGAGAACTATTGCGTTTTAGTGAAGAAAATTGACAGGCTAGGCATATCATTAGGCTAAATTAGGCTGAATTCTCTCTACTCTGCCCGGGCATGCCAGGGAATGACACACAGGAAGTGAACGTCTGTTGGTCATTGTAGCCCAAACACAAAACATTTCAAGAACGAAAAAAATAACGGTATTAACCGGTTACCATTATTTTTTAGGAACGATTCTGCTCCGGAACATTAAAAATTCAAAAGTTTCTGGTTTCGTTTTTGTTCCTAAGCAAAATAGCAAAAGTTTCTGGTTTTCATTTTCGTTCCGCAAACCGGTTCAAAGCCTTGTTTACAAGCAAGGAAAGTGCTTTAGAGCACTTGAAGGGTCCTAGAAAAGTTTGAATTTTGTTGGCCTTGGGCGGTACAAACCCTGTTCCTTGCATGCACATGCCGTCTCTTCCTCACTCAAAACAATTCTTTCATTCATTCTCATTTCTCATCTGTGCACCCTTTTTTTGCCACAACGTCTGCATCTAAAGTCTCATTTCCTCTATACTACTGCCACATGCCCATATTCTTGATATCAGTACCACCTTAGAGTGGCCCTTACAAATGCCATCACCCTGTAGCTTACTGTGCATAGTCCAGAATCACCCAGTCTAGTAAATCTTTCTCAAACTCTAACAACACCGATGTACTATCCATTTCCTTTCCATCTCAATAAATTTTAAGGGACTGGCTCCGCGAGGGCCTTCCACCTCCAAAAAGGAGTCAATTTTCATGGAAACCAAAACTTTGCTGATTACTGCCTTAACAGCTGCCTGGTCATGCATTGGTTCTCCATGTACGATCATATTTTTTGATTTTAGTGTTTTATTTCCCCCTCTGTATCCTTGATGTACATTCAAAAATCACTATTCCGCTTCAAGACTCACTGAAAGCTTTTACATCTCCACTGTCTTGTTTTAATAAATTTCAAAATAAGATGTCTATCACTGAAGATATGATTTGTTTCCTGACTAGTTCCAAATAATGTCATTCCCCAAAAAAATATTTCTTCCTCTACCTCTTTTTCAATTTTTTTAATTTTCCCTTTATTCCCCCCACTCCACTCAATTTTCACACCACTTCTAACCCTTTGCGATATTTGCGTTGTGCATTATCATTTTAGAATGTTGCCATGGAGGCAATTGTCTGAATAAACTGTGTAACAAAAGACAAAAATCTAAAACATTCAGCTCTATAGCACTCCAGGAGCATCATTCTCTCCTGCTGGGCCTGACTTAGATTCACTCTGGAAAAGGATGAATGGATCCATGTGCCACCACTTTCTAGTGAAGTGCAGTACAGTTTTTTTTTGCTAAATCTGCTGTGCATGTGCATGGCTTTCTCAGGTTGGGGGTTGCCATCTAGATATGACCCGCATCAAGGGACGTTCATAGTTGCACAACAATCTACCACTAGATGGCACTCAATAACAAATTACACCGCCCTGCATTTTGAAACTTTTTCTCTGCTAATTTGATAAACTTTGTTGATTTTATATAATTTAAAGGCGCTGATTTCAAATTTGCCCTAAAAAATTGTGTATCACGTCAGGTTTTTTTTTTTTGACAAATCGCAAATTCTTTTCTTCATAATGATATATCTAAGAATACACAATGATAAATGAAAGCAGAATGACACAGTTAGATTTTAAGCATTCTGCAAGAAGTAATAAAACAAAATGCAACTTACCTAAGGATTAAATTTTCTTTTCTTTGATTTAAGGGAATAATTTCATTCGGGGCAGTCTCTCTGTAGGCACCAACAGTAATCTGCCATCATGCAACAGGCAAAAGGCGAAAAGGGGATTGGCATAGGTTACTTGGGGTGTGGTTATTTTCCATGATGATGCAATACTTCTTGGTGGTGATTTGGAGTGTTTAATTCATGAGAAACAGCAGGGGGTTACTATGCTTGAACTGGATTCTCATTATACCAAGGGCAGTGATTTGTGACAAAAGCTGACGTGATAGCCAAAAACTCATGTGATATTTGGATTCAGCGCCCCAAAATTACTTAAAATAAGGTATTAGCTCTTACTCAGCAAATTTCATGCAGGGCGGTGTTATCAATTCTCTACAACATACAGTTAAAGAAACAACACTTCTTACTCAACTGTGATTGAAAGGGTTACAAAAAATGTCTGTATTCAACATGAAATTGTGCGTGCAATGGCATCAGCAATAGATAAAATTAAACTGGGGATGTAAATTGATATGTTTATTGACAGAGTGCCATGTCTTTTGGAAAGTGCAAAATTCAGTGAAACTATCTTAAAATTCATTGAATTACAGTCATTTAGCAGATGCTCTGACCTAGAGCCCTTAAAACTTAGGTCCTCCAGTAATCCTATCAAAATAACTAATGCCACAATCAATTTATAAAGGACATAACAGCTGCCAAAATTTATGGGGCAAGAGAGAGGTATAGTAAGAGGCAAGAAGTGGCATTCTTAAGACTGAAGAGGTGAGCTTTTGGGCAATGCCTGAAGGAGTTCAGGGTCTCTGCTGTTCTGACCTCAATGGGGAGGTCATTCTACCAGCTGGGAGGGAGAACTTGCCTGCAGACATGACTGGGCAGAAGAAAGGGAATGGGGGGGCTGTGCCAGACAACCAGAGGTGGAAGAACAGAGAGGTCTTGCTGGTGTGTTGGGTTTGATAATGTTCTGAACATAGTATGAAGCTGGCCCTTAGAAACCTGGTATGCAACCACCATTGTTTTGAATTTGATGTGAGACATAACAGAGAGCCAATGGAGGTCAGCAAGAAGGAGGGTGACATGGGAATGTCTGGGCAGGTTGAACATCAGACTCGCCATTGAATTCTGGATGAGCTGCAGAAGTCTAATGGCAGATTCTGGGAAACTAACAAAAAGAGAGTTGCAATAGACTTAATAGGATAGTGCCAATGCTTGGACCAGAAGCTCAGTCAAGTATGTGGTGAGAAAGGGGTGGATTTTCCCATTTGTTGTGCAGGAAAAATCTGTACGCTTGGCTCACTGCAGCAGTGTTCTTGGAAAGGGACCATCACCACTCTGAGATTCCTTGAACAGGATATCGGGGACACAGGGAAGTCATCCTTGGAGATAGTGAAGTTTTTTGTAGAAGAGGTAGGAGCAGGGATGAAGATCACTTCCATCTTAGTAGGGTTGAGCTTAATGTTGTGGTTGACCATCCAGCTCTGGAAGTCCCTGAAGCAAGCAGAGATGCGGGTGGAGACCTGTGTGTCAGACAGTGAGAGAGAAAGGAAAACCAGAGGAGGACCAAGGACTGATCCCTGCGGGACTCTCTAGGTAAGGAAACTATGTGTGGATACTGTACTGACCCATGCAACCTGTAAGGAGTGATCAGCTCGGTAGGACTTCATCCAGGCTAAGGCTGTGCCACAAATGCGCATAACTGCCAAGGAGGACAGAAGGATGGGGTGGTTGACGGGATCATAGGTAGCATACTGGTTAAAGAGGATCAAGGCAGAAGCAAGGGAGGCTGGAGCAACTCACAGAAAGAGGTGGAATCTCTATTGAGTGACTCAGGCTGAAAGCGGGCTGGTCAGGATCCAGTAGGCGCTTCTAAGACCAGCAAGCGGAGAGCTTGTTTACAAGCTGTGCTTTCAAGTGTATTTTGACAGGAATGGGAAAAGAGAGACTAGATGATGATTGTTGATGAGGGAAGGGTCAAGAGTAGGCTTTTTCAGGAAGAGAGGTAACGTTGGCACACTTGACAACAGAGGAGAAACACCCAGAAGATAAGGGGGAGTTCACACGGAAGGTGACAAAAGGAAGGAAATCAGGAGTGATGACCTGAAGGAGAGATAAAGGGATTGGGTCAGGCGCGCAGGTAGTCTAGTTGAGGGAGAGCAAAGGCTGGGATACATCAGAGTCTGAGGTGAGAAATAGTGGAGAAACAGAGAGGGAAGAAACAATGAGAGTGGAGGTTGATATGAGGAACTGGCGAATCTCTGCAATCTGCTTCTGAAAGAAGGCAGCAAAGTCATCAGCAGTGAAGGAGCTCTGAGATAGAGAAGGGGAAAGGCTGAGGAGAGAATAAAAAATGGATAGAAGTTGATGAGGGTTAGAAGTAGGGTTCTGATTTTTTGTCAGATCAGAATTGATTATAGTGGAGATGACAGAAGTTGAAAGTGCTGCAGGGAGAGACTGGTAGGAAGACAGGACTGACAGGGCCCTGGACTTCCTCTACTTCCCCTCAGCTGCCTGGCCATGCTTGTGCATAGAGTGTCCCTGGAGGAAACCCAAGGAGGAAGTCTTGTACAGAATAAGGTGATGGTTTTAAGTACAACCCCAATTCCAGAAAAGTTGGGATGCTATGTAAAATGTAAATAAAAACAAAATGCAATGATTGCAAATCTCATAAACCCATATTTTATTCTCAATAGAACATAGATAACACATCAGATGTTGAAGGTGAGACATTTTACTGTTTCATCAAAAATATTACCTTATTTTGAGTTTGGTAGCTGCAAAATATCTCAAAAAAGTTGGGACAGGGGCAACAAAAGGCTGGAAAATTAAATGGTTCTAATAACAAAACAGCTGGAGGAGCATTTTGCAATTGATTAGGTTAATTGGTAACAGGTCAGTAACATGACTGGGTTTACCCATTCTACTTTACTGTTCCACGTGTTTCTTTAAAATGCTCACTGTTGCAAACCGGGTCAAACTTACATGCATAGCCAACACTGCTGCTGAGATCATAGGTCTCCCCACTGCCAATCTCTCTGAACTGAACAACAAGGCCATCACACGCATCGCAAAAGCAATAGCACAGGACTCTACCTATCCACTACACTGTCACCTCCTGTTCTGCTCTCCGGGCGGAGGTACAGGACACTGATATACAGAAGAGCCCATTTTAGTAAGAGCCTGATACCCTCAGCCATGGCCACCCTAAGCAGAAGAAAGCGCTAAAGCACTGTTTCATCTCATCCATTGTACAACCTGTCATGTGTGACCACCATTGCCCTATACTGAGTGTGTCCACCATTGAATGCTTTGCACTTGTTGCATGTGTTTTTTTTTTTTTTTTTTTTTTTTAATTCTGTGAACCAGTGCAGTGTTTCTGTGAAAACAAAATTCCCTTTGGGGACAATAAATTAGCTAACTAACTAACTAAAAAGAGCATTCTAGAGGCAGAGTCACTTAGAAGAAAAGATGGGCAGAGTTTCACCAATCTGCGAAAAACTGCATCTAAAAATTGTGGCACAATTTCAGAAAAATGTTCCTTAATGTAAAATTGCGAAGACTTTGAATATCCCACCATCTACAGTAAAAAATATCATTAAACGATTCAGAAAATCTGGAGAAATCTCTATGCGTAAGGGACTAGGCCGAAGGTCAATATTGGATGCTCGTGATCTCCGGGCCCTCCAGCGGCACTGCATTAAAAACAGGCATGATTCTGCACTGGAATTTACTGCATGGGCTCAGGAACACTTCCAGAAATCATTGTCTGTGTGCACAGCTCGCCATGCAACCCACAAATAGAAGTTGCAGCTGTATTAGGCAAAGAAGCAGCCATATATGAACACGATCCAGGAACGCCACGGTCTTCTCTGGGCCAAAGCTCATTTAAAATGGAATGAAGGCAAAATGGAAAACTGTTCTGTGGTGAGATGAATCAAAACTTGACATTCTTTTTGGAAACCACGGACGCCGTGTCGTGCGGACTCAAAAGGAGCAGGAGCATCCAGCTTGTTTTCAGCGCACAGTTCAAAAACCTGCATCTCTGATGGTATGGGGTTGCATTAGTGCCTATGGCGTGGGCAGCTTACACATCTGAATAGGCATTATCAATGCTGAAAAGTATATAGAGATTTTACAACAACATATGCTCCCATCCAGGAAACATCTCTTTCAGGGAAGGCCTTGCATATTTCAGCAAGACAATGCTAAACCACATACTGCATTCATCACAACAGCATAGCTTTGCAGTAGCAGAGTCCAAGTGCTGAACTGGCCTGCCTGCAGTCCAGACCTTTCACCAATAGAAAACCTTTGGTGCATCATAAAGCGAAAAATTTGGCAAAGAAGACCCAGGACTGTTGAGCAGCTAGAATTTTACATCAGACAAGAGTGGGAGAACATTCCTCCCCCAAAACTCCAGCAATTGGTCTCCTTACTTGTCGTTGTCAGGAGACAAAGATCTGTCACTGCCATCAAATTCAAATTGAGCTAATATTTTTCATTGAATGGTAAGATGTCGCACTTCCAACACTTGAGTTCTATTGTGAATAAAATGTGGGTTCATGAGATTTGCAAATCATTGCATTCTGTTTTCATTTACATTTTTCACAGCATCCCAGCTTTTTTGGAATTGGGGTTGTATATGAAGAACAGCTGGTAGATTGTATAATTGCCTCACAGCAAGAAGATAATGGGTTCGAATCAGGACTGGGACCTTTCTGTATAGATTTTTCATGTTCTCTGATGCTCCATGGATGTACCCACGGGCTCCCACTTCCTCCCTCATTCTAAATACATGCTGGGGAGCTCTAAATTGCCCATAGGTATGAGAGCGTGAAAGATGGGTACATGATCCACACAATACTATTGTCCTGAACTTGTGGTACATGGCTATAAGCGTCACATATAAAACCATCAAAAAACCTCTGGTGTATCTTTGCATATCTCAACTGAGAAAACATTCATTATCCTGCCTCTCATTCTGTGTGCAGTAGATGGCACTGTGGGTGAAGATACACATTACTGATATCCTTGACCTGAGGGTGTGTTATTATCTGAAATGTAATTTTCACGTAATCAGTATCTTTTATGATCTTGAAATGAATTATAGGACACTAATTTTTATTACAATTTTGATTTATTTTATGGAAGACTGTATTCAGTGGCAAAGATAAATAGATGGGTAAATAAGTAAATAAATAAGTAAATAAGTAGATAAGTAAATAAATAAATGAGAATGTCTCATAAAATTTGCTCATGAGTACAAGGGTCATGCATACCATTATACTGTAAACGGTAAGCGAATTACAGAGAATCTTGTCGACCATGTCGAAAAACATTGGTGATTGTCAAGTTTAATTTGCTGTCACCAGGTTATGCCTTTATACAGACGTACCCCACTCTGTTCCTGGACAACAAGCATCCTTTTACTTTCCATAACAAGCCTAATGTGGCACACCTTACCCTTCTAATCAGCAGCTCATTGCAGCTATAAGCTTTTGAGCGAAGAGCAGTTTATTGCGGCTGCAGTGAAAGCCGAAAATATTGGATAGGATGTTAGATCACAGGAAATGAGTTGATTACCACTGCATTCATACTACCCTGTGTGAAGTGTAAGCCTATGAGGAAGCAATTATGTACCCACTGCATGTTTGCTCATGACTCTTGGCTCACCTTGGGGTAGTATTATGGCTTTGGGTACAAAGTTGGTGCAGAATAGCTGCACAATTTCTGCTGTGAGGTGATTTCTACACATAAGTCACCCTCTGAATGAGGAAGCAGGCAGCTCTATCCTCACACATATTCACACCCTCTGGCTCTGGTGCTCTATCTCTTACACCCAGGTGCTGATGTAAACCAGACCCCCGTCATCCACTGCATTTGCACTCCAATGGCTTCTCACTAATCTTATGTATGAGTTCTACTGCGTGTCTCTGATGTTCAAAGGCATTTATTATGCCCGCGAACAATGGAGAATATCTTTGTGTTATCATAAGAGGCCGTAGATGGTGTTGTTAAGCCAACCTTTTCAGAAGGATTTGTGCTGAAAACTGGAGACCACGAGCTGTCAGGTGTTTATTTACTGTTTCGAAAATTACAGTGCATAACCCCTACTATAATCCAAAAGACACTCTGGTAGGGTGCCAGCGACAATATGGTCAAAGGAAATGGGTGAACTGGACCACAGTAGACACAGTAGATAATGCTTTTCCCTAACAAGACGAGTGCATTCAATAAATGTGTCTTAAAAGGGGTTTGATTGGTCACTTTCTGCATGAAAAAGTAGTTGTGGATGATAGCGGTGCTTTTTAACCTTGATAAGTTGTACAGTTTAGCCCACTGAAACTCATCTGTCACTGAAACACAATGATACTAATGACCTCTGGCACAAGTAAACATGCAGTTTCAATTCAAGTTTTAAAAAAATGGGGACCATATGTACTTGGTGAGAGTAAATTTAATTTTACTCATCTCAGTTTGTGGTGTCTATGGCAATAGCGATCCTATTGATTTTGTTTTCCCTGCTCATCCCTCACACTCGTCATTCTCAAGACTAAAACACATAGTTCTGCTTTTAGCTGAGTGACGCGTCAGACCCTGGCAGAGACCCTCCTTATAAAGAAAGGGGAAAAAAGGAAAATCAAAAACAAAATGGAGGTGTGATTGTAGTTAAACTCTGTTGTAAGGAGAACACATCTTGCTTGAGTTTGGTATGTATGCTTCGCTGAAATACAGTCAGTTAGATTTTTCAGTGCCAGTGCTTGATGTTTAATCACCTGCAATTTATATGTGAATTCGAAGAGTTCTATGAACTGTATGACCTTTGGAGAAATACTGGAGCTTCTGCTGGAGGCTTCAGTCAAAAAGTAGTGTTATGTGACTGTGTGTGTGTGCGCGTGTGCATGTACACTGCAAAAACTGAAAAATAAGTCCACCTTACCAAGCACTTTAATCTTATATTAAGACTTAAAACACTTACTTCTATTACCTTTATTCTCAGTCTGACAAAAATTTGCCAATGGAGTGAGATTATTTTGACTTGCTTCTAGGTTTGCCGATGGGATAAGAAAATTTCACTTGTCAAGAACATGGTAACTTAAAATAAGCTCATATTTTCTACTTGAGTGGGAAAGACTAGGAAGTTAGGTCTTATATTAAGATTAAATGACTTGCTAAGACAGACACATTTTGCAGTGAACATTTAGTTTAAATATAATTTATCAAATACCAGAAAATGGTTTGCACATTTCTAAATGTATGTGGCTTCAACCTTCCAAATGGATGTCATCCCCGTTAATCTTCCTCATAATGGGATAATTTCAGTTTTACATGAGTAGAACCAGGGTTCAATTATGTATTAGATCCATCCCCATACTTCCATACCTAATTTGATTAATTCAGTGTTTCTGCACAGACTGCAGTATGGCAAATTAGGACTTTTGATCCCTGTTTGAACCCTCTCTGTCAGAGCCCGTGAAAACAGGTGACACCTATTCATTAAGCATTAACACTTGCCATTGATGGTGCATTTGCTGGGAAGTGCAGTCTGGTCCTCAGTCATATTTGGAAAAATGCCATTCCTCAGTGAAGTCACGTGAGTACAAAGCAACAAAGAAATGGATGACAAATTTGTTAATTACCGTGATCTGACAGAATTTTTTTCGGTAAAGCAGACACAATCTGCATATGCAATTGAGTCTGATTTAAATGCAGGCATATAAAGGGAATGTAAACAAATTGTCTATAACACTCACAAATACCAGCCCTGTGAAGGCCTCAACAATGCTAGTTTCTGTTGAGACTGGCTCAGTTATGGATTGTTTCAATTCTGTGACAGTTTTTCTGGAGATATGACTGTGGTTACTGGCAGCAATCCAACCAAGTGACTATCAGTCCCATTCAAAGAGCCTTGACTTGAATTGTGTTTTTGATGTTGCTGTATGAAGGAGTTTGACATAATTTGCCAACATTTCTGATTCCCCCTTGCCACTTTCAATAATTTTGCCATTTTTGTGAACGATTCACCTACAATTTGGGCAAAATTTTTTGGCCCCTTTGGCACTTACTTTGTATTCTTGTTTTGCTTTGGGAGGCTTACCTTTCAAAGTGCTGCTGGTTAGGCCTCTACAAACAGACACATGCTGTGAATTAGCATTCAACTTAATTGGACTATCCTGGATTTTGCCATCCTAGTTTAGACACTTAAACCATTTTTTTGAAAGCTGTAAGAGTCTTACCTGTGTATAACACACCACTCATATTTTACTGGAATAAGCGGTTTGCTCTGTATGTGAAAGTCCCTGAAAGGATACCACAATTTGAGCAATACAATTTTACAGGGCCTTATCACACACATACAGCTGCAGTGATCAGCCTGTGTGGAAGAGACTCAGAGAGGAGTGTAATTAAGTCCCTCCTGCCATTTCTCACTGCTAAGGTTTCTTATTCTCTCCTTTTGTCAGCGAAACAGGTCTGGAGAATAATGTCTGTAATAAATCAGAGAGAGATTCACAGGATTCTGTTCTGATCATTATGGCCAGCAGCAAGTTAGTGAATTTCTGTCTTAAACTGAATAGTACGGCCCAATTCTATGTGTTGTTTTTAATCAATTTAGCGTTATAGCAATATACTGGGCAAGGATATCACAAAAAGACAGTATGTAGGACTATATTTATATTATCCCAGAAATATTAATTACTTTTCTGAAAAACTGGGATTTTCAGGATGGCCAGTATTCTTGGAATGTCTCCATTTGAAGTGGACCGGACTATAATTGCAAGATATTTCATGTGACAAAGCTGTGACAACATTGGATTTTATTTTGTCTCATTAGACTTGTTTAAATGAAACAACGTAAGTTTGAAGGTGGTATGCAAGTATGGTATATATCTTGAGCAATAATGATCAAACTCTCTCTTATGTTTTGTATTGTCAATAAAGGGCTGGCTCTGCCTTAAATTATGACTAAAATGTGATGTCATTAGGGGATAAAGAAGTACAAATCTATCCACTGAGGAATATGCAGCTGAGTGTCCCCTTATGAATACAATAAATGTTGAGAGTGGACCAGTCCCATAGAAATTCTAATTTTTGCATTAATTGTAAAGTTCAAAGTTTTTAATTAATACCGTCTATTATGCCGATGCTGTATTCTTAAGGGCAATTACCCCGCAGAAAAAAACAAAAAAAAACAAAGAGTGAATTCAACCTAATGGTAATTATGCGAATGCAATTTCCAATAAGGCATTACAGCATATTTTTATCCTCTTAATTTTCCTTGGCTGATAAGAAATCATTTGCTTTAAGTGATGTAAATGGAGTAGACAGTCCAAACTCACGTCCACACCTCCCCACTCCAATCGTAGGCATTTACCAAATTCAGGGTGAAGGCTTTGTTTCAAGTATGTGATTTTATGTACTCACAACATTTGCCTTTGTGACTTGTAGGTCTTTTTAGACATTTGCATATCCTGCCCGCTAAATGTGTAGCCGTGTTGCAGTTTTATGTTGAAGCTATTTGGGGAAGAACATCTGTTCAATTGCAATATTGGATGTCTGTATCCCAACTTTCAACAAAAATATCGTACCCCAACTTGTTGATTCTTAAAAAAATGTTTTTGTAATCTGAAATGTTTTCAGTTTAAAAGTGGTCACACTGGAAAAGTGATTGTGGGCTGCTATTTGTGTGAAGAGAGAATTCTACTTGCTCTAATTTTGGGAAATTAGGTTTCTGAGCTCGCTTAAAAAAAGTTGATTCATTCAAAACTAATTCTGGCTGAGAAATCATAAAACAATTAGAGGAAACAAATCAATGGAATATTTTCACTTTGATCCAAAGGCTCCATTTTTTCCAGCGCTTGAAGTCAACCCATCTTTGAAACCCCCTACGAAACTTCAGCAATTACTTAATCATCCCTCTTATTTGCATGAACATTGCTTCGAAGCAGTCGTTTTCATTGGAATCAAACTGGGAATCAAACTGTTAGCATTATTAGTCATGTAAATATTGCTCACCGCTGTGTCTTGTACTCAGTATTCCTCTCATAGCACAACACTAGAATTAGTAATGTATCCAACAGTGCAGTCTGCCAGTACAGTACATGGACAATGACACAATTTTTGCCTTTATCAACATATTCCAGCACACTGCATTTCAAAACAATGAATGTGGTCAAAAGACTGTCATCTTCTACTTGTGGGTCTTTACATCCTTATTATGTAGCATGGCCATTTTTCTAATGAGTTACTGCCCAAATACTTATGGATAGTTCGGTTGTTTCACAACAGAAGAGAATTTAGTATGGAGCAATCAAAGTATAACATTGATAGTTGACACTCAGAATGTACCGCCTTATGAAAAAATAAAATATCAAGGGCTACTGCACTTCATAAAGGCACTGGAGTTGTTTAATGAATTTTTTGATCCCTCTAAATAATTACTCCACCTGCTTTGTCAGTTCTGATTCCAAACTTTTTGCTGAAGACAGATGGCCTATTGACAGGAAGGTTCAGTTCACATCATGGAAGTCTGTGGCAAGTTTGGAAATATGCTTGGTTTTGCCCCCTTGACAGCCCAAGCTTCTGTTAAGTCCCTGCTCAATGCAGCATATGTCCTGACAGACAGGGCTACAGTCTGCTGCAATGGAGTGTACGGGAGTGGGCGGGGCTGAGGAGCTGGGTGTAGGCAGGACCGTACCTGGGATCTGGGTGTAATTACAGGTGTACGATGGGAGGGCTGTGAGTTAATCACACTCCTATGGGCGGAAAGACAGACCTGTCACTCTATCTGCCCCGCCTCCTCTCCATTTCAGGCCAAGGCCCGGAGCGGGGCCCATCTGGACACCTTCTCACGCCAGATTTTCCACGCAGGGCTTTGACTGCTCTGGTAGGCCCGCTTTAAAATAATCACCTACTGGCAGTGCTGTCACTTCAGGCCCCTGAACAGGACTCCGTTTTATATTTGAAAACCTCTGGGACACGTTCCTTCCTCGTTGTGATTGGTGGGATTTTTACAGTGAGGCCACAGATGTCGTGCTTTTGGTGCATTTTGTTGAGCAGACCCCATTCAGTTGTACATTACAAAGAGTGATGGACTTTTGAATGGGGGTATGAATGGGTATAAATTAGGTATGTCAGGGCATAAAAAGAGTGCGTCATTCTTATGTTAAATCAACGATTGGGATTCTGATGAAGTGGTGGACAACAGGGTATCACGGTCAAAAAAATATGCTGCTTTTTTATATCGCGAAATATTCCCAATGTCATAATCCTCATTTGATGAAACTAGCTGAAGAGCTGCGTAACCTTAAATTATGCATGATTACTGAAACTGGCATAAATTATACAAATTATTGTCTCCGTGTCCAAAAGCTGCTTGATGAGCTACCAATATTTTTTATCTCGGATTTCTACAGATGGCCTCAGTGTAAGTGGCCCTGAGTAAGAATGCCCGACAAGCAAGTAAATAACATCATGGTGTAAGAAAAGTGAATTGAAATAGAAAATAAAACTTCACCACGGCATATCCGTGCTGTTCTGCTTTAGTATTTTGTGCTCACCAACCTCTGTCTTTTCTTCCAGGCTCACACATATTTTACAGGGACACTATTTTTCCCCTTCTACTAATTTATAGGGTTTGTGTGTTCTCTCGTGGCCTAAATAAATGTGTGAGCAGCACCATTATTTCCTGGATGTCCGCTCCCCAAAGACAAGGCCAATTTGTACAGTTTCATCTTCCATCCTCCTGCAGCAGCAATTCCCCTCTCTAATGGAGGCCTAATCTGTCCCTCTGTGGAACTTAGCACGCAGCACCAAATCTTCTGACCCCAAAAAGAGAACAGCATGGGGTGGAGGTCTTGTTCTAAAAGCAGAGAGGGAATCTAAAGAGGTTTTTTTCTTGTTTTTTTATTTATGGGTTCCAAACTCGGTTTTTAAAACCCATTTATTTTGTGTTACAATGTCTGCTGGTAATATGCTGGGAAACCACCAAATGAGCGATGGGATTGTCTTGCAGGACCCTACACACAATGAATTGCATCTGGATGTTCAGCTGCTAGATATTTTGTTTTGAATTTGATACAGTTTCCCTTGAAACCATTTGGAAATTCCAAAGTTTTTGATTGAAATGGATACTTTTATTCACAAAGTTTTATGCAACCAACCAGGAATATAGTGCAGAGGCAGCGTACAATCCAGTGGTAGGGTTTATACAACCCCAATTCCAAAATAGTTGGGAAAAAGTGTAAATTGTGAATAAAATCAAAACACAATGACTTTCAAATCACACCAGCCAGTATTTTATTCACAATAGAATATAACATATCAAATGTTAAAACTGAGAAATTTTACAATTTTATCCACAAAATGAGCTCATTTCAAATTTAATGGCTGCTACAGGTCTCAAAAAAGTTGGGACAGGGGCTTGTTTACCATGGTGTAGCATCCCCTCTTCTTTTTAACACAGAGTCTGGGCATTGAGGAGACATGTTTCTTGAGTTTAGCCATTGGAATTTGATCCCACTCTTGTTTAATACAGGCTTCCAGCTGCTTGCAAGTTTTGGGTCTCCTTTGACGGACTTTTTGTTTAATTGTGCGCCAAATGTTCTCAATTGGTGAAAGATCAGGACTGCAGGCAGGCCAGTTCAGCATACGGACTCTTCTACTATGAAGCCATGCTGTTGTAATAGCTGCAGTATGTGGTTTTGCATTGTCCTGCTGAAATACACAAGGCCTTCCCTGGAATAGATGTCGTCTGGAGGAGAGCATATGTTGCTCTAAAACCTTTATATACCTTTCAGCATTCATGGTGCTTTTTAAAACATGCAAGTGTGCCACACCGTATGCTCTAATGCATCCCCATACCATCAGAGATGCTGGCTTTTGAACTGAATGCTGATAACAGAAGGGGTGGTCTTTCTCCTCTTTAGCCAGGAGGACACGACGCCCATGATTTCCAACAAGAATGTCAAATTTGGACTCGTCTGATAACAGGACACTTCGCCACTTTGCTACAGTCCATTTTAAATGAGCCTTGGCCTACAGAACATGGCGGCGCTTCTGGATCATGCTCAACAATGGCTTCCTTTTTGCATGATAGAATTTTAGGTGGCATCTGTGGATGGCACGGTGGACTGTGTTTACAGATAGTGGTTTCTTGAAGTATTCCTGGGCCCATTTAGTAATGTCAATGACAGAATCATGCTGGTGAGTGATGCAGTGGCGTCTGAAAGTCCGAAGATCACGGGCATCCAGTAAAGGTCTTCGGCCTTGTCCCTTACGCTCAGAGATTTTTCCAGTTTCTCTGAATCTTTATATGATGTTATGCACTGTCGATGAACAGACATTCAAAGCCTTTGCAATTTGACGTTGAGGAACGTTGTTTTTAAAGTATTCCACAATTTTTTTACACAAGCCTTCACAGGTTGGAGAGCCTCTGACCATCTTTACTTCTGAGAGACTCAGCCTCTCTAAGACATCCCTTTTATAGCCAATCATGTTACACACCTGATGCCGGTGAACTTAATTACTTGCTAAATGTTCTTTCAGCTGATTCTCTTATAAATTAATTGCTTTTTCAGCCCTTTTTTGCCTGTGTCCCAACTTTTTTGAGACCTGTTGCAGCCAGAAAATTTAAAATAAGCTCATTTTGTGGATAAAAATGTAAAATGTCTCAGTTTTAACATTTGAAATGTTATCTATGTTCTATTGTAAATAACATTTTGGTTCATGTGATCTGAAAGTCATTGCATGTTGATTTTATTCACAATTTACACTTCGTCCCAACTATTTCGGAATTGGGGTTGTAGATTGTGATATGGTAACAAAGGGGCGGAGCACAGAAGAGAATAGCACGATTCAGTTCAAATGTTATGGGCGAAGCAGTTTAGGCATTGCCAATCTCCGGCCAGTGGCTTTCCAGGATGACTGCCAGGCGAAGTGCTGACTTCGCCAAAGCTGAACTGTCCATAAGTGGGATGGAGTTGCTTATGAGGAACGCAGTTCCAATCCTGATGACTGGATAAGGATTGGGAGCTTGTTCCTAATAAACTGGTAAACTTTTGTAAATTACTGTCATTAAAGGGGACCTTTTATGCTGATCCTTCTTTTAATACATATAAGTAATGTTATAATGTTGGATGTCCGTACTCAACCTCTTTTAAGTTTCTAAATATAAGATACAGGGGTTTTGCCGTAATCCAAGAACATGATTTCCTGAATGTGATTTCCTCTCTGAACAGCTCATCCCGAGATCATCACGAGATCTGGGCAAAACCTGATGTTCTGGAAATACAAAAGAAGAACCGCAGATCATTTGAGGTGCAGTTTTGTCTGTATCTCTCCCAAAGCTGCTCGTCCGTTTATTTTTGGACACGAAGAAAAGCACAGCTATTTTCTCTTCCAAAAGACGATGCCACCAGAAGTGGGTAGCTTTTTTGTTTGCTGGTGGCAAACAGCCACGGCCAAAGAGAACATTAGCTGTTTGTGCTCAGCATTTCACCAAAGACAGATTTGTCAATAAAGGATAATTCGATGCTGAATAAGCATTTCAGCTGCTTCTCAAACCTGTAGCAGCTGCATCGATCAAGCACTCGGAGCCACAAGCTGTAAGTAATGATATAACAGCAAATAATGACATGTAAGCGAAGCTAACGTGTTACTGGTGGCTAGCAGGACTGCTAACGATAGTTAGCACTAACAACTGGCCTCAAACGCAGGCTTTGTAAAATATCTGAAGATAAAGCCTGGATCGGTAGCGACTGTCCGTGACTTACAGATGCGGAAGCTGTAGCAAAGTTGCTTTATGGCATAAGCCTACCTAACGTGATAGCCTGTTGAATGTGACTAATGTATCTAAGTTACTGTTGCTAATGTTTGTGTCCTAAAAATGCAAGAGTAATATCAGGGGACATTCAACAGAAGGTGTGTGAACATAAACCATAAATCAATTGAAGCTAACTTTTTATACTTGTTTGTGATTTGGATGCTTGGTACAACTGTCCACAGTAACGGAACTTACTGTCTGCAAAACCTGTATGGCAAAGGTTTGTCTCTGTGGTTGTTATGAACACTCGGTTACCAGCTACAACATGTTCATTCGCGTGCTGTGCTACTTAAAAATGCTCCTGGTTAACTTATATGCAGTAATTCTGATCGGTATGCTTGTATTACTTCGGTAAGCATCAATGTGGTAGTTTCATCATAAGGTTGCCTGATTGTAGCCACTACAGTTGATGCTAACCGGAGAGGTGTTGTATGTGTCTGCAAAGTTAGGCTGAAACGGCTGCAGTTAGACCAGATGTAGCTTTTGCAGAGCTTTAGGTACGTGTTTGAGCTTGTTTACTGCTGATCGCTTTACTTATCCATGACCGGGGTCAGCCGGATACTTCACCAATATCTGGGCTAGCTCTCTGATGCTACCACGGTGAAAGCAATCGAGAAACATACAAGCTATAACGTGTCTGGTTACCTAACAAATGATTTCTCTGCATTGCCATGGCGTAATTTCATCGACCTTTAGAAATTGTTCTGGCTAATAAAAGGCTGAAAAAGGCGGAGATTGGATACAAAATTCTTTCCTATAAAAGTTATCGATTCGCTAGCTCCACATAAGCAACTGTTCACGCTAACGGAACTTACGGTCTGTAAAACCTGTATTATGTTCATAACATAACCAGAGCTCTCTCTAGCTGTCGCATAGCTACTATCCATAACGCACCCATTTTCCGCGAGCAAATGCTGGTCATTCCGGCGCAATAAGTAAACCATTACCACGGGCAATTTCCGAAAAGACTGTTTAGCCTGGAGCTTTTGCCCCTCCGTCATATACCAGCACAGAAGCTGTTCGTTACTCCATGCTAACGACACACCACAGTTCTGCACACGGACCAGCAGGTCCTTAGAATACACACCAAAGCAGTCCATAAGTTGTTGGTCCACTTTTTGCTGCTCCTCACTGTCCATGTTTCCCTCTAAACTCAGCCCCACCGGATTTCTATGGTCTTCGGTCTACACTTGGGTATGTCGACCCGATCTACAAATGTGTCTGTATGGGGTGGATTCTAGCTTTCCCTGAATCCTATATTGTAGAAACACCGCTATAAGCGAGCTCACAGTTTCAAGTGCGCATTTCAGGACAGTTTCGTGTCACAAGTTAAGGCACATAAACAAATGCACATGCTGGTGTTCTCACCATGGTGGCCAACCGGTCTTACAGCGATATATGTTTCTGGAAAAGAGAAAGTGCAGCAGTACTTGTTTTACCTGGGCTTACCTGTCACTGGCATGGTAAAGAAGCTCAGAGCTTTTGTGCATGGGGCACAAGTGTTCAATGTGGAACTGAGAATCATGGCAAAGGAGGCAAACAGTCATCTACCGCTATGTCATCTAAGAGTGGCCATTTGCAAAAAAGTAACATCGTTCATGCAAAGATTTCAGCCTGAAACATGGCCAAAACAATAGAACGGAAAGATGATGATTGAATTTGCAAGATCCAAAAAGATGTGAAGAACTGTTTCACATGGGCCTGGATGGAACGAGAGTTCACAGTGAATGGTACAGCATCGTCATTAGGCGAGTTTTTACAGAAGTTCGAGGTTCAGGGAAAAGCCCTGTGCACGCTGTGCTCGGACTAGATAAATTATGCCTCTCATTGAACAAAACATTGGCGGAGCAGTGCCAAATAAGTAGCATGTGGACAAGGTTAAAATGAAAGGGATAAATTATGTGCTCCTGGGAGCTACTGTGAACAGCAAAGGGCCTTCCACATATGGATTACACCTGATTTTGAAGAAACTGGGAGTCCAAAAGGTGCAGATAACAACACAACCCCCACTTGTATCAGTCAATGACAGGGTATCTAATGCTCAGGTATGTGTCCACTAATCTTTAAATTGAACAAATGTTTGGATCAGTCTTAACCACTTGTTCCCCTTATATTTACATTACCGCAACTCACGCCTGCCCAATCTCTTATCAGTTGACTTATCGAACTTGCCCAGAAATGTGTGTACTCGTATTACTGGCGACCGGCTCGAGTCCTGGAGCCGCGTCTTATCACGTTGCTCGCTTTACATCTAAACACGCCGAACTGTTATCATGAATGCTTTTTGCTTTGCGTCTAAACACAGACAATGGTTTGAGCTCATGTGACATTATGATTAGTCTTGGGTGATATAAGAAGCAAGGTGCATACATTCCATTAGGGAGGCGGACTCGGAAAACTGTGTTCTGCCGCCTCATCCCGCCCAGCTCCGCCCTCCACAGAGCTAGCCAATCAGAAGAAATTGGGCACACGGGGAGGGGGCCATAGCGGAAGGGCTGCCACAACATGGTGTTTCAGGCAGAGACTACAATGGACTACAATTGGGGTTTTTTGAGGATGGCAGTATGAGCTAAATAAGGACCCTTTTTTGGACTTTGAACGATCTGGAGTACTCTACGGGAGTCCAAGATCAAAATGTAAACTTGGAAATTTAGCATAATAGGGCACCTTTAAAGATTATGTTTTACTTTCAAGAGACAGAGTTTTTCTAGTAAATACTGAGCGCACACTGAAAATTACAAACCAGCAACTAGCAACTCAAAACAGGGGGTATAAATTTGTCACTTATACAAAAGGTGGGGTAACTAGGAGATGTAGCTGGGGATTAAGGGAACACATAAGATGCAAACCAATCAAAGGAGACATTATTTCTAATAGACACACAAGTTACTGAACTGGAGGGGACACAGGAGACATTCACACGTGTGCTGTGACAATAAGGTGGCATGGAATTGATCAAAAGACAGCCAAGACATTGATTATGAAAAATGTTGCAATTTGAAATGTTTGTTCTTTTTTTAATTGAGTCTTTATCCTGTAAACGTCCTGCTTGACTATTTGGAATCGTTCATTCAATTTTTCTATGGTAATTTAAGGGTTATGCATGAATGCGAAGCCAAATTTTAAGTGACCTCCAGTACACAAAACAACCTTATGAAATTATGCTAAAGTTACATCCACTCCCACCATATTACATGCCACAGAAGCTAAACGTATCTTTTATCAGTGCCAACGTTATCAAGTATACTGGCTTATATATTTACAAAGATAAATTTTGGGTCATTAAGCACTAAAAAAATGAGTTTACTCTGGGAGCTTGTCGGGCAGTTGTTGCATTTAGAAATGGAGGATATTCAATACACATTTCCTTAGAAGCTAAAGATTTCATGCGAAGATGCGCTTTATGATATTGCAAGAAGAGAAAAAAACGGCAAACCAGGACAGAAGGAGAGGTGACTGGGGCTAACTGTACAAGAGGGCTAGTACATCAGAGACTCTAGTTTGAGAAATAGATTCCCCTCTGTTCTCCTCTGCCAGTTAATTGAATCAAACATAAGCATCTAGAACAGTAAAGAAGTTGCTCATATGCAGAGATTTAATAAAAATGATGCAACTGAAACTGGGGGACAAGATGAAAATGTTCAGACAAAAGAGTGCAAAGATTAGACTGGTCTAAGACCAAAAAGACTTAGAAGACTAGAATCCTAGAGCCTTGTCTTTCTTGAGGCAGATCCGTATCTTTCGTGGGTACAGCTTATCAATGCTGCGGGCTGTGGAAACTAGAGCCTCAGATGCACTAGCACTCTCGCAAAAGAGCGAGTCTGGACCATAGTCTTCTCTTTTTGTCCTGGATATATGGACTAATATTCTCCTCTTTTTGCAAAACAGCAGCACAAATCTTTATAAGAAATCCTTATTTTCTTGCCAATTTTGTTCATAGGATAGCCGACATGAATCAAAATTATAATGGAAATAGAACTATAATTTTGAACTTTAATGAGAATTTCGCTTGTTCTTTTATTATTTTTTTCTTTTTTGTATCAACTCAGTACACAAGCATACTTGCTTGTTTATGGTGACGCAATTAGTAAACCGGAATGCGGCTAAAATAAGGCTTTGCAATCACATGCAAATGGGTCAATGACAAAATAGCCTTTTAAAAATGTTTTTTTTTTAAAATAAATCCTTAAAAATGTACAGAATACATTTATTTGAAGTTGGAAGAGTGTGTTTAAACAAGTCTTAATGGTTGCACAACATTTACAGGGTTTTAGTACAGTTTTAGACTGTATTTGCAATTTCACCAGCCAAAAAATGTCAGGTGGCGCAACCAAACGTTTCTTGATTAAAAAAAAACACACTTCTTTTTTTCTGTGATTTTTTTATTAAGTATACCCGAGAGTGTCTACTCTGCTTAAAACATTACTATTTTGTAATTGAGCTGGGTATTAAAAGTAACTTATGGATTCTTTATTGTAGGGGGTGGGTATTTTGGTTTTCCAAACAATTTAAGAACAACTAAACCATTAAACTTTGTTTATTTGAAAGGTTTTCAATATAAAATTATGCCCCCATATTAGTATTAATTAATATTTTAAATTACATATTTAATACATTTCACAGTGTTAACTTGTTCGGACGGTTGCTCCACTTGACATTTTGAGGGTTTGAGATGGCAAATCATAAAATTTATATCATTTTTATGATGAACTGGAAATATGTTAAACAGGTTTAAACAGGTTTTATAGAATAAAATGATGCTTATTATGAATCATTTAAAATTATTTTAAACCAAAGTAGAGCACTCATTGACCCAAATTCTGAATTTACATACTTGGTAAAAACTGGATCACACAGGATTAACAATTTTGTAACATTATTAATCAATTGAATTTGTTTCTCATTATTGTGATAACTCGATAAATACAAGTATCTTCAATAGGTACCTCCAAAAAGAAAAGAAAAAAACGGGTTATTCAGAACATTTGAAAAGTATTTTATGGTTTGAAAATACTTCTCTGGTGAACAAGGACAATAAAGATTAATGCTGTCTCTGTAACAAAGCAACTATATACAGTCAATTACATTCAGTCCAGTACATTTATCAAGTAAATTTTTTGCCTCTAGTCTTCTGGTGTCATTATTTTCATGCCTTATTAAATGGCTTAACACAAATTAGGACAGCTAGTAATGAATGGTGGAATGAGTCATCTGTTCTTGGGTGACACAGTCAAAGAGGACACAGCTTTGTCAGGATGTCATTTCAAGTTGGAAAAATTGACTATTTATTTAAATATGCCATTGTCCACCAAGCTCAAGAAAGTCATTTATAACAGTGGGCCCCTCATTTGAAATGATAGAGGACTTCACAGTTGCCACCTGGAAGAAATGTCATCATTTTTTGTTGAGCAGAAACATACAAGGCATACAGTGCAGCTGTCAGGGTGTGAAGTTGTGAAAAATTGGCCATTATTTTATTTGTCATGTATTTCCATTCTGTTTTTAAATTGGCAGAAAATCCAGCATAAATGGACTACCATGACCTTTACAGCAGACAATGGAAAGTGCAAATAATAACACGCACGAAGGCACACACACAGTGTGTGTGTATGTATGTATCATACACATACACACCCACACACACACACACACACACATTGGGCCGAAGGCTCAGAATAAACAAAATATACTACTCTCGTTTCATAAATTTGATATCTCAGGCTCACTTATTAGTGATCCTCTCTCTCTCTCTCTCTCTCTGTATATATATATATATATATATATATATCCCCACTAACCCATTGATGGAAATTGCCCAACAGGGCCAAGGTATCTGCGTGTGTTCCCCTTGGCACTGTGGGTAAGAAGATCTTTTCATAAAAATCAGTGAAAATCATTTATGACCTTGTATAATTTATCTGACTCTATTTTAATATTATTGCTAATTTAAGAAATCAAATTTGAATAGAAACATTGCAAGTTGATTGTAAGAGGAATCCAGTACTTTTTTAACTCTTCTTTTAACATTGTATATCTGTACCACCCGTAACACCACACGTCACGCCGGCCGAAATGCACGTCTCACAAGCTGGCTAGATGTTTGCGGTAACTCAGAGGTTGTGTAGGATGCTGCTTCTTTTTGTATGTGCGATAACGGCCCAGGGTCCCAAGAAGGCCAACATTGGCTATCCCCGTTCTTAACATGGAAGACTGCCAAGCAGAGGAAAATGATTTGACGACAGAGGTGTACGGGAGCAATACTTCATGATACAGTAGCGTAAATATTCATCCTTCCAAGGCAAGCTTGAGGGGCCATTCCTGCATTTTATATAACCTGAGAGATTCAGACAATCCCACATTATATATATTAGTAGAGAGAGTCAGGCAATTTCTAAAGAAACTACAAAGATCAAGCTTTAACCATTTATTAGCCAAGTAAGTCACTTAAAGCCAATTACAATCAAAATTAAACCATAAATGAAAACACTTAAAATATATTTATAAAACTAGACAATCTTACAAACACCGATTATGATCTAAATTGAACACCCACCAGAATACTTAGAATTTATTTATAAAATTTAACAATATGCCAAATTACAGAGTCAAAATTAGACACAATCATACTTGGCAAAAAGTTATACATGACGCTTCACATGGGAGTCAGGCTGCAGAACTCCACACAAAGTTACACGGCGCATCATATGGGAGTCAGGCTGCAGAACTCCACACAAAGTTACACGGCGCATCATATGGGAGTCAGGCTGCAGAACTCCACACAAAGTTACACGGCGCATCATATGGGAGTCTGGCTGTAGAACTCAACATTGGCTTTGTTTCCCCACTTTAAGTACACAGACCAGGCATTTGATTCTATAAACACAAAGCCATGATTGAATAATTTAGAGTTCTGGGTCTCAGGTCCCAGGCCCACCAGAGGTGGGCGCTGATTTAAGACTCGGGCCATGTGCTTTTCATGACAGGTCTCCACTCTGGTCCACTTTTCGCTTTGGTTCTTAGATGTATATTGAAACCTAGGAAAAATGCTATGGAAATTGGACCATTTCACTGGTCACACTGAGACAATCAAAAAGACATGAAACATGACTATACTCTGAACTTGAATTGTTGTGAAGCATCCTGTGCCATGTGCATCCTTACTAAGACCCAAACCTGAAAGAGAAGGGAGTTATGGGAGGTAAAGAGGACAGATGTTTGGAGAGACTGAGGAAGAGGTTATCTCACACATTCCAGCCCACTGAGGGAATGCAGGGAATAAGAAGTGAAAATTGCGACCACCTTAACAGAAACGGTGTCAGGTCACCAGATACCCTAACAGCTCGCTGTGGCAGAATAATTACAGCAGTAGAATTTTAGGAATTCAGTTTGCCTTGCACTGGTGCAGTGTGTGGGGATGAAAGACAATACTGTCCACTGAAAAGTTCCTTCTGCCTTATAAAGCCTTATGCTTAGTATTGTGTTGGTCCTCCCAATGCCGCCAAAACTGCTCGGTCGAGCTGACAGTCCAAGTGAATTCCCGGACACAAGCTTTCCCAGCAGAACATTTCCCACAGCATCATACCCCAACCCTCAGCTTGTTTTCTTCCTACAGTGCATCTTTGTGCCACAACTTCCCCAGATAAATAGAGCTCACCTGAGATGCACATGATTTGAAAGAAAATAGGACTCACTGGAGCCCTGACTAGAATCTAATTGAGATGTTGTAGCGTGTCCTAGACCAGGCAGTTCAAAAACCCTCCAATGTGGCTTAATATAAACAATTCTTCAATGAATGGTGGGCCCAAATTCCTCCAAAGTGCTGAAAAAGACTCATTGCCAGTTACCGCGAACATTTAATTGTAGTTTTTGCAATTAAAGTAGTATCTCAACCAGTTATTAGGTTTAGACAGACTTTTTTTTCATGGGGGTGATATATGTTTTGAATAATTCTTTACCTTGAATAATGTGCAATTACTGACTTCAGTTGAGGAGAATCCAATGATTTATCCATCTTGGACAAGTGATATTCACCGAGGCGCAGCACTGATAACTGAAGTCAAAAACTGTGTGTTATATTACCCTAGAAAATATAAAATAAATGATCTTCACTGTCCCTTGTTGAGAGTCATCTGAGAAGGGTGACAACTCTAACATAAAGCTCCTCACGGGGGTAAAGCGACAAGAAATACAGACACTGTCAAGAGCTCCTGTGGGGAAGCCAAATCTGTTTTTAGCTTGAGGTCTTCTGATTGTTACAGTCACCTCTCGTGCACTTTCGCGCTGTGAGTATCACTGTTTACTGTGACTGGTGGAGCTCGCCTCGACCAATTAGGGGAGAGGGAATCCTTATGTCATATTATAAATGAAATTATTTCTCAAAAGCAGCATTATTTTGTGACTACTCGCATTTTCTTTGTCTTATATTAAAATTAGTTAGATAATTTGAAACATTTATATATGACAAATAAGCAAAAAAAAGGAGAAATTGGGAGGTAGGCAAATACCTTTTAAAAAGCTTTTATAAGCTTCTGGGAAATTTCAGCTTAAACGCTAAGCTAGCATTTTAAAACTGCCGTAACTTGCAGAGCTGAGATTTAATACAGTTCTCTTGAATGGCTGATTGCTCTTTTGACAAAGAACTATACTACAGCCCTGCAGTCGTGACTGCTCTTTCTACTTCCAGTCTAACATCATTTTCTCCTGTTTTCAAAAACACTTATTTTGGAGCAAATGCAGCAGCTTATGTGATCGTCTGTTTAAGACAATATCATAAGGACTTACACAATAGGATATCACTATGAGGGCGGCTAAGCAGGCCAACCTAGCACTTGGAGTGCAGCAGAGACCTCATTAGAGATTCCTCCATAATCCACAGTGAGCTTGTGTTGTTTATGCAGGGATGAGCATTGTGCTGTAGCACACCCCTAGGGATGGCTCATTACAGGAGATGAAGCGTCACCTCGCTCCGCCGCTGTGTTTCTTAATGGCAATCCAGGGCTGGTGCCAGCATAGGCAGATGCACTGGGAGTTGGGTAGTAAGATTACCAGTCCTTGCAGTATACATCATTACCATTATCATCCTGTAGAATGTGAACTGGAACAATGCCTATAGCCCTTTAGTTAATTTTCCCTATACATGTAGCATCAACATTCCTCAAAATAGGAAGAGTGTCTTACTTACAATTGATAGAATTGAAAGGGTGAAAAATAGCTGGGGCTAGTTTTTCTCAATCTCTGTTTGCTCTGTGTCTCTGTTCAGGGAAGTCATTGTTAATATCCACAGATGTGAAGCACAGCAGATGCTTGATTATGCTTTACATTTCATTGCATTACATTTCAAATGTTACATAGGAAAGGCTTTTATTTGTACAATCCTTATCTTCCAACTGCATTCACCATCAATTGCTTCAGACAGGGGAGTGGATATGCTTAATAAGCTCTTCACATCGTGCACCATAAATCTTCAATTAACATCATTTATTCATTTTTTTATTATAATAGACAGCAAACCTGATAAGTGCAAGGGAAATCAACTTCGTACTTTCAACACAAATAGGCTTTCTTTTCCATTGCGGTTGATACAGTCAGCGTTATTAGTGAGTAATCAAGACATTCTCCCACTGCTCCATTTCCTGTTTATCAGTATATCCATTTGCCATTTCAGCTCAGCAATTGATCAATTCAAATTAATACTTTAAATGGCAGCAGAAATATTTGAAAAAATGACATTGGGCATATCTGAAGCAATATCTATTAGTGTTAATTTGTTTCGGCAATCCTTGTAAATTATTGGCCTCTTCGCCCATTCACATCATGGGTTAGAGCCTTTGAGGTATAAACTGAAATTTTTATTGCTTTTAAAACCATGCCAACCTAATCACACTGCAATTTGATTTAAGGGAAAGGGTATTATTGAGCGCTGATAGGAAAGTTACTTTCAGTGAAATGCAATTTTTTTTATTGTCATAACAAAAAATAGGCTTCACGTGAACACACTCGGCGAGCTTTGCTTTGAGGAAAAAACTGCAACTGAGTGGGCCCAAAATGTTAACCTGTCCTTGGTCCATATAGCCCTGAAAAAAAGTAGATTTTCCCATAATGCAGCATACATTCTCTGATCAAAAAATCAGAATGCAGCAATGTGAGAAGGTGACTGTCATTTTTGAGTTATCAGAATGTTTTTGCTATTGTCTGCTCTGAAAAGGTCATTTCAAAGATAAGTATGAGAGCTGCGTACACAGCCAGAATAGCTTCTCGAAACAACGGGTTTCTAAGTGCGAAATATTTGTTTGTCAATGCAAAAGGAAAAAATGAGCTTAACGCACTGACTCTGACCCTGTTTTGTGTCAATGAAATTAGAATTTGAGGTTTGAGAGAGGCAAACAACACAATAATATACTTTAATGTCCTACACAGTCACTACTGATCCCATCCATAGTGTGAATGGCTAAAATCTGGAAAGGTAATTTGGTAGGAAAAGGTGCAATAAGTATATAGCTGAATACAATGCAGAAAACGGGACAGAAAAGCAATGATAATTGGATTGATACAGTCAGGTAAGAAAATGGATTTCAGTCCATCTGACCGCAGTCTCGCCGTTTCATTTAATCAGATGTAACTCATTTTAATCCAGTGTTTCATTACTGTGTGTATGGCATGAAGTGGGAATTCATATTTCAGCTCCTCTCTATTCCTTTGAAATCTTTGTATCTCGATTCTGAGCTTGTAAGTTATCTTTGACATAACTGTCTCCATTCCTTTGATCAAATGACAGATTAACGGTGAACACCAGTCCTACAGGATAGGGGCTGCTCTCAAAGATAAGACTCACATTAACAACGAAAAATGCAGTGTTGATGGATGACAAAATAGCTCTTTCTAACTTTTAGTACTTTCTCAGAGCATTAATTCCTTGCACATTCTTATATACTGGTTCTCAGATATCCACTGAAAGTTACAAACGCCAGGCATTACTGCCCTTTCCAAACCTGTCACAACCAAAATACATACAGACCTGAATATTAATGGGAGTATTAGATTACAGCAATGGAGGCTCATTTGTAAAGGATATAAGCACTGCAATTTCTATTTATATTCTCTCTACTCTTGATCTAACACTGTGGCAATTCTCATCAAAGAACTAGTGTCGTGGTTTTCATTCAGACATATTTTCATATTATGAGGTTCCCCCATCCTCAAACAATTGGAGAGAGACAGATTCTTCAGACAATTAGGCTTTATTGAGGCACATTGATAAATATAAAATCGAGTTCTTTTTGTGCAAGAAGAACTCGGCTTTATATTCATATATATATTTATATTATATCTTCAGATCACCGTGCATTACATCTTGATTTTGGCATCTGCAAAGGAGTGATAATCCTTTGAACACGTTGGGGGTCAGGTTGAAGAAATTGAATGTTCAATATCTTATGTGTCCACCACTTGCGTCTCTCTGAGCAACACATCTCCTTCACATGGAGTTGATCAGGCTGTCTATCGTGGCCTGTGGAATGTTATTCCATTCTTCCCAGAGGGCCACACGGAGCTGGCGCACATTATCCGGAACTGGAATACGGTCGCGGACACGTCGATCCAGAACATCCCAATGATGCTCTATGGGCGACTTGTCCAGCGAATATGCAGGCCAGTCCAGAACTGGAATGTGCTCTGCTTCAAGGAACTGCATGCAGACTGCTCTGGTGGACATCCCTGCATCCAGCATGCCAATGGCACATTCCCGCATGACCTGAGACATCTGAGGCATGACAACTTTTGATAAAATTTGACATTTTGGGGTGGCCTTTTATAGTCCCCAGTATAAGGAGTGTCTGGGTACTGCTCATTCTGTCTGATCACCATCTGGAAATGCCACACCGATGTACTGAGTGAAATCACTGCATCACTGAGTAAGTGCTCACTGACAGAGAGATGGATTAAAAAATGGTACACAAATCAAGAGAAATATCCCTACTGTACAAGTAAAAGTCAGCATATGCTCACTTAGAGTTGTTAACTCCATGTGGCATCAATATTTGACATGGGGCGTTTATATTTTTGTTCAGTGTAGATTCAGCAGCTGGTCCGTTGTCCAGAATTTCCAGAGAAGGCCCATGTTGGCATATAAAGTATACTGTAACTGTTTCTCAAATATACTGCCACTGTTTGGTTCTGCACGGAAGTGCCTGTGCTAGTTTAGTGGGCTCATAGATCCCTCAGCCTGCTTTTATTGATCCCTAAAGTCTGGAAATCTGCTTTTGTTCACCCCCTGCTAAAAGACGGGGAACCTTCAGATGTGAATAATTACAGGCCAATCTCCAAATTATGTATTGTGGCCAAAGTCTTTGAAAGAATTGTCAGTAACCAACTTAAAGAATTCCTTGAGACAAACAATATTTTATCATCATACCAGTCTGGTTTTAGAAAAAAACACAGTACTGTGACAGCCGCTCTTAAAGTTTTAAATGATATTTTCACGGCATTGGATTGCAAAAAATACTGTGTTGCACTTTTTATAGATTTATCAAAGGCATTCGATACTGTTGACCACAGTTTGTTGCTGAATGTCCTTCAACACATTGGTTTATCAAACCATGCAGTAGCTTGGTTTTCCAACTATTTATCAGGCAGAACACAAGGTGTCTAGCTGGCTGGCTCTACATCTTCTTTTATGGAGGTCTCTAAGGGTGTGCTGCAGGGTTCAGTCTTAGGGCCTGTTTCATTTATTATTTACATTAACAACTTGTGTGACAATTTGTCAAATGCATTTTACCATTTTAATGCAGATGACACAATCATTTATTGCTGTTCTTCATCAATTGATCAGGCCCTTGAGTTTTTACAGTCTGCTTTCAATGTGGTCCAGTCTCGTCTGCAGAAACTTAAATTGGTCTTAAATGCAGACAAAACCAAACTTATGGTATTCTCAACCAAAAGTAAATTAACAGGGAACATCCCAACTATTTCAACCGTGCAAGGTAGGCCTATCGAGATGGTTGCAAGTTATAAGTACTTGGGTTTTATTGTCAATTGTGAGCTTTCCTTCAAAACCCATATAGAAAAATTGGTATCTAAACTTAAGATCAAACTAGGCTACCTTTACAGAAATAAATCCTGCTTCTCTCTCAGAGCTCGTAAACATCTTGTATCAGCTACTTTTCTCCCTGTGTTAGATTATGGTGATATACTGTACGTGACTGCCTCGGCCAAATTTCTGCAATCTTTAGACTCTGTTTATCATAGTGCTCTTAGGTTTGTCACTGGTTGTAGACGTCTCACTCATCACTGTGAGCTCTATCTTAAAGCTGACTGGCCCTCTCTGAGTGTCCGTCGCTATAATCATTGGTTGACTTTGATTTACAAGGCTCTTCTCGGCTTGGTCCCCTCTTATTTATTTTCTATTTTACAAAGATCTACAAGCCATTATGCCCTGCGTTCATGCAACACCCTTCACTTGCTTGTTCCTCGTGTCAGGACTGAACTAGGCAAAAGGGCATTCTGTTTTGCCGCCCCTTCGGCCTGGAATACTCTCCAGACTGACCTGAAGATGTCAGAACTTGTCCCTCTTACAACCTTTCGCACTATTTTAACTGATCGACAACGTGAGATAATGGAACAGTGCCTGTGTTATTGAAATTGCTTCTATGTTTTTTAAAAATGCCTGCACTTTACAAGATTTGATGTATTAATTATTAGATTGAATTTTATTTATTTTTATCGGTTGATTCTATTTCATTGTGACGTGTGCTGCTGACCTCTTGGCCAGGTCACCCTTGTAAAAGAGATTTCGATCTCAATGGGTTTTTCTACCTGGTTAAATAAAGGTTAAATAAAATAAAATAAAAAATAAATTGAAAATAATGATAATGCTAAAATCCCAAAATGTAACATAAATTGAGTGCTGTGTTCTTACTGAATGCAGTAACTGCATATTGACTGCTCGGAGCACAAAAAGGTTAAGCGCATTTTTTTAAGCTTAAAGAAAAAGCAATGTAAAACTTTGAAATGTAAAAAATATGATTTGCATCCAATTTACTAGTTACAGCAAAAAATGCACTCAACACTTGCACACCAAGCAGTTGATATGCACAAGAATGTTGACCTGGCCAGTCTCTCCTCCTTACTAGCCCTTGCCTGCTTTATTTTAAGAGCATTTTGCGTAGTGTTAACAAAGCATTTATAATGCTTCATGTTTGTAATTGTTGCAGATAAATTGACTATCCCCCTCATTACAAAGCTGGCTCGCAGAAACTATGGAACACATAATGCTTAAAATGCTGAAGTAAAATACTAACACATAATGGGCTTGTTATAATTCAGCACAACTCGGAAGCACGGACAATATGGTGGCGTGTATGTGCAAAAAATGTACTTTGATTAATCATCACATCAATTGTTTTCCAACATTACACTGTTAACAAACTAAATAAGATTCATATTTTAATGGCAGAGCATATGAGTCACAATCCCATTGCAGATTAAATGTGCTCGTGAACCCCGTGCCATCATTAGCATGTTGTGACTTTGTTTAACATTTGCCGATTAGCATAATTAAGGGTTTATCATAGACTGCATTAATGATGTTCTTGGTGGAGAGGACACGTTTGCTCCGCGGCTCATTAGCCCCTTGTATTTTGGCAGACTCGGGTGAAGGGACTGGAGTCTGCTGGCCCTCTCAATGCAGAGAGGCCTGAATAAGGGATCACTTAAATCTCCCTTTGAGTTCAATGTCAAGGTGTGAATTACGGGCACATCTGAGTCCTACCCTCTCTGCTAACCTGTCACCCCTACACGTCAAACGCTCTGGTAACAGGACCAAAACAGCACTTGAGGTGAACGCAGGTCAAATTCATTATATTTTTGAGTTTCATTTGGTGTTTATATGTCTGTGTAATAGCTTATAAACAGTTTTAACGTGGGTCCGGAATGTTCGAATCATTCCACTTTGTCAAATACAGTACCCTACTATAAATTTAGTGTTCTCTATATATTTAGTATTGTAAATGCCTGTTTTTTATTTTCATTAGTTCTATTTTTTTTTGCGCATCAGTGATCTTTATAAACAATTGGCTGTCCTACTGCATAGTTTACATGGAAGTGCAATCAGGTGTCCTTCGCCCCCTCAAACTGATCATTACTGTATTGATTCTCTTCAAAGTTTCCTCTCACTGGTTTCCCGTAATGATTTTTTAAAGGCTTGATTCCCTGGACCAATCGCTGTTGCCCCTGAAATTCACTAATCTCCCCTTATAATGTTTGGGCTCACCCCCGTGATACTTTTCAGTATATTTAATTCCTCAGTCTAATGCCTAATCCCAGACACAGTGATTTGGGATGGTTGCTGTGGTGCTTGTGTATTGTACTGGCCCCACAGTCTTCTGGTTGTGTCCCCTCAGAGATTAAAACGTCTGTTTCAGCTGTTAGCTTACGGAGTCTATGGTAACATATGGCTTCTTGCCTATTTTTTTGTGGTCGTAGAGATGAAGCGTACTTCATGTGTAAAAGACGTTTATAAGAATGTGTTTGTGTGTGCGCACACGTGACTATATAAGTGTGAACGTGTACTTGCTAGCGCACATATTTGTCTACGTCTATCACATTGTTAATTTGGCTAATTAGTTATGCCAAATTGTGGCCGTTGCTGCCCTCAAACGGAGAAATGCTGAGTAAAACAATGGGGGGGCTTTGAGAGTGTGGGTCGGCCATGTGTCGCATATGCGTGTGGACACTGCAGACAATAGGGCCCCTCCACCGGTCGGACTGGTGCCGAGGGAGAGCGAAGGGGGATCCGCCCAAGCAGCAGCTTGCACGCGACTCAGACATGTCATCAGAGGGCTGTCGAGCGTAACGCCCCCACGGCGGGGGGGCCTGAAGCTTTGCGCACAGACCTGTTAAAAACTCCAGCAGCGTCAGAGCTGGCCCGCTAATGGACGTCTGTCGCTAAGGCCGGAGTTTGGGGGGGGTTTGGCGTTTTCATCCAAGCGTTCAGCGTACTGCTTGTGACTTTGGCGAGATTTTAAAGCTCATTACAACCTTGTCAGAGGAAGTTTGTCTCGGTTGTTTAAGTGGATTGCCACGTTAAAAATAATAAACATAATTTGTAATTCGCATTCCATCATTGGAGTGTGCTCCAAATGGGTTAACAATAGTGGACAGACAATAATCACATTAAACAAAATTTTAATGAACTAATTTGAATGTTTTTGAATGTGAACTTTAGATTCTTACAGGCCTCATTATTCAAAAGTTCATTAATCATGTCCTTATGAAGAAAATTCTTTCAATTGTGGCACATCTTTCCTTAATTAGAGATTTACTGTAAGTAGGCCTATATGCACTTTTTGTAATAAATCATTCAGGTATCTAATAAAAAAATGCTTAAATAAAATAAAGATTTCAGATCAGGTAAATAACTGTCTTTCACCTGGACTCATTTCCAGACACAATGTTTCCAAGAATCTGTAAACACATTTTTGAGGGAAAGCCAAAAGTCATGTGTATACTTGTGATAGGTTTGCGCTTATAAATTAGTACTGAGCATGACCATCACTGAGTGTTTTATTTTCTCCAATTTATTTCTGTTTTAACTTCATTGTTTCACAAACACGTGCGCACACACACACCCACACTCGCAATCTGATATCGATGCGTAAATGTTGTATTAGGATCAACAAATTAATGCTCGTCCAGGATCGACATAAAAGTCCACCAATGAATACCGGGGCTGATGCTGCGCTTTCAAATCTCATGCATTCAAGCAGCTAGCTAATGCTAACAAGCTTTTGATGCAGATGAGCAGAGACTTGCAAAGATGCATGTTATCAAGTAAACCCCAAATAGTTTTTGACTTGTAATTTTAAAAAAATTATAATTTTCACATCACTCTCATTCTTAAATAGCTTGTCTTCAGGAATTTTGCTGGTTCGACGTTCCTGCTGATGTCCTGGTCAGCCGTGAGCAATTTATAGCTTTAAAGCCTATATTGTCTTATGACATCATCATAGCAAAGTTGGTATTCATTTGGTGGACTATTATGTTACTCCTGTGTGAGCATTATTTTGTTGATCCTGGAAAAGTGCTTACACGGGTTACACTGCGATATCAGATTGTACCACATACACACAAACACGCACAGTCACACACACTGACACACACATGCTTTGCAGTAGCCCTCCCACTATTATGGATAACTGGGTGACTGTATGACTCAATTGTTCAGAGTTAGACAGAGGTTATATACTGTAATCACAATGATTTTTTTTTTTCTAAACACCTGTGAATTCTGGCTTTGTCTGATATATTTTGTGAACAGGAAAGCCGTTTGGTCATGGTTGGTCAAACCAGAAGGAACTACTTACAGAAGAGGAAGACCCATTTGTTTGGTGTGCAGTCGCCGGTATTTCTCTGTACTCTGAAGGCTTGTTCTCCGTATGTTCCTGAGCGGCGCTTGTCTCATTTGTCTCGCCCCTGCCCTTCGGTCTCTGGAGGAGCCGATGAATTTTCAGGATGGCAGATGCCAGTCACCCGGTGCCAAGTGATTTCTCAGTGGGTGAACGCTCAGCGGAGTCTGTCCCCGGCCTCATCTCTGAGACCCCCTCTGCGGTCACACCGAATAGCCTCTGACTAAACCCACCTGCCATTCCTTTGGAAAAGAACCCGGAATTCCCTGTGCTTGGATGAGATAAATATAATTCTGCTGGCATGGTGGTAAAGCTCTGAAATGAGGGCCAACACTGGTCAGACATGGGGCAACTTTTGTGCTTCACTGGAGGACTTGGCCTAGCGTAGCCTTGCTATCCTTCTATCCTTTGTGCCAGCGTAATCGTATTTCAACTTTCTTGTTTCAGTAGAGTTTTCATAGAGTGTATTCAAAAGCACTGTATAATGCTTTATAGATCACCTATACTGTCCTAGAAAATTATCATTGATAGGGTGACTAACGATACTCAAAATATGGCATAGTTAGTATTTATGCATACGAATAAAAGTTTTGCAAAGGGTAATTTGCATAGTAAAAAGACGCAATTACATTAACATTTTTTATTTTTCAAATGACAGAAGTGTCAGAAGGTGAAGTCAGAACTCACTTGCAAGCCGACTTTCAGTTCAACAGTTTTATTAAAGATCTTGGTCATCCAGTCCAGTTCAATAACTTACATTAGTAATGTAGCACCAAATGGGTGATTCAACTCATTAGCCAGAACAGCCCAAAGATCAAAAACTAATCAGCAGATACAGCAGGTTTAAGGGACAGCAAAATCACAAGTCAAAGATGCAACCAAAGATCATACACTAGTAATCAACAATATTCTAAGCCAGGATTGGGCAGAATTGCCAATGAGGGACAAAAAAGAACTGTAAGATCTAAGAAAGTACTTGAAAAGGCCTGTAGGTAGGCACAGAAAAGAACAAACAAACAAACAAACTCGCAGAGAAAGACTGACAGAGGCGAATATAAAGGGGAGAAAGAGGCTGATTTCAATGGGGAACGGGGGAGTGCATAAGGATAGAGTGTACGGGGAAGTGTGGTTACAAATGAGGAAATAAGGTGTGCTATTAGGAAAACAGAAAGGGGAAAGTGAGTGCGTGAGTGCTGCGAGTGAAAGCAGAAAGCATACGTAAAGTGACAGGAGAATGAAAACAAATGAACTAATACATGAAATGCTAAATAAGAACACCTAATGAACAGTCAATGAAAAAATAAGAAAGACATGAAAAATACAAAAAACGCATACAATGACAGATTCAGACCCTGACAGCAAGGACAGATTTGATGTACTAATTAGCTAAAAGGATGTTAGCGAATTGCTTGCTAAGGTTTTTATTATACAATGCCAAATGGACAATTCATTTTTTCCAAGCAGGCTAAGTGGATTTAAAACCCATGAGAATGAATGATAGAAAACTTCTCAGATATTAAAAAAAACTGATGTAAATTGTAGACAAAGTCACTAATTTACATTGTTACAATCCTTTGTATGAAAATGTATCTTATAGTGGAGCAATGGTCCTGTGCCTTCTTTTCACTGGGTTATTGTCCCTCTTTCTCATCACTGCCCCTGTGCAGGCTTGCAGCTGTAATACTGCAGCTTTCAGGGTTTTTTTTTTTTTGGCAACAAAGCATTTTTCACTGCCATTATCCATCCAAAGGTATTCTTATGCCTCGCCTTTACTCAGGGTCAAAGAGACAGGAGAGTGACTTCGGCCTGAGTTTTGGCAGGGGGAGAAAGTGGAAGTGTAAGATTTGGGGTCGGGGGATGGGGGGATACTGACTTTCATTTTACTGCGTGTTTCCCACCCCCCCCCACAGTCCCCCCCCCACCATTGATCCAAATCAATGGCTTTGCACACACTTAGCCCCGCACCACCACTCTATCCGACATCACAGGCCCATCTGCAGGCAGCGATCGATAGCCATAACCTACTCTTTGCCCATAGCCAGCCTTGCAGGCCTGAGGCTTTTAGGGGAGTATTTTGGGGAATGAAGAATAGGATTTGCAGCCTCTTTGCTGGCTCTGCTCTGTCAGACTTGGCCACCAAAAGACCTGTACTTCAGAGCATTTCGCTGTCTCCTGAATTGTTATTCATTGAACTACCTTGCTTTCTACGAAATCGTAGTTCTTTCAATTATGGCTCCTGAAAAACCCTCTCGGTTACAGTGCTCACAAATGCCAGACTGCAGGGTTAAGGGACTTTCTTCGCCGACCATGGGCTATTGCTGCAATGAGCAGGCCTATTTTCTCTTAGCACTCATGGTATTTCCCAGCCTAGATAAGTCTTGGTGGTGTATTTTAACCTAAAATCTTATTTACATTACTTTTTTGCTTAATGAAACAGTAATTTTGTCAGTGGGGATGGCATGATTTACTTATTCCAACATTTGTCAATGAATCATTTAATAAGTGGATAATGCAATAAATTAACTTATCAAGCAATCTACAACATAAAACAAGTTAAAACTTTTTCAGAGTAATTAAAAAAAGATTTCTAATCTCATTGTAGGACTGCAATGTGTGTACTGCTTGTATTTAATGCACCTTCATTGCATGTAAAGTTCCAATGGTACAACCAGGAAATTTATTATTGTGCCAAGAATATCACCCACTTAGAATGTTGCCGGCCGTGTTCATTAAAATTGTGTCACGCTGTCCTACCATTGTCATGGCCAAGGGGAAGAGCTGAATTCAGGGACTTGGGGCTGTGTTTGTGGCAGTAGAGATGTGTGTTGTGGCTTCTTTGTGGGAGGGGCAGTGCATTTGACATGGTCAGATGGTATTAAAGGGGCACATGTGTCACCACTGACTGAGACAGACCCCCACCCCCCCCCCCACTTATGTGCACCGACTTTAAACAAGGGCACATCTAAAAGCTTGTACAATTACCCTGCTTCCTGCATTTTAAAATCATCACTGAGAGCACCTTTGCACTTAATACCTATTTACTCCCAAGCACCTCACTGACCCAAGGGATGTTTGAAATAGCATTATGAAGTACATTTTAGCAACAGTGGGGGCTTTATCGTGTTTTCTGGATGGATTATGTAATTTCTAGAGTCAACAGAAAAATTGATCGGATAAGTCATCTTGTACAGTACTGTGCTAAACTGCTAAAAACTAAGCCAAACCAATATTTGGTGTGACTATGCTTTGCCTAAAAATTTGGGACACTGTCCTGTTGTGCTGTAATTTTATAAGATGATTGACTTTTTGCTTGCTCCAAGCAGAGTGGAAACTTGCCACCGTCCTTCTTCAGACTGACTGTCTCACTTGCGTCTATCCCTCAAAGAAATTACAAACAGCTATGATGATGTTGACATCAAGGCTCTGTCAAGACTATAATATCTGCATCGACTATTTTTAATGGAATACAAACATTTATTTTTGAAACTTTTCTGTAAATTAGCATTTGTGATTTCAAATTTACTTTTTATCTTCAGCAACTTTAATGTGGAAAACAAAAAGTAAACATCTAAGGCAAATTTTAATTTTAAAAAGTGTAGGATGCCTAAGACTTTTGCACAGTAATGTATATAATGTATATTGTACCGAGAATATTTTACTATACCAGTGATGACAGGCATCATCTTGTCTTGAGAACCTGGAGACAAAGATCAAATGGAAACAACACAATGTGCTGTCTGTCTACCATATTCATTCTTCACAATTTTCATTCATGCAGCTATGAGTTATATACTCACAATTGTCAATGATACTAAAGCACCTTGGGGAGAATCACAACCTCAGGTTGGGATGGTACAGAAAATGCAAATAAAACAGAAAGCAACAATTTCTAAGTTTGCTTTGACCTGTATTTCATTGTAGACAGTAAAAAGACAAGATATGAAATGTTTTGTGTGGTCAACCTTTTATGTGTAAATATAGATCCATTCCTGCCATTTAGGCCTGAAATACTTTCAAAAAGTTCAGACGAGTGCTAGTTAGGACTAGTAATGAAGTGAAAAATTTAAATATAGATATGATTTGAAACAGCTGATGTCAGCAGATGATTTTAATTATGATTTGGTACAAAAGCAGCATCCAGGAAAGGCCTAGTTCTTTCTGACTTAAGATGGTCCGATGATTGCATATTTGCTCATAAATACTGAAGAAAATCATTGAAAGGTTTAACTACAATACTTCTTAAAGAAGATAGGTTGGGCGTTGGATATTTTACCCTCTACAGTTCATAACATAAATAAACAATCTGAGGAATCAGGAGGAATTTTTGTTTGTAAAGGGCAAGGGCGCAACCCTAAGCTGAAGACCTGTGATCTCTTCATCACTTAGGCAACACTGCATCAAGAACCGTTGCTTATTTATAAGTGATCCACACAAGCTTAGTATTAATGGGGTGGTCACACTTTAGATGAGGTGTTGCTCATGAAGGCATTATACAGTATGTATAATGCCTTCATAAATTAGACATAATGTCTTCATAAATCATACATAAGCAAATGTTATGCTTTGTAAAGGTGAAATAATACATCCTTATTCAGCATGTGATGCCAGATGTGATGTAACTGACAATCTCACTTAGCTAGGGGCTAAATATTATACAGGGTGACATTGTCAGCTAAGTGATAATGTCATTGTCACATCTGGCATCACATGGTGAATAAGAATGTGATATTTCACCCTTTACAAAGCATGATATTTACTTATGTATGATTTATGAAGACATTATGTCTCATTTATGAAGGCATTATACATGCTGTATAAAGCCTTTATGAGCAACACTTCATCTAAAGTGTGACCAATGAGGCAAACCTTTGTCAAGTACTACAATATGTATTATGTCCACAAATGCTGTTGAAATTTTATTATGCAAAAACAAAGCCTTATATGTAGTGCATAAAAGTGCTGTCATCTTCTCTGGGCTCTGAGGCATCTGTATTGGACCATTACCTATTATTTTTCTGTTATTTTAAATTTTTGGGGTTTTATTGGCAGAATAGATGCTGTGTGCTCTGGGCCAAAAAGGAAAAGGACCATCTAGACTGTTACTAGGTATAAGTCCAAAAGCCATGCTCTGTCATGATACGGGGCTGTGTCAGTGCCCTAGGTAAGGGTAACATGTATTTCTGTGAAAGCATCATTAATGCTGAAAAGTTCAATGAAATCTTGGAGCAACATATGCTGCTTCCAACACAACATCTTTTCCAGGGACATCGATGCACATTTGAGCAAGTCAATGCAAAACTGCATTCTATGTGCATTATAAAGGCCTGGTCACATAAAAAAGACAGAATGGGTGCTGAAACTGCCTGCCTGCAGTCCTGGCTTGTCCCCAATAGGGAATTTGTGGTGCATTTTGATACACAAAATGCAACAACAGAGGCCCTGTACTGTTGTACGCCTGAAGACTTGTTTGCTGTGCGAATGGAACAAAATTACACCTGAAACTCTTAATCACTTGGTATGTTCAGTCCCTACCCATTCATTAAGGGTTGTGAAAAGAATGGCAACACTCCAAAGTGGTAAATACTTCATTGTTTCAACATGTTGCAGGAATAGAGATGGAAATGTCATTTCAAAAATCAATAAAATTTATTTGGTGAATCATAATGTGCCGATGTATTCTTTTTTAATGTAATACAGGTCAAAGACCAATAATTAATCACAACTTTGACCCTTTTTAATTTAACATACCACCAACCAACTTCTGCTAATTTGGGGTTGCATATAACCAGCCAGGAAAGGACTAGCACTTCAGTGCCTCTGCTCTGCTTAAAATAATGCCTCTGCCGATATTTCCAATAAAAACTGCTTTATCATTGCGCCACAAAGACGAACCCAGGAAAAAAGCAGTGTCGTACTGTGTGTATGTCGCTACCCTCAATGAAAATCTGAATGCGGTTGTCTCAGAGGTCGTCCGTCGGCAGTTACAAAGGCCTTCAGAAACCTTGCCTTTCAATACTCAATAACCTAAACCTCTCGCAGTTTAACGTTCCTGATTTGCAACAGCTGCTTGGACTAATTGCTTGAATGACAGTCAAATTTAATTTTGATAGCTTTGTTATACAATACACTGCAAAATTATTAGGCATTTTCTTCTGCAGGTAAATGGTGACTTAAGATATCAATATGGCTTCTGCGCACATGTAGCTCGTGAAATGGCTCAGATTAGCGCAAATTAGTTTGCAAGGCTCATTAACCAATAAGCCATGAGACTTCGTTCTATATTCTGAATAAAGTCACGGCTAAAGGGCATTGTTAGGCACGATGCAGAGCTGAGTGACAATTGTAAGGATGGCGAAAATAAATGCTGCGAAGTCAGTGAAAGTTTTGGATTTTTTGCATTTATATTGCCATCCTTACAATGCCATATCAATTACATAAATATAGGCAATAGGCATTCACTTTTTAGGTTGCCGGCCGTAGGCCAGTAACCTACTGTTGTCACGTTGCGTCCGGCAGCGTTGTCGGCGTTGGCGTTGTCCGTTTAAAGCCATATCTCAAAAACGGCCTGATTAATTTTTTTTTAAATTTGAAGATGTGATCAAATCGGTCATCAAGTTAATGCCCAAGCAAGAATTTTTTTGATTGAATCGTTCATTTAGACTTGGCGGCCATTTTTATGTCGAAAGGTGCAATTTTCTCAAAAACTGTCTGATGAATTTTTTTTTTAATCGCAGCAATGGAATCAGTATCATGACCTGCTTCAACGGTGTAAACGGCGTTTTGATTGAATCGCTCCTTCATAGCGCCACCTAGGCAATGTGTCTGGACTTCATCATTTTTCGGGGCGTTTTGTGCTATAACTCTCTTAATATAGCATTTAGAGCTTAGGTATGTATGAGGCACCTATAGGTAATCAGGTATGCCGAACATTGTGAGTCAGTCACTTTTGACCTTGGGCCTCAAGGTCAAGGTGAAATGGTAAAAATGTGCTATAACTCTCTTAATATAGCATTTAGAGCTTAGGTATGTATGAGGCACCTCTTGGGAATCAGGTATGCCGAACATTGTGAGTCAGTCACATTTTGACCTTGGGCCTCAAGGTCAAGGTCAAATGGCAAAAATGTGCTATAACTTGCTTAATATAGCATTTAGAGCTATGTATGTATGAGGCACCTATAGGGAATCAGGTATGCCGAACATTGTGAGTCAGTCACATTTGACCTTAGGCCTCCAGGTCAAGGTCAAATGGCAAAAATGTGCTATAACTCTCTTAATATAGCATTTAGAACTTAGGTATGTATGAGGCACCTCTTGGGAATCAGGTATCCCAAACATTGTGAGTCAGTCACATTTGACCTTGGGCCTCAAGGTCAAGGCCAAATGGTAAAAATGTGCTATATTTTGCTTAATATGACATTAAGAGCTTAGATATGTATGAGGCACCTAGAGGGAATCATGTATGCCAAACATTCTCGGTTGTTCGAATTTCACCTTGAGCCTCAAGGTGAAGGTCAAATGGCAAAAATGTGTTATAACAGCTTAATGTGGCATTTAGAGCTTAGGTATGTGTGAGGCACCTATAGGGAATCATGTAAGCCAGACATTCTCGGCAAGTTGAATATGACATTGGGCGTCAAGATCAAATGGCAAAAATTGCTATAACTTGCTGAGTATGGCAATTAGAGCTCAGGTATGTTTGGGGCATCTATAGGAAACCATGTATGCTGAACATTCTTAGGCAGTCAGTCAACTTTGATGTTGGGCCTCAAGGTCAAGGTTATATGACAAAAATGGTCCATATTTGTTTAATATTGTTTGTAGAGCTTAGGTATGTATTGGGCACTAATAGCAAATCATGTATGTTGGTTGTTTTCGACATATTGGATTTGACCTTGGGCAACAAGGTCCAGGTAATGACAAAACGGCCTAAAAGTCCCTATGTATTGGATACTAATGACAAATCATGTATGCTGATCAAACACGCCATATTGGATTTGACTTTGGTCTTCAAGGTCAAGGTCATATGACAAAATCAAAATATTTATTTCCTCGTTTAATAATGTCTTTAGAAATTAGTATGTATTAGGCACTAACCTATATATAATTAAAATTTTTACGGGCATTGTAACCGCATGGTCAACCTTTTTTCACGATCAATTGCGGCAATAAAAACTGGTCAAAACCCATTTTTGGATGTTTGTTCCTATTAGCATCATGGAATAGAAAGAATAATACTAATTAGACCCACTCGGTGGCAGTGTTGTGTAAAAAAAATTATTGTCTGAAAGCAGAGCAAGAACCAGAAGTGAATTGAGAAGATGGCGCACTTCACAAATTGACCGCAGACGACAGTGAAAGTGCAGGTTAGAAAAAAATCAAATTGGATTTCATGATGTAGACTTCTTAAAGATTATATTTTTGCTGAATGGCAGAAATGTTGCTGTCTGTCACTCATGAAAAAGTGTGACTGCTCAGTTGAGTTGCCCGATAATGGTAACTAAAACCCCTTTCTCACTGAACTGCGTTGGCCGGCTGAGGTGTGCGGATGAAGTAGTTCTCTTCTTTCGCAGAGAAGAATTGATTCGAAGAACCGTGAATTGATTCGCAGTGGTACGGGACCATTCGCCATCACCGCCGAAATTTGCAAAAAAATTAAACAGGTGTAATTTTTTCACGGATGTCCGAGCTGGTGCTTTTTAACGGCAATATCGTGTTGACAATGTGTTGCTTTCGCAAGAATTCGTGTTGGCTTGCTGTTGAATCCGCGGACTGATGCTAGTTACTTTTATCCTGTTGGAGCTGTAACTGCCGGCAACCTTCAGGGCCCTTGGCACTCTAGTTCATTATCATTTCTTATTATAGGTCATGTATTGGTCTTGGTTGGTCAGTCGATAAATTGTTGGATCGTTAATCAGGTGAACTAAAACGAGAACACCTTGAGGACAATCGAGTGGTACAGGGTGCGGTTACTGAAGGCCCTCAGAACACCTGACGGCACACTGCTGGGTTGTCTGCCATCCGCTCTCCCTGCACCTTTTGACCCGTTTTATTGAATAAAGCTTTCCTCTGGTCATTAGAGGTGGACAGTGCTAGCAAAGTGAAATATAATGTTTTGCCTTCCTATTCCAATTTATTATCAAAATCGCATGATGAATCATTTAATTTCTTTTTTATGTCTCATGAGATCATTGCAAACACATTGATAGTGAATAATAGTGTGATAATTGGTCAAATTTTGATAAACAGTGATATGGTGATAATTGGCAATATGTTTATCATTGGTGTCATCATGGTAATTAGTAGAAGCGTGAAGATTAGTGATTTGGTGATTGATGGGAGATTGGTCACAGTTTATAGAGTAGCATTATGGTGATAATTTTGCATGAAGTGATAATTCCTGATTGGATACTGTTTTGGACGTTGTGGTGAGAAGTGACGATGACAAGCTTTGGACATTCTTACTTTTTTAACCCATAAAATTGATTCATTTTCATTGGAGCACTGATGTGTTTGTATTGGCAGTGCTGATGTGGTGAATGGGGTTTGAGGTTGAGACGGCAACGGTCTGAATGGATAGATTTAGAAGGTGTTGGGCATCCATTGTTCATAAGACTGATTGCTTTTGCCTCTCTGGCTCTGTTAATCCGCCCCCCCTCCTGTTACAGCCCGTGTTTAATGCCTCAGACTTTTGTTGTCATGGAACCAGTGCTGATAAGGACACTTGCATTTAAGCTGTCCACGTGCCTGCCCATTGACCTCCAGGAAGAAGGCTTCTGCTAGGCATTATCTGCATCTAACAGAGCCCAGGCTAACAGTTTATGGGGTGAATCATATTCGGCTGACCTTACCATCTCTGCCTCTTTGTGTCCACTCTTCACTTCCATGGATAGAATCCAAAACATTACGTATTTACCATTTACCAATTATGCCCTCTACATTATACATTATACATTATACGTTATATATGACCATTTTTAGTCATTTCGTGAAATAACTGAAGTTTGGCGCCAGCCATTTCATGAAATGACTGGTTTCAAAATCTGACTGTAACACACACACACACACACACACGTGTGTGTGTGTATATATACAGTATTGTGCAAAAATCTTACGCACCCTGTGCACTTTAGATGTTCTTTAGATGTTTACTTTTTTGTTTTCCACATTAGAGTTGCTGAAGACAAGAAGTAAATTTTGAAATTCCAAATGCTAATTTAAAGAAAAGTTTTATAAATAAATGTTTGTATTTCATTAAAAACAGTTGATGCAGATAATACAGACTTGACAGAGCCCTGATATCAACATCATCATGGCTGTCTGCAATTATTTGGAGGGATAGACGCAAGTGAGACAGTCAGTCTGCAGAAGAACAGTGGCAAGTTTTCTGCTCTGCTTGGAACAAGCAAAAAGCCAATCATCTTATTGACCATTGCACAACAGGGCAGTGACCCAGATTTTTTGGCAAAAGGTAGTTACACCAAATATTGGTTTTATATAGTTTTTAACAGTGTACAGCTCTGTTCAGTACATTTCTCAGTTATTAGAAACTTTAAATTTCATCATTTTTGCAAGCATATTTGCCCTTAGAAATTGCCTTAAATGTGCCTAAGACTTTTGCAGTATAGTATATATATATATATATATATATATATATATATATATATATATCCATTATGCATGTATACTATAAATATACATGTATACTCATGCATTAATCCATATTTACAAAAATTGGGTGACATTTTAAGAAAAATAATTATTAATAGTTAATAATTTGTTTTTATGATATATTTTGTTTGAAAAGTACTATCAGTATGCTTACATAATTTTGGTTGTCTTCAAAATTCAGCAAGCCAACAGATGATTTAGCTGTTACATGAATGCTGGTAGGCTCACTGAACCAGTTTCTCTCCCGCAGCAAAATAGCACGAGAGCTGCTGTTTGTTTAAATATCAATGATGGCAGACGCAGTATTTGCAGTGTTATTTTATAGTGGAAACCTTGATTATTTATGAGCTGCACATTAATAACTCTATCAATGGTTCAAAAGACTGGGTGACGGTTTTGCTCGGTGCGTCTGTTTGTTCTGGCCTTCTCGCTGGGCATTAGCATCTTTTGAAAAGTGGAAATCTACATCGTCAAGGTGTACCAAATTAAAAAGGCCGAATAAAAGTGATTAAAATGCGTGGGCTGTGTTTGTTTCTCTCTCTCCGCCTGAGTGGAGGCCATATTTGATGTGCAAATTAAGGTACTGCTACAGTGCAACCTGAGGTGTTGCCCATCGTCAGCGTCACAACGGAGGATGTGTTGAACTTTCTTACAGTGTGTCTGCTGAGATTTAAGTGTCAGGTATGTGTCTCGGGGAGAATATTGAACTTTACAGTTGTGTGACTTTTCAGCAATGCAGGCTTGCGAATGTCGGTGGGTGTTAAAGTGAATCTGCTGAACACTGCTGTTATGTGATCACAGATGAAGTGTGAGGTGCAGCCGGGCAGAAGAATCTGCCCTTTGTTCCAGAAGGTTCCGAGATAGATGCAGTGCTGTTATAAACGTGACATGACTTGCAATTGAAAAGTATTCAAGTACTTATTGAGAACTAGCTTCGGCAGTGCATTCTTACAAACGCACTGATTTAATGAAATTGAATAATACAATTATACAGTATACTACCACTATGTATGTGCCACTTTGGCAAAAAAAAAAAAAAAAAAAAGGGGGGGAGTACTGCTGTCTCAGAGCAAGGAGATTGCGGGTTCAAATCCAGTTTGGGGCCAATATGCATGGAGTATTTTGCATATTACATGTTCTCCCCATGTTCACGTAGGTTTTCTCCAGGTCGTCTGATTTCCTCCCATGGTCCAAAGACATCCAGCTAAGCTACTTGGAGAATCCAAATTACCTATTGAGTTTGATAATGGAGGGATGGATGGACTACCACTATGTGGGGACATGGTATTTCTGCTTCTTCAGGCATAAGAGATTGGGTTTCTTGAACACTCTGTATTCCACATTCAGACTAATGACTGTTTTGTGATTTGACTTCTCTATCTATTTAACTAGCTAGCATCACATACCCTCTTTGATTGCCCAACAGAAGTAAATACAGGTTGGCTCTTAGTGACTATTGTTCAACAATGGCCACTGATTTAAATTCTGTTCTTATTGTCACATTCTTCCCTTAACAGAAAGAGGTTCTCCTGGTCCCTATAACCACTTTGCAGCTGCTTCAGTATTGGGTGTCTTTGACAAGGCCTGAGAGAAATTTTTCCTCTTATTGAAATGAACTAATTTCCTACATATTTTCTTTACTTGGCAATCATTTTTTCCCCTCTATCAGTTTGTGTTCCTTAGCAACAGTTCATAGGGCTTCAAACCAAATGACTACTAGTCTCTCCTAAAACCAAGGAGTATATTCAATTCTGGTGCTTCTTGGTTAGTGAACAAACCATTCTCTGGCTGTTTGGCCAAACCAAATGGAATAGCCTTTTGCTGTTGTTGTTAATAATAATAATAATTATTATTATTATTCAGTCCCTATTGTACTTGTTATTGCACTTTCTGTCAGAAGTGGAATTACCAAAGCCACACCAAATCTATAGCCCCAAAATTGGCTGGAAAGTTACTATTTATTGCTAGGATTGCAGTAATTAAGTGGTACTCTGCATATTGTACGTGAGAGAAGCACTGAGGAGTCAAAGCGCTACTTTGTTTAATGAACTTGCCATTTCCAGGGACTTCTTTAATCAAATCCCAGAGAATCATTTTAAATTAAAATGGCAATGTAATGGCAGCTAAGTGACAAGTTGACCATTGCAGCAAACATGCTGTTGATCAAAGTATTCATTCTTTATGGCAACCTGTCAGGCTTGTATGTCTCTTTGCGTAATATTTAACATTTTTATTTATTAAAATGGGTCCAATAAAAATATAAATTTCTAGAAATTAGTTCAAAAACAAATATAGATTAATAAATTAAAAGTAAAAATACATATGAAAAATACAGCCAATTAATTCCCCTTTCTGTGAGGCCTTGCTAGATGAAACAAAGCACTTGCAGCCAAATTATAAATTGCATGTACCAGAAATTTCTATTGACTCTCAATGTTTAAATAGAGTGTGCTGTGTACGCCTTCATTTGTCCAGCAATTTGTATAGGCACTAATTACCATTGATTAGATTCCGAGCAGATTTATGTGCAAATCTATATGCATTGTCATTTTAATTCATGTTATTTGCTCAGATCTCCAAGCTTGGCTTGGCTGGGGGTTTTCACCGCAACTCCCACTTGTTTTTTTTTTTTTTTTCTGTTTCCAGCCTTTTCCTGAAATCCCATCTCCCCACATTGTCAGAAGGAAGGCATATATTCCGCCAGTCTCATTTCAGTCTTCCTCCATCTGTTTTGTGCGTCCCTGAAAAGCTCTTTTATAATCCGCTGCTTTCTGTACAAATAGGCCACTAACTGGGCAGGCGCTGAACATTAGCTGAATTCCAAGGAGGCCAGCCCATAGTTTAATCATCTGGCTGAATGGAGAGATCTTAATTTTAACGAGTTTTAAAGTACATTGTCTCCGGACCCATAAAAGACATACTGTCTGCGGAGAGTGAATAGGCTCCACGCGGACAGGCTAGGGGGGGAGGCCGGGCTCTTTATTAACCCTAGAATGACTAGCTAATGTGATTGAAGTGGGACCACCTGGCGGGGGAGATCGGACAGTCAGCTGCCGCGGAAGGCCTCAAATGGGGAGGACCAGGTGCTGGGCTCTGGCCCCCTAATTGTTGCCGTGTAATAGCCCGCTTGAGTGCACAACATAGCTTGGGGGTAGGATTAAAAAGCTGTTACCGACACAGAAGTCCATTTTCTTTCTTCTCCGCTCAAGCCTTAGCCTCATCCCTATCTCCAGTACCAAAGCTTCACCCCCGCTTCAGTGCCATCTCACCACTCCATTCCACTCCATTCCATTCCAGGTCGGACTGGAACTGTCATTCCATTATGCGTAAGTAAGCATAAGGGCCATGTTGATGAGGAAGCATTTCCACACGCACTTCTCACTGGCAACTGCAACAAGGACACATTCTCCCACACTCCACCAGGCATCAGGCTTTTAATAACCCACAAAACCCAAGGTAATAATCAAATATGGATGCACACATGTCAGTGGTGATGATGATGATGATGATAACTATGACAATAATAATGATGATGATGATGATGATGATGACTGACAGATTGAACACCCCTCTTCTTGTTGAACAAAATTATTCACACGAGTTTGGTCAGGTCGACGAAAAATTCTGCTTGGCCTAGAATATAGTTGCTTTAGTTATTTAATTGAATTGTTTTGAGTTTAATTCAAGTTTGCAGTTGCAGCACAAACATGCACTCAAAATAAATTCATGGTAATCCATCATAGACCTGCTCTCATTTATTTGTTTAATTATTTATTTTTTCTATTCTTTCTTTATGAAATTGGAAGTATTGAGCACAAAAAATGGATACAAAATCTAAATTTATTTATTTTCAATTCACTATAAAAAAAAAAGCTGTCCTCAAGTTTTTAAATATGTATATGAAATGTTTTTGTCTCAAATATGTTTTGCTCTGAGAATAAAATACGCTCTTAGGATGTTTTTTTACATTCTCAAATTACAGTAAATGCATTAATAAGATTTTTTTAGGTTAAGGCAACTCTTTGAGGAGTGAAACATGGTTTGATGGAATTATGATTTGATAAGAATGACCATGAACTGTGAAACTTGAAGTTTTTGTTGCCTTCCTAAAGGAATGGTGTATTTTAATATGAAGCAATCTGAGTACTATTTCCAAAAAAAAAAAAAACAACAATAAAGATTTAGTACGAGTACAAATATTGATAAATAAAAGCTTCACGCTTCACAAATACTTGTCCATTAACCTAATTCTCATAGTTTCCTGCAAGTTCTATTTTTTCTAATTCCTTTTTGATAAAAAAGATGCTGCTGATGTCACTTTTCAAAATACCAGGTTCTGATGATTACTTCACAATGAATGAAACTTTCTCTTTATGCAACCCTGAAGGAATGGGGTCTGAGATTTAGGGTGCTTTCACACTAGGGACTCGGGCACGGATCCAAGTACACTTGACCCCAAAGTCCAGTTCATTTGGTGAGTGTGAACATAAGCGTACCATGCTCGAGCCTGTACTACAAAAAGCTAAGTATATGGGCCACAAGCTAATTGATTAATTTTTGATACTTTTGCGACACCAATCATAAAGAATGCTGGTGTTAGTTCCAAACCAATCAGGATTTAACCAGTCCACAGTGTGGCAGCCCTAGCTTTCTGAAGCACTAGGAACTATTTCTGTTGGCTGATAATTTGCGTATAGTCAGTATGTCATAGACCTACTATGCAGGATATCTCTCTTCTTGTATAAATTTATTTAAATTTTTTTTGGTGCATCGACTACAAGGAAATTTCTTGGTGCTTTGATTGAAAATGTATGACCTATTCCAACATGTTCCCACCTGTTTTGAATGAAGGAACCACTGCATTTTGTTGGGCCCTATGACTTCCCTTCATCCCATTGCTTATTCTAAAGATTTTAAGCCACCCCTGTCTTACTCGTAGACTTCAGCGTCTCTGAGCCTGTTAACATTCACCAATAAAACATTCGCCCAAACATTGCTTTCTCATCCGCCAGACAAACCAACACCATCTGTGAGCTCTCATTGTTCCAAATGTCAGCTGGGAAATGACGGCTTTACACAGAGAAATTACAGCTCCTTAACTCAAGCACTCATGGTAACTGTGCGCTGAGTTGATTGGTTTTAAAATCTGTGAGTATGATATAAGACATATTTATCAAATTTAGAAGCTTGGCAGAAGTCATTATTAAACATCAGCTAAATATTTTGCTGAAACCATAGTAGCTTGGGAAATAGCACTTCACTGATGATTTCATAGACAAGTGAGATGATATCAGTGAACAGCATGTTCCAGGAAAGCAGCAAATAATGCAGGTATGCATGAATGCACCCCTCCTTTCTCTCTCTCTCTCTCTCTCTCTCTCTCTCTCTCTCTCTCTCACACACACACACACACACACACACACGTGCAAACACACACCCTCACACACACACTTATGCACACATGCTTGCACGCACACTGGCATACTTATGTGCACAAACAAACACGCTAATGCAATCTGTTGCAGAGCATCTATTCGTTAATCACTGTGCCCTCGCTTTACAATTTTATTCCTTTCTGGTCCCCTCATTCTGTTGTGCGAATTAGATAGTTTTGCAGTGCTGTGGCAAAGCCTTTCACATTCAGTCTCCTATTTCTTTCTGATGCTGTCTTTGTCGCCAGGTTGTTTCTGTGACCTGTCTTCTCTCCAGGCCTTGAATAGAGAGAAGGCAGAACTCAAAATAACAGGTGCAGCTCATAGTTAAAGAATACAAAGATTTATTTTCAAGACATTTTGACACAAATTCTAAACAAAGGAAAAGGCATCACTACGTGGCAGTGTTATGTGCACCATTATTTACTCTTGTCAGTCTACAGATTTCGGTTAAATCCTCCAGGACATGTTGCCAACTTCAAGGTAATTGGTGACCATCAAGTCCATCCATCTATCCATCATCTCGTCTGCTTTTTACTGGTTCAGGTCCCAATACTTGTACCAGATTCCCTAGCCAGGCATAGTTAGGGCAGCCTACAGTGCTGTTGGGTCCTAATTGGGTCCTCAGCTGTGCTGCAGGCACGTGGTGGCAGCCATAATGAGTTGGGTTGAGTTGAGTCATGGTATGCGTGCATGAGAGAAGTAAGTGTTGCTAATTATTCTTACTTGTTCACCTTTTACTCCATTAATGAAACTGTATCAAACCTCAACTTCATTAAACTTTTGAATGGCATACTTTGCGTCAATGTCATGATCGCCTCTCATCAGAGCCCCCACGGAGCTAAAGAAACATTGGAGTGGACAACGTCATTGGCTGAACCAGCCACATAACATGAGACTTGTCCGCCATCTTGCGTAAGGAATCGGCGGGGAATTGCTGTAAATGTGTATATGGGACTAAATAAAATTAAATGAAAAACACTGGACTGATGACGCACATCAGCCTACCAGCACGACCATTATTTAATAAATTATTATTTTGTTTACGGGTGTTTATTGTCAGGAAATTCTTAATCATTAGTTTAAATTCAAAAATTATATTAAACTTTTTATATAATAGTTGTATATTTATGTCTCAGGAATGCTGTTTTCATATTTTGAACACATGTATTTGTACCTTGAATTCCTGTGGTGCTCTTTATTCTAAATTATTATAATTTTTATTTTAATGTTTAAATGTTCATCTTGGTTAATAATAATTACCAGTATTAATTTATTTCACAGTAAAAATATTACGTATGATAAAAATCATCAACATAATATCTGTATTCCACCTCTAAACTACCTTTGTCTAACGTTTCTCAGTTCCATGCGAGACGCTATCCTTCGGTAAGATGGCAGACGCGAATCTCGCCAAAACTGGTCTTGTGTCCACTCTAGTGTTTTCATTAGCTGTTTGGAGCCCCCTAAGTGAAATTGGCATATTTTAGACTGGCACCAGCTCTGATTAATTTGTCATTTGGTCCTTTGAGCCAGAGGCTCACTGCACCTTGGTGATATGGATCAGATCTTGCAGAGGCTACCCGTTGCAGTTGCAGACATCACCAATCCAGAAGTAAGGAGACATTAAAACCCATCTCGTATTCTATCCTATCAAGTGACACTACCCCCATCTTCACTGTCACCTAGTGCCACCCTAGGCACTCTCGATGCAGTTCAGGAAGGCAGCCAGATAGTTGGCACAATTAGACAGCTATCTCATCGAGGGCAGGCCGAGCCCTCCCCTACAGCAGTACAGCTTACACCAGTGTCTAGGCTGTAACCAAGGTAGTCGGGAGATGATGTCATGATTCATCAAGCTTATGGAGGTGAGAAACAGGATGCAATTGACAAATTCAGCAGTCACCTGTGGGATGTTCACTGGCTTTTCCATCGTCAAAGCCCCCCGACGGAGAAACAGCCCAGAGGAGGAGCTGGTGGGAGGTGATCAGTCAGACCAGCACTCTCTGGTCTCCCAGTATAAAAATAAATTCATTTTGGATTCACACAGCATCTCCCCTCATACGCCCTGGCCACTGCAGCCAAGCTGTTAGGCTCAGTCACAGTCCTTTCCCAGTAAGTTCATCTGTCCAGTTTATTAGGAACAAGCTACAAATCCTGCGGTCATCAGGATTGGAAACGTGTTCTTCCTAAGCTTCTCCATCTTACCTTTGGACAGTTCGGCTTTGGCGATATATGTACTCCACCTGGAAGTCATTCGGGAAAGCCACTGGCCAGGCATTGGCAACACTCACACTGCCTTGCCCATAACATATGAACTAAACTGTGCTATTCTCCTCTTCGCTTTGTCCCACTGTCTGCTGTACTACTTACTGTCTATCAATAAACCCTAGTATTTGACTGTGCTCTGGCTCTGCATGTGATTCTTGAACTGGATCATAACAGAATATGAGGTTAATGTGCAGACTTAGCTTTAATTTGGTGGCATTTATGCCTACATTATGAAAACTGTGAAGCAATTGTGGGCGTTTTTTACAATGCCCCTGGGCTAATACTTAGACTGCTGTAATACATTGTGTAATCATCTATGGGGTTGTCTTTGGGCTACTTCTGGGAATGTAGCAATAATGCACTAAATGCATTTATAATGGTACAAGTTGTGCTCTTGCATCCCTTATCTGACTGGACGGAAAAATGAGTTAGAGCCCTGTAATGCATTTTTGAAAGGTACAAAGGAATTAGATATGTGAAACAAGACATAATCCTTCACTTGAACTATCTTATTTATAAAGAGGGGCCTATGTATTTGTCATTGTCAGCTAATGCACGCAGTATAAGCTTAAGCCAGCAGCTCACCAATTTCTGAAAGAGAGCGCTTGAATTTGTCAGCTAGTTAACATGCACAGGGAGCTGGCTTTTTGATGATGGCAGGTGCCATTAAGTAGATAGTCACCAGTGGACATGTATTGCTAAACCCTGCTCTGTGACCAGTGCAACTCCTGCAAAGGCTGGCATGCTCCTGTTGGTGTATTTCTGGTGTGATTTATTTGCAGTGCAGATGAATCTATTTGTAGAATTGGTTGGATGAGCTGTGTTAAAAAGGGCATATAGGCATGGGGCCTGGTTCTAGGCCACATTGGCCTGGTCATTTGGATAGCTTCCATCCTCCAGTGGCTTGGGCCAAGCATACTGGGGTGCTGGATGACGGAAAGGGTGTAAACCATCTGCTCAGCAGACAGAGCAGATCCCCTTGGCCTTATCAGGGAAACGATGACCCCCAGAGCCATGGATTTGCTCCCAGAGAAGATGACCCCTCCCTCCCCCCATCCTCTTTCCATGGCAGATCTCAATGACCGGAATGCTCTGGTTAGAACTCTGTGTCCCTTTCAATAATTAGAGATACTCTTCCTACTGGAGGTGCTGCCGTCGTAATTATGATACCACTGTGTACAAAGCCACTATCGTGTTTGTTCAATAAATTTCCTCTCCCACATGAAGTGTAAAATCTAAGTGTCCTGGCCATGTCAAGTATTTATGTCCTTGTGACCAAAAAGCTCACCAATATGGGTAAGTAGCAATGAAACATGAAGTTGCATTGTACAACAGGGTGAGCAAATAGCAATTGTTAATAGTGCTGTCTTTACTGAGTATCTTCAGTACAGCAGTGTTCTTATATTGTTGGGTGAAACATTGGAGTCGTCAAAGCACTCTCTCCCTCTTGGACTAATTACCTGTATTTTTTTTCCTAATCATACCCCCACATTTAATTCTCTCTCTTCCTCTGCTTTCCCCTTTTTTCTTTCCCCTTTTCCCCCTTTTTCCTTTCTCTTTCTTTTAATTTCTTTTTTTCTGAAGAAAAATTGCTAAAGATTGAGCTCTAAGAAACATTCCCATTGTGTTTTGAAATAAAGAAAGTGAAGGGAGCTTCAATCAATGCTGCTCTTGCTCTTTCATCATCGAGAAAACAGTCTGAAGCTCTTGGGAGTTTTTCACTCGTGAATGTTTGGAATGACCCATCATTACTCTACTCTCCTAGAGGAGCAGTATCTCTGTTAATAAGTCGGCTCTGCCTTCGTCCATTGGAGGCAATTTCACAAGAGCACAACAACAGGTATCTTTGGCACTTTCCACCAATTCTGATTTTTTCTGGTCTTTGTTGTTCTTATGTTTCTAGTTCCTGCAATATGCCAGATAAACTTCTTATAATATAATATAATAACTCCAAATAAGAAAAATTTGGGAAGGTATGTTAGATTAAATTTAAAAAAAATGAAAGCAGTGATTTGCATCATGTCTGGTGTGTTTGATTGTGTTCGCTGCAATCCAGCAGTCAAATCCAGCAAACTGTATCAGCGCCTTTGATTTCTTGCTCCTTGTTATTCGAGCAATAGCTTTTGGATTTTGTGCGAGTTAAAATATGGGTGGGCCTTTTATTCTGCGGTCCATAGCACACACCACCTTTCTCTTCCAAAAAACACCAGTAACATTGATTTGTTTGAACACAGTATGTGTTTCCATTGTGTGGAGGTCCTTCGCCGAAGCCGCTGATCCCAGAGAAGTTGGCGACACTTCTGAACACTGTTAGCATAAGGCTTCCTTTTTGCACAGTAAAGTTTTAACTGGCATTTGTGGGTGTAACTACAAATACTCTGTCAAAAAAGAAACGCAAAAGTGTAAAAATAGGAAATAAATGACGGAATTTTGCTGATATTCTTATGATATAAGTATTAATTATAAATTTTGAATGTCTGCACACATAGGGAATGATCTGTGCGTTTAGAATAAAGTACAACCTAAAATTACTGAAAAAATCTAAGAAACACAAAAACGCAACCATGTGGGCAAGTGGCGACTAAATACACCAAAATGAAATGCAACTGCAGCATGAGTTGGTGGGCTATAAAAGGGAAGGGTTTTCATTTGTCTGTCGTCACAACTCTTCAGCAAGTGAAGTGTTTCAACATGCAACGACTGACAGAAGATCAACTGAACAAAACCATTGGTCATCTGCAGACGGGAATCTGCTTCAGCTGTTGCCAGGCTCTTCAACGTATCGCCAAGCACCATAACAACACTATGGAATCAGTATCAAGCACAGGGGTCAACACGTGACCTTCCCAGATCCAGCCGACCTCTTGTCACAACAGCAGCGCAGGACTAGGGGTGGAACGGTTCACAAAAGTTACGGTTCGGTTTGTGTCACGGTTCTGGTGTCACGGTTTTTGGTTAGGTATGTTTTTGTTTTTTTTTTTTTTACAGCAAGAGGGGAGGCATTGTCAATTTCAACATACTTTTCATTTATTTGGCAAAAAAAAGTTCACAACAAACAAAATTCTGGCTAAGAATATAAGGAACATAAACACTTCACTAGACACACATTGAATTTCCAAATGTCTTGCTTCTCTAAAATATTTTTCCTCAGTCTCTATGGCACAAATACTGAGGCATAAAGCCTTAAATAGGCTCATGCACAACAGGAAAAATTGGCGTAATTTGTAATCTGCGCAAAGGGTTTAAATGTTAAGGAGAGGTGTCTCTGTGCTACCTAATTTTCCTCCTTTAGCACAGGATACAGAGAACCATCCTTTTCGGAAAAAAAAAGGAGATAACGCTATCCCACAGTTCCGTGTGGCAGCAATATTTAAAGCGACTGCCATTCATCTGGCCAATCACAACAAATGAGCATGACGGGCGAGAGATGCATGATCACGTTGCCTAGTGATGTAAATGCTTTCAGATTCTCTAATTAGCGCGCTTGTCTTCCTAAACTCTAATGAATTACGCTTTACACATTTCCTTTACCTTATGACGTTTTTTTTTTTTTTTTTTTTTTCCCAAAGGTGAAAGGAAAGGGGTTCAGTGGCGGCGCCAGAACTGGGAATGGGGGGAGGGGGACGGCGGCACAGAATAGGCCTATCCCTTTAAAACAATTATTAGTCCTGACCTGCTCTCAATCATTTTCATAGTAAATAATAGATTCACTCCGAGAACAGTCCACACTGTCAGGTGCTGCTAGTTCTCCACGTTTAGGTAAGACGACAATCATTCATCTGGACGCCTATTTGCTGCATTTAAATCAACGTTACTCAAAAGTCGCATACTTGTCTGCTCTCTGGCATATGGCTTGAGTCTCACACTTTTAATATTTAATTGCCGCGTCCGACTTTTAAATCAACCAACGCTGTACCAAGAGTGAAAGGCGATATTTCGTTATTCAATCAACGTGAATTTCAGAGATTCTCACGTGGAATTTAAGTTTTAATGCATGGAAGTTTCTCCGTTTTTAAGCGAGGAATTTAAACGACCGTGAAGCGCAAGTTAAATCACCTGAAAAGGCAGCGCGGAAGTTTCAGAGCAGTTTGTCCTTCGTAAATCATAGGCCTATAAGTAAATTATTTTTCTGTACTGAATTTAGCCCATCGCCGTTAGATCGCATGGGGAGAGAAGCCATGTCTTCAATAGCCAATGTATTACTTTAATTGGAAACGCGTCGATAAGGGAAAATGATTGAGAACTAGCTAGGAGTAATCAGTAATTATATCCCCGAAATACGAGTTTCGGGGATATCATGGTTTCGCCCCACCCGCCGCTGCCGCCGCCGCCGCCGCCGCGTCGGCAGATTTTAGCCATTAGCGCGATAAGTCACAAAATACTTTACATTGGCTTCTCATTTTTAGCATATGGGTAGATATGGTAGAGAGGATGAACTGATTAGATTTTGGGAAAGTATGCACTCCTAGGTTTGCCACCAGGTGGCGCTATATCTTGAAAAAAATCAGTTTTTTAACCATATCTCTGGAACAATTACACAGACCTCAAATTTGCCTCATATTGTAGGTCTAGTAAAGGGGAATCTAATAAAGGGGGCTTTGAGGATTGGGGAATTTCAGGGATATACCCCTTGCTGTCGGCCGCCGACAGCATAGGCCTATTTGCTGTCATAAAGGCATGCATCTTTGTCTGCTGCCCCCCGCCCACCCACTCCCAGTTCTGGGGGCCACATTGAAGGGGTTAGGAATTGGTGGATTGGACGATTGTTTTTTTTTTTTTTTTTTTACTGTTCAGACGCAGCCTAGGTTTCAAATGTCACTTGAATAAAAAAACAGCGTTACTGCCGCCTATTGCACGTTATCATTTTCGGCACAAAAAGACTGAACTGAACTCGCGAGTATTGCACTCGACACTCATCCGCGCCAACTGATGAGTTCCTCTTTAATTTCTGCGGATGCCTTGAACCGAACAATACATACATGCCCTGAACCGTGACTAGTGAACCGAACGGCTCAGATTTTTTACTTGAACAGTTCCATCCCTACGCAGGACCATTACATACGGCTACGTCACTTACGTGATAGACTCACCACGGCCACCTTTATGGCTACAACAATTCCAGGACTGCATAGAATTTTAGCCCAGACAGTGAGGAACTGTCTACGTGATGCTGGTTTTCGCCCAAGACGGCCAGTTCGAGGCATCATTCTCACTGATCAGCATTGTTGGCTGCGACGACAGTGGTGTCAAGGACACAGAGTATCGCCACAACAGAGATGGAGACGTGTGTGGTTCAGCGATGAGTCACTATTTCTGCTTTGCCCTGCAGATGGAAGGCACCGTGTTTACAGACGTCGTGGGGAACGTTATGTTCGGATTTGCATACTGGAAGTGGACAGGTTTGGCAGCGGAAGTGTAATGATGTGGGCCGCCATCTCTTATACCGGTAGAACAGACTTGGTTTGCGTCCAGGGCAAAAACTCGTTCAGTGACCATGACTTTTGCCAAGTTTGAACATTTTACTGTCATTTCCTGATTATTATGTAATACAAAAAATATACATCTGAAAACCACTTTTGCGTTTATTTTTTTGCAGAGGTTTACCATGGTAATCCTTAGCCTATGTGGTTATATCACTCACAGATAAATGACGGTTCTTAATGCACTACCACCTGAGTGACTCAAGTGTTGCTTGGGCTTGTCCTTTACACAATGAAATTCCTCAAGATTCCTTGAATCTTTTAATTATATCATGCATGTTTTGTAACGAAGGTGAAACATGCTGCAACCTGCGTGTGAGTGCTTTCTGTGTCTTCTCCCTTTCATCAACTTGCTTGTCTATTAGAAGTGTTGTTGCCTTTGAATGGTTTACGTCTAATGTCAGCTGTGTTTCATCTCATAGTATCCCCTCCTCGTGTGTGTGTGTGTGACGTATTTATACCCCCTCCCTTGAGTTTGCAAGTTGCTGGATTGTCACTTACTATATGCAGTTTAGCACAACTTTTCTTTCAGACAACAGCCTCCTGGACCCTCATCAGTCTGGCTTCCGTACTTCCCACTCGATTGAGACTGCACTCATCTCTGTGAACGAGGCATTTCACACAGCACGTGCCGCCTCCCTCTCATCTGTCCTGATCCTCCTTGACATTTCTGCTGCATTCGACACCGTAGACCATCCCATCCTCCTGTTATCCCTTTCTGCAGTGGGGATCTATGGTACAGCCCTCAACTGGATGAAGTCATACCTCTCTGGTCGCTCCTTCCAGGCTGCCTGGGCTGGTGCAGTATCAACACCTTGCCCCCTCACCACTGGTGTCCCCCAAGGCTCAGTCCTTGGTCCACTCCTCTTCTCTCTCTATATCCAGTCTCTTGGTCCTGTCATTTCTGCTCATGGCATATCCTACCATTTTTATTCTGATGACACACAACTCTTTCTTTTCCCCCTTCTGATACACAGGTCCCCACTCGCATCTCAGCCTGTTTGCGGTACATCCAGAGCTGGATGGACAACCATCACCTGAAGTTCAGCCCAAGCAAGACGGAGATGATTTACATCCTCGCTCCATCCTCTCCCCATCTGGACCTGGCCATCACCCTGGGGAAAACCACAATAACCCCTTCGGTGTGTGTGAAGAACCTTGGGGTCCAGTTTGATGACTGGCTCTCCTCTACTGCGAACATCGCAGCGGTGACCCGGGCTTGCAGGTTCTTCCTCTACAACATCCAGAAAATCTGTCCCTTTCTCACCACCTACTCGGCCCAGCTCCTGGTCCATGCGCTGATCATCTCTCGTCTGGACTACTGCAACTCCCTCCTCGCTGGCCTCCCAGCCTCTGCCATCAAACCCCTGCAGCTCATCCAGAACGCTGCAGCTCGCCTGGTGCACAACCTCCCTCGTCACTCTTATGTCATCCCCCTGCTGACGAGCCCTCACTGGCTGCCTATTGCAGCTTGCATCAAGTTTAAGACATTGATACTAGCCTATCAAGCAGTCAAAAGAACAGCTCCAGCATACATCCAGAAGCTGTTTCGACCATACATGGCTGCTAGACCACTTCGCTCTGCCACGTCGGGTCGTTTGACTCCTCCTCCTCCTCTCCGCTCCTGATCATCCCACTCAAGACTGCTGTCTGTCCTGGCTACCCATTGGTGGAATGATCTACCTATCGAGGTCAGGACGTCAGAGTGACTGAGCACCTTCAAGCGCAGCCTGAAAACTCACCTTCTCAGGCTCCACCTTTCCACTACTTGACTGCCCTCGGTGTAACTCTCCTTATGTCACGTGCCACAATGCCTGAGTCTCCTTTTGTTAACTGTGCTGGTTATTTTTGTTAATTGTGATGCTGGTTTTTCTTAATTTTGCTGGTTTCCTTCGGTTGGCTATGGTTCGTTCTAGTTCTTCAACTTTCACTTAGTGTTTCTTTTGTCACTTGATCTATTCGCACTTTAACTGGTCTCCTTCGAGCTCAGCACTTTTGCACCAAACTTTTGCACTTTGTTCGTCGCTCTGGAGAAGAGCGTCAGCTAAGTACATGTAATGTAATGTAATGTAATTTTGGCAAAGAATGTTTTTGGCAGCCAAGTAAGCCAATATATTCTCATTGTCACAACCCTTGTGTCTCATTCTTCATGAGTTTTGTGGTTTTTCTTCCTCAATTAATTGATTCACTTGTCATGTCCCCCCACCTCCTCTTGTGAACATTTGTATGCCTCGCCCCGTTCGTTGACTGTCTCGTCTAAATAATTTCCTGTGGCAACTCAATCTTCGCTGGATTGTCTTTGCCCCTTGCCTGAAGTTACCCTCTAGTAATCTAGTATTGAGCTAAGATCTTCTTCCTCCTCATGTTCGGTGAAAAAAAAGTTAATATCTCTTTATTAGTTTTTTAATAGGAACACCTACCTGTTCTCTGGTGGTCTCCAGAGCCGATACTGTCCCTATAAAGTAATCTTCCTGGAAGCAGTCCGGCCACTGCAGTATTGGACTGACACTTGGTTTCTGACCCCTGGACTGTCTTGACCACGGCTCGAATACACCCCTCTAGTGTTGCATACAAATTGCCTGACTTGGACTGCCTGTCACCTTAAGTTTTCTCTTGCCCTCTTCTGCGTTGTAGTCTGTTGCTAATAATAAAAATATCCAAGAGGCTTTTGTCATTGACCTGCATGGGGTTCCTCAGTCTGGATCGTAACACTCATGAAAAAAAAAGGGAAAAATATACTTTTGAAAGATTTGTTTGACAGAATCTCTTATGGTTTGATGATTTTTAAGGTAGGTCTGGCTGTGGCATGTCTTTTCTCTATATAGCCCAATAATGTCATAACTTAATGAATTAGTTCATTAAAGCAGATTCTTACAAAGATAATAAGCAGACCGGATATCATTCTAGCATTTTTTTTCTTTCATGCTATCTCTCAAAATCATAGTTTCACTTGATACCCATGCAGCTTGAATATTTGTTGATATACTGATGTGATTTGGTGTGCGTGCATCCATTATCCTACACCTTGGATTATAATCCAACTACTACTTGCATATTGCTGTCAACAGACTTCCATTGTAACATCTCTATCTGCTCCCTCTGCCATCTACAACCCCATTTCCAAAAAAAAGTTGAGACAGTGTGTAAAATGTAAATAAAACAGAATGCAATGATTTGCAAATCATTTAAAACAATATATTTAATTGAAAATACGACAAAGACAATGCATCAAATGTTGAAACTGATAGATTTTAATTTTTTTTTGCAAAATATCTGCTCATTTTGAATTTGATTACAGTAACATGTTCTAAAAAAGTTGGGATGGGACAATGAAAGACTGGAAAAGTTGCATGATGCTAAAAAAAGACAACTGGCAGAACATCTCACAGCTAATTAGATTATTTAGCATTAGGTCAGCAGCATGACTGGGTATAAAAAGTCCTTCATAAGTAAATATGGTGAGGGCTTAACCAGTCTATGAAAGACTGTATGGGGAAATACAACCCCAATTCCAAAATAGTTGGGACAAAGTGTAAATTGTGAATAAAATCAAAACACAATGCCTTTCAAATCACACCAGCCAGTATTTTATTCACAATAGAACAGAGATAACATAGTAAATGTTGAAAGTGAGAAATTTTACAATTTTATCCACAAAATGAGCCCATTTCAAATTTGATGGCTGCCACAGGTCTCAAAAAAGTTGGGACAGGGGCCTGCTTACCATGGTGTAGCATCCCCTCTTCTTTTTAACACAGAGTGGAGGCCTCTGGGCATTGAGGAGACAAGTTTCTTGAGTTTAGCCATTGGAATTTGATCCCACTCTTGTTTAATACAGTCTTCCAGCTGCTGGAGAGTTTTGGGTCTCCTTTGACGGACTTTTTGTTTAATTATGCGCCAAATGTTCTCAATCGGTGAAAGATCAGGACTGCAGGCAGGCCAGTTCAGCACATGGACTCTTCTATTACGAAGCCATGCTGTTTAATAGCTGCAGTATGTGGTTATGCATTGTCCTGCTGAAATACACAAGGCCTTCCCTGGAATAGATGTCATCTGGAGGAGAGCATATGTTGCTCTAAAACCTTTATATACCTTTCAGCATTCATGGTGCTTTTTAAAACATGCCAGTGTCCCACACCATATGCACTAATGCATCCCCATACCATCAGAGATGCTGGCTTTTGAACTGAATGCTGATAACAGGAGGGGTGGTCTTTCTCCTCTTTAGCCCGGAGGACACAACGCCCATGATTTCCGACAAGAATGTCAATTTTGGACTCGTCTGATCACAGGACACTTTGCCACTTTGCTACAGTCCATTTTAAATGAGCCTTGGCCCACAGAACATGGCGGCGCTTCTGGATCATGCTCAACAATGGCTTCTTTTTTGCATGATAGAGTTTTAGGTGGCATCTGTGGATGGCACGGTGGACTGTGTTTACAGACAGTGGTTTTTTGAAGTATTCCTGGGCCCATTTAGTAATGTCAATGACAGAATCATGCCGGTGAGTGATGCAGAGGCGTCTGAGGGCCCGAAGATCACGGGCATCCAGTAAAGGTCTTCGGCCTTGTCCCTTATGCTCAGAGATTTTTCACAGTTTCTCTGAATCTTTTCATGATGTTATGCACTGTCGATGAACAGACCTTCAAAGCCTTTGCAATTTGACATTGAGGAACATTGTTTTAAAGTATTCCACATTTTTTTTACGCAAGCCTTCACAGGTTGGAGAGCCTCTGGCCATCTTTACTCCTGAGAGACAGCCTCTCTAAGACATCCCTTTTATAGCCAATCATGTTACACACCTGATGCCAGTTAACTTAATTACTTGCTAAATGTTCTTTCAGCTGATTCTCTTATATATTAATTGCTTTTTCAGCCCTTTTTTGCCTGTGTCCCAACTTTTTTGAGACCTGTTGCGGCCAGAAAATTTGAATTAAGCTCATTTTGTGGATATAAATGTAAAATGTCTCAGTTTCAACATTTGAAATGTTATCTATGTTCTATTGTAAATAACATTTTGGCTCATGTGATCTGAATATCATTGCATTTTGATTTTATTCACAATTTACACTTCGTCCCAACTATTTCGGAATTGGGGTAGTAGTTCAACAATTTAAGAATAACATTTTCAACTTAACATTGCAAAAAATTTGAAGATTTTATCCTCTATGTTATATAATATCATTAAATGATTCTGAGAATCCAGAAAAATCTCTGCACACATGGGACAAGGCCAAAATCCCATTTTTAATGGCTGTGATTTTCAGGTCCTCAGGCAGCACTCCATTAAAAACAGACAGGATTCTGTTGTGGAAATCACCGCATGGACTCAGAAACACCTCTGTCAGTGAACACAGTCTGTCTCTGTATCTACAAATGCAAGTTAAAACTGCCATGTAGAGATTAAACCATACATAAAAAAAATCCAGAAACATTTCCTTCTTCTCTGGGCCCGAGCTCATTTAAAATATACTGAGGTGAAGTAGAAAACTGCCCTGTGGTTTGACTTAAAAAAATTTGAAATTCTTGTTTGGAAATCATTGATGCCACATCCTTTTGGCTAAAGAGGAGGGGGGCCATCTGGCTTGTTGTCAGCAAAATATTCAAAAGCCAGCATCCATGACAGTATGAGGGTGCATTATACACATGGCATGGATCTGTGAGGACACTATTAAACCCTTATCACTCCGACAGCCAGTCCACGGGCCATCAGGGAAGTTAAAAACACGAACAGCTTTCAATTTACTTTGGGTATGCCTTGGATAGGAATTTTAGGCAAATGTTACCGGAGTGAGAAGGGGTTAATAGTGAACGATATATACACGTTTTGGTGCAACATTAACTGCCATCCCGATGCCTTTTTTAAGAGAAGGCCTTGCTCATTTCAGCAACACTGTGCCAAACACCAGACTGTGCATGTATTACAACAACACTGTAGTAAAAGAGTCTGGGTACTAAAGTGGTCTGCGTGCAGTCTAGACCTGTCACCCATCTACAATATTTGGTGCATTATGAAATGAAAAATATAACAAAGAAGGCTGCAAAGTATTAAGCAGTTGAAATCCTACATAAAGCAAGAATGGGAAAACATTTTGCTTTCAAAACTACAATTAGTTCCCGAACACTTGCAGAGTGTTGATTGAAGAAGACGTGATGCAACACAGTGGTAAACATGCCCCTGAGCCAACTTTTTTGAAATGTGTTGCAGGCATCAAATTCAAATTGAGCGCATATTTTCCAAAAAACAATAAAATATTTCAATTTCAACATCTGATATATTATTTTTGTATTATTCTCAAATAAATATAAAATTCAAATGATTTGAAAATCATTACATTGTTTTAATGTTTATTTAACCCAACTTTTTTGGAAATGGGCTTGTCACTGTAGATAATTAATCTGCTGAAAGCATAGGCTAATCAGTATGAGACCTGGCTTTCACACCAAAAACAGCTCAGCATGAAAGTTTGTAAAAATCACTTTTGGCACCTTGTTAAGACCTGGGTGCTGATGAAGTCAATAAAGATTTTACAGAATCTCTATTGGCTTTCATGGGATATTATGTAGTCCATGCTGGAGGAAGGACGTATGCAGCATGGATGCAGTTTTAGAGCCTGTGATTGCCCGTGATTTTTACAAGGCCGTTACCCTCTCGAAATGAGTCATGGTGGCTGTGGCGCGCTGCTTTGTGGTCCATGGGAAGGTCAGCCTGATTGTCAGAGGTTAATGTACTGACCTTCAGTCTAAAGTGGGCTGTGTGTGCCCCAATTCTGCCTGTACCACTGGAACATTTTTAATCCCCTTGCTGTTCCACATTCAGGGACGGATAATTGTTGCAAAAATGATGTTTGCGGACATTGTTGCTTGATTGCCTTTCATGGTCAAACATGCCCTGCTACCTTGAGCCTATTACAGCACAGGACGTATCTTTTTACGGGAAGTTTCTTTTGTGCTTTAATACTGTGTGCTTACAGTATGTTCATGAAAACATACATATTTAATTTTTTCCTTATATTATCTAGTTACACCAGATGTGTTGGTACGCAACTCATATTGAGTCCACAGCAAAGTTTGTGCAATATTGAGAGAATACGTCCCAGATATACATTTTCTGAGCTTTGAGTTTCAAGTGAATGTTGTAGTGAAAGAGTGTAATTTTCTCATTCGGGTTAAGCTGCTCAATCATAAATATTTACTTTTACTCTGTATTATACTGCATCTCCCCTACATCATATGTGTAAATAAAACCTTATTGGATCATTTTCCAACAGTAATTCTGCGGGGTACTCCAGCTGAACATTAGCTTGTGCGCTGCCTCTGGGTATGTAGCTGTGCTGCACTAAATACATTTACAACTGCACTGAAAGTTGTGCGCTTATAGTGCTCTCCACTAATATCGGCACCTCGGTAAACATTAACTAAAAAGGATAAGAAAAAGTGTGGTTGTGGCAAATCCTCCCAATAGCTTACTTAAAATATTAACAAAAATCTAAGCATTGATTTAAAGAAAAGGATTGTGCTAATTGCAGTAAACACCAGAGGTGGGATTGGCCTGAAAACAAAGATATCCATTCTGTGAAGAACCCCATTCTCACTATGGAGCATAGCGGTGGATATCTGATGTTGTGGGGCTCCTGGCCATTTTCTACTTGTTAGTATTCACTGTGTCATAGATTCCATCGAGCACCATCAAATATTGCATTAAAATATTGGCCTCTGCCCGACCCTTTAACTGAGTCATAGTTGGACCATTCAACAGGGCAATGATCTCAAGCAGCAACCTGGACCACAGCAAAAATTTGGTTCACCAACCGCAGAATGGTGGTTTTGTCGTAGTCATCCGTGATCTCTGGCCACAATCCTATGAAAAACCTGTGAGATTAGCTGAGGAGGGCAGTCTATAAACATGGACCTAGGAATTTGGAGGATCTGTAGCAATTTAGTACAGAGCAATGGTCTCCGGCTCCTTGTCATGTCTTCTCTAGCATCATTACTCACCATAGGAGAAGAATCTCTGCAGTTATCTTGGCAAAGGGAGGCCATATCAAGTATCAAATAAAGGGAACCCATTGATTTTGGCTCTTGATTTTGAAGAACATACACTACCGGTCAGATGTTTTATAACACCCTGCAATTTTTCCAGTTTTTTTATCGAAAATTATGCAGTTTAATGTCTCATTGTATTCTGGAATAAAAGCATAGACATGATAGAACAAATGAACAATTGAAGTTAAAAAAGAAATCGTGCAATCAATTTATAAATCAAAATGTATTCTAAGCTTTTGACTCAAAGTAATCACCTTTGGCAGACATAACAGCTGAACACACTCGTGGCATTCTTTCTACAATGGAAATCAAATATTCTTCAGAAAGTTCTTCCCAACTCTGTCGCAGAAGTTCCCATAAATGTGTGGCACTTGTAGGTTGCTTTGCTTTCACTCTTCTGTCCAGTTCATCCCAAAACATCTCGATGGGGTTTAAGTCTGGAGACTGTGCTGGCCACTCCATGTTTTCAAGCTTACCATCTTGTTCTTTTTTCCTAAGGTAGTTCTGGCAGAGCTTGGACTTATGTTTTAGGTCATTATCTTGCTGTAGGATGAACCCCTGACCAACTAGGCGCATACCAGTGGGTACTGCATGGCGCAGCAGAATGCTGTGGTAGCCGTTTTGGTTCAGGGTGCCTTTCACTCTATAAGTCACTGACCCTGGATCCAGCAAAACAGCCCCAGACCATCACGCTTCCTCCATCATGTTTGACAGTTGATGTCACACACTGAGGAACCATCCTTTCACCTACCGATGATGGTGCATAAAAAAACCTGGGTAACCTTACCTTTTGTTTAAAACTTCTGGCAGTTCACCACTTACCTTTATACCATTTCAAGCTATTCGTTGGAATGGAACTGCATAATTTTCAATAAAAAACTGGAAAAATTGGGGTGTCCTAAAACTTTTGACCAGTAGTGTATTTGTCTCATGATGTTTCATATTTTTTCTTTCAAGCATTGCATTTCAATTAAAGGTTATTCATTTCCATTAATATTTTGAATAAAAATGTCAAGTGAATAAAAGATAAAGGTATTAATCCTTAAATACTTTTGTTTATGTGTATTTACTGAGGGCACCAATATCACTGGAGGACACTGAAGATCTCTTCAATGACAGGAATGTCAGAAAAATAAGACAGTATCCCATAATGCAGTTTTAAGAGAGGCTCATCAACACGTCAATGGCTAAGATGTCAAGAGCTCAAGCTGCTGAACAGTTGAATGTTTGGTGATGGGGCTTTTATGGTGATGTCTCCAGGGGTAACATTTAGAGTAATTGTCATATTACAGTAAAAAGATTGCTGCACTATCCCTTTTCACTATTCTCTTTTTTTGACATTGTCCTGGTAACCCCTCTATCAGGGAAAAAATGTCAAAGTCATTCTTATTCTTACATAACAGCATACGAAAAATGGTCTCGTGATCTCCTGCATGCAAAACTGTACCAAGTAGTCTGTTAAGAAGTGAAATGAGCGAGTGAATGGAAGTTTTGAATAAAATAGAAATCAATTGCTTTGGAAAAATGTCATGGTATCTGGGTTGGCTCTACACTTAGCTGATTTGTTTATTTGAACTGTAACATTCTGATATCAAGATGTTTAATTGATAAATTTGGTATATCAAAAAGATACTATCAAAAAGCGTTGTTTGTCTTCTGCACATCACCATTAGCAAGTTTTAGCCAGACCATACTGTATGTTTTTGAATACTAGACTCCTATTTCTAGTCTTTAACAAACGTTTTAATATTAATACGGATAAAGATTTATCCTGCATCTGTGAACCTATGTTGTATCTTTATGATGGAATGAAGTGCCCTTGAAGATTTAAAATATACGTAGTTTAAGGGGATTAGTATGTTAGTATGTTATGAAAAAGTGAGTGTGCATATTTATGTAAAATTTTCATGTGAAAAATTAAACATTTACTTAATTATATTTTTCCCATGGAAAGTGGGTGAACTTGAAATAAATGTGGTATATCTCTCATTGCTGTTTTGCTGTTCAAAGTGATGAAACTTGACAGTAACAGAAAGTTTCTCTTATGTCAAGATCAAATGACTGAACTGGTCATTTCTGTGAGACTGCGATACCTGACACCATGATTTTGTCTCACCCCAACAAATGATAAACAAACGAACATAATGGAAAAAAGTACCGCTGACCTAGACTAAATAACATTTTAACTTTTATCACCTTTATAAACTAAGAATGCTTACAAACCTGTAGCACAGAAATGGATGACAGAATTGAGTGAGCATGACCGAGGTATGGAGTCAGTGTGTGAGCTTTCATTGCCCTTTGTTATACTGTAATGACACAGCTCTGCGTCCATCTGCTGAGGAAAATATGATGCTTTTCACCATCTGTCCCTTCGCCTTAACTGTACCTGGGTTAAAAAAAAAAGAATAAGGAGCAAAATAAAACAAAACCTAAAGCTGAAAAAATTAAACGACAAATAGCATGAACAAAAATCAAGCTGGGCAAAGCTTGGCAATGTTTCCACTGTAACCAAAAGTCAAAGGGAGAAGATTACAGCTTGAGGGCCAGCAGACCCTTTGGGCATTGCTTACATCAGGAGCTACTCTTGTTTAACAGTCAGTAGACTGGTCCAGGCAAGGGTCCGGGTGACACAGGAAACAGAATGCCGAGGTGGAGGGGGTCGAGGGGGTGGCATTTGTGGTGGTGGTGGGGGGATACATGATTTCTGAGGAATAACGGAAACCCCCAGCTGGAGTCAATATTTGTTCAAGGAATCTCACTGACAGCCGGGCAAGGAGTCATCTGCATTTCAGATAACGGATGACCATATGGCTCAGTGAAGCCACTTGGGATGGCGGTGATTTTCTTTGTTCGAGATCATTCCCCCTCTTAGGGCAGATGACGCAGAGCAAGGCCAAACCCACTAACACTAAGAGCACAAAGAAATGCACAACTCACTGAAATCATCTTTTTTGTGCGGCTGTTGAGAGCCTCAGTGTGAAATAACGTCTCTCTCTTTGAATAACACGCTATCTTGAGATGACCTGTTACCCATGTTGCCATGGCAGAGTTGCGGATGTTCTTTTCGACGCCCGACCGGTGAATCTCAGCGCTGAGGGATAACAAAACTACTACAAGGTCGCTGTGACCTTGGTGTAAACTACATAACACAAAGGTTTGATAACCAAGACATGAAGTAATGAGTCAAGCGCTGTATATCAGTGCTTATTTTACCCCAACCCCTGTTTAAACCTACATGTTATCAGATATGTGCATTATGGATAAAATCAACCTGAGCTGCAGATATATTTTTTGGATATCTTTGTGCATGCCTTTTGTATGTGTGTGCATGTATGTGTGTGTGTGCGCGTGTGTGTGTTTGTGTATGGGCATGTGTATGTGTATAGCTGACTAATATGTTGTGAAGAAAACTGCTATTCTTTGAAAGTGAGAAATTCCTCATGATTGTCTGTGAGTCTTTGTTTTCTCCTCCATGTTGTGCTTACTTGAGCATTAGTGAAGCGCTCTGCTCGGAGGCTGGTGGTATTCGCCATTGTGCGCTGATGTGTGGAGCATAGCAGCCCTTACTCTCGTTAAACAGCGGGAAAGACTGTCAGGCCCATTTACCAGGCATCCCGGCCCTATTTTAAAGTGGACCACGGTCAGCCCGCCCTTTTCGTGCCAGCCTGGTCGTTGGGTTCAGGTGCGAGTCATCTCCCCTCGGTTCAGCCGACCCCCTTTCAGCGATTCGTCATGACTGCCCCCCCACCATCCCCACCCCCGCTGGGCTAGCGCGTGCTGGCTTGGTGACATCGCGCCTGTTTGCCAGACGGCCCCTCTCGGCCCTGACAGCCTGCCGATGACAGGGTCAGCCGCCCAAGGCCGCTCAGTCACAGGGCCTTGGCAATGGCCTAGCCCTACCCCCCACCACCCGAGGGAGAAGAATAAACTTCCCGATGCGGCCGGAATGGCTTTGGCGAGTTCCCCGCGGGAATGGGCCATTTTTCTCCACGCTCCGATGTGGCGCGGTGGGATACTCATTAAGCTGAGTCGTCAGGAGTTCAAGCCTGGAACAGATGAGAGCAAATGCGCTCGGCAGCCATTTCAAAATGCCAGCCGTCCCTCATCCAGGGCTCTCTGTGTGGAACAGTGAACAATGTTTCAAATATTAGTTTTTTCCAAAATTCTGCACCAGAGCAGCTCTCACATGCCATTAGTTTTTGCCTCTTATGCCATACATGGTGATTTCTTAGTTAAAAATTCAAATCATATTTCCACTGCATTGTCAAAACAACTTTCCTTCTTCTGGGTCTGTTTTCCATGTTTAGGGCAGGGTATATTTGTTCCTCTTGTGCCACTAAATGTTCATGCTGTAGCATCCGATGAAATTCAAATTTCATGCAGTTTGGGGAAGACATTCCCATGTCAGCATGACAGTTTTGTTTGCACAGATAAAGGTCCATACAAAATCAAATCAGCGTTGAGGAATTTGACTGGGAGACACTGGGCCCTCAATCCCATTAAACACCTTTGAGATCAACTGGAAACCCAACTTTGAGCCAATATGGTCAGCTAACATTACTGCCTGACCTCACTTATGCTATTCTGGGTGGAACTGAAGCAAATACTTGCAGTAATGTTCTGACATCTAGTGTAGAACCTTTCTGGTACGGCTTTGGTTATTATGGTAGCAGAGTTGGGTCAAACACCTCATTAATCCATATGATTTTGGAGAGAGATGTTGGATACACAGTTATCCATTTTTGGCCTCATGATGTATTGTGATCTTATGCATGAAAGCGTTAATCACCCTCAGGCTTAACACATGATCAAGTCTGGGTGTATCGGGCATTACCTCTTCAACCCATTTTCAATTGGCTAAATAGTGAACTTTTTCCAGCAATCATTTTCCGTAAGTTGTAGCCTACAACTTGGAGATATTATGAGTGAATTCAAACGGAGAGCAAGAATTAAAGACTAGACTCAACTTGCTGAATGTTTTTGACAATTACAGCCAAAAGCGGGTCTTCGTGCGCAGTGTTAAAAGCATGCAGTGGGTTTACAGGGACTTCATGGATCTTAAAGAAAGCTGCACTAATTTGAAAAAACACCATTCTGTTCGATAAAGCCTCTCGACCGGTCACTGTGTGAGCTGTGAAATCCAAAAGCTTTTTAATTTGTCACATTGGAAGATTTATGAAAGGAAAGTCTCACTCGCTTCAGCAAGTTTTTGGCACCTTCAAAATCTTTTCATAATTTCATACTTCTGTAAGGCAGACAGCTCTAAATATCTACACCCTTTTCTCTCTTCTTATGGTTTTTCCTCTTTATTTCTTTCCCTCTATTTTCTTTTTTATATGTTCTTTCTTTTATAAAATCTTCCATCCCTTAGTGACAGCCTCGCTCTGGCTACAGGTCCTAAAAATGCATGGGTGGGTTTATTCAGAAAATGACAGGTTTGCAGTTCCTCTTGTTTGTAAGGCAGAAGTGAAGTTGAATTTTGGATCAGTTTTGGAAAAAGAAAGCAGGGACACCTTGCTCCATCATCATCATCATCATCATCATCATCATCTCATTATCATCATCATCATCATCATCAGTAACCCTATGGATCCAAACATGTCATAGCTCGTACCCTCACCATACATTTATTTAAAATGCTTATCCATCCAAAATAAGATTTGGACCATGGAATCTTTAATATAAATACATCCTCTGTGCACTGTTCATTTCAAATTATAATCAGCCGTAAGAAGTTTATTTGCATTTTAATCACTACCAATCACGATCATCTCCGAAAGAATTTTTCTTTGGCGATGACGTCACAGAAGGTATCAAGCCAGCAGCAGAGAAAACATTGTGAATATCATTGAACTCAGTGATTCGTAATTGTGGATTATTCCCTTGGGAAAATGGCAAATATCTGCCTTGTTTATGGCTGCAACAATATGGCTGATGCAAGCAGAGGCATCATGGTCCATTCATTTCCAAAAATCCCCACAATTTGAAAGGCATGGGCGGATTTTGTGAGGAGATCAGGATCGATGATCTGCTCTAAATACTTCACAGACGACTGCTTTTATCAGCCAGATCCCGAGTCGCATGAAAAGTCTAGATATCACTGTGGGTTGGTAATTACTGAAATCGCCACTTAATTGGCCATCGGTTAATAAGCCAAGCCCAAACTAATCCAGTCCCGAATTTTTCCCCATCCTCTCTATACTCAGAAACGCCCGTTAATATGCACCAGGACGCCGCTTAATAAGCCAATCCTAAAATGAGTGTAGAAACTGTTTTATGCAAAAAATTATTTAAAAAAACTAAATCCATCTTCCACCATGAGACCTTGAGTAAAATCGGCCATGATAGCAAAACTGGAACAAGTGCAGGAGCTGCAATTGGAAGATGAAAAAAAGTGTAAGCTTCTAGTCTCTTCATGCCAATGGGATGAATAATTCGCTAGCTATCTGCTAATGCTTTTTTCCATTAAATTGAAAAATTTAAGTTTCTGAAAAAACTATTCCATGTGTAACTTCGTACTTTAATAGCGAAAAGCTTTAACACACTAGCCAGTCAGCTTTGCAAACAGGGCCTCATTTGACCTGGGGTGCGTTTCACAAAAGCGCAGATGCTAACCCAATTAGAAGGAACCACTGACTGTATATCAGTGGTTCCCAATCCAGTCCTCAAGGACCCCCTGTCCTGCAGGTTTTTGTTGCAGCTTTACTTTTGCACACCTTATCCATTTAAGGCCCTATGCACCCTCATGCACACCCTGTTCAGGTAGATCTTTTTCAACCAAAAAATCAGGTGTGAAAGAGTAGAGCTGGAGCAAAAAACTGCAGGGCAGGGGGTCCTTGAGGACTGGGTTGGGAACCACTGACTGCATATGGTCAGACTATGTACTATGCTTTTGGGAAATGAACCCCTGCATGGGCCGTGTTGTTTGTTGAGTGTGCACGGTGGAATGAAGGTCACGTGTTGTCATCATGTACATAGGCTTTTCAGACACCTTTCCTTGTCATGGCCTAATAAAACTCTCAGTAAGAGGAGTGTAGTTTCGGTGCTTCATGCCTACAGACTGATTGACATGTTTTTCCTTTTCCCATAGTGATGTGAATTTGTTTTCATCAATTTATGGAAATTATATTCTTTGGCAACATCTTGTTTTCCTATTGTTTTCAGCTTGACTTCCGCGTTTGGAACTCCTCTCGTCACGTCACATCCGCTAATTGGCTAATTTGGGTCAATCTTCATTTTGTCTTCGAAAATCTCTGCTCGGACCTCAAAGAAAGGCTCATTTTCAAGAAAAAACAACAAATTTGGGGCATTTATTTATCAGGATACTGTTCATGAACGGTTTGGTCAAATGTATACCAGATTAGTTTTTACTCAAGAGAATTCGATGAATTTGCACTTAAATAAAATATTGCTGTGGTGAGCAGCAGTTTACTTCATCAGCTGAGTAATACATCCCAGAGTCCTCTGCATACTGTCACTTTAAAACAGACTTTGTACTGTAAGAATTGAATATAATTTCAAATAGATAGATTTTCCCTGAACTGCAAATTTGAAATCAGGTACACTGAACACGCTGAGAAGAGGTCTAACATATTCTGATGAAGCTTTGTCCTGGGAAAAAAAAAGGAATCTCCAATTCAATATAGAATCTATTCTTGGACTTAGCTTAATCAAAATGCTAATGTTGTTCTGAGTGGCAGTGGACTATGGAGTGGACAGTTTTGTATATGATTTGATTCACTTCACAACAAAGTTTGAGTCGTCTGACGGTCCGTGTCATGGTCCTCCTCGGCAGGCATTGCATTTCTCGGTCATTCTGAGCTTCTTCAATGTCCTGCACTCTGAACAGCCTTGCCTACTGAGTCATATTTTCTCAACTAGCACTTGATGTCTCAAAACAAAACAGGATTACATCTTTGCTCAATTGCTAAATACAGTCAAACCTACTGCACTATGTTTGTGTGTGTGTGTGTATGTGTGTGTGTGTGAGAGAGAGAGACAGAGAGAGAGAGAGAGAGAGAGAAGAGTGGGAGAGAAGACAAGTGCAGATCTTCAGTAGCAGTTTGCAGAAGGCAGACCAGATAAGCAAGCTGTCAGAAGCGGAGGGGAGTCTGGTGTATTTGCATAATTATGCGTGTGTTTCCTGGAGAGACATTGAGAAATACTGCACTGGCCTCTATTGACCTTTCACCAACCAGAATGCTAAACAGGCCAGGGACAGAAGGAGCGAGAGAAATTAGACAGGATAGTAATTAAGAGTTGTGGCATTTATTTACCCTCTCCCTTTGTGTATGCGTGTGTATGGGTGTGTGTCAGAGAGAGAGAAAGAAAGAGATGAATGTATGCCTGTATGTGTGTGTGTGTTGCACATCATTCATGTTGCCACAGGGAGGGGAAAATACTTTATGCCTTCTAAAAAGGGACTTGCTTTGCACTGAAAGCCCAATTTAAACATGTTCATAACATTATTTTGAACTATTTTGTTTCATAAGGAATTCATATACAGCAGCTTGTTATTATCCGGGACTCTTCGTCTTTGAATAGATTTACAAGCATTATGGCCCGGGTATTGTCGAGGCTAGCGTGGAGGGGGTCTTGGTCTTTTGTATGCTGTGATTTTGGAATCAGCTGCCCCCTCCCCCCCACTCCCCAAAAACTGCTTGGGTCTGGAAGCGGGACATGTGCCACAGGATATGGAGGCACACAATGGCCTCGTGCTTACTGAACCCGTGGTGCTTTAATCAAGGGAGTGGCCACACAACACATGCACACACACATACACACACATATGCAAACACTCACACGCGCAAACACACACTCGCACTCGTGCGCACACACACTCAAACACATAAACACGCATGCACACACACAAATTTGCACACACACACACGCACGAGCACATACATACTCGCACAAACACACACACACACACACGCGCGCACACACAACATTACATTGACTTCCATTCATTCTTTGTGTGTCTCTACAGTCTTTCCATAATCTTAACAATGAGCAATGTATACCTAACCCAAACCCTTACCCTATCCCTAACCTGTCCCTCATACTAACCTTACCCCCAACCTTAACTAATAAGTCACAATTTGCCTTTGTAGTTGTGAGGACAGGTGAAAATGTCCTCACTTCCCTGTAATGTCCCCACTCTGTAGGAAAAAAAAAGGTTCTTTGGTTCTCACTTTGTAGCAAGTACAAGAACACTCACACTTGTGCACTCACTCACACACACACACACACACACACACGCACGCACGCACACACACACACACACACACACACACATACACGCACATATGCAAACACTCACACGCGCAAACACACACTCGCACTCGTGCGCACACACACTCAAACACATAAACACACATGCACACACACAAATTTACACACACACACGCATGCACGAGCACATATATACTCGCACAAACACACACACACACACACACACACGCACGCACACACAACATTACATTGACTTCCATTCATTCTTTGTGTGTCTCTACAGTCTTTCCATAATCTTAACAATGAGCAATGTATACCTAACCCAAACCCTTTCCCTATCCCTAACCTGTCCCTCATACTAACCTTACCCCCAACCTTAACTAATAAGTCACAATTTGCCTTTGTAGTTGTGAGGACAGGTGAAAATGTCCTCACTTCCCTGTAATGTCCCCACTCTGTAGGAAAAAAAAAGGTTCTTTGGTTCTCACTTTGTAGCAAGTACAAGAACACTCACACTTGTGCACTCACACACACACACACACACGCACGCACGCACACACACACACACACACACTCACTCGCCTGCACACATACACTCACACACAGACACACACACTCATACACAAACAACACCAGGTGACACACTATCTTTTCGGGTCACTTTGGCAGGTGCTGCTGCCATGTTTTAAATCAAGGCCCATTGTGCCTCTGCTCTTAGGGGTGACACAGTGCAAAAGGACTGATTACGCTAATTGATAACAGTATGGCCTTTACTTGACACATGGGTTCCTCTGACTACCGCCTCTCGCTAATCTTTTGCCTTTTTTCAAAAGCATACCGCTTAAGGCAGCGACTGCTTTAAAATGTCACCGATGGTCTTTGTGTGCTTATTCTAATCACCTAAGCCTGAAGTCCAAAAAAAAAAAAAAAACAGTGACATTTAAAGCTAGCTACATATCAAGTGACAATCCAAGTTCACCTTGTTAATATTTTCCCTCTCAATAAGCACCAAATATTATTTTAAAATAGATACTTATTTTTTCTTTTTTTATTTTCTTTTTTTTTCATTCTAGCCAATTAGCCTTGGGCAGAACCTGACACTAACACCTGCCACGCCAAAAGTGTCTTAAGGTCTGTTTTGAATCGCTGCCAGGAGCCAATAGGAATGAAGGAAAGGCCATTTCCTTTTTTTTCAGTTGGGCTTTGTCTAAGCATGGAGTGGAGCAATCTTGAAATGGCAAAGATAAGGGGAGGCCTGTGCTGAAAGGCACCCTCCAGTCAGCCAGCCAATTTCACTTTGCTTTTGGGGACCTATGTGAAATTGGGGGGGTGTTAGTGGAGGGTAGCAGGAGTGGAGAGAGGACAAAGGGAAGACAATTTGAGAGACAGAAACTCAGAGGGGTGAGTGTGGAGTTTGCAGAAACTGGGCAGGTGTGATTCTTACTTTGTCGGTAGGTCTCCCAGTTTGTGGATGCAAGCAGCAAGTGCTTGATTTGTGTGTGTGTGTGCTCTGCACAAACATTACATCTGTGCAGCCTGGACAGCTGGTTAAATTATTTGGAAATACCCCGCACATGTGCAGTTGAAAACGTCACCTTTGTGAATTCCCTATAGAAATTTGCCTGCTGCTATGTACCAACATGAACTGCAGTTCCAAAGGAACTAAAACAATGTTTAATGCTGCTTTTTGGGGCTTTACTAGCTGTGCTTTTGATCATGGATGTGTAACGTAAACATTAAATCAAGGAAAGCTATTATTATGATCATTTCCTGGTACCAAAATGTTTGGTTCCAATGAGTTAACAGTATACAAACATACAGACTATCCGTCTGCACATAAGCTACATGCAAGCTCACACAACCTTAAAACAACCATGTAGTAAATCATCCAAAATTATCTTGTAAATGTGCAGCCTACTGAATTCAAGAAATAGAGTAACTCATTTCACAGAACTGAGGTCAGATTTTTGTTAAGTGGATCAGAATGCTGAGGATGGAAGATAATTCCATTTTGATGTTATTAGCAGCGGACACTGATACATTTGGGTTGTAGGGATGAATGTGGGTGTTGCCTGGTTTTCTGGACAGACTGGCTGCTTTTGGCACATTGACTGTAATGGTGGATGCTTGTTATGTTACAGCCAAAATAGGACCACAAAGTGCCTCTCACTTTCTCTGCTCACTCTTGAATTCTTAACCTCCAAATAACAAATACCCAAGACCACAGTTAATCAGGGAAGTGGGCTTCTATTTATTGCTGAAGCTCATGTTTCTTGAATGTGTTTGTATATTAGCCAGTTTCCATTTGTAATCACAATGACTATCAAAAAAATATTAAACTGAAAGCATCACACTGGAGGATGAATATGTTTCAGCAGCTTCTAATGCATAATCATGACCACAACTCAAACAGAATACATCCCAGCAAATTTGGATAATATATACTCCATGAGAGTCAATTTAACACTGGACGTTAGACTCCATGGAAATGAATGCACTTTTTAAATGTACTTTCTAATGTACGTACTTTAGACCAGTGCAGAGCACACTGTTTAAAAAAAGGCATCTCAACTCACTAGCTCTTTCCTCTTTCTGTGAGTGTAGTACATATGTGTTCAGAGTGGGGTGATTGGCCTTACGCCAAGGCTGCATCCACACAGAGCTGCAACAATATTTGTCTGCGAAACTTTTATCTGCTGCGGTTATCGCTGCCCCGCTAAACAGCTGCTCTCTAGCTGTCCGTCAAGCGGGGAGTGGCGGAGGGCAGGCGGGGCTAGGGCTAGCCATGGACCGCGGGTAGGGCAGGCACGAGGAAGAAGTTTGAGTGATGGAATGCGCGGAGGAGCGCGACGGTTTGTGGAATGTAGAAGGGAGATACCAGAGGAAGTGGTAAGAGGGCGGGACGCAGCGCATCGCATCCCATCCTTTCATATGCCTCCCGGCCGTTAAGGACGATTCCTCATTTAACTGTTTTTTTTTTTTTTTTTCCTCGCGTGGAAAGCGGCAGAGCTAGCGTCCTCTTAACCGAACGTATATTTCTCAGACCATCTGTCATGCTCCCTTTTTTTTTGATGCTGCAACTCGAGACACTCGAGAAAGAAAGGCAAACAGATGGCACCTTGACAAAGCGCACAGAACACGTCTGAACCGGACGCCGCATGTGCAGAGTAAAAGGCGGAGGTTGGGATAGCAGGCTTTCAGAATGTATATGACTAACTCGCCTTTGAGGAATCATGACAAAGTTTTTCGCTTTGTTTGTTTATGTAGCTCTCCCTGCGATATCCCAGTGTTTCTGAGTGTAAATTGATGCTGGATTATGTAATGCCTACAATATGTGCTTTCACTTGCCGGAAAGAAAATTGACTCGATAATCTATTGAAGCTAGCATCATAGCTAAATCAATATGAAAGAAAGTATTCTTTGGAGGAATTTTACTCAGCGGTAAATGACACCGTTCTCTGAATGCATGAATTGCTCCCCATGCTAATTCTCTTAGTTTCCTCCAGATTTGCATCACGTGAAATCGTCTCATCAGCAGTGCCTCATCCTCTGCTTATCGAGATAATTTAGTATGTGTGCTCGTGGGACACTAAGGTCAGTTGAGGCAGTTGTAGACGATTGTGAATTATTAATGTATTTTTAAAATGTATGCATTTTATTCAGAAAAAAACACCATAAATATCTTACATTCGTACATGTACGGAAATTAATAAGTGATTTGAATTGCCCATTTGTGATTAGTTCCTCACTCAATTATTGTAATTAAATTAAGATTTAAAATTAAATGCAGGCGATACTGCATCTTCAAGGGAATACCTAAATTTTCTGGAGAACGGTGAGAATGCCTTTTAAGATAGTGATCTTTCATCCAATAACAGTCACCTAGAACCGTCTGTTAGAGCGCTGAGAGTGGAGGATTTGCATGGCCATGGTGACGGCGTAATGAGGGTGCAATGTTTGCAGAGGCAAAGTGCAAGTGCAGTTGGAGCTGAGGGTTTGTGAGATTTAAATGAGAATAATGCTTATCTGGGCTTTGATTTGCTTTTTGAAGCACAGCAGAAATGCAGTGTTTGTGGATTGCGGTCGGACAGAATTGTTTGTGGCACGATGTTTGTAATAGGCTACCACAGCGACAGCTCTCTTCTTGTTGGAGCACTGGCAATATCTCACGGTGAATTTAGGAGGTTTCAAATTTGGAATCATTCAGGGGAAGTGAAGGTACTGTGTTGCCTTAGGAACAGACAGCAGTGACCCCGGGTGTCCCTCAAGGCCACGAAGAGCAGAGTCAGGGCACAATATGTTCAGAACTCCCCAGAAATCAGAACAAATAGTGCTTATGTTAATGCATTAGGTATAACTGAATAGACAGAATAGACAGTAGACACAGAACTATTCAATACTTCTGATATTAGTTTTGATAGCTTGTTTGCATCTTATCATGCATAATTCATCAATAATAGGTCTATTTGGTCGTCCAGTTTTTTAGTGATATTTCTCAAGTGAATATTAGGATGAAGCACTGTAATTTCACGAAGAATTATAATTACGAAGGTAGTGCTGAAACTGTCGTATTAATTTATTATTATTCTATATATTTATATTTCACATTATTAATATTTGGGAATTTTCTTGGTTGTCACTCATACCAAACTAACCCATTTGGTTGAATTATGTTAAAAACTGAAAATGCCCCGGACTGTTTGTTTAAAGAAGTTGTATATTCAGCGAGGAAACATAACTTTTCAAAAAAAAAAAAAAAAGAAAAAGAAAAGAAACCAAACTTCACCTTGGCTTAGTGAACGCATTTCATTGAAACTGTAGGCTATTGAATTTTCAGTAACCCCTTTACCATTACTGGCGTTCGGTGGTGGCAGCTTCACTCATATCTCACCGGCTCATGGCTGCTCCCTGGCATGCAGCCATAATGTCCCCCGCTGGATACATTAGCGAGGCTGAGAGGATGGTGGTGTTGATTCAGTTTTCGCCAGAGATCCATGAGCAACAGGGGGTAACCTGAACCTCCTCCCATCTGTCCCCCTGCTGTGTTCAACAATGTTTTCCCATGCGCTGACGATAATGGACTCAGAAAAAAAAAAAAAAAAAAAGCTCTTCCTTCTACCGCGCAGCCAATGATGTCGATAATGGCGATGAGCGCGAGGATGTAATCCAGCAAAAACATAATTATTTATCGATTTTATGTATTTTGTAAACAACGTTATTTATGCTGCTTTACTGTTCTGAAAGAAACAACATAATTATGTTAATGTTTTCTTTCATTTTTACCGTGAAAGACTAATAACAATAATAATAACAACAACAATAACAACAACAGCCAGAAATTTACAATAAATTCTGTGGATTTGTCAAGCTTGCTGCAATTATCAAGAAAGCTTAACAACATATCAGTGCATTCACAGCTGGAACAATAGAGTTGCCAATTTCTTCAGTGATAGTGAGATGATTTCGGTAGTAATGTTGCCATGATTAAATGACAGGATATAAAAAAATAACTTTATTTGAACAGTTAAAACTCCAGTGAGAAGTTCAGAGCAAGCAACCGAAAGGAGAGAAGAAAAAAATTCAGGATTCTGAACGGCTGGCTCTTTTGGTGGAAACTTTTTAAGCACAAAACCATGATCACGATCTACCGATCATTATTGTGTGTAGATGTAAAATAACGAATTGTGTCATGTTTCTTTGTCAGACACAAGTGTAAACGCAAACATTTCATATCACGACCTGAAATAACTTCTAGGCAGAAAGAGACACGCTTCATTTAATCTGTTTTTATTACTTTATTTTTTTATTCGATTTGACAAACACGATTGAAACATACGACTGAAGCGCTATAAAAAGCTAAAATTTAAGAAAATAACGCATTTTTTTTTAGAAAAGGATTGCATCTAAGAGCTATGTTTAACAAGATCTGTATCGATTGTATAACATTTGTGCGCCATCCCCAAATTGCAGGAGGGCAAGAAAACTCGACAGATACATTCAACAAAGGAAACATTTGGCTACGGCATGAATGTCAAAATGATGGAGCACGCAGAATAATAAATTACAAACAATTGAGTGAATAAATAAATAAATAATCATGAAGTTACATATATTGTAGTATTAAAAATAACAATAATATAATATATACCCTAAGTTGTACGAGATAAATAATAAATAATCATCAATCATTACTTCAAATTTAACTTTAAGGCAGTTACACAGCCGGGGGTATCGATGCATGAAACATTCTAATTCAAGGCAGTCATGGCTACACTAGAGGAGCAAGTTTAAAGATGAGTCAGTTCTTCCTAGGCAAAGCTAATACCCATTTCCCACCGATCAACAAGCTGTAATAAAGCAGAGGTGATATAGGACAGTTCACAGCCTGTGAATTAAAATACACTTAAAACTACAGCATCCTTCTCTTAGGTCTAGAAGCTATTACATTATCACTTGCGCAAAGGTCCTAGAAAAATATTTCAGATAGTCTACAGTTTTGTCTTCTTTCGATAAACTACAATGAATTTGAAAATATGTATAATAAAAGTTATAGTCCCATAAATTTCCGTAGCCTACGTGTCATGTTTGGAGGAGACATATTTTGCATCGCCATGCCAACAACGTGACCTCGATATGGTGGAAAATGATTATTTAATGATTTTTAAACGGAAAGGCACGACTTTTCCTCGTAGTTTAGCAAGCTGGTCGCACGGGCATTTGGAGGAGGATGACTTGCCTGTTTTCCGACGGGTGACATTTGTTAATGTGCCGCGTTAGCCCCGGTGAGCTGTAGAATGTGGCGGGGCAATATTTGCAGGGGAAAACCTGCGAGGAGTGTAGAAGGCGAAGGTGTCTCTCTTGGTTCACCCTGCTGCTGAAGTTTTCCCCACAAACAGGGCATAGATGGCACTCAGTTGAACTTAAATTAATTGGAGATGGGCTTTGGCTGTCGTCTGAAGAACGCACCTCTTTGGGTGTCTCTCCATTTACCGCATTTTGCACTGATGGCGAAATATCTTCATCGTGCATTTTATTCTGCGAGGCGGTGTGTCCCAGAAGGTGCTTTCTCAGGTATGACTGGCGTTTAAATTTCTTTCTGCAAAGGTGGCAATCATATAGAGCATCCTCGGACCCTGATTCAGACGAATCAGGACTGGGTGTGTCCCTGTCACTTCCGACTTCGGATCCTATGTCCTTGAAGTCTTGTGACAAAGACTTGTCACCAGAATGCACGTTAACGATTTCTGATTTGGAAACTTGCGCAGCCGTCATCGCAGTTGCACTTGGGGGTCTGGGTTTGTGCCAGCGCCTGTGTGAAGCTAGGTTAGCCGGACAGCTAAAAACCTTGTCACACTCGGGACATCTATATTCCACCCTCACTATTCTGGAGCATTTGTGCTGAGCTAAAGCGAAAGGGTCGCTGTATTCTTCCCTGCACAACTGACAAATGAATTCCCCCAGAGGCTTATTTCCGCCTGTTGATGGTTGTCTGGGTTTCTGATCTACCGGTCCTTCTTTAATTCTCAGGCCAAGCACAGGGGAGGTGGTGACTTCGTCTTCAAAATGAAGTTTTCTTATCGCTTTGGGTTTCTTTGATGCAGGTTTGCCCTTGCGTTCAGGATCGGAAAATGGCCTTTTGGTTGTGTTCCTGACTGCAGCGGGCGGTACGGTGCTGGTGGTGCCATTCCGGCTGCTGTTGCTGGTGCCTATTTTCAAATCCACAGGAGCGAACAAAAGTTGATCCAAATTCGTCTGCGCGGCAGGTGTCGGAAAAGATTCTGCAGAAATTGGTGAGCCAAGGTTGAAATGTCTCTCAAAATATGTTCTCCCATGGTCCTTGCTGACAGGCCGGGTGGGGCTGTAAAGCGCTTGGTACACTGCCTCCGGGATGCCAAACTGAACCGGTTTAACATCCTGTCTTGAGATTGCAGTGTCTGCCTCGTTATTTGGCGATGCTCCTGTACTGCATTTGGAGATGGGTAAGGGAGAAGCGGGCGGCGATGCTTCGTTTTGGTTTTGGAACTCGTGAATATGATCCTGACCTTCCTCTTCAGAGCGAATCCTGTAAGACACAGGTGTTGTTTTCTTGTTTCTTTTTACCAGAAAACCTTTTGGCATCCTTGCAGGCAGTAAATAAGGCACTTGAAATCAACTGCTGGATGTTTAAATAAAATCCAGGTTTATGCGGTCATAGATGGACGACGAAGTTAGATTCACGGCGTATTCTCCCTTTACCATTCGTCCTCTTCATAAAAATGTTTTCGTCTTCAGGGCATAGCAGCACTGTTTTATGTAAAATGATGCTATTGTTCTCGCCCCTAGTTGCCGCATCACCGACCAATCAGATTGAACCGAATTCCCCGTGGATTAGCGAGTGGGAAGGACTTGGATTTCGAGGGGAAATGCTGGATTTCGTGATTGCCTGGCAGATGTACATGTGGTTTATTATATTACCGAGGGTTTATGCAGCTCTCCCGGATAAAGGCAGAAGCCTGGACACTCCTCTTTTTTACGGTCTGGTGGGTTTCTATACAAATGCGCACGTGCCACGGCTTTGTGTGTCTCCTCTTCTTTTTTGGACTGGGGGTGGGGGTCAATATTCTGTCTAAAGGAAATGTCAGTCACTACAACGATCTTGAGTTGAAAATAAAAATTAAGGCTACGGTTAGCATAGGCCCACCTAACAGACACAGAATGAAAGATGTTGAAGATTGACTGCATTGAATATGCATTTACTATGAAGGAGTACAAATCAAACCCACATATTAGCCATTAGCAATTAGACACCCTACCTATACAACTGGCTTACAAAAATCTATGAAAATAGGCTACTTAATTTTCGAATTCGCGAGCATATTTCGTGGTATAAAATCCTAACTCAAACCTAGAAAGAGGCTGGTAGAATAGCTGACGGAAGACATTTGGCAGTTTAACCCAGCATTTATAAATCAGTCATCTCACGCATATATAAATAATTATTAGGACGCATTGTTTAACATCACAATAGCCATGCTTGTCCAAGCTGTAACTCGTTTGCGTTTGAAAAGGAAATTGACCACGGTGAAATATAGGACTCGCAGGAAATCTGGTCAAAATATAGACGCGTGCGGGGTGTAATCACTGCTTCGAACAAAACAGGCCATCCAAAAAGGCCATTCAACAATTATCGCTCCATTAAAGCCACACGATTTCCCAAGACTGAATCGGGAATGACAAGGGGTGGATAAGAGCGTTTTATGTTTAACCACTTATTTGTTTGTTTGTTTTATTTTCTTTTGATAGTTAAAAGATTGCATGTAGGCCTACTGTAACAACCTTTGAGGTTGTTGCTAGCATTTCCACTCTGTCCAGATTAATTTTTTATTTGTGCAACGAATTAAATTTATCTTAATTACTAATAACTTCACATAAAAATTGAAAATTGTCTTTCGAGTTTCCTCATGCATTTTGCCAATACAGAGGGTACTATATATGAATGCGATATATTTGTTCATCAATTGTTATTTTTTCTCCTTCTTAAGTAAAATTGAGATATAGTAGCCAATACCGTAAGTGGTGATTTATTTGTTCGTAAACTAAAAACCTGTAAACATTCTAAAATTGACGCGTTACTGACCGAATGAACTTTACTATGTTACGTTGACTGGGGAAAAAGTTTCACTAAGTTAAAATTATTGTATTCGTAAATAGGCATAGACCAAATCTACAGATTTCTATCTCTAACAGCGAATACACAAGGAGAATGGCGACATAACCAAACAGCGGGCAGATGCAGTTGAACACTGAAAAAGAGCCTACAGCGATTCCACCAATAAACTTTTGAACATTGGAGTTTAACTGTTTACTTGAGGTTGATTTAAAAAAAAAAAAACACACACACACACACACACAATGACACAATGCGGCTCATTGCCATCATAGTAAAATAACTTCTATGCGGAGTAAGTAATGAAGGCGCTGATGCCCTTGAAATTTCATTGGAGACACATTCAATGGCACGTTGGAATTGGCTATCTTTTCAAGACGCTTGTAAACCCGGTTATCATATCTTATTGTTCTCCACATTAGCATAAAGCTGCTGCATGACCAAGCGGTATAATTCACCAAAGGATATGTCCACACTCCTTTCAGCTTATTCACTGTTACGCGCGCGCACGCAAAACATTATATGTACGTTGCCTTACAACAAATTTCATCACTTTCTACGTAACACAACGTAAATGCGAAAAGAGGAGGCGTATTTCGTATATCATCCAGTGAATGTAAAAATTAAACCTCGAAGTTACGCGGAATTAACTTGCAACAATCTATTCTCAGCCGTAACGCGCAGTTGGAGTGATAGTATTTCAGAGGCGCGTGTTCCTGTTTGTTCAGTGGCGCGTGCTGCTGAGCAAAGCCTGCTGAAGATTCGCGGCTCATTAGCATACAGCTGCCCCCCGCCTCATACACCTCCCCCTCCATCACCGCTCTAATGTACACACACTGCCTGCTTTCATCTGCGTGTTATCTGCGTGGCGTGCAGTTACTCTGAAATTCAACGTACCTTGCACAATACAATCCCATCAGCTGAAAGGTTGAGGACTGGCATCACTCCAAAAAGCAATAAAAACTGCGGTTTATTGCCAGCGTTTTCCCCCCAAAACTTGCACTTTTGGATAAAAGGTAGTGCAACCGAGCAAGATAAATGTTTCGGTTAGATACAGCTGGTAAATATACGGCAGTATACAGTGAATGGATAATAAGTTAAATACGATACATTTTCAAAAGGTTTTCACGGCATTACCAATGACCCATATTAATCTCATTGATTTATTTGGCACATACATTCAACGTATACAATGGAACATGCAAAAGATAAACACAATTCATATATTTAAAAAAAAAAATGGAAAAATTAAAATCCAGAGTTAATTAATCAAGACAGCAAATGACAACACACAAACGTGCACAAGTGTTTGGGCTAGGCTTTCCTTGTTTTGTATGAACATAGGGCCTACTTCAGAATTTGAAAAATAAAAATATAAAACATCCGAAATGTAAAAAAAAAAAATGCTAAAAGGTCAAGCACGCACGATCTTAGACCAGTCACAGTGTCCTAGTATTTAGTATACATAAGGGTTTCCAAATATCATTACTACAATAGAGGCCTCACAGCAAGTGCAGTTAAATGAATACAGGCAGAAATTGTCAAATATCTCATGTTGTTGATGAAATGGAGGAAAACCAATGTTTTTCAAATTACATTCTTGGGGAGCAAACATTTTATTTATTTAAAGGTAGAAGCGGCTTGCGCGGTAACGTTATCAGTGACATTTTATATACACACCTCTTATAGTAGCATAAATAATGTATGAAGAGGAGAAACGTATAGCACTTCTCAATAAAGGAAGTCTGTTGCAACAGAATTTTAATAAAGACAAAAGCGTGCGTATGATATTTTCAATATGGAGACAGGAAGCGTCTCTGCTGATGCCCTTGAATAAACACAAATATACAAATACACTTGCACGGCTATATAAACTCTGGTTGTGCATACATGGTTAGGTGGTACCTGTTGTACTTCAGGTAATTAAGCACACCTCTCTTCAGGGGGGTCAATCCGTCACTTTTTGCGAACATCTTCTCAAGATACTCATTTGGATCCTCAGGAACCACCATCTCTTCCTCCACCATCTTTTGGATAATCTCCGGGATTGAAAGTGAGCTATCTTCACCCTATGCGGAAGATGACATTCCATTGTTTCAAAGTACAGTAGTTTTTTTTTTTTTTTGTGAAGTGTATTTATAGAACTCAAAGAAAGAAATTCTGGAGCACACGATTACTTAGGCAATTTAGTCTGGGGCAGGTGACAGTCACCTGCACCATAATAAATTGCCCAGGTAATCCTATGCTCCAGAATTTCTTTCTTTGACTTTGATTGTTTATCCCCTTTTCTGAGAGGCACCGATTTGGCTACTGCCTGTCAGCTGAGGCGCGTGTTCTACCTTGGTTGTATTTATGAAACCTATTATACAAGGCAGCTCACAGAGACACAACGTAGGCCAAATAATCGTGGCATTTAACCCCTTAAACTTTAACTTTTCACTTAAGTTCTCCCTCAGGTAGGTTCAAAGTCAGAAAAAGCTGTTTTTTTCTTATCATAAGACAGTATGACACATATTCTGTATCTGCTTGTGGCAGCGCTTCACTGAAGCAACAGGAAACTTACACTGAGAGAAATATTCAAACCCAGGACACCATGTTGTTTGGCCACAACATTACATCTAAGGGAAAATATCCAGAATGTTGTTCATCATTTTATACACATTTCCCTCTAATTCAACAGGACGTTTGGGATCGTTAGAAACCATCTCCACTAGAATTTAAAATCGGCCTTAATTTCCACAGGGTTGAATACAGCAGCTGGATTTGACGGACCAACATATGACTACATAGGTTTTATGAAGTTAACAGGCCAAAAAGTTAATCAAAGGTCAAAATTAAAACCAAGATTTAATTTGATTTTTGTCCAATAATATTCACACATACTACAGTATGAACATACTATAACAGCAGTATAGTAAATCTTATTTTATTTGTATCTTTTGTATGGGAGTATGGAAGAAGAGCATAGACAGACCTCTGTTTTGGCAGACTCTATAATCTGGCGCACTTCCTCTTCAAAATCCACAAAGCGGTCATGATATAAAGCCAAGCACCACCTCTCCTTAAAGTAGCTGTGTAATGCCAGAAAAGAAAATAATTTGCAGCTTTTATTTGCACTGAAACCCATTTGGTTACATAAAATAGTTTAACTAGAACTGTGCGGACACAACAATTTTAGTCCAAAAAAAGAAACCTTCCTACTCAATCTCGCAATACAAATTTGGAAATGTCATCGCTATTTGTTGACTGAATATACTTTCAATACATAGTGACCAATAATTGAAAAGCCTTTGAGAGTTGTGTGCCATTAGTCATGACATTTATAAATTGGCCTCTCTCAGAACTCTTGCAATTCCCTGTGAAACATCAAGATACAATCAGAACCTAAGGGCTTGATTGTGGTAGGGCTAAATTTGTAAGAAGGAAACAGGTAATCAGAGGGCCATGCCAACTGGTGAAGCATGCTTACTACTACCTATGAAAGCACTTACATGCTTACCACTGACTATGAAAATCAAGTGCGTTAGATTACAAAGCTGTTCCACTCACATATAAAGTACCTGAATGATATATGCATATAGTACTGTGCAAAAGCATTTTTTTTAATTAAAATTTGGCTTTAGATGTTTACTTTATGTTTTCACATTAGTGTTGCTGAAGATAGAAAGTATATCTGAAATTCCAAATGCTATTAAAAAAAAAAAAAGTTTTATAAACAAGTAAAAACAGTTGACACGGATAATTTATGCTTGACAGAGCCCTGATGTCAACGTCATCATGGCTGTCTGCAAGTACTTGATAGGCACAAGTGAGACAGTCAGTCTGCAGAAGAATGGTGGTAAGTTTTCTGCTCCGCTTGGAACAAACAAGAAGCCAATTATCTTATAAAACTATAGCACAACAGGACATTGTTGCCTAAATATTTAGGCACAGTAGTCAGACCAAATATTGCTTTGATTTATTTTTAACAGTTTACAGCTCTGTATAGTACATTTCTCATTAATTAGAAACTTTAATTTCATTATTTTTGCAAGCATATTTACCTTATTAAATTGCTTTAAATGTGCCTAAGACTTTTGATCAGTACAGTAAATCCATGGTCGATCTAAGTGGTTTTGCCCAACACTCAGTATGAACTATATACTGAACGTTTGGTGCGAATTGCGTGATTAGTCCTCCACACTATTTTCTATCAGCATTTTGGCGTCGACCCTTGTAATAAAAGCACCACCTGCCTCTTCTTCGACCTGACTTGTTGTTATTGGATCCCTGACTACAGCACCACTAATGAAGTGTAGTTTACTTCCTGAAAAGTGTTTTCTAAAAAAATGCGTGTTAAACCATAAAAATATGCACATAATCTACGGAAACTACGTTCAGAGAAGAGTTTTCACACCTAACGTTTTCACCTGGTGTACTCAACTTGCGGTTACAATTTGCGAGAAATGGTCTGCATTTGACAGGGCATTAGGTGATTGGCATTGTGCTTAGCCATTAGTACATACTTTGATGACACAGCAGTTAGAAACAAAGTGGTTTTGGACGCGATCCTAGTGTGAGTTCCAAATCACCACAGGACTTTAAAAGTCTGCTTACACAATAAGCGTAGCTTACTGCTAGCCCAGTTTCCTTTTGAGCAACAGAGTCCTGCCACGTTGAAACGTATGGACTTAAAATATTTGAACAGTAAACATAACAAACTTTATAATTTGACTTTTAATTTAGACAACTTGAAAAGGAATTGGAGAAGCTGATTCTTTTTTATTTGCCTTAAAAGAGGCAACTACATTAACCCCTCGAGTCCATTGATTTTTGTATTATGGTTGAGATCCGACGAAGTAGCAATATGAGTTGCGATGGAAAAATCTGGAATAGTATTTGATAAAATTATAAATCATGATAACAAAATTTTTAAGTTTGACTTGTGATTGCATTGTGGCTGACACCAGCAGTGAAGCACTGATTATATTATGCTTGGACTCTCGTTTCAGGCCAAATTATGTTGGTGTGGAGTGAAGCACATCTTTTTTCCAGTGGCAGTCATATGTTTGACTTTTCTGGAGCTTCTGTATTTAAAATAGCGATTTTTTTTTTCAGAGGTAGTTTTGACTAAATATTAATAGATTACTGTTTTGAAATCTTCAAGCCCCACTCCCGCCCCGCCTTCCATGGAGAAACGCACCGCAGTTGCGTGACGATATTTATTTCACACCAATTTTCTGATTAGTAGGTAACACTGTTCAAGACCCAGTACCAGGTCTGTTGGTCACAATGGGTTAAGGCACATCCTATTTTGTAAACACAATTAATTGACGCAGTAAAGATCGTAACCCTCTCTCCCTCCTGACCCTAACTAATATAACTTCATGGAAGCGGTATAATAATGACAAGAGTTGTCTATTTTGCCGTCTTTGGCAGGAAGTGAGTTGCATTACAGCCCTAGACATGGAACAGGCATGGATTTAAAAAGACTGAAATTGCAGAGCTAATCATCCTTTCTGCACGTTACTCATCTCGCAGACAGCAGCAGCAGGCAAGCTGGCATGTGAATTTGTGAATGAATTTGAATGAATTTTCCCGGTTTGTAAACTTTTTTCACCCCATCTTAAAACACATGGTGCAACACAGGCTATGGTAGTTCACTTGTTGATTGTTTAGGGCAGAGGTAAAAGTGTAGAAGAGAGAGACGTGCTGCACCTGTAAAGGTCCTGGACGAGTCCCTCATCGAAGCGACTGCACAGACGGTTCAGGAGCAGCTCGTGTCTGCTGTACAGACACAGGTAGTTGGAGACCGGGAGGGGCTCCTTTGAGAGGCAGGTGATGGACTCCACGAGGCCGTACTGATTCAGAAACAGCCGGAAGTAGTTTCCTTCCTCCACTTTCCCAGTCACAATCTCTCGGGCCTAAGACCAGCCGTTGGGGTAAGTTATCAGAGCAGTATAACCATGGCCAATACTGATGCGTGTGAGATTACAAAATCAGCGGGCATGCGATAGTTCTGTGTCAAGTTGTCCTACATTAATTTTGGTAACACTGATCTACAAAATAGTTGCATCCTCCTGACAGCTGTTTTGTCTGAAAAACCATGGCTTGCCTCCTGGGAATACTTTTAACACTGCTCATATTTCTTATCCCGCATTTACTGCAGGGTAAGAATGTGCATATAAATTTAGCAATGGACAACACGTATAGGTACAGATGGGTGACAAATTAAAGGAAAAAACCTGAACAAATGAGTGGACAAACATAACAAATGCAGGTGCTTCTGTTAATTTTCCTGGCATGGTTTGGGTCCACTCATCCCCTTAAAGGTAGAAGAGTAACTACAAATCTATGCAGAGTTATTCTGCGTGATCACCTTTATATACCATGATGAAGCATTCCTGCCATGATGGGAGTGGTCTCTTCCAGGATGACGATCGCCCAAGACTCACAGGGCACAAGCAGTCACAGAATGATTTTATGAGTATGAAAATATCCTCAGAATACGCCACCGACTTCGCAGTCTCCAGCTATCAATACAACTGAACTACCATGGGAGATTTTGGAAAGTGATAGGCAGCATTTTCTGTCACCATCATTAGGACACTAAATCAGCAGAGAAATGTTACACCCCTCAAATAAAGTTTTGCATGTGTAAACCCTATGCCAAAGAGCATTGAAGCTGATCAGGCAGCATACAGAGACCCAACAGCTTACTGCAACTGTTTACATTGATTTTTTTCCATTAATTTGTCACCCATCTGTATATGTTTTCTCCTGTTACCCACTTGAAAATGTATACCAATGAGGAGACTCTGTCTTACAAACAACTCTGACAGAAACAAGCTGCTTTTGAAGATAATTTTACTAAAGTAGCACTTACGTATTTGGTAGGTGTCTCAGATGATGTCACAGTGGGGTTTGTGACTGGCTTTGCAGCACAGAGATAGCTGTATCCTCCTGGTAACCTCCCACCTACGTATCCAAGGAAACAGCAAAAAAATAATTAATTAATTCGACCGGTATAGCTTGTAGCATAAATGTAACATAAATTCACAAAAAAAAAAAAACAAACAAAAACAACAATAGTGTGGCCTATCCCTGACAGTGCAAAATGTTTCCTACACAAATGGGCATTTGATCTCATTTACAACTCTGCTAAGGAACTGTCGGCACTATGGTAGGTGAAGATCGAAGATCGTCCTATAACAGGTAAAGATCGTCTGGCAACATCAACATTTCCTGCAGATTTTGGCTGAACACTCCAAACCTTATTGATTGGTGAGGAGGGCACACAGGCAACTTGATGTCCTCATATTCATTTAATGAGCTCTGCAGATGTACTTTAATTTACTTTCACTTACATAATTATAAAACCAATGACTAAATACCGGCTTCGGCTTCCGCACATCATGCCATCGATTAAACCAAACAATGCGACAAAGCTATTTAAGAGAGCAAACGCAGCATCGCAAGGGTAGGAGAAACAATCGACTCTCATAAAGGTGCTGTGCCCCCACAGGCACAGACAGTCGTAAGACTGAAAATCAGACTCTAAAATGAAAGAGTTAGGGCACTGTGTTTGCCCCCATAAAGCAGGATCGTATTTCTCCTACCATGGCTTAAGATATGACTTTGCCGTGCTAATAAACTCGCATTATAACGGAGCATACACAACATGCAAACGCTATTGTTTTACAGTGCCAGAGAGTCTAACCCATAAGTTAGGGAGCCCTTTGAGGGAGCGCAAGGAACACGGAGCACAACCAAATTGCGTGGTTGCCCTGCAGTCTTCTAATCAAGTAAAAAAATTTGCCTGAAATCACTGTGAAAAAGAAGTGACTGATTAACTGTACTAAGCATGCTGGGATACTTGGCGATGAAGACCAAAGTGGAGGTGTGATGAAAAGGAGTGAAAAATTTCAAAAATTAAATGGTCCAACCTCCTATAATGTTTGGGGTCGGCTTGACCCGACTCAGTGTTCACCTTCTCGAGAAACATGGTTAACATATTTTTTCCAGCTCGATTTTTCCTAACTTTATGGGTAAAACATGAAATTTACTCAAAAAAATTATTTTATGTCCTGTTCGCCTTATGAGCATCGGTGTTGTTTGGGTCATTTTGACCCCAGGATCTATTATGATATAACACCATCATTTTGATCTTGTTTTTGCAGTATCGCCCAATACTGAGGGTATGTTCCAATTAATTTCTCACTCATTTCACATTTGGTCTCATTAATTTTGCTATAATCATGTAAAATCATTGTTTGATGTATAATTGGAGGATGGGGGAGTCATGCTTATCACTTGGCTATTAAAATTGTCAGTTGAAAGGCATAAATGAGCTGAGAGGAGATTGGGTAGCACCTCCAGTTGCAAACATCTTATGTAGTTTTTCATAGGGGGGATCAAACTGACCTCAAACAAATAATTCGCATATAATGGGCATTCACCATAAGAATTGTACATGCAACTGATTCTGTTAGTACGACGACCTGTCGCCTTCAATTTAAAGTGAATGGGGGTGACACTGCATTGGATTCAGTCGCTTTCGGAATGGTTAATAGGATGACATAATGATATAACGTGCCATGCTGCCACCAATCTCTGACCTTGTATTTTGGCCTGGGCATAGATGGGCACGAGCTGACCCAAGCTGGGTTCTGGATTTGTTTCTGACTCCAGCGTGGGGTCGAACAGAGGCAGGATCACAGATGCCAGGGCCGCTCCGATCTCCCGGGAGTTGAAGTGCTCATGAGTCCACTGGTCGGCGTGAAAGGAGCGGGAGAACTTGGTCAGCGGCCCGGCCGCACGGATGGACGAGTCATTGCTGTGGAAGGCTGTGTCGATGACCAGCTTGCCGTCGAACACCAGGCAGGCATCATTCATGGCCCGGAAGGCTTCGTAGTCCACGCCTTTTCGGTAAAAGTTGAAGAAAACCTGCGGGATTAAATGAGCCGCAGAGAGACTGAGAAGTGTGCCGGAAAACAACTGCTGTGTGCCTCTCCTCAGGTTAAACGCTATCATGCAGACCAGCTGTCGTGGAGGTGTTTACCAGGCTGCTCAAACTGCTATAAGTCATTACCAATAATACTGTTTCCAAACCCCTTCTGGTGTAGATACCACTTGTCCTGCATGTTTTAGGTCCCCCCCTGCTCCATCACAGGTGATTCAAATATTCCCCGCATTATCAAGCAGCTTCAGGTGTTGACAACAGCCTGATCATTTGAAAAACGTGCTGTAGCAGGGAGAGATCTAAAACAAGCAGGGCAAGTGGCACTCCTGAAGAAGTTTGGGGAACACTGACAAACAATACAAAAATATATTACCAAGTATTATAATCTTGTATTTAGATTTAAAACACTTATTTCTATGACCTCTCCAGGTAAAAAAAAAAAATTCTGCCACTGATGTGAGATAATTTTGACTCGTTTCTAGATTTGTCCAAGGGGGAAGAAAATTTCACCTGTCAAGCACAGTGCAACTAAAAATAAACCAATATTTTCCACTTGCGAGAGAAATAATAAAATACTACAGGGGACGTATTATGAAAAACTCCCTTTTTCAGTGCTTGAGCACATACATTACATGTTAATATGAGGAGTGCCTATCAATCCACAAACTGTGAAATAAAACAACCCAGTCAGTTTTTTTGTGGGCTGCCGTTTTCTTAAGACATGGCCTTCGGTATGCCATTCAGATTTGGCTCCCCTTCCAACGTCACATGCAGGCTCGTGAGAATCGTTCCGTCTCTCATCTAAATATCTCCACCCACGGCTTACTTTTTATGGCAACATCCCAGCTTCAATCAGCTAAAAACTATACATGCGTGCAATCCACTTTTTGTCGGACTGCTTTATACTTCTAACCTGAGACAGTACAACACAGGACTGGCGCACAAAATTTATATTAAAGGGGACCTATTATGCTTTTCGGAAGATACAAAGAATTGTTGACCTTGATTTATTTTCAGGGAGAATCTGTTGCAAGCTGGCTACCAAAACTAGGTAAGTGCTTACGACTTCTCTTAATATTTAAACTGAATTTCAAGTGTTACAAGAAAGCCGCTAAATTGACTGTGAATTTAGAAACTGTCGCTAGTTAGCCAGAGGAAATGTGGGAGACATGTCAATAGGAACAGATAGAACGGGTGAATGTTTTTAATGGCATTTAGTCCATTTTTAATTGAGTAGTGCTGCTATTCAAAATAAATGGAATGTCTACTTATGGTTGCTACTATACAGATGCTAAATGCGGATCATTCTGAGGGTGAATTCCATGTGCAGTTAAACTTTTATTGTGACTGCAAGTCGCAATTCTTTATGAATGTAGCAACCATCCTTGTCCTAACAGGCAGACATTCCTTCCATACTCATTGTGTAGCCAGTTTATTAGCCTGCTTTGTAGCTAGCTACTAATTCAGTCATCTGAATTTAGAGACTTGCCAGTATCTGGGAGATTTAGAAATCGTTTTCTTCGTTGATACAGTGCTCTGTTCGCTGGCCTATCAGAACTGAGCTCATTTCACAGAGGGGAGGCCCACTCAGAATAACCTGTTTTTCAGAGGGTAAGGAATGACAAGAATCAAATTGCCAATAAATCTTGGAATTTTAATGCTTTTTTTTTTGCTGAAAAATTCATGAACCTTCCTTTTGGACATCCACGAATACTATAACTTGAAAGAACAGTGTACTAGGTCCCTTTTAATTCTCATTATAAGATTAAATTACTTGTTAAGACAGACACCTCTTGCAGTGAAGGAAATGAGAATAGCAGGAGATTCAATCACCTTCAGCAGGAGACATGAATGCCAAGCCAACTGTCAGTTACGGAAGAAACAAGAACCTTTCACCACTTGATCCTGCTGCAGGGCAGGTAACTTCATCATTCTCGCTCTTAAAATAACACAACTGACCATACTGTATGACTCCATGTCATTAGTTTATCCAGTGATTGTATGATTTAACAGCAAACTATACACACAGGGGTGGTGCTGCTCACTTGACTGGCCCGTAAATAATGGCGACACATTAATGTGATTCTCTGTGCATTTCAGTCAGAACCAATCTACTTCACATATATAATCATAATAAAGGAAGAAAACACAATGAATACTGTATATATATAGACTGAATATGCAGAAGTAATTAAAATGTGAGTGAAATCATACAGCCCTGGTGAATTATTGGCAGATTTCTGGCAGTATTCAGGGGATGAAACACACATGTAAGCACACAAACACATACACACACACACACAGATAAACATACATAAACACATTTACACACACATACGCAAGAGATAACACAAATATACACACACAGCAATACACACAAACTCATTAGCACATACGCACACACATACGCACGTGCACATGCCCGGGGGTTAGCCATTGCCGCACCGCTAATGCTGCACAGTGATCGCTGGCACATGCGAGACAAAGCCTAGCTGCAGGGTCTTTAAATGATCTGTCCCCTCAGGTTGTCCATCTGGAGCTTTTATTCTCATGCTGAATAATGCTCGGCCAAAACGTTCCACCAGTATCTCTGGCCTGCAGGGAGCAAACTAGCTTCTCACTGAAAAAGCAATTTCTTACAAATAATGGAAAAGACCAATAATACTACAGCCAGAGTAGGGCAGCTAAATTAAAATTTATTGTCAAGAGCAGGTAAAGCCAACAGATAAACACTCGGCTCCATGGCTACACAAGACTGGACATAGTCACAGCAAAACAATTGGCCTTAAAAAGCATTTTAGTCTCATACAGAGACTTAAAATCCTTTTCCTCTTTAGTATCAAAAAAGGGTTGTTCATGTTACCGACTTTTAAGTTGCTCTTTTCTTGACAAGTGGAGCTTTATGAGTCAGACTGTCGCACCTCATTAGAGACTTTTTGTCTTATTTAGACACGGTCAAAACCTAGAGTACAAGGCTGGACCATGTGTCGTCTGTGTGCCAAATTGTGGGAAATTTGTTACGGGGATAGTAAGTGCTACGGTCAATAACGTTAATTCCTGGATTTGAAGTGTTCATTGAATTTTCTGTATTGGTCTTATTAATAGGCCTAATTGTTGATAAAGTGTATCCGTGTGGATTTGCTGTCAATGCCCCCTGATTATCTAATAGAAGCTGCTTGCGCCAATTCAGTAAGAGCAGTGGCCAATTGGGAAAGTACACTCAGCCGGTCGACCAGTTGCGTAACTTTGTCTGTCTGTCCGTCCGTAAGTCAGTCTGTCAGTCAGCAACTCAGTCACTCAGACACAAAGCTACTCACTCACTCACTCAGCCATGAACATCAATTAATGTCGGACCAAACCTTGCCAGTCCGGTCAAAAAGTAATTGCAATTAGATTGCAGTTTAAATACGGTGAACCTCATAATTTGTTAGACAGCAACACATGTTCTGTTATTTTGGTTCTGTCGGCCGAGTCATTCACCACATCTGAATCCAGTTGAACATGCATTTTACATGCTGAAGAGGAAATTCAAGTCAAAAAGACCCTGAATCATCACCAGCAAAGATACCAAGTGTCTGGTGTCTTTTTATCACAGAAATCAATCAGTCATTTCATGCAATAGATTATGTGACTAGTAGTTGACAATTATTCCTTAATTCTACATTACGTTAATCTGTCCTATCCATCCAATATTTTTTTTTGTGCCTGAAACTGAGGAGACTTCGGACAAAAGATGCCATGATTCTAAACTTTTTGTCCAATATAGATGAAAACACTCTCAAATTAATCCTGACATTCGGCACTTCAAACTCATTACCATCAAATCCTTTCAAACTCAAAGTGCTGGAGTACAGAACCAAAGAAAAATGTGCCACTGTCCAATGAATTATGGTGTTCTCTGCATAAGGCTCCAGAAGCGAGACAAAATATGTTGTGCTCAGTCATCATACAGGATTGATCAGTGCTGGAGATGCATGGAGCGAATTGTATAGGAAGAAAAAAAGCTCACCGCTCACTGCAAACAAACAAATAAAGAAAACCATTGGTCTGACCCATACAGTTGTAGGTTTATTATGGCTCAAATAGTACCAACACAAAAAAGCACGGAAAATATTTGAATTGATACTATGTGAGCGGTAAACACCTTTACGGATCAGGTCAGTGCGGCTAGCATGGTTAGCATTCTTTTTCCACTGTATAAGACTACACTGTCAATTGAGACTGACTACGTTTTGGTATTGGCGTAAGACTCACAGAGCAGCTGAGGACGAAGAGCCTGTCTTCAGTGGTAAAGGAGACAGAGCTGAGCGGCTCAGGGTCCCCCCCCTCGTTGATCTGGGCGAGGAGGCACTCGGGGTGCACTCGCACCTCATTCTGCCCCAGAGCGTCCCTGATGGCCTCCTGCATCTCGGGGCGGTCGAAGCAGGGTGGGGCGGCGGGGTCCAGGGGCGGTTGCACCAGCTGGATTCGTGATCCGGCCACTCCCAGGCCGAGCAGTGTCTCCACGCAGGTGTACGCGTCGAGCGTGTTTCCGTACACGACTGCGTCACCTGCAATTCGTTAACAACGACTGCAGTGAGCTCTCAGTGTCATAAACTGCCTTCTAAAAGTCTAGGCACTGCGAAAACCACCTGTCTTACAAAGTGCTTTAGTACAACCCCAATTCCGAAATAGTTGGGACAAAGTGTAAATTGTGAATAAAATCAAAATGCAATGACTTTCAGATTACATGAGCCAATGTGTTATTTACGGTAGAACACCGATAACATTTCAAATGTTGAAAGTGAGACATTTTACATTTTTTTTTTTTTTTTTTAATTTGGCATCTCAAATCCCACCCGAATTTGGAATGCCCAATTGGTGAACTATGTACAAGGCTTGCTCGTATGCGACCCCTTGCTGCCAATTCAGGAGAGTGTAGACAGTTCGCGGCTCTCCTCCAAAGCACGCGCCTGTCAGCCACCGCCTCTTTACACTCATTGGTTGAATCTTCGCAAGTTCAGAAAGAGGGCGGAGGATACCCGGACCTGAACAGACTTAGAACCTTCCTGACGAGTGCCCATCTGGCCAACAGGAGGTGCTTGAGCGACGAACAAGGCAACTATTGTTTTCCCTCCCCAGCAGTCCCTTCCCAATTTGCAACCCTGTAGCGCAATAGCCAATTGTGCGCTACTCTGAAAAAGCTGCCGACCACTGCCGGCTGGTACGAAGTGGGGATCGAACCCGCGACATGATAGTCACTTCTGCTTCGCAACGCGATGCTTTACCAAGTGAGCTATCCGGCAGCCCTGCCATTTTACATTTTTATCCTCAAAATAAGCTTATTTCAAATTTTCTGGCTGCAACAGATCTCAGAAAAGTTGGGACACAGGTAAAAAAGGGTTGAAAAAGCAATTCATACATAAAAGAATCAGCTGAAAGAACATTTAGCAAGTAATCAAGTTAACTGGCATCAGGTGTGTAACATGATTGGCTATAAAAGGGAAGTCTTAGAGAGGCTGAGTCTCTCAGAAGTAAAGATGGCCAGAGGCTCTCCAACCTGTGAAGGCTTGCGTAAAAAAAATTGTGGAATACTTTAAAAACAATGTTCCTCAATGTCAAATTGCAAAGGCTTTGAAGGTCTCATCATCGACAGTGCATAAGCTCATCAAAAGATTCAGAGAAACTGGAAACTGGAAACTCTCTGTGCGTAAGGGACAAGGCCGAAGACGTTTACTTGAAGCCCGTGATCTTCGGGCCCTCAGACGCCACTGCATCACTCACCGGCATGATTCTGTCATTGACATTACTAAATGGGCCCAGGAATACTTCAAGAAACCACTGTCCGTAAACACAGTCCGCCGTGCCATCCACAGATGCCATCTAAAACTCTATCATGCAAAAAGGAAGCCATTGTTGAGCATGATCCAGAAGCGCCGCCGTGTTCTGTGGGCCAAGGCTCATTTAAAATGGACTGTAGCAAAGTGGCAAAGTGTCCTGTGGTCAGACGAGTCCAAATTTGTCATTCTTGTTGGAAATCATGGGCGTCTTGTCCTCCGAGCTAAAAAGGAGAAAGACCACCCCTCCTGTTATCAGCGTTCAGTTCAAAAGCCAGCATCTCTGATGGTATGGGGATGCATTAGTGCATATGGTGTGGGACACTTGCAATGTTTTAAAAAGCACAATGAATGCTGAAAGGTATATAAAGGTTTTAGGGCAACATATGCTCCCCTCTAGATGACATCTACTCCAGGGAAGGCCTTGTGTATTTCAGCAGGACAATGCAAAACCACATACTGCAGCTATTACAACAGCATGGCTTCGTAATAGAAGAGTCTGTGTGCTGAACTGGCCTGCCTGCAGTCCTGATCTTTCACTGATTGAGAACATTTGGCGCATAATTAAATGAAAAGTCTGTCAAAGGAGACCCAAAACTCTCCAACAGCTGGAAGTCTGTATTAAACAAGAGTGGGATCAAATTCCAATGGCTAAACTCAAGAAACTTGTCTCCTCAATGCCCAGACGCCTCCACTCTGTGTTAAAAAGAAGAGGGGATGCTACACCATGGTAAACAGGCCCCTGTTCCAACTTTTTTGAGACCTGTAGCAGCCATCAAATTTGAAATGAGCTCATTTTGTGGATAAAATTGTAAAATTTCTCAGTTTCAACATTTGCTATGTTATCTCTGTTCTATTGTGAATAAAATTCTGGCTAGTGTAATTTGAAAGTCATTGTGTTTTGATTTTATTCACAATTTACACTTTGTCCCAACTATTTTGGAATTGGGGTTGTATTATCACAAGACATAATCTTAATCATAATCACTTATTGATGATGTGGAACTGGCCTGGAAGTTCTTTTATGATGGTTTTTCAAGTATTGTAAATAAACATGCCCCACTCCGCCAGTTCAGAGTGAAAGGTCGAAATAATTTATGGTTTTCTCCTGAGCTGTGTCGTCTCCTTAAAGAAAGGGATGTTGCCTGGGCCAGGGCAAGAAAATCTAAAACAGAAACAAACTGGCTCCATTTTAGACAGCTTCGTAATAAGTGTACATTTTTTATAAAGACAGCTAAATCTGATTATTACCTCTCTGAAACTACAAAAACATTAAATGACCCGAAAAAGTTTTGGAAAATAATTAAACAAAATTCTGGCCATGTACCATCTAGAGAGCTTCCTACTTACATTGTTCACAATTCTTGTACTCTGACTGACAAGTCAGCCATACTTAATTGTTTTAATGAGCATTTTATTTCTTCTGGTTTTTTATTTGAATCTTTGTTTCCTGAAAAAATAAACTCTGTTGCACAAATAGACAGTACTTCCACAAGCTCATATAGGCCTACTGATTGCACATTTAAGCTTATGTCTGTATCTGTTGCTGAGGTCCATAGAGAGTTAAGGCACCTGGACCCTAAGAAATCAGCAGGCCCTGATAAGCTGGACCCTTATTTTCTTAAGCTAGCTGCTGATTTCATTGCTGAACCTTTGTCTTTGATTTTTAATCTTAGTTTTATTAGCAGTGAGATCCCAAAAGTCTGGAAATCTGCCTTTGTTCTTCCTCTTTTGAAAGGGGGGCAACCATTTGACTTAAGTAACTGTAGACCGATCTCCAAACTTTGTGTCCTAGCTAAAGTATTTGAAAAGCTTGTGAGCAATCAATTAAAAGAATTTTTAGATTCTAAGGGCATTTTATCAAATTATCAGTCTGGTTTTAGGAAAAAACACAGCACCATGACTGCCGCTCTTAAAGTCACAAATGACATTATTGAGGCATTAGACTGCAAAAAACATTGTGCAGCACTTTTTATTGATTTATCGAAAGCTTTCGACACAGTTGACCATAGCATTTTAGTCGGCATGCTTCACCAAATTGGATTGTCAAAGCGAGCAGTAGCTTGGTTCTCCAACTATCTGTCTGCTAGAACGCAGTGTGTTCAAATAGCAGGGTCCACCTCCCCTTTCTCAACAGTATCCAAAGGGGTGCCGCAAGGTTCTGTTTTAGGACCTATTCTGTTTACCCTTTATGTTAATAAACTATGTGAAAACCTTTCAAATGCTAATTATCATTTTTATGCTGATGACACTGTTATTTATCGCTGTTCATCATCTGTTATACAGGTCATTAACTTTCTACAGTCTGCATTTGATATTGTTCAGTCCCGCCTGCAGAAACTAAAATTGGTATTAAATACAGAAAAAACTAAACTCATGCTGTTTTCTAACAGTAGTGAAATACCAACAAATCTTCCAAACATAATCACTGCTCAAGGAAGAGTAATTGAACTAGTTTCAAGTTACAAGTATTTAGGTATTCTTATTGATCATCAGCTAACTTTTAAGTCCCATATTGCAAATCTAGTCATTAAGCTCAAGGTAAAGCTAGGCTTTTACTTTAGAAATAAATCCTGCTTCTCCTTTCCAGCTAGGAAATATCTTGTGTCAGCTACTTTCCTGCCTTTGCTAGATTACGGTGACTTATTATATATGAATGCTTCTGCACAATGTTTACGGTCCCTGGATACTGTCTATCACTGTGCCTTGCGGTTTGTTACTGGTTTTAAAAATCTTACCCATCATTGTATTTTGTATTCTAAGGCTGAGTGGCCATCTCTGTATGTACGTAGGCGTACCCATTGGTTGAATTTTATTTATAAAACTCTCCTTGGGCTGGTCCCTTCTTACTTGTCCATATATCTTTTTCGAAGTGAAGGCCATTACAACTTCCGTTCTCAAGATATTTTGCATTTGACTGTAACGCGTGCTCGCACGGAGCTTGGAAAAAAAGCTTTTAAATATGCTGCCCCCTCTGCCTGGAACATCCTTCAGAAGGACTTGAGATTGTCAGAACTGATTTCTGTTAATGCTTTTGATTCAATTTTAAAGGATTTAGAATGTGAAAGCATGAGAAACTGTCTCTGTGCATAATTTACTTATTTATGTATTTATTTATTTATTTTTTTTAATGTTTTGATATCTGTGTGTCATTGTCCTTGTATGAAACTTATATGTGTCCTTTTTATTTATGCTGCCCTCTTGGCCAGGTCACTCTTGAAAAAGAGATTTTAAATCTCAATGAGTCTTACCTGGTTAAATAAAGGTTAAAAAAAAAAAAAAATCTTACAAAACAGCATAGGAAATTCAAAATATTCAGAAGTATTAATGTTTCCATTTCTCTGTTTGTTAAGTGATCATTTTTTAACCCCACTGGCGAGTCTTGAAACAAGTCAAACACATATTTAGCAGTTGAATTAAATCATTATTTTGTAGAATCTGTAGCTACTATTGTCAGCAGTTTTCCCTTATACCAGCAGTGCAGTGTCAAGGTACCAAATCCTGCTGTACCCATCTTTAATCTAGAAAGAGTGTTTGAAACTCAAGTGGCAAAGGTGATTGACTCACTCAAACCTAAATGGTCAAAGGATGTGTATGAAATGGACTCTACTATGATAAAGGATCTTGCTTGTTGCTTGACTAAACCTATTACTCACATTGTGAATATTTCATTTACTCAGGGCCAGGGGAGTTTCCCTGAATACTGGAAGCCTGCAGTTGTTGTCCCCTTTTTTAAGAGTAATGATCCTTACTCAGTATCAAATTATAGGCCAATAAGCATCCTTCCAGTCATGTCTAAAGTCATTGAAAAATTAGTGGCAGACCAACTAATTTCTCATCTCAATTCTAGTCAGCTCCTACATCCCATGCAACACGGTTTTAGGGCCCACCACTCAACAGAAACAGCAACTGTCTACTTCATTGAAAGGATTAAGTCTCTGATGGACAGAGGGGGCGTGGTTGGTGCAATTTTTTTAGATCTTCGAAAAGCGTTCGATACTGTTAACCATAACATTCTTCAGTTTAAATTTGGTCAATTTAATTTCTCTCAGTTTACTTCCAACTGGTTCAAATCATACCTCACTACCCGATCTCAGTGTGTTAAAATACAAAATACTAAATCTACGTTTAAAGATCTCGTCACAGGTGTCCCCCAAGGTTTAGTCTTGGGTCCAATCCTTTTTAGTCTATATATAAATGATCTACCATCTGTGTGCCAAGGCTGTGAGGTTATTTTGTATGCAGATGATACTGTGATTTTTGTAAAGGGAAAAGATCACTCTGAGGCTGCTGCACAACTTACAAAGGTCATGGTAAACGTTTCAAACTGGCTGAATAACTGTCATTTACAGCTCAATTCCTCTAAAACTGTTGCTATGTTTTTTACCAAAACAAATAAATCATACACAGAACCTGATGTTTTTATATCTGGACAGAGAATCCAAACTGTAAATGAATATAAATATCTAGGTATTATGTTAGACAGTAACCTCACTTTTAAACTTCATGTTAAAAAAGTGAGCAAAATTCTCAAATTTACACTTGCAAATTTCAGGCATCTCAGAAATCATATGCCTACAGAAGCTGCAAAAATGTACATGTTTTCTCTCATAATATCTCATATTAATTACTGTCTACCCACTTGGGCCACTGCAAGCTCCATTACTTTAAATCCGGTTATATCCTTATACAAACAAGCACTCAAAATCCTGGATAAAAAACCAAGATCCTTCCATCATTGTACAATCCTTAATAAATATAGGCTTCTGAGTTGGAACAATCTTATTATTTTCAAAAACTGCTGCCTCATATACAAAATCCGTCACAGCTTAGCTCCACCTCCACTCTGTAGTCTTATACAATTTAGATCGCCTGCAACAGGTGTTACCAGAGGAGCTGCTAGAGGAGACTGTGAGATCCCTTTTAGGAAAACCACATTTGGTCAATCAGTTTTTACTCATAGGGCAGCTAATGAGTGGAATACAATCCCACAAAACATAAGAGAGTCCATTTCATACTGCAAAAAAAAAAAAAAAAAATTAAAGAAATGGCTAATTGACAACCAAATTTGTCAACACTAGTCACTAGTCCTTGGTTTATATGTTTATTGATGTAAAATTTGTTGTTGTTGAGGATGAATATTTGCCTTGTACCATAGGGGATGTATAGTCATTCTTGTGCTGTTGAGGGGTAATAAGAGCGTGTGTGTAAGTGAGTCTGAGTGTTTGTGTATGTGTGTGTGTGTGTGTGTGTGTGTGTGGAGGGGGGTGTAATGTTGCTGTTTCTAAATATTGAACAAATAATATGTCTTTGTTTTTTATCATAATTACTGTTTTTTTTAACAGGTTATATGGCCATGCTCATTCTGGCAGGGGGACTGCCAATGGAAACTAGCCTTTTGGCTATAATTGGGTGCATTTACATTTTATTGTTAATATGTTCATTAATGTACATTGTCCCTCTATAGCAAATAAAGGTAAATCAAATCAAATCAAATCAATCGAATTAGTTGATCCACTTTTCAGGTAAATGTGCGCTCAGGTTTAACCTTTCAAAATCACTCAAGGTCAAAGGTCATGATATGATTTTACCTGCCATATCTGAGTTCCTATATGCGATTAATAGTAACCAAGTGGCTACCTACAGTGGTTTTTCAGATAAAGCCTTCAGAAACCTTTGGTTTGACCTTTCAAGGTCACTCAAGGCCAGAGGTCAAGGTGTCATTTTAATCTCCATGAATGATTTCCAACATGAGTTAATAGCAACCAAGTGGTTATCTACACTAGTTTTTGAGATAAGGAGTAAATTAGGAGATTCAGATGAAAGACCTTGACCCCCCTGAACTTTGACCCCTACCAATCTTAGAAACTATGCACGTCTCACAATAGCAATGGATAGGATTATATTTTACATATTGAAAAGGGAAAGTTTTGGTGTTGGTTTGATGTAAATCGGACCATTGTTGACAGTTATGAGCAAAAAACGATTCTGACCTTTTCAGTGACCTTTGACCTTGATCTGATTCATTCCAAAATTTAATGGGATCTCTTCTGGGTCATGGCTCAACTTTTGGCTAAATTTGGTATAAACTGAGGCTCTAATTTTCTCGTAATCTTGCTAACAAACAAATAAACAAACTAACTAACGCACAAACCAGGCCAATTATACAGCGTAATACCCTCACCCTATCCCTTCAGGGGGGAGGGGGGTGTAATTATCTCAACCTTTAATTTGATGGTATTTGCATTTATGCTAAGCATAGGGATTACAGCCCTTTTCAAACATATCCAACCTACGTTACTGGAACCAACAGTGACTGAACATATTAGCATAGCCTTAGCATTAGCTTAATAAATAAAATATTATGTGTTTCACTTGGTGGCAAATCCTTTTCTAATTACAGACTGCATGATGTCTGTGGCCCACAGGCAATCAGCAGCGACTGGGTATCTTCCCCTCCAGGGCTGCAGGAACTGGGTCAAGCTCCCCAAACTTTTGACGGCAAGTGTATGGACAGTTGCGAATTCAGGGAAAATTTCTTCTATCTCGCTATCCATTTTAATTTACAATCCAGTTCATTTTTCAGTAAAAATTTGAGAGGTTCCTCGCTCAGCAAGCAATCAAGCCACTCGCCCATTAGAGAGAACCCCAATTCCTTAACTACAACAGCACAGTGCTACTGATTGAATTTCAAAGTGGAGTAATACTGCTCCCTCTTTGCTAAATGACCCTCCATTAGCATGCTCCTGCATACATGCGGACGTATAGTGCCCACATTTGGGCCATTATGTTTGCCCGGGCATTCACGTGCGGTGGAGAGAATGGTATTTTATTAACCATAATATGGAAGGCAGGAACCATGCTCCCGTAGTACATTTAGTTTGACAATTACACTGTGAGAGCTTTTTCTAGTACAGTCATGCTAGTGTACTTGACAGGAGTACATTCTATTACAGTGCCACGACTCTCCGTTATGCAGCCCTGCTACTGTATGTAGGTATGGGTGAACAACAGAGGGTGTGAGAGAGAGAGAGAGAGAGAGAGAGAGAGAGAAGGGGGATAGAGTCATGCCCTGCTCCTCCCCACGATACCGGCACTGTAAACAGTGATGATCTCATAATGGGAATGAGCTCATCCCATAGGTGCCCCTGCATGCTTTATTTATTGTAAATGCTCTGTACTCTGGCACAGTGGTGCTTCTGATAGGTATACAGTGAAGGATGCTGAGAGGGAGTAAATTAAGTAAATGTCAGCAACCAGATAGGCTTTTGAAACTTTGAACCCTGTGTTGCATACCTAGATTAATAAGATGTCTGCATGTACAGTATGTCATCAGGCACAGTGCCATGTGTATTTTCCCTGTACAATAAAGGGAGACGTGGGTGAATAATTTACTTGGGTCTGATGACAACAGATGTATTCCCGGCCATTTTTATCACATAGCTAATATAAGAGCAGAGACTGTATTCATCAGTTGAAAAAAAAATTAATTAATGTATCTGCTGCTCAGATGACATTCATGACCTTGTAAATCCGGCTTTACTTTTATACGTGGACGGGTTCTGGCCTTTGCGTCGGTGACGTATTGACCAATTTTATTCAGTCGTCAGACGCCGCCGTATATTCTTAGGGTTTACATTTGCAATAAAATTTCTGCCCACATCTCATTTTTTGAAATGAAGGCCTTTTGTCTCAAAGGCATTAAATATCAGCTACAACAGTGCAACTGGGAAATAGGAGCCTCACCCTTGCATTCATGGGGACTCGATCAGGGAGGGCAGAAAGTCGTCTAGCTAAGGTGCTTGGCTGTGGCCTGAAAACAAACTGGTACTCAAGCCTTAGTGTCACCACAGTAAGCCCAGCGCAGCTGTCGGGCCCTTAAATGTGGCCCTTAGCTATTACTACATCACTCAGGGGCGGACTAGGCCGTGCTTACTCTAATCAACTGTAAGTCGCCCTGAATAATAGCATCAGCTACATTACAGTATCGTAATCTAGCGCATTTTTCAAATGGAGTCCGCTTCAGAACTAATGCTAATATTTAGGGTATTGTACCAAGTATATGCTAACAGAAGATAATGGCCTTAAAGACGACATAAAATAGAAGATACAATGCGATACGACTTCTATCCAAGTAAACCAAAACTAATCAGAAAAAAGCATGACGTTTGAAGGAAGGGGAGCCAATTTGAGTTACGTCAAATGTGGAAACTCGTTCCCAGCTGCAAGGGCTTCTAAGAAGCAGCACATCGAAGGGAGGGGAGCGAAAATTGATGAGCGTCTTTCAGACCACACCCGCGAGGATCTGTATGACGTTATTTAAAAGCCAAAATTTGTTTCCAGGAAATGGAAGGGAACGCTCATCAGCATGGAAATACACACAATTTTATTATACTTACTATGAACTTTATTGCATCCTTTAAGACATTTTCATTTGGTAAATCAGATTTAATGACATTAAGGGAAAGGTCTGTTTTGATTTCAGTTAGTTTTCACCTGGTAGAATCCGGTTACAGGGCTGAATACAGTAGTTTATGCAGGGACATTTCACTAAAGTTGCAATGGATTCTAACAAGCCAGTAAGCGCGTCTGATGTGTACGCTGTCCCTGGTGCTGAAGTTATGAGACGGTTACAACACTGCTCTCGTTCAGTCGTCCTTCAGAAGTCAGGCCAGACCAGCCCCACAATGTTTTCTCGTGCTTTATGCTGGAGGTCCATGTAGAGAATTATGACGTACCAATCAATTTCTGCTTCAATTTGGATTCAGAACACTATATAGCAATCAAGCTAAATATTTATTGATAACCCTGCGACACATAAAATGCTAATAATCCATGCTACTAGCCACAGTATTTCTTCTATTTAAAATCTTACCATTTAGAATGCCTAGAGCACGAATAATAGAGGCACCAGAACTAAAGTACAATGAGTTGACAATCTGTACAAAATACAGATCATCTGTTGCCCTGTACTCTCTGCTTGGCTTTAGTCCTTTGTTGCATAGTGGTTACCAAAGTAACCAAACCCACGTACCACCCTTAATAGGCAAAAAGGAGAACAGTCATGCGACAAAGGGTTAACTGTAAGTTAGAAGAATCATTAAAAATTCAATCCATCTGCTTTAAGATAGACTCAGTTAAAAAAAAAAAAAAAAAAAATTCACCACTTGAAACCTGGTAAATTATAAGCAACATCTGACTCCATCCCTATCAAAGCTACAATAAGCTCTGCATATTTGTTTAAACACAATATGTATAAACATGCGTAAACAAAGCTGTATAGGACTTCATTTCAATTCAAATGAAAGTGCCGATAATTAATCGCTAGTGTGCACTGTCAGTGCACTCAGGGAGTGAGCGTGTTGACTGGCAGGTGCGTGCAATGACAAAACATTCCCCGCAATGGATGCAAACAAAATTACATCTGAAATGAAGTTGCTTGAGGAAATGATGCTGAAGTTGGCACCTGGCCAGCAGAGAAACTAACACGCTAACACAAAAGAGCGGCCTTCAGCTTTCGCGGCGTCGCGCTTTTCCAAACAAAGCCAATCCCGAAACGAAACCGTCGCTCTTCGGATGGTATAATTTGCGTTCCCTGATAATCGCGCTACTTCCCTGATTATGAAATGACCCACTAATTAGTTAATATAATGGGGTTAATCAGGCTCTGCTCCATGCGATTACTATCATCCCTCGGAAGAAAAAACAAAAAAGACGAAAAAAAAATCAGACGTAATTAAGGATATCAGGCCTTTTCATCAGCGGGATACAGTTTCATCCTGAAATTAATACCATCCTGTAAATAGAAGGGGAAATGCAAGCCCGGGCCAGACAGATGAAAGATTTGCGCTCACATTAATTAAGTTCTCATTATTCAGTGGCAGCATAATAAGGCAAATCAAGCAGAGCCTGTCAGTGAGCAGAGGGGTAGGGTGTTGGGGGGAGGCGGCAGCGGGTTTGGTAAGAGGTGCAGTAATACCCTCCTGTTCCAGAAAGTTCTCCTGCAGCCAGCAGTGAGCCTTCTGGCAGTCGTAGTCGTCATTGAGGGTGAAGAGGTTTGAGGGGACGGGCCCTGAGTAGTACCTCCTCTCGGGGCGGGCCCTCAACTCTTTGTCCGTGGGGGGTTGGTCGGTGTCTATGCCGGTAGGGCGGGGCAACTGTGGGAGGGAGGATGTCAATGGGGAATCACATGGAGGGCATAGCGTTCAGGAATTTTTTACCTCAGACGTGTCATAAAATAACCATGGTACGGCATATCTACACTGCGGAGGTAATCTCGATCTTTGCGCATCTTCGCCAAATTTCTGAGTGTGGTTGCGATTTCTGCTGGAGGGAAATGAGTGCGGTAACTGTGGCTGCAGCTCACTGGATACCACAACAGCAATGGCAAAGAGGTAAAAATAGACTCCCGATGGACCTCATTATAAAACCTGAGTCAGGTTTGGAATAGCTTTTCCTCGCTAGTCATAGCTACCAACAGAACAAACAATAGCGCTTTAAAACCAGGAAAAGAAATTTAGAACAAACATATGACTGAGTTCAAGAGGAGGGGGACTTCTTTTGAATTTAAGCACAGCACTACGGCAAGACTGGAAAAACCCAGCGTCATTCGCCCTTAAGCGGAACGGATGTGGCCCTGTGATTGAACACCAGGCGCTGTGTGTTTTGGAGCATCTGGTCATGCGGGGGCGACACACTTGAGACTACGAGTCCACGTGCCATGAGCTCAGAAGTTAACCCTGTCATTGCAAAAATTCACCCTCCCAGGTGTGTGGCACCATTCTCAACTGCTAATTCTCCTTTTGGGCGTGAACTATTCACCAGCCCATTCATGCCTCAGTAACCGACATTTGAAATGCAAGAATTACATTTTATCACTGCTGGTATGTTTGTCTTATTTGACGAACAGGAAACAGAAATAAGATCTTTGTTGATATACATGTTGAGATTGACTCCACATTCACAAGTGTTTGCGGGAGTCTCACCTGGTACTGTTGCCCTGTGCAGAGTATTAAATGGTCGTAGGGCGCCTTCCTGTCACCAGACACCAGCACGTGCTTATCGACCCTGTTGATGCCGGTCATCTTGCCCTCTATGATGTTGACCCAGGAGCGCAGTGAGAGTTGGGCGTGGTCTCTGTCGTCGTAGCTATGGCTACAGGGAGTTGTCATGAGCAGTGAGTCAATAAGCTGTCAACTACCATCCCGGTGTCCAGCCTCTAACACCCTGTTCTTCAAGTGACTGTTTCCAGAGCTGAGCACTGCAGCTTTTCCATCCATGTTTTATCAGTTGGCAAGACCATGACGAAGCCAGTCGGGTAAGACTGTGGCACTAATTCTTCGGCTAATTACGCTATCATCCAAAATTTTTTGCACATCAACAATTTTCAAGCAGTCAGAGGTGGAAAAAATTAAATTTCAATAAAAAGCTTAGGTAGTTCGCATGTTCATGATTTTTCTGTCCAAGTTGGACCAATCTTTATGTAAATGAATATACATCCTTTGTTAAAGAATGGAAATAATTTACCAGTTTATTTTGCCGAATACAATTTGTTAACCTTCAAATTTAGGTCACTATCGGAAATTTACAGATTCTTTTTGTCTTCTCGCTATTCAAATCTTGCATTATGCCATTTGATGTCTTTTATATGACTTAAAACTGATTATATTTCACTAAAACATGGGGGAAAAAAGCATGATTAAAGTGCTTGACGTTTTTTTGACCGGTAGCGTACCTGGGAGGAAAGAAAACCTGGGCCATAATTTGATTCGAAGGCCTGCTTTAAGGACCCCTGCTTCCTGCCCTCATGCACTACAAAGTTATGCGCTCACAAACCTGAGTTTGTGTTGCTGGGAAATATACAGTCAACATCGGGCCCCGTAGACAGTGAAGTGATTGTGCAGACAGATTTGAGATTTGGATGTCAGAGTAGTCCAAAGGTATTGGACAGTCACATAATTTTTGCTTTTTGGCTCTGCACCGATGACAAAACGAGGTTGAAGTCGACCATTATTTCATTTGTGGGCATCGACATCCACATGATGTCAGCTATACATCAACAGCTGCATCTCCACTACTGTCTCTGTCCCAATACTTATGAACTGCACTGTAGATGGTGCTCTTCTTTGAAATGCACCAAGGAAAGCACAGAAGCTTGTGCAGCTTCTCTCATAGTGACACTGTCCCAATACTTATGAACTGCGCTGTAGATGGTGCTCCCCCTCAACAAGGAAAGCACAGGAGCTTGTGTGGGGTCTCACCTTGTGGACAGGAAGCTGATCTTCTCGCTGTCCACAGAGCCAGGAAGTCCATGAGTCGAAATCAGCGTCAGGTTGTTGAATCTCAGATGAGGGCTGGGAAGACAAGGGGAGTGATGACATCATCCTCAGCACGTCAATCCAAACAGCTCAGTGCAATTACAAAAGCTGAGCATCTTCCCCAAACATGAGCACTTCAATCTATTTCCACACAACAGTAAGATAGTGGGTAACATTAAGCCAGATTACATTGTGCCGAATGACTCACCTCCCCTCTGGGAAATCCCGCCACAGTTTTTCCCTGGTGGCAGGATCTAAGAACGAATGACTCAGGCCTTGCATCATTTCTCAATCTCTTTAGTAGCAGGAAACGATCGCGTGGAATGGTATTGACGAGGGAGCGACCAAAAACGAGCCCCTACCGAACGCACTAAAGTAAAGGAACTTGCAGTTGCTCTGCCTTTGCGGTGTGGGCCGACACCCTATTTTCAGAAGTATAAAGTCCATAATTTAGGAAAGTAAGAGTTGTTCCAAGAGTTTTTTTGACCAATTAGCTCAGTCAGCTAAATTAGCGCTTTAGTTCTTCCCTCTGGCAGAACAGTTGTGCTAATTAGTAAATCCTGGTACAAAACAACAAAATTCAGAGTAGGACTTCTTCTACTTCCAGAACCTGGATTTTACACTTCGGCCAATGAAGATAGAAGACATAGAGAACTTGCGAGACGTTTAAACGATGATTCGCGAAGAGAGGAGTGAGCTAGGCTCTGCGTGGTTTGTGATTGGGCCTCTTGTGATACCGCGACACCATGCGACGGTTGAGGGGGGTTTGAGCTGGTTTCAGAGGAACCCTCTGCGCCGCGTGAGCGACAGAGGGGATTTGGGGTTGCCGTGGATACGGACGCACTTCAGAGAGGAGCGCAGGGCCGGGTGCGGCGGATTGAGGATTAGAGTAAACTGGACACGGAGTGAAGCTCCATGTATACCTGAGGGAACCAATGGCCACTCAGGCTAGTTTGCCACATATTGCCTCCCATCCTGGTTTACGTGCACAGTGTGGTTCATGCTTATTTGGGAAGTGACACAATTTCCGCTGTTTTGCCCTGAAGTTCTGGAAATTAGGACGGGGAAACAATGCAGTCGTTCAGCTTTAACTTGAGGTTACAGACATTCACATTATGTCACCGTGTCTGAGTTTAATAGGTCCAACCCATGGCACGCACTGTAAATCCTGGCAGCATCTTGCATTCTGGCTAATTATTCTTCCTTATTTTAATCTTTTTTGTCTCCTTCCTGCTATCCCACCCACCCCGCATCACTGCCTCCTTAATAATGTTTAAGGGAAAAAAAAAGCTCTTGTGATGTAAATGACCCCTTTTGTCGAGCGTAAATGACATTATCTATTTGGATGCTTGGAGCGCGCACGTTCATTGTGCTGTCAGGAAAGGCTCGCGTACATTTGGCTGAGCGATGACATTTCATGCTTCCAGCAGCCAGCAGGTCTGATTGCCTGTGGTTATAAGTGATTGATTCTGGGTATTAAAAGATTATCGCTGGAGTTGCTAATGCCGACACGCGCATTTACTGTTTCAAATGAGCGAAATGAAAATTGCAGAATGGAATAATTCACAGAATAATAATGAAGAAAAGAATAACAATGAAAACATTTCCAAAAAGAGAAATAGCAACTATTTTCACATTTCTTCAACTGTCCTCCTCTGATCTTTTTGTTAATAGTAAATCCTTCTAGTTTCTCATTTCCATCCTCACTTCGCTTTCACAAAGATAAATTAGAAAGCGCACAGAGAGCGCATACCTCCGTCAACGTATTTGTCACTAAGAAGTGAACAAATATGCCCATGGCGGTCTGATTTGGACTTGAATCTATCCCAAATTTAATCAAATGTTCCTTGGCCCATGGCCCACACTTTAACAAAATATCATTGACATTGACCAAAAAGTTTGAGAGATATTGTCTGGACAAAAAAACAGACACGCAAACAGACATGGGTGAATAGATAACCACCTCCCAAGCTTGTTGGTAGGCGGATGCAATTAGTTATAAACTATTGTTACTCCATTGAGATGTTTTAGCAGTTTTTCAGTTTTAGTTTTCATGAATAACGCTGTTTTGTATATTAGCTGTGACTATCAGTGGCCTTGTAAGCACCTTGAAGCATGCATTTTGAGGGATTTGCTTTTGACCTTGCTGAGGGTTAAGCTATTGAAGGACGACCATTACTGCACATTGTTTTGGATAGTGAACCAGGCTTTTCGTTTTCAGAGACCCCGGTCCAAAATGTCCACTCCTCTTCTGGCAGCCGGCTGGCGGTTTTGTTTAACTTGCAGGCTGAGGGAAATAACGCCTCCTTTGGGCCGTTATCAGCGGCGGGGTCAGTCCTGTTATAAGTTACTGACAGGAGGCCATTGTGTGCCGGTCATTACCAAATCCCCATCCATCTTTTGCCGGGCTTTAAACCCATGTCTGTCCCAGTGAGTGATGAGAGAAACCCATTGACACTGAGCACGTGCAGAAGCCTGAGCAAAACCAGCAGGGCCTGAAGGGGGGGTGCGTGGAGGATTGAAACGCTATTCGTGATCCATCATTCGCCCTTGTCCGGTTTGGGCCCGCCCTGCTATCAGTTTAGCGGACGCTAACCGTCTCATTAGTCACCCCATTACTGACAGTAAACACAGGGGCAGCCCTGACAGGAGTGCACAGTGCGGTGCTAATTAAAGGGCCGGCAGCGCTCCCCTGCATTCCAGCCCAGGGCAGCTGCGTGCTAGCCTTGCCAGCCGAAACCTCAATCCCCAGGCCATGGTCTTGCACTTCACTTTCACTTCGAAGGCCCACAGTAGCTAGATGGGCAGACTTCACTGACTGAGGTCAAGAACCCCTTTGATGACTGAACAGTGTCACAAGCAGTCTTCACAATGCGGAAATGACACAAAAAAAAAAAAAAAAGACAAACGCATTTGTTAAGATTTACTTATTTAAGATATTTAAGATATTTAGTCTTCAAATCTTATTTCTATGATTTTTTTTACCTTCATATAAGAAAAAAAAATGTATTTTCCAAAATTTGGCAATGGAGTGGGACAATTTTACTCAACAAAAAAGTTCCGTGCAATAAGGCAATATTTTTTGACTAGAAAGGAGAAAAATATTTTCAGTCTTACTTCAAGCCTGAGATACTTTTCACAACAGACAGGCTGTGAAGCCATAATTCAATCTTACACAAAGCCAAGTGGGACTAAACCTCATTTTACCAGCTTGGAATTTTCACAGTAAGGGACCTCCAAAAGATTGGAAGTTCTTGAACCCAAATGTATTTGGAATGAACTTGGTGGAAAGCAAATGTATCACCAGTGTTAGAGTTACAGTCTTGGACACACGCTGTGAGACATTAATTGTAGCATTTGAGGAATAAATGGGAGGGAAAAAATCCATTAAAGCAGATTTTGCACTTCCATCAATTTTCTCATTACCGGCTTCAGTGGAGTGCGGCACCGAGGTGATTTCTGCAATGAAAAGGATGCGCTATCTTGAAACATTCTGCCACATCTGATGTCATCTGCCAAGGTTTGTTAGTACGTGTACAACAACACAGTAGCAGAATACTTTGTCCTGCTCGCATGCTGCTGAGTGCAAACTGAGCTTGTAGTTGGCACCAAGTGAATTCAGCAAGCCGCAGTGCTGAACGCACAGCAGGGGACAGATACTGTCGGCCCATCAAAACAGATCTGGTCCTGGAACTGGTTCCATTCAAATATCTTTGAAATGTAGGTCGCTCTACTGAACCTTCCTGTATTTCCACCAAATCTGAGCGGAACCAAAGCATCATCAATAGAGGGAATTCCAAATGCAGCAAAAGCTGAGGTAAATGACAAGCAAGAAGGCGGATTGCATAGCGCAGACCACGAAACAATCTTTTTATCCGACGCTGACTTGTCTGCCTTCTCTACCATTGTTGCCTTCTTCTGCATCTTGCCTACAATGACTGCACCAACTCATGTCCTCATGGTCGGCAAGAAAAACATGCTATTTCTTGGTTTCCACTCTGAACAAAATTTTGGGGTTCCAGACTTATTCATTTTTGGTGTGTTGCGCTGAACGGTTCAAAATTGAAACCGCGCGTGAAAGGGAAATGCTGCCAGTGTAAAAGGCCTAAGAGAGAGTGGAAGTTAATTTACATGACAATCTGCCCCTGTATTGATGCGCTAACTCAATACTGACGACGACAACAAGTTTTGTTGTTATCATTCATATTTTTATTGGTATTATAATATAGTATCAGGAGTTGCATCATTATTATATAGTGGTACTGGTTGTAATAAAAGTAGATGTATTGCGATTTACGACTAGCTGTAGCATTATTATTTTTATTAGTTGGATCCTTTACACAGTGCGACACTTATCTTTACAGGTTATCAATTCATATCACTGAAAATATATTGGAGCATTCAAGTTAAGCATTTCATCAAGGATTGACTACAGAAGCTTACCTGGGGTTTAAACATCAGGGCCCATATTAATGAAACATTTTAGAATGAGCGCACTGATCTGTTATCAGTTTTGCCTGCTAGCACATAATGAATAGGGTTAGATAATGGACTGAGGAGAGCTGATCCGAGATCAACATTTCATCGCCAAGAGGTTTCATGAACATCCTCCCAAATTACGAACTAAGCTCCCAACGGATCAAATCACAATGCTTCATCAACTCACAAAATGCTACGTTCTCAAATCAAGTTATTGTGCAATTGATTCTTTCTACACAAAGTTAAACCAACTACCCACCAGAAAGCTAGCATCTCCAGGAAGGATATTCCCGTGTCCGAAGCTCCCACAACTACAATTCTCACGTTGACTGTGACCTTTGGTTCCATGGTCAGCTTCCGGTTTATGTGGTTGAGAGCGTATGGTATCTAGCAGAAGGGGGAAAGATTTATAAGCATAAACAGATGGGACAATATCTTCCACTGATTTTTCATTACACTTCCCAATGAGTTCCTAATGAGAGTATTGCTCTTTTCTAGGTTTTTGTTAGTATTGTGTTTTGTTTAGCACCCAATATACTGAACAAATAGATAGCATGATTGCTTATAGTTGCTGTACATGGTGAGAAGATCAAGTCGAGATCTGGCATAGAAATGAAACTTTCATATATACGTTCCATTTCCAGTGAAAATCATAAAAATTTGAAAATGCCATATGACCTGCCAGAATAAGAAAAAAAGCCCCCAGGATTACAGAGGGACCATAATTAAATGTAAAATGTGGACATTACATATAGATGTCAAACCACAGGAAAGAACATACTGTGACACTGGCAAGCCTTTCCTATTATACTTCACTGAGCTTTGATGTAGCCATATGAACAAAAAAACATTGATTTATAAGCGGAAACAGCATTAACAGCATTTTTTTCCCTTACATTCTCACACGCTAACATTCTTTACTAAGATTGAACATACTGTAAGTCACATTATTGTAAATAGAGGCCACACATTATACTTTCTTAGTGGTATGCCCAAACAGAATGCAATGGGCCGTGGCCACAGCACGGCTAATGCATTCAGTAATCCGATATGTTATTGAGCGAACAGGACCAGGTGCTTTAAACCCATTTAATACATCTATGCACGGCTGGGTCTTATCTACCCAACATCCTCCAAAGGCCTGTTGCCCAGATACCAAATGAAAGTGGTTTGTGCAGAGAGGCAGAGAAACGCAAGATGTATGCGCGCGTGTTAATGCCGGAACAGAAGAGCCGAAATGGCACTCGCTGAGAAAAACAAGGCGCACTCTGTTGTGTCCATAGTTAACAAACAGTGCAATTTTATGCAACAGTGCCACTTTATTGAGATAGTAAGGTTTTCAGGTTGCTGTTTTCAAACTGATTTTGTGGTTCACAATGTACAAGGACAGATTACATAAGTAATAATTACACTATTGCTATAAAGGTGATGTCAGACATTTCCGTTTTCAACTGATAAATACAGATTTGTGGTTAGCAGAATACACTGCTGCTTTGCGGTTGAAAATGCTAAATAAAAAACAGAAATTGAAATAAGGGAAAGAGAACCTTTTTCTTTTTTTTTACAAAATAACCTGTTTAACTGTCGACCTCATTCCTTCTGGTTCTCTATGACAAACTAGGGCTTTCTAGAATTCTGACAGGTAAGAGTAAAATGAATATATGTTTTCTCAATTTACTCTTATAAAACTAATATATGTTTATACAATTTACGACGTGAATACGATTTGAAGTAGATGTGAATTGTGCACTCAAGAATGTTAAAAGTTAATTTACATAGCCTCAACTTTGATTAATTTTTTACACCCGTGTGAATAAGTTTAATCCAGCCTGAACTCCGTAGACAAATAAAGCTAGCAGCTCATCTCATCACCGTTAGAATAGCGTGGAGCTGAAAAGTTTTACAATAAGTCCATTTAACCACACAAAAGTGTCTAGTAAACCTTTAAAGGGACCTGATGTGACATCTGCTGGCTTCTGATTGGTTGAAAAGGGCATGCCATTTTCACCTGTTAAACGCCTGTGGTAAACATCTTCTATCCACCTGTTTGAAAGGCCATCTGCTGTCTCACATTAAAATGAGCAGATTTAACAATACGACCCAGCAGCGCAAAGGGCATGCTGCATAACAGAGTCTAATAAAGACAAGTGATGCATGAATTTTACCTCGGAAAACAAGGCTCGATAGAAGTCGACTATTTTCCTCCCCGTCAGCTGCTCATTGTTATAGGTCAGAGACTCATCTCATAATTGTATAATCCAGTCTCAATTATGATTTCTTATATTCCCTTATAATACCAAAGGGAGGGCACAAGTAACATTTAATGACTAGCAAGGATAAATTTTTATTTCATATTTCAGACAGTTTTTAAATTACAAAAGGAAACTTGGGTAAAACCATGCAACATAATTTGTATTAATCAACTAGAAACTTAACGTTTTAAGGTAATGTAATTTAGAGGGGGAAAAAGTCTGCCTAAACAGCCACAAGAGCACGGCAGGTATCATACTGAGAGAGAATATACTGCAGTAGATACTGCATGCGCTAAGGATTTGCTACCTGATTTGCTACCTCTCAAATAAAATGGCAGAGCTTCATGCTATTTTAATAGGAAAGACATAATCTGGTACATGACTTCCAATTCCAATTGATGACAACGAATCATAACTATCCTATTTATTGACAGGTTGCTACTTTTTTTCCTCAGATTTTGGCTTGTTCTTTGTTTGCTAGTTTATCAGATTGGCTTCATGTAACGTGTTGACTATCGTCCGAGTTTTGATATTACACTGAGTGCTAGAAGTACGTTTGCCCTGGTCAGCTCTCCCGTGTAAAACAGTGATTTTTGAAATTGAATATCTCCGCAGTTTCTGAACCAGTCCTAATTCTATTCCCTAGCTGGACTACAATCACCACTGGCTCTCAAAACACTGATTTTGAGATAGCCACGTTATGCCCTTACCGTGTTTTGAATACCCCCAAAATATAAAATGGAAAATGTAAGGCATTTTTGCACAAAAATACAGTATCTCAGTTTAAATTCACTTTAGATTCTGACACTAGACCCTTTGTTCTGTCAGACTTTTTACTTTTTTACTTCATTACAGTTACGTGAGGCCACAAAAATCTAAATTTTGAAGCAGGATTTCCCATACACTTGAGATAGCAAAACTGCCTCAGTCAGTTTAGCATGTTTAAGTTCTGAGCCTTAAATTTGAGTCCTTCATTTGAGGGCGGAAAGACTGTCATGTCCATCGCCCACCTGGACAGCACCTGCTCATGAGTCGCACAGAAACTGACACTTTTGATTCTTGCTCTCATGTGCAGTTAATATACCGTCAGCTGGCATATGTTTACCATCCAACTGATTTTCTATTTTTAGCAACAATGAATGTTAGACTATGTAAATAAATTCCCATAACACTGTTAGTTTTGTGTATTTAAATTGCGCTTAACTGGTCTGGCTTTGTTCTGTAAATAGGCAAGGTAGGCAAAGTAGGTTAGTTGATATCGATGTGTTTTTTTTTTTTTTTTTTTTCATTTTTATGGATTATGTAAAAGGAACAGGCTATCTATAACTTTAGTTGTCTTTGCCGCTCTAGTTTAAAAAAAATGAAATGAATCATAAAGTTGACATTTTAAGAAAGAAGTTGGCATTAGTCAAAATTCTTAAAAGACAGGAAATCACATTTATTCCTCATTTTGCTGAACTTCTGTCATCTTTCTGGCTTATATACAACACAGTCATCGCCACGTTATAACAAAGGGTTAATGCTTTGTACTTACAGGATGAAAAAAAAATTAAAATGATTATCTTCCAAAAGAAAATTATTTGGTAAAGAAAACAAATCCATAACAATTCACTGATATGTGGTTTTTGCTGTTTTTACATTTGTGTTTATCAGAGCCAAGGCTTAACTCCTATAGGCTGCAATAAAGTTTTTAATACAGTACACAAAATAAAAGAGGTCGTTGTATGGATTTTAAGTGTAGCGCATAAATAAGATCAAATAAATAAACTACAGCAGAGCTTGTCCTTGACAACACACTGCCCTCTTGTGGGCAACAGCGTCCCATACTCGACAAATGTGAAATACAGTAATTTTCTGCTATTAATAAATTCCATGCGACACTGGATTTGAGTTTTCTGTTTAGCATTTGGCCAAGATTTGTCACTTGATACTAAGTAAATCATAAAAGAGACACTGAATCTGTTTCAATCTCACTGTTTCATCACAGTTCTGGTTGGCAAAATGTCTTCACACAAATGTAGGCATGACTTCCTGGTCTCACATAGATCACAAATGTTCACAAATTTCCGTAGGAATTTATAGGGAATTTTTAAAATGCATCTTTCATCAGTTCCCAAAATAATATTACAATAGTGGAAGCTTAGTCGCACTAAAGCTCCGAAAAATCACAAGATTCATATTGAAAAGGGCTGTTCAATCATGTTCCTGAAGATCTCCCTTCCTGTAGGTTTACAATACAACACTAGCAATACACACCACATTCAACAGGTGCAGATATTGTTGAGCTAGTAATTAGTTGAGTCAGGTATGCTGAATTATGGTTAAAGTGAAAACCTGCAGGATGGCAGATCTCCGGGAGCAGGACTGGGTAGCCATGATATTGATCAATATGTGGACCTTGGTAGTCGACTTTGGTTGCATGTTTCATGAAAGCCTCTGATTTCCTATAATCCTTGTTCTTTCCGCTGTGTTTGTTGCCCTCTGTCTGTTGGTCCAACAGCAGGACTGGGCATTTTGTGCCACTGCCCTCGGTCTGGTGCCACCCGTACCCACCTGCTCTGCCGTGACCCATTTGGAAGGAGCGTTGATGCCCAGGTCCTCCAGCGGGTACACGATCTGCCGCCTTGGGTGAACGGGCACCATGCAGCTCAGAGCAGCGGTCAGGGAATGGGCACTGGCATTCTGCAAGAGGGAGGGAGAAGATAGAGGGAGGGAGAGGATGACAGAGAAAGGAAAGGAGATAGGGAGAGAGAAGGAGTGGAAGGGAGAGAGGGAAGGAAAAAGGTAGGGAGGGAGAGAGTGAGAGAAAGAGGGAGAGCAAGAGCAAAGTGGAGGAGAGTAAGAAAGACAGGTGGAGATGAGAGAGTGTATGGAGATATGGAGAGGAAGAGAGGGACAGAGAAAAAGAAATAATAGAGAGATGGAGTGAGAGTGTAGGGGGGATAAACAGTTGGAGTGATAGACAGAAGGACAGAGGAGAGAGAAGAAAGAGAGAAATAAAGTCATACAGAAGAGGGAGATGTAGTAACTCTTAACAAGTATTTTGGTTTTATGTTATATATATTTTTAGTATCACTACTTTTTTTTATACTATTTCATATTACTGAAAGAGGACTGAAGACAAGACAGTTGCAAGTGTCTGTGCCGGTTCACTCATCACAAGTTTTGGCAATATAGCAAGACAACTTGCAAAAAGTTGGCAAACATTTTCTGCTTTAGAGAAAACATAAATAAATAAAATATAATGTCTCATTACAAGACTCAACACTTCTTAACACACTTAAGAGCACTTGCTTCGCAGTGTGTACACCCCTCAACCATCTGAGTCCGTGCAGCCAGATGGCAGGGGCTAACGATGTGTTTTCAGCGGCCGACGCTGATGAGCACAGCCAACCCGCTGAAGCCGCGTTATTGCCACTGCTCCCGGAGAACCGGCAACCAACGGGGGGACTCACGGGATTCTCTCAGCATAGGGATTCTCCTCCCCAGGAGGGAACGTCAGGCCTGCTAATCGCGATTCACCGCAATTCCAGTGTATTAGAATTCATCTCCCTGTTAAGAGCCCGACCGGGCAGACCCGCTCTTGGCTCATGAATTCTCCCAGTGCGGATGCTCTCTCCTGGTTAGCTGCCCGCTAATTCTATTTGAGTCTCATCTACCAATCTGACTCATGTTTGGACATGGTAATTAGCAGCAGGAAGAGAGCTTGCAAGGAAATGTCTCATTACTTCATGGATAACAGGGGAGAGAGGGAGGGAGGTAGTTCTATGGCAACTGCCTATTTTTGCACCTGGTCCCCTCTGCTCCCAAAGCAGCCCAAGCCCCTGGACAAAATGGAGGCTGTCTGTTTGATAGCGTTCTAGCGATAGCTTCCTCCCTTCTGAAACACAGTGCTTGGAGTGGCAGCTGAAATATAATTGATCTGCTTCATTCATGGATTAAAAATTCACCAAAGTATTCGTGGGTTTGAATAAAATATTAGATAAAGCATGAGCATCAACTGCACAAAGCAGAAAATTACAGCTAAGACCAGCTAGAGTTCTAAACTGGTTAGACGATCTAAGCAATGTTTGTGACACCTCTAGCTAGACCTAGCAGGTCAGCTCACCAGTTACAGCTGGATTCTATCAAGACAAAGGTGGTCAAAGATGGTTAAGATGACAGAATAAGCTGCTGCCAGCTACTGAAAGGCTAGTTGACCAGCTAAAACTGTCAAAAACACAGCTTAAACCAGCTTGACCAGCTTAGACTACAATGGCCTCGTGCAAGGAGGGAGTAAGTGACATTTTACAAATTTTACTGGAGAGCCAAAAAAACTGCCACAGCACCACCTGTCAAAAAATTTGCCTGCAGATACGACTTTTTAAAAAGGCATTTTAATCCCTTTAGGATAGGAATTGAGACTCTAGACTTGGTCAGGAGATGGGCTAGTCTACTTTATTCCAAAACTACCAAAAAAAGTCATTTTTGACCAAAGTGTCACTTACGCCCTTCTTGCATGAGGCCATCGACTAGTTAGCATAGACAAAGCCACGGTTAATCTAGATCATGGTTAACCTGGGGTGGCTAGTCCTGGTCCTGGATGGCCCCAGGGTGTGCTGATTTTTGTTCTCACCACCCACTACGGACCCAAGAAACTAGGTGAGGTCATTTAACTGTGGAATTGACCGCTTTAACAGATTCAGTTCATTTCAGAGTAATACAAACACACCCTGGGGCCCTCCAGGACCAGGGTTGGCTATGGAGGCCCACGAAGGAGTACGTTTCTCACTTTGTGCGCGCAGAAGGAGGGGTAGACGGGGTAGTAGAGACAGGACTTGTGGCCGAGCCGAAGCGCCTCCTTCAGGAAGTGCTTGGCGTAGTGCTGGAAGATGGGGTTCAGGGCAAACTGGCACAGCTGGCCGTGCTCCTCACGCTGGTGGTGGCTGAAGTAGATGAAACTCTCGATATTGTAATGAGCTCGAATGTAATCAATGTCCTGGGAGAGGGATGCAGGGAGGGAGGGAGAGAGGGAGGGAGAAGAGGGGGACAGTGACAATGAGAGGGAGAGTGACAGAAAGGTTTAATCTGTGGAATCAGTTTTACTCTGAATTCAGTCAATTAAAAATCATACTGATTTCATTTATTTCACGAGCTGTTCAACTAGGAGTGAAAAACAGTGATTTGATTTAGGAGCAAGATATAAAGGATCTAACAAAGTGCCAAAGTGCCCAACTCAGACAGATGTAATGATTTTAATCTTGACGTCATTCAATCACATTAAGGGGTGATCTGGGGTTAAATGAAAAATGACACCAGGAAACAACTCAGAATTAATCTAAAGAGGTATATGTAATAACCACCAAAAAAGATTCAAGTTGGCATTTTTCTGTTAATGCGGTTGCCATGGAAACCGAGCAAGTTCATTAAATATGCAGAAAACTTCTGGCACCAATTCCTCTTTAACTCTATGATAGAATTCAGTTTTTCTTTCATCATTTAAAAGCCATTGCTTATCCAAATGCAATGACATAGCCATTCTTTGCCCTATTTATCAGTTTTGTGATTTTGGGGCATTTTACTCAAATTTTTGAAATTATTTTTGCGCAGAATCTGACGAATACTCAAAATATTCAAAGTATGTAACAGATAGGCAAAATTTCCCTATGTCATTGCATTTCTAATGAAGTAAAGTACCTGCAGCCCAAATTTCATTGATTTTCAATGATAAATAAAAAAGTTATGGCTGCCACAAACATGAGAAACGTGGAAAAAGTAATACGTTAGGAAATCAATGGAAAATGCATTAGACCGCATTGAAAGGTTGAGTTCAGTCTTAGTCTGTGGCTTACACCCATTTTTCAGACTGTATTAACTGATTATTCAAACGTTTATCACTTTCCTGGAGTGAAAAGCATAAATTTCATCATCACAGTTGCTTTTAAATCATGATTTTATGGCAAAATTCAGTTTTTAATCCTTGTAGCAATTAGTGATTATTAAAGGTGGGTTATTATAGAATATTTTTATTCAAAAATAAATTTTGGAAAAATAATCTAATTTTGCCCATTTAACCTCAGATCACTCCTTAATCTTAAGTGCATGCTGGCATGATGTAAAAACCTTGCAAAAATGTAAATGCACAACGAAAAAGATCAAATTTAGCTTTCTGGGAATAAAGGATGATTACCTCCTCGTTTTTGATGATCGCAATGCCCACTACCTGATCCATGACCTGAGCCACAAACGCCTGCATGGGCGTGTAATCCTGCCAGAGAGATACACATTGAGCCAAAACAAACAAAGTGAGAGACAAAACAGTTATTATACAAATCAGTCAACTCACAGGAACATCAGAAACAGTCACAACAAAGGTCAATCTTTGGTCAACTGACTTGTTTGTACAGCACAACAAGTGAGGTGAGGAGTGCATATACAAGGCTTAATGAAAGACTTAAAAAACTTACGAAAAAAGTGCTGGGAAAATAGAAAAACAAACAATAACACAGTGCATTTGTTGCTTAAATGCCATCATGCATTTTCTAATCGTAACATCATAGGCATTCCAATACAATCCTTATGAGACTCAGGGCTCTAATTTCTTGGCGCAGCGCAGGGTGGCGCAGCGTGGCGTAGCGTGGTGCAGCCCACGCAGTGGTAATTTCGTCCGGTGCAGCCCGCGCAGTGGTAATTTTGTGCGGTGCAACACCGTGCGCAGCCACTTTGGCAATTTGGTAGATGGATGTGTGCCGAGATGGGTGTGGCGGCATAGTAGGGGGAGGTGTCACATATTCATCAAGACGCAGTGACAATTTCGTAGCAAAAGTCTCCGCCAAAATTGCGCAGAAAGCTCGCCTGCTCCAACCTGGTTTACTTTCTGTGCAGTGGTAATTTGGCTGACCGGCGCACAGTGCGCACACGTCACCGAAATCTCACAGGCAGGTTTCCAGAATGTCAGGCACATTTCAATGCAATAAATAATTACAGCAACCACTGTTTAATCTAACTATCTGAATCAGCACATAAATTATAGTATCTATATCGATTGTCCTGATGTTAGATCAAAGGCGGTTGGCACTCGTAATGGAAACTCGACCTGGCTTAATCAATGCAGCTGAATCTGTGATGCAAATTAACGACTTCACATCTTTCTCAGCCAACCACAAACTGCCTCGGCATCAGGCAGTGCGTATATATATAATGCTTGCATTCTATGCTCAGTAAAGCCGCTTGCACACTGGACGCGAAACAAATTTTTCGCACGACTGATTACAGTCAAAGTCAATGCAAAGACGCGACAGTCGAACAGGGTTTTAATATATCTCTGTGTCCGAAAGTCATAAAAGTTCTAATTTTTCGAGTATTCCAGGAATTATTAGACGTGCAAACTTGGCCATGTTGGTGTTCGACCTTCACAAAATGCAAATTGATAGCTATCGACTTTTCTTGTCTTTTTATTCGTCTGTTTTCTTCCATTGAAGATAGACAACAGTCTTTATTCGGTCTCTCTTTTGAAAATTAGTCAGATGGATCGAACAGATTCACGCTTTATTTCCACACCAGAGATAAAATAGTGCTTATAGTCAGAGAGCAAATCAATTCCATGACCATTGACAGTGTGAATAAATTATCGCATGCACGATCAAGACTGTCCAACGCGAAATGCAAAATACTTCATGTCCGGCAGCCAGCAAAAAGTAAAAGTATTGATATGAGAACAGATCTATAATGAAATAAAGAATAAAAATATATCACCAACAAACAGAACATCCAAAAAAGATGGCCCGCAAATAAATAAATCGCAGTGTTCATTGGATGTTCTGTTTGTTGTTAAAATGTTCCTTTTTATTGTTTATTTCGTTATCAATCTGTTCCAATTGTCCTCTTTTTTTTTTTTGGCTGTCAGACACGGAGTATTTTGCATTTAATGTTCGACAGGCATTGTATATTGTCCCGTGCCAACGACTCACTCTATTGAGCAGAGCTTAAACAGAAACATTGATTGAAATTCTCAGTACTCATCTTGAAGAACTGAGCCCTCTTATCAAAACATTCACGTTTAATATCTAAAACATTCAGTAGATTTGAAGAAATTAAAAACAATAATCGATTGTCGGACACGGAGTTATATTGAAACCATCCGACTGTCGGACACGGAGATACATTAAAACCCTGTCAGACTTTCGGACACGTAGACACTGCGTTCAATGCAATCTGTCGTGCAAAAAATTCGTTTCTCATCCAGTGTGCAAGCGGCTTAATACTAGGCTACTATTATTGTCACTTAGGTTTTATCGTTTTTAGTGGGGGAAAGGAATACAGCCTGATTGCTATGATCTCGTACTGAGTTAAGATCACATATTGAAAATAAATATGTAACGTATCTTGTATTGTTGTCCATGCATGTTAATCCCAAAATTTTAAGCAGCAACAGAGTGTAATAATAGGAATACGCTATCCATCGTTTCTCTTCCCAATGATGCAGGCAGAAGAAATAAATGAGCAACCGTCGTATTTCATTCCAACTTCATAAGTTTGAATGATCTGACGTAGTTTCGTTTTGAAATTCCATTCAAGTTCCCTAATGTTAATAATTCGCGAATGCCCTAGCTAGCCAGCTAACTCATATTCGTAATGCTTAATATAGACGTAAGCGGTGCAGAAAACATGCCTGAAGCAGCAAAATAAAATGCAACATTAACGCATCATGCAGATATAGGACAGAGGCTTCTATATTCCGACACATTAAAGGTGAGGAGAGGAGCTCATTTGATTGGTGAAGATTTGACTTGGCTGTGTTATACCCAAACACGCCTTCTCTCCTCCCTCTTGGCCACTTTCGCCGGCAGGAGGGACCGAGGCGGGACAGAGGAGTACTTGCGCCAGGCTGCACCGGGCGCGAAATTGCAACATACGCCTGGACACACCCCGTTGGTGAGGCACACCCCTCATTCGCCGCGCCTGCGCCTGGTCTACGAATTTAGAGCCCTCAGTCTTTCCAAGTCAACAAACTGGGCAAACTGCAAGTCCAGATGATGGACTAAAATGGTCCGTCCTAGACTAAATTATGTACAGTGTAAAAATTGAATAAACTGTGGACTCTTTACACTGTGGCAGCAGCAGTGGTTGGCTAACCTCGTCCTGTCGGGCCTGGCAGAATAAGTCCAGATCCTCCAGCATGGCTTCATGCAAGCTGAGTTCCTGCACCAGTGACTCGATGGCTGGTCGGTCATCGGAAACAGCCATCCTCACCTCGAATGTTCTGCAGGGAAATAGAAGAAGAAATAACCTCTGGTTAATAAATGCCAAGCAATGCTATGCTCAGAATTTAGATCTGATTGAAGCTAGGGTTGCCAGGTCCAATATGCCAGGTTTATTACACCAGCAGACTAGAAACGGGACAATGATACAAATACCGTAATCTACAAAGTACTACACACAAATACTCCTCTTGACCACTGACTGACAGTCCACGTGGTCCAGAAATTATCCCAATTTTGTGCAGAAACCACACATTTTAAGGCACAGTCTCTCTGTATCTCTCCTATTCCCTTCCTAAGTTTGAAATGACCAGTCGTGAACAGCCCTATTCAGACTTTTTATGTTATATAGCCTTGTTTCAACCAAGCATTTTGCTTCAGTTTGTTACGCATTAGAACCTTTATTTTTGCATTTCCATGGCAAAAGTTGTCGATGATACTTTGATAACTGTTTCTATCTCTCCCTTTTTTTCATTACTGATACCCCTCTGTTGAGGTACCTGGCGTCCAGATCCAAGCAGTTCAGTTCAGTTCCATTCGTTACACATTACAACAATAATTTTGTGTTTCCATATTCAACGGTTGTGGATGGTACCATGAGCGCCATTTCAATCCATCATGCATTTCGGTCACCCCTCTGTTGAGGTATCGAGCACACTGATCTGATACTAAAAGGTGGAGCTAGAAACACTGCAGTCCGTGGATTGGTCAAAAGAGAATCGTCACTCGCGCTCAACAAGGACGAGTGGTTGACGCAGCTATTGCCATTTGGTAACAACCCTCCCGGCATTTAAGAGTTCTGTTTGTGGTTAAAACACGAACCAGACCTAAGAGTTTAGGTACTGGTCCGTACAGGTTACGTACCGCTACTATACTGAAAATGTGTGGTGGAAACGTGGCTTTATGATTAGAGGGCTGTAAGGCAGGCAGTTGTGGTCTGAGGCTGCGTACTTGAGCAGGCCAGAGCGGTGGTAGATGTAGAGCTCATTGGGCAGGGTGCAGCAGATCTGGGGGACAATCCGGAGGAAGGACTGCAGAAGGGGGAACTCTGGGCCCAGCTTGGGTACTAAGATGACACAGAAGTCCCGGTCCTGCGGTAAAGACACATACTGTTTATTATCACACACTTCATGTTACTGGCATCTTCAGAGCATACTCATATAAACTCAGGGGAAAAAATTCACCAGATTATTATTTCTATGAATGTTCTCAGATTTATGCAGTAGACTGTGTAATGTTAGGACATATTGAACATTACGTATCATGTTTCAGCAATGCAATGCTCCAAGTCTTACTGCAAATACCACCTCAAAGTGGGTGGAAAACAATTCCTTACAGAATTTACTTACTGGAAAAAGTTCGAAGATGTAAGGCAGAAAATCCACAGATCTGTGTGGAGAAAAGGTGCGAAAGACTGTAGAGACCTACAATGTCCAGCCAATAGGAATGTCAGTAAAAACCACCCATCGAGCCACATTAACTGGCTAGCTAATAAACTGTTTTTCAGGTTTTAAGTGCTGTTTCAATTAGATGATAGGGTTCTTATGTAATACTAAATCAAGTTTTGAACTAAGGAAAATCAGACTTCCATTTCAAGGCAGTATAAGAATCATGAAATCCAATCCAATCAGTCCAATCAGATTTACACTAATAAATGTGAGAGAAACATGGAGCAGTGAAATTTGGTTTAGGCCCGTGGAGCCCAACCCAGTTCCTGGAGATCTACCATAGATTTTCACACAAAGTACAACAAAGCACACCTCGATCATCAGATAGAAATCCTGTTGAGTTGCTAATACGTTGAATCATGTTATCAAATTTGGTTGAAATGAAAACCTGAAGGACAGCTGGTCTCAAAATACAGGGCTTGGCCATGTTGAGCGTTGCCACAACACAACAATTTAAGATGTGATGCGGATAATATCATTCAGAATCTAAGCTTGGCAATGGTCCATCACAAAACAAAGGCTGACGCCAGATGGAAAGCGCAATGCCAAAAGGTGTTCGGCGTTAAGGGTGCAATACAATGGAACACTGGCAAAACAAAACGTGTTTACAGGCTTGTGGAGTTGTGTTGTAGTAAGCGCATAATTGGCAGGTCAGTGTGTTCAGATGAAATGCCATAGTTACCTCATATCATACTTCTTGTCAATGAAAAACAGCTGGATGCAAAAAGCGTTGGGGTCACTTAGCTCTGTCTCTGGAGCTACTTCAGAGTCCTGTGACAAAACCAGACAAACACACAGATCTGCTAGCAACAGCTTTAGCGTCATGCAGATTGAAATCTGCTTCAGTTTAATATAACAATACATCTTTCAACACGCTATTATGCTATTCATGTAAAATGCTGCCTTTCCAATGTTATGTTACCCATGAGAAAAGCTACCTTCCTACTGACATAAACATGTCAAATTCAACCTTTCCATTTCCATGCTATTATGTGCTGTAAAATGCAGCCTTTCTATTATTATATTCGTATGAAACACAACATTTCTACTGTTATGATATTCATGTAAAATGCAAGCTTTCTATTGTTATGCCATCAATGTGAAATTCTACCGTTGAACTGAGAAGATATTCATATGAGATGCAACCTTTCTACTGCAATGCTATTCATATAAAATGCTAGCTTTCTTTCATAATGTCACTAATGTAAAATTCTACTTTTCGTCTGAAGTGAAATTCATAAAATGCTAACTTTCAATTGTCATGACATTAATTTAAATGGCTACCTTACAGTTGTGAAGCTCTACAAGTGAAATACTGCAATTCTTCTATCATTATAATCACGAGAAATGCCACCATATTAAGGTGTTTCTGTTATACATGACAAATTCACTGCCATGATATTTAATGTGAAATGTTACCTTTTCAGAGGTGAGATATTTGTGCCAAAAGCTAGCATTTCATTGCTGTGATATGCACATAAGGAGCTACCTCTCCCTCAGGTTCTTCCTGAGGCTCTGATTCATCGGTCTGGGGCAGAGGCACAGATGGGCAGGCAGGGCTCTTCTTATAGAGGCCATTAAAAGGTCCAAGCTGGAAGCACTCATTCAACAGCTTCAAATTGACATCACCGCTGAGGCTCATAAACCCCACGGCTGCGCCTTCACTCTGCATGGACAAACAGACACCATCATGTATACACATATACAATCTTCATGCCAGAAAGTCACAATCGGCACTGCGAAAAAAGCCGCCCATTTTAAGAGTCTGGTAACAGTACTTTCAATTTTTTTCTTCAAATAGGAAATGTTAGTTTGCTTTAATTTACTGTTTGCTTGACAAGCTAAAGTTTCATTCCCCATTTGCAAATCCCAAAATGAGTAAAAGTATATCATCGCATTGACAAAATTGTCTGTGCACATGTCATTATGACGAGGTAACAGAATTAAGATTTTAAGTCTCAATATGTGGCTAAACTTGTTAAAGTAGATTCAATTTGTTCTTTTTACCATGAAATTATTTTTTCCATGAAGCTTGCAGCAAAATTGGTTCAGTCAAACCGTAATGTAAATTTGACAACAGTAGCATTCACCAAAAAGGTGGTTGCTGACACACATTAACTATTTATAATGACCTGCTAAAGGGTACAGCGTGTAATGCTATAAAAATAAAATTAAGCAACTGACAGAATGATTAATGACGCTGAAAACGCAATGGCTTTGAATCTTTCCATGTCATTTCGTCCCAAATACCGTCATCTGTTCGCCAAAACAAAAACCACGTAAACAAATAAAAAACCATGCTCCAGCTGTCTGAAGAAAGTATTTTAGTGTGTGGGTGAGTTTTGGCTCAGAGTCAGAACTCGTCTGCCATATGGACATTAAAAAACATGTTGGCTTTACTTCCAGAAAGAGGAACAGGGGTCTGTCACCTCTCTGGTTACAGTTAGTGCAGTGTGTCAGGATCTGTAATGTCAAAGGAGTAAATTACATGCGGGCCATTGTCCACGTAGCCCAGAGCAAAATTCATGACATGAATTGTTTCGGAGAACAAATCCCACTTTATGAGTAAAGATAAGTAAAAAGGTATATCATTCTAGTACATAACCTCAGGTAAGGGTGTGTGTTTTAGATGGACACATCTACTGAGCAGTAACAGAATTTGAATCCACATTTTGTATGTAGGGGCTGTAAATTCGTAGACAAAACAACACTTCTCCTTTTGGTTCAGGTGAATGCCACTGTGCATGCTAGGACACGGCACAAATACCATTAAATGACAAGACTGAATAGTTTCTGGGAACAGACATACTGTAGTTTAAATATTTCTACAGTTTTTTAGATGAAGTCATCTATGTATACATGAAAGACTGGCTTCTCTAACATACTGTTCATCACTGTACACAGTACTCTTTGCATTTACACAAAAAAGCAACTGTAAAAACAGTAATTACACAGTACTATGTCATTAAAAAAACCAAGACTGGTTTTATTTCAATACAATCTGAATATTTTCTATTAAGTTCCTATTCTCCATTCAAATGTTGGCATTCTTCAAAGTTGAGCATGGGTTGGCACAGTGTGCTACAGTTTTTATTTGTTTACCCTTACTGTGTCATTCATAAATCTCAAAAGATGTATTACATCTATGTATTACATGTATTACTGTATTTATCAATTTGAACTTGCTTGTAAAATAGGTTGGGTTTATACAGCACGCGTTTTGTCAGGGACTGCAAAGAGATCACTGATAAAGAAGCATTAACCTCACAAACTGCAGCATGGAGAAGTTCATCCTGTGCTTCAATGAGCTCAGCCAGGAAGTACGGGCCATAGGAGACACTGCACACTTTGGTCTGCTCCGTAAGTATTGTTGTGAGGTCATCATGGTCTTCCACCCTATCACAAGGGGGGGGTGAGGCAGATTAGAACTCAGAACTCACGCACCTCTATTTCAATGCTGCTTTTTTCTGTTTTTTGTATCTTTAAAGTTTAATGCAGGTAACCAAGAATGATTACTACTATGGCATTACGTCTTTGTTGTGCTCTCAGCTTGTCACACACTCCACATAACTGTCAAATGTAAGAATTTTATTCCCAGTCACATATGTACATGCTGTTCAACAGCATAATTCTAATTATCACAATACCAATGGTGAATGCTTTTCTTGATAGCAAAGTATAGGTTTATTTCTATTCATTTGTTTTGTAATGAATAATGGCAAGCAGAGAAAGACCTAGGTCTCAAAATCTAAAGATTCAATGCACTGCTCTTAAAAGTTCAAGACACGCCCAATCCATTGCATTATTTCCAGTGTGTTGATATTTCCTTAGTTACAGTGAGAAACTTTTTAATACACCTCCGTAAATACAACAAAGTTGTTGTGATAGACAATGATTGTTGATCTACCGTGCCTTTCCCACATCACTGTTGATGTGCCTACTGCATGACTTGAGTTTAAGCATCCATGAAAACATCCCTAATCCAAGTGGTGTAATTGAGAGAGGGCTGTGAAAATCACCTTGCTCTCCGGACGTGCAATGTTGGGCAGTGGTTGTGCCTGTGGCTCACAAACGCTGACCACTGACATTCAGAGTCCTGGAGGCACTTGAGAGGTTCAAAGACCTCCATCAATTCAGGCTCTGAAGACATCAAACATGGAGACAGGCTCATAGTTAAAGTAACATGCCTTTGAGTGATGTAAAATACATTAACTGTAATATATGAATCCATTGCTATCAACGTATTTAATTTTAGCAGTGGGGCTCTTAATAGCTTTTCAATTTATTTTCAATACTATGAATTTTATAACTGTGATGTAGATTTAAATCTCTCACCCAGACAAGCACTGTTTGGAATAACTAGAAAGATGTAGTGCAGCTCTGTGACGGCATCGAAGACAGTTCTGTAAGGGATCACACAGATGTTATAACATTCAAATGCTTCCTGTATACTGAATATAACTGAGCACATTGATCACAATGGCAGTAATCAAAATCCCTCATAGACCTCCTCACCTTATAATCTCTTTAGCGCTACCGAGAGAGAAGTCTGGTTGTGCCACAAATAGGTGCAAGAAGAGTGTATTGAGGGGCTAAGACACAAACACATAAAATACAAAAATACATGACTATGTTTGCATTACTGTAATCCTTACTAATGTCAAGAGCAATTCCATATTTAGTTAGCCTTTTCCTTAACACAATACTCACAGTGCATTTGTCAGGACCGAAGTACTGGTGCAACCATGGTTCCCAGTAAGCGGGATCAACCGCGTCATTATTGGGATGGTCAAGGAAAGCAGCATGGGCGAGAATTTGATTTGAAGAATTGGTCACAGTCACTGCAAAATTAGCCCTCTCCCTGAATTAATAATAAAGAAATAGAGAGTGCATTTGTTCCAGAAAATGCAAAGTGATTTTAGCTGAATCAGAACACGTGGCAACAGTTCCTGTGCCTACCACGCAATTGTTTCACATCCAGGAATGCATGCAGCCATCAATAAAGCAGACGCCAGATTAAAAACAACTTAATAAAATGAGAATGACATAATGTTTCCAGGAAAAAAAAAAAATGCACACTGCACTGGAGCAAGAAAAATCTAGGGACCTAGTTCGGGGTTATTATCTGTAAATTGTAGGAGAAGATGGTTAAAAAAAAATGGTGCAATAATAATAATAATAATAATAATAATGAATTTCAGTAATAATATTAGAATTCCAGTCTAATACTGTCCTTCAGCCAATACAGCATGATATGCCACTTAACAGGCATATGTATGGTGTAGATAAAATATCAAATCTGTAAGCTATTGATAAAACGATGATTAAAGAATGACCATAGGGAATGCCAACAAGTGAGCAAAACCTAACGTTAAGCACCGTTATCGTAAAGTAAGACAGTGACACCGGAATCCATGTTACAGTACATTACAATATCACTACTTAAATAACCAAATTGTTTAGTTATACTTCTCTTGGACTTACAACAGATAAATGACATTCACTCGTCCAAAGACCTCTTCGGTGACAGGTGCTATGAGGTCATTAATTTCGCGAGCATCAGATGACTCCGTTCTTCTCACGTTTATGGTCTCAAGCTCATCGCCCCAATTTGTAGTCCTCATATTTATCCTATTCGACGGAAGAATATCAATTAAAGAACTATTCATGAATCACACAATGGATATTTTGCACAGACATTAAAATGTATTTGCCAAGTTTACCTGTCATCACCTGATTTACGTACAGTATGAGGGCAAATTATGTTAGAAACTACAACTCGATTGTGAGTGACCAAACTAGCCAAAATACACCTTGTGCAGTCGCGATTATCATTATTTTTTTCTTTTTTTTGTATGCATTATCATATCAATTTCACAATAAATGTAGGTCAGATTCATCACGAAACTTTATTTATGTTTTTGTTTTACCTTTCATGCAGCGTCAGTACAGCAACGCAAAAGCACCTGCAGTACTTGGAGGTATCTGGCAATACTTCGAAAAAACTAGTGGATCCGTAACCATAGAAACAGAACGCTCGTGACGTCACGCGTGTGAAAGGTCAGGGTGTAAGGGTTACGTACGTGCGTCTAATGTGTGGTAGTGGAGAGCGCCATTACTGTTGTCAACTATTACACTTTTTTGATCTAACTGAAATCACACTTTGATTTTTATGTTCATTTTTTATGTGGAAAGACTAGCTAACAAGAGCCATGGCTTCCACAGCGGCAGGGAAACAGCGAATACCGAAAGTGGCGAAGGTAGAATTGCTAGCTTAGCCAGATAGGGAAAAGGCCTTTACGATATATATTTCTTTAGTCGCTTTCACACTGGACGCGAAACCTAATTTTTCGCACGACAGATTACATTCAAAGTCAATGCAAAGACGCGAGTCTTTGCATTGACTTTGAATGTAACCTGTCGTGCGAAAAATTCGTTTCGCGTCCGATGTGAAAGCAGTTTTACGTTGACGTTTCGGTTTAAAACTGTCTCCTATCTTTTTATTACTAACTAATGCAGCTGTATGCATGATATTTGAGATTAACGGCGGATGTTTACGATTTTTGCAGGTGAAAAACAAAGCCCCGGCCGAAGTTCAGATCACCGCCGAACAGTTGCTCAGAGAGGCTAAAGAGAGGGAACTAGAGCTTCTACCACCGCCACCTAAGCAGAAGATCACAGATGAAGAAGAGCTCAATGACTACAAGCTGAAAAAGAGGAAAGTAAGTTCTTTTTTCTTTTTAAAACCTGAGGAAAAATCATAAGGTTTGCGACTGATTTTTTTGTCTTTACTTTTCCACTCGCTACTTGATATGACCTGACGAATAAAGCTGGCTGTCAGAAACTCAGCCTGTGTGTGCATCTTCATGCCTTTACGTCCCGACGTTTGCATCTACCAAGCATTTCCTCTATATTTTCGCCAGTGTCAGTTCGACAGCCTCAAGCATACGACATTAATTTGAGCGAAAGCACTTGCTGTACTGTATAATTTAAGCCTGAGTGCAAAACTATAATAAATTCCCTTACTTGTCCTCTTTAGTTTGCACTAGTAATGTGCAGTCAGGGCTGCATTTGCGTCAAGATGGGTGAAATGTAAAAATCATAAATTACTGAGAATCTTATAAAAGCTTTCGACTTGCTTTTAGAAGCAATATTGGTAAAGGGAGCTGGTGATTGCTTGACCGCAGTGGTGGACTGTACTTAAATTGGAAACTTTTCTTGTTGCCATTGTTGTCCAATTAAGGTAGAATCCAACAAATAAGTGTCTAGTTACGTCGTAGGTCAGTGCCTGTTACACTTGAGTTGATTTAAGCCAGTGCTGCCCATCCTGCAGGTTTTCACGTTAACCCTAATTTAGCATACTTGGCTCTTGTAATTTGCAGCTCAGCGGGATTTCCACCTGTTGAATGAGATATGTATTGCTTGCATGGAAGTGAAATCCTACAGGACAGTCGATCTCTCGGAACAGGATTGGTCAGCCCTCTTGAGCACTCTTTTGTGTTATTGCACACTGTGTAAATGGAAGGTGTGTAACCGAAGGGTTTAGCCAGGCACCTGTCTTTTAGAGGGGCATTTTAAAATTTAGATAGGTTTAGGAGGGTGTAATAAAATTTGAGGTGTAATTTAAAAACTCACTTGCCTGTCTAAATTTTAAAAGGCCCCTTTGAAAGATGTTTGGCCGGAGCTGAACCTTTGGTATATCGGTTCATAAAATCCACAGTACAGTTTATGGTAATGGATTTACTTTTTGGCTTTGGTTTTGTATGATTTTGGAAAAGCTGAGAGAAAATGGCTGTTTCCCCTGTCAAACTAATTAAAATGTATTCTTCAGAGATCGCTCTCTAATGTTCATTGAATGAAATGCAATTAAACCATTTCATTATAAAAATACTCGGTATCAACAAGCGGCCAGAAAAAAAAAAAAAAAAAAAAAAAAAAAAAAAAAAAAAAAAAAAAAAAAAAAAAAAAAAAAAAAAAAAAAAAAAAAAAAAAAAAAAAAAAAAAAAAAAAAAAAAAAAAAAAAAAAAAAAAAAAAAAAAAAAAAAAAAAAAAAAAAAAAAAAAAAAAAAAAAAAAAAAAAAAAAAAAAAAAAAAAAAAAAAAAAAAAAAAAAAAAAAAAAAAAAAAAAAAAAAAAAAAAAAAAAAAAAAAAAAAAAAAAAAAAAAAAAAAAAAAAAAAAAAAAAAAAAAAAAAAAAAAAAAAAAAAAAAAAAAAAAAAAAAAAAAAAAAAAAAAAAAAAAAAAAAAAAAAAAAAAAAAAAAAAAAAAAAAAAAAAAAAAAAAAAAAAAAAAAAAAAAAAAAAAAAAAAAAAAAAAAAAAAAAAAAAAAAAAAAAAAAAAAAAAAAAAAAAAAAAAAAAAAAAAAAAAAAAAAAAAAAAAAAAAAAAAAAAAAAAAAAAAAAAAAAAAAAAAAAAAAAAAAAAAAAAAAAAAAAAAAAAAAAAAAAAAAAAAAAAAAAAAAAAAAAAAAAAAAAAAAAAAAAAAAAAAAAAAAAAAAAAAAAAAAAAAAAAAAAAAAAAAAAAAAAAAAAAAAAAAAAAAAAAAAAAAAAAAAAAAAAAAAAAAAAAAAAAAAAAAAAAAAAAAAAAAAAAAAAAAAAAAAAAAAAAAAAAAAAAAAAAAAAAAAAAAAAAAAAAAAAAAAAAAAAAAAAAAAAAAAAAAAAAAAAAAAAAAAAAAAAAAAAAAAAAAAAAAAAAAAAAAAAAAAAAAAAAAAAAAAAAAAAAAAAAAAAAAAAAAAAAAAAAAAAAAAAAAAAAAAAAAAAAAAAAAAAAAAAAAAAAAAAAAAAAAAAAAAAAAAAAAAAAAAAAAAAAAAAAAAAAAAAAAAAAAAAAAAAAAAAAAAAAAAAAAAAAAAAACTCTGCATATGCATAACTATCTCATCCTCCGGCTAGTTTCAGTAAATCCCTTGTTGATTTAGTTTAGTATTTGCCTTCTGACCTTTATTTAAGTCATTTTTCCTCTGAACAGTAAATACTGATGCCTTCGCTAGTACCAATCATTTAGTTTTGACAGGATTCAAGACAAATATCAGGGGTAGCCAACCCAACAGTTACTTCTCTCAAAGCAACTGGATAAAGTACGCGCAATGGGAGGAGAGTCTCAAGGAAATCCAGAGGTACAAGTCTTTGACGGCTACGTTTAATACAATTCAGGCCACGTATTTGTGCTTTTTGGTTGTGGTAACGGAGCAAGTCATGAATTTTAGGTTAATTGATTTTGTGCCATGTCCCCATAGAGCTCGCTCCATCTACGAGCGTGCCCTGGACGTAGACCACCGAAACATCGCCCTGTGGCTGAAATATGCCGAGATGGAAATGAAGAACCGAACCACGCTGCGATCTGGGACAGGGCCATCACCATCCTGCCCCTGCGGTCAACCAGTTCTTGGTAAGCGCCCCGCCTCCCCTTTGTCAAATCTAAGTATGACGAATCCAGTGTCCTGCCCAGGAAATGAGCTGCAGTGTAAACATGCATTTCAATGGAATTTAGGTCACCCAAACAGCGTACCTATATGGTTTACCCTGATTTCCTTGTCTATTCTTATTTGCTAAGCCACTGTTCTCATGCTGCATTTTAGAATTTGTCAACTGCTTCTTGTCACATGGGCCTCATAATTTTAGGTTTGTGTTTATACTAGTGTTAAGCCAGCATCCACAATGATATTTTACCTTGGTCAGCGTCAAGGGCGCTGGTCATGAAAAACGTGTTTATTTATGAAGAGATCCCAGCAACTGCCTGTCACAAGGGCTCCCTTTATACTTTAGGGATGACTTTTATTCCAATGTCTATTGTGTGTGTCAACCAGGTTAGGTTCACTTTCATGTGGGCAGTCTGTGGTCTCACCATTCTTCTACCGAAATATTGCTTGAAAATCTTGTCAGTTACCTCGGCTTCACTTTTCTTTTGAAAAGCTGATCAGCTATCTTTCCCTTGATCCATGATGCTGGTTCATTGTTATCATTGTATATCTACTATGTTTATTAGCTATTTAGAAATCAGTCAGGCAACATCCAATAAACCTTATTAACTTATCAATCCTGATCATACAGAAATTGCATTATCTGTGTAATACTAATGCATGCCTGAATCATATTTATGTTGTAACACCTGCATACAGTAGTGGTAGTGTTCTGTATGGACTGTCAGCAGGCCTTACTCCCTGCTCTCACACGTTTGTGTATTGGCTTGTGTCTCTGCCCAGGTACAAGTACAGCTACATGGAGGAGATGCTGGGAAATGTGGCCGGCTGCAGGCAGGTGTTTGAGCGCTGGATGGAGTGGGAGCCAGAGGAACAGGCCTGGCACTCTTTCATTAATTTTGAGCTGCGCTACAAGGAAGTGGAGAAGGCCCGCTCCATCTATGAGAGATATATCTTTTTCACCTGAATGTCGGTGTACTTTCTGTAGCTAATAGCTTGCAAATTGGGGGCAGATCTGCTGTTGGTGTAGAAATGGGTTGTCCAACTTTATCTGGAATGATCTGACCGCCGTTCATCCAAGTGACTTCAGACATGGTGGGTGCATTGCTGAGGACTCGAGGAAGTGTATTGTGGAGTTTGACGTTTTTTGGCTGAGTGGATTTAGAGAAATTGAGAAAGCTACAAGCACTAACGCCAGTCAAGCAGCAATTGAATGGGCACTGCAGTAGTATCATTTAATAATGCTGCTGTTCACCTGGGATTGCACAAACCCCAATTTTAATGAAGTTGGGACATTGTGTAAAACGTGAATAAAATCTGAATACAATGATTTGCAAATCCTTTTCGACCTATATTCAATTGAGTACACTACAAAGACAAGTTATCTGATCTTCTAACTCATAAACTTCATTGTTTTTTGGAAATATTCACTCATTTTGAATTCTATGCCTGCAACAAGTTCCAAAAAAAGCTGGGACAGGGGCATGTTTACCACTGTGTTACATCACCTTTCCTTTTAACGACACTCAATAAGCGTTTCGGGACGGAGGATTCTAACTGTAGAAGCTTTGGAGGTGAAATTCATTCCCATTCTTGCTTGATGTACGACTTCAGTTGCTCAACAGTCCGGGGTCTCCGTTTTCATATTTTGCGCTTCATAATCAGGGTTTTTCCTTGCTGAGAATGAGGTGGTGGTGGTACTCGGTCATCGCCTCCTGCACACACTAAAAATGCTGTAGAGGGAGGGAGGGGTACATGCTTCTTATTTTGTTGAGCGGGGGGGCACTAATATCGCGGGAGCATAGCACTAACATTGCGCAAATCCCGCGTCTTCCGCAGCGTTGTGAGCTGGTGGCGGTAAGAAATTTGGCGGTGGCCGCCACCAAAGTCTCTATGCAGGAAAAACCGTGATGATGCGCCACACATTTTCAGTGGGAGACTGGTCTGCACTGCAGGAAGGTCAGGCTATTACCCGCACTTTTTTACTACGAAGCTTCTGTAACACGTGCAGAATGTGCCTTGGCATTGTCTTGCTGAAATAAGCAGGGACGTCCCTGAAAAAGACGTTACTTGGATGGGAGCATATGTTGCTCCAAACCTGTATGTATCTGTCAGCATTAATGGTGCCTTCACAGATGTGCAAGTTACCCATGCCATGCGCACTAACACATCCCCATACCATCACCGATGCTGGCTTTTGAACTTTGCGCTGATAACAATCTGGATGGTCCTTTTCCCCTTTAGCATGGTGGACACAATGTCCATGATTTCCAAAAACAATTTGAAATCTGGACTCATCAGACCACCGCACACTCTTCCACTTTGCGTCAGTCCATCTCAGATGAGCTCGGGCCCAGAGAAGCCGGTGGCGTTTCTGGATGTTGTTGATATATGGCTTTCGCTTTGCATGGTAGAGTTTTAACTTGTGCTTGTAGATGTAGCAACGAACGGTGTTAACTGACGATGGTTTTCCGAAATGTTCCTGAGCGCTCATGGTAATATCCTTTACAGAATGATGTTGAGTTTTAATGCAGTGCCACCTGAAGGACCGACAGTCACGAGCATTCAATGTTGGTTTTCGGCCTTGCCGCTTGCGTGTAGAGATTTCTCCCGATTCTCTGAATCTTGATGATATTATGGACTGTAGGTGATGAAATCCCTAAATTCCTTGCAATTGCATGTTGAGAAACGTTGTTCTTAAACTGTTGGACTATTTGCTCACACAGTTGTTCACAAAGTGGTGAACCTGGCCCCATCCTTGATTGTGAACGACTGAGCCTTTTGGGGATGCTCCTTTTATACCTCATCATGACACGCTTGTTTCCAATTAACCTGTTCACCTGTGGAATGTTCCAAACAGATCTTCTTTGAGCATTCCTCAACTCTCCCAGTCTTTTGTTGCCCCTGTCCCAGCTTTTCTGGAACGTGTTGCAGGCATCAAATCCAAAATGGGTGAATATTTCCAAAAAAACAAAGTTTATCAGTTTGAACATTAAATATCTTGTTTTTGTAGTGCACTCAGTTGAATATAGGTCGAAAAGGATTTGCAAATCATTGTATTCTGTTTTTATTCACGTTTTACACAACGTCCCAACTCAGTTGGAATTGAGGTTTGTACATGGCCAGTGTGAAATCGTTTGTTTTTCCTCTGATATTTGGAAGTCATACCATTGCCCCTCAGACTTACTTCAGTTATGACGCTTAACTCCAGTGAACTTGTCATCGTCCACCCCGAGGTAAAGAACTGGATCAAATACGCTCACTTTGAGGAGAAGCATGGCTATATTGGCCACAGCAGGAAGGTCTTCGAGAGGGCTGTGGAGTTCTTTGGAGAGGAAAACATCAACGAAAACCTCTACGTCGCCTTCGCCAGGTTTGAAGAGAAACAGAAAGAGGTACAGTTCTACATGTCAACCCTGTTTTTTCCCTCCTTGGGTTTCGTGGCTTGTCTCTTGGTCCCAGCTGTGCTGTTGTATCATTGCCCGGTCCTTCTCTTTCCAGTTCGAGCGAGTTCGCGTCATCTACAAATACGCGTTAGACCGGATCCCCAAGCAGAAGGCACAGGAGCTCTTCAAGAGCTACACCGTCTTCGAGAAGAAATTCGGAGACCGAAGGGGCATCGAAGATGTCATTGTCAACAAGCGTCGGTTTCAGTATGAAGAGGAAGTCAAGGTGAGCACAATATACCGGCGATATCGAGAATGCTTTAAACAACTGGGTTGCTCTGGGGTATTTCACATGGATGTTGGAGCTTTTTCTGATATCTCTGACCTCAAACTTTTTACCCGATCACTCCATTTGTAGGCGAATCCCCACAATTACGATGCATGGTTCGACTACCTCCGCCTGGTGGAGAGTGATGCAGATGCTGACACTGTTAGGGAGGTCTATGAGAGAGCGATTGCCAATACCCCCCCCATCCAGGAGAAGAGACATTGGAGGCGATATATCTATCTTTGGATCAACTATGCCCTTTATGAGGAGCTGGAAGTCAAAGTAAGCCATTAATTCCCTAAGCATTTGACAAACCGAATTATAAACCTCTTTATGGTACAAGGGAACACAAGCCTTTAAAATGTATTTTATTGCATGATAAAAAGCCTTGTCAATTATTTCCAAACCTCCTGTGAAATCTTTTACCGGCCCTGAGGGTGGACATCTTGGAACCACATTGATATCTAAATGCATATATTCAGTTACTGATGCATGTTTAGTAGAATTGCTACATTGCTTGCTCGCTAGCTGACTAAATGAGGAATTTCTGCTTGACAATAGCTAAAAGAATGATTACAAAAAGCTTATTTCAGTCGACTTTGTGTGCAATTCCTTTGCTCAGGTTCACTTTCTCTTCACTACTTTTGAAGCAGGTAATTTAGGTTTGTGGAAGGGTAGCATGTTTTCTCAGTTCGTGCTTATAGCTGCATTTGCAAACTGGAATTTAACCTTGCTGCCTCTTACTCGCAGGATCCTGAAAGAACTAGGCAAGTCTATCAGGCATGTCTTGAGCTCATCCCTCATAAAAAGGTATGTGAATACAGTGTTGGGGTCATGTGCTCTTACTTGGGCTGAGCCATTTTCTTGGTATTATTATTCAGGTCTGGGGAATATTCAGTCATTGTTCTTTTCTTGCATCTTTGCATGTGTTCTATCAGTCTTGATAGTAGAATTCTTGTGATTTTACATGCTCAGTATTCATAAGAATCTCGTTGTTTTATTTTTACTGTGTGCTAATGGGATATGTTCTTGTCCCCAGTTCACATTTGCCAAAATCTGGTTGTTGTATGGCCAGTTTGAAATACGACAGAAGAATCTTGTGTTGGCGAGGCGTGGGTTGGTAAGTTGTCTCACAATTATTTGAAATTGGGCCTGTTATATGGATCTACATGTTGTCAGTCTTGTGGTTTTGAATGACAGTTCTTCATTTTGGGCAGAGTTGTTCGGCCTGTTGCCTTGCAGCGGTTCAGTAATTCGTAATAGGTCTGCAGCGTTTCTATGTGAAGTTTTGCATGCTTTCTACATGTTGGTTACCTCCACGACTGGTTTCCTGCCCCAGTCCAAAGACATGCATTCCGGGCTAAGTGGTGACTCTAAACTGCGCATAGGTGCAAAGGTGCGTTCCCACCAAACGCGAAACAAAATTTCTCCTCGCTTTATTCTCAGTAGTTTGACCACGGGATCATATTTATTATTTGCTTTGAGGATAGGCGGCTCTGTTCGCAACAACATTGCATTAAATTCTATGGCTGATCAGCTTGGTAGAGAATCGACAGGCAAATTCACACCGCTGACCAATAGCGATGAGAGTTGAGCCTTGTTTACACCCAAGGGGAGGTACTTCCTGAAATATCAAAAAAATCAGCAAAAAGATGGCAATGCTCATATTTTATTTCATGAACACTGTTTGCTTGAGAATAAAAATATTCACAGAACTGATGATGTCATAGTCGATGTTGAGCTAGACCAGGGGTCACCAACCGTGTTCCTGGAGAGCTACCATCCTGTAGGTTTCTGGTCTACCTCCTATTCAGCACACCTGATTCAAGTAATTAGCTACTTAACAAGATCACGAGCTGGGCAATTAAGTAGCTAATTAGTTGAATCAGGTGTGCTGAATAGGAGGTAGAGCAGAAACCTAAAGGATGGTAGCTCTCCAGGAACAGGGTTGGTGACCCCTGAGCTAGACCATTATTTTTTTTTGTAAAACTGACTTACATAGGTTATTTGATACAGCTAGCTCCCTAGCTACCTACCTAGTTAGCTTTGCCATTATCTGAAGCAATGTAGCTGCCGCTTGAATATGTAGCTAGGTAGCATAGCTAACCAACCTTTCTGCCAGTAGCAATGAAGCTATTCAGAACACTGCAAATCATTCACAAAAGATGGAATATTTTCAGCTCCAGCGATACGTGAATTTTGTGCATTAGCGCCATTCGCATGCATTGTTCGCGCCATTTCCATCGCGTCTCCCTCACAATACGCGTCTCCCGGCACGAATTTGCGTCTGCTTGTGTGTATGACGCCTTTGCATTGACTTTAAAATTAATCTGTCTGTGCAAAAAATTTGTTTTGCATTTGGTGGAAAAGCATCTTTAGTGTAAGTGAATGGTGTGTGAGCCTGTAATAGACTAGGGCCCTCAGGGTGTGTTCCTGCTTTTTTTCCCCCATTGTATACCAAGAGGTTCCTTCCCCCCCGTGACCTTGACCCAGAATAAACAGGTGAGATTGTGGATGGATGGACAGATTGATTAGCCTGCAAGGATTATCAGAATGTGCACATACTGAATGTAAATGATTTCATTTTCTTGCCTTTATTTATCTCCTATTATCCAGGGATCAGGTATAGGAAAGTGCCCAAAGAACAAGCTTTTCAAAGGCTACATTGAGCTAGAGCTTCAGCTGAGGGAGTTTGACCGCTGTCGGAAGCTGTATGAGAAGTACCTGGAGTTCGCTCCGGAAAACTGCACCACCTGGATCAAGTTCGCTGAGCTGGAGACCATCCTCGGAGACACAGACAGGGCGCGGGCCATCTTCGAGCTGGCGATCGGCCAGCCTCGTCTAGACATGCCTGAGGTTCGATCTCCCTCTTATGGCCATCTTGCCCTCAATTTCTCCATAACTCCTCAGCCACAAACACTGAGAGTTGGAAAATCCCAGTTCAGAAAGTCCTTCCAAGTATTTTGCTCCAGTCTCCTGGATTTGCTTTCAGGTTTCCTTTACCTTGTGAAATTCAAGCCCTTTGAAACAGTTTTGAGGCATGTTTAAAGTGCATTTTCAGGCTTTCCTGGCACCATAGAACTGTGGTCAAGTAGATATTTATTGAACTACTCGGGCATGATGGCGATTTATTATGAAGGCAATGTAATTAACGGTACAGTTTCAAAGTGTTTAAAGCACTTTTTTCAAAATCTAAGCACTTTTCAAACGACCGCATTAAAATTCCAATGTTTGAAGGATTTCCAGCACCTTTAGGAACCTTGTTTTAAGCTTACACTTCTAGCATCTAAAAACCGAGAAAGTGCACCTTTTTCCGAGAAATTCCTACCAAAACTTAGAATACACCAAAGTTTACTGAAGATTTGAGGCCAACTCGGTAAACCTCGAAAAAATTTGACCAAGGTATCCCGAAGTCTGTCCGGTTTACTTAAGTTTGGACAACATCTCGATGCTCACTTTCTCTCAAGGTGCCCCCTTTTAAAAATTACATTGTGTATCTGATTTGTTTGTATATTGGTGCTTTTGCAGATTGAATATATTCTGAGTACTGAATGTGTTTTTGTTGTTCTTCATAAAATGGTGGTGGTCTGCCCTTCAGAATTAAAAAAAGGACGCCACACACTCAGGCTCCAAGTGCAAAACCCACAGTGTGCGTTACTCTCTTTTTTATTTAGCTGGTCTGCCCTTCGCCAGTTCCTGTATGCAGCACAGACACAGCAGGCTGAACTATAATACTGACCATTCCAAAGTTCCCACGAAATTCGGCGAATATTCATGTTTTTTAATACATCTGAAAATTTTTTGGTCCATCTCGGTAAAATTTTTCTGAGGTTAACCAAGTTGGCCTCAAATCTTCAGTAAACCTCGGCGTATTCTAAGTTTTTGTAGGAATTTCTCGGAAAAAGGTGCACTTTCTCGGTTTTCAGGTGCTACTAGTGTTAGTTCTTCAACCTTGTGGTAGAACTAATTTGTGGAAAAATGGCAGGACTTTTACTTTCTGATACCTGGATTCTCCTTCTGTGTGAACAATAATTGAATAGAGTGGTTTACTTTGCTGGGCTATTTTGTCTTATACCTCTTCTCTATTTTCATGTTTTTGGTACTGATTGGTTGAGCTATGTAACTCTGCTTTGACATGAATTGTAGGTGCTGTGGAAGTCGTACATCGACTTTGAGATCGAGCAGGAGGAGTACGCCAACACACGAGAGCTGTACAAGAGGCTGCTTCAGCGAACTCAACATGTGAAGGTAACAGCCGGACCTCTGTGTTTTTTTGTTTTTTTCTTTACTCTCCCACCACAAAACTATGATGTTGGCTTGAATTTAAGCATCAGCAAGTCCTGTCCATTGTCTGCAATCATAAGTTGCCCTTTAGATCATAATACCTGTGGATAAAGCACTGATATTTTAGCATGTTAGTCGACTTGAGTAACTCGATTCTTTTAAGCTGTGCTTTATGCTCTCTCGCTTGTTGCTGGACTTTTCTATGACAAGTGTGCACCTGTCTTTACATGACCTCCTATCAGGGCTGGAGATAAACTGTCCTGTATTTAGAAAGTTAAGAAAGCACACCTGGAGATCAACAGCTAGAGATCTTGTTGAGCTGCTGGTGCACCAAATCGACAGGTTTGTCAAATTAGGGTCGACAGGAAAACCTGCAATGCAGTAGATCTCCAGCAGCAGGGTTATGCAAAGGGCTGTGTTCACAGGAGACATGCTCCTTTTTCTACGCGCCGTTTTTCAGTTATTTACCGATGGTAACATGCACCAGATGAGTGTTTTTACCTTGCGTCTCGTCTACCATGTTGAAATGTCGAACACTTTGGGCCTACCATGTTATAAAGTCGAACACTTTGGGTCGGCTTCAAAGGCGACCATTCAAGTGAAAAAGGGCAGGAATTTCTGGGTCCACAAAACTGCTCATCATGGTCGGAGCTGTGGCCTGTTGTCATAGCAGTGTTTCAGCGCATCTCTTGTTCTCCTCGGGTTTAAAGAGGTGCATGTACGGTAACCTCTCTTGTTTTTCATACACAAGCACATCTCCTGGGCGCACAGCTCCCTAGGCATCCCTATTTTACTTTTAGGCTGCTGCAGTAACTGCATCTGACGACCTCGTGAAAGGCCTTGTCTATGCAAGAAATTTGGGCGCTAACCCTTTGATGCTCAGCTTTTACAAAACCAAACATGAATGCTCTGCCCAAGTTAGGACCACTCATATCCAATTCAGATATGCTCAATTTTTTAAATAAATTATGTATGAACCATCATATTTCATTGTATGAAATGGTAAAATTAAATTTTCTTTATACATTTCAGTACAAGTTGGATGGATTTATTTACAGCAATACATATAGAGAGAAAATATTAAGATGCATCAGTTTTAATTTGAATCTTTGCTGAAGACCTTCATTAAAATGTGCCGGTAACTGATTGGTTGGAATTAAAGCTTGCACCCATACCGGCCCTCTCTGGATAAGATACAGGACCCCAAGGCAATCGGAAAAACACAGGAAGATCCGTATTTGGGCAGATAAGTCCATTGGCATAATTGGGATTTTTTCGTATGCGGGCGCGAAAGGGTTGAATGTGAACTCCCAGTGAAATAACGCTCAATGTTGACGCACCGCGTCCCGCAGGTTTGGATCAGCTACGCTCACTTTGAGTTGTCGGTGGAGGGCGCGGAGCGGCTGGCCCGGTGCAGGCAGATCTACGAGGAGGCGAACAAGAGCATGCGGGGCTGCGAGGAGAAGGAGGAGCGACTGATGCTGCTGGAGTCCTGGCGCGACTTCGAGGCAGAGTTCGGCTCCGCCGCCACGCGCGACCGCGTCGCCAAGCTGCTGCCCGAGAAGGTCAAGAAGAGGAGGAAGCTGACGGCTGAGGATGGGGTGAGGAATGCTGTTGCAGGGAGTCTGCCAGCAGGGGCGCTGTTACCAAAAGTACTTGTGGGCTTCATCCTTTACTTTGTGCGGAGGAGCAAGTAGAAAAACCTGCGGCACATCTTGTTTTATTTGAATAAGTTGCACTTTTCAAATAATTAATTCATTGTTCAGCCCTTCTTAACCCTCTAAGGAGTTGGATTACACATTTTCTTCATTAGAATCGTCCTCACTGAACGTTCTAATGCTGATCAAACAATTTCTGAAGGTATTTGAAGTTCTAGATCTGTATTTCATGCTGTTTATGAAATAATCCATTGCGCAGCCTTCTTAACTTGCTCAGCCCCTCTTAACCCTTTAAGGAGTAGCATTACACATTTTTAATTAGCCTTCCTCTTTAACATTCTAATGTGGATTGTAGCACTCGCTGAAGGTAAATTGAAAGCAGCGAAGTTCTGGAGCTCTTACGTATGATGTAGCTACATCAAGTAAGAACATGCATTGTAGGGGATTAAAAATGCAACTAACTGCTTCTTCCTGAAGATTGCCGTATCATTCAAAAACTTGTGAGGAAAAAGACTGCTACTCATGACAAAATACTCATTATATTGAAATTTCTTATTTAATCAGAACCATACTGACAATATGTTACGACACTACAGCGTATGGAAAGTATGCAAAGATATTTTCCTTAAATGTCTATGTTTATGATTTAATGGAGTATTTTCTAAATCCAGAATGAAGTGTTTGACTTCCTGATAAGTTGATTTTACTGTTCATTCGTGCCAGTGAATTGGGTGCGGAGTTTCGTTTAACGCCGTTTCAATCCTTCCCGCAGTCGGACGCCGGTTGGGAGGAATACTACGACTACATCTTCCCTGAGGATGCGGCCAACCAGCCCAACCTCAAACTGCTGGCCATGGCCAAGATGTGGAAGAAACAGCAGCTTCGGGACGAGGTGGACGAGGAAGAGGAGGAGGAGGCGGAGAGGGAGCGAGAGAGGGAGAAGGAGAAGGAGAGAGAGAGGGAGGCGGAGGAAAGGGAGATGGAGGAAAGCAGAGCCAGGGAAAAGCAGCTGGAGCAGGGCAACGACGAGGAGGAAGATGAGGACAAGGAAGGGCAGGGTGGCCCGGAGCAGCGAGGCAAGAGTGCCGAAGGCCGACGGGAGCGAGACGCTGAAGAGGCGGAGCACGACGACCGAGACGACGATGACGATGACGATAGCAGCAGCAGCAGCAGCAGCAGCAGAGGAAGAAGACGAAGCGGTAGCAGTAGCGGTAGTAGCAGTGGCAGCAGTAGCGGTAGCGACAGCGATAGTGACAGTGACGAAGACGACAAAGCCAAGAAGGTGGAAGGCAAGAAAAAGAGTGCGGACAAAAAAGATAAGGACTAATTTCTAATGGTGGAAAATACCATCTCTTCTTTAAAAAAGTGACTGTTATGCCATCCGTTCTTCATTCGAGTTTCCTTTTTCTGTTTTTTTTTTTTTTATACAAAAAAGTAATGATAATAAATTCCTTTTGCGAAAATTTGCTGGGATTCTGTTTATCACTGCCTTAATTTTTCCCCAATGCTTGTAAATATATCTGTGGATCTCAAGTAGGCATGGGCCGGTATGAGATTCTGACGGTATGATAACCTTTAGCAAAAATATCACGGTTTCACGGTATTGCGGTATTGCAATTACAGCTCTAAAATGTATGACTTTGAAATGTCTAGGTAAAAAACAAGTTTTTTCCATTGAACACAATCTTATTTTTGAACAACGTATGGAATATTTGGTATATTAGTAAACGCGTACCATGTTAAAATAAATAATGAAATGATAATAAAATAATTAAATTATTCTAAATAAAATTTAAATTTAGTATCTTAAGGGAGCCTAAACCTGCAGCTCAACAGTAATCATGACATAAATAATTGAATTATTTCTGTTAAAAAAAAAAAACCACTTCAAAATAAAATTAAAATATATGCAGTCTCTGTCTTGAAGCTATAGTGCATAACTTCTGCATGTCCGAAGATGTCCGTTTCACCCAAGCCACTAGTAGAGGAGATGACACAATGCTGATTAAGCCGATTGGCCCCTCTAACATCTCGTGTTATTTTTCGGTATTTGTTGTTTTGTATTGCTTGTCGACCGGCGACATTCCCGCGCTGGCACACAGGAAATGAGGCGTTTTACCTCAAAACAAGAAGGGAGGGGGAGGAAGAGCGGAGAGTCTCCTAGCAGGAGTCAGAGCGCGGCAAGAAAGTGCCGGCTGTATTGTAATAACGCAGAATTCCTCTAGGGGGTGACAGAAGTTACGCACCATCGCTTTAAGTGAGCAAAAACCTTGAAACCGGTAACCGGCCCATGCCTAATCTCAAGTAACCATGGACTTGCCTGTGTTTATTGTCCATTAGAAGTCTGAACTAGATTCAGAGGTTGAAAAGGTGGGGTATTGCAGTAAAATGAACAGTGAGAATGTGAAATGAATGTCTGCCTGCGTTCATGTGATTGTGTGTTTCATGTGAGCTCTTGCTTAACCTCAGTATTTTTCATTCGTTCATTTACAGTGAGGTGAAAAGGTCCAATATTTGCAAGGGTTATTGATTCTAACCTAACAGGTTTCAAGCATCCCTTCAAATGTCCAGTTTTTTATATGCCAGCCACGGGTTAAGTTTCTCAGAACTAAGCAAACATGCCCCAGTCATTAGGCTCAGTTTTTAGTAGGATCAGTCATTATAATTTCAGTTGTTGGGACCTTTGCTGCACTTTTGGATGTTTTGTTCTGAAGCATTATGCCTTTGGCTGGCAAACATAGTTTTCTTCCTCGGTATGACTCTTACTTTTTTTAAAGCACATACATTTGCCCAGAAAACGTTGTCATTTACCTAAGTTTGTTAATGCACTATGTTGACTTTAAAAAAGTACAAAACATGCCCATAATGCTGTCTGTAAAACACTAGAACTGAAGAGTTCCAGAAAAATGGGAGAATGCATCTGTGTCTAATCAGGCCATTTCATCGGAAAGTTGCTTGTTCGTTAAAATGGGATTCCTGACAATGTGAAAGACTCTATTGCATATTAAATGAGACACTTATGAGCTCCTGTTAACTTGTATTATCGATCAGAAGCATTTTGCAAATGCTATCCTATGGGCTTTTGCCATGGATTGCTCTTGCCAGTATGCGCACAGGTGAGGCCTCATCCCTGTTAAGTAACCCCAACCCTAACCCATTTATTATAATATAAATTGGAGAAGCAATTCGCGTGCATAGTACTTTATTCGAAAGTCATATTCGTTGGCTGCTACTTTATTTTTTATAGCCAATTTATTGGGTTTTTTTTTTTGTATTATAATGGCCATTTTCATGAGGTTATTTGTAAGTGAAGTGTTTTGAGTGCGCAAACAACTGGAATGTGCGTATTCTTAATGAAAATGGGAGGAGTTTGGGCTACCTGGATTTGGATGGCTAATCCAACAGGTGTTCTTTAGGGGAGGTAAAGATATGAGGAGAAAAAATCTAGGAAGTATTGCTTGACGTAAAACGGAAAACCCCAATGGAAAACACAGGCATGCCCTCTTTTGATGAAAAGTTGTATCAAATTTATTCATCGAGTTAATGGGCAACAAAAATGGACCAGCGCGTATCGACTGTAGGTCTTTATCAGGGTCTGACGAACACACGATTAGAGTTACGAACCGCCGCCCCCCCACGAGGCCGAGTACATGAGCCGTGGAAGGTGCAAAAACAGTTGAGCGAGCCCTATATAAGCCAGATAAATTTTTAAAATATTAAAAACTCAATTACCATCCATCTTTAAAAGTCTATGATCAATAAACATTTATTTTACATCAAGCAAGACTTTCTGGATTTGTTTTTATATATATATATATAGGTATTCTGTTTAATATGCTTCTGCATCTATAGATATAAATAAAAACTAAAACTATATGTCTGCATCTGTCTCATAGACATTATAAAAAGATGGACGCAGCACTCGGGTCTGAAAACAGGCCAATGCGGAAATCTCCAAAATTTGCATTCTATTTAATGGCCAGCAGAGGGCGACGTCGGTGGCTGCAGACATGGAGGTAATTTAATAGAACTGGAAAGAGCGAGGAAGTCCCACCCCTATTACTTTCAATGGGAGATGCTAGGGTAGCTACTTCAGCCCAGGAAGTATGGAATTGACCGATGCCATCTATAAAAATGGCGTTCCATGGGTGCTTATTTCCGGCACCATTTCATAAGATTGCCAATCTGATTACACAGCACAAATGGCCAAGAAAATATGTCGTCTGTGCGGATTGGCGAACGTGTTCGAAGGGAAATGACGAGCAACGCTGTTGATCTGGGACGCGCACGCACTATACACTCATTGGCTGAACTGCTGCAGTCAGAGCAACAGCTGGACAACCAAACTCGTGCACGAGCTGTCATCAAGCTCTAAGAAGCAGTTCTTATTTTACAGGCCCTCTTGAAAACATCGAACAGTTGCGTCAGACAAAGAGCAAAATAGTGAAGGATTACCGAATACATTTTCTTTTGTTTTCGCTTTATTTGGCAAGAAAAAAATGTGCACTTTTCAATTGGTGTCTATGGAGCTCGCGCGTCTTTGGCCACAAAATTGCAGCCTTAGGAAACGCGGAAGCAGGAAGCTAACATGCTAACTGGCTGAAGCAAAGGTACTTCCTCATTCTCTCTGGTTCTATTCTATATCTCTATGGTTGCAGAAAGAAGTCCAATCCTATAGAAGTCTATGAGAAAATGACCCCACTTTCCCACCTGATTTATTATTTAAATAATGATTTTCCACATTATTGTATCAATCGTAAGTTTCAAGTCTCCTCCGATATATCATGATGTTCATTTTTGTAAATGATGGTCCCAAATAGACTAGAATAAAGGATAAAGCCAGTATATGCTTTAGGGGCGTGGCTTTCCTCTGGTCCTTGTCTGATACGGTAAGATCCACCCGTAAATCCAGCCCTCGCTTCTCCCCGGATATTCAGTTCACGCTCTCGTCCAGTAGGAATCACATCCGGTTTCAAAATGACAAAATGGCGCAATTCAAATTGCCAAAATCGAGAGAAGAGTCTAGCTGCAGCTGCAGCCGCAGCCGAGTGCAAACCACGCCCCTTACAGAACACGCCCCCTATAAGAAACGCCCTAACCCCAACCCTTTTGTTGGGGGCGTGCTTTGTACTGTTCCCGAGCGGTTTGTTGGGGGCGCGGTTTGTAATTTACCCGCGGCTGCAGTTAGATATTATTGAAAATCGAAGCTTCCTCAATGGTATGCTGAAACCAATGGGTGACGTCACGCTTGCTTCGTCCCATCTTTTTATACTGTCTATCATCTGTCTGGTCCTCGCAGGGAATCAGATGTAAAATATTGTTTGCCATCTGGTGGCAAGAGTCTATAAGTAAGCACTGACTCCTCAAATGGACTTCAGGTCCATTTCACTTCAAAGTGTCCCCTGAAATGGTCATTTTCATTTTTTTACTCTGAAATATTATGTGAATATAATTTATGAGAATGGTGCAGCAGCGTTTGCTAATGGAATATATTTTTCCACTGGTTTGTGGAAGTTTCATTGCATTGTCATTCGAGACATGATCGCAACATACCTAAAGGATTATTACGTCTCTGTTGCTCTCTGATTTCAGCGGAACCACACAATACATGACTTAAAAAAAAAAAAAAAAAAAAAACGCACTGTTATTTATGATGCTATGACGCTTGAGGGGGGTCTGATGTCCTTATGACTGAACTTAATTTGATATGCCTGGAAGTTCGAAGGAAGTCCCGTGGTCTATTGGGACTTTGGAGGTGGAGTTAATCAGAACAGGTGTGAAGACCTTTGCCAGAATTTCCCTTGGTCCTCAGGTTATTTTTTTGTTGCCCTTTGCACCGTGCAGGTATGGAGTGGCTTCAGGTTTTTGGCATTTGTGGGATTCTTGCCTGTAGTGGAGCGCAAACGTCAAGGTATTGTAACGTCCTTTAAGCCGTACTTTATGTCAAATGCCCTGGGGTTGCATGGATTGTTGGTATGTCATGTTTCTTCAAAAAAGGGCTCATTCTGTGTACTATGTGTAGTGACAGATATCACTACCTATCGATATTGTATATGAAGTATAAGCTATGTTGCCAATTTTCGGTCTAACTTTATCTATATTGGCGTATCTGACATATAATTGACTGTAAATTTGCATAAGGAACTACGGCGACTTCCGATGCAGTATTTCGTCATTGACCGAATTTGCTATAATGCATCTTTGGTAAATGCGGCTGATGCAGTATCTGAGGCAGCTGTTAGGTTAATATTTAACTTCCTTTCATATGTATTTTTCTGTTTTCCGCTGTGTCTCCATCTCTCTAATATCACTCTTAGTCCCTGGCAAAGCCCGTCCTTCCTGATCTCCGCTCCGACCGTTTTGCGGCCCAAAATCCCTTTCTCTGCGTCAGTCACTGTCCTGGCGCGATCACCTGTCAGGGTCATCACAGAGATTGTCAACGGTAACACCAGTCTGGTCAGGGCTGAAACAGAGTTTCTAGGAGGTAAGCTCGCGATAAGTCCTGTGCGGTGCGCTGTTTCTGCCTCCCTTTCTTTTTTGAAAGACTGCGCCGATGGTATTAGCAGTTAGCTACGGTGAAGTTTCGATTAATAGAATCACATCGTCTTGATACTACTGAAGGTATAAGACCGAAGTAAAATTGGTTTGGTATTCGATATTCGCGGGACATTCACAGCATAACCTGCCCAAAATCCCTAAAAACATACAGCAGCTGGGTGAAACCTTCCAAAATCGATATATTCATTTATTGTGAAACATTGATCTGACCTCATTTATTCGCAGTTCTTAGGTACAACTTTGTGAAATACGCATTTAGCTGCTGTAGCCTACCGCGGCGCTTTCTAATGACATTCGGCGCTGCTGGAGCATCGTGAGCATAGTGATAAACCAATGCTTCAACAGAAACTAGTGAAGTTGGACTTGTAAAACCTGGGTCATATCGACACTGGGAGTGTAAGGATGAATAGAAAACGATCGCCAAGTTTATGAAACTTTTTTTTTTTTTGTGAAAACAAAAGAGGAGCGATTTATCCGATTTTTCCCTGTATGACCACTTAAAACCAGGTCTAGACAAAAAAAAAAAAAAAAAAAAAAAAAAACTACTGAAGGAAGACTGATGAAACCTAGATTATGTTAACACTGGAAGCGAGATGACTGCTTATAAACAGAAATTAGGTTTGTGCAGCTTCTTTCTTTAGGATATTTGTGAAAACTGAAAAAATAAACATCAATTTCACTAAATGTTCCCCGCGTGACCCCATAAAACCAGGTCTAAATCAAAAAGACCTGCAGGTAGACATGAGAAACCTGGATTATCTTAACACTTGGAGCCAGGTCATGTTTTATGAACAGAATTAATTTTAGTGAAATGTTTTGTTTATTCGTGAAAACAAACAAACAAACAAAAAAAGCAATTTCACTGATTTTCTGTGCATGACCACATAAAACCAGGTCTGGATCAAAAACTGAAGGTAGACTTAAAAAAAAAAAAAAAAACCTAGATTATATAATACTGGGAACCAGATGACAGTTTATGAACAGAATTTAGGTGTGCAAAACTTTTTTCTTTATTTATGAAAACTGTAAAAATAAAAAAAATATTGCATTGTCCACATAAAACCAGGTCTAGATCAAAAACAACGGCAGATAAATCCTTGAAACCAGGATTTTATTAACACAGAGAGTCAGATGATAGCTTAGGAACAGCAATTTGGTTTGTGAAACTTTATTTATTTGTGAAAACAGAAAAAAACAGCAATTGCACTGATTTTTTTTTTTTTTCCTGTACGACCACATAAAATCAGGTCTAGATCAAGACATTCTGCAGATAGACTTGTAAAACCTTGATTATATTGTCAAAAGGAGCCAGATTATGGTTAATGAACAGTAATTGGATTTGTGAAACTTTTAGATCATTTGCGGAAACAGAAAAAAGGGCAAAGGCGCTGATTTTTCCCTGTATGACCTCAAAAAAACCAGATCTAGACCAAAAAGCACTTTAGGCAGACTTGTGGAACGTGGATTATTTTAACACTGGGAGCAGGAGAATAGTTAATGAACAACAGTTAGGTTTGTGGAACTTTTTGTTTATTTATGAAAACAGAAAAAAAACAGCAATTTCATGGATTTTTTTTCCCTGTATGGCCACATAAAACCAGGTCTTGAACAAAATGTACTGCAGATAGACTTGTGAAACCTTGATTATATTGACACTGGGAACCAGGTGATAGTTAATGAACAGCAATTAGGTTTATGAAACTTTTTTTTATTTGTGAAAACAGAAAAAAGAGCAATTTCACTGATTTGTCCCCGTGTGACCACATAAAACCGAGACTAGATCAAAAAGTACAGCAGATAGACTTGTGAAACCTGACTAGATTAATAAAAGGAGCAAGACGATAGTGAATGAACAGCAATTAGGTTTGCAAAAACATTTGTTTATTTGTGAAAACAGAAAAAAATAACTACACTTTCAATGATTTTTTTTCTGTATGACCACATACAACCAGGTCTAGATGAAAAAGTACAGCAGGCAGGCTTGTGAAACCTGACTACAATCTTGAGGAAAAGAAAGTACACCCTCTTTCAGTTCTATGGTTTTATGTACCAGGACATAAAAAAAAAAAAAAATCAGCTGGTCCTAATCAGGTCCGAAAAATGTTGTAAATCCAGCCACAGGTGTAAAACAACACGCAACAGATTCCACTGTGCCATTATTTATTTTGCAAAAATTCTACCAAAATGCAGAAGCCATGTGTGAAAAACTATGTAAACCTTTACTGATTCTAGAGGAATTAAAAAGGTGTTGCACCAGGTGTTGCTGATGAAATATACTTGATTAATTGATCATCAGCAAAAGTGACCACCTCCATAAAAGCAAAGGTTCTGGCACTTTGCTGGTCTGGAGCATTCACACAATGCCATGAGGGAAAGACATCAGCAATCATCTTATAGAAGCAATTGTTGCTGCCCATCAATCTGGGAAGGGTTATGAGGCTATTTCCAAACAATTTGAAGTCCATCATTCTACAATAAGGAAGATTATTTACAAGTGGAAAACATTCACGACAGTTGCCAATCTTCCCAGGAGTGGATGTCCCAGTAAACTCACCCCAAGGTCAGACCGTGCCACACACAGAGAAATTGCACAAAACCCAAGAACCACATCTTGGAATCTACAGGCCTTAGTTAGCTGTTAAAAGTTAAAATTCACGACAGTACAATTGGAAAAAGACTTCCAAGAAGTCTTTAAACAAGAAAAAGTAGTTTTACAAGTAGAACAAGTAGTCAAACAACATAAACAAGAAGTATGGCTTGTTTTGAAGGGTTGCCAGGGAAAACCTTGTCTCGCTGAAAAGAACATGGCAGCACGGCTCAGGTTTGCAGAGTTGCATCTGAATAAACCACAAACCTTCTGGAACAATGTCCACTGAGCTGACAAGACCAATGTGGAGTTGTTTGGCGATAATGCACAGCCTGTTTGGCGCAAACTAAACACAGCGTATCAACACAAACAGCTCATACAGCGCCCTCCATAATTATTGGCACCCCTGGTTAAAATGTGTTAAAAGTCTTAAAATAAATTCAATTTTTATTGCAGAAGCATACTCTCACACTGAAAATTGTAGAAAAATGTAACCTTCAACTCAAGTGAATTTAAGGGGAAAAAAAAATCCCTGACTAAGAAATAATTATTTTTCATAAAATCATCTGTTGCACAATTATTGGCACCCCTAACAATTCCTAGGAAATAAATGTAATTGAAGTATTTCTGTCATTTCTACAGTAGTTTACAAAGTTGATCAGAGTATCTAGGAACATTTAATTAGTAATTCATCACTTCCTGTTTCCCTGGGGTATAAATATGACGTGACACAGAGGCCATTTCTCTTATCCACTCTTCAACATGGGAAAGACAAAGGAACACACCATTCAAGTAAGGCAGATGTGTGTCGACCTTCACATGTCAGGCAATGGCTACAAGAAAATAGCCACTCGCCTGCACCTGCCCATATCTACTGTCAGAGGAATCATTAAGTAGTTTAAAACAACTGGAACAGTGGTAAACAAGCCTGGACGAGGACGCAAGGTTATTTTGCCACCACGCACAGTGAGGAGTATGGTAAGAGAAATAAAAAGTTCTCCAAAGCTCACTGCTAAAGAATTGCAACAAATGGTAGCATCTTGGGGTCACAAAGTCTCCAAAACAACCATCAGGCGCTATCTACATGCCAATAAGCTGTTTGGGAGGCATGCACGGAAAAAACCTTTTCTCACTCACAATCATAAATGCAAACGTTTGGAGTTCGCTAAGCGGTACTGGGACTTCAACTGGGACTGTGTGCTTTGGTCAGATGAGACCAAGATAGAGCTTTTTGGCAACAAACACTCTAAGTGGGTCTGGCGGAACACAAAAGATGAGTATGCAGAAAAGCACCTCATGCCCACTGTGAAGTATGGGGGAGGATCAGTGATGCTGTGGGCCTATTTCTCTTCCAGAGGCCCTGGGAACCTTGTTAGGGTGCATGGCATCATGAACGCTTTGAAATACCAGGACATTTTAAATCAAAATCTGGTGGCCTCTGCCCGCAAGCTGAAGATGGGTCGTCACTGGGTCTTTCAGCAAGATAATGACCCTAAACATGTGGCCAAATCTACACAGAAATGGTTCACCAGACACAGAATCAAGCTCCTCCCATGGCCATCTCAGTCCCCAGACCTCAACCCCATTGAAAACCTGTGGAGTGAGCTGAAGAGGAGAGTGCAGAGGAGAGGACCCAGGTCGCTGGATGATTTAGAGAGATAGTGCAAAGAGGAATGGTCGAAGATCCCTCTTTCTGTATTCTCCCATCTTGTGAAAGATTATAGGAGAAGATTAGGTGCTGTTTTGTTGGCAAAAGGGGGTTGTACAAAGTATTAACATCAGGCGTGCTAATAATTGTGGCACACATGATTTGATGTAAAAGAATTATTTCTTAATGTGGGATTTTTTTTTTCCCACTGAATAAATGCACTTGAATTAAAGGTTGGATTTTCCTCTTTTTTTTCATTGTGGTCCTATATTATTTAGAAAAAAAACTGAATTTATTAGAAGGTAAAGAACACATCTTAACCAGGGGTGCCAATAATTATGGAGGGCAGTGTACCAACTGTCAAGCATGATGGTGAAGGGGTGATGATTTGGGCTTGTTTTGCAGCCACAGGACCTGGGCACCTTGCAGTCATTGAGCCGACCATGAACTCCTCTGTGTACCAAAGTATTCTAGAGTCAAATGTGAAACCATCTGTATGACAGCAAAAGCTTGTCTGCAGTTGAGTCATGCAACAGGGCAATGATCCCAAGCACACCAGCAAATCTGCGACAGAATGGCGGGAAAAGAAAAAAATCAAGGCATTGCAATGGCCAAGTCAATGTCCAGACCTCAACCTGATTGAAATGCTGTGGGAGGACCTTAAGAGAGCTGTGCATAAACAAATGCCCTCAAACATCAATGAACTAAAGTAATCTTGTTAAAAAAGAGATGGGCCAAATTCCTCCAACACAATGTGAGGGACTGATAAAATCATCTAGAAAATGATTGGTTCAAGTTATTGCTGCTGAAGGTGATTCTCCAAGCTATTGAATCATGGGCTATTTTTTTTTTCAATGCTCTGATACATAAAACTATAGAACTGAAAGAGGGCGTACTTTCTTTGTCTCATTTCACCTCGCAGCTGGACGTTTTTTTCTGGTTTTGCGAGCAGGTTATTCCGTGAATGTCCGGCAAAGATCAAATGTCAAACCAATTTTTCTTCCATAGTGAACTGTATTTTCAGAGTATTGCTTATAGTTGTAAATCAATGAGACTTTATTTATCTAAAAACAATAATAAGATGGTCAGACCCCAGTCTGAATATCTCTCATATGCTGTGTAACTGTTCTAGGTTCAACGGGCCTTCAAGTTCTGCCTCCTGTAAGTATGACTCTTGCTTTATGAGCAAAGGCATTTAAATTATGACTGTCCATCCTGGTAATGACAGTTAATCTTCCTCAGTGCTCTGAAGCAACTCAATTTGAAATGATCAATCTCCATGGTTAAATATAACAGCAGTGCCATTATATATGCATACCATGAATAATAATATATGGTCATTAATAGTCACTGCCTTTTAAATCGACATACAGCTAATCATGCCTCATACCTCCAGCAATGAACAAGATATTGGAAACAACCCTTTTTTTCTTTTTTTCTTTTTTTTTTTCCCTGATCGGCACAAAATAGTTTGATGTGCTGAATTGTAAATACCAAATCTGAATAAGAACTTTAAAATGTATTTTATAAGTTTGAAATAAACTTGTAATGGAATCTCACTACGAGGTGGAGAAGTGATTTTCTGTAATTGAGGTCTGGTATAATCTTAAATCTAACTAAATCTTTCCATTCTGATGATATAAATGCATGTTGTCCCTGCACGCTAGTCATTTATAGTAATAAAATGACGTGACATGATTGTGATGCATTGCGAGAAAATTGATAACAGAATAAGTTGGCATGGCTAAGAGCAGTTGGGAGAGAATGTTTATGAGAACTAGGGCAATGAGGACTGGTATTTCTCTTGCGACATTTAGATAAGCTGAAACTCTAACTCTTCTTGCTGCATATGCTATGATAGAGAGAGGTAATTGCCTGCAAATCTGCATGCACAAGGCTGGATCATAAACACTTTTATACATGGCCGCAAGCCTGGATCATGTGGTGTATTCCAGGCAAACGCCACAAAAGTGTCGTCCACTCGACCCTCTTAGATCTTGCTGCTGGGTAAACTGAAAGAGGCACAAAGAGGCAGGTCTTGTGAGGGCCCTAGAGTCAGTTACCCCAACCTGAACATGGCCTCCTGATAGCCCTGAATTTAGAGTGAATGTGAACAAGAGGCAGTTAACTACAGCAGTGCTTTACCTCTCACCTTTTTTTTCTAAATAATTCCACAGATTCCGAATAGTTCGGTACATTATTCTTCTCCTTACGAGCTGGTGGTTAAGGGTTATGTTGATGGCAGCTTGGTGTTCACCAACTCAAGCACCCTGCGCTTCGACCCCAAGAGCCACTCCACCTTCATTCAGACCGACAAGTCCTTGTACGGCCCTGGCCAGACGGTGAAAATTCGTGCTGTGTCTATATTTCCAGACGGCAAACCATGCAAAAGCAAAGTCAATATTGCCTTAAAGGTAGGTGTGTGAGTTGGCTGAGAATGCGACTAGCAAGTGAATTGGGGACATGGAGCATGGATTGCGTCCTCATGAAGCTTGACTGATCTGCTGCCCTTGTTTACATTGTGAATCAGGACCCCAGGAAAAACATGATCCTTCAGTGGCTGGATCTGGACAGCTTTGTGGGCGTAGTTTCCAAAGAGTTTCAGCTGTCCGATCACCCACCTCTCGGGGTGTGGACTATTGAAGCTTCAGTCGATGTAAGTGAACGACTCATTTCCAAAATGTTGCCAACTTAATGTAGCATGTACTTCAAACGGTTGATACACCTCAGGCTTTGTTGTTCTTCTTCAGTGAACTAGTTGATTAGTTTCATTTTAAACTTAAGTAAGCATATCGTTCAGTGATGCCAACCCTCCCGGATGATTCGGGAGTCCCCCGAAAATTTAGAGCAAGTCCCACCCTCCTCCCTCCTCCCGAATTACTCCAAGAGTCTCCCGAAAATCACAGGAAATGTCTAAAGAAAAAAATTCCGACAATCGCTTTGATAATGCCTACGATGCCACGTGAACACTGATCAATCTTAACATTTGTTGATGTCGCATAGAATCCCGTCGAAACCACTGCGAATGTAAAGCGGGTGAACAATGTAAGCTCACATTAGTGCTAACTTCTGATTCGTGAACTTCTGATTCGCTTACATGAGGTGGGAAGCTTGCGCTACTCCAATGAAATTTCGCGTTACTTTTATGCGTGGCAGCATGGAAGAAAGACCCGGAATTTAGTGTCTGGCTGCAGCAGGTGGATGGAGACGATACGAAAGCCTACAGTGGCCTTTGTAGGTCTGAGTTCAGCGTAGCCGATGGCGGGGTGTACACTGTGAGACTACATGCAAAGGGAGCTGCCCATACCAGCAAAGCTGCCGAAAGATTGAGCATGAATTCAATTTCTGCAATGTTTGCACAGAGTAGTCAGCAGGACCCGATCAGGGTGAGAACAGAAGTTACATCTTTAACAGTGCATATGGCATGCTTACTAATTAATAATAAAAATAAAAGTAGGTATGGCTGACCCTGATTGTGTTCATAACCTAAAAATTTCCCAAGATATTGTCAATTTTCCTATTATTATGCAATTTTGTAATTTTTATGTACAGTTGGAAAAAAAATGGTAACGACTGTGTTACATGTATGAGTATGATCAACTTTCCCAGAACTTGAAAGAAAAAATAAATATTTTACAAATGTGAAATGTGATATAAAAATATTAAATATTGCAACTAAAAGTTTGGGGTTATAATATATGTTACAGCCTGATTGTCAGGAAAAAAAATGGGTTGTAAATATATTATTATATTTAAATAGCTGCAATGCCAGTTGAGTTAAGCCCTCCACCCAAAAAAGAAAAAAGAAAGTAACATGACCCCTGGCTTGCTATCTGATTATATTTCTGATATAAATTACACACAAATAATTTTTGATGAATAATGAACTCTGTAAATTAAAAACGTGGACTAGTCACAACACTTTGATACAGCGTCAAGGATGTTACATCGTCAGTATTTTTCTTGCATCAGAATGAAGGACTTTTTTGTACAGCTTGTCTGCTCAAAAGCTGAAATGTGGAAGATTGATTTAAAAAAATGGCAAAAGCCTGTTATAATCACACTTGGCATGACATTTTATTTTCAATCCAATTCCCCTTCAAATAGCACGAAAATGCATATTTTAATGTCTATTTTTTAAAATTTTTCCAGGGGAGGGGGGGGCATTCCCCCAGACCTCTCTAGCAGAGCTTCGCGGCTAACGCCGCTCGCAATTCCTAAACCTCCAGAAATTCAAGCTCCACCAGGTTGGCAACACTGATCGTTATGCGCATTTGTTTTGTCTGATTTGGAAGCCACAATTGCTCCGCGTGGCTTATGAAGTCTAGTTAAATTCCCTTGTCCAAATGTCTGACAGTTTTCCATGTCACGTAGAGGACCACTGCAGGAGAGCTGGAACCAGCTCTCAGAGTTGGATCTCTCTTTGATGAAAAGGTTCTTTTGTGTTGTTGATGCCCTGGTTACCTGTTTGGAGTTACTAAAGTGCTGAAAGACTTAAATTACTCTATGCAAAGCCAATTTGTCATTTCATTTAGCTGTAGTCAAGGTTAGAAATGTTCAGGGCTTGACTCCGGTCCCAACCCTTCAGGAGTGGGCAGTTTGAAATGTTTTTTCGTCGTTGGCATTCTAGAACTCTGGGTTTAAATTACCTGAATTGGTTGTCGCATCTGCTCTAGAATGTTCTGTTAAGAACATTGCAATCACATGTTTGTGACCTTACACTGTAAAGCGTGCCAGTGCAATGTCTTCTGGTCTGTTCTCATGCAGGAATTGGTGACTGAGAAACAGTTCACAGTGGATTACTATGGTAAGATTGCTTTCAGTGTGGAAACTGGATCCTGCTTACCTGGTCTGCGTTTGCATCTTTTGTCACATTGTCCACAACAAAGACCGACAGGAAAAAATATGGGTGTAACTGATGGCCCATGTAGATACAAAAAATGCACACCTTTTTTTTTTTAAAAAAAGCTCATTGTGCTCTTACGTTCAAGGGAAAGTGATACAAGGTAATTTTTAGCTTACCGGCCCTATGGGCCAATAAGCTATTGTCGTGGTGTGGCGTCCGGAACATTTTTTTATCTTTTTTTTGGCTTGATGAATTTTTGTGTAAATTTGCCATAACATACTACTAGGCCATATCTCCAGGTATTTTTTTTCGGATTTTTGATTGAATCATTTTTGTCCGTTTTATGGGCCCTTGAAATTTTGGCCCCAATGTTAAAGATACGGCTGAGAAATTTAAAAAAATTATTTCTCAAAAACCGCGTGATAAATTTTTTTCTAAATCAGGCAGTCAACTTCCCTTGGTACCGTCAATGTACAGTGCAAGCGCCATTATGATTGAATCGACGGAAGTGGGTCTTGTGGGGGCGCTGTACTTTATGAACAAGCAAGATGGCCTGTGGAGGCCAAATGTGACGATATGGTACAGGAACCAATACGTGATCCAAAAAACGTAGTTTATTTCAGTCCAAGTTCAAAGCCAGGAAGACAGAGTTTGCAACAGTACAGATACGTGAGCCAAAAATCAGAATACAAAAACGAAAGCAGGGGTCGATGTCCAGTAAATCACAGAACACAGCACAGAATCACTATCTAGGAATCGGTAGTCAGAGTTCGAAAGCAAATGGTCGTACACAGGGCAGCAGGCGGGTAGAATGGTCGCACAGAAAATGGGTCGAAAACAAAAACAGGCAAACAAATCCAAAAGGGCTCAGGCAACCTCGAAGTCAGGCAAAGGGATGTAGAAGTAGAATCAACCTAACAGGCGTACAAGGAACTCGGCTCTGAAAGAAAGGATCAACGTTCTGACAAGAATGCACTGCTGTGAAAGACCTTAAGTAGACAAGAGGGAAGTCACATGCTATAAAGGAACAGGTGAATGGGATGAGAGCTAATTACACAGGGGAGAATACATGGGGAAGTGCTTAATACAATGATTGGCAAAAGCCAAGACACGGACAGGAATCACTTTGACAACCTATGACAGATAAACGCTTCCGGTCAGGGAGTTCTAAGTGCACAGAACAAGGAGTGCAGGACAGCAATTAAGCACGTGCGGAAGATTCCGCGGAATCACAGGGAGATATAGAGACAGTAAAGCAAGACTAGAACAGGGCGAGTGCTTAGATGGTGTTAGTAGTAATTAGTAGCAGTGCAGCTTTACAATTACCCAAGTGCTTGTTAGTCAGTTAGTAGTATCTACAATATTAGTTTGGTTAGTAACTGCAAAATATAAATGTTAGTATATTAGTAATCAGAAAAGCAGAGCGAAGGAAGTAAACGAGAATTGAAGTAACAAAGCGAAATACCAGAAACCATTGAAATCACCTGAAGTCTGTGGGCACGCAAACTGGGGAGACAGGCTGTAACAAACTGCTCACAAGACTGGGGAGACAAGTGCAATGAATACGGTAATGGCAAAACTAAAACCCAGGGATTACAATAACCGAAAAATCAATAAATAAAAGACAAGACCAGGCATGAATCAAAACACAAAAACAAGACCAAAATCACAACACCAAATGGTTGCAGATGGAGAGTAAGTTTGTATTATCGACATATAGGAAGTCATATATGACCTATACATTGGCTATGTTAAAGTTGACCTCAGATGACTTTGAAAGGTCAAACTTGAGGTCAAGGAAAATATTATCAATGTTAAAAGATAGGACTTGAAATTTTTTAGTTTAGAATTTTTTAGATAGGACTTTTAATTTTTTAGGTTTTAGTTTTGGTACCGTCAATGTACAGTGCGAGCGCCATTTTGATTGAATCGGCGGAAGTGGGTCTAGTGGGGGCGCTGTACTTTATGAATAAGCAAGATGGCCTGTGGAGGCCAAATGGTTGCAGATAGAGATTAAGTTTGCATTATCGACATATAGGAAGTGATATATGACCTATACATTTGCTATGTTAAAGTTGACCTCAGATGACCTTGAAAGGTCAAACTTGAGGTCAAAGCGAAATGTTACTATTTTCAAAGGCTTCTAGGCTTGAAAATATTGAAGATTGGGAACATACGTGTATCAAACACTTATAGGGGCATATATGAAATTTCTTTTGGTGGCCTTGAACTTGACCTTGGGTGACCTTTGAAGGTCAAACTTCACATAGCAAAATTATAATGACTTCTATCACCACAACTATTATGGATAGAGCTTTGTATTGTGGGCGCATAGGAAGTCATGTATGAAGTTTCATTTGGTGACCTTGAACTTGACCTTCAGTGACCTTCAACGGCCAAACTTTACAGTGAAATTTCAATGACTTATATCTGCAAAATCGTTACAGATAGAGTAGAGGGTTGTATTGGAGACATATAGGAAGTCAAATATGAACTTCCATTTGGTGACCTTTATATTGACCTTTGAAGGTCAGACTTGACTGAGTGAAAATTCTATGACTTCGATCACTAAAAAGGTCACCAATAGAGCCTAAGTTTGTATCACAGACTTCAAGGAAGTCACACATGAACTTTCATTTGGTGACATTCAACTTGACTTGGTGACCTTTGAAGGTCAAACTTGACATAATACAATTACAATGACTTGTATTGCCAAAACGGTCACAGATGGAGCCTAGGTTTGTATTAGAGATGTATAGGAAGTCATAAATGAGCTTTCATTTGGTGACCTTCATATTAACCTTCGAAGGTCAAATGTGACCTAGGGAAGATTCAGTGACGTGTATCACTAAAATGGTCACAGATGGAGCCTAGGTTTGTGTTACTGACATCTAGGAAGTCACATATGAACTTTCATTTGGTGACATTCAACTTGACTGTCAGTGACCTTAGAGGTTCAAACTCGACAGTGAAGTTACAATGACTTCTATCACCAAAATGGTCACAGATTAAGCCAAGGTTTGTGTAGAGACATTTAGAAAGTCGTATATGAAGTCCATTTACTGACCTATACTTTACCTTCTGTGACCTTTAAAGTTCACAACTGACATTGAATTTTTAATGACTTGTATTGCCAAAACTGATTCAGAGCTTAAGATTATATTTAGGTCATAAATTATGTGAACATTTATTTGGTGACCTTGGCATTGACTTTCAATGATTCGAATGTCAAACTTCACATGAAATTTTCATAACTTGTATCATCACTTTACTTGCCGGTATGCTACAAGACCCTTGGTCCTATTTTTCATTTTGGCACACTGAGTTCTATTCTCTTTTAATCAGATAATACTGTGGAAATGTTTTATCTTTTCAATTATAATGTATCAGCATGATTGGGAGAATAAACAGTTTCCCAACTACAAACCCCAATTCCAATGAAGTTTGGACGTTGTGTAAAACTTGAATAAAAATAGAATACAATGATTTGTAAATCCTTTTTGGCCTATATTCAATTGAGTACACTACAAAGACAAGATATTTAATGTTCAAACTGATAAACTTTATTGTCTTTTTGGAAATATTCTCTCATTTTGAATTTGATGCCTGCAACAAGTTCCAAAAAAGCTGGGACAGGGGCATGTTTACCACTGTGTTACATCACCTTTGCTTTTAACAACACTCAACAAGCATTTGGGAACTGAGGACACTATTTGTAGAAGCTTCATAGGTGGAATTCTTTCCCATTCTTGCTTGATGTACGACTTCAGTTGCTTAACAGTCCGGGGTCTCCGTTGTATTTTGCTCTTCATAATGCACCACACATTTTCAATGGGAGACAGGTCTGGACTGCAGGCAGGCCAGTCTATTACCCACACTCTTTTACTACGAAGCCACGTTGTTGTAACACATGCAGAATATGACTTCACATTGTCTTGCTGAAATAAGCAGGGATGTTCCTGCAAAAAACATTGATTGGATGGGAGAATAGGTTGCTCCAAAACCTGTATGTACCTTTCAGCATCAATGGTGCCTTCACAGATGTGCACGTTACCCATGCCATGGGTACTAACACATCCTCATACCATCACAGATGCTGGCTTTTGAACTTTGCGCTGATAACAGTCTGGATGGTCCTTTTCCTCTTTAGCTCGGAGGACACAGCGTCCATGATTTCCAAAAACAATTTGAAATGTGGACTCGTCAGACCACAGCACACTTTTCCACTTTGCATCAGTCCATCTCAAATGAGCTCAGGCCCAGAGAAGCCAGCAGCATTTCTGGGTGTTGTGGATGTATGGCTTTCGCTTTGCAAGATAGAGTTTTAACTTGCACTAGTAGATGTAGCGATGAGCTGTGTTAACTGACGATGGTTTTTCCAAAGTGTTCCTGAGCCCACGTGGTAATATCCTTTACAGAATGATGTCGGTTTTTAATGCAGTGCCGCCTGAGGGACTAACGGTCATGGGCACTCAGTGTTGGTTTTTTCACCTTGCTGCTTACGTGTAGAGATTTCTCTGTATTCTCTGAATCTTTTGATGACATTATGGACTGTAGATGATGAAATCCCTAAATTCCTTGCAATTGCTCATTGAGAAACATTGTTCTTAAGCTGTTGGACTATTTGCTCACGCAGTTGTTCACAAAGTGGAGAACCTCGCTCTATCCTTCCTTTTGAACGACTGAGCTTTTAGGGGATGCCCCTTTTATACCTAATCATTGACACTCACCTGTGTCCAATAAACCTGTTCACCTATGGAATGTTCCAAACAGGTGTTTTTTGAGCATTCTTCAACTTTCCCAGTCTTTTGTTGCCCCTGTCCCAGCTTTTTTGGAACGTGTTACAGGCATCAAATTCAAAATAGTGAATATGTCCAAAAAAAACCCAATAAAGTCTATCAGTCTGAACATTAAATATCTTTGTGGTGTACTCAATTGACTATAGGTCAAAAAGAATTTGCAATGTTCTGTTTTCATTCACATTTTACACAATGTCCCTGCTTCATTGGATTGAGGTTTGTAACTGTAATCCTTATTTCCCAATTCAGAGCTTCCTCGGTTCGAGGTGCAAATCAAAGCGCCCTCAGTTATCCACCACAAAGATCGTCTAACAGGCACTGTCTTTGCCAAGTGAGTAATAGTACATGATTAATAATATTTTATGTGAATGAAACCCTCTGCATTCGTGTTCATGCAGATTTGTGCTAACAGTAGTCTCCATTTTTATACTTTATAATGCTTTGGCTGTACAATACGGCATTTTGCTCATACCTGCTGATGAGATTGAAGTTTTGATTTGGTTAGTTAAATAAAGCAATTACACTGTGTGGCTATTACGTAGAATTCACATAATAATTATTGCACAGGAAAGTGTTCTGCTGTGATTTAGGGTCCATATTAAAAACAAATGAACAATCCTCTCTTTCAGGTATACTTATGGGAAGCCAGTGGAGGGTTCGTTGTCAGTGATAGCTGAATATAGAATTTATTCTACGTTCAAGAGAATAAAGAAGACCATGAAGGTGAGTGATTGTTTCCTTCTTGCTTTAATGCTTGCATGAGTGAGTAGGTTTTAAGTTATCGTTTTAACTTACTTTGCCTGAGGTCATGAGCATGCAGATCCTGCTACTGTGATTGGTTGATGGTGTAGTACAATGGGTAGTGAACAGGGTTTGTATCTCAAGGGGTCCCTGGTTTGATTCTCAATTGCTTCATCTTTCAGCAAATTGCTTTGCCAGAAGGGAGTAAGTAAATACCTGGGAACACAAACGAATGTCTTAAAGTGGTTTTAAAAACTTTGTATGTGCTTAATGCCTGTTCCAAGAGATGACCTGAGTGAACCCTGTTGAATTTAAATTGTCATAACAATACAGTTTCAGCTAAATACAACAATCAAGGTGAATATGTCCGCCTGATTTACTTTTGAGTAAACTCAATGCATAGAAAAATCAGTAATTTTCCCATGTTTCTTGAAGTGAAAGACAACTTTTGGGCAAAACCAATATTAAATTAAATAAAAGAATCACTCATATGGTGTCCAGATATTATGACTTGGATTTTTTGAATTTTTTTTTTTTGAGAATTTGTGACCAAGCAATTAAAAAATTGAAGGTTGCTATCTTTTCAACCATGAAAAAGGTTTAGCCAATGAGAGGCCGAGAATCGTTTTGGCTGTCACATGTCAGTGAAGTTGAATGACCATAGGTCAAGTCATTTTGTTGTTTTGTTGGCTTAAATTAGTTAATGCATGGTTCTAGTGCTCACCCTCCCTTTCTGATTTGGTTGTCTAGCAACGGGAGATTTATTTATATGCTTTTTTCTCATTGTTAGTTTCTTTTATACAAAGTATGCATGAGTGAAATGCGAGTTGTCTTTTGTATTCATTATATTGAGCAGACTTTCACATTATTGCAGGTATTACTACTATAAAGAGTATTTTGCTTTGTTCCTAATTCTAGGATCTGGGACGTTTACTCGCAGATTTCATCATTACGCACTGCTGGTATATTTAGTGAACTAATTGTAGCCCCCGGGCGAAGTCGGGCTGCTACTATGGATTCATGCTTGTTGTCTCTGCCACCGCCACCGCGTCCGAAGACACTGTCATCTCCGCTGCCACCGTGTCTGCGTCCATAGATACTTCCTTGTGGACACTGTACAGCAGGTCTATTCAACATTATCCTACAAGGGCCGGTGTGGATGTAGGCTTTCATTCCAACCAAGCACTTACACACCTGATACAACTAATCAAGCTCTTTAGCAAAGACTCCTGGGGTTGATTAGTAGTATCAGGTGTGTAAGTGTATTAGTGCTGAGTTGGAATGAAAGCCTGCCCCCACACTAGCCCTTGTAGGATAATGTTGAATAGCCCTGCTGTACAGGCTGTAATTTTTGACCGACTACTTTCATATTTGGTATGGACATGTGTTATACTTCAGTAATGACATCTATCGATTTTGGTTACCATGGCGACAGTATTGGCCAAATATTGTGCAAAAAAAGGGAGAAGCAGGCTTTCGGGGTTAGCCTAACTGGCATCATTGGTAGATAAATATGCATTTATTTATGTATATATGTGTGTGTGCGTGTGTGTATGTGTGTGTGTGTGTACAGAGCTACCGTTATCTCGGGAGCTTGGGTAAGATACGCTTCAAAAGTTTGACCGGTGATTAATTTACGCGTGAATTCTGGGACAAAAAAAATCAGTCCACACAGAATTCTTCCAACTACGCCTGGCAAGTGACGGTCGGACAAAACTCACCTACACTGACTAAACATTGCTGTAAGAGCTAATTTACACTCCTTCAGTTTGCTGAATCAGGACCGAACGTTCGCGTTCAGCCCTGTTCCTGTACTTCTCCATAGAGGGTGACAAAATATTTCCCTTGTAACACTTGCTTGAAAATGTTCTGACAGAATATGCTGTATTAATTGCTTGCCCATGCTTATGTCTGTTGCTAACTGTTTAGCTTATAAGGTCCATCAAATAAAGTCCATAAGTAACCTGATGCACTTGGAAAGCACATTGCCTCCACTGTTTATAATATTATTGAATATGGGTATTTAACTCTTTTCCCCTTGGACCCCACCCTCCCTTTCCCCAGAATGACTACAAATGAAGACCACAAAGGAAAAACGATCAGAGTCCAATTTTGAATTTTTGTATGTTTTATATATTATATATTATTATAATATTTATAATCTTATTATTACATTTTATATATTTTATATATTTTTGCATATTTTTTCAGTGCTTTGTTTCTAAGATAGTTTTGAATTTTTAATTCATTTTTCCACAATGTGAAAATGTGACTCAGATCATTTTTCCATTGTGGTCTTCAAATTACAGCCCTATAGGAGGCTAGGGAAAAGGTTCTTTGATATACATACAGGCGTCATATGTTGTCATTGTGGGGCAAAGACATGACAGTGCCATCTTTACTGGCACAGAAATTCTTGCGGATCCTGGATCAGCAATATGGGTCGGTTTTTCTCTAAATGTTTTCGCTTTCTCCATTAAAGGTCCCCTATTATGCTACCAGGTAAACAGCTAATTAGCCAATATGAGCCAGTTCAAAATCTCCCCTTCCTGACATCACAAGGGGGAGTGACCACCCAGAATAATGACATCTGATTGACTGCTTGGCTGAAGTTGATGAGTTCTTCTTGCCTCTGGTTGGTTACTTCCCCATGAGATGTCAAGAGGGGAAAGATTTTGAAATGGCTTGTAATAACTAATTGGCTGTGCACCGGTGATATAACAGGGGACCTTTAAACAGTATCTATTTACACGCAAAATATCATTGACATCCATCCATAACGTTTTGACATATTCCGCTAACTGACGAACGAACAACCCAACATACGCCGGTAAATACTTATTACCTCCTGGCAGAAGCACAATAATCAAACAGTACACTCCTTGATAATAGCAACCAGCTGAAGAAGTGTGTGACTCTAGCAGTTCTCAAAAGTAATTTTCCCCAGAAAATCAACATTCCGAATTCCAGAGATTCCGGAGTTAAACATGAGTCTCGCAAAATCTTCAATCTGTCTCTTAAGTCATTATCATCCACTTTAGCATGCAAGTGGCAGATCCCAGGTCTTTATGAAGGGTGTACAATCTGAAGCCTGATAGTCAGAAATGCTTTACTCTGCTGCATAAATGAATGAATTAATGAATTAATTAATTAATTAAGCTTTGTTTTTTGCTTTTAAATTACTAGATTATAAAATGGATAAAATGATTATTCAGGATTTCATTTTTAGTTCAAATGTCTTGATTAGCTAATCAGAATGTGAGTTATTTGACTGACTTGTCACCCCTTTTATATTTTCACCCTATTGCCGTCACTAATCAGGCCTGATGCCAGTTTTGAAGGGACAGCTGATCTGACGACTGATCACAATATAGTGGTGAAACTGTGTTAGACTTCAAGTCTGTCAGAGTCCCCGGGGTACCTGGTGTGGGATTCCAAATTTTTTTACTTAAAATTATAACTGTGGCAATGTCCAGATCCTTCACTCATCATCTTGATAGTTCACCCTTCACATTGTGTGTGTTTATAGGGCAGTAGGTGGCACAGTGGATAGCACTGTTGCCTCACAGCAAGAAGCTTGTGGGTTCAAATCTGCTATATAGTAAAATGTAAATCTTTCTGCATGGAGTTTGTATGTTCTCCTCATGTTCGCGTGGGTTTCCCCTGGTTTCCGAAGACATGCATGTCAGGTTAATTGGAGATGCTAAATTGCCCATAGGTATGAGTGTGAGAGTAAATGGTGTGCACACCCTGCGATGGATTGGTGAGCTGTGCAGGGTGGGTCCCTGCCTTTCGCCCAGAGTCAGCTGGGATAGGCTCCAGCTTCCCTGTGGCCCTAGCGAGCAAGAAGCAGGACAGAGAATGGATACGTGTATATGAAGAATTTGTTTCCAAAACGCAATATCTCCATTTTACTCATTTTCAGCAAATCAGCTTTTTCTATGTTGGCGCGTATTGCATTTAATAGAAAAACACAAACTTTGACCACGAAAAAAATACACCTTATAGTATGAATATCTAAAAATGGATTTTTGCACCATGTGTAAGAAGCACAGGGCTGTCGCTCTATGGTATTATCTCAATTTTTGTCAATTTGGCACTTATTGCGTTTTGGAAACAAACTCTTCATATGTATATCCCCTCTCATTTCTTCCTTTTTTCATACTTGCGTATTTATATGTACTCTTACATGTGACTATGCATCCTTACTTACATTATATACAACCCCAATTCCAAAATAGTTGGGACAAAGTGTAAAGTGTGAATAAAATCAAAATGCAATGACTTTCAAATCACATCAGCCAGTATTTTATTCGTAATAGAACAAAGATAACATTGCAAATGTTGAAACTGAGAAATTTTACAATTTTATCCACAAAATGAGCTCATTTCAAATTTGATGACTGCTACAGGTCTCAAAAAAGTTGGGACAGGGGCCTGTTTACCATGATGTAGCATCCCCTCTTCTTTTTAACACAGAGTGGAGGCGTCTGGGCATTGAGGAGACAAGTTTCTTGAGTTCAGCCATTGGAATTTGATCCCACTCTTGTTTAATACAAGCTTCCAGCTGTTGGAGAGTTTTGGGTCTCCCTTGACGGACTTTTCGTTTAATTATGCACCAAATGTTCTCAATCGGTGAAAGATCAGGACTGCAGGCAGGCCAGTTCAGCACACGGACTCTTCTACTACAAAGCCATGGTAACAGCTGCAGTATGTGGTTTTGCATTATCCTGCTGAAATACACAAGGCCTTCCCTGGAATAGATGTCATCTGAAGGGGAGCATATGTTGCTCTAAAACCTTTATATACCTTTCAGCATTCATGGTGCTTTTTAAAACAAGCAAGTGTCCCACACCGTATGCACTAATGCATCCCTATACCATCAGAGATGCTGGCTTTTGAACTGAACACTGATAACTGAAGGGGTGGTCTTTCTCCTCTTTAGCCCAGGAGGACACAACGCCCATGATTTCCAACAAGAATGTCAAATTTGGACTCGTCTGACCATAGGACACTTTTTCACTTTGCTACAGTCCATTTTAAATGAGCCTTGGCCTACAGAACATAGCGGCGCTTCTGGATCATGCTCAACAATGGCTTCCTTTTTGCATGATAGAGTTATAGGTGGCATCTGTGGATGGCACGGCCGACTGTGTTTACTGACAGTGGTTTCTTGAAGTATTCCTGGGTCTATTTAGTAATGTCAATGACAGAATCATGCCGGTGAGTGATGCAGTGGCGTCTGAGGGCCCGAAGATCACGGGCATCAAGTAAAGGTCTTCGGCCTTGTCCCTTAAGAACAGAGATTTTTCCAGTTTCTCTGAATCTTTTCATGATGTTATGCACTGTCGATGATGAGACCTTCAAAGCCTTTGCAGTTTGACGTTGAGGAACATTGTTTTTAAAGTATTCCACAATTTTTTTACGCAAGCCTTCACAGGTTAGAGAGCCTCTGGCCATCTTTACTTCTGAGAGACTCAGCCTCTCTAAGACATCCCTTTTATAGCCAATCCCTTTTATAGCCAATCATGTTACACACCTGATGCCAGTAAACTTAATTACTTGCTAATTGTTCTTTCAGCTGATTCTCTTTTATATTAATTGCTTTTTCAGCCCTTTTTTGCCTGTGTCCCAACTTTTTTGAGACCTGTTGCAGCCAGAAAATTTGAAATAAGCTCATTTTGTGGATAAAGATATAAAATGTCTCAGTTTCAACATTTGAAATGTTATGTATGTTCTATTGTAAATAACATATTGGCTCATGTGATCTGAAAGTCATTGCATTTTGATTTTATTCACAATTTACACTTTGTCCCAACTATTTTGGAATTGGGGTTGTAAAAGGGTGAACTGTTCCTGCCGTCTGCTTCCTGCTGGAACCTTGCATAGTGGCTGATCATTTTAGCTTGCCCCTGAACTCTCAGAATAGACTTTATTCTGAATATATTTTGCTATTAGCTGTTTACTCATGCCATGGTGACTTATTCTCAAATTATCGACAAAGACTTCTTTTTGAAGTGTTTAAAAAACATGAAAATCCATGTTTGTTTGGTTTGTTATACTGCAGAGCATTTATACTACTGGTAGATGAGATTTTTCACAGATTGTTAAAATGCTGGTGTGTTTGGCTGTGGAGAGTCAGAACATTCACAGGAGAAGCAGACACTTCGGATCCTCAGAGAAAGCTTGTTTTACATCCTTCTGTTAAAGAACTATAGGTCATTTGACAACTCTAGAGCTCGCTGTTAGCGCAGATTTGGGAAATTTTGTCACTGTTGTGATCTGGATCATTCAGTTTTGTCTTTAAATTATGAAAAAATTTTAACTCCTAAGAAACTTTTTTTTTTGTTTTTAGTTCTCCTCAGATGAAAGCTGTCTTTCACTTCAAAGTGATGTCAAAAAACTAATAAATAAGTTTGCCACTCTAATGTTTTTCTAGGCCATTGGGTGCCACTAAACACTTGAGCACACAAAGCTATTCTACAGAGCAGTGCTGCTGTGCTGATGTGAAATCTGGAATGGTCTGATTTAGATTATAATTCACTATTTTGAAATTATCTCTCAGATTGATGGGTCCGCTGATTTTGTTTTCTACAAAGAGGACTTTTCTGACTATTCCATGTATGCTGGAGCAACAGAAACAATTTACCTCACAGCTTTGGTCACAGAGTCCTTGACAGGTTTGTGAATTTGTTCTCGGTAGTATTAGAGTAGATGACTGTGCATAAAATTCCCACATTGAATTTTCTGGTAAACCTGCACAATGAGATCACAGCAGCTGCAATTGTTTTCATGATGCAATTACTGTTTGTACAAACACCATAAATTATCATGAAAATCACTTATTATCATCAAATGTAGAAGAATGTGATTATACTGTATATGCTTTAGTGAAAAGAAGGTTAAACTTGTGATTATTTCTCCATGAACGTGTACATTAGTTTAGTTCATGCCAAAAATATTGGCAAGAAAACATGTAGGTTTTTGCTTGAATTAATGCAGTGCAGACTAACTTGACAGCAGTTAGGTCAACAACTGCAAAATTCGATTAACTCCTATTCATTTTGCCCTCACTGTAAAAGTGTTGCTGATTTTTGTTCGATCATTGTTGTTGGTAACAAGCAGCTGAACTTACGTTATAATGCTCAAGAAATTTGTTTCAATGGGCTGCATAAGATATTTAGATGGAGTTACTGTACATATACAGTTTATATTACTGTTTGAACAACTTGTGTATTTTCATGCATTTTTGTTTTGCTTATGTCTCTTTGTTCAAGATTTGAAGTACAACAAAACCATTGAAATAACTGTTTTCAGAGATAAATATCATCTTACATTTCGTGAATATCCCAGAACACTAAAGCCATCTCTGAATTTCGCAACACAAGTAAGTACGAACCACTGGGCAGCATTCAGGCTGAAGTAGTACATTGTAGATTGATTTGTTCGTTCAACCTTTTTTCCATCTGTAATCTCCCTTTCTGTAATCGGTTATTAAAAATTTTGCTGAGAAATCTGGGTTGCTGGCTTAGTAGAAGAATGGAAATGTCACAAACGCTTTACTACATAGCAAGCGAGGTATACCTCTATGCAATACTGTTTTACTTACCTATTCACAAATGATTTTCAATAACTATATGTCTGAGTGAGTGCCGTGGGGGTCCAGTGGGTAGCGCTATTGCCTCACAGCAAGAAGGTCACTGGTCTAAATCTGGCCTTTGGCCTTTCTATGCAGAGTTTCCATGTTGTCCCCTTGTTCAGTCCGGCTTCCTTCGGGTACTCAAGTTTCCTCTCACAGCCCAAAGCTTGCATATTTGGCTAATTTGATACTCTAAACTGCCCGTAGGTGTGAGTCAATGGTGTGTTAGTCCTCCAATGGATTAGCAAGCTTTATGGATATGTTCCTGCCTTTTGGCAGAAGTCAGCAGGGATGGGGTCCAGTCGCCTGATGAGGAAGAAGCGGTTTTGATAATTGATGGATATTTCTGACCATAAGGCTAGCTTTCCTTCGTAAAAGTTTTGAGGTTTTGATTTGTAAACACAAAAAATATGGTGAATCCAGCCGCACTGTCTTTTCTAGTGAGTTTCAAGATTTGCCAATGGGATACAGAATTGTCTTTTGTTGAGCAAAAATTTAGAACTTAAAATTGGCATTTCAAATTTTCGAAGACAGAAAATGTGATTTTAAGCGTCATTATAGACATTGAGTACTTATACATTTTGAGAAAAGATGCATATGTACATTCCCACTAATTTTGCTGAGAACAAGTATTAAAACTATTCAACATGACAGCTATTTAGCAATCTCTCTTGTATGGACGAGTTACAAAAACCTGTCCAATAAGTCTCAGAAGTTCATACTGTATCTCATCGTTGCAGCTGAAAATCTCCACTTACAACATGGAGCCCCTGAGCCCAGAAGACCAGCAACAGCTTGTTACACTGACTGTGACGCAGAACAAGTACAGCCCCTGGAGCTGGGGTCGAGACAATGAAATGGGCCCCCACCCGCCAAACGCCTCCGACTTCCCGCTGAGTCCTGCCATACCAGAACTGGACTACCCGAGTCTTGGACCCAGAGAGGACGAGGGGCCTGAGGTCCTGACTCTGACCCTCTCAGTGCCTCAGAGTGGATTGGTCTCCATCCACCTGCCGCTTTCAGACGATGTGGCTTCACTCCACATTGATGTGCGTCTGTCGGAGGGACAGGAGATCCTAGCTCGTGCTCTCACATGCCTTTGTGATTTAGCACCATAGTCCTCAACCCTGCTCCCGGAGTTCTACCTTCCTTTCAGTTTTCACTCCAACCCTAATTTACCATTTTCCATTTAACCCTAATTTAGCACATCTGATCCCATCCATAAGCAGTATAGTGAGATATCAGGCTGTTAAATGAGGTGCTCATTGTCTGGATGTTATAAAAGCCTATAGGACGGTAGATCTCTCAGAGCAGGGTGGAGGAGCGTTGTTTTACCATTAAGGCCTTGACACACCGGATGCATAACGAATAAACGACACGAAAACTACGAAATGTTCTGATGCGAAATGTTCGGATCGAAACTCTTCACACTGGCTCCAACGCTAATTTGCGATAGAAACTCGGGAAAACGAATTTACGAGGTTTTGACAGCTCACTCCGAAGTAGAAAAAGAGGACAGAGGAAGAACAGGGAAGAAGAGGAAAAATGGACTCATCCTCCAGTGATGAAGATCTTTTCCTCATCGCTCTTTCTAAGAAAAAATGAGTTTTTGGGTTCACCCTCTGCTACAAAGTAGGGATAGAGAAGGAAAGTTTCACCTCCTAAAAGAGGCGTTTTCTTTCACCGATAAATGACAACGCAAAATAGGCCCTATCAATATACCTTTGTAATTTCTGCGCTCGTGAAACTGCACAGATTTGTGTAAATTGGTTTGCGAGGCTCATTAAGCAATAAGCCACGAGAATCTGTTCTATACTATTCTGAATGTTGTTATGGCTGAAGTGCGTTCTTAGGCACATTGCGCAGAGCTGAGTAACAACTGTAAGGAAAATAAATGCTGCGAAGTCAGCGAAAGTTTTGGATTTTTTGCATCTATTGTATTGCCATATCAATTTTATAAATGAAGGCAATAGGCATTCACTTTTTCTTTATCAATTATTATTATAGGTCATGCTTTGGTCTTGATTGTTCGGGCAATAAATTGTTTGTCAGTTAGGCGAACTTAAACGCAAACAGCCTGAGAGCAATCGAGCGGTAAAGCGTAGGTTACAGAAAGCATTCTGAACACCTGACAGCACGCTGCTGACCGAGAGGCTATTGAGCCGGAGGAACGTCTTGCAGTCTGTCTGAGGTAGGCAAGTTGTTAAAACATGATTGGTTGATGCGTTTGCTTGCAGTGCCGCGCGAATGTTCACAAAAATTGAACTCGGTCAGAAATAAAAGGTTCGCTTTTTCACAGCGTGATAATTGCATTCTGTGTGTAGAACCTCATGCCCAATCAGCAGTTCGCATCCGGTGTGTCAAGGCCTTTACTCTTGCAATATTTTGGCAGCTTAAAATTTCTAACTTTATTTTAGTGTTACCATAATTTTACCCATCTCAGAACATAAAATTTAGCGTGTATTCTGTATTTGACTACATACTTGATCATTAGTGGGCTCAGAGGAATGCCACCTCTCATGATGACTGACTGCCAGAGATGTAAAATCCAGGGGTCAGAAAGTAAAAGTCCTGCCAAGTTTTTCTCCCTCCCACAGAATGAGCTGATCATTCATATTCGCTCTATCTCCTGTCAGAAGTAAGTCCAGGTGGTTGGAATAAAGTTCTGGGGAGGATTTTTACTTTCTGAACCCAGACTTCACACCTCTGCTCTATTCTGAATTATGATTTTTTTTTTTTTTGGTGTGATTTTTAGGCTAATTTTCGGGAGAGCTGGGCTTCTTTGGCGCTTTATAGTAGCTACTCATCCCCCAGTAATGCCTACTTCCAGCTACAAAGACAAGATTCTTCCATGCAGGTAAGCTTAAATGCAGCAGGAAAATCTGCTGAATTGTTCCAACTGCCATGATTTGCTATTGCGTTTGGTTCTCTAGCCACAAAGTAGAAATAATGAAATCAGCTGGCTAAGCTCGTGGATGGAACAAAAACATGGCTTTATTATAGATTTTAATTTATGATTTCTAGTTTAAAGGATGGCCCTTGTTAAATTATGTCTTATTGTGAATGACTTTGGTAGATCCATTAGGTGTGGGAGGGGAGTTAATTCAAAGGGACATCCTTAAAGTACTTTCTCTGAGAGGGAGCAGTTACTGTGTATGACGTCTCTAAAAAAAAAAAGAGTATGTGTGGATAAATTGGTAAATCATGTGCCAATAAGCATGCAGATTTGGTATTTGGTGAACAGGGCAATGCGCTATATGCTGGGCATCGCCAAGGTAGGCTATATGCTAGCAAGCTGGGAGTACACTGAAGGAAATGGCACCTGGAAGCTTTCTCCAGTCTGCCGTTCCTTCATGAGCGAACTGATGCACAGTACGTATTACTTACAAACTGTGTGTTGTCTCTTTAACTAGGTCTGCAGCAAAGAAAAACCTTTGGGATGCCAAGCTAAAGTAAACACTTTGCACATGTCATCCAATAGCTTTCAGTAAATCTGCCGTAGATTGACACCTTAGGAAATTGTCTCGCTCCTGACATTGCGAAAGTCCAAACATAATCCAATCACCTCATTGTGTAAAGCACCAGATGTGAGTAAACGGCATATTATGTTGATTATATTGTTTTGTTCTAGGTTGGCTTCCCCTTGCAGTTTATTGCACAGAGCAATTTTCCATTGAAGGAACTGCACTATTTGGTATGTGCCGGACAGGATGTAATTTGTGTTTTCCCCTTGCTTGTCGGATGCTTTTACTCATATTGAGCTGACATGTCCCTCGCAGTCCCACATGGTCTGAATAATTTACTATTACATCATTTGTTGGATACCATCCATGACAAAGCTTATATTCTTGGCCTCTGTTTCCCACTTACAGTCCTCTATGCATAATCCTATGAAGTCTCCTAATTAGTTCTGTCACATCTAAAAAACTGGACATTGACATCTCTTACCATTGAACATTGCGCCATTTATATTTAGTGGAAAAAAAAATCCATTATTAATATGTGCAGTATATAAATTATATTAAATGAAATAAGATCATTGGAAGCAATGGAATTGCATAAAGACCTTTCAAATGATCTTATTTCATTTAAACAATTTAAACGATAATGAAACACATGCATTGCTTCCAACCCCTGAGTAAAGAAAAGTGTGAGAAGTTCGGAGTCAAAATCGGTTTCCAATTACTGATGAAATCTACCATAATGCACGTGAAACTGATGAACCTCCACGCACAAGGACTTCAATTCCGCGCGAGAATCTCTTGCATATGCGTTGATTGAATAATGGCTGGTTACAGCAGGGGAACGTAAATATGCCACTAAAACTCAGGCCGAATGCGTGAGAGTTGACAGGTATGCGTTATTAATGAAAACTGACCACACCCGATGAGAGTTTTCAGAGTTTCCCTAATGGTAATTTAAATGAATGATTGAAAACAGGTCATGACCAATCATTATTTTTAAGGGATGGTTTGATCTTCCCCTATCACCAGTTCACCAGCCGCCACTGATATATTCAGTGCTGTGTGAAATGTTATTTGCCATCTTCAGGATTTCTTCTTTTGCATATATGTCTTACTTAAATGATTCAGATCATGAAACAAATTTTAAAATTTAATAGACAATGATTACATGAGTAAACCTAAAATGCAGTTTTTACGTCGTGTTTTCAATTATTGAAGGAAAAAAGCTATCCAACCTTAACTGGCTGAAAGTGAGAAAAGTAATTCCCCCCTTAGTAGCTAAATCAATTGATTAAACAAATCTAAATTGACAATAGGGTTCAATTAGTCTTGCTGCACCCAGGCATGATTACTGCCAGCCGTTTTGAATCTAAGCATCAGTTAAGTAGAACATGTTAGGCAATGTGCAGTTGTTGCCACAAGCAATTATTAGGTTTTGGGGGGCAATTATTTTTTCACATGGGTGATATAGGTTTTGAATAACCGTTTACTTTCAATAAATGAAATCATTTACACATTGTGTTTACTCACATTTTCTTCGTCCTTTACAACCCCAATTCCGAAATAGTTGGGACAAAGTGTAAATTGTGAATAAAATCAAAACGCAATGACTTTCAAATCACACCAGCCAGTATTTTATTCACGATAGAACAGAGATAACATAGCAAATGCTGAAACTGAGAAATTTTACAATTTTATCCACAAAATGAGCTCATTTCAAACTTGATGGCTGCTACAGGTCTCAAAAAAGTTGGGACAGGGCTCTGTTTACCATGGTGTAGCATCCCCTCCTCTTTTTTAACACAGAGCGGAGGCGTCTGGGCATTGAGGAGATAAGTTTCTTGAGTTCAGCCATTGGAATTTGATCTCACTCTTGTTTAATACAGGTTTCCAGCAGCTGGAGAGTTTTGGGTCACCTTTGACGGACTTTTCATTTAATTATGCGCCAAATATTCTCAATCGGTGAAAGATCAGGACTGCAGGCAGGCCAGTTCAGCACACGGACTCTTCCACTACGAAGCCATGCTGTTGTAATAGCTGTAGTATGTGGTTTTGCATTGTCGTGCTGAAATACACAAGGCCTTCCCTGGAATAGATGTCATCTAGAGGGGAAATATCATGGTGCTTTTTAAAACATGCAAGTGTCCCACACCATATGTACTAATGCATCCCCATACCATCAGAGATGCTGGCTTTTGAACTGAACGCTGATAACAGGAGGGGTGGTCTTTCTCCTCTTTTGCCCGGAGGACACGATGCTCATGATTTCCAACAAGAATGTCAAATTTGGACTCGTCTGACCACAGGACATTTTGCCACTTTGCTACAGTCCATTTTAAATGAGCCTTGGCCCAAAGAACATGGCGGCGCTTCTGGATCATGCTCAACAATGGCTTCCTTTTTGCATGATAGAGTTTTAGGTGGCATCTGTGGATGGCACGGTGGACTGTGTTTACAGACAGTGGTTTCTTGAAGTATTCCTGGGCCCCTTAAGTAATGTCAATGACAGAATCATGCCGGTGAGTGATGCAGTGGCGTCTGAGGGCCCAAAGATGACAGGCATCCAGTAAAGATCTTCGGCCTTGTCCGTTACGCACAGAGATTTTTCCAGTTTCTCTGAATCTTTTGATGATGTTATGCACTGTCGATGATGAGACCTTCAAAGCCTTTGCAATTTGACGTTGAGGAACATTGCTTTTAATGTATTCCACAATTTTTTTATGCAAACCTTCACAGGATGGAGAGCCTCTGGCCATCCTTACTTCTGAAAGACTCAGCCTCTCTAAGACATCCCTTTTAGAGCCAATCATGTTACCCACCTGATGCCAGTTAACTTAATTACTTGCTAAATGTTCTTTCAGCTGATTCTCTTATATATGAATTGCTTTTTCAGCCCTTTTTTGCCTGTGTCCCAACTTTTTTGAGACCTGTTGCAGCCAGAAAATTTGAAATAAGCTCATTTTGTGGATGAAAATGTAAAATGTCTCAGTTTCAACATTTGAAATGTTATCTATGTTCTATTGTAAATAACATATTGGCTCATGTGATCTGAAAGTCATTGCATTTTGATTTTATTCACAATTTACCCTTTGTCCAAACTATTTCAGAATTGGGTTTGTATTAAAATTAGTTGTATGATCTTAAACATTTAAATATAATAAATAAGCTGTAACGATACAGTCCAGGAACCAGAGGCAAGTAGTTGTAGAGAAAATCGAAATCCTTTATTCGGTTCGAGTCCAAGCCAGAGATGACAAAAGTACAGTGCCAAAAAACACAATCCAAAACTCGGGGTCGTGGTACAGGCAGAGTTCGGTAACAGTGGGTCAGAATGGCAAAGGTACATAGACGGCAGGAGTCGGTAAAACGTGATCCAAAATCCAAAAACCAGGGCAGCAAAAAACAGGAATCGTAGTCAGGCAGGCAGGGTCAAAACCAGAACAGTAAACAGATGAAACAGAAGGTCACAGGCAGAAAACGATAGTCAAGCAAAGGGTGTCTCAAATCTCACAGATCTACTGGCACACAGGTCTCTCGGCACAGAAGAAACTAGAGGCACTCGTAGAGTGCAAACCTCCGCCAAGGCAGCACAATCCAAATGTGCATGAGAGGGAGCAAAGTTGAGTTATCGCGTGTGATAGGATTCTAAGATGGCTGCTGTGGCGGCCATATTGTTTCACTGATCGCGATCAAAATCAATAGGATCCATCCTTGATGTAATAGCAATCCAGCCACAAAATTTCAGACAAATCCGTGCATTACTTTTTGAGTTATCGCGTGTGATAGGATTTCAACATGGCTGCCTTGGCGGCCATATTGTTTCAGTGATAGCGGTCAAAATCAATAGGGTCCATCCTCAATGTTATTACTTTTTTTATTACTTTTTGAGTTATGTTGTTCACAAACAGACAGACAAACAAATGAAAGGTCATTCATAGAATGACAACTTGCCGAAATCGGACGTGAATTACGTCAAAACCGTTTGACCGATTGGGCTCAAATTTGGTGTGTGAGGTACTTGAACAATGGGCTATATGATGAAATGAATAAATGTAGTAAAATGAAAAATGAAAAATTTTTGTCATTTTGTGACGTAATTTTGATGTACTTTGACCGAGGATCGTCTTCGGGACCCGTAATCGATGAAATTGGCTATGTATGGTGAACAAAATGGCTTTGAATTCAAGTCGTTGTCTCAAATACAAACAAAGTTATCAACCAAAATGTATTTTTGACCTATTGCCTGATATTGACCTTGACCTTGAAGTTATTCTCACCAAAATCAACAGGCTTCTGTCCAGGACATGCGAGATTTAAATGATGATGAAAGAAATGTAATTAATGAGAGTTTAAGAAATTATTGCGTTTGTGACAAACAGACAGACAGATTAACGAGAAGTCGTGCAATTCGTGCCTAGCACGACACTTGGCCAACATACAGAGGTCAAGATCACTGTAATGCAAAATATGTGTAATTTTCATCAAGTTTGGTGAACGCCCTAGATAATACAGGTTGATTAAAGGGGACCTAACATGCTGATCCTTCTTTTAATACATATTAGTAATGTTATAATGTTGGTTGTCCATGCTCAACCTCTGAAAAGTTTCTAAACATAAGATACAGGGATTTTGCCGTAATCCAAGAACGTGATTTCGTGAGCGTGATTTCCTCTCTGAACAGCTCCTCCCGAGATCTTCACAAGATCTGGGCAAAACCTGACGTCAGGTTGTGCCGTCCAATTAGTACAGACCTAGCCAGAGCCAACCACTGCGCTGGACCTGCCCACACTGGAAACTATTCTAGCAGGCACTAACAACTGCAGATCATACTATGCCTTAGTAGCGTCTACACTTTTGGAAATCCAAAAGGAGAACCGCAGATCATTTCAGGTGCAATTTTGTTAGTATCTCTCCCAAAGCTACTTGTCCGTTTACTTTTGGACGCGAAGAAAAACATATATTTCTCTTCAAAAAGACGATGCCACCAGAAATCAGTGGGCAGCTTTTTTTGTTTGCTGGCAGCAAACAGCCACGGCCAAAGGGAACGTTAGCTGTTTGTGCTCAGCATTTCACCAAAGACAGCTTTGTCAAAGGATAATTCGACACAGGATAAGCGTTTCAGCTGCTTCTCAAACCTGAAGCAGTTGCATCGATCAAGCGCTCGGAGCCACAAGCTGTAAGCAACCATATAACTGCAAATAATGTAAGTGAAGCTAACGTGTTACGGGTGGCTAGCAGGACCGCTAGCGATAGTTAGCACTAACAACTGGCCTCAAACGCATCCCCCTTTAGAAATTGTTGTGGCTAATAAAAAGCCGAAAAAGGCGGAGATTAAATAGGTAATTCTTTCCTGTAGAAGTGATCGATTCGCTAGCTCCACATAAGCAACTTGTCCGCGCTAACGGAACTTACGGTCTGCAAAACCTGTATTATGTTCATAACATAACCGATCTCTCTATAGCTGTCGCGAACTATCCATAAAGCTGCTTTCACATCAGACACGAAATGAATTTTTCGCAGGACAGATTAGCCTACATTCAAAGTCAATGCAAAGACGCGAATACAGGCCTTATGGGCGCGTTAAGCAGCTTTCACACCGGACGCGAAACGAATTTTTTGCGGGACAGATTAGCTACATTCAAAGTCAATGCAAAGATGTGAATATAGGCATTATGGGCGCGTTAAGCAGCTTTCACACCGGACGCGAAACGAATTTTTCGCGCGACAGATTACATTCAAAGTCACGACCGCTTATCAGCTACTGCTTGTTAGTTCACGTGCTCTGCAAATTAAAAATGCTTCTGGTTAACTTATATGCTGCAATTATGATCGGTATGCTTGTGTTATTTCGGTAAGCATCAATGCGACAGTTTCATCATAACGTTGCCTGATTGTAGCCACTACAGTTGAAGCTAAACGGAGAGGTCCTGTATGTGTCTGCCAAGTTGGGCTGCAGTTAGACCAGACGTAGATTTTGCAGAGCTTGGGGTGCGTTTTGGGTGCTTATGAAATGATCGCTTTACTTATCCATGACGGAGGTCAGCCTGATACATCTCCAATGTCTGGGCAAGCTCTCTGATACTACCGGTGAAAGCAATAGGGAAGCGCACAGCCTATAACGTGTCCGGTATAACAAACGATTTCTTTGCATTGCCATCGATTGAATATTAAATTCTTTCCTGTAAAAGTGGTCGATTCGCTAGCTGCACATAAGCAAAGGTTCATGCAGACGGAACTTACGGTCTGTAAAACCTGTATTATGTTCATGACATAATCTCTCGCACGCTATCCATAATGAGCCCATTTTCCGCGAGGAAAAGCTGGTCATTCCGAAGCAATAAGTAAACCATTACCACAGGCAATTTCCGAAAAGGCTGTTTAGCTTGGAGCTTTCGCCCCTCCGTCATATACCAGCGCAGAAGCTGTTCGTTTCTCCACGCTAACAACACACCACAGCTATGCACACGAACCAGCAGGTCCTAATACACACCGAAGCAGTCCATAAGCTGTTGGTCCACTTTTAGCTGCTCCTCACTGTCCATGTTTCCCTCTAAACTCAGACCCACCGGATTTCTACGGTCTCCGGTCTACACTTGGGCATGTCAACCTGTTCTACAAATGTGTCTGTATGTTGTGGATTCTAGCTTTCTCTGCATCCTAGCTAGTAGAAGAACCGCTGTACTCACCTGTAGCAAACTGTAGCCGATAGCAAAGTTGAGCTTGCGCTGCCAGATTTTCGCACTGCTTCTTCCACTTTCGCCACTGCGTTTATTAGAACAAGTTCATTTCATTCGATCTATATTCAAGTATAACGTTAGATTGCGGAATTTGCCCGCCGCTTTGTTATCAGACGGCCGTGTCTCTCGTTTCATTCTGGGGAGGCAGACTCGGAAAACTGCGTTCTGCAGCCTCTTCCGGCCCAACTCCGCCCTCCACAGAGCTGGCCAGTCAGAAGAAAGTGGGCACACGGGGAGTGGGGGCCATAGCAGAAGAGCCACCCCAATGAGGCGTTTTAGGCAGAGACTACTATGGACTACAAATGGGGTTTTTTGAGGATGGCAGTATGAGCGAAATAAGTACCCTTTTTTTACTTTGCGCGATCAGGAGTACTCTAGGGGAGTCAAAGACCAAAATATAAACTTGGAAAAATAGCATATTAGGTCCCCTTTAAAGTCAGATTTGACCTGTGTGACCTTTCTGTGACCTTTTATTTTAAAATAAAAGTATTAAAATTAAAGTAAAAAAATACAATAAAAGAACTGTAAATAGTTGGTGAGTGTTAATAGAAAATTGTATGTTAAATTCAAGACGCCGCCATTTCCGCAATCCGGATCAGATCTGGACATAAATTGTTCTGACGTTACATGTCGTGAACCTGTATGGCTCCACCAAATATGAGACCAATTTGTTCAGTTTTCAGGGAGATATGAATTTTTGAAAATTCAGCCCATGCTAAAGAGAGGGATTTTTTTTCAATTTTCGGGAATTTTTTGTGACCTTGACCTTTGACCTAGTTTCACCAAAATAGTTTGTAGCCGAGCTATCATCGACCTCTACAAGTGCAAAATATTTTGTTGAAATCCGATAAGAAATGAGACCGCTAGACTGCAAACAGAGAAACAAACAAACACAAGAAAACGCAACTGATCACATACTTACCAATTTGGCCAAGTAACAAACAAGGGCAAAAACATAACCTCCACCCCAACTTCGTTGGCGGAGGTAATGATCAACGTTCTGACAGTGAAGGAACAGAAATGTAGGGCTTGAATGCTCCAAACAGAAGTCACATGCTGTGGGGAAACAGGTGAGGGAATAACAGATAATGAACAATGAAGGTGAGCACATGAGGGAGCCCTAATACAATAATTGGCAAAAGCCAAGATGCGGACTGGGAACACACAGACAACCTATGACAGATAAACGGCTCCGGTTAAGGAGTTCTATGTGCACAGATAAAAGAGTGCAGGATAGCAATTAAGCACGTGCGAGTGATTTCGCGGAAACACAGGAAGATACAGGGAAAGCAAAGCAAGGGGCGGAGATTAGAACAGGGCGAGTGCTGAGATAACGTTAGTAGTAATTAGTAGCGGTGCAATTTAAAAATTAACCCAAGTGCTCTTTAGTTAGTTAGTAATATGTTCACGGTTAGTCAAGTTAGTAACTATAAGACAAAATACAAATGTTAGTATTACTAGTAATCAGAGAAAGCAGAGCGAAGGAAGTAAACGATAATTGAAGTAGTTATGTTAAAAACCAGAAACCACTGAAATCACCCGAAGTATGTAGGCACACAGACTGGAGAGACAGAACTCGCCACACTGATCACAAGACAGGGGTAGACACTGGTGCACAGAACAGAAAATAAACAAATGACAAAACAAAAACTGGGATGAAGACTGGTGATGATAATACATAATAATGAAAAATAACAAAAACTGGTAACAGGCATGGCAGAATCATAACATCAACAAAAATAAGAGAAATCGGGAAGGGGGAAAATACTTTCTCACAGCACTGCTATGAATGTTTGTAGTTAATATTTGTAAAACTTCATATTTTTAAACTCTGGGTTTTAAATTTGGACTGCTCTGGGGTTCATTTTTGGAGTATTAGGCTTGTCTTTTTAAACACTTTCTGTTTAAATGCATTTAATTATGTTGCCAGAAAAAAAAGATACTTTACAGTTGTGTACCTCAGTCAAATGTCAAACAAAGATATTCCTTCCTGTAGCCGCCTAAAGACTGACATACGATGCGCTCCTGCCTGTCCTCCATTTTGTCCCATTGTATAGAGTGTAATGTTTATCTCACTAGGTGGTGTCAAGAGGGCAGGTGGTTGCTGCAGGGTCGACCTCAGCCTCCTTCACTCTGACCCCTGATGAGTCGTGGGCACCTCAGGCCTGTGTGGTGGCGTATACTGTCCTCACCGATGGAGAAATCGTTAATGACGCAATATGCATTCCCATCACCCATGAGCTGAGGAACAATGTAATTATCTGTGATTACTTGCCTGCTGCCAAAATGCTTGTCCTTGTTTTTGAGGAGACTTGCTTTTAGGTATATGGATAATCAGCAAATATCTGTTTACCTAGTTATGATCTTAAAAGTCTGAGTATTTGCATAAGGATTTGCTTTGCTTAGGAAGTAAACCCTCACCATGTTATGCTGAGAGATTATTTTGATGAGCTGAATAGCTACTTTTGGAAGTGTAAGTTATCGTTTATTTTACAGCTGATTTTCCCATTACCTTCTGATAGGTGTCTTTGAGCTGGAGTCGAGCTTCAGTTAAGCCAGGAGAACAAGTGACACTTGGAGTGTCTGTAGCAGAGCCCGAATCTCTGGTGGGAATTCTTGTGGTCGACAAAGCCACAAAATTGCTGAAGCAGGACAATGACATCACGATGGAAGCGGTGAATAAAGCCCGGAATCATTTTTAGCCCGCTTGGCCAAAAGGCCCAAGGGGCTTATGCTAAGCTCAGGGTCTTTAGTGGTGGTCTGTTGTGCGTGCGTCTGTGTGTCCGTAAACATTTGGCTTGTCTGCGCTCTAGTGTCTTCAGTTTTTGACCGATTCTTTTCAAATTTCATATGTTTATATATGGTCATAAGGTCTAGGCCAAATTCGATTTTGAGTCGAATCGGACCGATACTTTGGCCAATGGGGGCGTTCCATTTTGGCCATGTTTGGCCATGCTCGCGCAGTGGCTTGCCACTATTTTTTTCTGATGCAGGGAAGAAATATACATTTCAAGTGCTGTGAATGGTTAACAACCACTTAGTATGTGTCCTGTGATCTATTTCTATGAATGACCTGATATCAGTTATGTTCGGTAGAGTTCAGAGAATTGTTATAATATATTTACTAAGGTAGTGATGAGCAATCTGGTTTGCAATAATGACATTTCAATCCTGTTCGTTTCAAACCTGTTTGCCACTCTTGTGCCAAATAAATAAAAGCTTCTATCTCAGGATATGGTAACATGTATCATCCATGAAATACAAGCCTGAGATTCCTGCCACAGTAAATATCCATCAAGTGTCTGTCGTAGTCATATAAAATGCACTTTTGAAACACGAACCCAACAGGTTGAAACATAGCTGCAGTGTTTCCCACAGAATTTTTGGAGAATATGGGGGCACATGTGTGGTGGCAGACCGATGTTGGGGGGGATTCTCATTTTGTTGAGCGGGGGAGGGTGGGGACATTCTCCCATTTTGTTCAGCGGGGGGGGTCTTCCAATATCTTTCAGATTTTTTTTTTTTTTCCCAAACGTCTGCATGTATGATCAACACTGGGCAATTGCGCATATTGAGATTATGGCGGGGGAAATTATAGTCTCGTCAATGTATGGGAAACACTGTAGCTGGCTACTTTTTCCTGTTGAAGGCTATTTTAAGCAGTACCATCAGCGGTGATAAAACTGGCTTTTTTTGTGGGGCGTGGTTTCTAAGGTCCTGGAAGAACTGGCTGAATACAACACAGACAAGGTCAGCAGTCCTGAGATGGCGATAATGAGGAATGACCCACTTTCTGTTTTCAAGGTAAGGATGACACAGGTGGTGGACATTCCAGCAGTCTGAAGGAAATAGTCTTGCCAAATGTAACCTTCACCCTTGCGTGCAGCCACTGATCTCTAATGGTGCTTTTCGACTGCATGCTATGACTCTCCTCCGTTTTTATGCTTTTGACATTGTGGATAGTACCACATACATTTTTTTGTACCACCTCGGCCTAGGTTCCAAACGAGCGGAGCCGACACTAAAACATAAGATCAATGTGCTGCAGACCTCTGATTGGTCAGAGGGAATCTTTGTTCGCACGACATAGGACCAGTCAACATAATGCGTAACATATTCAACATTGTGGTGGAATAGGATTATTTTCACAGCAGCGCAATCTAAAGTGTAAACATCAAGATGTGACTGAAGTAGGTAAATACAGTATGTATCAAAACTAACAAGTGAGCTAGCTAGCTTGTAAGCTGATTTAACACAAAATAAAGGTTTTGGGGTCACATAACGAGATAGCAACTTAAAGGCAAGACGATTATATTATAATAACCTCATGAATAAAGTGAGTTGCGAACACTTAGTTGCCAAGCGCACAGCAACTCCCCAACAATCAGCGGCCAAATGCAGGCGAGTTGGGCACCAGTCAGAAGAGCGGAATATGACAATACATGGCACTAAAACAATTAGGCCAAAGTGGATAAGCATGCAGATAAATAGCCACCTAATGTTGTTTCTGACAGAGGTGGAAGGTCCAGGTTCAGAAAGTAAAAATCCTCTCCAGAACTTTATTCCAACCACCTGGATTTACTTCTGACAAAAGATAGGGCCAATATGAGTGATCAGCTCATTCTCTGGGAGGGAGGAAAACTGGCTGGATTTTTACTTTCTGAACCCTGGATTTTCCACCTCTGGTTACCGACAACCAAGAACACAGACCCTTCGACATCCTCCATTGTTCCAGTATTTGTGCCTTGTGAGCTTATGCTGCATTTTGTGTCACGCTGTCCCACCTACAACTGAACAGGTACTATGTGGAAAATGAGAAAGTGGTACCAAAACTGAATAGAGTGGAGTGGTGTAGAGCCAGTGCCATGCAGTGTAAAGCGCTCCATAAAGGGTTCTGCTCTTTGGCAGAAGTGTTGTTCTACTTGCAAATACAGGTGGTTGGGACCAGAAACTGGGGAGGATTTTAATTTTCTGAACCTTGAGTGTTCACCTTTGGGTGACTCACACAGCTTAGCATGTTATCTGGACTGTCATCTGATTTGATTGTGTTTTGTGGATTTGCATTGGGATTTGGTTTTTAATCCCCAGGCCTGTGACCTGATGGTTTTAACAGATGCAATGTTACCTGAAGTGGAGGATAGCCAGCACTCACCCTTTTTCCGTAAGTATATTTGATTAAATATAGTTAAATATAATTATTTGCATGTTCCAAAAAATCATATTCATCGGAAACAGTTTAATAACTGAAAGAATATCGATGTCTGGTATCCTCAAGACCCAATCATTTATATTTGTTTAAGTTATATTTTTTCATTTGTTTGAGGCTGCCCGGCACATACGGTTGGTTTTAGACTCTAATAGTGTGGGAAAATGGTAAAATGTGGGTCAGTGGGTAGCACTGCTGCCTTGCAGCAAGAGGGTTATGGGTTCAAATTCAGCCTGCCCTCATGAAAAATGACTATCGTTCCAAGCTATAGTTATCCTATAGCAAATGGATGGTACGTTGTATTTTCACCACCATAGTTTAGTATTACGTGTTATGGCCCCAATTTGTTATGGCGTCAATTTGTTATGGCGTAGCGGACAGCAAGGGATGACAGAAAAAATTTTAAAACTTCAACAGATTTAATTAAACAAACACTTTGAACTAATCTACAATCTACTCTACTGATCAAGATTGATATAAAAAACATGAGATATTTACAGTCCCTTGGCAATTGAGATGGGCTGCTATGTTGCAATGTCCTGGGACAGGAAAATGCTCCAACACAGGCAAAAATCCACAAAAAGCTTCACAGGTCTTGAAAAGAGTGACAGGTCTGGTCAAATGTATCCTTCCACAATTTCTCCTTGCAATTTCTCCTACTCCCTACTATCTCAATTTTTCTCCTTATATACTCTTTTCCAGCCCCCTCTGAGGCATGCCCAGGACATGCCCCAAACCTAGCTCCAGACTGGGCTTAACAAAAAAAAGTCAATACTGCCATCTATCTAGTGGCTTTTTTTTTTTTTCACATTACATACGATAGTGATGCTTCAGTTATTCAAACTTCAGCAATACAGTTGTGTGGACTATAGTAATATCATGATATTGTTGACTGTGGTAATACTATAGTAATAATGTGATGGCCATAGTACTACTCTAGCTATGCTGTTCAATCTTTCAATCTGTAGTAATACTATAGTTATGCCAAAAATACTAAGATATTTTCATAAGGGTGGGGTCTGTCTGTGCAGTGTTTGCATCTTGTTGTTCTTCCAGTGTTTACATGTGTTTCCTCTGGGTACCCCGGTTTCCTCACAGTGTGCAAAGACATGCATTTCAGGCTAACTGGAGACACTAAATTGCCCATATATGTGAATAGTGGGTGAATGTTCTCCGTGGAAGAGATTAAAGCCTCACCTTGTGTCTTTCCTTAAATGATATTCAGTGCACCTAGGTGCATAGCTGCCAACCCTCAATCTGGGACAGCACTCTGACTTGACTGATTATTATAATTCATTTGGCTATTATTGAATCCATGATTGGATTATTGTACTACCCCTTTTTAATTGAATTTATGAAAATTTTCAGTAATGTCCCTGGCTGTAGTAAACTGTGTGGGCTTTTCTGGCCAGTGGAATTCTCTATAGAAATTATGTTTATTATTCATAGTTAAAGGGAGGATAATCTTGGCCGAGTGAGCGTGGCCAGAACGTTTGTTTTCATTTTACTTTCTCTGTGAGTACAAGCCCAGTTGAGACTTTTTTTTCTAAACTGGTCGGGACTTAGACGACTGACCTTTGTGTGTTTCGCAGCAGGGGAGGTCTTATTTGCCGTTCAGGGTGCTGTTCAGGACGGTGTTCAGGAGGCTGGAGCGGTCAGCCCAGGGCCTCGAGTGAGAAAGGAATTCCCAGAAACTTGGCTCTGGCTTGACACTAACATGAGGTGAAGTTTTGGAAACTTGGAACATGGATACGGACACACTTGCAGACACAGGCACACAATGAGTCATACTGCAGACCCCAATTCCAATGAAGTTGGGACGTTGTGTAAAACAGCATACAATGATTTGCAAATCCTTTTCGACCTATATTCAATTGAGTACACTACAAAGAAAAGATATTTAAAGGTTGATTATGGAGAATGCGTTTTAAAAGCTATATTTTTTTTTTTAAATAATACATCCACGGTGCGTTTAGAGGGGTGCAGAATAAAAGTATTGCCTTTCCGTAAAATAATATATTTAGTCTGAATTAAATAATTTCAAAATTTTGACGGGTTCGATAATGACTTCCTGTTTACATCGTACAAGCCAACTGCGGCCGGGGCATTGCAAGTTGCCAAATATGGTCTCTATGCTCGGCACAGCATAGAGACTCGGCACTGGGTAAAATGGCGGAGTCTGCAAGTCCTGCTGCAGCTGCTTCAGAGCCCCGCCGAACGGTGCGTTATCCGTCCCAGCAGCAGAGTGACCGGAGAAGGGCAAAGATGAGAGTCAATATCGGCGAAGCATATGCTCGATGGACTCGGATAAAGGATTTCCACGGCATGAAAACGCACGCAGAACCTGGCAACCCAACTGCTGGAATTATTTTCTGTTGTTGCGACTACTATCTTGAGACACTAGATGTCGGTATTCTGCTCATATTCCATAATCAACCTTTAAGGGGTGATCTGGGGTTAAATGGGCAAAATTTGATTATTTTTCCAAAATTGTTTTTTGAATAAAAATATTCTATCATAACCCACCTTTAAAAATCACTAATTGCTACAAGGATTAAAAACTGAACTCAACTTTTTAATGCAGTCTAATGCATTTTCCATTGATTTCCTAAGGTATTACTTTTTCCACGTTTCTCATGTTTGTGGCAGCCATAACTTTTTTATTTATCATTTAAAATCAATGAAATTTGGGCTGCAGGTACTTTACTTCATTAGAAATGCAATGACATAGGGAAATTTTGCCTATCTGTTACATACTTTGAATATTTTGAGTATTCGTCAGATTCTGCGCAAAATAATTTCAAAATTTGAGTAAAATGCCCCAAAATCACAAAACTGATAAATTGGGCAAAGAATGGCTATGTCATTGCATTTGGATAAGCAATAGCTTTTAAATGATGAAAGAAAAACTGAATTCTATCATAGAGTTAAAGAGGAATTGGTGCCAGAAGTTTTCTACATATTTAATGAGCTTGCTCGGGTACCATGGCAACCGCATAAACAGAAAAATGCCAACTTGTATCTTTTTTGGTGGTTATTACATATACCTCTTTAGATTAATTCTGAGTTGTTTCCTGGTGTCATTTTTCATTTAACCCCAGATCACCCCTTAATGTTCAAACTGAAACTTTGTTTTTTTTTTTTTGAACATTCACTCATTTGAATTTGATGCCAGCAACACTTTCCAAAAAAGCTGTACCAGGGTCATATTTACCACTAGGTTATATCACCTTTCCTTTTAACATCACTCAATAAGCATTTGGAACTGAGGAAACTAATTGTAGAAGTTTTGTAGGTGGAATTCTTTCCCATTCTTACTTGATGTATGACTTCAGTTGCTCAACAGTCTGGGGTCTCCGTTGTCATATTTTGCGCTTCATAATGCACCACACATTTTCAATGGGAGACAGGTCTGGACACCTGGCAGGCCAGTCCATTACCCACACTCTTTTACGAAGCCACTCTGTTGTAAGACGTGCAGAATGCGGCTTGGCATTGTGTTGCTGAAATAAGCAGTGACGTCCCTGAAAAAGACGTTGCTTGGATGGCAGCACATGTTGCTCCAAAACCTGTATGTACTTTTCAGCATTAATATTGTCTTCACAGATGTGCAAATCACCCATGCCATGGGTACGAACACATCCCCTTTACCATCACAGATGCTGGCTTTTGAACTTTGCGCTGATAACAGTCCTTTTCCTCTTTAGCCCGGAGGACACAACATCCATCATTTCCAAAAACAATTTGAAATGTGGACCCGTCAGACCACAGCACACTTTTCCACTTTGCATCAGTCCATCTCAGATGAGCTTGGGCCCAGAGAAGCCAGCAGCATTTCTGGGTGTTGTTTATATGGCTTTCACTTTGCATGGTAGAGTTTTAACCTGCACTTGTGGATGTAGCGATGAACTGTGTTTACTGACAGTGGTTTTCCAAAGTGTACCTGAGCCCAAATAGTAATATCCTTTACAGAATGATGTTGGTTTTTAATGCAGTGACCCCTGAGGGACCGACAGTCCTGGGCATTCAATGTTGGTTTTCGGCCTTGCCGCTTATTTGTAGAGATTTCTCTGGATTCTTTGAATTTTTTAATGAAATTATGGATTGTAGATGATGAAATCCCTAAATTCCTTGCAAATCGCACATTGAGAAACGTTGTTCTTAAACTGTTGAACTATTGACTCACACAGTTGTTCACAAAGTGGTGAACCTGGCCCCATCCTTGCTTTTGAATGACTGAGTCTTTCGGGGATGCTCCTTTTATACCTAGCCATGACACTTGCCTGTTTCCAATTAAGCTGTTCACCTGTGGAATGTTCCAAACAGGTGTTTTTTGAGCATTCCTCAACTTTTGTTGCCCCTGTCCTAGCTTTTCTGGAACGTGTTGCAGGCATCAAATTCAAAATGAGTGAATATTTCCAAAAAAACAATAAAGTTTATCAGTTTGAACATTAAATATCTTCTCTTTGTAGTGTACTCAAATGAATATAGGTCGAAAAGGGTTTGCAAATTGTTACATTCTCTTTTTATTCACAATTTACACAATGTCCAAACTTCATTGGAATTGGGGTTTGTATTTTACTCTCTCTTGCTCCCTCTTTCTTAGACTCTCTTTCTCTCCGTATCTTGCTCTGACACACCTTTACTGTCTCCACATATGTATTTGAACAAACATGAGCAGATGTGTATTCAGCAGAATAGAGTTGCTGAGGATCTTTCTTGGCATGCAACTACAGGCTACTGATATGCATGTATACAATATGTCATAATTTTTATTCACCTTAAAGGAGCTGTGTCACGATTACTGTGCATGCTCACAACTTTGAATGAAGTAAATCCACTTGACTGCGAGTCAAAATCTACTTCCATCGTTGCAGATCCGTCCGTCATTGTTTTTCCAGTTTATTTATATATTTTAGTTACTCGGGCATTATGCTTTTTATATTAAGGACTTTTCTATGGAAGTATGAGGATTCAAAGTGCTATTTTAGTGCTTTAGCTAAAGAATATGAATTATATAAACTGGTTTTCCAACCGGCGATAATCATCGAAGAAGAATGTATTTTTCTTCTATGATTATTGGCGATGGCGAACCAGCTTACATTCTTAGTATCCTTTGGCTAAAGCACTGAAATAGCCCTTTGAATCCTCAAATTTCTGTTTGAAACTCCTTAATGTAAAAAGCACAATGCCTGAGTAACTGATATATATAAATACAATGCAAAACTAAGACGAATGGCAAGAATGGAATCTAATTATGACTTACAGTCAAGCAGGTTGTCCTGAGCATGTGCAGTTATCATGATACACCTTTAACAAACAAAAGGTACTGCATATTATGTTGGAATAATTGTGGGGCATAGGAATTTGACCTGGTGTGCCCTCTGAACCTTTTCATTACATTTATTTGTTTATTATTTAATACTTTGTGGTGAATGTGCATGTTATTGTTTTTGTCTGTTTGTATTGCTGTGCTGTTTTTCTGCTGGCTGTACAACAAATTGCCCCTTATGGGGATAATAAAGTTTACTAAGACTAAGACACCATGTATGCCTTACACTCCTATTGTATTGCAAAGGTGCTAATGGCTAGTTGCATTCATGTATTGTATTTCACAGTACTTCAACAGCAGCACGCATTCCAGTGACGGCGCCAGATAGCATCACTTCCTGGGTAGCCACAGCTTTTGTGATGTCAGAAAATCGAGGCCTGGGACTCACAAGTGTCATTCCACAGGTGCTGCCTCACGTTTAGCTCACTCACTCGGTCTATTTACTATTGACAGCTTTCCCAGCAAAGGCACTGAGCACAGCCATTTTATTTTCATTCGGCCTCTAGGCTCGAGTGGCATGACTGGCAGGTGAATGTGTAAAGGAGCTCAGTAAAGAAGAGATTAAGTACGGCAAGTTATATGAGAAATCTCAGCACAGTAACACATACAGTCTTAATTCAGCTCTAATAGAGTACATATGCTATGAGCGCTATGACCCACTGCTCTGTGCAGGAAGTGATTTAAACTGATTTTGCCAGGCCAGCAAAATTTACAAAAGTCGTTCTGGAGATTGCGCCTGCCAACCTGGGATCTTCTGGGGCTGGTCAAGAGGAAGTAACAACGGACACTGTTACTTAACAATGTAGTTCATTTATGGTATGCAGCATGATGAATCTTTTTATTTCAATTCAGTAAGTTGGCCTTGCTTAATAATTTCCCTAATCTGCTATAGTGTACAATATACATAATGTCCAAAATAAACTTGGTAATGGACGGACAAATGTTCTCTTCCCCTTGACCAGGCCCTTCTCTGAATTGTCCATTTTTTTCCTACTTACTGGGGCTTTTGTTGAATCGCCCTGCTAAGTTCCAGCAGGTTGCCATGGCTCCTACCTCTGTTGCAGTGCCTTAATACCTTCTCTGAAAGGAACCTTGGGAATAACAGTGGTCCGGATAGTTGTTGATGGCAAACAAGACCCATTACAGCATCTTAGAATCGATGTATGGAGAGGACAATGCCCTTGTAGGCCTCGATAATAAAAATACCTCCATCCTTCTGCTTGCTTAAAAGAGATCATCAATAATAAGTGAAGATTAAAAGAAAAAAAAATCTATAGATTCATGTTTCATCTCCCACAAGGTGAACTATGGCTGACGAAAACCAGACGATCCACTTTGGCGAGCACATTCAAAAAAACTACTTGGAGGGATTTTTCAGTCTGATTGATTGTGGTATTTGAAAAAAATAATTGAAATTGTCTGGAAAATGTGGTTCTCTCTGCTAAGACTGAGAGAGTTAGCCCAGGGCAGGACACGCTGTGCTCATGTAAAAGGTTTTATGCGGTTTTATCGTTGGTTCCAGAAGGCGCTAAATCCCGCTGTTTCATCAGCTTACAGTGTTCCAGGACTTCTTTCTGCATCTCAGTCTGCCGTCTTCTATGAAACGAGGGGAGGAGCTGGTAATGGATGTCATACTGTTCAACTACCAGCCGCAGGACCTTCAGGTGACCAAATCTCACCCATCTTTGCGGCCATTTTGGGAAGAGTGTCTGGTGTGCAATCCTGAGTCATACTGGGGTATTTCGGGAAAATGGGTTTCCATTGCCTGTATGTGGAATGCACCTGTTACACATCAGTCTTGGCTTTTTAATTAATATATAACGATCTCTTTGAGTCCTCTTCAGTCATTTTAGCACCATGCAGTGCAGTTCATAATCATTTGGGCTGAGTCCTCATAACTGCTTTCATTGACGATGAAAACAGTGAAGGTTGGGTTAAGGTCCAGGCTGTCAGCTACAGATATTTATGCCCATATAAGTGTGAACCATGCCGGGATTAAACAGCATCACTCTCTAAATATGAAATGACTGCTCTCAAATTCTTACATATGACACTTAGATGCACCTGCACTGATTCTGTTGCGTTCTAAACTTTCTTAGCTTGGTTTATTTTTTCTTACGCACTTTTTGATGGTACATATTTTAGCAGCGTACCTTGTAAATTAATTGAAGGAACTGAGAACCTCCCTCATCATTTTCAAATGTCATTCACTTGACATCAGATATAGTTAATGCGCTCTACAGCTGTACACAGTACAGAGGCCCGGAAAACAAGGATCAAGTCAAAGCTTGTGTGCACTCCAATTAGCATTCAGTCCGTACAATCAGCTTTTATCCGGCACATGTGCTTGCAGTGTTTTGTGGCGACCGTTTCTGAGATTTTTCCACTGTGATCCTGTCATGCTTGCAGCATTTTATGGCATAGGCTTTTAATTTATCGTAAATGCTTGTGTTTCCAGACCTCTTTTGGATCCTGAGAACGTAGTGAAGTGATGAAAACGCGCATGCAAACGTATTCATACAAACATAAATACTGTGTATTCGGCATGTGCATACACCATGTTTGCCGTCTTTCCTCAGTACCCCGTCTCAATCTTATCCCACAGGTCATGGTGATTGTTGCAGACAGTGAATCCTTCGAGTTTGTCCTCCGTAAGAACAACGTCTCGATGGCCAGCACGCGGACAGTGTCCGTGGCGAGCCAGGGTACCGCCACGGCCTCCTTTCCTATAAGACCCACAGTCCTTGGGGAGATGGCCATCTCAGTGCAAGCCATCTCCTTCATGGCTTCTGATGCCCTTATTAAGAAATTTCTGATCAAGGTACTGAAACAGATTTACAATCGACAGAAGAAATGGCATTTTGATCATTAACAGATGCGCAGCCAGCTGCTACTCTTTAAGATGACTCCATGCATATTTTGATCAGGCCTCATTTTGAAATAAAATATTCCTTATCTTGCTGGGACTTCCTGGTCAAATAAAGGTTGAATGAAAATGATACCCCTTTCTGAAGTCACGCATTAGCAATAATGACCCTTACTTTGTAAGAGGTAAAACATAGTTCCTTAATGACTGCCTTTGTGTTTGTTGCGTTTTTCGTAAGGATTTTGCATTTGACGTCAATGTATTATCTGTGATATGAGATCTATTATGTGATTCATACCTTGCAGCTAAAAAGGACTTGTGTTCAGATCCTTGCTTACTGTCCAAAGTTCTATATTTGTTGTTTATTTTCCTTTCCTAGCCTGAAGGGATTCAGCGCTCTTTCTCAAAGACTTTATTTTTGGAGCTGAACCCAGCTGGGACGAGCCTCTCCGAAGAGGTTGTCTTCATGTTCCCTCCAGATGTGGTACCGGACAGCAAGAGAGCTGAAGTGTCTGTGGTCGGTATGTAAGGTTATTTTTCTTTTTCTTTTCAAATAAACCCACCATCACACACTGTTGCAGGAGTTTGTCTGCATGACTGTGTGTATAAAGTATGTGTATATTTAAGGGACATGCAGCGAAGGTTTTGTGGGCTCCTAGTGTAATTGTTAGTTTATTAATATTATTAATATTTTTGTTATTACTCTTATTATTATTCCATTGTAGGTGTCTGCAGCAGCCCGTAGAACTGATATGTTGCATTTTTGAGATTTGGCACACTGATAGAACGCTAGATCTTTGATCTAGACCAGGGGTGGGGCCCTTATCCAGAAGGGGCCAGTGTAGGTGCAGGCTTTCATTCCAACCAGGTAGTTACACACCTAAGTGCACTAATCCAAGTCCTTAGCAAAGATTCCAGAGGTTGATAAGTAGAATAAGGTGTGTGTAGCTGCTTGATTGAAATGAAAGCCTGCACCCACACCAGCCCTTTCTGGATAATGGTCCCCACTGCTGATCCTGACTGAAAATTTGGCAACCCTATAACCCTTCCCTTTGTACCACCATCAAGTTGCACTCACATTTCTGGACATAACTTCAGGACCATTGCATATCCCAAATTCGCAGGTTGACCCAAATACAATGCACCCTATGCCATCATTTTCTCCCTCTGGAAATTTGCCGCCATTTTGATTTTTATCAAAACCTGTTTTTTTGAATTCCTGCAATTTTTGCCCAGTCACCTCACACGTGGCTCAAATCGTATCAGGCCTTCTCTGATGTAGGCTGTTCCTTTTCATGTCGATATAATATGTTGAGCCTCATGCATGTGATGGAACATTACATTTTTAGGGATGGGCGTCAGATGACATTATTGAGCATATCTCGTGACTGGGATGTCATCATGTTGTACTGTAAATTTGTGCCCAGTATGGTCCAATTTCACCCATAGATGGCACTTTGATTTACAAAAATGGGAAATTAGCAATCACTGAACCACCATTTGACCAACTGACGTGAATTGTTTTGTACTTGACTCCAGACATTGACAATACTTAATTATAATGATTTGGTCAAGCCTTTTTGCTCATTATGGCTGCAGTTTTTAATTTTATCAAAAACAATTTTTTTTTTTTTTATCTCCTCCTAAAACCTTTGGCCAATCGCCACCAAATGTGGCTCAAATCACGCCAGGTCTTTCTCGATATTGGCTATTACTTTTCCTTTGGATATATCAAATGTTATGCATGTAACAGCCAATAAAAAATTTTAAGCTCTGGCCCCTGTTGCCATTATTTAGTGTAACTCATGACTGGAATGACCTTTTGTGATAATGTCTCTCAGATGCAATCAACGTATTGCTCAGGTAAATTTTGCCAGGTATAGTGCAACTTCACCCAAGGGTGGCACTGTAATCAACAAAAATGGGAAATTTGCAATATCTAAACAGCCAATTGACATTAATCTTTTTTAATTTGCCGGCCACACCACTATTCGGTCTGCGCCAGCCGCGTGGCTGAAGCTAAGCAGGTGTGGGCTTGGCTAGTACTTGGATGGGAGACCACCTGGGAAAGTTAAGTTGCTGCTGGAAGCGGTGTTGGTGGGCCAGTAGGTCCCGATCTTCCCTGTGGTGGAATAGTCCCCAATGCCCCAGTGCAGTGATGGGGACACTGTACTGAAGGAGACGCCATCTTTCCGATGAGACGTTAAACCAATGTCCTGACTCTCTGTGGTCATTAAAGATCATATGACACTCTTCGACAAGAGTAGAGGGTTACCCGGTGTCATGGCTAAATTCTTAACCTGACCTGCCACCTAATCATCCCCTGATCTAATTGGCTGTGCAATTTGTCCTCTCCCTCTCCACCTCAACCCCCAGGGCTCCCTTGAAAAAGAGATTTCAATCTTAATGAGATTTCCCTGGTTCCATATAGGTTAAATAAAAATAAAAAATTTAATGAACTCCAGACATCAAACTAGTAGTAATTATTATGATTCAATTGAGCACTTTTGCTTATTATGGCAACCAATTAGAAAAATCTGAAAAACTGACATTTTTCATACCTCCTACACCATTTAACCAATTGACGCGAAATTTACTGCTTGATATCTCAACGGCTTCTTGAGTTAGTGTAATGTGATTGCAATAAAAGGAGAAAGTGTATGGTATTTCTTGAATTTGTCTGCTAGAGTGCAAGAGTGATAAAATTGGTACACTTTTTCATATTTACTTGGCTAATTCTTCACATGTTCAGAAATACCTTTGGGTCAGCTCTTACGTGAGGAGTCAACTCTACTGTTGTCACATGGTCCGAAAAGTGGCCTTTGCTTTGCCTCTCAAACTCTGCTGGTTGATTTTATGTGTTTCTGATTTGAACTGTTAGTTTTATTTTTCAACTGCTGTAGTGAGAGCCTTTTCGTTTGAAACATGGCTGTGAAATCACTCGCTCGCCTTTTGGGGATGCTGAAGTCCTTCTCTTCCAGGGAAGGGTGACAGTTTAAGTGTATGCTCAGATTACTGTTTAATGACAAACAGTATCCGAACACTTGTGTGCTTGTTTGCTTAGGACTTCTAGTTTCCAACTGTAAAGTGATACAGTATGTTGTGTTTGCTGTGCTCATCCATTTGGCTGTCTGATCTGGCTGCTTGAAGTTCTTCCTCTGGTAAACGTGTTTGTTATTTTTGGTGGCCACTCTTGCCAACTCTGACATGATTGCATTTGAAGGAGATGTTTCACATCTGTTTCACTATTAAGTTAATCTCTAAAATGCCCTAGCAGGGGTTTAAACGCAGAATCACCAAAGACCACTGTGCTGGTTTGCAAATGGAACCGCTCTTGAAATATTTACTTTCAAAGCCTCTGGAAACTTGTCTTGACATAGCAAAAATTCACGTATAATATCAAAGTTGAGTGTCTCATAAAGCATCTACAAAAAACTGAGTGAAACATTCACAACTATTCGAAAACCTAGTTCAAAAATGGCTCATTTTGCTATTCAGTCCATTTCTCAAGACAGTGTGGGTGCGGCGCATCGCAGTGTGACTGGTCACTCCCTCGATTTGAGTGACATCTCACTGGCTCCATGAGCGTTAGTCACAGCAATAGCACAAGGGTCACAGTCCAGCCCTATATGTTTGAGCCGTCTGACTCAAGTCGCTTGCACACTAGACGCGAAATGAATTTTTCGCACGACAGATTACATTCAAAGTCAATGCGAAGACTTGATTCAAGTCATCGCATTGACTTTGAATGTAATCTGTCGTGCAAAAAATTCATTTCGCGTCCAGTGTGCAAGCAGCTTCAGAATCAGACGAAGCCGAACCTCTGCCATCTGGGAACACCGTCCAGCCAGTGCCAGTTACAGAATGGTATTTTGTAAAATCCTTTGCTGTTTTTATTACTGAGTTAGCGCATCTCCGCTAAAATTCAGCGTTAGCAGGGATGCACCCAACGGCAGCCTGATGGTATTGTAACGTTACCTAGTACTGTACAGTATTATTGCATCGTAATTAGCTTGCCACTCAACCGGGTGCGAAAACGACACACATGGAGAGCGTTCATTTGCTGCCAGTCTGTCACGGGCGAAATCATGGGCGATAATTAAGGTATCAAAATAAGTAAACTTCCCAATGACAAAACGACAAAAATATTGTGATATGGAAATACAACAAACTCTGGGATATAAAGGTTCATAATAAGTTGCTCCTTTTAATATTTGATAAAGCAAACATGAAAATAAACGTATTTTTCTGTTTAGCTCACAATGTCTTCGTCTGGCCTCGTTTTGCTCACGATTGGTGAAGATTGATCCGCTGAATTAACCACTAGTTCACTGCTTGTGATCACAGGTTGTAAGGTGATTTGAGCTCAAGTCACCGCTTGTGTTCTGAGAAACACAATTTTCACAAGCTGGTTTGAACGCAGCATAAGACATTCGAGCCAGAGCGGAAGTACCATTCCACGAGCACACGTCCCATTCAGAAAATCATTTACTGGTGTGTTTTGAATGGAGCGAATACAAACATACATGATAGGGGAAATAGCAGGGGACAGACAAATACGTGGACAGATGGACGGACAGATAGATAAATGGAACCAAAATGTAGTTGGGTAATCAATCGCAAGACAGGCTACTTCGAGACAATGTTTCTTGGGCTCAGGCCAACTGGTAGGAGCAGAGAGCTTTTATAATTTCAGTTAGGGGTGGGACAAATGACGGAGTTTTTTTTAATTGGTTTGGCTTATGATGTAATAACCCACTAAGAAAACCAAGCCCAATTCAACTGCAGTAAGAGGATAGGTGCTAAAAATTTAATGACAAAATCTCAGATTTGAATTGAACATAATTTCTAATATTTTAGTATGCTTACTATTATGCACATACAACCCTAAATAACGTAATTCAAAGGTTTTTGGGGACTTGGGTTTACTGTGGCTTTAAAGCCCCATTACAGCCATTTTGTGGGTTTGGTTGCAGGGCAGCTTTTGCTTTGCATTTCAGCTGAAGCATTAGCCTGGAAGGTTGTTTTTTATGGTTTTTGTTTCCTGTCTCTGTGGTGCCGCAGGTGATATCCTGGGTCCGTCCATCTCAGGGCTGGAGTCCCTCATTAAGATGCCGTATGGCTGCGGAGAGCAGAACATGATCCATTTTGCTCCCAACATTTATGTGCTTCAGTACCTGAATAAAACAAGACAGATGACAGAGGACATTCACAGCAAAGCCATATTCTTCATGTTGCAAGGTATTTAGTGCTTAGCCTTACATTGAGCAGCCACAAGTAGTGAAGTTACTTCTACTATAATATCTGCTTCAAGTTTTCCTATTTTCTCCTGTTTTGCCTGTCAATTGGCAAAATGCACAGATCTGTCTAAGATAATGCAGTAGGTTTTTACTGCGTGTATCGAATGTGCTGTGTTCACTGCACTCTTTTGACATAGTAGTAGACAACAGTTATTTCCATGAAAAACTCCTTACAGTAAATGTGTTCTGACTATATCTTTAGTCATTTTGCCAACGTTGTGTATTCATTACTATGCAGGTTACCAGCGACAACTCTCATACCAGAGACAAGATGGCTCCTTCAGTGCCTTTGGAGATTCTGATCCTTCAGGGAGCACTTGGTGCGTAGCTCAGAATTGATTCTTGCCCATATCTCAATAGCCTAAGTCAAATCAAATTGTACTTGTTCAGCACATTTCACGGACAGTTGCCACAACACCAATCACAAAATTCTGGAAAAAACCTTCAGATGAGCAAGGCTTGGCAACAGTTGAAATGCATAGTCCCGATTGACAGACGAGAAGAAACCAGGATTCGAGGCAAGAGACCTGCCTGCAGTGTGGGGAGGGATAATTGAGAAAGAGGTGAAGTAGAATAGCGAGGAGTGTGATAAAGTAATGGGGGCCATATTTTGGTACTACGGATACTGCACCAACATAAGCTACCTGCATTGACATACAGTAGCTACTAGGAATTGAGATTAAGAGCCTGTGTACTCATTAGAACAGGGATCACCAAATCTGGGCCTCAAATCCAAATGCAGCTCAGGTTTTATTTTCTTCCTGGCAATTGACTGAACAATTTATGATTCTGATTGGTCAGACTGTCTTTACACCTGACTCCCAGGTAAAGGGAGGGTGGAAAACCAGGGTAGTGATGTTGTGATCCCAGCATTAGAGGGAGAAATTTCAACTGTCTTCTCACAAGTTCACAGCTAGTAGACAGATGGCAATAAGGAATGGGTGCTCCTCTTGGAAAAGAGCTTCTAAAGGGTGACCATGTGCTTGTGCCTTAACCCTTTCAGTTCTAATGGGACACATATGTCCCATAATATTTCCAAATATCTGGATGGGACATATGCGTCCCAGTAAGCCTTGCACTTGGGCCAACTCCATATTATAGTCACAAAAATGACACTCTGATGCGTATAACAGTGTTCAGTATTGAAAACGGTTTATCTCCTCATTCTGAAGGCTGTCTGCATTCGTGCTGAGGTGCTTCCAGCAGGCGCGCCCATTTATCCTCATCGACCCAGGTGTGCTGAAGCGTACGGTGGCCTGGCTAGTGCGCCAACAAGAGCGGGACGGGGCCTTCAATGAGCCAGGTGTGGTCATCCACACGGCACTCCAGGGAGGCCTGGACGGTCCTGTGGCGCTGACTTCGTACGTCCTGATAGCCCTGCTGGAGGAGCCGACCTACAAGGTGGGGTCCACTCTCGGTCTTGCTTCTGTCCTCTGCTGACCTCAAGCATGATTCCTCTAATAAAGAGGGCTGTCCTTTTCTTACAGAGCTCATACCATGAAACTGTGTCCGAAGCATTGGCCTTTCTGGAAGGCAAACTGGAGTCTGGGATCTCCAGTAACTACAGCCTGTGTCTGGCAGCTTACGCTCTGTCCTTGGCGAGCCACCCCAGAGCCAACGCAGCCCTGACTGAACTTCTAAACAGAGCAGATGTCTATGGTACTTAAGACTCTAGTGGGTTGGGTGTGTGCATCCACTTGAGGCGGGGTTGCTAACCCTGGTCCTGCAGAGCCACAGTTTCTGCTGATTTTAGTTTTTACTCAACACTTAATTTATCAAATGAGGAACCTAGTGCTAAAAGAACTAAAGTCACATTTTCACACACAGTGATGTAAGGATGGGAGAACGTCTTTTATAGTGACCTAAGTTGATTTTCTCAACTTGGAACTTTTGTGACTTTTGAACTTATAGCACCAGGGTCTTCAATTAGATTATATGGATCAATTGCATATTCAGATTCTTTTTTTTTTCAAACTGGACACTTTGTGACTTCAGTACTTTTAGGTCCGGAGTATTCACTTAAAGCAAATGAGTATACCACAGAAGTCATTCCAGAATTCATTCACTCATCTTGCCTAATATCTGAAGTCTAAAGTGGCTGGTGAAACAAAAACCAGCACACTCTGCAGGTCTAAGTCAAAGTTTGGCCACCCCCGCACGAGAATCAGATTACGGAGATGCATTCTCTGTCAGACTAATCTTGATGTAGCTACGGCAGGCAAGTTTGTCGGAATTTTCCATATGTTTATCCCTCTGTTGTCTCCAGATGGGGTGATGTCTTGGAGTTCCTCCAGTTCGAAACTGTCAAAGTCATTGCAGCCAAGCTCTCTAGACATCGAGATGGCCGCCTACGTGTTGCTCACGCTGTTCAAGCAGGGCATGCTGGACCGGAGCTTTCCACTGCTGAAATGGATGGTAGTTCAGAGAAACGACGTGGGAGGCTTCGGGTCCACACAGGTTAGGCTACCATTGACTGAGTTACAAAACTGAGAAGTTATCAATCTATTATGGTGCATTTGTGACAAGGTAAAGCTTATAATTCTGAAGAGTTGTGCTCCATGTTGACTATGTTGAGGACCAAGTAGCTTTGGGTTCCGTATGAACAGTTTGACACAGACCTTCTCACTGAGGCCACTCTTGCCTTTTCTGTTGGTTTAGAGTTTTGGGTCCAAAACTTTTTCAAATATAGGCCCTCTGAAATTGTAGACAGGTGGTTGAGAACTGTTTCAAATATTACAGTTTTCTAACATTGATTTAAGCATATTTTTTCCTGGACTCCTGCTCTTCGGGGCAAAAAACAGCGATTGTCAGAGACGGCACAGCTGTTGCCTCTGGTGCCGCACTTTGACTTGGCTGTGCCGGTCAGCGGAGTAGATTAAAGGCTGCTTTACAACGCTGCATCTGTGGCGACTGATATGGATGCAATTCCGGCCAACACATCTGTCTGAGCACACTAATTGCTTCCATGCGACGTGGTGAAAGCCTGCAGTCCGTTGCATGTGGCGCGTCTCTGAGGCTGAAATAACCACCTGTTCGCAATGAATCGCCTCGCCCGAGCTAATTGTTACCATATCCGGCTTAGGACTCCATTCTACTCCTCAGTCATATTTGCTGCAGTAGGATTGTTGACAGTTGTTTTGCGGTACCGAGAACTGGCGTGTCATGTTGTCCACTTTTCCTGTGGTTGAGAATGAATCACGCCGCTGCCTTGGTCTACAGGGACAGTCTGGCTCCTGGGTTATCCTTTGTGTGGTCTTTAACCTTGCGATTCGTTGCAGCTGTCGAAGGACTCACTTTGGAGCACTTCCACCTTTCAATCTGCTTTATTACTCCCTCAAAACTTCCTCTCCTTCCAGGACACGATCATCGCTCTGCAGGCCCTGTCTTGGTTTGCGGCTTTCAGCAGCTCGGCAGCCATCAACCTTAATGTCAAGGCGGTCTGTGCGTCGTCCCAAAGGGAGGCTGGCTTCCACATCGACTCAACCAATCACCTGCTTCTCCAGAGCAAGGAGGTGATATAAATGGACGCGCATCCCGTTATTTTCTCTTTAAGGGGAGGTAGAGCCAAGAAAATTGCCATTTGGCTAATAATATTGCACTATCTTGGGCAGAGCTGACCTATTTATCATGAAAATTTGTGATGGCCTTTTTGTTGAAAGAAGTACCTGCACAATTTTCTCAATTTTCATTGCTTTTTGTTTGTTTTCAGCATAATGTAATTTGACATATTAGAGAACATCTGACAATTCTTTTTGACTTAATTTGCTTATAAGTTGAGACCAGAGAAGTAAAAAGAGGGATTTTCAAAATGGCGCGGTTCCATCGCGACCAATGTAATTTGACACCAGTTTAATTTTTTTTTTTTTGTCTTTTTACCTTCACTATCCATGAGGGACACTGTAGCTTAAGTCAAATCGATTTCTCGAGGAAAATTTTGTTGCTTCTATCTCTCCTTAAAAGAAGAGGTCCCTTAGTCCTGTACGTTCTTAGATCACAAAGAATTGATTGTATTCTGTAGTTTGTCATCGGCCAAATGTGCTAATGCCTATTTAAACATCATTAAGAGTGGTTGAAGTTTTGAAATGCTGAAGTTAGGGGGAAGAAAACATAAAAAACAAAAATTAAAAGTTGTTCTAAGGATTACAGTTTGTGCTGTTCACACAGTTTCTCAAACCGCAGATCTTATCATGCCTTGTCAGGAATATTTATATCAAACCCATCCCTAGTACCACCGCTAAACTCAGTTGTGACAAATGAAAGCACAAAGAGTTCTAGGACTTGTCCTTTTTATTGGGTTTTTGAAAAGTTGATGGTGAAATGAGGCTGTTCAGTTATATTCATATCATGTAGCCGTGCACCAGAAACTACTAAAATACAGACTGTTATGTGCTTTGTCATTGCACTGTGCAACGAATTGAATTTTGCGTCCATTTGTTTTGTATTTGTATATTTCATACAGTACTGTGCAACAGTTTTTGACAAATTCAAGACTAGTCAGCGAGGCAAACAAGATTCCAAAAATCATGACATTTAAGGCTTCTTGGTTCTTTTCAATAGCATAAAAAGCCGTTAACTGCAAAAAAAAGTAAATCAAAGCAATATTTGGTATATCTACCCTTTTCCTCAAAATTGGGTACATATTTCTGCAGTTGTATTGTTTTATAGGATAATTGGCTTTTTGCTTGTTCCATGTAGACTATATGATTCTGTATGTCTGAGTAATTCAGATGGTCTTGACAACATTGAGGTCAGGGCTCTGTTTTATCTGCTGCATTGATTGTTTTTAATGGAAGCAAGCACATATTAGTGAAATTATTGTTAAGATTGACATTTGGTATCTCAAATGTGCTTTTTATCTTCAGCAACACTAATATAGAAAACAAAAAAAATACTAGACCAAATTTACACAAAGAATCTTTGGTGCTTAAGGCTTTCGCACCGTATTCTATATGTTAGAGGGACAACAGGGAGAAATTCAACCGCTCAAACATAACCTAATAATACATAATATTCATGGCTGCCCTTTCCACCTCTGGTTTAGCAGTCTTCTGCATTTTTCAGATTGAGGCAGGGGAAAACATCCGCATCAATGTCTCTGCAGAGGGAAACGGATTTGCCCTTTTTCAGGTACTTAACATACTAAAAGTCCCTTAAGCAAGGTTTGTAAATGTACCCCTCAGATGTTCAGTTTGCAATTTTTTTACATAAATACAGGTATGATACAGTAAGTTGCCAATTGTGTGCTACTGAAAGTATGGTTTAGATGATACAAAATGGGCAAAAATACATCCAAGTTGGAGAAATATTTGTTTCTTGAAGTTTGGTCATTGAAAATTCTACTGTGATATATTATGAACAATTTTTAGTTGAAGTCCATGCTTTTCTCCTTGTAAATCTCCCTCCTTCATGGTGTTGGTTGCATTGCTATCCTTTACATGGTTGATACAGAAATATATTGCATACCATTGAGGTCTTTTACAGAAAGGCAATTGTTGTGAAGTATGACCTCTCATTACTCCTTTGAAAAACAGCTGAATGTCTTCTATAATGTGAAGAATACTGGTTCGAGGGAACGCAGAGATACTGCCGAACAGGAAGCATTTGATCTATCTGTGAAAGTCACTGCTGACAAAGGGAACATGGACCACTTCATCATCACCATCTGCACAAGGTGCCTGAGCAGCCTGGCGTGGAAACATGTTCCTCTGTCTGGCCTACGTAGAGAAAGTTTTTCTGAATAGCAAAAATATTTGAAAGGGAAAGTCTTTGGAGATAATTAAGATAAAGCTATGACCATCAATTGTGACCTGTGATAGCTAAGATAAGATACACTTTATTGAACCCTGTAGGTTAATTTGTCCTCTGCATTTAACCCATCCTATCATTAGGAGCAGTTGGCAGCCACAGAGCAGCGCCCAGGGACCAACTCCAGTTCTAAGGCCAGTTCCTTGGTCAGGGGTACTGGTTGGAGTGTTCCTATTATTCATGTTTTTGTGGGTGGGGGAAACCGGAGTACCCGGAGGAAACCCACATGAACACGGGGAGAACATGAAAACTCCACACAGAAAGGCCCCGGGCCAGATTCGAACTCACAGGGCTCTATCTTTCACACTGCTTTACCCGTTGCCACTACCCGCAACCCGTGAATTACGCATTTAGCAGCTTCCACTATCCCTAAACGGTATCTTGCGGCTACACTACCCGCTGTGCATTATGCAGAATCCTTTATTTGCGCCTGGAGGTGTGCCCGTGGGCGTGTTTATGCGCTTTCCCTACAATTGCTATCTTGACCACACACGTAAGGGAAAGCGTTTAGCGGGTCCTAAAACCACCCGCTACCCGCATTTGGACTTTCACAAGAGCGCTATGCATGAGCACTCAGCAACGGAAATTTTTTTTCCAGCGAGAGCGGCATTTCAGAACTCTCTTGCGAATGAAGGTAATTTCGGCGACAAGTATGTACACCTGTTTTTGCAGCACGGTCACGGAACTTGCTGTAAAAAAATAGACAGCTGTCCGATTGGAAAATGTAAACAGATGAAACCACGTACTTGTCACCAGAATTACCTTCATTCGCTGACGAGTTCTGAAATACCGCTCTCGCTGGGGAAAAAAAAAAGTTACGTCGCTGAGTGCCAGTGCATATACCTAATTTTATTTTTCTAAAATGGGATTTTGTTCTATGCTTCATTTCAGACGGGAGAGGGAGTTGGAAGTGCATGGCTTTTTTTTTTTTTTTTTTTTTTTTTTTTTTTTTTTGAAGTTTCCATCACAAAAGGGTAGGCTTGATTTTTTTTTTTTTTTTTTTTTTACTACATACCAAATATTAAACAATATGTCAATGTCAAATAATAATAATAATAATAATAATAATAATACAATTCATGATTAACTTAACAAAAACAGATCCTCCCCTGACTGGATTTGACCTCATGCACGGGCAATTTAATTTCGTCAAAGGAGAAACGTGGCGACCTTCCTCTCTCCATCACGGGTTTCGGTTTGAGGATTTGGGATAGAGCAGCCTGCTCCGAAAGGTAGTGGCACCTGGCACACTGATTGGTTTAACTGGCGTAACGCCCAAACCACGCCTATGCATAATGTAACAGGTAGCGCTGGTGTTTTAGGGATATAGGGAGGTGTTCGCGGGGGAACGCCTCTTACGCAATGCGAAAGCCCCAAATAACTGGTTTAGGGACTCTGGCGTAAGATAGGGCCCACAATCTTCTTGCTGAGGCAGCAGTGCTAACCACTGCGCCACCATGCCACAAAAAGTCTAATCTTGCGCTTATGCATTTCCAGTAAATGCCAAATATGGGCTGCTTCTTCTTTTTTGTCATCTTCATGTTCCATCCTGCACAGCCAACCTGAGGGCAAACATTGTCCATTTTCAGCCACTTTATAATTAAATTCTGCCTGGTACACTTTCCTGGCGAGAAAACATTGATAAAGGGTAGAAAATTGGCTATTTGTGAGCTATAGTTAATCATGGAAAAATTACCAGAAATAAAGCGTAATTTAACCAATTTCATTGGTAAATTTGTAAATTAGCATGGGAATGCCTGTCATCTGTATGCCAAAATAACCTGCGGAATCCCTGCTTTCCATATATGGTATTCATTATAATATTACAGGTCACGATCAGCCAATAGCAATCGTTGAAAGTTGTAAACAAATAAGCCTTGTTGCAATGCTAGAGGTTATGACCTCCCTACCCTGGCAGGTAATTGATCCAACTTTGCTGATCATGCAAATCGGTGTCATCTAAAACGTAGTGTAAGGAACTCAATTTTGAATTTAAGTCATTCAGACTCATTTTGCTATCACTAGTCACAATTGAGATTTTGTAGCTCGATGCTGGACTTGCCATGGAAGTAAGAGGATTCAACTTGACTAGCAAAGAATAATGTACAACAAGCTATAATTTTTTTTATTTGAGTGGGAAAAAATATGAATTTCACTCTCATAAAACTAAAAACTTCTTGAGTGTGCATTTCCAGTTAGTCATATTTTGATCACTCTGAAAAGGCTACTCTTCCTTTTATTGATAAACTGTTGCATTTTATCACTGTAGCTTCATTTATCAAGTCATGGGTGATCTAGGGCCAGTTTCACAGACCCACATCTTGCCTTATCATTGGCTAATTTGAATTTTCATTGGAAATTCTCTGTACTTAATCTGGGACAACCATAAATTGTACAGATGAAACTTGCCGGCAATGAGCTCATGTTGCTCTTTCAGGTTGTTGGAAGACCAGGGGATTGAAAAGACGGGCATGGCTCTGATGGACGTAGGCTTGCCCAGCGGCTTTGTCCTTGCTCAGGAGGGCGTTAAGGCAGGTGATCTCATTAAAAATGTGGAGACGATATCAGGACAAGTCTTCATTTACTTGGATGCGGTAAGTAAAAATGTTCCTTTTCAAAGCACATTTTGTCCCCTCGTTACCTGGATTGATTTTTTTGATCTTTTGCAGTGCGAAGTACTGTAGAAGGTGGCGGTATGGTGATGCACTGCGGTGCAATGTTGCCTCGTGACAAGAAAGGCCCTTCTGTGTGGAATGTTTTCCCCGTGCTGTTGTGGGTTTCATCTGAGTTTGCCAATTTACTCCCACAGTCCAAAGACATGCATGTCAATTGAAGACTTTAAATTGCTCGTATGAGTATCTGAGTGAATGGTTTGTGATTCCTGCACGTGTTTACAATAGTAAGATGATTGACACAATTTTGCTGCAATAGTTCCGAATGCATCATTTAACAGTAATCATATAAATAAACTAGAGTGATGTGCATGGGATTCTCTGTGATGTCCCCTGCCACTGGAACTATTTCAAATAGTTTGAGATATGACCCGAAAACGGTTGTGTTTCGGACTTACGGAGGCGCGAAATTAAGGAATTACGGAATTATGGACAGAGGGTAAAACAGTATGTCCTCCGCTTTTGCGGTGGACATAATAAACATACTGCCAAGGCACAGAAGCTATCATTGTTATATAATGGTAGATTTTTATTGTGAGCGACGATGCATTTGAAGATGCACTCCAGATGTTCATCGGCAGGTTGAATGGATTAGATACCCACTTGAGATTTATTATCCCCCCCAAGGGTATATTTATTGCCTTGGTTTGTTTATCCATCTATCTATCTATTTGTCTGTCTCTCTGCAAGATCACGAGAAAATCACAGACTGAGTTTATACAAAATTTATTTTGGGCCATGACCCAGACTAGATCCTGTAAAATTTTGGAAGGAATTGGGTCAAAGTGAAGGTCAAAGGTCACTGAAAAGTTCAAAATCATTTTTTGCCCATAACTGTCAAAATGGTTCAATTTACATCAAACCGAGTCTAAAGTTTCCCTTTTTATTTTGTAAAATGCAGTCTTATCTATTGTTGTAGTGAAAAGTGCATGGTTTCAAACATCGGGGGGGGTCAAAGCTCAGGGGGGAGAAGGTCTTTGATCTGCATTGCCTAATTTATGCTATATCTCAAAAACCAGCGTAGATAGCCACTTGGTTACTACTAAACACATACAGAAAACCATATGGGGAGATTCAAATGACATCATGACCTATGACCTTGACTGACCTTGAAAGGTCAAACCAAAGGTGGCAAGATGTATGAAGGCTACATCTCAAACACTATTGTAGCTAGCCACTTGGTTACTCTTAATCACATTTAGGAACTCATATTGCGAATCCAATGACATTGTGACCTTTGAACTTGACTAACCTTGAAAGGTTAAACCAAAGCACACATGTGCTCAAAAATGGATCAACTCATTCAGCAGCTAAAATTTGTGTAAAGGGCGGGGTTTGCCATGACTGGCACTGAATCTTGTTTCTGTCGATTTTTTTAAATCCATTCAATCGTCCATCCAGTATCCCACCTGCTTATTCTTGGTAAGGGTCAAGCAGAGGCTGGAGCCTAATTCAGCATCCATCAGGTGAGTGGCAGGAGTACACCTTGGACAACTCTTTATTCATCTGCAGGGCTCAAACACACACACACACACACACACACACACACACACACAGCTATAAGCAATTCAGAGTCTTCAGTTAGCTAACATGCTTGTATTCGGATTGTGGGAGGAAACCAGCATGCAGTAGAGATTCACTGAAGCACAGAGAAACCATGCTATGATTATTTTTTTTGTTTTGTTTTTTACAAAAAGATATACTTTATTGAACCCTGTGGGGTAATTTGTCCTCTGCATTTAACCCATCCTGTAGTTAGGAGTAGTGGTCGGCCACTACTTTTTTCATGGAAAACTGGAATACCCTGAGGAAACCCACAAAAAACGGGGAGATAAAGCAAATTCCACACAGAGAAGCCCTGGCCAGCCGGGGGCTCGAACCCAGAGCCTCCTTAGTGCGAGGCAGTGTGCCACTGTGCCAACCTGCCACCCGCACGACCTTCATTGTTTGTAAACATACACAGGTGACCCAGTCTTTGCTGTGTGTCAACGTACCAATAATGAGGGACTTCAAAGTAGCACATGCGCAGAATGCTCTCATCTCCGTCTACGACTACTATGAGCCCAGTAAGTACTGCCAAATGCACTGCTCTCCATCACATGAAAACACCATGGAAGCAACAGGCCACTTCAAACACTGCCAAAGAAAAATCACAGGCGTAGAAATGTGTTACCAGCTCTGCTAATGTAGAAGGCATTACACCGTTGTCTGTCATGTATTTGTGCTGACACATATTGAGAGCAAAAGGCTCCGCTTGCTAATGCGTAACAATGAAGGAATTTTCCCTTTGCCTATTTGACAGCACTCTTTTCACGCAGCTTATAAAGCTTATAAAGTTATCTCTGCCTTGGCCTATTCTTCCGTCTGTATCCCAGTCTTTAGTCTGAATACTTTCACGGCTTCGGAGCCAGTCAGGCAAAAATGTTTCAATGAATACTGTATCATGTTTCCAGGTTATGCTTTTTTTCCCATGTTATTCTTTTTTTTTCTGGGGCATCGTTGCTCAAGGGATGTAGACAATAGCACTATGCAATTGATGCTCAGGGAAACTGGTGTATGACTTTTCTCCATTGAGGAACCCCTCCCTGTTCTTTATTAGAGCCTCTATCATTGGTGTAATGTATGAAACCTCTCTGACAACTTGCCATGTTGCCTGACAAAAACCCTAGAGCTAGGTAGCATTCTTCTGTGGAGTCACAATGTTCCTTCTGGGTGCCATTTTGTCTGACAATCTGGTTGTATGTTATCCTGTTCCTTGTTTCAGCCCGGAGGGCTGAGAAGGAGTACGGCTCTGAGGCCTTTCAGAACCGGGATTCCTGCTCCTTCTGCGGGGATGGCTGTGTCCTGTGTCAAGAGCAGGACTTGGGAGCGTCCGGAAGTCCCTCCAGTACCCGCAGCGAGGCCTACGTTACTGTAGCCCTGCTCCTGGTCTTTCTCCTTTTTTAATGGACAGGAGTGTTATTTTATAGACCTTTTACTAGATGTGTGGAATCTGATATTTGCAGAATGGAGAGCAGCTTCAGTCTTGTTCGAGCAGTTGACTTTGTATATTTGGTTTTTTTTTTTTTTTTGGTTGTTTCATTTGCTTGCACTGGAGATATTTGTAAATCAGGTAATCAGATTTATTTTTCTGTTTTAGAAAAGGTTATTTTATACAAATTAATGAAAGTCTATGCTAACATTTTAAAAATTTGCGTATATTTTTTTGGTGGAAATACTCATTTTCATGTTCATATTTGTTTTTCAAGAGGGGTTTTTTTTTCTTTTTTGATATTAATTTTAAGGAATTGTCATAAATGCCCTCTGTTAGATAACTGTGTTTGCACAAAGTTTGATTCATTTGGCAAACAGTTGAAATCTTACAGAAAAATTGCACTTTCATAAAATGTATATTGCAATGAATAGCCTTTGGTGCAATGAATTAGCCATGTTTCTATATTTACTACCGCAATAAACACATAAAAGGAGAAAAAGTGTTTTGGTTGGAGAAAGTGGTTGCGTAATGTAGCCTAAGACATGGAGGAGATGCTTTAAAATTCCCTGAAGGCCTCTACTTTATTGTGAATGTGGAGAACATGTAATGTTGACTATGGCAGGAAAAACAGTACTCACCTGATATGTCTGTGTTTAGCCATCTGAAGTGCCACTCATTTATCTGTCACTCATCCTCTTATGAACATTTATTTTTCTTTTCTGAGTCTTAGAAGATAAAAACACCGCCTGAGAGTTTCCTTCTGTCAAAATAGTTTTCTGACCACCGGCTGCTGTGTGATATGGAATCCAGGTTTAAATGTAGTAGTAGTATAATAGTAGAACCTGACTGTGATGAAACCATTTTCAAAGTAACTGTCAGGCTCGGCGCCCATTGGTGGTAAACAATGAAATGTGATTTATCCTGCTTGTGTTGTAAGCCCAGACACCGGAACAATTCAGACTGTCAAACATGCATCAGTTTTTTTTAGATAAAATGCGGTCTTTTGAGGTGAGGTCTTTCTTGGCTCCTTGTGCATGAAACAGAAGGTCAGTCTGCATTCTGCCCCTTGTGAATCATGTTCATAGGTCTTGTATAAATCATGTTCATGTATTTCTTCGTTCTTATTGCAAAAGTATCAAACTTTCAACAGGGAAAGTGAATCAGACACAAACTGGAGATTGTAAGAAAGAAAACTTCTCTGTTATGACAAAGGAATGATTAGGGAGCACTGACAAGCCTAACCGGGAAAAAAATCTTGCTCGTATTTTGTGTGCTTGCGGCGCGCCATCTTGTACAAATACTGTACTTGCATCATTGTGTGGATTCCTAAAGGAAATGGGAAAATGCAATGTGGAAATGCTTTCCTATTTGTTTTATTTGCAATAAGGAAAGTTAGCCCATTTTTAGCTTACTTGGACTGAATATGGGTGGGCTTATGCCATGGGCTGCTTGTCCGTTGTTTGTCATCGTCGTCGTTGTTGTCATTGTCGTTGTCCATCTATTAACATCCTCTTCTCAAAATCTGCTGAACCAATGAAGCTGAAACTTGGTATGCATGTTCGTACCCATGAAGACATTAAAGTGTGTTTGCGGCGTTCCAATCCAATTTTAAATATGGCTGCCAGGCAGCCGTAATGAAAATACCATACTGAGTCAGTAGCCGTTGCAGCAATTGAGCTGAAATTAAGAATATGGGTAGCTAGTAGCAAACCCTATAACATATCCAAAGCGTTTTGTAAAATTTTCAGTTTTGACCTTGATATGACCCTTGGGCTTTGGCCAGACCCACTTTTTCAATTGTCACTGTAAACACCTTCTTCTCTGAAACACTGGACCAATGACGCTGAATCTTGGCACACATGTTCCTATCCACAAGGACAATAAAATTTGTCAAATAGTGTTCTGATCTGATTTCAAATATGGTCGCCATGGCAGCCATCTTGAAAATACTATTTTGGCCATTTTTCAGCTAAGTTTGCAGATATTGCAGCCAAAGTTGGTATACAGGTAGTTTTCCATGGACTTCAACATAAATATTCTGGGTTTAGCTGCATTTTGACCTTTGCACTTGGGCCACACCCATGGAAGCTGGAAATATCTTTGTCTCAGAAACTGCTGAACTGATGAAACTGGAACTTGGCATGTTTGTTTCTACCCATGAGCATATCAAATGTAGTTCACGACATTCTGATCCAATTTCAAATATGGCTGCCATAGCTGCCATCTTGAAAATCCCATTTATATCTATTATGTAGCTAATTTTGTGGATATTGCAGCCAATTTGGTAAATGGGTAGCTTTCCATGGGCTTCAACATATATACTCTGAGTTTTGCTGTATTTTGATATTTGACCTTGAATTGACTTTTGCTCATAGGCCTATTTCAAAATTTGAATTTTATCTGGATTCAAAATGGCATCCATGGTTGCCTCTGTGAATTAGCCGCTGTGTAGCCATTTGTGCAGATATTGCAGATACCAGGAGAGCTACAGCACCTGTGGAGCTATTTTTTTGAATTCACAGCTTGGTTTGATACTATTGTAACTTGCGGGTTCGATGTGTGGTGGTTGGTTCAGTCTAAACGAGAATAAACAGCAGGATGGAGACAGATATCTTTCTTATGCAGCACTTTACTGTTTTCCACATTTCAGCCACTCCACAACACCCTCTTCCTATCTTCACTTCCTAGTTCTCCATCACATGAGTCTGAAGTGACCAATAAGAAGCTAAAAGGACTTAGACTGAAGTAAATGTGTTTTACAATCACAGAGGTAGATTCATCAAATTATATAAGCTGTTTTAAACTATGCTGCTGTAAATATTTTAACTTGTAAATATGTAAATAATACTTGTAAACATAAATTTGTAAAAAGCAATCATTCTGAACGACATAAATGTGTTTTTTAACTAGGTAACCAAAATGTATGAAATAACTTCACTTGTAAACCTTACATTTCCTTCCTCTCTCACAAAAAGAAACGTTCGTTCACAAACAGCAAGGAAAACAGATAATTCCAAATAATGAGAAGAAAGCAACAGTCTCACTTTAGTCCATTAGGTATCTGGGAGGTCGAACTTGACGCAAGCAGTGAAGAAGTGGAGCCCTGCTCAGATGTGGCAGAGGGGTCACAGCCGGAGGTGGGACTGGGGCTGTGGCTGAGGGTGGGGCTCTGGTTGGCAGAGCTGAGGAGCTAATGGGGGGGCAATGCTCTGGCCAGGAGTGTTATGACTTTTCACTATTGCAGACTTTGAAGATTTAAAGGGCAATGCACCTGACAATGCCGTCAAGCGAGGAGCTGAGGCTGCAAGGATGAGTCACAAGCTTGTGTCTTATGTCCTTGATCTGGCACAGGAGCATTGTAAGGTCTGAGACGGTTGTAGTGGACAATCTGGGACTTATCAGTCCGGTCCAAGAGGTAATGAATCCTGCCGTCACTCCAGGAGAATCAACATCTGCTCCCAGGCACTCCAATATTTCATAGGGCCTTTCCAGTGAGGAGCGAAGTTTTGTTTTGATGTAGTGGGGTCATTTAACCACACAAGGTCTCCAGGAACATAGGGAGTGTGCTTGACGCTTTTGTCATACTGCTTTTTGCTGCTGGTTGTGGGCACAGTCTCTGTTCCATGCAGCAGAACTGAAGGCGGACTGAAGTTTCTGGGTTAACTGTGCAACATAGTCCGCAGGAGAACCTGGAGTAGATAAGGATGGTGTGTTGTTCAGTAACAGAAGATTGGCAGACATCCTGGCTTCACGGCCATGTGTAAGAAAGAACGGGGTGAAACCTGTTGTCGAATGTGGACTGGTGTTATAAGCCAAAGCAACTGGGTTCAGGCAGTCATCCCATTCACCAGGCTGTTGAAGAAGTGACTTAGCTAACTGATCAATGAGTGTTCTGTTGAATCTCTCAATCATGCCGTCACACTGAGGATGATATGGGCTGGTGCGTGTTTTTGGATGCCCAGCAGTTCACAGAGATGTTTCACCAGGTCAGACTCAAATTGACGTCCTTGATCAGTGTGAAGCATTTTCTGGAATACCATGTTCACAAATGAAGTTTTCAAACAGACATTTTGCAACTGTTGTGGAGCGCTGGTCTGGAATGGCATAAAGGTTGACATACTTGGAGAAATAATCTTGAACAACGAGCACATACCTGTTGCCACGATTGTGATGGGAAGCTCAAGTATGTCAGCTGCGACCTTTTTGGAATGGCTCCATAGCAACAATGGTTTTCATTGGAGCTCTCTGATAGGTATGGGACTCCTTCTTGCATCACATGGATTACATTGTTGGCACCACATTTTGATGTCACGTGACATGAATGGCCATAGCACAATTGCTGAGCACATTTTTGGACTTTAGACGCTGAGATGACCTGCTACTGGGTTCCCCATGCATGTTATCTTTAAGTGCATGAGGACAACAACCTGATGCAACACTGACTTAGTGGATGGGTTAAAAACTTTACTACAGAGTAAACCATTATGAAAGGTAAGCCTGTGGTACTCTTGCCAAAGTGCTTTCTCAACTGTTGTGCGCCTTAATAAGGTGGTTTCTGACCTCTAGTTTTTCCAGCTGATGACCTCCAACAATATCGGGTCTTGTTGTTGTTCCTTTTCAAATCGTCCTCAGGGAGCTGAAGCACAAATGTAGAGGAAACAGACTGTGTAGGACACTGCAAGCCTGGACCAAGAGGAAGTGGTTTGCTCTGGTTACAGGAAACTGGTTTTGGGTTAGTACTGCTGGAACTGTTGTGATGCACAGACCTGACAGGACAAGGACTTGGTTGCCTCTCATCAAGGTGTAAGCTAGCAGAAACAGGGTGGAGGATACTCTGCTCTGTTGGTTTGGTATCAGCAGGGCGACGTGACATTGCATCTGCATTCAGGTGGTGGTGGCCATCTTTGTGCACTACAGTCCATTCAAAAGGATCAAGTTCAAGGGCCCAACGTGCACGTGACCAGTCCTGTCATTGTCAATGGGTATTTTCCGGAGACCCAAGAGAGGTTTATGGTCCGTGACAATAATAAAGGGCTGCTTACAGAGGTAATGACAAAATGTCGTACTGCCCAAACAATGGCCCACAGCTCTCGATCGTAAGTTGACCATTTCTTTTCTGCTTGTGTGAGAACATGGCTGGCATAGGCAATTACTTTTTCCTGATTCCTCTGTCTCTGGGCTAATACAGCACCAATGGCAGTGCATGAAGCATCAGCGTGGAGTAAAAATGGCAAGGTGAAATCAGGGAAAGATACCACTGGAGGGTTTGAGAGTGCATGTTTCAAGTAAATGAACGCATCTTGACACTGAGAAGTCCAATTGAAAGGTGCATTTTTCTCAGTGAGTGCATGTAATGGGACACTGTGATGTGCAAAGTTCCTGATGAACTTGCGGTAATATGAACAAAGTCCTAAAAATGCTCTCACTTCTGTCGCAGAGCGTGAGTCGGCCAGTCTTGAACACTTTTACATTACGCTGGTCTGGCTGAATGCCACATTTGGATACAATATGGCCCAAAAAACTGGACATGGTCTCTGGCAAAATAGCATTTTGATGGATTTAGCTTTGACTGGAATCTGGAGAGGATTTCCTCAAGGTGCTGGAGATGTTCACTGAAAGAATGGCTATAAATGAGAACATCATCCAAATACACTAAGCAGATTTTCCATGGGAGGCCACGGTACCATTTCCATTAAGCGTTGGCATGTGGCGGAGCATTAGTGAGACCCATTGGCATTACCTTAAAATGGTACAATCCACTGCCTGTCGTGAATGCTGTTTTTTCACGGTCTTCCTCTTCCAGCTCAACCTGCCAATAGCCATGTTGAGATCCATTGTGGAGAACCAGGCAGAACCTGACAAAGCATCCAATGCATCATCGACTCTGGGAAGAGGGTGGGAATCTTTGATTGTCACCATATTAAGTTTTCTGTAATCCAGGCAGAAACGCCAGGTGCCGTTTTTTCTTGGCGCACTAAAACTACTGGTGCAGCCTACTATAGCTTTCCTCAATAACATCTGCTTTCAGTAAGCTGTCAACTTGAGACTGTATTTCAGCTCTCTGTTCTGGTGTTAATGTAAGCTCTCTGTTTAATCGGTACGGCATCACCAGTGCGTAATATGATGCTTGATTATGCCTGTACGACCTCTGTCATCTGAGTTTTTACTAAATACTGCTGAGTATTTCTGAAGTAGTGACTTTAGAGACTGAACTTGGGAAGATGACAGGCTTGTTTCATTAATCTGTACCAGTGGGAGCTAGATCATTCACAGGTGAAACTGAACAACATGCCTCTCCAACCGTGTGACTTCAACAGATGATGCGGAATGGAACTCACCAAGGTGTTGACCAGAATAAAATTCAATGTCATCTCTGGAGGGATTTAAGACTCGAACAACAGTCATGCCATTTTGAACTTCACTGAGGGAATGTGCCACAATGATGTCACAGGCTGGGTTGGGCATGAGAACACCACAGTAGTCAGTTGGCAAAGGAGAAGCAGGTGTAGCTGGTGAGACACAGGCTGTGATGAGGGTTTCACTCATCGCTGGGATTTTAGTTTGTGCAAGCAGACACATTACAGCAAGTAGCAACTTCATACCCTTTGTGCAACAGAGGAATTTTAATGTCCCATAGCTGCAGTACTTTTGTTTTTGATATCAAGGAGGGCATGATGTTTTTCCAGAAAATCCCAACCTAGTATGACTGGCTGGTAAGCACCTCTAAGAACTTCAAAGTCCTGTTGACATACCTGTTTTCCAAGTCTGATCCCAATGGTTAACTTGCCTAAGATGTCAAGGCCCTGTCCATTGACTGCACGAGCTGGAACAGAGGAGGCTGTCATTGGGCGTTTAAGAGCCGGATGAGCGTTTCTAAAATCTTCACTCACGATGGAGACAAAAGAACCAGAGTCAATTAAAGCACACACTTCAATGCCGTCAACAATCACTAAGATGTTTGAAGAAACAGGGCTATCAGATGGTGCATTATTATCATTAAGCATTAACTGTGGAGTGTCATGCTGGGGCTGTGATGCAGTAGCTGATGTTTGCCCCTCAACAGCAGCTAATGGAAGTTTCCCTGTTGGTTGGAGCTGGAGTGTGCCGGCCTTTCAGGAGACTGGAAGCGAACACTGGCACCACTGTGTGGACTTGCATCTCTATGTCGGCGTGGAGCCGGACTAGGACTGCGTCTGTGTCTGTTAGTTTCACCATCATGGCGACCACACCTAGAGTACTGATAGGATGGATGTGATGAAGGGTGGTGTTGGCCAAATTTGTCACTGTTTTCCCTCTCATAGCGTCTCTGATGAACAGGAGAAGGAGGAGAACGTTCATAGCGGGACTCATGATCACGACTATATTGCCGCTCAGGTGAATAAAAGTCTCTGGGGTGACGTCTGCTTTGGTAAGGTGATGGAGAGGTACTGCGTGCCCCATATCGAAAATCACAGGAGGGGGATCTGTCAGGCCTGGAGTGTAGACGCTCAGCAAGGTAATTATGTTTCTCATGTAACTGCTGGACTTCATGTCTCAAACTGTTTACAGTAAGAGTCAGTTGCTCAACTGCCTGGAGGAGTTTGTCATCAGAATGTTTTGGACGAATCATAGCTACCTGTTCCAAAGATTGAGTGTGAAGGGATCCTGCAGTGGTCAGTTGCAGCGCTGCACGCGCTCTCTCCGGCTGGCAATACGCACGGCTTCATCGAGGTCCTCTGCACCCATCTCGTGAATTTTTGACTGCAATGTTGATCCAAACCGCAACAAAGCGGCGAAATTTCTCTCCCTCTAGTGCATTGTGGTCATAGCTAGAAGGCTTCTAGTACAAGACGATTGATATCCGCACTGTACACATCCAAACTTTCACCAGGTTTACGAGGGCACATGTGTTTGAAAGAATGGCAGAGAGTATTTTGGGCCAAAAACTTCTCTGAGTTTATCTTTCACTAAATAATAATCTTTTTGAATTAAAGGAGACAGGCTATCCCAATACAGAAATGCAGCATCAGTTAGGCGAGTGGGAAGGATGGAGGCCATTACTGTAGACAAATCTGTGTCAGGTGAAATCATAGCCTGCACTGCTACTTCAAAGCGTCGAGACCAACTTGTGAAAGATTCAGTTCCATCTCCCTTAAAGGCAGGAGGAAGTTCAATTTTCAGGGTACCTGAGACAGGATGTGAAGCTAAAGGGGCTGCACCGACCTTAAGACATCCAGGGACCTCTGCTGTTGTGCAGGAGGAGGCAGCAGCTCATGCGCAGAGTCACTCTCATCAACAGACATGATGAAAAAAAAAAATCCAGTTCAAACTCACAAAAAAAGCGCAAAAAATTGTGGAAAAAGTGCAAAAAACTCAATATCTCCAAAACTAATAGCTTTCAGTTCCTCTGCTGTTCTTATAGAGTGATTAAAAAAAAACCCATGCAGCACAAAAGTGACAAAATCCTCCATTCAAGGGAACAAAACTCACCAAATGCACAAAACCACCAAAATAACACCACGCTGCCACCAAATGTAACTTGCGGGTTCGATGTGTGGTGGTTGGTTCAGTCTAAACGAGAATAAACAGCAGGATGGAGACAGATATCTTTCTTATGCAGCACTTTACTGTTTTCCACATTTCAGCCACTCCACAACATCCTCTTCCTATCTTCACTTCCTAGTTCTCCATCACATGAGTCTGAAGTGACCAATAAGAAGCTCAAAGGACTTAGACTGAAGTAAATGTGTTTTACAATCACAGAGGTAGATTCATCAAATTATATAAGCTGTTTTAAACTATGCTGCTGTAAATATTTTAACTTGTAAATATGTAAATAATACTTGTAAACATAAATTTGTAAAAAGCAATCATTCTGAACGACATAAATGTGTTTTTAACTAGGTAACCAAAATGTATGAAATAACTTCACTTGTAAACCTTACACTATCACTGTGCCCCATTTTTTTGTTACATTTTCGCAACAAGCCAAAATGGCATGATTTTAACATAAACAGAGATTGTTTCCCATTGCAGTAGTAAACTTTGACAACACATTTGAAGTCATCCATAATAGACTGCATTGGCCATGCATTCCACTGTGCATTAATTCTATAAATCTTCGCTATACATGCTGATAGCATGAATTTGTAGTCAGCACAAAGAGTATTTTACTATATATGAGCCACATTCTGCAGATGAGAGTTCACCTGTAATGGTGCCACAAGGACTGCACTAGTAGTCTGTGAGCTAATGCGCATGAATTGTCCAAGGACTGAATCCTCAGTAAGTGGCATTGCCTTCCTCATAGACACACCTTCAAATTAACCTTTCACTGTACTGGCCCTCAGCTGGAAATGTTGGGTAATTCTAGTATCAATTATCATTTTGAGCAAAGCTGTGGATGAGAGACAGCGAGCAAAATTATGAGATAATCTTCAATTTAACTTTTAAATAATTGATAGCACTGCAAGAAGCGAGGATGATTTTTTCCAATGTAGTTTGTGTCCCACCTGTGAAATCTGGGTTGCGGTTGAATAGTGACAAACTTTCGTCCTATCATCAAGTTCTTACCCACTTATTTTTTTTTTTGTTTGACCTTGATGGAAAATGTCAAAGAAGGTTAACACGTTGACTGCCAACTGGTAATGGCGGGTCGAACCAGCGCTAGACTTGAAAATTCGAAATTATCCATCCCTTTATTGACAACAATTAATCCTGGCTAATTCTCGATGGTTTTCCTTTATAAACACGTTTTCCAATTCAAGAATAATCAAGTGGCAATTGAAGACACGGCTTTTCTCCCTCATGTGATCCAACAGCAAATAATGGGCTACATTCAGTAGAGAAAATAATTTAATTATAATTAGGTCTATGCACTGGCACTCAGCAACGCTAATTTTTTTTTTTTTTTTTTTCCAGCGAGGCATTTTCAGAACTCATTTGCGAATGAAGGTAATTTCGGCAAGTACGTACACCTGTTTTTGCAGCATGGTCACGCAACTTGCTGTAAAAAAATAGACAGCTGTCAGACTGGAAAATGTAAACGCAGGAAACCACGTATACTTGTCACCAGAATTACCTTCATTCGCAAAAGAGTTCTGAAATGCCGCTCTCTCTGGAAAAAAAAAATACCGTTGCTGAGTGCCAGTGCATAGACCTAATTATAATTGAATAATTTTTCTGTACTGAATGTAGCCCATTATTTGCTGTTACATCGCATGGGGGAGAGAAGCCGTATCTTCAATTGCCACTTGATTATTATTGAATTGGAAAACGTGTTAATATAGGAAAACCATCTAGAATTAGCCAGGATTAATTGTTGTCAATAAAGGGATGGATAATTTCCCCCGAATTTTCAAGTCTAGCGCTGGCCCGGACCCGCCATTAAGATGTTATCTCGTAGTTGGCAGTCAACGTGTTAAAGGGATAGCTCACCCAAAAATGAAAATTCTCTCATCATCTACTCACCTTAAAGCTAATCGAAGGGTCAATGAATTTTGTTTGTCCTCAAAACACTTTTGGAGTTTCAAAGAAAAATGGCATTGAAGACAGATCAAAATCAACTGAAGTAATCGGTGACACTCTTTCAAGCGTAAAAAACTACATTTAAAAAACATGAAATGCCTCCATACTGCTTGTGCGGCGTAATCCAAGTGTCCGTAAGACCCGACATTCAAATTTGAATCGTAAAAGACATCTTTTCACCATGTTTTTAGCCTAAATGCCCAATGTAGCCACTTAGTTAGGAGCCCTGTTAATTTTCACGGAAGAAGTTGACCTTACTACAGTGGCCAATGAGGATAAATGACGTTGCAACGGCCCTAAACATCTCCAATTGGAGAAACACGCTGCAGTTTTGAATGTTGGTATTCACTGACTGAACAGCTTATTCACCCTCGTTGGCCACCGTAGTGAGGTCAACTTCTTCCATGAAAATTAACAGAGCTCCTAGCTCAGTGGCTACATTGGACATTTAGGCTAAAAATATGGTGAAAAGACTTCTTTTCGAGTCAAATTTGAATGTCAGGGCTTACGGGCACTTGGATTACACTGCACGAGCAGTATAGAGCATTTTGTGTTTTTTAATGTTTATTTATGCTTAAAAGAGGGGTCACCAATGACTTCAGCTGATTTGGATTTGTCTTCAATGCTGTTTTTCTTTTTAACTCCAAAAGTGTTTTGAGGACAAAAATAATTCACGCACCCTTCGATTAGCCTTTGGGTGAGTAGATGATGAGTGAATTTTCATTTTTGGGTGAACTATCCCTTTTATGGAAGATATGAAGGTGAATTTATTTGGACTTAGGAAAAGAAAACCACTGTGCTAAGAGAATCCGACTGCATTTCCACCGGGCGACGTCATCATGCTAACCATGTCGGTCACCTTCATCATTTTTCATGATGGCCGGATGGATGGTTCCTTGCTTTAAATTTTTCAGCGGCAAGGAATTATGGGATGACATTAGCTCCTCTGTATATGTGCAAATTCTGCTTTGTTTCTGGAGAGTTAGGAACATTCCTAAGCAGAAAAAGACTTCTCAAATTCAACCCCAGCCCTGTTGGTTAATTTGTTCACATTCTATAAGGAGTCTGAAAGACATTAGTGCCCCCAGTGGTCTGAGGTGTTTCTACTCAGAGAGAGACAATTAGATAACACACCTAAATTCCCGAAACCTTGGCTCATCACAATGGACTAACCTTGGTAAATAATATTTTTTCTGGCATTTTCGCATCTAGGTAAAACCATTAAATCCCTGGTTCATTAACAGATAAACCAGTCTCATGACTATTGTTGATTTTAGTGGTTGTAAAGATCAGTGCTTTGGCTTCAAAGTTCTGTGTCACAAGCATGTGTTAGCTCACAAGCAGCTGCATTCTTTAACTGTCAGCTTTAGAGCCAGCTGAAACAAGCAATGGACTAGAGTCTGTCTGCTTTGAATCTTGATCATGGGCCACGCTTTGAAATTATCACTTTGATCTATTAGCATTTCCATTTGCTGCAATTTACAAAGAAAGCTGAGTGAAAATAAACAACAGTTTCAAGTTAGCATTTCTACAATGAGCTGTGTGAAACTTTGTTGTGATCCAGTCAGTGATGAAGGTCCTGTGGCTTATCCAATATTTAGAATGTTGTTGCTCTACAGGGTCATTTAAGTCATATTGCTGACTTTGAGTTGGGAGTTTGAAAGAGACGACTGTGGTTTTCTGTCCTTTGGGGCCTTAAAAGAGATGACAACACCAGCTGACTGATCTCAGATCAGAAAGAAGTTTCATGCTGTAAGGAGTAAGGAGAGTACCGTGCTGTGAATATTCTCAATTCTAGACTGACCCAAGATCTGTAAGGATTTCCATTCTGGGGACAGGCAGGGGGCCAGAAAAGACAAAAAATAAAACTGAAACTCAACGAGTCGAGTTCAAATGCAAGAGATGACTTGAGTCCTCATTTGAACCGCAAGATGCATTAAATTTCCAACATGCTCTATGAATCTATGTGGCATGGCAAGACCCATTTAGCCACAAAGGCCACACTGTCAGGACCAGTTTCAATACTGTGCACAAGAAAACCATAAAAATTACCATTCTGAAACAACTTCAAGCTTTTACAAAACATTGTCTGGTCAACGAGCCTGAACGACGCATCCAGGTAAAAAGAAAATAATGAGAAAATAGTCTTAATGTTTATTTATGGATCAAGAGCAAATAGAGGAGATATCTGTACACACAGTCCACAGTTCTGTTTAATGTCCCCGAGCCATATGTAAAAATAATAATATAAATTATTAAAAGAAATAATAATCATGATAATAATAATAACACTTGATCCTTTTTTGTAGGGGAGACCGGGGCTTGTTGTCACACTTTTTACACTCTTCTATATTTCTTGGAATCAATACATCATATATATAAAAAAATGTGTACCAGATGAAAGACCAAAGTCTCAAGTATATATTTTGTATTCACGTCATTTTCATATCTTGTGTCAGTGCAGAGTTATAAGCAATAAAATAGAGATTGTCAACATTGTGACAAGTTGCCCACCAACAGGTAAGTTGTCATACTATATGGGGTAAGATGTCACACTGGATTTTGCAACTAATAAAACAAGGACAAAATTATTGTTGTTGTTATTTTTTTACTTGAAAGTGAATAAATCTTAACATAAAATATTATGCAACATGCATTATGGAACTTAAACTAGTCCTGGAAGATCTATGAAAAAAATTCAAACAAAACCTGACCTCATAGTCAGTCCTGGAACATCCAGTCAGAAAATCTCAAACAAAACTTGACATCACTAGTCAGACTCCTCATCTGAGTCGCAGTTCTGGCATACATAGATTGATTTGCCAGGGTGCATTCTTCATTGGCCCATCCTTTGCATATTACGCACTGCACCCAGGTTTCTCCTGGGCGGCTGTTTCCAAATGGCACTACACAGACCAGGCACAGGGACTCCTCTTCTTCCGATGAGGTGTCATCTGGAGTTTTTCTTTTTGTACCTGCCCTCTGTTTCTTCCCTGAGCTTTGCTTCTTTGATATTTTGGATTTGGTTGCCTTGCCTTTCTTTTTGAATAGCCTTTTTTTCCCTTATGCCTACCTTTCAGCTTCAAGTGCCTCCTTCACGGTGTGTTGGTGAGAATAGCAGTTTTTCTCTTCTTTCTCTGCTGGTTAACTTGTTTTCTTCACGTGTCAACTAACCCCCAAATGACTGAGACAAGTTGCCCCAAACTACCATGTTTGCTAATGTTAGCTCTAGCTTAAAGTTAGCTTAAAACAGAACAATGACTGAGGTATGACAGGATGCCTTAATATCTTCTCTAACAAGTCCACATGTATCACTGCTAGGATTTTTATCTGAGAGAAGCTTATTTTAAAATATATAAAGTTAATATTTTTTACTTTGGGTTGTGGAAAATGGTTAATTGGTGCTCATCTCAACTTACAATGTGTTGTTCTCTTCTCACACGGGACATGAGACCTGACCATGTAAAGGAAGAAAACTAGTGTTCCACTTTTTGGTTGCGCCCTCTAGTGGAGACGATAATTGCAGTGTGACAACTTACCCGTGCGACAACAAGCCCTGGTCTCCCCTATTACGGTAACCCATTCTCAAATTTAAAATTGGTTTGTGAATTCTTGAATGTGCATTTGTGGTGAGAATGCTTTTCAGAATGATATAATCCAAGATAACTTCCTAATATCTTTGTTTTTATATATATATATATATATATATATATGTTTATTCATTCTTCGTATGGCATTTAAGGGGAAAAAATGTTGCTTTCTTCCTTTTGAGATCGGAAGCTCACCTGCAACCATTTATTAGAGTTTTATGTCCATCCTACATTCCGACATAAAACTTTAAATGTCGGCTTAACTTTTTATGTTATAGTTCCCTGAATGGGTCAGTCTGAACACAGGCCCAGGTGTGATGTGATGATTATAGTGTGGAGTCATTCAAATTGCCACTTCACACACATATGGTGCGTTTTCACAGATCTTGCAGGCAGACAGAGTCTAGACAGAACCCCTACATTATTTCAGTAAATCATTCCAAAATAGTGAGTTTTCCTGTAAGCAGAGAGGAGCTGAGTCATGACACAGCCATTTCTCATTTTTAAGCAGCGATTGAGCCTTCAGATTTGAGGTCTGCCTTTAATTTTAAATGTCCCACCACCAGGTGGCACACTTGATTAAGGCTTGCTGACTAAAATTCAAAGGATTCTGGCAAGTGGCCATAAACTTAAAATAGCTAAAACATCTCTCATTGTATCGAAAAGCTGTTGGCTATGAGCCAAATGAAAACCTGCGTCAAAACTGAAGTCATTTTTAAAATCCCAAACAAATTAACTATCCATTTGATTGTTGAAAAATTGTGAAGGATGTATGACAAAAGAGAGAGGAAGCTATATTTCTGACTGAAAGCTATTGTTAAGTAAAGATAAGAACAGTAGTTGAGTGTAATAAATATTAAGCCCTCTGACAAAGGAATAATCTGAAGAAATGATGATTAATGAAAAGTAAAACTGCTTTGAGTCTCCCCATTTATTTTACACAGATGACTAGACGTCTGGACCTCTCCACATCCAAAAATTACAGTAGACCCTACATTATAAAAGCATTTAGAGAACAGTGCCATATGTACAAATTAATTCAACTACGACCTTTTAACTAATGTTGAGTCATGAAAACAGGACTTGCATCCACAAAGGTGTCTTTGGAGGAGAAACTTACTTGTATAAAGATTATCATTAGTCATCAGATTCAGTTTAATGGGCACACAGCAATGTAGCATTAGCAGTGGTTAGCCACCCATTAACTAAATGCATGGGTACTAGTGTTGTCTTCAAGCTATTGTTTGGATAGCTTGTGAGTACTCAGGTTCAGATCTGTCTGACATGTTCAGAAGGGGCATATATATATATATATATATATATATATATATATATATATATATATCCATTGAGGTCTCAGAGAGTTAAGACTCAATATTTTATATTGATTAATGTAGTTGGATAATGAAGTGATAGCTAATGATTCTCTAACAATCATGCTTATCACAAATATAGTTAGGCGATTAAATAGTAAAGTTGTTAAATTGTTTCCTGATTAATTTCTGCGCTTTGGAGATTGTTACTGAAAGTTTTTTTTTTTTGTTTAAATTTGAGGCAGCAAAGTAAAAGAGTGCCTCTGGTCTCACGTAATTGTGGAAAATATTCAACTGCAGAGAACTATTCACACATGATTGTTGTTTCCTAAATTTCAAACAGAACTATGATGCGAAGGGAAAAGCAGGAAGGAATATAATTTTGCTTCCAAAAGCTCCAGTTCCCCCACAAAAGTATTACGTGAACGGATCTAGGACAGATCTGAATTACTCATTACACTGGAGTGCAAGGCCAATCAGAACCAGACGTCGCTATTACATTTTCTTTTTAATATTTTTACCCATTATATTTCAGTGAGATGCTCAGTAATGATTAACAGTGTATTGTATGCAGTAATAATCTTGCTGGCTCAGGATGAAACTGTGAAAATTAGTCATGAATAGCATGGGGTGGACATTATAGGACAAGTGTTGAATGCACGTAGCCCACAGCAATGAGGGTAGATTTGGATAGAGTCTTTATATGTTCTGGATTTGTGTTTTTATTCTATTTATTTGTTTGGTCTATGCCTGGTTTTAGTCGTAATGCTTAGTCTTGGATATTTATTTATTTATTTATTTTTTTTTTTTAATCAGTTTCTATAAGTCTTGTTCATTGCAATGGTAAAATAACTGGGACAAAAAAAATCTCTTTTATTCTCCCTATTCCATCTCTCTCTATCTCTCTCTCTCACACACACACACACACACACACAAACACGTACATTCATCATCCTTCCAGAACTATCCAAGTCCTAAGGTCATTGGAATTTAGAGAAATCTGAAATGTATTATTAAAAGATTATTACAAGGCTTTCCCAGGATTCCGTAATGGAAGACTTACTCATCACAATAAAGAGTCTCTAGCCAAGGTGACAGAATGTGCTCTCCTGCTCTTTTGCACAGCTATAATTCACAGAACATGGAAACTGCCGCGGAAACTGAAACTGCCCACCAAGGTGTGTTAAGCCACATGGGCATCACAAGTGTAAACAAGAAAATGCTATTGTTTTCATCATTAATTTCTTAGAGGGCCAACAAAACTCATAATCTTGCTAACATGTACACAAAGGGTCTTTGTATTCACAAGGAAGCACTGGTGAACACACATACATGCACACACAGGTGTACACACACCCATAAAAATACCTAACTCTCTCCTCCTCACTGTGTTGTAGTACTATTTATAGTGCTCAGCCCAAGAGCGACTCAGTTTCAGTTATATTGTCATTCACTGAGGCTCTGTCATGTCCATGTCATAGCAACAAAATGGAAAATGGTCAGACCATAAGGACAAAAAATAAATAAATAAATAAAACAAACAAACACAAAGGTTTCCTTATCCGAGCTCTGAACAAAGGTGTTGGGAGACAAAAAAAAAAAAAAAAAACCTGTTTTAATTTAATGGAACAGAACATTATAGCCGAGGATATTAGAGTTTGTTGGGTTATGAAATGCTTATGATGCCCTCAGCCTCCAAGGGAATAGATGCATTCATTTTTATGCAGGCATCCCCATACTGAATTAACATTGAGTGACTTAAAGATTGAGTGATATATAAATATATATATATAACTATATATATTTATTATTATACATTTTCTCATTATAACTTGAAGATGTATTTGCCCAGCTATAAGCATGGCCCAAAGTAGACTGTGGTCCAGTACTGAGGATAAGTGTACTTAATGGGATAGTTCACCCCAAAATTCAAAAATACATATTTTATCATCTTACCGGTGGTGTTATTTATCCATCTAAAGTGTTCTGGTGAGAGATGCTGAAATTTTGGCGATGTCGACCGTGGAGAGGTCAGCCTTCTCTCCAATATTATGGAACTAAATTGCATTTGTCTGGTGGTGACCAAAGCTCCAAAAAAGAACATTTCAAAAATTGAAAAACCATGTCTCTTTCCAGAAATCATGACCCACTTTCTCAAGTTAATCCACAACTTTCTAATTAACAGGTTTATTTCCTCTGAACTATGTTTGTGATTGGCAGTTTGAGCAGTACAAGACAAATGCTTCAATACACAACGACATTACACATACTCACTATATTTTTCAGTGCTCACAAAGTAAGATAAATACAAATCAAGGTCAATACAAATATAAAATTAAGCTGATGGTTGAAGTTGGAGAGCTCTTTATGCTCAATAACCCTCAAAAATAATCTCTTATCTGACCATCTTCTGCTAAAATTCTTGGTCATCTTTCCACATTTTCTCTGAAAATAAAATTGTAAGACTGCAACATCAGACAATCCTCTTTCTTTGAGACCCTGAAAATGGAAATATTGCAAAGCTCAATTTTCAAACATTATCTATTTCTATAGTTCAAGTGAAGAACTTCAGTTTGAGATAAATGAAAACACTGGCCAGCAGATTCATGAAAATGGAAGCTATCAAAAACCAATCATGGCCTGAATACTGATGATGAAGATGATGGTGAAGATGATAATACTGATATAATTATGATGATTATGATTTATCTGTCAGGTAAAGCCCAAAATCTACAGTCTGTAGAAGTGCCCGTGGACCCTCTGGTAGAGTGACATTGAAAACCACCCCTGAAAGCAAACCTACCACATCGTGCAGGAATATAACCCGAAGCGTCCTGCACCTGCTGACCTTACTTCTCTCAGTCCTCCTGTGACGCTGGATGCTTTATAACCTCTAAGTTTGTCTCTTGGCAGTGCTTGTATGACATGTTTCAACAACAAAACACTAAAGCAGCAGACTGAAATACACTAAAGACGCTCCTGCTGTGAACTTGCAAGTTAAAATGTGTTCAATACAGACACACACTCCAGTCTGTGAGTGTGTGTGTGTGTGTGTGTGTGTGTGTGTATGTGCGTGCGTGTGCGCGCATGTGTGCGCGTGTTTGTGCGCATGCGTGTGTGTGCATGCACACGTGAGTGTGTGTGTGTGTGTGTGTGTGTGTTGGGGAGTGATGACTGGAGGTTATAAAATGGGGGATTTTTGTTCATTTTCATTGTACCGCTGATGTTGAAGATAGCTCTCTGAGCAGGCCATCGTTTTGTCCAATTTCTCCTTTCTTCTAACCCAACATATAATTTGGCTTGATTTACTATTGTGCCAGTTCTAGTATAACTTTGCACTTCTGATTTGTTTCAGATCTGAAAGACTGTACAATTTCTTGCTTGAGTGTTGTCAAACATCCCTCATGCACAACCTGCAGAATGTGAAGAAATGCGTACACTCTAAAACTGACAGGAAAACCTTCTGAGTAAAATTTTATTCCTATCACAAAAGATGCAAAATAATTCTACGAACCACAAAGCCTGCTACACGATTTTTTAATCTTTAAAATCCCAAAATCCTTAAAATTTCTTTGCTCTCATGAAGAACTCTTTTTATCCAGCTGAAACCACACCTGAAAACAGCTGAGTAAACATATTTTTGTTGCGAAGATCACTTGTTCTGGAATTTTCTTTCAGGAACAAACATGCACTCTGACCTCCTTCCTTCTTTCAAATCTTGGCTCAGGAATCAAGTTCATTCAGGAATCAAGAAACTATTTGATGTACTGTAAGTTGAATCTCAATAAGATATTTTTTTTATTGAGTGTAGAGTTCAACACAGTTTTTTGACGGGTTCTCAGATCACCACAAAGTGAATCTGTGATCATTTTGACATGCATTTGGCACCACCAAAGCAAAATGACTCTCCCTTTTCATATCTATTTGTACCCATTCAGTGGAAGCTTTTACGTTGAATAACACTCAACCATTACACCTCATCATCAGAAGAACTTTCTCTTTTGCTTTTACAAGTACGCATTTGACAACTTCCTTGCATGACCTTTATTACATTGGTTAATTATTGTAACAGAGAACAGGTGACGCCACTGGCTCTATGTTCCATTCTCCTCAATGGAACCTGAGTGAAAGCCAATTTGGAAAATTCCAAAGGCAGAAGTGCCTAATTGATCTGGAACATTAGTCATTACACTCTATTTTATGAATTTTAGTTTTTCAGGCTTGAGGGTGACCTACTTTAAGCAGGTTTGAATACCAATACACGTTATCAATAATAATAATGAGCATGAAATTCTAAATTCTTAGTATGTGAATCTTCTGTTTGGATCAGTTGTATAGCAAAAATACCCAGATGACCTACTGCATTTGGGAAAACTTTTCTGAATATGACCAATGGATACTATGTTGTCAAATAAGGCTACTGGCCATTTTCAAGATGACGGAAGAAGTGATGGCTCTCTGTAGAAAACGATACATTATATAAACAATAAATAAAAATGAATAAAATCACCAGTTACTCTATATTAGCCCATATTATTGAAAAATAATCACACATGCCCCCAATTCTGAGGTAAAGGCGTGCCTTAAAATGTCTTTGGTGGGAAGGTTATGTTACCTCATGGATAAAGTGGGTCAGGAGATTTTATTTATTTATTTATTTATCCTTTTTTAGCCAGGAAGGTCCCATTGAGATACAAGATCTCTTCTTCCAGGGAGCCCTGGTCGAGATGGGCGAGATGTATAGTGTGCCCTATTCCATGCATATAGTGCTGATGCATTCCCTTTGTACCAACTGCATCAAAAGTTAAGCAGTAGGTATCAAACCAATTTCAGTAGGTACAGATGTAGTAAGCGTATTCAGATGTGCCCATTGGCCAGAAAAGATGTGTCAGACCTACGCATTTGTCATAATAAGTAGTGTTCACTGGCAATTACTTTTATTCCTTTGAATGATAATTCATTGTGTGACGCAGTGGTTGCAGCTTACGGTCGAATGTGGAATCATATAATGTAGCACTCAAAGTAACATTGTTTTCCACTGCTTTTAAGAGCTGCTGTAGACGCCATTCGGCCGCAGGATGGGAAAACCCAGTCCGCCAAGAAGCATCTCCAGAGTCCCTATGAATGTGACCTGGCTACCCATTTAGCTATTTTATGAAGGATACGTGTTGGGTCTTTGGAGTCAGAAAAGCCTCTCTGAAGTATTTGTTAAGCTGTGCAAATTTTAAGATATTCACAGCCCCCAGGTGAGACTCTAATTCTTCATTGGGCAATTATCTTAATACGCCCATATGTTGTGTGCCAAGCAATGAGGTGCTTAGAATTATATTTATAGCTTTTAGAATTGCCAGTGGTATTTCATTAGCTGTAACTAATGAGGCTCCTCTTTTTCAACTGGAAGTTACATTCTTGCACTGTTGAATCAACAGCGGACCGAGGAAAGAATGAACCGAGTCCTGGCTTGTTTCTAACTTTGCTCATCCTAGATGTAAAGAATTTCTGCAATGGCCACTTTCCAGACCTCCTCGTAAGCAAATATTAAACACAAAACTAGCCTTTTCTCTCATTACCATTATTCTATCTCTCTGAGTAAAGCAAAACATTACTCTATTTAATGACATACAAGAGTGCAATAATATTTGCTGATGTGTTGGTGTGTGCTCTCTGTCTGCACAAATATGAGGGTGTTTGCATTTGTGCCTGAGACAGTCCGCGAAATGGCGACGTCCTAATGGTTCACGCACTTTCAGGAAAAATATGAGGACCAAAAATATGGAAAATTCTTTAATGAAACAATATGACAGATGTTCTTACCCACAGCTGGAGGTATTTTGAGCAGTGGCAGCTAAACAGCGACTTTCCCAATCACTGTCCGAGGATCCCCTTACACGTCAGAATACTCAGAAGACAGCACACAATGAGGTTTCAATCTGTGCGATACCTCTCCTGATGCATCACTCAAACTATATGGCAGCTGCTAAACATTGATGAAGATGGAAGAGATTTCTGGGCTGCAGTCCTGAGTGCTAAAATGGATGTTTATAGCACTGGCATAAATGTCAAGCAATGTTCCGTGAGTGTGGCAACAGCATTTAAGCGCCAGATGTATTTTCCTTATTCTGGGATATTCAATATCAAGAGCCAACATACTGACTGTATTACTCACCAGGTATTGCCATTGTAACTTGTTTTTCATAGCTTGCCTTGTCAAACCAAAGAGGTAATTCACTACCGTGACATTTTTTTTGATTAGAGCAAGTTATTTGATTGTATCTCCCAAATGAAGTGACAAAATACTCTCATAACTAATAATTTTAAAGCTTTCTGTAAATATGTTGATTGCTGAAGAGTTAAACTGCATTCATCTTGATTTATCTAATCAACTGCAGATGCAGATTGAATCAACCCCTCAGTAATCTTTCACTCAGTTCTTTTGATGTTGAGTTTATGATGCTATTTTGTTTCCAAGAGAAGAAAAAGAAAAAAAAAATACAGTTTATTTTAACGGCACTCACCTGTGTCTTCTTTCCTGACTGCCTCAGGTGTTTCCATAAAAATAATGGTCGCACATTCTAAAAGATTCTCCATCTTGAACAAATTGAAACTAAACTGCCCCACGAGGTACACTCTGTAAGGAAGGTAAAGGAAACATCTACTCACACAGACCTGGAGCCATGATGGCGATGGTGTTGCAGCGGTGATGTTGTCCAGCTGAGAAACTTTAATCATCCAGAGTCATTTTTGGCTGTGGAAACTGGGCTTAAGGTAGCAAACAGATGGGCAGCAAAAGTCATTCAAATATGCACAGCTTGATATTTAGTTTTTTGTATCTGTTTCGAAAAAAGTTGAGAAAAACTGAAATTCGATAGTATTTATCCAAATGGAAGGACAATTTTGGCTGGAGTGAATAAACACCAGTTATTTTCCAGCACCTGGTGAATTTTTAAGTGAATTAATTACAGTGTAGAATTCACAGCCAATAATGGGTAAATTTGGTATTTTTTTTATTAAAAAGGTTGATTAAAATGGTAACCAAAATAGTTTGGAATAAGTGGTGCCAGACGCAACATACCTCGCCCATGAGAGACGTTTTAGTACTTTTGGAGTTGAATGTCCTGGGACCCCCCAACATTCGACCCCTACCACTGAGGAGCCGAGTGACCTCATCCCATTGTGTTCTACATGGTTGGAAGAGGAATTTAACAAACAAAAAAAGTTTTGAATCCAGTTGGGAATTCATCAGAAGAGATTAAAGGAAGTTAATATGAAAAAAAAATAGTTTTCAGTTTTTTTGGTGACCTTGCCCTTGAACTTTACCCAATTTGGTCAAAAATGCAATTGGCCAATTGCACTCCTTTTCTGAAAATTTCATCTGATTTGCTCAAACAGACATGCAAACAATCTAACAAACAAAGAAATACCATAAACACAAGCCACTGAAAACAATATCCTCCCCCTTCAGGCTGGGGAATCAGAGTACATTATCTTTCGATCTGAGGATTATCTTCAATTACTACTTTTTCCACACGAAAAGTACTCCGTTAGTTTGCTTTGGGCCATCCACCGTTCCATGGCTTGTCTCCATCCTGCATTACCATGTTCCTGTGGTTTTTGTAGAGCTTAAGTGGTGTAACATGCTGGTTGATGGGAAGGAGATGCGTTCCTTGTTGCCAGGCAAGTGGACAGTGGTTTCCACAGAATTACCTCCCTGTTCCCTCCCATGGAATGCCACATTCCAAGGGTTTGCCGATTCCATAGAATTATGCGACTTGTGGAATTTCCCGTCAATGGCTCACTTTTTTTTTTCATTGATTGATTGCTTTATTTTGAACATGTTAAAAAGATAAACAGAGATAATCACCAAAACAAATGGTCACCATGCCTATACCAAAACAAAAAACAAAAAGACATCTTGTCACTTCAGACATCAGAGCTCCACATGAACTGATCCATCTGCTGATAAGAGGTCTCTTGTATTCTAGCCACGGAGAAAACTGTAAGCTTGCACAGACACCTGCCCCAAAATTTTTCATATAAATTGTACAGCACCACTTTAAATTTTCCATCAAAGTGTTGCCATTTAAAAATGCTATTAGTGTCCAAAAGAGCCTTTTACAAAATTTATTATTATTATTATTATTATTATTATTATTACATCATGGACATGTGATTAGAAATCCCCACTTAATGCAGCAATAACTAGTTTATGAATACACGCTTGATTACTACACCCTTTTGCGCAGAATACAAATAATGCCAATTTTTTCCTGTTATGCATAAGCCTATTTAGGCTTTATAACTCAGCATTTGTGACACAGAGACTCTGGAAAATTATTCCAGTGAAGCAAGACATTTGGATATTCAATTACAGAATTATATCAGAATTAAATTTCGGAATTTACAGACATCGGAGTCTATATCTCCGCAAAAGGGTTAAGTTTGTATGCCAATTTGGTACAAAAAAAAACATTTCAGTCATTTAAGATGCAGCAGAGGTACAATGGAGATAATGAAATTATATGTTAATGAAACAGACGTCTCGCGGATGCAGAGATCACTCCAGGTTGCTGTCCTGCCAGGCCTAAGAGCGGCCCAATCATTAAATTCTATTGCTTATTTTAACTAGTCCCAGAAGTGACATCTTCTTTGAAGATTTGAGCAATGCCGCATGCATCTCGGAGTCATCTCTTCACCGCTGCACATACTGATGTTTGGTGGGTATCATTCAATGAATCTGACAACTGAGTAAATGTCATACATGTACTCACAAAATAGAGACTTTGATGTTCTTGTGGCCCTGTACATTTGTGAATCTGGACCTTCCACTTCTCTCTCTGTCCTGATTACACCCAGTTTTTCCTATCTTTCAAGATAGTAAAGCACATTTTGTATGGAATGTTCAGTTTCAAGGCCACCATGAAATAGCCTTCATCTCCCAGAAAAATAAAGAAGTAAATAAAAATAAAAAGTACTGGCAAGCTCCAAGAGAAAGCTACTTCTCTCAGGCCATTTTAAACCACATTTATTTTTAGGTTTGGCTGCATTTAAGATGACGGAGCTTCTGTCAAGCACCAAAATAGTAAATTTGCGCAATTACAAAATCAGACGCTAAGATGGCAGAACTTACCATAGTAATGGTTGCTTACGTGTATCGGCCATATATGGCTGGGGGCATGTAGGATTACCCTTGTCTGTCCGTGCACCTGTACATACGTACGTATGTACGTACGCTAGTACGGGGTTGATAATTTATCCACTTCTTCTCAAAAACCCGTCAACAGAATTCATTGAACTTATATATGTGCTTTGTCGAGACACTGAAAGACACATCTCATAATGTGCTTCTGAATTTTTAAAAATTTCGATCATTTTCCAGGCGTTTGAACTTGGGTAAATTTTGCGGACTTACTCAGATGTGGGGGCATCAGTGTCCCATGGACAGAAATTTTCTGGGGGATCAATTAAGTGCTACCTTGGCAAATTTGTAAGCAGCTTGCTTTTACACAGAATGAAAAAAGTATCAGGATGGGGAAAAAAGCATGGGAAGTCGGCCAAAATCTAGGAATCTGCAGCTGAAGAAACATTGAAGTAGGCCCACAACATCATCTCTGTGACAGTGACACTACATGGCAAAAGTAATATACTCGGCTTACTTAAAAGTTATCACTGAGAGTCAGATTGTTACGGTTAAGGATGTTAGCAAAAACACTGAATCAAAACATTCCTTGAATGTCATTCTACGGTTCTTTGCACAAAATACCATTAGGCTGAAATTGTGTTCCTCCAGGAGGACTGCGTATGACGTGTTTACTGATGGGAAACTAGAAAAAAAAATATGCGAATTCCAAAGTCAATATTGAAACCACAGTCAGAGCACTGGAATGTGGCGAGTGGAAAAGGTGAGGGGGACTCAAGGACTGGGTGTTCCTCAACATGAGGCTATCAGTCATCTCCACACCTAACGAATCCCAGTTTTACCTGGCTATGAGACTGAGTGAGCAAGATTACTATCAGCATTACAAACCCAACAATAGCACTTAACATTCGTTAGACTGCTCTGTTCGGTCTGCATTACTGATGCTTTTTGAATATGTTGACTTCATATGAGAAGAGAATGTAGTTTTCCTTATGAGGCTTTCTATGCCCCCCAAATATCAAAAAACCCCAGTATAAACCAGAAGCTCTAAATGCACAACGGAAAAGATAATAGTGCCTCAGTGGCTCTTTAGAGTTTAGAGCTGGTTTAGGGAAAGAATGACAATCACAGACCTCTGCAGAATTCAGCGCACTGAGCCACAGACCGTCTGTTTGACTTTAGGTCCAACCCTCCTCTTCTTCTCATTCGCCCATTGCCTGTCACGCGGTACCGCGGTTCTGGCTGTATGCTAATAGCGGATACTAATTGCTGTCTCCCTACCATGAATAATGCGAAATGCGAACATGCAAACAGCCCTTAACTTGGAACATTTGCTGAAAGATCTCGCCAAGGCCAACAGGCTGCGTTTATTACAAATGTAATGTCATCTACTGTAAAGTAAGGACAGATATTTGCACGGTTAAATACACTTTGACTTATTTGCTACGACGCTTGCACTTTATATCAAATTTGAACTTCTAAGCAAAGAATTGGGTAATTCTGAAATGCTTTACCTGATATTGGACACCAGCTTTTTAGGACCAACTCAAACATGAAATCCTGTAATGTTGCAATCATCTTACAATAAACCAGAAGGCACTTGGAGAGTACCTCCGCCATTGTGAAATTCGTCGGCGGAGGACATTTGATTCCTATTTCTCCTAGCATAAAGTATTTGTGCAAAAAAGTAATCTGATGGCTGATGTGGATGTTAGTGTCATTTGACAGCGGTGCACAACAGTACTGTCTTTACATGCAGTGAATTTATTTTAAATCCTGGCTCAAGAATATACTCTTAAGTCAGGTCTTCACCAAAATTTAATCAGTCCCTCCTCAGCACAGTATCTATCAACACACTAAATTTCATTGACATCCATCCGGAACTTTTTGAGATTTCTCGTTAACTGACATAAGAGCAAAAAAAAAAACTGCAGTGAAAACATATTACTTCCTGACAGATGTGAAATAAATAATTTGAAATCTTAAACTTTTCAAAGTACCTATGAAAAATGCATGATTTATTTTACCTAAGCTTTGTTTGTTTTTCAGCCATTAGTAATTCTTTGTAAGCAAGGACACACAAAGGTATCAACTAGAGGTCATTTAATGAATTCTGGACCACTCCCAAAGTGGACGAGAGTATTGGGCGGAACTGCGGATGGGAGATCGGGGCGAATGTGATGTTGGACTGTGATTGTGCGAACGTTGGGCGTCCCCCAGGTGGCGAGATGCAGGGTGGGGCTTGCATCTCTTGTCGGAGTCGGTGTGGCTCCCAAGCCCCCCGGGGTCCCAGGTGATGACTGTTTCTTGCTTCCTTCTTGGAGAGGGTGAGGGTGGAGGGGACGTAGAAACGAGACAAGCCGGGGTTGTGGGAATGTAGGAGGTATATATAGGCGTAAGGACGAATGGGAAGGCGCATTGGGAGTGGCCCTGTTCATTAAACTACGTTATCGGGAACTCCCCATAAAACGAATTGATGAAATTCTCTTATCATTGCTGTGTAATCAAAGAACATTAATCAGTGTTACAAACATGTTACCGCCCACTTGTCATTTTGCAGCACTAGAATGAGCATGAATGCGTGAGACACTTCATGAAAATGCTTTCAAATTGACTGCCTCCAAATTCAAATTCACCTTCTCCGGTTTGATTCCGACACTGTTATTCCTTTCAGAACTGTGACGCCATCTCAATCTGTAATTCCATCCGCCTTATCCCAGTCGGAATAAAGTGGAAAAAGGCACATAATGGGGGGAGGCAAGCCCGCTCTCCCTTTTGATAGGATCAGACAGCAGATGTCCAAGGAATGAGGAGCTGAGCATGCTTCAGACAAAGTGGAATTCAGAAAACATGCTTGTCCTTTTGCCAACAAAGATGCTTCTAAAAAAGGCCAAACAGAGCATCAAAGTGCACTGAATGTGACAGTATAAAATTAGGACTTCCCCATTCATCATTTACCCATTTCCTCCAGAGTTTTCTTGTGGGAAATTTTCCAATTTGCAAACAAGTGAGCTGAACACTTCTGGTTTATGTTCAAAGTAGTCACTGGAGGGAAAGGATTCAACATACCATGTCAGATTATATTATAATCTGTGAATTGCATGGAATATAATTGCCGAGCTTCATTTTTAGCCCGCTTGGCTAAAAGGCCCAAGGAACTTGTGCTATGCTCGGGGTCTTTCGTGGTGGTCTGCCGTGCGGGCGTCCGTGCGTGCGTAAACTTTTGACTTGTCTGCGCTCTAGCGTCTTCAGTTTTTGACCGATCCTTTTCATATTTCATATGTGTATGTATGGTCATAAGGTCTAGAACAAAATTGATTTTCAACCAAATCGGATCGATACTTTGGCAAATAGGGGGCGTTCCATTTTGGCCATGTTTGGCCAAGAGGGCGCAGTGGCTTTGCCACTATTTTTAACAATATGTGCCATATACTGCATATTACAATGCAAACCGGCTATAAACCCATTCAGTCATTAGCAACGCCATTCAGAAAAAGTAGGGTCTTGGGCGGCACGGTGGCATAGTGGTTAGCACTGTTGCCTTGCAGCAAGAAGGTCGTGGGTTTGATTCCGGCCTGGGGCCTTTCTGTGTGGAGTTTGCATGTTCTCCCTGTGTTCGCGTGGGTTTCCTCCGGGTACTCCTGTTTCCCCCACCCACAAAAACATGCATCATAGGAACACGCCAACCAGTACCCCTGACCAAGGAACTGGCTTTAGAACTGGAGTTGGTCCCCAGGTGCTGCTCTGTGGCTGCCCACTGCTCCTAACTATAGGATGGGACAAATTACCCCACAGCGTTCAATAAAGTGTATCTTATCTTATGCTAAATTGAAATTAAAACTGAAAGCAGTGATTTGTAAATTATCTTAGACTTGAATCACATTGAAAACAATACAACAGCATATTATTTAATGCCATGTGAATCGTATTAATTTTTCAAAATAAGCACTCTTTTCAAAACACTTTTTTCCATGTTTTTAAAAAGGTGGGGCTGTCAAGTATTTACCGCTATGTAATGTTGCCGTTCCTTTTCACAACACTTAGAGCCAATGTCAGCAAATACCAGATTTGGTCCGGCCACAGCTTGAAAATCAACATAACTTAAATTTTTGTTTGTAGGTAGATATTGATTCCCCTAATAAGGTTTTAGTCTCTATTTTTCAAAATCTTGCTGATTTTTCGATTTTTACGAGAAAATTGATTTTTTGCGGTCTCTCAGCCTGGAAAACCAGCCTCAGACAGCAAAAATTCATACATTCAAAATGTCGCTCGCGTGCACCAAAATAGCGCTAATCTGACCAAATAAATGCCTAAATCCAAGAAAATAGATCCTTATCACTTATTAAGTGGCTGAAATTTTTTCTGGAGAGCGAATTTGACACTTCAAGAACACTGTTTTGAAAGGCAATTTTCACCGGCATGTAAACAAAGTGATTCACCTCTGAATTATAAATTGCATTTTCAGTATGTGGCCATTCTACAATCTTCTCCAAATTCTGGTTGCAATACAAGAATACATCATAGTTCAGCGCCATATAAAAGTTTGACTGGCAAATTTAGGCAGCGCTGTAGGATTCGCCCCCAATTGACAGCATAAAATTCAATATGTCCTGTAAATCATCACCAAACATTTAAACTCCTCAGGGCTCTTCTCGAGCAAATGTTTACAACATTATGTTACCGCGGCGTCGGGACACCTGCAGCCTTTCAATTTGAATTTAGAAAGGGGAATATTGTCAAAATATCAAGAATGTTTTAACCTTTTAAACCCTAGCCAGTTTTTTAGACCTCCGCTTAGAAAATTGCACACCCAAATTGAAAAGAGCATATCTCTGCAACCATAAGGTTTATTTGAATAATTCTGGTCTCAAAATGAAGGGGACACTTGTGTATGAGTAAATATCTGTAAATATGTTACTGTTTAAGAGAAAATTAAGTTGGCACACTGCGTAAATGAAGAAAAAATAATTTTCGCCTAAAAAAAAAATCACTTTCAGGATGATTATCTCTTTGTAATGATGCAGCTGCAGCTTTAAACCTCTACCAGAGCAAAGCAAAATATGTGAACATTACCTGTGCAAAAGTTGATTCTGATAGAGTGAAGCAAAGCAAAATGACAGAGTTTTTAGTCCACACTGGTCAGGAGAAGTCTCCGAAATGGCGCAGTTTGGCACCATCTGTGCCATTTGATACTTCTCAAGAGCCAAACTTTACTTTTCAAATATATATCCCTAATGGTGTTCAATACATCCAAATACGAAAGTTTTTGGCTCCTCCCCCCACCCAAAATCAACAAGACCCCTATATACTTTCCTATTCAAAAAACCATATGAAGCAACTGAGTTTTGGATCCAAAATGGAACAGATTAACTGACATTAAAAGAATAAAACAGTAAATGCACAAACACAAAATGTAAAACTGTAAAAACTGTAAAAAGCAGGTAAAACCAAAACAACTACTTACAATATTAACAGAATTGTCTGTTGTGTCTAGTCTGGGATAATGAGGCACAAATGTTCTTCAGAAATTACTGTCCGTCGTGCCACAGCTGGAAGCAGTTTTTTTTTTTGGAGGACAAGCAGAGAGGAACCTGACACTTCCTGCAGTACGCATTTGTCTTTACCCATGGAATCCCTGCATCGTTGCACCTCTTGCAGTGCTTCCTGATTCTAGACTCCTCTTCACTTGGGTAAAACATGGGCTGCAGGTGACAGGTGGGGGTGGGGCGGCTGCTGAGTCTTCAGCAAACTGCAGCATGTCCATTGCAAGCTGCTCCCTGAAGGTCATCTGTGAATCCAGATGAGGAAAAAAACAAATAATCAGTGGCATGGTTCTAAAAGTGCATTATATCGTAATAAAAATGCAAATGAACTTATGCAAAATATATATGCACAAGTAAATATAATTATACATGCACATATGCATTTTTCAAATATATATATATATATATATATAAATATATATATATATGTATAAAACTCGCTCCTCTGTATGGTTCCTAGCTACTGTGAAAAAATTTGAGAGCGACGCCATTACAAAAAGCCTTCTCAGTTGGGTGCACAATCCAGAAAATAGCTGGAAAGAGTACCATATTCAACCATATTGCTGATGACACAACGGTATGCGCATAGTATTCGCGATATGAAATATTATGTTTGAAACTGCCGTCTCACGAATAAAATTCCCCAAAATGTATTTTTGCCTCCTTTTCAAATCGCACTGACAAACAAACAAACGTGGAGGTAGGATGTGGAATTATTTTCAAGTAGCCTATTGCCCAGGGGTGCCGGATTTACTTAAGAAGTGGGGGGGCAAAAAAGTGCTGTGTTGTGTGTTCAGCTCATTCGCAGTAACTCTATTCCGTGCACCTCATCCGTGCCCCTATATTGCAACACTTACGGTATAAAAAATAAAAAGACGTTTGGCTCATTCCCGTTAACCCAGACACACATGCCCCAAATCCATCACCTCTTTAAAACTAGTGCTTTGGACTTTTCGTTTCAATGTACATCATAAATTAACGCGTAGTGAGGTCCGTGGCTGGGTAGGCAGGATCAGCCAGAGCTTAAATCACATAGTACATGCACGCAAAACTATATATTAGTAGAACTCATTAAAACCACTGCAAAATCAATCAAGCTTTAGACATTGGCGGATTATAGCGTGCACACTATTACTTGCAAATTCTAATCGCGTAGAGTTACCACACCGATTAAGACGTATACGACGCCGCTATTTCATAAAATCCAATCTGACAAAACAAAGAAACAGTACGCTCCTCAAACTGTTATAGGCCTACGTAAAACACACTAAGGGTTAATACACTATTTCATTCTATAATATTAAGTTTCCTATTTCTTTCTTAACATTATCATCTTAAAATTATTATCTTAATAACGGTCATCATCAAGAACAATAAGGCATAATGAGCAAATGAACGACACATTCACATAACTTTATTGGGATCTGAAATTTTGAGAACAGCATGGAATTGTGGAACAATAATCAACGAACGAGTGGACATCGTCAAAACCGTTGATCTGCGCTCACGCTCATGGCCATTACCCAGAAACACTTGCTGTATCAATGACGATATCAACAGCAAAATAAAATTATCATTGTTTGTTTTATTAAGCATTTTCGAAAAAGAAATCTAAATTGTTTAATGTTATAACGACTTATGTTCAATTAAAATGATGAATAATGTACCATGATGACATCGACTTGCCAGCACCATGACTGAGAAATGAATGCAGTTGCAGTGGCATAAATATCCACTAGCAAAATATCAACACTAGTTTGTATTGCAGGTCTTCGTTCATAGGAAAGTACCGGTTTACAAGTGCACTTATGCTGACAATGATCGAGGCCCGACACTGTCGGGAGTGTGCCCTTCATGGCCCCCCCCTGTCACTAGACTCCAGTGCCACTGTATTCCCTATTGTTACGCCACTGGGCAGAGAAGCGCTGTGCCTAAATGATGCCCATTAAAGACAACGTGACAATAGACTATGCATGCGCAAACCTGCTGAACTGCTTATGCTTAAAAAGAAAGCGGGAGGAGGGTAAAAGTGGGGGGGCCAATGGCCCCCTCGCCCCCCCTTTACGGCGCCAGTGCTATTGCCTACTCAAAATTTGTATCAGGCACTTCTGAAAAAGCCGCTAGCCCTATATAAATGGGCAGTTCGGCACCAAAATAAATAAATAGCTACATATAACATTTGAAGCATTACATACCTTTCCGACGATGGAATGGGGTAATCAGAGTCGTCACTGTCTTGTACGTTAGCTTGATGCACAAGGTCCTCGTCATCCGATGAGGAATCCGTAGGAAATTGCAGGCTCTTGGCATCCTCCTCCAGCAATTTCAAGACCTCCAGCAATTTCAAGACTTCCTCTGCAGGAAAAACGCTTTTTCGACATTTTTGCATGAAAATCGCAACAAATTCTTTCGTTCTTTCTTGGCTTGGTTTTTCCTGACATTGGCTCTTAATTTTCTGGGACTGAAGATGCCAAATGGTAAAGTGTTTCAGGAGTAATTTTTTTCCGTTCTTCCACACAAAAAGGCCTGAGGCTAAATTTGAACAAATGGCCAACATATAGCGAGACAACATCATTACCCACTCTATCACTGAGCAGACCTACAAACAACCCCTAAGGTGTGCAACAGTACAGGGTCTTTGTGGTTGCATTTTGCTTTTCAAAATGTGCCACACACGTTTTCTACTGGAGACGAATCAGGACTGCAGGCAAGCCAGTCCAGGACCTGCACTCTCTTCTAATGCAGCCATGCTTTTGTAAAGCGTGCAAAATGTGATTTTGCATTATCTTGTTGAAATATTCATGGGCTTCCCTGGAAAAAATGTCTTCTTGAAGGCAACATTTATTACTCCAAAATCTCTTTGTGTACTTTTCAGCGTTAATGGTGCCTTCACAAGAGTGCAGGTTACTGGTGCTAAAGGCATTCGCACAACCTGTTACCATGACAACGCAGGGCTTTTGACTTCATGGTGGTAACAGTCTGGAAGGCCTTATTCTTCTTTGGTCCAGAGCACACAGTGTCCATTTGTTCCAGAAAAGACCGAAAATGTTTGTTTGTCTGACCACAATGTACATCTCCACTGTGTGATGGTCCATTGCAGATGCCTCTAAGCCCAGAAACGTAGACGGTGCTTCTGTGTGCTGTTAACATTAGGTTTCTTTTTTTCACAGTAAAGTTTAAACTGGCATTTGGTGATGCACCTATGTATTGTAGTACTTGAAAAAGGTTTGCTGAAGTAATTCTGAGCCCATGAAATCATATCACTGAAAGATAAATGATAAATGATGGTTCTTGATGCAGTGCCATCTGAGTGATCGGAAATCACTAGAATTCAGCTCAGGCTTGTACCTTGCCCTTTTGGCACAGAACTTCCTTCAGATTCCTGAATCTTTTAATTTTGTCATACACTGTAGAGGGTGAAATATCCAATTTCCTTCATGCCTTTCTTTAAGGGACATTGTTTTCAAACCTTAAAGTGATTTTTTCGCACATTTTTTTTGGCAAATTGGTGATCCTTGGCCCACTTTGGCCTTTGAAGGACCAGGCCTTCCCTGGACGCTGCTTTTGTACAAAACCATGATTCTAATCACCTACTGACATCAGCTGTTTCATATGACATCATTTCAATCAGGAGAGACTCGAGTGAAATCAGGAAAAATTTATTATGCGTTAAGCATAAGCAGAATTCAATTCAATTCAATTTTATTTATGTAGCGCTTTTCATAGACAGGCTGTCACAAAGATGCTTTACCGAGAGAAAAGGGCAGAGCCCAGACTAATCTCTAATCCCCAAATAGCAGGCAAAAAACTCCCCGTAGGGAGAAAAAGCCTCGAACAGTAGTGAGAAAAAATTCCTCAGTGAGAAGAAATCTCAGGAGGAACCTGGCTATTGTGGGGAAGCCCATCCTCCGCTGGCTGGCTAATTAGTTGATGGTAAATTAGGGATGAGAGGATTGTGACAGCAGGAAGACAGCAGTCAGAATTAACATGCTTAAAATCAGACGCGTCTTTGGCGCTTGGACTCTTCGGGAAGACTCGTAGAGCAGGAGAAATACAAATTAAGGTAAATTCAAAATTCATTGCTCTCTTTTTTGTGAATTTTCCTTAACATCCCAACTTTTTCTGAGTCTGGGTTGTCACTAACCAGCTTAAAACCTTTTACCCTCCAGTCAAGAGTTGCGGTGGATAATATTGCAACATACAAGTACAAATGGCAGCAAAACTCCAAGGACAGTTTGCTAGTCTCTCACAAGGCCCACACTCTCACACACTCTTGTTTATGGGTAATGCAATCTTCAATCAGCATAATATGTATTTCTTTTGGATCTTTTATATATATATATATATATATCTCTGCCAGATGATCTGTTCTTTATTTCATTGCTTTTGTAAAAAGAGAAATGGCAATTCTGACATCATCACCTAGTGTGACAAACTTTTTGTGCTATGTTAGTTGATGCGTCTAGACCATAGACTGTATACAAAGACGGATGATGCGTCTCCACCTCCTCAACGCTGTTAAAAAAATTGAGCCAAAATATCTCACATATGGAAGCTGCCATCTGGCACATTTGGAGTTAAGCTGGATTTATGGTTCTGCGTCGACTCCACGCAAAGGGCACGCCATCGCCTCGACGCCGTCGTGGACCTTTCAAAGTTCTGCGTTGAGGTCATTTGCGTCGTGTTGTGCCGCGAAGCAATTCACCGACAAACCACTAGGTGGCGTCAGGTTTCCTAAGGACCTGTCGTGAAATCACATGAGACTCGAGTAAAGTGGACCAATCAGTGCCCTTGCGGTCTGTGTCGCTTTGACGTACAGCTAGAAAATTTTCGAGGTGCACGGCAGGCTACGCAGAGGCTCTGCGGTGGGGGTTCACGTCGCCGCAGAGGCTCTGTGTAGCGACAGCGTCGGTTCGACGCAGAACCATAAATCCAGCTTTACAGTCTGTGCAATAGTGATCGTAGGATTTAGCCGCAGTATCGAGGACCTGCCCATGCACCTGCTCGACTCAGTCATATGCACATCCCTGAGCTTTTTATGCAGCCTAGCTGGCTGCATCATTGTTAGGCCAAAGAACAGAGTAATTTCCCCTAGCGTGTCTTGAAAGCACCGTTCTACCACGACTGAAAGCTTGTGAAAGGGTTACCTAATTTTCCAATTTCAGTTACATAAGGCTAAATACATTTGCTGCTTTCCTCCTCCCTAGCAGTAGCTACATTGCTTGATTCCCACATCGATGTCCAGTGCTCTTGCCAGGCTCTTCTTACTCGTGCCGACTGCTAACCATAAACTAGATAGGTGGCTAATTTATTGACTATGTTTTAGAACTTCATATAACCTTTCCTCAAATTACATCACAATCCTTCAAAAGAAGGTAAATAGAGTCTGTAGGTTAATGGACTCCTTGTTATCATGCATTTTAATGTTAGTTCTGACTACCTTGTTGGCTAACTACCTAAGTAAGTGACCTGTGACTGAATTTTAATTTACTAGATACGTAGCTTGCTAGCCTACCATTTTTAACTGGTAAAACAGCTCCTTGCACTGAACATTGCTTCACTGCTAATAGTTTGTGACACTATGTTCTGAGTAAAGAGATTTTTTGCAATATATTTCTGTTGCTACCTCAGCTATGGTGACCTGTTATGAGTTTGCAAGCTAGCTCGTGAACCGGCTTTACTTATTGGCAATTGCATCACTCCAAACTGTACATGACACTGTGTTCAGAGCAAATACAATTCTACTGTCAGTACTCGTTGGACTTTCAAAATCACCATGGGTTATAATCAGTCACACTGGGACCGAAGAATTTATGCATGTGTGATGTTCACGTCACATCTCTTCTTGACGGTCACATTCCAGCGCCAAAGAATTCCCGGATATAAGCCAGTGGGCGATTTCCTTCCTTAGAGTCGATGTCGTCACATCTGTCAATCATGACATTGCGTCCCCTTTTTATAGTATCAAATCACTAAATAAAACTAAAATTATCAGAAAAAATGAACAATTGCACATACATCAGAAACCATTGACAGAAAAAAATTATATGAAATGTTTTTTTTATTTTTTTTTGTGGCCAATGTCTCATCCACTTACATGGAGGGGGCGGGGTTATAACCTCTACTGCAGCCAGCCACTAGATGGTGATCAATATGTTTTGGCCTCACTTTTGAAGAGCTGTTAGGTAGTCCATATTTATATTCAGTCAATTGTCTAGACTTAATAGAAGTCAGTACACTCTTGGCAAAAAAAGATTACCTGTTTGAATGGCTTCTTAATTATCATATGAATTATTTCCCAGAACTGCCTTCGAGCAGTCACACCTGATTTATGAAAAGTGGGGCTTATACTTAAATTACAGCATGAGAGCTAGAATGTGGCCTTCGGGGATGCAACTTTGTGCTTCACTTCACACCACTAGAACACTCACCTGGGTCAGGGAGTTTGTTAGTATGTAAGCAGGTCCCAAGAGAGCAAGTCATTTCAGGTCATGTGGTAGAATTGCATACCAGACAGCCTTCAATCGCTGAGACAAACATACTCCCCCCCAAAAATGCCTCGTACAGATGCAGACTCAAGAACACGCCCACGCTCTCAAGGAGAAACCATTTAGTTTTGCATTAAGGCAATAAAACTGCAGTAAAACAACTCCTTTCAGTGGTCTTGTTTCTTGGTGAAATTGAGATTACAGAATTTGTTGCATGAGCACTTTTTTTAATGAGCGGAAAAATGCAAGCATACACTACATTTATGTCTCTGGAAAGTATTTTGGAGGAGAAGCCAGCACAGTCTGTGGGAGAGTGCAAGTTGAAGATTCCCCAGACACTGGTTTATTTTCTGTAATGGGTCATGCAGCTTCATTTCTGATGGCCATATGTGGAAGTATATCAATGGATTTTCTTTCAGGAAGACAAAGCTGAAATAAATAATGTTTGTAATAATAATTATAATTATAATTATTATAATAATCATCATCATCATCATCATCATCAATCATCAGTTCCTCACTAAAGTGAGCCTTGATGCTGTGTTTTCGGTTCTCTTGTTAGTTAGGGGATGGTCGAGGGAGGATTGGGTGATTAAGCCCCAGCCAGACAGGCCCCCTGGACATTTCGTGCTGTAATTTCTCATGGATAGGGCAGCCTAATTTTATATCCTGAGTAGCGTTTGGCCATGAGTCACTTACAACATTATCCAGCATCCGAACTGCACCTCCTTTCAGATGTCTTTACTGACTACCTGTTAGAGCTTGTCATCAAGCTTGAACCATGGTGCCGGCCAATAGGACTGGGAATGTAAACAGCTCCACTAATCCAATCAATTTTTAAAATCCTACAACTCAGCTAAATCTCTCCACTGAATATTTTAGTCACAATGCCTGTCTGACCTTGTGAACAAACTATTAGCACAATGCAGTCATCAAATCTACAGGATCCTCCCCAAGACTTTATTTATTATTTATTTTATTATTTTATTTTATTTTATTTTATTTTTTTTTGCATTTTAGGAATTGATTACTTTTTCTCTTGGCATTCAGCTAAAGTTTAGCTCAAGAGAAATTAATGAGTACTTCAAATGCGATGAAAAAAAATATTAACATCACAATTTTTTATTTTATTCATTTAATTTTTGGCTGTGGAAAGCCAAATGCTCCACATTTTCAACAGGATGTCAATAAACTTTGAAAAGCTTGAGGTCAAACTTGACAAAGACAGCTTGGAAGTGTTTTACAGGCTGATTCACAGAGCTGGTACACAGATGTTCATTTCATCTGACTTTAGACAGAACTGGATAATTCAACTGTGTAGATTCTTCAGAAGCAGCAAACTTTAAAGTAATTCATGGCAGTGAATGATGAAGAAACAGAGCCATGGGTATATGTTCTCATTGATTAACTTGCAAAATAATAGAAAATAGTTTTTTTTTTTTCCTATGTAAATATTTGTTGGATGGCCTGCATGGTCATTGGTCAGCCTCTCTGTGGCAGGAGGTGCTGGAGTTCTTAGTTTATGGTGTGCAAGACTCCAGGAATGTGGAACACATTACAACTGACACAAAGGATAATATTCAAAATTTTATCCCTTTGAATGAAAGCACATATACTAGTGACCGTACAGCAGTCAGATTTGAGTCTTCTCCTTTTGGTTTTTTAAACTCATTTTTTCCCCCATCCTAAAGAATTCATAGATCACTGAGAATTGTGGGCTTTATGCCACTTAATAAGAGCTATTCTTTCACCCCCCATGGCGACAGGCACAAAAGAGAAAATATGAAAGGAGAGTCTGCAAAGGTAATCAATCGCATAATTTAAGAAAGGATTCTTTGACTCTTTTAAACCCTGATTCAAAACTACCATCTATTGTGTGATTCACCAGAAACAATCAGGGAGACCTTTTTTATTTACTCTGTGGCAAGAAAAGATTTATGAGTTCAGCCCAAATTACAAGTCATGCCTTTAATTTTCTAAGAGAACGATTCAAATTAACATCAGAAGATTTTAGCCCGAATATGCGTGTAGACCCATATCCAATCACAAGAATAGGAACAAATCTGTAGAGTTCAGAAGCATGAGTCATTCAAGAAAAAGTCCTTTCATATCTGGCCTAAATCCATGGGAAAAGAAATGAATATCACAGTGGAAAACATCATACTTTAAAGCTAAATATTCCTGAAAATATTTTGTGAAAAGTTTAAATTTCAAGAAATTTCTTATAGAAAATCACAAGATCTTTCACAAATAACCACTGGAAGAAATAGTTGATTGCAAACTATTGTCAAATTGGCAACAGTCTAACAAACTGTATATCCTAATAATTTGGTTGAGGATGGAATGTAATGGCAGTTTAATTTTTAATTTTTTTATTTTATTTTCTTATTTATTTTTGGCTGGCCAATCAGAAATAGGAGCAGGGATTGTTTGGGATCATTCCATGTCAACTCAGCCACCCATGTACATGACACCTCACAGATTTTGCTCAAACTTTATCCAAAAATACAACATACTTTATGGTACCAAACAAAAGAATCCCAAGTGTTGTGTCAATATCTCCAACAGTTTTCATCTCGGACCCTCTTGTATTATGAAATTTATGTATATTTGTCTGGTAGAAATGCCATTACCATCATCCAGTGCCCAAGAGGTCATCTGGGGGTCTGAGGTCCAGGGTCTGAAAGGGTCATTTTGGCCCGAAGTGGTTTTCAGACCCCCACAGGTCCCCCACCAATGGTACTATTATCCTAAACCTTAGTTTGGTGGTGGGAAAAAAAAAAAAAAAAGTTCCCAACTATGAGGGAAAACCACATTCACAACAGTATCATTCACTTAACTGAGTCCTAGGGACCCTCCAAAAGTGAAAAATCACTAGCCACTTTAAAAAAGATGAGGATTTTGGGGGCCCTCACTCACCCCTCTGATGTCTCATGGTGATTCTGGCAGCAGAGTCCTGATATATGGGCCAGAATACATCAGCGCATAAAATTTCAGTCTCCTATCTGTATTATGTGAGAAGTTATGGTCCTTCCAAAATGCTACAATACAAAATGATCAATTCATGTAAGTCAAAAAGGGGCGTGGCACCCAAATTTCAAGAGGGCGCCACATGAAAACTGTCAGAGATTTTGACACGAAACCTGGGATTCTTTTGTCTGGTACCACCAAGTATTTTTGGACAAAGGTTGAACAAAATCTGAGAGGTGTCATGTACAAGGCACCTCAATATTGGCTGTTTTTTTTTTTTTTAAGATTTTTTTTTGGATTTTATCTTTTATTTGATAGTTACGCAGTGGAGAGTGACAGGAAGGTTGGGGAAAAGAGTAGGGGAGACATGCAGCAAATGACCCGAGCCAGAATCAAACCGGGTCGCTGCCGGAAGGATGCAGCCTTTATGGTGCATGCACTTAGACCGATGAGCCACCGGGACACCCCAATATTGGCTGTTTTGACATGGAATTACCCTGGAGCTCCAATCTGACCAATCATTTGGTTTCCTTGAATTAGAAAATGGATTTTTGACAATCTGTGAAGTGAGCTCCATTTTACTACATGTTTATTATTTACTACTTCTCTATTTATTGCTATGTTATGTATTAAATATCACACTTATCTCATGCTCTAATATACAGATGTGAATTCATGTGTTTCACCTCATTTTCCTCTTCAAAGGACACATTTTGTATAATGTTCACTGGATTAGACTTCACAGGTGCAGTATGAGACGTGTATGTAACTGTAAGGTAAAGGGCACAGTTGATATCAGGTTAAATTCACTAAAAACCAGTGAGTCATGACTAATGAAGCGAAATCGGGCATTAAATTTTGGAAAACTGCTTATACTTTTTGTGCTACAGACATTTGGAACTCACATTTGAACTTAAAGGTTCCCTATAATGTCACCTGGTGCACAACCAATAAGCCATTACAAGTCATTTCAAAATATGTCTTTTGTGACATCACAAAGGGGAGAGATAACTCAGAATTATGTAGGAACTGATAACCCAGTTGGTTGAAGTTAATCAATCCTTTTATGCCTTTTAGGGGTAGTCACTTTACCATGTAACGTTACAAAGCAACAGACTTTGAAATGGCTTGTAATTACTATTTGGCCGTGCATCTGACAAGCAGATACAAGACCTTTATACCATTGTACATATAGCTCAATTTAAATCAATGATGACTAACTGTTCCACTCTTGAATGTAAATGTTTTTTTTTTAAATGTGTTCCAATTTGTCCATTTGTTTTCTCATTCATGATGTTTTGTCTGCATTTAATGAATTCTGGATCACTCCCAAAGTAGAGGAGAGTATTGGGTGGGATTGCGGATAGGAGATTGGGCGGATAGGAGATCGGGGCGGGTGTGGTGTCGGACTTGGTCTGTGATTGTGCGGACATTGGGCACCCCCTGGGTGGCGAGACTCAGGGCGGGGCTCGCATCTCTTGTCAGAGTCCGTGTGGCTCCCAAGCCCCCCGGGGTCCCAGGTGGTGGCTGTTTCTTGCTTCCTTCTTGGAGAGGGGGAGAGTGGGAGGGAAGTAGAAATGAGAAGAGCGGGGATTTTGGGAATGTAGGAGGTATATATAGGCGTAAGGACGAATAGGAACTTACAGGAACTCCCTTTAATTTTACTCTCGACATCATTGACAGTAAGGGCATGCCTTCAATAAACTCTCAAAATCAAATAAAGGTTAAATTGAATGATAAAGGAAAAATTCATTAATATATCCATTGTCTATCCATACTTAGCTTATTTTCAAAACCCACATTTTTAGACATTTTTAGGCTTGTAAGAAACGGCCAAGAATATTCATATTCAATCCTCCAACAAACACCCCAACAAAAGTCACCGCTATCAGCAATGTGTGCATTGTAACGATCTTTGCACCAATGCAGTTATTTGCATGCATTCTAATTTTGAAATGGAACACTGACAGTTCAGTAAAAAGATGAATCCTTGAACCAGCAGGATAGCACCAATTGACACTGGGGATGGCGTTCATTGAGGCACCATCACCATCAGGCTTGTGCTGCCACTAGATGTCACTGTTGGCTTGCAGGGAACTGTGAAGGGGGGTCAGATCGCACAATTGGACAGTTTTCACACACTGTCGGCTAAATGATATTATATCAAGTTTCTTCCCGGTAATATTTCTCACTTCCCAGGTTGAATTCTCCCTCCTTCCACGTTGCAAAACCTTCCAACAGACACGTCACTCGAGAGGATACGCGTTTTCCACGACTGAATTTTATTGTGTGGGTGACAACATCTGGAAACACAGTATCTCACAAAAGGCATTTTGCCACAACAAGTTACATGCGCTGGCCATTTGTTAAAACCAGAGTATCCCCCTCCCCCCAACGGGACATTTATCACTGCCAGAAAAGAAGACGGAGTGATGTCGTCATTGTATTCGCGGAGCCCAGTCTTCTGCAGTGCTATTACTGAAAACGCACATTTTTATGGAGGGTTTTGAAAGCAGGCAGATGAAGGTCATATTTATTGGAATGCAGGGCTACACTTGACCCAGCCCATCAGTGTCTCAAAAGGTTAGGTAGCCTCTCAGCTCATAGCCGTAAATATCAATACGAACGCAACCTGCAATACAGGTGTGAACATTCTTTGCCTGAGCCCCACTTTTAATTTATAGGATGCAGTGGAAGTTCGCCTTAGATTATTTTTACAGTTGCTAAGCTGTAATCACAAAACCTTTAACCTGAGCCTGCTCTCTCCTTGGAGATACTAGTCTCTGTTTATACAGTCTAACAGCCAGCCACCATGTTCCAAAACTGATATTGAATAGGTATGACCTGAGGAACAAAGAAAGAACCCGAAATCTAGGTCTTTCTAATGGCAACCAAACCTTTGTTCTATGCCCCATTTCCTGTGTGTCCTTTTTAACCATAGAGAAAAGTGTTTACGCTGTCTTAAATTTTTATACATGGTGATCTTGAGAGCGGATGCTGTTGATGCTAATTCAGAAGGTTGACTTTCTTGCTCAAGGTCATTTAACTTGAAATCGTTTGCCAGCCCACACATAAAAGCCTTTTTGTATTGAGCAGTTCTGCTTTACAGTGCACGCGTATCATCATGTCCTGCCTTCCTTTTCTGTGCAAGTGAAAACAATTTCTAACAAGATTGTACCTATTACATACTTTCATACATGATGAAAATACTTGATTTCGGATTGGTTGGCATTTCAAATTCAAGCCCAGAAAATTTTTGGGAAACTGACATGTTGAGCAATTGTTCATGAGAAGAAAAAAGGACTTTTTGCTACTTGGCTTAGTGTTAGATTGTTGCTTTGCTTCTCCATTCAGGACCATCAATAACTCTACATAAATAATAAATAATCGTGATATGGTAAATAATCACATTATATTCTGCAGATTAAGGGGAGGGTGAAAGATTGTTGTTCACTACAGAAGAGCCCTTTAACATAAACATTATGTATTACTATTAAATGACATTTGTATTAATTTTTTAAAATACAATTTCAAAATTACATAGAAAAATTGATATAACAGCTGAAATAAATGAACTTTTTTTCCAATAAATAATGTTTTCAAATTTACACATGCAACTACTGAAATGACCAAAAAGTGGTTAAGCTCAACTTTCAAGAGATAAAGGGTTTGTTCCAGGTTTTCAGATCAACAGACAAAAGTAGAACTGATGAGAAATTTTGTTGAGCTGTATCAAAGGGATTAACTATACTAGGAAAAAGTAAAAAGTTGACCCTACTTTAAAAAAAAGTAAGGCAACCAGCTGCAAAGCATTTTTGACTTGGTTCAACTTCAAGTTCTGGATTCTTTAAAAAATGAGTTTGTGCAATCACTGGGACTTGAAGTCGAGTAAACTCAAAAATGCTTTGCTGCTGGTTGCCTCACTTTTTTAAGTTGGGTCAAATTTATATTTTTCACAGTGTATATGCAGACTTGTTATTCAGAGTGATTTGGTGACGGTGCCTTCGTTCTGAACTGTGATTGAAGAAATGTAGCACAGGTGATCACAAAAATTTTAACATTTGAGAGGTTTTTTTTTTTATTATTGGCAAAAATTTCTTGGAAATACTTAGAATGGGAGATGGTAACACCAGCCGCCTGCCACTTTCCATTTCTTGGTAAAAGTTAATTTTAATATTATCAATTTTATTTGGGGGAAAGTAGTCAATCATTTCATTAAGAATTGGTATGATGAATACGCAAATGTGGAGTCCCAAGAATGATGCCACTAGAACACTTGACAAGGAATGTAGCAGAGCCTGATTGGTTTATTTTGGAGACAACAAGTCTTTGATGGAAGAAAAAAGGTGGAAAATACTCCTAGACAAAAAATCTTGCATTCATTTTCTTTTTTACTTACTGTAAAACTCTGGGAAATTAAATCATCAATTCTCTTTTATCTGTCTGTTTTGGACCTTGGGGACAGACAGTTTACTTACACAAAGTATGAAAGATTACTGCATACTTTTCCCTAAAAAGATTTACAAATCTGAAGATTTTTCTTTCCCAAGGGGCTGGATTTAAATTGGGCATGAACCTTTTCATCCTAAGGTGACGTGGGTCCAAGTGCAATTCAATAAGACAAGTGGATAGACAAAACATTGCTGAGGATACAAAGACCCTCAGAAAAACATATTTGTTCTGAGGATCAAACATGCAGCTTAACATAAGCTTTTGTGTTCGTCTGTGACTTCTGCTTAGTTCATCATTGTAGCCACATTATTAAAGTTATTCGCAATGGACAGATTTCCTATTAAAATATAATCCTCTGGTTCTTGACAAAGAAAGATCTCAGAAAGGATAAGCCTAGACGAGATCAGATCTTACTGCTTTCAACAAATGAGGCAGACACTTTTACCAACTGAGCCAGAGTTGTTACTGTGTACTTAGGGAGAAACTCACTAAACGGAGAAAGATTACGATCCTGCACCCTATGATTGACAGTGTGACTGAGCTAATTGCTCCATAGAACATTACGGTGCTCTCCATCAATGAATGAAAGAATAGTAAGTCACATGGGCCAGAAAACTGTTACTGCACTGCTCACTATGGGTAGAAAGATCTGGCCACACCAATCAGTGATGACATTGAGGTATTTGCCATTGACAGATGATGTCGAAAATCTGCTTTGAGTTTACTGGATTGTGTAATTTATAGTTGATTTGCTCTTCATCAGGGACTTGGACTCTTAACCATCTGGTCCAACGACCTGAGCTTTTCCACTCCACCACTGGGAAAAATACGGCAGGAAGTGACAGATCACAGGTGCTAGTCTAATACATACTGAAAGCCTCAGAAAAAAATATTATAATTGAGCCCCTAAGAACCATACCGGGCCATCCCGCACTTTTGCCGAAATTGAGTTGTGGTAGTCAGCATGTGCAGAAAACTGAGATCTACATTTCCTAACAGCCCAACCCAATCTGCCCACATGGATTGTTAATACATGCAAATGTCTTCTCTGCCCCTGTATATATGCACTGCACTGCCTTAGCCATCATCCCACAACCTTCCCACATTGTTCAGACTGATGAGGAGTTGCTTATTTGATTGATGATGATGGTGAAGTGGAAGATGACAGAGACCCAAAGTTTGTCCCAAATGAATTTATGCTTCCTCCTCAGAAGGAGGTTGGTTTCAATTTAATGCAGCAGAAGGGCATCCAAAACCTGCACAAGAAGTGCATGTGCATGATTTTACATATCTTGAGTTTGTACCAAATGCAGTGTTTAAACTAGATGACTCTAGGTGCAGTGTTTACTCTGGCAACTTTGAGTCCCATTTTCTCAAAAGTACCCCAACATGGGTTGGCCCAGTATGGTTCTTAGGGGCTCAATTGTACTAGCGCACCGCATTCATCAATTTACTCAAGGCTTAACAGACATCATCTTGACAGTTCAGACAACATTTATATTTACTTTAGTTTGATGTACAACGTAGATTGCTCAAATTATCTTGAACATATCACATTGTCAAATTATCAAACTATTTACAGCCGTACATTTTAGCAGAGAATTTAAAAATTAGAAGAAGAATCCTTAAAAATACAATACGTCCTAGCACTTTAGGTGCTTGGACCCCAAAATGTGACATCATTTTAAAGAGTGAGTAAGTGTTCCCAGGAAATTCAAGGTCCCGGTATTTGTATAATTATTGCTGTTGTTAAGGATTAATATGCAATCTACTTTTGAATAACTTTTCAATTTCCAACAAGAAGTACTCCATTTTTGCTGACCCTAATCTGCAAATAACGGCAGGTCATGTCATGTAGTAGCAGCAGGCCATGATCGACATTGTTTGGCCAACTTTTTTACAAAGTTAGAAGTTCGATATTGCAAAAAGGCAACACAGGTGTCTTTAATGGCTTTGGTCAGTTTTGAAAGCCCATCCAACATCCACTAAAGCATCTTTGAATAAGGCGAAGAGACTAGAAACCCTTAAAGAGGGTGAACAGCATAGATGCAACAGCCATGCAAATCTGTCATTTTAAAAGGATACAAGATGGAATAATTACATGTTTTGACTGCCGGATGAAACCAGAGTACCTGAAGGAAACCAACCACTACATCATTGTACTGTCCAGTGAGGATAGCCCAAGAAGCACATGATGAAGGAGTGTGGGTAGTGGGTCAGGAGAGGGGGAGGAGGGGGGGAAGTTGGATTAACAGCAGCAAGCACCCATACTAAAGAATGGGTTTAATGGCAGTGTGCAGCAGTTTTAGATGGGCCTTTTAAAAACGAACACTTATTGGAGTGGATTGTGATTGGCAACTATCAATCAGCTGATGCAGCTGGAATAATTGACTTTCATCACTTGACAGAACTGCACAAGGCTCCATTCATCCCATCCACAGACAAAGGGCCATTTATTTGGTAGGTAAAAGAGCTTGCCAACAAATACTTGGCGCAGAGCAGTCAAAAAAATTCTCACCTATCATTATCATTGTTGTAAGGTATGTGCGTAGTAACTTGGATGTTTTTTTTTCTTTTCTGAAGCACAGGTTCTTATAAAGTCAATTGAGATTTAGCATTTCGACAAGTTTTATATTCTAGATAATTTACATAACATAATAGCATAATCGTTATGGCTGGAAAAAAAAATCTAAGCAACAAAATGAGAAGTGCCATGCTTTAAACAATTTTGTATGTATAACTTAGAAGCGGTATGCAGGAATATGTTTACAAATTGACTTTGTATTAATGGCAGATTATCCAATGGCAGATAATCCAGGTGTTGTGATACAGCCCAGGAATCAAGTGCCGATGCAGAGTAAAATCCAAAAGTAGAGTTGTTTGGTTGTAATATGCTAGCAGTGAAAGAGTACCCAGGAGAGGAAAGTGCATTTCAGTTCAGATGTTGTGGGCGAAGCACAGTAGGCCTTGCCAATCTCCGGCTTTCCGTGATGACTCCCCGATGGAGTGTGCACTTTGCCAGAGCTAAACTGTCCCAGGGCAGGATGAAGTAGCTCATGAGGAATGCAGTTCCAATCCTGATAAATGTAGAAGGATCGGGAGCTTGTTCCTAATAAACTGGACAGAGGAACATACTTGGAAGGGAATAACAAGAATGTGATTCCGAGCCTGGGGAGCTCCAGAAAGGTCAGGGACCTTGTTCTTACGAACTAAATAAGGACGGTAACTTCCATAATTACCATCATTAAATGTTACATTTTACTTTCACAAGATGAAGAATTTTATGGGAAATAGTGACTGGTTCTAAGCACACACAGCCAATTACAATCCTGTAACTAGCCAATCAAAGGATACAAGTGGTGTGAACACTGAAACAGGACTCAGTCGCGGATAAGGGAGTGTGCAGGGCGTGTGAGAGAGTCCGAGATGGCATGCAAGCTGAGAAGCGTGGCCCCGGGCTAAAACCTTGCCTCTCAGTCTCTTGGGGACGAAAAGATGATTGGGTGGAGTGTCCAGTGGAGAGTGACAGGACTGCAACACTTCTTTGACCTCACTCACCACTTGTAGTTTGGTGACAGCCAGGAGACAGCTACCTAAGATGGAATCTGCTTTGGCACTGAAGGACACAGACGTAACAGGGAGTCAGGCTTTGTATTTTTAGTATTGGGTCAGTACGTTAAGATGAAGATGAATCTTGCAAAGAAGCCAGACCAATGAGGTTGCCTGGGATTCAGTCTCTCAGCCGTAGAGGGGTACAATAGCTTACGATGGTCCGTCCAGATGGAGAAGGGGAGCCTGCACCCCTCCAACCAGTGCCTCCACTCCTCAAAGGCCAGCTTCACTGCTAAGAGCTCCCAGTTGCCTAAGTATCACGTGTAAAGGCGGAGCAAAATCCAATAGTAAGGTTTATTGATAGTAACATGATAACAGTGAGATGGATTCCAGAAGAAGAAAGAACAATTCAGTTCAGGAATTGTGGGCGAAGAACAGTAAGTACTGTCAATCTTCAGCCAGTGGTTTACCAAAATGACTGCCTGATGGAAATGCACACTTTGCTGGAGCTTAACTGTTCCAGGCCAGGAAGGAGTGGCTTAGGAGGAAAAGGGTTCCAATTCTGATAACCATAGAAATATTGGGACCTTGTTCCTAATAAATTGGACAGAGGAACTAAACTTGGAAGGGATTAACAAGAATGCAATCCCAAGCCTGGAGACCTTGAGAAAGGCTTGGGAGCTTGTTTTTATTTACTAAATTAGGAAGGTACTTCCGTAAATGATTATCATTAAAGGTTACATTTTACCCTCACAAGACAAAGAGTTTACTCTGAGGAGGCATAAATACATGTCACAGATAAAAAGGCTGAGATTAATTAAACAAGACACAGCTGGGTATAAGGGCATATGAGATGCAAACCAATCACAAGGAGGCATTATTTTTAATAGATATGCAAATTGCTGAATGGGAGGAGACACAGTAAGCATTCACACATGAGTTGTGACATCAGCCTCAGCTTCCTCGGTGTCTTGAATTCTTTCTCGGTAATTCTTCCCTCCTATTGCAAAAAAAAGATTTATTTATTTGTCCTTTCCACACATGACTACTGGTCTTAATCAGAGACGGTGGAGGAATTTGATGACCTGAGCGACTTTCAACTTGGCCTTGGCTGAAGTAATTGGCCGTCTTATACTTTTCAATAAATAAATGCAGTGACTTTTCAACGGGGCATTTGCATCAATTGTGATTTTTTTATGATTATGGTTTTATTTTGGAATCTCTGTGGGGAGATTGGAAAATGCACTTTAAACAAAACTGATGCGAAACAGAATCAAAAAGTAGTTCTTTGGCTCGTAATCATATGAGAGCCCGTTTTGGTGCTATATGGCACACGTCTTAAAAAAAAAGTGCTGTATTGCACCTTTGTCAAATGGTTCCATATAGAACCATTTGAGGTGCCATTTTGCACTATATTGATTAAAGAAAATGGTGCTAAACAGAAATGGAATATGCTGGAATAACTGCTTCGGAGTTTGTACAGGTCCGCAGAGATGACAGACAGGTTATCATGTCCTAAGACGGGGGCACTGAAATATTTCAGCTTGTAAGCTATGTTAAGGCAGTGTTTCATTCTTTTCCTAGTAAACTAAACTAAGCTGAAGAATCAGCAAGAGAAACTCTAAAAAACAATACATAAAAGATTCTCTACTGGTTCTTTAAATTAGTTTAGTTTACCTGGTAAAGCACAGTAGAGAACCTATAAATAACCATACAGGCATTTTTAAAGTTCTTTGTGTGGCATTAATGCTACCTCAACCCGTACCAAAGAAGTGCTGAGGAACCAACATTTCTCTGTGCCTGGCCCCCTCCCCATGTTCCAGGTAGAAGTAGTACAGTACTTCTGAAGTGTGATTATTTACATGAATGATGAGTTTGGTGGTTTGATATGCTAGATTTCATATCAAATTTTGTCACCATGTTATTTTCAAATTTCGGGATTGGAAAGACCACATAAGCATGAAGCAGCATGCAGGAAGAAACAGTCTGCAGGATGAGTAGGTACAACCGTAAATGTCATATATTGGACCAATACATTATTTTAGACAATAAATCAGTGGCCTTGTTTGCTCTCCACCTATCAAATGTTATGTTCCTTATGCATCCGATTTGAACGCAACATCAAAACTTTTGAAGCTTGAAACACTAGTGTAGGCCCATAAAATTGCTGCTTGCACAGTATAGCACAGTGTCTGGTAAATGACTGCTTGAGTCGTATTGGTACTTGCAGCTTTCTCAATTTCTTGAGAATTGCTGCGCCAATTAACTTCAAACTTGATGCCGCAGTTCCTTAGGTCCTCAGCAATACACCCACCAAGTTAAAAGATAATTGGATGAATGGCTGGTGAGACATGCAAAGCGCACCCATACATACACACACACACCTATATGCACACACACACACACACACACACACACACTGTACATACTGTACACACACACACACACACACATTCACGGTTTCTTCGCTTTATAGTATGACATGTGTACATGTTTGAAAAGTTTTGATAATAAAACCTGACCATTTCACAGGACTAGCCCAGGCTAACATATGTTTTAAACAAGAATGAAACCAACCAGCCCTAAAAAATGTTTAAATAAACCTCTGAGCCAAAGGTTGCAATGTAATACATGCATATAATTAACCACTCAGGGTTTTTACTGTGAGACTAAGCAACAAATTGCACATAAAATGTGACCAGAAACTTTTATTATAGGCTTTTAAAAAAAAAAGTAAACACACACACGCACAACACACACACACACACACACACAAATGTACACAAACGCGTGTGCACACACAAACACACACACGCACACAAACACACACACACGCTCACGCACATGCACGCACGCACACGCACACACTCTCTCACTCAGTCACTTAGCATCGGAGGACTTTATTCATGCCCTTTGCTTCTTGAAAATTCTTACTAATGAACACTGTTTATATTTCCCCAGTATAATTTATACTGTTTTCAAAACACATCTGTACATAGTTCCAAGTGCCAAAAATTTCTCATAAGGTCAAATATTTTCATTCTTAATGAAACAATTTCAGAAATTGACATTTAAATAAATTTTTTTTTAAACAGACAAAACCAGTCAACTACTAAAATTCTGGCCTATATTTAAAAAATAGGACAGAAAAAAGATTCTCCTCAGAGGACAGACAGAACCTCCTCTGTTAAATCCATCAGTTTGGCTTTCAGTTTCTTTCCATGATTTACTTGGAAGAAAATAAGCTGGACTGGCCAAAAGCGGAGGTGTATCATTGAGTACATGATGGGGAACTGGATGAAAACCTCAGAATTACTCTAAGTACCAGAGGAGCCATTTTAATAATAATAATGTGATAATTGAAGGGTCTATTTAAAATAGTAATGAGGACTATTAGCAGTGATAAGTGTTCATTTTTGATAGCCAGTAACCTCTATCTCCACAAGTAGATAGTGTTTGATTACAACCGTTTTTTAATGAATAGGAAATATATTGGCCTGAGCACATCGTAATTATTGAAAGCTTTGTGTTGTACAAGAACAGCTTGCTGTGAAGTGACAGATTTGATGGACTGCACTAGGTGGCCCTGACCAGAGGTTTATGGCTCTGTAGAGACAGAGTGGTGCGTCACTCTGGTGTCTCCTGAATGGAGTGTGGAACTTCTGAAGAAATGTGACCCATCACACAGAGGACAAGTAGTTTTTCTTTTGAGTAGTGATGAAGATTTAAAGCCCGCGAAGAAATATCTTTTATTTTTCTGGAAGTGACCGACTGTCTAGTTAGATGTTGTAATAGCAGATGTAAATTATTAACCCCCCCCCTTTGACCTGGAGCGTTTCCGATTCAAAACTCCAGCTCACTCACTCTTTGAAGGGAACACGTCAGGTTGCTATACACTTCCTGTAGGCCTCTAGGTTCTGTGTTATCCATTGTCCATTCAGTCAGCAGAGCATCATACAAAAGGTCACGTAAACATTACAAAGTGGTGTTGAGAGAAAATCTGACTCCCTTATCTCCTGTAATCTCAAGATACAGTTTATTACATTTGTAGCCAACATCATTTCTGGATATTTTCCTGTAAGTTCTCCTTTCAGCCAAAATTTGACCTTACTTTGCTAATTAGTAGACAACAAGCTCTGTAGCTTTTGAATGAGGTGAGTTTTGTTATTGTTCAAGTGAAATCCCACAGGACTTTTTATGAACAGGTTTGGCCACTATTGCTCTTTGGAAGAGGTTTATAGATTTAGCAAGATATCACCTAAACATGACCTCAGCCAGAAACAAATCTTTCCAGGTAAACCTTGTATTGCTATCCTCATAATGGAGGAATGAGATACATAAATGTAACTTTGCAAGAACAGGACTACATGTTTTTAACCCTGACCCACATCACATCTGCACATCATCCATGCTGCTGCCAAAGCGAATATAAGAGAACCACATAATGGCTCTGATCTGTGAACTATTCTAGTGTAACGCCATCATTCACTTCTGACTGACAAGATCAGTGGTTTCTCAAATGACTGATGTTTATTAAATTTGAATTGCATCCATGGTAGTCTACATGTGTTTTGCACCTGGAATGAATATTGACTCTTCAACATAAATGCTATAAGCACAGCCGCTGCTATGGCAGTTTGTACAAGCCCACCCTTCTGGCCAAGAAACAGGAAAAGATTGACTAAATGCAACCCAAAAACTGCTACTGCTATGGTCCAGATCAGGAATCAAGTGCAGAGACAGACTTGCAATACAAATGGTAATTTATTGGCAGCAGTACGATAATGATGGGGACAGAACCCCAGAGAGAGTGAGGTCAGCACAGGTGTAAAATCCAATGCTTGGCTGCTGTCGTCCGCCAGTGGCTTCTGATGTGCCGCCAGATGTTGAAGCACTTGCCAGCACTGGACTGCCCACAAAAAAGAGGGTTGTTGGTTGAGAGGAATTTGGTCCCAGTCCTGGACCTAGATCAGGGTTGGAAGCTTGTTCCTGAAAAACTTGATAAAGAGTATAGACATGGAGGGGTTAACAAAAACGAGATCCCAGTCATGGACCTTGATTAGGATTGGAAGCTTGTTCTTGAAAACTGGAGTTGAAGAACTGAATTGAATGAAGTTAACTTAAACAAGGCCCCAATCCTGGACCCTGATGAGTATTGGAAGCTTGTTCAAATAAACTAACGACCATAAAGGTTTCAAAGTGACTTTGGCTGTCATGTGTGAACATAAACCTCATTTGATGCTAACTTTTAATACTTGTTTGTAATTTGGATACTTGGCACAACTGTCCACGGTAACGGAACTTGCTGTCTGTAAAACCTGTATTGCAAAGGTTTGTCTCTGTGGTTGTTATGACCACTCAGTTACCAGCTACTGCATGTTAGTTTGCATGCCGCCGCGCTAATTAAAAATGCTCCTGGTTAACTTATATGCAGTAATTCTGATCGGTATGCTTGTGTTACTTCGGTAAGCATCAATGTGGCAGTTTCATCATAACGTTGCCCGATTGTAGCCAGTACAGTTGAAGCTAACCGGAGAGGTGCTGTATGTGTCCGCAAAGTTGGGCTGAAAAGGCTGCAGTTAGACCAGACGTAGGTTTTGCAGAGCTTGGGATACCTGTTTGGGTTTGTTTCGCTTCACTTATCCATGACTGGGATCAGCCGGATACTTCACAAATATCTGGGTTAGCTCTCTGATTCTACCGTGAAAGCAATCACAAAACGCAGAAGCTCTAACCTGTCTGGTATAACAAACAATTTCTCTGCACCACCGTGACATAATTTCATCCCCCTTTAGAAATTGTTGTGGCTAATAAAAAGCCGAAAAAGGCGGCGATTAAATAGGAAATTCTTTCTTGTAGAAGTGATCATTCACTAGCTCCACATAAGCAACTTGTCCACGCTAACAGAACTTATGGTCTGCAAAACCTGTATTATGTTCATAACATAATCGAGCTCTCTCTAGCTGTTGCGTACTATCCATAAAGCTGCTTTCACATCGGACGCGAAATGAATTTTTCGCGGGACAGATTACATTCAAAGTCAAAGCAAAGACGCGAATACACGCGTTATGGACGCGTTAAGCAGCTTTCACACCAGAAGCGAAACTAATTTTTCGCGCGGCAGATTACATTCAAAGTCAATGCAATGTCGCGAATACACTCGTTATTGGCACGTCGAGCTGCTTTCACACCGGACGCGAAACAAATTTTTCGCGTGACAGATTAGCTACATTCAAAGTCAATGCAAAGACGCGAATACACGCCTTGTGGGCCCGTTAAGCAGCTTTCACACCGGATGCAAAACTAATTTTTCGTGCGACGGATTACATTCAAAGTCAAGGCAATGTCGCGAATACACGCATTATGGGGGTGGTAAGCAGCTTTCACACCGGACGCAAAACTAATTTTTCGCGCGATGGATTACATTCAAAGTAGAGGTCTTCGGAAAAACCTGACAGTCCGAAAACCCGAGGTTCCGACCTGACCTGGCTCGGGTTTTGGGTCCATTCACAAGAAGTGACTCCCGGGCCGGGTCGGAACCGGGGGTCTCCGGTCTCGGGTCTCTTATAGTGAAAGGCCGGGTTATGTAGTACCCGAGAGGACCTGGCGATTGGCGGTCACAGCTGTCAATCACCCCCGCCCTCCCCTTTTCTCCCCTTCCGTCCAATGCGAGGCTGCGAGCTGCCTGTGTGACTACGCAGGGCTGGCGGTAGACGGCTAAATTTGGGGTAAAATATCCATCCCTTTATTGACTACAATTAGTCCTGACTAATTCTAGATGGTTTTCCTTTATTAACACGTTTCCCAATTCAAGAATAATCAAGTGGCAATTGAAGACACGGCTTCTCTCCCCCATGCGATCTAACAGCGACAAAATAATGGGCTGCATTCAGTACAGAAAAAAAAATTTAATTATAAATAGGTCTATGCACTGGCACTCAGCAACGGTATTTTTTTTTTTTTTTTTCCAGGGAGAGCAGCATATCAGAACTCTTTTGCGAATGAAGGTAATTTCGGCGACAAGTGCGCACACCTGTTTTTGCAGCACGGTCACGCAACTTGCTGTAAAAAATAGACAGCTGTCAAATTGGAAAATGTAAATGGACGAAACCACGTACTTGTCACCAGAATTACCTGAAGAGTTCTGAAATGCCGCTCTCGCTGGAAAAAAAAAGTTACGTCGCTGAGTGCCAGTGCATAGACCTAATTATAATTATTTTTTTTTCTGTACTGAATGTAGCCCATTATTTTGTCGCTTTTAGATCGCGTGGGGGAGAGAAGTCGTGTCTTCAATTGCCACTTAATTATTCTTGAATTGGAAAGCGTGTTAATAAAGCAAACCCATCTAGAATTAGCCAGGACTAATTATATTCAATAAAGGGAGAGATATTATCCCCGGAATTTTCAGGTCTAACGACGCGCCTGGTATCGAGGGTAACAGCACTAGCGTGTTGTTACCGCGGTATGCTCTGCAAAGCACAATGGAAAGTCCAAAATTATAACGTTAATTAAACAAGAGAAGATAAATTCTGCTGACTGGTGGATTAGCGTTAGCAATGGCTAAGAAGAAGGATTACAGTACATGACCATCTAAACAAGAAAATGAAGACGTGGATTTATTTTTGTTTACATCACGTTATGGCCAGGGGGGCTAGCAGGCAGGAACCAGGTAGAAGAAGACTACGTTTAGGTAAGAAACAGAAAGTAATAAAAACAAGTCTTATTTAACGCTAGACAACTTGTATTAAATCATAAAGCAACTCGGGCATTTCGGGTCCACGAGTTTTTTAGGGTTCTGGGCTGGTATGTCACGGTTCTATTCGGAGCCGGTTCCGACATATTTCGGTGCTGCTCGGGTTTGGAACTCAGATTTATAGTAATAGCTTGGGGCCAGTCGGCTCCGGGTACAATTTTCACGGGTCCATTTGGGTTCGGGTCCGTCAAATTGGACCCGTGAAGACCTCTAATTCAAAGTCCATGCAAAGACAATGGCAATTTCCGAAAAGGCCATTTAGCCTGGAGCTTTCACCTGTTCGTCATATACCAGCACAGAAGCTGTTCGTTACTCGACGCTAACGACACACCACAGTTATGCACACGAACCAGCAGGTCCTTATAATACACACTGAAGCAGTCCATAAGTTGTTGGTCCACTTTTTGCTGCTCCTCACTGTCCATGTTTCCCTCTAAACTCAGACGCACCGGATTTCTACGGTCTCCGGTCTACAGTTGGGTATGTCGACCCGTTCTACAAATGTGTCTGTATGGGGTGGATTCTAGCTTTCCCTCAATCCTAGCTATTGAGTAGAAACACCGGTGTACTCACCATAGTAGCCGTAGGTAGACAGCAAATTCGAGCTTGAGCTGCCAGACTTTCGCACTGCGTCCTCCACCTTCGCCGTTTCCTTTATTAGAACAAGTTCATTTCATTAGATCTATGCACAAGTACTGCGTTTGACTGCGGAATTTGGCCGTCGATTCCTTCTCAGATGGCAGATGCGTCTCAGTTTCACTCTGGGGAGGCGGACCCGGAAAACTGCGTTCTGCTGCCTCGTCCCGCCTAGATCCACCCTCCACAGAGCTGGCCAGTCAGAAGAAAGTGGGCACACGGGGAGTGGGGGCCGTAGCGGAAGAGCCACCCCAATGAGGCGTTTCAGGCAGAGACTACAATGGACTACAAATAGGGTTTTTTGAGGATGGCAGTATGAGCTAAATAAGGACCCTGTTTTGGACTTTGAACGATCAGGAGTACTCTAGGGGAGTCCAAGATCAAAATATAACCTCGGAGATATAGCAAAATAGGTCCCCTTTAAATCATTTGCACCTGCAGTTGGAACAGAAACCTGCCAACACAAGGGGCCTACTGAGCCAACAGCAGGAATCAGTGCCATAGCATTTTGTGAATGTGTATGTTGGTTGCTTCGTGAGAAAACATCCTCAATATACTGTATTTGCTGAACTAAGAATTCGAATGACTTCATCAAAGTTCTTCAAGGTTCAGTGGCATTATTTAAAGCAGTAGTTCTATATGTTTGTTTTTTTTCAATGTGAAGTTTTGCTCATAACTTAGAAAGTTTAGAATGCTGCGAGGCAAAAAAAAAAAAAAAAAAAAACCACTAACCAATTAAAGAAATAAAAACTTATACTTAACACCTCCATCACTTGCTGTCTAGGAGCAAATGATGCTTTGATCCCTACCTATTAATATTGACATTGCAGTCAAATATTTAGTTTTTATTCATTATCTGTGTACAAATAATGCAGTACAATAATTGTCAATTGTATGAGAAAGTAAAAAAGCAAGTAATCATGAAATTTATATATTTGTTGAACTAAGGCTATCTATCGTACACTGGCCATCATATTTGGGTTTATTTGTTTGGAAGCCCATGCAACTAACTTGACACGACACCGTGAAAGAATTCTGGTGTTACCGGGCGGATCCACTATGCACTAAAGTTCCAGAGTTTGGCTCGCGTAAATTAAAGTTAAACTACGTATAGTAATTGAATCTGTTGCACTCCGCAAGTGACAGTTAAGATCCATGTACTTACATGGCAGTAGATCTGCGGCAGCAGATCTTTTTTCCAACATACTAGAAAACATTTTGCACACCCAATTCCATCTGCAAGTTTGCTCACGACCTTCAATTTGACACTATCTCATGCACATTACTGCGCCGTGGATCTATCTTATTAACCAACTCAAAGCAGCAACCAGTGGTGAAGCAAGAACTGAAAATTGGGTGGGCACAGAATATCCCTTTAGAATAATTATTTGTCCTGACTTGTTCTCAATCAGATTCCTTCATTAACACATTTTCCAATTATTATAATAATCCATTGGAAATTAAAGACAGGCGTTTTCTAATGCAATCTACGGGCAACTAAATAATAGTCTAAATTCTGTTCAGTTAAATAATTTACTCAGAGGTAGGCCTATGCTTTATAAAAGATAAACCGCTCTGAAATTTCCTCGCTACCTTTTTGGCACATGAGCTAATCTAACCTGCACTTTATGATTGTTTAATTTGTTTAAATTCATTTCTTCTGGCAACCCTTTCAAAGAGCCTGTGGTTGTGGGGGCGGCACCTGATGGTGCTTTTTGAAACCTGGTGACCGCAAGATGCCGCAAAGGCCTGCAATTCCTTCACAGTGATTCTTTGGGATTTTGTTGCTTCTCTCATCATCCTCTTCAGTATTCAGGGGGTAAAATGCAGTTGTGTCCTCTACCCTTGAGGTTTTCAACAGTTCAACAGTTATCTTTGGAATTTTTAAATAAGTGCCTTGAGAGTGCTTAATGGAGTATTCATTCGTTTGTAAATCTTCCTGTAGTCATTACGAGATTTATGAGGGTCTATGACCACCAGTATCGTCTGAACTGACAGTTGTTTGTTTTCTTCATGGTGTTGGATGACAAAGAGATATTGCTTGTGTGTTACCTCATTTTTACACCCTAGTGAAACAGTAAGTGATGTAATGGCTCACTGTAGTTCCTTAATACTTAGACAAAACTAAAATAAGTGGAATTTAAAATCTGGTTTAATTTTGGTACGTGTTGTTTACAATAATCATTAAGGGCTCCAATAACTGTAAAATCTTGATTTGGAGGAAATTGATTTTTAATTAAATCAGGAAATGATTTTGATTGGTTCCATTGAAACATTAATATTGTCCAGTATTTCTCACACGCTGGTATTTATACAGTATATTGACTACACTTTATTATACTCTATATATTTATAGAGTTTCTTCAGATTTTTTAAAAGTATTGTTTGTGAATTCCAAATCAGGGGTGCCAGTAATTTCGGAGCCCACTATATGTTAAATGCCAAAATAGGTTGAATTGTGTTGAATAAAGTTAACAGTGAGCTACATGGAATGCAAGCAATTCTATTCAGCTTTTGAAAACTGTTCGACAGAACAAACCAATTTCCACTTTAATGCCAATTTAAACTGCTGTTGAAATATCACTTATGTGACACTAAGAGATTATGGTAATTTCATCTATATCCTGAAATGCATGAAACACATGGAAAATATCAGAGCAAGTGAAAACATATTTATGAATTATATGAAACTGATTTGAAAAATGCATATTCCATGCACATACCTGCTTGTATTTTATTATTATTGTCCTCTTTCACAATGTAATATTTTTTCCCTCAAGATGGGCAGGGTATAATGATGCAGGCCGCAATACGGAAATGCCTGTCTGGTTGCGAAGTGTCTCGGAACACAACACAGGAAAAAAATAAAAGTGGGACGCAGAGCAAAAAGCTGCTGGAAGGCCCGTAGCTTTTAGACAGTTCCGGAAAATAATCCGTCCTCTGAGCTACCAGGGCTGTTAATCTACTTTACTAGAACCGTGGCGCTTCACCTTTTGACCCCAAACACCCCCACCCCCCCAGCCCAACTACACAACAATAATCTGTCCATGCTTTTAAACAAGCCAATACAATTTAACCCCTGGTACCATACGAGTATTTAGAGCCATTCCATGAGAAAATGGCACTTTTTGAAGAAGTTGAGGAGTTGACCCCCCTGGAATTGAATGAAACTTGGCAGATAGGTAGATATGGTATTCTCACAGAAAAAGCCAAATTTTTAGGTTCGTATCTCAAGAAGTCTGCCGGTGGCGCCACCTGGAAGCCACTAAAGTGGCTCAGTTTTGCTTTTGACACCATATTTTACATCAATTATTATGACTTAAGGGTACACAGTACCAGATGTGTTATACTTTTATCATGACCTGTCACACTTCGAGTCTGGATAGACATTAGCACCACATCAGTGCCAAACTAGGTAACTATGTTATTGAGCCGGAATTATTTGAAAAATCACGCTAAAAAGTGAAAATGGGAATAAAATAATATCCCAGACATATGCCAATCAAGAATGCTTTACTATGTGTTTACTCACAACAAAACTATAATTTTCAGTTAATATTCCCTTGGTATCTTGCTGGGTTGCAATGGATGGCCGGAAAGATGGTCGAAATTGATTTCGGTGCATGTTTGCGGTATATTTTCTCAGTAACCCAGATATGTTTTACGGTGATAAATGCCTTTTGTTGTGCTTTTGGTGCTCTGTTTTCAGAAATATCAAGAATTTCTTCGGTAGTACCTACATTTTCAAGCTAGATGGAGTCAAAGTTGGAGGAAAACTCAAAACAGACCATTTCATAGCAGATTGTGCCTATGTTTAGGCGGCATTATTTTGTCGACCCAGCAAGATAGAGATTTGAAATTCTCTGGCTACATAGTCCCTTTGGGGTACATTACAACATTTGTAAAATCTCAATGGTGCTATTGTCAGTGTAGATGATTTTAAACATCAAAATTCAGAAAAATTCGCCTCCAGGGGGCACTATGGGCTGGATGCAAGTACTGGCCATCCCCAGCAATGTACCAAAGAAACTTTTTTTGAATTGTGGTACACACAGCTAGTTTTCTCAGAATGTGAAGAGCTTGGTTTGGTACTATGCTGGGTAGATAGCTTTCTGATTAAAGGTGACGCTCTAAAGAGCTAATGTTCCACCGACCTAACATTTCATATTCCCAGACATATACCAAAGTTCTGTCTTTTGAGATATATGAAGCACATACACAGTTATACATAAAATTTGTAATCCCTTTGGCATGAAGCTTGTTTGGTTGTAAACTGGTGGTGACTGTGAGCATTACAAACGCACAATGCAACGTTGTACATGGGCTATTACCAAGTACGGGTACAGCGCAGTCAGAAACATACAGCATGTTATAAAACATGACCAGTCCAAAATTTTTAAATGCCAAAAAAGAACTAATGTAAAAGGCGTACCACCATAAATACGTATGCAGACATGCGTCAACAGTAAACGAACACTTACATAAAATAACAGTCCATAATTTGAACTCTAAAAAAAATCTTTGTGAAGACAGAATGTATAGTACAAAAGTTAAAACTGCTTTATACTTTTCATGTTATCCAAAGCAAAATGATGTCACCACAGCATGTGACTAGCTCTATCTGTCAGTCTGTTTTTGGAATTCGATTGTGGGTTGGCGGCACCAGAGGTTCTCCTTGGCTTTGGCCTTGAGCAGCCATCCATGGCCTTTGTTGGATCCGGGTCAATGCCAGTCGAGCCCAAGGCAATCCCTACTACATTGCATCCTGGGACTCTACAGGGCTGCTTACAGGACGTTGATAGTGAGCTTGTCTGTCTCCGAATTAAATAGCGGGCTGCTGCCTATATGCCGAAATAGTTGCGTCAACATCCATGGCTTAGTATGCACGAAAATGGGAAGTCTGTAAAAGAAACCCCGCCCTCCCACCCAGCGGGCATCCCATAGGCTAGGCATCATGGGCAGGTGTTAGGAATGAAAGCATGCAAGTTACTACTACAAATGAACTGCCCTTTTCTTGGCTGGTTGCTGCATGCTTGCTAGGATTTCTGTGCCCTTTATCAGGATAACCACTTGCTAAACTGCTGTGCCGTTTTTCATACCCAAGCACCACACCCTAGGGAAATCCTAGAATTAACACTGAAGCCTGCTCTCCGATTCTAATAGTAATGCAAAAATGCAGAGAATTTTTCATTTTCTGAAACTCACCAACACTACAAAACTGTACACTGTACTGACTACTGGTAAAAGTCTTGAATGTTGACACAATGCTACAATCACCACCAACATTCTTTCCAATTTACAACCAACCCAGCTTTATACCAAAAGATTACAAATTTTATGTATAACTGTGCATGTACCTTATATATGTGAAGAGACAGAACTTTGGTATATGTCTGGGAATATGGAATATTAGGTCAGTAGAACATTAGTTCTTTAGAGCACCACTTTTGGTCCGATAACTATCCATCCAGCATAGTACCAAGCTAAACTCTTCATTTTCAGAGAAAACTAGCTGTGTGCCTCACAATTCAAAAACAATTTATTTGGTACTTTGCTGGGGATGGCCAATACTTGAATCCAGCGTACAGTGCCCCCTGGAGGCAAATTTTTCTGACTTTTGATGCTTAAAATCATCTACATTCAAAATACTACCATTAAGATTTTATTAATGCTGTAATGTACCCCAGAGGGACTATGTATCCAGAGAATTTCAGATCTCGATCTTGCTGGGTAAACAAAATAATGCCACCTAAGCATGGGCTCAATCTGCTATGAAATGGTCCATTTTGAGTTTTCCTCCAACTTTGGCTCCATCTAGCTTGAAAGCGTAGATACTACCAAAGAAATGCATGGTATTCCTGAAAATAGAGTTCCAAAAGCACAACAAACAGCATTTACCCTCACAGTACAAATCTGGGTTACGGAGAAAATATACCGTAAACATGCACCAAAAATGAATTTCAACCATCTTTCTGGCCGTCCATTGCACAAACACAGCAAGATACCAAAGTACTATTCACTGAAAATGATAGTCTTTTTTTGTGTAAACACATACTAAAGCATTCTAGTTGGTATATGTCTGGGGTATTATTTAATTCCCATTCCCATTTTCAATTTTTATTCTTATTTCTCAAATAATTCTGGCTCGATAACGTAGTTACCCAGCTTGGCGCTGATGTGGTGCTGAAGTCTAACCGGACTTGAAGTGTCACAGGTCATGATAAATGTATAACATATTTGGTACTGTATACACTTAAGGCACGATTGTTGATGTAAAATGTGGTGTCAACAGCAAAACTGAGCCACTTAAGTGGCTTCCAGGTGGCGCTATTGGCAGGCAAAGTGAAATACGGACCTAAAAATTTGGATTTTTCTGTGAGACACCCATATCTACCTATGTGCCAAGTTTCGTTCAATTCCAGTGGGGTCAACTGCGCACCGAATGTCAATCTCTCGTGGAATGGCTCTTAAAATACAGCAAACTAATGACAGTGCGACATCAACACAAAGCGAAGTCCCTGGGCTTCTATTGAGAACCACATAGAATCAAACAAGTTGTACTTACTTCATAGAGTATCTGTGTAGCTGTGCATCATTGAGCATTGCAGTTGATTTTGACAGTCCAAGGAACAGTTAAGTAAGCTCATGTGTTTGTTCACAATAAATATAAAGGCAGTAGTAATCAAGTGCTGATTTCAACATTTAGCTTGAGGACTTTTTTCATCTTCTTCTCTTCTCTGCAGACCTCAGTCTTGTATTTAATGCCAGTGCAGTGTCGGTAAAAGTCCACACTTCTCAATAATGGTAACGACAACATTATGGCAAGACTTTGTGATGGCGTGGGGAAAGCCATTGCCGGTATGCTCAAGTGGAAAATTCAACCTCATGCATCTGTATGAAGATGAACCCTGCTACCAGTCACAAGACATTTCCATCATCATGGACCTTATGCATTATGCATACACTAGCTGAAGTCTTCACTTTAACCACAAATATGGTTAATAAACACTTAATACGAAAAAATTTGTGTTTTTTTTATTTTTAGAGGAATTGTTGTTACATTATTGACATTTTTTGGTTGATTTGTAAAAAAAAAAATAAAATAATAACAGAGGGGTACCATATAGCTGGAAGAAAATCAACCCATAAAAGTATATTGCATGGACTGCCACTGAGGGCAATTTTCTTGAAACATGATAAGACCGCAGATGGCTAAGGGGAGACATATGGCATATTCACATCATTTTGGTGTCTGTATTTGAGTGGTCTTCTTGCCATATGTTTGACTGGTCAATAAAGTGAAGAAGAATTGTCTCTAATATCATGGCTGAAGATGGTAGCCTGGCATTGCCATTTCCTTTTTCTCTGACCAGTTGTGCTTTAAGTTATCAAGTAGTGTTTTCAAGACTGGCAGCCAATAGGTAAAAGCAATTTCCACTCAAATGTTAATCGAAAGCACCAAGTTGAATGCCATGCGACTATTCAGACATCACGTCAAGTTGATGGTATCCTAATCCGGAGATATGGCTATAAGGAAGATCCAAAACCTTAATGTGTATTTACATTTTTTGCTAGCAATGTTTAATCTGTTATCTCATTAAATTAAAAGGATACCAGATGTCCTTGGAACTGCGCAGTTGTGATGATAACTTTCCTTGAGAATAATTTTGCCTTTTTTACCCAGGAAGTGACACATATTGTCCCAGGAATCCCTGGAAACTGGGCTTGTTTTTATGGCAAAGGTACCAGCTGTTGCAGGCTGTTTTCCCAATAACATATTTTTCCCATTTTCTCATTGTTACATCTCTTAGGAAAAAAGAGAGGGGGGTATGGTTTTTGTTGGAAATTTCCGGGATCCTGTTTGCTCTGGTTAAACCCTGATGCGCAAAACCTTAAGACAGCAGTGAAGGCAGTCAAAACAACCAACTGCATAAAACAAACAGGCCATCACCACAGGGCAATATTTTAATTTAAAAAATATTTGGCCTCTCTTTAATGTCTCTCTCATAATTAGGAAATGATCTGTAGGACTGGTACTTCTTAGAACACATTCCTATTCTGGTTTTCAGGACACAAAAAAGCAGAAAAAGTCAGTTTTGTTTCAGAAGAATCCAGTCAATGCTGCTGATTCATAAATGCATGCGGCTTCTAAAATGCCAAATCGATTTCCCAGTGGTTTTTTTTTTTTTTTTTTTTGGTGAAATGAAAATTACAGGAAGATAAGCAATAATTTGATGACAACTAAATACTGCTAATTGTATAATTGTCTGTAACAACCTGTGTCTGGTGGGAGAAAGGGGATTTGTATGTTACTTTTCTGTGGTTGATTGCAAAAAGATATGTTTGACTCAAAAAAATGTTCATCCGTAATTCTTGGAGGAAATTTTTGATTGAACCTTTGAGGCCCTCTGGTCTGGACATTGAATGTGATGAAATGAAATACAGCTGGGATGTACTCCATAGGTGACTTCGGTGACCTATGAGATGGCATGTGCAGATCTTGTAGATTTGGAATTGCAATTGTTCTCAAACATTTTTCATGCTCCAGCAAATAATAGTGCACACACTTATTTTCAAACAAATAATACAATTCTACCATTGGAATCAGATAAGAAAAAAAAATCCCATTTAGTCATTTACTGAAACTGTTATTATTTTATTTGGACAGTCAGAAAATTCGCAACAAGTATTACTTTACATTTCACAATAACTAACTGTTATGTTCCAGACCAGGAATCAAGTGCGAAGCCAGAGCTTGGTCGAATAGGTAGTTTATTCACAGCTTATGCAGTTATTTTGGGATGGAACCTCAGAAGGAGGGGTAGGGACGGAACCTTGGAATAGGATAGCACAGTTCACTACAGATATTGAGGGCGAAGCTGAGCTGTCAATTGCTGGCCAGCAGCTTCCAGGATGGTGACCAGGTGGAGTGCACACTTAGCCAGCACCGAACTGTTCCACAATAGGACGGAGTAGCTTGAGGGGAACTTGGTTCCAATTCTGATGACCGTAGCAGGATTGGGAGCTTGTTCCTTACAAAATGGACAGATGAACAGACTTGAAAGGGCTAACAAAAATGCAGTCCCAATCCTAAACCCTAATTAGGCTTGGGAGCTTGTTCCTATTAAACTGGACTGACAAACTGAGTTGAGCTGGGTTAACTTGAACATGGTCCCAATCTTGGACCCTGAGTAGACTTGAAGCTTGTTCAAGTTAACAGAGTAAAGTTTCCCGAAACAGTGGTCATTTAACTCATTCCGTACGGAATACTTTTATATAAAATTGTCGCGTTTATGCGGAATACTTTTCCCGAAAATTACACAATATAAAGTATTGAAGTACAGGTGGCTCATGACCGCGATCGTCAACTGATTTGGTGTTTTCATCGGACTGCGAATGGTCATCCACGCCGCTGGCACCGGCTTACCGTAGGGAATGGTAGAATTCGCCGCGCCGTTGGCAGCGGCTTGCCGTAGGGAATGAGTTAAGTACACGTTATATTTAATAAAGACAAAGAATTTCTACTGACTGGTCCTAAGCACAAAAAGGCAAATTACAATCCAGAAACTTGCAACACAAAGCAGGGGGCTTAGATAACTATCACTTGGTCATTAGAGAATAGCAATGAAATGAGTGGCAAACACGCAAGACATGAACCAATCAAAGGAGACATAGTTCTAATTGACACACATTGCTGAATAGGAAGAAACATGAAAGGCACATAAGGGTTGTGACCACTAACTATATGCACAGAAAGAGCTAACAATTCCATTGTAGATATACTATCAACTGACTTTTAATAATGCAATACTCCACACCAATTTTTGGGCATTTCTGTCAACTTATGGAATGCTGCTAAATGTTCCAAACTCAATACAAGAATGAAGCAATAATAGTTCACTTTGACTGGCATGAATGCACACTTCTGCAAGCTGGAAACTGGAATTTTCACTAGTCCCATTTTTAGCTATTCATATTTTACACCATTATTGCCTTTTGTGTAATTTAAAATGAATAGTACTTTCTCTGCAAAAGTGCAGTCACTCTGCTTCAATGAAAATAATCTTCATAAATGGTTTGCCATTATACCTTTGATTTCACTTCACTGGACAGCACACATTATATGTACTCAATCGGACAGTAGTTCTCAGCCCTAAGCACAGAGAGCCACTATTATGCTGCTTTTCATTTCAGAGCCAATTCAGCTAAATACCAGCTTACAAAGGTCTTCTGCTGTTAAATGACCTGTACATTGTTTTGGTTGAAAGCGAAAAGCTAGAGGGCAGTTTGGAAACATTTTTAACAATTATGAGAGAGAATACCATACAATAAAAGTAATTTCCGCTTGCTGAGCAAAATATCCAGTTTTACATCAAGTCTTACAAAGAGCATACAGCCCATATTTCACTCACATTGTACCCCAAGTGCTCATTCATTGTTTTAACGGAAGATAGTACCTCTGCAAAATGCAGTCACTCTGCACAATGCAAAAAATGAAAGATAAAAATACTAGGTGAGACACAGAGAGCCACTTTATGCTTTTTTTTAAGACTTAAATACCACTTTCTTGTTAAATGACCTGTGCATTGTTCACCATTTTTTTTAACTTATGTAAGAAAAAAACAATGTCATTGATTTGCAGCAAAATATCCAGTTTTACATGCCAATGGAATAAGCCCATATTTTCACTTGTCAAGCTCAATCATTGTTTTAATTTATTTTAAGTTACTATTTGCTTGACAAGACTTAAAACACTTTTTTCACCATTTTTTCATTGGCAAGCTAGTCAAAATTTTCACTTGTCTCAAATCAAGGACAAATTTTACTTTTGTCTTAATTTAGAAAAATGGTGATAGAAATAAGTGTTTTAAGTAAATTCATCTTACCTAGTATTTTCATCTTTCATTTTTTGCTGTGTGTAAAATGGCTGGCGCAAATTCCACTGCCTAGTCCCTGGAGTACAGTACAAGTCAATAGGGACCATATGAAGAGTTTGTCTCCAAAACGCAATAAGTGCCAAAATTCCAAAAATTGAGATAATGCCATTTAGCGATAGCCCTGTGCTTCTTACGAATGGTGCAAAAAATCTGTTTTTAGAAATTCATATTATAAGGTGTATTTTTTCATGGTCAAAGTTTGTGTTTTTCTGTAACATGCTATAGACCCCAACATAGAACAAGCTGATTTACTCAAAATGAGTAAAATGGATATATTGCATTTTGGGAACAAACTCTTCATATGTAGCCCGTAATCGTTGATTTAACCGGATGTTTGGTATTCAATACCAGGTATTCAAGTGACAGCAGATCATTGAAAATGTATATTTTTCCCCAAACGAAAAATGCATGTCATCGCATATCTCTTCAATTCTGATGCAAAAGTACATCCATCTACAAATGCTGGATGAAAGATCAATGAAGTTACAAAGTGATGATTTCTCCTGAGAGCTAACATTAGAGAGCCAAATGGGAATAGCCAGAAGGTGGCGGCTTTTTTGATTCACATCCTCAGGAAACATATTCATTGATTTCTCATACAGCACATTGAGTGTTGTTGTCTTCAAATGAATGAGTAAACCCATTTTAATGACAATTTGAATGTCTTTGTACGTGGGTGTGTGCACGCGTTTGAGATAATAAACATTAAAATCATGTTTCTATTGAAAAAAGTACAACATTTATTACATAAGATGGTACTATGCAAACAATAGCAATGACAGGTAAATTGATTTAAAAACATTTAAAAAATGTGAATAATCATTGACAAGTGATGTAAAATAAATCATGTTACTTTCATGTGACAACTCACCGCAGTGTTGGACAGGAGCTGGTCAACATCATTCCGCAATGCCATTTATCACTTGAAACTGCTGCACTGGAAATGCAGCGCTGCTATTCTCCTGTTGACTGATAAACTTTAGCTGTAACCAAATATTATTGGTGAAATTCAACAGAGCCACAGAGGATGAAAAGTGCTTATTGGTAACTGTGATTTACGATGCCAGAGCAAATGAGAGTTTGTCAGCATTATGACTTACTGTTAAATTTATGCCATTGCCTGTGGGTATTGTTTCAGTTTATTCCTGGTATTTTCAAGGGTATATAAAATTCTGCCAACATTTGTGCTTATTACATTTGGTGCTTAGGAATATTTCTTGGCATCAGATGCAGATAAACTTCACTTTGATTTCAAGAGCAGATGAAGCTGAAAAATGAACGTACACTCAGTTTTTAGGCTTCGTCTGAGGTTTACAACACTGATGCAATGGCTCTGTAGTTAAAAAAAAAAAAAAAAACTCTGAGCTCACATTAATGTGAGGTAATGCATGCTGCATTGAAGATATCTGCTGATATCATGCACTTACATTCATTCTCTTGACTTGTGACATTAAATTAAAAACAATATTCTGCAGATGCCAAACTGATGTCTCCCATTGCTGCTAATCTCGGATTTAAGGGGCAGTCACGATGCGCAAGCTTGAACTTCGATAAGATGCAAAGATTCGCAAAGGTCACAAACTAAAAGATTTACCAGGAGAATTTTATGGATATTTTGAAATTTGTGTTTGAAAGGATGTTGAAAGTGTTTTGGTGTTCAGCTTTTGCTGACTATAATAATAATGAGACAACCATAAAGATTTACTTTGATCTAATGACGACGAATGAGAAGACAATTCCAGAGGAGACAACTCAGGTGACGTTCTTTTCTTTGCTGAAAAATTTCCCGTTGTTGCTTACTTCCTTGCAAAACTAAAACCAACAAAGATATGAAAACGTAAGGCAATACATATTTCTCGCAAGTGTGAGAGCGCTGGCTGTACAAAGAGAAAAAGACAAAGCAATTGGGGATGCCCATCTATAGGGAAAATAATAAGTGTTGCTCTCTTGCCATTGTGGTACAACGTCAGAACTATGCAAAAATAAAAACTTAAGCCAGCTGAGTCTTGTTTAAAATAGCTCTCCATATGATAAACAAACTTCCGAGAATGCAAAATTATAAACAAAGAGTTTGAGTTCACAAACACGTTAGGACTCCAAGACAAAAATAACGGCTCAAAAATACAAAGCAATTATCAATCTAAATGACAAACAGCTGAAATATTCTCGGGTGCGAGGACTGCAACGATAACACCCGATACCCTCGGATGCAGTCCTTCAAAGCAATATCAATGCCAGTACAGTAAGGTGTACATATGCCCTTCCACTCCTCTATGTATCTGCAGAGGCTCACTGACAATCAGCTCCTAAAATGAAGCTACATCCATTCGTCCGTTATCTAACTTGCTGATATCTGGTCAGGGTTCATTGTAGGGAGCGTTGGAGCCTATCCCAGCATATACTGGGGGGTGAGGCAGACATGCTCCCTGTGTCCGTCTCCAGTGCATCACAGACCCCACATTCAGGCCTCTAAAACCATGAATATTGTTACATGATACATAGGGACATTTTGTCTGCACAGTAGTATTTTTCCTGGCTCTAAATGCAGAAATATTAAACTTGATATGCTGAAAGATCTTGGAAGTGCAGGCTGAATAGCACTCTTATCCAGGCACTTGAATGAACACAGAGCTTCAGTGCCCTTTCAGTGAAGCAGGAGCATACCTTCCCTGCAGCCTACCTTTGGTCCTCATAGGCTGGCAGTTGTGGAACTTTTGCTGGAAGCTTGGATTACCATAACCAGAACCATATTGTGGGGTATAGTCTGCCAAAAAATGCATAACCAGAAAATCTATTTCACCTCAAATCCATTTTTTTCTGAAACTGTAATTATATTCAACAGGAAAAATTTCCAACATCCGCCTCATTATTGCCAGTGGCTTATGGCTATAGTCAGGTTGTCTTTGAATCCGTTCCATACGTTAAAAACTCAAACCAAGTCCTTGGCTCAGTTATGCACCAAGGCACCGAGGCTTAAAATATTTTTTCTTCTTTTTATTTTTCTTCTTTTTTTCCATTTATTTAGTGACACATAAGACTTGTAGGCAAATATGGTTAAATAAAAATCAAAGTTGAAAATAACCAGACTTTTTCAGTTGGCAAAAGGACAGGGCCATTGGCATGCTTCATGTTTTTCCTGAAGTAATAGCCACGTCAGGTTGTCAAGTAAAGGAGAAATTAATTTGTGAATGTTAAGTCTTGCCCCTAGCCAGGTATGGAATAACACATTTGAAAGCTATGTGGGTAATTGTAGCCACTCAATTTGTAAAATGCTAATTTACTCACCTCAGTTGCTTGACTGACGATGGCCTGCAGGAAAGGTATTTTCCCATTACACTAGAAACACTGAAGTACATAGGGATGGCCATAGTTCTAGTGCAGGCTAGACACCTCTCGTTTGATGTCTGCTGTGTGAATACAGAGAGCATCACACTGCTTATGACTTTTACGCATGATTTGTTTCAGTCCATAACCAGAGATGGCATTCTGCTTGACTCAAATCCGGACAGGCAAAATTACATTTTTTGTTTATTTTAAAGACAGCACCTCTTTGATGGGCAGTTTTAATTAAACGCTAAACCTCTTGCTTTCTCGTCCTCAGACACAGACTGGCTCGACTTGCTTGGGGCTCCAGTGGTCGGTGAACCTCAGACCACCGCTTGGCCCACACATCAGACCACCCATAAACATAAACAATACAAGCCTTTGTCAATCATGGAAGAAAAGAACATCCTATAAGGCATATATTTCACTTGCATTTCAGGCTCATTGTAAAAATCTTAGCTCACAGTCTATCAGCACAAATGCCAAACTATTGCAGTTTTTCATACCTGCATACCGCACCACCTTCATAATGTAATGGGAATCGTAAACCATTATCAGAGTTTAAGCACTCGGTTTCAAAACAAGTACTCAAACTATGACAGGTTTAGATCCATTAAGCTACATAATGGCTTCCATAAAACCTAGTACTTGGCAGTGATACTTGGACGCCGAAACATTTAATGATATAGCTGAGATATAGCTGATGTCTTTTTATTTTACAGTGTATTTCAGTTTATGCACCTAGATCCATTGCCATTATGCAGCTATTGTCACTTTTTCCTCCAATGAATATAAAAAAACAAAAGCCCATAAGTCTAGGCAACTGTGAGGTAAGAAAAAATTCCATGTGGAATTAATTATTTTTGAATACGGTTTATCTTTTTTTGTTTTGAAAATAAGGCCTCATCACAGCAAACATGCAGCCAACAGAGAGTGTGAGGAACACAGTGGGAACAATGTAAGACTCCAGTACCATGAGGACGCAAAATGTCCATTTTGAGAAAATAGGGTCTGAAAATGTAATGAATCCTCAAAATCTGCCAATTACAACCCCAATGTTTTGAACATTGCTCAATAATTATTGATGTTTGAATTTCATGCGTACAGATTTCCAGCATTTGAAACCTCAGCCAATTTGAATTTGGCCCATTTTTGTTTTTGGACAGTTTTTGCACCTAGCTAGGACCTGTCCTGGATACATCTGGCATGAAATCTGGGACAGAACTTGGTCAGAAAAAGTCTTTTTTTAGACAAAGTTTTCAATCTGAATGAATTTATTCAACCTTAAAAAACAGCAGTTTCAGAGGCAGTGAAAGCTGCAAGTTGAAGATATTCGATCATGTAGTCATGAACATTATCATAGGTAGGTCATACGCAGAACTAAGAGCCAGGTAGGTGGGCATTTTGTGCCTTGTGGTCTTTCAGGGATACAAGGAGTGTTATAATGCTGTCTCTTCCACTGTCATCACCTTACTGTAGCAATTACAGCGGCAGCTGACAACGTGCTGGAATGTTCTTGTCATAGCAGGTACTTCTGAGGAGAAATATTTGGGTTTATGTTAGGTTAATGAGCATTTCATTAGAAAAATCTGGAACCAAAATGTTATGAAACTCAGCCCTCAGGCCTGTACAAAGGAGTGGTTCTAGGTTTTTCAATTTAGGTCTAGCTTGATATGGACCAATAGACAGATAGACAAATATAAAGATGGATAAATAGATAGCTCTAGATTTTAGGTGTTTGTATCTAACTGAAATAATACAGAGTAGACCAATCCTTTGCACTGAATTATTGACTTGAGCGCTTCTAATGTACCAGTATCGACTGCAGAATTATGAAACATACATAACTGGCGCACAAAAGGCATATTTGATGGATCACCACCAGCATTAGCAACTTCAATCTTGTTACTTTTTCTCCCTTTAAGCAGGTGTTCATATTTCCTTTCTGGCTCTTAGACAGAACCTGACAAGAACCTCTCAATCGTCAGTCAGTCTGCTTGTAAGTCACACATTGCAACTGCCCTTTCCAGACAAAGGCACTTTTAGCACCAAAGTGGCAGATGTATTTCTTGTGCACAAATACCTGTTGTCTCCATACCAGCGAAAAGGAACTTAGGCCATATTGCTGTATTTGAATTAAGTATGCATAGCTGTCTATGTATTTTTGACATATCAGTGCAATACGTGATTTACTGTATCTAACATCCAGAATTGAAGCCCTGAAGTAATAGGCTGGGTCAATGGGTGATCACCTCACTGAAGAGATTCATAATGGATAAAGCAAGCTGTAGAACTGCAAAAATTTAGCTTTTGCTTTTATTCAAAGTAGGGGGACGCGGTGGTGCAGTGGTTATGTGTGCTTGACTTGGGATTGAAAGGTCCTGAGTTCAAGTCCTTGCCACGGCTTTCTCTATGCATTCTTGGGCAAAAACACTTCACTCCCACAGTGCCTCACGCCACCCAGGTGTATGATTGGGTACCAGCAAATTCTCAGGGAAACCTGACTAAGAGCTGGGGGGTAACCTACAATGGACTAACATCCCATCCAGGGGGAATAGCAATACTGTTAGTCGCTTCATGCTACAGAAACTGGAGTTAAGCACTGACCTGATGAGCCACATGGGCTCGGGGGAAAATTATTCAAAGTGACTTTCCATTGATTAGACTAATCAAGGCCCAATTCCCACCTAAGCAGTGTTGGGTAAAGGGCCTTGCCCAAGGGCTGCACTGCTTTTACACTGAGGCCTGACGCACCAATTGTCTCATCCCAGGCAAACATCCAAGCCGCAACGCTAAAGGCAACCACCATTGAAAGAAGACACACAATATCAGAAGGCTTGAAAAGGAGAGATAGCGTAATTGCTATCAGCTTTATGTAGGTGTTCAGAAGACAACAGTAACTTCCCTCCCATCGTGGCTGTGCTGCATCGTAAATACCTTTTGCTCTTGTTATGTCCTCAGTTGTGCTTAACGAGCATTGCTCTGCAAAGGTAGATAACAATGGCATGCTCCTGTGATGTTGTTTCACAGCACGGCCCTGTTGGCATACGTAGGACTTTTCTTTCATCTCAACAGATGTAATGGGAGGGGGTTCAAATCGGGTGAGGAAGAAGACATCGGTTTGGAATTTACTGCTGGATACATCCAGGGGTCCTACAGGGAACATAGTGTCTTCACATTATAACAGCTCACGCTCTCCAAAATGTTTTGTGAAGAATGATTTGTCAACTTCAGGCAGCATGACCCATTTTGTTGTCAACATATTAGTCAGAGGCCTTTGAGGGATTTAGGGATAGAGGATGACCAAAAGCCCAGTCCAAAATTAAGAAAATTAACCTTGACTGCCCTCCCTGTATCTGGCAACAGAATATTTGTGGGTTTTATTTCTCCTTTCCATTGATTTGTAAGAAAATCTGGCATGATATGAAACATATGGAAGTGATGAGTCTCCGGTCAAAATGATAGATGTGTTATGACCCAAACAAGGAACCAGACGCAGATTAAGGGTAAAATCCGAGTCTGAGTATTTATTGATCGGAATATGGTCATAGTAGTGGAGTTGGCCTAGGCAGAGAGCTGAGAAGGAGGCAGTTCAGCTTATTTGATAATGAGTGGAGAGGAATGGGTGCAGAAGCGAGGTGGTGAATTGTCACCGAAGCGGGTCAGTCTCAATCCTGGAGACCAATGAAGGCTTGGGAGGTGTTCCTAATAAACTGGCTCAAAGAAGCAGGCTGGAACTGATGGTTAAGAGGAACGCAGTCCTAATCCTGAAGACCAATATTAGGGCTAGGGAGTTTGTTCCAACACTTACTTTATTCCATCTCCAGAGAGTAATTACGTTTTTCATTATCATTTAATGGCAAAGAAAACATTTATTTCAGCTCTTACCAAATAAACGTACATGTTCTTCTCATTCCATAAATATCCTTCGCGAATTTTTGCAATTTTCCTGCACTGAGTAATCAAAAGTCAAAATTTTTATGCACCGAGTTATACCGAGAACTATCATAGAGCCCATTAACGCCAGAATGTGGAAACCAGCACTGGTACAAACACTCAGTAATGTTAAAAACAATATTTATTCTAAACCTTATGCATACTGGTACAACATTTCTCAACTGTCAATGTATTTTTAACCTTCATGCGGAGAAGAGTTCAGGTGTCCAGGTGACGTGGCAAGCTACACCAATTCCAACAAACAAAACGCACTGCCGAAAACTTATATAACTGATCTTCTCGAACTGATTTGGTAGTTTAAAATTTTTTCACAAATTACCCAAAAATACATTTGAATATTACAGGCAGTGTACTGGGTATCTGCTTGTATGAAGTGTTTTCTTTGCCTTTTAGCACTGATAACACATGGAAGACGAGCTCAGCTCAATACTAGAAGATACAGACTGACTGGTAGGCGTAATAGGACAAAGCATTACAGTCCAGCAACCACACTAGACAGAAAGAAAGCTTTTTTTACACCAGACCGCACGCAAAAGTAGTGTGGCACTTCATAAATCGCACCAGGAAGTAAGGGAGGAAATGAGGCAATAGGAGTCAAAACCACAAAACACACGTAAGTTGCTGGAAGGGGGAGGAAATAATTATGTATACACGAGGGTTGTGACAAGATGGTTATCATTCTATATCACACACACACACACACACACACACACACACAATCAAGTCACCCACGTTTTATTTAAAAAATTGACCTCAGCCTTTGAGACTGTCAGTATTAAGGGACTCAGAATTGTGCAAAACAATATTGAAAGATGGATGGTTAATATGTTGAAGAACTAGGAAAGCAGAGCATATGTATATAATATGTTAAAGTAGTACAATGCAAGCCTGGAGCAGTTTTTTTTATGTGCGCACTCTCGTACTGAGTTCACTTTTGAAGCTGCAAGAACTTGCAAACAATCTTTTTCCCCCCTTTTGTTTGCAGTTATTACACAATAATTAGTTAAAACTGAGTGTTTTATTATTTCACCGTGGATCTGAACCTCAGGCTTTCATTTAGCTCAGGAGAAATCAAGGTTGTGTACAATGCAAAGGCATCATTTCAAGGAACCACAATGTGATGATTCAAAATGTCTATGTGTGCTTTTGGCATCTGGGTCTTATTTCTATTTTTTTATTTGTGAATTCTTTCAGACGCACCTCGTTTTTGTGAGTATCCATCAATGACACATGCAATTGTCAAGCTAATAATACGCTAAGAAAGCAATGGCCTAAAAAATGGATATACACTCATTGACCATTTTATTATATACACCTGCATGTTAAAGCATGATGAATTCGTTTTTTTTTTTTTCCTGACTAAGCATTATAATTGGCAATAAGCTGGAACTGGGAAGTTTGACCATAGTATGACTGGTTGTGCCTGGCATGGAGGTCTCAATATCCGAGAAACAGCTGCCATCTTTGAATTTCCACACACTAACACGTTATGAACTCTTGGGTAAACAGAGAATTATACAGTAAACAAAAATATTCAATGAGCAATGGTTCAGTGGCTGAAAGTTCAAAGTTCAAGTTCAAATTTTATTGTCATATACATAATAGTACAGTGTACCATACGCAATGAAAAAAAGTTCACCTGGCGCTCTCTCAGGCACAATCATAAATTATGATAATCAATAATACCCAATACAGTAATAAATTAAAAGCATAATAATAAATAAAACAATAAAAACACTAAAGCACATTAAAGCCCCCTGCCCAGTCCTCCAAGCCCAACCCTACTGCATGGCTATGCTGTTGTTCAGCAGCCTTACTGCCTGAGGATAAAAGCTGTCTCTAAGACGTGAGGTGCATGACTGGATACTTGATAAGCGCTTCCCTGATGGAAGGTAAGAGGAGAGCCTGTGTGCGGGATGGGTTGTGTCTTTCATAATGCTTATTGCTTTCTTCCTACACTGTGTTGCGTATATGTCTTGGAGTGGGGTAAGTGGAGCTCCAATGATTTTAGATGCTGCTTTTACTGCTCTTGTCAGGAGAGTGAGATCATGGGATGTAATGCTGCCAAACCATACTAATATGTTACCTGTCAGTAAGCTCTCAATTGTGCACCGATAGAAGTTCATCAGGGTCCTTTTGAACAGCCCGTATTTCCTTAGACACCTCAAAAAATATAAGCCTATGTTGTGCTCTTTTAAGTGCACAGCTGATGTGTAGAGACCAGGAGAGATTTCCAGAGATGTGGATGCCTAAGAACTTAAAGCTGTTGACAATTTCGACAGGGGTGTTGGTGATAGAGACAGGTGTAGGAGCTGGCTTACTTTTCGTGAAATCTAAAATGAGATCTTTGGTTTTATTGACATTAAAGGACAGATTGTTTGTTGCACCACATGATCAGGTTTCTCACCTCATCCCTGTAGGCACTCTCATCATTGTTGGAGATGAGTCCTATCGCTGTAGTATCGTCTGCAAATTTTATAATACTGTTAGTGGGATGTTTTGCCACACAGTCGTATGTGTACAGACTATTTAACAGGGGACTAAGACAGCAGCCTTGTGGAGCCCCGATATTCAGGACTAGAGGGGATGAGAGTCTGTCCCCGACTTTGACTGACTGTGTGCGGCCTGTCAGAAAATCTTGCAGCCACCTGCAGGTGGAATTGCAGAGGCCCAAGACTGCCAGCTTGTCCACCAGTATAGATGGTACAATAGTGTTAAAAGTAAGAAACATCCCATGACTGAGAGAGGTCTGAGAAAAATGGACAGAGCTATCTGAAGCTATCTGACTCAAGCTATCTGAAAACTTTAACACACACACACACACACAAAATCTCCAATAACAGCTTTTTACAACAGTGATGCACTGGATGGCATCTCTAAACACCGCACAACTGAAGCAAATGACCACTGTAGCCGAGGACTAAGCCCACTTCCACACGTGTCAACACAGAACAGGAGGGTGAGGTAAGAGTTGGCACATGATTTCAAAAACTGGATAATTGGAGGTTTGTAAAACATGATCAGATCTCACACCTCTTGGTATTCATTGTTAAATGCAGATGATAAGGTCAGAATTTGGTGTAAGCAAGATGTATTCTTGGACCCATCCTGCATTTTAGTGGGCAGTTTTAGTGGCATAATATTTTGGAAAACTTGGCATTCAATAGACCCTTAAGGGTGACATGAAACACTTTATGAGGGCAACAAAAAATACAGAGGGTCTTCCACACAAAAACATGAACCAACGACTAACATTGCTAAAACAATCATGGACGTGGCCATATGGTCTCGATCACAGAGATATAAAAAAAAACTAGAGTGGAAACGTCATTGGCTGGACCAAAGCGCACACGGCAGAATAGCTCTGCCATCTTGTGTATGTATAAATGTCCAATGAGGCACATGTAAACAGTAAACGTGGGTGACGACAAATGTTATTTTTTGGGCGGGGGGGACTTGTTTCCGTGTTCTTTTTCATCTTTTCATACTTAAAAAAGAACACAAATAAGGAATTGTGTATCAACAATATTTATGCTCCATTATTTGGCAAAGCTAAAGAATAAGCGCTGTGATTGCCTTTCCCTTTATATTATCGCTCAGTTAACTATGTTTTCGTTTCGTTCAAAGAAAAAGCGTTCGCATTAAGCTGTGCCTGTGAGTCTGACTCAGGTCTATACCTGGAAGAAACTAGTCGTTATATGCATATATGAATTTATATGTATTCTTTGAGTATTAAGATGGGAACAACTTCATTCTGAAGTGTTCATACCTACTTGTTGTCTTCATTTAGTCCGTCTTTGCCCTGAAACAATGGATAACAGGATGATACTGCGTGTTGCCCCAACTGGGATCAATGCAGAAGTCTCAAAACTAAAGTATGTAAATGAAACCGCGCCAGTTTTAGTTTCCGTGAACACACTGTTCATAATAAACGAATAAACTGAACCCTTTTTTGACAGGTAAGTTAACTGGCACCTTTTTGCCAGTTATTTTAACTGTAATTTTACAATAAGTTTACCACAGAGTTCACTGCATGTTCAGTGTGAACCATGGTTAAATGCGCGCAGGACTCCACTTACAGTTAAAATGACAAGGAGACAATGCGTTAATTTAACGGTTAAATTCAGTCAGTTTATAACAGTGTAGGAAAGCCTAACTTGATTTCGTTGCTTTGTTGCGACTGCTTATGTGCATGGTGCAAACCAGCTTGTCTGGTATACACGAGTGCTTTTGAATGGAAATGTATTGTGACGGGACTGGACATTTTGTCCGATGCAAGCGAAACTCTGTTATATAACATCCGTATTCGATGTTTATTTAATCGAAAAACATTACAGAAAAATCGGGACTTGAGCTGTTGTCCGGTGTGAGGGATTTCGTTTTATATGAGGAGGGTTTCGACGATTTCTACTTTATTTTCCATTGAACGTCTGCCCCAACATACTCACACAAGATGGCGGCCGTGTGCTGCCACAGAAACGAGGCGATTGTCCACTCAATTTTTTTTCTATCTCTGTGGTCTCGATGACCTCATAAAGTTGGTTGGCTTGGCAGACTTTCAGAGACGCGCTGTTGACAATTCTGAAAAATGGAACCAAAGGACCAAAAAAAAAAAATAAAAAAAGAAGAGCTACAAGGGAGGTCATTTTCTATTGTTCCAAATAGAAGCAAAATATTCAACTGAGTGAAAAACCAGGGAAATAGAGTGAATATTTGGTTTTCCATCACCAGCTGCCAGCTCTGTAAACACCAGAATCCAGGCCAGCCCAAAGCTAGGTGGAGAGGGCTCTCGGCACTGAGAAGAATTCAGGCTGCTTTACAGGTAAAAGCTGCTGCTGCCTGGTATAAGAAGGGTGTACTTAATAAAGTAGCCGGTGAGTGTATGCATGCCATGATGTCAAGGTAACAAGTGAGTGCAGCAAAACTGATTTAACATACTTACTGCGAAGGTGCTATTAGCCAGGAGTTCTATACTTACTGGAAATGGCACAAAAATCCTTTCAACACAACAGAGGCAACAGGTCGCTTCTCAGGCCAAAATGGATGACTGTGGAAAGTTCAATGTCCCCTGAAATTAATGGGTGGTTTGCATCCTGTTCCATCTGGAGAAGATCCAAGAGAAAACAGCTTGTGTCCGACACAACTCCCTCAATGAGCGCATTGACTACTGTGCTGAGGTCAATGAAAGCGTTGGAAAATGTTAGATTTTTTTTTTTGCTACCTCTGAGGAATATAAACTGTGCTCTGAACACTATGTCAACTAAATGTCTCTAATGCAATGGTTACATGTAAAGTGCTTGCCACATTAATCAGTGATCTGACATTACTCCCAGGTTGCAAATACTTGTTGAAATGTGGCAACAGGTCAGGGGGGCGAAAATCATTTCCAAAGAGCAGGGGCTGAACCTACCGCTCCTCACCACCCCCCTCCATCCCCCCAAAAAAAACAGCCGTACACAGTGCCGATGTGAACAGTTTGACGGCAAAATGAGATACATCCAAATATACACTACCGCTCAAAAGTTTGGGATCACTTGCAAATTTCTTTGTTTTCCAAAGAAAAATACATTTTCATGCATTTCACAAACATTTTTTTCCATTTCACAAACGATTAAAATTAATCAGATGATTTTCAAAGAATGATCTACATTTTTGCATAGAGGCCTATTATCAGCAACTGTCAGTCCTCTGCATCAATCTCCTGGTATGGCTGCAAATCCAAGTTAAGCATTTTATAAGGCTAATTGATTATTAGAAAACCCTTCTGCAGATGTGTTGCACAGCTGAAAACCGTTGAACTAATAAGCGAGCGCAAAAGGGAGCATGGCATTTTTGAGGTTGGTTTAGTACGTGAAGCATCAGCACTTGTTTGTTTGTTTACTGGCTCAAAATGGCCAGAAAGAAAGAACTTCCTTTAGAGACCCGTCAGTCAATTGTTGTGCTTAGAAAAGAAGGCTATTCAATGCGAGAAATTGAAAACTTAAAATCTCTTACCATGCTGTCAACTACTCCCTTCAGATAGCAGCACAAACTAGCACTAACAAGGACAGAAAAAAAAGAGGTGGAGGCCCCGATGCACAACTGTGCAAGAAGACAAATATCTGAGAGTGTGTAGTTTAAGACAAAGACGCCTCACAGGTTGTCAACTAGCAGCCTCGCTAAATAGTTCCCGTCAAACACCAGTTTCAGTATTGTAATGTGGGAAAAAAAAAAAAAAAAGCCACTAGATGGCAGTATTGACATTTTTTTTGTTAAGCAGTCTGGAGCTAGGTTTGGGGCATGTCCCAGGCATGCCTCAGAGGGGGCTGGACAAGAGTATATAAGGAGAAAAATTGAGAGAGTAGTAGGGTAGTAGGAGAAATTGCAAGGAGAAATTGTGGAAGGATACATTTGACCAGACCTGTCACTCTTTTCAAGACCTGAGAAGCTTTTTGTGGATTTTTGCCTGTGTTGGAGCATTTTCCTGTCCCAAGACATCGCAACATAGCAGCGCCATCTCCATTACCGAGGGACTGTAAATATCTCTTTTTTTTTATTTCAATCTTGGTCAGTAGATGTAGAGTGTAGATTAGTTCTAAGTGTTTGTTTAATTAAATCTGTTGAAGTTTAAGAATTTTGTCTGTCATCCCTTGCTGTCCGTGACGTCATAACAAATTGACACCATAACAAATTGGGGCAATAACAAATTGGGGGCTCGGGTCCGGGATCGACCATTTTGTGAGTCATTTATTGAAAATCTAAAATTTCAAATTGTGAAATTTTTTTTGAATTTTCCTAGATATATATTGACAGATCAACAGCAATGGATGATTTCTTGGCATCGCCAACCGTAGAGGTTTTGAAGTCTTTTAAAAAGACAGAACTGCTAGAAATATGCAGACAGTTAGGGCTGACAGATGTAAAACCAGCCATGCGAAAAGCAAGACTGGCTAGAGAGATTGTTGAATATTACATTGATGAAAATGTGTTTGCACCAGGAGATCTGGAACAGTTTCCAGTGGAAAATCCAAATGTAGAAATGGAACTTAAATTAGAAATGCTAGAGATTGAAAGAGAGGAAAGAGCATTCGAGAGAGCAGAAAGAGAAAAAGAAAAAGAGAATTCGAGAGAGCAGAAAGAGAGAAAGAAAGGCAGTTTGAGTTAGAAAAATTAGCAAGAGAAGAGAAAAAAGAAAGAGAGAAAGAGGAAAGAGCAGAAAGAGAGAGACAGAGACAGAGAGATTTTGATTTAGAAAAATTAGACAGGGAAGAAAGGCTCCAAATGGAGCAACTAAAAATTAAAATGGAAGCCGAAAACAAATTTCGTGCTAGCCAGGAGGTAAAGCTGGTGCCTCCATTCTCAGAGAAGGAGGTTGATAAGTATTTCCAGTGCTTCGAGAAGGTAGCTAAGAGTTGTCAGTGGCCAAAGGAACACTGGCCTCTGATGTTGCAAACTGTCCTCAAGGGTAAAGCTCAACAAGCCTATTCGGCTTTGTCTGCAGATGATTCCTCTGATTATGAGGTTGTCAAAAAGGTTATTTTGACAGCTTATGAGTTGGTTCCAGAGGCTTACCGACAGAAATTTAGAGGTCTGAAGAAATCTGACAATCAGACTTATGTGGAATTTGCTAACGAGAAGAAGGTTTGCTTTGAACGCTGGTGTATTTCTATGGAGGTCAAGGATGATTTCAACTCACTAAAAGAGATGGTGTTAGTTGAAGAATTCAAGAACTGTGTCAAGGATGATATTAAGACCTACCTTAATGAGAAGCAAGCACTGAATTTGCAATCAGCTGCCAAGTTTGCAGATGAACATGTTCTCACACATAAGTCCAAATTTCAATCCAGCAGTAAAAATAGATGGTCCCAATTTCAGAAGTAAGGTAACGGTGATACCCAAGATTCCTCACCCAAAGACAAATCTGGTGATGGTGCTCAGAAATCCAGTCAAAGGTCTGATCAAAGTGTGAAAGCTGACAGGGACAAAAGTGGTCTAGTTTGCAATTATTGCAAGAAATCTGGTCATGTTACAACTGTTGGTTCCTTAAAGCTAAGAAAGAAAAAGAAAAGGATTCCAAACCCAATGCCTTTGTGAAGACAAGGTTAGAAACCCCTGTAGTAGATGACCGATCTGCTAAATTGCCTGCTCCTTGTGAGGCTAAGAAGCCTGATACTGCTGACTTTGTGAGGGAGGAATTTCTTCCATTTGTGTCAGAGGGATTTGTGGCTCTGAATGAGCATTCTCCTCCTGTCCCCATATATATCCTATACCGGAGCTTCTCAGTCACTTTTGTTGATGGACTCCTTGGAGTTACGTGATGAGACCGCTTCTGGGGATTTCATACTTGTACAAGGTATTGAAGGGAGGACTGTATCTGTACCCCTGCGCTCTGTATTCTTGAAGTCAGATTTAGTTACAGGACAGGTAAAGGTGGGACTTATGTCAAGTCTACCTATCAAGGGTGTTTCTCTGTTGCTAGGCAATGACCTGACTGGAGGCAATGTAGTTCCCCCTGTTCATCTTACTTCACAGCTGAGCACTGAAGATGGCGATGAAGATCCATCTCTGTATCCTTCCTGTGCAGTGACTCGTGCTATGGCCAAGAAGGCTCAAGAAGAAGATGATGTGGTGCCGTCCAGCACATTGAATAGTCATGACTCAGGTGGTTCGCCTCATGACTCTGTTCAGCCTACTATAGTTTCTCCGTTTGATGACTTAACAGACACTTTTATCAGTTCTCTGTTCAGCCAGCCAGATGGGTCTGGTGATTCTGATGTGTCTGGAGACTTGTCTCTGTCCAGACAGCGGTTGATTCAGGAGCAAACCAATGATCCTGAAATTTGTGTACTAAAGAAGAGAGCCCTTCCTGATGAAGAAATAGACGCAGTTCCAGTTGGGTATTATCTCAAGGATGGCGTGTTGATGCGGAAGTGGCGCCCTCCTGATATCCCTGCCAATGTAGATTAGGCAGTGGTCAAGCAAATTGTTGTTCTGAAGGTCTACAGGAATGAGATCTTAACAATGGCTCATAGTTTGCCTTTAGGAGGTCATCTTGGTGTTAACAAGACTGTTGACAAGATCATGAAACACTTCTTCTGGCCTGGACTTCGGAAAGATGTTTCCAACTTTTTGCAAACCTGTCACACTTGTCAGGTAGTTGGAAAACACCAGTTAGACCCACCTGTAGCTCCATTGCAGCCTATCCCAGCATTTGGGGAGCCCTTCTCCAAGGTCATTGTTGATTGTGTTGGTCCATTACCCAAGACTAGATCTGGAAATCAGTACTTGCTGACAATCATGTGTGCATCTACCAGATTCCCTGAAGCCATCCCTCTACGCAACATCAAGGCAACTGCAATTTCGAAGCCTTTGATAAAGTTCTTCACGTTGTTTGGCCTTCCCAGGGAAATTCAGTCAGATCAAGGTAGCAATTTCACTTCCGGATTGTTTCAGCAGGTTGTGTATGAACTAGGTGCGAAGCAGATTCTTTCCAGTGCCTATCATCCAGAGAGTCAGGGTGCCTTAGAGCGGTTTCATTCCACTCTCAAGACAATGATGAGGACTTATTTTTATGACCATGAGAAAGACTGGGATGAAGGTGTTCATCTGCTGTTGTTTGCAGCTAGAGAAGCAGTGCAGGAGTCTACTGGATTCAGTCCATTTGAGCTAGTGTTTAGCCATGAAGTGAGAGGACCTTTCCTTGTTGTTGAGTGAACAATGGCAAGAGAAAGAGCCGATATCAGTCTGTTAGACTATGTTAGCAAGTTCAAGGAAAGACTGTGTGCAGCTTGTGACCTAGCCAAAGAGAACTTGAAATCAAGTCAGGGAAAAATGAAAACTTGGTATGATCATAAGGCTAGAAGCTGTGAGTTTAAACCAGGAGACAAGGTCCTTGTGTTGTTTCCCTTGCAGTCCAATCCATTGCAGGCTAGATTTCATGGTCCTTATGAAATTCTGACAAAACTCAATGATCTCAATTACATTGTGAAGACTCCAGATAGGAGAAAGCCAAAACAGTTGTGTCACATTAACATGCTGAAGCCTCATCATGATAGGAACGCTAGGGTTGCAGCTGTCACTTCAGATCCTCCTATGGCCGAGACTTGTGAAGATGAGGGGGAGTTTCAAGATGATGAACCTAGAATTAAAGCTGAAGTTCTTTCATGTAAATTGTCAAATTCTGAAGTGTTGCAAAATCTTGATGTAAAACTCCAGCACTTAGAACCCTCACAGAAAGATCAGTTTGAGAGGTTGATCAAGAAATATAAAGATCTATTTCCTGATGTTCCAAAGAGAGTTTCTATAGCCTCTCATGATGTCGATGTTGGTGATGCCAAGCCAATAAAACAGCATCCGTACCGGATGAATCCTGAAAAGAGAAAGATTGCTGAGAAAGAGGTTGAGTACATGTTAGAACATGATATTATCAGACCCTCTAACTCCGATTGGAGTTCACCCTTTGTTCTAGTTCCAAAACCTGATGGAAGTACTAGATTCTGTACAGATTATCGCAAAGTCAATGCTGTAACTAGAACGGATGTGTTTCCAATACCTAGGATTGATCATTGTATCGATAGAGTAGGGCAAGCAAAGTTTCTGACCAAGATTGATTTATTGAAGGGTTATTGGTGTGTGCCTTTAACTGAGAGGGCCAAGAGCATCTCTGCTTTTGCCACACCATCTGGGTTATACCAGTATGAAGTCCTACCCTTTGGCATGAAAAATGCCCCAGCCACGTTCCAAAGGATGATACAGTCTACAGTCGCCGGATTGCCACACACGGGTGCGTACATTGACGACCTGATCACATGGAGTGACTCCTGGGAAGAACATCTGAAAGATGTAGAGACGTTGTTCCAGCGCTTGACCCAGGCTAACCTGACTGTTAACCTGAACAAGAGTGATTTTGGTTGTGCTACTGTCACGTATCTTGGCTACGTCATAGGCCAGGGTCAGGTGGCACCCATAAATGCTAAAGTCCAAGCCATCATGGACTTTCCAGTTCCTGACAACAAAAAAGCTTTGCGCCGCTTCCTTGGAATGATCGGGTACTACCGCAAGTTCTGCAAGAACTTTGCTGAGATTGCTCTCAGTCTCACCAACCAACTGAAGAAAGGCGCGAAGTTCACTTGGGATGAAGCATGCCAAAGAGCCTTCGATCGCCTGAAGTCTCTGCTGTGTCACTTCCCCGTGCTCAAATCTCCTGACTTCAACAGACCGTTCTCCATAGCGGTCGATGCTAGCGACCAAGCTTGTGGATCTGTGCTCCTACAGAGAAGTGACTCTGATGACATTGAGCATCCCGTGGCATACTTCTCCAGGAAGTTCAATCGCCACCAAAAGAACTATTCCACAATTGAAAGGGAGCTGTTGGCTCTGGTTCTATCCTTACAACACTTTGAGGTTTATGTTTGTACAGGGCAAAAGCCAATGATTGTATATACTGACCACAATCCGTTAATGTTTTTGAGTAAGATGAAAAACAAGAATCAGAGATTGTTGAATTGCAGTTTGATTTTACAAGAGTTTGACTTAGAAATTAAGCATGTAAAGGGTACTGACAATGTAATTGCCGATTGCTTATCCCGTGTTTGAGTATGTGTATATATATCACCTGTGTTTATTAGCATATTGTATTATATGTATATATATACACAAGTGTCAACCATTTTTGTATTGAAAATAAAAATTTTGCCTTTATGAGTCAAAATTTTTCCCTTTTGGAATGGAGGTGTAATGTGGGGAAAAAAAGCCACTAGATGGCAGTATTGACATTTTTTTTGTTAAGCAGTCTGGAGCTAGGTTTGGGGCATGTCCCAGGCATGCCTCAGAGGGGGCTGGACAAGAGTATATAAGGAGAAAAATTGAGAGAGTAGTAGGGTAGTAGGAGAAATTGCAAGGAGAAATTGTGGAAGGATACATTTGACCAGACCTGTCACTCTTTTCAAGACCTGTGAAGCTTTTTGTGGATTTTTGCCTGTGTTGGAGCATTTTCCTGTCCCAAGACATCGCAACATAGCAGCGCCATCTCCATTACCGAGGGACTGTAAATATCTCTTTTTTTTATTTCAATCTTGGTCAGTAGATGTAGAGTGTAGATTAGTTCTAAGTGTTTGTTTAATTAAATCTGTTGAAGTTTAAGAATTTTGTCTGTCATCCCTTGCTGTCTGTGACGTCATAACAAATTGACGCCATAACAAATTGGGGCAATAACAGTATCAACAGTGAAGGTGGTTTTTTTTGATGAAGGCAAAGTTTGAAGTACATATTCATCATTTTCCATTAAAATCATTATTTCAAACTCAGACAATGTCAGCATGTTCTGTTCATTTGCTATATTTCCTATTCAGACTAATGTCATGTGTGTTTTCATGGAAAACAAGAAAATTTCCAAGTGATCCCAAACTTTTGAGTGGTAGTGTATATCCAAAACAATGAAATTTGATTTCAAAACAATGTAATTACACCATAGAACTGGATATGTTTACTTCTGCTGGTAATGTCACAGTTAATTCAGAGGACACTGTAATGAAAATGTCCTCATAATTTGTCACTTTGTACTGGCATAGAAATTTCTTTTTTTCTTTTTTATTGTTTGCATAATGCAATATGTGCAGACCCATTGTGAGGGATTTGTGTCTTGTGCATGCTGGCTTGCACAGAGGACAGGAGGATGTGGACTGGACTCAGGTGCAAGGATAGGTTTGGTATATTTATTACGCCACACCACAGAGCAGTGGGCACGGATGTTGCAGGCAAACAAAGGGAACAGTGGTTCCAAATAGCAAGAACTACAAAGGCTAATACAAGCACTACAGTAACTACATAATACACAAAAGAAACGGGAAGCGATGTTCCCTTTAAATAAATGGAACTGCATTACCAATAACAGCACCCTGATTAGAGTTTAGAATAACACACAGGAAAAACAGAAATAAGTCTATAAAGACAGCTAGAGTGTGGGATTACGAGACTTCACAAAGTTACTCTGTGAAACTTGGACTTAAAAACTCTACTGCTGCTGGAATTGACAACAGCTATAAGTGATAACTGGATAATGACTGGAATGTGATCCGGGATTCAGTAGACCAGTGAGCTGCATGGCAGGAGGCATGTCCTTACATTTATTTTTACCAAAATGAGACATTTCCATAAGTTATTTTACACATGCTAGCTCACGATGATGAAAGCTTAGTTTCTGGAGTTTTTATATTCATGTGGACAAATTCTGCATCAAAAAACAATTTTCAAAAAATTTTCATACATTTGGGTTGAATTAGTTTATTTTTTTTTTATAAATTCTTATTTCTTTGGGTGGGGGTGGTGGCTTCAGACTAGTTATGTGAGGGGGAATGGGACGGAGGCCCAGACGCGGCACAGGATAGGGTTTCTAAAAGCCATCCACGACACGTGAATGACCACTAAAGGAGAAACGATAACAGAAAAAAGGAGCGTAACTCCCTGGTGATCCCGCCAACATAAAACAACTCAGAAAAAGTGGATGAAAATTCTTCCAGAAAAATAAGAGCTCTCTCGTAAAAGAGACCGACAGAGTAACCACTCTCTTCTGTGAGAACAGGAGTGAACCAACAGAGGTCTGCGAGCAAAGACAATGCTCCAACAAACAAGACCTTCTGCAGGACAGAACATATACTCTGACGAACAGAACGATAAATCGGATGGACAAAAATAAATAGGATGGACAAACACCAAATCCTAAACTCTTTCAAGGAGTTTCCTCCGACTAAACGCTAAGGGCTTAGTAGCCCTCGTAAGAGTGACACAAAAGCACCAAACAGCGATGGACGAGATTATTAAGTGGCCTCTCCACAGCTGCAAACAATACGCAATCAACCACCTAATCAGAGAGCAGGATAGCCCTCAGGTGGCGAAGAAAAAGCACAGCAGGCAGCAACCCCCCCAAACCATGAGAAGTTAACACTGCGTACTTGGGTCTGGCTGTCTCAGGCTAGGCTTCCTTTTAATGAGTCTATCTGAAGTGAACTAAAATGATAAAGCCATCCTTCATCTATACATTAAAGATTATGTATATGTTCAAATGCCCAACATTGAAGAAGTAAAGCCAAGATTTCTGATGACTCCAAATACTAACACATTTTGAAATAAACTTGAGAAACCTCAGCGAATCCACATTTACTGACAAAATGCAAATCTTTGACAGTCTGAAACAAACTCAAAATATAAAGCCTCCGTTCATCAATACATGAAAAAAATGCACATGTGCACATACCCAGAGTTGCAGCGAAGGTAACTTTTGACCATAAAAATCAAGGTATTTGTTGTAATCAAATGCGCCTCTATTTTGAACAACTTCAAGCATATTGTAAAGAACAGGTCTCATTCCATCGCTTCCACCCTGTGAGAGAAAAAAAAAAAGCATGAAAAGTTCAGAATCATTATCACTTTCACGGCTACTCATGGTGAAATCCAGTATACTGCACGTGAAACTGAAGAACTTCTAGACACGAAAGACTTCAATTCCGTGTGAGATTATCTTAAATACGGGTTGCCCGATTAATGATTGATCTGTGCTCCAATGAAATATCAGTATTGGTACAGCTTAGGTTGATTATAACGCGGAACTCAGAAATGAAATTTGGTTTTGTTTGCCCAATTTAATTTTCCAATCCTCATTTTTGTTATAATGCATGAGATCGCTGATCCATGGCGTAAGATTGAGATATGCCACTAAAAACCATGAGACTCATGGCATATGCATGAGAGCTGGAAGGGATGTAATTGGCCATCGCGTTTTACAATGAAACAACCGGACCGTTTATCGCATTTTGCAAACAAACGACTAAATCTGGCTGGCCGGATAATGGTTTACATCACGTTTTCAGGTGAATGATTTCATTCAGGGAAATTTGGTGCCAGTTTAAAGCAGATGATACCAGTTTGTGTCCCAAAATGGCGTATATGGCGTTTTGCTGTTAAACCCTGATATAAAGTCACACACACATTTCAGCATGGATAATACTTGCGCACAGTCTCTCCTGATATGTATTGTTGAAGACAGATTTTTGTCTTTATTTAGTCCCACATAAACGGGCTGGAAAGCAATGTAACTTAGGTAAATATGGCCAACATATAGTGAGCACCATTTTTGATTGGATAGTGACCCAGTTTTTCTTTTGGTTCTTTACTGTTGATGGTGTAGCTCATTGACTTTGAAAGGATGCAATAACAGATAAATTGAACTGCAGGCTGTGCAATTTGCAAATAAAACTAATTAATTTGAACTTAAAAGTAATTAAAGCTATGACTACATTTGCACTTTTCATTTTGGCATACAATTACTTGTTAGGTGGTTTGCCTCTCTAGGGGTGTTGTAGTCGGAAACCAAATTTTTTATGAGTCATTGTATATTTCCTTCCATTTTCTCTTCTTGTGTCAATTTCTTTCTCCCAGGCTAGGACATTTTTCTCATTTTCTTTCACTGCTGCCAAAATGTTGTGACTAAGAATAATGCCAATAAACAGTCATTCTTTCTGCTTACTTTGTCTGTTGAGCCAGCACTGTGGGCAGTCATAAAAAACTGTCAACATCACAATCAAACTTTGTAACTTAATTGGTTCACTCTGACCACATTGGCATCTACTACTATCCCTTCTAAATCAACATAATATGGTTTGGATTGAGCTGGATTACGTATTACTCACAGATTCCAACAATGTTCTGACCAGTGACCCACAATTAAATTGGGAAAAAAACTATGAAAACAGTGCACATGACCATGGATATCAGAGTTTGGAGTTCAATTCTTAAATTGAATGGTGCATTTGTATTTACAGTTTTAAATAAGTATCTAAATTCAAATTACTGATATCTCAACATCATTTAACCATGATATGTGACCTTATCCTGTCTGAAGAGAGGACTAATCTTGTTGTATCCACATCACAATAAGGGAAGCATAAACGCTTCCAGAAAAATGAAAGACAAGGAGGAAATTAAACATTATTTTCCAAAAAGAAACAAATAAATGTCAAGTAAACATTGCACCATATATGAAATATAGGTATTTATTTTTCTACAGATAGAAATGTTTTCATTGAATATTAGTTCTGACCAGGAGGTAATAAAGGCCTCATTGTTCTGTCAACCCTGCTAGACTTACTTCTCAGTTCTTGATTGTACTAGAGAGTTCATTTTACAACTTCAGCTTTGCATTGCGAAGCATGTCTCTCTTTTTCCCTGACATCACTTTGAGCAGTTGGTGGAGGTACTTCAGAGACTGCAGTTACTTCCTACCGTCCTCAACTGTTTGGTGTTTTAATTACACTGATTCTGATCTTTTTTTTTTTAATCCCTTGCTTAAAATGGCACACATTTGGACTCCGATGGCTATCTTTCCTGTCCGAGAGCAAATATTGACTGTGGAGTAAGCCAAGCTTCCTGGCAGGATTTTAGGGATTAACACTAACAGACATTTTGCAAATAAAGGCCTGCTGTTCTGATACTGTGCTTTGCTAGCCCAAAACAGCTCCATCAACATGAGCTGGTATTGTATAGCCTATTTACACTTTCACATTTAACTCATAACACATAAGCTTGTGGGGTGTTATATAATAGTAGGAAATACACTGGATGTAAATGAAGGGAGATAGGTAGTGCCATCTTTGCTCTCCCAATTCTTTTTCCAAACTTCCTCAGACTTTGCTCTGTGCAAAAATCCAAAACAATTGGGACATACTGTGAATTAATGTATTACATTGACTTTTTGTTCCATTTCACTTCTCCTCAATAGTGTTTACGGCTCTGAGAACAATTAAAAGACTTAATTTTTATGAATTTCCAGCGGCGTATATCAAGTTGTTTTTCACTTTTGGGAGCATTTCCACTCCTGTCCTCCTCACATTTGTCATTTCTGCTGGATGAAACTGCTTTGAGTGCTTTGAGATCTGGAAAATCAAGATTCAGAAAGGACAGATCCTCCCCAGCATTTTGTTCCGGTCACACAGATTTGCTGTCAAGCATACTGATTTAGCATGCTAGATCAGGAGGTAAAGGCCATCCGGCTGAATTAATAGGGGGAGAACACAAATGGCAGCACCTTTGCTTTCTTAATTTCTGCTCAGTGTTTAAATTTAGCTGATTCTGATCTTTTTTTTTTTTTTTTCCTGGATCCCATGCTTAAAATGGCACATCTGGTCTCCAATGACTATCTTTCCCTGTTATTACACCTTTGTCTCCAATATTTCTTTTCTGGAACTTTTGGACCTCAGGTTGCAAGGCTATTACTTTGCAATTCATCAGCGTGGGAAACCGCAATGTCACATAATGGCTTTACAGTCAATGATTCCACAGACCCATATAAATTACATCAGGACCTCGCACTGGCTAAAAAAAAAAATATACAAAATCCATTAACAAGACTTTATGTATACTCAGTGCCAGTCTTGATTGCTCAAGACTTCCACATATGAATTAATGAGTTCTGTTTCTTTCCGAAAAATTTAACGAGCGGATTTCACTCCATTTTAATGAATCCTTAAAACAGAGAACATAGTTTCCATTTGTTACAATAGTTTAATCTGATAAGTGTTTGCTCATGTGCAAACTGATTAAAAACAAATTAAAAAAAAAAAAAAATAACTGGAGAACCTTGTACTGACCCATTACATTGAACATACTTCTTTCTGGATGCTAAAGTACTTAATCACAGTTGATGATGTTGATGCCATTTGCATTCAGAAATAAAATTAAAAACAAATGTAGTCAGTTCCAGTGGAAGCTATACACATTCAAGCCATAATACTACTGTACCTCCACCATGTTCATAAATGGGGTGGGGTGCTTTGGAGCCTTTGTTTCTCTGGAGACATTTCTTTCCAGCTCTTGGTGGAGAGTTTTATAAGTCTGTAAATCCTTGCGACAAATTATCACTATTATTGTTCTAGGCTTAGAATTGTTGGTTAAAACTTTTAAGTTATGCTGGTGAAATGTATGTCTTCAGATGGACAGTCACTGCTGAAAATTTGTTTTGGGGTTTCCTTCACAACTGAAAGGGTGTCAAACATGCTACATACACTCTCACCAAAGTGCAACTTTACCTATAATACCCCTTTACCTATAATAATGAATAGATTGATTTACTTTTCAATAATAATGGACATAACTATTCTAGGATATGCTCCCCTTGTGACCCCCTTGTGAAAAGCTGGTTAGATAATAGATGGACACATGGATGGATGGATAGATGGATGGACGGAGGGATAGCAAAATAATCTCAAAATCGTGTGCATATGTACTCACTCCAGCGTGTGTGCATGTGTGTGTACGTGTGCGTGTGCATGCGTGAGATACGTGATTACTTTTAGCCATTGGTATTAATGAAGTGTTTGAGAACAGCCGTCATTCACTCGCATTTGTACATCAAACACATGTTCTCACGCTCTCCAGATAAGCAAAGTGGCCTTTCCTCTCAAAAGGCCACATCTGTGTAAATGAGGCTGAGCTATTCTGGGATGTTGAAAAACAATGCGTGCATGCACTCTAAGTGGTGGCTGAAAGCCGTTCAAGAGTCAATGGAAGTTTGTGTTGTTTTGTTCGTTGTGATACCTGTGATCCTCTGGTAGTGCATCCGAGCAAGTTAAATTATTTCAAACCGTTCATGCTATCTTTGCGTTATATCATCTCAAGAAGAAATTATGTACGAAGGCAAACTTATGCTGTACGATTGGACTGAACAAATAAATCCCCTATCCTTGCTGTCTTTTCACTGAGTGTTTGACTGAACTTCAACTGCCTAATATTGGCTTACATATTGACATACCGAGCATATAATTTATAGAAGGTGAAGGCTTATTGATCTCTCAATGCATGCAATCAGGTCATTTCCCACTACATTCAAGATGTTATGTACCATAATGGTGCCGATTTCTGAGCTATGGATCGGAGGTACTGCCAAGTTAGCTTTAATGACACAAGACAAGGCTGTGCAATAGCTGTAAATTGTAAATATAAAACAAATTGTAAATATAGAGCAAAACAACACATTGACTGCAAATGGTTCCTACATGGCTTAATAAGTTGTGTTTGAACTCATCGCTGTTAAAATGTAATTTTTTTTTAAACCAATTCAATTGGAGCGACCAGATATAGCGCGAAACTGTCATAAATCAGGAGACGAGATGAATGAACGGGATTTCTTGTAGACGTTTGCACTTCCGGTAATAAGGCCAGCTTCACCAAGCCAATGCATGCATGTCGCAATGCGATGAGCATTGCGCAGCTTCGCAGTAGAAAACCATCGTGGATACACAGATATGAACATGAAAATACCGCAAAATTCAAATAAACGCTGAATTCAAGTCAAAGCCAGAGTTCACGTCTTGGAACTAAACGCTATAAATCGCAATGATATTAGCTAGTGTTCGACCGCGCACGGGTATGGGCGGAAGTTAACATTTTGTCCATTTTGTCGTCTACATTTTGACCTTTGATCCGTCGTTATCAGTGATCATATCTGCCTTGCGATGTGTCGTATTGTATATCAGGTCGCTCCAATTGCTAGTCTAGTGAGCAGAGAGCTGTCTTGGCCGCAGCCTAGCTATTAAGGTGTAGCTAACACTGAGTTGATTTCACTTTTACAAAGCGTCAGTAAATATTTGTTCACAATGATTATTTCCTCCTTAAGTAGAAAAGTGTATCCTTACTATTTGAAGCCAAGGTCAATGCTGCAGTCAGGCAGAAGCACAGGCTAGCTAGCAAGCCACCTAATATTTTATGTTAAAGTCGATCTGTGAGCAATGATGGGCAGAAAACAGAAAGAAAACACATTGGTAAATCTTTAAGTTATTTTCAATGGATGATATTCTCTGAAGAAAAGTACAGGGTGTTTCAAAAAGATGGACCCACTTTCAATGCAGTATATTTCCAAATCGGGTCCATCTTTTTGAAACACCCTGTACATTTTGGGTTCCTGCTGTTGCAAATCAGATACCCAGCTGCACTAAATGATATGTTTATGTTCATAACACCTCAGTTTTCCTTCACTTGCTTGCTCTCTGTCAAGTCTGTCCAGTTTGTGCTGGGCTTTTTTGCCACCATTTCTGTGTATGATGTAAGCTGTCACACAAACAAACTATTGGTTAATTGTGTTGCTTAAAAAGAGGATTGAAAAGAGAGTCACAGCTCAGTCGTAATACAGCATGTATGCAGCTTTCTTAGCATTATTCCACTTCCGGTTTCAACAGTCCAGTGTCAATGGGAACAAGAGTCATCAGAAGATAACATATCCAGTCTAATCTCAGAAATCCCAAAATATCAAAAGACATCAGTCTAGGACCTGATTAATACGCCCAGCGAGTTTCATTAAAGAATACTGAACGGTATTTGAGTTCTGTCCCGGAAACGAAATGACCATGGATGGACAGATGAAGGACAGATGGACGACCACACCGACTACTATATTTTGCTGCATTGCATGCTTGGGGTTAAAAATAAATGGAATTTCTGAAAATCTTAGAAAATGTGGTCCACAAGAGTAGTTCCATATTACTTCAACCTTAGAATATTGATAGCAATATTCATCTTTTAGGCTCTCTATGCCTTTCATTTTTGAAAAGGCTTAGAGTATTTAACCAAATTATCACAATAAACAAAACTGTAATGCTTTCCAGGCATTACTTTAATCATGGACCTTTTTTTTTTTTTTTTTTGCATATTTTTGAAAACCCCATTCGTTTTTTCCATAAACACTGGATTGTTCGGATCGGAACTAAAATAAGAGAACCGATATTGAAACACTGTGACTCCCAAATGTTAAGTAGATGTAAACTCGGACAGGAACGGCATATGTTCTCAATTTAAGGTAGTACTCAAACGCCTGAGAATGGAACCTGCCCTGTCAATAATGTCATTCCTCTTGTCAAGTATGAAGTCACTGAATCATGTTTTTTTTTTTTTTTTTGCTGAGGACCTGTGAAGTAATTGCAGCACAAAACTTGTTATAGATGACTCAAAGTTGGTCATTCCACTTCAAACACTCAAATCTTGAAAATTAATTTGACCAGATCATTTAGCATTTCCTGAATTTCAGCATTTGGAGGGAAAATGTTGAGTAGTTTAAATTTTCTTCCAGAGTGAACAGAAGAGCAGGAAAAAGAAATCTTAATGGCATTTTTCAATATTCTCTCGAAAAACAATGAATAAATTCTCAAGCAGAGAATCGAATTTGTCTGAGAGTACTTTTTTTTTGAATGAATCATACAATGGCTTGCTGCCAAAGTTAAAAGTAGAAGGTCTTTCATTAGTTTCCATGAATGCCGTGAAATGTGCTAAACCTGAAACAAGAAACTGTGGTCTGATGGCTTTTTTTTTTAAACTTATTTTTTATCATAATTTCATTCCATTGCCGTTTAATTGAGTTGGACTGTGTATATTAATCACTTCTTATGCCAAGTGAAATGTGCTTGAACTGTGGCACTGCTTCATAGTTTTCATCTGGTGAAATGAAAAAGAACCATTGTGCGCTTAGTAAAAGGTTTACTTGTTGAAATACCATCCTAAAACGACCACTATTTTTCTTTATTATATCTCTTAAGGCATGTCATTGATCTGACGGTATTATGCAACTTAGTTGCTCACTTAAAATGGTTTGAAGCCCAATTTCCAGTGAATGACATGGCCTCCTTCCAACACTTCATAACATCTGAGCAGAACATCTACAGTATGTAACCAGTAAACAACAACAGTCTGGTCATCATACGAAAATAATTGCGCCAAGATTGACTATTTATCACATAGGTGTGAAATTATTTTCATATAAGCAGTATAGAGGTGTTTATTGCCCTTAGGTTGGAAATATACTTTCTATTCAACCATGCATTTGCGTATTCAACTGGCAAACGTCGTGAGCGTATTTGTCCACATACTTGCCTTTAAACTACATGTGTTACCAGAGGATTCCAGAAGGGGGCACTCTTGAGAATTCAATTAGACAGTTTTGTGTGAAGTAAACAAACATGTTGACACTGGAGGAGTTTAGTTTATGGATAGTGCTACTACACTGTCCTTACCGTTTAGATGCATATTGCACCTTGCTAACGCATCATGTTAATTTTTGAGGACATGCAAAAGCTATGTGCCAAAGGAATGCAGGATATGCATGGCAACCAACTAGAGTATGCATATTTAAAAGTAAGTATATTTTCAGCTTCATACTATGGTTACCATATACATATGCTTAGCTAAAGATTTTACATCTTAAAATGGCATTTACTATATAGAGACTTAGCGTCCACCTCTATTAACTTATGTTGCTTCAAAACAGCAGAAATTCCCATTGTTCAGCAATTTAATTTTATCGTTAGCTCTATGTCATTTCTTTATCATGATAGACCTGTGGTAACCAATTCCGCAGTGTCATAGTACCACTCGCAAGGTTGTTTCGCGTTGTGCTTTCTCCCATGCGGGAAATAGTTTAATAAACTCTAAAATGTTGTTTGTCTCTGTTTCAGCGTTAACTTTCGATATTTATAACTTCATGACTTCAATTACCAGTTAGATTTAGCCTGGAATAAAACACAGCAAATTAACAGAGTGTCAAAAAGCTAACATGTGTGGATATTCTTCATAGGTGTGCAGTTATCAGAAAATAAAACACACCCTAAGAACCTCCTTCAACCAGTCACAATGGAGTATTCAGCAAATCCATGGTATAGATTAAGATAACCAGATCAAATACAATGAAACCTCCCACATAACCTATTACATAATATTAACTAGGCCTGCATGAGATCACAAAAAATGGCCATGACATACTTCACCTGCTGACTTATGGTGTCTTTGACCTGGCATAATATTCTGTGAAAGACTGATGAGACAAGGAGGAGGCAGATTTGGACATGAGAACACAAAGTGCATGAATTGTGGCCTATTAGGTGCTCCAACAAACCATCAATCGTTGCAGCAAATCAGTTTTTTTCCTGTTATGGTCTCCCAGGGTTGATGTCTGCTTCCACCACTTTGAAGAGAACTGCTGTAATAATTTCAGCCAGCCTACTTTTAAAACTCTGAGGCACTAACTGTAGTTCAGGGAGGTGCCTACTTCGGCCTCACGCTACTAGTCACAGGCTCCATGGGTAACAAGTCTTGAACTATGCTCCATTCACGGCCCTTGTCCACATTGATTAACCCCCATTTTCACAGTCCATGTCAGTGGCCAGCCACACTCTAGCCTGCTCCAGCATCCAACCCGGCAGCCGCCAAAGTCCACATTCAGGCAAAGCTTCCCGTAATCCATTACTCAAATAGTGAGCAGGAACTGAAGGCAGACTGCGCAGGGGCCCTCCCACTATGAGTCACTCCCCCCCAGAACAGTCAAACTTACATCCGAACTCACGTCTCCAATAACCTTGGACTTTCGGAAACAGACTAATCCAATAATGGCGAGAACAGGCTGGCCAGTCATTTAAATTCCATATCGTCCCTCTGGTATTTGTTTCAAACACAAACAGAAACTGTTGCATGAAAAATTGGCAATGCTTAACAGTCAACTGTTCCAACCGTTGCTTATGCATGTCCTTTAAGAACTATCACCTGCTAATTCAAAATACAATGTAGTATTTCTACGGGCATTAAATGAGTCAGTGACAGTATGTAATTCTTTGATGCACCAAGTTAGTCATTCACTTTGAACATCAAGCATCGATAGGATTCCCTTCCTCGCAGAGACTGCTTTGATGTATAATCAAAAGCAAGGTTTTGACAGTGGGCCATGTCATTCCTGGGAGATAATTAAAATAGTGAAGACGCATATTTTCCCTCTTCTGATGTTTTATACAGTCTATAAAAGAATTGGAAAAAGCTATGGGAAATTATGAACCACATTCTTCAATGAGACAGCTTGAGTTGTTACCAGAAGGTGATCAACAGCTGGATTCTTCTCATTGGGGCTTCTTGGCCACACATACACATAGTGTTAGTAATTTACACCAGGCTTTACAGTAACCTGCATTTCTATGAATGAGAATGATAAGTTTTTCTGGGTAGCCTAAATACACTGTAAATCATCTTTAGTTGGAATGTAGTTACAGCATATGCAGTTTTCTTCACCTTGCATTTTCGGAACAACTTATTTCCAGTTGTATCACTCAGTAATTGGAACAGTATATCAAAGATCACACAACAATATTTCACTTCAACCAATTCTAAACTCATTTTTATTTTTAGTCAGACATTTCAGCAATACAATTAATTCCTGCATCCAGTACAACATACACTCATGCTGCCAAAGCTAATGCCTAGCATATGCAATGTGTAATGCCTTTTCAGTGCGCTTTAATAAGTGCACTGAAAATAAAAATGGTGACTGGATTCAAATGCAAAGAAGACGAATAGTATTTATTACTTTTGAAGCGGAGCTTCCAAAAACAAACGATCATAAAACAATACGGGGAAAACAGTTATGCCAAAATAAGTACAGGAGATGGCTGGAGTAACATTAGTCTGTAACATGCGAAACACTACACAAAGGGCTTATGAGACTTCACACCGGAATGGTGCGAAGCTCAGGCTTATAAGCACAAAATTGGATAATTGGCTAATTGATGCACAGATGCCCGTAGTGAATGATGAGTGGTGAAGCAGGCCGGTTCCTCAGAACTCTGGTGATGCGTAGCGCTGGGGCCGTGGCATGACACAATGATTTAAAGCATTGAATTCTATGCTATGAATACTGCTAATGCTATTACTTATAGCATACTTCTTTGACCAATAACAACAACAGCAATAGCAGTCTTGGCTCTGGTTCACCATGTGACTGAATAGCTATACAGAGTAAAACCCAAACTCCATCAGAGCATTAACTGAAGAAAAATAAAGGTGCTCCGAGTTTTACTTTGTTCAGTACGTTGTGGCACCAGGGCAACTCACACTTATGCTCATATAATTGATGAAGTACACAAGAATAAGATTTTTTTTTTAAAGTTATTGCTTATTTCAACAGTTATTAAAAGCTAATTTGCCAATGATTAAATTATGCCATGATGAATTAACAGTGTGACCTTGGAAGAGAACCTGAAGATTTTTTTGGCAGACTCATATCTATTACAGAAAGATTGCCTGCGGACATGAATCACACTAATTTCCAATCAGTACACCAATCTCTGTGACCCTCCATGCAAACATACAAAGTTATAAATTAATTTTCTAACAATGTCCTGATTCCATTGGACTGTAATGATTCTTCACATACTGTAAAGATAAAAAGCAAAAATTCGTGGGCCGAGGATGTTTTTTTATTCATAAAAGCAGGAGGAAAATATGAAATCAGTTTCAGTATAGGAGGAATGTAATTTGGCTTTGTTCTTAGCTTTGAGAAAAGTAATGAATTATGGAAAAAAAATGCATGGGATGTGACAAATGATATTTGTTCAATTTTCAAAGCAGATGCTGAATCAGAACCAGACCCGCTGATACTTGATATATCAATAATCATTTACTGTCCTCAATGGCTCAAGCACGCTCATATGGCTGTGTAACAAACGAGTCTTTACACCATCCTCAAAGCAGTTTTGCCATATTTCACTTTTTTATGTTTATTGTCATGTAGTGTGACATTTTGCTCATCAAAGTATAGCTTTGAACTGTATGGCGCTTTAGAGGAGGAACTATGCAGTACATAGACGGACTGCTCAGCTATAAAAACAACAGGGCACCACGTGAATCCACAGGCATAGTTCCTCCGGCCTGGCTGAAAAATCACCAACATCTCCACTCACTGCTGAGCCCCAGTCAGTTCAGAAAGCCGTGATTTACGCAGAGTGGATGCTGTGGTACAACCAGCTGTAAGACTTTCAATGGGGATGCATTCTGTTTCAGTGGAAAGTTTGAACAATTTGACATTTCCCAAGCAAACAGAGATATGAGGGGAAAAAAAAAAAATAAAAGCTTTTTGTTGACCTTTTTACCCAATAAGTCCCGAACTTGATTCCTATTCCCCAACTGGAAAATGGAAAGATGGTCTTCTGTTTATTTTTCCATTTTTTATTTCCAGAATTTAGGATGCCGACTAAACTAAATTATTCTTTTTAAAAAATTGAATGACAATTTCTGAACTTCATACCTTTGACCCATCAAGAGTATTTACGGAAATAAAATAACCTCACTTTCACTAATAAATAAATAAATTAATAAAAAGATTACGGTAACATGAGTAAAGTGTGTTCCAACTTTCTGCTGGTTCTGCACTGCAGATAGGAGTACATTGCAGTCGGTGATGGATTTTATGGGTAGCTGTTTTTCTTTTGTTTCAGCTCTTCAACAGTTGAGGGATAATTCTAGTTATTTACAGCAGGATTTCTTTTCTTTATCGGGATCTCCGATCTACTTTTGGATGCCTGGAAACTTTTTAAACTGTCCTGTCTTCAGCAGTACCTGTCATGTACAAGGCTCTTCAGAAGGTCTTTAGGACAGAGCATATCCACAAATTAAACAAATGAAACCACTATTTTTGGTTATCTGAAATAATCAAAAGCTTAGTTTCTTGGCATTTAATCAAGGTTGACCTAGTTCTTTGTGCTGTAAAGTCTACTGGATTTGTGAATATAATAATGCATGCGTTAGTGTAAGTGATGTTTTATCTATTCATTTTTTTTTTTAATCTCAAACATCTTTCAGGACAGTGCGTGCAATCAAGCCAGCGCAGAAATAAAATTGCAGTGCAAGAGTACCAATAACGTTAAATCATATTATTTGAAAAATTAGACACTCCGCAAACTCTAGAAAAAGAGAAGCAGAACAACGAGTTCCTGGATTTGGGAGGCGAAGATAATTTCGGGAGAATTCTTGATCAACTTCAGGCAGCATCGAGAAGTGCTGGCAGTTGGTAATCCTAACATAATGGGAGCAATTGAAGAGCCTAGAGCTAAAAGTACTTAAGTCATATTTTTACGCACCATGAGGAAAGGATGAGAAAATGTCTTTTATAGCTACCAAAGTCAATTTTGCCCATTTTCTCAAAATGGACATTTTGTGACTTAAGTTATTTTATGACCAGGATCTTCAATTATAGCTTTGGTTAGACAAATACACCATGTTTCCATGCTGAACTTGAATTGTCCAAAATGTACTTTTTCCACAAGGCTTTTCAACTGCTTGGAATATTAATGACCTGAGTACATTGCACATATTTACGAAAGGTCGGTGTGCTAAGTAACCTGCATTTCCATTGGGGACATGTCTGGTAGGGATTCTATGGGTTGTAATGGCCTGTAAGCCGATGATGACTAGCCACACTGATGCCTGGTACTGTTTATCTGCCTTAATGTTGATATTTATGAGAGGAATAATAAGTTGCTTATACAAATAAATAAATAAATAAAAACAGTAAAATAACAGAGCATCAGCATTGAGGATCCATTAGAGGGTAAACCACAGTGTAATAAGTTGCTGGGTAGAGAAGGAAATTCAATTTGTAGACTCAAAATCTCTTTTTTCCCCCCTAATAAGCAGAACGTAATGGCTTATTTAAGTGACTGCACTGGCAAGTGCGCATTTCCCTAATGAAATGACAAATCCTGAACTGTCTTACCTCATCGGCAATATTTTTTGTTTCATTTTGCTAAAATGTCATGGAAACATGAATTTAAGTCTAATAAACATAAGACTTGGTGTTTTATAATAAAGGAAAAAAGCACTTGTGCCATGTGTTAAATCAGACATACTGGGAAACTGACATTAAAATGGAATCTTGACGTGAATCATCTACGAATTGTTCAATCTGCTTGCTTCTAATTAGGGTCCCTGGAGACGGTCCCAGCATGCACTAGCCAACAGGCACAAATACATGCAACTCAGGTCACCAATCCAAGGCAAAGAACATACCCTCTTAATGGACATGCATGCCTAAGGGTGAAATACTGTCTGTCTTTGTACTGTGGGTGGAAACTGGAGCACCTGGAAGAAACTCACAAGGACAATGAGAATGCAAACGCAGACGTCATGCAAAAGATCTGTGGCGCACTTTAAAACCGGGGATCTTATTGCTGTGAAGTGACACACTAGCCTGCATTACTGTGTTGCCAATCATTTTTCATCTGCACAACATCAGTGCTACAGTGAATAAGACTTGTCACTAAAATTTTCCAGTGTACAGGCTGAATGGTTTGCTGATGGAATCCGTCAATCCTGACCAATTCCAGATCACATTCTTCAGACATAGACTTACCAATGAAATAAATTATCACTTAGAACCTTTGTTTTATGGAGCAGGAAAGTTAGATCTGTAAATCAATTTTTACTTTTCACTGATTAAGTAGACATTTCTCACTTTTGAAGTTTTTTGTCGCGACTACCGAATCCATTGTTACAGCAGAAAACAGGGACAGTCTGGCTTGCAGTATAGCATGAATGCATCACAGATCTGCCAAATAAAATGGGGAAATATGGAGAAAAAAAAAGGATCAGATGCACAGCTATGAGCTTTATAAAAAGTTGAGAGACCTGGCCAGGCCTTTGACACAGCATCCAATTTCCAAATGGAAGCCGTCAAGTTTATCCCCCCTCCATGGGCCGCATTTAATTTCTGCCTGGCTATACAGAATAAGGAAAACAACATAAAAGGGGAGAGCTGTTGTCAATTTGATGTCTCTCTCAGATGTCCCAGAAAGCAGGTCCTTCTGTCACTCATTACACTGATTTACTCGGCTGTCATGGTCTTGACTACAGCCAGCCAGCAACCATGCCTGCAGAGAACGAAACATGAAGGCAGTTGGGTAGACACGGGCTTGAATATTGTTTTCTGTGGGCGACGTTCTGTCTGATGTGGAAAATGTGGGTCTGAATTACCGTGATAATAATTCAGGACTTGCGGTCTGTGGGTTTTGCAGTTGGGCAGAGAAATTGTTCTGTGTCAATGAATAAGGTGATTTTGCTCAACTGGTCCGGCAGACACTCACTCAAATTTTATGACATGTTGTGTGCAATTAAATAATGAATGAATGAATTAATGATCACGTTTAACAAACAATCACTCAAAAATCAAAGCGGTAAAGAATATTTGAACTTCAGGAAGTGAGATCACATTCCTTTCATCAACAAGTGACTCAAAATGGATGAATACAAAATACAAATATCAAAAAGTAAGACAAGCAAATCTTTGGCATTGAAATACAGTATTTTTTCAACCATTTGAAAAAAAAATGTTGAACATGTTGTGAACAACACACAATCAGTGGAAATACGTACACTAAACATCAAGGATATGCAATAAATCCGTATCAGCAATTGGTGACGCTTTACCATGTGAGTCTGTGGAGAAGTGTATTGGTTTCTTTTTATTGTAATTCAAAATTAAGGACAAATATGGACTCCATACCGGTCCTTGCTTTCAGATGACAGGGCTGCTCCTCTGTCCTGAATTAAACCAAGACAAAAGAAGATGTCAGGCCACACCCCCAGCCATCCAGCTCACCGGTCTATTAAGACCCGGACTGCATTTTTCACTTCACTCATCATTGTTTCCATCTGTGTGTGAATTGCCACTGGGTGGTAGCAGCGTGTATTCAAGTCCGAGACGCACACTCAGTCATTGTGAAGTCTTGCAAATACATGCCTGTGCGGCATTCTTAGTCTTATATAGACATATCGTGTTATTGTATTCTAAACTCTTTGAACTTAGTGCTGTTATTGTTTATGTCAGCACTTTATATTATATTATACTTCCCTTTCGTTTTCCTATTGGTAATGCATCGTTACTGCAGCTAAAGCCCAGAGTTTGTATTACCAAATAGTGTCTATTAAGGAACCTCGTTTCCTCTTTCTTTTGTATTGCTTCGTTCATGCCTTCTGCTAAGCAGTACTAGGCATAATAAAATTACCAAGTCCATCCTTGCACCTGAGTCCAGTCCTCAACTTCCTGTCGTCCGTGCACCTGAACTCGCACGAAGCACAACCCTTACAGAAGGACTAAGGAGAATGCTTAGAACTCCATTAAGCCGCCTTAGGGGCCATGCTTAGGGGGCCATGTTTTGATGTTTTCAAGACGAAATTTCTCAAGTTTGAGCAACTACCTGATGGCAGGGGTAGCTGGTTCATCTAGAGTTTGAAAATAAGCTTGGGGTGGGAGACAAAATACATTTAAATTTCATTCACTGGGACAGCATTTAACCATAAACAGCATTTCAAATAAATTTAATTATGACTGTTTAATGCCTGGTATGTAATGGATTCAGATTTTTTTTTTTCTTAGTAATTCACTGGTACACAGTATTCTCAGACTGATGCTGGCTAGTTAAGTACTATAGAAACCTTTCAAAGTGAAATCATAGTTAATTAAAAATTATATATGAAGATTGCAATGAAAAAATAATCAGTAAGATCGTCACGATGTGGAGAAGTGATGAATTAAAAATTCAAAACAATCGTAGAAACAAAGCACTGAAAAAATATGCAAAAAATGTAAAATATATAAAATATAATAATAATATATAATATTGTATATTACAAACCCAAATTCCAATGAAGTTGGGACGTTGTGTAAAACGTGAAAAAAACAGTCTGCAATGATTTGCAAATCTCATAAACCCACATTTTATTCACAACATAGAAAACATATCAGATGTTGAAATTGAGACATTTTACCATTTCATGAAAAATATTGGCTCATTTCGAATTTGATGTCTACAACACATCTCAAAAAAGTTGGGACAGGGCCATGTTTACCATTATGTAGCATCCCCGCTTCTTTTAACAACAGTCTGCAAATGTCTGGGAAGTGGGGAGACCTATTGCTGGAGTTTTGGAAGAGGGATGTTGTCCCACTCTTGTCAGATATAGGATTCTGGCTGCTCAACCGTCCTGGGTCTTCTTAGCCAAATTTTTCGTTTTATGATGCGCCAAATGTTTTCTATTGGTGAAAGGTCTGGACCGCACACAGACCATTTCAGCACCCCGGACTCTTCTACAGCGCAGCCATGCTGTTGTGATGGACGCACTATGTGGGTTAGCATTGTCTTGCTGAAATATGAAAGGCCTTCCCTGAAAGAGACGTTGTTGTAAAACCTCTATATACTTTTCAGCATTGATAATGCCTATCCAAATGTGTAAGCTGCCCATGCCTTAGGCACTAATGCAACCTCATACCATCAGAGGTGCAAGCTTTGAACTGAGCACTGCTAACAAGCTGGATGGTCCCTCTCCTTGTTACCTGCACGACACGGCATCCGTGTTTTCCAAAAAGAATTTCAAATTTTGATTCATCTGATCACAGAACAATTTTCCATTTTGTCTCAGTCCATTTTAAATGAGCTTTGGCCCAGAGAAGACGACGGCATTTCTGGATCGTGTTCACATATGGCCTCTTCTTTGCATGATACAGATTTAACTTGCATTTGTGGATTGCACAGCGAACTGTGTTCACAGACAGTGATTTCTGGAAGTGTTCCTGAACCTTTGCTGTGAATTCCAGTGCAGAATTATGCCTGTTTTTAATGCAGTGCCGCCAGAGGGCCCAAAGATCACGAGCATCCAATATTGACCTTCAGTCTTGTCCCATGCGTACAGAGATTTCTCCAGATTCTCTGAATCTTTTGATGATATTATGTACTGTAGATGGTGGGATATTCAAAATCTTTGCAATTTTACATTGAGGAAATTTTTTCTGAAATTGTTCCACAATTATTAGACTCAGTTTTTCACAGATTGGTGAGCCTCTGTACATCTTTACTTCTGAGAGACTCTGCCTCTCTAAAATGCTCTTTTTAAACCTAGTCATGTTACTGACTTGTTGCCAATTTACCCAATTAGTTGTAAAATGCTCCTTCAGCTGTTTTTTATAAGTACCTTTTACTTTTCCAGCCTTTTGTTGCCCCTGTCCCAACTTTTTTGAGACGTGTTGCTGCCATCAAATTCAAAATGAGCTAATATTTTTAATGAAATGGTAAAATGTTTCACTTTCAACATCAGAAATGTTGTCTATGTTCTACTGTAAATAAAATGTGGGTTTATGAGATTTGCAAATCATTGCACTCTGTTTTTATTCAGGTTTTACACAACGTTCCAACTTCATTGGAATTGGGGTTTGTATTATGATATATAAAATATACAAAAATGCTAAATTTGAACTCTGATCGTTTTTCCTTTAGTCTTCATATGTTTCAGTGGAATTGAGCTGTTCTACGAAAAAAGGAGGTGGATACAATTCCTAAATGTCTTATTTCAAACTACAGGAAGAATTGCTGGCAAGCAGAGAGAGACTCGCGCTTCCAACGGACAAAGATCTAGTCCGGGAACAAAAGGAAGCAAATCGAGCAGGACTGAAACGAAATAAAGAGAAAATCTCGGCTACCGAGATAACGAGATATGGCATCCGACGGTGCACAGAAAGAGAGAAACAAAGAGAGAAAGATTCCCTTGCTAACTAGCACTTTCCTCTTTGAAACTAATTCCTCAAACAGTTCTCTAGCTAGAGACCTTACCGGCTATAGTGCAAAGTTACACTGACACTCTGGCAAAGGCGGTGAGGGGAACTTGGGTTTAAATAGAGTCCGGGCGCCGCCCACAATTAATGCCAGCTGGCCAAAGAATCCGATTGTGGGCAAAACGATATCGTCCCGGACGAGAGAAACAAAGAAAGCTCGCCAGCCTCCAAAAACCATTACAGGACCCCCCCCCCTCTAAAGGACAGCTCCAGAAGTCCCTAATGAACCCCGTGCGCGGAACTCAGAAATAAGCGTGGGATCCAGAATATCCCGAGAAGGGACCCAGCAGCGCTCCTCAGGGCCATATCCCTCCCAGCCCACAAATAACTGGACCCCACGACCAACACGCCTCTCGGCAAGAATGCGGTGCACGGTGTAAACCGCCCCCCCCTCAACCATTCGCGGTGGCGGCGGGGGTGTGTCGGCAGGTGCCAGGACGCTAGTGCTAACCGGCTTAATCCGGGAGACATGGAATGATGGATGGATGCGTAAAGATCTCGGGAGCTCTAACTAGACCGTGACCGGATTGATCTTCCGCACTATCTTGAATGGGCCAGTATAGCGGGGTGCCAGTTTTCGGGATTCTACCCTCACGGGGAGGTCCCGGGTAGACAGCCAAACTCTCTGACCGACCCGATAAGATGGGGCCAAATGACGCCTTCTATCAGCGGCGGATTTTTGTTTGAGCCCCGACCGCAACAGCGAAGAACGGACCCTGGTCCAAACCGACCGACAATGACGAATGAAATGGTTGACCAAGGGAACCTCGGAATCATTCTCAGTCTCAGGAAACAGTGGGGGTTGGTAACCCACCTGAGCTTCAAACGGGGAAAGACCCGTGGAGGAATTACTCAGTGAGTTATGAGAATACTCGGCCCATGCTAAAAATCGACTCCACGAGGATGGATTATCCGCCCCTAAACATCGAAGAGTGTTTTCCAAAGACTGATTAGTACACTCAGTCTGCCCGTTAGTGTCTGGGTGGAACCCAGAGGAGAGACTCACAGTGGCCCCCAACTGTTTGCAAAACGCCTGCCAGAATCTGGCCATAAACTGAGGGCCTCGGTCTGAGACAACATCTTGTGGAAGCCTATGCAGCCGGAACACATGGTTAACCACAAGAAGGGCCATCTCCCGCGCTGAAGGCAGCTTAGGTAGCGCGACAAAATGAGCGGCCTTAGAAAAACGGTCAACCACGACCAGGATGACCCTGTTGCCTTCAGATACAGGCAGCCCAGTGACAAAATCCAGCGCAATATGCATCCAAGGGTGCTTGGGAATGGGCAATGGTCGCAGCAGACCAGAGGGAGGGAGGTGGGAAGTTTTGTTCCTGGAGCAGATGCCACAGGCAGCAACAAATTCCCAAATATCCCTCATCATACCCGGCCAACAAAAACGTCGGGCCAGGAACTGCTTAGTCCGATGGGCCCCCAGGTGCCCAGCCAAGCGGGAAGAGTGTCCCCATTGGAGGACCTGTGGCCTAACTCTAGGCGGGACAAACAAACAGCCAGGAGGCTCCCTCCCAGGACCGGGATCGGTCTTTAAAGCCTCCTGAACCACTGCCTCAATCTCCCATTGAATGGGCGCCACAATCTGAGCAGCCGGAATAACTGGCTCCGGGGTGGGATCGCGATCAGAGCGGTCGTTAATCCGCGACAAGGCATCAGGCTTAATGTTTTTAGAGCCAGGGCGGTAGGTCAGCGTAAAATCAAAGCGGTTAAAGAACAATGACCACCGCGCCTGCCGGGAATTACGTTGCTTGGTTTGCTGAATATACTGGAGATTTTTATGATCTGTCCATACCACAAAAGGGTGTTCAGCTCCCTCCAACCAGTGGCGCCACTCTTCGAGCGCCGACTTGACCGCTAATAACTCCCGGTCACCAATGCTGTAATTCCGTTCTGCAACGGACAAAGACCGGGAGAAGTATGCGCATGGGTGTAGCTTATTATCCCAACGAGGGCGCTGGGACAAAATGGCATCCATGCCAACCTCCGAAGCATCCACCTCCACCACAAATGGGAGGGAGGGATCGGGAAAAACCAGAATGGGCTCTGAACTAAACCGTTTCTTTAATTCCTGAAAGGCACCATCAGCTGCTGGAGACCAAAAAAACGCTGAGGTGGTATTCTTCCTGGTGAGCGCAATAATGGGGGCAGCAACCGCGCTAAAATTACTGATAAACCTCCTATAAAAATTAGCAAAGCCCAAGAAGCGTTGGACCTCCTTAACACTGAGAGGGGCAGGCCAATTCCTGACTGCAGCCATCTTGCCTGGGCCCATGTGGACCGACCCCTTGGAAACAATAAAGCCAAGGAACGAGGCAGTTTGGGCGTGGAAAACACATTTCTTGGCCTTGACAAAAAGCTTGGCATTAAGGAGGGCCTCAAGCACACGTCTGACGTGTTGTTTATGCTCTGAGAGTGTTGAAGAAAAAATCTAAATGTCGTCAAGATAAACGAAGACGAATTTCTCCAACATCTCTCAGAGGACGTCATTAACAAGTGCCTGAAACACCGAGGGGGCGTTAACCAATCTGAACGGCAAGACCAAATATTCCTAGTGCCCGTCATGCGTATTAAATGCCGTTTTCCATTCGTCCCCCTCCCGAATGCGAACCAAGTCATAAGCATTACAGAGATCTAGCTTCGTTAAAAATGACGCCTCCTGCAGACGTTCAAACGCGGAATTCATTAACGGAGGGGGGTTTCGGTTTTTAATGGTGATCTTATTCAAACCCCTATAATCAATACAGGGTCTCAGACCACCATCCTTTTTTCCCACAAAAAAACCCCGCACCGGCAGGAGACGTGGACGGCCGAATAAAACTATTAGCGAGAGCTTCCTGAATATATTCTCGCATGGCCTTACGCTCAGGCCCTGACAGCGAGTATAGCGAACCCCTAGGAGGAGTAGTACCAGGGTAGAGATTGATCTCGCAATCGTATGGACGGTGAGGAGGTAACGTCGATGCTCGTTGTTTACTAAAAACTTCAGCAAGATCAGCATAATCGTTAGGAACATTAGACGGCAAACTAAAGTTCAGGGTGGCCCCAAATTCCTCACCCTGCTCAGAATCTAATGTCTCGGTGACTGATTGAGAATCAAAAAAATCCTCTAAAAGGTAATCGTCCTCTGGCTGTCGCCAATCAAATTGAGGATCCCATTTCAACCCCTCCTCTGCCCCTTTTTCTAGTTTAGGAGGGTACGGTGAGACAACCTCCTCACACTCGCTCCAGGCATCATCCTACCCCATAGCTTGATGTCTGAAAAAACAAGTTTCATTCTCTTTACAATGAGACCTACAACTGGTGCCCCAGTGGACGATAGGATTATTCTCTTCCCCTCAAATGATGCAAGATCTATGTTCTCGTAACCAAGAATGCCCTAAAACAATGGGAAAAGCAGGGGAACTGATAATAAAAAACCAAACCTCCTCAGAATGGCCACCAAAGGAAATGAACATATTTAGTGGTTCAGAAATTTCGATTATAACTCCCGTACCAAGCGGGCGACCGTCCAAAGTTCTGACAGAGCGTGGCTGTGAAAGAGGAACGGTGGGAACGGAGTGCCTCCTAGCCCACTCAACATCCATGAAACAATTTACGGCGCCCGAATCCACGAACGCTTCGATAATAACTCTCTTGCTCCCCACAGTCAGTTCAACAGGGATTAGAGTTCGGAAGGGAAATTGGGTCTGCCCCTCTAGCGCCCCCCAAACCGCTAGAGGGGTTTCCCGTTTCCCTTTAGCTACGGGCAACGTGGACGGGTATGACCCGGCTTATTACAATTAAAGCAGATTATTCCTCTGCGAGTAGGTTTATGAGTCCGACTCTCAAACGAACTATCAACTTGCATGGGCTCAACCGGAGTAGAATTTTCAGTGGGTGCAATAAGAGCCGCACACTCACCACTAGCAACTTTGGCCTCATTGTCAGCGAGCGGCAATCTGTTGAGCTTCTCCCTGTTACGTTCGCAGATGCGATTGTCAATTCGCACGGCAGTGCAAACCAAAGAATCTAAAGTCGAACAGGGCTCCAATGTTGCCAATGCATCTTTTATCTCCTCAGTGAGAGCATGACTGAACACCGTCATAAGGGGAGACTCCGGCCAGCCTGTCTCTGTAGCCAGAGAGCGAAATAAGTTAGAGAACTCTGCGGCACTTTCTTTGCCCTGTTTAAGGTGCATCAAATGCGTAGCCGCGTCCTGACCACAAACATCTTGATGAAATACTGACACCATCTCCCTAACAAGAGCCTTCACAGAATTTACGACCGGTGAATTAGATCTGGTAAGTGGGCCGACCCAAGTGAGTGCTGTGCCAGCCAACAGGGATAGTATAAATGCCACCCGAGAATCCTCATTAACAAATCGTAACGGCTGAGCCTTAAAAAATATCCCACGTTGGGCGATGAAATCCTTATATTTTCCGGCCTCGCCACTATATCTTTGTGGCAATTGTAACTTCGGTTCTCGGGGAAGGTGTATGGGTGATGCTTGCGCAACATTTTGTGAAACTTGTGTGGACAGGGATCTAATACTCTCGGTCAAGCTTAACAGAACGCTCTCCTGTTTCTGAAGCGAATTCTCCTGAAGGCGGAGCCTCTCAGTTAAACCAGCCTGCTGATTGCCCGGGCTGGAAAGCCGTTTGCTGAAACCAGACAGCATATCTTGCTGGCTGGTAACAGCCCTTTTAATCTCGGCCACTGCTGATGTCTCCATGTTGGCTAGAGTGTACTGTGATGGCTGATGTTTCGAGACGCCAAAAGCAGCAGCTGAAATGAAAGGAAGTCCAGCAAAATAGGAGAGACAAACCGACAGAAAGGGAGAGAGAGACTTGCGCTTCCAACGGACAAAGATCTAGTCCGGGAACAAAAGGAAGCAAATCGAGCAGGACTGAAACGAAATAAAGAGAAAATCTCGGCTACCGAGATAATGAGATATGGCACCCAACGGTGCACAGAAAGAGAGAAATAACGAGAGAAAGTTTCCCTTGCTAACTAGCACTTTCCTCTTTGAAACTAATTCCTCAAACAATTCTCTATCTAGAGACCTTACCAGCTATAGTGCAAAGTTACACTGACACTCGAACAAAGGCGGCGAGGCGGAACTTGGGTTTAAATAGAGTCCGGGCGCCGCCCACAATTAATACCAGCTGGCCAAAGAATCCAATTGTGGGCAAAACGATATTGTCCTGGACGAGAGAAACAAAGAAAGCTCGCCAGCCTCCAAAAACCATGACAGGTGGTGCAACTTGTGGTTTAAGGGGAGAAATGAACATGGATGATATGGGTGTGTAAAAACTTTCTTCATTTTTTAACATAAGGCATAACTTGTGGAGCTTGGCTGAGTACTCGAGACATGCTTCATTCTCATGAATACCTGCTGCTAGTTACTGGTGCCAGCTGGCAGTTAATGTTACTTTTACCCGCATGCCAGATGATGCATGCGGGCAGTGAAAGCCTGCTACTCTCAACTTCAGGCTTGGTGCTGCTGGTCCACTGTGTAGTTTAACAGTTTAATATGTAGTTCAACAGTTCCTTAAAGTTTCTTGAATCTTAAAGCTGTGAAGTTCACACTGTGTACTATTTAACAATCATCGTTGATTAGTTCCAATGTTTTTCAACTGTGTGGTTTGCATTCTGAATATGTCGATCTTTGTTCGGCCTGCATAAGTTTTTATAGTGAAATTAAATGGGATTTTTCCATCTGGTGAGAGAGGGATAAGGCTGAGGTGAAATGTACTTTTGTCACAGGGCATTTAGGGAATTATTTCTTCGGGTTAGCTTTCTGTCTAAAACCACTTTTGAAGTTTGTTTGGGCGGCTAAGTGGCTGGACCTCGCAATAGGGGGGTTGTGGGTTGAGCTCCGGCCGGTCAGGGCCTTGCTGTGTGGAGTATGAATGTTCTCCCAATGTTTGCGTGGGTTTCCTCTGGGTGCTCCTGTTTCTCCCACCCGGAAAAACATGCACTATAGGAACAATTATCCTGACTAAGGCAGTGGCTTTAGGACTTTAAAATGTAACTTGAAATACACATCAGTTGGATTTCAATCATAGTATTTTCTGGAGATGGCAATTTCTGTGGTGCACATATGTCACAGAAAAAACTATCAACTTAAAGTGAACATTTTTTTCTTTCAATTACTTTACTTCAATGAAAAGATAAGATTATAGTGAATATTTTGAGTGAAATACAAAGAGGATAAACGCACATGCATTTTTTCATTGTCCGTTTTGCCCATGTTCACCCAGGGTTCCAATAATAATCTTGCGCCAGAGTCCCTAAACCCGTTATTTGGGGATTTCGCATTGCGTAAGAGGCGTTCCCCCGCGAAAGTTGCTATCTTGCACACCTGGCTATATCCCTAAAACACCTGCGCTACCCGTTATATTATGCATAGGCGTGGTTTGGGCGTTACGCCAGTTAAACCAATCAGTGTGCTAGGTGCCATTGCGTTTAGGAGCAGGCTGCGCTATCCCAAATCCTCAAACCGAAACCCGTGATGGAGAGAGGAAGGTCGCCACGTTTCTCCGAAGACGAAGTTAAATTGCTCGTGCATGAGGTCAAATCCAGACAGGGGAGGATCTGTTTTTGTTAAGTTAATCATGAATTGTATTATTATTATTATTATTATTATTATTATTATTATTATTATTTGACATTGACATATTGTTCAATGTTTGGTTTGTAGTAAAAAAATAAATAAATCAAGCTTACCCCTTTTGTGATGGAAACTTCAAAAAAAAAAAAAAAAAAGCGTTTCGCCATGCACTTCCAACTCCTCTCCCGGCCTGAAATGAAGCATAGAACAAAAATCCCATTTTAGAAAAATAAAATTAGGTATATGCACTGGCACTCAGCGACGTAACTCCCCCAGCGAGAGCGGCATTTCAGAACTCTTCAGCGAATGAAGGTAATTCTGGTGACAAGTCGTGGTTTCGTCCATTTACATTTTCCAATCGGACAGCTGTCTATTTTTTTTTTTACAGCAAGTTGCGCGACCGTGCTGCAAAAACAGGTGTACATACTTGTCGCCGAAATTACCTTCATTCGCAAGAGAGTTCTGAAATGCCGCTCTCGCTGGAAAAAAAAATTCCGTTGCTGAGTGCTAATGCATAGGGCTCTTGTGAAAGCCCAAATGCGGGTAGCGCGTGGTTTTAGGACCCGCTATACGCTTTCCCTAAAGTGTGTGGTCAAGATAGCAATTTTAGGGAAAGCGCATAAACACGCCCACGGGCACACCTCCAGGCGCAAATAAAGGATTCTGCATAATGCATAGCGGGTAGTGTGGCCGCAAGATATCGTTTAGGGATAGTGGAAGCTGCTAAATGCGTAATTCACGGGTTGCGGGTAGTGGCAACGGGTAAGGCAGGGTGAAAGATAGAGCCCTATATGTATAAGCCATTAAAAATGCAATTCGGTGTTCAGATATGGTTTAATGTCATAAAACATACAAATTAACAACAAAATTGAATTCATGTGTGACGTTGACAATTTCTCTGTGTTAAAAACATGAAGCCAGAGAATAGCAACGCACCAAAAAAATGTTATGCAAGTTGAAATGCAACAAGGGTCGAATTCGCCTAATAGCGTGTGTGACCTCCTTGAGCTCTGATGCCAGCTTGCAGCCTTCGTGGCATTGAGAGGCACAGATGGCTCAAAAATCGTTGTGGGATAGCCCTCCAGTGGTGTTGCAAGTTGCAGGTCAGCTGGTCAAGCGTCTGAGTAGGTGGGCTGTGGTTACAGACCCGTCGACCAAGTTCATCCCAAAGGTGCTCAATTGGGTTCATATCGGGCGACATTGATGGCCAGTCCTTGACCCTGATATTGTTGGCACAAAGGAAATCTTGTGTCACCCTTGCAGTGTGTGGACGCGCATTGTCCTGTTGGAACACGACATTTTCATGACCACCGTTCTGGACAACTAAAGGCAAAAGAACTGACTGCAGAATGTTTTCCACTTAACCTTGTGCTCTGAGATTTCTGCATAACACTATTAAGTCCGATCTGAAATTCACATTTATTGCGCCGCAAACCATGACGCTACCTCCACCAAACCGATCTCGTTGCATTATGCAGTTTTGGGCAAATCGTTCGCCTCTGGACGATAAATACAGATCCGACCATCAACAAAACTCAGGTTAAATCTGGATTCATCTGAGAAGATGACATTACGCCAAGGTGTATTCCTCAGGTACCCACCATTAGTTGCCCATGTCTGTCTTGCAAGCCTGTGACAGTGCAACAATATCTGTCCTTGATGGGGTCTGCGGCATCTTATTCCTTGAGCAGCAAGGCGCCTACGAACAGTTTGAGAACAGATGTGGACCCACCGTCTTCTGATGGTTGCCCTGGCTGTAGCAGTCGCTGTTTGAAACCTGTTTCTGAGATGTGACAATCTGATGTGTCGGTCCTGTGCAGGGGTTGTTATAGGTGGCGCACTGGTTCGAGGACGGTCATCAACAGCCCCAGTGATGTTGTATCTCTGTCTCAGCCGAGTTATTGTTGCTGGATGGACGTTAAAGTGCCTTGCAACGTTCAGTGATGATGTTCCCGAATTCAGCATCCCAATTGCCTGGTTCCTCTGAGCATTAATTAGACGTGGCATTTCTACACACTGAATCAGATTTAAAATTTCATGTTCTTTTGTAGCGCTAGGTTGCATACGAAACAGGTGCAAATTGCCTTTCATGAGAGTGGTTGCATTTCTGAGATTTGTACCATCCCTGGTCAGTCATGAATAAAGTCACAATTCTCATATGACAACTGAATTCAGTTCCTAATGTGCACCAATAAATCGTTTATGAATACAAATTAACCTTTAGTGAAAAACAATATTTTAAATGGAAATTTATACAATTTGTCACCTAAAAACTGATTGCGTTTTTAATGGTTTTGAGTATAATATTGCATTTTGTCAAAAGATCAAAAACCAACGTGCGACAAATATGCAGTGATGAAAGAAATCTGGAAGGAGCAAATGTGTTACAACCCAGACCAGGAATAAAGTGCGGAGGCAGATTACAATCCAACACGTAGTTTATTGACAACTTATGTGGTAATGAGGAGACGGAACCCCTGGGGAAGAAGTGGGGACAGAACACCGAATCAGGATGGCACAGTTCAATACATATGTAGTGGACGAAGCTGAGCTGCCAATCGCTGGCCAGTGGCCTCCGGGATAACAGCCTGCTGAGGTACACACTTTACCAGTTCTGGACTGTCCCATAGGATGGTGGAGTAGCTTGATGGGAACTCGGTTACAGTCCTGATGACTGTAGAAGGATAGCAAGCATGTTCCTAAGAAACTGAACCAAGGAACAGACTTAGATACATTAACAAGAATATGGTCCCAATCCTGGACCCTCATTAGTCTTGGGAGCTTGTTCCTATTAAACTGGACTGAAGAACTGACTTGAGCTGGGTTAACTAGAACGTGGTCCCATGCCTGGATCCTGATTAGGATTGGAAGCTTGTTTGAATTAACTAAGTAAATAAAACTGCTTTCAGGAACAGCTGTCATTAAAGTGCAGGTAGCACTAGATAAAAACAAAGAGTTTTCACTAACAATACTGACTGGCTCTCAGCACAAATGACAATTTACAATCCATCTACTTGCAACACACAGTAGAGGGCTTAAATACCCGTCTCATGATGATAAGAGAATTACCATGTTACTAGACGCAGCCAGGGGTTGGCAGACACACAAGATGTAAACCAATCACAATAGTCATGCACCTAATAGACACACAAGTTGCTGAATAGGAAGAGACATGAATGTAATTCACACGAGGATTGTGACACATATGCATTTTTACAGCATTATATTTTAAGTGTGCAAAAATAATTGATGTGATGAGTAAATATAATTAACACAGTATGCACATATAACATTTTGACTAACAACTTCAACTGGTTAGCCCTAACTAAGGCCCAAAACGTTGATTTACCAACACATTTTCTCAGAAATGATTTGAAATCTTTAGCACTTCCCTCAAATAAACACGCTTCCAGTTCAAAGAAGTATTCCTCGCAGGAAGAAATTATGCTTTCATGCAGAACTAGATGAATGATGACAATAACATAAAAATAGTGGCATTATATTTATGAGAGACCCTCAGATGTTAACCAGATGAACACAGTCATCCTCAGTTGCAATATATAAGTTTTATGGGGCAAATACCCCCTTTATATGCGCATACAGATATCCAAACCCATTGGGTATTAGTGGCAATTTATGTGCAGTGACCACAACCAAAGCAGACACAAAATCAAATAATGTCAGAATGGCGCTAATTTGTCCTGCTTCATTAGGATTGATTGTGACTTCCTGCCGTCAGGCGTGGCTCATGCTCACACATGGGAACAGTTGAGGCTCATTGAGTCCTTTGATCAGCAAGCCAGCCAATGTGTGGAGCAGTGATTATTATCACAGCTGGGTGGACAGTTCCACTGATGAATGTCAATGTGCCACATTTAACACAGAAATTAATATCCTTTATTAGTTTACGACTTAAAGCACTACACTACAAAGAGCATGTGGTTTATCTCTCACTGCTGATTCCTCATAAAATGCAGAATGACAAATGACCGTGGGTCGAGAGAGGTTGTAAAAATTCGAGGGAACAAACTGCTACAGACAAACTGTAGCTTATCTTTATGTGAAATCAAACAGAGGAATTTTAATTCTAAATATCAGAATTACCCCTGAAAAAATAAAATAAGAATGGGAATATTCAATATATTTTTCTAAGTTTGCTATAATGATTAACCCTTTTAAGCCGAACGTGTCGTCGCCGACAAAGATATGTACGTAATTTTGAAGGTACCATAATTAATGTAAGTTTTGCGCAATCAAAAAAATTCCAACTGTTCCTGAAAGCTGAGAAGCTGTGCTTCAGCCCACATACAGGTTGCTATGGTTAACACGGCAGCATCATGCTCTGCTGGGATTTTTGCATTAGGCCTTAAAGGGTTAAGTAGACTTTAAATGGTCCCCCATGACTCACTGTTTCCAAGAGGCAGAAATATGGGGTGAAATATAGCCGATTTTCCTTAGTCATCCAATACCATACGAAAGATTATTGCAATGACTACTTTATGTGACAGAAAACTGTTGAGCTTCACAAATTTGGAAATGGCTTCAAAAAATTAGTTAAAAGATGAAGATACTTGTGCGCCTATGGTATGCCAAAGGGTACTGGGACTTTGAATGGGACCAGGGTCTATGGTCAGATAAAAAAAATAAAAAAAAGAGCTCTTCAGCATTGTAGGCAACAGGCATATGAGTTCTTTTGGGAAGCTTCTACACTGCCTGGCCAAAAAAAAAAAAAAATTGCTTTCAGCTTCGATCATTTCGTGCATTCATTGTGGCATTGTTTCGACAACCTTACGTAATGTTATGACATTTACTGCCAACCAGAGCATTAATTTTTGGGCCAAGATCTTTTATTGATGACAGGATGTCAAACCACGCAGTAAAACCTTCTCCAGCACATGCCAAAGACTTTCTATTGGGTGCAGTCAGGACTCTGTAGTGGCCAATTTATGTGTGAAAATGATACCTCATGTGCTTTTTCACAAGTTGAGCCCGATTAATCTTGCCATTGCAATGTTGGAATATGCCTGTGCCATCAGGAATTTAAAAAAATCTATTGATGGGATAACCTGGTCATTCAGTACATTCACGCAGTCTGGCGACTTCATTTTATTGCTGCATAATGTTGCTGAGCCTAGACCTGACCAATTGAAGTACCCTCAGATCATAACACTGCCTTCAGAGGCTTATGCATTGGGCACTTAGCATCATGGGTGCATCGCTTGATGGCCGTCCTTTTTAACCATGACATGCCCATCATGTTGAATAGGGTAAATCTGAATTCAACAGACCTTGTGACTTTTTCCATTGCCCCACAATTCAATCTTTATACTTTGTAGCAAATGTAAGTTTTTTTTTCCCCGTTTGACCCCACTAACAAGGGGCTTTGTTGTGGCCACGCAGCTGTTTCGTCTCAATCCTGCAAGTTTTTACCACATTTTGTGCGTGGAAATGCTTTTACTTCCGAAGTTAAACATAGCCATGAGTTCTGCTGTCGATTTTTAACAATGAGACTTCATCAAGCCTTTCAGTGATCTCTGATCACAAGCATTCATAATCTTTTCTGACCAATTTCTTCCGCAACGTTGACTGTTCACCAACATCATTTCATGTTTTAATAATGAGTTACACAGTTCTTAACTGAATTCCAGTGATTTCAGCAATCTCTTTAGTTGTTTTCTCTGCTTAATGCACGCCAATAATTTTCCCCTCCTGAAACACAGAAACATATTTTCCATAACCATCTTCCAACATAGTCGTCTAAATAATGAGAAGCTACGCACTGCATCAGTCAGGGTTAAGAGAATTGTTGCCAGCTGAAATATATTAATCACTTCAATAATGATTCAATGATACGCTCTTAAATATTTGCTTATTTAAATCCAAATGGCAACATTTTTTTTTTTTTTTGTGGCCGGGCAGTGTAATACAAACACTTGGCTGAATGCTCTGTGTAGAGTCAACGCATATCCTATTTTATTGTTTATCTTAATATTTGCATTTTTATTTGGCATTCAGGATACACGTTCAGTGCTCTCAAATCATAGACTGTATATTCATTATTTAAGTCATACACCATTTATCACTTCCGGTTTCAGTGCTGCAATGTGCAAAGATTCCCAATTTATATTTTTAAATGCCTCAGCATACAGTACATAGTGTTTACACCAGTGAAGGTTTATGGTTGTTGAAAAAAAGTAGTAAAAATGATTATGTGATGTTAATTTAAATATACCTTGTGACACCAGTATCCTTTCACATGCTGGTATCAAAAATAATTGATGTAAGAATAAAAATGCCCCTATTGAAGAAATGAGACATACCTTAGTTTAGGAAATGTGGTGCTCTCATAGGCCCTGCATTATAGCATACCAATAAAATATGAAGGCAAGCATCAGAGCTCTCTATTATTGCCACAACTGTTCAAGCATCAATGAAATGCAACTTATATGTATCAGATTTTATCACCATTCTCAAGAGGTCAAGTTGTACAGACAGCAAAGGGGGAACTCCAAATGAATTGTAATAAAGTTCAGGACGTGGAAATGTAAGTCTTAATTTCCCCTCCCTTTAAATTTTCTTTTCTTATTTTCTTTATTCTGTTACTATATATTGCAGTGGTTTGTATTAGGGGTGTATTCAAGGCCCAATGTATCTGCGGATATAAATTCAATGCGCTATTTAACGTAAGGTACCTGAGCTTTCACCAAATGATAGGCCTTTGTTCAGATTTTCTCCCTAAACTCTCATGTGTAGTATTAACATGTTACTCATTTTTCTGATCCACTAAGAGCCTTATCAAGGCTGAGTTAGAAATGTACCTATAAGATTAAAAGCATGTTTTAAGGGCAAATCCTTCCTGGACTGCAGTTCAAAAGGAATTGAAAGAAATTGTGTAATCTTGCCCTCCACAATGCCTGACTTACTGTGAACATATTTTTGGGTTAAAATAAACCCATAAATTTACATTTGGGAAATTTCACTGGGAACGTAGTCCTGAAATGATTTAGCCTCAAACTGGCTTATGTGTATTTTGCCCTCCTTTGATTACACTCTTGATTACAGCATGAAAATGTATTGTAATCCATGCTGTCTTTCATATTTTAAGTTTGGGTCTGCTCCAATTTACATTTTAAATTTGTCATAGTTTGCCTTTTACTAGATCTAAAGTATAACTATTCAATCTTCCTTAAGTTTGAAAACTTTTTCATTGGAATGAAATAAATGTTTTTTGCTTTGTGCTTTTGTTTTCCTTTGCTTAACATTACAGTTATTCTAATGATTTGAAATTATTCAGAGTGACACGTGCAATCATAAGGGAAAATAGGAATGGAACAAACTTTTTTTCATGACACTGCATAGTTTTCCTTGATGAAAAAAAAATAATAACAATTTAAAAAAACCCCACAATTTCTTGTGCTCCTCCCTTGAGTGTGCACACTAATCACTCCTAGCTGGATGGGTACTATTGATATTGAAGTTGAGAGGCAATGTGATAGTCATCATTTGTTATCATTTGTAGATCTCTTTCCACCGTACAGTTTATCGCCAACCTGCTGTTGTTGCCTGTCTTTTGTTTTCTCAATTTCTTTGCTGACCAGACAATAAACTCCTCCTGTGTCCCTCACGTCACCCCTCTCCCCTCTGCTGCAGCGGCATGAGACTAACTCAAAACATATTTTACCTGGATGGGCGTGGTTTTGCTGGGTGTAGCAGTACACATCTCAGCCCATGTCCTAAATGCCCAAAACATTAATATGTATGTTTTGGGGGCATTTTCTGGCTGGTACATAAAATAAGTGAAACTATCGACTAATCAGACAGATTTAGTGATCGATACACAAGTAAAAAATAACTGACAGTTACATTAGTGTTCAATCACTGTCTCCTTGAATAGTAACTTTGCTAACAATCGCTAGCTAAGGAAGCCAGCCAGCGATAGACATTGCTAGCTAGCTAGCTAGCTAGCAAGCTCCAACAGTATTTCTGGTTAATTTACCCTGTACTTTGCCGCAGTCCAGCTTTTCATTTTCAGATTTTATTATTGTTGCCTTCGTTTAAACTACAGTTAGCTAGTTAGCTATCCACTGCCCTTCGTAGTCATTCAACCAGTTATGGGCTGATGCAGCACGGTAACAGGTGGGAACATTTACTAGCTAGTAGCATGTTGTTAGTTACTGTAGTGTCCAACCAAACGGGCAGTTATGGAATTTGGAATGGGACTTCCTTCCTTGTAACCTGACACTGGAAAACAAAACAAGCTATAAAAGCTGATATCCAGTTAGCCATACTTCCTCTTTATCTTGGGCTCACTTTGGTCTTTGTCCTCTTGCTCTGTGCTCTTTTGTTCTCTTCCCTTCCCTCTGTGGCCAGAGGAGAGGCAGGAATTGTGCAATTCACTCCCGAGAAGGCCTGAGACTCACTCCTAAACAGGGAGAAAGACGAGGCCATGAATGCTCTGTGGCACCAACCAAAGACCACAATCTCCAATTTGGAAGAAAAGCGTTTTCCAGCCATTTATACTGTGTTCTGCGTGGGATCAGTTTGTTTATGAATTTTTCTTGTTACTATCTTCTCATGACAAAGCAGCAAATAAAAAAGTAAACGCTTAGACCCAGCATCGCTTCCCACAAGATTCTGTAGGGATCAGCTTCAAGGACACCCACCAAGGGAAGAAACCGCGGAAGCATTGTGAAAAAAGCTGGCTTTTAAAAATGTTCCTGTATAATGTTATTATGGTCAATTTGAAAATATATCGACAGTCAGGTGAAAAGTCATTTGAAAATCTTCAGGGGAAGTCTAGTCGGGGCTGCCGCCACCAGCAGCTAGCCTACAAGGAGCATAAAGATGTAGTAAGTGTATCTTCATCAATCGATGATCACAAAAAATAAAAGCTTACAGTTAGGCGGTCGTATCCAAATGCACTGACACAATCCAATACCTGATGCAAGCCAATGAGAGGGCACATCAGCGGTACAATCACTGTGTGATGCAGACATAAGGCCCTGCCCCTGGGTCCTGAAGGGATAGAGGAGGGAGGAGTGGTTTTGTTTATTAAACAATAGAGTTGTTGCTTGTTGGACCATCTAATGGTCTAAAATTGTTTACTATAGCTTTAAATGGATTGCTGCTTGCTTTATCACGCCCACATAGCACATAGCACGTGTGTGTGTGTGTGTGTGTGTGTGTGTGTGTGTGTGCGGGCGTGTGTGTGTGTGTGCGTGTGCGTGTGTGTGTGTGTGTGTGTATGGGCGTGTGTGCGTGTGCGTGTGTGCGTGTGTAAATTTGCACAGAAGAACCACTACAGTTGATGGGTAGTTGAAGAGGGTGCAAAGGTCTTTGCGTGCACTGGATAATAGGAAAATATTATGGGGCCAATTGAGCCCCATCTCTCCTAATGTTCAATTTCTGACACTTTCCAGTATTCTCAGTGTAAAACACATTCAAAGCTCATTAAGAACGACTAAACCACTTCGTACGTATAACAATTCCCATAGCAGAATATCTGCTCTTTGATTGTCTTGACAGAATGTATTATAAAATTGAGTCATCAAAATTCTCCACTTCTAGAGGCCTAATGGATTTTTACGACCCATTTTCTTTCTGGAAATGCTAGCTATGCCTCATAGATGTGAAAATATCTTGACCACAGGTATTACTCTTGTGGTTATGTCAGGAATTTTCCATTCGCTCGGAGGACTGCATTATGATGACTTTGCCAAATGCTTCTGCTACTTTATCTTTCAATTGTTTTATTCTCGGTGATTTGGTCTTGTGTCTGAGATTTTATCACATACCGTTTGAAAGACTTGCTTCAGCACAAGCTTCTTTGCACTTTCTTAGACTGCCTACAGAATTATGCCCGGATCAAGAGTCTGGCAGAAGTAACAATTCGGTTTGGCATCTATAACAAAATATACACTGTCCCTACCGAAAAAGCTCAGCAGTAAGTAATCTCAACAGGGCTGGCAGTAAAAATGCATGCGCTTCCTTTTCCCCAAGTGAAAATGGATGAAGAATCACCCTCTATATGAACCATCATATTTCTTTTTGAAAGGGAATTACATAATGTTTCAAAGTGTAAGGTGAGGCAGGCTGAAATGCAATTATGCTTTAATCTTTGAAAAATTGCAGTGCATGTGAAGAAGACGTGTTTAAATAATGCTTGGTCTGGGTTCAGTCGATATGCATTATTAACATTACATTCAATCTGAATGCAAATGCCAATTTTTCAATTTACGAGCATAGTTAGCCAGCCATTTTGATGAAAGCTGATTTTTATATCCTCTTTAATTTTACAATGTCTTTTTGAATTACGGCACCAACATTCATTCATTCATTTTCTATACCCGCTTTTTCCTCACTAGGGTCGTGGGCGGCACCAACATATTCAATTAAACTTTAGACTTTCTGATGTTACATACATCCATAATACCCTTGATACGTACATATGAAATATATTTCTGTGAGTGAGTGTGTGTGTCTGGGTGTGTGTTCTTGTACTGACTACACAGTGAGGCCTAGAAAATGTTTTTTCCTACTGAGTGGGGAAATTATTTGGAAGTGAGGACATTTTTGCCTGTCCTCACAACAAAAAAGGTTAGTTGTGACTTATTAGTTAAGGTTAGAGCTAGGGTTAGAATTAGGGATAAGTTAAGGTTAGGGTAAAGGTTTGGGTTAGGCATTCATTGCTTATTGTTAAGATTACAAAAAGACTGTAGAGACACACAAAGAATGAATAGAAGTCAATGTAATGTCCTCACAAGGATAGTAGTTCAAGGATGTATGTGTGTGCGCTTGTGAGTGTGTGTGCATTTGTGCAAGTGCTGTGGCTTTTATGTCAGCCTCTCCATCAAACTGAATTAGATTCTTCCCCTAGCTTCTTGATTGATGAGTTGGGAAAGCGAACTCTCTGTCTGACGTCTGTAGTCATCTGACAGCGGAATGCTTAACTGAAATCCTGACGTCTTCGGAACAGAGTTCAGAAGGTTGGCCAGTGCTTGAGTTATTTTTAATAAAATCCCATAATCCCTATAAAAATGACAAAACCTGACACATCGCAATAAATGTATCTGGGATTAAGAAAGGCCATACTGTTCATTTCACATTTTGGTCAGTATTTAACTTTTCCTTAAACAGAATAGAGCCCTCTTCATTTTGATGCAATTTAATGATTCAGTCTTGCCAGGACTTCTCAAGTCGTTCCCCTTCTCACCTCATAACTCCACTGGTTACCTGTTTCAGCTCGCACCAAGTTTAAGACCTCAGTGATAGCCTACAGGGCAGTGGATGGAACTGCTCCACCGGGACTCCAATCAATCTTCCTGTCCCTCATCCCAGCCAGTTTTCTGCTCCACAAACTTGAGGCAACAAGCTCTCCCCTCCCCCGCACAGACGCTTTTCCCCAGTCGCAATTCCTGTTCATACTGGCCTCTCGGTGGTGGATAGAATTTGCCAAAGTTCTCAAAGTTCAGGACAGCACGATTGTTGGCACTCCTCATCAGATTGAGTCTTAGCTCCCATTTTATACTTTCCCTACTCATTCATTTTTATATTCATTTTGAATATTCTTATTTTTTAATTCATGCATGCCGGGCCAATTGGAGACTGTAAATTGCCAATAGGAATCAGTTTGGGAGTGACTGGTGTGTAATCCCTGTGATAGTTAATCAAACTGTCCAGAGTGTGTCGTGTGTCCCTACCTTCCACCCATTGAATGCTGGGATAGGCTCAAGCCCACCTAACCCCCATTCCCCCCCATGACCCTGACCACAAAAAAAAATGGGTTCAATGAAGGATAGATGGACGTTTTATGCCAGGCTTGCACAGTTGACTTGCGCTGGCACTTTAGAAAAACTGCATATCCACTTGCTAGTCTCGAAATGTCGTTTACCACAGCTGGCAAGGATCTCATACAACTCCATTGAACTTCATAGAGATAAATCACAATTAGATGCCTTCAGATCCTCTGCCATCTGTTTAGGTGAACCACTAATTCAATAATTATCTTATTTTTTTTCAAAATGTGGATAATTTATCTTAATTAGAGTGCTACTGATTTTGATCAGCGATCAGTGCTTTAAAAATCACTAAACATGAAGCTAAATTAAGCATAGAATCTATGCTAATGTTTTATGATCCTAATTTCTGAAAGATAAATGATACACATGAAAATCTGAATTTAATGGAAAGGTTGGAACATGCCTAATGATACACTTCAACACTTGTTTGGCAGAACAGAGCGCACAATTCTCACTATCAACACTGGCAGGAGAAATTCCTGGAACAAGTTCAGTCATCAAAGTCAAATTAAGTCTTGTTGTGCCATCTCAAGAACTACAGTTTTAAATCAAGAAAATCTAAATGCAGAGTTCACATTAAAGCAAGTCCAAAAAGGTGGCGTGTTACTTTTTTTTCTACATGTTAAAAGCTTAATGCTCATAGTTTGTTTTCATTCTTGGAGTGCATTTTGAGAGCAGTATTTCTTCACCAGCATAAGCTGATGATTAGTTCTATCATGCGCCCAACCAAAAATAGGCGAAGGTGGGGTCAATATTAAACATGCCAGGACATCAGTCTTGTAAATAGATCCCTATATGCCAATTTAATATAAAGTTCTAAATGAGTGTAAATCAACACAAATCAATGGAGATAATTATTTACCCTTTAAATAATTGGCTCCCAGAGCTTTTGATACGCTCCATAACATAGATTTTCTTGAGATCTTGTAAGTTTCACAGGTAAATTTGTAATAATTTTATTTCTGGTGATAGACCCCATAAACTGTACATTTTTGGAAAGGGTACTGTCTGGGCAACCGATCGGTATTGGTTTTAAGTGCATATGTGTAAATTGGTGATCAATAACCAATATCGATTGATTGATTGATTTTGTGATTTTTTGTGATTTTCACCCTGTAATTCAACAAATAAAGATAGTATTTGTCAAGTATTACTTTTATTTGTTTATTATGAATCACTAATCAATCACTAATCACTAATCATATTTCATATTCCTGACTGTCCCTCAGGATCTGTGCAAGGGCCTCATCGACCCGAAACCTCGCCCTCGTGCTCATTTGCTAAAAAAAAAAAAAAAACCCAACCGAAGCAACAAACATTTGCCCAATTCAGCGATTGCACCCCTTGGTCTGTTATCGATGGAGTCAATTAAAAAGTTTGAAAAATATGTGAAACAATTGAAGGGCTGAGTGCAAAAACTACTCATGGCACACTTTCAGCTGAAGTAGGTTACCATGAGGAACTCTTTCTACAATGTGACAGTGCTCAATATTTATGTCAATCTTCAATGGAACAAGAATAGATCAATACCTAGAACATGGCTGAACACTGTCTTCACCTTGCCCAGGAGTGCCAGTAGCAATTTTGGGCCCTATGACTGGAAATCGATTCCCCCCCCCATATATAACACACACACACACGCACACATATATGTGTGCGTGTGTGTGTGTGTGTGTGTGTTTGTGTGTGTGTGTATATACAACCCCAATTCTGAAATAGTTGGGACAAAGTGTAAATTGTGAATAAAATCACAAATGCAATGACTTTCAAATCACACCAGCCAGTATTTTATTCACAATAGAACAGAGATAACATAGCAAATGTTGAAACTGAGAAATTTTACAATTTTATCCACAAAATGAGCTCATTTCAAATTTGATGGCAGCTACAGGTCTCAAAAAAGTTGGGACAAGGGGCAGGTTACCATGGTGTAGCATCCCATCTTCTTTTTAACACAGAGTGGAGGCGTCTGGGCATTGAGGAGACAAGTTTCTTGAGTTTAGCCATTGGAATTTGATCCCACTCTTGTTAAATACAGGCCTCCAGCTGCTGGGAAGTTTTGGGTCTCCTTTGACAGACTTTTTGTTTAATTTTGCGCGAAATGTTCTCAATCGGTGAAAGATCAGGACTGCAGGCAGGCCAGTTCAGCACACGGACTCTTCTACTACAAAGCCGTGCTGTTGTAATAGCTGCAGTATGTGGTTTTGCATTGTTCTGCTGAAATACACAAGGTCTTCCCTGGAATAGATGTCGTCTGGAGGGGAGCATATGTTGCTCTAAAACCTTTATATACCTTTCAGCAGTCATGGTGCTTTTTAAAACATGCAAGTGTCCCACAGCATATGCACTAATGCATCCCCATACCATCAGAGATGCTGGCTTTTGAACTGAACGCTGATAACAGCAGGGGTGATCTTTCTCCTCTTTAGCCTGGAGGACACGATGCCCATGATTTACAACAAGAATGTCAAATTTGGACTCGTCTGACCACAGGACACTTTGCCACTTTGCTACAGTCCATTTTACATGAGCCTTGGCCCACAGAACACGGCCACGCTTCTGGATCATGCTCAACAATGGCTTCCTTTTTGCATGATAGAGTTTTAGGTGGCATCTGTGGATGGTACGGCGGACTGTGTTTACAGACAGTGGTTTCTTGAAGTATCCCTGGGCCCATTTAGTAATGTCAATGACAGAATCATGCCGGTGAGTGATGCAGTAGCATCTGCGGGCCCGAAGATCACAGGCATCCGTAAAGGTCTTCGGCCTTGTTCCTTACGCACGGAGATTTTTCCAGTTTCTCTGAATCTTGTGATGACGTTATGCACTGTCGGTGATGAGACCTTCAAAGCCTTTGCAATTTGACGTTGAGGAACATTGTTTTTAAAGTATTCCACATTTTTTTTACGCAAACCTTCACAGGTTGGAGAGACTCAGCCTCTCTAAGACATCCCTTTTGTAGCCAATCATGTTACACACCTGATGCCAGTTAAATTAATTACTTGCTAAATTTTTTTTCAGCTGATTCTCATATAATAATTGCTTTTTCAGCCCTTTTTTGCCTGTGTCCCAATTGTTTTCAGACCTGTTGCAGCCAGAAAATTTGAAATAAGCTCATTTTGTGGATAAAAATGTAAAATGTCTCAGTTTTAACATTTGAAATGTTATTTGTGTTTTATTATAAATAAGATATTGGCTCATGTGATGTGAAAGTCATTGCATTTTGATTTTATTCAAAATTTACACTTCGTCCCAACTATTTCGGAATTGGGGTTGTAATATCCAAACATATACCAATCAAGAATGCTTTATTATGTGTTTACTCACAGAAAAACTATCATTTTCAGTTAATATTCCCTTGGTATCTTGCTGGGTTAGTGCAGTGGATGGCCGGAAAGATGATCGAATTTGATTTCGGTGCATGTTTGCGGTATATTTTCTCAGTAACCCAGATATGTTCCATGGTGATAAATGCCGTTTGTTGTGCTTTTGGAGCTCTGTTTTCAGGAATATCAAGAATTTCTTTGGTAGTATCTACACTTTTAAGCTAGACCGAGCCAAAGTCGGAGGAAAACTCAAAAAGGACCATTTCATAGCAGATTGTGCCTATGTTTAGGCGGCATTATTTTGTTCACCCAGCAAGATAGAGATCTGAAATTCTCTGGATACATAGTCCCTTTGGGATACATTACAGCATTAGTAAAATCTCAATGGTAGTATTTTCAGTGTAGATGATTTTAAAAATCAAAAGTCAGAAAAATTAGCCTCCGGGGGCACTATGGGCTGGATGCAAGTATTGGCCATCCTCAGCAATGTATCAAAGAATTTTTTTTTGAATTGTGATACATACAGCTAGTTTTCTCAGAAAGTGAAGAGCTTGGTTTGGTACTATGCTGGGTAGATAGCTTTCTGACTAAAGGTGGCGCTCTAAAGAGCTAATGTTCTACTGACCTAACATTCCATATTCCTGGACATATATCAAACTTCTGTCTTTTGAAATATATAAAGCACATACACAGTTATACATATACATACATTTGTAATCCCCTTGGCATAAAGCTTGTTTGGTTGTAAACTGGTGGTGACAGTGAGCATTACGAATTTACATGGGCTATCACCAAGTACAGGTACAGCGCAGTCAGAAACTTATCAGGGTTTGACACACCTTGATGAAGGCTGAAGGGCCGACACACATTGGTGTTTTTTAATGCTGTAGCCCATTAATAAAGACTTTTTGGATTTTTTGTGAATCAACCGAGTGCCTGGACCTGGATTTTGTTTCCTCTTTATGTTTCAACTAAGTTCCCTTCCAAGACCACCAGTTTTTTCAAAGGACACAAGCAGCAGTCCACCAAACTTTTCTCTAAAAGTATAACATATTTGGTACTGTGTACCCTTAAATCTTGATAGTTGATGTAAAATGTGGTGTCAACAGCAAAACTGAGCCACTTAAGTGGCTTCCAGGTGGCGCTATCGACAGGCAAAGTGAAATACGGACATAAAAAAAAAAAATCGGCTTTTTCTGTGAGACACCCATATCTACCAATGTGCCAAGTTTCACTCAATTCCAGGGGGGTCAACTGCGCACTGAATGTCAATCTCTTGTGTGATGGCCCTTAAATTAAAGGCCAGGAATCAGCTGAAAGGAAATAGGGGTTAACCAAACCTAAAAAGGACCAGGACGCTATGCTTAAATGGAACAACATTTATAATAGTAAAACGAACTGTTTAAAAATGTAGCTTGGTCAGTCAGAATACATAAAATTGCAAAACCTAATTAAAAACCCTAAGGTGGTTCAGACTGCCACCGGGGGGGGAAGTGGTTAGACCAATCTAAGGGCCAGTGTCAGGAAGTGCAAATAAAACCCGCACACACAAATCACAGCAAACCACACAAAAACCAAAACTTAAGGTGCCCAGTGCTCTTACTCACGCATGCAGTGAAGGGACCCCAGTGGCTAACCCCACCAGGCGGCGCTCAGCTGACCTACAAGACAGTAACAGAACAATCCGAAGAGGGTACACCAGTGGTTTACAATAGTGAAGGAGCCTACCACGAGGCTGAAGGAAGTTTAATAAATATATCCCACTTAGGGGGAATCACTTACACAAACCAAGAATTATCATTCTGGTGTAGGCAAAACAGCAGCTGCGGGAACCAATCCAACCACTTGATCATGAGCCTACAGTGCAACCAAATACCTCAGCTGAAGAGCATTCAGCCTCCATGTACCCAAAGGCCTCAGCACCACAAAGTAAGGGACCCAGAGGGGAGAGCTCAACAGCACAGTACAGCACAACAGAGAGGAGTGCGCTCAGCCTGGAGAGAGAGAGAAAGTGAATCCTGGCCACTGAACCTGGAGCTCCCTTATATACCCCTGAGTGTCAATTGGGTAATTGGTTCATGGGTGGAGCTACTACCTCACTCCACCTTCCTACTAAGATTGCCTTCAGGGACAGCTTGGGAATGGAAAAGTTATTCCCTGCTACAGTAGCAAGTTTTAAAAACATTTTATTGACTGTTTGTAAGCATTTATTATGTAAGCATTTATTACTCAATCTAAAGTCTACATCATTGCATTTATGAATGGGATATTTGGCTTTGGGCACACCCTAAATACAAATTTATAATATATAATTTATCAATTGGGAATTACTGAAAATGAAAATTTCAAAAGCGGAGAAAACTTCATTCCAAAAGTCTGTAAAATAAATGCCTCAAAAAAGGCATATGCAGACAAGAGCTGCCAACAGATAATGCCATGTCACAAGCAATCAATTTTCATACAATCAGTGTCTGACTCTGAACTAGGCCGTTACTGGTCAGTGATGAGTGCCAGCACTTCTGATTTTCATCCACATGCATGGGTACCCTTACTTGTCGTGTACTGCCACCTCCTTGTGAGTTTAGATAAACACCTCAAAACACCCGTTTATCTACCTTTCTGTAAATATCTTGCTGACTTAATGATGAGACAACAACACTAAAAATATTCTTGTTAAAATGAATTTAAAAAATGCAAAAGAAAAAAGCAGGGTTCCTCTGCGAATTCAAAGCTGTGCCGTCCAAGCATTTTATGGCATCTTCTGTTTTTACTGTGGTGAAAAAAACAAGCAGAATTGTTTCATTTCTGCTATTGTGTACACCATTAAGAGCTAGATCACACAGGAGATTGAGGGTGCACATTTTTTTAGTGACAGATAGACGAGACCCCAGACGAAAGCAGTCATGTAAAACTGTTTGTAAACGTGTGACAAGTCGATGTGTAAGGTACCATTCAGGTACATTTCTTGGATTTTTTGAAGAGTCAAATGGATATGGAGTACTTTTTATTCGACTTGTCATGAAGTAAATTGACAGAAATCAATTTGCAGAAAAACAGGTGGGTCATCCTTACGACGGTATTGCATATATGGCCTCCAACTTGAATGGTTTGCAAGCGGTAATACAAGCAGAAGCATCAAGTGATTTCCAGTCTGTTATTACATAGTAATACCCTATGAAGTTTTATCTGCACTTTGCACTTCTACTTTGTCTGCATTACAACTATTTTAAATAGCTTACCACATTGACACATCTCAATTTCCACGTCGACTGCATTAAATTTCAGGCAATTTTATTGTTTATTGGTTTCAAGTGTTTATCTCTCCTCTGCATATTATCCATTTCAATATATATGTGGTTAGCAGCCACAGACTTTTTATATAATGCTGCGTATTGCTATTCTTGATATTATAAATACTATTCAGTGCTCTTTTGTGTAATATCACAATGACATGATGAAGTGCGATAATCTCAATTTTAATGTGACCACAAAATCATCCTTTATTCGCATTGCTTAAAAGACCTTTCTTTTAACCCTGTAACGCCATTTGTATCATATTTGATACACGACTTTCTGTGACCTCCATTTCATCCACAAGATCATTACTTTCCTCAAAAACCTGTTGCATGCAACCTGATACATGTCACCTGCCCCCTGGTGGACTATCCGTGCACTGCAGACAGTAGAGTTCCATAGAATACAAAATCAAACATGGCTGCCTCCATTCATGAACTGGCTGGTTTTCTTTTTCTTTCCCAGAAATTTTAGAAATTTTGACAAAATGACGGTAAGAATAACTTTCATATTGTTACTAATACTTCAACATGAATATTTACTGGATTGAAGCAACTTACTAACCTCTTAAACCCGCATCATTACGCATCAGAATACAGCATGTTTCCTAATAGCAACATCGTCATGCGATATATCCACTTAACGGGAAAAAACTCAGCAAAAAGCTCATTTTGACCATTTTTAACTCAACCAAACACAATTCAAGTACCAAGCAAGGAAATGAGCATGTAGCAAAACATAGGATAAAATAATATCAGCACTGAATCGCTAGCATTTCTACTGCATTTGTGCTAGGCATACAAATCATACATCAAATAAAAGAGGAAAGTCCACAGAATCCAACAATATAAGTCTTGTCATTTTCAATCAACACCACACTCAAAGAACAGCAAGCATACATTTTACATTCTACAGAGATGAGCAAAAACTTTTCTTACCTTTGATATTTTGTAATAAAAAAACTGTTCGAGGATAAATCTGCGCTTGCTATTGTTAGCTGAATGTGTCCATGTTATATCAAAACTAGATCTTCCAGTATCCATGCATGTTTTTTTTTTTTCTGGGGCACTGTTTCAAAGATGTCAGCCCCTCAGCATTCCGCTTGCTAGCAATGTATTTGCCTCTCTGTGATTGGCTTGTTATGCTGTCAGTAAGACTTTGTGGGTGGCCACTTGATTCTATGGGCTCTGATTTTTCCAATGAGCCCTGAACCACCTTAATTGCACAAACCTAGCCTGAGCTTGAGCCTTCTGTTCCCAGTGCGTCAAACTGAGTCCGTGGGCCATTTACATGTACTTAAAGAGCGCAAAATTGTAAACGCTTAACTGGTTTGTTTGTAATATTTTCGGTATGATTATCCACTAAATATTCAACCGTTGTTTTCAAAGTCTTCTCTGACCGAGAGTCCTTGTGCCATATGCACAAGCACTAAGATGGGCGGCAGTACAAACAATAAACTGGGGTGCATGACGTGTTTTGTTGACTCACTCTTTATATTGGCAATTAGAGGGTAGAAGAGTTGATAGCTGATCTAGCCCAGTGGTTAGAGCGATGAGCTTCCACCTGCAAGGCTAGGGTTCAAGTCCCAGATACCATATCTTTGTATTTATAATTTTGTTTATTTGCTTTTTTTTTTATAAATCTGCTCCAGTGGAATCAAAACTTCATTTTCTTTGTATGTATTTTCTTTGAATGGGAAAATGTATACAGGACTGGCAGAAACAATAATTTAAAAAAATCTGAAATCTACAAAAGTGGTTGTATTTGGATGGAATGTATGCCTGTTGTAACATATAACAGACATTAAACGAGTTTTACAGTTGGGTATCTGAGAAATCTGAAATGGCACACAGGGTACCCGAATTTGGAGAAGCCACCTAGACGTTCCTCTTTAATTTTGCTCTGATTTACTTGATTAGAATAAAGTTTGGCACAGATAATAATGAGATTCTGTGCTGTAATTTTTTAGAGGTTTCAGACTGCAGCTAAATAAGCTCACAAGGGATAGAAGTAAAACTTTGTTAGGCGCAAATGAGATCTTCCATTTATGCTGTGTTCCATCTTCATTTACTCTGACTCAGTGACATATATACTGATTTTTACACCACGACAAAAATCCCAAATGGTGTTACCTTTATGATGATACCAAGATTATTCAAATGGACCAAGTAGTTGCAGAGATATACTCATCTCATTTTGGGCATGCCATTTTCGAACCAGAGGCTCAGGGCTGATGAGGTTAATACAAAACATTTTGCTGGAAATGTCTGCCGACATTACTGAATATATGAGGCTCATTTTTACGCTAGCGCTTAAGTAGTGAAATCCTGGAAAATTAGAAGATCCAAGGCATCCACTGGTAGCACACGTGTGATGCTAGCCTGCTGGGTAGGGGGCCAAGTAATGCAACAAAATAAGGCTAAATTTTGACGAAGGAAAAACTGTCATGGCCATTTTCACAGGGGTCCTTTGACCTCTGACCTCAAGACGTCCAAATGAAAATGAGTTACCTGTAGGCCTACCTCTGAGTCTCCCCCTTACAGACATGCTCTTTTTATGATAATCCCATGCAGTTTTGAGCAAAAAACATGCAGTTTTTTCCATGCAATATCAATGTGCTATTTTCTCCTGTTGTATTTGAATATGTCTTCATACAAGGTGCCTAGAAAGCCTTGAATTTCATAAATTGGGTATGACTGGAACATTGAGGCTCTGTTGTATTCAATGAGCCCAATTTTATTCATGTGTAATGATGTTACTATAGTCCCCAAAGTAGCCATTTTGTTGCAGTGAGACCATTTTTTGAAACTTGACCTTACTATGCATAAATATCCAATATGATACAAAATTAATTTTATATTTGCAAATTATATTTTCTATTTTTTCACATTTTGTTTAAAAGTCCAATAAATACTTCAATTTTTTGGCTAACTGGTTATTATCATCCATTGTTCTCTTTGAAAGATTTTATCCTCCTTAGAACTCACATTTCCTTTTTGTCCATTATAATCTGGAGAACCACCATGCATTCTGTTATGCCAAAGTTCACACTTCAAAGGGAAATATAATTATATTAAAACATTCCACTGTAACATGTTTTTTCTTCCCTAAAAGATTGTGTAATATCAAATAATTGAAATATTTATCTTAGTGTGCAAGGTTTCATAGGCAAATAGGAATATTGTTATTTGCATACAACAGTCAAGCAAAACCCATCTGCCCGTCCTTTGGAGTTTGTGGCCAGTGTTTTCACCAAAAGAAGGAGAGCTGTGTTGTGAAATTTCCACTCTTTTCAGTGTTTGGATACAATGTAATCAAAGCTGGACATCATTCACAAACAATTATTGGCTATGTCTGTGCATTTCCTTCACCACAAACAGCTAAATCCCTTTCAAAAAAGCAATTCCCTTTTCAGAAAATTTCTTGAAATCCCTTATATCAAAATGAATGCAGTTGGATGTCACCCACTGACATAAGCTCCCTGAGGCAAGAGAGAGAGAGAGAGAGAGAGAGAGAGGATATCACCAAAGATGCAGGGAAGGAAAGTAAGTTTCCTCAAGAATACTATTTTATAATATTTTTAAATATAATAATATTTTTCATTATCTTCTCATGGCTATCATGATTGTACCATGTTCGTGTAATGCAGCCTCAAACGTGCAATTTCTTCATGCCCCTTATTTTGTTCCGGTAAGGAGCTCTGTATGTGCTGCTGCTGATTTATTTAAAATTATATGAAAGACCTCAGTGCTGTCTGAGGCTGACATATGGGCCCAAAGGCTTCCGCTCCTGGGAGCATGTGGCCCGAATTAGCGTATTGGCGCGATCGGCTAATCTCGAATCTTCCCCTAATGGAGGCAGCCCAGGCAGGCTTTTACTCATCCACCACTGACAGTTCCTTAGTGGAAAATCTGCGTTCAGTTATGCTGTAAAAAATATTCAAATGGAGACCTGGCAGAATCTGATTGGAGGAAAACAGGTCGGTATCTGTGTTGCAATGACGCATCTGAACTGTCTGCATTGCTCATCTCCCTCAGTGCAGTCAGGTAAACAGTCATGTCATACAGACAGAAACCCCTGAAAACCAGAAATAGAACAGAAGCAGACACCTAATGCAGTCAGACAGCATTCAGATCATTTAAAGCCAGTATCGTGAATAGAAATACCAGATGTTCCAGAATATTTTTGAAAAAAAAGCTTGACTCCTATGTTTTGACATCAACAAAGAGCATTACAACCATTACATTTTATATGATCTATGGTCCCACCCCTGTAAAAGTTGGGATAGTATGTAATATGTTAGCAAAAACAGAAATGATTCATTTTATAATTCTCTTTCACCATTATTTAATTGAAAACAGTACAAATAAACATTTCATTTTTGTTTTTCAAATATTTGCTCATTCCAATTCTGATGCCCGCAAATTGCCAAGAATATGAAGGTGAAAAATCTGATGACTCGTCAATTTTTCCCACATGTCTGTAGAGCAGTATCCATAGTTTTGCATACGTAAACTCTAAAATGCTGGGATCTTGCTACCCACTTGCCAATTCACCATTAGCAAATATCAAATATAACTAAAATGTGGCTAATAAATTATTGTTCACCCTCGTAGTGGCTGCTTCCTGGCCGCAGTTCTTTTTTTTTTTTTTTGCAACTGAGTACTGGAAAGACAGGTTTCCTCATTGGCATACTAATTAGGAATCAGCATCTTGGGAGGGCATGCATGCTATAGGGATGCCCTAGCCCTTCATTGATTAGTCACTTTCAATACAGTTACACCCACGCAACCTCCGTCAACCTCGGTTAACAGCCTCTTGCTAACTGAACACAAGTAAATAGTTTGGCGAGAGAAATTTTCATTCATGCGTAGTTATTGTAGCATTATACTGCTATGCATGCAAATTACATTACTCTTTAGTCTTTATAGCCAGCTAGCCTGCTAGCTAACATTAGTGAAGGAAAATATTTGTAAATAATATTTTAGATTTATAATATTAATATTAGATTAGTTTTTTTTTTTTACTTTTTTTGTATGCCTCCAGTCTTTATATAGTACACCATGTATGGACCTGAAACTGTGTTTACATTGAAATTACAATTGCTGTTTATAGAGCTGTTTAGATAGAGGACTTTATCTCAATTCATAATGACTGTTTTTCAGGAGTGGTACTACCTATTCGCCGAGGAGTGTGCAACATCAACAATGGCATACTCCACCCCCTGTCCTGATACACTCAATAGTCCCAATGAATAACCCAGTTGGATTATATTGTTACCGTTTTGCGGATTCCAGGTTAAAGCGTACTCGTTCAGTATTGGACCAGTTATTTTGTCCCTATTAATCATTTAAACACAAATAAATTGAAAAATATGGCCCATGTTCAAACATACCAGAATTGACCTTAAGGACTTTTTGACCTTTAAACAATTCTATTATTGAATTTCCAGAGTTGGATGAAAAGCACTTTCTGTTGCTGCCACTTTATTTAAAGGATCAGGTGTATTTTACATTAATTTATTCCATCAGTCAGGTAGTCGTATTCAGTTTAGATAAAAGGTTTTTATGATCACTATACCGGCACAAGGAGAATGCTCTAGTGTCTGTCAGCGATTATTCTAAAAAATTGAAATGTCAGTCCTGGAATAGTAAGTGATTAGGCAACCTTTTCTGAATTGTTGATTAATTGTCACCATTCCTCATTAATTCTCTGTGTATTCCTCATGCCTTTACCAGCACCTGTTCCTGGTCTTACTCTTCTCAGTGTATTCAGGCTTCTCTTCTTTCTTAGTACTTTGCCCTGCTTTGTGCTTGTAGCTTGGTCTCACAGGATAATTTTTCATGCCCTGGTTTCCCTAGTTCCTTGCCTCAGCTCCATGTGTTTATCGGTATTGCCTAAGCGTTGTGTTTGCCCCTCGCCTCGTCCCAAGATCCCCATCCTCTCCGCTCCTGTGCCCCTCAGACTTATCACTCGTTTTAACTCCGGCCTTGAACTCTGAACACTGACCATGCTCTGCTCGCCCCTGTACCCACCCCACAACTCCTCCCCCATCTCCCCGCCATCCAACTAGATTATGATTGCCACTGGCTGACTTCTGCCTGTTCCAAGTCTACAATCTGCCAGCTTGCATCACTCTGTTTGCTGTGGGCCAAACCTTAGCCTATTAATCAAGATTCTGCTTTCCTCTATTCCTGGTTCCACACCTGACTCCTTCAGTTCTGACAACCCTGACATGTAAGCATGTAAGCATTGTTGATAAGTAAATATATTCCCGATGCTCTTGAAAATGGCAGACTATCAACAGACTGACGTGACTAAAAACCATCTTGGTCTGGTAGGTCTGCCACACATACTTTTGCTGTTGGCTAGGTATCTATGTTGCTCATTTGTTTTGGCGGTTGTTTTAGTGGAAAGTTTACTTTGGTGATTGGTTTTATGTCTTGGTTTATAAGGAACCTTACCCCCACTGTTTGGAAATATGTCCAAGTCTTAGGTCACACCAGGACTTGAGCACCAAATCTGCGTAGGCTGCTCCCCACCCCTCACTCTTGCCACTTAATTCATGGGTTTCCTTGGCCCCTTTTGAGTCAATGGCTATAAATCATGGGGTAATCCATTGTTTATGTTCCTCGCAGAGTCCATGTTTTTCCCTCATGGCTTCAGTCAGTAGTCGGTGTGGCCCATATTCCAGGCAGCACCATCTCTGTAAACAATTTTCATGATCAATGAATGAAAGATTGCGTGCATAATATGATATACAAGACATTCAAACATAGCAACTAGGATATAAGTCAAACAGCAATAATGGTGATATTGCTTTTGACTGCCCAGGTTATTTGGATGAAACGGCCCATTTAAACAGACCATGTCTGCCCCTTGTGAATCTTTTCTCCATTTAGTTCAAAATTTATTCCACTGGCATATAGACAGACCTTTCTGAGAAATATGATTTAAGTCAAATGAGTACTGACAAACCAGAAAAATGAATAGTGATGTAGCGACTTAGTCTTCCAAAATGATGGAAGACCTGCATGTGCTACCTCATGCTATTACTGTTTTAGCATTAACCCTCAGCTAAGGTAGCTTTAACCTTCATCCTGCCAAGTGGGGTCCATCTGGACCCCGCACCTATATATTCGTTTGCCATTTTAAAAATATGTGACATACTGCCTCACTGTTTTACAGGCCCGGCGCTAGAACAGGGAACTGGGGGGGCACAGACACGTCCCTTTATGACAATTAGGATAGTCCTGGCTAGTTCTCAATTATTTTCCTTAATTGACGCGTTTTCCAATTATCGTAATTGGCAGCTGAAGACACGGTTTCTCTCCATATTGTATCTTACAGCGATGAAATCATGGGGTAAATTCAGTAGAACTGAGAATTGGGGTGGACAAAACATGCGTTTTAAACAATTATTAGTCCTGACCTGTTCTCAGTCATTTTCATGATTAACAAAAGGTTCACTCCGAGAGCACTCCACACTTAACAGGTGTTGCTTGTTCCCCCCGATTAGGTAGGACCACAATCATTCATCTTGATTCTTATTTGCTGAATTTAAATCAACGTTATTCAAAAGTGCATATCTGCGCAAATAGCTTGAGCCACATGCTTTCTATAGCCTATTTCACTGCCGAGTGCCACTTTTTTTCACTCAATACCGAGAGTAATTTTGAACAACGTTGATTTAAATTAAGCAAATACGCGTCCAGATGAATGATTGTCGTCTTACCTAATCGGGGGGAACAAGCAACACCTGTTAAGTGTGGAGTGCTCTCAGAGTGAACCTTTTGTTAATCATGAAAATGACTGAGAACAGGTCAGGACTAATAATTGTTTAAAACGGATGTTTTGTCCCCCCCAATTCTCAGTTCTACTGAATTTAGCCCATGATTTCATCGCTGTTAGATCGCATATGGAGAGAAACCTTGTCTTCAGTTGCCAATTACGATAATTGGAAAACGCGTCAATAAAGAAAAATAATTGAGAACTAGCCAGGACTATCCTAATTGTCATAAAGGGACGTGTCCGTGCCCCCCCCCAATTCCCTGTTCTAGCGCCGGGCCTGCCGTTTTATGAATTTGTCAGAATTTATGTCTTAATTAAAACACTAAAGCACTGGAACATCAGCTTTTTGCATTGAGAAGGGATAATTAATTTGTTACTGGGGTCTAACCGGACCCCAGAGTAAAACTTACCTGTCTTTTATTGTATAATTGAATAGCACACTGAAAGTTAACTTCTTTTTGGTTGTTTCAGATTCATAATGGCCAACAGACAAAGACAAGCTAGATACACAGCAGCAGAGGCCTTAAGGCAGATTCTGAACACAAACAATGAAAATTATTTTACAATTACTTTTTTGTTTTATATTCTGTAAGAAAAGACAGAAGTTGTATCCAGAATGTTTTACAGCTGCATGAGCTGCAAAAATCATGTATATGATGCCAAAATTTCTTTTGTGGTGCTATAATTTGCTAAGTGTATGCTAGTTATTGCCATATTATTGCAATGTTATTGCATTTATAATACATCATTGATATTCAGCAGGAGTGGATTTTGTTCTTCAATAAAGTTATGTGTGTTTACTGCATTGAATTTGTTCTTGCTGCATTGATTTCAAGGTATTCCCTCCTGGGGTCCATACAGACCCCGCCTGGTAGTTTCTGTGTGTAAAATTGGCCGGTAGGATGAAGGTTAAAGTTAAATACAACTTTTGTTTGTAATGGATAATGTAAGAAATGTCCCTGAGGGGTTACACTTTTTTTTTTTTTTTTTTGGTAATTTCAAGACAACGCTTAAGTGAATAATACAACGTACCGACTTACACATCCAGATCGAAACACTGACAGAATCTGCCATTTTCCCATTAACACCAATGTCAAATGTCCGATAGTTTTTAATGGCAAGAGTGAAAACGCTGTCATCTGAAACCCAAAGTGTCTGCTTTGCTGTGAGTGTTCTGACATCCAACAGTGGAACGCATGGGTAATTTAATGGTTTGTGAAGAATCGTATCCACCAATACTCTATAACCAAACAAACATGACTAACATTTTTAGAATGTTACAAAAACAACTCTTTGTTGATACTGTGGGGTAAGTAAACACGGCACGGCTGTTCGTGAATTGTGTTCAAAATAAAGTCAATATTGGGAGTTATGGGGCTAAAATGTCCATCCACCATACTGCACTCCGGAAAGAAGCAGACAGGAGAGAGGAGACAGTTCGCCCTTTTATATCATGCTTTAGTAGGGATAAATTCTCAAATGTATGAATGGATGTATAGTTTTCCTGAAGGAAGAAATGAGAAAAGATACAGCTATATTGGTAATGTATTGCACATGCATTATCTACCAATGATGCCAGTTAGGCTAACCACATGAGCGACATCCTTTTTAACGGTAATGCCTGGGCTAATGTGAATATCCGCTAAATATAATGAATAACAAAAACAACTCACGTTCCTCTCATGCATACTTTGTGGCAAACTAGCATCGAGAGAGAAAAATAAAACAGGACATTAACTAATCTCCCGTTAGTACTACAAGCAATCTTCAGTATTTTTTTTTGTTGTTGTTGTTGTTGGGTCATATTTTCCATATGAAGTTTGTACTGAATTTAAAAAAAATGCAAAAAAATCATAAAGTCATAATATCTGTAGTGCATATTCTTTTATTAAATGTTGGTTTTGTGCAAAAGTTGTCTTCCACTTTAACTGACCCAATGGCGAGACAGAAATAAACCTACAGCATTGCTATTCAGTCAAAGAAATGTCATTTCTCAAAATAAAAAAGATTCAACAATATACAAGACACAAGATATTACAGCATTATACCATGTGTGACTGCATTTTTAGACTTTAGCCCTATGACACAGCAGAGATATATGTACTTTGTCATGCTTCTATTTGGCTTTGGTAGCTGCATAGACCAAAACAGTCTTCTTCTGTACTCCCTAGAGTTTAATGACTCAGATTTGACTTCGATTTGTCAGGTTTTCAGTGACTCAGGTAAAGCTTTTTGTGTTATTTACCACTGTGTGTTCCAGATTGCAATGTTAATGTAATTACAATTTGTCTTTCTTGCTTTCCCCGACATCAAAGGTTGAGGATGTTGTTCTTTAAAAGTTGAGATCAGACATAATATTTAGTTATCCCCCCACCCCCTTTTGAAGAGTGTTTTATTACCATTCACAGTTAGTCATCAATTCATCGACTCCACAAGATGTTCCAGGATGTATTATGTAAAAAAAAATGTATTATAGGGATGTTTTTCCAATTAACAAGCCCTACTATGATGCATAAGTAGAATTTCAAGTAGGGTAGTCTGGCCTAATTCAGCTGTGTTATTCACAATCTACTGGAAATTATGCAGTATGAAATCAAAACCTCACAGACGAGGGAATTGTCTGGGTTGTGCCTATTTGCAATGAGGAGTATTCCAGGCGATAGATAATAGCCAAAATAAATTTCAATCCAACTGTTTCTGCTGTTATTCTAGCAGTCTACAAATAAGTTTATCTTCCAAATAGGCCATCTGTGGAAAGCACTGCATAAAAGCAAAGTATGTCAGCTGTGCTGAAACCAAACTATGGATGTAAACATGAAGAGGGGCCTCAAAAAGTTGGCCAAAGTTGAGTGTACATTAAGGAGACGTTGTGGAAAGTAGATTTTTGAAAAAATAAATAAATAAAACATTATTCTTCAAGCTATCCTTGGTCTTAAGGCTATACCTATGCACAGACTTGGGAAGCTAACAATCCATTAGTTTTCTTTGAACAGAAGGACTTCAGGGCCATATGAAATTATTTATCTCAGAAAACAGAATTGACTATTTATGTGAACTTTTACTTTCTTTTCAAAAATGCCATCAAAGCTTCTGAATCATAAGCTCCATCAGCCTGAATGGGTTCATTCTAATTGATTATATTTGACCCCCCCATCAGGAGAGCCAAGGAAAGGAAGTGAGCAGAAGAAAATGTGAATTAGACACGAGGAGATCAATTTGAAGCAGCATCTGCTGTGGTTTTGGCAGATGTAATAGACTTACCATGAGAAATCATGGACAGTTTTGATTCCAAAAATGTGTTCACTCGAAGAAACACTCATAGACCGTGTCTCGTAGAATTCTGCTACAGTAATTATGTGGTCTGTTTTGCAATTATATCCTTTCATGAAAGTACCAGCACACATGAATGACATTATCAAGGTTTTGTATAGGGTCTTTGGAACATGTTAGAGTTGTTCTTAAAGTTTTTTTTTTTAAGCAATCTTCCAAACCTGCCACAGGCAGAGAAAAGATCAAGGAGAGGGAGTTGTTGACAAAGTAAGGCAAAGAGAAGAAAGTACACTTGATTTTAAGTAACAATACTTTATTTATTTATTTATTTATACTGGGAGTCCGATTGAGAGCAAGCTCTCTTTTGCAATGGAGCCCAGTCATAAATCAATAAAAACATGCACTACAATAATAAATTAAAAACAAAAAACAAAGGAACTACAAAACACATGTACATTCCAGCTTCATGGTATCCAATAACAGACATTTAAAACAATTAAATGAGATAAGGTTTTCCAATTTCAGTGTCTGCTGAAGCCTATTCCATTTCTGTGGGGCACAGTACATAAAAGCAGTTTTACCCAGCTCAGAATGAACCCTCGGGACGTCTAAAGTCATATAATCAAGAGCACGAAGATGGTACTCCCCCCTTCTAAAATTAAGCAGACTGGCAATATATCCAGGCAGCTTACCCAACAACGCCTTGTAAATAAAAAGACAACAATGTTGCTCCCTTCTCATGGCCAGTGAAGACCAACCCACCTTGAAATAAAGACTACAGTGATGCGTTCTGAAGCCATCCCCTGTAATAAACCTTAAGGCAGCATGGTATACTGCATCAAGAGGCTTCAGTGATGAGGGAGCAGAGTGCATATAAATTATGTATATTATGCATATATATCAATACACAGCAGAACATATGATATATAGTAGCCTACACCACATAGGACTAATAAAAATTACCATTCATCCTCTTAAGGTCTCCAAATGACATTTTTGGTTAAAAAAAAAAAAAAAAAACAATCCAGGTTTACACAGTGAATTTAATGAAAAAAATTTTTACATGAAAAAATAGACTTCCACTTCCAATATTTTTGCGTTTGCTACTTTTATGAAGTGCTATAAGAAATTCTGACTTATGGGAAACAAAATCCCCAAGGTTAGCTTCAAACACAAGCAAAATTATGCATAATATTCAGATAATTCAAGCGTTTATCACTTCACTCTGGCAATGTCATTTGGAGAAAAGGGGGCCCTTCAGAGGGGATTTCAGAGGTGACTATCAAACATTTTTGGTGATTTTTTACTCTTTGGGACAGTAAATGTGCAAAAATTTAGGTGGTAACAGAACATATAATTTTTTACAATCACACACCGTCGAAACTGAATTTAGTTCCGCCTTGCGGATTGACTTCAACACAAAAAAGAAGTTAGGTGACTCCGCATCTCAGGGTGAATTTGCAATACAAGCATAATACTAGCACCCTAGCAAAGCATTCAGTGTAATTTATATACAATAGCATACTCAACATGTTGATATGTGTTGAATTTAGGAGTATTCCTGAAGCGGTTTTTAACAGTTGTTGTTGACCACTTGGAATTTGAACCAGTAACCGAAAGTTCAGCGCGTTTGCTCCTTAACCACTACTTTGGGCTGTATACAATGTCTGAGGCATGTTTATTTTCATAATACCACAGTTGTTATTGCTTTTTGTGCATGGTAAGCTTTGACTTTCAGGTTTGCCAAGTTAGCATCTAACAACTGCACCAGGCATATTAAAATTTGCCTCTTTAGGTCAAAAATCGGCCAAAATTCCTTCAAAACAAATAATATAACCTGGGACATCAGATAAGATTAGGGTATTACTGATATGAATCAATTCATTAACAAAAAAAAAAAAAACAAAAAAAAAAAAAAAAAAAAAACAAAACAGCAATGCTCCTTGCCTCAATTGCCGGATTTGAGTACATGTAGTTACAGGAATACAAACCCAAAATAAACACAAACCTCCCAGTGAATAGTTTTTTCGGTCGATAAGTCAGTTAAATGTCAATTAATGCTTACAGATGAAAAGCCAACAACATGTAGTTTAAAAGACTAAATATCTAGCCTATATCCTGATTTATCACGAGGTATGTCACCCTGACACTTGCACGATTTTAGTCCCCGCAATGCCGCACAATGCGTCGTGGCAAGGCGTGCCATTTTGGTGGTACGCAGCGGAGCCCTGTTTGCGCCCTGTTCATGCACTGTACACGCATAAGTTACACACTGTCTACGCAATGCACGGCAAAAAATTTGAACTATGCGCAAACAATGCGTGAACACTTCGTGAGAAGTTCCTGCCGTGGCGAATGGTTTGTGACGTTCGTGAACTATGCGTGAGCTGGGCGTGCCATGATCACGTGAACAACTCGTGACAACACCCTAACACGGCACGCATTGACACGCATTGACACGCACAGTCGACAGTGTTCGCGCCGAGTTTGCATAGTGTTCACGCATGGTTCACGCAAGCGGCACGCCCACGGCACGAACATTGCGTGCCGAATTTTTGAACATTTCAAAATTCTCTCTACGACCTCGCATGCACCCCTGCACCCTTCACGCACTCCTAACGCTCGTTCCCGAAGACTTTAATCATTGCCACGACGCATTGCGTGGCATTGCGGGAACGAAAATCGTGCAAGTGTCAGGGTGGCAGTACACTGGGTTTAACCCATGGTCAATTTCTTTTTGCCAACTCTCAGGAAAACCATTACTAGCGGAAGCAATAAATAGACACAATGATGGTTTGGCGTCGAGGCTCTGACCCTGATACACGCTGCGGCCTACTGAGCTTGAGCAGAGGAGAGCAGGTAGTGTCAGTAAATGGGAATAAGAAAAAAAGTCATTTATTTATTTGTTCACTTTTTAATTAATTTGTTATTTGTTTTTGGACTGTTCAATTGAGGATTCCATTGATGATGTCGCCCCAGTGTCACCTTATGTAACATTACAGAGGATGATAGCACTGATACATATGGATGTGAATTAATGGAAAGACGTGAGGTTTCTAATGCTCAAGAAAGCTTTTATTTTTATGTGTTAACAAGATAACCTTTTACACCCTGGCTCATTGTAAAATTACAAGATTACACAATTAAATTCCAAAAATGCTTTTCTCCACATCCCATAACGGAGGAGTTGGCTGCATTGTATGCATCCTAAGCGATATGAGCTTTGTCCAAGCAGCTTGTGCTTCAGTCTCCTTGTAATACGAGAAAATTCCCAAAATTTCAAATAAATATGGAACTAGACAAGATGCAGAGTCCCTCTGGTTTATTTATAGCTGACTTCACACTTTGTTATATCGCGTCCATATGTATTACAGCTTAAGGAGCGGTGTTTAAAAATTTTACACCTTATAAAAATACACTGACTCAATTATATTTGCTTAAACTTATCTCAAGTCTCCAGACTGATACTATGAGAATATGCAGGAAATTTTTTTTTACATTAAAACCTCAGGCTGATCATGTTTTTGACCTTGGAGAGTGTGTTGTTTCTTGTCATATCTATGCACCCATCTTAGCGATGGTGAGTGCTATCGCCAAATAGCTTATCAAACACAGACTTGTCAATTGCCTCATAATGTGTTTTTTTTTAGTCCAAAAATTGAATTCAAGGATTGTAACATATTTTTCAGTTGTGTATTGAAAGATTCTTTAAACACATATGAGAGATTAAATACGTAATGTACTACACGTTATCGAAATAACAAGAGCAATCTCATCCCAACACATCATATTGTGAAGCTACCTCATCAAGCGTTGATATACGATGCAAAAGGAGGCTTTTGGCATCCTTATTTGACGCCAGTTTAAAGTGAACTCTACCCCCTAACCCCTAACCCCTAACCCGAACCCTAACCCTGAGTTGTCAAATTAGGATGTCAAAAGCCTCCTTTTTCGTCGTATATCGACGCTTGGTCAGGTAGCGTCGCTATATGACGAGTCAGGATGAGAATGTGTTGAAATAACTGAAAACGCTCTATTAAAAAACCCAGTGAAGAAGATGCCAAAATGTTTGTATTCTGGTCTGGTTACAACTCAGAAAGGCGTGAGTGTTTTTGGAATAGATTGCTGCCCATTCTGCCGCTAATACATGCTGTCAGAATTGTAATATTTTGGAAAATCACTGTTAACAGGGCTGCAGAAGCATCTCCCTGGTGTGGTTCATTCGAGGACAAAGCCAATGATGTGGTCATTGAAACTGCTGAGGATATAAGAATGATTCATTGGGCTGCTGTTAGTATGAACAATGCAGCATCAAAGGATATGAACAAACATGAATTTGTTTAGGTCATTCTTTTCGCCTGTTCCCATCTCTGGCCTGTGTCTGTTTGACTGCTTACAGAGGACATCATGCAGACGGTTTCCAAATAGATCATCAGCGAGGGAACCACAGATCTCTAGTCGCTTCATCCTCTGGGTTTTCCCAGCACTCCGCATTGGCGTCGCCAACTGAATGAGTGAGGAAACCACCAGACAGAGTTCCATGTGCGGGGGCAAGGGGGAATGTCCTAAATCAAAAGCACTTTCAGATGCTGTGCAACAGGGGGGCGACCCCATCCTGAGCTAAGTGCTTTTTTACGACTCCTATGACTTAGCGCACAGATGGTTGGGCCCCCCCATGTAAATTTTAGAGTTTGACACCTCCACTAGTAATTGCAAACCAAAAAAAATGAATTCACTGTAAAATGGGTCTTTATTAGACTCCAGGATTAGAGGAAACCAAAAAGGTCTGTGGTTGTAAATGTCATGGTGAAACAGCAGCGACAATTATACCTTGCACTGGAGAGCATGAGGTTATTTAATGCAAACAATGTGAAGCCAGAGTACATACTGGAGGAAGAAGCTACCCTCTGCATATGAGATTAATTTGATGGCCATTCAACTTTTGGCACATCACAGCATAGCCAAATCCCAGTATTCAAAATATCTATAGCTCGCCAGATCCAATCGCCAAACTAGACTTTTTTTTTAATGCCTGAAAAGATGAAATCATTAGCAAACAATACTGAGAAGCTAATACTGAGTTGCCAACAGCATTTCCCAAATTAATGGGAATTTTTCTTAATGTGTATTCTGCATATTGAATAAATTGTCATAATTGATAAATTATTGTGTACACACAGCATAGCTCAAAAGTTTGGAATCACCGAGAATTGTGCTTGTTTTTGACAGAAAATCACCATTATTTTTAGTTAAAATAACATTAATCATTAATACAGTCGGACATCGTTAATGTTATAACTGACAATTATAGATAACATGGTTAAATTTATTGAAATGTCCACGGGCAAAATAATGGCCCATTTTCAGTAACCATCACTGCTGTGCTACAGTGGAACAGTGTGCTGGCTAATTCCAAATATTCATGTTAAAACGCTGATTCATCCTTAGAAAACCCTTTGCAAAGTCTGAGTACTTACGTGAAAAGGCTGATTCATCATTGGAAAACCCTATTGCAATTATATTAATCTGACTGAAAGCCCTTATGCTGATTAACTCTTTGTTGCATGCTGGTTACTTAAGGAACCAAACTGACCCACCACCTTCCAAAGAGCAAAAGAGTGATGCAACAAAGGGTCAAATAAGCAAAAAAACTGCTCTTCTTCGACCTACTTGTGTCTATGGAGCGCCAACATTCGTTGGTTGAAATATGGTCTCAAAATGGGTAGAAAGAAATTCATCAGTCCATGGTTGTTTTGAGAAATGATGGGAATTCCATGCAAGAAGAAATTATCAAGAAACTAGGAAATTATTTCAATTTCCCCGAGGATATATTTCAACATTTTGGCAAATTGGCCTTTTGCACCCTTAGTCATATGAGTAGGTACATTACTTTTAGTTATCCGTGCTTGTTGTTTTTTGATTCGGGGAGGGGAGATTGCTCAGTGAACATAATAAAAAATGAACCAACAGGTCCAATCCTACAAAACTCATCAAATACACAATCCAACAGCTCCAAAACAGGTCACAACTTGTCCACGAGAGCGTTTTGGAGCTGTTGGATTGTGTATATGATGAGTTCTGAAGGAGCGAGGGACCTGTACCGTTCTCTTCAAGCATGTTAACTCGACCAGCTAAAACCTAACAAAACAACAAGCACGGATAACTAAAGGTAATGTACCTACTCATATAACCATAGGGATTATGGCAATAGGCCAATTTGCCAAAATGTGGAAATATCCCTTTAACTGGCTCTAACCTGGATAGAAAAAGGAACAGAAGGCCTGAGAAAGAGGAAGAAAATATACTGGTTGCTAGTTTGATAAACAGATGCATCATGGGTGGTCAGCTGGCAATTTAATCAAATGATATCCGCAAAACACCAGTCCCAATCTTTTCAGTGAAGAGGAGACTCCAGTGCACTGACTTCCTTGTCAGAATTTCAAAGAAAAAGCCAGATCTGAGACCAGTGATGGCTGGTCGACTAATATTAGAGGAATCTCACAAGAAGAGTCAATCTGTTTTAAATCATTTTCCTTGATTAACAAGTTTTCCTGTGATTAGAAAATCCATTGGCAGTTTAACACATAGCCTCCTTAATGCAGTGTTGCAGTGTTTAAAAAGTAGGACCGAAATTTAATTTTAAAAAATGCTTTATTCACTTTACAAAAAAACAGATACAATTCTGTTAACTTCTGCATTTGCTTTTAGCACAGCATACATTGCTAGCTATCAAATCTGTCATTATTTTTTTTTTAAGATTACAATGAAAGAAACAAAAAAAACAGCAACAAGTATCCACAACTGAATAATGTTGATTGAAATGTAATATTTCTCATTGTACCTTAATGTGGAAAACTGGCCAAACCTGACAGTGTCCAGCGTTTTCAGAGTTCCTTGAATGTTGATTTGAAAAATGACTGAAAACAGGTCAAGACCAATCATTAGTCGAAAGGGGTGTTCTGTGCCTCCTTTATTTTCAGTTCTTCAGCCACCACTGTCCAACACTGACCAATAAAAAGTGTAAAATGGGTAAACGAACTCAGACATTGGATGGAGGATGATTTAAAAAAAATGTAATGGATAGACAGATTTAAGTTTAAGGTGTTAGGATCACAAAGAAAAATGTATGTGAGGCATGTATCAATTGAGAAGATGATGGAGTGCTTGACACCTTTCTCATGAGCAGTGGAGGAAATGTGATGGTCTGGAGATGCTTTGGAGCTGGTAAGTTGGAATCTTTGTCCCGGGGAAAAGAAATCTTAATCAAGGAATGCTGTTACTCCATTTTTGCCATACTATGTAGATGCTGCCTTATTTGGACCCAATTTCATCCTCCACCATGACCAATGACCAAAAGCACTGCTTCAAATTATGCAAGACCTATTTTGGGAGGGAGCAGTTCATTGCTATTGTGTTTGTAATTAACTGGCCAGCACAGTCACCAGATGTCAGCCCGACTGAGCTGTTGTGGGAACAGCTTAGCCGCAGGGTGGAAAAAAAAATGCCCGTCAAGCCAATCCAAATTGGGCGAGGTGCTTCTGGAAGCATGGGGTGAAATTTTTGCAGATTCCCTCAACAAATTGGCAGCCAGAATGCAATAGGTCTACTGAGTTCCAATCGCTGCAAATGGGGATTATTTGATGGAAGTGAAGTGTAAATGGCAAAATTGTTATTTGAAGAAGAAACACTTGTTTATTACCTTGTCCTGAGCATATTTTTCATTCAGTTTGCAACTTAATTGATGAATATAAGCATTAGTTTGCCTAGAAAAAATTGATATGCTCCAAATGTTTCCAGACCTTTGAACAGTACAGTATACCTACTGTCATGGTTTGGGGGGTTGCTGCCTGCTGTGCTTTTTCTTCGCCACCTGAGGGCTATCCTGCTCTCTGATCAGGTGGTTGATTGCGTATTGTTTGCAGCTGTGGAGAGGCTACTTAATAAGCTCGTCCACCGCTGTTCAGGGCTTTTGTGTCACTCTTGCGAGGACTACTAAGCCCTTAGCATTTAGTCAGAGGAAACTCCTTGAAAGAGTTTAGGATTTGGAGTTTGTCCATCCTATTTATTGTTTGTCCGTCAGATTTATTTTCCTGTTCGTCAGAGTATATGTTCTGTCGTGCAGAAGGTCTTGCTTGTTGGAGCATTGTCTTTGCTCGCAGACCTCTGTCGGTTCGCTCCTGTTTTCACAGGGAGTGGTTACTCTGTCTCTTTTACAAGAGAGCTCTTATTTTTCTGGGAGGATTTTCGCCCCCTTTTTCTGGGTTGTTTTTCGTTGGCGGAATCACCGGGGAGTCCTTTTTTCTGTTTCCGCTTCTCCTTTAGTGTTCACTCGCGTTTCCTGTGTGGCTTTTAGAAACCCTTTCTTGTGTCGCATCTGGGCCTCCGTCCCATCCCCCTTCACACCTACACTATTAATAAAAATGATGTAACTAGTGAAAAAATGCTGGTGGTAAAGTTCCTTTAAAAGCCACTCATGTTAAAACTTCGCACTGACATCATTTCCAACATAAAAGGTAAATTCAGATGATTCTGTTCCTCTCTGTTCTTTGGAGATAGCCTAGATCGGATCCATGCAATGTTCAACAGACACATGGATAATATACCTCTACTCGGTCATACTCTGCTTGGATGTCATCTTTTGTTCTTCAAAGGCCATAAATTGCTCCTTAAAATTTTGCCCAAAGCTGCAGTAGAACCAGACATATTTCAAAGGTTTTCTGGTCAGCTTGGATTTCAGCCCTTTACTCTTCGACCTATAATAAGAATAATGAAAAGCTCAACATTTTTTGACAGCTTGGGAATGTTTACTTCCAGCACAGAAAAAGTGGCTGAATTTTCCTAGCGGCCACCATATGTTTAAACTTTTCTCTCTTTGCTTGGCCACTGTGAAATGCATGAGACCTCTTTTTCGGAGAATGGCACTCAAAATACATCAAGTTCCGGCCCAGTAAGCATGTGTTTACTTCACTTGCATAATGCATTATCACCTAAGTTTACTAATGTAGCACTCTGGATCTTGCCAAAGACATTTCTCGGAGACATTTTCTTGCAAAATAATTGTAAGAGCAAATGGTAACCTCAGCTCATTCAAAACACCCATTAAAGTGTGCTGTATGATTCACAAAGATTTATAATAATAACAGATGCTGCTTGTGATTTAATCCACAGCATATCGTCCCCGAAATAGTGATTAGTGATGGACAAAAAAAAAAACAAGTCAAAGGACGCTTCTCATGCCAAACTGATAAAACATCGAAACTGATCTTTCAAATGAAGACCTGCACAAATTGGAAGATTCCAGGTTTTTTCAAATGGCTGGAAATTGGTATTGTTCAAAGAATAGTGAGTTCACTGTCCCTCAGGCATAGACAGGAACTCAGTCTGTAAGAGACTGAAATGTCAAAAGTAGATTGGTGTTGCATATCTGCTGATTAGATTTGCTCTCTGCCCCTAGAGTCTGAACTGTTGTGAGGGAAACTCACTTTTATTTTTGTTTCAAGGAAAGAACACAAAAGCTCAACTAATTGTGATGGTTGACGGGGCCTGTCACTAGAAATGCCTCCTTATAAGTACGCGCCCTGGCGATCTTGCCAAGGAGCCTGGCCCTCCGGGCCCTCCTTTGGCCTGCCACATTCTGGCGTAATCGGCAGGATCCAGGGAATTCCAATGGATGATAGCATGCGTAAAGCATGGAGCGTGAGGACACTCCCCAGAAACAGGGGGAGAGATGTGACAGTTGATGGGTCCTGTCACTAGAAATGCCTCCTAATAAGTACGTGCCATGGTTACCTTGTCAAGGAGCCTCGCTCTTTGGCAATGTGGTCAGCGCGTGTGACCCTTACCTGGGAGTCTAGGGTTCAAATCCCTGCCCAGGCCCTCCTTCGGCCTGCCACATATTGCAGAACTATTAAGCATTTTTTATGGGGCCACTGAGCGCTGCATGGATATATCGATGATCGACTGACAATTAAACCCCAAACTATTTCAGCATTTGGCAAGATTTGGAATGTTTTACACTTCATCTAGTTGAGAACTATTGAGAATGTTGCTTGATTATTAGTCGAGCCCCCGTAGGGGTTTGCGAGACTATCGTAATCACCTTGTGAGTCTGTCTGTCTGTCTGTGTGTGTATGTGTGTTTCTGGGCAGATATCTCCAGAACCACTTGACTGATTTCAATCATCTTTCACATGTAAACACCTTGGGCTGACCTCACGGCATGACATTAATTTCGGGCTGTTGGGCGAGACTATGAATTCTCTGCATGCTTGTTGCCTATGGGTTTCATTTTATGGACCTTATAAGCTATGTCGTGGGTAATAAACATAAACATTTGCAAGCAATTCATAAAATCAGCATCACGGCTGGACATAGTTTTCGTTCTAGTGTTATCCTAGACTTATTCTTTGGTAGCTTACATAACAACCTCTTGATTAACAAAACAACCCCTCAGTGGCTTAAAAAATGAAGATCTGAGTGCAAGAAGCACCTAAGTCACAAAATAACACTTTTGAAATATTGAGGGTCAATGTTCTCAAAACATGTTGTAGATATATGTATATTTTTGGGCTGGGCCGAGCAGCGGCCAGGCCCCTATAAACGCGAAAGTCGCTGAGTGAGTGAGTGAGTGAGTGACTGACTGACTGACTGACTGCCTAAGTGATCAAGTTTAACGATCGGCTGGCCGGTAGGAAAGAAATTCAGCGATTGATCGGCCGGATGGGAAGCACTTCAATGATTGGTTTGCCCGCGATTGGCTGGCTGGCTGTTCAGCGATTGGTTCGCCGGTGGAGAAGAAATTCAACGATTGGTTGACCGACGATTGGCTGGCTGGCTGGCTGGCTGGCCGGGCGTTGACTTCACTGGTATTTACTGGTCTGTGTATTTGCATTAGAAATACATGGGTCTCGGAATTTCGGCTTTGTGACATTGCCACAGAAACAGAATACTTTGCTGTTGTTGGATCTTGGATTTGAGAGATTGCAGCAGAAATGGAAATTAGAAAGTGGAATTGAACGCGTCACACATTTATGCGTGTGAAGGACTATTTACGTACACGGTGGAAGTGGCGCCGGCACTATTACATTTCAGTACTTTCAAGAATACCAAAGAATTCATGAGTTGGTTCGCTTGCACAGAAGCAGTTGTGGTGGCCGCATTCATTGTAGGCTATCTATGAGAGCGACTGTAACCGACACCAATGACAACAATAAATTTAAAAAAATATTAAGTTTAAAAGATCGCGCCAACTGGATTGGACACCCCGTCACTGAAGTACCTACTTCTCCACTACGTTGTTGTACCCACTACGCCAACGTAACACGACCAGTACTTGAATCCAGAATGGCTCTGCTTGAATCCAGTCTAGCAATAGACTGCAATAATCAGGTAAATGCTCTGTTAAATTAAAACACATTTTGTACATATTGAATGTTCACAATGTGCAATTTTTGACGCCAATGAATGTTTCTTGGTGATATTGGTCGCCATTTTACGAAAATTAATGCGTATTTTCTTATAATGGACAGCAAAAAGCTGATTAAATATTCATATAGCCTAGCGGATGCATATGATGTGCTTGCCCTAGCTAGATTCCCGGTCTTTTAAAAAGTTCCATTCGATTTTGTTGCATTACGAGCACAATCCGACCATTAATAGGCTAATCTTTAGTGTTGTGCTGATCCGATACTAAAGTATCGATACTTCCGATACCGAACGTGTCCGTTTTAGGATCAATTCTCCCAATAAAATATTGATACTTGCACCAGTTTGCACTAATTTGGGGTTAACACGTATTTTTCATCACAGTAGACAGTTAGTTCACTCTTTACAGGACTTATTCCTCACCGGTTGGCAGGGACTACATGTACTTTCGCCTGTGAGGCGAGCTACGGCTGTGTATGCGTCCCTTCCGCACGCACTGACACGGCTCTACTGGAATGAAAGCGCTTAGTAGACCTGGAGTACGAGAGGAAAGATGCAGACTGTGGCTGAACACGAGCGTAAGCGCAGTCATGTGTGGAGCTTTTTCAGTTGTAAGAACACCTCTGACGCTGTATCTCGTATGTATGTCGCAAATCTGTCTTGGTACTGTGGCAACACCACGAACCTTATAAAGCAGTTGAAATGTAATCACAGTGCAGAATATGAGGAGGTCATGCTGCGGCGGAGTGAAGCAGTGGAGCTAACACCAGGTGCTGCTAGGGTGAGACAGACCTCCCTTGCTGAGTTCTTTGGCAGTGGAAAGCGCTATCCAGGTATATATGAGAGATAGAGTAACGTAAGCCATATCAACGACGTTCATCACTGTGCCTAAACACGGGAGAGTGATTCACGTCTTTACCGGCTTAAGTACTGATGTTCAAATGACGGGAGATCCCCGCATTCCCGAAACTTGACACTTCATTTCATCCAGACTAATAAATATGCCAGTGAAATAAACATGGTCAAAAAATTATTAGGCTAATTAAAAAAAAGTATGTAAAACGATGTCTAGAACAGGGCCACAGCCATTTTAAGGTTGGAGTGAGATTTCTGTCAATAGGTGCGTCCACACCTACTGAAACTTCGGGGGTTTTTAGTGCTCTCCAGTCTGCACAGCATTTTTCAATTGGTTTTCCCTTTGTAAATTTTTTGTAGATGATTCTCCAAGAGCTGCAACACTCACTCGATGTCTGGGAGAGATGATCGTGAGGGACCTCCAGCCACTGTCAATTGTAGAGAATGAGGGTTTCAGGGGATTTGTGAGAACACTTGACCCAAAATATAAACTCCCTGGAAGAAAACAACTGACTGAGACTCATCTTGTAAAAATGTTCAGTGAATGTAAGGGCAAAGTAATGGAAGCTTTGCTTAATGCCCCCAGTGTTGTTCTTAGTACTGATATGTGGACATCACTGTCCACAGAGGCGTACCTGACAGTAACATGTCATGTAATCCAAAATTGGTAAATTAATGAATTTGTTTTGGAAACCCACACCCTTCATGGACCGCACACAGCAGATAATATCAGCACAGAGCTTATGCGAATCACAGATGACTGGGGCATAACTGAAAAGGTGTTTGCAGTTGTGACTGATAATGGTGGAAACATGGTGTCTGCACTGCAGAAGGCTGGATGGAGGCACTTCCCTTGTTTTGCGCATACGCTAAACTTAGTTGTCAAGGACAGTCTAAAGGCCGTCCCAGATCTGGTACAAGTGCTGGGAAAGTGCAGTGCAATTGTCTCTTTTTTCCACCACAGCACAAAGGCCACAGAGAAGCTGAAGGCAATTCAAAAGCAGTTGAAGGCAGTGGAACACAAGCTGATTCAGTCCGTCGATACACGATGGAACTCTGTCTTCTACATGCTAGAGAGGCTCTCTGAGCAAAAGGAAGCAGTGACCACAGCCTCTGTAATCCGCGCCTCTTAGGGAGAAGTGATTTGTGTTTAAGTGCGGGAGAATTATCCCTGATTAATCAAACAGTTGAAGCACTGAGGCCGTTTGAGGAGGTGACACGAGAAATTTCATCTGAAAAACACGTCTCAGTCTCCAAAGTCATCCCTCTTGTATCACTCATTCACAAGGCTGTAGCAGCCTTTGAGCGTCAGGGCAGCTCCCTTGCCACACAGCTGGCACAGCAATGCCAGCGCAGATTCAGGGGCATTGAGAGCGTTCACACTCTAGCTGCCAGCACATATCTGGATGTTAGGTTCAAAGGCTTTGGATTTAGGCTCTCAGACAGTGTTGAGGTAGTGAAAAAACGACTTCTTTCAGAGATGCAGGATGTCTATCAGACATTAGAGTCAGCTGCCATTGCAACTGCAAGCTCTCCCCAAGTGCCACCTACTACAAGCTCTACCTCAGTGCCCTCTACACCAGCTCCTAGCTCTCAGGGTCCTACACTTGCCTCAGCTTCAGCTGCAGCAAAAGGAATATGGGCGGATTTTGACATGCATGTTTTGTCAGGCCAACATCATCGGTCTGTATCCACTGATGTAGTCATCGAAATGTGCCGTTTTTCAGAGGAAAAAGTGATCCCACGTGACAAAGATCCACTTCTGTGGTGGCAAGAGCATGAGCAAACCTTCCCAGCCCTAAGCACACTAGCAATGAAATACTTGGGAACTGTCGCATCTTCCGTACCTGCAGAGAGAATTTTTTCAAAGGCAGGGGAGGTTGTGAGCAAGAAACGGAACAGACTAAAGGGTAAAACTGTTAACATGCTGTTATTCCTCAACAAAAACCTTTGAATGTGGGGACATCTGAGAAAGTAACAAGGAAACCTGATAAACACGTTTCAACAAAAAATGCCATATGAATTTTGTTGCTACGCGAGATTTGTTAACAGGCTGATGCGAGATTTAGATGATTTAACAAGAAAATGCTATGTGAATTGTTTCATTTAAAGGCTGACGCAAGATTTTAAAGGAGCCTGATTTAGTTTTTTTTTCCCAAGAAAATGTTATTTTAATTGTTATGCTAAAAGGCTGACACAAGAAACCAAGCTTGATTTAGATGTTTTAACAAAAAAAAAAAAAAAAAAAAAAAACATTTTTATGTGAACAGTTTTGTTAAAAAATTGAGGCTGATTCAGATGCTTTTCATTTAACATATTTCCTGCTCTGAAGGCGCAAGGCTGTGTTTTGTTGCCACCGAGAACTCAGAATGTTCTCTAAATAAAGAATAAGAAGGATAAACTGCTATTTAGTGTCATTATGTTGCTATAATTTGAAACAGCCAATTTTTTTTATTTCCCTTTTCTTAACACATTAAGCTTGTGCAAAAAGTATCGGTATCGGCAATACCACCTCTGGTATTACTTGGTATCGAATCGGAATGAAAATCAGTGGTATCGCGCATCACTACTAATCTTCTTTCACGCTAGATTGGTTCGGTTTGTTTCAGTCCTCCATGCTTGTTTTCTCTGGTACAGGTTGCGAGATTCCATAGAGATAGAGGAATGTAACACATCGTACCAATCTATCGTTAAAGAATCATAACAATGGTCGGAATGTGTTTTTAATTTCCCTATTCAATCTCGCAACCGATACGACAGTTAACAAGCATGGAGGAGAGTATCGGTTGCGAGGTTGAATAGGGGAATTAAAAACACATTCCGACCATTGTTATGATTCTTTAACGATAGATTGGTACGATGTGTTACATTTCGGATGGTGAAGCTAAATGAACCAAATTTAAAACTCTATGCAGCACCTCTAATCAATCGTATATATAAACGATGCCTTGGCTAGTGAGAAAACGTTAATGGCAGCTTACTGGTCGTAACATCCGGATCACCTGCTCACCCTTCAGCTTACACCAGTGACCGGAAGCTGCATATATATTCATTCAGGGACATTTTCCAGTTTTGGTAACAGAATCTTTGTGATCGATAGCGGAGTTTCTAAAGGGCAGTTTTGTTTTTGAGGGAGGTGATGAAACCGGGTGCATAAGCTTGTAATCCGCAATTCCTCAGACCATATAGCGAATTGGCAACCACAGGAATCCTTCTACAGAGACAGCACATGGTCTCACTGTCATACTGGCTCAGTGGTACAATTGCTGCTGCAGAATAAAATAAACAAGGACTCATTTCAGGCCTGACAAAAAATTTGAAAATTATGAAAATCCAAAAAAAAAAAAAAAAAAAAAATCTCATTTTTATTCTGCACCATTCAATAAGCCCTATTAATGTACCATTTCTTTTTAAATTTCATCTCCATAAAAATGTTCTATCACACCTTTTTATCACTCATTGATTTTCATTTTTGTCTTCTAACTAGTGTGATTATGCAACATACTGATGATTTGGCATTGGTATTACGATTTAAACACAATACATATAAATGTAACATGCTGCGCAAATATACTCTGATCAACCATAAAATTATGACAGGAGGAGTGAATAACATAGATTATCTTGTTACAATGGTTCCATTCAGTGGGTGGGATACATTAGGCAGCAAGTGAATATTTTTTCCTAAAAGTTTACGTATTGGAGGCAGATAAATGGAAAAGCAGCAGGATGTGAGCGTCTTCGACAAGAGCCAAATTGCGATGGCAAGATGACTGGGTCAAAGCATCTCTAAAACTGCAAATCTTGCGGGGTGTTCACAGTCTGCAGGGGTCAATACCTACTGAAAGTGGTACAAGAAAGGAAAACCACTGAACCAGCCACAGGTTCATGGGCAGCCAAGGCTCATTGATGTGCGTGGGGAGCCATGGTTTGCCCTTGGGGTCCGATCCAATGGAAGAATTACTGTAGCTCGAATTGCTCAGGAAGTTAATGCTGGTTCTGATCAAAAGGTGTCTGCACACACAATGCATCACTGTTTGTTGCTTAAGCAGCTGCGTAGCCGCAGACCGGTCAAGACGCCCATACTGACCCCTGTCCACTACCAAAAGCACCTACAATGGGCACATGAGCATTAGAACTGGACCACAAAGCAATGGGAGAAGGTGGCCTGGCCTGATGAATCATGTTTTCATTTAAATCATGTGAATGGCTGGGTGCATGTAGGTCGCTTACCTGGAGAAGACATGATACCAGGATGCACTATGGGGAGACGGCAAGCCAACGGAGGCAGTGTGATGCTTTGGGCAATGCTCTGCTGGGAAACCTTGGGTCCTGCCATTCATGTGGATGTTACTTGGACTCATACCACCTGCCTAAACATTGTTAACAAGTACACCACTTCATGGAATGGTGTTCCCCAATGGCAACAGCTTCTTTCAGCAGGCTAATGCCCCCTGCCACTTCTCAAAAATGGTTTGATGAACACAACGATGAGTTAAAGGTTTTGACTTAGCGTCCAAAGTCCCTAGATCTCAATACAATCGAGCATCTGTGGGATGTGCTCGACAAACAAGTGTGGTCCATGGAGACCTTACTTCATAATTTACAGGACTTAAAGGATCTGCTGCTAACGTCTTGGTGCCAGACACCACAACACACCTTCAGAGGTCTAGTGCAGTCCATGCCTCGATGAGTCAGGGTCGTTTTGGCGGCAAAAGGGGGATCTACACAATATTGGGCAGGTGGTCAGAATGATCGGCTGATCGGTGTAACCTTTTGAACACTGAACAGTAAGATTTTGACCACTGTTTACTTTTTCTTATTTTTCATATTAGCATATTAGTGTTGGCATATTTAAATTTTTTTTAATTTGGCATCTCCAATCCCAGCACTATGTACAAGGCTTGCTCGTATGCGACCCCTTGTTGGCTGCTCAGGAGAAAGAGACAGTTCGCGGCTCTTCTCCGAAGCACGCGCCTGTCAGCCCCTGCATCTTTACACTCATTGGTCGAAACTATCGCAAGCTCAGAACGAGGGCGGAGGATACCCAAATGTGAGCAAGCTTAGAATCTCACCGTCGAGCGCCTGGCTGGCCAACAGGAGGCACTTGAGCAACGAACAAGGCAACCATTATTAATATCCCTTCCCAGCAGTCCCTTCCTAATTTGCATACCCGCAGTGCTATAGCCAATCATGCGCTGCCCTGAAAAAGCTGCTGACCACTGCCGATTGGTACGACCGGGGATCGAACCCACGCCGTGGTAGTCACTACTGCTCCGCAAATGCAGCGCCTTAACCGAGTGAGCTAACCCGAGTATTGGCATATTTTCAATAGCATGCTAATACAGTTCAACAAAAATAATCCTTGCACCCACCTTCCTCCATACTGAAACTGCTGTCAGTCAAAGACCCCTTTACTAAGGGCAGTAGAGCATGTTCATATTGGCATCTTAAATGGTGACACTTATGAGAACGTATCCCACCTCACTTACGGGAGTCCACAAGCATGCAGCCAGTGATATTTTCAGGTATTTTCCTTTTTGAGTGAGAAAAAACCAAAATAAATCTATGAATCACTTAATCACAACAAGGCTAATCCCAAAAACCTCCACTTCATGCTAAACATAATGGATTGGTTAGCTATGTCAGATTGCCTGTTTGACCCAAATTAAATAGTGAACACAATTAAGCTGTGCACTGTTCCCATTGCATTTAAGAAGAAATTAATCAAAGGCAAGCTTATGCAATAAAAAAGAGCTAGTGCCTGCAGTTGATGGCTGCAACATCTAACCTAATTCTATGTGGTCAAAAGGATACCCTTGGGCACGGTTAAATGGCTTAGCTTGTAACTCAATACTTTATCGTTTAATGTATGGAAATGTATGGATGAGCCCCACAGTTTGGCATCAAAGGTCATGAGTGACCCTCAAACAGCAGTGCATAATTTGAGTCAGCCTTTCCTAAGGAGAAAAAGATTTGCTGCATTTCCCAATGCAACAGCCGGTATTGCCCTCTCGTCAAAGCCTGACTTAGCCTGGATACGGTCAGTGTGAAGCATGTATACAGTCCAACTGGCTATTCCCAGTTGGAGGGGAATAAAGGGATACAAATTCAAAGAGGAGTGAAATCTCATATCGATCAAATTAAAACGTCATATCCTTCTTAAACAGCACTATGCTTTTTAGGTTTTTGTATTTAATTTTGATGAATGGAACATATTTCCAGTCCACAACAGGAGAGGCATCCAATAATTTTGGTCCTCTGCAAATGTGTGATGGGGTTATGGTTATCTTAGATGCTACATTTATTATAAGCCGACGCAAGATGTTGGGACAGTTGGGCTTGCATGCACCACCCATCCTGCAGACCTCAGCACTGTGGCCCTTGCTAGTTCCTTAGAATTCTGCCTAAAACTAGTCTGTTTTAGAGGAAGAACCTTCAATATTAACCCTTTTAACCCCAACTTTTCACCTAACTTTTTTCTTAAGGAGATTAAAAGTCAGAAAAAAAAAACATATTCATTTTCATATTGTAGCGCGTCATGTACATATTCTTTATCTGCCGGTTGGAGCACTTCACTGAAACTACATCACTCTTGAGAAAAATTTTCAAACCCAAGATGAAATATTTTTATGGCCACAGTATTGCATCAAATGGGAAATATCTAGATCTTGAATATCTTGTACATTTTCCCTACTATTCGGCAGGACATTTTTGGGATTGTTGGAGACCTTGGGATCTATATCCACACAAGAATTTTAAATGGGCCGAAATTCCACAGATTTGAATGCGGCAGCTGCATTTTATGGACCCATATATGGGTCCATAGATTTTATGGGGTTAAATAACAAAGTAACATGGACTGAAAAGACTATGTTACAGTAATACTGGAATACAGTAGAGTTATTCTAGCGATTCTCTTGCAATACTGAAAGTTCAGATATAGTTTCCATATGCTCTTAACTGCTATGAATTATATGGGCCATTCCAACTACTGTGTCATAACTGACATCGCGCCAAAGCCCATTCCTTTCGGTAAAACCATGAAACTGCCAGATTTTGAATATGACAATCCAAATCTGTGTATTGTTTAGCACATTTTATGATATTTTACCGCTATTTCTGTGGTCAGTGGTGTCCAGGAAAAAATTTAAAAAGGTTCAGAAAAGATTATAATGATTGAAATGGATAGTCCAGGACATCTGTGCGTAGAGTTGCAACGTACTTTCTTTAAACAGGGCATGAAAGCCCTTTTTCCAATAAAAACGTCTTAACCTTCTATTAGAATGTTGTTCATTATAAATGGTGTCCTTTGGGAAAAATAATAATAATAAAATAAATTGTTCACTGTTTAGAGCCCCGTGCAATAGTTACTCTCATCTTTTATTCGGGGCCTGTGGCAATCTGTTTCAAATTGACCGCATTCCACATGAGCATGTGGTCATCTTCATAATAGGCCAGTGGCTGATATATCATTTAGTTTATCTGGCAACTCATATTGCATGCATCTGTAATTGTTATCAGATGAATCATGTCTGCGCACTTTTGACCTATTTGCGGTCTCACACATTTGGAATAAAGTGTTGCAACATGATTCTCAGATGAAAGACAAACACAGCGGAATGGTTCCCTTTCAGAGATCACAGTTAGTCATTATTGAGTCATTAAAAAAAACCCCTTACCCTTCTTCTGTCTTTCATTTGATTTAAACAGCATATTTTTGGTCACTTCTTAATGACAGAGCTCAAGCTAAGTTGACAAATGGGTCACCAATATTGAATGACTGTGGTTCTGAGCTGAGCAACCCAGCTCAGCCACGTTAAAAATGACCATTGCCACAGCACCCATTCTGCGGAGAAATAAATCTTCAAGAACCCGAACAGAAATGCCTCAATCTCTTCATCTGTTTTGCAAATATGCCAGCAACTGTCAACTATTATGAAGAATTTTTAGCTTCTGACAGATAGTATTCAAAGCACGAAGATTCACAGCAATGCTTGTATGCCACTGCCACGTGTAAGGCAACAGTGTACATGTATAACTGTTTCTTCATGAGATAAAGCTTCCATACTAGGGCTTTTCCATTCTGTAATAACGTTCAACTGAAGTTACACCACAGGGTAATGGGGCAAGATTTAGGAGCATTTACTCTGAAAGGCTGTTTGTGTTCCACTTCCCAGTTGTCTCTCCCCCGAAGACCATGCTGTAAATCAGCAGTCATCCCTGCAAGGCTATGAAGAATCACTGGTTGAAATTACACGTCCATCTTACAGGTGTTTTCCCTGAGGTTTCCCTCAACCTTGTTTTCCAATACTTCTCAGTTGTATGTTCCAAGGGGATCCCGTTTTGCGGTTATGACACATAATTTTCCAAACCTACGGTGAGGTCTCCCCACAGATGTAGCCAGTAAAATATAAGTATCCACGTGTTTGAATGTACAAGATATGATTATGAGTGGATGTGGAAAGAATGAGCCAAGAGATGACAGCACCATACAGTAACAAGTCAATTTATAAGATAGAATCAAAGCAAGTATGTGGTTATATTAACCAACCTACTTGATTGACCAGAAAAAGAATAGGAACTGGGTTTATGCAGCACTAGATTTGCAGTCATTGGCTCAAACCTTGTTTTAATGAAGAAGTTTTGGCTTCTCGGCCCTTGGGTGCCAGGATACACATCACTGACTCCACTTACAGACATACTCGTGAGTTAATCATCCATTGCTCACAGTGAGAGCTAACTGGACGGCTGGAAATCACGCTCATCAGCTGCCTCAGCAATCATTCTCCAAAGCTCTAACTGACACTGAGTGACCCCAACAGAACAGTCACCTCACCTTCATTTGCTAGTACATGAATAAAAACAAACACTGACTGTCTAGTCTGCACACACACGCACGCACGCAGACACACAAAGAGCACACACTCATTTGAGAACCAAAAGCTTGCACTCATACTGTGTTGAGTTGAAGAGATGGGCTATTTTTATCTGATTTCCCATTAGGAGTCACTGACCTCGTCACAAATTTCATGCAGAAACGGACACATTAGTTGCATTTGAACAGTACATATATTCAGTTTGGTCAGGTTTCTCATTTTCTTAAAAAATCTGACTTGAAGGAAGTGGCAGGGATCCTGTTAGTCACCATTTGACACTCATGAAGTGCTCGTAATTTGAGTTACAGCCGTGTGATATGCGAATCAGTAATTCCTGCCTTTGAAAGCCTACCCATGAAAGGAAATTCAATTTGAAAATCTTTTATTCTGTTTACATGATCTTTCAGACAAAAAAATCAACATTTACTTTGGACTTTACTCATTAGATTTGAACTCTCACATCATAATTCTTTGAGTGCTCCAGTGTAAAACAGCTTGTCCTCAGCCGGATTATCTTATGCTTACTGAAACACAAAACACTCCAAAACTTAAGGTTGGAGCAAGGTTTTCTGTGTCAATTCCTAGTGCAATTGAACTGGCTATTCAACTAGAATAGGAAAGCATCTAGTCACAAGGGAGGACAGCTCAGGGTTGCGTTTCCCGATATCACAGATGCTAACTTACATAGTTGGGCTCACTGACAATGAATGGATGAACTATGTAAGTTGCTAATTTAGTTGGCAACTACGCTTTTGGGAAACGCGCCCCAGGTTGGGGCTACTGTGGATTCAACTCAGTCATTGCTCCTGGATGAGGAATAGTTGTTGCCTCTACAGAGCATTTTTTTGTCTACTGGTGAACACTCAAAGCACCCACGGTGATGAAGGAGAAGCTCACCTCAGCCACCACTAATGTGCAGCATCCAAGCGTGTTATGAACGGCAGCCATTTTGTACCAGAACTATCAACCACACTTCCTCTGAGGTTGAGAGGGAGAGAGCAATTTCACAGCCAATTAAATCAAATCAGGGGACGATTCAGTGGCGGACTGAAAGATCCAGGTACGGAATCTAGCCAGGATACAGAGGAACCCCTCCAAGATTAACTCTCAGTTAGCAACCTTAGATCTTACTTTTATGTTAAAACCGCTTATCCTGTTGACAGAGCTCCAGCATCAAGTGTTTCAATGAGGGGGAGGCCGTGGGGACATTTGGAGCATGACAGCCAGCCCTTGGTCAACTTCCCCAGCTGGAGGTGGCGCTGAGGATCAGTAAATTCTGGTTCATAGCCCATCCTTTTTATGGCATTTTTCCATTTATGTTTTGCTGATATCACAGGATGATGTGTGAATTACTGCTACGTGAATGCTGTTAAAAATGAAGATGGTTGCCCACTGCCTTAAAAAATCTTGTCAGTGTGAAGCTAGATGAGACTTAAGGCACAGTCTAGTCTGTGGGTGTTAGCAGGTCGCAATGAGCAGGACTGGGAGAATGTGAGTTTTCCACCGCGGTTAGTCTATTTCAGTTCGAGTGCACAACATTTGATGAGTCCAAGTTTCTACCCTTGAAATGCCATCAGCCAGACAGATGTAGCCACAAACCTGGAGAAGTCTGTCATGGTCCAGGAGGGTGTGAGGCAGGTCACAAAATTCCTTCGCTCTGCTGGCTACTGCTGTAGTTCATCCCATCTTGCATGAGGATCCATGCAACAGTATGCTAGCTACTGGAAGGGGCTGTGGCTTGGTGAAAGTGCACATAGCTGGCTGGGTGGTCGCCTTAACGCTCAGGGAAATTTTAAACTTTGAAATTAAGTCACCCACTGCTTCAGTGCTTTGCAAATGTTGATTCTCATTCCTCCTCCCACTTGAACTTTGGAGCTGTTTTATTGCAGGTCAATTGATGATAAAAGACCATGTTTCTCCTCTTATTTTTATGGAAGATGTTAAGCCATTCATGTCAATTTGGTTTGTCTCGTGTCCACATGCTTTTCAGGTCTGCGCCATTTGTTGAATTCTTTTCCTTGATTTTCATCGTGTGAATCTATCACCAGCCCCTGCCACAAAGTGAAAAACACATCAAAAGTAATTGAGCTCACATTGTGGTAGACGAGCCATTAGCAATAAGTAAACTCAGAGGTGTCATCATCAACAATTTCAGCGTGCCACAATGGACGGGTTGCAGTAGTTTGTCAAGCTGCAAAGTTAGTGAAAATTAAACCAAAAAATTTTCATATTCCACCTGTGGTGTGGCAGTCCCTACCCAACCAAAATGGGGTCAAACGAATCCTGCACAGCCATGGTTATAAAAGTCTCTGGCTGTGGCTTGGCTATCTGCACAGTGATAAAAGTGAGAAGCCAAAGACACACTCATGTGTCTGATTTTTTTTTAAATGGTTTTTAATGGAGGGACAGTGGAAAGCTTCATGGTAGACCACTGAAATAGTTTCCCTTCATAACAATATTTTCAAAGGAGCGGGCCATTAAAGTGCAGTTACTGACAGTAGAGTAAATGTAAGGAGACATTTTAAGCAGCAACAGTATAATAAAAGTCTTACTTTGATTTGGGGGGGGAGGACTGAATGCGTTCCAAGTGAGTAAAAAACAGAATCTAGATTTTGAGTGGAGGGAGGGGTGAGGGGTACGTCCATGCAGCTCAGACCTAATACACAAGAAAACTTTTGATTTTCAAATGATTGAGATATTTAACATTAACATCAGCAATGTGTTCATAGGATTACTCAGTGTCCTTCTTGTGTCTTCGATAAGGTAGCTTGTCCTTGATGGAGATATATATTCTGGACTGTCAAACCTAAAGGGTTCCTTCAAGGTGGTCATAAATAATGATAATAGCCTCAAAACCTTGAAATTTCCTTTTATGATTGACAAGAATACATTCCAGAGCTGCCTGTTTATGAAGGAGCACAGAGAATGTAGTCAAAACTGAAAGTATCTGAGCTGGAGGCTGGACCTCTAAGACTGATGGGTCTCTATGGTAATATACAACCACCTTACCTATCTGTTTCACTCAGCCACTATTCGAAAACTGCAATGCAAACAAGCTATTTTACCATCAGTCATGCAAAGAAAATTCGACTTCACTTAGCATGGTGTGTCATTAATGTGCAACGAATTTATGCGCAAGATGGAGGAGAAAATGAAGGTGCTTCGTTGCCTTTGCAGAGTCTGGAATTGTGGTATCTGGAAAATTATCTAACGAAGTTTTCATTTTTCAGGTGACCTTGCTCGTACATGGACATTAATCACGCACAAATAGGTCATTACCGCGCTTTTTTCCCCCCTCAACACCCTGCGGTTGTCTTTATGTAAGCACTGTCAATTTTCAGCTTATGGCCAGATGGGGAGGACCTGTTATGGAATAGCTCATAATTTGTTGAAATAAATACATGGCTGACACAGCAATAGCCCGAGAGATTCAGACGTGGTCATAGAGGGCTTGGTATCAGATCTGAGCATCACTCATTTTAACATAATGCTATACAAATGACATCCATTTATTATCGGCTACTGCCAACACTGGAACAACACATCACAATGAAACTGACAAAAAGTGGGCTTTTGTTCGTGACTTCACTAGCTGTGTGTTCTCAATCAACATTCACAATGCACTGAAGGGCAATAATAGATTTTCTTTAAAACCATTTCCAGCTTTCCAAGTGAATATTCATCTTAAAAATGGCTTCCCGTAACTTTTAATGTAGATAACTTTGTGAAAGCGTTGCCTTCAAACTAATAAATCACGTGCACACACACACACACACACACACACACACACACACACACACACACACACACACAATGTATCTGGTATTAACATCACTGAAAAATTCATGTTTAAAATATGATGTATTGTGTTTTTTTTGAGTCATCTGAAGTCATCTTTCATTCTGTATCCCCCCCCCACACACATACACACTATTTCTGCATTTCTTCCTTTTCTATTTCCACTGGTAATTTTAATTGGCACCTGTTTATCATTCTTAGACTTGGCAATGGTCTGGCCTATAGCATGTCTGTAGCTTGCTGTGCATTGTCAGTGGTAATGACTGTCTGGAGACAAAAGATGGATCCTGGCCAAGACCAAGTTCACAGCAGTGCAGTACAGGCCTACATCACAGTGGGGTAAGCCTAATTTTCAACCTGAGCTTGAGGACAAAGTGCGCTGGATTGAGGCGATTCAACAGCGCACTTTACTAATGTGTTCACTGCTGCCTAATTAACAGATGGTTTTGCAGTGTTCCCATTTATACAGAACATTCCTTGAAAACAAAATTAGGAGGTTGCTCCAATAGGAAAAAGCACAGAGTGCTGCTTTCTGCAGAACAGAGGCAGATGCTATCTGTGCCATATTAACAGCAGATTTGCAAAAGTTTTCATGCAAATCAAGTAACCAAGAAACCACAACTAAATATTTATCAAGCTCAATTCATAAGAGCGCATTTATGTCACTTTTTTTTGTCCATGAACATTCACCTAATCAGATTGACTTCCATTGGATATTTAATATTGAAATTCATGCAAATGTTCCACTGCTCAGCTGCTTAAACCCACATTTCTCATGTTACTTGTATGAGAGCAATAGTTCTGCTTACACGATGGTATTCATCTATTTATTTATTGACTTGTTTCTCAGATTCAGGTCTTCGCGTCAAATTAGCTGTGACAGTACAAATAAAGTCAAATTTTGTTCTAAGCGAGCTCTGATTAAATACAATAAATCAACAAACTTTTTTAGGAATTAATTACTCAATCCAACATAAGTAATGATTAATGTTTGACCATGGCAATTGTTAGTGGGATAATCTTTGGACCGTTAGCTCTTGCATGTCATGAATGACACCCAACCATTTAATCCATAAAAAGCTCTAATTAAAACAGTGTCTCCATTTTACCACTTATATTTATTAGGAATATAATAGCTCTCGAATAAATTCATTTATTTCCATAGGCTTCTGCAAAAAAAACATTACAGTACTGTCATGAATGGAAAAATCTGGAAATGTGATACAATTGCAGTCACATAGTTTCCCCAGACATACTGTAGATATCATAAAAAATGCTACAATAATCTATGAGGGCTGTGTTGTCTCGAAGTTTGCAACCAAATGCTGACATGCTTGACTGACAGAGAACTAATTACCATATTTCATTCAGCATATCATTGATTTCTTTAATTGCGAAGGCAAGATGCACAGAACCCATTCCAATGTACACATACAGAGCTGTAATTTAAAAGGAACAGGATTGCAGTGCCTCCCCACATCATTGGAAGAAAGAACACACAAGACAAACTGCTCTTAAATGCACCTGAGCTATTTTTTTTTTCTTGTGTGTTTTGGTTTGGCAATTACTTTGTTTAAACTAGTACAAGTTTTAGCTTGAAATTTGGCTGCCGCTACTTAAACACAGCGTTTGCCAAAATGGCAATTCCGCAGTGACTCACCTGAAGCCATCACATAAAATAACGTCTCCCTGCCACTCAGGCTTTGACAGTGCAGAAAAACAAATTCCAGGATTGAAGCTGCTACACTTCACAAACTGAATGAAAAATTGGATTTGTCGTCAATTTGAGACCGCATGCTCAATGATTTACAAGCTGAAAATTTAGAGCTTTGGCATTGTATGTAATTGTAGATTATGCTGAAATATGCAAAGGTGTCAGTTTTGGCTAGACCACCCCGACATTCTAAAACTGCATGTCAACCAATAGGGTGAAGGAGAAAAGTATAAAATAGAGGGGGTGAGCAGGCAGTCCCCAATCACTGAATCACACAGGATATATCTGATTATATTTACTAGCACACAGGAGATATCTGATTATCCCATTTCCAGACTATTTCAGCCATCTATGAGAACACCAGTAATAAGACCATCATGTGTTCCTAAGTGAAAACAGAAGTGGAAATTCTGTAAGGCTCAATGATTCTAATCTGAGATGTGTGTTTGTGGAGGTCTAAAAGGAGAGGAGTGGGGTGGCATTAAAAATTAAAGTAAAACTAAGGAAACCGTGTTGAAACTTCATTCTGTATAAATATTACAATGAGCATCGAGCAAAACAGATCAAGATTAGTACCAGCCAGAGGCTTGCTGAACATCATATATGGTGAAGATGGCAGGGTGAATGAAGAGATTGTGTAACTGATGTTTCCTTGGTTATTTTGTGCCTCCTGCATTGATCAGCCCAACGATTGCTCTGCTTAAGCTAATCGCAGCTGAAGACTTAATAGGCAGCTTCGGCTGTTGTGGTTCATGTCTACATGATCTGTCAATTCAGCGCTTTCCTTTCATTTTTATTGTAAAGAGTTGAGCAGTGCTTTCTGATTGTGTCACTTTGCGTTTTCAGAGGCAGGACGTCGCATTGGCGGCTGCATGAAGTTGAGGTCCAGGCTACTTTATGCAAATCAAAGGAAGCTATTTTATGCACATCAAAGGCATTCAGTGTGTCTTGCCCCTTCAGGAAACTCCTGAAAAAACTTCTAAGCTAACCACCATTGATTGACCGAAACTACAGTAAATACATATTTAGCAACTGCATAGCTCATGTCTCACCTCAAACATTTTCAGAATAGCATTTTGGTGAGTTATTTTTGTAATATAAGGGAACGTTTTCAAAAGAGCCCATTAGACCAGCCCTAGCTGTGACCACCCTGAGCTTTCGCCCTCCTTGGTTATCCATAGAAAGAAAAGTGAAACACTGAAAAGTATTTTTTGAGCCTTTTATTACAGACAACCACTTCCTGCACTGTATATCCAGATAGTGCAGCAAACTCAAATGTTTTGTGGAAACCTATTACCTCAAAAAATTATGTAAGCCAACTTAATTGCATTGTGTGGACGGTACTTAAAGAACATTAGGTAAAAGTTATTCTTACCAGGTGTTTAAGTGCTGTGAACACAAGATCACTTATTTCGCTTGCACAAATTTTTTGAGGTCATCGGTTTCCACTAAACAACTGAGTGCGCCACTCTATCTGGGGTTTACAGTGTGCAACTCAGCCTTCTCCAGAGCAGGGAATGATTCCAATAGTCAAAGTACCTGACATGTCTGTGAATGTGCAGTCCTGCAGGCAAAGCCATTCGGATTGACCACCTTGCTTGTGGCCCCAGGACAGTTCTTCACCAGGGCTGGGAAACCACCTATACTACTGAATGCGATTTGCCTGACTTGGAATGTCCCAGCCAACAATTGCCAACACCCCCTCTGTAACATTAATCCTGTGTTCTGGCACTGCGATGAACAGCCCACAAGGCACTTTCAGTTGATCTGCTTGTGGTTCCTCCATGTGCAGTTCTTAACAGAATGGTTTAAAAAAAATGTTTCCTAAAGAAAGATGGGAAGGGACCTGGATATTTCTCCCCCTAAGGTGCATAACATAAGTAAGATTCAACGAATCTGGAGGAATTTCTGTGCATAAATGACGAAGGTGCAAGCCTCAGCTAAATGCCCATGATTCCTGAAAATTCAGATGGCACTGCATCAAGTACTTTCATTTATCTTTAAGTGAAATAACCAAATGATTATCATGGGCTCATTATTACTGCTGCAAACCTTTGTCTCGTACAACAATACGTAGTTACCCCCACTATTGCCAGTTTTCCTTCACTGTGCAAAAAGAAAACCTTGTGTTAGTACTGTCCAGAAGCACCGTCGACTTCTCTGGGCTTGAAGGCATCTGCAATGAACCATCACACAGTGGAAACATGTATTATGGTCCATCAAATCAAAGTTTCAGGTCTTGTTTGAAAGAAATGAATGCCATATGCTCCGGATCAGAGACAAAAAGAACCATCCAGACTGTTATCAGAACCAAATCCAAAAGCCATGCTCTGTCATGGTATTGGGTTGTAAGGGTAACTTGCACTTGAGTGAAGGCACCATTAATGCTAAAAGGTACACTGAGATTTTGAAGCTACAAATGCTGCTTTCAAGAGAACTCTTTTCTGGGGACACCCATGCATATTTCAACAAGACAATGAAAAACCACATTCTGCATGTATTACAAAGACATGGATGTGTAAGAAGAGGGTACGGTGCTGTACTGGCCTGCCTGTAGTCGTGACTTGTCCCCAACAGAGAATTTGTGGCACAGTTTGAAACAAAAAATTGGACAAGAACAACCCCCTACTGTTGCAGACCTAAAGGTTTGTTCATTGGAAGAACTGGTACAAATTGACTCCTGAAACATTTAATCTCTTGGTGTCTTCAGTCTTTGTCAGCGTTCTCCATAAATGCCGTCGGTAAGTGGTTTACATACGGCTGTTTTCTGCGGTACCGCTGAGTGTTTTTGTCTCAACCAAAAAAAAAAAAAAACCTGGGCTGTTTCCAATGAATATTTGATAATGTACAGACCAGTCTAGGAAGATGGCTGGCTAGGCTCACGGGGTGGGAAATTATGCAGTTAACATTACTGGCTCGGTAGCTCGGAGCTAACAGTAGAGTAATATTGAGTGAAGCGCAGGGGCTGGTTACGCCCGATCGTGGACTGATGGCATAACTTCAAAAGCAGATTACGGGGGCTGCCGGATAGCTCGCTCAGTAAAAGCATTGCGTTGCAAAGCAGAAGTGTCTATCACGTCACAGGTTCGATCCCTGCCTCGTACCAACCGGCAGTGGTCGGCAGCTTTTTCAGAATAGCGCACAATTGGCTATTGCACTACAGGGTTGCAAATTGGGAAGGGTCTGCCGGGGAGGGAAAATAATAGTTGCCTTGTTCGTTGCTCAAGTGCCTTCTGTTGGCCAGACGGGCGCTCATCAGGAAGATTCTAAGCCTGTTCATGTCCGGGTATCCTCCGCCCTTGTTCTGAACTTTCGAAGATTCAACCAATCAGTGTATATGAAGCGGTGGCTGACGGGCGCGTGCTTCGGAGGAGAGCCGCGAACTGTCTACACTCTCCTGAATTGGCAGCAAGGGGTCGCATACGAGCAAGCCTTGTGCCTCGTACATAGTTCATCAATTAGGCATTCCAGATTCGGGTGGGATTGAAGAAAGAAGCAGATTACATATAAGCACAAAGCTTCTGTTGGTGACAAATCTAACTTTTGTTACAATGGATTTTATGGGGCGCCGTTTGTAAAATAGGGCGTGTTGTTTTACACCGTACAGTTTTTGCACATTTAGCATCAAAAACTGGGAAAAAAGAAATTGTTGCCATTTTAAACCGTCTCTTTTTCACACATTTACACACAAATATGTGTAAATTGGTGTAGAAATGGTGATATCGTTTTTTGTTGTATAACTTTTTGTAGAGGGAAAAAGAGGACATTAAATACTAAGTATAAACGTTAAATATAAATAAAATTGCTAAATATAAATCTATATAATTTAGGATTTAAGATTTAAGGATTAGATTTAACCTGTTTGCCAGTAGATGGCACTATCAGCTTAGCATTGCTGTTCTGTGGGTCGTACAAGACTTAAGCGTGCAGACAGCTCGAGTGAGTAGTCAACAGCGCGCTAGGGAGAAATGGCAATGGGTATAAGCCAAGATTTGGCGATGGCTGTTTCCGTAGGTGTACAGGCAGTGATATTTTTTTCTGTGCCGTTAATGCGTCGCTACTCTGGAATTCTGGAATGGTCCCCCCACTTCACTTTCGTCCCATAATCGCATCAATTTGCGTCTTGATCACGCCGACAAAATAGGGCTACAGTTTGCCTACTGTCTTACTCGCTAGCAAGCTGGTTGGCTATCTAGCTATCTAACTAAAGTGATATCGAACTGTATGATGTTATAGCTAGCGCTCCAATATATTTAGCTACATAGCCAACTGGCTAGCGATCTAAAAAGGCTTCAGTTCGCTTACAATGGAATACTCGCTAGCGAGTTATTTGTCTGTCTAGCTATCAAGATGAAGTGACAAAGAAATCTATAATGTTAGAGCTAGCAAGCCAATGTATTTAACATCCCAACTTTCCTCTATTTCAGGAGGGCATTCACAGTAACTGTGACTGGGAATCACTGTTATGTCTTCAATGATGAAAATCTGTAGTGCTCAGCTTTATTCACATTGGATATCAGGAGCAATGTGAACTACGGAAGTGATTTCTTTTTTGGGGGACTTTTTTTCCCTCTTGGTCCTAGAATTTGTGATGTGTTAACGGTTCAGAAAAAATTGCAGCCTGCGAAAAGGACACCATGAGCACTTGTCAAATACAAAAAGGCTGTAACCGGTTATTATCATTTTATACAGTTTGATATTACTTTAGCTTGCTAGCTAGGTAGCCAACTAGCTCGCTAGCGAGTATGACAGTGCAGGCAAACTGTAGCCTTATTTTGCCGGTGTAATTATTTCTGAGAATACTTTGGTCATCGAAAGTGAACTGTAGCCTTTTTAGCTCGCTAGCCAGTTGGCTATGTAGCCAAATACATTGGCGCGCTAGCTATAACATTATACAGTTCGATATCACTTTAGTTTGCTAGCTAGATAGCCAATCAGCTCGCTAGTGAGTAAGACAGTATGCAAACTGTAGCCTTATTTTGTCGGCATAATCAAGACGCAAATTGACGCAATTATGGGACGAAAGTGAAGCGGGGGGGACCAGAATTTCAGAGTAGTGACGCATTAACAGTACGGAACAGCCATCTGTATGGCTGTCGCCAAATCTTGGCTTATACCCGTCACCATTTCTCACTAGCGCGCTGTTGACTACTCGCTCGAGCTGTCTTCACGCTTAAGTCTTGTATGACCCACAGAACAGCAATGCTAAGATGACAGTGCCATCTACTGGCAAACAGTTTAAATCTAAACCTTGAGTCTTAAATCCTGAATTATATATCTATATAATCTAGATTTATATTTAGCAATTTGATTTATATTTAACGTTTAGATTTAGTATTTAATGTCCTCTTTTTCCTTCTACAAAAAGTTACACTACAAAAAACGATATCACCATTTCTACACCAATTTACACATATTTGTGCGTAAATGTGTGAAAAAGAAACGGTTTAAAATGGTAACACTCTATTTTCCCGGTTTTTGACACTAAATGTGCAAAAACTGTACGGTATAAAACAACACACCCTATTTTACAAACGGCGCCCCATAGAATTTAGATTAGCACTAGCAACATACTGTTGATTATTGAGAATGGACAAGGTAGTTACTAGCCGTTTGAAATAATGGCTGAAAAGAATCACTTAACTTTCTGCGAATTCTGAAACAAAGCTAGCTAAATGCCTAGCTAGTAACGCTACCGAGATCATCGTAGACTTCAGTGAGAGCATCACCTACCTTTTGCAACACATGGATTTACCAACATTTGCAAAAATGAGTTAATGTTAAAATATGTAACCAGCTGGCTAATGTGATGTAGCTAAATACAGTAGTTAGCCAACTATTCTTTTCATTGAATAGTTTGAATGTCAATAACATTGATGTTAGCGAGCTGGCTTTAACATGGTCTCATTTTCTCACACCGGCGATTCTGTCCTTACCAAGATTAGAGAAAAACACATACCTTATTTTTTTAGATAGACGGTAGTAGACATATTTAGTGTTAATTCAAATACAGAGCTGCCTGTTGGTGATAATTCGCGGTCAATTTTGCTGGCACACGAAGGCCTCTTACCATGTTCCTGTTGTTTCTGTTTCCATGTGACTCTGATCCGCGTCAACGACTGACCGTACAGCCAGATAGACCTCTAGTCCTCAATCAATGTGGTGATGGGAAACGCGCTCTTCAGAACTTTATTCATGACTGATAATTCCTTTGACTATTCACTGTAAATGTCAGTGATCATGGTGTTACTTTGATTGTATTCTGCCAATGCTTAAAATCACTGAGAATACATTTCCAAGTGTCTCGACATCCTGGCAGCTGGGGGCCACAGGCCTCTGGACCCTTGGCTAATTTTTTTGCCATGCTGCGCTCGGCAGACACCTGTAATTTACAGTACAGGCAGAGAACCCTGCTTTTTGAAAAGGAATGGAAACCTTAAAACTGATAAATTTTAACTGCCCCTGCTCTTTTCAAAACAAGCTGCAAGAATCAAAGTAAAAATAAGTATTTCTTTTGAAAATTTAATAAAATTAATGAGCTGAAATGACAAATAGTGCTGAAATGACCCCTCGTCTTATGATCAGTAAGGGTTGCTGGTCGGAATCTGTCACGTACGGGCTGTAACCAGATGTGGCGCTCTTGAGCTGCCATAGTCACTCGTGGCTGCCCTAAGTGGGGTCGGTCAGTGACAGTGCCTGTGTTCCATTCTCGGATAGACAGCCGACTGATTGTTGAACGGTGGCGGTGCAAATGACACACCACCTCTCGGCTGGTGAGACCTGCTTGTGACATGCTAATGGCTCTTTTTCTCTCTCATGTACCACAAGCCGTTCCATTTGCTTGATGCAGTTGCATTTTTCGGGTTTTTTTTTGGCTTTATGTAGGCTATTCACCACACCCAAAAGAACAAGTCAAGTGTCACTGTACACATCACAAACAGCTCAATGTTTGTCATTACTGAAGTGCTTGGCGCGTTCACGTGGCACGCGTCAGGATTACAATACCACGCGCTTTTCTTTATTTCCACTCTTGCCTCACTCAAAAAGCAATAAAAATTAATCGATTCTTCAATTGGCCGCAAATACAGTACATACCTCACCCTTGCGTTTCTTTTGGAGTTAAGTATATATGGCGGATACCTACTAGGAAAATTGGATATGAATGTGCGAATAAATGGTGTGTGGGCATTAACATTGGAACTCATGCAGTAACATTTTCTTAAATTTCTCTTGTATTTTCTCTTATTTTTTTGCAAAGAGAAAAAAATAAGAGAAATAAACTCCGAATGCACTAAACGCTCTTACCATCCAAATCTGCTCTTACCCAGGCTGAATGTTGAATCCCACTTATTCGTAAGTTTGAAGCACGTGGCCGGTTCTTTTAAATTAGCATATATGACAGCCACTAAATACCATATAAGGGCAGGTGACGTGCCGTATGCAAAGAGCCGACTGCTCGTGGCAATCTTGGGCGCTTTCACACTAGGTAAGATTGTTCCGTGCCGTGCCACAGTACGACTGTCCCCCCTCCCCTCTCCCCCCACTGGTCAGCTTTCACACTAGTACTATTGTAATGTACCTGAGTACATTTGCATACACAGACATGTCAACATTTGGAAATGACAAAGAGGAGTATGCGACCACATAGAAGAAAGAAAATTTTACAATTTTTGGTCTCAAATAAGCTATTTTGTGGCATTTTTTGTCTTTATTCACTTAATTTTCCCCCCTCTCAAACAACCATTTTGAAAGTCAGATTATTCTTTTCCTATAGTTGGTATCAAACTCATTCATATCAACAATGACCAAAATCAGATGTTCAGTTTAAACTTTTAATTGACTTCCAAAATTGAATCTCTTGAATCATTGTAGAGTTCACTTATACTTTTTTTTGCACAAATAGTCTTAATGTCTCAAAGAAAGTAATGGACAGTGCAGTTGTTAAGCATTTCCAAAAGATCACATCTTTCAAAAAGAATGCTGATAGGCATGCAAATACAGTATTAAAAATACAAGATAATGTTGACTTGATGATCATGAATCAGTATATCTACTACCGTGCATTGAGTTCTAATTTCGACCAATCAGATTATTTGCAAGAATACATGCGGAACTATCGCTAAAAATGGCGACGTAAACACCGCAGTCGAAGTAACCAGCGTTTGCCATGTAATGAGTGTCTGTCTACGGTCACACGCGGGATGCATATTGAAACCCGCACATTTAGCTGTTATACAGGATAACGTTAGCACTTTTGAACAAGTTGACATTGAGCAGTGGAGGGGCTTACCAGTAGTGTTAGTGAATATTGAAAGGTGCATAATCGTAATCCCCGCTTTTGTAAAAACCTCAGCCTTAGCCGACTGTATTCTTGAGGCAAATATTTAGCTTGTCAGCTACAGCGGTTGTGAAGGATTGGACTGAGTTGTTTATTTCGTTCCGTGCATTGGTGATTTCCAGCATGCGAAGTGGAGCTTGGGGACTGTACTTTCGTGCTTTGAATAATGATTGTTGCCCACAGCTAATGTGATATCATTCAGTACTGGAGCGGGTGACGGCTGGGTTTTTACCCTTTTGTAAAACAAAGAAACCGCTCGTCAGACTATTTGGTGAATCAAAAGCATTTTGATACGCAGTTTGCCAGCTAATCACTTCCTGCATATATATTGCAACACACCGTCTTGTGACAATTTTTTTTCTCTGGCTGTAGGAACGTGTGTAGCCACCTACATAGATATCACGTCTTCATCAAGCTAAAGAATGTTTTGGCCGAAGAAAAAAAATTGGTTTGCTAGCCTCTACATTTGAATATGTACACATCCCACTGTACCACAGACGCTAGCCGCATACTACTTGGTCCGATGCCATTCGAATTAATCGCAAATTTACAAGATGTTAAAATTATTTTAAAAATTTTGATTGATAAATCGGAGTTTTAGGACATTAATGCGGAGAATGGATTTTCTATGAAAATTTTGGAGTAACTCCGCCGAAATCAGAGTGGTTGGCATCTCCGTAATGCAGCACGAAAAACTAAACTCGAAATTTTCTTGACTGAATGCTTGATGTTTTTACACATCCAAATCTTTCTCTGGATATACCCTAACATTCAAGGTAAGCCGAAAATATATTGATTACATTCGATATGTTGTCCAACATTGATGGATGTTGCATACGGAATTCTTTCGCCCTTGTGTTTTTGGCCGATAATGCTGTCCACTGCCTCATACCACGAAAAATTATCTATCTCATAACTTGAGCTGCCAGACTTTTGCACCACGTCCCGCACTTTGAAATATTGCAGCCGCATTTTCTTTAGTTTGTCACGGCACTGATCTATTATTCTGTGATAACCACGCGAATGTAACTACTCACAAATTATTCCATAAATCTCAGAGTTTTTGTCTGTAGTATCCAGTTGTGATTGCATGTTTTCGTCCACCTACATTTTGAGCAAGCATTGAATTTCTTCGCTTGAATGGAGATATCTTTTCGCCTCTGCATTTGTTAGAGCACGAGAGCCGTAACACATGACAGTATTCTTCTGTGCTCATGTACAGTTGCTTTCACATTTGGTACGAGTAGCCATTCATCTGTCTCAGCAAACAGATCCGCGCGATCTCTAAAAACGCACTCTCTGCGCAAGGCCTGGATGGCCAAACCGTCCAACAGCAGTAGGTAAGCCACTCAGAAGCAGCACACACGCAAGTATCTAAGGGTTTTTATAGCTTAGTCCTAATTAGGATCAGCTGGCCATACTCTTTAGCCCAAGAACTAAATAATAAAATCATTATAATTTCTCAACAGCATAAAACAATCAAAATTTGATTATTTGGTGCATTTTTAATGTTTAGGTTTTAAAACTTCTGTTTCCGTGCATTGGACAAGCAATTTGTGGACAGATAAGTTTTGTTTTCTCTTATCTCGGTAAGAGTGCTCTCGACTACTCGTAAAATTTTCTCTTACCGAAGAGAAGAGCGAAAATAAGAAAACATTGGTGCATCCCAGAAATCAATGGGTAAGAACAAAATAAGAAAAAAATTGGGTATACAAACAAAAATAAGAGAAAATTTGTTCTTATATTGCTTCTTGCATGAGGCCCATTGATCCGTGACCTGTCCAGGATGTATTCCTTGACTTTTGCCCACTGTGTGCTGGGTTAGTCTCCAGCACCTATTATAAATATTGGCTAACTCCCACAGTAATCAACATTATTTCATTTTCAAGAGGTAGATTTGGCTAAAAAGTTCTAAGAATTGCACTAAGACATGGAATAAGAGAAAGCAGAAGGTACAAGCTTTTCCAAGACAGCTTAATCAGCAATTCTAGTAGAACTACAATACCAGGAAAGTTATAGACCATAGTGGGACTTCTTTCAGTGAATGAAAAAAAAAACAGCCTGTCCATGTAAGAGTTTTGCCCTGCAGTCCCTCCCCTGCGGCTTGCTCTCACCTCCACCCTGACGAGCTGCCTATGTTGTTTGTTAGGGTGGAGGTGATTATCATAGTATATAGGGCTGCCAGTTGCTAGTAGTGTTTGTCACTGCATTTTGGTGTTTTACGCTGTGTGTATGTGGTGCTGCTCCCCTCTTTAACTTTGTGTTTTAGTTTAAAGTTTTTTGTTGTTCCCAGCCTGACGTTTGGGTCCTGTATTCTTTTTAGGCCCATGGTCCTAGCTCCCGCCGGATTGCAATATTCATCCGGCGGGAGCGAATCCATGACATTCCAGCACTGCTTGTAAGAACTTCCTACCCACCTGATTCCCCTTAAATGGAAAATTCTGTTGTATACGGAATGAACACTGCATTCCATACAGAAGAAATGACTCATCACCTTGGACCTTCATAATTTCAAGTCAGGACCAAAAAAAAAAAAAAAAAAAAAAACCAACAACACACACAACACACCCCACACCTGTGTTTGTCCTGACATTTCACAGGATGTACTAAGCTATTGAAAAGCAGATGTCTATATATAGAGGAGTAGAATCCAAGAATCTGATGGTGCGTTCAGGAACCACTCGCGAGAACAGGAATTCCAAAAATCGTAAGCCTTTATTGTAAAAAGGGTCGGGACCAGAAGACACAAGAATTGCCAAGCCAAAAACAATATCCAAAAAGCGAAGTCGAAAAGACAGGCGGAGTCAAAACCAGTAAGGCAGATGTACAACGGTACATAGACAGTGAGCCAAAAATCGTAGTCGAAATCCAGAAAGGTAGGTCATACACAGGGCATCCAAAACAGAAATTGTGGTCATACAAAAACAGGTCAAAATCCAAAAAGACAAAACAGGAATAGAAGGGCAAGGCAATCTCGAGGTCGGACAAAACAGTCGCAAAGAAGCAATAAACAAAAGGCATATGAGGAGCTCTGCACAAATGAGTATTGATCAACATTCTGACAGAGAATGAACTGCAGTGAAGACTTTAAATAGACAAGAGGGAAGTCACATGCCATGTAGGGAACAGGTGAATTGGATAAGAACTAATTACAGAGTTAAGCACACATGGAGAAGTCCTAAACCACAACAATTGGCAAAAGCCAAGACACGGACAGGATCAACGCATACAACCTATGACAGATAAACAGCTCCGGTCAAGGAGTTCTAAGTGCACAGACAATGAGTGCAGGATAGCAATTAAACACGTGTGAGAGATCTCGCGGAAACGCAGAAAGATGCAGAGAAAGTAAAGCAAGAGGCGGAGACTAGAACAGGGCGATAGCTGAGATTGAATTAGAGTTAATTAGTAGCTGTGCAGCTTTACAAATTAACCCAAGTGCCCGTTAGTAAGTTAGTAATATATACATGGATTAGTTAGGTTAGTAAACTATGATACAAAATATAAATGTTAGTATTATTAGTAATCTAGGAAAGCAAGGTGAAGGAAGTAAACGAGAATTGAAGTAATAATATGAAACACCAGAAACCATTGAAATCACCTGAAGCATGTAGGCACACAGACTGGGAAGACGGACTGAACTAACTGATCACAAGACAGGGGTGACAAGTGCAATGAAACCTGAAATGGCATAAACAGAAAACCGGAATGTATCATAAGCAAAAAGAATAAAGAAAAGACATGACAATGAACACATGGCAAAACATACAAAACACACAGCCATAACAGAATCACAATCACGTTTAGCATTTAATGCAATAAATGTCAGGGAGAAGCCTATTAGTTAAAACAAAACATATATTGAAATGCATTACCCGAACAAAAAGAAACATTAAAGACACATTTCCGTTTTCTGGTGAGTCAACAAGATTTTCAGACAAATGCTAAGTGAAACAAGGTCTGTGTCTCATTACACCAATCTACACATAAAAGCAAATAATGCTTGTGGTTTCTTAGTTTTAACTAATGTAAGCACAAATAAATATGTGTAGTTTAGCCTATAAACCCTGATAAGAGGTCCATATACGAGTTCTCCAGTATAGGATGAAATCTAGTCCAGCCACTGCATGGCGTGGACACATTTGGCCGTTGATATACAACGTAAATACATATACATTTTTTCCGAAAATACATTGGTGTAAATGGTAGAGGCAACAGAGGTCACTAAACCTTTGAAGTGTTGAATTGAATTATGATGTTATTAAAGTGTCAAAATTTGGTCTGAGGTTGTTACACGGAAAAATTCTCAGAGTTGATTTTCCAGTGTTACACACAAGTGTAAAATAGCGAGATAAATTGACGCAGCAAAATGAATTAACACAGAAGGAATCAATTTCATGAAAGAGTTGGTGTCATTACGAGATGTTAAAGATTCAACTTCAGCAAAGTTATGAAACCACGCCCCTTGACGCATCTTACACCTTTTAAGAATTGATTTTGCCAAGAAGAAGCAGAGATGCCATTTTTTACTATACACGGGGGTATTTTAACAATACTCCTGGGTTGTATAATTAACACTTTAGGAAGTGTTAAATTAACACTGCAGAGGTTGGGATAAAAGAAACACCAACATTTTGTTAGAGTGAACTCTCTCAGGGTTGATAGAATTTGCTGTGTAGATATACAGTTGTACAAGCACCAGGGATTTAAAAAGATACAGTATAAATTTCGACCACTGACCATGCTCTATATCATTTACTTTACGTCCTGCTCTTTTAAATGATTAAAAAAAATCAAACTGCATAAGGGATATTGAACATAGTCAGGCAGGTTGTACTATGATGTGGGATACTGGTCATTTTTACAATGTTTTCCTTAGTTGTTTTAACCAAGCCCAAGTAAAAGATCTTTGCTAATAATCAAATATACCAGGTTAAACTGGTTTAGAAGTAAACTGCACAGTGAGCTTGGAAAGGTATTATGTGGCTAAGCAACTTTAAGGATGTGACATACAGACAAAAACAAGTGCGAAAGATTTGCTGTTTCTTCCCAAACTCAAAGTTAACTTTCCCTAGGCTCTTGGAAACTGTGGAGACCACAGACCAAGATTCTCTGGAGTATAAGGTACCGTGGAGACCTCATTACATTACCAAAGATACCTATAAAATTGTGCTGTAATGATGCTACTTCAAGCATGGCATTTTTTTCTGCCCTCTGGCAGTGCAGAGCCCTTGCAATAGTGATAAGTTTCCCCGCTTACAACCTTGGACCGAACAGATGGCCAAACCAAAAAAACGTGGATTTCTTGGCCTATTTTATCATCTTCCATTACCATCAGTGCTGTAATAAAGGTGTCATGTCAAATTTTAATCCCATCATCTAAAAACCGCCATACATGCATAGAGATTGATATCAAGTTGGATCGATTTTGACAAAGCCGCCCGCTGCTTCTGCTTTTCCATGGTTTTAATTTACAGTTGAGTGTGGCCTCCACTGATCTCATGGGCCAAGCTGAGCAGGAGCACTGGTCCAGGGGTGATTGAATACGATGATAGCCATCTGTTGCATATGAAGTCCGCTCATGGCTGTGCGCCTTTACAGTCCAACAGCTGGTGGACATGAACTTAAAAGGAAAAGTATCCTCATGACCCAGCAAGACAAATAGGAATATTCCTATTGACTATAAAACGATAGCCATTTAAATCTTACGCCTACATGGGTAATTCCGTATTTGGAATTTAAAGGTCCCATATTATGCAGTCACCCCCCAAACCCCCCCCCCCCCCCCCAGTTTTTATTCAAGTTATTGGATGCCCTAAAGCGGAGGTTATGAACTTCATATAGAGACCTTTAAAAATAAATTTCTACACGATTTGCCTCCTGCTATTCTCTCCTGCGTCCGTGGGTGTCCTTTCTTTGATAGTGAGGTCTGCTCTAATTGACCAGCAATCAGAGGTGGACGAAGAAAAAGCCTTAGAAGAGAAAGGTGGAGAGGTCCACAAAGGTGGTGAGAGGAATTACAGCACTCAGAACTGGAAGGCAAGATCTATGCGGAGCAGATCTGTATGAGATGTAGAAACAACAAGAATTTCAAATTACAAACTGGAGGGGCTCTTGGAAGAGCGCATACCTCTGCCATGCCATGTCAGTATGATTCGTTCTTCTGGATCTAGTATCTAGAATATATTCCAGATCACTTCCAAACCTGAATCAACTCATCCTTGGACTACCACCTACCTTCCTACCAAATTTTGTGCAATCCCTTCATAACTTTTTGAGTTATCCTGTTAACAGACAAACAAACAAACAAACAAGCAAGCTGAGGAAAAAAACATAAACTCCTTGGTGGAGAGAATTACTTCTTTCAAACACTTTTTTCATATAACCAAGGGGGCGTCTAAAGGCTGAACTGAGGGGTATTTAAAGGAGACCTATTTTGCTATATTTCCAAGGTTATATTTTGATCTTTGACTCCCCTAGAGCACTCCTGATTGTTCAAAGTCCAAAACAGGGTCCTTATTTAGCTCATACTGCCATCCTCAAAAAACCCCATTTGTAGTCCATTGTAGTCTCTGCCTGAAACGCCTCGTTGGGGTGGCTCTTCCGCTATGGCCCCCACTCCCCATGTGCCCACTTTCTTCTGACTGGCCAGCTCTGTGGAGGGCGGAGTTGGGCGGGACGAGGCTGCAGAATGCAGTTTTCTGGGTCCAACTCCCCAAAGCGAAACGTGAGACATGTCTGCCATCTGATAAAGAATCGGCGGGGGAAATTCCGCAATCTAACGCAGTACATGTGTATAGATCTAATGAAATGAACTTGTTCTAATAAACGCAGCGGCGAAAGTGGAGGATGCAGTGCGAAAGTCTGGCAGCTCAAGCACGAATTTGCTATTTACCTACGGCAACAGTGGTGAGTACAGCGGTTTTTCTACTCCATAGCTAGGATGCAGGGAAAGCTAGAATCCACCCCATGCAGACACATTTGTAGAACGGGTCGACATGCCCCAGTGTAGACCGGAGACCGTAGAAATCCAGTGGGTCTGAGTTTAGAGGGAAACATGGACAGTGAGGAGCAGCAAAAAGTGGACCAACAGCTTATGGACTGCTTCGGTGTGTACTATAAAGACCTGCTGGTCCGTGTGCATAACTGTGGTGTGTCGTTAGTGTGGAGTAACGAACAGCTTCTGCACTGGAATATGACGGAGGGGCGAAAGCTCCAGGCTTAACGGTCTTTTCGGAAATTGCCCGTGGTAATGGTTTACTTATTGCGCAGGTCGTTTGCTCACGAAACATGGGCGAGTTATGGATAGTACGCGAGAAATAGATAGAGCTCCGGTTATGTCATGAACATAATACAGGTTTTAGAAACCGTAAGTTCCGTTTGCGTGAACAGTTGCTTATGTGGAGCTAGCGAATCGATCACCTCTACAGGAAAGAATTTAATATTCAATCGATGGCAATGCAGAGAAATCATTTGTTATACCGGACACGTTATAGCCTGTGCGCTTCCCTATTGCTTTCACCGGTAGCATCAGAGAGCTTGCCCAGATATTGGAGAAGTATCAGGCTGACCCCGGTCATGGATAAGTAAAGCGATCGTTTCACAAGCACCCAAAAACGCACCCCAAGCTTTGCAAAACCTACGTCTGGTCTAACTGCACCTCTCCGGTTAGCTTTAACTGTAGTGGCTACAATCAGGCAACATTATGATGAAACTGTCACATTGATGCTTACCGAAGTAACACAAGCATACCGATCATAATTGCTGCAGATAAGTTAACAGAGCATTTTTAATTAGCAGAGCACGCGAACTAACATGCAGTAGCTGATAAGCGGTTATGACTTTGAATGTAATCTGTCGCGCGAAAAATTAGTTTTGCGTCCGGTGTGAAAGCTGCTTAACGCGCCCATAACGTGTGTATTCGCATCTTTGCGTTGACTTTGAATGTAACCTGTCGCGCGAATAATTAGTTTCCCGTCCGGTGTGAAAGCTGCTTAATGCACCCATAACGTGCGTATTCGCGTCTTTGCATTGACTTTGAATGTAGCTAATCTGTCGCGCGAAAAATTCGTTTCGTGTCCGGTGTGAAAGCGGCTTGACGTGCCCATAACGCGTGTATTCGCATCTTTGCATTGACTTTGAATGTAATCAGTTGCGTGAAAAATTAGTTTCGCGTCCGGTGTGAAAGCTGCTTATCGCGCCCATAACGCGTGTATTCGCGTCTTTGCATTGACTTTGAATGTAGGCTAATCTGTCCCCCGAAAAATTTGTTTCGCTTCCAATGTGAAAGCAGCTTTATGGATATTACGCGACAGCTAGAGAGAGCTTGGTTATGTTATGAACATAATACAGGTTTTGCAGACCGTAAGTTTTGTTAGTGCGGACAGGTTGCTTATGTGGAGCTAACGAATCGATCACTTCTACAAGAAAGAATTTCCTAATTAATCTCCGCCTTTTTCGGCTTTTTATTAGCCACAACAACTTCTAAAGGGGATGAAATTATGTCAAGGTAGTGCAGAGAAATCATTTTTTATACCAGACACGGTAGAGCTTCTGCATTTCGCATTGCTTTCACGGTAACACCAGAGAGCTTGCCCAAACATTTGTGAAGTATCCGGCTGATCCCGGTCATGGATAAGTGAAGCGATCACTAACTGTAGTGGCTAAAATCGGGCAACATTATGATGAAACTGCCACATTGATGCTTACCGAAGTAACACAAGCATACCGATCAGAATTACTGCATATAAGTTAACCGGGAGCATTTTAATTAGCACGGCACACCAACTAACATGCAGTAGCTGGTAACCGAGCATTCATAACAACCAGAGACAAACCCTTGCAATACAGGTTTTACAGACAGCAAGTTCCGTTACCGTGGACAGTTGTACCAAGCATCCAAATTACAAACAAGTATTAAAAGTTAGCTTCAAATGAGGTTTATGTTCACACACCTTCTGTAGAATTTCCCCTGATATCACTCTTGCATATTTAGGGAACAAACATTAGCAACAGTAATTTGGCTACGTTAGCTTCACATACATTATTTGCTTTTATATCGTTACTTACAGCTTGTGGCTCTGAGCGCTTGATCGATGTAGCTGCTTCAGGTTTGAGAAGCAGCTGAAACGCTTATCCTGTGTTGAATTATCCTTTATTAACAAAGCTGTCTTTGGTGAAATGCTGAGCACAAACAGCTAACGTTCCCTTTGGCCGTGGCTGTTTGCTGCCAGCAAACAAAAAAAGCTACCCACTGATTTCTGGTGGGCCACTTCTGGAAGAGAAATAGGTGTTTTTCTTCACGTCCAAAAGTAAACGGACAAGCAGCTTTGGGAGAGATACTGACAAAACTGCACCTCAAATGATCTGCGGTTCTTCTTTTGTATTTCCAAAAGTGTAGACGCTACTAAGGCATAGTATGATCTGCTGTTGTTAGTGCCTGCTAGAATAGTTTCCGGTGTGGGCAGGTCCAGCGCCGTGATTGGCTCTGGCTAGGTCTGTACTAATTGGACGGCACAACCTGACGTCAGGTTTTGCCCAGATCTCGCGAAGATCTCGGGAGGAGCTGTTCAGAGAGGAAATCACGTTCACGAAATCACGTTCTTGGATTACAGCAAAACCTCTGTATCTTATGTTTAGAAACTTTTCAGAGGTTGAGTATGGACAACCAACATTATAACATTACTAATATGTATTAAAAGAAGGATCAGCATAATAGGTCCCCTTTAAAATCAACCTTCAATGGGCTAATGGAGACACTGGAGACTACTGTACAGGTGGTCTGACCTGGGAAAATATATATTTCTATATAAAATGGAAAATACATATTTATATTTAAATATATCTGTATATATGCACTTGCTTGATGTTTTGTTGTGATAGCAAAGTTGTCCAATTGCTTGCTTTTTTTGAAAATCATAAATCCATTAAATCAACTCATTTTGACAGAGATTTAAACTCTAGCTAAAGTGCTGTCCGACATCGGCACTGTTGGCACTAGTTCTTGTTTCGGTTCCTGTCCGGCTGGCAATGTTGGCTAGCTTGTCACAGGAGTTCACTTCACTTTGTGTTTAGAGAATCTAGCTACGGTTTCTAAGTTTAATTTAGTTGACTGGTTGTTCAGTGTCCATTAGCATTGCTCAGCAATCCTACACGTTATAGCGTGGTGTTAGCAGCATAGCTATCGATCTCAAGGCTAACTGGAAAACTAACACCATCCAAGAGCAGAGAGGATATCACTGCTAATATCATTTTTGAAAGATTGCAACGTTGCCCGTATGTGGTAACTTTATCAGTATAATCCCTGTCTCTCAAAGTTTACTTCATATGCCAAAAGTTTGCTATCTAACCATAGTTCTGGCTCAGGCTGTCATGCAAATACATAAAAAGTTAAATTTTGGCCAGTCTTTGACAATCTTGTGCCAAGTAAGCTTTGAAAGTTTGCAACAATACAAACCTATCTCAGTTACTTTGTATTTAAATACTAAGTTCAATGTGTATCGTATGCGATGTAGACTGTATCATCTCGCCAACAATACTTTATTCACGCACTTCACATTTACTGTATGTTAGTGTGCATCTCCAAAGTCTCGAAAAATAAACTACGCAAAGTCTCACTTGTGTAAAGTCCTGTAATATTACACTTTCTCAGTCGACATGGTTCTTTGGCTTCTGACGTCAAATTTTCCGATTTCAAATCCTGCTTGTTAACAAATGGACGTGCACTGCTTTCCTTAAGGGGTGGGAAGTGGGCGACTTATACTTATGACAGTGGGGTTGCACTTAGAAGCTGTAGGAGTTGCTTTTTTGCAAATATACCAATTCCTACATAATAGGGCTTTAAATTTGACATATAATGCATAAAAAACACATGCATAAAACCTACGGTACCCTAGTATGTCTCTATAAAAAATACTGCAAGACACATTTTCCACCCCTTGCTTGGAGCTTTCTGTCTAATTTGTGTTGTATCATTTTAAAAATCACATTCTGACTCGGCACTGAAGTGAATTGACTAGTTGGCTCAGGTGGTACAGTAGGTATGATGTACGTTGTAATAAATATTTGGAATATTATGACTTACTGGACATTTTTTTATTGTCAGAGACTGAGTGATTCTTTGTGGAAAAAAGTTTGATGATGTCAGCAGAAGCGAAACATCACTGAGCCATTTTATATAGACACAGCTGACTTCATAATGATCATTCTGCAGATGGAGCTCAATCAGTACAGCCAGAAGCAAACATCTGTGTTCCAGGAAAAAAAGAATACCCTCATCAGCATGCTGTACAACTTGTAAAAAGAGTATTGTGTCACCATCTACAGCCTCTAACCATCAAATTAAAAAGTAACCATTTGGCTTCCAGTCAGGCTTTAATGGGTTTGGATATTTCTACCAACTATTTTCAATCATAATATAGCTATTCCGAAGCGCTGAAGTGCTTTATGAATGCTTAGTGCTTTATCCTCACCCAATGAAGCAATGTTTGATGCCACATAATACACTTCAACATTTATCAAGGTTACTAATAAATGTAGACCAGAAATATTTAGATTTGCTCATTTTTTACCCACAGAAATTCCCAATTGTTTGTTCCCTGAGGACTTGTACATATTACATGAATATGGCATCCAAGGCCCAGAATGTATCATTATTCAGGAAATAACATTTGACAAGGTGTGATAGATATGTAGCTCATAGGTGGGTGCTCAATCTAGGAGGCTCTGCCATTGCTGCCCCAATGCAATTACAGTTTACAAAGTCATGCCAAATGAATCATGCATGTGGCGTTTTTATTACAAAAGGGTACTTTGGAATCATTATTTTGGATCAAAATCCACTTTAAACCCCACATGATGCAAACACTTGACTAGCAGGAATAAAAAAATGTTCTTGGTATCCTTTAGCCTCAAAGAGGTGCGGTCTTAATATCAGCCTTCAGAGCATAAATAATTACTATAAACACGTAAATACACAAATAGGTTATAGGGACAAGGTGTGGTAGATATGTAGCTGACAGGAGGGTGCTGAATCTAGGAGGCTCTGCCATTGCTGCCCCAATGCAATTACAGTTTACAAAGTCATGCCAAATGAATCATGCATGTGGCTTTTTTATTACAAAAGGGTACTTTGGAATCATTATTTTGGATCAAAATCCAATTTAAATCCCACATGATGCAAACACTTGACTAGCAGGAATTAAAAAATGTTCTTGGTATCCTTTAGCCTCAAAGCGGAGCAGTCCTAATATCAGCCTTCAGAGCATAAATAATTACTATAAACACGCAAATACACAAATAGGTTATTTGAGTACAAATCCCACCAGGTGTGTTTGCTCTTTTGAAGCCAGCAGTTCTTTCAGCACTAGTAACCAGTTTCCACTGTATGGGCATGCCGTTTCACTAAACACGTGGTGTAACAGAACAATATACTATTGTCTTACAGCGCAATCTTGAGCCCAAATTCCATATACACACATTTTACTAATTTTGCATGTCAACATATCCATTTTTAAATGAGTGAAATCATTCCTGCCATCTTGATAGCTGCATATCAAGCTGTGCATTGAACCGCTTTTGATCACAGTTGCACAAGCAACGATTGGATCACTGAGGTTTCTCAAATTTAGAAATATTATTCTTTTCTCAGGCCTGAGGGTACAAAACACTCTTCACTTCCTGGTGTTTAAGGATTTTCTCTTTGAAAAACGTTACTTCCGTCGACACTCCAATAAATGACCCTCCACTTGAGCAGAGCGAAGTATAAACAAGAATGGTGGATGCGTTAGTGGTAGAGGTGTTAAAAGACTGCAATTTAAGAAAGATATTGAAACAGAGAGGATGACCGTGGCTAGTGCTGATAGGAATAATCACTTCAACAGCCCAACTGCTGAAAATTCATGTTCATGAAACACATTGAGTATCGATTTGTGCTGGCTATCAAGATGTGCTCCTTCGCAGTTCTAAGCACACACAGACCCACAATCTTGGGACTGTTTCCACTCTCATACTTGAAAAATCTTCAAAGATCTTAAGGATACATTTTTTAAATCGTGCATTTCCACCTGTGCACATGTATTTCTATGTACACTCTGGCTTTGCTGGAAAATGTAGGTATTGGTTGATATTGACATGCAGCATGTTACCGTTAAACATATGTAGCTAGTTCATTATCACATGCACATTTTATAACAAACAAACAAATATAAAAGTTGCTCGTGTGGGCTGATTCATCTTTTCCTATTAAGGCGAAAACAATGCCTTTGCGGTCGTTTTGCACAGCTGACGCATTTTCTGACAAGGCAGCATAATTTGTCAAAATGCCGGCCTGCATGGGGTGTCGAAAATCTATCCTGCCATGCATTGGGAAATCTACCATGATGCCATCTGGGGTGAATGAATGCAGTATTTGTGGAAGGGTGAATTTCCAAGTGGACTAAAAACCCAAAATATTTTGTTTATTAAAAAAAGTTTTGAGTATGATCAGGTTAGGGGGGCATAATTACCTATTTGAGGATTTCAACTGACAACTGAGAATAAACCATGTAATTTAACATTTCTACATGAAATAATTCTGCCAAACATAGCAACATAATACATAATAATGCCGTATTTGTCATAACCCAGTTAGCAGAGGGGCAAAAAATTCCTCTCATGAGAACAAACAGCAACAGTGTTGTCTGGAAACCCAAAGAAGCAGGGCTGAATACAACATGTATTCCCATGATCGTGTGGCTGTCTTCAATTTAATGGCGACGGACACATTTGGTGACTGGAGTATGTTTTCGAAACCATTGAAGGTGGAGTTTGTGAGTTCCCATTTGGAATTTGAGGGTCACTTCCAAGGGACATGGACCTTAGCTACATTCAAGTAAGTTTTTCATACTGGCAGCTTGATGAAGTGTAAAAGCTAGAGGGTTCTGTCCAAGCTCAAATCATTCAAAACCATTGTAATTACATCCTGAAGGTCAAATTTTACAATAATAGACAGAAATGTTGAATAAGACACAATAGTGGTACAATCCCAATTCCAAAAAAGTTGGGATGCTGTCTAAAATGTAAATAAAAACAGAATGCAATGATTTGCAAATTCCATAAACTGACATTTTTATTAACCAGATTTTCAAAAAAAAAAAAAAAAAAAACTGGTTATTATTCACCAGGTTTTCGAAAAAAAAAAAAAAAACCTGGTTATTATACCGAAGGCGGGCGGCGGTCGGTTGGACGGTTTCCGATCGATAACTTGAGAACGACTTGAGATTTCTTTTTGCTAATTTGGATATATATAGTATGTGGGTAGATAATGTTTCCTTTCGAAATCCGGCGTGATTCCATTCATAATTTGGCCACCAGGGGGCTTTTTCTGAAAAATGAAAAATAGCCATAAGTTCCTTATGCATCGAGCTAGGTTGCTCAAATTTTTATGGGAGGTGTATGGGATGACCCTTCATCACACATTAGACAGGTTTTTGATTTGACCGACTTTTGACCATTTTCTATGTCAAATGGCGTCAGGTCTGCGATCGTTGAAAAAGGCAGCAAGTTTTCTTATTATTCAACCTAGAGAGCTGTAACTTGGTATGAATATGTGTCTTGCTGATATAAACTTGCAAGCAAAAAATTGCCGTCTTGGGATTCATATTTTTGTGAAAAAATAAAAATGGCCCTAAGTTCATAATGCATTGAGCTAGGTTGCTCAAATTTTTATGGGAGGTGTATGGGTTTTTGACAGGTTTTTGATTTGACCTACTTTTGACCGTTTTCTAGGTCAAATGGTGTCAGGTCAGCTGATTGTCAAAAATGGCGGCATGTTTTCTCATTGCTGCTACTTTGTATGGACATGTGTCATGATGATACTTGCTGTTTCCTTCCGAAATACAGCATGATTCGGTTCATGATGTGGCCACCAGGGGGCTTTTAGTGAAAAATGGCAATTACATCCTTATGCCTTGAGCTAGGATGATCAGATTTGTATGGTAGGTGTGTGCGGTGACTCTTCATCACATATTAGACGGATTTTTGATTTGACCTAATTTTGACTGTTGATGTCCTCATCTTGCTGCTAAGCAATACCGTGAAAGGAGGATCTTCTGGTTGCGGTTTGAAAACCTGGTTATTTATCCGCTTTGCGGATGCCTTGTTACTCCTTGTATTCACCGTAGAACATAGACAACATATCAGATGCTGAAAGTGAGAAATTTTACCATTTCATGAAGAATATTTGCTCATTTTGAATTTGATGGCAGCAACACATCTCAAAAAAGTTGGGATAGGATCATGTTTACCATTGTTTAGTATCACCTCTTCTTTTAACAACAGTCTGTAAATGTCTGGGAAGCGAGGAGACCAATTGCTGAAGTTATGGGAGAGGAATGTTGTCCCACTCCTGTCAGATGTAGGATTCCAGCTGCTCAACAGTCCTGGGTCTTCTTTGCCGGATTTTTCATTTTATGATGCGCCACATGTTATCTATTAGTGAATGGTCTGGACTGCAGGTTGGCCAGTTCAGCACTCAAGACTCTTCTACTGCGAAGCAGTGCTCTTGTTATGATGCAGTATGTGGTTTGGCATTGTTTTGCTGAATATGCAAGGCCTTCCCTGAACTAGACGGTGTCTGGATGGCAGCATATATTGTTGTAAAACCTCTGTATACTTTTCAGCATCTGGATGGTCCCTCTCCTCTTTAGATCGCACAACATGGCGTCCATGTTTTCCAAAAAGATTTTCAAATTTTGATTCATCTGACCACAGAACAGTTTTCCATTCTGCCTCAGTCCATTTCAAATGAACTTTGTTCTAGAGAAGATGGCAGCGTTTATGGATCGTGTTCACATATGGCTTCTTCTCTGCATGATTCAGCTTTAGCTTGCATTTGTAGATTGCACAGAGAACTGTGTTCACAGACAATGATTTTTGGAAGTGTTCCTGAGCCCATGCAGTGTATTCCTGTGCAGAATCATGCCTGCTTTTAATGCGGTGCTGTCTGAGGGCTCGAAGAGATTGTGCACAGAGATTTCTCCAGATTCTCTGAATCTTTTGATGATATTATGTACTGCATATTTAAAGTCTTCCCAATTTTACAATGACGAACATTTTTCTGAAATTGTTCCACAATTTTTAGATGCAGTTTTTTGCAGATTGGTGAATCTCTGTCCGTCTTGACCTCTAAGAGACTCTGCCCCTCTAAAATGCTCTTTTTATACGCAGTCATGTTACTGACCTGTTGCAAATTACCCTGATTAGTTGCGAAATCCAGCTGTTTTTTTTATTAGTATCACTTTTCCAGCCTCTTGTTGCCCCTTTCCCAACTTTTTTGAGATGTGTTGCTGCCATCAAATTCAAAATGAGCTAATGTTTTTCATGAAATGGTAAAATGTCTCACTTTCAACATCTGCTATGTTGTCTATGGTCTTTTGTGAATAAAATGTGGGTTTATGGAATTTGCAAATCATTGCATTCTGTTTTTATTTTCAATCTACACAGCATCCCAACTTTTTTGGAATTGGGGTTGTATTTTTACAAGGTCCCATTGATTTTTTTTTTCCCCAAGATTCTATTGTTTTTTTTTTTTTTTAAAGATTTTTCATGGTTTTGTTGATATTACCTTTGCATTAATTATGTCTTTGACATTAGCCACCTTTAATTCAGACACAGGCCCAGTGCACCGCATCAGTCTTCAAGAGAGTACACTTCTTACTCTTTCTCCTAGTGGAAAAGCTTTCTTTTAATTAGGGTGCATAAACTCAGACATATCTATTTATAATCTCAACATCTGTTCAGATTGTATTTGTCCTGACGTTCAATTAATCAGACTTTTTGGTCTGGCTTCCAATTTTGAGAAGATACACCTCTATACTGGCAGTTCCATTGATTCCTGATACCTGATGACAGTAATTAAGGGCTGGTAATTTACTGAACTCAGCAAAGCTTGGGTAGCAGCTTGAACTACAGTCACTCGATGAGCCAAATGGAATGTTGTTAATCGAGACAGGAAGAGTAAAATCAATTGGTTCCAAATCTTGTGAAAACATACTCATCTGAACAATTTAAAAAAAGTTGCCTGATACATGTAAAATTATAGGCCAATTAGGGAACTTGCTGTTACACACAAAATAATTACAGAACTTTCTGTGTGTATCAGTATAAAGAGTTGTTATTATGGTCACTTGTTTACCCATCTCCACTCTACATAACATATATACTGTGGTTCCTCATTGGGTACAAACACAGCACTAGATTGTGGGGATTTAATCTTCCTATTTATGCTAGGGAGATTCGAGAGTTTTCCAAATGTCTGCTGTAAAAGCCAACCACCCAACCACTCTACTTCTGTTTGGAAATCATGTAAGAACAGCTCTCCGTCAACATGCTTTCATCGAGATGAAATGGAAAGGAACAGACTAAGGATGGAGTGGCCTGCAACCGCCTATTATATGCCATCTTTTCAAAAATGAACGGCAGATGTTGCACAGCAAGGAGCTAACAAGAAACTTTTCCGATATGACTCATTATAACCAAAATTTTGACAGAAAGTCAAAGACAATTAAGCGGTTTTATAGGGCTGCATGAGAGGCAAGGGTAGCAAATCAAATCAATTTCTGCAGTAGCAAAACATATGACGACTCAACGTGCTTGATGCAGCAAAGTGACTTCGAACGTGCTTGTTTACTCATCCATTTGAAAGCATGATTCACTATGTAATACCTTTGCCATGACATCTGTGTACTTGCAGCCTTTGTTTTAATTTTTTGTCTTCAGAGGTTTTGTGATACAAATCATCATCAGCCAAAAGAACCAACCTCTAGCCAAGCGCTTAGTTTTATGCATTGAGAGTGACTAAAATACACAATGAATTATCTGAAATTATTACTCATTAGGCTATATTCTGCCAGAGTTCAACCACAGCAGCTTAGTCTGTGCTAAATGGCTCACTGTGTAATGGCCGGTAGAATATGGAGGCCAGGTGCAACGATCAGAGAGAAAGAGAGTAGCACGGACACAGTACAAACACAAAGAATAATACAGACCAAACGAAAGTACTCGCGCTTCCAAAGGACGTATAATAGTACAAACCACGGAAGCAAAGTGAGATAGAAAAAGGGAGAAGAAACTCCAATAATTAGAAGATAGAAAGTCAAACAAAACCTGACTACAAATATCTTCGGCTATAGTGCTTAGCTACAAACAGACAGTCTAGCAAAGAGGCGTGGCGAACATCCGGCTTATATAGAGTCCGGGGAAGCGCCGCCCCAGTTCAATCAGCCACCTGGGTAAAGAATTCGATAGAACAGGAATACGATATCGTCCCGGGACGAGAGCCACAAAGAAAAGTCCAAAACACACGCACAAACATCCAGAGCCATGACACGCTGGGTGTCAAAACAGCTGATTGATTCTCTCAGATATTTGCATATTGAGGCAGGAGGTCATGAGGCATGCATGTTTATATGTTGTTTTCAGTATGATTCCATGCTGAATTGCATTCATTTCAACCACCAACAAGATGGTACTCATTCATCTTTACTTGAATTTTCCACTTTAAGTAGAACATTTTAGTTAGAGCGATCACAATTGCAGGTGATCATGTCAGGGTTCAGGGTTGAAAGATGATATGCAGACTATACATATGCTTATGTGGGAGATTCCGGAGTATTACACGTGTCTGCGGGTAGACAGAAGGGCTGGCCCAAAAACACAGAGAAGGCTAAGAACGGCAATCAGGGAGTTTCGGAAAAAACATTCCCTTCCAAATCTCTTTCTGGGACATCTAAATTGCACCTTCCTCAAGTGCATCTGTCAACACATAGTAAAATAGCCTAAAGATTTTGAAGGCAGTGCATTCTTTATAAAACAAATACCCTGGTCAAAACGTATGTCTAAGACGAACACGAGGGAGTGCCACATTTATTCTTCTCTCGCACATGCTGTGTAATATCCTACTTAATCCAAAAGTATACATCATTTTTCAATATTGTTTGACTTTTTTTTTTTTCAAAATGGCACTGACTATTAATTGTGCAAGTATCGCTAGGAATTATCGTTTTTTTTCCAAGCTTAGATACATTTATCTTGAAACTACAATCAATCTACATAAAAGCAATGAAAAATGCTCTTATTTAAGTTCAATTTCCTAGCTAGATTAATCATAGTAAGGTCTTCATCTTTTTGAGAATGCACTCATCATCCACCTTTGTTGAAACTCTAAACACCTTCATTCTCTCAGATGTGATGACTCAGAGCAAGGATTATACATGAGACTGTAATCAGAATAGCTCGTGTCTGGTCTGCGCCTGGAGCTGCATGTGTCATCATGTCATTGGTGCATTTTCCTTTTCCATGAGCCAGTCTTCATGTAAGGTCTGAAGTACAGATTAAAAGGTAACCCAAAGTTAAAGAGATAGCAGTACAACTACGAGTATGGCTGCATTAAGCTTACTTGCAGGACCATCTCCTGGATAAAAAAAAAAACTATGAAATATCACATTTAGCATTTTTATATAAAGTAAATAAGACTTTCTCATAGTGTAAGTGTAATGATATATTAAATAAGTTTAATGCACTGTGTCTTAGTTCTACTTTAAAGGGATACATGAGCCAAGCAGAAATCCCTTCTGGTAGTCCCATATTACATAAAAGAATCAGACTTGGAAGGTTTTGAAATTTTGACGAAGCAATCTGAGATACCTTGTATCAACTTTATATCGCTACACTCCATGCAAACTCAAGGCACGTGCCATGACGTCACTGGTTCATGTGTGGGCATGTATTTTGTATATTGCATCAGCACTGGACTGAGGGCTGATCGGCTAAAACACTTACTCTCCTGTTACACTGTAAAAAGTGTAACATGCAGTTGTTCATTCAGTCTAATAACTTCCATTGAAAAAAGAATAAAATAATTGATTTGATTGTGAAACTCATTATTTTTGGATTTTGTGATATCAGTTTTGATTTATACAGAACTAAATATCCGTCCAAAGGGCACAATACTATGTTATTGATTTCTCTCGGACATATTTTTTAGTTAATGTTCAGCAGATAATATTTTTTACTTTGAATCAAATGTGATTCGCGTGAGATCACGTGCCCCGCAGTTCTCGTTTTGAATGCATGGCCTGACTGGCGAGAGGTGTCGCATCATCGCGGACTTCGGACTTTCGGACCCCCGAAAATAAACGTAAGTTGAACAGCAGAAGGATTTATTCAAACTTTTAGTGTTTTGTGTTGACAAAATGGCAAAGAATGGCCCCATTTAAGCTGGCTAATCAGCCACCGCCAAAACTAGCTAACCATCTTTGCATGCTTGTAGCTTGTAACGTTAGCTACGTTAGCTAACGCGGCGAGCTGGTTAACGTTGACAGTCAGGAATGCAAATTGGCCAAAACCAAAACCCTCGTTATGCTTGGGCTACGTTACATCCATGGCTAAACAAATATTGCTAACGTTAGTTTTAGCTGCAATTACGGATCCTGGGTGGACACAGCTAGCTAACATGGGGTAAGTTACATCCATCAATTCCCTCCGAGCGCACGCTCCGCTCGGAGCATCGTTTGAAAGTGCTGTTCGATTAGCACTCTCATGACTCCGACTCCGAGTTTGATGCAGAGCGCGCGCTCGGAGTAATTATCGAATTACCCAATGTGTTAGCTAGTCAGCTAACGTTAGCTCAGGGGTGTCAAACTCATGCCATGGAGGGCCAAGAGGCTGCAGGTTTTCATTCCAACCAAAAACTCTGCCAGGTGATTTCACTGATCACCCTACCTCCAAACAGAGAGGCGGGACTAATCAGTGAAATCACCTGGTGGAGTTGTGACCAATTAGTCTGGAATGTAACCAGACTGTACTTCAGTTAACCCAAAAATGAAAATTCAACCATTTTCTTCTCACCTGGACTGATTTCAGTGGTTTTCGTGTATCTAGAATAGTGAGGCAGCCAACGTTCAATATGACTGAGACCTGCCATCTGTAAATTTTCATAGCAGCAGATGGACTATTTTATTTTTGGAGTTCTGTTCATGGAACCGTTTGGGAATTTGCTAGCCTAAATTCCCTTTGTTTTCTCAGTTATCGTATGTGGAAATGCAAGGACTGCAGCCTATCCTTTCCAGGGAGATCTGAGCTACTAAAACATTATCGAATTGACCATCGGTTTCACGGGAGGCGCCGTCCTTACCCATGCATCCATGAAAATTGCCCCTGTTCGTCCAAGACATGGGATGGTCTACGAATACATCTGGCTAGGAATCATGCTTCTCAGGAGTCCATACAAAAAGCCACTTCATTCAAGTGCCATGTTTGTAACTACAATCAGCTTTCCACTGAGTATGATTTTTTTCAACATATCAGTCAACATTAGAAAAAAAATGAACTTGTCTCTTGTATGTTTGATGGTTGTTCATACAAAACCAACATAAATGGCAGTTTCAAGACCCATAAATGGAGAAAACATCAGTCATGCAATCGTTAATGACCTAAAAAGTGGAATAGTTGTTATATCATCTCTCAGTTCCCATCCTTCTGACTTATTGAACTCTGACTTCAATGAAGAAGTACAGCTGGATGAGCCAATTACTGAAGAATCTAGAGATTATCAAAAGGAAGTTGAACTGAAATTTGCTTTACTTTTACTTAAATTGGAACATACATACTTAGTCTCCAGTGCAGCTATAAACGAATTACTTGAGGAGCTACAGAATCTTCTGACTGTCTCTGTGCCAGCTAGTCAAATAACAATTAATCAGTTTTTGGGAGATCACAATGTTCCTGTCGAAGCATCTGTTGTTGAAGAGCTATCCACAGTTCTTTGTTCTTCACACCCTATTCTAAAAGCAATAGCGAAAGCAGGCCCTTTGTCTACTTCTTGGAAGCGCAAATCATACTATAGAACAGAATTTGGTGTTGTGTCACCAGTTGAATATATTCTTGATAAGAGGAACAAGAAATCATTGCAGTATGTATCTGTGCTAAAAACATTGCAGCAGATTCTTAATTCAGATACTTTATTGAAAAAGACTGCAAATTTGAAAGTGAGGTATCAGTCACCCGAGAGTGATCCGAGAGTTTATAGTTGTCCCTTTGATGGTGATTTTTTTAGAAAAAACACACTTCTGTCTGAAGACTGTGCAATTTCACTGAATCTGTATATTGACGATTTTGAAATATGTAATCCCTGTGGGACATCACGAAGAATACATAAGATCTGTGCCCTCTATTGGACTTTAGGTAATCTGTCCCCTGGTTATCAATCTTCACTGTCATTGATACACTTGGCTCTTCTAGTCAAAAGTGATGATTTAAAGGAGTATGGCTATGAGGCAGCACTTGAGCCTCTCATTCGTGATTTAATTTCCTTGGAACAACACGGTGTGTTTTTGACAAAGTTAGGGAAATCTGTTAAGGAACAGTACAGTTTGTTATAGCTGATAACCTTGGAGCCCACAGCATCGCTGGATTTGTTGAGAGTTTTACAAGTGGACATGTATGCCGATTTTGTACAGCTTCCAGATCAGAAATTCAAACCAAGGAAGTAAATAGTGGAGCTTTTACATCAAGAACAGAAGAGATTCACTCAGACCATCTCAAAGTCATTGATGAACAATCTCTGAACAATTTCTGTGGTGTCAAGAGGAGATGTATCCTCTCTGATGAACTCAGTCATTTCAAAGTTACTACTGGTTTCCCCCCCAGATCTATGCCATGATTTATTTGAAGGGATTGTTCCTGCAGAGATAGCTCTATGTCTGTCCATCTTCATATCTAAAAAAGTACTTTTACACTTGCCAATTTAAACAAGTCTATACTACATTTCCCCTTTAAGTGGACTGACAAAGTTAATTGTCCCCATCCAGTGCCATTGAACTTTGCATCTCGAAAAGACGATAGGTGGCAATTCCCACGAAAACTGGAGTCTGTTAAGGTTTCTCCCCTTTCTTGTCGGCCAGAAGGTGCCGTTGATGAACCTGCATGGAAAATACTGACTGATCTAAAGGATATTGTAGACCTTATTGTCTCACCTGTTCATACAGAGGAATCTATTGCATATTTGAGTTTCAAGATCTCAGAGCACAGGGTACGACTTCAAGAGGTGTTCCCAGACTACAACCTGTTGCCTAAGCATCATTTCTTGGAACACTATCCTCTACTTATTCGTCAGTTTGGACCATTAGTGTGTCTTTGGACTTTGAGATTTGAAGCCAAGCACAGTTATTTTAAAAGAGTTGCCCGATATACAAAATGTTTCAAGAATGTACTGTTGTCTTTGGCGGAGCGACACCAATTTCACATGGCACAGGAGGTATCGATGTACACTCACAAACCTCTTCTGGAAGTGTCAAATGTTTCAACTCTTTCTGTTGATGTGTTGAAAGAGGAGATTGCACAAGCTATACGTCTGAAACACACGACTATGGACAATGTGTGTCTGGCAAAACATGTCACTTACAATGGATTCAACTACAGAACTGGAATGATCCTTGCACATGGATCTTTGGCAGGGATCCCTGAATTCACTGAAATCATCCACATGGTGGTTCTGAAGGACACACTTTTTTTCATTGTTCGGAAGCTGAGCGCGTGGCACTGGGAGCACTTCAGGGCCTTCCAACTTGAAGTGAGCCCCACCAAGGACATACTGCTTGTTGCGCCAGAGGAACTGACTGATCCATATCCGCTGGTGGATTATACTGTGGGAGGAGTGCGTTTGATTACCCTGAAGAGATATATCCAAGTTTAAGGTCTGCATTTTCATTAAAGCATCATATTTGCATGTAATTCATTCTACTGAAAATGGGCACTGTCACACTAGACTAAATTTAAGGGGTATTAACACATGACACTTATTACAATTCTAACCTGTCATCTTTATGCCAACACAAGGTGGTTGTGAATGAACTAATGTGTTCTCTCTTCCTCTCCTCTGTTCTCCAGATATCCACTACGTGGCATCCAGGACGGTAACTAGACATCCAGGACGTCAGCCCCTCTTTCAGCACACCCTGTTAGGAGCGACAGTCCTGATCTTGACCCCCCTAACCTGGCTTTCTTGCTCTCTGGGAATCTTCAGTGCTGCTGAGGTCCAGTATTCTGCATCATATCTGTCTGTTTTTTACTGATTCCTGTTGTGATAGTGGACGCCCTTAAAGGGCACTCAACATTTATGAATATGACAGTCTACTAAATGTTCAACATTATGGAAATGAAATCCACTGGGTTTTTTTTTAAGTTGGTGCTTCCTAGCCTGAGAAATCAAATGACAATTATTATAGGGTCTATTTTTTTTAGGGAGGAGCAGGGTTTGTGGTTAGTCCACCTAGATTACATCACATGTCAATTTGGTTTTTTTTTAGTAAGAAGTCTATTTAGGTGAAGGTAGGTACCTTGCTAGCCTCCCTCTGTGTGATGGTGGTACTTTGGGCTGCCTTGTATGAATGGACTGATGGTGGTTGTACACACTAAACATTCAATCCAAATTTGAAGTCTGGCGTGACAGTGCCCCTTCATCTGGAGAGGCCTGCAGTGGGAGCTGATAACATGTCTTGTGTCCCTGTCCTTTGTGTTATTTTAGGTGGTATTGAAGCAGCTTCCTGGATCCTCACACTGAGACGTAACTTGGTCCATCAATATGGCAAATCCCATACGACTCCTCATCTTGTTGAGTGATGATAACTCAGAGAGAATGGATCTAGCAAGTGTGCCAGACACAGTTGAAGAGCTCATTGAACAGGTCAAAGACTCATGCAAACTTGTTGGAGAAATCAGGCTGCAATACAAGGATGTAGACTTTGGTGGAACATTTGTTAACTTGAGCTCAACCTCCGTGATCAAGGATCTTACCACCTTCAAGGTCATACCGTCTGCTCCTGTTACTGATTTTGTTGTCCAATTCATAAAAGATGTCCAGCTCCCAGAAGGTGTCCAACTCCCAGAAGGTGTCCAACTCCCTGAAGGTGTCCCACTCCCAGCTGATCTAAGTGACCTAGACACAAGCTCCACAGCATACCCTGATTCTGATGAAACAGTCATACTCAGCAGCCGCTCCTCTGATAGACTCCGAACAGAGCCCTGGCCAAAGAAGTTCATCATCCCACCATTCTCTGCTCAAACAGAAGAACTACTTAAGAAAGGGAATCTGGAATACACAAAGAATCAAACCAGACTGACACCTACGTCAAAAATGTTGTCCGACATACTGGAAAGATTGGCAGAGAAGATTTACTACTACAGGGCATACCCCACTGATGCAGACCTGAGTGATGTTGCAGAGGCTCTGACAAGGAAGCATCCCTGCTTAAGGCAACCAGACTCCTTCAATGAGAGCTACGGATGGAAACTCAAACTCAAGAGTAAGATGTGCAATTATCGCACCGAGCTGAAGTTGCATGGACTTGCACCTGAGCTCATGGTGAATACCATCAAATCCAAGGCAAGAGATGATCCGGAGACCTTTCCCGCAAAAAACATAAAAAAAGCTAGAAGAGGCGAGGCCAACTTTTATCCTGTGCCAAGCAGCGACACTCCAGAGAGCCTTGAGCTAGAGAGAGCTTATCTTCTTACTGAAGTCAAGAAGAGGAACAATGAGAGAATCGTCCGTGAGAAGATGGCGAAAACCTTCGAGTTCAGGAGGAAGGAGGTCATAGATTTGAAGCCTACCGTCGAGAGCCTGATTGAAAGATGGCCAGGTCTATTTGCGATGGAACAGGTATAGCTTTCTCTTTTATACTAACTAGTGCAAAGTGCCCATGGAATTTTATTTCTCCCACCCCTCAGCCCACTTTCCTCCCACCCCCTGTTCATGTGCATGTGTGGATGTGCGCACGTGCCACCTGGTGGTTAACAGAGTGAATGCATGTCTGTATGGACCTATGGCCTCACTGCTGTCATTTAGTATAGATGGCGTAAGTCATAGTTTGCAGATAGGAATGAATGTTTTAAGTTTTTCTTGTTGGAAGTTATTCTTCAATTAAAAATGTATTGTGCTCTGCTTATTCATACAGATCAGTGCAGAGTTCCAACGGATTACTGCAGTTCCCCTGCTGACCAGATTTATGGCCCAACTGGACAAGTACTCCCCGCAGCTACTGAAGATCATCAGAAAGAAAGGAGGGACAATCAAAGCAAAAACTGCCACAATGCTGGAGTTTCTTGATCAGGTATGATGTTTATAATTAACCATTAACAACAACAGATAGCATTCTAACCCCTACATCTGATGAGGATAGGTCTCCTTTTCCATTTTCATTTTGATTATGTCAGGGATTATGGATATAGTCCTCATTTGGCAAATGCTGTCTTTTTAAAGTGTTGGAAGGAAGTGTATGTGTCTCAGGCAGAAAGATGTGTGGGCTTTGAAAATGTGTTTTACACACTAGCAGCAGTTGCCCTTCCTCTTGTGCACACACAGCTGCTTTTTGGGGATTTGGAGGTCCCTGGGTGCCCACTGCAACTACTGCTGTCCTTGCCTTTGCTGTGGCCTCCTTGATGGGGGAGCCACTGTCATTGTTGAATTCTGCAGTGCTACTAACCAGTGCTACTGCCAGCTCTTTCACCAACCACAGAGATGCTTGTATAGTGCCTTGGTTTGAACTTCAGTCAAATCCACATTCATTCACAGCACAAATTAGTTGTAAGCAAAGATATCTAGGATGAGAATACTTAAATGACCACTGGCAGGTGTTTGGAGAGAGCTGTAAAATGCAGTTATAGGCCTGACAAGGCAAACGGCCATCCAGTCCTCTCTCTTCTAAGAGAGACTGCCAGTGGCCTCTGACATAGCTATCCTGAATGACTCTGCTTTCAATTAATTTGTGCTATGGATCCAATCTGGAACCAGGGCATCACCGACTGTTTGGTAGTGCTGGAAATTAAAGCTTCCTAGTCCACATTGCATAGTAACCCTTTTGACTGTCCCTTCAGGATGCTGATGCTGACATCAGAAGGGAATGTGTCCTCAAATCCCTCATCATCTACCTGGGAGAAGATCCTGAGGACCTGATAAAAGAATACATGGTATGTCCAGATCTGTTCTGTCTCTCTATGATGAGATGCAACTTAATTAATCCTGCAGGGAACTTGACAGCTCTGCCATCAGGTGTAATCAGGTGTGCCGTGTAATCAGGTGTGCCTGACTGCAGTAGTTCACTTACACATTTTGTCCTATATTTTACCTCAGGTGTCCCAGAAAGACGAGGCCAAAGAAGAGCTGGCAGGTACCACCATGGTGATATTTGTGTTCAGAGAGACCTCAAGCCTTCAAGATCAAGCCCAGGACATTGGGATCATTATCGATGGGGTCGAAGTTCTTAACGAGTTGCTCTCTGTGGCAAATGCTGTGGTAATGCTGTTTGGACTGTGTTACGCTCTAAACATGGAGTACCCAAAGGGATTCAGGTTCACCTTTGAGGCTCTGCAGAAGATCCTGATGGAGCTTGGTTCCAACAAGATGACCTCCAAGATTCGTAAACTGAATGGTGAGCTCCACACTGCACAGTAGTGTGTGGCGTGTGTGTGTTTGTACAGCATGCACAGTGTGTGCTTGTGTGTACTTGAGTAACCTGAAAGACTCCTTGCCAGCACTTTAAGAGGAAGAGAACCTCAGTGACATTTAGTTGCACCTAGCCAATTGTTGCTATAACCATGTAAGGCCATCTTATGTTCTTGGGCCAGGTGAGTTTTTTTTTTATTATTATTTATTTATTTATTTTTAAATCAGTCTTTAGAGGGACAACAACACTCCTTCCAGAAAGCAATATTTTGGTTTCATTTAATAACTGTTCAGATGGAATAGCATGTTTATAGGCCTTCTAACATGTGTATTTGTCCTGGTTTATTTGCTTGGTTGGCCATCTGTTGGTGTTACATTTCCTAAAGATCAGTACAGTTTATATTCGTGGAAAAACATTTCACCAGATTCTAAGTTAGTAAACTGTCTTGTCAAAGACTGCACATTTGAAAGGGAGACTTGAGGTCACTAGAGGGTGATAAAGCAGTTTGTGTCTGCCCTTTTCATGTAGATTTTTTCACACCATTTTTTTTGTTTGTATGTATTGTATTGCCAGTATTGCCACTGCCCGCTGTGTCTGTGTGCGGGAGGCTTGTAATGTAATTATGGTGTGTACAAGCAAATTGCTGTTGTTTCTCATGATATAATCTGCTGTTAGCCCATCAGGCTGCTGAGCACATAATGGAAACCTGGAGATTACCAGGTTTTTTTTTTTTTTTTTGAAAAAAAAATGACTGATGCACTCTGACAGTTGAATGTTTCAAAAATAAATAATTTTTGAAATAATATATTGGCCAAGTGTTTTATCTTTTAATAGAGTGTAAAATGGAAATGCATTGAAGTAAAATGAAATGTGAAAAATATAGTTTGATTATGTGTAAATGAATTTACTGGTGTCAACGCAAACATTAATTATTTATTTGGTTCAATGCAAATACATTAGGTTGGTTCATTTGGATCAAGACAAAGAATTAAGGTTGGGTCAAGTGCAGTAATATGATTTACATTAACATAAAAGAATCAGCTCATAACAAGTGACTCAATTTAGATTCGGTGGAGTTGAATATATTAGATGTGACCGGTGAACATCAAATTTTTTAATTTGAGCAAGGTTTTTCTTTTTACAGTGTAGCTACGCATATAATAGCCCATGGGTGCACTTATTAGTTCCTGTAGGCGTACTGTAAAATCTACAGCACTGCATCATGAGTAAAAGTGCTAATTATAGTGACAGTTACAATGACGCATAGCTACTACCTCCGTGTCAAAGTCGATATAGTGAAAATTGTGTGACGGTGCGTTCAGGAACCACTCGCGAGGACAGGAATTCCAAAAATCGTAAGCCTTTATTGGGTCGAGACCAGAAGACACAGGAATTGCCAAGCCAAAAACAGTATCCAAAAAGCGAAGTTGAAATAACAGGCAGGGGTCAGAACCAGTAAGGCAGATGTGCAACGGTACATAAACAGTAAGCCAAAAATTGTAGTCAGAATCCAGAAGGGTAGGTCAAACACAGGGCATCCAAAACAGAAATTGTGGTCGTACAAAAATAGGTCAAAATCCAAATAGACAAAACAAGAATGGCAAGGCCAAGGCAATCTCAAGGTCGGACAAAACAGTCGTGAAGAAGCAATAAACAAAAGGCATACAAGGAGCTCTGCACAAATGAGTAGTGATCAACATTCTGACGAGAATGAACTGCAGTGAAGACTTTAAATAGACAAGAGGGAAGTCACATGCTGTGCAGGAACAGGTGAATTGGATAAGAACTAATTACAAAGGTAAGCACATATGGGGAGGTCCTTCACCACAACAATTGGCAAAAGCCAAGACACGGACAGGATCCACGCAGACAACCTATGACAGATAAACAGCTCCAGTCAAGGAGTTCTAAGTGCACAGACAAAGAGTGCAGGATAGCAATTAAACACGTACGAGAGATCTTGCGGAAACGCAGAAAGATGCAGAGAAAATAAAGCAAGCGGCGGAGACTAGAACAGGGCGATAGCTGAGATTGAATTAGAGGTAATTAGTAGCTGTGCAGCTTAACAAATTAACCCAAGAGTTCATTAGTAGTTAGTAATATATACATGGATTAGTTAGGTTGGTAAACTATGATACAAAATATAAATGTTAGTATTATTAGTAATCAAGGAAAGCAAGGCGAAGGAAGTAAACGAGAATTGAAGTAATAATATGAAACACCAGAAACCATTGAAATCACCCGAAGCATGTAAGCACACAGACTGGGAGAATGGACTGAACAAAACTGACCACAAGACAGGGGTGACAAGTGCAATGAATACTGAAATGGCATGAACAGAAAACCGGGATGTATAATAAGCAAAAAGAATAAAGAAAAGACATGGCAATGAACACGAGCATGGCATCAAAACACAGAACCATAACAATTTGTGCAAGATTGCTCGTTTTATGGATTGAAAACAATAGCAGGTTTTTATCTCTGGACCGCTACCGCGCATGCGCAGTTGGTTCGTCTCTATGGGGTTTTATTTGTGCCTCAATCCTGAGCGAGCAATTGGAGATTTTGAGCTAAGAAATATATATTGTACAACCATATACGTGTTGCTTTGAGGAAAAATTAAACGTGAGCAAATGCTATGATCAATATGAACGTGCAGGAATAACCCCTTTCACTCAGTTTTATGCCCTCTCACAGACTCGTGCTCGATGCGCTGGCAGACCGCAGCATGCTTGCTCAAAGTTTGTGTTTCTCTTTCTCAATCTGCCCACTCTGTGCACGCTCAACTCAAGCTGTACACAGTGTTACAAATGTGCCACAATTCTGATTGGCTGCTTTGGCTCCAATTAGGCGCATTATGACCAACCAGCAAAGACAAGAGGGAAGTTAATGACGAATTTTGACAACAACTGGATTATAGTGCTGCCGTGTTGCATTGTTTGGGTTAATGTTAACATTACTTCTATATGTATCTTGAGACATTGGCTGTTGTGTGACCATTTTGACTCATATCCCTCTTTAGCAATTCTTGCTGCTGACTATAGCATCGGACGATGTCTTCTGAACAGCAAAACCAAAATGTCACATCAAATTCAAAATTCCAATACAACGCGTTGCAGTATGCACCAAGGTGATTTTAAATGGGGAACGATTTTAAAAGGAGGCGCCAATATATTTCGGGGTTTTTTTTTTTATTATTGAGAAGGGGGTTTAGAATATTAATATTGAATATTAATATCGCGAATGCATATGCTGCGCGTGCAATAGATGGATGGATTACTACTACTAGCCTACCAGTTGTAACTACATTTTCTTGGGAGAAAAGAAGCTGTGTCACTTATCGTTAATGCCCTCTGCAGCTAAACGTCTAAACGGAGGCACTAAATAATGTCATCCTCTAGACTGCTTTAATCAGACTATGGGTAGTGAATAGTCGGATGTGAAAATTTGCAGTCTTTGTGAATAGTAAGGTATATTGAACATGGATTATATACGTCTTTTCACAATAATGGGTAACAAAAGTGTGACTGTGAAACAAGAACGAAAATGCCAATTCATATTGAATGTCAAAAGTTGTCATCTCTGCTTACAAGAAACGTCAACTGTCCAATTAACTCATGGGATGTTTTAGAGGACAACATTATTCTGAAGCATAACCTTCTTCTCGATGGATTACAGTGGACAAGAAATGTGTACGAATTAATCGGTCACTGCTTGATGAGAAATCGCGTTTTAAACCTAAAGGTATGAAATCAATTACATAAATTATGCGGAAAAGTCACGGAAATAGCAGTCAGTAACATCTCACCTTGGGGGAGGATGACGATTTTTATCATTTTCCCCTTTTCACATAACAGTCGTTGTGGCATACAAAATTGTGGACACGATACTTATAGCAGCAGAAATAGCCGACTCACAGCAACATGCTGGAAAACTTTCCTGGCTGATCAAATGTGTGCACCAAGTCATCTATCAAATGTGAAAAAAAAAATCAATAAATTGATGAGCATAATCAAAGAAAAAAAATTAAAGTTTGTCTTTGGTAATTGTCGTGACTTAATGGACACAAAATGATTTCTAGTATTAGTGTTAGTATTTTTCAAAATCGACGGAAAGTAGCGGGGAAGAGATTGGCTTTTGGGCGCAAGGAAAGTAAATTTATCTGTGGAGTTGCACCGACATTCGAGCAGTGCCCCTCATTCATGACCTGCCTGCCATGCTAACAGTCATTAGCACCACGGACACTACAGGCAATGACCGTTACCCAATAATTTCAGTCTGATATCCTCCTACCTGCTGACCAGGAAGGTCTTGTAACAAAGTGGAATTTATTCACTGGACTGTGAGTAAATAACTTATGGGCAAATAAGCATGATACTTAATTTTAATTTCTCACATCCTTTCTTATAAGAACTTATTTTTGATGTCACATTTTGGGGTCTGTTCTTATTTGAGCCAAAAATCATTTTAATTAATTCAATTAAAAAAGCTACTGAGGTTCAAGTCCTCACTGTATCTCCTATATGTGCTAAACAAGATGAACAGGAATTAAATGCATTAATCATTATCTGCTGATTATTAAACAACGAACAATAACTATCCCCAAAATCTCTCCAGTATTATGAAAAGACACACATACAAAATAAATTTGCCCACAAACTGCATTCAGAGAAGTAGTTGTTAGTGTGTATATTTTAGATCAATATACAGTTGATATATAAATACGTTGCTGCTGAGGAAGTGTCCGACCAAAAGACAATGCTACAGGGAAGGTACCAGAACAATACTGCTTTTGGTTAAATGTAACTTGTAACTGTCAGTGAGTTTGTTGAGGGTCCTTTGGACTGCAAGTATGCTGTGGCATTTTACAAGGAGTCTGTATGGCGCGAGAGACGTCTCACGTGTATCCACCTCTGGTTTGCATTAGCAAAATGTGCCAAAGTGTTTTCAGCAACCGTCAAATTCAAAACAGAACTGCCACCTTTGTTGAGTTCCACATGTTGTCCATATACATTTCACAGCAAAAACGTGTGTCTTCAGTCATTGCGTTAAGTACGAGAAGTGCCGGCCGGATGAAACTTCACTTTGTCCCCTGTCATTACGAACAACATAAACATTGAAAGTGTACAAGTACCTGCGCGCTATTATTGATAGCAAACTGACATGGAATGCTCACACTAATGCCGGGTTTGGAAAGGCTCAACAACCTCGCTTCTTGTTAAGGACACTTGGAAGTTTTAATGTGGACGGAACTATGCCGACACTGTTTTACAAGACTTTCATTTGAAGTATACTGACCTTTTGACTGTAGTGTTGGAGGAACCATTTGTCTTCACAAAAAAAGACTAAACTGGACAGGATTGCCAAACTGGCTGTTTAGCTAACTGAGGAACTGATGTGCTGTATTAATACTATGACAGTACACTATGAATTTGCAAACGAGATCATACCAGATACACTTCACCCTCTATAGTCTGAATATCTACCCTTGTTCTCAGGGCAAAGGTACAGCCTGACCTTTTTCCCCACATACCAATCAGCTGCTTAACAAGCTCTGATCACATGGTCTGAATTTGGCCCTTTTCTGAACTTGCACTTAATGCCCTATATCGATTTCCCAAAATAATGCTTTTCTGTGGTATTTTTACTATGTTTATGTTTAATGTTATATTATGGGCCGTTATGTATGGTTGTTCTTTCAAACTGTTTGTGCAAAGGGGGTGCAAATGAACCTAGGGGCATTAAAGATTCATTCATACATTGCAGACACGAAAGCACAATATGCTGACAACTTTTGAATTGAGTTTATATTAGCCGATTGCCAGTTTATGACCTGTGAAATCCATTCATGTCCATGAAATTCTAAACTTGCCAGTCAAAATGTCCACTAAATGTACTCACACGCAGTAGGCTGCCTGCCGAGGCATTATCAACTGTAGCTAAATAACAGTGAAACACTGTGGCAACTAAAGCCTTAGAAACACTTTTTTTTTTTTTCCTTTACTGATGACTATTCAAACCTGAAGGCAAAGACGTTACGTCTCTTTCCTGTGAGGTGCTCTCTGAAGGAGGGCTACGCAATTCTTTTCAAAATACTCGTTCATGCAGAACAGCTGAAGGCAAAATTACTATGGCTAAATGATTTCCGAGCACGGTACATTCAAAATTGCACCAATGCTTTACCAGTCTCTCAAGCCAGAGGTGATGGCTTCTGCAACTTCCACACGCTTCTACTAGATAATCTTTTTTTTTTCCATGGTGAGGTGGAAAATTTTTTTGTTTTTTTAAATTCAAAAAGCATTACAAAGATTTTCTCTCTTTCTTCTCATACAGTATAAAAATAAGTACACAAATACTTAACATATTTGCCTAACTGGCTGCACTTAAGCATTGCTGGAAATGGTGAGCATTAGATAACACTAGCCTCTTTTGCAGACGTCTTATGTGGTTTGCTTCGCTCATACAGTAACGTCTCCGAACTCGAGCAGAGTTTCGTGTTCAGAGAAACTCTAAATTTCTGGAGCTGGCTAATTACGTTTGTACGTACTGTTGTGGGAGCATGGGAGGGAAGCAACCACGTAAGACGTCTGCATCGGAGGCTAACCAACACCAACATGTTGAAAATGTTCAATATTTCTCCAGGTTTCTTTGGTGTTGAAGTTTTCCCGAACTCAAGTTCTTCAGCTGCGGAGCAGTGCAGTTCGGCTGGCGCTTCGATTGGTAGACGGTTGATGTGGGGCTGGTTGCTATCATTGTAAAGTCGCTTGATTTCCTTTATGGTCTCATCCAGCTTGCTTTTTTATTATTGAAAATTTTAATAATAAATAAAAGCATTCCGTACGGCACACAAGCAGTTAGCTTGAGGAATATATAGCAGTATTTATAGAAAGAACACTTCTTATAATTGAAAGAACATTGAGTGGGCTTTTCCATATACACATATTTTCTCGTTCTTCAATCCGATTCTTATCTTAAATAAAAACAAATTTCATTATCAACAACAATAATAGCCCATACAAATTTCCCACACGGAAGACTGGGGATTCACTTGTGTGACCTCACTGGCAGTGCCGGGAAAAAATGCATACGGTTACCAATAATCGGAAAAATGCAGATTTTGATTATTTAAATCAATATGTGATCTCTTTAATGCTTCATTTTACACAAATTTAGATTTCTGATCTCAAAATTCCCCCAAAATGTGTATATTTGTAGTTATTTGTCGAATCCTTTACCTTCAAAATTACATCATGCTGCTCAGCTGCTACTGCGTTGACAAATCACGTAGTCAGCCAACAGTGAGCTAGAATGACTGTTGTAGATGCGCTCCCAACAGTTTGGAACTTACAGTGGACTTACAGTTAGTGGAACTAAATTTAGCAGAAGCTAATTAGTCCGATAAGGGGTTTCAAAGTTAGCGGAAGTGCTAATCTGCTGAAAGAGAAAGTTATCTTCGCTAAAAAGCAGTTAGCTGATTATTGGAACCGTGCCCACCACTGGTATCGGGTGCTGTTGTATTGGGGCACTTTTATGAGTAGGAGTACGAATACAGAAGCAAAGTATCGGACCGACATACGATACTGCAGGCCTCAAATTAAGTTATTTTTAGGGCAAGGCCACTTGGCCTTTTAAAATTGGGGCATCATGACCAAAATGTAGGGCACCACGGCCAAAACTAAATTAATCAATTTTGCAAGAAAAATAAGTGATAATGACATTGTATGTAGATAAAACAGTATAAATCAATAATAAGGAGCGCATTGAAAACCAATATTTTATTAATTTTTTAAATTGTTAAATTATTTATTCAACTTGCAGCAATTTATCGACAGGACAATCAAGACCAATACATGACCAATAATTAGAAATGATAATGAAAAAGTGAATGCCTATTGCCAACATTTATATAACTGGCATTGTAAGGATGATAGTATAAATGCAAAAATCCAAAACTTTCGTTGACTTCGTGGCATTTATTTTTGCCATCGTTACAGTTGTCACTCAGCTGTGCATCATGCCAGACAACTCCCTTTAGCCATGACTACATTCAGAATCTAGAATGGATTCCTGGGGCTTATTGCTTAATGAGCCTCGCAAACTAACTTATGCAAATCTGTGCTACACGAGTGCAAAAATTATAAAGACATATTGATATTTTACGTCGTCATTTATGTGCAGAAGAAAATGCTTCAATTTTATTTTGCAATGTATGACAATTCCAACAAAAATAAATTAGAATGCCATCGTTCAACAAATCAGTCTGAGCAACTGTTGCTACCCGGAAAAGTAAACAGCGAGAGGTTTTGGTTATCAAGCATTGAAAGATGAGGTTTTCGATGGCCTTTGTTACTGCCGTCAGTAGCAGTCTGGCACAGCAGGAGACGCACTGCACAGGCTAACGTTTTTAGCGAATGCTCTCTCCAGCTCGCTCTCAAAGTTTAGTTTCTGTCGAGGAAAGTTATACAACCACTGTTTTCACCCAGCCCAAAAACACATACTTGACACCAACAGTATTTCATTGCTTGTGCTTAAAACATAATGTGAGCAGATTTTTCTCAAGCTGGAAGGATACCAATCTCACGCAACGTTGCCTTATTCGTGAGTGAGTGGGCGTGTCGTTAGTCGCACAAAGTGCTCAGAAGTCCAGCGCAGCGTGAAGACGGGAGTCGCACAGCTCAGTCGCTGTGTCGAAAATCGCCACTTTGGGTAATTTTTGGGCACCACGGCCACACTGGCTGTTGCAGTAGTCGGGCATTATGGCCACACAGGGGGGCAACCACGGAAATTGCCGCTAGGCTGTAGTATAATTCATGCACTGGACACTGGTATCGGTATTGATGTATACCTAAAAACAGCCTTTTATTGCAGAAGGATGAGAATGATAAGAGGTGAATAGTCCTGAAAATTAGTGATTTTTATCAGAATTTTTGTTGAAAAGTTAATAAACCTTTATTTTGGAAATTCAAGATAATAATATGAAAAAAGTGCAATATTGAATCTTTGTGGAAGGTCTGTGTAGCACCATGCCCTCAGCCTCAATAAAGAGCAGCCTATTAAGACCCGGACTGCATTCCTCAGTCCACGATAATTACCTACAGCTGTTTCCTTTTTCCACTGTTTGGTGTTATTTCCTATTTAAGTCTGAGCTTTGCACTCTTTCAGGGCAAAGTTTTCTAAACTACGTAAGCCTCAAAAGCCTGTGTTTACTCTCTAGTTTTGTTTAGGCTTGTCTCCCGCATTTGCGTGTATCTCTTACTTTAACTTCCGCACTGTTGCTATTTATGTTCAGTGCTGTAATTGATTATTATCCCGGAAGTTCAATTCTGTGTTCTTATCTCTCGCATTTGCATGTTTCTTATCCCAGAACCTCGATTCTGTGTTTATTTCTATTTGTAATTCATAGTAATGTAGCTGTAGTCCCAGTTGTATGTATTGCGAATATTATTATCCCAGAAGTTAACTCCGTGTTCTTATCTCCCGCATTCGCATGTATCTTATCCCGGAACCTCGATTCCGTGTTTCTTTCTATTTGAAATACGTAATACTGTAGCTGTAGTCCAAGTTATATGTGTTACGAATATTATTATCCTGGAACCTCGATTCCGTGTTCTTTTATATTGTGTTTTGCTGTGCCTTCCTGCATTGCTGCGGAGGCATAATAAATACCAGATCCATCTTCGCACCTGAGTCCAGTCCACAATCCTTGATCTCTGTGCCCAACATCGGTGCTCAGAGACGAACCCTTAGGGCCGATTTCTCGTCGCTGGTCTTAGTTGTGGTCTAAGTGAATAAAACCTTTGGTGAAACCGCGTTTAGACCAAGATTTTGTGCAGATTAAACCAGGTCTACGAAACAATTTCTCGTGGATGGATGAAACGAGGTCTCGTCGGTCCACAAAAAGCCACTGCAGGGTTTCCGCTACATGTAATTGATCGTTGCGCACCACCAGGGCAAAATAAAAGCCGCCACGCCTATGTAAAATGACTTTACATAAACTCCAAAAATCCTAAGGACAATCAGGTGTCGCCAGTTCTCCTTGTTAAGTTAAAATGAGTGCTAATAATTCTTGACCTGTTGTCAATCATTTTGTTTGATGAACACGTTTTACAATTAATAAAAATTAGCCAATGGCAGTAAAATGCGCTGTTTTCTTCCTAATGCAATGTGTGCAATGACTAGAGAAAAAATATTTTGTTCACTTTACAAAAGGATAAACTACAATGTTCACTTCTGTTTTTGCTGTGAGCACATCCTGTTCTACCTAATTGTATCTTCATGATTATATAATTCCAATTCCGGAGTCATAATCGGTTTTCATATTATATGTGAAATCCACCGTAACGCATGTGAAACTGATGAACCTCCATGCACATAGACTTTATTATTACATCGCCTACGTGCTGATTAATGAAAACTGCCACACCTGATAATGCTGAGTTTTGACCCGACGCTGAAGCCCTCCGCCACAGTTTCAAAAAATCCTGGAGGAAACCCTGCATGGGGTTAACCAGGTTTACATGCCACTGAGCGAGAGTGCATGCATTCCTTGTTGGGGCTTGTGACGTCATATGTACGGTAGCCCAGAAGCCCAAACCTAGATGCCACTTCAGACCTGAGATACCTCTCAATCAATTGACATCGGATTGGCAAGAAAACTATAAGATATTTGTCACTAACAAAAAAGTTACCTCATAAAACCTAGTCGATATTATTGTTCACCTCCCTCTCCCTCTCCCAACCAAAATGGCGGGACGATAGCACTGTTCTGTGAAATTTAGTTAAGCATGTTTACATTTCTGTACGATTAGACCCCATACATTACATCACTGTACCATGAACCCAAACACTACGCTAAATAGGGGTGTATGCAGTTCGCGAGAGCTGTCGAGATAAGCTTTATTTTAACGACTGTGTGCTGAGACGTTGACATTATAGTATGCGGTGGACATAACCTTGACAAGGAGCGTCCAGGTACGTTCTCACTTCAGGGCCTCCGTACCCAAAAATCCAATAACCAGGTCATTCAGAGCATTTACCTAGGAGTACAAGTAGCATAGATCTACTGCCACTGATCGAACAGTCACGTCACAGAAGCGAGCTCACACCAACTTCAGCAAGGAAGATAAAGAAATCCTCCTGAATTTGATAAGTCCCCGCATCAATGACATCGATAACAAGGAAAACTGATAGTGCTACCAATCGTAAGGGTAAGACCATGACTTAGACTAACCTCCTACCTGGTTTTGAGTTAAACTATGATTAAGACCAGGTTTCATGAGAAATCCAATGTTAGACCACACTACAACAGTGTTTAAACATGGTTTAAACCATGGACTTACTTAGACCAGGTTTGGACTGGTAACGAGAAATTGGCCCTTACAGTCTGGTTGAGATCCAAAAATCTTTTTTCATACCACATTTACTGTATTAGATTAGCTTAAAGATGTATACAGTTGGGCTTCTTTAAAGCTGGAAAACATCAATAACAGTGTTTATATCCTGCTCTGGGCTGTTGCAGAGACAATGGTAATTAGACATGGTATTTCATTATTCTGGGCTGCAGTAACGTGTGCCTAATTTATCCCATTGTCCTGTTTGAATCAACATAGTCTTGCAAGCCTGGACTATCACGCCTCAGAGTATTGCCAGGCCATCAATTGCCTAAAATGAGTATTGTAATTTTTGCATCCCACAATGATCAACTGATGATGGTACTCTGCTAGAAAAAAGTCCATCATTACAAGGATTCATTTCCCTCAATTATTAGCATAAACCATACCTTTTCCTCAATTACATGGCATTAGAATGCAGCATATTACTATTGTCACGCTCCCAAAATCTTGCTTAATGCCACTATATGTGCACACCAGCTGTTTTAAAAGGGGGTTTCCCCATCTCAAATGAGTGTGTGAAAATAGTTTTTTCCCTATTTTCTGTGTTTTCACTACTTTATATGACCCTTCCATGCACATTTGATTTTTTATATGCATCAAATTTGTCAGTTTCTACAGGAGACTGCTGTATGAGTCACTTAGTGTGTGAGTTGTCACGTGCTCTGTTTCCTAACAATATAAGATGACCACACACAGTCATTTGACTGCACTCTTGTCTGTTGAAAAAAATACCTATTGTTAGTGCCAGAGGACATCAATTGATCTTGTAAAAGTCAGTGAAAAATGGGAGCCACGAAAAATGGGATTGCGCTAAGAGGAAGAAAATAGCCAGCCACACGCTGTAAGTCAGTCAAAGCTTACTTTACAATCTCTCCAGATATACTGCTTTTTGCTTTGAAGCAAGGATTGGCCTGTTTGGCTGTGTGAGGTCACTCACAGTTCGCTGAGGATAGTTAACCTGCCTACGATTCTATTTATTTTTTCCCGGTTTGTTTAGTTTAGTTTCACTCTCCTTACTTTCATTGTTTTTAGTTCAATGTCATTTGGTGACTTGTTCTTGCATGAAAAGATCAGCAGTGGATACCACAAAGATTGCAGAAAGCCTAAAATGCATCTTTTTCATTCACTGAAAAAAAGATGTATGTAAATATAAAATCTCCTCACAGAAATTACTATGTGCATGAGCCAGGGGAGGTTGTTCACACTGATTAAGACACAAATGTAAAACAACACCCAGCTATCGGCAATTAAATCCTCGGAAACCTTGTGAAGGTCGTGTGATGGGGTTTGGTGGGGGAGCCTATCCTGGCATACACAGTTCAGGTTGCAGGAGCACACCCTGGACTATTCATCAATCCATCCCAGACCATTCACTCATACGCCCATACTTAGAAGCAAATTAGCCTGCCATGTATGGTCTTAGCACTGTGGGAGGAAACTGGAGCATCTGGAGAAAGCCCACGTGTTAACTTAGGAAAACATGCAAACACCACACAGAAAGACTCAAAACTACACTGTAAACCCAGATAGTGTGGCAAACTTAAATGCTTTGCGGAAACCTATTGCCGTAAAAAAAATAAAAAAAAAAAATAAGTAACCCAACTTAATTGCATTGTGTGGACGGTACTTAAAGAAAATCAGGTTAAAATTTTGAATTTATTTTTTACCATGTCTTAAGTGCTCTGAACCCAACATTAATAATTTGGTTTACACAATTTTTTTGCAGTAATTGATTTCCGCAAAACAATTGAGTGCATCAGTCCATCTGGGTTTACAGTGTAGATTGAAACCCACCACACCACTGTGCTGCCCTGCAAGTGAAACACAACACACAGATATTCTTCTTGTTCCGGAACTGTCTTGTTCCCTGAGTCTGGAGACTACTGAGATTCCAGGCCCACCAAACACCAATATCTACTTGTCTCCATGAACACATTTAATAAGAGGTCATGCACTCATTGAACTGAAGAAAAGGGAAAAATGCAACCATACTTGTTTTACTTTCATTCATCGCAGAGTGAAATTATTTATAATTCTCTTGCATTTTCATTCTGACTGGTCATGATTTGCACTGGAACAAGCAAGCTGTTAATCATCAGGGAGTAGGAAGGTGGTTTAGTAAGTTTGGATTGAGTTTTAAAATAGCTTCTATCTCGGTTTATTCGCCATTTGATCTTTCTGAATGGCTTTTACTGGTGTGGGGATGATGAAAGGGGTGATTACATTGGCCAGGAAACATCCTAATTTTCCAACTTGCCTGTAGTGAACGTAAACAATGTGTGTGTAAGAGGACAATTACTAGCTCTGGCCAAAGACTGTCAACCTTTGACTTTACCAAAGAGATATTTAGATGAGTCAACTCAATCCATCTAATTTATTGAATAAGGTAGGCTTGGCAAGCTGCTGGCTGTATAAATTTAGACTTTAAAATGTAATGCAAATGCTATTGCTGTGCAATGAAACGGGTGAGGGAGCATTTCCATTACTTTTTCAGCACAATTTACATGCTGTGACAAAAAAAAAGAAAGAAAAGAATGCTGTTTCGATTTCAAAACGCAAATACTTAAGAGCCTATGATTAAATCATTATTGCAACTGATTAATTCAGTCAGGACACGTCAGATTTAACCATTTATTGCAGGACAACCTGCATTTGAGTTTAGCAGTGACTCTGCTCGAGTGATGTTCTGGAAAAATCTGAGCAAGCATGACACAGACAGTCCCTGAGATCACAACCCCCCGGCCTGAGCCTGAGAATCTTATAAATCTTCTAAAAACTTAAGTTATTGAACATGATATGAACAAGTGCTGCTTAAGATGAACAATGATAATTATAAAGGAGGAGGCTGGGGAGGTGGTGGGAGATGAGAAACATTTGTTAGTAACCCAAGTACGAGCAGTGTAGAGAGCACGTCGCCAGACTAATGAATGAACACTGCTTTGGTTATAAAAGCTTGCCAATTAGGTGCGAGGAGCTAAAGCTAAGGTGATTGGACAGAAACAGGCTTGTAACCAGCCGGACTACCGTGCCTGACTGAACCAAGGCCTAAGGCTCCATTTTGTTTCAGTGGGCAAAAATTCTTTTAATCCTGACTGATAGTGTGTAGCTTCTCAGTTCTTAAACAGCCATGTTGGAAGACATATCCCAAAGCTGTGATAGAGATGTTACTGTGTGTCATGAGGGGCAAATTATTGGCCTGCATCAGCAAAGAAAACAATTAAGTAGATTTCTGAAATCACAGGAACAGGGTAAAGAACTGTCCAACGCATCATTAAAACCTGAAACGACAGCGGTGAACCATCAACTTCACGGAAGAAATGGGTCCGGAAAAAAAATCATATATGATTGTGATGAGTGATCACTCTAATGCTTAGTGGAGTCTCATTGTAAAAGATCAACGATGTAGAACTCATGGCTTTGTTTAATTGTGAAAGTAACATCATATCCATACGCATTATAGGACAAGAACTTGCAGGATTGGCACTAAACACTTGTGTGGTTACATTAAGAAAACCTCTTGTTAGTGAGGCTAATTGGGAAAAAACATAATTTCAAATTGCTAGTGAACCTAAAGATTGGACTGTGGAGCAATGAAAAAAGGTCATGTGGTCGAATGAATTCAGATTTACCCTGCTCTACAGCAATGATTGCCACAGGGGAAGAAAGGAAGCCCATGAAGCGATGCACCCATCACACATAGTGCCCACTGTTCAAGCCCATGGAGGCAGTGCTATGAAGTGCCCTTACAAAAATTCTAAATGGCAACTGAATGGTGCTTTATGGGAAATGAATGGTATCAAATGGTATCCAATGGCAGTGGAAGATGGCCAATTGTAAAGCTGTGGTAAACCAATGGTATTTCCCATGGTACCCAATGGTATTTAAAAAAAAACTATGGCAAATGAATGGTTATGAACCAATAAGTAGTACATTTAGTCATATGCGGTGGTACTGAATGGTTATATCCAACTATTGTTGAGGACTGAATGGTAACAGACCAAACTAATGGTATCTGCTATGGTACTGAATGGTAGCATGCAAATTAGATCATGGACTGAACAGTACAACTGAATAATAATGGTAAACAACAATGGTATCTTCTATGGTACTGAAGGATTTGAAATGTTGAATGGTAAATTTCATCATATGTTATAATATGAAAATACTAACCAGTACCATTCACGGGTAACAGAGCGAGTCAATGGTATGAGCTACCATTGCTTAAGAGAGAATCGTTGTTCAACTATTTGAACATTCTAGGGTGGCAGGGTTGGAGAGTATAGACGCATGAATTTTAAGAGTATACACACATTAATGTCCTTCAAACACTCCACCTGCCAAAAATATAAGAAATCAGTTGTCAACTATTTTCGACATAAAGATTACTGGTTTGTTCACTGTGATAGGAGAGTGATGGGCCTAGCTTTAAATAATTATGGGGTTTGGTGGAATTGACAATTTTCTAAATGTTTGGCTGATCTGCATGGATTTGGTGCAACACAGGCTACATATAAGGAATTATATCCTGTATTTTTATTTAATATTGACAATTGTCTACAGTACATTTCTCAGATGTCAAGCAGATGATTTTGGATTGGTAAGTAACTATTAAAAGTCATGTAGAATTTTTTATTGTTGCTAAATTAAAAAATGTATTTGAAGTGAACAGAACACCAATAGGGTAAAAATAAACTACGTCACGAAACACCAACTGGGTAAAAACACTCTACCTCACAGAATACGGACAGCAAAAATATATACTACCTCACAGAAGACCAACAGGACAAAAAAATACACTGAATCACAGAGCACAAACATGGGAATGATTGACAACAACAGATACCAACAAAAGGGTAAAGAAACATACAGCACAGAACTACAACAGGGAAAAGATATTCTACTTCACAGAACACCAACAGCGTAAAAATAAACTTCATCAAAAAACACAGAGAGAATATACTCAACATCACAGAACACCAAAAAGGTGAAGAAACCCCCAGTCATATAATAAAAACTGGGCAGAAAAAAACCCCCCTTCATCACTAACAGTATAAAATTACACTACATCATAGAATGCAAACAGAGTAACTATACACAACATCATGGAACACGAAAAGGGAAAAGATATCCAGCATCAGAGCAAATCTTCAGGGAAAAGATACACTACATCAAAGATTACCAACAGGCTAAAGATACTGTATACTGCATCACTGAACACCAACAGAAAACAGATACACTACATCACAGAACAACAGGAAACAGATACACTGCATCACAGAACACGAACAGGCTAAAGATACTCTACATCATGGAACACTGACAGACGCAAGATACACTACATAACAGAAAACCAACAAGGAAAAGACACGCAATATCATAGAACACCAACAGGAAAAAATCACACTACATCACAGAACACCGACAGGCTCAAGACATGCTACATCATAGCTCAACAACAGGGAAAAGACACACTACATAACAGAACACCAAAAGGGTGAAGTCACTACATCACAAAACACCGACAGGGCAAAGACACACCGCATCACAGAACTCCAACAGGTTAAATATACACTACATCACAGAGCAACAAGAGGGTAAAGAAACATCGACCATAAAACACTGACAGGGTAAAGAAACAGTACATAACAGAACACCAAAACGATAAATACACAGTACCTCACAAAACACCAATAGGGTAAAGACGCACAAAATCACAGAACTCCACCAGGGTAAAGACACACTACATCACAGAACACCAAAAACGTGAATAAACCCTCAGTCATAGAACAAAAACAGGGAAGAAAAAAATCCTTCATCACCAACAGAGTAAAATTACACTGCGTCATATAATGCAAGCAGTACATATACACAACATCATGGAACACCAAAAGGGAAAAGATACCCAGCATCACAGAACATCAACAGGTGAAAGATACTGTGTATTAAATCACAGAACACTAATGGCGAAAAGATACACTACATCTTAGAACACCAACAGGGAAAAGACACTGCAGAAAAAAAAACACCGGCAGGCTCAAGACTCATTACATCACAGACCACCAACAGGGCAAAAGAGGACAAATGGAGAAGACACAGTATGTCACAAAACACCAACAAGGTAAAGAAACTCTACATAAAAGAACAACAAAACAGTAAAGACACATTACATCAAAGAATACCAACAAGGAAAAGATACACTATGTCACAGAATACCAACAAGGTAAAGAAACATTACATCACAGAACACTAACTGGGTCAAGACCAACTACATCACAAAACACCAAGAGGGTAAAGGAAAACTACATCACAGAACACTGATAAGTAAAAGATACACAACATAACAGAACACAAACTTGGAAAAGACACACTACAGAATAGAACACTATGAGGGTGAAGACACAGTACATTACAAAACACCCGGGTGTAGATACACTACATCACAGAACACGGACAGGCTAAAGATACACTACATCATGGAAGAACAACAGGGTAAGGACACCCTAAGTCACAGAACAATAATAGAGAAAAGATATGCTACATCACAAAACACCCACAGGGAAAATACACACTACATCACAAAACACCAACAGCGTAAAGATACACGACATCATGGAAGAACAACAGGGAAAAGCCACCCCAAGTCACAGACCAATAACAGAGAAAAGACACACTACATCACAGAACACAGCCATGTTAAAGATACACTACATCACAGAACACCAAATGTGTAAAGAAACACTGCATTACTGAACAACTGGGTAAAGAAACACAACATCACAGAATGCCACAGGGTAAAGATGGACTGCATGACAGAACACCAACAGGGTAAATATACACTGAATCATAGAATACCAACTGTGAAAAGCTGTGCAATATCACCGAACACCAACAGAATACAAACAGAAAAACTATACATTATATCACAGAACACCAACTGGGTCAAGATACACAACATCGGAGCAAAGCTGCCGGGAAAAGATACACTACACCAGAAAATACTAACAGGTAAAGAAACACAACACCAAAAGGGTAAATACACAGGAAATCACCAAAGACCAACAAGGTAAAGATACACAACGTCACAGAACACCACCAGGGTAAAGACACACTGCATCACAGAACAACAACAGGGTAAAGAGAAACTACATCACAAAACACCAACAGGGTGAAGATACATTGCATCACACAACACCAGTAGGGAAAATATGCATCACGTCACAAAACACCAACAAGGTAAAGAGACACTACATAATTAAAATACTCAAAGGGTAAAGACACAGTACATCACAGAACACCGGCAAGGTAAAGAAGCGCCACATAACAGAACATCAAAAGGGTGGCGATACATTACATCACAAAAGAATCAGTCATAGAACAGGCGAAAGAAAATCTACAACATGAACTGAGTAAAATTACTCTACATCACAGAATGCAGACTAAATAAATAAATTATATCGCAGAACACCAAATGGGTAAAGACACCGTGCACGACATAAAAACAACTGGGTCAAGACAAACTACATCACAGAACACCAACAGGGAAAAGATACACTACATCAAGGAATATCCACTGGGAAAATATGCACTACATCAAAGTACAGCAACTAGGTTAAGACACGCTACATCTCAGAACACCAACAGGGTAAAGATACACTTCTGTGATGGCTGGTTATTCGAGACGCTAAATGCAGTGGCCGGAAAGAAAGGAAGCACAGCAATAAGACAAACACAGAAACCAGACAGAACAGGAGAGAGGGGTTCGCGCTTCCAAAGGACATATATCACGTCCGTGAGAAATAAGGAAGCAAAGCGAGCTAGACCGAACGAACAAAGGAAAGATCTCGGAAACCAAGATCAAACAATTAAGCACCCAAACGAAGCACAAACAAAGAAAGGGAGAGAGGGTATCAGAGGAATAAACTCCCTAGAAAACTAACACTTTCCTTTTTTGCAGCTAATTTTCCTTACAAACTCTCTAGCTAGAGAACCTACGGGCTACAGTACAAACGTAACACTGACACTCCAGCAAAGGTGGCGAGGCGGAACTTAGGCTTGAATAGAGTCCGGCACCGCCCACAATTAATGCCAGCTGGCCAAAGAATCCGATGTGGGCAAAACGATATCATCCCGGACGAGAGTAACAAAGAAAGCTCCCAAACAAACGCCAACCTCCAAAACCATGACAGAACCCCCCCAAGGGACAGCTCCAGAAGTCCCCATGGAACCCCGTGCACAGAACTCGGAAATGAGCGTGGGATCCAGAATATCCCAGGAAGGGACCCAGCAGCACTCCTCGCGGCCATATCCCTCCCAGTCCATGAGAAACTGGGCCCCACGACCAACACGCCTCTCGGCCAGAATGCGGCGCACGGTGTAAACCGGCCCCCCCTCAACCATTCGCGGCGGCGGCAGGGGTGTGTCGGCAGGTGCCAGGACACTAGTGCTAACCGGCTTAATAGTAGACATGGAACGACGGGTGGGTGCGCAAAGATCTAGGGAGCTTTAACTGGACGGTGACCGAATTGATCTTCCGCACTAGCTTGAACGGGCCAATATAGCGAAGGGCCAGTTTTCGTGATTCTACCTTCAAGGGGAGGTCCCGAGTTGACAGCCGATAAGATGGCCCACCCGATAAGATGGGGCCAAACAACGCCTCTATCGGCGGCGGATTTCTGTTTGAGCCTCGAGCAACAGAGATGAACGGACCCTGGTCCAAACCGACCGACAACGATGAATGAAATGGTTGACCGAGGGAACCTCAGAATCACTCTCAGTCTCAGGAAACAGAGGAGGTTGGTAACCCACCTGAGCTTCAAACGGGGAAAAGTCGGTGGAGGAATTACTCAGTGAGTTATGGGAATACTCGGCCCCTGCTAAAAATCGACTCCACAAAGATGGATTATCCGCCGCTAAACATCGAAGAGTGTTTTCCAATGACTGATTAGTACGCTCAGTCTGCCCAGTGGTCTCTGGGTGGAAACCAGAGGAGAGACTCACAGTGGCCCCCAACTGCCTACAAAACGCCCGCCAGAATTTAGCCGTAAACTGACGACCCCGGTCAGAGACAACATCTTGCGGAAGCCCATGCAGCCGGAAAACATGGTTAACCACAAGAAAGGCCGTCTCCCGCGCTGAAGGCAGCTTGGGTAACGCGACAAAATGAGCGGCCTTAGAAAAACGGTCAACCACAACCAGGATGACCGTGTTGCCTTCAGACACAGGCAGTCTCGTAATAAAATCCAACGCGATATGCATCCAAGGGCGCCTGGGGACGGGCAATAGTCGCAGCAGACCAGAGGGAGGGAGATGGGAAGTTTTGTTTCTGGAGCAGATGGCACAGGCAGCAACAAATTCCCGAATGTCCCTCATCATTCCGGGCCACCAAAAATGTCGGGCCAGGAACTGCTTGGTCCGATGGGCTCCCGGGTGCCCCGCCAAGCGGGAAGAGTGTCCCCACTGGAGAACCTGTGACCTAACCCTAGACGGGACAAACAAACAACCAGGACACTCCCCCCCAGGACCGGGATTGGTCTTCAAAGCCTCCTGAACCACCGCCTCAATCTCCCATTGAATGGGGGCCACAATCTAAGCAGCCGGAATAACTGGTTCTGGGGTGAGATCGTGATCAGAGCGGTCGTAAATTCGTGACAAAGCGTCAGGCTTAATGTTTTTAGAGCCAGGGAGGTAGGGTAGCGTAAAATTAAAGCGGTTAAAGAACAACGACCACCGCGCTTGCCGGGAATTACGTCGCTTGGTTTGCTGAATATACTGGAGATTTTTATAGTCTGTCCATACCACAAAAGGGTGTTCAGCTCCCTCCAACCAGTGGTGCCACTCTTCAAGCGCCAACTTGACCGCCAATAACTCCCGGTCACCAATGCTGTAATTCCGTTCCGCGGCGGACAAAGACCGGGAGAAGTATGCGCATGGGCGTAGCTTATTGTCCCAAAGGGGGCGCTGGGACAAAATAGCACCCACCCCAACCTCTGAAGCATCCATCTCCACCACAAATGGGAGGGAGGGATCGGGCAAAACCAGAATGGGCTCTGAGCTAAAACATTTCTTTAATTCCTGAAAGGCAGCCACAGCTGCTGGAGACCAAAAAAACGCTGAGGAGGTATTCTTTCTGGTGAGCGCAATAATGGGAGCAACAACTGCGCTAAAATTACGAATAAACCTCCTATAAAAGTTATCAAAGCCCAAGAAGCGTTGGACCTCCTTAACACTTTGAGAAGCAGGCCAATTCCTGACCGCAGCCACCTTGTCTGGGTCCATTTGGATCAACCCCTTGGAAACAATGAAGCCAAGGAATGAGACGGTTTGGCGTGAAGAGTGCATTTCTCAGCCTTGACAAAAAGCTTGGCTTTAAGGAGGGCCTCAAGCATTTGTCTGACGTGTTGTTTATGCTCCAAGAGAGTTGAAGAAAAAATCAGAATATCATCAAGGTAGACAAAAAGGAATTTCTCCAACATCTCTCGGAGAATGTCATTGATGAGTGCCTGGAATACAGAGGGGGTGTTAACCAATCCGAACGGCATGACCAAATATTCGTAGTACCCGTCATGCATATTAAATGCCATTTTCCACTCGTCCCCTTCCTGGATCCAGACCAGATTATAAGCATTGCGGAGGTCTAACTTAGTAAAAAACGATGCCTCCTGCAGACGCTCAAAGGCAGAGTTCATCAAGGGAAGGAGATATCGGTTCTTGACGGTGATATTATAGAGACCCCTGTAATCAATACAGGGTCTCAAACCGCCATCTTTTTTGCCCACAAAAAAAAAACCCCGCACCCGCAGGAGAGGTAGACGGCTGAATTAATCCATTAGCTAGAGCCTCTTGGATATACTCTCGCATAGCTTTACGCTCAGGCCCTGACAGCAAGTATAACGAACCCCTAGGGGGAGTAGTGCCAGGGTAGAGATTAATCTCGCAATCATACATGCGGTGAGGAGGTAAAGTTGAGGCCCTTTGCTTGCTAAAAACCTCGGCGAGGTCAGCATAATCATTGGGAACATTAGAAGGCAAACCAAAGTTCGGGGTGGCCCCCAAATCCTCACCCTGTTCAGAACCTGACGTCTCAGTGACTGATTCAGAATCAAAAAAATCCTCTAAAAGGTAATTGGCTAATCAAATTGAGGTTCCCATTCCAACCCCTCCTCTGCCCCTTTTTCTAGTTTAGGAGGGTAAGGTGAGACAACCTCCTCACACTCGCTCCAGGCATCAGTCTGCCCCATAGCTTGTTGTCCGGGAAAACAACTCACATTCTCCCTACAATGGGACCTACAATCGGTACCCCAGTGGACGATAGGATTATTCTGTTTTCCCCAAGTGATGCAAGGCCTATGCTCCCGTAACCAAGAATGCCCTAAAACAATGGGAAAAGCAGGGGAACTGATAATAAAAAACCGAACCTCCTCAGAATGACCACCAAAAGAAATGAACATATTTAGCGGTTCAGAAACTTCGGTTATAAATCCTGTTCCCGGTGTTATGGCCCCAATTTGTTATGGCGTCAATTTGTTATGGCCCCAATTTGTTATGGCGTAGCGGACAGCAAGGGATGACAGACAAAATTTTAAAACTTTAACAGATTTAATTACACAAACACTTTGAACTAATCTACAATCTACTCTACTGACCAAGATTGACATAAAAAAATGAGATATTTACAGTCCCTTGGTAATTGAGATGGGCTGCTATGTTGCGATGTCCTGGGACAGGAAAATGCTCCAACACAGGCAAAAATCCACAAAAAGCTTCACAGGTCTTGAAAAGAGTGACAGGTCTGGTCAAATGTATCCTTCCACAATTTCTCCTAGCAATTTCTCCTACTCCCTTTTACTCTCTCAATTTTTCTCCTTATATACTCTATTCCAGCCCCATCTGAGGCATGCCCAGGATGTGCCCCAAACCTAGCTCCAGACTGGGCTTAACAAAAAAATAATTGTCAATACTGCCATGTAGTGGCTTTTTTTTTCCACATTACACCGGCGGGCGACCGTCCAAAGTTCTAACAGAGCGGGGCTGTGAAAGAGGACAGGTAGGAACGGAGTGCCTCCTAGCCCACTCAGCATCCATAAAACAATTCACGGTGCCCGAATTCACGAACGCTTCAATAATAACTCTCTTGCTCCCCACAGTCAGTTCAACAGGGATTAGTGTTTGGATGGAAAATTGGGTCTGCCCCTCTAGCGCCCCCCCATACCGCTAGAGGGATCTCCTGTTTCCCTTTGAGCTTCGGGCAACGTTGACAGGTATGGCCCGATTTATGACAATTATAGCAAATTATTCTTCTGCGAGCAGGTTTATGAGTCCGACTCGCAAACGAGCCGTCAACCTGCATGGCCTCAAGCAGAGTGGAATTTTCAGTGGGTGGAATAGGAACCGCACACTTGCCACTAGGAGCCTTGGCCCCGTTGCCAGCAAGCGGCAATCTGTTTAGTTTCTCCCTGTTATGTTCGCGGATGCGATTGTCAATTCGCACCGCAGTCGCAGTGCAAACCAAAGAATCTAAAGTCAAACAGGGCTCTAATGTGGCCAACGCATCCTTTACCTCCTCAGTGAGGGCATGAATAAACACAGTCATAAGAAGAGCTTCCGGCCAGCCTGTCTCTGTTGCCAGGGAGCGAAATAAAATTGAAAACTCCACAACACTTTCAGAGCCCTGTTTCAGATGCATCAAACGCGTAGCCGCTTCCTGACCACACACATCCTGATCAAATACTGACACCATTTCCTTTACAAGAGCCTCCACAGAATTAGATCTAATAAGTGGGCCGACCCAAGTGAATGCTGTGTCAGTCAGCAGGGATAAAATAAATGCAACTCGAGAATCCTCATAAATAAAACGTGAAGGCTGAGCCTTAAAAACTATCTCACATTGGGCGATGAAATCTTTACATTTTCCGGCCTGGCCGCTATATCTTTGGGGCAATTGCAACTTCGGTTCTCGGGGAAGGTGTATGGATGGTGCTTGTGCAACATTTTGTGAAATTTGTGTAGACAGGGATCTAGTACTCACGGTCAAACTTAACAGAACGCTCTCTTGTTTCTGCAAAGAATTCTCCTGAAGGTGGAGTCTCTCAGCCAACTCAACCTGCTGGTTGCCAAGGCTGGAAAGCCCTTCGCCGAAGCCAGAAAGCATAGCTTGCTGGCTGGTGAAAACCTTTCTAATCGTGGCCACAGCTGAAGTCTCCATGTTGGCTAGAGTGTACTGTGATGGCTGGTTATTCGAGACGCCAAATGCAGTGGCCGGAAAGAAAGGAAACACAGCAATAAGACAAACACAGAAACCCCACAGAACAGGAGAGAGGGGCTCGCGCTTCCAATGGACATATATCTCGTCCGTGAGAAATAAGGAAGCAAAGCGAGCTAAACCGAACAAACAAAGGAAAGATCTTGGAAACCGAGATCAAAACAATCAAGCACCCAAACGAAGCACGAACAAAGAAAGGGAGAGAGGGAATCAGAGGAATAAACTCCCTAGAAAACTAACACTTTCCTTTTTTGCAGCTAATTCCGAGCAAACTCTCTAGCTAGAGAACCTACGGGCTACAGTGCAAACGTAACGCTGACACTCTAGCAAAGGTGGCGAGGCGGAACTTGGGCTTAACTAGAGTCCAGGCGCCGCCCACAATTAATGCCAGCTGGCCAAAGAATCTGATGTGGGCAAAATGATATCGTCCCGGACAAGAGTAACAAAGAAAGCTCCCAAACAAACGCCAACCTCCAAATCCATGACACACTACATCACAAAACCCCTGAATATATCTTTGTAAACCTAACAACGTAATTTACAAAAAAAAAAAAAAAAATATATATATATATATATATATATATATATATGTGTGTGTGTGTGTGTGTGTGTGTGTGTGTGTCTTGAATGCACTTGTGCAAATTATAGATGCAGAACAATGTGTAGTTAAGTTTCGAAATATGGTCATCCCCCTTTGCCTCACAGTGGTTTGGTCCACTGTCTGATTATTTTTGATGTGACTCCACAGGTTCGGTAAGAACACAGAGGGCTTCATAAGCTGTGGCTCAGAAGCAGAGGCGGACCTGCTGTAAGCAGCGACAGCTACCTTGCAAACTTCCTCTGAAAACAACAGCTGTGTCAAACATGCTTCCCTACTTCCACCACTCAATAGAATAACACACATTTACTTTTGTAACCAGCAGGGCCACCCAAATTGTTGCTTTGCCACCCCAATCGGGCAGTTTTGCTCTACACATTTTGAATCCAAAAATCGCGCTCATATAGTTAGCCCTTCTAGTGTGTTCTGTGCCTCATTAAGGCATCCACTATTCTAATTTATTGGTTGGACAGTATGAAAATAGGAGATAATGCATGTATCTATTCAAAATTAAATTGTGCCAGTCGTCATGGCTTTTTTTTAGTTTTAAATTGCAACTTGCTGAAGGAATTCAGCTGATGCAAAGTAGTGGATGGGAATCTGTTCTGTTCGGTGCGTACAGATGTTTCCCATGCAAAGAACTCTGGGGCCAGCGACTGAAGAAGAATGCATTTGTGAGCAGATCCACAAACCACAAACAATCCACAAAAGTGAGTTACTTTGATTTTTTTTTTTTTTTTTTTTTGGTCTAGTCTAGACTCCATGCTTGTTTCTTCTTTCATTGTGCAGCCAGTCACGTGCAAACTGAAACTGACGTAAACTGATCTATCACTCTCTATCTCTGTTCCTCTCTCCTCATCTCCCTCCCTCTCTGTCTGTGTGTGTGTGTGTTTCTACCTGTGTGTATGTTTAACAGTATGTGTGTTGGGGTAAAAACACATAATTTTTTGTTTAACCTCATTCAAAATCACAGATACATTTTCTTTTTATTTGTTCTGAAGTTGCAAATTTTTCTTGTAAAACCTCTGTATTCAAGAAATTATAAACATTTTTTATAATTAAACTCTCTGTTACTGTTTTGTCGTCAGGTCTGCTCTCTGTCATGCCCTGGCATCCACAGATGTTAAATGGGCGCCAGAGTAAGGAGTGGGGCTGAAGACCCATGTGCAGGTACGTGGATTTTGTTAAATAAAGAGTGAGGGTACAACAAAAATAAATACAAAACTTACAGGAGAACTGAAAGGGACAGCACACAACAAAGAGGGGAACCGACTAAGGCTACCTGCCCATATGGGGAGAAACTAAGCTTTAAATACCACGGGAATGTTAATTCACTAAAAGGAAACAGGTGACCCTATTTAAGGTGAAGGGACTGAGGATAATAGATTAATTGGTGAAGGGCAGGTAGCCAGGACTTGGAATGCTAAAGGGGAAGGGCATTACAATCTCACTCGGCAGGAATCTTCTGGAGACCACAAGGCGACTGTACTGGCACAAGCCCACAAACACTAGATGACGGAGGTTCAAGCCGCTATAGCAGATGCATCAACAGACAGCCTGACTGCACAGATGCAAACTGCAGTGACCATGGCCATCCGTGACATCCCTGACTCAAATTTCCTGCCATTATTTTAACTGCAGGTAAAAATACGGGGTTTGATTTGCTGACGCCCTTTTATCATCTTTCAACATTCAGTTGCAATCTTCACAGAATTTTTTACACAAGAATTTTGATGTTGTTTTTGAATAACTGCTGCAATGCTTTGTGGTTTTGTTTAAGCTTCAAACTGGTGTTCTGCTCCATTGGTTGATTTGGTTCCACTTCTATTTTGGTCCCGTCACTGTTTATTAATCATCTTTGCAAAGTATGATATCTGTTCATTTATTCAGGATCAAAATTTTTTAAAATCTAGACTTAAAATAGTTTGTTATTAACAGCCTAAGCTCTGCCTTGCTGTTTCGGAAAACAAATGGAGTATCAGCTTTAAGAGAGTCCTCGTGGTATAGAGGATATGGAGCAGCCCAGGAAATGCAGTCTTGTGCTGCTAAAGTATGCCAAAGCCGGTTGAAACAGCACCTTGCAGAGTCAAAATTTGTGGGAGTCATGATTGACAAAGTTTAGACATTGCTGTGCAGAGAAAAACTTTTTGTTTTTGAGGTAGTCATTAATGGAAAGCCTGTCATTCAGTTTGGGGAATGCAGACACAATTGTGACTGCTGTTCGCAAGCAGTTATAATCTTGGAGTTCCTATTGGGAAGGTCATTGGGTTTAGGAGGGATGGGGCAAGTGTTATGACTGGGTATTGAAATTGAGTGACCTCTGTATTTAAAAGATTAAATCCTTCCTTAGTTTCAGTTTGGTGTTGTGCTCACAAGCTGTGCTCACTTGTTTGTCACTGGGCAGGGCAGAGTGTACCAGCATTGCCAAAGCTGCAGGAAACATTGGTCCAATTGTTCAAGTTCTTCAAGTATTCTGCTGTCAGAACAAATGATCTCATGATCTCAAAAAGTCTCATGCAGGAAAACATCGAGAAACCAACAGCTGTTTGATGGCTGTCTCATGGATGCTGTTATTGCTGCACAGGAATCTTGGAGTTGCCTTGCATTGACACTCGAGCATGAAGTGGCTTCAAATGAGGGAGACACAGCACTCTCCAACTGCCTCCTGAAAGAAATCAAAACTTGCAGATTTATTGCTTTCCTGTGTCTGCTTTGAGATGTGATGGAACCCCTGACCACCTGCAGCAAGTCATTCTAGTAGGACATTCTGGATATTGAGGAAGCCACCAACATGCTTGAAGCAACCCTTGAAAATGTGCTTCATTACATGACATCCGTGGTTCTCATCTCACTAGACTTCACAGAAGTTTGGATAAAGAAGGCATGTACCAAAACACACTGCTTTTAAAGTCACAGCTCATCAAAAACAGGAAACAAGAAACACCTGCTAGAAGCTTGTGAATGCCGTCAAGCAGCAAACTGAACAGAGATTTCCGGAAGAAGATATGGCAACTCTCAAGTCTTTGTATAAGATTTTGAACCCAAAGTACCTGCCTGAGGACAGACAAGAAAAAAATTGTTATGGAGAGGATCTTCTGGATACCTTGGCGCAGTCCTTCCCAGAAGTTGACAGAGAAAGAGCCAGGACTGACTACCGCCTGTTTAAATGCCATCAGCATGTAAACAGAAACCTCACATTGGACCAGATAATTCAGGAAAAATCTGGACAAGTTCCTGACTTTGCAGTGCTGGTTCACATTTCCCTGGTGGTCCCTCTCACTTCAGTGTCCTGTGAAAGGGCATTTTCTGTGCAAAACAGTTTAATGTCTTCAAAATGAAACTGGATGTCGGTGCAGAGGCTGAACAACAAAATGCTGATCATGTCCCTGAAACCATTTGACTGCACAGATGATGCTGGAAAAGAGATTGCTGCATCAAAAGGCTCTTACGACAGTAAATGTTTTGAACATTTTTTCCCTTCTGTTTTTTCAGTCTGTTTTTGAGCGCAGTTTAACTGTTTATTTTCAAACAATTATGTTATGAGCTAAAATTGACTGGTAGCTTTCTTTTGATAAGGGTTTCTGGAGATTTTATTATGACCTAAATGGTAAAAATGAAGCTGATTTGAAAATCTTTTGTATCAGTTACTTGGCCTAGCTGGCAATCTTTATGAGTAAACTACCATTTATTGAAAGTAAGAATTGAGAGTGTTAATTTAAACAATGTTTTCACTCAGTCACAGTGGAGCAACTTTTCGGCATTTTAACAGGTTGAGAATTTTGTTTTAGTCATTTAATTTAGTAATTTAACTTACTTTGTGGTCATCCAATCATGCTGTTTGAGACTTCCTTTTTTCTTTGTTCATGTTTGTGTTTTCATTGATATTGCTGATATCTTTGTCTCTGTTGTGTATATTTACTTAATGAAATAAATGAAATGAAATCAGGCCATTGCTCTTCTTTTATTTGGATTTACATTTTTAAGAAGAAAACTTGGACACAAACTTGGACAATTTGCCAACTGCAAAGTAGTGTAAAGAGCTTGCTAACATTAAAATAGTATCACCAATTCATTGTTTTCAAGTGTTTTATTGTATATGCTTGAAGCTAGTAGCCTCACCTCAATTTTTTGGAGGGTATAGTGTGGCAACATGATATACACATGGTTTATTTAAAAAAAAAAAAAAAACCCATACTTTACATCACCCTCAAAATTTTGATTATACTAAGATGTTATGATCACTCTCAGATTTTGAAGACATGGGGAATACTGGGGAATCACTTTCGCGGATGAATTGGCCACCACAGAGTCCTGACTATAACCAACCGAAAGTCTTCGGGATGTGCTGGAGGAGGCTTTGCGGAGTGGTTTGACTCTTCTGTCATCAATCAAAGATCTTGGCCAAAAATGAATGTTGCAGTGATGGCTGACTTCCAACCTCTAATCTAATCAACGAACCTAGGATCCGGTAACAGTACTAAGAACCCGGGAGTACATGTTTAGCAACGTCGATGGTCTCCTAAGAGTTTGAGGTGTAGTCACTTCGAGACCCACGCAGGTTTCCCTAGATTATGGATTCTAATTCTAATTCTAATTCTAATTTGGAGTCAGATATTTAACGAGGGTATCACTAAATTCATTATTATAAATTTATTATGGAGTCAGATTAATTGTAACCGTTGTGCTTTTGTGCCCTGTCCTTCGAACGGAGAAAATAGATCCATTTTATTGCGATTCACACCAGCCAGGAGGTCGCGCTTGTTAACACCAGCCAAAAGAACACGCAGAAACCTTCAACCCTACAATTTCCGCCGTTGGTTATTGTTTTGTGGGTTTTACAATCAAAACTAAAGGCAATCCAACAAAACATTAGTGTGCTACTTTCTTTTTTTGGCCGGGAAGTGTACGTTCAGTACAGTTCAAGTAGCATTAGTAATTATGGAAAGGACCTTGGTATAAGGACTTCACTGTTCAAGGGATAACATTTGCGTTATTCCACTGCTGAGTAACACTGTCATTTTCTACCAGATAAACCTGGACAGAATGCATTGCATGACTTTCCACTGAAGCATTTCCCCATACCAAGCATGCCATGAAAATCCCTGTCAAAATGCTATGATTTGGCCATAAGATAATACTTTTCACTGTAAAGCATTACAGGCTTAATTGCACTGTAATTGTTTGAAATGTTGCAATTATGACAGAAAGTGTGCATTCAGTCACATTTTGCACTTGACATAAAATAAAGGTAACTTCATCTCTCTACTGTCTTCATCATTCAGAAGAATTATTTCATGAATTGCTCAGAAAAAAATATTAAAACTGAAATAAGCACTGTGGGAACATTCTTGAAGCCAATTCTCTTTATGTATATTTTAACAGTTCAGTGGGAACATTCTGAATGTCCTTTCTCTTCATTTATGCTTCAAAAGTGTGAAAGGCTCAGTGTAACCAGTACTGTTACAGCAGCTAATGGTGTTGTTAATGTGAAATAGGTTAGCATGAGCTTCATGGCGGTTTTTTTTATTATTATTTTTTTTTTTTTTTTGCACATAAGAGGGACATTTGAAGACACATAAAAAATATTAAATACAAAGAAAGAAATTTTTGAACACTTTTTGCCATTCTCTAGTCATTCGACAATGGATTGTTGGGGAGTCCAAAGGTCTGGGAGTGGCAGGCACTTGGAGGCTGTCTTATGAAAGCTGATGGAAGTCCACCAGGATATGGATTCTCGTTATTAAATACACATCTGGATGTAAGACAGTTTTGCAATGGGGAAATGCCTTTGAAGACAATGCAAGCTTGTTACCATTGCTGATGTAAAATGCTGGCTTGAGAGCAACGTTTAATCAAAATGAGCTCTCTGCTGAATACTGTTCCGCTTCTTTCCCACCACTGTTTTGTGTGGATCCGCAGGTGTTAGTCCCTCATTACAATCATGCAGTCTAACAGCACTCTACACAAACTAGGGGTAGGGCTTGTTTGGAAAATCAAGACCAGATAGCCTTTGTGGTGGGCGGGTATGGGTATTAGCGGTTAACGGTAACAGCAGACAGGGAGGGGTGATTCTAATCACAGACTGTCACTAGAGGTTGGGGTAAGGGGGTGTTTCAACTGCAAAAGGCACCTGAGGTTTAAAAGCACTTTCGCTTTTGGGTCTATTTATCTGTATACATGCCAGTAATCTATTTTATGGACTGATATTGCATCCCAGTGCCAGGGTCGTATCAATCATCTGTCGCCTGTATATAGTAGAATCATTAAGAATTTCCATTATAATGGAAGAAGAAAGTGGAATACAAGAAATTCCCATTAGTATGGGTGGCAAGTGCAGCAGGGACTAGCATTAGAGCACTGGTAGTGTGGAATAGCTAGGGACAAGACAAAAGAATGCATGTGCATCAGCTTTCTCATGTAGTCCTTTTACTGAGCCAGCCTTAAAGGTGCAGGAGGTAACTTCTATAAAAATACGGTTTGTTTTTTTTTTTCATATTTTATGATAATGTCACTTTATGCTGGCAATAGCGCATGAGACAAGTAGTCTGCAAAAAAAAAATGAGGTACATTTGTCTTCTCGCAGTGCTTCTAATTGCATTGGCTAGAATCCACCGGGCCCGAACAAAATTTACCAATCAGAGCCAGGAGTTTCTAAAGCAGTGTCAATCACTTTGCATGCTCACGCTGTTCAGCCCCCCTCCTCTGCGCATGCTCTCTCCTGCGCCTGGTTCCTGGAGAAGCTTAAAGTTGCAGTTGGTAACTAGTTTTGTGTTTTATAAGGTAGAAGTGTCATAAAAAAAACTCCTGCACACCGTCTACCGGGCTCCAGTTGCAATAATGTTAAAGCAGTCCGTGTGACAGAATAGTCGATAGTGTGCGATAATTAGAAAGTATGGCTCTTATAACCAGTGTCCACATGTGTTTATAGCCTTGCGTAGCATTGTAGCTTTGTTTAGCCTAGCTCGGTGAGATGGGTGAAATAGTCAAAATAATTGATAGTTAGCTATCAGCTGGTAAGTGGACTTTACTTCCGTGTAGGGATGCAAACTAGCTTGTTGTTCTGTAGTCTATCCACTTCCCTCGTCCTGTGATTGAACTTGGAGTGTAGTTAATACCGGAGCTAAGGCTATCATCTTGTACATTCCAATAATGTAAAAAATAAGTTATGTTATTTGTTGCTAGGTTGCTTTTGTAATTTGTACGACTAGTTATTAGGTTCTGAAGCTAATACTAATGTCAGGTTGGTAATGCTAGATCACTCACTTGCTTGGCTGATAAACAACCTTCTTTCTCCATCATCTTTTGATTAACAAGCACAATTAAAATGACTTTGAGATGGAGTCGTGACTTTGAGATGGAGTCGTGTGTGTCTGTGAGCAACATGTAAATGTTTAATGTTTACCTTTTTTATTACTAGTGTTTTTTGCTTTGTATGAAGACATCCTCCAGCTCCTTGTGTCTCCTTATGGCTACTGCTGGTGAATTGAACTTGTAATTGAGCTTGGAGGGAGGGGCTACAGGATGGAGAGAAGGAGCAGTGAAGGAGGGGCAGTGCTGTTTATGATCTCTCTCTCTCTCTCTCTCTCGCTGTCTCTCTCTTTTCTTCAAAGTTGCCGAGTGCAGCTTTAACAGACAAGTCACTTGGCAAGCATTCTGTTTTGCAAGATTTGATTTGATCAAAGGCACTTCTGAAAAATACTGGCTGTTAAAAAATCAGCCTCTAATACCAGCTGAGTTTACTCTGTAGTAGTCTCTCTCAGACAAAGCTGGCCAGTGCACCACTGAATGTGCAGCTGCTCTATAAAGAAATATCGAGAATGTAGTCTCCCATCTGAACTACAGGCCTGAGAATATTGCAATTGTTTTAAAAACCTCTATGCTTTAGCCAAAAATGCATATGCAGCTAAATGTCTTTTGTTATCCCAGAGGTATACATTTTGATTCAGGCACACATAAGAATCATGATCAATGCCAATGCAATTCAGATTAACATAAATACATTTTTAAAAATAATGCACATTAAAACATTCCTTCCTCCCTGGATTAATTTATGTTCCCATTAGATGTTGAATGAAAACCATGTATCAGAGGGATACAAAAGTTGTTAACAAGTTGTTACTATCTTGCCTGTCTTTGCCTTGATTTGAGACTATACACTAATTGCTTTATCGTTGATAACCAACTCATATTACCAGGACCTAAATCACAATGCAGGATTACTGAAACTCAACTCCCATGTCCATTTTTGTAAAAACTTTATTCTGAAAATGTCTTACTAACTGCTAGGTTGGCCAAAAGGGCTTGACAGTGTCTAACCTGCTGAAGCACCAGACTGTGCTGCATGGATGAGCCTCACAGCTTCATATATTGATAGTTCCAGTACTACAGTCCGTGGCTCAACTTGACAATGTGCAAATGGCAAGTGAATCAGCCAGGGGATTAACTTATTTCCAAATTAGGGAGTATACAATTCAATCAGAGAGGATTTTACATACATTACCAGCTTGCTAGTTGATGAGGTACCCATATATCACAGTTGCATTTGAAAGCTGCTCCTCTGCACTATGCAAGCCTAGCTGTAGTCTTAATTTAGCTTATCCCCCATTTCCACTGCGTGGTACGGGCTCTACTCTACTGTACTCTACTCGCCTTTTTTGCTTATCAATTAGGAAAAAGTACCTGGTGCATGGTATCTGGTGCCACCTTTTCTGGAACCTGCTCTCCTGGGGTTCCATAAAAAGCTGACCAGGTACGAGGAGGTACTAAAATGTGACACGACAACATTGCAGCCCACTGATTGGTCAAAAAGATTGTCACTGCGTCATTGCCCTCTTGCTTCGCCTTTGAGCAACCAGCATTGTCTCCTCCTCTGAGCTCTGATGTAGGATTCTCAGGGCCAATTATGTAATTATCATAATTGAAGACACGGCTTCTCTCCCCCATGCAATCTAACAGCGAAAAAGTCATGGGCTACATTCAGTACAGAAAAATAATTGAATTATAATTAGGTCTATGCACTGGCACTCAGCGACGGTAATTTTTTTCCCAGCGTGAGTGGCATTTCAGAACTCTTCAGCGAATTAAGGTAATTTCGGTGACAAGTACGTGCTGTCGTCTGTTTACGTTTTCCAATCGGACAGCTGTCTATTTTTTTTACAGCAAGTTGCGGTGACCTGACCGTGCTGCAAAAACAGGTGTACTCACTGGTCACTGAAATTACCTTTATTCGCTGAAGAGTTCTGAAATGCCACTCTCGCTGGAAAAAATACTGTCGCTGAGTGCCAGTGCAGAGACCTACTTATAATTAAATTCTTTTTTCTGTACTGAATGTAGCTTATTATTTTGTCGCTGTTACATCGTATGGGGGAGAGAAGCCGTGTCTTCAATTGTCATTTGATTATTAATTGGAAAACATGTTAATAAAGGGAAATAATTGAGAACTAGCTAGGACTAATTGTTGTCATAACGGGATGTATCTTTGCCCCCAAATTTTCAGTTCTGGCGGTGGCCCTGAGGATTTCCCAAACTCTTTGGTATTTTTCAGTTGTGTTTTGCCTCCAGCCTCTTCTGAAACAAAATTTGACTTGTTGTTGTGCAAAACAGCCACATACCAAGAATCAAGAACACCACTCTGTGGATTTCCTCTATTGTTTCTCTCTGTGCCTATGTGTTTCGCGTTAAGGATGACGTCTCGGCAGTTTCGTGCTGCGTCGCTATGATGACCAGCTACACTGAGGCAATACTGTCCTCCAATGGAAAATGACCCCCCAGAAAAGTACTTGGTACCAAGGCGGGTGGAAGTAGAGTGTAGAGAGTAGAGTAGAGCCGGTACCGCATAGTGGAAATAAGGCATTAGTGTTGCCGGTTATGTGTGAAGTAGTTGGGACAACTTCATCCAAGCAGTAGCAGATAATTTCCTTTTCCAACAAGGGTAGGGATTGGATACGCAGACCTGTATTGAGTGCTAAAATTACATGAAAGAAATAGCTGCATTGGTGCTCTGTTCGTTAATTGACACTTATAGCAAGTGACCTTGGGCAAGGTCTGCACCTGATTTGCATGATTTTGGCCCAGAATCGGCACAAATTCGATCCAGAGTTGCTCGCAGCTCTATTCTTATCAACTGCTCAACTTTTATAGTTCACATGGAGCACAGGGGTAATCTGTGAACAGCATGCAGTATAATGCATCACAACCAGTCACCATTGATTCCTAAGAGGAAATGCACAAGGGAGAGGGCTGTGTCCATCTACAAGTGAAGTCATTATATTTATGATAAAAAAAGCCGTCAAGGGGTTTGCACAAGTGAAACCCCTCCTAAAAACCGAATAAACAAATCCAATCAGCAAAATATTTACTCTCAATCTGCCATTCCCTGCGTGTGATTGCTCCAAATGCCACGGATCTGAGGATTCGGTGAGGCTGAACAGACCTCGACGATGATCTCTGGCGCATTTCTGAGTTGTGGCGCATCTGTACTTTCCATGTGGTTTCTCTTTCTCTTAATGAGGTTCCCTCCCAACGTCGAGGCACACGATGCTAATGGGAATCACTTATCTGGCGGAGGCAGGAATGTATAAACAAAAACATAAAACACGTAGGGCCTGCCCTGTACTGAAACGCCTCAAAGAAAATGTGAGCTTGTCCAATAAAATCACTCTGATAGGGCGCACATATCAATTTTATCCTTTTTCTGATTCTTCCGTTTGTTTAGATGCCTCTTGGTATCACGCACAGCAACCAGCCCCATTTACAGCTAGCACATGGCTCCTATTATTCTTCAAATAGCATATTTGTTTATTTACTTTTAGAACCTCTGATGTGGTTGATGAGTCATTGTCTTGCCTGATCTTGTTTGAAGAAAAAGAAAAGGGACTCCATGCACATATATCCATGCTATGCTTTACTTTTATTTTTATTTTTGCAGAATATGTATAACATAGCAGCTTTTCCTGTGATCTGAGGGTCTTTTACTGTTGACGCTGTGTTGCCAGCCTCCAACTTTGGATCTACTTATGTTTTTGGATGTATTTGAGTTATGGTCCAAAAAATGCTTGGGGGTTGTGTCAAAGTAATTTATTTCAGTACATAGCCATGATCGGAAATGAACTTAAATGTCCAAATCTGAATGAAAGCAATACATGGTCTATATTGGCACACAATATGCCACACATCAATCAGTAGTGCATTTTCATGAAGGGCGAGGTTTTGACAAGAAATGAAGGATCGATTTTACATGGAATTATGGTGCTATTAAATATTGAATGTTGGCCAATATTGGCAACAGCTCAGAATACAATGCAAATAACCACACCCATATGATTTTCTGTCTCTTTTTGTTCTCTTCTGTCTACTTTTTTTTTTTCGGTATATCAGCTTTCTCTGCATGAGGACAATCCAATGAGGGAAAATACTTTTTTGAGCCATGTCCATCTCAACAGTTCAAGAGTACAAGGACAATTTTAATTTAACCCGACTTCAGGAGGTTGTTAAGTAAAAAAAAAGTCTTTGACAATTTTGGCTATTGACATTTATTCAGAGAAAAGGGGAGCCACAGTTTGTGTGGCTATAGCTGATACTTTTACGCTCATTTCAGCCCTTGAACGGTTATGCTATTTGATTTGATTTGATTTGCTATTTGAATCCAGTGATGTCTATAAAAAGGAGGGAGTGAAATTGAACTCTCAAACTGGGTTGCTTTTGTTAGACCTGCCATTTTTGATGAAAAATGTCATAGCAACCAGGAACGCGGTCTGAACTCTCAAGAGTCATGGGCCACTGGTATCTGAATGTCCATCACATCTAGCAAAAACACTTACACATACATTCCATTAGGTATAACATTTATCAAGAGCAGACTCGTGAAGTGAGATATTCACAAAAAGGGTCACGCTGAGAAAGCACGTCTGCGGTTGACAGCTGTACCTTAGGTGAAGGTTTGGAAGTTCAGCAGTGTCAACCATGCTCCAAAAGTGAATAATTGTACTGTATATTTGTTTCACATATGATCTTCTAGCCATGTGCGATATTTAAAAACATGGTCAGATTTCTATTTAAATGCCAAAGTGAAAGTTCTGTTCTACATTTGAGTCTGCTTATGAGTTTTAGGAGCTCTTATTGAGCGTCCCTGTACTGGGAAATCCAAAAGGGAGTTACTTGAGCAAAAAATAACTGGGGTTTGACAGATCATTGCTTTTTACACTTTCCAAAACTTAAATTTCCCATATAACTGAATTGTTTCCCAAGCACAGAAAGATTTTTTTCCAGCCTTGTGTCTTGTTACTCTTGTGGTTCATGACATCAAATGTAATAAACTTGATGGCATGAGCAGGGCGTCTTGAATAATGTACTCAAAAAAAAGGGGAAAAAATGTCAAAAAACATGTATCATTTATGTTATATATAAAAATGGAAAACAAATGTCTATATTTGTTAGTACGCCTTTTGAGCGACCAGATTTGTCAGGTCTAAGTTTCACTTGTTTTGCTTGTCAAGTCATAAAGTTGAAAAATGGCATATTCTCATTTAAAGTAAATACACTCTGCTGTTTCTGCAATTGCAGAGTCCCACAGATACCTCAAAAATGCATTATCCAGCTAGACTGAAATCTCAAAGCCTGCTTTACAAGGTGAAATATGGAAAGATTTGATGATGGATTACAACTAGAATGCTCTCGTGTCAATATACCACAAATCAGGGCAAGGTCATGTAAAATAGCTCTTGGGAAAGCGGTTGAGTATGATGAATTTTGAAAGGTAATTTGCTGCAGCTGAGAAATATGAATGCCTGAAAAGAGATACATTATAAGTGATACATTTTACAATGATGTTCTTCAGAGATCTGTGTTCGGTGAAAACGGGTCACTAAACACTCTCCTACCTCTGTTACCCATCTGGAAGATAATCGCTTTCCCTTCTACTGTATCTACCCTACACTGTCTTATCCAATATTCCCCTGTGGATCTCTACTGCTCTCTCTGACCACTATTGATTGATTTTGTTCTGAAGTCTATCTACAGGTTCCAAGTTTTGTCTATGTAGCCGCTTTTGTCTCTTGGACTGCAACTTCCCTGGGGGGTTCACAGTACTTTTGTCCCTGCTAAATGCACCATGTGCTGTACGTCACTCTGGATATGAGCATGTGCCATCTAAATAATGTAAGTTAATGTAATGAGCAATAACTTTACTTTGCACATAAGGCTAGCCTTGTGGATGACTGTCTGTTCCACTCTAGGCTTTCCAAATGAAAAACCACACTTTTTATGAAATACCGAGGCAGCTATGCCGCTTTTCCCCTACTCCAGCTTGCCAAAACAGTATGCCTGCTGCTTGGAGCTTTGCGTCTTGGAAATAAACTGTTCCCTTGGACTAAAGTAGCAGCTGGCAGACTCAACCTGGGGAGCTGCTATATGTCAACCTCTCCTACTCGACAAAGCTCTGTCTGTCTCCCATTTGAATGGAGCACCCGGTAAAAGTATGACCTAACTTCTTTTGGGCAGTGCAGAACTTTGGTTATAATAGGACTTAAGCAGTCTAGTCCATAAAAATTGGGAATAACATGATGAGGATTGTGAAATGAGCAGGTTTAAATCAATTTATATCTTGCTACAGCCGACAAATAAGAATGAGTGTGCTATCAATAAATTATTTAATTGAAATATGATTTCACTGAGTATTTTTTAGACCTAGAAGTTTCAAGATGCTGCGCAGCTTCAGCAGTTCTCTAAAGACAAAGACAGCCCTGTCAGTCTGTTACACAAATCCCTAAAAATCATTCAATGACCTTTAACAGTAATATAAGGCTATGTTGGTTTAATAAAATTACTTAACATCACAGCGGTGACTGTTTGAGCGGACCATACCAAAATTTGTGTAAAATCAATACTTTTATATTTTTTAAGTAAAACTATGTTTTACCAATTTAATTAAGTAATATGCAGTTTTATTTTCTGAAGTGTAGTAAGGGCCAATGAATCATTATTTTGCCCATCATGTACTGTTTAGAGAGCCAGTGATGAGTTTGTGAAGGGAATATATAACTTCACTTCATGGAGACTGGCATAAAGGTTCGGGAAGAAGGGAATTGAAAACGGCATGACCAATTACCGAGCATTCCTGCCCAATTTGAGCATACATTCCCTGAAATGCCAATTGATATTTTGCATTCCTTCTTAATGCACTTCAGCATGCTCTTTGGGTTACTGGACTTACAATATGGAATTCATAACATGCTCAATCTGTGGCTTTTGAGCATACATCCATCTGCTCATTTATGGTCATAGTTGTTGGAGTGGGGGGTTTGGGGGTGCTGGAGTCTAATCCAACGTCCCATGGGCAAAAGCCAAGAGTTGATAGATTGCAGGGATCACCCACAATTCACTCAAACCCTCATATAGGAGGGTTATTTAACCTTTAGCATGCTAAGTTAATTTAAGCCTATTGCATGCTGGCAGCTGAGTTCTGGATCAGTGTAATGTAGCCTGCAACTGGCTTATTTTCAAGACTGATCCAGATATCACACCTACTGATACTAAAAAAAATTGGGTAATTTCCACGGAAATAACCCAGAATTACGGACCTCAGCCACTCAAAACAAGCCATTACGATGACGCAATGGAGTCTCCCGTATTCTGATATATGAATGGCTAATATTGGCAACGTGATCGTTGGTTCATTAAAAATATAGGTTACAGCGCAAGTGTTTGTAGCGGATTGGAATTTCGGAACGAGTTGGGCCGCGGAGGGATTTTTACCGCACATCCCTCCGCGGCCCAACGAGTTCCGAAATTCCCCAGACGCAACAAACACGAGCACGGTAAACTATGTATTATATGCACCATTTTTTGTATTCATTTGTGAGACAAAATAAGTTCTAATTCAACATTTCATATAGATTTATTTGGTTTGTTAAAAAAAAGAACAAAAAGGGAACTATTTGATGTAGTATGAGTGTACTGGTACTGTACAGTAATCACAACAGTCATTTTACATTCGCATGTATAATGAAAAATGGCCAGATTTGCAATACCTGTCCAACAAGAATTGTCTACATAGCTAGCAAGAACAATGCAAGACAGATGTGGGACACAAAATCCATAATATCAGCATTTAATAATCTGTCACATTTGGCAATGGTCATATGCATAGCCACTGACTCTCCATTGCTCGCTATCAGCGCGACCGCACTCATACTGCGTCATGTACTCACTTTAAAATGAAGTTATATTAGCACTTGCCGCTGAAATGATATTTGGATCTTGGCATTCCTAAACACAGTTCTTCTTGTCGAGCGATCTCGCCGGCAATCGGAACAGATATGAACAAACGTGGCGACTGTGGTTGCCGGCAGTTGCACAGAATAAGTAATATATGGGCGAGTACGGTCGCCGGCAGTTGCACAGAATAAGGAATATATGGGCGAGTACGGTCGCCGGGAGCACGCTAAAGGTTAAAGTGCTTGCTCATCCAAAAATAAGAATTGGACCACGCAATCTTTAATATAAATACAGTCTTTGTGCACTGGTCATTTCAAACTATAATCAGCCGTTAGAATTTATTTGTGGGCTGCCGGATAGCTCACTCGGTAGAGCATCACGTTGCGAAGCAGAAGTGACTATCACGTCGCGGGTTCGAGCCCCGCTTCGTACCAGCCGGCAGTGGTCGGCAGCTTCTTCAGAGTAGCGCACAATTGGCTATTGCGCTACAGGGTTGCAAATTGGGAAGGGACTGCCGGGAAGGGATTACAATAGTTGCCTTGTTCGTTGCTCAAGCGCCTCCTGTTGGCCAGACGGGCGCTCGTCAGGAAGATTCTAAGCCTGGTCATGTCCGGGTATCCTCCGCCCTCGTTCTGAACTTGCGAAGATTCAACCAATGAGTGTATAAGAAGTGGTGGTTGACAGGCGCGTGCTTCGGAAGAGAGCTACGAACTGTCTACACTCTCCTGAGTTGGCAGCAAGGGGTCGCATACGAGCAAGCCTTGTACATAGTTCACCAATTGGGTATTCCAGATTCGGGTGGGATTGGAGATGCCAAATTAAAAAAAAAAAAAAAATTTATTTGCAATTTAATCACTGCAAGTAGCAATCATCTCAGAAAGAAATTATCTTCGGCTATCTTAGGCGGTGACGTCATGGAAAGTATCAAACCAGCGGCAGAGAACACATTGTCAATGTCATTGGACTCAATGATTCGTAATTGTGGATTATTCCCTTGGGAAAATGCCAAATATCTGCCTTGTTTACGACTGCAACAATAAGGCCAATGCAAGCAGAGGCATCTTGGTCCATAACTTTCCAAAAAATCGCGCAATTTGAAAGGCATGGGTGGATTTTGTGAGAGGAAACAAGCAGATTTTACACAGCCCAGATCAGGATCGGTGATCTGCTCTAAACACTTCACTGATGACTGCTGTTTTCAGCCAGATCCTGAGTCATAGGAAAAGTCTGGATATCACTGTGGATTATTAATTACAGAAATCACCGCTTAATAAGCCATCAGTTAATAAGCCAAGCCCAAACTGCTACTGTTCATGCTCTGTTTGGTCGAACGTATACCAGATTAGTTTTTATTTGAGAAAATTCAATGAATTTGCAATTTAAAGTTTTTAATTACAGTGCTTAACAAATTTATTAGACCACCACCCAATGGAAGGTTTATGCCACAGCTGCCCTAAATAAACAGTGTTGGTAATTACCAAAATAATTTTTACATATCTGTAATGGTTAATCCACCAGTGTGTGCAAGCTCTTTAACTGAAATTATATTTTTAATGCTAAAATATATTTATTGTTGTTATCTATGAATTTTAGAATTTACTGTTTTACAAAAAAGCAGAAAAAATTGTGAAGCACATTATTATTTTTTGATTAAGATGCCAAATAACAGTTATTTTCTTGCATTCCTGAACACAAAAATTAGTTTTAGTGGTTGAATGCAAGAATTCAAGCGGTTATCAAGGCCAAAGGAGGCCATACAAAATGTAGTTTTTTTTTGGTTTTTATGTGTGAATAAGGACTATTTAGTGGTTTCAGTTTGTTATTTGCCAAAGAAAAAACAAAACTATATTCGTGTTTTCTTGTTTTTTTTATGACAGGTAGTCTGATAAATTTGTTAAGCACTGTATATCTTTGGACTGTTGTTGGAATGTTCAGAGTAATCCCACATGAATGAGAGCAGAACATGCTAATTTCATTCAGAAAGGCCTCAGGCTGGATTCAGAGCCAATACTTTCTTTCTTTGTGGCAAAGGGGCAACCAGCTGCAACTTGAGCAAAGCAGGCTGTTTGCCTTGTTATATGAATTTGATGTATCAGCCACCACACTAAAATATAGGCTTGGTGTGTTTATAGCTAAGAATCTCCTGTATCGCAAGTATTTATAACGAGCCTCACCCACCTCGCCTCATTTCCTGTCGATGAGTAAACATAATACATTAAACAAAATCAGCATGAATGTTGCATGGTATAAAAGAAAAAAATCATTCAATTTCCCCACTCACCATGGAAAGCTGGCTTTTTAGCATCATTTGAGTCAGCTAGAACTTTCCAGTTAAGTTTGAGATAGAGATCATGTCTCTGTGCTCAATTATGTCAAAAGAAATTTTATCTTACCCAAGGGAAAGATCACTAATTGTCTCTTCCAAGTTATTTGAATTTATTGGATGACTATTAAAGACTTAATGGATTTACCGCAGGCTTTTCTCAATTTTCACAAATTATCTAAAATAAATGTATATGTATAAAATGCTTGTTCGTGGTTCAGCTGGATATTTGACTGGACATGAAATCATAACATTACCAAGTGAAAGAAGCAATATATTGAACTGTGTTTTTATAAGACATTAGAGCTAAATTATTCTTCGTAGCCCAGTTGACCCTACAATGTATTATGAGCCATTCAGTAATTTGGTTCCCAGAATGTTGATGTAAATGTTCCTAACATGTCTCTGAGATTTCCATTGCCTGTCCAAAAGTCTAAAATGAATTAAGCAGAATGTTGCAAGGAGTCCACAGATTAACCATCACAGAAGGCACAAAATTGATCCACCTCAACGCATGGAATGGATCCACATGATATTGCTGAGATTGGTTCTGTTGAATACTGTTGGGCCGAAAAGAAAGTGTTTTCGCTCTGCATGTGCGATTAATTATTTGAAGCGACAGTGACAAAATTAAGACATGGTAGACAGTTTCCACTAACACTGCAGCTGATTTGTAAAACAGCTGATGCTCACTCTCGCTGAGGAGAGGCAGCGAAGCAGAGTGTTTGCTTTATTTAATCTGCCATTCGTCTGCTATTAGGTGATGAGCCGCATTGCTGACACTGCAGTCAGTAATCTGCAAACAGCTAGACAAAAATGGTCCTCATTTTCAAATTTTGGAAGGTTGATTAAAAAAATTCCCCTCAAATGAAAGATAATGTCATAACATTGTCCAATTATAGCAGCCATGCAACGACAAACCAATTATAAATAGATACTCCAAAATTTCAATTTATCCCTTTGTTATACTTCCCATTTTGGTTAGCCACAGACTCAGAATCATATGTTTAATGGACAATGCCATAGATTGTTCAGCAACGAACAAAGTGGTCAAGCCTTACATAACGACTGCTATTAGGAGAAAACGTGACTTAAGAATTGCATGGAATTTCCTTGAGAGAATGATAAATAAAGCAAAAATCTGATTTAGTTACATGATCTTTTAAAGAAATTTCCGTTTTGTTCTTACCGATTAAAATTGAAATGAGATTAAAAAAAAAATTGAAATGAGATAAAACAACATATTTTGTTATTATACAGAGAAGGAACCAAATACAGATTCAGGGCACAATCCACAAGGGAGTGTTTATTAACAGGAATATGGTATTAGAATAGGGACAGTCCAGATAAAGGCCCATTCACACCGAGGCGGAGCGGAAAAGTGGCACGGATTTGCAGAATATTCGCAGCACGAAAATTCCGCGTTAAACCATTCACACCGACCTCAGTGCGAAATTTCGCGTTCTTGTGTTCCAATTCCGCAAGGCGGAAAAACAAATTCGCAAGTTACAATTTAACCTAAGTGAACCACGATAGCAGCAGCAGCGACGATGACATTGTTTGTATGTATCTGAACCATAACGTTTGCCTCGCAGTCTACTTTTGGACTGACGTAGCCAACGAACGTTTGCCTTATTGATGTCCGGACCTGGGGCTGTTTCAATAAACTTAACTTGTCCAACCCTGACGAAGCTTCGTCATAATTTGCACCTCAGCGACGCACAGCTTCGTGATTTGGTGCACAAATATTCAACATATGAAAACATTAATCGAAAAAAAAAACTGATTAGCTAGATCTCCAACTAATACGAAAAAGTAAACTAACTGCGTACATAGCTATAAGATGTCTCATTAAATTTCAGTATTAACTGAATTAGCTATCTAGCTAATCAAATGGTTCGAATGCTGTGACAAAAAAACAAATTAAAACAAATCATTTCATGGGCTAAAAGTTCAATTTCGCAGGCGGATTTTCGCAGAAGCTTAAGTCCGGGCGGATGTTTTTTCTGCCACACCGAAATTCCGCCTCGGTGTGCAAGCTTACATTAGAGCCCATGGAATTAGCTCCTATAAAAATCTGCGCGAATAATCCACACGGAAATCCGCGCTTGGTGTGAATGGGCCTTTAGTTGGTATTGACTGGACAGGGTAGGGGCATGACTGCACCCAGGCCAGTGGCGATCCTGGGGCAGAAGCCAGGTGGTGAATTTTTCAGAAGCAGGATTTCTGGCCAATAGGACTGAAGGGTTTAGTAGGAATGCAGTTCCAATGCTGGAGACCGATGAGGGCTTTTTAGGTGTTCGTAATTGGCTGACTCAGAGGAACAGGCAGGGACAACGTGTACTTACAAGAACACGGTCCTAATCCTGGAGACTGATTTTAAGGCTTGGGAGCTTGTTCCTATGAACTGGACTATGGAGAGTAATTACGCTCTTCTCCATCCTTAATATGCTGAAACACACAGAAGAAAAGCTTAGCTCAAAACTAGAAGACACAAGCTGACTGAAAGGTTTAGTAGGGTATGACAATGCAGCAACCACACTTGACACCATAGAGAAATAGTTTTGATGGGATGTTCACAAAAGGAGTGAGGAAAACTGATAACACCAGGGAACAAGGGAGGAGACTTGACAATAAATGAATGAAATGAGACAACGCACAAAAAACACATAAAGATTGCTGGAACAAGGAAGGTGCCAATGACACACAAGAGTCATGACAGTATTTATTACGGAGGTGCTCCATGGAAGCATATCTGTGTCTTTTATTTTCACTCTTAGCTTATTTAATTAGATTTTTAAAATGTTTCTGGTCTGTACTTTTATCTTCGCCATAAACATATCTGTTAGTATCTTCATATCCTCAAACTCATCTCTAATTACAATTTTATTCTCTGAAGTATTTTCTTTTAATTTAAGTAAATTTTCAGGTGAAACAAATGTGTTTTGAATCAGTTATGGGTTACAGTGAGTCCTTGATAGTTTTCAAGTCCTTGATAGTCCTTGAATGGAGCCGTGGCCTCCATTCAGTTTCATGACGTCATGGTGCTCTGCCAACATGAACAGTATGCAGTTTGCGGCCAGCAGGCATATGCAGACTCCCAGTCTGTAGGCCTAAATTGTGCAGCAACAAATTATTGGTATGGTAAGCACACTCTTGAGAAAATGTCATATTTCTCCCCAGTGTACATCGTGGACAGGATAGCACATTGTGAAAATTGTATAAGTCAATGAATTAATAGCAAAATTTGAGTGCCTTGTTCATGGTGCGTTTTGTTGGTGTGGGGGTCTGTGTGGTTGTGGGGGAAGGAGAGGTGGGCATTTTTGTTGCGTACAGAGGACCTTTTCTAGTACAAACACTGACGTTATCAGGTACAGTAGTCCTCATGAGGACCAAAGCCTGGTTCTAACATGGCAAAATGTCATCTCTGAGAACCGGGTTAAGGTTAGGGGTTAGGCTAAGGTGAGGATTAATGATGATTTGGTTTCGATTATTGTTAGGGTTAGGTTAGGTGTAGACTGTCCACAAAGAATGGATGTCAATGCAATGTCCTAATAAGGATGGCTGTGCAAACAGAATAAATTGAGTTTTGCCTTCTCAGTTTCCTTTGATATCCTCTGAAAATCATGAAAAATATATTTGACATATTATTTGATAAAATCGCTTTTATTCTGTCCTTCAATATGTATCTTCTGCCGAGAATAGTTATTAAACTGCCATAGCATTATGTTTTAAATGACGCTTACTGAGGATTTATATCGCTTTCTTGGAAATTGGAATTCCACATGGATTTTATTACTTTGGTCAGTAATTTATGCTATTTTAATGAAGAATAGGCGCATTAATCACCACAGAAAAGCATTTTTCTTGGCAATTTTAAACTACAGATTTTTACATTGTTCCTTCTGTTTGTAAATGTTAAGCAGTATTACCATCTTCTTGGCTCTTTTATCTGGTCCAGTTTATTCAATTGGAAAAACTACCACCATGGTCATAGGGAAAAACATCTTGCATTACTTGATTGCAAATTTGTTTTTTTTTTTTAATGACACTTGTACTGCATTTCAGCCATCTTATGTCATTCTCTACACTTTTCATAATGCATGTAGGGAATAAAAGTACATACCATTCATTCATATGAAATGCCAATACACAATTTATAGTCTCCAATTATCCCAGCATGTATGCCTTTGGACTGTGAGAACAAACCAGACTACCATGAGTAAACCTATGAAAACACTAGGAGAACATGCATTCTACTTACAAAAATGTCCCCGGCCTGGATTCCAACCCGCAAATTTCTAGCTGCGAGGCACGTGTCAGCACTCATTACCACGTGGTTATAATGCTGGATCTGTCTTTTTACAATAACCATTCAGCAAATAGGTAGCTTGGAGCCCTGTGCAAACTTACATAACTTATTTAATTTGTGTTCTGCCCAGAACCAGTTTTGATCTAAATTTTATGCCATGAAAACTTGTGCAAACTATCTTTGTTTTGTCAAAGCATTGGAGTACTTTTTTTTTCTTGATTTTAAAAATTTAATGAACCTCATTATGAACTTTACTATGTACTGATAGCGTTATATTGCTGGCAATATAAGACATGTACTGTATAGTTATCTGGCTTGTTTTGAATTTTTTGGTGGCTGACTGGTTATAGTCTTCAAGTTTGCAGTAACTATACTGTCCTATTTCAAACCATTGACACTGAGTGCCTTGTGTTTTTCTCATTTGCACACAGTGTCATGTAAACAAGGCATAATTTGTTTTAGAAACAAAGTCTACACGGAATGTTTTATTATGATTTTATAGTTGAAAGTGGTTATGACATGTCCTTACCAGTTTCTATAAGAACTCGTGAAGGGAACCAGAGGCTAAATTATACTGAATATCCAGAGTCAATATTTTATTTGTCAATAAGACTGCAAGGGCAAAGTGAATGAAAAGTTAGAAGAAATTAAAAGAGGCTTTTCAAACCATAATAACAAGAATGCCTGTGGCTGACTGTGGAAAAAAATTTAATATCAGTCACAACTTCAAGAATGAAGGATTTTGACAAAGGAGCACGGTGTGGATTGTAGTTTTGAGCATGAAAAATAATAACTGTTGGAAAAAAAAATTGCAGCTTACATTTATTTTTAGCAAACCTTGACCATAGTGGCAATATTGAAAATGTCATATGGGGCCATACCTCAGTCATTTTGACAGCAAATAAGCTGAAATTTGGCATATAGGTAGCTTTCAGCAAGTCCCAAAATTTCCGATGGGTTTCATGAAAATTTCAAATTTGACCTTGATTTGACCTCTGCACTTTAGCCTTGCCCAACATTTCAGGTGTCAGATGTCAACATCTTATTTGAAACCACTGCACCAATGTAGCCGAAACTTGGCAAACATATTCCTATCAATGAGGACACAAAACTTTATATAAGACTTTTTGATCCAATTCCGATGTAGTCGTCATGGCAGCCATATTAACCCTTTCATGCATGGAGGTCACTACAGTGTACAGCTGTTTAAAAGTGTTTTTTCTCTATATATGCCTGAAATTTTGGGCACTGCTGCATATTAGTAAAAAAATCCTGACTGAGTTTATCATAATTTATGCATGAGAGGGTTAAAAATGCTCAATAGAGCTTTTGATTGGCTATTTTTGCCCTAATTAAGTCAAAATTTGATTTATGGGTAGCTTTGGGCAAGCAATAAAACATATTTCACGCGTTTTGTGAAATTTTCCTAGTTGACCTAAATTTGACCTCTGGACTTGGGTCACCCCCATACTTTAAGCTGTTCGATGTAAACATCTTTTTGTCTGAAACCACTGCCCCACTGAAGCTGAAACTTGGAAGACATGTTCCTACCAATGAGGACACCAAACTTTATATTAAGATTTTGCAACCCAATTTCAAAAATGGCCACCATGACCTCTGAACTTTAGCCATGCTTGCATTTTCAGTGTCAGATATGTCAAAATGCATAATATTAATTCTTCAAATGTCAATAATTTAGTACATACTGCCTATTAGTACCAAGGGTGTCATCGCCGGGGTTGGCTGTGGGGATTAGCTCGCAATGTCCAACAAATGCTCCCATACTGCATGTGACTCAAACAGCCTCTGATAACCAAGTCCAGCTCCTGGCCTGCTCGTGTGGCTTAGCCTCTCAGCCCGGCAGAACTGCTTTTACTGACAGGAGAAAGGGCGAGGGCGGACCTCTGGTGCCTAAAAAACAGAGAAAGACGGTCCACCTAGGAGAGGGAAAACTCTCATTTGAAACCTCCTTTGCCTTGCGGCATACCTGTTCATGGGTAAGGCCTCGGGAGTCAACTCCCAGGACAGATCAGGAGCTGGAGTCCCTAAGGTGGTTTGCAGTTGGCTTCAGCTACACTCAGGTGACTACTGCAATGTTGCCAAGCTGTATTGGCGTTTGCCTTTCCCTTGGATTACTTCGGTGTCGTGGAGAGGGGGGAATCTACTGCATGGGCAACAGTTGGTTCTCCATTGAATCTGCCCAGGTTTATATCCTGGAGAGGACACTCCAGCTTCGCTTGACAGTGTCAACACAACACGGGAAGCAGCAGTCACCGGTGATAAGTCTACTACTTGTTTGGAGTAGAGTGAGGTGCCAAGGGTTGCTTCTGATGGTGGGAGAAATCCTAGGATTTTACTGGACATCTGCCGCCCCCCTCAAGCTGAGCAGCCCTCAGCCAATAAGGTGATGTCCCGCTATGGTCCGCCTGCTTTACTGGGTGTGTGGGGCTTAGGAAAACCCAACAAGCAAATCATTAACTTTGCACCAGGCAAAAAAAAAAAAGCAAAACATAACTTGCCCACTCAGAATGTAAGGATCATGACAACTGGCCTCTCAGAAAATTTAACGGAAGTGAGTGATGCCCGTAAGACTGCCTTGATAAACAAAGAACTGAGCAGGCTCAAGATGGACATCATCGCACTTCAGGAGACAAGACTTTCCTCATCTGGTAGCCTCAGAGAAAAGGAATTTACCTTCTTTTGGCAAAGTAAACCGCCTGATGAGATCAGGGAGCATGGCATTGGATTTGCCATCTGAAACAAGCTGCTTGGTTCCTTTGTACCACCCACAGGGGCCTCTGAAAAGATCCTCAAGATCCAGATTCAAAAAGCAGTAGGGATGGTCAGCCTTATCAGAGCCTATGCACTATCGCTGTCTCCCTCAGCAGAGGTGAAGCACAAATTTTATGATGATCTCAGCTCTGCCATCAGCGAAATTTCCCAGCAGGAGCCAGTGTTCCTTCCCGGAGACTTCAATGCCAGGGTTGGCCCTGACCACAGCTCTTGGCCTACCTGTATTGGGCAGTTTGGGGGGGGGAAGATGAACGAAAATGGAGAGTGGGTCCTGGAGTTCTGCTGCCATCATGGCTTGTGCATCACAAACACCTTGTTCAACACCAAACCCCAGCACAGGGTCTCCTAGAGACATCCCAGGTCCAAACATTGGCATCAGCTTGATCTGGTGCTTACAAGACTCAGCAACCTCAGTACCATCAAACTGACTCGCAGCTTTCAGAGTGCAGACCGCAACAGTGACCCCTTTCGTGTGGTCAGCAAAGTTGAGTGCAAACCCTGGAAGATTTACAAAACAAAGAAGGAGGGCAGGCCACGCATCAACATCAGCAAGACTCGCAATCCTGATAAAGTGACAGAGTTCACCCGGGCACTGGAGAATGCTCTGCCTGGACCGCGCAGAGGTACCGCCAGTGAGAGATGGTCAAACCTAAGGGATACCATCTACAACTCTCCTGCCATCTGAAAAAACCTAGTACATATGTCAGTTTTGGGAGAAACTGAGTTTGAACCTCATTTGCTGTAACACCAGCTATTAGAGTTATTTGAACTGTCAAAATCAAGTTTTTATTACTTTTTTCGGTTGGGAAAAGTCCAGAATCTAAAGGTTTTTGTTCAGTTGCAAGAATACTTGCCACTGATAAATTCACTAGGTTTTTCAAGTTCACAGGAGAACTCTGCAATGCTTACTTCCGGGAAGAGGCAGATTAAGTCAGCTAACTGATTTGAGGCTAATGCTGAGGTCTTATTACCCCAGATGAAAAGAGCCTTGCTCTCTCTGCCTGTCTGCCATCGGAGAGGAACCTACAGGTACTACGTTCTGCCTGTAGCAGCGTCTAACAGGCTGTGACGCACTGCACCAATGACTACTGGCTGCTTTAGCTGTACTCCAGCATACAGACAGCTGCTAACATTGGTAACATTAGGGGCATGTACAAGGGGATCAAACAGGCAATAGGACCCACCCAGAACAAGACAGTTCCACTGAGGTCAGCCACCTCAGTAGTGCTTAAGGACCGTGTACAGCAGATTAACTGCTGGCTGGAGCACTACTCAGAACTTTACTCCAGAGTGAATTTAGTCAGCACAGAAGCTTTGAATGCAGTAGTGAGCATGCCTGGCTGTTCAAACTTCACTGCATACCCACTCTTGATGAAGTCAAGAAAGCTCTGGATGCACTTTGCTCTGGGAAAGCCCCAGGAGGCGATGGCATTCCACCTGAAGTTCTCAAGTGTGCCAAGGAGACTCTCACCAAGGAGCTGCATGAGCTTATGTGCCTTTGTTGGAGAGAAGGCTCAGTGCCTCAAGACATGAGAGATTCGAACATCATTACTTTCTACAAAAACAAAGGCGAGAGATGCGATTGCAACAAGTATTGTGGCATTTCACAGCTCAGCTTTGTGGGGAAACTCTTCGCCAGAGTCATCTTGGACAGACTTCAGATCCTTGTCGAAAAAGTACACCCTGAGCCACAGTGTGGCTTCAGGGCTGAGAGATTTACCATTGACATGGTGTTCTGCCTGAGACAACTCCAAGGAAAGTGCGGAGAGCAGAGAAAGACCTTGTATTTTGCCTTCATCGATCTTACCAAGGCTTTCGATCTTGTGAGTAGGGTTGACCTCTTCAAAATCCTGGCAAAGTTGGATGCCCACCCACCTTGCTCAGCTTGAAAAGATCTTATCATGAGGGCATGAAGGGAACCATCGTGTACGACGGCAGAACGTCAGAGTCATTCAACATTCTCAGCGGAGTCAAGCAGGGCTGTGTCCTTGCTCCAACCCTGTTTGGCATTTTCTTCTCCATCCTGCTGAAGCATGCCTTTGGAACAGCCATTGAGGGCATATACCTTCGAACAAGGTCCGATGGTAATATCTTCAATCTCTCCAGTCTCCGTGCCAAGATAAAAGTATGCATGAGACTCCTCAGGGACCTTCTCTTTGCTGACGATACGGCACTGACTACCCACACAACGGACGACCTGCAGCAGCTCCTGAATCGCTTTGCCGCAGCTTGCAATGAGTTCGGCTTCACCATCAGCGAAAACGCAAGTGATGGGACAGGACATTGACAGACTGCCCTCTCTCAGCATTACTGGCTACAAGCTAGAGGCTGTTTATGAGTTTGTGTATCTGGGCTCTACAATCTCTGACAACCTATCTTTGGATGCTGAGCTCAGCAGACACATTGGAAAGGCTGCAACAACACTTCTCGGCTGACAAAACATGTCTGGTCAGACAGCAAACTGACAGAGCACACCAAAGCCCATGTTTACATGGCGTGTGTGGTGAGCATGCTCCTTTATGCAGTTAATCATGGACTCCCACCAGGAAAGAAGACTCCACGCATTTCACACGCATTGCTTGAGACACATCCTGGGCATCTCATGGAGTGACTACGTACCCAATACCACAGTGCTTGAGAGAGCTGGGGTCCCCTCTATATTTTTCCTCTTAACACAAAGGCGCATGTGTTGGCTGGGACACGTCACTCTCATGAAGGATGGCCGCATTCCCAAGGACCTCCTCTATGGAGAGCTGAAAGCAGGGAAAACGCCAAGAGGAAGACCCCAGCTGTGCTTCAAAGACATCTGCAAAAACGACCTTAAGGCACTCAGCATCAATACCAACACCTGGGAGGCAGTGACTGCGGACAGAGATGCCTGGAAGCGTGCAGTGCAAAAGGGACTCACGCAGTTCAAAATCAAACTAATGCAGCTAGCTGAGGAGAAGCGGCTCTGAAGGAAGGCCCAGCCACCAGCGGAGAGACTTGCCTCCTCATTCACCTGCGCCCACTGCTGCAGGGACACGCCCATATTGGACTTCACAGTCACATCAGATGCTGTTCCCAGACATACGTCTAGGGCACAATCCCATAATCCTTCAGGATTGACGGTAGCCTACTACCTATCATCATACTTTGTTTTTGAATGTAAAGAATTTAGGAGGGAATATCAGTATCATTTTTTTGGTTGTTTGGGATTGTGAATTTGGTCACAAACAAAGTGCTTATGTGCGCATGTTCATCAGTTCTTTCTTCTGGACATTTATCATGTTGAATAACACATTTTCAGGGTTGTATGTACAGTCATCATATACTTCAGAGCAGGGGGAAAAATTGTATTGAACGCTTCAACATTTTTCTCAGTAAATATATTTTTAATGGGGCTATTGACATGAAATTTTCACCAGATGTTGATAACAACCGAAGTAATCCTCACATACAAAGAAATCAAAACAAAGGAGTCCATAAATTAAGTAATGCGTAAGAAAGTGGAATGACACAGGGAAAAAGTATTGAACACGCTTACTGAAATTTATTTAATACTTAGTTGAAAAGCCTTTCTTGGTAATGACAGCTTCAAGACACCTCCTGTATGGAGAAACTAGTCGCATGCATTGCTCGGGTGTGATTTCGGCCCATTCTTCCACATAAACTGTCTTCAAATCTTGAGGGTTGTGGGGGCCTCTTCAATGAACTTTTCGGCTCTTTCAATAGATTTTCAATTGGAATCAAGTCGGGTGATTGAATGGGCCAGAATATAGCAGCTTTAATTTCTTTCTCTGAAACCAATTGAGAGTTTCCTTGGCTGTGTGTTTGGGATCACCATCTCGCTGAAATGTCCACCCTCATTTCATGTTCAGCATCCTGGTACATGGCAGCAGATTCTTATCAAGAATGTCTGTACATTTCTCCATTCATCCTTCCTTCAATTATATGAAGTCTGCCAGCACCATCAGTCGAAATTGCTAGCACAAATTAAAAATATACCTGCAGAATAAGCTGATTTGTTTATCTGAAAAAGGGTTCAGGGAGGGGCTGTAAATGAAGGCCCACAAGAAATATTAGAGAAAGGATTTTCTGGTGAGGAGCGGATCTGCAATCTTTAAATGGAGCCCAGAATGTATGGTTTGGTGCCATTGGGTCTTGTGAAGCGTCTGCTGTGTGTTGTGGAACATCATCTGCAGCCTCCTGACCTCTTAACCTGACAGTGAAGCTTGTAAAATGAACGCACAAGTGCTTCTAGCCTAGTGTCGTTTCTATCCATACCTCTTTGCATTTTACTGGCACTTCTAAGGCAGGAGGGTTCCCAGAATGTTGAGTAATGCAAGGCAGCTTTTGCTGATGTTGTAATGAATGGACTGTACCATTTGGGGAAATGTGAATCTTTGTGCTGTTTAGGCAAAGGAGCAGACTATATTTGGTTTGAGCTGGTTGTAGCTCGGCGAGTTTTACGAATCACTTTGGATTCATAAAATCTGAGACAAGTGTTATGACTCTGTCTGTTTTCTGTACGTTTAGCCAACATCAGGCAATTCTTTAATAAGACTTTACAACTCATCTTTTAACATTTCTGTCGCAAAACCGGGAACAAAGTGCTGGGATAAATTTATATGAACTGTCAACTGTTGATAGTTTTCTCGTTATGTAAAGAGAATCTATGTGAAAGGTATGGTGTGTGCCAACCATTTTGGCATGGTCCATTGATGATTTAAGGCATGTTGCATTTTCATGATGTTGCTGTCATTAAATACATTTTTTTTTAGCTTCTGTTTAATGAAGTGCTTCTCCATCATTTTGATGCATGTTTTAGCATAAATACTTCCAGTGACCAGCACCTGATGGCTTGGTTGTCTGTCAAAACTGCATTTTCAGAGGAGCTTCCACAAGTTTGGTTATTCAATTGTTGCCTAGCAGCTAATTTGTGACAAACTGACAGTGTATTAACTTGGATCCCATCACTGAAGGAACAGGGATCATCATTGGACACATACATATTGGCATTCCACGAGATCGAATATATTTTATTTTGTTTTGTTAATCTTGCAGATTTTGTGGTAAGACTTGTATTTTAAAATGAAAAGTATGCTCTGAATATGACATAATACACTGTGAGTGATACACTGTGTATTGGACTGTGTGGCTCCTATTAAAAGATGAGGCATTCGATTCCAGTCTGGATCCTATTAGTGAGGACTGCGCGGTAGACCGGTGATTACAAGTTCCTAGCTTCCTCTGAAGTGGGAATTGCCATTTTATGGTATAGTTTTTGTGTCTATAGTTTTTCCCATTTATTTCTCTGTGACAGTCCAGTCATCTTTTTTTCAATGTTAAGTCTGTGTTCCTTTGGGTCATCAATAAAACAAGAAGCAACACTGAGAGACGATCATTTTTGTGGAATATCATTTTGGTGAACCAGATGAGTAAATTGTCTGGAAGTGAAGGGAAGAGTAACTGCATTGAAGCACTTTTATGGTAGGCTGACAATTCTGTCTGCCAGAAATCTCCTACTTCCCTTCTCTTTCCATGAAATCATTGTTGGCCGGGGAATTTCTATAACTTTACAGCTCTGCCTCGATAATGCGGACAGGAGCTATCTGATTTGTTGAATTTCTCAGCTGCAGTTGGACTGCAGTGTTCATTGAAAGGTTGACTTATAAGAGAACTGTTTCGTTTGAAGTGTTAATCTCTTGCCAGACAGTCTATGATGTGAATGTGGGAATTCAATACTTTCAGCTTCCCTGAACCCAAGTTTACATTTTTTTAGTTTCTCTGAGCTGTATTATGCAAGTCCTCAGCAGCTGTGTGCAGATGGACATTTTCAATAATCTATAACTTTACATCCGCTAACCACATTTATGTACAACTTGTAGTTGTAAGTATTGCACTATTGTTATACCTGAATATTCATCAAGGTGCCCTTTTTGGACAGCGTGTGCTGACTACGAGTGAGTGTTTGCCACAAGCAAAACCTCACATCGTGGGTGATCTTAAAATGTTGAAACACTTGTTTTGCAGTCAGTGCCAGGAAGCGATTTTCTTTGCCAGAGTCAAGATACTCTGCCAATAATGCGACCCCCGTTGGCCTCGCCCAATGGTCAATCTTTCGTCTGCATACTCCAAAGAAAATAAACACATTTTTGTGCTTTGATCCTGCAACAAACTGTTCTATTCCATTCCACAATCCCATTAAAAGATTTTTGCCTTGCAGCTCTGGAATAGCCTACCCCTGAGGCTTTGGTCCTTTCTCCTCCAATGACACCTTTAAATCTCCAGAAAAATGCACCTCCTTTTATTAGCCGAGCTGTCTGCATAAGGTCTGCCTTTATACATCATGCTTAGTGTTGTATAAGTCATTAAACAGTCTGCCATCTCAACTGAGGTTTCATAGCATGTGAACACTATGTGAAATACCCTGCAATAGCTCTTAACGGTAAAAGACTGCATTTGCCTTGTGACAAAATGTGAAAGATGTTTTAGATTTTACTGCTCTCAACTCCTGCTCTCGACTTTGCATATTTTAGTTGGGAAGACCCAAGCAAAGTTCAGCAAATGCTCAGTCAAGAGTTAACTTCAAAGGAGTGTTATCGATAACACTGGAATGGGCGAAAAGTCATCATTTCTTACCGGCTCATGCCTTTCAAATTAAGCTTTAGATCTGCGATGAAGGATGCTGGGTCTGCTGCGGGTTACTGAGGATTCCTCAAATCATGTGAAAGTGGGGTTACTGGAGTATATTCACTGGAGTGGGCTGCATGTGTTTGAAGTAAATCAATGCCATTGATATGTGCTGCTCCATCTTTCCTGATTATGAAGCTTGCCGTTTGTGGTGGACACTGGGCAGCATTCAATTTTTCTGGTAAGCCGAGACATCATCAAACACTTGAGATCCCTGGAGAGTCAGAATTGAGTAATCAAAGGTTTTGGGTTACCGTACCTCACAGTATGCAACTTTGAAAAGCAAATGATAAGTGCATATGATAAGTGGTCAAAGATCTCTTGATGAGAACAGCAATTCAGATTTTTAGAAACGTGGAGGATATGATCAAATTGATGAAAATATTAAACTGCACTGATACTAAATATTTATTAAAATATAATAAAAAAATAAATACTTGAGCTAGCTTGAAAAACAACAGATATTTTGGGCAAGAGCTGTACGCATTCAGGCATGGCTTAAATGAGCTACAAGTGCAAATTTTTACTGTAAACAGAGAAATTTGAGACCTCCAACCTTTCAGTCACAAGCTGTGTATTCTGGAAGGCAACTTAAGTGAACTATAATTGCATTGGGCTGAGCCCAACACAAGTGCATGGCCAGCATGACAACCCACAGTATGTAAATTTGTAATCTTACGAGCTTAAAAGTGTTCAAACATTTACTCTAGACAATTAGGTAATGATAGGACTATAAGCAACCGCTACATTGCAAAATCTTTTATTGTAGTTACCCGAGGGGACAGGGCTGATTCTTCCAGTACTATGCCCAGGTCATGCTGCCTGTATGATCTGAAACAACAAGGGGGTTTTCCACTGAGGTCTCAAATTAATATGCCTTCCACTGGCAATTTAAATATCATTGTTTTATTTAAACAGAAAACTGAATGTTCCCTGTTTTCCATTGGTTGTTCGTCAAAACAAAAAAATTGTATACAGCAAGATGAAGATGGACATAGCTTTAAGCTTTGTGTGTGGTGGACCTGATAGGTGGAGGATGGTTTGATAGATCTTGGCCATGAAGCAAAACCATAGCTGAGACAGCGATTCAGTACGAGGAATGCGACGGACCTGTTTAGTTTATCTAGTGTCGGATTCCTTCAAGCACCACATTTGTTTTTTCGGTTTGCTTTTCTAACATTACAGAATTTCCTTATTTTTGTACATGAACCAAAGAACAGCAGTTAGCTGCTGAAAGCAATTATATTGCAATTTTAGACTGGTGCTACCAATTAGCTTATGTTAACAAGCTTACGCGTAGTAGCTGGCTGTAGCTGCATGCCAAAGAGTACAATAAAAAATTTCTGCATTAGGCCACGGAGGGCTAGCAGCACAACAAGAGAATTTTTCCTTTTTTTTTTGGAAGACAGTATCAAGACCATACAAGGACCATAGATAACTGTATACATTTCCAATGCATATGGCCTCTCCATCTCCCATTCTGAGATGTAGGTTTCTTTCTTGCTTTACAAACAAAATATGGACACACAGGATATATTTTCAGTAGTTTTATTGAAAAATGCCTCTCCTGTTTCAGAAATAAATAAGAAAATAAGGCTGTGAAATTCACAATTTGCAGTTAAAAACACAAAGCAGCAATTCTATATCCATAGGCTTGCAGACAAATCTTAACTGCATTAGATACCGATAAAAACAATGACAACTATATTCTGATTAAAAAAACGTACTAAATATACACCACAGACATGCAATTCCACCTTTGGTAAAATCAGCTGTGAATTTGTATTATAAAACTGATAAATATTTAGTCTAAAATAACAAAACGGAAGCATTGTTTAACTGCTGTAATGATGTCTGTAGGTGGAAGAAAAGTCCACTTCACAATGAGAAAAAGGGAGAAAAAAAATACCATCGTAATATAACATCATACACGTTTATATTGTACCATGTGATAAATAAAATAGGAAACAATTGTGTGGTTCATTGCCATATGCCCTCGCATCTTTGAATACCAATTCTTACACGATGAGTGCATTATACATTGGATTCTATGAGACATTTATTGCTCTTATATTACAGGCGGTTCATATAGGGAAAGACATAGTAAGCTCACAGATTTTCAAAAAAACAATGAGAAATTATAATTTTTAATATGTCACCCTCCCTCCCCTCTGATAAATTCACATATTCAAAAACATTTGTCCAAATAATAAACAGGTATCACCCCCCAAAATGTAGCGTCATCTAAATTTCCCGAATTAGAAGCTTATTTTAACTAAAGCAAATAATTATTACGAAAACGTAATCCTCTTTTTTAGGGAGCTATCCTCTCTGAATCCTTTCTTGATAGAGATCTCTTTCGGCGGCGTTTTTGATCGAAGTCAGTCTCGAATTCCTCTTCTTCAGGTATAGGAACTATGTAGGACTCAGGTTCAGGTCGGTATGGTTCTGGTTGGAAATATTTTTTCAGCCAACTCAAAATAAATTTAGTGTAGACAGAGCAGTTGTTGGATGTTCTTACCTTTTGTTCATTGTTATTGTGGACAACATTACGTTTCAGAATATCTTTAGAAAGAAAATACTGTAAAACCATGTTATTTTGAATCTACTATCTAATAGGCAATTGAACTGTTTCACTCAGTCTTTGGCAAACATGTCTACACTAAGGTTGAATAAATTCATTTTACATTCACTCTCCTCACTTGATGCAATACAGCATGTCTGATAAAGTAATAATGAAAGAATGAAGGAGAATGTTTTGATACTGGGGAGTTGGTCCTCTTAAAATGCTGCTACAGCATTGTTTATAGAACAAACCAAGTAAACTGAAAAAAATGACTTATCAACAAGAAAAAAGAAAAGACAGCTCTAAGCACTCATCGCAAAAACATTCAAATTAAAAGAGAGAAATAAAAAAAAACTTCCCGGGTTGCATGTACAAAATCGCACGTGCTGAAACTGGGCCCTGAGCAGTCTTTGGGTACATCATCTTTTAGGCACTTTGTATAAAAGAGGTTATGTTGGCATCCAGCAGGCAGTGTGTTACAATGCACAAGCATACTAAGAGTGTTAAACTGATCTTAGTGGATGTGGGCTCAAACATCATTTACCAGGCACAATTAGTTTATTTACACACATCGCCTTATCATTACCATGTTAACGCTCTTGTTGTCGGAAATAAATCCCCCTTGTTAGTAGTTTGTACATGCTCCTTGGCCTAAAGAGGCTCCATGTCTTTTTGCCGCTTGACGTCAAGATGCAAACAGCCCATTAAGTTGTTGCCATCACCGTTGCTTTTTTTTCTCATCTAGTAGCTGTATGGTGTGTGGTTAGTATACGTCTTCTTTGTTTTTTTTTTGTTTTTTTTCTTTTATAACGATGGTCAACAGTTTTTGTTAATCATATCCATGACGGTTATTGTTATGGTGTCTCTTAAGCGTGAGCAAATATCTCAGAAACAGGTCTTTCTCAGGTTCTCAAGCTGAAAGCAGCGCAGGCCACAAATTAAAGGCACTATGGCGGACCTGAAACAGGTTAAACAGGATGTTAGGATCCAGTGGTAGGTGAAAAATAGTCATTTTTTTCCTATTAAAAACAAATTTATCACAAACTATAAACATACAGTTATGTCCAGAAGTATTTGGACACAAGCACAATTTTAATTATTTTGCCTGTGCACATAACCACGATGGATCAGAAATGAGTCGAACAAGAAAGGACTGAAGTGTGGACTCTAAGCTTTAATTCAGGGGGTTTCACAAAAAATCGTACAGAAACCGTTTAGGAATTACAGCAGTGTGTACACATAGTCCTCCATTTTTGGAGGCTCATATGTAATTGGACAAGCCAACATAATTCTAAATATAAGAATTATTTTTAATACTTGGGCTGGAATCCTTTACAGTCAATGACTGTCCGAAGTTTGGAACCCATGGACATCACCAAATGCTGAGACATCACCAAATGCCGCTTTCCTTGCGGCCGCCTTCAGTTTCTGCTTGTTTGTGAGTCTTTCTGCCCGAAGTTACGTCTTCAAAAATTTAAAAGCAGCTCAGTTGGGGGGAGGTTGGGTGACTTACTTGGCCATTGAAGAATATTTAATTTCTTTACCCTGAGTTGCTTTTGCAGTATGATTTGGATCATTACTCATTATCCATCTGTACTGTGAAGCACTGTCCTGAATTTGTCTGAATCTGAACATATAGTTTAACCCTGTTCACTTCAGAATTCATCCTGCCACCTCGATCAGCAGTTAACCCAGTTCCATTGGCAGCCATACATGCCCATGCCATAACACTACCACTACCTCTGACAGAGGATGTTTTACAGTATGCTTTGGATCATGTGCCATTCCTTTCCTTCTCCATGCTCTTTTCTTCCCATCATTCTGGTAAAAGCTGATCTTGGTTTCACCTCTCCGAAGAATCTTGTTCTTGAGCTGGTCAGGCTTTTTTAGATGTTTTCAGGCAAAATGTAATTTGGCCTTTTTCATCTTCAATGTTACCAGTGGTTTCCGTCTTTTGGTAAACCCTCTGTATCTACAGTCATGAAGACGTCTCTGATTGTAAACTTTGACGATGATAAGCCTACTTCCTTGAGTGTGTTCTTGCCCTGCTGGATGCTGTGAAGAGGGTTTTCTTCACCACAGAAAGAATTCTGTGATCATCCATTTCAGTTGTCTTATGTAGTCTTCCGGGTCTCTTGGTGTTGCTGAGCTCGCTGGTGCTTTCCTTTTTTAAAGAATTTACCAAAGTACTGATTTAACCTCTCCTAAAGGCTCGTTTACTTCCTTCGCCTTGCTTTCCTTGATTACTAATAATACTAACATTTATATTTTGTATCATAGTTTACTAACCTAACTAATCCATGTATATATTACTAACTTACTAACGAGCACTTGGGTTAATTTGTAAAGCTGCATCGTTACTAATTACCACTAATTCAATCTCAGCTTTCGCCCTATTCTAGTCTCCGCCTCTTGCTTTCCTTTCCCTGCATCTTTCTGCGTTTCCGCCAGATCTCTCGCACGTGCTTAATTGCTATCCTACACTCTTTGTCTGTGCACTTAAAACTCCTTGACCGGAGCTGTTTATCTGTCATAGGTTGTCTGCGTGGATCCTGTCCATGTCTTGGCTTTTGCCAATTGTTTTGTTTTAGGACCTCCCCATGTGTGCTTACCTTTGTAATTAGTTCTCATCCAATTCACCTGTTCCCTGCATAGCATGTGACATCCCTCTTGTCTATTTAAAGTCTTCACTACAGTTCATTCTTTGTCAGAACGTTGATCAATACTTGTTTGTGCAGAGCTCCTAATATGCCTTTTGTTTATTGCTTCTTCACGACTGTTTTGTCCGACCTCGAGATTGCCTTGCCCTACTGTTCCTGTTTTGTCTTTTTGGATTTTGACCTGTTTTCATATGACCACGATTTCTGTTTTGGATGCCCTGTGTATGACCTACCTTTCTGGATTTCGACTACGATTTTTGGCTTACTGTCTATGTACTGTTGCACATCTGCCTTACTGATTTTGACCCCTGCCTGTCTTTTCGACTTTGCTTTTTGGATATTGTTTTTGGCTTGGCAATTCTTGTGTCTTCTGGTCCCGACCCTTTTTACAATAAAGTCTTACGACTTTTGGAATTCCTGTTCTCGCGAGTGGTTCCTGAACGCACCGTCAGTCAACACTTCAATCATACCTCGATTGATTAGCTTCAAATTCATTTTGGTGGTGTGCAGAGGCAAAGTAATATGTCTAGACCTAACTGATTCATACCATTTAGAACATCGATTCAATTTAGGTCATATTGTCTGCATGACAAGCAATGTCATTTAAACAAGCAACTATGCAGTAAAATGCAGGTTAATTTCACTCTAACAGAGTCTGCTCTTAATGAGGCCATTTGAATCCACAGTGGGATCAAAGAGCCTCAAAGAGTTCATATAACTTGGAACATTTTACCATGCACAGTCTGTTATGTGGCTGCACAGTGTTTTGTGTTCTACCCAATTCAACATTTCGACAAAGATACATATCACTGTAATTTGCTTTTATGAAGGAGGGGACCGACCTTGGTATCCTTGCCCGTTGTAAGGAATGCCTACACACTGCGATGAATCGCAATAGCCAGGTGGACCAGGTGGGCCCCTGACCCCTGCCACGCCAGGGCGTCCAGGAGGTCCGCGGGACCCAGCACTGCCTGGAGAGCCCGGTGGTCCGGTTCGAGATTCTCCTGGTGGGCCTGTGGAAGGGATAAGAGAATCATGGTCTGAGAATAAACATTTCAGATCGCCATCATGCGGTAAAAATGGCGAGTGAGGATAATAGGCTTTGCATCATAGTACTTGAAAAATGTAGTAAAAACAAACAAGTGAAAAAGTGAGCACACCAATACCCCTGACCCTTGTGCACCATAGAGATTATGGCATGTTTTCAAATGAATCAGAACTCTGAATTGTAGAATGCATGATTGAAATTTGAAAACAATCTGACAAGAAGTTTTCGAGAAATCTGTTGGACAACATTTTCAGTGATAAATTTTCCAAGTTCAAAATTTGGAAAACAAAATAAATTTTTGAAAAATCATATTTTTATGAAACTTGGCACTGCACCTCTCCATGAAGTGTAAAATGCATGACTGCAATTTGAAAACAATTTGATGAGCGGTTTTTGAGAAATTGGTCGGACAAACTGGTGCGGATGGACGGAATGGCATGTCATATTTTCATATATATCACCACTGTCCCTCTGCATGAAGTATAGAATCATGGCTGAAATTTGAAAATAATCTGATGAGTAGTTTTCGAGAAATCGGTCAAACAACACTTGCAGTGGTAAATTTTCTAAGTTCAAAATATGGACAACAAAAGTAATTTTTGAAAAAAATCATCACATATTCATTAAACTTGGCGCTGCACCTCTCCATGAAGCGTAGAATGCATGACTGTAATTTGAAAACAATCTGATGAGTGGTTTTTGAGAAATTGGTCGGACAAACTGGTGTGGATAGACGGGACGGACAAAAAGACGGACATGGCATATTTCTATATAAATTGGCACTGCGCCTCTGCATGAAGTGTAGAACGCATGACTGAAATTTGAAAACAATCTGATGAGCAGTTTCGAGAAATCGGCCGGACAACATTTGCAGTGGTAAATTTTCTAAGTTCAAAATATGGAAAACAAAAGTCATTTTTGAAAAAAATCATCACATTTTCATGAAATTTGGCACTGCACCTCTCCATGAAGTGAAGGCTGCATGACTACATTTTAAGAACAATCTGACGAGCAGTTTTTGAGAAATCGGTCAGACAAACTGGTGCGGACCAACGGACGGAGTTCTTTGGTATATACTATATATACCCGCCCCTTATGGGTCAGAGAACAGTGGCGTCATTGTCATTTCTGTCCTTTAGTCCTGTGTAGATGAAGTAAACCAAGTTTTCCTCATCTTTCTCCACCTCTTGCCTCCTTCGGTCAGAGCATATGTTATCAATGAAACACACAGGGAGGGCTCAACGTGCAGCGATCTGATTAGCGGGAAAACGATGACTCATCATTAACTTCCCTTACTCTTCGGCATTTTTATTCCCCTTAACTCTCATTGCAACTGCATAGGCAGTGTTTGACAGGAAACTGAATATACTGAATGATTTTTTTCCACTGCCCATTTTGCAGGCCAGTCTTTGGGGACCCGGGACTTCAGAGTCAGACAAGCACACTGTATTACCATCACAGTAGATGGCTGCGTGAGCTCTGCTACTCTAAAGCCCACGGGCAGATGAGGTAATGCTTATGTTGGATGACCCGCAGAGCATTTTTGGCCGTTAATTTTAAAGCCACTCCTTCCGGCAAGGAGAAGGCAGGGTGAATTGTGACTGCTTTTTGGTGATAGAACTTTATCCCTGCTCTCAAAATCAGACTCCCTGATTTTGTTAAACTGTAAAATAAAGAAATGCATGCTCTAGCCCAATGGCTTCTTTTTCATAACAGACTTCACCTACTCTCACTCAGTAGTTGACTTTCTTTCATCTTCCAGCCATTCTTGGTAAAATCATATGAAGCATTTACACTGTGATACATTCAGATCACAGGATGTTTGAATGAGAATAATAAATTCTAGTTTTCTTCATTAGTTTAGCACTAACCAGGAGGTCCAATCAATCCCCTGGGTCCCCTCTGTCCAATGCCAGGGATTCCCCTATCACCCTTCTCCCCAGTCAGCCCTGCAAACACACACACACACAAACACACATGGAAACACACACACAGAGGCAGGCAAAACACAATTCATGCTTAATTTCTGAAGACGACACCACAACTGTATCTGAGGTAATATCACCTCAAGAAAACCGTGATGCATCAATAAACACATTATATACTTTGCAGTTTTAAAAATTCGCCGAATATCGAAAATCATTATCAACTTCAATTACAACTTGCCATAATTCAGCTCCATTAATTCAGCAGTCAGTATCCCAGTAAAATTCAAGGAGTGGGGACTAGATGTCGGTACACAGTTGACGCAAGTTAAGATTTGAATACGCACCACGGTCTCCTGGGGGACCAGGTAAACCTTGATTTCCGGGGAAGCCAGTTTGGCCGGCCTGGCCTTGTTCGCCACGAGGACCCGTACTGCCAGGTGGCCCCGGCGGACCAGGAGGACCGGGGTTGTTGTTACGGTAACCATTGGGAATGTGGTTCAGCAGCTGATTAACTCTGCCCATTTGACCTACAATATACAGTAGAAAGGTGAGGGTAAGACCACTTTTTCACAGACGCACTGCAATGACATTTTCAGAAAAAGGGTGTTTATGCAATCATTTGACATCAGCTTCTGAAAAATATATTCCGAACAATGGCTCACCATTGACTAACTGTTCGCAGACTTGACGAGCGATGGACCTCATCATGTTTTGGGATGCAATGTCTCCCTGGGAAAAGTTTAATTATCAAATGTAAAGGTTCCTTTGGACAATTTTCTGGCAGAATTGCATGCAAACAATGGTGCTTACCCTATCGCCCTTGTCTCCTTTTAAACCTGTTGCACCCTGTAAAAATAAAATGCAGATCAATTCGCTGTGTATTTTACATCCTGAAAAAATGAAATAATACTCCATATAATTAATGATGTATGCAATTGATTCTGTTTAAATATTTTTTTTCTCTTTCCAAAGCGCTGTTACAATGCAAAGATTTTGTGAGGCTGTCTTGCAGGGTTTGGGGCTTTACATGTCCCATCACACATCCTTCAATATTTCCTCAGGTCCTGTGCAGATACAGTACCTACATATTGACAAATATTGTTCACATTAAATCTTGAAATTATAATTTTGTCCAGTTCGGCTTGCTTCTCATTGATTTACTCAATGGTAATGATAACGAAACCTGTTGGTTGAAGATACATGATCCTCTGCTACAGGTATTCACTTAACCTAGTGTACCTTGTTCAAAGGCTATAGATCTTTCTGGGAGTCTAATTAGCAGGGTAGCACATGCAAAACTAGAGTTTAATTGGCTTTCTTCAGCAAAATAAATCTCTAGGAAAAGGATCTTCCAGCACTGAAGTGATTTTAGCCGCACTCAGCCAAGGTATGTGGGTATGCATTGAAAAAATGACAATTGCAATGATACTGATACCTTAAAATGATCGCTTTTGTGATTAATTGTTTTAAGACTGGCAAGTCTGCTTCAACTCAAAAAAACAAAAGATCTACAACACTCCGTCTTAACATCTTCCAAAACGCGAACCACTTTCGTAGAAAGTCTAATAGTACACTAATACTACACTATCATGACCAAGTTTATTTTCTTCAAATATGTATCCTACATAGCAAATTGATAAATTGTATGTCATGTGATTGCTTTGCAAGTTTAAACATCAGGATCTCTTGACACTAAATCATTTCAGGTATTTGTTTCATAAAATTCCAGTAACTAATGAAATTCAAGAAGTAATGCAAAGAGGAAAATAGGTATACTCATTAAATAAGGAAAATTTGAAAACACTTATTTTATCCATTAAGCGTAATGTGATATTTGATACAATCAAGGATCATGAAATGGAACACAATTCTGCCTCCGCCCAAAAGACATTGTCTCAACCCATGTTATAGCAATATATTAAATTTTCCCTTCAAAATTTCACTAGTTGCATGTTTTTGAAAACAACAAATATTACATTGAAATGCTCAATGTGGCCTGTGTTAGCCTTTGCTTTTGATACTCATGTTGAAAGGATAACCCACACAATGAAGCTTTACCATCAGGGTCTTTTAGAAGGTGAATCATTCAGGACATGAAACTTTGTTGAAGTTTGTTGATGCTGCAGTAAATTTGGAAGATTTAGGGCTGATCCTGCAGCTTGTTCAGACATAAACACGTGCAGTTCCTCACCGCGGGTCCTGTGTCACCGGATTTTCCTGGTTTTCCCATAGGTCCAGGCATTCCTGGAGATCCAGCTGGTCCCTGCAGGTGAGATTTTTTATGCAAGAGCTTAGAACATTGGCACAAGAAAGAGCATCATCATATGAGGCATCAAGCCTTTGGAAGATTCACAGCGTTCGCAATTAATTACACCATTGAGTCGATGCCTCATTATAATCTGGTATCAATGATCGCCTGCTTAAAATTCAAGCTAATCAAGGTATAACTCAAGTCGAAACCAGCTGGCATTCTTTGATGGTTGAAGATGATTTGACACATTTTTTCATTTTGTACACTTCTAGCTAATCATAGTCTGTTGGTTTCTAGTGAGAGCTGATCTCTTGCTGGACAAAACTGCTAAAAGCTGGTTAAACTGGAAAAGAAAGCTGGTTGTCAGACTGGTGACTCATGGACAATATTAGCAGGTCACGTGATCAACTACCTCACCATGTTGAAAGCAATGCTTAAACCAGATAGGATTAGGTAAATTTAAACTGGAATTTGCAGCAGGGCAGAACTGAATAATTTGGATAAATCACTCAAAAATTCATATTCCATCCCGTTTCCAAAAAAGTTTGGACACAGTGTGAAATGTGAATAAAAACAAAATGCATTGATTTGCAAATGATTTAGATTCTGTTTTTAATTAAAAATAGAACAAAGGCAACATATCAGATGTTGAAACATAGCAAATTTTTTTTTGAAAAATATATGCTCACTTTGAGTATGATGCCAGCAACACTATTTAAAGAAGTTGATACAGGGCCACGTTTACCACTGAGTTGCATTACCTCATCTTTAGACGACATTATTTAAGCAATTTCGGACTGAGAAGGCCGACTGCCGTAGTTTTGATTGTGAAGTGCTTTCCAACTTTTGCATGCACTAATGCATCCCCATACCCAGCGCCGTTTTAATGCATGGGGTTACCGGGGCTCAAGCCCTGAGGCCGACGATGTGAAAGAACCCACCGCGAGGCCTAGGATCAAAACAGTCATTGGGAAAAACACAAAATAATGCATATATGGTGCAACTGGTTGCTAAGGATGTTAACGAGCTGCCTGCAGATGAGACAACAATAGTGACACCAGCGAAATTATCACCTGCTGCTGCCACACGTTAAGTAGCAAGCTAGGTCTTTCGTAGTTAGCTAGCTAAGTACAACAACAACATTAGAAATTGTAGGCTATAGTTGAATTTAGCTAGTCTAGTCTAGTTGAAGAGTTTCAAAAGGCAAAGGCTAGCAGTAAGATATATCCGTTTTAAGCCTTTTTAGAAAAATCCTAATTTTGCCATGGGAAAAGTAGGCATAGAACAGCTTTCTAATTTGTTAATGTCTTGCGAAACAAGTTAGAGGACAATGCCTTGATGCAATTAAATCTGAGAATAATGAATTTTGTGAAAAAGTGAACCTTGTTGAGATTATCAGGCAAAATACAATATGTGCACAGGATTGCAACTTGAAGTCAAATCTATGCCCGCCAATATCATAGACGTAAACATTTCCGTGTTTCCTAATAATTTGTAATACTACTCCGTGTCAGCACGCTGTCTTTTTTTTTTTTTTTTTTTTTTTTTGCGAATCTGCTGCTCAGTGTGGCCGAGCACTGGCCAATTCGGAGGAAACTTTGTCCATTAATGGGAAAGGCGATATTAACGGATGAATTGGGATGTTCCATCAGGTGTATTTTTTCAGCATCATACACGCTTTCTAGTCTTTTGTTGCCCCTGTCCCGGCTTTGTGCTGCTGGCATCAAATTCAAAAGGAGCAGATATTCTTCAGTAAACACAAAAAAAAAGTTTAAACACTGTATATGTTGTCTTTGCACCATTTTCAAATAAATATAGGGTTTAAATGATTTACAAATCATTGCTTTGTTTTAATTTACATTTTAGACAACATCCCAACTTTCTGGGAAACAGGGTCGCATTATGCTTAAGAGTATACACTGAATGCAGTATGTGCACATTCAGTCAATACGGGACTGTAGGGTAACAAGAAATTACTCAAGCACGAGGAATCCCAAGGAAACATGATGTATGAATCTTATTAAATATTCAGATAATTGGGTATTTTGAGGGTTCCAGGGTGAAACATGGAATTAAATTCAAGATAATTTTTCCAATCTTAAATGTGTAAATGTCCATAATACATTTTACAGTAAAGTTTGACTTTTCTCCCAGCCATCATGATAATCACACTTTCCTAATTCAGATAATTCACCCCTCTGCGCAGATGTAGACGCCAGCAGACCTGGCGCTGCTCTATTTATGCACGCAGTTGCACTATCACTAGATGGCACACCCAGATGAATTATTGAATATTCACTAGCAAGCTGAGCTTGTACACGGTTTAGAATATGGATGAGTTAAGTCCTATCCCTGCTTCCCAGGAGTTGCATGAATTAAACTCCTCAGCTAAGCCTGATGTGCAAACTGCTCAATATACTTATCCATAGTATCTATCCAGCAGTTCAAAAAAATTTCTTGCGACAGAAAAAAATCGTTGTCCTTTGTAGCAACCACTTCAGCTATAATGAGCCAATGTTATCCCAATTAAGTAGTTAAGAAAAAGCAGTTTTCTGAAGCAAAAATTCGGCATGGTATTGACACTATGTCATTCTACTATCAATTATAGTCATCACATACCAAAAAGTGTAATTCCCTACCATGGATTTACGCGTAGATTCCTCCATCGACAAATTCAGTGCTCCCTTATATCCTACCACATACTCTCATGGATTAGCCATTCATTCAATTGCTTACTTTGCATGACGCAAAGTTATAGTTCATGAACACGTGACACTTCCCCAGTAATGATCTATTGATTGAAAAGTTTCATATCCCATTTCCACAGTAACTGATTGACATTGATTGGACAATAAGAAAAGTATATAAACCTTTGCGTAACAGCAAGGTCGGCTGTAGTCCCTTAATGTTGTGCACAGTTGCACAGCTGAAAAACTGTGCGATTTCAAAGAAAAAAAGATTCCCAAAACCGGCCTGAAGTATTCAGTTACATTTACGGGATTTAAATGAGATACAGATATAGTCAATGGGAATTACTCCAAATGAAACAGGACTGCAGGTTTCCTTCTACCAGATAGATCTATGTATGGAGGACAAATTCAATGAAGGAAGGTTTTTCTTCATTTTACCAGTAAGTGCAATTGCATATTTTACTTATGACTAGCTGGCTAGCTGTTTTTTATTCTCGGTTTACCATAGGCATGATGATCACAGAGCTTGTTTGCCACGTTGGTTAGTAAGAGTAACCGTTAGTCTTTGCTAATAATACTGCATGTGGTGGCATTTTGCTCAATGTGGCTTTTTGTTTTAGAATCTATAACGTATTCAACAAAATCGAATGCCAAGGTTTTGGCTCGTTTAAAATGCCAACAGTTCAAGCACTTCGGTTGACCCCTACTACATTCCTTGCACCTTTCTGTTCAATTTCGGATAGCATATTGCCTGCTTCTTCCTGAGGAATGTCTGGTCTGCTTAAATAAGGTAATTTTCAGATATTACTGTGTTATCGAGTTACACTTGTTCCTTATAAGATGTGGAAAGTGTTTATACAAGCTTGCAAGCTTGGATGTGGGAACTCCTAGCTTTTCATAGCAGGGTGAATGCTCTGACCGTTAAATAAGCTGTTCCTTTTATGAATATGTGTATTGGCTTGTGGGACTCCGAAGAAAAATGGTCAAAATTCTAAACTTTATCATTTTGAGTTTGAAGAGGTTACTGGTGACCATTGATGTCCAACCGGGCCTATATTGATAAACTCCTGCTAAATTCAACCGGAAAATCATCAATTCATATCGAATTGCATGCGTCAAAAGTTGATTTGTGTTAAAAATATGATTATTTCATGATTTGACAGTGCGCCATTTTGAGGGCTCTGCGAGTTTGGGGAGCTACCTGGGGAGCTGTCGTATTTGGCTCCTGAAGAGTACATAAATTAGAATTTCATGCTCAGATGAAGACCAGGAGTTTATGATCCCAGAAATGTATTAGCTATTTTTCAATCATCAGTATTATTTATATATTTTTTATAATTTCAATGCTGAATTTTCTTGAAGATTTTTTTTATGTTTGTAGCCCTTTTTCTACACCAAAATCATGAAAATAAACTGAAATACGATGGAATTCCAAATACTGCAAGCGTCTTGCCTCACTTGAGCCATATTCCTCCCCTCAAAGGACTCAAAGCCTGAATTACAAAGCATTATAGATAGCCAAATTTGGCTTCTGCGCAAGGGGGTTAAAGGTCTTTGAGTGATCATACATACCATTTGTCCTGGTGGGCCTCTCGGTCCAGCTGGTCCATCTTTTCCTGGGGGTCCCTACATTAAGCATAGAGAAGTTTTTTGAATATCACGTGAGGTCACTGCAGATCTTTTCTCACCACATGTCCAAAAAGACACGGGGATGTTTGGTCTGGGGATGTTTTTCATGCTTAGGGTAGAGCCCATTAACTCCACAGAAGGACAATCTACAACATTCTGTGCTTTATTTTGGGGAAGGCCTATTCCTGTTTAAGAACAACACTGCACTGAAGCACAGAGCAAAGTCTGTGTATTGCTTTGCTGAGATCAGTACAGAAAAATTTGAATGTCCAGCAGAGTTCTAAACCTCAGAAACACCAAACACCTTCTGAATCAGCCAGAAAGCCTTTTCCATGCAAGGTCTAACAACCCAACAATGTTTCAAAGCTTTCCAAGATGAGAGGAGTCTGCAACTCTATACTAATGTCAAAGATTTTGGAGCGAGTTCAATAAGCAGATATCTATGTACTTTTTGGTCACAATCCTGTCAATTAATGAGCAATCTCGGTACAGCTAGTGGAGGAAAGATACATGGCAAAAAGTTAGCAGTTGACTAACAAGATGTATTTTCATGAAATCACGTAAAAAAGCAAAAACAAATAAAATAAAATAAATACATGGATCCCTGGTGCACCGTTTGGCAGTTGTTATGGCGCAAGAATAAATATTCCTGAGCAATTCTAGAAATGGCCATGGCCTGTCACAGACTTGTCGTTTAATCATGATAGCTTGATCTCTTTTTGTACTTCATTCTTTAAAAAACAAATGGCATACAATAAACCAGCAACTGACAGCAAGCTACCTTAAACGTTCAGTAAGGCAAAAGAATATATAAGTTAATATTGCCATTTATACCATGGTCTGGGTGAATACTTTTTTCTGATTGGCTGGCAGGTATGCATTAAAACCGTGGAACCGCACAGGTAGTTCGGCTACGGTAGTTTCACCATTCGAAATTCATCCACTAGCCAACTTGTAACCCTAGCAACGTTAGACCTGGTATTCGGCTGGGTACAACAGAAACCTAGCTGCTCATTTATCTCCAGTAAATTTGCCGGCGTCATGTAAGTTGCGTCCTGCGGGGCGGTTAACTATAGGTACTCAAGCAATAATGACCGGAAATATTATAGCAGCGAAGTTATCAGGCTTTATTCATTTTTATTCTTTATTCTTTATTCTGTTACAAAGGAAGCTAACGTGTCCACTTCATGTATCAGCAACTGCTGACAGTTCGCTAGCTACGTGCTATGCCAGCAGACTGATTTCAGCTCGCTGACTCGTACTCAAGTGATGATGACCGTAAATATTATAGCAGCGAAGTAATCAGGCTTTATTCATTAAACGATTGTAATTGTGTACGGTTACAAAGGAAGCTAACGTGCCCACTTCATGTATCAGCAACTGCTGACAGTTCGCTAGCTACGTGCTATGCCAGCAGACTGATTTCAGCTCGCTGATTGCGGAAACTGTCATAAGTTCATTGTAATTGTGGGTAACAAGTTAGCTACAGTCTGCAAAATCGCGCATAATGTTGCGTTATGCATAATCTCCATTTCAGCTGGAATCCGTTATCAAATCATCAGCTGGTAAACGGATGTAAGCGTGTGCAAAAAATTCTTTCTCCATGAACGGAAGATGAACTACGATAGCTGGTTCAATTTAGCTTGGCCTATAGTATTGGGTATGAGAAGGCGCGGCGCCTGCTTAATGATTACCAGCTCGTTTTTTTTTTTTTTAAGTGCAAAACTTGAACCAAAAATTTCTGAATGCTGCGATTTTATATTGCTGGCAAATGACCATGGTATAAGCGGGATAATCAACTCGAAGGTGAGCATTCCACGGTTTTAAGGCACTTCGCGAAGGCAACCACCCTCCGCCTCCAGGTCGTGCATTAAAACCGTGGAATGCACACCTTCTCGTTATTATCCCTCACATGTTCTGAGCTGAAAATACCGATTCCAGCTTCATATGACAATGCATTGTTATCATTTCATGACTAAATTCCATACTGCAAACAGAAAAATAATATAAGAAACACTCATACCCGTATCCCAGCAGGTCCAACAGGGCCAACAGCACCAGCTTGACCAGGTGTGCCCTACAAAGATGAAATATACAATGCATGTAAAACTCAAGATCAAAATCACCATCCTTTGTCCAATCACTTCAAAACAACCTAGTGCTGCCACAGACATTCTGTTTGAACAGAGGATCTTCTCAAATGTTTTCTTATTTTTTTTTTAGTTTGCTCTTAAGCCTTGCTTTCTTTTTTACAATCACTCCTCTCAACTCTTTGATGCCTCGGCACAAGATTTACTAGGAACATAATATGTCCCAGATCCATTTTATTAGCCATTGTAAAACGGGGCTTCGTATTCAGCAAGCCATGAAATGTGTGTTGATACAGCATTATGCTCACAGCTTCTTCACCAATGTACACTAACGGAAAATTTAAAAAGGGTGGATTCTTTTGTGTTGATTAGAGGTTGAGCATTTAACCTCTTTTGAAACCAAATATCTCCTTAAAAGACAAAATACTGAGGTCAGGAAGCCTTAATTATCTCATACTTCCTGCATGTTCCAACACTTCTCAACACAGCCCATTTGCCCTCAGACACAAGACCACTGAGACTGATTGCAAGCATTGAGTGTCCCACAAAGAGGAATTCTATAGGTTTTTTATGGGAAGTTAATAGAATTGGTGGCTTTTGTTCTTGACATTTTCCAGGCAACCTTGATGGGGTCCATCTGTGGAAGTTGGAGTGGCAAGTCCACTGTGTCTATGAGAGGTGGCTTTTACATGGTAAGACCATCTGTCAATGGCAATCAGAAGTAAATCAGAAGTAAGCGTGGATCTCTCGTTATAGCTGGTACTCCTTCCAATAGTGCCGCTCGAATCTGTCCAATTTTGAAAGTTTATACTACTGTGAGAGACTACCTTCTCAGCCGACCTCCAACAAAGAATCACACATGTACAGCATGAACATGAAGAGAGGCTAAGATTATGTTTAACATCATTGCTGCTAGTCTGGCTATCCCCTTCTACAGGTATTTTGAAGGTGGCATAACTCCTGTCCACATGAATGAAGTTTTTCCTAGACAGTGGTCATGTGAAATTCAAACCATATGAGTTTGTGCAAATATGAAAAACAGAAACACCCTCAAATCTAGTAAATGATAGATTGCAGTCTTAGTCATTATTATGTCTCTACCACACACAGTGGTTGAGAGCCATACTGTTTTCCAGCCGTCTCACTGTCTGTCTGTGACGTGTTCTTCGTGCTTTTTGTACTTCAAGGAGTGGACGGAGTTCTACAAAATCCAACATGGTAACTCCAAACCGAGTTTAGTTGGACTGACTAGGTTTAGGAGGTCATTGGGTCAAAGGTCAAGGTCATATAAGGTCAGCTCTTTGCAGGGACAGGATATACAAGCAATGGCAGGCAGACTTCCACCTTGTTTCACTTTAATTTGCTGGAGCACCAAGTCAGAACGGAGACAGATTGTATTATTGTCCTAATGGTCAAACAGCAAGATGATTTATGTCCATAAAGTCTTCAGTCTAGCCCAATGTAAGACAGGATATTTGAGGAAAAAGAAATTCTATCAAAGGTCGAGTCACTTCTGAAGACTCCTTGGTCACAGAAGGTTTCTCATTGGTTGCCCAAGAACAAGGACACCATCTGGTGCATTCTACTTCCCACTGACTGCTGAGCCACTCCAATCCAGGAGAGTTATAACTTCTTCAGCGTCAGAAACGATATTTGCTTTAAAGAGCAGGGTGTCTCATTTCTCCACATGCTCCAAGGTCAGGCAAGGACTCATTTTCAAGGGAATTTCTTTAAAATTCAATAAGGATTAAATACAAATATATGATCCAAACCGGCTGTTAGACACTGAAGTATTTAACATGAAATATTTCCCGAGGTCAGCCATGTGGAGACGCTCCAGAATGGTAGTGCAACTGTAGACTGTGGTTTATTCACAGTTTTCTCTTCTTACACATGGATGCAGTGAAAAGCACAAAAGCTCTGACTCACTTTCCGTCCAGGTAGCCCATTGTCACCAGGATCTCCTTTAGGTCCGGGTCGTCCCTGCAGTAGAGGAACAACAGATTGGAGGATGCTGAATTTCACTGACAGGTTTCATTACCAACATGCTTTAAATTCTTTGTTAAACCAGTAAGGAAGCTGTTTGAATGTAATAGAGAACAATCACTTTATTCTTGGTTGCGTCTGATTTAACTTGTTGAAAAAAAAAAAAAAGACTCTGGAGGCTAACCCAGTGTTTGCAAATGTTACTTTGCTCTCAGAAGGGAGTGCGCTTAGATGTTGAGCTGATTTATGCTGCTGCATTAGTATTAAGTGGTCTGGGGGTCTTTGATATCAGAGGCTGATTCCAGACGTGAAGGAATGCGAGCAGCAAATCTCTTTCCTGCAATCAGCTCTTAAATTCCCTCCAAAAATTGGCTGATAATGACATTTTTTCCGCTACTGAGGATACAGAGAGTCGTGAGTGCTAAGTCTCAAACTGCTGGCTATGTACAGAGATTTTGATTGAGTAAGTGACTGTAGGCACATAATCACGTACAGGATCTCCCGTGATAGCCCTGCCACTCGGCCCTTGTGGGCCAGGAAGTCCCATAGGGCCTGGTAATCCCGGGTGTCCTTGTGGGCCGACGTCACCCTATCAGGGAGGACAAATGTGCACAAATTAGTCTTTTATTTCACTGTCATTATATATTTACATCTTTTCAGAAATCCCATTCCTCAATACAAAATACATTACTTGAAGAAAGTTCCACAAACATTGACATGCCAATGGTTACTCCCTAATGAATGCCAGGATAAATTGAATAAAATAGTTTATTGTGCTACATTTTCAAATTGGTGGTGCCAATTGAAGAGTTCATTTGCAAAAGCAGGTAACGGCCATTCTTAAAATGAATAAACCAACAGCAGTTTGATGAACATTCCTTTGACTACACAATCCAAAAACATCATTTAAGAAAAGTAAAAATTTTTTAGATATCTTTCTGAAATAACCCAACTCTAATTTTATTGCTATTCCATGATGTGCACAATTAAAAAACGTGATTTAGAAAAATAAATCAAAATGCACACAAGTGTTTTTGCAAATGAACTCTTCAATTGTACACAGTGGTCATTCACAGATGACAAAGTAAAAACTTCTCCCTGATAAATAGCACGCTATGGGCCTAATTTACTGAGAGTTTTTGGATGTACAAAACTGTTTAGGTTTAACAAAACCCAAGATTGGTGCAAACCAAATTCTGTGACGAATCACTAGTCATATTATTAGTTGTGCCGAAAGATTCTGCATATTTGAAGGTTTTTGTAAATCTGTCACTAAATGTATTCAATACTTAAAGAGCTTAAGAAAAAAAATGCCAGCTCAAGCTAACAGAAAATTACAAATGTACGAATGAAACGCACTTACAGGTGGACCAGATTCTCCTCTCTCACCTCGCGGGCCTTTAGTGCCAGGCACACCCTGAAGGGAGATCAGCAAAATTAGCTAAGCTTATTTAGCAAAGCACTTATTATTTTTTTTTCAGAAACCATCAGCCCTTACAAAAGCAAGAGGTTACAAGTGAAGTCATGCACCTCAAATAGCTATTTTACAGCAGTAGCTGCAGGCTTGCACTTAAAACCATCACATCAAGATTAACAAGTTGTTCCTGCCTTAACAGCCATCAAACGCCACATAAATATTCTGCAAGTTGGATGATGAAAAATAATGTTGGTATTATGCTAGTATATACAAAGAAAGCACAATCCAAAAGAAAGAACACAGCAACAAAAGCCATTTACAGTCAATAATGTTTACATCTTTCAATCTTTACAGCAACAGTTTCCACAATAAAAATCTCAATTGGGACCACAGTTGGAGCACTGCGTATGATAGACAGAGATGGCGAATATCCTTACCAAAGGTCCAGGGGGCCCTTGAGGCCCAATGTTCTCTACTGCGCATTGGCATGAGTTGGGAAGAGGCGGGCATTTAGCCTCATCTCTCTGAAATTGAGAAAAGGAAAGAAAATGTAAGAACAGCATAAATGCATACACAGGTATCATCAGGGGATGATTCCCAATGTCAGTACCTTCAAGTATAAGCTTTTGGCTAAATTAATCAGTTGCATAACGATTTTCAACATGCTCCATGTAAAACGATACATGAAACATGACGTGTTGCACATGCGTGTCATCAAAGCAGATGCCTTCTTTTTACATGACTACTGGTATGATTAACCATGACACACACATTAATCTTCAACTTTTAAGAGGTAAAGAGACACTGTGCATATGCTTGAACAAGAACCTTAACTTTCCTGTTGTGTCTGAAAGATTTCAAGCAATTCACTGCAAGTTCTCCTCTGAATGATCAAAGGGTCAATAGGATTTAGCCCCAGGCTGACTCTTACAACCTGGCCTCCTGAAACGAGCATGTAGTGCATTTCAAGCCATCTGCAAAGTATGAATCTAGCAGGACTTATTGTCCTGGTATGGAAAATGCAGATATATGGTCAAGGCATACTTTGTACTGTACAAGTGCTCTGCACATGCTTTGTACAGTACTTGCAACGGAAAGAAATTGTAGTTATTGGCCATGTTGCACAGCCATTATGTAGAGCAAAAATTGTTCATTACTGAGTGGCAAGTGCCAGTATTTCAGGGAGGGTTTTGACATTGACAACCCTTAAATGTTATGGAGGCAAAATTTATCATCGTAATGTGAAGTATCAACTGGTTTGATTTGGAAAATTTCAGAAAAGTGTCGAGCAAAATATTATCATAAAGAAAAATTATTTCCACAGCATAGTTGCATATGTTCTGTGTACATATATCATATGGACTTACATTTATATTACAGTCAATGTGTGATCAGGCAGTACCCAAACAACAGCTGGATTTATTTATCGAAGCGCTCAAGTACATCTCAAAAAGGATTTGAAGTGAGGCGTCCCAGAGGGAACAAAACAAGGCTTAGTTCTAAACACTGTAAAATATAAACTGTATAACAAAAGCTATTGTTGAGACTATTTTGACAATGCAATCTCACTTTTGTTTGGGTTTAGCCTTGTAGCCTTGTCTACTGTTCCATTTCTTGACCAGCCATAATGCCAATGAACTACCATGCAAGAAAAAGTGATATGTGTTCCATTTATTCAGAATCTGAATGAAAAGTTTAACTAAGTTCGAGTTATCTAGCATTAAGGCCAAAATATGCATGTTTAAGAACATACAGCAAATTTTCCTCCCTTCAAACTATTGTGCAGAGTAGTCCAAAATACCTGGAATTCAAATCAATCCCAATATTCTGCAAATATTGTAAAATGTGTACAGAATATTTACAGCGTAAACATGTAAGTATGAACATATATCTGTAAAAAAAACAAAAAAAACAAAAAAAACTCCTTACCAAGGATGGCAGATCACAGCATCTGTCTCTGCTTGTCCAGCCCAAGGAGCAGACAATATCAAACATCTGGAGCTGGAACTGTACAAAAAAAAAGAGAGAGAAAGAACGGATGTTACATGTGTCTTTGATTCACATCCGTACACACTCACACACACAATGCACCTTTTCAGGATACCCTGATTGAGTGATACACATTGTGTTCATTATATGTTTTTCTGTATTAGAGCATGACTGACACAGGAAATGGTTATAAAAAGAATGATGGAAACTAATAAACAGAAAATGAAATGAATAAATAAACTATAAACTTCAAGTAAGCCAACAAAACAAAAATAAATTTGGTCTCTGAATTTTATAATTTGTTGTAAATTATGATGTCATGTATTTTGAGAACACTCATGTCAGCGCAGATAAGATGTCATTTAAGCCTGATTAGAGATCGCTCACTGTCGCAGAGTCTCCTTTCGATCCCATTGACTTGGACATCTTGCCCAGGACTTGATAACCATCTGTGGAGGTGTTTCCAGCTGCCTTTATCTCTTTCTCTCCCACCTCCTGGCAGTCTAAGATCATTTTGACGTTTGTGGGGGAAACCATGATGTGCATCTGAAAATAAAAGATAATGGTGAGGATTTCATCTTTTCCTCAAGCATAACCACCAAAAATAAACAACTTCTTGTACTTTACTCTTGATTCAGACTAAATGGAATAGGAACAGTCTGGGCTGGAAATTGAGTGCTGGGCAAAAATATGTCTTTTTTTTAATTTATTAAATTTTGAAAAAAAAAATTATTTATTTTTTTTTAATCAGCAGGTAGTTGAGGCTAATTCAACAGACTTTGGACAACTGCCAACTGAAAATAGCCAATAATGCAGCAGATAAGGTGGTAGTGCTGTAGACCATCCCTTGCAAAAATAATAAACAAATAAATAATACATGACAATACAACAGCATGTACCTCTGGCAATGGCATCACCCTTGTTATTGTGGTCACACGAGCTACAGTAGTTCACTCACAAGTGAGGTATTAGCCTTCAAGATTATACCTGTAACTGACGGCAGACAGCAACTCCAAGCAAGCAACTGTCTTAGCTATTACACTGAGCGACACTCTTATTCTCCAGACTATGGATGTGTGGTTCCACAGAAGTCACATAATTTTTTTTTGTCTAGGCCTGGTTCTGAACTGTTATACCTCATCTTGCAGTGAAGTAATTTTGTGGTGTACCATAAAGATTTCCTTCCCTGCCAAAAGTTATTGCACCGATGCAATTTGAATGAGATTTCTAAAGAAATTCCACCACTGTGCTATAGTATCTGCATGCTTTCCTTGTGGAAAATTCATACTGTACATACACATGAAACAAGCTGAGCGCCTTGGTAACCACAGCTAGAATTAAAGAGCTCTTGCCTGGCAACGGGACACAATATTTTGTAGACCACAGGAGGAAGGGTCCATAACTCCAAAGGATTCTGAAAGCTGAAGCTACGCATATTACCCACAGAGGTTAAATTAGGTAAGCGAGTTCATAACTGACCCAGCAGTTTGTCAGGACTGACACTGCATGTGGGAACGTCAGTGCCGACATCTATGCATACACCACACAGCTCATTATATCCCCCCGCTGAAGCACTTCATGCGGACGGTAATAGCGCTACGAGCCATGAATAATGCCTTCCCCTGCCTGGAAATATAATTAGAAAGTCATGATAGCACGTTCAGCTAAGGGTCACTTGCTCTCAGGCTCTGTGGTTTCAGACCGAGCAATATAATACATGACGATGGAGAAGAGCAGTGCCTCGAATGCTGGGGAACCCTCGGCTGTTGGCTGCTCACATTACACCTCCCCTGTCCTTATAAGTCATAAAAAAGTGATTTCATTCATCAACTGAAATATAACATATACTTCTCACATGCACCTCAGCGATTGGTGGTGTTTTCTTGGCTGAATCTGATGAGTTGCGTCATATTTGGCAGATGATTTCCTTCACACTATTCCTTATACTCTATAACCCCAGAATTGGCCAGCTCAAACAAATTCATTGTGACTACCATTTTCAATCAAAAGCAACCATCTCTAACTGGGAGCACAGTACATCTTTCCAACTAATTGGGATGAATGCATAAATCTGAAATAATACCCAGAAGTACATTCAAAAAAAAAAAAAAAAACAGGAAGGTAGCTGTTGGGGTTGAAGGTACACGCAGTTGTGCAACAGAAAGCAAGAGAAGCAGGGCAGCAAGGTCCTGTTTGTCGGTTTACTGAAGGCACTCCAAAGAGATGAGAGTATGCGAATGAAAAGCATTTGGAATGCATATGTGTATGCGATTAGTTGATTGAGGAAACATATGTATGTATGTCTAGCAAGAGTTTCCTGACCCTAATTGTTTAGTGCATGTCATGTGCAGCCCTCATAAGTATTGGTGCATTTTTGACTGGCTAAATCATGTTTGTTTAGTCGGTTTTGGCCGGCATTGTTATGTAAACCACATAAGTGTCACAGCTGAAGAGCAGTGTTTCAGTGCATTTGTTTGTCGGGTATTCTCCAGTTTACCCGACTATACTTCACATTACTGACCACAGACTACAGGGCCATACCATCCTAAGGTCAAACCAGCACTTGGTCATGCCATACTAAGGCTGCACCATTACAGGACTGTCGTTATAGGAGCATACCATCATGGTATCTTATGCAGTGTAATGCCAGCAAAAGACCATACATAACTGGACCGTGCACTTAAAGGACCAAACCATAGAATGCTCATGCCATTGCTTGAGCATGCCATCATAGCGTCATACCTCCACACTACCATGGGGTCATACTGTCAACATAGCATATTAAGAAACAGAATGTCATAATAATAAAATATTATAGCATGGTCATACCATGCAGGGATCACGCCATCATAGCATTATACTATAATACCACCACAGGACCCTGTCATTACAGGGCCATAGCACCACAGGACAATACATCACTGGACCACACCATTACACGACCAGAACATAATAGGGCCATACCACCACAAGATCACTCATTACTGAATCATACCATTAGTGGACATAATCATTACAGGGCCACACCACCACAGGACCATACATCACATGTGTGAGCATACCAACATAGGACCATATCATTGCGAGACCATACCATTGCATGATTAGAGGACCATACTCTCACACGACCATACCAAAACAGAACTGGACAGGACAGAATTTATTTGCCAGTTGAATGCCAGAGAAAGCGCTTGTAAAGTACCGCATCACTCACTCAGAGTTCTAGCCTCTCGGCTGACTTAAAGCATGTAGGTAGTTCACGCAATACTGAAAACGTCATTCATCAATGTCCTGCCTGTCCATGAAACATCTGGAAAGTCAAGAATCCTGATCAATCAAACTTTAACTTTTGTGAATAAACTGTCATGTCGCGAAGTAGGCAACAAGGTCACACAGGGGAAAATCAAAAGCACTGACTGACTATCAGATACCAAGGACAACTGAGGCAAAGCTGAGGACCAAAGCAACAAAATGGAGCCTCGGCTGAGGGAGGCAGCGAGGGAGAGCACTGTGGGGGGGGCAAAGACATAAACAGGGAGGTAGACAGAAAAAGACAGAAGGGGAAAGAGCAAGAATGAAGGTGAGAGAGAGCCCATTCTGGCATTCCTCTCACTTTCTGATGTAATTGTTTAATAACTGCAACACTGACCCAAAATTTTCCAGACTCACACGCCAGCAACTGCACCGCTTTTATTGGTCTGCACGAATAGCAGCACGGACAATGCAATGTGGTCATGCAAGCGGATTTCATCTGCTGCATTTCTTGTAAATATTTGTCTCTCCTGTCCTCTGAGTGCCCTCTGCTCTGACGTCAGGCGCATTACATATTCACAGACTCGGGGAAACTTAAATTCACTGCGACACGGGCACTAAAGCTCGGTAGCTAATCCTCAGCCCTCTGCATATTATACTCCTGGTTGACAAAACCAACTTCTCTCTTCCTTGTGTCAACATACTTGACTGCGCAAATGGCACCATGACACAACTGATTAGAGGTTTACGTGTCGACAGCACATCTGTTAAATATTTCCATGGTAAATGTGGGCCGCATTAAACATCAAAACTGTTCCTTAATGTTATTCAACCACAAGGTTCCTTCAGCAGCCGATATCCAGCTCTCTCCAACTATTCTGTAGTCAAAAAGAAATGCTTTTGCCACTGCAACTCCTTGTTGACTGAATCAGATGAAACCTGACCATACTGCATCAGTACATCTTTCTTTAGATTCACAATATGCAATTTGAGTTTATCTTCATGCTTAAGTCAAGAAATACCCAGTCTCACCTACCCTGAAACCGTTATCATCAAAAATCAGAACTTCTTCCTTATAGTTCATGTCTTGAAGCGCATAAAATGCCAAATGTAATGTCAAAGCAGTTATCCATGAAACTTTCGGTCATATAAAAACTGTTGGCCATTCTGCGGTGTTATAATACGTACAGTGAGTACAGTGCTAAAAAATAGTCACAATATTCAACTGCTCCATTTGTATTCTTTAATGCAATGGGATTTGGTAATGGCCCACAGTATGTTGAGGGAGCAAGGAAATCAATTCCAAGTGCTTCTGTGGACCCAGCACTACAGATGTCAGCAGAGAAGCTCTGTTTACACTGTGGGTGGAGAGTGTTTCATTTCTTTATATAATGCTGGGGAAATGGAAATCGGCCCTAACAACCCGCCCCCAAAAAAAAGTGTGCTGATGAATATCGGGATATTAGATCACACAGGAACTGTTGCCCATAACTTGAGAGGGGCCATTTGGGAATCCGTCTACTTCTAAGCTTCCTCTCATAAACTTTTAGAGACTGAGAAAGGTCATGCTATTCCCTTCAGTCGGCTGATGATTTGGATATTTATAAAGCTTCATACAAGTCTTTACACAAGTTTTTATTCTCAGTATTCAAAGGTCAAACGATGTGTCCCCCTCAAAATGCTTCAGCTTTCACATACTGAGGTATGTGAAAGCTGAAGGTATTAATTCACTCAAAGTAAAGGTATTGTTCTGATCCAGTGGTTTAGATGCGCTCTGGAAAGTTGACAATTGATTGAAAAGTGGCCTCCATCCAGAATGTAAGATACCCAACAGCAAAGTTCTCATGAGTGTGCATTTGTGAAGAAAAAAGGGAAATAGTATCTTATCCAATCCTGTTCATGGTATTCATGGTATTGTGTCCTCATAAAATGTAAACAATTAGCGCAATGTAATATGTGACTTTAATAACTACACAATACGCTTTGTTTTTGCCAATCCCCAACCCCCCTCCTGCTCTTCTTGACGTTTCTGCTCAGTTCCAAACTGGCACTCAGACTTTTGCAAAGTTTCATCAAGTAACTATACATGCATACGGCTAAGTTCCAATGGCAAACAATTTGTTCATATGAACATCCGCTTAGTGTCTTTATGCGTACAGACATCATTTTAGTAACATACCATTTTACGCAACTTGCAAAGAATACAACATAAATACCGTCATAAATAGCAACATGCCCAGCGTGTCTGTATCTGTACCTTTTGTACACTTCCTGGAAATGGAATGCACAGTATTCACAAAATATTTATGTCCTCTGGAAATTCAGCAAAGACAAAGCAGGCCAGGTGCGACCACTGCATCGTGCACTCCGGCTGATCAACCTAGAGTGTTACCTATCAGCCCATTTGACTTTCACAGGATGGGAGAATAAAAATAGTCTTTACCTTGTGGAAACTCCCATGGAAGATCTGCTTGACTCGCTCGCCATCAAAGCTGACTTTCTGGGTCTCTCCTCGTGTGTCCTTGTTATAAAAAGACACGGTCTTGCTTGAGGCTAATTAGAGAGAAAAAAAAAAGAAAAATGGAGAAAATAAGAATGATTACGACTCTGATAAGCCTTCAGTCTCATTTTGTGTTTTGCAGTTGAAAACCACATTAGGTCGGAATATGCCAGTGCTGAGAGACAAAACCTACTAAAGGGAGTGACATTAACTCCACTTGAAAGACATAGAAGACGGATTATGAGAAAGAGTCATCAGAACTAGACATGGAGATTTTCATTTTACACGACAATAAGAGCTGACCAGCTGTATATGTAATTATCAAAGGTAAGTTTCTATTTTTACATTATTATTAACCACGGCACTGTGCATCATAAACGGCACAGGAGAGAATCCTATTTTATGACACAGTTATCAAATGCAGGTAGTGATCTCCTACAGACTCCCCTTTGACCTTTCGCTCAACCCACCCTCCGCCCACCCAAATATCATAATTCAACCCTTACGGTCGATGGTGACCCCGACTTCAGGCTTGTTGCCGCTGTCAGCAACCTGCCAGATGTCGAAAGCCTCGGTTGGCGACTCCGGGAGAAGGCGGAACATGAGGATGATGGTATAAGCCTGAGGCAGTCCATCGGGGTGAATCTCCCTGACAGATTTAAACAGAGATGATGTTAGGCTCAAAAGAATGCAACACCTAATATAGATCAAGGATGATAAACAAATGAGTGCATTCAGCTATCTGATCATTTCCCAAACAGCAGTGGCAGTTTGTTTATTGCGAAAAAAAAAAAACCCCATCTTTGAGGCATTTGATTTTGTTAGTCCGTCTGATGAAGTGACAGATCTGGCAGGCCAAACTATCTAAACAGGCTTAGATCTTGCGGCAAAGAGAGGGCTAGTTCTTACGACAACAGGCCAGCTGAAAATGCTCAGATCAGTTGGCAAAGTCCACAAGGAGACACTGTTTGTTTGTGGCCTTAGCTCGAGAGCAGCTATATTCCCATGCATAATGGCTTAACCCGCGAGGCCAGGCAATCACAACAGACTTAGCAGCATGCTGTAAATCAACCGGCCTTGTTTGGTGGGGAATGGCCTCATTGCCTGGGCATGACTGGGCGAGATGCATCATGTCAACATTACTGACGCTGTCTTTCTCATCATGTAAGCCACAATGATGGAAAAAGTCCAAACCCTTGAGAAATTTTGCACAGAATCTAAGGGTGCAGGCTTGAGCACCAATTCATCAATCTGACTGCAGCCAAAACATTCACAGGCCTTCAAGGGATCTGAACATAATGGAAGCATTTCTTTTCACCTCAAATTAGGAAGATGTCTTTCCATTTGAGCAAATTGGAACAACTGCGTACACGCAGGGAAAAAGCCAAATTTCCTTACATAGTAAAAACGTACCTAATGGTCTGAGTAGATTTAACACTGTCTTGCTTGTTGCCTGGAGCTGTTTTAATGGACCAATCAAGGTAGACCCTCAATCCTGACCTCAAGCTCGCTCAGTTCAGAGGCACTTTTCTTTAACGAGCATCTCATTTTTACACTTAAATGGGACGTAGGCAAGGGTGGTGGTGGGTGGGGGGTTGATAAAAGTGCTGCAGCACCTCTTGCTAGTCACTCAATGAATCGTGTTAGTAATCCGATCAGCAATCATTCAATAAACAATATCATCTAGTAACTCCTTTGGAGTGAAGGCAGAATTCTCGGTCATCACCTGACGTCTCAGGCCTTACCAAATAACAATATCAGCCTTGCTTTAGTCCATAAGTCTGTTCTTACAATCTCACTTAGTAGACTTGCTAGCTCTTTGCCGTTACCTACTCTTAATAATTGTTCGCAACATATTGGTAGTTATTATTCAGTAAATTCATCATGTGATTCTTAATCTGGAACAGGTCAAAAGTAATCCTGCGTTAAAAGGTAAACCTAAGGCCTATCTAGACGACACGCGTCTCATGAACAGTGTGCATCAATGGTTCTAACTTACGAGCTGGGCTGTGACAGGAATGCGTTTTTGTGGATCCTGTATGAATAGTAACTGTTGAATGAGCCAGGCTCCAAAGATACTCCTTCTACAGAAGCGTAGGTCTTCTCTGTCAAGTTGAATGCCTCAAGCATTCTGAAGCCTGTAAGCAATAGGATACAATTCATACCATGATATTCACTTGACTACTGTTGTGAACTGCGCAAAACATTCAGGCATCAACTTGCTCACTCACCCGGTGATACGAATCCATCCAAGAAAATCAATGGACAAGCTGTGAAACAAACAAGCAAAATCGAACGATTACTTGCGGCTCTGCCGTTTTGGACCCAGGGCTGAATTTTTATGTCAGTCATTATTCACGCATGTAAAGCGGCTGTCACACAGAGAACAAAGTGTTGGGAAAGTTTGGCAATAAAAAATTCGTCAAGAGCTTCACTAAGTTTACCACAATATTCGTCTTATGTACTGTGTTTGATGTGTGGTGGGACTTTTCAGATGATTCGCGGCAGTTCACCAAAGTTGGCCGTAGTTCACTCATGAAATGTTCAAAACTGTTGTCGTTTCCATCAGTCTTGCGCCATTCCTCGTGTTGTTGCCATTGTGTCACCGTTGTGCAGACGTTGTGTGGCCACTTGATAGTGCTTTGTTGTAATCACTTGCCAAATTGCTTTCATGCTCTGCATTGGCGACTACAGGAATTTAATGTTGGCACATAGTAAAAGGTAGTACTTTGATTACATCGAACATGACTTTGTCATACTTCTTTCCATTGTTGCCAAACACCTGCCTATGAGTGGTGCCACTGTGGCCACAGCCTTCATAATTAGTCAACATTCGCACACATTTTGCTGGCGAACCATAACGATAATGTTGTCACAGTCTGTGGCCTTAATATCCAACATAGCCAACATCGTCTTCCTACTGTCTCCTTCTATGTGACAGCCACTTAACTTGAAAAGAAAACATTCAGTCATTGAAATTGAGACAATTAGGTTACAAAAAATGGGGGGCTTACTAGCGGTTGCCGTTTCACAGATGAATGTGACCAGGTTATCCTGAATTGTTGAAAAGGCATCGAAGTCATCCACAACAAACACATGTCTTTCACTCGGCTTGCTTCCAATGTTCTGCAGCTCCGCGTAGTCCACCTCAGCAACACCAATAACAAACACACTATAACCTGCGGGATTCATGACACAAACAAGAGAAGTTATTCCAGTTTTCCACCATGAGTGATAGTGCTTTTGCTATCATGTTATTGTGATTATCAGTAACAGAATTTTCGACCATTTACCAGAATACTGGAGCTTGGCGGCATTTTTCTTGACGTCATCCTGAGAACGTCCATCCGTGACCACCACCAAAACCTTGGGAACGTTTCGTCTCATTCCGTTGCCAGATGTGAAGACCCGCTCATCGATGTGCTTGAGAGCACCACCTGAAGAGGGAAGAGCAAGCAAGTAAAGCTGTATCAAACATGGTTACTGCGGCAATCAGACCTGAAAACGGGGCAGTGAGAACAGGATTCTCACACAAAACAAGTTGTGTTCGTGTTCACATTCCTCATCTGTTACGATAATAATCAACATGTAGAGAAACAGTCAAATGAAAAGAAGTCAACACAAATGGAGTTTGAGGGGCACCTGTTTTGGTGTTTCCTCCACGGTAGGCAATGGCATGGAGAGCTGACAGCACGGTGCCCTTATCCTGGTAAGCGTTCAGTCTAAACTCAGTCTGAGCCTCATCGCTGAACTGCACAAATGACACCTGTTTCCAGGACATTGAGTGCAAAAAAAAAAAAAAAAAAAACATTTTAAGGTCCTGTCAGAAATACCAGATAATAACGGCCAACGCGTTTATTATTTAACCTTTATTTCACCCTTTTGCGCAGAATACAAATAATGCCATTTTTTCCTGTTATGCATGAGCCTATTTAGGCTTTTGACTCAGTATTTGTGTCATAGAGACTCTGGAAAATTATTCCAGTGAAGCAAGGAATAATTGTACAGTGAAACATTTGGAAATTCAATTACAGAATTATTTAGGAATTAAATTTCGGAATTTACAGACGCCTGCGTCTATATCTGCGCAAAGGGGTTTTAACCAGGAAGGTCCCGGTAAGATTAAGAATCTCTTTTTCAAGAGAGACCTGGCCAAGACAGGCATCAGCATGAACTAAAATAAAACATAGCAAGTTAGACAGAAAACAAGTTAGCTTCCCCGATAATACAGTACCTGCATTCCTGCTGGGCTGATGACATCAAATGCTCCAACAACACTGATAACGAAATTCACAACTTTGTTGAAGCTTTCATCGCCAATACTATACGACCCATCGATGAGGAATACCACATCGGCCTTGGCGCCTTTGCACACTACAGCAGAAAAATCAGCAGTTAGGGAAGCCTGAGTGCATTCGACTAATAGAAACAGTGCGGTAATGAGAGGCTGTGAGTTACTGTTTACACAAGATTCGCAAACCAGAAAGCAATAAAAGAAAATGATAAAATGAACACATGACGATTTAACGCATCACACTTTCCTAAATCCAAAACAAGCAAACAACGAAAACTATTTGGACGCCATACAGCCTTTAATCGTCTTTATTTCTCGTAACTGGCACAGCCTGAAGGAAAAATACCAACTGCAGTGTATCACGTTTTTGGTGATCTGCTGTAACACCTCCTAGAAGTGATTTCACAAACCAAACACGACGCCTAATTAACTAGCCAGTTCCAACAGATGAGCCAAACTTCCAGTCTCAACACAGAGGAATATAATTTCCCATTTTAGTGCACACCCCCTGACTTCAGTGCCTGAGGGGACGCAGTTCATGTGCAATGGCAAATTAATGTAGTGAACAGCAGGCTCCAAAACCACACCACATTTCTGATAGCTGCCAATCGACAGAAATTTCTGAATTTTCGATACTGCCCAGACCTCCATGAGATCATTTCCTCGATCTTTTTTGAAGAGGTTTACTTTATTTTGGGTTTTTGCAGAATCAGGGAAATTTGTACTGAGACTTGGCAGGTTTTCATAGTGCTGCACGGACCATGTTGGCTTGTGTAAAGGCGCTTACAGCTCGTTTTTCTTACCTTCCCAGGCAGGAGGAATGGTGGGAGGGGGAGGGGGGGTCGGTGGAGCAGTCGGGGGCTCGCTGGGCTTGACCACTAGAAGAGACGGGCAAGTGTTAAGTTGGGATGCAAACTCAACAGAAAAGGTCCTCACTTCCTGTGCTACAGTATGAAGCAGCAGATCAGGACTCACTGGTCCGCTCCTTAGCGCTGACACCTGGGCCCTCCAGGTTGGGTGTTTGGACGTAGACTGTGGCATCATACAAGGCGTCAGGGGAGAGGCCCTCGAAGCAGTACCTGGTCTTAGCGGCAGTTATTGTGATTTCCTGCTGACCCTTGCTGGATGCTGGAAAATGGAGGCAAACTATAGTGAACGCCCCTGCCTCGAGAGTCTTTCACTCTGTGCTTTAGGTCAATATCACACATGGATTCTGTTGAAATCTGTCACTTACTTTGAACTGGAAATAAGTAGCCTAAAAATCTTGGACAACAGAAATTACCAACACTAAGTCACCAAAATGGGTCAATCTACACCAAATGCTTATACACTGAAGATTGCTGAATGTGGCTAATTGAAAGCAATCTCTGAAATATGAAATGAGCACACCCTGTAAATCTGGCAGAGGAGATTTAGTGTTTTACTCTGGGTGTTTTACTCTGGTTTATTAGGTTGTGGCAGGGTTTTATGGCACCGCTATGACCATGTTGCATTGCATGCTGCATTTCTAACCCAATGGCTATCACAAAATAAAATGAAAACAGCCGTATTTTCCTATTTGAAATGAGGCGTCAGCAGATGACCTCATTTCAATGAACATTCGTCCACTACTTTGACCCACAAATAAATGAAGGGCTTCCCTCAGCACAAAAAAAATGACCTATTCACTCAATTTTGATGACAGATAAATTTCTGAAGAAAGAGCATACGCTTGCATTTAATAAAGTTCGGGAAAATTTAATTGAATCCAGGCTAGTCTTATTATTCTTTTCAAGGTTGAGTAGAAATTCATGGAAAAAACCTTGGTTTGATAGTTTTCAGAAGAAAAGCCCCTTGAGCCTTACAATATCTAATTATTTCACCATGCAATTTTTCCATGTCTGATCATTAACAGTCAACATCTGCATGTATTTCAATACACCTGTCCACAAAAATTCTAACTCAATTTCTAGACTTGATTATAGTGCTGATCTGCCAGACCATTCAGCCCCAGATGTTGAATTGTGGATTCAAAAAATCAGTGTGGAAAGGGAGAGCATAATAACATAATGATACAAATTGAACTTCCTGTTCTTCCTGTTAACTCTGAGTCTGAGTGTGTTTACGGAACGAACATATGCAAAAGACAAATAGAAATGAGACGTAACATTCCCCCAAAGTTTTTTGGTTGGCTGCTTTCAAAACATATCGAATTACGCTGCCTGGTTATGAAATACACAGAGCTACTATAAACAGAAGATTGATTCGCGACACAGTACCACAGACGACTTCATGCTTTTAACCCTCTGTATTTTTATACCGATACCCACACAGCATTGATTCTCATACCTCAGAAGCTCTTTTGGGAGCAGAACAACAAAATTCAGGCCATAGCAGAAGCATTAGACTGAAGTTCATCGTGCCGCAACTTGCAGGCATTGGCTGCACTGCTGATGTACTAAACTTAGCAAAAACATGCTGATAAACAACAGCTTAATCATACTCAGCTGAACTGATTTTCTTTGCTTTGCTTTTTTCCCCCATTTTCACTGGCTAAGCTCACGAGCAAAGCTAAAAAAAGTAGTTATATTCTCATCAGCCCTAAATCCAAGCTCTCTGCTTAATAATAAAGTCTGCAAGTCAAAATATTTTATTTCAATAACAAAACCCGTTCCACCAGTCTGGCATAAGTTCATGTCAGTTCTCTTCTAGCATCTTCAAGGGAACAGCCAACTTGAATGCAGTTTAGGGCAGTACCGGTATCTGTATTAGCCATAGGTGCATTTTGCCAAACAAATACTTGATATTGCACTGGCTTCTTTTGTGACTGTCTCAGTCGACAGCACTTGAGCATAACTATTTGGACTTACGGTCAAGAGGGTTCAGCTTGATTCTGTAAGAGGTTGCAGCCCGATGTGGTGCCCACTTGATGCAGAACGTGTCATAGCCAACATTATAGGTATCAATATTGCTGACATTCAGGTAAACTGTGGAATAAATGATAAGGAATAAATTTACTTCATTGCTTTGTGATTAGCTTTATTATAAAATCTTTATCTAGGGATCCATTTGGTTGAAATTTAAGCTTGAATAAAATTATCATATCATGCCAATCAGATTTTTTTTCCTCAAATGGCATAATATCAAGAGCAACTAATTGGGTATCATCAAAAAGAAAGGCCACACATTTTCTTTGCAAGCAAACGACCTTTGATTTGTCTTTAAATTATGTTAGAAAGCCATTTTATGGACAAGAATGGTCAGAAATATTATTATGGACAAAAAATGACTAGACCACAGCTCAGTGCCTCCAGATACACACGTGTAGTTCCTTGTCCATCGAGAGAATCGCTCATTCCAGAATCGTATTGGGCGAAAACCTTGACATCATAAGTGGTGCCCGGCTGAAGATTGTGCAGTGTGTATGAGCTCACATCACCGACGAACACTTCCAAGGTCTCATCCTTATCTGGGGAAGACAGCCCACACAAGATCAATGTTTCACTTTGGTATATAGAAACATTGGGCACCCAAAAAACCATTTAAATGTTCATCAGACAGAGACTTGCAGTTTGGATTGGAGCCTTCCTTCCTTTTTCTAAATATTTACTTATTTTTCACTTTTGCACTCTTCAGCACAACATTTCAGTATTAGATGGCAATGCGTACAGGTCATTCAGCCGAACAGAGATCACCATTTTTCAATCACTAATGTGCATCAACCACCAAGAATCAGATAGTATTTGGCACTGTATCAAGCTTCGTCCTCAAAACCTGTAGATTTTATGCCTCCACAACCTTCCAAGATATTCCACACTGCGACAAATATTCACAGAGCATTAAACGTGCCAAACTAGGTGGTGCTGGATGATGTGCACAGACGCTAACTAGCATGTGATGCTAACTGTTTGCTCTAACTTGTTAATGGGTACTGTACCTGTGGGCTGGTAGACCAGCTTGTATCCCAGGACTGGAGCGAGTGCAGGGTCCCAGGACACACGGAACCGGGTGTACCACTCATCAGAGACGCGCAGGCCCCGAGGTGGCAATAGGGCAACTGTGGACAGAGCAGAAACTTCTGATCGTCTGATAAGTCACAGCCATGAATCTCAACGTGGCTTGGAAAACATGGACTGATGTTTGATGTTTGTGCAGATCAGCCAACTGAGAATTATCACTGTTCCAGCTGGACTGCTTTTGTCACTCAGTTGAGAGCACATTTCGTATTTATTATGAGCAGTACTATGTGTTCACCACAGTTTATCTCTTGGTGCATGAGGGGAATTAGGTAGACGGCAGATGTGGTGAGAGCAGCTCTGTTGAATGGAATTTACTTCAAGAGGCTAACTCAGAATTGGGCAAAGCGTAATATGTCTGAAGCTTTTGTAATGAGGACTAATGCCCACTGAGCCCACCTGTTTATTATTATTATTATTATTATTGTTATTATTTGAATACCCAACAGCAGGAGTCCTGCAGCAAGAAAGTCCTCAGAAAATATGGCATTGGAGCAGCTGGCTCTGCTGTGCATCTTTACAATTCCACAAAATTAAGTGTAAAAATTGGACCAGTTTGAAAAAGCGATGCCTTGGACTGAACAAGGCTTGGCCTCATGGGTTTTAATAAGCTGTAACTACAACAACACCACGGCCATTACAGCTGCTCATGTGAGGCTGTGTTAGCTCCTCTGAACTGTTTTGCACAGATAGACGTTTGGAAATTACGTGTGCGTCCATTTCCTGAGAGCTTCTTTCCGGGTCCATCGGCGTAAACGGCTTCCACAGTGATGTTGTACGGAGTGTCAGACTGGAGATTCGGCAACAGAGCGTTGTTTCTGTTTCCAGGGACGCTGACCTGTCACCAGACATGAGAGAAGAAATGCAGTTAGACTTCCTTGGGTGTAAGGTACTGAACAATGTTGCAGGCTTTGTCTCTTGAATGATTTTCCCACATATTACCAAGCAATAAAAAAACAATATGGCTTCTAAACAGAAATGGGGCTTCAACTGGGTGTCAACAACACATTGATACTATTTCTTTTAAAGTCCCAATACCTGGGAAATGGACACACAATAATTTTGCCTCATTTGGCTGGTCAGACACCCCATCTTTATTTCAATAAAGAAAACACTTTATTCAATGGTAACTCATGAATAGAAAGGAAATGTAAATATATGACTGAATAAACTTGGCCTCACACTCATTTTAATATGACTGAAATCTTAGTACTTAACTGACCGTCAAACCACTGTGCTACATAAAGACCGTGTGATCACTGTTACTCAAGTAGCCCCCTGCGTTTCCTTGCCTGGATTGGAATGACAGTTGCAGAGATGAAAAGTCCACAGCTCAAAAGTAAAAACCATGACTATCTTTCATCCATGAAGTAAGCCAGCTGATATAATGGGATGAGATCAGATTAATGGAAAGGACTACATTTCTGAACCTTGATTGTCCATTTTTTGCAGTGGAATGAGTAGATTGTCAGGACTTGTGTCGCCCTAGTCACCCGACATTTTATTGCTTACTTGAGGCGCTACTGCAAAATCCTAAATTATAACTGAATTGGTGAATTCAATACAGGTCCAACACCACACATTTTCAAAATGGAGTTGGGCCCTTATAGAATTCACTGATTCAATTTAAGCCAAAGTCCAAGCAAGGACTTCGAAGAAAACAGGACCTTCTTGGTTCAAATAAAAAGGTGCGGAAGGAAAAAAAAAAGGTGGAAGGAAGGGTTGGTAAATTAAGTGAGTGCACTAATTACCGAGTTGGATGACTCACTAGTCTATGACAGGCACGATATACATAAAACGTAGTACTCAGCTTATTACTGCGATCATCGGAAAGTCAGGTTTATTTATTTTTATTTTATTTAACCCTTATTATGCCTCGGTGTGCGCATGCGCACAGCGAGCATACGGTACTCAGTCTGTGTATTTGTTTGTTTGTCTGTCTGTTACCATCATAACTGCGACAGCGTGTGCATCCAAGCTAAAGTAACAATGCCAACGAGTGACAAACACTGTTCTCTTGATTTTAAATGTGCCAGAATTTTGAAAAAGGATTCAGTTCATTTTTTGTAGCACTTCATGTTTCAGTATACACGTTTTGTGTACATAATGTTAAGCCACACCCACATGATTTTGGCAGAAGGACCGCACTCTATTGACTGTTTATGTATTCAAGCTTGCTTTTATGTTACTGTACAACTATTGTACATCAGTAGTGGCTAAGCAATACACACCGAGGCATCAGCACCTCTGGTGCTTTCATTTAACCAGGGAAGTCCCGCTGAGATTTGAAATCTCTTTTTCAAGGGAGCCCTGGGGGTTGAGGTGGGGAGGGAGAGGGCAATTTGCACAGCCAATTAGATCAGGGGATGATTAGGTGGCAGGTCGAAAGAGCCAGGTTGGGACTTTTGCCGTGACACCGGGGAACCCCCTACTCTTATCGAAGAGTGTCATATGATCTTTAATGACCACAGTGAGTCAGGACCTCAGTTTAACGTCTCATCCGAAAGACGGCGTCTCCTTCAGTTCAGTGTCCCCGTCACTGCACTGGGGCATTGGGGATTATTCCACCAGAGGGAAGATCGCAACCTACTGACCCACCAACACCTCTTCCAGCAGCAACTTGGTTTTCCCAGGTGGTCTCCCATCCAAGTACTGACCAAGCCCACACCTGCTTAGCTTCAGCCACACGGCTGGAGCAGATAAAATAGTGGTATGGCTGCTGGGCTACGCCATTCTGATTGAGTCTGTAGCCCGCAAGGGCCACCCCAGGCCAAAAAAATCACCGACATTCCGCTGATCTGCCATGGTAAAAGAAAATTGCTTGCTGCGGTCACCTCATTGGTGACTGGGTCCCCAGTTAGGGAGGCGTAGGAGATCTTGTAACTCTGGACCGGCCCCTCAGCATGGTCCCAGGTGAGGCTCAAACTATTGGTAGTGGCGCCAAACACACGAAGGTTCCTAGGCCCACCGCGAGGTACTGCAATGCCCAAAACAGATGTTATAAGAACACAGCAGCCAGCAAGTATCATCAAAACGTAGCCCTCTCTATGGTTTATAATCTTTGGCAAAATAAAATAGTAAGGTCCACACACTGAAGGACAATGCTCCCAAAAATTTATTGTATCAATGTTGATCCAATCAATTTTTGGGAGCATTGTCCTTCAGTGTGCAGACCTTCCTATTTTATTTAGCGTATTCTCACATTGTCCTGCACCTGATATTGAGTGGATGTGCATGCTTTATTTTCTTAATTTATCATTTTTGGCAACCTAGCCATCACCATCAATTAAATGACAAAGCTCTTTTTTCCTGTACCATATTCTAACCAGAGTTTGAAGAGGTTTGGTTTGCCACCAGATTAGAAATGAAGGAGTAAATAAATGACTCACGAGTTTTGCCATTTCCTTTCACTAATGGTCCCGCCCCGTCGGCGTACAGGGGCACAACGTTCACTGAGTAAGGGGTATCGGGAATGAGCGAATCGAGGAAAGCGTTGCGTGTGTTTCCTGGAACCACAACCTGTGGGGGAAAGAACTCATTCAGCGAGAGAAGGCATTGAAAGCGAACAGTGATTGCATCCAGAAGGTACTTCCTGTTTAAAAAACACCTGTCAATAGCAGAAGAAAAATAATCCCGAAAACATGACTAACTCAGCAGTTAGTATACACAATGACCTCACCGCAAGAACTATTTATGTCACTCAAGAAGAAGTGCATTTCTTGGCAATGGCAGGTCTTCTCTACAAAGCCAAAGTTAGTATTGCCAATGCAAAACGGAGTGCAGAAAAACGCTCCATTCGCGCAGTTTCTTCCCGATAATGACCCTGCCTGACCCCTTTTTTGAGATGATATACCACAAACCACTGACTGCAGCTTCAGTGGCCTTTTGCTATTCTAGTCCATCTGTCCGATCGATAATACCCAAGTCATCTCTTTTGTTCATTGGCAATACATTGCCAAATGAGTAGTTTTAAATATCTTTGTTTCCTGCTAATGAATTCTTTTTATTTTCATTTTTTGGCTGTACATGATGCTCATGTGCTTCTTTCCCTTCTCCTGCTTAGCGTCATCATGTACTGTAACAGAGCCCGGATCTCACACATAATGTTGGCATTGGTGACATCAGGCCATTGAGAGGAAATAGCTAAGGATAGACAGCAGCGTCAAACTAACAAAGAGAGAAATGAGTTTCAGCTGCTGCATTTCCCCTGGTCTTAAGCCTCAAGGACTGCAGAAGGGGCCACCATCTTAGAGAAGCTGGCTGCTGCTTTTAAAACATGAGTCTTCATGAAGTTTTCTTTTACCTCATAAAACAGGAAAAAAAAACAAGTATCTCACATTTAAACAAATGCATTTTTTATCTGACTCAAGAGATCTTGAGAGCACTTCAGCTGTTGCACCATCACTAATTTTACGAGAAAAATGGGTCTTTCCATTCCCTGCCACTCCAGAAAATGTGGGTGCGATCGTTCCCAAAAGCTGAAAAGACTGGACAGAAGATAACGAAAAGGTTTTTCCATATCATCAGCACATGAGGAGTGCACAAAAATGTGTTTTTCTTCAGAGAGGTTCCTCTGAGTCCGAAAAAATAAACTCAAAGCTACCCCACCCCATCTCTTCCAAAATATTCTGGACCTGTCTTTAGTGGACTCTAAATCTTAGAATGGAGCAACAACAGATATCAAGCTTTGGAATATCAAGGTCCCGTGTTAGTTTCAATAAGTTTGTGAAAAGGGATTACATATTGAACCTTGTTGACCACTCTCATGCTAATCCTTTCTTGAACGTTTAGCGTGCTTATTACTATAGAAATGTTAGCAGTAATTGTACATCCTCAACTATCATTTAAGGCATGATAAACAGCAATGTTTTAGGAATGAAAGGGGATGAATGGGTTATGTACCTTTATAGACAACTTTTAGTCTTCAGTCAAACATGGGTCAAAACAAAAATACTTCATGAAACCCCTTTGATTGTGATCTCTTTTCAGTGGTAAAGCACATTACAAGGCATTTTTGACTCACAAAGCTCTCTGGCTGAACACCAGTGAGGGGGGCGTAGGCCACGCGGTACTGCTGCACGTTCCCGGTGGCCGGGTCCCAGCGCACGTTCAGGCTGTTGGTCGTGGGGTTGTACACTTTCATGTTCCTTGGAGGGGTGCGTGGCACTGCGGAACAAAGAGGCAAGCGGCAGAACGCCAGGGGATTTTAGCTGCTTCCAGCTCCGTATAGGGTTACTTTGAAAATAAACACTCCATTAGCCAGCAACTGACAGCGTACTTCGCTCTGTTCCTGCATTATTTGAGATCATGGGGTTATGTCCCATACAGATTGAAAAATTAAAACAATTATGGTTTGTTATTTTACATATTACAGCACCCAAATCATCAGAAATACAGCCATAGCTTCCAGCTCTGTGGCGCTCACAATGAACTGTTTTTGTTGAGACTGGTTCAGATATGGGTTGATTCAATTCTGTGGTGAGCTGCAGTTCTATGATTATTAGCAACTAGCCTGCCAAGTGTCCAGCTGTCCCTATCTTTTTTTTTTTTTTTTGCAGTTATCTGGCATTTGACATATGGTGTCATCATTTTGACACAAACCCCCTTTACACATTAAATAATATTGCCATTTTGGTGATCTTGCACCTGCAACTCAGGCACAGACGAGTAAAATTGTGGTTTAAAGACTTCAAAGTCAAAGCCATTTTTCAGGGGTGCTTCCAATATGTTGTTCACCTGTATGTGCCCTGCAGATTAAAAAACAGGCTATAATGCAAGACCATATACCCTGAACCAGCCAATGAGTCAGTGGGGCCTGGAGAAAGATCATGGAAACTGACTCCACAGTTACAAAAGATAAGAAAGACAAATCACGAGGCCCCTTATTAACAATGTCAGGCCCACAGGCAGACGTCCATATGGCATAACTGACCGCGCCAGCTCTGCATGTGCAAGTCAGCATTGCACATCAAAGTCCTTGGCGCTGTTGGCAAATAATTACTCACAAATGATGAAGATGTGTTTTGCTGAAAGCTCAACTTGTAATAATCTTGTCTGGAGAGAGTGAGACACAGAGGGCAATCAGAGTGGAAACCAGAGCAGGGAAGCTTGATAAATGAAATGCCAAAGGAAAGAGAAATTAAAGGACCGGTAATGAGATGAATTGCTTGATTGTCCTCCAAAAAGGTGACCTGAGGGCTTTTGTAATCTACTCTATCATAGCAAACAGACCAACAACCAGAGAGCTTTCACTGGACTGCCTTTAACCTTGCAACTCTAGGAGAATTTGTACCTCAGGGTATGCTGGTGGCATATTCATGCAAGCTCCCCTGTAATTAACTTCATTACACTCCATTTGGATAACTGTGTTGAACACAGGACTTTCACTCCTCTCTGTGATCACTAAAATGCTCTGCAAGGGAGATAGACATTTTGGCTCCAAGCAAAGTAACTCTGACTGGTGAGTGTGTTGTGAAACAAAGAAAGGAGTTTGTTAATTTCATTGTCAGAAATGTTTTACTGAACAAAATAGACTTGTGTGATTACATGGGGCATACGTTGCAGAGCAAGAACAGACAGACACCACAGGACTCTCATTCTGAAAAACACTTCGATGTCTATCTGCAGCTACCCTGTCCGTCAGTAAGGCGGGCCATTTAAGCTGCTCTTCTGCCCTGCTTCGTCTGCCGAAAATGCCCTTGCCTGTTGCAGTGCTGCATCACTCTCTGCTGCTGCTAGTTAACATTGTCTGCTACAGCATTAATCTTGCCTGGTGCTAGTTAACATACCACCTCCACTTCAGCATCCCAAATTATTTCCCCAAAGGCTAAGGGGAGGGGGGGTGCACTCCCTGCTCTCTTGTCCTCAAACTCAGTAGGCTGGAGCTGGACAACTAAAATGTATCGTTTGGGGCCTTACATGTTCTTCCTTTCTCAGACATGCGCTTGCCCTCGCCTTCAGGGTACACGGGGGCGACTTTGACTGTGTATGGTGTGTCAGAGAGAAGATTCCGCAAAACCGTCGTCGTCGTGCCACCAGAGACCTGTTCCTGTTTACAAGAAAGTCACCAGCTCATGAGTGAGGAACTAAACAAGTCAAAAGAAAAACGACATAATTACATTTAATGACCTCCCCTAGCCATCATACCATGTCCTCAGCCCCGCCTGTAGTCGGAACATAGAAAATTCTGTACTGGCGCACGTTGCCCTCGGCCGGTTCCCAGCGCACCTTGAGTGAGCTTGTGGTGGGCTCTATTACCTTCAGGCTTTTAACCCCACCCAATGGTTCTGGTGGGAGAGAAAAATAAATATAAATCCTTACACTATCCAAAATGCAGTTCAATTTTTAAGGCAAATAAAAATCTGTAGAAGTTCTTAGATCAGGGCATCCCAACCCTGTTGCTGGAGATCAACTGTCCAATTGGTTGTAATTCCAAATCAAACAAAATTCACCTCATTCAGTAGCTTTTATAGCGGTAAATTAGTAAAATAATGTCAGCCAAAACAAGGTTGAAAACCTATAAGGTAGAAGATTTCCTGGGACAGGGAAGCATAGCCCTGAGCTTTAAAAAAAAAAGATAAAAGTATCACACTATCAAAAGAAGATCAACAATATCAAAATTTAAGATGATCAAGTGAAGCAAAGTTAAACCAAGTCCGAGACTTGCGGCTGGAAACCTTATTGACTCACTTGTCTTTCCGTTGTCGGACTGCCGTTTCCCCTCCATGTCAGCATACACTGGTACCACTGAGACTCTGTAGTCAGTATTGGGCTTAAGGTTCCTCAGGATTGTATTGACTGTTGCTCCAGAGACTCGCTCCTGCAAAGGAAATAACGGTTCTTTTGAGATGAATCATAATTGATGGGAATTGAAAAGCAGTTGGATATTTGGGATGCTTCTGAAATATGGATTGCTGATACGTCACTGTTTTATTATAAAGATTAAGGATTGTTTCATAGCAGGAAAATCGTGTCGTTACTTGTCAATGATTTCTGAGAACTTACCAGAAACAAAATAGCCGAAAAGTACTCTAACTATTGTACGAACCATCTCCAGTCAAACTGATCTATTAAATCCTTGAATTCTTGTATAGTTTGAGGAAAAAGGTTGCCATATCTTTTTTTCCAATTCAGAGGTTACCCAAAGGTGAACTGGGAACAATTCTCATAAGGAGAACCATATGTGAAAATTGAAACCATGTCAACGACTAAAGATCCATACAACGTTAAGACATGCTAAGGAAGCGCAAAGCTAAAGGAGGCCTACCACGGACTCTTGGCCCCCCGTAGCAGGCACGTAGAAAACATTGTACTGGCGCACATCTCCATCTGCAGGGTCCCATCGCACCCTGAGAGAGTTCACAGTGGGGTCGGAGACCCTCAGGTTCTTCACGCCACCCAAGGGCCCTGGAAACAGATAAATGGTATCATACAGTGTAACTAATAGGAGTCTTTGAGACTTGGCACAAGCATTTCACTCACAGTGGACTGTTTTTATCAATGCCCAATGGTACTAATTTTGCAGTTGACCTTGTTCAAATGATTGGGACTTACTTGTCTTCCCGTTTTCTGACTGCCGTTTTCCCTCAGCAGTAAGGTACACTGGCACCACTGATACTCGGTAGTCTGTGTCTGGCTGCAGGTTACGCAGGACAGTACTGGTGGTTCCTCCAGAGACCATTTGCTGTTGAAACAGTATAAAACTCAGTGCATATTACAGCTACCCTTCTTTCATCTCTGCTGATCTCATAACAAAGGGCAAAAGTTGTCTGAGTGGGTGAGTCTGCAGACCCACTAATTGAAAGTTCTGAAAAAAGCAGGTTCAAAGTTTCTAATTCTTGTAAATTCAGATGTTTGCCAGATTGTTGATATTTCTGGTTAAAAGAACTGATTTTAATAACTGATTTTAAATAATACGATTTAAGCGTAGCCAGAGGACACAACACGCAGTTAAGTCATACTTCACTAAATGCTAGAAAGTAGCCTCTTGTTCTCACCCACTCATTAATAGATAAAATCTGACACAGGTGTTAATATCTTGCATCTCTACAAGACTTTCATAAGAGCCATACCGTTTCTTCAACATCCCCTGTGACGGGAACATAGAGAAGCTTGTATTCGCGGACATTTCCCTCGGCTGGATCCCATCGCACGTTGAGCGTGCTGATGGTTGGGTCGGTGACCTTCAAATTTCTTACTCCACCCAAGGGCTCTAGGGAGAAGAACCACATTATTAAAACACTGGTTGAGATTAGCAGACCATTAGTCTTTCAAACTTGGCAAAGGAACAAGTAAAATATTTAATGTGATTCCACCTTGAAGAATAACAAACGATATTTCCTCTAAACTCTAGTAGCAAGTTAAATGAAACAATATGTTTATTGTACAGGTTGCACTAGCCTCTTTATGCACTGGCGGTATCCATTACTTACTTGTCTTCTCGTTTTCAGACTGTGGTTTGCCCTCCATGTCAGGATACACAGGCACAACTGTGACTGTGTAAACCGTGTCTGCGTCAAGGTTCCTTAGGGTTGTGTAAGTTACGCCCCCAGATACATAATCCTGTTCACAACAAATGAGAGCAATGGGATCACGCTGGTGGCCTTGTGAGACTTTCAACCAAAAGGTGGCTGGGAACAGCTGTGAACAACCTGCAACTCAATTTGTTAGATATTAGCTGCAACTCAATATGATGATTAAAAGAGAATGAAGACTGTACGGTTTATTTTGAGTCATCCTCCTGAAGGGTTGTTTTACATATGACTGGGGGGAACTCACCACATAAGAGTCTTACCATGAGTCACCCCATTGCAAGCACAAAATGCGTGATTAAGGCTTTTTGAAGCATGGCTGTTTCATAAAACAGAGGCCCAGGAACATTTGAAAAACACTCATTTCCCACTTGACTTCTGTTCACTGTACGGCATCAGGGTGTAAATTAGAGGCAGTGCGGTAGACAAGAAGTTACCGTTCGCTCAGGACCCCCCGTGGCAGGAACGTAGTTGATCTTGTACTGTCGCACGTTTCCCTCGGCCGGCTCCCACCGCACATTCAGCGTACTGATGGTGGGGTCTGTTACCTGCAGGTTCCTGACTCCCCCCAGGGGCACTAAGAAAAGAGCAGCTCTTAATTACTGCACTGACAGCTAACAAATATATATGTAATCTTTAACGCTATGCTTTAAAGAGCTGGAGGGTGACGTCCCAGCAGTATGTATCAATTCATTGCTGACAGGAAGAATGACTGGCTTTATTTATGAGTGGAGCACTTACAGGTTTTTCCATTTTCAGACTGAATTTGCCCGTCTCCTGCGGTGTAGACGGGCACCAGCGATACCGAGTAGACAGTATCTGGCATGAGGTTTTGCAGGATAGTGCTGGTCGCGCTTCCCGATACTTGGTCCTGCACATGTAAAGGAGATGATTCATGGAGTTAAATGGGTCCAATCATGGAGTTCAGTGAACTCCTGCTGAGTCAAATCAACCGTTACAGAGTCCATTTGAGCCCACATCTTGGAAGACTGGAATCATTTTTTACTGCAGGGAACATCAACTCTGGCCTTTGAATCCAAATCCAGCCTTGGTTTTCTTTTCTTTCAGGTAATTAACTAATAGAATTGGTGAATTCAATAAGGGCCGAACTACACACATTTCAAAATGGAGTTGGGACCTTACTGAAATCACCAGTTTAATTAACTGAACAAATAGTGCTTCTGATTAGCCAGACTGTCTTTACCCCGGACTCCAAGGTAAAGGGAGGGTGGAAAACCAGCAGTTCTTGGCCCTTGAGGACCATGAGTTGATGATCCCCATCTTACGGGATCCATTTTAGCCCACCTCTTGCCAGAGTGGAAACAGCTGATTGAACTCTGACCATTTTATTGGGCACACAAGATTCAAACCACTTTGGTTTTTTTTTCATTAAAAATTGAGAGTTTCGAGGAGGACGGCAGGAGCTAAAGGTGTAGAAGTTGACAGTCTCACCATGAGTTCATCGCCCCCCGCTGCAGGAGCGTAGATGACCTTGTACTCCCGCACATTCCCGGCGGCGGGGTCCCAGTGCACATTCAACGAGCTGATAGTGGGGTCCGTCACTCGCAGGTTCTGCACCCCACCCAAAGGCCCTGAGGAGATAACAGCGATGGATATTTTGAGAATGAAATTGAACCCTTTAAGAAGTACGTTCACAAACATGCGAAATCACTACATTTTGAGGGGTCAAAATCTCAAAATATTATTCACACAGGCATAGTTCCTGGAGTGCTACTGATTTAAGTAGCTGTCTCTAGGATACCGGAACAGCAGGACTCAAACTTCTGGGGTATATGAGCCGAGTTCCCTGCTCCCTCCACAACAGTGCACGTGTTGACTAAAATTGTCATAAGGATTCCTCCCACTCACTTGTCTTTCCTTTCTCAGACAGACGTCTGCCATCGCCTGCCGGATACACAGGCAAAGCTGTCACAGTGTAAAGTGTGTCCGGCTGGAGATTTCTTAGCACAGTGCTAGTTGTGCCCGCAGAAACTCTTTCCTGCACAAAGAAAGGAGAAAATGAGTGACTGGGAACTAAGTTAAGGAAGAAACAAGATGTTTCTTTCTCCAAGCAATCAACAAATGACAGTTTATTCCTTTCATGATCTATGCGATCAAAGAATTCACCTATCAGAATGAGATGTGAGGTGAAATTTCGGAGAAACACAAGTGGTGATTCCGAGCAGTTCTCAGAAAACAAAGTCTAAGCACAGGATTCCATTCAACGTAAGAGCCAAACAATTTACTACAAGTTGAAGTGTCGCTGGATGAATGTAATGTTAGCGATTACAGCAACATAAAGTTCAGTCCCGAACTTCCAACTTATCCTAAACTTGCTGAAAGCAAAGCAAGCTTGGGACAGCACTGCAGTAACAGCTTGGCTGAATTAATCAATCTGCGATCTGTTTGAATCCTCTTACCTACAATGTTTAGCTACAAGGCTTGCACTCTATAGGTAGTTGGTGATATTTTGTAATAAGCCTTGTTTCCATCAAGGTCTCATAATAAGAAGGAGTTTTAAGTGTTTATTTCCATTTGAGAATCATTCCCAAAAATGACTTTAAATTTGTGAATGTTTTAACTGTGCATACTATATCTTTGATTGATTAGCTGAAAGGGTCTTTTTACCATGTTTTCAGGGCCTCCAGCAGCAGGAGTGTAGATGATTTTGTATTCCCTTACATTCCCTGGGGCAGCGTCCCAACGTACATTGAGCGTGCTGATCGTGGGGTTAGTGACCTGTAGATTCCTGATTCCAGCCAAAGGCCCTGTAGATGAGGTAAATGGATTTGTAAGACATCTGACTTGCTTCAATAATGAACCATAAACCCTGTCCCTACACTGTGATGTATGAGTGCTTGTGGGATTCTATTCAGGGCATATGCGATAGTTCCAGAAAGAGCAGCCTTTGGTTATTCTCAATTAAATTTCTCATTGATTGATATTACGGTTTATGATAGCAGTCGTGGACTGGTCATTATTGATCGCTGATCCTGAAACTCTTGACTCACTTGTCTTTCCATTTTCTGTCTGGCGTTTCCCGTCTCCTTCGGTATATACCGGAACAAGTGACACCGAGTAGACGGTGTCTGGATTAAGGTTCTTCAGAACAGTGGAGGTTGCACTTCCAGACACAATATCCTGTATTAAAAAAATGATCAAATCTGTCTCTAATGCATAGTCTCAGCATGTGATTGAGGCAAGTTAACAAATGACACATGATGACACTGCCCTGCTGCTTGCGGTGTACGTATGCAAAATATGTAAAAAAGACAAATAAACCCAAGGACAAGACAAATCAAGCAAATTCAGTGGAGTAATGACTAATTTAAGATTTTTGCTCAATACCATAGCTAATATTGTTTTTATATGTAACAATATTCAAAGCAAAGCAAATCATTTATCGTAAGAGACACTTTCAGAATTTAAGAGGACGATACAAGATAGATTTAATTAACTTTGTGAATAAAGTGATGTTATGAGGACAGGAAAACACCCAAAGTATAACTCTTACCGCCGACTCTTCACCCCCTGCTGCTGGGACGTACAGGATCTTGTACTGTCGCACGTCACCATCAGCTGGTGTCCAGCGTGCAGTAAGAGTGGTCATGGTTGGGTCTGTAATCTGTAGACCCTTCACTCCACCGTAAGGCCCTGGACAAAATGAAAGGTAATATGAGTTAGGCCCTACTGTGGCTGTTTTTGCCAAGCTGGTGAATGCAAAGAAACCCTGGTTGTGTTAAGGTTTACTCACATCATCAAGATTTGAGGCAAACTAACTTCCAGGGAAAATACCAGTCTGCATAGAGGCTCTATTCCCCAGGATTTGCTGTCTTCAAATTTTCAAACGAATGCTCAAATGTTATCTGAGAAATTTCTTCCTCTCCTCAAATTTGCTTAAATTTTTGTTTTTAGTTTGTCACATGACTTCTAAAGAGTCAGTCGATGTGAATGAACAAGTTAGTCTAATACTCTATCATTGCTGTCAAAATGCGTTCTACAACACCTTCGCCATTTTTCCTGATTTAAGTAAGTTATGTATCACAGATCATTCAGCTTGACTCACTTGTCTTTCCATTCTCTGTCTGGGTTTTTCCGTCTCCATCGGGATACAGAGGAGTCACTGAGACTGTGTACACAGTGTCTGGATGAAGGTTCTGCAGAACTGTGTTTGTTGTGCCAGCAGATACATGGTCCTGTTGACAAAACAAATAAGTAATTTCATCCAAATGTGGTGGTAGCAACGACAACAAATTACGACTCTGATGGCGTGATTCTATTTGCTGGTTGTGCATTAAAGCACTGACCGTTGTCACTTTCTAATTTTTACAGTTCTGAGAAATTTGAAACGAAAGTGAAACATTTGTGACACATCTAGCAAATACGTGGCAGCGGTCCATGCCAATATCAATATGTTAGCTGATACAAAAAAAAAAAATCCTTTTAAGTCGAAAATTATACAGTCAGATGGCTACACAAAGGAAGTCTTACCACAGACTCTTCACCCCCTGCAGCTGGCATGTAGGAGACCTTGTACTGGCGCACATCACCATCAGCTGGCGACCAGCGTACATTGAGAGTGGTCATGGTTGGGTCTGTGACCTGCAGATCTTTCACTCCACCAAAAGGCCCTGGAGAAACAAAATGTCATAGCTTACCATTGCTGACGGGCAATTAAATGGATGCCAATTTGTATTTCCAAGGAACATAATTTTTATTTCCAAGGACCACAGTTAGAATTTTTGCTTTCAACACAAGGTTTGTGGTATTCAAAGCATAAATGCCTATGCACTCCAAAACATTTCATATTTTCCCCCCGACTCCCAGCCGACAGTGCAGAGTTATACAGTGCCAGGTCATGAAAATGGGACAAACTGATGTTATAGTCCAGTTTTTGTTAAATGATTCACGTCAAGATCTGTAACAGCTTTAAGCCCAACACCCACCGGAGGCGTGAGACGCGCGTAAAAAAATAGGTTCCATTCATTTCAATGGAGCAACGCCCACTGGCGGTGTGTGACGTGCGTTGACGCGTGTCAGTTCTTTACTTTTCGCCACTGCTCAATTTCTTGAGCATCGGCTCAATAGAAACGCATTTGTCTTTTGGTTATTTAACTATTTTGCCTAGTCATGATTGGTGGCACATATTTAGCGGAAACCTCACATGCAGTTGTTGAAACCCATATACCGGTACCTGCTTTTTAACCAAGTCGCAGTTTTGAAAGGAAATCCGTTATTTTGCGGGCATTTAAGTAATCAAGCGATCTACAGTTAGACAGTACCTAACTCAAGGTACACTGGTAAGAACTTAATACTGCTAAGCTAGCTAGCTAGCTAATTCGCTGCTGAGCGAAGTAAAGTGAATCATAATCTTAATTTACTAGGTGGCTAAATTTAGGAGTAAAACTATGCGTGTATATAACGTATAGTGCACAGTAACGTGAACGTCGCACTTTGCCATCACTTAAAATAAGCTTTATCAGTAGGTGTTTTCAAAATCAAACGTTGTCTCGTTTAATATTTTGAGAGTGACACCCATGGCTTGCTTCTGGGTCCTGTTGTCATCCGTCAATATTGATGCTACTGACGCTTCCAGTGGGCTTTTATAAACGTTCGGAGTTTGACGCGACGCTTCGCTTTGCGGCCAGTGGGCGTCGGGCTTTAGAATTCTAATTGACCTCTATTAATCACTCATTCTAGAACTCATTCAGATTGACTCACTCGTCTTTCCATTTTCTGACTCTCGCCTCCCATCTCCTTCAGGATACACAGGGACCACTGAAACGGTGTACTGAGTGTCTGGATGAAGGTTCCTCAGGACAGTGTTGGTTGTAGTTCCAGATACTTGTTCCTGTTGAAAAATGGAACACATTTCAATTATGAAAATATGGTGCTCAGGGTAAAGAAAAGTCAACGATACGCCAATTTAATGACAAGGTTCTTGTAGCTTTGCCCATTCTAATAACCTCCTTCATCAACAAATATAACAAATTAGAGATCAACACCACATGGCTGGAAAATCTTGGGCCATAACAAAACTAAACAGTTAGGCTCATTTAGCGCATTTTAAAAAGCTGACAATAAGGCACTTTTTAAAACCACAGAGGGGCATGTTATCAAAATAGCAATGATAAGAAAGAAATGCAATTCTGGCAGGAAGCTACCAAAGTATCTCTTACCATAGTCTCATCACCCCCAGCTGTTGGGGCATAAATGATCTTGTACTGTCGTACATTCCCGTCAGCTGGTGACCAGCGCACATTCAAGGAGGTCATGGTGGGATCTGTAACCTGGAGATTTTTCACTCCCCCATGAGGATCTGGAGAAACAAAAGGTGACATAATTACATAGCTGGTCAACCATCAACTGAATATTGAGCCCTGTTGATGGCGTTCAGTGTGTAGTATGTTGGAAAGGTTTTGGATAAAACTGTAGCTATTGTAGTCAACTGCTAATGCTATCACATAGATTTAGTCCCCCCCCCCCCCCATTTCCATTCAGTTTGAGGTTTCAACCTGAAGCCAAAACAATGGTCTTCTTGCCAGCTCCTCATCTAAGAATTTACAGATGCTTTAGGTTGTCCTCCAAAAAATGTAGTCAAGCGTGACATTGAATGAGCATATGTACTATTACGTTTTCTGCATGTACTCTGCTGAAATCTTGCCAGTGGTATAGAGTGAGACTGTACGCTCCAGGACACAATTCTCATGTGGCAATAAGAACTAAAGTTTTCCTTTTCAGAATGATTAATGGCAACCAGTCAAGAAGAAAGCCCAATTTCATGAGTGGTGCCTCACTTTGTTTGGGCTCTGCCACTCGGGTCAAACTTTTTTGCCACTTACTTGTCTTTCCATTGCCAGATATGCTGAAGGAGTCTCCGTTAGGATAAACTGCAGCCACAGATATGGAGTATAAAGTGTCGGGAATGAGCTTCTGGAGAACCGTGCTCGTTTTCTTCCCCCCTACCTGGGTCTGTTGGGAACAGATGTCAACACTCAGGGACAATTGCTCATTTTCAACAGACGACAACATCACTTCTTTTTGTTTTCTTGAGAGGAGGAGCCCAGTAGCCATTTGTCTAAAGGAGCTGAAGGCAGCTGACAGGCAATGCACAAACAATTTGAACACTAAGATGACTTCAGCCTTGAAGACTTAGGCCCCTTTTACTTCTGATCTTTTTCTGGGCTGATGCCAAGCCATTGTGCTTCATCACACTTACTGTCACAGCATACCTTTCTGGTAAAAGCTCAAATAGATCTTTGGAGTCCAATCTCGTACATGTAGGGTAGACTTATGCATACTATTACTACTAGGAGTTGTGTAGATATCCTCTGGAAAGCAAGGGACATACATTGAGTGCTTATAACCATGAATAATCAAACTATGAAAATATTTATGTCACTTTAACTGAATAATTGAAGAGTTCATCATGTTTCTAAGCTGCCCTGAAACACTAATGATCATGAAAAAAAAACAATGACACAAATCAAAGTACAGATCGGGAAAAAATATGTAAAAATTAATACAATTGGGCTATGAACCATTTCCTGATGTAACATTCCCTAAAATATTCAGGCTCTCTGGCGATTCATCTCATAGTTTCTCAAAAGCACAGTGCAACTTCCAACCAGATGGATGTTTTTCATATAACTGCAACTATGCATGACAAAATGTTTCCAAAAGCCATTTCCAAGCCAATAGCACTGGAGTCACACAAAAATGTAGATTTGGCAGTGATGTCGGCCCATCTGACTAAATAAATAGATTGAAGAACAATACTCATATCCATACTAATGAAGGGAGTAAATATGATTCATCCTTTTGTCTATATTTTAATACTAATAAATCATGATAACCCTCAATTCAAAATCAATTATTTGCTGTATATAGGTGACCAGTGACCACTAATGAGATTCTATTAGCCCACTCACAGTGCACAAGTGATTAGTCAGTTTACATTTTTAAAAACAAACTATATTCCAAAAAAAGGTAATATATTACATATTTGAAGCCTGAGACAAACTGCTATTCAGAAAGAAAATGGATAGATAGCTTGACATAAAGTATAAGATGAGGGAGTTATTGCTCCGGTACTCCTGTATATTAGTTTTAACACCTAGAAAGCAATTGAGGAATATGGGACTTTGTCAAGATAAATTCTACCAGTAAAAAAATCAAACTAAATGAAAATTCTGCCAAATACTACATTCTCAGAATTTTCCTTGGAATGAAAGAAATAGCCAGGTGTTGGGGTATTCTTCATACATTTTGTTGTTTCAAGTTAAACTGAGCATAAAGCACTCACGCGTTGAAAAGCGGGGGAAAAAAATGCCTATTGGAATCAGATAACGACATTTTTGGCAAGTTAATTTTGTCCCAAACCCAGCTTTCCAGAAGCATGTCCACATTGAAAATAATCTGCCCCTGAAGAAGGATACTGAATGCCAGAATTTCATATTATTTCACAGAAGTTACATTTTAATTAATTTAGCAGAATTCTTTCAATGTACAATTAAAAGCATTTATTTATCAGACCAAAAAAACTGGTGTTTAAATAATTTATAATAAAAACTCGGACTTGCGGAAACAAATTGAAAACATGTCACATACTGTTAGGCTGTTCTATTGTAATCTCAGACGCCATTTCAAAAACAGCTAAAAGTTAATCAGCCTAAATAAACCAGTATCCATCTGAAGACCAGAAAAGTGAAGGCATCACCTCCAGCTTACATTGCGGGATTCTGTAAATACAACAGTCGCAGTAAACACAGGATGCATTAACACCAGCGAAAGGTCAAAAGTTGGTGGAATCTGTGTTTGACAGCTCTTGCCACTGATGCAAACCACCATGGCCATAACTCATCGACCAAATATGGCCCATGATCTGACAGTAAAACTTACGCAACAACTTTATAACTATGTCACAACAATAACGTGTGTGAGCAAGAATGTTCATTTGAGAGAATGGTGAGTTTAGGCTTGGCTTGTGTACCAAGTCGCCAGCTTCTCCTTTCTTAATTTTCACAGACTGAGCAGTTTGGAGTGCATTGGATACATTGCTGACTCGGCGACACTTACAGTGAGGTTTTTGCCACCTGCAACGGGCACATAGCTGATCTGGTAGCTCTTGACCTGGCCTGGGGCTGGGTCCCATTTTACTGACAAGGAGGAGGTGGTGGCGTTGTACACATGCAGTTTTCCTGGTGGCCCTGTCACCACTGAAAATTCACACAGTACAATGAGCACTTGCAGGCATCAACTGGTGCTTTCTAGGAAGTGCATGCCATTTATGCGTTTTTTTTTTTCATAAAACATTTTTTTTAACTCACTGACAATTTTCTTGCGCATGCAGAGCTGTATACACGCAAACAAATGGATACAAGACTGTACAGTACAAGGCATTTTCTTACACAAACATGAAGCTCTTCACAAAACAACTTTTACATATGGCAACAATTTGCAAAAAGCAGTTTTTTACATAGACGAAACTATACAAAGCCAATCTTTTAGACAGCAATACTTAACAAAAAGGCAATGCTTTCCACAGAGACAGTACTTTACACAAAGACAAACACACAAGACATTTTACACATAAGTGCATCATACACATAGACAGCACAGCAGTATTTTTTGTGGACATGTAAACAGACAGGGCAAGCCTTTTTCTCTGTTCTCCTGTTCAAAAAATCTGTTTAATATGTTGCCAACCAATGGGGCATATGAGATATTAAACTGATAAGAACAAGTATGACTCAGTCGTAGCTCAAAGGCACAGAAGCGCTTAGCATTACTGTTGGAAGCATTAGCATTATCGGTATAGCGGCACCGTCATAACCAAACAACGTACCAGGCTTACTGCTCTTTGACACTAGAAAGGACATTAGAAACAGGTTTACATTAGTAAGTTTCAGCTACGTGAATTAATCTTCAATGTAAGATTTGTTTCTGAGGGTGATGAGAGGACGCTTACAGGTTCGCTGGCTGCCCTGAAGTTCCTCGCTTTCAGACTCATCCGGATAGATGGCTGAGACGGCCACATCATAAAGAGTGTCAGGCTCCAAGTCTTCCATTACAAGGGTGGTCTCATCATTGTTGAGAATTGCCTAGGAGGAGAATACTCAGACTGAGACAAAGATACATCTTGTACACGCATCAAGCCTTTTTAAACTTAAATTTCAACTGTAATACAGTAATGTGCAGTGATGATTATACACTTAACAAATTGAAGATAAATCAGAAACCAAGTACTGTTCAAGTATTTATTTCATGTAATGGATCAAATTGATGAAAATAAGTAAACAGATAACAATATTATATATATATATATATATATATATATATCATGGAATGAGCCTTTGAATATGCATGCAGGTTATTCAAGAGTCAAAAATACAATTTGCAACACCTTTCATTTGTTATTCAGTGTTTTTGTTTATTACCCATATTTTTACCCCAAAATACCTGTGGGAATCTTTTTTTTTTGTTCTCATTGCCTACAATGGTATTTCTCCATATATTTTCACCAAAAAAAATTTAGAGAAGTAAATATATTAGGACCCCTTTTAGACGAGAGTGGTGGAGTATAGTCATCACTGCACATTGTAGTATTGATTTTAGACAAGTAAAGGCCAGAACATCCAATAGAACCCTGCTGGTTCAACATCTCATCCAAAAGAAAACAACCAAATCCAATGTGAGTGCCTGCTTTCACTATTTAAGAAGAAATTCCTAGCTGGGCATATTGTCCAGCTCTGTCAAAGACTAAATCTGGCAACCAATAAGGTTCTAGTGCTGAATTTATGGTCATACGGGACTTTTCCACTGTTCTTGGATAAAACTGTGCACTTCGAGAGAAATATTATTTTTATATTGATTATTTTCTGATGTGTCATGCTTAGTAGACGGGTTTGCTTACAGTTTCAACATCATCTGTGCCCCTTTTCTTCCAGGACACTTTAAAAAGAGACACATCAGGTGCCCCAAGTTCCCAAGTGGTCCTGAAAGAGGTTGGGGTGACCTCAGAAAACCGAAGGTTTTTTGGAGCGGGAACAACACCTGCGTAGAGAGCACAGTATATTCGTAAGTAAACTACCAAAGACCTGCTAGATATATTCTTTGTGATTCAAAACCACAATAGTTGACACACTGACTTGACCACAGTCCAATCTCCAAGGACCCGTTGAGCATTTCTTCTTGATTTTCTTTAAAATCATACCAAGTATATCAGCTGGTTTTTATAAATATCACCAAGTCAGACCAGTAATATGTTAGCCTTGTAGTGGGGAACAGTCTAATGGGACGAGACATAGGACTCCGGTATTCACACGTCCGGTGGCATGATACAATGATACAATGCCATGACATTGATCTTGTAGTATCCTGTCTTTTATTGAAAATTAGGGTGGGGTACTTTTTTGGTCTTTGCTGTGTCTCCTCAAAACGCAGGCCAAGATTAAAACCAATTCATGAGAATCAGCAAACCAAAAATTTGAATTAATATGAACTGCTACTGCATAGCTAGCTAAATTCTTAGGTAGCTGACTCGCGCTAGCAGAAAAAACAAAGAAAGAAGTCAGCTATAATGTTAATTTAAAACAGATAATTATTGTCGATGGTTATCTCATGCGCATGTCCTGATATGTAACAAAATCAAAATACAAAAAAGAAACTGGAGCACTCAAATCAACCAGCATAAATTTATTTAGCTGTCCCAGGACTGACGTACATGTTTGACCTGAGGAAGACAAACATGTATGGTGAAACGCTGGTCCTGACACCTAAATAAATTTATGCTGGTGATTTGAGTGCTCCAGTTTTTTTTTTTGTATTTGGATTCACTGTCCTTTCTGCGAGCACCAGCCTCCACTGACAGAGGGGCTGAAGCGCAAGGGGTTCCTTCATTTTATGTAACAAAATTACTTTACAAATTCTTGTTGCCACCAGAGTACGGAACAAGCTATATCATCTGAATACTACAACTTGCAACTTCCTTAACTAACCAGTGTCCTATGGGAAAATCTCAATGTTCTCAGTGTAGGCCAAAGCACATTTTACACCTAACCAGATAACAACACATACAAACAAGCCCAATTCTGAGGATCACAGCATGGCATACCCGTGGTAGCTTGTCCAAACATTGGGTTTCCAGGTCCCGCGTCATACTTTGGAGTGACTGTGACGTCATATTGAGTTTGGGAAATGAGGCTTGCAAGATCAAAATTAGTAACGCGACCATCAACTTCAATCTATGATCAAATGAGAAAAAAAAAAAGATCAGCTATGCACAAAACAGTGCAATTGTATGAAATTAAAAAATACAAACATGATTTATGGCAGTTCAGTCAAAAACACCAAAAGGGACCCCAGAATAGCACAAAAATTTCCCAATTAGAAACTAGGATGTGAGATGTTCTGGACTGTAAACACTTGCAATCTTAATTAAAGTTTTCTACATTGCAATTACTTTTGTGAAGTGTGTTTTATAACATTGAACAGATCTACAAAAAGATCTGTTCTCGAGCTTTATGACCAAACTCTTTTTTTGGAAAATGAGACATGGGGTTCATAATCATTAGTAAGTATATCTTAAAGTAAACCATGTTCTGGCAAATGCTCTCTTATGCTTTTTTAAAAAGGTTAAAACCAGAGAGCGAGGCATAGTTAGCTGTTACAAGAACCACCTAGGCATGATTAAGTGTGAAATGTTTCAGTTCGACACTTTAACCAGTGGTGGTTAAAAATGTTAATCACAAACCTAATCATCACAAAATTCAGTCAATGCACCATCATCAAACCTGCTTTAAAGCTACTCTTTTGTAGCGCTAAATACAGTATAGCAAAATCCACAGCCAATGATAAAGCATAGCAGCCATAGTTCCAGCTGCTTGGATTTCTTCTCATTTAGACTGCAAGAATTTGTGTGAAATACAGAGTAAATACTCAAAGGATAATTCCGGTCTGGCTACTTTATGTAAATTTTTAAAAGCACAGAAATTTACAAGCTTAAAAAATAAGACAGACGAAAAGTACTTGAAAATCCTCCCAAGAAACAGTCCAGGGTCCTGCGGCTTATCAGGTGGAGGAGTATGTATCATCCATCAGACAGCGGAGCGGTCGCCCGGTCATTTTCTTTTTTCTTTTTTTCTTGGAGCAGAATGTTTCCTGAGGACTCTCATCCACAGACATGGCTTCAGATGCCTTCACATTCTCTCCAGATCTGGCCAACTTGAGGATTCGAGACGATTTCTCTCCAAGGATGTGGCAGCATGCCGGTTCAACGGCCCCCAATTAGTTTCCATTCCCCCACAACTACCCCTGTTCTTCAGAGTCTGGTCACATTGTGGGCAGAGAGTAGGATGTCTCACCTCCAGAAACTTGTAACTAAAATCCAATGCCCATGGCTTTGAGCCAGAAATCTGTTATTCCACTTAGTCTTCAGAAACTTAGTCCTTTTGTGAGGGTGAATCTCATGTGCTACCCTAAACTTACAGCTAACTCAAGTAGCTCTGTCCTACCACCATTAATCATGCTATTTTTGGAAATATCTGATGTTAGCTATATCCTTAACTATAAAGAAGCTTTGAAAGGCGACCATACCAGACCACAGGAGCAGATATTACCTCTTTGGAATCGTCTTCACCCGTCGGTTTATATGAGATGGTGTACTGGCGCACGTTGCCCGGCGCAGCATCCCAGTTGAGCGTCATGGTGCTGTGGGTGACGTCGGAGATTGTCAGCTCCCCAGCTGGGGGCATGGGCCCTGGAAGAACAAGACAAAGATAGAGAATCAGAGGGAGAGAATGGGACACCACGAGAGGTAATGGAGGAACCAGATGAATGACGTAGCGGAAAAAATGGTAAGCTAAGTTAGCGATACGCACGGGTTACGCCTCGGTCGCTGAGGGGGTCGCTGGCCTCTCCGTCGTGAAGGGCGATAAGGGACAGACCGTAGGCTGTGTTGGGTATCAGATTTTCCAGCTGCACCTCGGTCACTCCTCCTGTGACCTGCACCTGCGGAGGGGTTAACAGTCCGGTCGTTAAGGAGCAGAGCTCTACCTCTCACAGGATGGAACTTCCAACACCTGGTTTGTGATATAAGGCAACAATCCATCAGCCTTAAGTTACAGCCACAAGCTGTTTCGCTCGGCCAGCTGGATGACCCCTGTTGCTCAAACTGCCATAAAAATGGACTGCATCTGTGCACAGATTATACTCTGCGCAAATCACCACGCAAACACCTTGAGGGGAGAGCCGCTAAGAAGCTGCATATAAAATCAGACCTTGCATGAACGACGCCATAAAAAGTAATGTAACAACCATGACCATCTGAGGCCAGCAACTCCACAGAGTGACAACCGATCAGCCACTGTATCTTCTACAGCATTGGGGCTTTCATTTTGGCTGGAATCTGTGTCTCTCCCTATATAGCGACTATGGCCAATGTGTTGATGTCAGTTTCCCACAGACTACTCACCGACATCCCAAGAAAAAGTTCTTCCTCAAATTCTGCTCCTTACAAGTTTAGTTGTGGTCTCTAGTGTGAGGAGAATTAACTTGCAACACTGAGTTTTGGAGGAAAATCGCTGATATCTGAACTCTCCTGAAGTGGTACAGAAGAGGTTTGCACAAGAAATGTGGCCAAAGTTAAAGACGAGCACTTCTGGTTGCAAACTGGGGAGGGTTTTAGATATGAGTGAAATTCATTACATGAATCTAAACAAGATGTGTTTGTGAAACACTGATGCCCCCAGATAAAAGCATAGTTTGGATTTATAATATGGAAAAGGACCAGATGGAATCACTTGGACTTCCAAAGGGTTAAATAAATGAATAAAATTTGTAAAACTTTTCCAGGAAACTATTGTGAAATCAAAATGACGCCAAGGTAAAGGTCACAAGGTGAAAAATTATGACCTCATCCGAAAGGTCTCGTGTCAAGGGATACCCATGTCAAGTATCTAAGGTCTATCGCTGACCAATGATAAGTTATGGCCAAGGTTAAAGTTTTAGGCAAACAGACAGACAGACAGACAGACAACCGGACAGGTGAAAAACAATATACCCTCGAATCTTCAATTCTGGGGGCATAAAAAAGCCTTATCCTACGTGATTTTTCGCCTTTATCAACTGAAGGTCCTGTGAAAGACACGGCCCAAAGGTTAAAGGAGACCAGCTGGACTGACTGGCATGAAAGGAGTGCGCCCAGTCTCACCTCCTGCTCCACTGAGGGGACGGAGGCATTGAGAGCGCTGTACAGTAGCTGGTAGCCCGTTGCTCCGGCAGCTGGCTCCCACCTGACCCTCATGGTGGTGGTAGTTTCATCAAACACCCGCATGTTCCTCACGCTCGGCAGTGGCACTGTAGGGTTGAGGAGCCACATATGGAGAAAGCACAATCTACAGTCAAAACCCCAGACACTGCCACCATGACAGAGGGCAGACAAGCTAGCGGCCCAGATCACACAATCACAAACATTCACACAGGCAAAAACACAAACACATAAATTCTCAAACCATCTTTAGTCAATGGCAGCAAAGTAAGTTTGAATTCCAGCTGGCTAGTCTGAAAGCACTAAAAGTCAATGTCACAGGTATTTTATAGCTTGACTCAAGGTGTCCATTGTCAGATAATATGAATTGTTTAACTCCACCATAAAGAGGCAAGTAACCTATTCCAGAACAAGTCCAGAAAATTTGCACAAGTAGCATTCCAGTCACACTTATTAAAAACAAATGTAAAATTACAGTGTGAATTGGAAATGTTTCATTTTGAAATTTACATTGTTGTGAAATGGTTTATAGAAATTTTCCAAAAAACTGAGCCTTCCAAATATTATCAAAAACCGCTCTGCCAAATGTCTTTTCAGAAACTTCCTCTAGCCATTATTTAGACTTTTTCATCATAATTTGTTCTCAGAGGGAGAGACGAGTCAAGGAGAACAAAAGCCGAGATGGGTTAACGTGTACAGTAGCACACATTCCTAATGAGATTTGAACCTGAAGACATGGACTCCTGTATGTGATTTCAGGGTTTATTTTAACAAATTGAAAAGAGGCTGAAAGAAAATGGGAAGCAAAATAAGTAAATTGAAGGACAGTAAACAGACTCGTGCTTACGTGTGGTTTCTGTGCCTTTCAGGGGCCCACTGCTCACTTCATCGGAAATGGCGTAAACGTTGACAAGGTACTCTGTCAGAGGAAGCAGGTTATCGAGGACTAAAGAGGTTGTTTCCCCGTCAATGAACACCTGCAAGAATACAGTGAAATGTAAGTTTTGGCTGGCAAGAGGTTTTTTCAGGCAAAACCAGAGAAAATGGAGAGAGTCCTACCAATGACCCTTGAGCTGCATTATCTATCATGCCATTTTTGAATCAGTCACTGGAGTATAGCAAAGTGAAGTGAATCAAAGTCCAAAACTATTAATGCATTACCTCAACTATCAGTGAAACAACCTTCTATCACTTTACCAACGCTGCTTTGGAAAATTACGTTTGAAATAAAATCATCCATCGCAATTAGATGATTGCTAATGCAATTAGTGCTTTAAGTAATGAAAAAGTTCATGGTTGGCAATAATTGAATACTGTCACCCTTTAAGTAACAGAATAAATGAAATCACAAGTAAAATCTGGCTTAGTTGTGTCAGGATGCTTGCTATAATCTCCTGAAGGGCTGGAACTAGATTTCACTACATTTGTTGGACGAGGTTGAGATTTCAGCAGGTATGGCAGTAGTTAGACTGGGGGTTGTAAAATAGGCAGCCCCAGGCATGCTGAGAGAGAGGACCTGGGCAAGAACCTGAGCCAAGAAGCTTGTGGGAGGTGACTGCACGAGACACAATGCCACAGATCTCAATCACAGGAGATCAAACACAACCAAAGCCTCGCCTTCGGCAGAGGCAACGCTTGTCAGGTGCCACCTGATCCCATCTGGAGGAGATGTATCATGCTCTTAACTATGGAGGTGTGACAGATCTGAAATACAGCACAGTCTCAAAGCTGGCGTAAATCTGGTTGAGCGCATTCCGAAGCCCGAGTGTGGGGTGAACCCTATCTCCTGTGAGCCGCAGGGCTAAGGAATCCCAGTGAGTTCGAAGCGAGGCAAATGGTGAATCCCCGCCCTGACAGTTTGTGACAAAACTATCAGTGGTGATGACAGGAGCAGTTTGGCAGCTGGAGGGCTAACGGGAATGATCGCTTGCTCACCTCTTGAGGACGGCCCCCGGTCGTGGCCTGGTACACCACGCGGTACCTGTCCACAGGCCCGTCAGGGGGAGTCCAGGTGGCGCGGAAGGAACGGTGCGTCACCTCAGAAGTCACCAAGTTGGTGGGTGGCCCCAGCTCATCTTAGGAGAGAATGCATGATATCTAATATTGGCCTGTGTCTCCGAGGCTACATTTAGCAAGACTGCTATTTGCTTTGAGCCCAAAGGTGCAGAATCCACATTAACAATGGAAAAGTCTACATAGATGTTTGGTTGACTCTGCTACAAAGCACAATTCTTCACCCAGGAGGTAGAACTACTTCCCCAAATTCAGCTGCTTGAGTTCATGGGTATAAGAAAGACATGGCAAGACTTTATGACCCCTAGACTTTCTACCTTTAAAGGTGCTCTGCCGTTAGTGTGGGTCCTAAATTATGCACATTATGCTCTCTTCAAATCACTTCTAATTTTTTCCCTTCAGCATTTTGCAAAATTGTGAAGTTCTAAACTTGATCAGAGAGGGAAATTGTTTCTTCTAAAGGTTTCCATAATCTTGTTGTCTTTCCCATTTTTAATAATACTACTTACTCAACATAGTCTGTCTGGCTTTTTGACTATGTCCTCAGTGGCTGGCAAACAACACTGCATTTTTATTTTTTTTTATTGCGTAACACATGAGCTAAACCATGCAGCCATTAGCAGGCGTCTGTGACTCCCGTACTCCCGTTATGATGGTTTATGAAGCTCAGAAATCACTTCAGCACAATGTGTTCTGCCTCCCTAACAAACTGGATGCAAGACAGGAATGCTTTCTTACGCTTGAGGAGCGACTGGTACTTTTAAACAGCAGCCATTGCAGCTGGAATCCAAAGGCGTCAGCTTGGCTCTGTCGCGTCTATGTCTCTAGTTGCCAGGGTTGCATAAGTTAGCTGAATAGGTTTCTCTGAGAGTTTTGCCACCAATATTGTAATGATTAAATGGGATTTTCTTTGTCTCTGAGAATGGAGAGTTTGAGAGTAAATGACAAAATGTAATGATGAAACAAAGTGGTGGCGTTTCCCGCAGCAGCTTTACCTGAGCCTTTTACGCTGTTACAGAGGTTGTCGGTGAGGCCGTCCACAATATCCAGCAGGAAAGAGAAGTCTTCCACGTTGTACATATGGATCTCATCAGGGTCCGAGGCAATGGACCTCAGCTCATACTCATCAGCATTTTTGACACCTAAACGCAGAACATTACCATTTAAGTTCAGCGTGCCGCGCCAAAGTCGAACATGGCCGCCAAGAGGACATTTGCACTCATCGCAACCCATTTTCTCATGAACATAGTCAAGAATTCAAGAATTTTCCATTCCAAATTCATCGCTGTAAAAAAGGAATACAAGAGTTTTCTAGCTACTTCCAGTACTGTCAGAGAAGCAGCATGTCAAACTATGACACAGGTAACCTACATTAATTTTAAAATGAATGAAACTCTAATGTAGCTAAACAAGCACCAAAGGGTCAAAAACATTGCCCACCGATGGCGTACAACTCGATGCCTTCATTCCGCAGGTTTGCAGAGTTTCTCTCAATTTCGTCCTGAGATTTTCCATCAGTGATGAGCACACCAATCTTTCGTGCATCAGGCCGCATTCCTACATTGGGTCTGAAGTTGTTCTGGAGGATGTAATTCAAGGCAAGACCTGAGAAAATAAGTGAGTATTTGTTGGAGATGCTGAAATTTAATAATATGAAACAAAAAGCACAAAATCGTAAGCAGTTGGTAACATCACTTCTATGATAAAAACAGGATAGACCTGATTGAAAAAAAGCTGTCGGATAAAATTACTTTTACAGTATCGTCATAAGCTGCGCTCCAATGTAGATTTAGTATGATGGTGTATTGTTTTTTCTCACCCAAATACTCCCTTATCTATTACTTTTCTATAGTTGTGTCTAGGTATCAATGTATATCTGCTGATCTCAGAGACAAGACTGCCTTAGGAGGTGGGGTGGGCAGGAAACTTCTTTATTGTAAGAAATTAAAAACAAAAAGTAGATCTAAAAAAAGCACAAATTCATTCAGTATTTACATAATCCCCACCATCTCTCCCCAAAATGAATTAATACAAGACGGACAGGAAGTGGAAATGATTGAATACCTGTCATTGTGTTCCCCCCCTTTATATGGAAATTTAGCCACAGCATCCAACAATGACTCCCGCGTGCGGTGAGTGTTCAGGTGCCACTCAGTCTTGGGGTCGCCACTGTACTGAGCCAAACCTGCAAAGTGGACCAGAAACACGGTAAACAAATTTGTCCTCACCATGTAACCGAAGCAAAACACCCCTGAGACCTCACCAGAGGGCAGACTGACCTATTTGAACCCGATCTGGGCCAATATCGAAGACGCCAACCATGCGACTGATGAAATTACGGATGGTCTTGAAGTTAAGTCGCCCGATGCTCCAGGACCCGTCCACTAACAAGACAATATCCGCCTTTGCGGTGGTCTCACATTGTTTACCTGTGGGGCCGCAGAACCAATGAGTCAGAAAAAACCATCCAGGTTAACACATCTAGATCCCTGAGCATAATTCGATGAACAGGACAATGAATCGGGTGAAAAAAATTTTGGAAAATAAATGTGAAAAAAGTTGTAAGGATGAAAAACAAAGGATAATGAGTGGAAGTTTATTCCAATTTATGAGAATTTGACAGAACTTTTCTTCATTTGTCTTCACAAAAAAAAAACAAAAAACAAAAGAATCACTCCAAGCTGTTTGAAAACATACTTTATTTTAATGTTCAACAAGTTATCTGTACATTAATTTAACATTTTTTTCACAGTTACTAAGACATTCACAGTGTAAAACTTAGTGTTGGGTGCTTCTGTTTTTTTTTTTTTTTTCCGATCCCAATTCTCCAGTCGGTGATCCAGTCAGACTCTCCTGGGCTGGAGCTTAGAGAAGCTCTCTGGGGCTGCAATAGGATTCCCACAAAACAATAAAAGACACCCTCCTGACACATGATATACGAGAGGCTCATTTGCGAGAATTACTGCGCATTCCTCATTGGCACAGTACTCCTGCAGGCACCTGTTAGGTGAAAGGGATTTCTCGTCCACTGCGTAAAAACACAGATGCACACTTTACAAACTGCACAATCTACTGCACTGTCTTGGCACTGAAAACAAGTCAAAAGAAAATTTTTTGATTCTAATGATAAAAATGGCACTATGTTCAATAAAGTTTTAATAAGCATTAATGCTTTGAAAGAGATAAGCAAAAAAGCTTACTGCAGTCTTACGGAAGAAAAACGTTTTTAGCTTTTTTGTCATTAGCTGAAAGTAATCATTTCAATATTATTGCCGATTGAAAAAAAAAAAAAAAAAATACTGTGTGGATTTATCATATCCTTCTCCAGTGCTTTTCATAATTGAACTTCTGGAGACAAATAATTTACCTGTCTCTCAAGCGTGATTTATTTTAGGCCCATTCCACAAAAAATTGCAGCAATAAAAGACTATAACCAAGGAATGCAGATTCCACTGGGAGAACGCACCGGAAAATTCAGACCCTCCTTTCTGTCGTTAAAGGTTCAGGGTGTCCTGAGTTGAGCCTTTGAGCGTTAGCATTAGCACACAGTCCTCCCCTCTTTGTTCCCACACCTCTGGGATGTTACATCCCTGCTGGCCAGCATGATGGCTCTGTCTGCTACTGATTACACAAGGAATTTCTGCCGAAGGTCACCAAGGTCCCTGGAGGCTTATATGAAAAGCATAACATTTTCCTTGCCTCATAGTATCCATGGTTGCCCAGTGCTACAGACTTTTTTTGGGGCTGTCAAACTTTTGTAATTGCAAACAGATCATTATTATTCTTTCCATTCTGCTTTCTGCTGTGAAAAAAAGAACCATCTATGTCAAGAAACAAAAAAACTTTCAGTTCTAGTGGGTGGAATATGAAAATATTACTTTGTGGCTACCCAATTAGGTTTGAGGGAACTGAATAAATCTTTTTTTGGGGTATTCATTGTAAAGTGAAGGCAAACAAAAATAGTAAATGCAGCTGCCTCAGCCAATGTTGCATTTTCTATGAAAGCCAATTCTCAGATTTTTTCTGAAGGTAATTTAACATTTATGATGTTCTGGAGTATTTGTTATGAGGAGAAACTTTGTATATGAGCTTGAGGCTGTTTGAAGCCTATTTTCTTTACTTTGGTCCTTCACACAATTTTGAAGGGGGAATGTGGGCTGGTCTACCTGGTGGTCCAATGGGTGGGGGTTCGGGTGCATCAGAAAGAGTCGTCTTTTCCTCTCCAGCCAATGGCATGCTCTCTCCTCCATCAAACATTCCAAACACACTCACAGTGTACTTTGTGCCAGCTCTGTTATAACAACACACACACACACACGACACACAACAAAGAAGTTATCAAGAGCGAAGGAGTCCAAATATGTGCAGGCTCAAGGATTACATTTTCAGCCGATAAATGAAATTATACCTGAGTTCTTCTAAACCACGGTATTGTCATAGGGCCCAACAAGCAGCTCGCCCAGGTCTACCTCATTTTCAGAGGGGTGAAAGGTCACTTTGTACCCTCGCACATCCCCAGGAGCAGGGTCCCAGCTAACTCGAAAACTGGTCTTTGTTGGCTCAGAAGTGTGGAGGTTTCTAGGACCCTTGAAAGGTGAGACTAAAAAAAAAAAAAAACAAGAAAAACTGTTACCCACAAAGCGCTTAAAGCAACATGGAAACATGAGTCAGCAGAATTTAAATTGAAAAGATATTTGCACAGAGGAAATTTACATTCCTGGCTGCTATTGGCCGAGGAAAAGGATCACAGTTTCACCATCAATGGTTGTCAGGCCTAGTCTGTTACATTAATGAGCAGCAAGGCCCAGCAATATCAGTGCACGTTCGCAGGAGCTAGAGGTGTGATCTTCCCGGTGCAATAAAGTGTATGAGCTACTGTTGGCCTCATCAGTAAAGCTATACCCCAATCCCACAATGCAATAGCAGGGTTCCATCACTCATGTGGTGAATTATAGACAAACGTACGTGTCATTCCTACTCCTTGCCTTGCTTTTCCTTCTCCTCGCTTGTAGATCGGGTTCACCGTGATGTCGTATTTGGTCAAGGGCAGTAGACGCCTCAGAACCGTGGTGGTGATGTTTCCTGGCACCTTGGCTGCCAGCTGCTTCCCACCCGCTAGGGGCCTGTACATCACGCGGTAGTGTGCTACTTTGCCTGGCGCAGGCTGCCAGGTCACCCGCATGCTCTTTTCTGTCTCCTCCGACACCCTCAATGCTTTGGCAGCCGCCGAAGCTGAGATGGGGAAGGAGGGAGAGAGGAAGGATGGATTAGATAAACTATCTCGACAAGGTCATCTACATCACTGGTTTTCCTGCTAAATTGTAGCAGCAACTACATAATCAGTTCTAATATTTATTCCTTATGATATTGCAGTCACATCTCACTTTCGCTGAAGTGAACTATTGTTGGCTGAAGACTGTGCCGGTATCCTCCTATGAGATATTTTACAGCAATGAAATCTGTAAGCAAACCAGGGTCGGCATGTACATTCTATTTGCTCAATCAGCTGAGGCAATCGGTGCAAAAACAAATCTGTGCCCTTAAAATTGCCACCCATTGATCTAAGGTTTAGGCAAGGTATGTGTTCCCGCATTATGAAATATGATTGATTATAAAAAAACAACTTTACACTTCAAAAATAGATTTACTTAAATGACGATTCTAAGAAAGTGCCTTTGCACAATAAAATTAAATTTGAGCCATCTGAAATCTGAGTGATTCCAAGAAATATCCAGACAACTGGCTTCCACTAGAAAAAAAAAAAAACTCATAAATTACAAGTCTTCAAGCAATATGTCATTGATTCAAATAGACCCAAGTTTTGTTTCGGTCTCACTGTACGAACAGTGCAAGATGACAAGACCCCCGTAGGCTTTTCAGGTTGTTTTCTGCTGAAAATGTGCTCGACCCGCCTGCCAGAATGGATAAACATTGCTGAGGCGCACGTTTTTCCATTAGCGCATTTTAACCTCACAAAAAAACCAGGATGTTAAATTCATAGCCAACATGACTTTCCATCAGAGCACGTTCTTCCCCCCAGTGCCGCACATATGTTGGGGGGGGAGGGAATGTATATACAGGCACAGACTGTCTGAGTTCCGCATCTCCCAAAGAACGGACAACAGACGGCACCAATTACGTCATGTGGCGCACACATGCGCGAATCAGGGGAGCGCCAGCGCCGCGGTGTCTTTCGGCGAGATCAGGTGAAAAAGGCAAGAACGATGACGTTAGCTCAGCACGCACATTTTCCACAGAAAGTCCGACGCTGCGGCTTAAATCACAATCTCAAAAAAATCCCCACTTCCAGAATGCTGTCCTGGATAAACACGATGCGGAAACAAAACGGGCCAGTGCCGGGTCCCCACATAGAATTATTGGTTTAGGGTTTCCCCCTGATTGGTTTTTGAGTGATTTAGTCGGTCTGCTAAATCTCGCCGGTCAGTAAACCACTCTTAACTGTGGACTCATGGCCACGTGCTATAAAAATTAGCTTGGGGTGAGCACATCCACCTGGTTTTCCCAAATTTCGACTGCGTCTAGTGTTTCCTATTACATTTTTGTTTTCACATCCTATTAACAATGGCTGTGAGAACATTTGGAGCATCCAACTTGAGATCTGGACTCATATTGTCCAGAGTACAATTCCACACTTGTGTTACCATCAGTCACCCAGTTTTAAGTCCTGATTGACTCATTAGACAAGCTCCGAATTAGCCTGTTATTTCATTATCAAGCGCAGTTTATCTGCGTCTTTTTTCATCAAGATTGAGTATAAGTTGTTTTATTGAATCACTTTTTGTTTAAAGACCCAATTAGCATCAAAATCACAGCTCAGCTGAGAGAATTAATAGGGGCTGGTGTAATCACTTACAGATCTGCATTGGTGCTAATCAACTATTACCTTCAAGGGGTAAAAAAGAAACAAGTTTCCAAAAGTTTTATGCATTTGATGAGAAGAGTGGAATTTTAATGAAAGGGCTGTTTCCCATGTCAGCATGCTGTAATAATATTATGACCATATAAAAGCCCTGGGGGATTTTGGATGCTGAGGTCAACATTGCAGTCATTTAGGCCATTGTTTTTACAATTCTTCAAAAAATAAGCAGTGCAAACCCCCCTGCGGTCAAATGCAATGTGTTTTAATTGCTCACCAAAACATTTATTTTATTATGGACTTGTAACACTGGAATATGCAGCTTCTGGCAGCATTGCACTTACTTCTCTAAATCCATGCTGATCCCAGATCAGTGAATGGCACAGCATGACAGAAGTGAATGTGACTCAGCCAGCCAATGGGTCAATGAAATGTTACCTCTATGTCAAGGTGAGTAACTCTATCCCTGGATTCCAATCATCCAGTATGTTTCATTGCAGTGTAATTTGGCAAACAAGACTCCACTACTTAGTAGCTCAATACTTTTCTTAACCTGGTGACTAAGGTTTGGTTGGATATGACAGGACAGAAAACCGAACATAAGATACATAGTGAAATATTCAATGTTAAACAACCTACAGACAACCTACAGACTTAATTTAACTCTCTCAGAGTCCATTTCAGCCCACTCCATCCTGAATACATTACTGAGTAGATCTCATGGAAACGCGTTAGGTAGCACGGCTTCATGCTTTCAGACGCCACTGAGTTGGAAACAGTTCAGTCTCTTTGAAACCTCGCAGGGCAGAGGAAAAAACGTCTCCTCCATGTACGGTAATCAGCATAGCAACGGAGCCAAGTGGAGTTCATGACTTTCCACTGCTGGCATTCTCCCCTTACATCACCATACTGTCCTGCTGCTGGAAATAATATCGCAACGATGTCTAACCTGGGACAAAGAGACCAGCTGGACTAAAGCTCCAATTACTTTTCTCAACATAATGAAAAAACAGATTAAACTAAGGAAATGGCAATACCATCTGTGGTCTCCTCTCCCGTCAGTGGCTGTCCTTCTCCGCGGCCATATTGGGCGTACACAGACACCTGGTACCGCGTCTCCGGTGACAGGCCGTCCAGCACTGTTTCGGTAAGGTGTCCCGGGACCATCTTCTCCCCGGATTCCCTGGAGAACAGTGACTTCCACACCACCCGGTATCGCTGCACGTTCCCGGGAGCGGCTGTCCAGGAGACCCCAAAGCTGGAGTCCGTGACGTCTCTCGTGGTCAGGTTCCGCGGAGAGCCCAGCTCTAGGAAGGAAATAAACAGAGTGCGTAGCGTCATTGAAAAGATTGATGGTATATTATTCATGACATTTTTTGGCCGTTCAAATTCTCTCCAGTGAACATAGATACACATTTTTACAAATGTTACAGTTCTGGGGAAACAATGAATATTTTCTTAAGGAGCTGCCATATTAAGACACAGTAGTCTAGTGGACAGCAGGACAGAGGACTCTCTGGTCCCGTTACAGAGTCCAAAGGTTCAAAAGGTTCCAAAAAATGCTGAGAGTGTTAGAAGTTTAAAGACAGCTGGAACCTGCTGGATTGTACTCATCTAAACCTTCAAATGAATAAGAGGCTATTTATTCTGATAATGGAACACTGAATAAGCAACTTAATTCCCTGGCTTGGAGAAAGGCTTCCAGACTCTGGATCTGATTGAGTGGAACCAGCCTTGGTCTTCCACACGTCAGAGAGATATTTCTTCAACAGTCACCAAGTGTGAATAGAGAAAAATATGCACAGAGGCTTAAATCGTCCATCTTAAGCAGTGGAGCCCTTCCAACATCATTTCATTTTCCACTGCTAGGAAGAAACTAGATACATAAAAGTACATGTGCTATGAATGCAGATGTGCCTTTGTACTCCCAAAAGATTCCTTCCTGAAAAAGTCAAAGAGCGGAGAGTGAACAGATGAGGGAGTTATAGGAGACTAATTCTAAGTGATATTTCCTGCTTGCCAACGCACATTCTCACAAACGCACATATCTGAAGACAAAGCTGCTGCCTTCCAAGCATATGCGAATCTGTGTGGCCTCGCTGAGCTCCTTCTAGTTTAAACGTACAGCCAGATGACATGCAATCAGAGAAATAATTGAAAACCAGGAGCATGGGGCATCCTCGAGCTTCAGTTTTATATAAATTACAGGCATGAATTTAGATTCTCTTGCACTGACCTGAGGCATATGTAAAACACTAAAGGGAAACACATGGTCCAGCTATATATAGGTAAAAGTTAGCTATAGAGGATGCTGAATGAGCCTTTCTGAATGTGTGGTCATTTTTATGGCCTCTTGTGAAACAAAATATCAAAGCAAGCTGTGAATAGCACAGTGTAGATTTTTAACCCCTTAAACGCAAACTTTTCACTCAAGTTTTCCCTTAAGTCGTTTAAACGTTTCCCTTAAGTAGTTTCAAAGTCAGAAAAAAAACTTATTTTTTCCTATTGTTGGACAATGTCACATACATGTTCTGTATCTGCTGGTTGTAGCGCTTGACTGAAGCTGCACCGCACTTACACTGAGAGAAATATTTAAACCCTGGATGCCATGCCTCTACAGCCGCAGTATTGGAAATGGAAAATATCTAGATCTTGTACATCACATTATACTTATTGCCCTGTTATTTTGCAGGTCATATTTGGGATCGTTGGAATTTGGAATCTCCATTTAAAATAGATCTGAAGTTCCACAGGTTTTAATACAGCTGCTGCATTTGACTGACTCGTACAGGGGTCCATAGATTTTGTAGGGCTAAGCATAAAGTCTGGGTGAGAAATACATAAGCAAGGTGTGATTTTTGAAGATAGTCTCACATGAGGAATATCCTGATGTCTCCTGCATAATAGTTTCCCTTTCACTGCACTGGACCCTGTGTAGTCAGGAATTATTCAGCTCAAAAGCACAACCTCCAAAGGCAGCTAAGTTTTCTCAAGTCTCCAATTCACGTGTAAACCGACTCCAGCTCAGCATCGCTGCAGCCAAGAGACCTTGTGGTGGAAAAGACTGCAGTCAGCTCCATTCGCACAAAGAGCAATTTAAACACTGAAGAACAATGGGCCGATTTTGTCAAGAAGTCTGATCCTGCACATTCTCAGAGAAAAGGTTCAAAAGCTTTTCACTGGGGCCATACCCGACTCAGTGAGCACCATAATAACTGGGACAGTGACAATACATCAAAAGGGTTAAAATACCTATCTGATGTGCCCTATCTGGATGCAATTACCCACTAAAGCAGGCAGTCTCTACTTAAACCTGAAATTCATTATATTCAAACGTGAACTCACAGTAAGTACATACAATTGTACAGCAGGTTATTCGTTTAATCTAAGGGTATCCAGTCTTATCCACAAGGACCGATTTGAGTGCTGGTTTCTGTTACAGCCCAACACTAATATACCTGATTGTTCTTATAAATTTCCTAACTGAGCCCTCTGATAAGTTAATTAGTTTAATCAGGTGTTGTAGCACTGGGTTAAAATAAAAACCTGTACCTATACCGGCCCATTGCAGACAACATTTGACTGCCCAGGTTAAATCATGCATTTGGTCCTTGTAATAGGCCAGTACTTGAACAAAACTAATAAATGCGTACCCAAAGAGCAATAATACATTGTACCCTTATGGGTAAATTTTGTCCTAGAAGTGCAGATATCTCAACTGCATTTTTGTGCCCATTTTCTGCTTATTCGTATCTGTTTTATATCCATTAGGTTTATCCATTACTGACTGCTGGGGCAGCTGAAAGGATTGAAGCTAACCACCCTTTCAATTTCTGAATCAATTGCTTAACAATAACACAGGCCTATGCTCCATGCTCCATCAAATTCAAAAATAAACATGCATATGCAGCAAGAAGAAAGAAATATTCTCTACCTCAGTTCAAAGTGGAGAAGGATTTTAAATACTAACACATGTCTAATTTTATAGATAAGTGAGCCCCGTCTGATTTCATAAGAGTTCTTTCCAACTGTCCAGCCAAAAATAGTTCGTCAATATTCTTTAAGCACACATGCTAGAGTTGGAAATGGTATCACATTATTTATTTATTTTATCCACAGTCATGGCCACATAGATTTGGATCGACGTACGGTAAGCATTTGTTCTTTGTTTCATGTTTAATCTTTTGAACATGCGTTTTTAATGGGAACTCTTTAAAAAAAGACGCTTTTGACCAGAATTTCTTCCCACTCAACCCCATCAAACCGATTTTTTTTTGAGACTGCCATGAGCAAAAAGTGACGGAAACCAGACTCGACTCAGTCAGTGCCCTGGCTCCCTCTGCCCTCCAACATGAGTCCATATGAATGCAGATGTGTCGTTTAGTAAACATGGCACATGCATTTGTTCTGCTTTTGATAAGACTTGTGATTTTAGATTCCAGCTGCTCAAAATTAGCAAATTTTCCTTTGTTCTGAGATATTTCAACACATTCTCATCCTGAGTCGTCATATAGTGACACTACCTGACCAAGCAGGAAGCTTTTGGTGTCTTTATTTGACACTAAGGGTTAGGATTCAGGTTAAGGGTTAGGGGTTAGGGGGTAGGGTTTGTTTTAAACTGGCATCAAATAAGGACGCCAAAAGCGTCCTTTTGCACCTTATCTCAATGCTTGGTCAGGTAGCGTCAATAGATGATGCGTCGGGATAAGACTGGGCATGATATTTAGGTTATGGCAGCAGTTAGTTGCCACTTGTAATGGACCGTTGCTGCCCAAAAAAGGTATGTGAGCACGAGTGTCTGGGTGTGTTTGTGTGTAAACTTGTGTGCCTACTATAACTGTGAGAACCTACTCTTTAGAAACCACAAACCTTGTGAGGACATTCAGGTTGTGAGGATATTTTGGGTGGTCCTCACAGAGGATTACAGCAAGTTGGTTAAAGTTAGGGTTACGGTTACAGTTAGGGTAAGGCTAAGGTTAGGGTTAAGGTTATGCAGCACTAAGTCAAGGTTAGGGTTCGAGAAAGGCTGTAGAGAATGAAAGCAAGGCAATACAATATCCTCAGAAGTACAGCTATACAAACGCGAGCATGTGTGTGTATGTATGCGTGCTTGTGTGAGTGTGTGTAAGTGTGCGCGTGTGTGTTTGCTAGTTTTGTCCCAACCATTTAAATTTTCATTATTCTTCACCATTGAGCTGTGAACTCAAGAATATTCACACATGCAAGTTGTATGCCAAAAAAAACAAAAAAAAACAACAAATGGTGAATTTTAAGGAGTCTCTTGCATTTCCAGTCCACCTGCAGAAGCTGGTGCCGACAGCGAACTCCCCCTAATTTGGCAGCCGGGAGCCGGAAAACGGCTTGACTGTATAATCCGCTTTGACAAACGCCAGACAGTGAAACCCGGGAAAGAATCTCGCATGCCGCATCCTAGCGAAGACCCAACTCCTAAATCCTCCGAGAATGAAGTCTCAGGAAAGACCTTCTGGCCTGCTCCCTGCATCCTGATTATGATGGATTTAATTTCCACTGCTCTTCCAAACCCGCCCACACTCCTCCCCCTGCTCTATCCTCGAGAGGAAGTTCAGAGCCTTTTCTGTTGTAAGAGGTCCCTCATAGACGCTGCTTTGAAGTCCCCCTCAGGTAGCACATTCCATATGCCACACATAAAAGCCTCCCCATCTAATTTATGCACGAGTCCATTTTTTAGTCAAATATCATGAAAACAGATTTTATCTTCTGCCGTTGCTATGGATGCCTTTTTACCATTGCGATGCAGACTCATCTATCATCAAACAGTCTGTAAATCTATCACATCAATACAAAGACAGAGAACCCGAAGCAAGTGCCCATAACGTCTTTACGTCTTATCCGTCCTTGGTGATATGGTCCAGATGCGTGTCACTGTCTGGCCGTCGGAGGCACTGCTAAGAAACTTTGTTGGGAATTCCAGCTCAAAGAATCAAGCTGAGGTTTTTCTAAATCGCCCCGTCCTAAAATCAAAATCATATTGCGATCACATCTGTGACACTCTGCTCGTCTTGTCCTCTTACTTCAAGAACTAACTGGCAACAGTTGAAGAATCTAGTGCTAAAAGTATTTAAGTCACATTTTCACACACCGTGAGGTAAGTATGGGAAAATGTCTTTTATAGTCACTTAAGTGGATTTTCTCAATTTTCTCATTATGGACATTTTTTGACATTTTGTGTACTTTTAGTGCTGGGGTCTTAAATTATCAGATTTTACACATCTATTATCTATTCAGACCTTTTTTTCTCAAAAAAGATGTTTTGTGACATAAGTATTTTAGCACTAGCTTCTTCAGTTATCAAACCCTAATATGACAGAAATATATAAGTAATCTTTTTTTTTTTCCAAATTATTTGCACTAATAAAATTGATAGATTCAAGCATAGGTGTTGTAACTTTTCTATACGTATTTCTGTGTTTAAAATAATATTGCCAAAAACCAGGTTGACAATGATCTCTGTATCCTTAATTGTGGGCTTGCTTCAGCTACAGCGAAACAGCTCACCTTACTCTCTTCTTTCTTTAATATTGCAACACTCTTCTTTTGTTAGTATTGCGTGCTTGTTTCAGCAAAGCAGTGCACCTTATGCAGTTCTTTGTTATTCAACTTCTTCGCCTAAATTTTGCATGCCAACTCCTTCCAGACTCTTACAGACACCACTTAAACTTTAAAATGTTCAGGATGTTCTCGATTATGCCGCATCTGAACAGATTTTTTATTCAGAGTTCATTTCTTATGAATTTTTAAAACTTATTTTTTGCCCCTATTCCAGCAAAGTGTTGTGATTTTCCACTGATTCAGCAAAATGTTTCTGAATTTTCCACTTTTTCGTAGTTTGTTGTAGAAAGTCCAATCAACTTTCCAAATGCTCAGCTTATATTTCACCTTTTTTTTCAAATTCTTGACTTTTCTATCTTCAGCAACTAAAGACACTTCAAAGTTAGGCTTTTCAAGTTTTCAAGCTGAAGCATGCATGCAATTTTTCTTCAGAATATTTTGTCTTTTCTAGTTTCCGATTTTGTTCTGAGATATTCATTGTTTTCTCCACAATGGATCCCGTTTTATACACACACCCAACACAAAGCGAACAGTGCAACCTTTTGTCTTGTGAAGTACGGGACAGTGGCACAGATGACATCAGTGCACATTTCGTCAGTAGTGGCAGAATCAGCTGGCTACTCAGCATGTGGGAGTCCACCCTAACTTCCTGAGTCAGTCATTTGGGCTAAAAAAAGGCCAGTCAGTCAAGGGAAAGTTAACGGAGAAAACAGCATCATCGCCTTTTTGAAAGAAAGCTGCCGGAAAATGTCATGATCTTTGGGTTGTTTTCATGAGACTGAATGAAACCAATTCAGCTTTAATAAAGGCACTTTCAACGAGGGAGTTCCACTCTGGGCAACTTCTTTCATGTTCCCTAGCGTGGGAGAAAGCCTATAAATCTTAACAGGCGTCACAAAGTTCCAACTCTCCTGATTAAAATTCATGAAGAAAAACTTATTTATGGGGTCATTTTACAGACACAGATCAAGACTATTCGTAAATTAAATTTTGAATATAGACCCTGTTTAATCGTGAAGTGATCTTAAATCTTGCCTTTGAAAAGGGCCCTCAATAAAATGAGGATGATTAGGGTCAGATCCATCTCATTTGGATGCAGACTGGACTGGACAAATGGACAAGGATATTAACGAACAGACTGCAGCAGATACAAGCATGAGAAAAAACATTAAAAACCACTCATATATGAAGCAAATAATGTTAATTATTGCACAACAATGGTGCATGCCAAAGTTGCTCAGGTCCCATTTCTGCCACATCCAACACGTCAACTATGGGAACCATCTGTTGACTTACTGTCTATGGTCTGTCTGCAGACCTTAATATGCCACAGTCAGGGGTGGTGAGTACCTACCAACAGTGGTCCAAGGAGGGACAAACCATGAACCGGTGACAAGGTGTCGGTTACCCAAATCTCACTGATGTACAAGGACAACAAAGGCGATCCCATTTGTCCTAAACGACAAGGGGATGACTGTTGCACAAGTTGCTGAGAATTTTAAAGGAGGACCATTACAGCTGGGAAAAGTGGGTAATATTATTTCAATATATCATGAAAAAAGCTCCTATGACTTTTTTTTTCTTTATTTTGCGATTTCTTTAATTTTTATGAGCGATTTTACAAAACTAGTGGACCACGCCATTTTCACCACAGCAGACAAAAATTCACCCTCGATCCGCTTGGGGCGCCCCTAATCGTGACGTCAGTGCGGCTGTCAGCACCATGAATTTCCATTGTCCTGTGGTCCTGCATTGTGATAGTTGAATGACCGAGATATTCCTGCTTCCTCTAGGGGGCAGACAGACGAGCTTGATTATTACCTTTTTCTATCTGACACAACTTTAATTTAGAGGTGAACTAACATCAGAGGCCATTTGAAATGCTTCCGGAAAGAAAAGTGCGATTTGAAGTCTGCTAATTACCAGCGAGGCTGGACAGCTGCCGTCACCTTGGAATAATTAGCTCACCTTAAATCAATTCCTGTGTACTTTGCCTAACTTGTAATCAAGCCATTTATTCAGCCAACTGACCAATCAAAACCAAAATCAAGCCAATAATGATTTAGAAGAGATAATGAGAAGCAGACAAACCGAACCAGGCTACCGTGTTAGATTGAAATAATGTCAGTAATCTGAATAAATAGCAGACCTCTGAATTCCACCCCTCGTCGGAAAACTTTCACGTATTATTAAAAAAAGATTTCTTAAAAATAAAATCGTGTTAAGAAGGCCCTGGTTTTTAAGCGTCTAAAAATATATGCGAAGTAGAAAACATTGTGTGAAGCGCATCAAAGGTGAATCTGAGAGAGAAATTATTTTCGCATTGCAAGCAATGGACAAATGCACCAAAGACTGGGCAAGCACGTTCAGGCAAATCTGTGCCGCAATTTTTAAACATTTTTTATTAAATAATTGAACAAGGTTCGCACACAACGGCCAAATGTAATAATCAAGCAAACACATTCAGGCAAATTGCGTGCTGAACTAAGCAAACTTAAGGTCTTCAAAATCACCCTCCTCTACTCGACAATTGCTTTCACCCCCTTCCCATTTACTTTGCTCAATTTGCAATCAAACAGTTGATTCGCTCAATGAACAATTTTAAATTGGTTGTTATTCTAATTTGTTTATATATCCATGTATTCAGACATTTTGACATTGCATGCATCATGCACATGAATGCATGTGGCAGCCGCAGTGACGTTATGATCTCGCAACTTCTCATGCCACTTGTGGCATTAATGGCGGCCTCCTGGAAACAGCAATTCCGGCTAATTAATGGTCAATTAAAAGAACAGGGGGTATGTATGGACAAAAAAATTGACCGTGGATATTATGTTGGAGTAAATTACTATAAGATTAAGTCAAAACGTGTAGGTCAGTATAGTCCTCCTTTAATGATACTTCTGTGAGGAATGTGTCACAGAACCCAATACGTCACACTCTGTTCTGCAGCAAGAAATATATACGCAGCAGTTAGTGTGCCCATTCAAGCCTCAATCCACCATCAAAAACGCCTAATACGGGCACATGAGCATCTGAACTGGACCTTGGAGCAATAGAAGAAGGTTGTTTGGTCCAGTGAGTCCTGTTTTCTTTTACAGCAAGTGCATTGGCTGGGTACATGTGTACCATTTGCCTGGGAAAGAAATGGCACCAGGATGCACTGCGGGAAGAAGACAAACTGGTGGAAGGACTGTGATGCTCTGGGAAATTTTCCGTTAGGAAACCCAGAGTCCAGGAATTAAAGCGTATGTCAGTTTGATGGAGCTGTTTTGGCGGAACAAGGGGGATAGCAGGCAGATGGTTTTAATGTTGTGGCGGATCAGTATATGTCAGGTTGAGTTCTGCGAACAGAATATGTGAACACGGTTGGAAAACATCTTTTGGAAGCATTGCAGCAGGGTCATTACTGCATGGAAAATCTTGCCAGATCACGAAGTTAAAGCAGAGAGCCTTGGGGTCTTCAAGTCCTAGCTTGACACATTGATAGATACTGCCTGACAACTAGCAAAATAACGAGCTGAAGTTCCCATAAAACATAGAACTACATCAATTCTGACACAGGCCAGAATTTTTAGGAGCTGCTGTACTGTGCACCATCTCTAAATCCTGTTACAGTTGCCACAGTTACGCTCCCTCCCAATATTGTCTAAGCACATTTCATGTTAAAATAGGACTAAACACCTCTTAGTAGAGCTATCAATAACCACACCCTCTCTTCCTCAAAATATGAATAAATCTGCAACAGTTAGCAAGCACTTCTTACATGCTGCAGATTGCTTGTTCATGAATTTGTACCCATAAAGTGCTAATATCTGCAAAGACAGATACATGAACAATCAGCAGCATGTGAGAAATACTTAAAATTTGATATTATTCATACAAAGGTTGTAGCACTACTGTGCTACATAATAAGCGGTCCCATCTTTGGTTTATTCATATCAAAATTTGTCATTATGTCTAAAGGCCGCCATTTTGTTTGTACATATCACCGATTTGGACGCCATGGCAGTTGAGCCTGTGACTAAATCCCCGGTACCCAGGTCCCGCCTGAGCACTTAGGGTCCCAGTAGCAGAAACAAGACACCTGTTCCCTGAAAATGACCTATTTTCTCTACAGTACCTTATTTATGTGTATCACAGAGTCACAAGCAAAAATTGAAACCCAAAAGTTTTTGCCAGGCTTTAGAAAGCACTGAAAACATCAAAAATAAAAATCAAAGCACTATTTTTCAGATTTCCCAAAATAAAAAGAGAAACCTGCCTGTATTGAGATCAACTACCTACATGACAGTGCACGTCAATCAGCTATTCGCCAGTCACAACACATGAATACCGCGCATGCTGCATTGTAATGGTGCATTGAATGATTTGTTAAACTCGTGACAAAGCACTCACAAAACTCACTTGAAATCCTGCTGAGTAATCTCTAAATTGACATAAGTGTTACATATACGAATAGAAATTGAGTAAGGCAAGGTTAATTACTTAGAATTATGCAATATTTGCTTTAATAATATGTTTGTAAACAGGGCGCATTCGTTATCGTATGGTGTACAGCTAGATCTATATCTAACTCAATGACATAAACACATGAATTTTTCAACTGTAAGATGGCTAGGGGTAATTGTTCACCGAGACAATCTTTTTGAAGTAAAACTGAATCAAATTTTTCCTCTTGATCGTATCTGAATGTTTGTTATCATTGAATTAATTGATTGTTCACAAAATCTTTGTAAATTATATCTGAAAAATGTAAAGTTTTGTAACGTTTTCCGAAGCCAAACACAGACAAGCCTTTCTTCCCTTCTATAGTTTATTTATGGTGCCAAATGCAAAAGAGTTTTCCCCCACAGTGAATAATTTTTGGGGCTAAATATTAGCAAGTGTTCCCTGCTATATCATTTTTGGGTACCTGAGTACTCGCCTGAAAATTAGGTCAGGTGTCCGACAGCATTAATCCCTGAAAGTTCCAAGCCTAATGGCAGCGCAGCCCTTGGAAACAAGTTTACAAATACTGTAACTTCTACCTCGCATAACCTCACTGCAGTTCACAGTGTTTCGCATCCAAGCCTCAGCCAAGTACCTCGAAGAGAATAACACTCCAGCCTAAATAATAAAACAATTTTATTCAGACCAAACATGTCTAGTCAAGTTAGTGTTGCCTCTTCAAAGAAGTGCACTTTCAGCAGGGTTTATGTACTGATATCTGATAGCAGAGTTTAGCGACCTCAGGGTGAGCCGACAAGCTGTGGCAGATTTGCTCTGGGGTATTTCATTAAATGACTCGGTAGCAGGCAAACCACTTGACCTTAACCCAAATCCTACCCACTCTCCATGGTCCACTAGAGTCACTTCTAACTGCTAAAGCAGCTATAAGAGAAACAGATGTTCTCTCTTTAACCATTTGTTATTTCTGTCAGCCTACAGGTCAGACCTTTCAAACTGCCTTTGAGATAAGCAATCCATAAGTCCTCTAAACAGATATGTGCGGTAATGGAGCTAAGCTTTCAGACAGCATGGCATTTAAAGAGCTGTTCAAAAGAACTGTACCAAAAAGTACATTAATACAGGGAAGGATGACAGCTGGAAGTTTCTGGAGCAGTGAGGAACTTTGCTCATATAGGGTAGTCTTCAGCTTGTTAAAAAGCGATCAACTCCCAGATAGAAAGCGACTCCAGGCCAAATCTGCATTCTTGTACAAATTGCACCAAAGCTGGGGCTGGTTTTGCCCAAAGCAGGCCAGAGCTGGTCATGTTCTGGCCCAAAATCGCATGCTATGTGGACTTCTAGGGATCTAATTACATATATACGACAATACCTGTCACACATTACCACTGAGTGTAAATGACAATAATCTTATTACCATATACCTAATTAGTATGATGGTACTGGAGAGTGCAAAAGACAGGAAACAGGAATTATAAAATGCCATAGCAGGGAGATAATATAAGTGGTCTCCCTAATAAAAAGACTCTATAACCTTCCTTTAAGTAGGTCCTAATGAGACCTGCCTTTGAACACTGGAGACCTCAGTTTCAGATGAAGTTGAGATGAGTACCTTCGAGAGTGGTCCCTCGCCCGGTGAGTGGATCGCCGAGGCCGGTGGCGTAGCGGGCGCTGACAAACAGGTCGTATTCGGTGGCGGGCTGCAGGTTCTTCAGCAATGCCACCGTGTTCTCGCCCTTCACCGAGATCTCCTTCCTCTCCCCCCCCGCCGATGGCTGAAAGGCCACACGGTACTGCAGGACGCGGCCCGGAGCTGCCGCCCAGGACAGTCGCATGCTGGACACCGTCTCGTTGAAGACACGCAGGTTACGAGGCGACCCGTGAGCTAGGAAGAATCAGCGGAACACAGTTCAGAAAAAAACTACTCAGCCAATCGAAGCTTAGGCAACAGAGCTTATCCAATGACAAAACACACCATTCCAAATCTCACAATCTCGTAAATGCTACAAGTTTCACAATTAAAAGACAGGGGGAAAGTCCTCCAAGAGAGATGCAAGCATCAAATCAACATGTCCATACTTTTCACTTAGAAGAAAATGCAACAGTTTTTCTCTTCATGTACGGTTTGCTGAGTTCAGCAATCACCAAAATAAATTAGCCAAAGTGCGTCATGAGGGCCAATGTTGATTACATACAAGCCTAAATGCCTGTTGATATTGGTCGAGATGGTCAAAAATGAAAGATACAACCACGCTACGACATAAAGCACAGATATTTTGTCATTTTCATAATAACCAGCGGTTTTCTTTTTTTGTGATCAATTTTTTATTTCATAGAAACCGAGACAACATACAACACCTAAACCAAACAACACCTTAAAAATAAAATAATAGACAACAACATCCACTAAACAGTCACGCAACCAGCAGTTTTATGTAACTTTCAGGTAAACATAATCACATCAGAAAAAATATCAGAGGGACTAAAATTTATCAGATGCGAGGAGCGGTGATTACGACACTGAGGAAGTTCTGTTTCAACACCAGCAAGTAACAGAGAGCAATGGAACACAGCCATGGATAATTTTCCAGTAATTAATAAATTCGGAACAAAAACAGCGGCATCATATAAAGGAATGTTTGAAAACCTGGATGCATGTACATGGTTGATCTGTTTGCGGGCCAACAGCATAGATAATCACCTAAAATAATTGCGTTTCCATAGAGAAGAGAAAATATTTCTTCTGACACTGATCGGTTCGTGCAAAGAAATTACTGTGATACGCACACCCACATGCACAGAGCCTCAGTGAGAGACCACAGCCTACAGTCGCGAAGCACCTCCGAGGTGGAGTGCTGATCTAGGACCAGTTTAATGTTTTGGCTCAACATGTATAAGATTCAGACGTGGACAAGAGTAGGCTGATCACAGATCACTGCTCCCACCCCAAGGCGCTTTGTGAATACAGGTGTAAGATCTCTGGGTTTAGGACCAGTAGGAAACTCTACACCCCAATATCTCCTAATGCTTATAATGTTTACGGGGACATGAACATGCTAATAATGATGGCATGCGCAGGGACATGTTTGGCTGACATCAATCCGCTAAAAGAGAGAACAAAAAGGAGTTAATGAATGGACAGTGGAGCTTCCAGCTCACCTTCTTTCGTAGTGCCGTCAATTTTCCTCTCCGATCCCAAGCCAGACTGGTACTCAGGGGTCACAGTCACGCGGTAAGTGGTGGCAGGAAGGAGCTCTCGCAGTACGACAGAGGTCTCGGGACCGAAGGTGGTCGTCTCCAGTGTCGGCCCAGCCCCGCTCAGAGGCAGGTAGGACAGGCGGTACCGCACCACCGCCCCAGGGGCTGCACTCCACGACACCCGGAAACTGTCCATCGTTTCCTGAGACACCCTGATGTTCCGCACAGGTCCTTGTTCTGAAATACAGAGATACCAGTTTCACTGACAAGAGATTAAGCCTCCTCATCCACGCCAAATATCATCACACCTTGAATGTGTGTTCTACACTTTAGCATTAACATCGGCTAATTGCTGTGACTGGCTGGAAAAAGAGCTTGCAAAATCTCTTCTGCTGTCACAGGGGAACCAGCCTGCTCAGTGGTGTGTTTAACAGGAAAAAATTATTTAATCTGGAAGCTTTTCTTGCATTTGATTCTATATGACCATGTTTTATAGAAATTCATACTGACCATTTTAGTTTCCCTACCATTTAATTTAAAGGTCCCTTATCATGCCACCAGGTGCATAACAAATTAACCATTACAAGCCATTTCAAAATATGCCTTTTGTTACATCATAAGAGGGAGAAACCACCCCGAATAATGAAGGAATTGAGTACCTGATTGGCTGAAGTTGATCAGTTCTTATTGCCTCCGAGCGGCCACTTCACCATGTGATGTCACAAGGAAACGGGTATTGAAATGGCTTGTAGTAGCTTATTGGCTGTGTACCTTCTGACATGATAGGCGACCTTTAATGCCACTAAGTTGATAATCATCCCAGCAAAATTGAACCCATTCTCTTTTCATGTAGAATCCAGAAGTGGAAAAATACTGACCCTCCAATGTGGTCTCCTCTCCCGTCAAGGGGTGACTTTCTCCGGTGTCGTAGTGAGCGAAGACATTCACCTCGTACTTGGTGGAAGGTGTGAGGTGTGGCAAGACGGCGGTGAAAGTGTCTCCAGGCACTGAGACAGACACATAGTCTCCATCTGTGTCTGCTGCCTTTCTGAACTGCACCAGGAAGGACAGAACGTCTGGGCTGTCCAAGACCCAGCTGGCTCGGAAACTTCTGGAAGTCACGTCCGAGAACGTCAAGAATTTTGGTGGAAACAAACCTAAGAGGGAAGACACAGAGGCATTAGATGTACTTACTGAATTTCCACCATAATCCTGCAGAATTTGGAAAAGATTCAACCCGGGAAAGATTTTATCTAGTGTGTTTATATAATGTGATTATATAGCAATATATGATGTGAAATTGAAATTTCAGTGAATTACACAACGCAGTGGTAGGGCTGAATACCTTTCAGACTAGTAATATAGATTGACTCATTTTTGGATAACTATTTCCCCTCGTTATGATCCTGAGCAAACAAAGCATGACATGTGTCTACCACATTGTGGCCAGAAAACAACAAACAACATGTGGATACTGGGAGAGGATGGTGACCTAGGCGTCATTTAAATTCCTAACAAAAGTGTCAGCAGAAGGGTAACAATTTGTTCAATTTTCAAGCCATAAAAAGCTGTAGGTTGGAGCAGCTTTCAGCTGGAGCTAAGGTCACAAGATTTTACGTTGGTGTAACCGCAAATTTTATGCAATAAAACAGTTTAAGGAGCAAGGAACAGTTGAGTTCAAGTTGCAGTGCTCATAAGCAGTCATTAATAAGATCATGTAACAAGTCTTTCTCAAACCAAATTTGCCAAATATACTGATAAAAAAAAAAAATGAATGTGTAGAGATGCCTTGGGCCACAGGTGATCGGTGAAAATACTGTTCTTACCATTATAAAACCATCTTGCCTGAAATTTTATCGTAAGAAATTTGCCCAGACACCAGTCATCAGACAATTTAAGCACCAAACTGTGATTTCAAGTAATAAAGTAATTTTTTTTTCAGGCTTGTTTTTTCAATAGATTGTAACTTAGGACAAATAAATGTCATGTTCAACTACATTGACATATGAATTATTTGAATAAAGAATGCATTTGTTGGAGTTGCATTTTCCCAGTGGATGAGATAACATCAGCATTTTTTAACAAGACCTTGCCTGCCGCGACATCTAGTGCTGTAGGTCTATTTACATCAGTGTCATGGTATGAGAACAATTTTGAGAATGAATGCTGCACATTTCCTTCAGAAGTACTTGAAACTTGGTGAAGACAACAGTCACTGAGAAGCTGATACAGAGTGTATTCAATTATTGTGGGCATCCTTGATAAACAATTTCACCATTTTGCTGCATTGGAAGATTTAATCAATGAATCTTATACTGTTTTCCTTATTCTTGTTTTTGTTTTAATGTTTTAATTTCCCCATATTTTAAACACCCCAGTACTTACTCCTTTTCTTAATTTTTTGTAGTTCCTGCTCAATTCTCAGACAGATGGACTGTGTCAACTCCGTGGATATCCTCTGAAAAGCGTCAAAGTCCTCCACAGTGTAGACATGGGTTTCTGTCGGCTCGTTAGCAATAGCCTCCAATTCCGAACGGACAGCATCCTTGACGCCCACAGCAAAAATCTCCACATCAGAGTTCCTCAGTCTTGTGGCTGGATCCTTGAAGGCGTCCGAGGACTTCCCGTCCGTGATGAGAATTGTGACGCGTGGCACATTGGTTCGCGCTCCCCTAGCGGGGATAAAGATCTTCTCCCTGACGTACGTCATGGCCCTTCCCGTGTTAGTGGAGCCTCCTCTATATGGGAATGACCGCACTGCCTTGACCACGCTGTCAAGGTCACTGTGTGTGTTCAAGGCAAACTCAGTGTGCGGGTCCCTACTGTACTGAACAAGACTTATCTGAACCTTCGTTGGTCCAATGTCGAAGGTGTTCACCAAAACCTCAAGGAAGGCTCTCACTTTGGCAAAATTGCCTAATCCTATGCTGTAAGAGCCGTCAACCAGGAGAACAACATCAGCTTGTACATCCACACCAAGGGAGCATTCTGCAGGATGAGATAAAAATGGCAAATGTCTTTTGTAGAAGAGAAATTATGACCGTAGGACAGATAAAGGTATTAGTGATTGGATAGTGATTACAAACTGTGCTTTATGCTTCAAAAAACTGAAAAATACTTTCAAAGGTTTTTCATTCCCACTTGCCCACTTTTGATAGCTTGGATCTGCACGTAATGATTTCACTATGCAATGCCTAACATTGTCATGTTGATTTCCCAACCACAAAGGGTAACTAAAAGTATTGGAAGTTACAGAGTACTTATGTGCAATTCTGAAGAGTCCAAAAAAACCTCTGCAAAGAGGAAGTTAGGCACACATGAAATACTTACCAAGAGAGACCTTTGTTGGTTGGGTCTTCTCCATAGCCATGATGGGTTCACTGGGGATGAGACCATTCAGGGCGAATAGGCTGATCTCGTACTCCGTGTCGGGAGAGAGGTCTCTTACGATCACCGCGGTCTGAGTGGGTCCGACATACAGCTCCTGCCGCTTGCTGCCCGCCAACATCGGGACAAGCTGGAGTTTATACCCCGTGACCTCCCCCAAGGAGGCGTCCCATAATACCTTCATGGACTTGGAGGCTATCTCAGTGACATGTAAGTTTGAGGCAGGTTCCACCACTAGGTTCATATGCAAAAGACACCAGAAAAAGAAATCATATAGATTTAGGATGACAACAAAACAAAAGCCACTCTCTTTTGGGTTTCTTTTTCATCTTAAGTGGGTGGAGCTCACAAGTTTTGCCACCTTTTTGTTGAACATGAAGCTAACGGTAGCTTACCCTCTTCACCGCTCACAAGGGAATTCATCTGGTCATCCACACCGGTGCAGACGTGGGTGATGATCTTACGCTGCACCTCCTTGATCAAGTCAAAGTTAGGGACGTTATAGACGTGGGTGTTATAAGGAGGGGAGGCCATTAGTTTCAACTCATCCTCATCTGCTCCTTTGATTCCTGCGTTGGACAAAGACCCGAAACAAGATTTAAAATGTATAGTCTCCTACAAACTGACGAAAAGATTCCTGGATCCTAGTCAAATATCCTGTTTCGTGGCTGTAAGTCAACACCAGTGAATGCCAAACACAGCTGTAATGACAACTGAGGCATATGAAAATGATCACAAGGTTGAAAATTCTGCTTAAGGAGGATAAACAGAAATAAGAAATGGATAACCAAGTGACTTTAAAATGATATCCAGAGCAGGAGTGTTTTGTACCAAATGTGCTTTTTACAAAATCCAAGCAGACCCATGCATTTTAGCTCCAATTTTCAACGAGAAACTAAGCATGAGAAGTCATATCACTACTGTCAGTCATCTTCATCAAGGAAATACCAAAATGTGATTGCATTTCACTTTTCGTGGTTTTATAATCAATAGAAGCAAAGAAAATACCATGCCACTGCTTTTCCTAAGTTGATCAAACTTTAATTTAGAATTTCGGTCCATGAGTTAAATTAGATTTTTATAACAGTAATACACTGACAAAAGGCTTGTACAGGTAAATAATGAACTAAACCATGTCTGAAAAAAAGTGATTCATTTTGGAGGGGAAATGAGGAGTTGCCACTTACCCAAGACAAAAATCTCGACACCACTGTTCCTGAGTCGTTTGGCATGGTCCTCCACAGGGTCCTGAGATTTTCCATCTGTGATAATCATGGCCACTTTGGGCAATCCCGGCCTGGCACCAGCAGCCTCAGTAAATGCGTTCTTCAATAGAAAATCTATGGCATCCCCTAGAAACACCAGAGCACATCTCCTACATTCATCAAACCACACCATTTTCCTATTATGTTTGCCGGCTGTCAAACAGCCAGTTTACTAATGTTGACATTGATGTTTACATGCAGTGTTTCATTTTAAAGGTGATGAGCTTGTGTGAAGTACTTTTGACTGTTGAAAGCCATCTGATACTGCATTCACTATGAGACTTTCTGTTTTTAAAAAGTAAGAAAACTTTTCTCGTCTTTTGGGGTACTGGATCAGTAGCATTAAAAAAAATAGCTGGCGAGCAGTTACGTGGGGTTATGCCCTGCAAGCACAGCAATTGGCCACATCTCCAGAAAGCTTGGCTGAACTTTCCCTTCAGCAGCTTCAAACAATAAACAACGAAGACACTGGAACTCAGCTGTCAACAGCCGAGAGCCGACTCATGACGTCTGAAGGACCAGAACCAAATTACATTCCAAGCAGCGAGCATCAGAGCCTGTCTAATTTGTGATTGCTCATGTCTGTCAAACATGCAAGCATATCTGCCCAACATCTGAGGCCAGCCCAACTAAGAGGGCATGTCCGTACAACTTGAGAGACGGTTTTCGTCTCTGGTGCGAATGCCTGCTCTACATGTTTCAGTATCTATCCAACATTTTCCAGGTATATCAGTTTGGATTATGAAGGCTGTAATAGCATGACTTGGTTCAGCTAAAGACAACTGCATGTAACAAGCAACTTGACCGATAGCATGTGGGGAACAATGGGCAGGTACGTACCTGTCATTGTGTTTCCACCCTTGTAAGGCAAGTTGTTAATGGCCCTGAGGAGCTCTCCTCGCTTGATGTACTGGTTCATGTTAAACTCCGTTCTGGTGTCGGTGCTGTATTGCACCACACCCACTCTGGTCTTGTCCTCCCCAATGTCAAAGGCACCCGCCATTGCTGCAATAAAGCTGCGGATGTATTTAAAATTCTCCCGTCCAACGCTCCAGGAACCGTCCACCAGGAAGACCAAGTCCACGATGGCACCGACAGTGCATTCTGAGGGTTACAGGATGGGTAATAACAATCAGCTGAGGACCTGGGGTGGAGTTTGCAGGGTAGGTGGTTGTAATGGGGCAGGAGTGTAAAACCTAAATACAGAAAGTAAAATTTTGTTCCAACCCTTCAGATTTGCTAATACAATTCTTTATCCAGAAAGTTGAACTAATGGGTGAAATCATCTGGCTGTGTTCAAGGATGGAAAAAATTCATGACAGGACTTTCACTTTCTGACCCCAAGACCTTCGGGGGGTGGGGACCAGGGACTGGCAGACGTACAGAATTGAAATAATCTGGCAGGGACATGAAAATAATATTGTGCAACAGGAGAGTTTTGTCCAATCTACTTATCCTTCAAATTTTGACAGCAAAATTAAATATAACGGTAACTCGGAAAGTTTTCTCTTGTGTATGTGAACAAGAAAAGTAGCCTTTGGAGGTCAGCCACATGAAAGTCCAAGCATTTCGAGTTCTGAGTAGTAAAATTAATAACATCCAGCAAAAAAAAAAAAAAGCAAATAATTTTTCCAGATTTCTAATATTGTAGGTTTTTCATCTTTGTAGGCACACAAAATTGACAGTCTTTCAGTTTTTCTTTCCGCTTTTCTGGGTTGAGGTTAATTCCTATGATCATGAAAATAGTGCATGCATGTTTTGGGTCCTTCCATTGACTCCATGATGACTTCAGACAAGAAAGCTGATGTCACTACTGTTATATGTTCACTGAGGAAAATGTACCAAAGAAACAATAAATTAATGGTAAGGTGGTATTTTATCAAATTGCGAGGACTCCAGATAGGGGAAGTAAAAATTTAAAGCATTTATGATTCAGTACATTGTCTATGAGGTAAGTTGAGAAACACCTGGGGTGATGAGTGCTCAACAAGACGCCAATCAGTGGTGTGCTGTCAAAGATCTACAAGCTCAGCAGTAACTTCACCTTTTAGTGCATGATTACTCTCAAACTGTTCCTATTTCAGTTTGCCTGATTAGCAGCGAAACAATTCATTTACTGAATAATCAAGACCAATTTGTGGCCAATAATCACTAAGAAACAATAATATCAAAGAGTTTGCATACAGGCTACATTGAACTATACTCAGTAACGAAAGTTTAGCAACACCTGATATAAATAGACCTTTGTTTGAAATGCCTTTGCTTACAATAAGCCCGGCAAACAAATGAAGGATTCAGTGCAATAACTTCATAAATGCTTATCTCATGTTTTGTGCTATTACACAGAATATACTTTCACCATGTACCAGTGTTGTGTACTGGTCAGGATGACATTGTAAAACACATGTATTTTTGTTGTAAATAAATAAAGTAAAGCAATATTCAAAACCACCCAAATCTTGATTTCTGTAAAATTGGACACACAACATTATTGCACAGAACCCTTCAAATGTATGTTAATCTGTGCCATTTCATGAGCTTCGAGAGCTCAGAATCTTCTGAAAGCATATTTATATTTTATTCACCATTGATTTGGGGAAAGAAATGCCTCATAACTTTGTGATGCAATGAACAATAATTCTGTCTAAATATAATTCGGCCAGTCATTCCACCAATTAGTCGTAGCAACTGAGTGAATCCAAATGTGCTTGCTAATCAGGCAAAGTAAACTGGAACAGGTTCAGAGTAATCAAGTGTTAAAAGGTGAAGTTACTGGAGGGCTTTTGTACCTTTGACGACTTGTTGCTTGTGTCTACAACCAGCATCTGCACTTCCAGCTAAGCAAGCAGCCAGAAACACCAATGGGAGGCATAAGCCATTAGTACACAAACTACATGACAAAAAAGGGGACATCACCATCCTCTGTGCAAACTTCTCATCAAAATAGCAAAAAAATATACACTATTTAATATTTAAATGCACACATATTTTGCATTTTTTGTGTTGTTCAGAATACAGTATATTTGCTGGAAACATAATAAACCCTTCTAGAGCATTTTTAAGTTCTCAAATACTGGAACATTCTGACTAACTATCTTTCAATTATTGAACCCCACAATGCTGACTCCAAGTTTTGATCCTGCGGAGTCTGTATTAGCCCCAGCATAGACACTTTGGTAACACTGCACAGAATTCATCTCTTCTTGTTTGCAGCATCCTGCTTTCAGATTATTTACACCCAGGACCAGGTAAAATTCCTAAAAAGCTATGCAATGTGGAGTAAACGTATCAAAGCTTGTCCCATTATTAAATCTCCCAGTCTCTCGTTTTTTGGCTCACGCGCCATGACAAAGTCAGTTAATTTATGAAGGCGGAGGCATTATGAAATTGACTTTGACAACAGACCTCGACTTGCTTGTAATAATACTGCAACCCATTCCACATTGCTTTAGTACATCTGGCCCTGGAGGATATTTTCCAAGCAAAGAAATGTGTGATCTACCCCCAAACATTCTGCATTCTTAGCTTAAGGGAGAGTCACACCATGCTTGTTGAGTTATATTTGATCAATTGAGCTTCCCACTTCTCTAAGAATGTCAAGACCGGGGTTTGTCGAGACAAGGCAGGGCAAAATGAAAGCCACTGCAAAAGCTTTTCATTTCCAGCCCTGCAGAGATACAGGCTTCTTCCCCAAGCTTGGTCTGAATTGTGACTACAAAACTGTTTTCGACAGTGAATACAAACCCTATCCATAATGCTACTGCTACTGAATGGCTGCGCTGATTGTACAACAAAAATCAATGTAATATACTCACTAACTGTATCTGCCTTCTGTGGTTTTCTGAAAGTTCCACTTGTGTTGCTTGACTGGACTGAAACACAAGAGGAGAGATAGTTTGCCCAGATATTGTGCCATCCTGCACTGACACGGACAGCATATCAAATACCTTTGTATATCCGTGCAGGTACAAAAGTCATTCATTTAAAGGTCTCCCATCCTATCACCTGGTGGACAGCCAATTATTCATTCGAAGCCGTTTCAAAATCTGTCCTTTGTGTTATCACATGGGGGGGGGACCACCCAGAATGAGGAAGGAACTGTTTAATTGGTTGGCTGAACTTGATCAGTCCTTCTTGCCTCTGGGTGGTCACTTCATCAAGTGACATGTCAAAGAAACAGATTTTTAAATGGCTTGTGATGGCTAATTGGCTGTGCACCTGTTGACATGAAAGGGGACCTTTAATGCATGTTTCATACATTTGCTAGCTCCACAATTTCAATGGATACAACAATCTTCTGTAAAGCAGGTTAGAACAATGGTCAAAACGGACAATGAATGAACATTACTTAGCAATCTTAACAGGACTAAAACTCACAAAAATGAGATTTCTTTGTCAACTTCATCAAAAAAGGATATTTTTACTCAAATTGTATCACTGAGTATTGCAGTCAAGTGGCCTGAGTACATTCCTATATTTAATCATAAGGAAATGAGACTTACTTGTAAGCTGACCAGAGATGGGTATACTTTCTTCAGCTCCAAAGTAGGAAGTAATGGTGACAGCATATTCTAGATCAGTCATCAGGTCTGTTATAGAAGCCTGCGTACTGGTGGCCGGGAGATTTAACTCTTTAGCTGGTTCTTTCAGTAAACACAGAAATCATAAACCAATCAGTTCTATATAAATAGAACGCCACTTAAAAAAATATATATTAAATCATTTCAATGGTGCTGATATCTGGAGTTTTTGAGAGAACATGTAAAACGCAACCGTACAAAAAGACATAGCTTGGACCACCATACTTTGCGCTGGAGACTAATATAGGCGTAAATCTTCCCTGAATGATGTTACTCCCTTGAGCGAGTTCAATGATCATAAATTTTCCAGAAAATTCAAGGCTTTATATGAGCCGTACGTGATATTGTTACTCCTTCAGTATAAGGATACCTGCTATGCAAATATTTATAAAAGACAGAAAATGTTTGCCAAAGATTTTCAATAAGTGAGTGAACAGCCAAATTAGTGTTCATTACCACATCATAAAACCAGAGTATTCTTTATTTCTGTCTGTTTGATTGAGTAAACCAAGTGTACTTGGGTCCATAGTGAGTTCTTCAACTGTGCATAAACAGAAAGTCACAAGGATTGAAGTGAAAACCAGTGGGATTTTCATGCAATCATTAAACAGGCTTCCAAAATAAGCAGAGTTAGCAGGTAAAGATAAACCAAACAAAACCTACCTGTTTCAGAGACCACTTGTATTCTGTAGCCCTGTATCCTAGACAATGGTGGCTTCCATGACATTTGTACTGTGTTCTCATTGAGAATTTTAAATTTCAAGTCTGAGGGGGGTCCCACTGTAAACAGTAAATGAACCAGTATTAGTATTAAATCCTCATGCATTCAAAAATTATATATATATTTAATGGTAAACTGTATCATAATAAATTTAGACAATGCAGTGTATTTGTGCAAAGGAGTTCCCAACGATAACCACTTCAGGACTGGGCTGAAGTACGCAAGTTTATTGTTGGGGTGGCAATACAGGTAGCGCAATGTGAAGTAAAGTGCCAAGAGAGCATTTTGGCTCAAAATGACCTCTGTTTGAGTCGCCTGACCATGTAACCACAGTCAACGGCTCAAGCAAAAGATGAACACAAAACACACAGTAAACAACAGTTCAACACAGAATCCCCGCAGCAATCATCATCAAATGCACCATCTCACGCATGCCAGGTGTAGGAAATAAAATACATGCCCAACTAGCCAACATAGGCGGTTCCCATGTAACGCAGGCTAATTGGAACAGCAGGACATGGGGCATGTTTCCATTCACAGTATATTGATTATACAATGGACTCACAATATGCCAGATCATTTTGATGAGAAACTGTGAGACATCAGATCTGCACATTTTTGGATATTTGGGTCTTTTGACATTCTAATAACAAAGACTCACATCCATTGCAAACCTCTTGAAAGAATACACAGTTTGTCAATGGTGACACTTGTGTACTTTCTTTTACATCAGATATGCGAAGAAATTTTCTCTACAAAAACAAATAAATGAAATTACGAAGAATACAGCTGAAATACAGATTTAATGCTGAAAAGAAAATGACACAGAGAAATGTTTAAATCAGGGGCGGCGTTAGACCTGAAAATTCGGGGGCTAATATCCATCCCTTTATTGAAAACAATTAGTCCTGGCTAATTCTGGATGGTTTTCCTTTATTAACACGTTTTCCAATTCAAGAATAATCAAGCGGCGATTGAAGACACGGCTTCTCTCTCCCATGCGATCTAAAAGCGACAAAATAATGGGCTACATTCAGTACAGAAAAATAATTTAATTATAATTAGGTCCATGCACCAGCACTCGGTGACGGAATTTCAGAACTCTTCAGCGAATGAAGGTAATTTTGGTGACTAGTACGTGGTTTCGTCCGTTTACATTTTCCAATCAGACAGCTGTCTATTTTTTACAGCAAGTTGCGTGACCGTGCTGCAAAAACAGGTGTACGTACTTCTCGCCGAAATTACCTTCATTCGCTAAAGAGTTCTGAAATGCCGTCGCCGAGTGCCGGTGCATACACCTAATTATAATTAAATTATTTTTCTGTACTGAATGAAGCCAATTATTTTGTCACTTTTAGATCGCATGGGGGAGAGAAGCCGTGTCTTCAATTGCCACTTGATTATTCTTGAATTGGAAAACGTGTTAATACAGGAAAACCATCCAGAATTAGCCAGGACTAACTGTTGTCAATAAAGGGATGAATATTAGCCCCTGAATTTTCAGGTCTAACGCCGCCCCAGGTATAAATAAAAATAAAAACTACAGCAGTATGAGCAGCTATTTACATTAAAAATGTTCTTCGTGACGTCATGCAAATGTACATGAAAAGTTGTTTGGAACAACTTTAAGCACTTGACAAATCTCCATGTACAAGAAGGACCACACACACAGACAAAAAATAAAATTTTAAAATGATATTCTTCTGTATGAGACCTAGCTGCATTTTCGAACATGAATATTAATGTTTAAAGAAATGCTTTTATATGCCAATCAGTTTTGATAATTTGCTGTTTTCGTGCTTCATAACATGTCATTCAAGAATAAGTATTGTTTGGAAATATCCAATAGAAAAGAGAGGTTCATTTCAATGCTACATTCTTAGAGGTGGTTAAAAGCAATCATTGATGTTAGTAAATCAATACAACATAAGGTGCAGCAAATGAATTTTGAAGGTGTAATTATTCATTAAAAAGATAACTTGGCTAAAGAGGCATGCAGAGACTGCTGTGAGTGAGAGACATGCAGGCCACTTGGACGGAAAACTGAGATGAAGAATATCATTCTAAAATACTGTTGAGCGTCTCAACAGCTCAGAACAATTTGAATGCACAGCCACACAACGAATGGCCTCAGTGAAAGCTGGACTGGCACAGGGACATCAAAATGGAGGATCACAAACCTGGCAAATCAGGTCAAATCAGTGGTGCCGCCTCCTCCTTCCCTGTGTCGAAACCGACCAATCCCATCTCCTCCCACACATTCAATGTGGGGGGCATTCTTCACGACTCAGTGCCAAGTTTACGTAATACACACACACACACATAGGCACACACACACACACACACACGCGCGCACCACTCTCACAGACCAAACATTCCTAAAATGCATTCTCATACAAACTGACAGCAAATCGTTCTTTTGCACAAGTGTCCATTACATTTTACTTTATTTATGGATTAAGAGATGTACAAACTCAGCTTAGAAAGTATTGTGGTACAGTAGAACTTCTAAAAAATAGATAATTTGCATTATTAGCACTAAACTTTTTTATTTATGTTTTGCATAAAATTAATGTAATTCTGGTCACACTTTAGATGAAGTGCTGCTCATAAAGGCTTTATACAGCATGTATAATGCCTTCATAAATTATACATAAGCAAATGTCATACTTTGTAAAGGGTGAAATAACACATCCTTTTTCAGCATGTGATGCCAGATGTAACAATGACAATGTTACTTAACTGACAATGTCACCCTTGATAGCATTTAGCCACTAGCTAAGTGACATTGTCAGTTATATCACATCTGAGTAAGTATATGTTATTTCACCCTTTACAAAGCATGACATTTGCTTATGTATGATTTATGAAGACATTAAGTCTCATTTATGAAGGCAATATACATTCGGTATAAAGCCTATACGAGCAACACTTCATCTAAAGTGTGACCATAATTGTTTTGGTTATTACTCGTTTAACATACAAGCATAGACATGGCAGCAAGAGTAAAAACTCTACACCCAGTGAAAAAACTGAATTTTACATGAACAATGACTGGGGGATGTAGCCTACTCTCTATGCAATGTCAGGATTTTCAAACTACTGTATAAACGCTATAACACCGTAAATTGCCAGTTTTTAAGATTAAATTTCAACATCTTGAAAATAAGCATATGAATATGTCAGCTCATATAGAAGTTATTTAATTTATTTAATAAATAAAAATGGAATATTTTGAAAAGTACTACTATTCTTTAGATAATTGTTCGATAGCTAACCTGTATATTTTCTGAAATTGGCCCACTAAAAAGCATTGAAAGACAGTTCACCAATGGCAAATTCACAAACAGCAAGAATTTAAAATGGGCAATGCTGTCAAAATTTTTAAAATCAGGGCACATTGCCTCCCCCTACCCCCTCCCCCCCAGACTAGAAGCTTGTGCGAGAAGCCAGGTTGAGGACACTGAACCAATCCGCTGCCAAATTCGTGACATCACTCCGAGGTCAACCTGCTGCAGCCATGGCAACTGGTTCACGCTGAACGAACCAAACAACATGCACAGTGTTTATCGCTATGGCCCTTGTGTCTACGTATGGAATTATGCTTTATTTTCAGCACTCTTAAACCCAAACTATGCTCATTATAAAAGAACAAAAAGCATTTCTCAGTATATTTTGATTGTTGAATATTAGGTATTCCGTACTGTGTGTTCAGTGTACGAGTGAATGTGTTGCAATGCTGTGAGCGTGAACCATTGTCAAGGAAGTGAGTGCTGACCCCAGCAGAAGTGACGTCGCACTATTTCAGCGAATACGAACAAGACGAGCACATCGGACATCATGTAACTCTGACAATGGCGCGCAATGACACGTCCTACATTGTTTGTTAATTAGCTAATGAATCAAAGTTTGCTGTGTATTTATTGTTAAACCAGTACATGTGGATTAAAAAAAGAAAGTTGACGTATCAGCTAGATGCCTTGCTGGCTATGTATCACAGGCAATGCTAAGCCTGTTATCCTGAAAACGAACAATTCTTACCTCTTCCGGAGAAAATTACCCAACTCGGTATTCGTCGTAACTCCCTTCCGGGCTCTAAGCTGTCTCAATCTCTCAAATGCATCTCATATATTTACCTGCCTTTTACTATGACTCTGGTCATGGAGCTTTTTAGAAGGATGCATAAGCTTTTTAGGTTGGCTAGAATCCATTGTTGTCACTGTTAATCCAATTCTTGCTTCCATGGCTGCAGCGCACTATGTTTGCCGGCCAGTTTGTTTCATTTCTGGCAACCAGGGGTGGTAATGGGCGCAATTACACAAGCCAAAGCAAAAATTGACGTTTCCACCCAAAATGGAAATTAAAAAAAAAATACTAGTTGTACCATTGTTTTTGGAGAAGCCAGTATTTCAACTTTGCACATTTCGTTGATTGCTGATGATGTATCATGGTTAGTTCATGATTTTGTACAATAACTATACTGTTCCTTAAGGATTACTGACATTTAAAGTGAATAAAAATGCTTTCAAGTTTGCAGGCTAATTCTATGGTTGAGTACAATTCACATAATAATGTAGTTTTCCCTTCCGTTGACTGTGAGGATACAAAGGAGATGCATCAACGCATTCTTTACTTTGAAACAAACTTGTTTGCCAGTACTATATGTTCTGACTCGCTCTCTGTGCTGTGTACACACCTCTAGATGAAAAGAACTTTTCATAAACGATGAACGCAACGTTTCCAATTGGCCCCCTGGTGTCAAAGATAAGACATTACAGACAGATGTTCTGCGCCTGGAGTGGGATGGGAAGCTGGGGCAGCCAACTCACAGTAAATCACATTCGTAGGCTGTGCTTCTCACCCAGCGCTGACAGCTTCATACAATCCGTAGCCAACTTTCCCTCAATCGAAACCGTTTCCATAGCTGACCGAACAGTCAGGCAGTAAAAGAGACCAAGATGCTCACTGACTCAAAAGTCATATCATGTACCATGATGGTCCCCCAATATGTCACCAGATGCACAACAAAATCAGCCATTACAAGCCATTTCAAATCCGTCCTTCCTGACATCGCTTGGGGGGGGACGCACCATCCAGGGGTAGGTTTCCCAAATAGTTCAACGATATTCACTCAGTGATTCCAATTATGCAAGTTAGCATCCGTGCATATGGGAAATGTACCCCAGAACAGTGAAGGACCTGACTAGTTGATCTTTCCTTCTTGCCAGTGGGTGCTCACTTCGCCATGTGATGTCAATACAGAACATAATTTGAAATTACTTATAAGGGCTAATTGGCTGCCCACCTGGTGACATAGTAGGAGACCTTTAATATGGTTATAAGTATCAGAGTAGTGTCCTAGTTTTTTAACTGATTTTAAATAATGAACCCGTCATGAACCAAAAAATCTTTAAAAAAAGCATTCTGACATCCTCTTCAGAGAGAGAGAGAGAGAGAGAGAGAGAGAGAGAGAGGGGGGGGGGATTGGGAGGGTAGGGCAGGGCAGGAGTGAAATCTGTAACATTCAGAAATCAACCCGTGAGGCCTTTTCATGTGAAGGGAGTGTGAAGTTTACCTTCTTGCGCATCGACCCAGGTCACAAGTGCTGCCAGCAGTGCAACCGCCACCAAAGACAGCCTTATCTTCATATTTAGTATTTCTGGCTCAGCAGCGCATGAATGAATCTACGGGAGAGGACACACTATTACTTAGTAACCTCCCCATCGTAGCCCACGAAGAAATTAATTGATTTCTAATTTCCGGTTGAACGTTATGCTGGACAAATACAGCTTTGGAGTTTAAAGCGAAAAAACATAGCCTATATATGATATAAGGGGAGAGCTTTCGTGGAAACAATTCAACCGTGCGCTTTCTAAAGTCTGTTAGAGTTCAGGAATTCAAACGAAAAACTCCATTTCCATCCGCGCACCTGTTAGCGTAGCTGAAATAGGGAACGCAACTGAAAAATAGTGGGCGATCTACTGTCAGTCCATAAGTTTGTCAAAATGGGCTAAACTGCTGTAAGAGCGTGACAAGCCACATACTATAAAGGAGATCAATTTGAAATTTTCCGTTGATAAGTGCCCCCCCGCCCATTTCTGTTTCAAGTAGCCCTCACGGCCCATGTGAAGAGCACCTCAGAGCACTCGGAAATTTCATCGACGGTTCAATGGATAAAGTGCGCCTCCTGCAGTTCTGTAGAACACATCCATAAGGAGAGTCCCTGCCGAATGCCAATGCGGTAGCTCTGAATGCGAGCATATTATTCTGGCACACAAGTAAAAGTGCACTGTGGAAGCAGAGACGTTCCTGAGGCAAAAATAGGTTGCACACAGCAGGAAAAATAATATAATACCAACGCAAGCGTGAACCACGATCCATTTAAATCGGAATTCAATTAAATAACTATCCACTTATTTCAGAGTCATAAAGAAAAGATGACCAAAAGCTAATTTAGCCCCCCGCCAACGTTGAAGCATATGAAGACAAGTAAAAGTGCGCAGTGGAAGCATAAACTTCTGAAGTAAGATTAGATTGAAGACAGCCGCAAAATAGAGTCGAATATCAAGACAAGCGCGATCTACGATCCATTTAAATTAGGACTAAATTATTAGAATAAATTTAAATTAGAGTCATAAATCATTTGAAAAATTGACCAAAAGCCAACTTCCCCACAAACAATGATATTCATGCCAAAACGCAGGATACAATATATTTAAATAAATATTCAATAAAACAAATTATTTGCATATGATTAATACTTGCACGCTTCAGTCAAAACTCTTACTATGAAGGGAACTACCATAATGGGTACCACCCTCGAACTCTAGATAAGTATGTCAGCTAAACGACATATTAAAGCGGATGAATAGTCCTAATAAATTTATTTTCTTAAAAGATGCATAGCCTCGGAAAAAAGAAATTAGAAATGGGCACAAAGACAGAAGATACGCAAAAACAACTAGGCTGCAGTACTCACAGGACGCGTAAATAAATAACACAAATAAAATCGAGCATCAGTGCACAAATAATTATTCAAAAACGCCTAAAGTGCAAGTCTCAAGACGATTTTACTTAAGTTGGCTTGTTAAGCGGGCCATGCGCGATTAAATTAAGCGCTCTTAAACACCCATAAATTCTCAGATAATGGACCAAAGCTGAATGAAAACGTAATAATAAAGGAAATGAGACCCTATAAAAAAAGATAAAACTGTCCGCGCCACTGGCCAGCCAACGCACAAAAAAGCCTAGACAATGCAAAATATTATTAGCGTATACCTCCCATCAAACACTAACAGCAAAAATATAGCAATTTAAATAAAATATAACGCTAACCTGTAGAAGTTTTTTTTTTTTTTCAAATTATTCTTTACAAAGTAAGAAAGAAAAGAAAGCCACAGGCTTCTTCAGGAAGACCCTTGCTGAAATCTGGCGGGGGAGCCTCAGACAAGGTTGCAGGTTTGCGTAGACGGTTACTCAGAGTTCCGACCGCACGTCCCAGAAAGGAAGCCTCTTTCCAAGTGGGAAAAATCTGTCTACAATCTGCTACTTAATAGGGGGCCGTTCCCATCTCTCCTTTTACTATCGTAAGCTCATACGCCATTCAGTAAGCGTGGAATCCTGCCACAACTGGATACTTCCAACATCTTTGAAAAAAAGTGGGGATATACTTTTTGGAAACTTCTACATTCCTGTCTGCATTCCTTTGGCGTGATGGCCATTCGAGAATTTAAGCCACGGGTCTTCCGAGCACACTGAATACCACCTGCATTTAGAAACCATGACATAGCCTATTTCGCAGGCATCGGATTTATCTTATTAAAAAGTGGAAAGGTGAACTGAAAACTTGAACACTCGATTGTAACTTTCAAAGGGCATAATGAAACTTTGAAACGGACAACGCATGAGGCTATTCCGTATTCAATATTCTCATTTTCGTGTACGCAGGACGTTTTCTTGTTTAGAACCTAAAGAACGCGCAATTAACAAATTTCCCTTGATCGAATTACGGCTTTCAAGAATTGGTAATTTTACACCATCAGTGATCAGACACCGATATCCTATATGAAGTCAAGCAATATTGCAAGCCGATTGGTTGACGTAATAGGCTGCTGATAATAAAACAATAGCCTATTTAGCCTGCCGGTGATCCGTCATATGAGATGTTGAATAGATCACAAACGTGATGAAATCGCTTAGGATCGCATAGAGCTTAGCCTACATATGTTTTCTTGCTAATGTTGTGGGATACATTTCAATTCTCTCTGGGAAGTCAGAGATGTCGTTTGCAGCGGCGTTGGAAGCGACAGTAAATACACTAAGTTATATGCTATTAAAGGTTTGAGCCTTAATTAGCGATGTTGGGGCTACATAGCCTATTTCAATTTTATTGCAATTATTTATATGTAACCGACTCTTACCGACTGTCTCATCGGGTTTTGAAGAAGACATCACACTTGAAGAAAACAACAGACATTTATTACCATACCACAGAATTAATTAGTCTTCACAGTAAGGTCTCTATGGTTTGTCATTGCTGTGAGGCAGAGCTGCGAGGTATTTCATCCATGAGTTTGACGACCCATTTCCTAGTAAACTTGGCCCTCTAGTGACTACGAAGCTGAAGTACACTCGGCAAGCACTTGATTTTTCTGTACGTTTTAGTCATTTTGCGCAGTCCTCTCAAGTCGAGAGGCCCATTTACCTACAGCCCTTATATTTATATATGTATACACACACGCGCGCGCGTCAGAGTTTTTCTTGAGCTTATTTTTGGGGGCACTGTTCTTTAATAAATTTATTTCATGTTTTTTGAAAATATACAAAATCTGTGGGAAAAAAATATATTTAGCCCTGTTCATAAGCATTTACAAAAGTGACACAATTTACAAAACTTTTGATCTCTAAGGCTGGATTTACACTGCAGGTCTTGTTGCCCAGATCGGATATGGATCGGATTTTGAGGCCCATATCCGATTTGTTCAACTGCGTGTTTACATCTTGTTTTGAGCGTGAATGATATCTGTTTCGTTTCAATTCCGTTTGTTTACACCACTCACTACCTGGCCATTGACTTGAGCGATCCACATGCGCGCAGTTGAGAAGGCTACCGAAAATAAAAGCAAATGTGCGTGCAGCGCTACAAAAGCATGCAGGCCTAGCGGTCATAGAAATGATCAAAACATCAAGCAAGCTCGCAACATTTCACTGGGCAACTTACATCTGATTCTCCAGTTAACGCCTTTTACACCTATCACCTGCATCATCGCAAATGCGTGGGCAGACTCCGCCCTAGTTTATTGTTTATTACGGATCCCCATTAGTCCTCACCGCGGTGAAGATTCTTCCTGGGGTCCAAATGTTAATACTTCAAACCAAAAATGTCATACAGTGAAATACTATCATTGCAATTAAAAGAACCAAAATCCAGAAAATAAAATAAAATAAATAATATTATAATGGAATTCAGCCCTTTAAAGCCCTTGCTTTGTATAGCCTAAAAACTAATACAGTTCCCGCCTTTCCATCTTAAAAAAAAAAAAAAAAAACATCAGAACACAAATCGTCGCAGTTTCAATGACGCAAAGAACACAATCTTTTTTTTTTTTTTTTACAAAATATCCGATCTGCATGTTGACATGCATTTACACGACGGGCACATTGGCACATATCCGATACACATCAGATACATATCCGAACAAAAACCACATTTGAATGAGGCCTGGATCCGAACTGACCGATCGAGGGCGGAACCAATGTGTTCTTTTTTTGTTTACGCAGCCATGTGACGGATCGGATATTGGCCGCATTTGAGCAAAAGATCCGATTCGTGTCACATTCAAGTCACATTTAACCGGCAGTGTAAATCCAGCCTATAACACCGCAATGGATTTGGAATGAAAAACTCAAGATGTGCTCATTCCTATCAGCGCTGACTTCTAACTTTAGTGGTTTTGAAAACATATTTAATGAACAACGTAGTGATTGCACCCAATTTTTGGAGCTCGAAAGTAATTGGACAAAGTAACATAACCAAAAATGAAATTTCCATTTCTAATGGTTGGTTGCAAATAATTTGCAGTCAATGACCATCTTCAGTTCCTACCTGTTCTTTGGCCATTTTGCTAATAGTTTTGCCTTCAGCGACGGAAATAAATTCTTGTTGAGATTCAGGTCAAGTGATTGTCTCGGCTACGGTAGAACTTTTAGCTTTTTTGCCTTGAAAAAGTCTTTGGTCTATGCACTGTTAAAAGAAAAGGTGTCAACACACTGGTTTTGTGTCCTGAGACACCAGATCTGGAGGCTGGTGAGTGAAGTCTGGTGATTGGAGGGTGTTTGCTTTGAAACCAAATGTTGGTGTTTCGGCACACTCAAAATTAATTTTAAACACAGAAAACAGGGTTTCTTGAGTGAGGTCTGGTGTTTGGAGGGTGTTTGCGTTGAAACCCAATGTTGGTGTTTTGGCACACTCAGAATGAATTTTAAACACAAAAAACAGGTTTCTTCCAACTCAGGAAGTTTACTGCTGTTCCTGTCGAAGTGCAACATACCATTAACTCTAAATCAATTAAAAGAATATTCAGGGTATAATACTCAAAATATATGACCAGAAATGATTTTTTTGCATTAAATTTTGTTGTTGTTACGCAGTTAATAGAAATTTCAAATGGAATGTGTGAAATGTATTTCTACTGTTTTTGCTTCCATGTCCCGATGGCAATCTCATCGCTGACTTTTAGGCCTGCACGTTCACCGAGGAACACATCTCCTGCAGCTCACCGAGGGAATTGGGAAGTCTATCATTTTCACGGTAAACTGCGTATAACACAGGATCACCGCTCATTCGCTATCATCCACATTTATGTCAGTCGACGTAAAAAATACAGATATGCAGGAAATTGTTTTTTCATAATTACAACTCACATAGCTACATGCAGGATCACATGACTACAGTGCAATTGTTAGAAATGGTTCATAATGTGCCTCTGTTTTATTTACGATAAAAGTTATTTTAGCAGTGAAATAACATTTAAACATTGGTTTGAGTCATGATTTAATTAATAACAGATTAGTGTTAAAGAAAATTGCAGGCTCCATGTTGTCAATCAATTTTGGCAATTAAAAAGCAAGAAAGGTTCGACCCACTCCCTTAAGAAAAAAAATACGGATTCGAAAATGTCATGGTTTTGACGGTGTTTGTGGTTTTTAGACTCCCTTTGTGGCGCTTTTCGGAACCACTTCTGTTCCTTTAATTTTCGGATTCCTTCCAGCTGTTTCGTCAGGCGTGGGCGGCACCTCCCTCTGAGTCGATATAAGCCGGATGTCCGTCATGCCTCCCTCACTGGAGTGTCTGATTTTTAGCTAACACAACAGCCAGAAGATATCTGTAGTCAGGATTTGTTGGCGAAATATCTTCACGTTATTTTTGTGGTTCCTTTTTCTCTAGGGAAATTCCCTTTTATTCTTTTCCCTCTCTTACCTTTGCGTTGCACCATTTAAGGTGCCTTGTTTTCTCAGTTCCCGAGACACTTCCTCTTCCTCCCTCTCTTGCTTTGTCTCCTTTTTTCGAATGGTTGGGCGTCCTTTTGGAAGCGCGAGAGCTGTCTTTGTTGTTTGGTCTGTATCTCTCTCTGTGAATGTTTTAAGTCCGTGCTGCTCTGGTTTTCTCCTACCGCTGCACTTGGCCTCTCGATTCTATTGGCCTTTACAGAACACTCCAGCCACATATGGAGTTGCCAGCAGCGGATATGCTAGAGGAGATTGTTGTTAATCAACAGTCGGTGCTAACAGGGTATGGCAAGGGCCTTACGAATTTAGGCAATCAACAGGCTGTGTTGACGGAGAGAGTTCGCCTACAGGAAAATGCTATGCAGAGACAGGAAAACATCCTATTAAGTCTCACTGAAAATATTAGAGCATTGTCTGCTCAGGTCACACAAAATGTTTCACAAGCACAATCCACACACCTTCCCCGAGAACCTAAACTCCAGTTACCCCAAGATACAGAGGCGAGGCGGGGAAATGCAAGGATTTCACTGCAACATGTGAAATATTTTTTAAATCGCAACCCTCACGGTTCTCGAATGAAGAATCACGGGTTTTGTTCATTCTATCCCTGTTGTCTGGCACAGCCCTCACTTGGGTGGGGCCACTCATTCGATTTAGATCGCTGGTTGTTAATTCAATTGATATTCTCCTGAGGGAGATGATTTCTGTTTTTGATCAGGACGTGTGTGGTCAGGACGCAGCTACGCGCCTGATGCATTTGTGGCAGGGCTCTGAGAGTGTTGCGGAGTTTTCTATTTCTTTCTGCTCCTTGGCCACAGGGACAGGGTGGCCAGAAGCACCCCTTATGACCGTTTTTATTCAGACTTTGGCGGAGGAAGTAAAGGATGCCCTAGCGACGTTAGAGCCTTGTGTATCTTTAGATTTGTTGGTTTGTACTGCTGTGCGGATCGATAATCGTGTCCGCGAACGTAACAAGGAGAAACGAACTGTACTGGCTCCTACCAGCAAAGGGGTTAATTCTCCTTACAACACGCACACCGCTCCAACTCCGCCCACTGAAATTCCCACTCCTAGGGAGCCCACGCAAGTTGATGGTTCATTTGAGAACCGGAATCGTAAGCCTGTTCGCAAACGAATATTTTGTCATCATTGTAACAAGCCGGGGCATATCCGTCCACGTTGTCCAGAGCAAGGGAAACGGGAAGTCCCTCTAGCGGTATGGAGAGCGCTAGAGGGACAGGCTCAATCTCGCTTTCGAACATTTACTTCAGTGGAGTAAATTGTGGGGAAGCAGAGAATAATTGTTGAGGCTTTTTTGGATTCAAGGGCTGTTGATTGTTTTATGGATGCGGAGTGGGCTAAGAAACATTCCATTCCCATTCGCTCTCTCTTGCATTCCCGCATGGTCAGATCTTTGGACGGTCGTCCATTGGGATCGGGGCTTATAACAGAGGCCTCTGAATTATTGACTATGCTTATCCCATTTGGCAGTCATTCAGAGAGAGTTTGTTTCTTCCTAATCAAATCGCCGGTTTTTCCTGTGGTTTTAGGTCATTTTTGGTTGTTTGAACATAGGCCACATATCTTTTGGGGCAGTCAAAATAATCCAGTCGTCCAGTGGGGCTCTGACTGTAGGTCTCACTGTAGTGAGATTCTGGCGTGTCACCCCGAACGTTAACTTATGGGGGAGGCTGACTCTTGGAGTGATGACGAGGAGGGAGGTTTACTGAACACACCCAATTTAGATAATGGGGCGGAGGAAGAGTTGGAGTGGGATCCTCAATTTGACTGCAGCAGCCAGAAGAGGAGGATTTTGAGTCAGAGGATTTTTCTGACTCTGAGTCAGTTGTTGAGTCATTGGGTTCTGAACAGGATTGGTGTGTAGGGGCCACACTGAATTTTGGTTTACCTCCCAATGTTCCTAGTGATTATGTTGATCTCGCAGAGGATTTTAGCCACCAACGAGCTTCATCTTTGTCTCCGCATCGTGATTACGATTGTGAGATCAAACTTTTCTGTGGTACTGCTCCCCCCAAGGGTGCGTTATACTCACTGTCAGGGCAAGAGCGTAAGGCTATGCATGAGTATATTCAGGAGGCTCTAGCCAATGATTTTATCCGACCCTCTGTGTCTCCTGCTGGAGCGGGGTTCTTCTTTGTTGGGAAAAAGGATGACGGTTTGAGGTCCTGTATCGATTACAGGGGCTTGAATAACATAACCATTATGAATCGGTACCCTCTGCCCTTAATGAACTCTGCATTTCAATGCCCGCAGGAGGCGTCATTTTTCATTAAATTAGACCTCCACAACGCGTACAATTTGGTCCGGATCGGGGAGGGGGACGAATGGAAAACGGTTTTTAATACCCATGACGGGTACTACGAATATCTTGTCATGTCTTTTGGATTGGTTAACGCCCCCTCTGTGTTCCAGGCACTCGTTAATGACGTCTTCCAAGAGATGGAGAAATTCATCTTTGTCTACCTTGACGATATTCTGATTTTTTCTTCAACTCTCTCGTAGCATAAACAACACGTCAGACAAGTGCTTGAGGCCCTCCTAAAAGCCAAACGTTTTGTCAAGGCTGAAAAATGCATTTTTTCATGCCAGGACAGTCTCATTCCTTGGCTTCATTGTATCAGCAGGGTCGGTCTGCATGGACCCGGACAAGGTGGCAGCGGTCAGGAATCGGCCTGCCCCTCAGAATGTTAAGGAGGTTCAGCGATTTTTGGGCTTCGCTAATTTTTAGAGGAGGTTTATCCGCAATTTTAGCGCGGTGGCTGCCCCCATTATTGCGCTTACAAAGAAGAATGCCTCCTCGTCATTTGCTTGGTCTCCAGCAGCTGAGGCTGCTTTTCAGGAGTTAAAGAAACGATTTAGCTCTGAGCCCATTCTTGTCTTGCCCGACCCCTCCCTCCCATTTGTGGTGGAGGTTGATGCTTCGAAGGCGAGAGTGGGTGCCATTTTGTCCCAGCGACCCCTTCGGGACAATAAGTTGCATCCCTGCGCCTACTTCTCCTGGTCGTTGTTGGCGGCCGAACGGAATTACAGCATTGGTGACTGGGAGTTGTTAGCAGTGAAGTTGGCGTTGGAAGAGTGGTGCCATTGGTTGGAGGGGGCTGAACATCCGTTTGTGATTTGGATGGATCACAATAATCTCCAATATATCCAGCAGACAAAGCAACGTAATTCCCGGCAGGCGCGGTGGGCATTGTTTTTCAGTCGCTTTAATTTTACGTCTGATGTTTTGTCACAGATTTACGACCGCTCGGGCCGCGATCCCATTTCTGAGCCGGTAATTCCAGCAGCTCAGATTGTGGCTCCCATTCAGTGGGACGTTGAGTCTGTTGTGTGGGAGGCCTTGAGGTCCGATCATGGTCCTGGTGGGGAGCCACCTGGTTATTTGTTTGTCCCCGTAGCGGTGCATTCCCAAGTGCTCCAGTGGGGGCACTCTTCCCGCTTGGCAGGGCACCCGGGGCTTCACCGGACCAAGCAGTTCTTGGCCCGACGCTTTCGGTGGCCCAGCATGGATAAAGACATCCAGGAATTTATGGTGGCTTGTTGCATCTGTACATGGAACAAGGTTTCCCATCTCCCCCCCCCTCGTCTGTTGCAGCCGTTGCCCATTCTCAAGCGTCCGTGGAGCCATATTGCTCTAGATTTTATTACGGGTCTGCCAGTTTTGGAAGGCAACCCCGTGATTTTGGTTGTGGTCGACCGCTTTTCTAAGGCTGCCCATTTTATCGCCCTGCCTAAGCTCCCTTCGGCACAGGAGACGGCTCTTCTTGTTGTGGACCATGTGTTCCGGCTGCATGGTCTGCCTCAGGATGTGGTCTCGGACCATGGCCCGCAGTTTACGGCAAAATTCTGGCATGCTTTCTTCAACCAGATAGGGGCCGCCGTGAGCCTTTCATCTGGTTTCCACCCTGAGACCAATGGGCAGACAGAGTGAATTAACCAGTTGCTAGAAAATACACTTTGGTGTTTAGCGGCTGACAATCCTTCTTCATGGAGTCGTTTTTTTGGCATGGGCCGAATACTCCCATGATTTGCTGTGTAACACCTCCACAGGCATTTCCCTGTTTGAGGCTCAGTTGGGTTATCAACCTCCTCTTTTTCCGGAGACTGAGAGGGATTCAGAAGTTCCCTTGGTTAATCATGTTGTTCGGCATTGTCAGTTGGTCTGGGCCAGGGTCCGGTTCTCTCTGACGCGCTCTGGGCGGAAACAGAGGACCGCCGCTGATAGAAGGCGCCGTTTGGCCCCATCTTTTCGGGTTGGCCAGAGATTTTAGCTTTCCACTCGGGTCCTTCCTTTGAGAATGGAGTCATGGAAGTTGGCTCCCTGCTTCATTGGTCCTTTCAAGATAGTGCAGAAGATCAACCCTGTCACCGTCCGATTAAAGCTCCCTAGATCCTTGAGTATTCACCCCTCGTTTCATGTTTCTCGGCTTTAACCGGTGAGCACAAGCATCCTGGCACCGGTTGACAAACCGCTGCCGCGGATGATTGGGGGGGTTTACACCGTGCGTTGCATTCTGGCCGAGAGGCGTGTTGATCGTGGGGTCCAGGACTGGGAGGGATATGGTCCTGAGGAGCAGTGCTGGGTCCCTTCTCAAAATATCCTGGATCCCACCCTGATATCTGAGTTCCGTGCCCAGGGTTCTATGGGAACGTCGGGAGCCGTTCCTTAGGAGGGGGGGGTCCTGTCATGGTTTTGACAGTGTTTGTAGTTTTTACACTCCCTTTGTGGCACTTTTCGGAACCACTTATGTTCCTTTAATTTTTGGATTCCTTCCAGCTGTTTCCTCAGGCGTGGGCGGCACCTCCCTCTGAGTCTATATAAGCCGGATGTTCCGTCACGCCTCCCTCGCTGGAGTGTCTGATTTTAGCTAACACAACAGCCAGAAGATATCTGTAGTCAGGATTTGTTGGTGAAATATCTTTGCATTATTTTTGTGGTTCCTTTTTCTCTACGGATATTCCCTTTTCTTCTTTTCCTCTTACCTTTTGTGCTGCACCATTTTAGGTGCTTTGTTTTCGGTTCCGAGATACTTCCCTACTCCCTTGCTCACTTTGCTGCCTTTTTTTGAATGGTTGGGCGTCTTTTTGGAAGTGCGAGAGCTGTCTCTGTTGTTTGGTCTTTATCTCTCTCTGTGAGTGTTTTAAGTCCGTGTTGCTCTGGTTTTCTCCTACCGCTGCACTTGGCCTCTCAATTCTATCAGCCTTTACAGAACAAGATTTGCGGCAGACAACCAACTTCCATCAAAAGACAATATGCACAAATTCTTCAAGCTAGCCATCTTATTTACAGTACACTCCAAATGACAACATAGGCTAATTTCACAGAACAGCTCTGCATGAAATGACATCCATTATACTAAATGCTGTTTCCATACTAATGCCAGCGGTTATTAACACAGGGCACAGCACAGTGGTTAAAGCACTGGGTTCAATATTTCAGACATTCATGTTTGTACCCATGCAAGAACACAGTTGATGTTTGCGCGGTACCTGGACTTTCCCAAAGGACATTCGTATCTTGAGTATTTCAGTCATAAACTGTTTAAAAAGATGGACGCAGCACTCGGGTCTGAAAACTGAGGTCAATGCAGAAATCTCCAAAATTTGCATTCTATTTAATGGCCTGCAGATGGCGACGTCAGTGGTTGCAGAAAGAAGTTCAATCCTGTAGAAGTCTGTGAGAAAATGACCTACTTTCCCACCAGATTTACAGTACCCCGTGAAACAATATTTGCCCCTTCTGATTTCTTGCATATTTTCACACTTAAATGTTTCAGATCATCAAACAAATTTTAATATAAGAAAAAGATAAGATAAAGTGAATACAAAATGCAGTTTTTAAATGATGATTTCATTTATTAAGGGGAAAAAGCTACCCAAACATACCTGGCCCGATGTGAAAAAGTAATTCCCCCCCTTGTTAAATAATTAATTTACTGTGATTAACCACATTTTTTGAGTCCAGTTTCACTAGTTACACCCAGGCCGGATTACTGCCAGACCTGTTGAATCAAAAAATGACTTCAATAGAACCTGTCTGACAAAGTGAAGTAGGCTAAAAGATCGCAAAAAGCAACATGTCATGCCGCGAACCAAAGAAATTCAAGAACAGATGAGAAACAAAGAAATTGACATCTATCAGTCTGGAAAGGGTTGCAAAGCCATTTCTAAAGTTTGGGACTCCAGCGAATCACGGTGAGAGCCATTATCCACAAATGGAGAAAACTTGGAACAGTGGTGAACCTTCCCAGGAGTGGCCGGCCTACCAAACTTACTCCAAGAGCGCATCAACTACTCATCCCGGAGGTCACAAAAAAACCAAAAACAACATCTGAAGAACTGCAGGCCTCACTTGCCTCAGTTAAAGTCAGTGTTCATGATTCAACAATAAGACGGAGACTGGGCAAAAAATGGCATCCATGGGAGAGTTCCAAAGCAAAAACCACTGCTGACCAAAAAGAACACGAAGGCTCTTCTCACATTTGCCAAAATCCATCTTGATGATCCCCAAGACTTTTGGGAAAATATTCTGTGGAATGACGAGACATAATTTGAACTTTTTGGAAGGTGTGCGTCCTATTACATCAGGCATAAAACTAACACAGCATTTCATAAAAAGAACATCATACCAAAAGTCAAACATGGTTGTGGTAGTGTGATGGTTTGGGGCTGCTTTGCTGCTTCAGGACCTGGACGATTTGTCATAAGTGATGGAACTATAAATTTTGCTCTCTACCGGAAAATCCTGAAGGAGAATGTCCAACCTTCAGATTGTGATCTCGAGCTCAAGCGCACTTGGGTTATGCAGCAGGACAATGATCTGAAACACACCAGCAAGTCCGCCTCTGAATGGCTTTAAAATAACAAAATGAAGATTTTGGAGTAGACTTGTCAAAGTCCGGGCTTAAATCCTATTGAGATGCCGTGGCATGACCTTAAACAGGCCGTTCATACTCAAAACCCCTCCAATGTGGCTGAATTAAAATAATTCTGCAAAGAAGAGTGGGCTAAAATTCTTCCACAGTGATGTGAAAGACTCATTGCCAGTTATTGCAAACGTTTGATTGCAGTTGTTGTCGCCGAGGGTGGCACAACCAGTTATTAGGATTTAGGGGGCAATTACTTTTTCATGTAAGGCCAGGTAGGTTTGGATAGTTTTTTTCCCTTAATAAATGTACTCATCATTTAAAAACTGCATTTTGTATTTACTCGGGTTGTCTTTGTCTAATATTAAAATTTGTTTAATGATCTGAAACATTTAAACGTGACATATATGCAAAAAAAAGAAGAAATCAGGAAGGGGGCAAATACTTTTTCACGGCACTGTATAATTTAAATAATGATTTTCCACATTACTTTAATGTATCTATCGCAAGTTTCAAGTCTCCTTCGATATATCATGATGTTCATTTTTGTAAATTATGGTCCCAAATAGACTAGAATAAAGGATAAAGCCAGTTTATGCTTTAGGGGCGTAGCTATCCTCTGGTCCTTGTCTGATACGGTAAGATCCACCCGTAGATCCACCCCTCGCTTCTCCCCGGATATTCAGTTCATGCTCTCGTCCAATAGGAGTCACATGCCGTTTCAAAATAACAAAATGGCGCAATTCAAATTGCCAAAATCGAGGCCTCCTCAATGGTATGCTGAAACCAATGGGTGACGTCACGGTTGCTTCGATCCATCTTTTTATACAGTCTATGATTTCGGTCTAAAAATACGTACATCCGTATCTGATCGTTGTAAAGTACGGACGGCAGTCTCGGAGCAACTTTATTAGATTTATGCACTGAAAGTACTTAGTAACATTTAAGGTTGGGAATAGAATTGGGGTCAGGGCATAGTTTGTACAAAGATGGACGAGGCAACCATGATGTCACCCACTGTTTCAGTGTACCATTAGGAAGCCTCAATTTTGGCACTTTGAACTGCGCCATTTTGTCATTTTGAAACCGGATGTGATTCCTATTGGACGAGAGTGTGAATTGAAGATCCAGGGAGGAGCGAGGGACCGTAGATCTATAAATACAGTCGGCAACAACGGGAACGCCCACAAACGTCACATCTGGTTAGAGCCAGGGGGAAAACAATCCTTCCCCCCCGTCCGCTATACTGTCAAAACGCGGAATTTAAACTTGTCTAGCTAACGCCAAGAAGTTGTCATGACGTACTTTGAGTCGCTATTGCCTGCTGACAAGGATCGATATATTAAAAAATTAAATTTACTGGGGTTGGATTGTTGTCCATACGTTTTAAAAGACTGGGCGAATGATCCGACTCAGTGGCCTGCAGATATACATGTTCTGTTGTGGGTCCCGCCAAAATCTGCCAAACTCGCCCTCTCTTCTGATAGCTTGACGCCATTTTGTCCTCCTTGTGGTTCCATTTTATTATTTGGTAAAATGTAAAACTTTAATTAGTGATTTTTTTGTTTATTTGCGGTGCAAAAGCAACTCACAGCAACTCTTCGGCATTATGGCTAATGGCAGAGACCGGTTTGTTTTCCCCCTTGGCTCTACTTTTGTGGGCGTTCCCTTTGTTGCCGACTGTATCTATGGGTGGATCTGACCTTATCTGACGAGGACCAGAGGATAGCCACACCCCAAAAGGATATCTGGCTTTATCCTTTGTTCTTGTACAACCCCAATTCCGAAATAGCTGGGACGACGTGTAAATTGTGAATAAAATCAAAATGCAATGACTTTCAGATCACATGAGCTAATGTGTTATTTACAATAGAACATAGATAACATTTCAAATGTTGAAACTGAGACATTTTACATTTTTATCCAAAAAATAGCTTATTTCAAAATTTCTGGCTGCAACAGGTCTCAAAAAAGTTGGGATACAGGCAAAAAAGGGCTGAAAAAGCAATTAATATAGAAGAGAATCAGCTGAAAGAACATTTAGCAAGTAATTAAGTTAACTAGCATCAGGTGTGTAACATGATTGGCTATAAAGGCGATGTCTTAGAGAGGCTGAGTCTCTCAGAAGTAAAGATGGCCAGAGGCTCTCCAACCTGTGAAGGCTTGCGTAAAAAAATTGTGGAATACTTTAAAACAATATTCCTCAGCGTCAAATTGCAAAGGCTTTGAAGGTCTCATCATCGACAGTGCATAACATCATCAAACGATTCAGAGAAACTGGAAAAATCTCTGAGCGTAAGGGACAAGGCTGAAGACCTTTACTGGATGCCCGTGATCTTCAGGCCGTCAGACGCCATTGCCTCACTCACTGGAATGATTCTGTCATTGACATTACTAAATGGGCCCAGGAATACTTCAAGAAACCACTGTCTGTAAACACAGTCCGCCATGCCATCCACAGATGCCACCTAAAACTCTATCATGCAAAAAGGAAGCCATTGTTGAGCATGATCCAGAAGTGCCACCGTGTTCTGTGGGCCAAGGCTCACTTAAAATGGACTGTACCAAAGTGGCAAAGTGTCCTGTGGTCAGACGAGTCCAAATTTGACATTCTTGTTGGAAATCATGGGTGTGGTGTCCTCCAGGTTAAAGGGGAGAAAGACCACCCCTCCTTTTATCGGCGTTCAGTTCAAAAGCCAGCATCACTGATGGTACGGGGATGCATTAGTGCATATGGTGTGGGACATTGCATGTTTTAAAAAGCACCATGAATGCTGAAAGATATATAAAGGTTTTAGAGCAACATATGCTCCCCTCCAGACAACATCTATTCCAGGGAAGGCCTTGTGTATTTCAGCAGGACAATACAAAACCACATACTGCAGCTATTACAACAGCATGGCTTCGTAGTAGATGAGTCCGTGTGCTGAACTGGCCTGCCTGCAGTCCTGATCTTTCATCGATTGAGAACATTTGGAGTATAATTAAACAAAAAGTCCGCCAAAGGAGACCCAAAACTCTCCAGCAGCTGGAAGCCTGTATTAAACAAGAGTGGGATCAAATTCCAATGGCTAAACTCAAGAAACATGTCTCCTCAATGCCCAGACGCCTCCACTCTGTGTTAAAAAGAAGAGGGGATGCTAAGCCATGGTAAACAGGCCCCTGTCCCAACTTTTTTGAGACCTGTAGCAGCCATAAAATTTGAATTGAGCTCATTTTGTTGATCAAATTGTAAAATTTCTCATGCTATCTCTGTTCTATTGTGAATAAAATACTGGCTGGTGTGATTTGAAAGTCATTGCGTTTTGATTTTATTCACTATTTACAGTTTGTCCCAACTATTTCGGAATTGGGGTTGTATATTTGGGACCATAATTTACAAAATTGAACATCATGATATATTGAAGGAGACTGGAAACTTGCGATAGATACCATAAATAATGTGGAAAATCATTATTCACATAATAAATCAGGAGGGAAAGTAGGGTCATTTCCTCATAGACATCTATAGCGTTGAACTTCTTTCTGCAACTACCGACATTGCCACCTGCTGGTCATTAAATAGAATGCAATTTTTAGAGATATTCGCATTGGCTTCACTTTTCAGACCCAGGTGCTGCGTCCAACCTTTTAGAAAGTCTGTAGGTCAGGGTGAGGTTTAGGCACGAAAACTACTTGGTTATGTTTAACTGCTTGGTTATGTTCAGGGTTGGGGTCAGGATTATGGTCAAGTTGAGGTTTAGGCATCAATACTACTTGGTTTGGTTCAGACACCAAAACTACTTGGTGAAGTTTGGGAGTCGGACGGGGTTTGCCATTATGGGTACAAAAAAAATAGTAATAATTTCACTAGTGCTTGCGCTAGTAGCCGAGTGGAAACGTAGTGGTTTGAGCGACTGATTCCTGTGTGGAGAATATGGGTATCAATAACCTGAAACAATTAGACCTATTTTCTAACCAGACAAACAAGTAACATTTAAGTTGACCCCAGGATTTTTTTGAATTTGGACATGAGCTGAAACTTGTTGGAAACACTTTGTTCTTTCACCATACCCACTTTAGAATGACTGATGCTATACATTGTTCGGCATAATTTTAAACCTGTTATGATTCTAATCTGTTCTGTCATGATTCTGCCATGTTTGTTATGATTCTGCCACTCCCTGTTATGTTTATGATTATGTCTGTTAGGTTTTGCCATGTTCGGTTTCGTTTTTGTACTTTGCCATGTTTTCGTTTTTGCCATTCCCAATCCACTATTCTGTTAGATTCCGGTCCATGTCTTTGTTCATGCCCTGCATTGCACTTTGTCTCCCCTGTCTGGTCTCTTGTTAAGTTACAGCTTCTCCCCAGTCCTGCGTGTCACATGCTTAGGTGATTTCATGGTTTCTGGGTTTCAAACATTCCTTCCAATCTCGTTTGCTTCCTTCGCCTCTCTTTTCTATATTACTAACCAATACTAACAGTTTGTTGTTTTCGTTAAAGTTACTAACCCAAACTAACATTGTATATAATACTAACTAACGAGCACTAGGGATTGTATAGCTGCACTTACTAATTGATTAACAAGCTCTCAGCACTCGCCCTGTTCTAGTCTCCGCCTCTTGCCTTCACTTTGTCTCTCCTGCAATTCAGCGGATCCTCCGCACCTGCTCCACTCTGTCCTACCTCTCATTATCTGTGCACATTAGAACTCCCTAACCGGAGCTGTATGTTTTGTCATAGGTTGTCTCGTGTTCCCTGTCCGCGTTTTTGGCTTTTTTTTTAAATTTCATGTGATTAGGTTCTCCCTCATGTTCCCTCCTTTGTAATTAGTCTGATCCTCATCACCTGATCCTAATCATAGCATGTGACTTCCCTTGAGTGTATTTAAGCTGTCTTCTCACTGCAGTTCCCCGTCAGAACGTTTCCTCTTGTTTACCTGTGCTGCTATCATTCGCCTTGTACTCATAGTGTTTCTCTTCTGACTGGACCGCCCGACTTACGATTTTTGGCTCTGCTCTTTTGTACTTTTGTCTGCATCTGTTTTCGAACCCTTTTTGCCCGACTACGAGTTTTTGTGTTTGCTGCCCTGGTAACGGTTTGGATTTCGTCCTCTGGATTTTGGCTTTTGCTTCTCTGTCAATCCTGTGCCTGTGTACCGAACCTGTTTTTGCCCGACCACGATTACTGTGATTGCTGCCCTGGTTTTTCGACTTTTGGATTTTGTCCCTGGGATTGTGTTCTTTGGATTGTGGACTTTGTACTGTCGCCTCCTGCTCTGCGGGGGGTTCGCCCCCTTTCCAATAAAATCCCATTTTACCTTCACTGCTCGACTCTCGCGTCTGGTTCCAGAACCGTACCTAACAAAACCAGATATTTAACTGTAATTTTTAGAGGTCACTTATTAACTTCATGTCATTTGGTTGCAATCACATCTGGAAAGCTATAAAACCTCTGCATTTGCTTGACTAGTTAATGTTCTTCTCTGGGGCCAGTGTTCGTATTTTGTTCATTCCCTATAAAGCTAAAGATAAATATGGAATCGTGTGTGTGTGTGTGTGTGTGTGTGTGTGTGTGTTTTTTTTTTTTTTGTTATAAGATTCTACATGGCTTCCTGTATGTTCATCTTGAGTTCTGCAGAATGCTCTTCTAAATGGCTGTTTTATAACAGAAGCAGTGAGGAGATTGTTATAAATGGAATTAGAGGAACACAAAACTCTGCAGACTCGCGCACTCTTTAAATGGACCCTGATTTTGTCCAAAGTACATTTTGCCACAAAGACAATGTAACGTAACTGACTTCGTAGTCAGCAATAGTCAGATTTGAGCAATTGAGCATTTTTTTTTTCTTCCAAATTGGCAATTAATGCAATTTGTACATTTGAAATGACCTACAGGTGAGCAGTGATCTGGAGTGTTTCATGTGAATCTCTGTGAAGGATCAGGTCTTTAAAAAATGTTTTCCTTCAGGTTTGCCGAGAACGTCAAAGGTATAAGTATCTACCTTCTTTGCAAAATGTTGACTTGTCCATTATGTTGCATTACCCAATGCGAAACATAGCAAGATTGATGACCTGTCTGTAAATCATAGCAATGAGCCAAATTTCACAGTACCTTGTAACCTTCCCCATGTTGAAGGGAGTATTGCTGGACAATATTCTCAAGCATTGGATATTGCAAAGTAGGTGTGTAGAATTAATAGAAATATGCTCTCTGATAAATTCCCTGATACTAGTATTTGAAACCTTGAGATTAGATGTCCAACATGTGATCACAAAGTGGAGTATTTGAGAGCACTGCCCTCACATTATGATACACACAGCAGAAAATTAATTTATTGTTTGTGTGATGAAAAACAGTAATGTAACTTTTGAAGTGTACCCTTCATACACTTTTCATATAAGCAGACATCACTGATGTCACCTCAAAATATTAACTGAAAGAGAATATTGAAACAGATTTGCCAAACACTGCTCATGATGTACAATGCAGTGGCTGTAATGAGAGTGATGACTATGGAGCAAGACGTACAGGGTATGATGTTACACGAAGCTTGATAATCACATTTCTAAAGTAGCAGGAAGTTAGTATGCTTGGTTCTACCAGTTAATCGTCCTGAGAACGTTCTCTAAAGGTTTTCTGAAGGTTACAAAATTATGAAATAACCTTGAAAGAACGTTCAAAGAACGTTTCCAATCAGTTCTCCGAGGGCCCTCGGAGAACCGATTGGAAACGTTCTCTGAACGTTCTTTCAAGGTTATTTAATTAGCCTTCAAAGAATCGTTTGCAAACGTTCCCTGAACGTTCTGAAGGTGTTTTAAAAAAAAAAAAACCTTCAGGGAACCTTTAGGGAACGTTCCCTGGTGGTTATAGGTTAACTGAATCCACACCGACTCCGACCTGTCCATCCGCAAAACAGAGAGGAGAGCGGCCTCGACTGACGGGTTGCAGAAAATTATTGGACCGTCCAATTTGGACGAGTAGATTCCATTGTTTATAGGCTCATCAAACTATCTGCATTGTTTATGTATACTGATTTGATTAATTTATTTATTATAACCAGAAAGCTGGTAGAGACACTGGGAGGCCTTTTATGCTTAATTTTTAGTAAAACGTAATCCCCACCGACATCTGCTAAAATAACGGAAATCTCCTCCTGTTCCTATTCATTATATCAGATCACATATGTTCTGACTTTATCAATGAAAAGTGATAATTGGGCTCCCAGTGTTACGATAAGCAGTCTTGTTTCACTGCAGGCAGACCGTTTAAAACTGTTCTGGTCAGAATTGGCAACATTTTAGCCTACTGTAAATATTGTCTTGCAATACATATCGGTCTATTTCTATTAATTTGTTTTTTAGTAAAAATAGTTCATAGAAGAAGTCTGGATTTATGGTTTTTCTATTTGATCATTAATTCATTCATTGACTTAATTTATTTTTTCGTAAGACCTGGGACACACATTTGACTTCTCGAAAAGAAGACCATCTGCTGGCGTGGACATGTAAGCGTATCCAGCTAATACCTAAGGCTTACAACCTACAGAAGAGTAGCTACTGCAACTTAGCCGCGAAACGCAAGTGAAGCACAGGCCTACTTGCTCATATCATCTGAATTTCATTTTGTAATTAGCTTGGCTATATAGCCAGGCGCGTCGCTAGAACAGGGAATTGGGGGGCACAGACACTTCCCTTTATGAAAAGAATTAGTCCTGGCTAGTTCTCAATCATTTTCCTTTACTGACGCGTTTTCCAATTATCGTAACTGGCAACTGAAAACACGGTTTCTCTCCATATGCGATCTAACAGCGATTAGATGATGGGCTAAATTCAGTACAGTTGCGGAACAAGAACAGAGAATTGGGTTGCACAAAACATCCGTTTAAAACAGTCATTAGTCCTGACCTGTTCTCAGTCATTTTAATGATTAACAAAAGGTTCACTCCGAGAGCACTCCACACTTAACAGGTGCTGCTTGTTCTCCCCGATTAGGTAAGACGACAATCATTCATCTGGACGCGTATTTGCTCATTTAAATCAATGTTATTCAAAATTGCATACCTGCGCAAATAGCTTGAGCCGCATGCTTTTTATAGCCTATTTAACCGCCGAGTGCCACGTTTTGTTTTATCAACCCACGCAATACCGAAAGGCGATATTTCATTGGAACAAAGACCAGTTCAATCAACGCGAAGCATTGGCCTATTAGTACATAAATTATTTTTCTGTACTGAATTTAGCCCATGATTTCATTGCTGTTAGATAGCATATGGAGAGAAACCGTGTCTTCAGTTACCAGTTACGATAATTGGAAAACGCGCCAATAAAGGAAAATGATTGAGAACTTGCCAGGACTAATTCTTGTCATAAAGGAACGTGTCTGTGCCCCCCAATTCCCTGTTCTAGCGACGCGCCTGTATATAGCTATATATTTCCCACAGAAAACGATGTTATGGAATAGGAAGGCTAGATATAAGATTATTTTGCGTTCGTAATCGTATCACGTGGCTTTAGGATATTATGCCGCGAAGCAGTAACTTTTGTTATTTAGCTCCTTCGCAAAAAATAAAAATATAACACGGTCGTTCTCACTTTTTTGCACTTTGATTGGTTGCGAGATGAAAGCGGTAATTCCTTCGCAAGAATTTAACATATGAAACTGTTTTTGTCGTGGGTTGCAAATGCGAAATAAAAGCGACATGTCAGTGCATTCACCGACACAACACCGGCGTTTTGGCCTCAGTGGATGGTAGGTCGATGCCATCGGTGTATTTATATGTGTGTGTGTGCGTGTGTGTGTGTGTGTGTGTGTGTGTGTGTGTGTGTGTGTGTGTGTGTGTGTGAGAGAGAGAGAGAGAGAGAGAGAGATCCGGCGTCGATGGGTGAATAAGAGGCGAAATTGGAAAATGCAGACCCTGACTGCAGAATTTGCTTCTCCTCTTCAACTCGATTCTTCTACCTCCATTTTAATTCCGTACAGATTAACTTTCTGCGCTCACTTGGGAAATTGTTTCTGTGGCGAAATTGCGCTCACATTATATATTTCTCATGCAGTCATGTATTCTTTGCTTGCAAGTCTGAAACCAAAAACCCAAGCTAACTTGGGGCCAAACTTGGGAATATCCCAGGGTAAATAAAGCATTTTATGGCGAACTTGGACTGTACGTTTTAATAATAATACTAATAATAATAATAATAATGATGATGTAATTTGCGTGTTTACTAACCATTACACGACACAACCGTATGTTCAGGATGCAACCTGTAGGTGGCGCCAATGCATAAGTATCAAACAGACAGTGCATGGAATTTACCTAAGGCTAGCAATAACGTAAGCTAATATTTGGTGTTTTTGAACACACCCCTAATCCCCAGTCTGAGTGCACTGCACTGAGCAGTATTGACTGCTCACACTGAAGGAGCCAGCCTGTTGGCTCTCTGGTGTCTCACTCATTTGCATGAATTTTATGTCCCACTGTATGCAGCTCTATGTGTCCAGCACAGCTGTCCTTTATTCAGCTTTGATTTACTCTGTCATACTCATCTGACCCTTGTTTGTGCTTCTTTACCCCAGGTGCTGAAGACCACTTCACATTTTCAATTCAGGCTCATGACTGCATGACCAGTGAGTCACATACTGGTCTCAACACAACACCTTCTATGACAGGGCTCCCAACATCAGGCTTTTGAATCCAAAACCAATTTAATAATTTAACAATTATTGCCACTCATTAGCCAGACTGACTCACCAACCTGACTCCCAGGTAAAGGTGCACTCACTGGTTTGCTTTCAAGCAGCCACAAATTTTCTCACTTGAATTATTCCCAGTGCTGGAAGTTAATCGGCTTATTGGACCATGTAAAGAGCCCATTCTCATCCCAACTCATCATATAGTGACACTAACTCTGCCCTACAAATGCTAAGTGCAGTAACTACAAAATAATTTAAGCAGTAAAAAATTACTTCTGAATTTGTTTGCTGTCCCAACAAACAAATAGTTGGCACATCTATGATAGATTATGGTTAACGGACTTGCTATGGTACAATTTCTATCCAAATAAATCCTGACCTCCATTTACTATCAGGCCCAGAACTACACTGCTAAAAATGAAAGAAAAAATACTAGGTAAGATGAATTTACTTATTTTAAGAATTAAAACACTTATTTCTATCACCATTTTTATTAGTAAGACAAAAAATTTGTCCTTGATTTGAGGTTATTTTGATTAGCTTGCCAATGGGGTAAGTAAATTTTCACTTGTCAAGCAAATAGTAACTTGTTTTAAGTCACTATTTGCTTGACAAGTGAAACTTGACTCCTACAACTTTCCCAGAAGCTGGACAATAAAGACCTCATCAATGATTTTGCGACCAAGAAAGTTCAATGCATGGCATGCATTTTAAATGATTTTAAATGTATGTCATGCGTGGAACTTTCACCAAGCACTGATCACAAATTTACTAAATGATTCAATTTCCAACACTTCGATGTAAGAAACAATGGTAATTTAATCAATTAATTATCATCATATCGCAGCAACCAGTGTGCAGCTGAGCTTTCCTGCAAATGTTCTTGTGAAAGCTGAGAACATTTTGATTAAGTGCAATATAAAAATAAATTAGGTTGCCCTGCAGAAAAAAAATTGCTAAAACAGGAGATGGCATTCAGAGAAAGTATTGGATTAATTATTTGTTTTGTTTTCTTTTTTTTTTCGATCCCTGCAATGTCACTATTAAGTACATTGCAAATGTAGCCGATCGGTGGTCTCTGTCATTTCTTGATAATTACAGGCTTACATATTGGTCTTGAAGTTCAGCAAATAAACTGTGTGATTATTAATCGGCTGATCTTAAACAGGAATAGCTTGAAAAGCAATTATGCATTTAAGGGTAAGAGGCTCACGGCACGCCTGTGAAAATCCCGTAACGCCATCGTTACCGCGAGGGGGACGTTGGGCTTTTGGGTGTTATATAGATCATTTCATTTAAACTTATCGGTAGATTTAGGTGCACATAGGTGGAGATTTTGCATGCAGTTATATTATATACATTTATGTACTCAGCAACAAAAGTTTCTGTGACGCTATATAAAATTTAATCTTAAATAAGGTACATCCTTAAATCTAAAAATAATTTGTGGTTCCAATAGATAACAGACTCCTGTTACAAGTTCACAGTTTTAATAAGCCATATCGGTTACAGTTATGATGTCATGACATGAGAAACATGGACAAGAGTAAATGACAATTCACACATCAGTAACGCGTGTGTCCCCCTCTGGCTTCAATGCAAGCAACACATCTTCGCATGGAATGAATCAGACGTCCCACAGAGTCCTGTGGGATACCATTCCATATCTGTACGAGCCTGTAATTAAGTTCCTGGAGTGTCTCTGGGGCAAGTGCCATCTCATCCCACATGAGCTCGATTGGAGAGAGATCTGGAGAGCAAGCAGGCTAAGGGATCACATTCACGTTGTTCTGTTGAAGTGTTTGTTGCACAACTCAAGTGACATGCGGTCAGGCGGTGTCATGTTGAAAGAGAACGCCAGGGCCATGTCGACACAAAAAAGGCAGAACAACAGGACGGATGATCTCGTCACAGTAACGCTGTCCAGAGAGGTTGCCATCAACCACTAACAAACAGGTTCTCTGTCTAACTGTGATCCCACCCCAAACCATAACGCTGTCGCCTCCGAAACAGTCTTGCTCCATGACACAGTGCTCAGCATTACGTTCACCTTGACGTCAGTAAACATGTTTGCATTCATCGCTGTGGCTGAGGTTGAAACGAGACTTGTCAGTGAACAGCACCTGTTTCCACTGAATTTCTGTATAGTGTATATTCTGGTGACAATCCCGAAACATCTGAGGTAGCGACGTACAGTCTTTGCCGATATTCGCTGAAGTCCTGGGATGGTTCTGGCAGTGACTGTTGCAGGTTGGAACCAATTTCGCAGGTGGGTGGTTCGAATCCAGCGATCCTGTCTGATGCTTGTAACAGGTGGCCTGCCACATTGAGGACGGTCTCTGACAGCATTTGTTTGTTGCCATAAAGTCCAAATGGTGTTTCTATGGACGGTGAAGTGTCTTGCAACATCCTGTTGAGATACTCCTGCTTCAAGCATACCAATGGCTCTGAGACATTCCTTTTTTAGATAGGCGTGGCATCTTCAAACTTCAAGTAAGGATGGAAACGTGTTGTTTTTCCCTGTCGCAGCTGTCAACACTTGCAGGAACAATGCATATTGAATCCCTGCAACACTTGCTTTAAGTCCCAAGTTTAGTCAAGTCAAGTCAAGTCAAGTCACATTTATTTATATAGCACATTTAAAACAACAGAAGTTGACCCAAAGTGCTTTACAGCAGAGGCAAATGCATAAAATAACAGACATAAGAACAGAAATAAAACAATAGGCTAAAAAACATAAAAAGTCAGGAGATAAATAAATAAAATTAAAGAAGACATGGCAGACTTAAAATACAAATATAAGTATAATAATAAAAGTAGAACAGAAAATAGCAGATAATCATAAGAAAAGTTTAGGTAATCAAATGCATGTTTGCATAAAAGTCACCTTTTGCATTCAAGGTATGCTTTTCTGCAGCAGGTGTGTTTGTGTGACTTGTTTTCATACTTTCACAACAGATTTGAACACCAGACATTTTTTTCTTATGAACAACTCGTAAAAATTTGTGTCACAGAAACTTTTGTTGCTGAGTATACATACACACACACAAACACACACATACACACATACATACATACGTACATACATACATAAATGCATACATACATTACTATACATTAGATTATTAGGTTCTCAGATCACAGAGGTAGGGGAGATTGGGGAGGAGTGGGCCACATTTATCTTTTTGGATCATATTCCCCATGCTTTGGGTTTGAAGATAAAAAGGCTATATGGAAATGGAAGCGTATCTTGAAGGCTCTTAACTAACCCAGGTGACAAAAGGTATTCACCAGAAGTAAGAGCCAGTGAAGTCAAAATCTACTATGGAAAATAATGGCTCAGTCCTCCCCATATGTGGGAGACCTGGTCCACCACATGGGGAGGACTGAGCCGTTAGTTTCGATGGGCAAACGACAGACAAAAGAGTCAGTTAACAAAAAGCTTTATTGAAACACAGATGAAAACAACGAAAATAGTTGTCCAAAATCACACTTGTAGTGCAGCGTCTATCAAATTAAACTTAGCCAATCCTGGCATTGAGAATAAAAGTGCACTGTCAATGAATGAGGTATGGTTTAAACATGAAAGTACTTGTCAAGATTAACATCAAACACCAACTGCATTGAAGCACGTTCCGGATTTGGTTGGGGAAGAACCATGACCACATCTTCAATGGAAACAGTATCAATATCCTTTTTTTTTCTCTTGATGTTACTGGTATTCAGTGAAGAAGGTGAAAAGTAAAAAGGAAAACATGCAATATAAATTTCCTAGAGTGCATTTTTACATGGAGGAGGAGTGGACCACAGGGTAGGAGAACTGAACCATGGCTCAGTCCTCCCTCCTACTAAGTGGCCCACTCCTCCCTCAGTGTACTTCAAGAGATTTCAACATTCGCCAGCTTCCCAGCTGAAGAGCATGGTCTCGTATATATACTCAAAATATTCCCTGGTATATGCAGATTACACAACAGTACCATATGCATCAAAATCTTGATAAGTTACAGAATGACAGTGATTGATTGTTACAAGAAACATTTTACTTAGCCCCATGAAAATGACAATGTTTGTTCTGCATACTTACTTGTTGATGTTGTATCTCTGTTAGGCCTGACCTCTGCAGGGTTGCTCGGTGACTCTGTATGACCTTTAACCTTAGGTCATTTAGGAGATAAACCTACAGTTTTTTTCGAACACGAGGTATTTATCGTAGGATAGATACCTGGAAATTTCATTTGAATACCGAGTGCTGGAAAAAAATGGTAGGTTTATCTCCATTCTACCATGACTCTTGTCAACACCCCTACGAAAATATTTTTTATAGCAAAGTTGGGATCAACCACTGGGGGGAGTTTGGAGGTTGTCTGATGAAGAAAGCGGAGAGAGGATTGCGTGACAGAATGATTTTCACTGTCATTTCTTATTTGCATGCAAAATAGATGTATATCACAGTACAATACAATACAATTCAATTTCATTGAAGTTTCATGTTTTCTATTGAAGTGGCTCGATAATCAAGCGAGAGCTCTTCATGCAGCGAGAGTTTTGACCCAGTGTGAGGTAGTTTACCGGTGAATAGATACCTGGTTTTAACCAATCAAAATGCAAAATTCGCTGGAATTATTAAGAAGCTTTCAGCTGGGGAACGATCAGTTTCTCAAAGTTTCGAGAGGGGGCTTCCATTCTGATATTCAGGTGATTGATATAATTTCCAGTGTAATTTTTGGTGTTGCCATCAACAATCACAGATGATGTAGATCAGTGCTTCTCAAACCTCTCCTGGAGTATCACCTCTCCTGCATGTTTTAGATCTCTCCCCGCTAGCATGGATGATTCTAATGATTCGCTCATTATCAAGCATCTTCACAGGTAACGAGCTGACCATTTGACTCACCTGTGCTGGAGCAGGCAGAGCTCTACAACATGCAGGAGAAGTGGTACTCCGGGAGAGGTTTGAAAAGCACTGATGTAGATGATAAGATCGCTATCGTTCAATGTTATTATGCGCATGCAATAGACCTAAGCACTAGCAAGCTGCGCACTGGAAGTCTGGAAGTCTTAGAAGTGAAAGAAATTTTGGGGGAAAAGTAGGATGTAATGGCCGGTAGTATACGGAAGCCAAGCGCAGCGACAGAGAGAAAGAGAGTAGCACGAACACAGTACAAACACAGAGAATAATATAGACCAAACGCAAGTACTCGCGCTTCCAAAGGACGTATAATAGTCCGAACCATGGAAGCAAAGCGAGATAGAAAAAGTGAGAAGAAACTCCAATAATTAGAAGATAGAAAGTCATACAAAACCTGACTACAGATATCTTGGGCTATAGTGCGAAGTTAAACACAGACACTCTACAGAAGGAGGCGTGCCGGACTTCCTGCTTATATAGATTCTGGGAAAGCATCACCCCAGCTCAATCAACCAGCTGGGTAAAGAATTCGATGGCCCAGGAATTCGATATTGTCCCGGGACGAGAGCCGCAAAGAAAAGTCCAAACAACAAGCACACCTCACAAACTATGACAGGACCCCCCCTCTAAGGAACAGCCCCAGAAGTTCCCAGAGAGCCCCGCGCACGGAATTCCGAAATAAGGGTAGGATCCAGGATATCCCGAGAAGGGACCCAGCACCGCTCCTCAGGACCATACCCCTCCCAGTCGACTAAAAACTGAGCTCCACGACCCACACGCCTCTTGGCTAAAATACGACACACAGTGTAAACCAGCCCCCCCCTCAATCATCCGCGGCGGCGGCGGGGGTTTGTCGACCGGAGCCAGGACGCAAGTGCTAACCGGTTTGAGCTTGGAGACATGAAAAGAGGGGTGGATCTGTAAGGATCTAGGGAGCTTCAACCGGACTGTGACAGGATTGATCCTTCGCACAATCTTAAAAGGACCAATAAAGCGGGGAGCTAATTTCCGTGACCCCACTCTCAAGGGCAGGTCCCGCGTGGAAAGCCAGACCCTTTGGCTAACCCGATAAGATGGGGCGGAACGGCGCCTTCTATCTGCGGCGGTCTTTTGTTTCCAGAGCGTAAAAAGAAGGAACGGACCCTGGCCCAAACTGACGGACAATGCCGAACAAAGTGATTAACCGAAGGAACCTCTGAATCCCTGTCAGTCTCAGTAAACAGTGGAGGGTGACAACCCAACTGAGCCTCAAACGGGAAAAGGCCTGTGGAGGAGTTACCCAGTGAATTGTGGGAGTATTCGGCCCATGCTAAAAATCAACTCCACGAAGATGGGTTGTCAGCCGCCTAACATCGAAGAGTATTCTCCAAAGACTGTTTGGTTTGCTCTGTCTACCCATTAGTCTCTGGGTGGAAACCAGAGGAAAGGCTCATGGTGGCCCCCAACTGGTTGCAAAATGCACGCCAGAATTTGGCCGTAAATTGAGGGCCCCAGTCAGAAACCACATCTTGAGGGAGGCCATGCAGCCGGAAAACTTGGTCCACAACAAGAAGGGCAGTCTCCCGCGCCGAAGGCAGCTTGGGCAGCGTGATAAAGTGGGCGGCCTTAGAAAAACGGTCAACCACAACCAGGATTACTGTGTTGGCTTCCGAAACAGGCAACCCCGTAACAAAATCAAGAGCGATATGGCTCCACGGGCGCTTAGGGATGGGCAACAGCTGCAGCAGACCAGAGGGGGGGAGGTGGGAAGTCTTGTTCCTAACGCAAATACAGCACGCCGCTACAAACTCCCGGATGTCCTCATGCTGGGCCACCAAAAACGTAGGGGCCAAGAACTGCTTCGTCCGATGAACCCCCGGGTGACCAGGCAGATGGGAAGAGTGCCCCCACTGGAGAACTTGGGACCGCACTGCCAAAGGAACAAACAAACAGCCAGGCGGCTCCCCACCAGGACCGGGATCATTTTTCAATGCCTCCCGCACAACAACAGACTCAACATCCCACTGAATGGGAGCCACAATCTGAGCTGCCGGGATAACTGGCTCAGGAATGGGGTCGCGACCGGAGCGGTCGTTAAAACCGCGACAAAGCGTCAGGCTTGATATTTTTAGACCCTGAGCGATAGGTTAACGTAAAGTTAAAGCGGTTGAAAAACGACCACCGGACCTGCCGAGAATTACGTCATTTAGTCGGTTGGATGTATTGGAGATTTTTATGATCCGTCCAAACCACAAACGGATGTTCAGCCCCCTCCAACCAATGGCGCCACTCTTCTAACGCCAAGTTGACAGCCAACAACTCCCAGTCACCAATGCTGTAATTCCGTTCGGCCACCGACAACGACCAGGACAACCAGGCGCATGGGTGCAACTTATTGTCCTGAAGGGGTCGCTGGGACAAAATGGCACCTACTCCGACTTCCGACGCATCCAGCTCCACAACAAATGGGAGGGAGGGGTCAGGCAAATGAGAATGGGTTCTGAACTAAATCGTTTCTTTAACTCCTGAAAAGCAGCCTCAGCTGCTGGAGACCAAGCAAACGACGAGGAGGTATTCTTCTTAGTGAACGCAATAATGGGGGCAGCTATCGCGCTAAAATTACGGATAAACCTCTTATAAAAATTTGCAAACCCCAAAAACCGTTGCACCTCCTTAACTTTTTGAGGGGCAGGCCAATCCCTGACCGCTGTCACTTAGTCAGGATCCATGCGGACGGACCCTTCCGAAACAATGAAGCCAAGAAACAAAACTGTCTTAGCACGAAAAACGCATTTCTCAGCCTTGACAAAAAGCTTGGCTTTGAGGAGGGCCTCAAGCACTTGTCTGACGTGTTGTTTATGCTCCGAGAGAGTTGAAGAGAAAATCAGAATATTGTCAAGGTAGACAAAGACAAATCTCTCCAACATCTCTCGAAGGACGTCTTTAACGAGGGCCTGGAACACAGAGGGGGCGTTAACCAATCCAAACGGCATGACCGAATATTCGTAGTACCCGTCATGCATATTAAATGCCGTTTTCCACTCGTCCCCCTCATGGATCCGAACCAAGTTATCAGCATTCCGGAGGTCTAGCTTAGTAAAAAACGATGCCTCCTGCAGCCGTTCAAATGCGGAGTTCATTAACGGAAGTGGGTATCGGTTTTCAATAGTGATATTATTCAAGCCCCTGTAATCAATACAGGGTCTCAGACCGCCATCTTTTTTGCCCACAAAAAAGAACCCCGCTCCGGCAGGAGACATGGAGGGCCGAATAAATCTATTAGCCAGAGCCTCCTGAATATATTCTCGCATGGCCTTTCACTCAGGCCCTGACAGCGAGTATAATGAACCCCTGGGGGGAGTGGTACCCAGGTGGAGATTGATCTTGCAATCGAACGTGCCATGAGGAGGTAAAGTCAAGGCCTGTTGCTTGCTAAAAACCTCCGCGAGATCAGCATCATCGTCAGGAACATTAGGAGGCAGACAAAAGTCCAGAGCAGCCCCCAAATTCTCACCCTGTTCGGAACCTGCCCTCTCTATGTCAGATTCCGAGTCAGAGAAATCCTCCGAATGGCAATCCTCCTCTGGCTGCTGCCAGTCAAATTGAGGATCCCACTCCAACCCCTCCTCTGCCCCTTTCTGTAGATTAGGAAGGTTGTGTGAGGCAAACTCCTCAGAATCACTCCAGGCATCAGCCTCCCCCATAGGTCGATGCCCAGGATGACACACCAAATTCTCCCTACAGTGGGACCCACAATCAGTGTCCCCCCGGATGATCGGGTTATCCTGACTTCCCCAAATGATATGAGGCCTATGTTCCCGTAGCCAAGAGTGTCTTAAAATGACAGGGAAAACAGGAGAACTGATAATAAAAAACCGGCCCTCCTCAGAATGGCCACCAAAAGAGATAAACATAGTCAATGATCCAGAAACTTCGGTTATAAATCCAGTTCTCAGCGGGCGACCGTCCAAAGATCTAACAGAGCGTGAATGTAAAAGAGGGCGGATAGGAATGGAATGTCTCCTTGCCCACTCTGCATCCATAAAACAATCCACGGCGCCAGAGTCCACAAAAGCTTCGATAAATATTCTCTGTCACCCCACAGTCAATTCTACAGGGATTAAAGTTCGGAAGGGAAATTGGGTCTGTCCCTCTAGCGCCCCCCAGAGCCGTAGATAGAGAGAGTCTGGCCAACTCGGGGTTCGAACGTCTGAACTATCCTGCTATGTTGACTGGTTCTGAGCTGGTCACGTGTTTTATGGACGCCATGTTTGCTACCATTAATCAATATTTATCCAGCGATCCCCATAGAGTCGAATATGAGGTAATTAAATTCAATAAGTTATTCAATTATACAATTATTTGTACATATATTTAATTATTTATTTATCCTGGTTTCTAAATAAGGATATGATGTTTACATGCACAAACGCAAAAACGGGATTCTCCAAAAACCCGATCATACCCAGGATACTGAAGTCCATGTAACTAAACGCACTCAATAGAAAATACATTGTAAATGCTCATTTACTGTAATGCCAGCGGCATTGAGATCTTTCTAGAGTGGAAGTGTCATATGAAAGTTAAAGCTCGCAACCAACGTAAAATTTAACTCATTTCATAAATTTCTTGTAATTTCTTGTACACCAAGAGTGTAAGGTTTTGTTTATCACATAATAGAGAAGCATAATTTAATAGAAGATAAATGTAATTTCCGTCAGCACCTTGATGGAAACGTTAGTTCATTCGCAGACATTGTAGCATTGCACTAACTCCATTACACTTGGTATTCAGTTTAGCTACATATTAATAGCGTGACGAAAAGCAGAGCGGTTTTTTTTAATCAAATACAACATTGGCTAAGGTGACGACTGTATTACCGAAATTGCAAGACTACCAGCCACCATAAAGCCGCTTTCACACTGGACGCGAAATGAATTTTTCGCAGGACAGATTACATTCAAAGTCAATGCGAAGACGCGAAAACGCGACCTTTCGTCAATTGGCTTTCGAATGGGAGCGCTCGGGCACTGCTATTATCACATCAAAATCGCTATTTTTAAACCATCAAGACTTGACACAACATGAAACTTTGCTAGTAGTATCACCAGACTCTTTACACATGAACTCGAGCATTGTGAACATTGTTTGTGTACAAGGAGTTTACTTAAATACCGCTTTTACCACTGGACTCACCTAAGGCAAGAACCCGGAGGACAACGCAAAGTAGGTCCTGTGCTAACAAAACGCTGGTTATGGATGTAACCGTGGTTCTATGACTACGTGGAAGACGTTTCTATTTCCTCCACTCCAGACCACCAGGGCGGTGCTGAAAGCACTAGTGGAAGGATCTTTGCATCCGCGCGTTATCAAGAATCGCATACAAAAGTTGTCATCTCGTGACGTATGACGTGACTGCCTACATAAGGCAACACCCCACGTCATTTGGCCTCAAGATCATTCTCGCGCAGTCCGAGTGACCAAGGACCCTGGCGGTCTTCCAATTACTCATAGAACCACGGTTACATCCGTAACCAGCGTTCTATTTCCTTCATTCCAGACCGCCAGGGCGGTGCTGAAAGCACTAGTGGAAGACGAATACCCACCCAGTCACGAGGAATCTGGAAGAGCATTGCCGCCATCTGGAAGAACTGCCACACACAGTGATGGCATGGACGCAACATTTAGCCTGTAGTACCGGGCAAAGGTACACGTATTAGACCACGACGCAGCAGCACAAATGTCAGAGAGGGGTACACCCCGGAGAGCTGCCCATGATGTTGCTAGAGCACACGTCGAATGACAGTGAACGGAAGAGGGCACAGCACGTCCAGTGGATTCATAGGCATGGGTGATTGCCTCCACAACCCAACGGGAGAGCCACTGCTTAGACAGGGGCCCTCCTCTCAGAGCACCACCAAAACAAACAAACAACTGGTCAGTTGTACGAAAGGCTGCCGTCCTATCAAAATAAAACCTCAGAGCCCTGACAGGGCACAACTCTGCACGTAAGTCCGTCCTGTCTGCCGGTTTAGCAGTAGGCAAAATTGGCTGGTTGTTAAACTGGGGAGATAAGACTTTTGGGAGGAAAGCTGGGTTAGGCCATAATGAGACACTGTCAAACATAGGGCCCCAATGAAGACATACAGCACTCACTGAGAAGGCATGTAGCTCACCCACACGCCGAGCTGTTGTGATGGCAAGAAGAAAGGCCGTTTTAAGGGATAGCCATTTCATATCAGCTGCCAACAGGGGCTCATAAGGAGGCAAGCAAAGAGATTCGAGCACAGTGCTCAGATCCCATGACGGACTCCGCACAAACCGAGGAGGATTAAGACGGAATGCCCCCCCTCAAGAAGGCCACCACCAGCCGGTGTGACCCAAATGAAACACCTCCAACCTCGGAACGGTGAGCTGCTAGCGCTGCAACATACTCCTTAAGTGTAGATGCAGCCCTCCCCAACTCTAAAAGGTGCTGCAGGAAATCCAAGGTCTGTGGAATAGAGCAGCTTAAGGGGTCAATGTTGTGTTCTGCACACCAATCACAGGACACCTTCCACTTGCCTGCATACAAGTGGCGGGTAGATTCCGCACGGGCGTTCACCACAGTGTTCCTGGTCCCTTCCGAACATTCCAGTAGTAGCCCTGGGGTCCCAAGGGCTACACCCAGAGCTTCAGGCATTCGGGACATGGGTGCTGAATCCTGCCCTCCATCTGCGTCAGCAGGTCAGGCCTGCTGGGCAGCTGACAAGGGGGTCCCGCTACTAGTGACCGCAGGAGCTGGAACCATGGCCTGGAGGGCCAATGAGGAGCTATCAGCAGCACATGGTGTCTGTGATCGCGCACGCGGCAGAGTGTCCTCCACAACAATGGTAGGGGGGAAAGGCATAAAGGATGGCCCTCGGCCAGTCGTGGGCCAGAGCATCCTGGCTCATCGCTGCCGTTTCTTCCCCCAGGGAAAACCATGTTGGGCAATGGGTTGTTTGACTGCTTGCAAACAGGTCCAGAGTCGCTCTCCCATATGTTTTCCAGACCTGTTCCACCGTGTCTGGGTGCAGTCTCCATTCCCCTTGAGACACCCTCCCGCGTGACAGAGCATCTGCCACACTGTTTAGGCGTCCAGGTAGATAAGCTGCTCTTATGGAAAGGAGGTTGTCCTGAGCCCATACTAGGAGATTGTGAGCCACCTGAAGTGCAGCTAAAGACCTTGTGCCCCCCTGATGGTTGATATAAAAAACCGTCGCAACGTTGTCTGTACGTACCAACACATGCTTGCCCCTTAACGCATCCTGAAAGTGGCGCAATGTCAACAACACCGCCGTCAACTCCAGTGTGTTGATGTGTGATGTGCGTAACAGAGCAAGTCAGGTGCCGTTCACACCCTGCCGGCGCCAGACCCCCCCCCCAACCCATGAGGGAAGCGTCTGTCCGGATAACCTCCCACCGTCCTGGTGGGTGACTAAGTGGAACTCCACGGGTGAGAAAGTGTACCTGGGACCGAGGTTTCAGCGTGAGCATGCAACGGCGTGTTATCCTCACTCTCACATGTCTGTCTCGCACTGGACACAGACACAGTTGAAGAAGCCATCTCTGAAAAGCCCGTAGCCACAGAAGACCCAGAGGAATGATCACCGTGGCTGCTGTGAGTTTCCCCAACAGCCGAAGGAGAGAAACATAACGCTGAGTGCCCCCGACACGAAGGTGGTTCACTCCTGTGACAATTGAACTTATCCTGTCTGGTGTGGGACAGGCCAGCATAGTGTTCGAATTCAGGGCTAGGCCGATGAAATGTGTTGCCTGGACTGGGACCAGTTTGCATTTCCTCTGGTTCACCCTGAAACCCAGAGCCGTAATGTGTAGTAGCAACCGGTGAGCATGTTCCCTGGCCTGTTCGGGCGACGCCGCACAAACAAGCCAGTCGTCTAAGTAAGGGAGCACTCTTACACCCTCCTTCTGAAGGGGTTCTAGCGCTACTTGGACGCATTTTGAAAAGACCCTTGGCGCCAGAGAAAGGCCAAAGGGGAGAACTCTGAACTGAAATATTTTTCCCATGAACGAAAAATGAAGGAAGCGCCTGTGCTCTGCGGCAATGGGAATGTGAAAGTAGGCGTCCTCGAGATCTATGGTCACGAACCAGTCCTGGTTTGTGACCGCTTGCAACACATCTGTCGTGCGGAGCATTCTGAAGGGAAGCACCTTCAAGAAATGGTTTAACCTTCTTAAATCTAAAATCAGCCTGAACCCGCCGTCTTTCTTTGGAACGAGAAAATAAACTGAAAAGAAACCCCCTGGGTGAACAATGGGGTCGACCATCTCTATGGCTCCTTTTTGTACTAACAACTGAACTTCTCTCACTAAGGCTTCTGCCTTCCTTGGATTGTTTATAACAGTCTGCCTCACCCCTGAATGCATTGGTGGCCGGCGGCGGTACCCTTCTGAGAGGGTTGTGAGTAGCCATTGGTTGGACGTTATTTTGCGCCAACACGCTAGTTGGCTGCCTGTGAAAGCTCCTGCCACCGGCCCTGACCTGTCAATGGTCCGGTCTGCATTTTTTGTTAGGGGTGGGGGGGCGACGATGGCGGGGAGGACCCGCCTGTCGGAAAGGATGAAAGCTCACGCGTGGCGGTGCGCCACCATGACTGGCTAAGGCAGGTGGGGGATTGGGGGCCCGCTGCTGGGGTTGATGGGGAGACCTTTTAGCAGTTCTGGGGGCCACATGCCTAGGGCGTGAGGCAGAAGGGTTGGGCGGGGCCCTGAAGGTGGGTGCTGCGCCCACATGACGGGAGCGAGATTCTGTAACAGACGCACGTCTGTCAAGAGCCTCTTGTGCTGCCGGCCCAAAAACCTGTCCTGGTGCCAGTGGGAGATGCCTCAGATTGTTCCTGCATACTTCTGGCAGAGGCCATTGCGCCAGCCAAACCTGTCGACGGGCTTGCACCAGGGTGCCTAAGGTAGTGCCACACTGGTTAGCAATAACACCCATGGCCTGCAATGCAAGATCCAGTACCTCAGCTGCCAGTGGGTCTGACGATAAGGTGCTGAATGTTGAGTGCAACATTACTAGCATGTGCGCCAGTGAGTTAGAAACCCTACCAAGAACGGCAGTGGAGTTGTAAGCACGAGAAAGCAGCTCATCTGTGCAGCGGCACTCAGTGTTAGGGCAACGCACATGCTCACAAAGTGCTTCATCAGGAGACACAATGAGCGAAGCAACACTTGACTCAATTACTGGCATGCTACCCAGACCAACCGAGCCTGGGAACTGCATCACCGTGTAGGGGGGAAGCCAGGAGATAACATGGACATGCGACCAGGACTGCCTGTTGCCCTCTGTTCTTAACATAGTGGGGTAATAAAGACATAAGAGCCTATACTTCCTCCACAGCTGGCATCGTCTCCAGCCAGGCATGGCTGGGAACAGTGGGGTAATAAAGTCACCAGGGTCCAGACGTCCTCTGCAGCTGCCCCCCCAATTCCACAACAGAGATAAGGGGGCCTGATACTGGACACTTCAGCGTGGGTGTGTGTGTGTCTTGAGCACATCAAAGGTGGGGAAGGAAGCGCGCCCTGGCTTGGTTGCTGCAAGGAATTTCCCTCACAGCGGGGTGTGACCTGTGCCCTCTGCCCGATTAGTGCCATAGTGACCTCTTCTGGACACGCTGTTACCGCACCCCTTCATTTCATCACTGTAACTGTTTTGAGTTGAGAATTTCAATTTAAACAAAAACCCACTATTACACCGTTCTAACTGCCCACATGTCATCACTGAATTACTGTATTATATCTGGGGTAATAGTGATGTGAATTTCATGGGGAATGGTTCAGTTGGGATGAAATTTCATGGTAATTACATCATCATAATTCTCAATGTAATCATGTTTGGTATGTATCTCTTCAGCTAAATTCAAGGAGTCGAATGAGATGCATTTCATATCCGCTGTATTTCAAGGAAACATAGTTTCTGTTCTCCAGCAATAATTTGTCCTGAACCAGAGTTATCTCTTGAGGTGTATTTAGAATCATCTCTCCCCCTTTGCGGGAAGTGCTTTGCGACCCCCCCCCGAGGTCTGTCTCCAAGGTCCTCTCACTTCTCTAAGAACTTTTATTATCTCCTTTGAATAATAATTGTTTTCTTATTTCCTCCGAGGAGGAAGTCTAAATTACAATTTGGGCCATCTGTGCGGGCTGATCAAAGGCGTCATCAGCCTTAAATCTAAGAGAGATGACCTAGTCGGGGAAGCTCGTAAACGACTTCCCACACGATTGGTCCGTACGGTATTTCTATCTTAGTGAAGCTTCGTAATTCGAACTCCTTGTACGCTTGCCACGTGTGTAGCCCTTTTCGCCAGGTATGACTTCACTCTCATTTTCTAAATCGTTTGTAACTTGTGATTGATCTAACTGCGATTTGTTTGATTTAAGCTCTTGCCTACCTGGTGAATAAACTATTGTTATATTCCTTTAAACTTGCGTGGTATCCATGACTCTTAACACTTGTACATTCTTTCTAGCCACGTTACGCCGGAGACTTAAGGGTTAAGCTCACCCTTGGACTGACTGATCAGCGGCTTTGGGATGAGAATTAGTTTTATTAAGTTGGAGAGACAATCATGATCTACTTACATAAAGGGTTTATGTGTTGCCGGTTCTGGGATTTTAGCCTTAAGGAAACCCATGGACGAAAAGTCGGTTATCTGTTAAAATTCCCTGAAGGAACCCATGGGCGTGCATAGATCTGAGTTCGCAGTATTCACGCCAAAAGATGCTGTTGCTGTGATGTTTGGCTTCCAATCCTCTAGTATTACCAACGAACCTAAGCTGCGGAAATAATGCCAAAACCCAGGGGCATATATTTTAGTGACACGGGCCTTTATTTACGAGTCCGGGAGGTAATCACCCCGAGATCCACGCAGGTTCTCCCTAAATTATAAATTTTAATTCTAAATGGAGTCAGATTTTAAACGAGAGTACCATTGTAATCGTTATGCTTAGTTTGCCCTAATCACTGATAAATCTGATGTTTTGTTCAGCTTCTGCGAGTGTTCCAACGTGCACCTTGGATTATTCGCAGCGCGGCATTAGGTTAGATGGTTCCGTGATTTCGACATAGCCCTGTTTTTGAATGGAGAGTTACTGAGAAACCTTCAGGTAAGTCTCAGACCAGGTCCAAGACGGGACGCATACATGAAAGATTTAACTGACGTGTTCCATTGCCTCACAGCAGCCAGAATCACCACGCATAAGCCTTCACCACCCGGCTCCTCCGCCGTTGGTCGAGCTGCGAGGGTCCTACAGCCGCCAGCATGCGAGACATCTGGTCTGGGCGGACAGATTTCGCAGCAGCCCCCAAAGCAGAGGCCACCACAGAAGTGAAGTCGCGACACTGTGGGATTACCAGAGTGGCACGCTGAACACGACGAAGGAACATGTTCTCTGATCCAGTAGGAGGCGCTGGGGTGTCCAACTGCAAACGTGCAAGCAAAGCCTTCAGTGTGGCCTCCACCGAACCCACTACTGAGGCAGATTCCCCAGATCGCCCAGAGGTAACATCACTGCCCGAATCGCGGGGCTCATCACCCACTGGCACTTCGCTTGATGGCTGTGCCGAGGAGGAAGAATGACTGAAAAGGGTGTCTGAGGCAGCCACAGACAACACTTCCTCTTGGTCCGGTGATTGAGAGCATGAACCAGCAGGGGACAAGGGGGCAGGCAGTGCAGGCTGTTCTTCTACATTATCTGCCTGTGCACCTGCTGTGGAGGGGGGCCTCACAAGCAGAGGCAGCAGACGCTTTACTGTAGATGAAAGTAGTTCCACTTTACGCTCTAACTTAGTAGACTTAGATTTTTTTTTTGCTATTTTGCATGCCCTGGTGAATGCCTACGCTTACGCTGTGTCTGAGTATCAGAGAGCAAAAAACCGCCAGATGCACGCTCCATTCCAGCCAATCGCGCCTGTCTCACTGCAAGCGGCATTAACGCACACTCAGGGCATGGATCCGACATTGCCTCCCTTAGATGTTGCATACCAAGGCACTCCGCGCAGCGATTATGTGCATTCAGCACCTCCATTAAATTGGGGCAAGTGGAACACCTGAACGAATCCATTCCAGTGTGTACTCACCCACCGTAAGGACCCTTTTTCAGTCAAAGATAACGGTAAGCTAGGTGTAGCGCTGTTCACTAGCCTGGCAACCAAGGCTAAGCGAGTTTGCGACGTTACCACTACAGGCTACAACTTACTGGCAGCCAGAAGTTAAGCCGATAGCCCTGGAATTCGTCCGATATGTGCTAGGCTACTAGCCAGCGGTAACGACACAAATGCTCACTTATATTGTAAGACACGTTAACGGTACTGGCAACCAATCCGCTAACTCACTTAACAGCGACAAACTTGTCAGCAACCAGACAGTTGTGATTAAGACTGAACAATAAGTCGTCCCTAAAAACTTGGCAGCCAAGATTCAGTGAACTACATAACCTCAACCTCACAATAAAGTTAACCAAGCTACCTTAGCGACCAAACAGCTCCTGTGGAGCCGAGTCTGGCTGAAGTCCTCTTCAGTCACAAGCTGCACAGTAGATCGTCGCAGGTAGTTCCATAGTTCCCATAGAGTAGTTGGGTAGATGCGATTCCAACGCGAGATAAAAGAAGAGGCCAAATGACGTGGGGTGTTGCCTTATGTAGGCAGTCACGTCATACGTCACGAGATGACAACTTTTGTATGCGATTCTCGATAACACGCGGATGCAAAGATCCTTCCACTAGTGCTTTCAGCACCGCCCTGGCAGTCTGGAGTGAAGGAAATAGAAACGTCTTTTAAGCAAACTCTTTGTTTACGAACAATGTTCTCAATGTTCGAATTCATGTGTAGGGACCCTGATAATACTACAAGCAAAGTGTCATGTTATGTCGAGTCTTCTTAGTATTTTAAAACTAGCGATTTTGATGCGATCATGGTATCCGGCCCATAGGGTTAAGCCATAGAATCATCTGCCGTTGGTAGCAAACATAGCGCCCATGATTCGAGTTGGCCAGACTCTCTATATACAGCTCTGGCGTCCCCCATACTGCTAGAGGGACTTCCAGTTTCCCTGAAGCTCAGGGCAGCATGGACGGATATGTCCCGGTTTATTACTTACTTATTGCTCGAATTGATCCCAGAGGGAGGAGTGGTGCTGCTGCTTGCATTGCCTTTCTTTCAAGGCCCACGAGTGCAACGCAACCGTGTAGGTTCAGCACTGATTTACTTTTTGGATTGTGGTTGATGAATTGTCTTATTAAATCCTGTAATTTTTTCGGTGAGAAACTGCTGGAATAGCCAGTTTGAAACGTGCTCACCCAGTTAAGTTGTATTAAAGGGAACCCGTAGCAAAAAGTAGTATACTTGAAGTTCATTTTGTTAAGTATACTTGAGTATAAGTATAAGTATAGCAAGTATACTACGGACCATGCACTTGTAGCGTACTAGAAAGTATACTAATTTAATACTTCTTCGGACTAAATTGGAACATTTTTAAGTTTATAAAAGTATACTTTTAAGTATACTTCAAGATTAAGCAAAGTAAACTGAAAGTACCCATCTAGTTTACATCAAAGTTTTATTCTATACTTCAAGTACACTACAAGTGAACTTTTTAGTATATTTCTAGCATGCTTTTCAATTTATGAAAGTATATATTTAAGTATACTGCAAGTAAACTTACAGATATACTGCTAGTTTATTAGTTGTATACTTCTAGTAAACTTTTCAGTTCATGAAAGTATACTGTGAGGTATACTGCTAGGAAACTTAAATAGTATCATTGGATGTTTAATGACCACAGTGAGTCAGGACTTCAGGTTCACATCTCATCGGACAGACAACATCCTCATCACTGCACTATTGTGTATTATTCCACCAGAGGGAAAATCCCAACCTACTGGCCCACCAACACCTCCTCCAGCAACAACTTATTTTCTCAGGTGGTCTCCCATCCAAGTACAAACCAAGCCTACACCTACTTAGCTTTAACCACATAGCTGGTGCAGATATTTCATTGTCAGTATGTCAGATAGCACTGAAGTTCCAGTCTTCTTAATCTCATGTTTGAAAATACTGCGTACATTTATCCATGAATCTGCACACAATGGCCAGCTAGATTGAACTGATATCTCAACTTAAACACAGCAATGTTTGGTGCAGGTACAATATGCAGGGCTTTGATGTCCACACTCTTGTTTAAAAATGATTAAATTATTTATTAAACAGAATGTACCATCTTTCAAGTATTACAGCACTGCTGCATCTTTTCTTTAGTCGGTCATATTTTTGACTGATACAGAACTCCATTAACCAAAAAACAGCTCATCAGTGTACTCATTTGGAATATTTCATCAGCCTTTGCTTGAGTCCTTCAGCCTACTGGTCAGGCTGAAGGCATTGCTAATTAATATTTTATGCATATTTCTGGCTCCATATGAGAGAAGGAGGTATTTTTTTGTTTTGAATTGGGATTTCAATAGGAGTTGCCATTGCTGTGTTCTTATACTTTGGCATCCAATACAATATTGTGTTTGAAAATTTAATTTAAAAAGGAATCAATTTTGTTCTCAATCCTGAGTATGTGTTTCATTGTAAATTCTTATAAGTACCTTCATCTGTAAATTAAAGCAGAATGCACTTAATCATTGTCTACTAGTAGAGTATATGAGGTAACCTCTCGTCTACTTACGCTAAATAATATCTAAATAGCAACAGTAATATATTTTAGATTGCAATAATCATAAGCTGTGAGTATGAAGTTAAGTTAGCTTAAAGAAGACTTTGAAGTATACTTACAGTAAAAAAAAAAAAAAAAAAAAAAAAACTTTTAGCTCTCTGAAAATTTAAAACTAAATTTAAACTATAGAGGGCTTGAAGTATAGAACTAGTGGACTAGTAGTCTACCTATAAGTTTACTTGCACTATACTTCAAAGAGTACTTTCATGAACTGAAAAGTTTGCTAGAAGTATATAACTAATAAACTAGCAGTATATCTGTAAGTTTACTTGCAGTATACTGCAAATTACACTTTTATAAACTAGAAATTGTGCTAGAGGTATATAACTAGTGAGCTAATAGTTCATCTTCAAGTTTATGAGCAGTATACTTCACAGTATACTTTCATGAACTGAAAAGTTTACTAGAAGAATATAACTAATGAACTAGCAGCATATCTGTAAGTTTACTTGCAGTATACTTGTCATGTATCAGGTCTCTTTCTGCCTTCACCTGAGCTGTTTTTCAGCTCTTAGGTGGGCACACCCCTGCCTTTCAAGAGAAAACCCTATCTGCATCAGATTCCGATTTTGTTAATCACTTGTTTGTTTGGAACATTTTACCATGGTGCTTGGTATGATAACGACGTATGTTTGGCTAATCGGCTACTCGTCTTCTGCCACAGTACTCGTGACTACCTCGATGCCTCTCAGGTTAATTGCGGATTAATATCAGGTGCGTGAATCCTATAAATTACCCAAGATTCCGGCACCTCTTTGCGTTAGTGTCATCTATACACGGCGCTGGTAACAAAGGTCTTTTAGGCTAGTGTTGCGATCTACTTTTGCCAGTTAGTTCGCTAGCTTTTGGAAAGTTTATTTTACTTCTAGCTTGCTCCAAAGTCTGAGCTCTTTTCCCTAGGAGTATTCAGTCCTTCATTTTGGGCTGTGTTCCGCAGTTGTATGTGCTGCGTGAACATTTAGTAGTTTAGGTTCTCATTTCCTCTTTTCTTTTAGATTGGGAATTGCACGCATTCCGAGATTGTTCTCTCGAACCACTACAATACTGCAAATTATACTTTTCTAAACTAGAAATTGTGCTAGAAGTATATAACTAGTGAACTAATAGTTCATCTTTAACCCTCAAGCGACCAAGTGTTTTTAGCGACTAAAATGACCAAGTGGGGTCATAAATAACCCCACTATGTATTATGCAAAAATTCATATTTTTAATGAGTATTTTGCATTCATTATATCAACACAGCTTCATATAAGTATAGCAGATGTAATTAAATGATCTAATGTAATAAACTAAGAGTTTTGATTGACTTTTTTTTGTGTGGCAACAATAATGGAAAGTTGTGTGGGGTCATTTATGACCCCAGAAAGTACGTACATTTTTCGACCCTATGGGCATTGATATTATTGTCATGATCAACTTTTATTTGCTAAATTGTTTGCTGTAAACCTTGCTGATCAGATCCAGAATAATATGATTTAAAGCTATTTCATCCCTGCCATGGGAATTATGTTTTCGTGTGTCTGTCGCCAATTTTACCCCGAAGACTAATAGTACGATCTGCACCAAAATTTACACAGAGGCATATATTGTTCCAAGGAACAAATCAATAAAATTTGATCTCAACGAGGCAAAGTACTAAGCAGCCAAAAATATTTAAAAATTAAATATTGACATACAGGCCCAATTAACTGGATTAACAGATCAAGTGAGTTATTTTTGTCATTTGACGGATGGCATGTGCCCCCTCTCGGGGCACATTTTCTATCTCTGCTGGGAAATAATAATGATTTGCTTTGGATGAGGTTTGCTGCCTCTGCTTGCTCTTTTATCCACTCCAAAACACTCCTATATCTCTGGGGTTATAAATGACCCCACACATCTTTCAATTATCCTTGCCACACCCATGGTCAAATTCTTCTAAAAACCTATAGTAAGATGTCACAGGAATAGCTTGACAAATTCATGGAGTGAAACATTTTTCTGATTTAATATATCAAAACGGCACATGAAAATATACTCTTGGGGTTGTAAATGACCCCACTCGGTCGCTTGAGGGTTAAGTTTACTAGCATTATACTTTACAGTATACTTTCATGGACTGAAAAGTTTGCTAGAAGTATATAACTAATAAAATAGCAGTATATCTGTAAGTTTACTTGCAGTATACTGCAAATTATACTTTTATAAACTAGAAATTGTGCTAGAAGTTTAACTAGTGAATTTATAGTTCATCTTTAAGTTTACTAGCAGTATACTTCACAGTATACTTTCATGAACTGAAAAGTTCACTAGAAGTATACAACTAATAAACTAGCAGTATATCTGTAAGTTTACTTGCAGTTTACTTAAATGTATACTTTCATAAATTGAAAAGTATGCTAGAGGTATACAACTAGTTAAGTCACAGTATACTTAAAAGTTCACTTGTAGTTTACTTGCAGTACAAAATCAAACTTAGATGTAAACTAGATGGGTACTTTAAGTTTATGTTGCTTAAACTTGAAGTATACTTTTTTTTGTAAGAGTATGTATCAAGTCTGTCAATACTGGAATAATTGTCAAATTTGTTCTCAAATAAAATCAGACAAATGTTTATCTGTTTCTGTGTGGGTTAATGACACTGCATAAAAATCAAGTTCAGCTCCACCCATGTGCTATTTACTCTGCTATGGTGCCCCAAAGCTGACTTGTTATTGCAAACATACATGTGGAATATGTAAGTCTATGACATAGTAAAAACTGAGTAAAAATATAGTGCAGTATACTTCAAAAAAGCCAATATGTATGGTAAAAATATTTTAATGTGCTTATTCTTTTGATTGTAGCCTAACTGCAAGCCAGTATACTTGAACATTAGGCATGAATATTTTAATACTTTGAGATATACTCAAGAAAAATATAATAATCAAAAGTTTAGGTCCAAGTATTAGCCAAATATACTTAGACTTTTCTGTGTACTTTTCAGTATAAGCTAAGTATACTTCAGTATTACTTTGCTAAGTACATCTCTGATAAGTACATCAAAAGCAAACTGAAAGTATACTCTCTTATTTTTAGTTTAGAAGAAGTACACTAATAGCACACTTGAATAAACTTCTTTTTCGTAAGGGCTGGGTTAACTTAGCCAGTTATGTCTGTCAACCCGCTTTTTGGAACAGGGCCCAGGTCTTGTGCTGTTGGTTGCACAAACCGTTTCGATAAAAATAACAAAACGCGCAAGTTTTACAGACTTTGAGCATCAGTGCTGCAGCATGCCTACAGCACGACCCCAAGCTGAAAGAAAAAAAAACAGTGGTATTAATTTCGAGCAATATAACTCAGTCAAAAAAGAAACTTCACACATAAATTTCTAAATATTTTCTTGAAACTTAATATAAGAGATATTAATATTATTATTAGGGGTAAATGCGTTGTCAAAGACATCATGACACACAGCAACTCCGACGTGCACAAGCATGCAGCACGTGCAAGCATACATCAAGGTAAAAGCATGTTTCCTCGTGTTCCTAGTCACGTGACCTTATGAGACACGTGCAATTGAGCCCACGTTAGCACAGTAGAGTGACATCTCGGAAAAACCAGTTCTTACAGTCAATTATCCGTTGATTTGCAATGCCACGACTGTCAAACATTCAACGTGAACGTGCCATTGGCATGCTGAATACGGGAACGTCGGTCACTGACGTTGCCAGGGTTATGGGATGCAGTCGACGGACTATCCATGATCTTCGGACACGTCTCCAACAAACTGGCACCACAGCAAACCGACCTCGTTCGGGTAGACCACATGTGACGACACAAGCAGAAGACTGACAAATCGTCTTACGTCATTTGCGTAATCGATTTCTCACTGCAACGTCCACTAGGAATGAGTTGTTTAGAGGTCGTGTGACTGCCCAAACCATACGTAATCGCCTGCGCGCACTGCTCGTCTCCATGCACGCCGGCCATATCGTGGACCAATTTTAACCCAGTTACACCGACGTCAACGGCTTCTCTGGGCACAACGACATCTGAGATGGACTCAGCGTGATTGGAATAGGGTCGTTTTTAGTGACGAATCCAGATTCACTTTGCACTTCGCTGATGGGAGAGTTAGAGTTTGGAGGAGACGTGGTGAACGCAACGCCCAGTGTTGTGTGCAGGAAGTGGACCATTTTGGGGGCGGTAGTGTTATGGTTTGGGGTGCCTTTAATGGTCCTGCCCGTTCCCGACTGATGGTCGTTCAAGGAAACCTAACTGCTGCAGGATACAGAGATCAAGTGCTCATTCCAGAGCTTTTGCCATTCATGGCAGCTCATGGCCCAGGTCTGACATTCCAACACGATAATGCCAGACCTCATACGGCCAATTTAACGTGGAATTTTCTTAGGAATGCTGGCATCAACGTCATGGAGTGGCCCTCAAGGTCTCCCGACCTTAATCCCATAGAACATGTATGGGATATGTTGGGCAGAAGACTCCGTCAAGTAAGGAACCCTCCACAGAATTTGCAGGAACTTGGTGCCATGTTGATTCAATTATGGCGACACATCCCCCAAGCTGTGTTCAGACGCATCATTCAATCCATGAGGAGACGTTGCGTCGCAGTTGTGAACGCTCATGGAGGGCATACGCGCTATTGACATGCTTTCATCAAGTTGTAACTTACCATTTTTACTCTCTTACATTTCCGTAGCATTTCCGGTGGAACTGGTTATATTATGAACATGATTTTTATGGTACACCGTCCTTAATGGGTACAGAATGGAATTAAATCATTATTTAAAACCACTTTTCTTGTATGTTCAACTTATCGACCTCCAAACGAGTGTGAAGTTTCTTTTTTGACTGAGTATATGTTAGACTCATTGGTTTGAATGGCGATAAAGCTAGATATGCCCGCAGGCACAGCTGTATTACTGCAGCAAGTGAGTTGTGAAATGTTTAGCACAATAACGACAGTGACTGAAGACGAGTTACATAGCAATGGAAAGATAAGATAAGATAAGATAAGATAAACTTTTATTGATCCCACAGTGGGGAAATTTCATGGTTACAGCAGCTCAGAAAGATAGTGATCTGAGATGGGGAAAAAAAAACAAATGTGTACAACAAGTACAAAGGAAGCTAAAATTAATTTGTAATGTTATATTATTTTCTAAATTACATGCAGGTGCAGTTCACGGTCAGGATTCAGTTGTTTTTCTTGCTCACAAAACTAATAGTTTGTGGATGTGGTTTTGTTGTAAAGACACATGACACAGAGTGAGGTTAAGCATTGAAATATGGGTGCATTTCCTTTCCACCATTTTGAATTGGCGCTGAACTCACCTTAACCTTTGGTTCTCGTTTGGTTAAAACAATGGTATTCACGCAGAATCGAAGTCGCAAAAATCCTCAACCAGTAACCAAAACACAAACATGTTTCTGGCATGAAAGCCATGCCCCTGCATTCGCTAGCATTAACAGAGCTGTGATAGAGCTCTAATTGCGCATGTCCACAGGGGCATTTTTATGCGAGGGGTTGTGCTGCTTCCCAGCATTTTTATGGGGGTACCATCAGGTGATGTGTCAAAAGATGATTGATGGGTGTATTCCCAGCTTTATTTCAAGCCTGGGATGGATAGTAGTGGTCACAGAAATATGAAAAAGAAATTGTCAGTGCTCACATTCCAAAATGATAACATTTATTATTGCACAACAGCAGAAAACGGACGCATTTCAGCTATAGGCTTTCCTCAGCGTTCAGTAAGACTTGGGTTGAGCACGCTAATTCTCTTATTGAAGTAGATAGTAGTGGAGGCTGCACCTGATTAAAGGGGACTTATTATGCTGATCCTTCTTTTAATACATGTAACTAATGTTCTAATGTTGAATGTCCATATTCAACCTCTGTTAAGTTTCTAAACATAAGATACAGCGGTTTTGCTGTAATCCAAGAACATGATTTCCTCTCTGAACAGCTCGTCCCGAGATCTTCACGAGATCTGGGCAAAACCTGACGTCAGGTTGAGCCGTCCAATTAATACAGACCTATCCAGAGCCAGTCACGGCGCTGAACCTGCCCACCCCAGAAACTATTCCAGCAAGCACAAACAACCATGGCTCATATTATGCCTTAGTAGCATCTACACTTCTGGAAATACAAAAGAAGAACCGCAAATCATTTGAGGTGCAGTTTTGTCAGTATCTCTCCCAAAGCTGCTGGTCCGTTTAGTTTTTTGAGGCAAAGAAAAGCACAACTATTTTCTCTTCCAAAAGACGATGCCACCAGAAATCACTGGGTAGCTTTTTTGTTTGTTGGCGGCAAACAGCCACGGTCAAAGTAAACGTTAGTCATTTGCGCTCAGCATTTCACCAAAGACAGCTTTGTCAATAAAGGATAATTCGACTGGATAAGTGTTTCAGCTGCTTCTCAAACCTGAAGTAGTTGCATCGATCAAGCACTCGGAGCCATAAGCTGTAAGTAACGATATAAGAGCAAATAATGGCATGTAAGTGAAGCAAACATGTTACGGGTGGTTAGCAGGACCGCTAACGATAGTTAGCACTAACAACTGGTCTCAAACGCAGGCTTTGTAAAATATCTGAAGAGAAAGCCTGGATCGGTCGTGACTGTCCGAGAACTCACAGATGCGGAAGCAGTAGCTAAGTTGCTTTACTGCATAAGCCTACCTAACGTGATAGCCTGTTGAATGTGGCTGTAGCACTGCGGCTAATGTTGCTACGTTACTGTTGCTAATGTTTGTGTCCTAAATATGCAAGAGTAATATCAGGGGACATTCAACAGAAGGCATGTGAACATAAACCTCATTTGAAGCTAACTTTTTATAATTTTTTGTCATTTGGATGCTTGGTACAACTGTTCACGGTAACGGAACTTACTGTTTGTAAAACCTGTATTGCAGGGGAATGTTTGTCTCTGTCGTTGTAATGACCGCTCGGTTACTGGCTACTGTATGTGAGTTTGCGTGCTGTGCTACTTAAAAATGCTCCTAGTAACTTATATGCAGTAATTCTGATCGGTATGCTTGTGTTACTTTGGTAAGCATCAATGTGGCAGTTTCATCATAATGTTGCCTGATTGTTGCCACTACAGTTGAAGCTAACAGGAGAGATGCTGTATGTGCCTGCAAAGTTGGACCGAAAAGGCTGCAGTTAGACCAGACGTAGGTTTTGCAGAGCTTCGGGTTCGTGTTTGGGTTTGTTCACTGCTACTGTGAAACGATTGTTTTACTTATAAATGACCGGGGTCAGCCGGATTCTTCACCAATATCTGGGCTAGCTCTCTGATCCTATCGCAGTGAAAGCAATCGTGAAACGCACAAGCTATAACGTGCCTGGTATAACAAATGATTTCTTTGCATTGCCGTGGCAGAGTTTCATCACCCTTTTAAATTATTATGGCTAATAAAAAGCCAAAAAAAGAGTGGAGACTGGATACGAAATTCTTTCCTGTAGAAGTTATTGATTCACTAGCTCCACATAAGCAATTCTTCACGCTAACGGAACTTACTGTCTATCAAACCTGTATTGCACAGTAACCTTTGTCTCTGTCGTTGTTATGAACGCTTGGCTACTTCCACATGTTAGTTTGGGTGCTGTGCTACTTAAAAATGCTCCTAGTTAACTTTTATGCGGTAACTCAAATTGGTATGCTTGTGTTATTTCAGTTAGCATCATGGTGGTAGTTTATCATAATGTTACACGACCATAGCTGCAGCAGTTAAAGCCAACCGGCATGCATGTGTCTGCAGAGTTGGTCGGAAAAGGCTGCAGTTAGACCAGAAGTAGGTTTCACAGAGCTTGGGGTACATGTTTGGGTTTGTTTACAGCAGCTGTGAAACAATTGCTTTACTTATCCATGACCGGGGTCAGCCAGATACTTCAGCAATATCTGGGCTAGCTCTCTGATGTTACCATGGTGAAAGCAATCACAAAACGCACAAGGTATAGCCTGTCTGATGTAACAAATGATTTCTCTGCATTGCTGCTGCAGAATTTAATTCCTGAAGATAAAGGAATCGGTCGTGACTGTCCGTGACTCACAGACACAGAAGTAGTCGTAAGTTGCTTTATTGCATAAGCCTACCTAACGTGATAGCCTGCTGAATGTGGCTGTAGCACTGTGGCTAACGTAGCTAAGTTACTTTTGCTTATGTTTGTCCTAAATATGCAAGAGTGATATCAGGGGACATTCAACGATCTCTTTACTTATCCATGACCGGGGTCAGCCGGATACCTCACCAACATCTGGGCTAGCTCTCTGATGCTACCGCAGTGAAAGCAATTGTGAAATACACAAGCTATAGCGTGTCTGGTATAAACAAATGATTTTTCTGCATTGCCGCTGCGGAATTTTATTCCTCTTTAAAAATTGTTATGGCTAATAAAAAGCCGAAAAATAGGCATACCTCCCAAGTTTGAAGGATCGAAATGCCGGTCCATAACCGGAGCATTTCATTTTGTTGAGCGGGTGGTTGGAATTAGTGTTTAATTTTGTTGATTCATAACACATTCTTATTCAGGGGTGGAGGAATAACGCGTAAATCCCGCATTTCGCAAATTGCAGGTTTTTTCACTTGCTTGCGGGTCTGCGGGTTTTGCTATTCAAATACGGGTCGGACCCGCCAAATACTTGGGAGCTATGATTATGTAGATTGGATTCGGAATTCTTTCCAGTACAAGTTATCGATTTGCTAGCTCCACATAAGCAACGCTTCCACTGTTTGTGTGTGTTTTGCTACAAGCTCATTTAGTAGCTTGGTGTCGGAATTGTGTTTCGTTTTGGTAGAAATGGTCATCAGGAGCTTTTAGTTTCTTCCCGGATAAGTGGGTACATGACTACATAACAGTACAGCTACAACCCCACGCATGCGAGACAGTTTGAGCAAAACACTAAAATTTCGACTTACCTCTCATTGACATCCTGCTAAACGTTGCAACACCTTAATAAAATCCTCCCTCCGTTCGGGTCAAATCCGGGGTCAAACATGTATGGTCTTACAGGAATAGATGCTGCAGAAAGCTGTCCTGAAATACTAGACAGTGGGCCCAATGGTCAATATCCCTTCAGAAATGTGATTCTGTGACCTACATTAGGGGTGGGGGTGAAAATGGTGTCATATGAAAGCACTTAGGGTCAGGAACAATATTGTTTTTCACACGCGCAAATGTTGTGCATAAGCGAAAAACACAGTGAACACGTTAATGCCTAAATTCGTCAAATCTGAGATTTCGTGTACAAGTTCTATGTAAAACATGTGGACATGTTAAAGGCAATTAGACTGATTAAATAGACTGAATTAAATAAATCAATTTATCTGAGGTTAATATTGCTTGAAAAGTGTCTGTGACAAATTTCAGAAAAAACAACAAAAAAAAGGGTAAAAAGCAAGGAAATACAAAGGAAATTCATTAAACAATAAAATACATAAGAAATTAATTTTGATAATGCCATTTTTTGTTAAGTTATTGTTATACATGTCAGAAGAAGTATTTTCACAAAGAAAAACTGAATTCTTTAAGCTTTCTTTTGAGTTAAAAGGCAAAACTATGATTTTACACATAAATTTGCATATCTAAGTTCTGGTTTTGGGCTCGGAATGTCACCATCCCAGACAGGTGATAAAGATTGGTTACAAGAGCAGTAAGAATTGAACTATATTTTGGTTTTCAGATGAAAAAAAAAGTACAAATATTACAGTATTTTTTATGCATTTCATATCTGAATAGATTTTTCTAAAATTAACATCAGTTGGGCTTGGATTTTTTTCGATCAAAATCTGTTTTTGAAGATCAAAAAATGAAAGCACAAATGTGCTTGCAAACAGTGCCCTTTAAAGCATAACTATACTTACCCTTTCATTAAAAAATAATCTAAATACATCTTTATAATCCAACCACACTGTCTTGCAGATCACATCTGACTCTATTTTGTTATGGCCCCAATTTGTTATGGCGTCAATTTGTTATGACATCACGGACAGCAAGGGATGACAGACAAAATTCTTAAACTTCAACAGATTTAATTAAACAAACACTTAGAACTAATCTACAATCTACCCTACTGACCAAGATTGAAATAAAAAAAAGAGATATTTACAGTCCCTTGGTAATTGAGATGGGCTGCTCTGTTGCGATGTCCTGGGACAGGAAAATGCTCCAACACAGGCAAAAATCCACAAAAAGCTTCACAGGTCTTGAAAAGAGTGACAGGTCTGGTCAAATGTATCCTTCCACAATTTCTCCTTGCAATTTCTCCTACTACCTACCCTCTCAATTTTTCTCCTTATATACTCTTTTCCAGCCCCCTCTGAGGCATGCCCAGGACATGCCCCAAACCTAGCTCCAGACTGGGCTTAACAAAAAAAATGTCAATACTGCCATCTAGTGGCTTTTTTTTTCCCCACATTACAATTTTCATTGTTGAATTGATATCACAAAAAATAAAAAAGAAATGAAGTCAAGTTCATTGATAGCGCAAGGCATCACTATGTCTGCTAAACCAGTTTACATCTGGCACGATCCCACATAAGGGAGGGGGATTCACATTCACTTGCGTCACTACATAGCCATAGGCATATCCACTTCATCACTACTTCCATCATCATCAGTGTCATCATCACTGTCACATTCAATGGAATTGCGTCCAGTAATGTTACAACAATTATTTTGGGCAAATTTGCAGAGATCGGTGCAGGGAACATTGTTTTGCAAACATGAGCAGATGTCTGCATCGCCACACTGATGCCTTTTGCAGCTACCAGAGCAATACGCGAGCTCCATTACGCTGTCTGGAGCAGGAGGAAGATTCATCCAGTTGATGGCCAGATCCCCCTCGTCCATCTTCCATCCATGATTCTCTGGTGTTGGTACATTGGGCTCTGCAATTAAGCTCCTTTTGTAGATACCTGAAAATAGAGAAGGAAAAAAAGGATGACCCCTAATGTACAGGCAAACCCCAATATAACGAGCACAGATAAAAAGAACTCCTGATATAATGAGCAACATTTTCCAACACAAAAACAAAGAGAAACATTGCAAAATGACCGTTTATAACAAGATTTGGTTATAACGAACACATTTTGGTGGGCCAATGACCTCGTTATTGTGGGGTTTGCCTGTATTTCACATGATAAAAAAAAAATACTTTCCCTTATAATTAAAAGTCTAGAAATTACCTTTGGGTACTTACTTTCTCTTCATGCTCTTGATGGTTCATTCCACTCGCTGAGAATCCGTGAATCACCCGATAGCACATTCAGTGAAACCCTCCATGAATGGGGAAGTCTGCGCCGCCACTGACAGCCCCATTACCACTTGCAGCACCGCTCAGTCATACCGCTGCAGGAAGCAGAAAAATCCGCCACTATTTTTGCCTGCGGTCCTTCCAAAGTTTTCCATTGTGACACAAAATTTAGGAAGCGGGACCAGGTCTTCGCGGAAAATCGTGTAACATCCGTTTTTTTGGATGGGTATATACACATGTAACATACATTTTCAGCTGAACTTTCTTCACTTGAAGATGGACCATCCTTCTCACTGGAGGCCGCCATGTTGAGTACAGTGCTATACGACGTGAACTGTCATTGGATGTAATTTTACGTGCGATCTAATATGACGTCTGATTGGTCATTGTTTTACTCGAGAATTCGCGATGATTCATGCCAAAAAATAGTGAAAGAAAACTGAAAATTCTTATAACTGCACCAAAATTACGTTTGTGAAAAGTAACTGAATACTTCTTGAATTTTTTATCTAAATTATCACACCAAAATTATCCCCACCCCTTTTGTAGGTCACAAAATGAAGCTTCTATGGCTTGACATTTAGGTATAATAGGGCTCCTGCCTGATTGTTAAGGCCGCTCAGGTGTGCTGTAGGTGCTCTGGCATTCTAGGAATGTAGCCCTGTCCGTGGTGCTGACTCCTTCAGGGGAGTGTGGAGTGCAGTAGCTCTCCACGGTCCTGAAACAGTAGGTCTGTCTGCGTCTGCGTTCGGCCTCCTTTGGGGTTTGGTGCCCCTAGTGGTCCCTGGTCGCACTGCAGCACCTTGTGGGGCGCCACAGATTACAGAGATAAAACTGAAGATGATGGTTTCATTTTCTTCTTTGACTTTTGCAAAGCATTTGACAGAGTTGAACATCCTTTTATTTTGGATACACTGGAGCACTTTGGTTTTGGAAAATGTTTTAGGGAGTTGATTGAAATGTTATATAGCGGCATAAATAGTGTTGTGTCGTTACCTCGGGGTACATGTAATAGATTTCAAGTGAAGAGGGGAATACGTCAAGGTTGTCCCGCATCTCCTTTATTATTTATTATGGCAGTTGAAATGTTAGCAATCTTGTCTAAGCACTGTGATGATGTACAACCTTTAAGCTTCATGGGTAATCATTAATTATAAGTGGCAGACGATGCCATCTTATTTCTAAAGAATGCAGAAGAGATACCAAAAGCTCTAAAGGTGATATCTTTCTTCTCAAAAGCCTCAGGGCTTTACCTGAATTTGAACAAATGTGAACTGATGGCAAACCACGATTATACTACAACACCTATTCATAGCATACCAGTCAAGAAGGAGGTCAAATATCTGGGAATTAATATTTTAAGGATTTAATGCATGGAGAAAAGGCTAATAATGAAAATATTTTGAAGAAAAGTAAAACAGTTTTAAATACGTGGCTACAAAGGGATTTTTCAATATTTGGCAGAATTTTACTATCTGAAATGGAGGCTCTATCAAGACTTATTCACCAAGCTTATTCTCTGGCCATTCCTGATAATATGATCAAGTCAATTAACCAAATTATTTTTAATTTTATTTTGAAAAAAAGATATCACTATATTAGGAAGGGAGACATTATTAAATTTTTGGAAGAAGGAGGTCTAAATGCCATCGATTTTGACATCAAGAATGGAACCTTGAAGCTGAAGTGGTTACAATTCTTTATAAAGCAGTATGAAAGCTTTTGCTTTAACCTACCTGCCAAAATTTTTAAGGTTTTTGCAGGAGTAGATTTTCTGTTACTTTGAAATCAGTAAACTGCCAATCAAATTATCTATGTTTCACCAATAGGTCCTTCATTATTGGAAATTAATTTATAAACATAATTTCTCTCCCCATAACACACCAGTTTGGAATAATAGATACATTCTGATAAAAAAGAAGTCTTTTTATTACGAAGAATGGATGTAAAGGATATAGGCTATTCAACATTTAATGGACAACAAAGGTAATAATATTACAATTCAATGAGTTTAACCGTAAATATAATATAATATGTTCGAGGAGAGTGTATTATTCTGTGATCAGAGCAATTCCACAAGGCTTTTTTGGTTTGATAAAGGGTACCTTAATGTACACGTCGACTGTACCTAGATTACCATCATTATCTATTCAAGGTCACCCTTTTCCTGAACAAAAAATGTGATAAACATTTAAGACTCTCTCTTACTAAGGAGTGTTTCTCCTCACCATTAAAAAGAAGGCACATTTGCAGAGCTACACTCCTACAGCCATTAAGAAAATCAGATGTAGATATCTCAGTTTCCCCATTCCACCCAAAAGCTAAAGAAGTGCATTTCAAAACAATAAATGACATTTTCCTATGGGAGTACTATTGGAGCACTACGATTTGCGAATGCGTATCTCAATCTGTGTGTGTGTAATCAGATCTGTGTGCTCGTGCTTTATCATTTGTGTGTGCGTAATCAGATCTGTGTGTGTAATCAGATCTGTGTGTGCGCGTTCAGATCTGTGTGTGCGTACTCAGATCTGTGTGTGCGTATTCAGATCTGTTTTGTGTGTGTGTAAAAAATCTGAATGTCTGTATTCAGATTTGCAAGTGAAGACAAATCTGCAAATGCATGCAAAGATCTGTGAATGCGTACACAGATCTGCAAGTGTACATAAATCTGTAAATGCGTAAACAGATCTGTAAATGCGTACATAGATCTGTAAATGTCTGTCATCAGTTACAACTCAGGCAGGAGCTCTCGATTGGCTGTCTTTTTACACGTGATTTTTTGTTACACTTCTGCCGGGGCAGATCTGCAAGTGCGTGCAGCAATCCGCAAATGTGTAGAAAAGATTTGTCTGTAACTTCGACCCCGCAATAGCAGTACAGCCTACACACCACTAGTCGGCGCGTAGCACCCAGTGATGTTAAGAGTCTTCTTCTTCATCTGAAATTCCGTTATGTCATACACCGTTCGGCATAATGCTGCCCTCCACAGTTCATAACAAGATACTATTCAAATCTTCTCACCATTCGCTTTCACGCTCATGCCTGTGGGCAATTTAGTGTCTCCAATTAACCAGACATGCATGTCTTTGGACTGTGGGAGGAAACCGGAGTACCCGGAGAAAACCCACGCGAACACGGGGAGAACATGCAAACTTCACACAGAAAGGCCCCAGGCCAGAATCGAATCCACAACTTTCTTGCTCTGAGACATCAGTGCTAACCACTATGCCACCATGCCGCCCAACTAAGTGTGTCATTGTTGGGGTAACAGATGATTGTTGTGCCTGTGGCAGACCACAATGGACTCTCGATTGTTTGCTGTAAGTAAAAGTTCATGTTTGAGCCGAAACTTAGTTGTCAGAAGTATTATTGTCTTCTTAAAATAAATTATCAGTAATGTTATCTGTGAACAAGTTACGTTTGCTCAGCTTGTGTGTCACTGAGCAAATAGCCTACATCAAGTAACGTTAGCACTAGAAGCTAGCTAAGTTAACTGGTCCCATTAACGTTGGCTGAAAATGTTGTTGCCCACACAGGAGGTCATAGGAGTGTGAGTTAAAAGTTATTTAGTTGTAAGCAGGCTGCAAAGTTAACGTTTTTACTTTAACGTTACAAGAAATGTTGTGCCTTGGCTGTACGTTAACAAATTAGCAGTCTTCCATCATTGAGAAAGTTGCGGTTGACAATCAGTAATGTTATAACGTCACCCTCTATTACAGGGGTCACCAACCCTGTTCCTGGAGAGCTACCATCCTGTAGGTTTCTGCTCTATCTCCAATTCGGCACACCTGATTCAACTAATTAGCTACTTAATTGCCCAGCTCATGATCTTTATAAGTAGCTAATTAGTTGAATCAGGTGTGCTGAATAGGAGGTAGAACAGAAACCTACAGGATGGTAGCTCTCCAGGAACAGGGTTGGTGACCCCTGCTCTATAAGCTGTGAACTCAGATTTGCACCAGATGTTAATGTTAGAGTTATGTTACAACGTCTGAATTAGCGTAGTAACTTTATACAAGTGCCTCTGACCAATAAGTCTACAGATAAGTCAGCAGGACAGTAATTTAGAAGCAAATTATTAACTGAAGGAGTAAAGTTAGCTATCTGGAATTGTCTGTTTCAGAGATGCCAAGTCTCACGCATTCGGAGTAGGTCTCACGCATTTTTTAGGCTTATTCACCGTAGTCCACAATTATTCAATGAATGCTTATTAATGAGATTCTCACGCGGAATTAAAATCCTTGTGCATTGAAGTTTCAGTTTCACTTGCGTAAAGGTGCACCTCACCACAAGTAACATGGAAAGCGATTATGACTCCGGACTTCTCGTGCTTCTCTTTACTCAGGGATTGGAAACAATGCATGTGTTTCATGATCGTTTAAATTGTTTCAATTAAATAAGACCACTTGAAACGTCTTTATGCAATTCCATTGCTTTCAATCCCTCAGTAAAGACAAGCGTGAGAATTCCCGAGTCATAATTGATTTCCGTATCGCTAGTGGGGAAATCCACCATAATGCACGTGAAACTGATTAACTTAATGCACAATGACTTAAATTCTGCAAGTGAATTTCTTCAGTGCGCGTTGATTGAATAATTGCTGACTATGGCACAGGAATGTGAATGCCACTAAGAGGCGAGAGACTCACGTCGAATGCGCGAGACTTGGCATCTCTGTGTTTATGTATTTGTTTTCTTTCCAATTTGAGTTCTTCATAATAATCTTAGTTAAAAATGTCGCTATTTGAGTTAAAACTCGTGTTTGTCTTGTTTCTGTAGGATCGGAGTCCAGGCCCAGAGAAGGATGTGGAGAGTGTGGCCAGAAACCTGATCACACTCATCCAACAAAATCTTGTGGGCAGTTGTGAAGGAAGAGCATCTGCTAACCCCTCACCAAGAGCAGCCGCTGACTTCAATCCTCCACCGGGGCAGCTGGCATCTTCAATCCTCCACCCAGGGCAGCTGCCATCTTCAGCCCTTCATCCAGGGCAGCCACCACTATGCAAACATCAATGTCATCAGAAATGCAAAGGTAGTTTAATAGTTTAAAGTAGCAGTTCTGTATACACACACACACACACACACACACACACACACACACGCACGCACACACACACACAACACACACACACAATTTGGAAATTTAATACACATTACATTGGAGTGGCCTTGTAGAGTTGTATCAATAAATAGAACTGAGTGATATGTAAAAATATGACCCATGGTAATTGTAAATATTGGTTTAATCCTTTATTGTTTGTCACAGATCATTTCCAGCTCTTTTCAGGGGAAAGAGGAGGTTAATTGCAAACCCACCACAGACAGTCACTCGCAAATTGCAATGTTTTCAGTTTTATGTTCTTCCCTGTCCTGCAACTGTGACTCCAAAAGGAGATGAGGAGCTAAGGTTTTGCCAGGCAGGGCTAGGTATGAGAATGGTCTCATTGCAGGGGATGCAGCTCATGATCAGGTCAGGTGCAGTAGTGTTTTATACCAATCACTGTATTGTATATTAGTCATAAGTTCAGATGCAGTTTTCCATAGCATAACACACTGTAATTCTATGGTATTTAAAAGACAGCAGACCTTGTGCAAGAACCACTATTATGAACAGCTTTGTATTAAGTGTCAGGCTTGAGTGATTTAAGAGAACATGTCACATCTACCAATGTTCTTGTATTTCAATTTTTCTCTCACAAACAAAATTTCATGCCATGTACAGACAGTCTCCCTTTTCCAAGTGGTTTTGTTCTGAATTATCTGTAATGTGTCACAGAAATAAACAAAAAATTTGCAATAATGGGTGTAAATACAAAGTGATGCAGCCAATATTCACCTTGTACCAGCCCAGCCTCAAAAGGCCCTACAACACCTGTGTATTTCCTCGTGTGACAAGCCAAAATTTACGCTGTGAAAAAGGCCTGGAGTGCAGCAGGTAGCCTTATATCGGGCTAATGACTGGTTGTCATATGTAAACCTACTCATGTACACGTGGCAATCATCAGGTTGAAGTGATTTTAAGCAAACCTCAAAAAAGTCATAGACATTAAATGAGTTTTGTCATCATCAACAGTGAGGTGACAATCAATGTTTGCCATGTTACTGTCTTTCTGTAGATATCTGAAGTGCTTTACTATGAGTACCCTAAACTCCAGGGCCTGAAAGGCTCCTGGATGTTTTACAAGGCTGCAGGTAAACACACCCACTGAACTAATACATAGCACTTTTGGTTTTTTAGACTTTGAAGTCTATTTATTGTCATACTGTGCTGCATTGCTGTTGTTCACATCAGAAACCTAAATATGCATTAAGTTTGTACAGTATTATTTGGCAGTATTATTTTTTAAATTTCCAAGCTACTTTATGTGCTTCTATTACACTGTTATAATTTATTGTTGCTGCACCCTAAGTCATGTCTTTAGCAAACTTCAGTGTTGACTGAGATTTTTATGTTTCAGGGAGAAGTGGACAAAGGCGGCTGACAGTTGTCAGCCCCCAGGTGGAAGGCTACACCACCGCTCAACTGAAGAGGGCATCAAACGGTGGAAAAAACATGCTATACATAGCCCCATTACAGAGTCAATTGGATGTTACCCCCCTTGCCACAAATGCCTCTGAATTTTCTAAAATGCCAAAGGCAACCTGTGACACTTGTCAGGAGACAATGCCATTACATCTTTTGGCCCTCCATGTTGACAGTTGTACAGACAACAAAGACTGTGAAGTAAGTTGTGTTCTTACATTTCATTCGGCCTTCATGATACATTGGGTATTTGAGTAACTTATTTTATTTGTTGTATAACCAGGACCAGGACTCTAACTCAGATGTTGAGTGTCTCCATGTATAACTCGTCAGCTGATGATACTGATGCTGCCATGACCACAAAATCCACATCCTCTAAAGATGTAAGCACATCTTCAGTAAAACTAGCTTGAAAATCCCAGACTGTCTTTCTTTCTTCTTCTTACTGTTATTGGTTGTGGAGTTTGTGGAATATGCTCTTGCCTGTTTTATATACAGTGGAATCCGATTATAGTGATCACGTTTGTCTGGGTCAATTTGATCACGAAACAGATTATTATTATAACCAAATTTTTATATTTCTTCATTTATCATGCAGATTACCTACGAATTGACATTTGTATATTTATTACATGAATATAAAGTAATGAAACAGACCGCTTCACTGTTTACTGAATTTTATTGACTGTTTATCATGCAGTACAGCTGTTTCAAACGCTGGAGCAGCTGCTTGATGTGCTTTGTTTGTACTGTCTGTCTGTACTGTGTATAATTCATGTATATAGAATATTTGTTAGATTCATGAAGACTACGGTTTTCATTAAGAGAGAATGACTTTCTTTTCACCCCGTCATGATTTCATTGCGCAGGCAGAAGCATGTCTCAGGTAACGAGCTGGAAGCAGACATGTTACGAGGCAACACGACTGCTGAGGCTGCATCGTGCAGCAGTCGCTTGTATAAAGTTTTAAAAAATAAATTAACAGTGGTATTAATGTGTTTTCCATTTGTTTTCACGTATGAGAGGACCCAAAATGATCACTGTAAGCGGACTACTTGATTACTATAAGCAAATTATTTAAAAAGTATTTGTATATAAATTATTCTGCCCTAAGCTTCTCGATCCATATAAACGGTTGCTCACTGTAACCGTAATCACTATAAATGGTTTACACTATTTCTCAATCTGTGTATTTTTTCCCTGGAAATTATTTGATCATGGATCTGTCACACTCAGGCATACACTGACTCCAGTGTGCATCAATCTTTCTCTTGTTCCACAGCTGGAGAGCAAATAAACTTTAAACATTATTTTTTGGAAAAATAGTTGCATAACAACTACAACCCCAATTCCGAAATAGTTGGGACAAAGTGTAAACTGTGAATAAAATCAAAACACAATGACTTTCAAATCACACCAGCCAGTATTTTATTCACAGTAGAACAGAGATAACATAGCAAATGTTGAAACTGAGAAATTTTACAATTTTATACACAAAATGAGCTCATTTCAAATTTGATGGCTGCTACAGGTCTCAAAAAAGTTGGGACAGGGGCTTGTTTACCATGGTGTAGCATCCCCTCTTCTTTTTAACACAGAGTGGAGGCGTCTGGGCGTTGAGGAGACACGTTTCTTGAGGTTAGCCATTGGAATTTGATCCCACTCTTGTTTAATACAGGCTTCCAGCTGCTGGAGAGTTTTGGGTCTCCTTTGACGGGCTTTTCGTTTAATTATGCGCCAAATTTTCTCAATCAGTGAAAGATCAGGACTGCAGGCAGGCCAGTTTAGCACACGGACTCTTCTACTACGAAGCCATGCTGTTGTAATGGCTGCAGTATGTGGTTTTGCATTGTCCTGCTGAAATACACAAGGCCTTCCCTGGAATAGATGTCGTCTGCAGAGGAGCATATGTTGCTCTAAAACCTTTTTATATCTGTCAGCAGTCATGGTCCTTTTTACAACATGCTAGTGTCCCACACCATATGCACTAATGCATCCCCATACCATCAGAAATGCTGGCTTTTGAACTGAACGCTGATAACAGGAGGGGTGGTCTTTCTCTTCTTTAGCCCGGAGGACACGACGCCCATGATTTCCTACAAGAATGTCAAATTTGGATTCGTCTGACCACAGGACACTTTGCCACTTTGCTACAGTCCATTTTAAATGAGCCTTGGCCCACAGAACACGGCGGCGCTTCTGGATTATGCTCAACAATGGCTTCCTTTTTGCATGATAGAGTTTTCGGTGGCATCTGTGGATGGCACGGCAGACTGTGTTCACAGACAGTGGTTTCTTGAAGTATTCCTGGGCCCCATTTAGTAATGTCAATGACAGAATCATGCCGGTGAGTGATGCAGTGGCATCTGAGGGCCCGCAGATCAGGGGCATCCAGTAAAGGTCTTCGGCCTTGTCCCTTATGCACAGAGATTTTTCCAGTTTCTCTGAATCTTTTGATGAAGTTATGCACTGTTTATGATGAGACCTTCAAAGCCTTTGCAATTTGACTTTGAGGAACATTGTTTTTGAAGTATTCCACAATTTTTTTACGCAAGCCTTCACAGGTCGGAGAGCCTCTGGTCATCTTTACTTCTGAGAGACTCAGCCTCTCTAAGACATCCCTTTTATAGCCAATCATGTTACACACCTGATGCCAGTTAACTTAATTACTTGCTAAATGTTCTTGCAGCTGATTCTCTTATATAATAATTGCTTTTTCAGCCTTTTTTTGCGTGTGTCCCAACTTTTTTGAGACCTGTAGCAGCCAGAAAATTTGAAAGAAGCTCATTTTGTGAATAAAAATGTTAAATGTCTCAGTTTCAACATTTGAAATGTTATCTATGTTTTATTGTAAATAGCATATAGGCTCATGTGATCTGAAAGTCATTGCATTTATTCACAATTTACACTTCGTCACAACTATTTCGGAATTGGGGTTGTATTTTTTTCTATCTATTCTGTGAAGATGAACACATGTTCCACAGCCGCATTGTCCTCCATGGCTTCCTGCCCCATCTGTAGCCAGTTGTATCCGACGCACAGTCTGGAGATGCATGCAAGTTTGTGTGGAGAGGTACTTGTCTAATTATTACTTATCACAGGTGTTAAGATAAGATAAAATTACTTTATTCATCCCCAAAGGGAAATTCAATATGTTATGGGTATCAGGAATATTTGCCGAACCCACTTTTTTTTTTTTTTTTTGCAGCATCTCTGATGTCAATGGGAATACTGTAGCACCATCTCCACCAAGAACAGCAGCAAGCACATCAGGAGGTATGTCAGGGGAAGGCAACATGACCCGCTCTGTCCCTCCAGCATGCCTCCAGCATGCACCTACATTTAAACTTATTGTGTTCTCTATTTTTGTTGTAAAAATAGATTTACATACTGCATAGTGAATTTTTTTTTGCCCTGTCAGACTGGAAGACTGTTGCAGATCCCAAGAGAGCTGTTTGGCTATTCACCCAAGAGGTGCTGAACAATCAGAACGGTTCTGAAGAGAATCATTTCTCAGTGGACTTGAGTAAAGACCAGGAAGAACAGGACAGGTCCTATGCAAACTTCTATAAGCGCAGAAATGTGGAGTGGGCATCGCCACTGAGATGCACACTTGAAGGTGCGCTGTTTGCGCAATTTAAAGTAACTAATAATTATTAATACATAATTTGGTTATTTTCTAAACTTTGTTTTTTCCACATTAGGTATTGCTGTTTAATACTTAAATATGCCAAGTTGTCTCCATCTTTCCCATAGGTGATGCTGCTGTAGGACTCTGTGTTAATCGACATGTTATGTCAACCATGAAGCTGAAGCTGAGAACTGTATTCAACTCAATCTTGGTCAGTGTTTGCACAGCACTCCATTTCTAACATTTCAAATGTCCAAGCACTGTAGGTATTCTTTGGGCTACTTTAAATCAAAAATGCTGTCATAATTATAAGCTATCATAAATATATATTTTGAATAGGAAACGGTGCAATCACAAAGGTTTTTGAGGGTCAGTCAGACCACTTGGTGCCTGCCAGCTCTGCTGTGATGGTAGAGAATGAGCCTTTCCCGATGGCAGGGCGAATGATGGGGCATTGCTTCTTGTATGAAGGTCCTGGTTTCCCAGGTCTCAGCCCAGCCATCACACGTTCTGTGTGGTGGTTCCATCGACACTGCCACAGTCACGATTGAAGACTGTCCTGATTTAGACATCCGTGAAACAATCCAGCTGGTAAGTTTAGCGACCTTTATTTGACTGCATATTGTTAGAGAAAGCCTTGTCTTCACCTTGTTCAACATTGTTAAAGCAAGGGCTATCAATTTTGTGGATAATTTCTGGAGCACTTCTACTTTCCAAGTTTTTGCATCATGAGTTATTTAATATTCCTCTTAGATTTTGTAATATTCTTTGCATAGCTTTTCAAAACAGGCAAACCCTCTTTAGCTAAGGATTACTACAGAATATGTACATGACCTAATAAACCTGGCTTATGATGTAAAGTCACATTGTGATCTGAAAAGTTTACAAAGGTCTGAATACTGAGCAGCAGGGATGTTAAACTGGAGGGCTTAGGAAGTAGAAAAGTAACATCATCAGTAAGACTTGTGCGCCTGAAAGATATTAGGACCTGTGTGACTTGCACTAATTGGACTGTTCTTTTCTTTCATTTTTTGTTTTTCTTTCTTCCTACCTCTTTTCCCGCCTGCCTTCCTTCCTTCCTCCTTCCTTCCTACCTTTCCATCGGTCTCAAGTTGACTGAAAAATCTGCAATTGAAGGTGAACAACGTGATCGTGTTGTCAGCCTTTGCATGGCCTGGGACCTTCCACTTCCAACTCTAAACAACATGAAGTGGCTCCATGACGAGCTGCTCCTGCATTAGGCAAAATAGTCATTTGCAGTGTTAATATCTTGATTTGTAGTTTAACATAATTTGGTGATATTGGTGTTTTTGTTTATAAACAAAATAAATCTGGAGTATATCCAGACTTATAATGCTGTTTTACACAGGTTCTGGGGCGATCAGCTAAACAAGTGAAGCAGTTGAGAAAGGGACTGAAGGAGACTGGCATTTGGCCACTTCTCTTTAATAGAGCAGATGTGATAAAGCTGCTTTTCCCTTCTGAGAAAGAAGCTGAGATTACACCCCAGGTAGATGAGATTAGTTTTAGCACATTAATTATAAGTCCCATTCTGGAATACCTACCCTCCAATTTTTATTCCCAAGTATGATTAAATCTTAAGACCATTCTCTGTCTTTGCAGATGGTCCTTGCACACTTTACATGTCCCACACTGAATCCAGAATCTGACTGTGATGATGACGAAGATGATGTCTTTGTCAAGGCTGTCACTCGGTCATGGCTTACTTCAGGACTTTCATTGAAAATGGTGTGTTATTTGAACATTGCTTTTCTGCAAATGCCTTTTAGTTTTTCCATTGAATGACACTCCCTTCTTTCCTTTCTTCCTTCCTCCTGCCTGCCTTCTTTCCTCCTTGCCTTCCTTTTTCCTTCCTGCCTGCCTCTGTTCCAATGCCTTTTTGTTTTTCTATTGAATGACACTTCATAATTAATCTGTGAAAGTCAAAATGCGATGCCTGAGCAGAAAGCACATATCTCCCAGGTCTGTGCTGTCTTTATCAGCGTCTTCAGAGCATCTGAAAGATCTGCTGCGGTTCTGGGTGCGCTGGGAGGTCCCACCCAAGGAGCTGATTGTGAAGGTGGAAAGTGGCCTTCTTCTCAGGGCCTTGACATGCTTTGAGACCATCAAGTTGCAAAGACTACAAAGACTTTGAGTCCGACTTGTTCGCTGCCATTAGAACCTGTGACACAGGGTTTGGTCTTGTTTAAAGGCACAAAAAGAAAGATGCTGGACATTCATCTTGAAAGTTCTTAGTGGTTCTAATGTTTTATTATGAGTCCTCTCCTGATAATTTTGTATTCAAAGCAAACACTCAAAATCCTACCAAGTATATTTGTGTTATTTATAGTCAAAATGTCTTACTTCTTGCAAAAATCTCTCATTACACCTGAAATAAGACAAGTCACGTCAAAAAAGTAACTTGTTTTTAGACAATTTTCACTTGTTCCGAGCAAATTTTCACTTGAAATAAGTAGAAAAAAATCTGCCAGTAGAGCAAGATTTTTTTGCTTGTAATAAGAAAAAAAACTTGCTCCACTGGCATATTTTTCCATTTATTTCAAATGATAATTTGCTTGAAACAAGTGAAAACTATCTAAAGATAAGTTACTTATAGGTGACGTGTCTTACTTAAAGAGTAATGAAATTTGTTTTGACTAGAAATTAGACATTTTGACTAGAAATAACACAAATATACTTGGTAAGAGTTTGAGTTTACTGCAGTGAATTCCTATAACACAGGATTAGAGCAGTTCACAGTAAATAATGTTTTTATCAATGTGCAGTGTTTACAGTTAGTTCTTGATGTCTGTACTTCTAAAGTTGTGGGTATCCTGGTTAAGTTCCTGCCATATTGCTAACTTGGGTATGGCCAGTACAACTGCTCAAAATATTTCAACCCACTGAGAGCAGTAAATTTTCAGCTGTTAACCCCGTCAAGTTAACCGTTTTGCACTCTAAAGGTTTACACCATTTAAACCTCACACATTAGTTGTGGTACTACCGGTGCTGGTAATATTTTTATTGTTTTTTCTTTTTGCCTTGTTCAACATTGGCAATAAAGTATATAAAGAACAGTAGTGTGGCTATGGTGATTTTGAGATACTGATATTTATTCATAACTTCCATAAATTAGCATCTTATGCTAACCCATATTACCTAGGTGCAAATTTTGTTTTATCCTGAAGACAGTTGTCCGTTCTACAATGGGCAAGACTGTGGGTATGACTGATATTAGACCTGTAGGACTTTAGAGTAGCCTTTATTGTGTTGCTACAAAACTTAGACCTTAATGTGCCAGCTATTACAGTTGTTGGAAACGTACATTTCACAAAATAATTTAACAAATCTTGATTCCAATGAGGAATCCATTTATGATCTAATCAACAAAAAAATATACAGCATCACAATATAATTTTAGGTAAAGAATACTAGTCGTTGGTGGTATATAAATGACATTTTTCACTGTTAAAGATCCCCTCCAGGAATGTATTAAGTCATCAAAAAAAAAATTCTGCTTGGAACAATAATGTGTGTTAGATATGGTTTTCCCACTAAAGAAAGTATAATTAACACATTAAAATCACATCTCCTTTGCCTTCATTAAAAATTCAGGAATCCATTAATAAGCAAAAATATTTTATTTCAAGTTACTGCTCCCTGAAATGAGATGAAGAACTACACTGTAAACCCTGACAAGTGTGGTGAACTCATGTTTTGTGGAAACTGATGACCTCAAAAAAACTGAGTATGCCAACTTAATGATCTTGTTCACAGCACTTAAAAACATGTAAAAAATAACTGTTCCTTATTTTCTTAAAGTTCCTTCCACACAATGCAATTAAGTTGGCCTACACAATTTTTTTGAGGTAATCGGTTTCCACAAAACATTTGAGCTCACCACACTATCAGGGTTTACAGTGTACACCAGTAGTAGGACCAGATTAGGACGAATTGAGAATATCTCTTTGTTTAACGTTAAAATTAAAGTTAGGCTCTGTCGTTGGTTTCCCAACACATTTTTAAAAAAAGGACGAGAGAACAAGAGTGTGACAGAGCTGAGCAAGCAAATGGAGACAATGAAGAGAGAGAGCAGCTGTAAAAAAGAAGGAATGACAGAAACATTATTTTATGATTGTTTCATGGCGCAAGTACTCTAAAGCAGAAATTTAAAAAAAAAAACATCCAACACTCAGCAGATGACTTGGGCCTACTGTAGAAACAAACGCTCTCTGCATTTCTGCTTTTCATTACAACATCCAACTCACATAGTGACAGTGGCAGTTGACATCCCATGTGGTTAGGCTTGTCAATAGTATTGCAATATTACGTTTCTTGCGACAGCCCTACATCAATCAATAGAGGTGGCTTTTTTGCTGAAATTTCTTACACTTCCGGGACTGCTGCGCTTACGGTGTGCAGCTCCTATAGCGGCATGACAACAACAATTCAGCTATACTTGAGAAACTGCAAACAATATAAACGCTAAAATCAAGCCAAGAAAAAGTACGGATGCATGAAGAATTAATATGGCTTCTAAACGGCATTGCACCTTCAATGTACAGTGCAGTGAAAAATGTTGCCCCCTTCTGATTTCTTCTTTTTTTTTTTGCATATTTGTCACGCGCATAAATGTTTCAGATCAAACTAATTTTAATATTGAACAAAAGACAACCGGTAACACAAAATGCAGTTTTAAATGATAATTTATTGAGGAAAAAAGCTATCCAAACCTACCTGGCTCTATGTGAAAAAATAATTGCCCCCTAAATCCTAATAACTGGTTGTGCCACCCTCGGCGACAACAACTGCAATCAAGCGTTTGCGATAACTGACAATGAGTCTTTCACATCACTGTGGAAGAATTTTGGCCCGCTCATCTTTGCAGAATTATTTTAATTCTGCAGCCACTTTGGAAGCCTTTTTGAGCGAGCGGACTGTTTAAGTCATGCCACTGCATCTCAATAGGATTTAAGCCGGATTTTGACAAAGGCTGCCAAATCTTGTTTTGTTTTAAGCCATTGGACTTAGTGGACTTGCTGGTGTGTTTCGGACTGCTGCCTAACCTGGCTGCACTTGAGCTTTCGGTCACAAGCTGATGGGTGGACATTCTCCTTCAGGATTTTCTGATGGAGAGCAGAATTCTTCATTCCATCAATAATGACTAGTCCCAGGTCCTGAGGCAGCAAAGCAGCCCCAGACCATGACACTACCACCATGTTTGACTTTTTGGTATGATGTTCTTTTTATGAAATGCTGTGTTAGTTCGCCTGATGTAATGGAGCATACCACGTTCCAAAAAGAAGTTCAACTTGTGTTCGTCAGTCCACAGAATATTTTCCCCAAAGTCTTGGGGATCATCAAGATGTTTTTGGCAAATGTGAGGCGAGCCTTCGTGTTCTTTTTGGTCAGCAGAGGTTTCACCCTTGGAACTCTACCATGGATGCCATTTTTGCCCAGTCTCTTTCTTATTGTTGAATCGTGAACACTGACTTTAACTGAGGCAGGTGAGGGCTGCAGTTCTTAGATGTTAGTCTGGGTTTTTTTGTGACCTCCTGGATGAGTGGTTAGTCACGCATTCTTGGGTAGATTTGGTAGGCCGGCCACTCTGGCAAGGTTACCACTGCTCCAGGTTTTTCTCATTTATTAGATAAAGGCTTTCACCGTGATTCGCCCGAGTCCCAAAAGCCTTAAATAGCTTTGCAACCTTTCCAGACGATAGATGTCAATTCTTTGTTTCTGTATTTCTTGAATTTCTTTAGTTCGTATGGCCTTCATGCTTTTGAGATCAGCCTCTTCACTTTGTCAGACAGGTTCTATTTAAGTGATTTCTTGATTCAACAGGTCTGGCAGTAATCAGGCCTGGGTGTGGCTAGTGAAACTGGACTCAAAATGTGGTTAATCACAGTTAATTCATGATTTGAGGGGGGGGCAATACTTTTTCATAGGGCCAGTGCGTTTGGATAGCTTTTTCCCTCAATAAATGAAATCATCATTTAAAAACTGCATTTTGTATTTACTAAAGTTTTATCTTTTCTTATATTAAAATTTGTTTGATGATCGAAACATTTAAAAGCGTGAAAATAAGCTAAAAGTAAGAAATCAGGAAGGGGGCAATACTTTACTATTACTATTACTTTCACGGCACTGTATGTTAACCAAATATGTTAACGCAACTTTCCCCCCCCGAGCTCTTGGAGCGACCGGAAGTGACTTGCTCACTAAACTATCCCATAAAGCGTGGAAATGGGCAGGGCTGGACTGGGACAAAAAAACGGCCCTGGCATTTTTTCGACCTGATCGTGATGTAATGACCCATATAGCACCTTTGCGTTACCAAAAGTTCATTAAATAGTCGTAACCAACATGCCTTGGAACTCCACACAGAAAGGCCCCAGGCCGGAATCAAACCCACAACCTTCTTGCTGTGTGGTGGCAGTGTTAATCATTGCACCACCATGAAAAAAGTTATTATTATTATTATTATATTTACATGAATGAATGTGAAAAAATGTGACTTTGGGGCCATTTATAATTTTTCAATAAGACCATTGCACTATTTGGATTGATTACTAATACATAGCAACTTTTTTTAAATAACGTTACATATCTTACAATTCAACAGGCCACAGAATAGCTCACTAGCTTCAGAACGCAGTACTAAGCTGGTTGCAAGTTTACTGGCGGTGATTATGAACATCAAGACAGGGTTTAAATGAAAATTTAAGTCTTCCTTGCTGTATTCCAGGACAAATATTATTTGCCACCGTAAAACAACAAATCAATATGCATCAAATAGTAGGTTATTAACAGCTAGTCCATCAGTGGAGGCCTTTGTTAACTCAAGCAAATTTTAACTGAATACATACTTGCGATAGCCTATTAATTTAACGTCAGTCTTTCCGCTTTCCATGTCCCCCTCCAAATGAAAACTGCTTGCTACATGAGGATCATCGTGGCCAAACAGCTGGTCAGTTTTTTAGTGTTTGAAAGCCTGAGGCTCCAATGCCTGTTTACTTTATTCTCGAAGCTTTTCCGCCTCTCCATTGCTTTCTGACATTTTTGTAAGATCTTGTAGTCGGACTGTTAACGCAACTGCACTGTTAAAAGAAAGTGTTTTGAAACCCCCAAATTGGTGGCAACTAAGCTGCACCACCAATAAAAGGTCATTACAAACGCTCTTTTATAGTGTCTGAAAACACTACACAAACTACTGGAAACACACACTAACAGAGTTCATGAAACACCACTTCAAAAAGAACCAGTGCACTCAACATGTTATAGCAGAAACACAAGGTGGTGTGTGCAAACCTAACACAATTTGAGTTTACCAAACACTGTGTGGAGTAATGGAACCTCCTCATAAGTCTAAAACACCCTAAAGACAGTATTAAACACTCCTCATAGGGGGGTCATTAAACACCTTATGGAACTAGTATTAAGAAACCTCCTCATCGGGGAGTCGACCTGCTGTGAGCAATGTTGACCTCCTCATCGGAGTCACCGACACCTTAGCCAGACAGTATCAAAACACTCCTCATAAAGTCATGAAACACCCTGTAGACAGTATTAAAACAGTCCTCATCGAAGTCATGAAACACCCTGTGGAGCAGTATTGGAAACACTCCCTCGCCGAGTCATGGAAACACTTAGACAGTATTAAAACACTCCCTGATGGGAGTCATGAAACACCTTGTAGAAACGTTATTAAACACTCATCGAGAATTAAGTGAAACACCTTAATGGACAATGTTAAAATACTCTCATCAGAGTCATGTACTGCTTGTGGACAGTATTAAAACACTCCTCATCGGGAGTCATGAAACACCTTGTAGGCAGTATTAAAACACTCATCGGGAGTCATGAAACACCTTGTAGACAGTATTAAAACACTCCTCATTGGGAGTCATGAAACACATTGTGGACAGTATTAAAACACTCCTCATCGGGAGTCATGGAAACACCTTGTAGGCAGTATTAAAACACTCATCGGGAGTTATGAAACACCTTGTAGACAGTATTAAAAACAATCTCATTAGGTCATAAAACACATTAATGGACAGTATTAAAACACTCCTCATCGAGAGTCATGGAAACACCTTGTAGACAGTGTTGGAACACTCCTCCAGGGTTATGAAGCTGCTTGTAAGAAATATGGAAATTCATCTGGGCTTTTTAAAACACTGGGAATGTATTTGTTAGGCTCACATAGATACACAGGTATTGCAAAAAAAAGTTACAGGTCTTCTATTGACAAAAACAGAAACTTTTCTAAATAATTTCTATGACTCTATTACTTGAAAAAATTGTGACAATAAAAAAGAAATAGTACTGCAGTGTGTTTATAGTCAACATTACAACATATACAAATATCCACAGTATAACTTTGCATGTAGTACATACACATGTATCACAGAAAATCCCCAAATTGTTTTTGCTATTAATTTAAAAGCTTGGGTTTGGTTTGGTAACCGAAATTAAATTGAAGCCTGGAAAAACCAGTCATATGAGATGCAAGTATAATGAGAAATCGGTTCAATCTGCTGCAACCTATTTCTGATGGATATGTATATTTAAATTAGAACTTTCCATGTATCAGTTGCCCACCGAGTAGTGGCAAGAAGGTAATGTGGCAGGGGCTCACAGTTTGGGGAAAAAATGAAAATCCACTTTTTGGACTTTATTTTTTGTTTTACTCAGCGACATTCCTTGAAACTATACTTTATTATGAGGTCTGTGAACATGAAATAGCATAATGTGAGAACACCTCCGATATCTTACTGGAGTTTTGGGATATTTGGCCTTGAAAAGAGTGAGCTTCAGCTGTTTGGCCCATTTTGGTCTGATATTTCAATACTCCAGACAAGAATGGGCTAATAGTGGATTGATTTATACTTATGGTGTATGAAAGGTGCCAAAAATTTCTATGGCACTCAAAGTATTTTAGTGCTGCCCCCTGTCAAAGTTATATCTGACCTTCTCATTGATTTAGGACCATCTTTGGAGTCCATAAAATTTACTCCAGCTAGATAGATGTTGAAATTTGGAATATCGTCAGACTCTACCATGTAGATTTAAGAAAAGGTGGAATTATTATGGCACTCTATATGGTAAGCCAGATATTTGATGTGTAATCTCAGCTAAAACTGCCACTAGGTGGCGCTTTCATCTGTACCTTATTTTACAGCATCTCCATCGATGTGCCACAGTAAAACTTTTGGAAACTTAATATATTAACTGGATGATGAGAAAAAAAATAAGAATTTGTTATAGCATTAAGGTGGAGTTCTCTGCTATGCCAGGGGCTATCAGGCATTCAAGCGTGATCAATTTCTCGGGCAGGTGCCACGGAAACCTTCATGAATATCACCAATGACCTTCATTTACCTTATCTAAGTGAATTTTTCCATTAGTTTGAACAATGCTGTCCTGGCCTCACGTGCACTCCAGGGAATGCTGATAAAAATCACTTCCCATTGGATAAAGGAGCAAGGGCATCCCATTCTCTGTTTACCCTCCCCTTTATAAAGCTCCTCCATAGCTGTGAGGAGACTTCACCTAAATAACCTCGTCCGAGTGAAGTACTAGTGGTGAGAAGCGTTTTGGGAGTGGACCTATGGCTCGCGTCTGAATAGTCTCTTTGCCTTGAAAAGTTCCTAACTACTAAAAAATGATCTGGAGGTGATGCGTGGCAGCCATGATGAGTGCATTTAGGAACCTTTAAATGTTAAGAAGGTGTCTCAGTGCTTCTAATTTACCTCCTTTTGTATCAAGGGTACACAGAACCATCCTTTTGAAAAAAGAAAGAGAGATAACACTATCCCACAAATCTGAGCAGCAGCAACATTGATGGCGACCATTCATCCGGCCAATTGCATAAACATATATGTCGATGGGCAGGGGGCTACGTGATTAGCTATTGATGCTGCATTCACAACTAGCTCAAGTTGGAAGCTGGGGCTGGGGAGAGACGTATACCCAGGCTGACCGTTCTATAAATTAAGTCAGAAGAAAGTGACATGGGGTCAGTGGGGTGTCCTCTGGTCAGGATTAGCCTTTATTAGCTATTGTTAGCAATAGGGTCATTCATCAAATCATCCAGATTTTTGAAAAAATTCCAGGTCACCTCCTCAAAAATTTTAGAAATAATTCTAAGTAAATATTCACAAAACAAATGCCAAGCTATTAGGCCAGTTTCTCAAAACTTTCAAGTTATAGCCCTTCAAAATTTCAGCCTAATTATTTAAGTTTTTTGGCAAACCCATTTTTCAATAACTTTGGCAACTTATTGCTCCAAATTGATTGCTTATAAAGGCGATATTGAATTTATACTATATATTCATCTAGAATCTGAAAAATGGCCTTCTGTATCTTGATCCACTTTGTATGAGTAAAGCCTCAAAATCGGCCAGCTACAAAAAGCCCAAAAAGCAGAGACCACATTTTATGACCTGTAACTCAAGAAACTAAGTAAGATAAAGGCTAGAATTCATTTTTTATGATTTTATGATATATCTTTCTGTAGAATGCAGTAATCCAAGTAATATCATTTGTGGAAGTTTTCGTAAATAAAATTTCTATGTAAATTTTCCAAGTTTTCCCCCAAATGCCCTTTTGGGGCAAAAAAGTACTATATCACCAGTTATTCATCGCTCTGATTTTTACTGTGCAATCTTACAAATGTGAACAGTGTCCTGACAAAAAAATGAATGATGTTCAGGTTGATTTGTTGATTACCCGTTGATTACAATGCATTACGGGTATTTTTTTAAACTGAGTGTTCCTGTAAACTGAACAGAACCCACCTCACCCCTCTGATTTCCGTGAAACCTATTTTAGAATAGCCCTTAGGACCAACAATGAGTTGCCAAATTTCAGCGCCAGCGATTGCAATACTGAGATACAGGCGTTGCGACTAAGCCCAAAAAGTGCCATTTGGTACCATTTGGTAAATGGTAATGTCGACATTAAATTTGCTGAAATGTTTCCTTCAATGTCTCACTTATCCTTTATATATTTTATAAAGTTCCATCGACTAGCGAAACTCCTTCAGGAAAACATTGGATAACTTATCATGATCACACTAATCTTGTAGCTGGCTGGTGTAGCGTGTAATTATCTTATACGTTAGGCTATGCCCGGCTGGATTCGCATGCTCAGCTAACTAGCAATTTTTCGTTGCATATAAATCAATAAAAGCGGCAAATAAAAATTATTTTGCCCTTAACTACTGATAGATTAGCAAGCAGACGCCAGATTAGTGGAGTATGAGTCGATTCGCTTTGACAGGTTGATTAGCTCGTTCATTAGCAACTGAGTTTTTATGCAAACACAGGACAAAGATACTTGGCCATGAATGCAAATTGGCTTTAGTTGCAAATCTTGATATGTAACTGGGTAAGCCAAACTAAGTAGGCTAGACCTTAGAGGAGCTAACTAAATCGCAGTCTCACCAGGCTAAACAGTCAAGTATGGCAATGCATAATTTCTAAGCCTTAAGCTTGGTTTCTTAAGTTTACATTAGCTGGCAAACTTTTTATTTGGTGCTATTCATGCCAGCTAGCAAGCTACATGTGCTTGCAGTTCAACTCCATCAAGTTAGTTAAGCAGTAATGGCTATTCTTATTTTTCTATTGACATGTTGTGGCTACATACCCAATATTGCTTTTAGGCTAAGCGGGCTAGCTGGCTGAGCAAAACGTACTAATGTTAGCTAGCTAAAAAACATTTTGCAGACTTTGTTGGTCATATCTGTTTCATGTAAGCTAACTTGCTAACTAAATGAGTGAAGTTATACAAGATATTCAGTGTTATCCATTGATTTCCAATGCATCACAAGCAAAGGCCGTAATCACAAAGCGAGTCCTTTGCGCATGCTCTCAGAGTCAAGATACAGAGCAAACCCCGCCGCCCAAGTGTAAAAACAAAACATGCATCCAGCTGGGATGTTTTCCCATGCAGCAGCGTTTCTTCTTTATTGAATAACTTCTGTAAGTAAAATGTGCGCCGCCTGGTTTAGCAGAGGAATTTATAATTTTAAAAAAATAATAAAATAGGTGGTCTTATGCCTACGCCGTCATCAGCAGCTTTTTTAAAAGGTAAAAATCTGATAAATATTCAAGCGGGAAGATAGCAGGAAGAGAGTAAAATATAGAATCGAGAAAAAACTGAAAGGTTGACAGTCCTTTACAAGGCACTTTCGAGCGCGGCTTTTAGTCAAATCACACCAAAATTTACATTTTAAATGCAGGCTTCCATCTTTCAGGTTTATATCTTCAATTGCAGGATTAAATGAATAGCGCGGAACAGAGTTACTGCAACCACAATACACTCAGCTATGCTACTACAAAACATAATACAGAAATCAGCATTACATATGGGCGTTAGAACACTGACAAAAATCGTGCGTGAATGGGACCAGCACGTATCCGCCTTGGCAAATCAAACATCTAGGAGAAATACCGTTAGCAAAACTTTTGCGGCGGCTGTATATTATCCTGCATCTTTGTTCCCTCGAGCAATATTTTAGCCTCTGAGAAAGCCGCGCACAAAATGTTCACCTGCTCCTGGCATAAAGACTTTTCCACTGCTCGCTCGCAAGTGGGTTTTTTCAGTGGCTGATTTGCGATTAGGTTTTTTAAATTTGGCTGATTTTTGTCCGGTGAGGCGGTTATTGTGTCAAGGCGGGGCAGGGCATACCCAACCCCGAATATAATTGGTTGGCGGCCCGTAGTTGGACGGCAAAGATACGGCACACCACTTGGACCAGCGGAACCAAGCCACAGCCCTGAATAGCAGCATTGTGAGTTCACGTTCGCCTGTTCCTTCAGTAGCCAAAGCATGACCGACGCCAAGAGGTAGCGTTCATTTTTATGTAGAAAATGTATAATTACTATTCAGTGCATCATTTTTTGTAACATAGCATCTAACCTTCCTCTGCTTGACAGGCAATGCAGATATTTTAATACCTTACACTCCGCGGTTGCGTTTATAGCCGCGATGTCCGCAGACTTTGAAACAGCTATCTGTCTGCAGCAGGGGTGTCCTAGAAAACACAGACCTCAGCATGAACCGCCAGACGCAAAAGCGCCAGACCTCGAAATATTAGAATATAAGATAAAGCCTGTGTGTCTCGTTTTAAGTCCAGAATTTTAATGCGTCTCTTATTTATTACAATTTAATGGCCAGTGATAACACAAAAACTATCGATGTTAAGTCTGTATAAATGTTACCCTTACCATTATTGAAGCTAACTATAAAGTCTATTCAGTGCTATTCAGTCTAACGGAGTGCTATTCAGGCTAATAGTGCTTTTTGATAAACTAAAACGTTTAATTTGCGGTCATGTTTTTCTTTAAAACCTTGACCCACTGCCAGTCAGTTGGACCTTGAAATTCCTTGTTCATTTTTTTAGTAGTACTCATTTTCTGAGCAAGCAGTTTTTTGCAAAGTCAGCAAGCTTCACTTATTATAAATAAGCGAGCGCCATTATGTAAAGATCATGTTCATGAAACAATTGACTTGAAGCGTTCTCCAGAGAGTATATCGCGGTATCTCGTGTCCAAAAATCAGGCGGGGTTTTAATATAACTCCGTGTCCGACAATCGGATGGTTTCAATATAACTCCGTGTCTGACAGTCGATTATTGTTATTATACTATTTTTCATGAACAAGGTTCACAAATCTTAAAAAAAAAAGGTGCCTGAATAGCACTTCAGTTAGCCTGAATAGCTCTGAATAGCCTGTTTACGGTTAGCTTTCAATAATCATAAGGGTAACACGATACAGACTTAAATTATCAATATAGTTTTTGTGTTTTCACTGGCCATTAAATTGTAATAAATAGATACATACTTAAAAATTTCGAGGAAAGCAGACATATCTTCCATATTTCAATATTTTGAGGTCTGTGTTTGAGACACCCTGTTCTTGAGGACAGATAAGCTGTTTTGAAGTCTGCGAGGATACGTGGCAAAAATGCAAATCCAGCAGTGTAGTATTGAAATATCATATTGCCTGTCAAGCGCAGGAAATTCTCAAAACAATATATTACAACATTCTGCACCGAATAGCAATTATACATTTCTTGCGCCACAAAATTAACGTTACCTGTTTGCGGTCCAGTCACGCTTTGGCTACTGAAGGAACAAGCGAGCGAGAACAACTTTCTGGCCACAAATTATTCAGGGCTGTATGGTTTGTTCCATTTTACCTAGTGGTGTGTCGTACCTTGCTGTCCAACTGGCGAAGTCGCTCAACCAATTATATTCGGGGGTTGGCATGCCCTCAGGCCCGCCTCCTTACTGACAATAACCGCCTCCTCACTGACAAAAATCAGCCACCGAAAAAAACCCACTCTCAAATCAGCCACAAAAAATACCCTCGCGAGCGAGCAGTGGAAAGTCTTGCGGCATAACAGCAGATGGACGTTTTAGAGAGCATGTATGTCTCCTCGCAGGCCAAAATATTGCTCGAGGAACAAAGATGCAGGGATACAATATAGCTGTGAGTGCTTTTTGAAAACGCAGCGCTTAAAGTTTCTGAGCATGTGTTTCTCTAGGATGTTTCATTAGCCTTGTGGATGTTCTATCTTGAGTCTCATTCGCGTGCGATTTTAAGCTGTGTTCTAACGCCATAATTACAAGACTGAAACTCTTCACGCGTCATAAGTTTTTTTTTTTTTTTAAACTAAACATTATGAAAAAAGTATGACATTTCAGTCAAAGTATTTTATAGTACATTAGATCACAGCTTTTGCTTCCACCTCATATTTAAAAAAACCAAAAAAAAAAAAAAGCCACACAAACACCACCCAAACTCAAAAAGGTAATAATATTTTGGTACAAAATTAATGCATAAAATCTTCAATGATTTGGCTAAAGAGATGCTTTTGGTGACCATTTTGTCCCTGTTTGATGAGTTAGGTGTAATTCAATGTTTTCAGAAAATTTGAATCATCCTAAAATCACAGTGACTCAGTACAGAAGGGTAATCCAAAACAGGGTCTATAAACAGGCAGAAAGATCAAAAAAACCAAAGAAAGCACAGGCCACAGCACAAATTGCAAACCAGAGGGATAGTCGATAGTCTGAAATCTGAGGTCATAAGCCAAGGCAACAAAGACAGAAATCATGGTTGTACAATAATGGGTCAATGTGGGAGGTAAACAAGTCCAGGCAGGGCACAGACAGGTATGGAATCAATAGAAGGGTATCACTATCACACTGGCGTCCAGGTAGCTCAGCACAGGAGAAGTTGATCAACGGTCTGACAAAGAATGAGCAAGTGAGGAACTCTCTTATACAGAGAGTAACAGAGTGAGGCAGGGGCAACAGGTGTGAGGATAATCTAAACATTTACTGAGAGGAAAATACAAAGAGGTAATTAACAATACAAAATGGGGAAACAATGACAAAGCCTAGTTTCACGAGACATCATAAACAATAACAGCTCCATTCAAGGGTGACTAAGTGAGGGAAAGATGGAGAAACAGATTAGTAATAGAGAGTTTCTGCAAATACTTTGCAACCTAAGGCGAAGGACTGGTTGAGCTAAGCGGGCAGAGTTATAGATTACTGTGGAAAGTGGAAGATCCAATCAGTAAAGTTAGTAGTTCTGGCGATAATAATAGTACTTAAATAGTGCAAGTTAGTATGATAGTTATTTACAAGATTAGTATATTAATATGGATTAAGCCGGATAAACTGAACAAACACATGGGCGTTAGGGGTATTAGTACTTAATTAGTAATTGGGGTTGAAGGAAACCCAAGCGGCGTGAAGGAACTTGTGAAACACCGGAAACTTCTAAAATGTGACAGCTCACAGACAGGGGTGTGCACTGGCAGGAAACAAAAAGAAAGGCAAGACATCACAGGCAGAACAATGTGCAGAATTATGTGGCAGATAATACAAAATTCAACAGAATCAATAAACTAATGAACCAAGTGAAAATATAGGGCACTGGTATTTTAGAATCTCGCCAAAGCAAAATGTCAAAAGTTTTGTTGACAGACGCTTGCGACCCGATACCATAGCTCCTTGGTAGGAGCTAATAAATATAAAACAAGAATATACAAAAAAACAGATCATGACAGTGTTAATGTGTAAGTGTAAGCTGCTGTCTTTTCAGTATATGATGTGGAAATTAGTATCTGTTTAGACACTGATTGATGGATGTGACTATGGCTGATTAACAGCGATTGAGAACACCTGGATGACCACAACCTTTAATTAAATCTTTTTGCACATTGTTAAGCCTTGGCTACAAACCCTGATGAAGCCAGCTTGTCTGGTGAAATGTGAGTAATAAACTGCATGGTATTTGAGTGTGCGACCATTTCATTCTTTTTAATTCATGATATCCTAAAATCTGCACTATTAAGGTCTCGCTTCTTATGTTTTTAGGAACTATATTGAACCATTAAATCACTTCCTGTTTACTCGGGTATAAAAAATGACATAACACAGATACAAAGTCCCATTGTCATCAACACCTTGAAGAAAACAAAACTGTCAGTTGGTCATAAACATTAATAAATCTAGGAATGGTTATAAGAAAATTCACAAACAATTGAATATGCCACTGAAACTGTCAGGAGCAGTGTCATACAGTCCCAAAGATATGGAACTGTTGAAAACCTCAAACATAGTGGACACAACAGCAATTTGCCCCCCAGGTTACTACGGAAGATAGTGAGAGAAGTAACAAAATCCCACAGAATCACTGTGAAGGGATCGCAGCCCTTGGTGGCATCTTGGGGTCACCAGGTTTCAAAAAGCACCATCAGGTGCCACCTCCACAACCACCAGCTCTTTGGAAGGGTTGCCAGAAGTAAGCCTTTTCTGACCAGAAGACACCAGAAGCCAGCGCTCGGGCAGGCGTCATTTAAATTATGACTGGAACAAGATTGCTTTGGTCAGATGAGACCAAAATTGCACGTTTCGTCAGATACAGCATCAGCATGTTTGGCGTGGAAACAGAGATGCATACAAGGAGAAGCACCTCATACCCACGGTGAAATATGCTCCAGTCTGACAGCCGCCTATTTTTTACAGCAAGTTGCGCGGACCGGGTTGCAAAAACAGGTGTGCGATTTGTCGCCAAAATGACCTTAATTCGCAAATGAGTTCTGAAATGCCGCTCGCTGGAAAAAAAAAAAAAAAATTAACGTTGTTGAGTGCCAGTGCATAGACCTAATTATAATTAAATTATTTTCTACTGAATGTAGCCCATTATTTGTTGTTAGATCGCATGGGGGAGAGAAGCCGCGGTCTTCAATTGCCACTTAATTATTCTTGAATTGGAAAACGGGGTTTATAAAGGAAAACCGTCTAGAATTTGCCAGACTAATTGCCAGCCAATAAAGGGATGGATAATTTTCCTAATTTTCAAGTCTAGCGCCGGCCCTGACCCGCCATTACGAATTATCTCGTAGTTGGCAGTCAACGTGTTAAAAGCCGTTTTCCATTCATCCCCCTCCCTGATCCGGACCAAATTGTACACATTGTGGAGGTCTAATTTAGTGAAAAACGACGCCTCATGCAGTTGTTCAAATGCAGAGTTCATTAAGGGCAGAGGGTACCGATTCATAATGGTTATGTTATTCAAGCCCCTGTAATCGATACAGGGCCTCAAACCGCCATCCTTTTTCCCAACAAAGAAGAATCCTGCTCCAGCAGGAGACATAGAGGGTCGGATAAAATCATTGGCTAGAGCCTCCTGAATATACTCATGCATAGCCTTACGCTCTTGCCCTGACAGTGAGTATAACGCACCCTGGGGGGAGTAGTACCAGGGAAAAGTTTGATCTCACAATTGTAATCACGATGCGGAGGCAAAGATGAAGCTCGTTGTTTGCTAAAATCCTCTGCGAGATCAACATAATCACTAGGAACATTGAGAGGTAAACCAAAATTCAGCGTGGCCCCTACACACCAATCCTGTTCAGAACCCAACGACTCAACAACTGACTCAGAGTCGGAAAAATCCTCTGACTCAAAATCCTCCTCTTCTGACTGCAGCAGTCAAATTGAGGATCCCACTCCAACTCTTCCTCCACCCCATTATCTAAATCAGGTGTGTTCAGTAAACCTCCCTCCTCATCATCACTCCAAGAGTCAGCCTCCTCCATAGGTTAACGTTCGGGGTGACACGCCAGAATCTCACTACAGTGAGACCTACAGTCAGAGCCCCACTGGACAACTGGATTATTTTGACTGCCCCAAAAGATATGTGGCCTATGTTCAAACAACCAAAAATGACCTAAAACCACAGGAAAAACCGGGGAATTGATTAGGAAGAAACAAACTCTCTCTGAATGACCGCCAAATGGGATAAGCATAGTCAATAATTCAGAGACCTCTGTTATAAGCCCTGATCCCAATGGACGACCGTCCAAAGATCTGACCATGCGGGAATGCAAGAGAGAGCGAATGGGAATGGAATGTTTCTTAGCCCACTCCGCATTCATAAAACAATCAACAGCCCTTGAATCCAAAAAAGCCTCAACAATTATTCTCTGCTTCCCCACAATTTACTCCACTGAAGTAAACGTTCGAAAGCGAGATTGAGCCTGTCCCTCTAGCGCTCTCCATACCGCTAGAGGGACTTCCCGTTTCCCTTGCTCTGGACAACGTGGACGGATATGCCCTGGCTTGTTACAATGATGAGAAATTATTCGTTTGTGAACAGGCTTACGATTCCGGCTCTCAAATGAATCATCAACTTGCGTGGGCTCCCTAGGAGTGGGAATTTCAGTGGGCGGAGTTGGAGCTGTGTGCGTGTTGTAAGGAGAATTAACCCCTTTGCTGGTAGGAGCCAGTACAGTTCGTTTCTCCTTGTTACGTTCGTGGACACGATTATCGATCCGCACAGCAGTACGAACCAACAAATCTAAAGATACACAAGGCTCTAACGTCGCTAGGGCATCCTTTACTTCCTCCGCCAAAGCCTGAATAAAAACGGTCATAAGGGGTGCTTCTGGCCACCCTGTCCCTGTGGCCAAGGAGTGTAAAGAAATAGAAAACTCTGCGACGCTCTCAGAGCCCTGCCACAAATGCATCAGGCGCGTAGTTGCGTCCTGACCACACACGTCCTGATCAAAAACAGAAATCATCTCCCTCAGGAGAATATCTATTGAATTAACAACCAGCGATCTAAATCGAATGAGTGGCCCCACCCAAGTGAGGGCTGTGCCAGACAACAGGGATAGAATAAACGAAACCCGTGATTCTTCATTCGAGAACCGTGAGGGTTGCGATTTAAAAATATTTCACATTTTGCAGTGAAATCCTTGCATTTCCCTGCCTCGCCTCTGTATCTTGGGGTAACTGGAGTTTAGGTTCTCGGGGAAGGTGTGTGGATTGTGCTTGTGAAACATTTTGTGTTACCTGAGCAGACAATGCTCTAATACTTTCAGTGAGACTTAATAGGATGTTTTCCTGTCTCTGCATAGCATTTTCCTGTAGGCGAACTCTCTCCGCCAACACAGCCTGTTGATTGCCTAAATTCGTAAGGCCCTTGCCATACTCTGTTAGCACCGACTGTTGATTAACAACAACCTCCTCTAGCGTATCCGCTGCTGGCGACTCCATGTCTGGCTGGAGTGTTCTGTAAAGGCCGATAGAATCGAGAGGCCAAGTGCAGCGGTAGGAGAAAACCAGAGCAGCACGGACTTAAAACATTCACAGAGAGAGATACAAACCAAACAACAAAGACGGCTCTCGCGCTTCCAAAAGAATGCCCAACCATCCGAAAAAAGGAGACAAAGTGAGAGAGGGAGAAAGAGGAAGTGTCTCGGGAACTGAGAAAACAAGGCACCTAAAATGGTGCAACGCAAAGGTAAGAGAGGGAAAAGAATGAAAGGGAATTTCCCTAGAGAAAAAGGAACCACAAAAATAACGGGAAGATATTTTGCCAACAAATCCTGACTACAGATATCTTCTGGCTGTTGTGTTCGCTAAAAATCAGACACTCCAGTGAGGGAGGCATGACGGACATCCGGCTTATATAGACTCAGAGGGAGGTGCCGCCCACGCCTGACGAAACAGCTGGAAGGAATCCGAAAATTAAAGGAACAGAAGTGGTTCTGAAAAGCGCCACAAAGGGAGTCTAAAAACCACAAACACCGTCAAAACCATGACATGTTTGAGTCCGTATTTTTTTTCTTCAGGGAGTTGGTCGAACCTTTCTTGCTTTTTAATTGCCAAAATTGATTGACAACATGGAGCCTGCAATTTTCTTTCGCGCTAATCTGTTATTAATTAAATCATGACTCAAACCAATGTTTAAATGTTATTCCACTGCTAAAATAACTTTTATTGTAAATAAAACAGAGGCACATTATGAACCATTTCTAACAATTACACTGTAGTCATGTGATCCTGCATGTAGCTATGTGAGTTGTAATTACGAAAAAACAATTTCCTGCATATCTGAATTTTTTACGACAACTGACATAAATGTGGACGATAGCGAATGAGCGGTGATCCTGTGTTATACGCAGTTCACCGTGAAAATGATAGACTTCCCAGTTCCCTCGGTGAGCTGCAGGAGATGTGTTCCTCGGTGAACGTGCAGGCCTAAAAGTCAGCGATGAGATTGCCCGGGACATGGAAGCAAAACAATAGAAATACATTTCACACATTCCATTTGAAATTTCGATTAACTGCGTAACAACAACAAAATTTAATGCAAAAAATAATTTCTGGTCATATATTTTGAGTACTATACCCTGAAGATTCTTTTAATTGATTTAGAGTTAATGGTATGTTGCACTTCGACAGGAACAGCAGTAAACTTCCTGAGTTGGAAGAAACCTGTTTTTTGTGTTTAAAATTAATTTTGAGTGTGCCAAAACACCAACATTGGGTTTCAACACAAACACCCTCCAAACACCAGACCTCACTCAAGAAACCCTGTTTTCTGTGTTTAAACTTAATTTTGAGTGTGCCGAAACACCAACATTTGGTTTCAAAGCAAACACCCTCCAATCACCAGACTTCACTCACCAGCCTCCAGATCTGGTGTCTCAGGACACAAAACCAGTGTGTTGACACCTTTTTTAACAGTGCATAGACCAAAGACTTTTTCAAGGCAAAAAAGCTAAAAGTTCTACCGTAGCCTACACAATCACTTGACCTGAATCTCAACAAGAATTTATTTCCCTCGCTGAAGGCAAAACTATTAGCAAAATGGCCGAAGAATAGGTAGGAACTGAAGATGGTCATTGACTGCAAATTATTTGCAACCAACCATTAGAAATGGAAATTTCATTTTTGGTTATGTTACTTTGTCCAATTACTTTCGAGCTCCAAAAATTGGTTGCAATCACTACGTTGTTCATTAAATATGTTTTCAAAACCATTAAAGTTAGAAGTCAGCGCTGATAGGAATGAGCACATCTTGAGTTTTTCATTCCAAATCCATTGCAGTGTTAGAGGCTGGATTTACACTGCAGGTTAAATGTGATTCGAATGTGACATGAATCGGATCTTTTGTTCAAATGCGGCCAATATCCGATCCGTCACATGCCTGTGTACACAGAAAAAGAACACGCTGGTTCCGCCCTCGATCGGATCCATCAGTTTGGATCCAGGCCTCATTCAAATGTGGTTTTTGTTCGGATATGTATCTGATGTGTATCGGATATGTGCTAATGTGCCCGTCGTGTAAATGCATGTCAACCTGCAGATCGGATATTTTGTAAAAAAAAATTGTGTTCTTTTTGCGTCATTGAAACCGCGACGATTTGTGTACTGATGTTTTTTTTTTTTTTTTTCAGATGGAAAGGAACTGTATTGGTTTTTACGCTATATAAAGCATAGGCTTTAAAGGGCTGTATTCCATTATATTATTATTTATTTTATTTTATTTTATGGATTTTGATTCTTTTAATTGCAATGATTGTATTTCACTGTATGACATTTTTGGTTTGAAGCAGGGGAGAGCTGGTACAAAAGTAACATTTTTCACATAAACGTCATTTTAAAAGATAGCATTACAGACCGAAAAAAAATTCGGAGCGATTAACTACTTTTGTGTGTGCTCTGTCAATATCAGGTGCTGAATCATCCCAATATATATTGACTTCGGCATAGTTTGCTGTCCAATGAAGTTGCGCATTGCTACTTTCGACCCCTCCAGTCAGGATGAAAGTAGCGCACGGGCGGGACAAAAGTAACCTGATCAAATTAACTGGAATCTCTTGAATTACTGTCGTTTTTCATTTGAAAAAATCAAACAATGTCTTTGCTAACATGCAATTGTAAATATACAATGCACTCATCTATTCAATTCAATCATAAAAATGACATTAAAACAGAAGCAAAAACAATCACACATTTGTTTTAAACATTTTCATCAAAGTTGTGACAGATATAATGAGCTGCACCCTCAGTGCATGCCTCATGTGACCACAGCAGACAAAAGATGCACTGTACCCACACTTCTCCAGGCAAAGATGAGGCAAATGTCTCCCCACAAACAAGACATTCCTCCTCATTGCCCCGAGAAACTGTGGTTGCAGTGTATCCGCTTAACAAGGTCTTCTTTGGGCGTTTTGAAGAGGACTGTTTCTTCTGGCCCCTCTGCCGAGTCTCCTCCTCCAAGGCAGCTTCTACTGGGGTGTCGTTTAGTATTGCTGTTGACCTGCAGCATTCAATGAGATGGTAGTCAGAATCAGCTTGTTTTTATACAAGCAAGAAAATCAAGACAAGTTAAAAACGACACTCTGCTCACCTCTTTCTGCCTCTTATTTTCTTTCCTCGAGCCAGCCTTTGGATATGGGTGAACCTTTTCTGGGCTGAACCTCTGTATTGGCGTGCCACTAGATGTTCCTGGAACCACAAGCATACCTGGATAGATAATATTTCAAAAAAATAATAAATGCTTGGCAAGGCTCAACATGCACATTTAAAGACACACACAGACACAAACTCTCACCATCTAGAGGAATGGCAGACTCATGGGGATGCAGCTCAAATGGGCTCTGGCTAGATTGCTGGTGTCTTACGGGAGCGGGCGCTGGTGATGGAGCAGACATTGGTGATGAAGAGGGCGCTGGTGATGGAGCTGGCACTGGCATTGGGGATAGAGCTGGTGCTGGTGCAGGTGCAGGACGGTCGATCACAAAAGCTGGAGCAAAGTCTGTCTCACTGAAAATATCTGGATCCAAGGGCCAGATACCGGTACATTCGAATGCAGATGAAATGCTGCTTTGAAAAGCTGCTCGCAGCTTGAGGCAGAGCTTTAGCCACAAGACTTAGGATGTTGTAGATGGTCAAAGTTCTTCCAGGGTTCATTCGCATCCAATTGTCTGCTGCACTGTTAATGTAATGCTTCAGAGGACCAAAAACGCTTCGGTCTAGAGGCTGAAGACAGTGGGAGCAGTGGGGGGGAAAGACAGGAGTACAATGCCATGTGACTTGCAGAAGTCAATAGCTACCACAGAGAGGTGTGATGGATGATTGTCTAAGAGTAGCAGCAACTTTGACTCCGGGGTCACGCGGGTGTGCCTTGCAAAATGCTGTAAAAATGCCAAGAAATCAGCCTCCTGCATCCACCCTGATCCATTGGCAGAACCAGTGCAGCCAAGGGGGCCATCCCGGATGAAGTGGTCCTGGAACTTCTTCCTTGGGAAGATAAAGTAGCAGGAACAAAGTTGCCTTGTGCGTTGGCAGCAAAGGCAACAGTCACCAATGTCCCTCTTCCCCCAGAGGTCACAGCACCGACCTGGCGCTGCCCCTTGGTGGCAATGATTTTGTCTGGCACTTGAACCGTTGTGGTACCTGAAATAATAAATGAAATGAATTATTGCTGTTGCAAATCACTGTTGCTTTTTAATTTATCTAAATATAAATTCTTACCTGTTTCATCCATGTTCCAGATGTCCTTTGCTTCAAAATTATAGCGGGTGAGGACTGTTAGAAATCAGTGATTTGTATGCTTGTTTTTAGTTTCTAGTTTTTAGTATTGCTATTATTTATTTTATTTATTATATTTATTCATTAGAGCATGTGTGTTTCTGGATGATTGCTCTGTCTCTGGTCTTCAGTGTTTTCCTCCCGTTTCTGTCTCATGGCATCTTGTCTTTTTCATCACACTCTCTTCCCTGTAATTTCGGTTTGGTAATTCCTCTTCCTTCTCTCTTGCTGTTCTGATTGGACTATCCACACTTAGAGCAGTTCAGTTAGGCATGGGTGATTAGTTAGTTCAAAGTTAGGATCCCACCTACTTCCTCTCTCTCTCTCCTATCACCGTCCTTGCTTTTCTAGATCCGCCTCTCCTCTCACCTGTTCTGAGTTTAGCTGGGCCTCCACTTAATTTGTTTGTGTTTAAAAGACCCACTTTCCGTAGTTTCTTGTCGACTCGTTTCTACCACAGCTCGTTCTTGGTCAGTCTCGTTTTCTGGCGCTTATTCTGCTCGTTTCGATTGTTGAAAGCTCGTTTCTTGTGATTCTCCCGTAAGTTTTGTATTTGATTGTTTGTATGCGTTGTGAGATCGCTATTTGAGTGATTAGTACTTCGTTCTCCCTAATTCCCATTTTGTATCCATCTGTTTAGTTTCTCCTGTGTTCTCCTTGTCCCATCCAACTCCCTTTTTCCTTCCCCTTCCATTCCCTTAGTTTCAACCCTCTTTTGTTACTGTCTTTGTGCGGATTGATTATTCTGGTTACTGGATCTTTTTGCTTGTCCCCTGACTTCGATTCTGCCCATCCTGCATATCTCTGTTTGCCTGGCTATTGATCCATTTGTCTTGACCATGAGCTTTGTGAATCCCAATAAACGCCCTGCCGATGCTGAACTGCATTTGGAGTCTATGCCCGTTCCTTTCAAGGACAGTCTTTAGGTTTTTAAAAAACGCTGTCACGTTGGTCTTGTTGAAGCTGGTGGAACGGGACATGCTGGTGGCTTGAGGTCGACGGATGGACAGGGTTTTGTTGCGCTCGAGGAAGGAGGTGAGCCAGTCCTTCCCTGCCATCTGGTTTTTCTCCCATGAACATGGAGTTTTGAGGCCAATATTTTCGGCCAGCTCATATGCAAACTTTCACACCTTGAACAGCATGAAAAAAGAGGTTAATTCCCAGATAGCAAGCACCTCAGAGCCGGGGCAGATCCGGAGCTGAGGTGCTTGCTATCTTAGGCAAATGGCGATAGTGGTGTAGCTCTGTCTGCAGTATTACTCCAACCTCTTTAGGACTCAGGCCAAAATATATATCAGCTGCTCTCTTTATATATGCCTGCAGTCTCTTCTCCTGTTCTTCTGTGAAGACTTTGTTGTGAGCCCTGTATCCTGGGGCTCTGGCCTGCTGCCCTCCTTCCTCTGCCCTCCTCTTGCAGTACCTGAACAGGGTGACATGACAAACGCCATGCACCTCTGCTGCCCTCCTTATACTCTCGCCTCTTTGGACATCAAGAAAGGCCCTTCCGTAAACCTGCTGGTCAACCTTTCCTCTCTGGGTAGTTCTGACACTAACTCTAGGCATTTTCTGTCGGTAAAATATAACACACACATTTTTTAAATGAGCTTTAAAACAGAAAATTCGGCCGCATTAGCAGAGAGGGACGAACGTAACCGTTGCTACTTCCGCCCCGACAGTGACTCCAGACATTAGAACCAGGATTGCTTCTAAAGTGGAAAAAGTCTGACATTTAAAACTTCAGGATATGTTACAAAACTAAATGACCTATCACTTCATCATAAATATGACACATGGAGCGATAAAGAAAATCTAAGTCAAAATTCGTCTGAATTTACTCACCACTGTGGAAAACGGTCTTCCCGGTCTCGTTCCGCGGGGAAGCGTCGAAACCTCAAGATTTTTCGCGGGTCTGGAGAGTGTCGCGAGCTGCACGTGCTGACCTAATATGACGCATCGAAGTGCAGATGGCTGTGAGTAAATCGCTGTATTACTTTCGTCCCACGTTACTTTCGCACCGGCTCTCCCCTATTAACATTTGGACCCCAGGAAGAATCTTCACCGCGGTGAGGACTAACGGGGATCCGTAATAAACAATAAACTAGGGCGGAATCTGCCTACGCATTTGCGATGATGCAGGTGATAGGTGTAAAAGGTGTTAACAGGAGAATCAGATGTAGGTTACCCAGTGAAGTGTTGCGAGCTTGCTTGATGTTTTGATCATTTCTATGACCGCTAGGCCTGCATGCTTTTGTAGCGCTGCATGCACATTTGCTTTTATTTTCGGTAGCCTTCAGAACTGCGCGCATGTGGATCGCCCAAGTCAATGGCCAGGTAGTGAGTGGTGTAAACAAACGGAATGAGGTCGTTGCGAGTTACGTAGGTGGTCACATGATCCCCGAAGCAAACTGTACACAGAGGTTGATCGCAGCATAGTGAAAATGGGGAAATCTTGTGCTGCTGTTGCTTGCACCAATAATAATGCCATTCAGTCGTCTGGAAAATACGGCAAAATAAATTACCATCAATTTCCACAAAATAATGAAGCCCTTTTGAAAGATTGGCTTGTTAAATTAAAAAGAATTGACTGTGGAAAGCCTTACAAACCAACAAAACATTCAGTTCTTTGCTCAGAGCACTTCGAGAACAACTGCTTCACGTACCAGAAGTTCGCAAGTAAGTCAACGGTTTTTTTGCAATGAAAACTGGTTTTAAAGTGAAGATTTAAAGAAATTAGTGGAAAATATAAATTCAATACAAATATTAACCTTAAGCCTGAACGCCCCTGTAACGGGGGCAATGAATTTGCATAATAAGCATGTTTCCTCATAGCAACCTCGTCATGCGGCATATCCTCTTAAAGTGAGGAAACTCGGAGAAAAGTTAGTGATGACAGTTTTTACTTAAATCGAACACAATTCAAGTAGGCTACCAAGCAAGTAAATAAGCATCTAGCAAAACATTAAATAAGATTAAATAATCAGTGCTCTATCGTGAGCATTTCTACTGAATTTGTGATATGCATACAACGAAACCTCAAATGAAAAAGGACAGTCCACAGATTCCAACGATGTAAGCCTTGTCATTTTAAATTGACACCACACTCAAAGAACAGCAGGCATACACTTTCAATGCTACAGAGACGAGCAAAAAATTTTCTTACCTTTGATATTTTGTCATAAAAGCTGTCTGCGCTTGCTATTGTTTTAGCCAGTCTATCTTTGAGTCCTCTCGCCATTATGCTATGCACTGGAAGACCTCAGCAGTATAATCACTTAAATGGTTTGTTTTTTGTATTTTCGCTTTAATTAACCGCTAAATATTCGACTGTTGTTTTCAAAGCCGGTTTATGACTGAGAATCCTTGCGCCAATATGCTCACGTTGAAACACAGCACAGCTATACAAGTACTAAATCGATCTGTGAATATATAGTCTGTTGAGCTAGTGTCGTGGATAAGGCGGCGCATTTGGACCTGAGGTTCAATATTCGGTTATACATGCCACATTTCAGAGCAAGGAAATACATTTTTTTGTATAAATAAATAATATTTAGTCGATGCATTCCCATCCCAGCAAAGCCATCTTCCTGAGTTACTTCGGGGATCACGTGACTTACACAACGGTTTCTGCATCCAGTGCAACGCCTCCATTGAAACGAAACAGATATCATTCACGCTCAAAACAAGGTGTAAACACGCAGTTGAACAAATCGGATATGGGCCTCAAAATCCGATCCATATCCGATCTGGGCAACAAGACCTGCAGTGTAAATCCAGCCTTAGAGATCAAAAGTTTTGTAAATTGTGTCACTTTCTAAATGCTTATGAACAGGGCTAAATATATTTTTTCCCACAGATTTAGTATATTTTCAAAAAACATGAAATGAATTTATTAAAGAACAGTGCCCCCAAAAATAAGCTCAAGAAAAACTCTGACGCGCGCGTGTGTGTGTATATAAGGGCTGTAGGTAAATAGGCTTCTCGACTTGAGTGGATGCGCAAAATGACGAAAACGTGCAGAAAAATCAAGTGCTTGTCGAGTGTACTTCAGCTTCGTAGTCACTAGAGGGCCAAGCTTACTAGGAAATGGGTCGTCGAACTCATGGATGAAATACCTCGCAGCTCTGCCTCACGGCAATGACAAACCACAGAGACCTTACTGTGAAGACTAATTAATTCTGTGGTGTGGTAATAAACGTCCGTAGTTTTCTTCAAGTGTGATGTCTTCTTCAAAACCCGATGAGAGAGTCGGTAAGAGTCGGTTACATATAAATAATTGCAATAAAATTGAAATAGGCTATGTAGCCCCAACATCGCTAATTAAGGCTCAAACCTTTAATAGCATATAACTTAGTGGATTTACTGTCGCTTCCAACGCCGCTGCAAACGACATCTCTGACTTCCCAGAGAGAATTGAAATGTATCCCACAACATTGGCAAGAAAACACATGTAGGCTAAGCTCTATACGATCCTAAGCGATTTCATTACGTTTGTGATCTATTCAACATCTCACATGACGGATCACCGGCAGGCTAAATTGGCTATTGTTTTATTATCAGCAGACTATTACGTCAACCAATCGGCTTGCAATATTGCTTGACTTCATATAGGATATCGGAGTCTGATCACTGATGGTGTAAAATGACCAATTTTTGAAAGCCGTAATTCGATCAAGGGAAATTTGTTAATTGCGCGTTCTTTAGGTTCTAAACAAGGAAACGTCCTGCGTACACGAAAATAAGAATATTGAATACGGAATAGCCTCATGCGTTGTCCGTTTCAAAGTTTCATTATGCCCTTTGAAAGTTACAATTGAGTGTTCAAGTTTTCAGTTCACCTTTCCACTTTTTAATAAGATAAATCCAATGCCAGCGAAATAGGCTATGTCATGGTTTCTAAATGCAGGTGGTATTCTGTGTGCTCGGAAGACCCGTGGCTTAAATTCTCGAATGCCCATCACGCCAAAGGAATGCAGACAGGAATGCAGAAGTTTCCAAAAAGTATATCCCCACTTTTTTTCAAAGATGTTGGAAGTATCCAGTTGCGGCAGGATTCCACGCTTACTGAATGGCGTAAGAGCTTACGATAGTAAAAGGAGAGATGGGAACCGCCCCTTATTAAGTAGCAGATTGTAGACAGATTTTTCCCAGTTGGAAAGAGGCTTCCTTTCTGGGACGTGCGGTCGGAACTCTGAGTAACCGTCTACGCAAACCTGCTACCTTGTCTGAGGCTCCCCCGCCAGATTTCAGCAAGGGTCTTCCTGAAGAAGCCTGTGGCTTTCTTTTCCTTCTTACTTGTAAAGAATAATTTGAAAAAAAAAAAAAAAAAAAAAAAAACTTCTACAGGTTAGCATTATATTTTATTTAAATTGCTATATTTTTGCTGTTAGTGTTTGATGGGAGGTATACGCTGAAGAATATTTTGCATTGTCTGGGCTTTTTTGTGCGTTGGCTGGCCAGTGGCGCGGACAGTTGTATCTTTTTTAATAGGGTCTCATTTCCTTTATTATTACGTTTTCATTCAGTTTTGGTCCATTATCTGAGAATTTATGGGTGTTTTCTTTGCCAAGAGCGCTTAATTTAATCGCGCATGGCCCGCTTAACAAGCCAACTTAAGTAAAATCGTCTTGAGACTTGCACTTTAGGCGTTTTTGAATCATTATTTGCGCTCTGATGCTCGATTTTATTTTTGTTATTTATTTACGCGTCCTGTGAGTACTGCAGCCTAGTTGTTTTTGCATATCTTCTGTCTTTGTGCCCATTTCTAATTTCTTTTTTCCGAGGCTGTGCATCTTTTAAGAAAATTAATTTATTAGCACTATTCATCCGCTTTAATATGTGGTTTAGCTGACATACTTATCTAGAGTTCGAGGGTGGTACCCATTATGGTATTTCCCTTCATAGTAAGAGTTTTGACTGAAGCGTGCAAGTATTAAATCATATGCAAATAATTTGTTTTATTGAATATTTATTTAAATATATTGTATCCTGCGTTTTGGCATGAATATCATTCTTTGTGGGGAAGTTGGCTTTTGGTCAATTTTTCAAATGATTTATGACTCAAATTTAAATTTATTCTAATTTAATTTAGGTCTAATTTAAATGGATCGTGGATCGCGCTTGTCTTGATATTCGACTCTGTTTTGCGGCTGTCTTCAATATAATCTTACTTCAGAAGTTTATGCTTCCACTGCGTACTTTTACTTGTCTACATATGCTTCAACGTTGGCGGGGGGCTAAATAAGCTTTTGGTCATCTTTTCTTTATGACTCTGAAATAAGTGGGTAGTTATTTAATTGAATTCCGATTTAAATGGATCGTGGTTCACGCTTGCGTTTGTATTATATTATTTTTCCTGCTGTATGCAACCTATTTTTGCCTCAGGAACGTCTCTGCTTCCACAGTGCACTTTTACTTGTGTGCCTGAATAATATGCTCGCATTCAGAGCTACCGCATTGGCATTCGGCAGGGACTCTCCTTATGGATGTGTTCTACAGAACTGCAGGAGGCGCACTTTATCCATTGAACCGTCGATGGAATTTCCCTGTGCTCTGAGGTGCCCTTCACATGGGCCGTTAGGGCTACTTAAAACAGAAATGGGGGGACTTATCAACGGTAAGTTTCAAATTGATTCTCCTTTATAGTATGTGGCTTGTCACGCTCTTACAGCAGTTTAGCCCATTTTGACAAACTTATGGACTGACAGTAGATCGCCCATTATTTTTCAGTTGCGTTCGCTACTTCAGCTACGCTAACAGGTGCGCGGATGGAAATGGAGTTTTTCGTTTGAATTCCTGAACTCTAACAGACTTTAGAAAGCGCACGGTTGAATTGTTTCCACAAAAGCTCCCCCCTTATATCATATATAGGCTATGTTTTTCGCTTTAAACTCCAAAGCTGTATTTGTCCAGCATAACGTTCAACCGGAAATTAGAAATCAATTAATTTCTTCGTGGGCTACGATGGGGAGGTTACTAAGTAATAGTGTGTCCTCTCCCGTAGATTCATTCATGCGCTGCTGAGCCAGAAATACTAAATATGAAGATAAGGTTGTCTTTGCTGGCGGTTGCACTGCTGGCAGCACTTGTGACCTGGGTCGATGCGCAAGAAGGTAAACTTCACACTCCCTTCACATGAAAAGGCCTCACGGGTTGATTTCTGAATGTTACAGATTTCACTCCTGCCCTGCCCTACCCTCCCATCCCCCCCCCTCTGTCTCTCTCTCTGAAGAGGATGTCAGAATGCTTTTTTTTTTTTTTTTTAAGATTTTTTGGTTCATGACGGGTTCATTATTTAAAATCAGTTAAAAAACTAGGACACTACTCTGATACTTATAACCACATTAAAGGTCTCCTACTATGTCACCAGGTGGGCAGCCAATTAGCCCTTATAAGTCATTTCAAATTCTGTGCTGTATTGACATCACATGGCGAAGTGAGCACCCACTGGCAAGAAGGAAAGATCAACTAATCAGGTCCTTCACTGTTCTGGGGTACATTTCCCATATGCACAGATGCTAACTTGCATAATTGGAATCACTGAGTGAATATCGTTGAACTATTCGGGAAACCTACCCCTGGATGGTGCGGTCTTACCCCCCCCCCAGCCCAAGCGATGTCAGGAAGGACGGATTTGAAATGGCTTGTAATGGCTGATTTTGTTGTGCATCTGGTGACATGTTGGGGGACCATCATGGTATATGATATGACTTTTGAGTCAGTGGCCATCTTGGTCTCTTTTACTGCCTGACTGTTCGGTCAGCTATGGAAACGGTTTCGACTGAGGGAAAGTTGGCTACGGATTGTATGAAGCTGTCAGCGCTGGGCGAAAAGCACAGCCTGCAAATGTGATTTACTGTGAGTTGGCTGCCCCAGCTTCCCATCCCACTCCAGGCGCAGAACATCTGTCTGTAATGTCTTATCTTTGACACCAGGGGGCCAATTGGAAACGTAGCGTTCATCGTTTATGAGAAGTTCTTTTCATCTAGAGGTGTACACAGCACAGAGAGCGAGTCAGAACATATCGTACTGGCAAACAAGTTTGTTTCAAAGTACAGAATGCGTTGATGCATCTCCTTTGTATCCTCACAGTCAACGGAAGGGAAAAATACATTATTGTGTGAATTGTACTCAACCATAGAATTAGCCTGCAAACTTGAAAGCATTTTTATTCACTTTATATGTCAGTAATCCTTAAGGAACAGTATAGTTATTGTACAAAATCATGAACTAACCATGATACATCATCAGCGATCAACGAAATGTGCAAAGTTGAAATACTGCCTTCTCCAAAAACAATGGTACAACTAGTATTTTTTTTTTTAATTTCCATTTTAGGTCGGAACGTCAATTTTTGCTTTGGCTTGTGTAATTGCGCCCATTACCACCCCTGGTTGCCAGAAATGAAACAAACTGGCCGGCAAACATAGTGCGCTGCAGCCATGGAAGCAAGAATTGGATTAACAGTGACAACAATGGATTCTAGCCAACCTAAAAAGCTTACGCATCCTTCTAAAAAGCTCCATGACCAGGGACGTAGTAAAAGGCAGGTAAATATATGAGATGCATTTGAGAGATTGAGATAGCTTAGAGCCCATAAGGGATTTACGACGAATACCGAGTTGGGTAATTTTCTCCGGAAGAGGTAAGAATTGTTCGTCTTCAGGATAACGGGATTAGCATTGTCTGCGATACATAGCCAGCAAGGCATCTAGCTGATACGTCAACTTTTTTTTAAATCCACATGTACTTTTTTAACAATAAATACACTGCAAACTTTGATTCAGTTGCTAATTAACAAACAATGTAGGACGTGTCATTGCGCGCCATTGTCAGAGTTACATGATGTCCGATGTGCTCGTCTTGTTCGTATTCGCTGAAATAGTGCGACGTCACTTCTGCTGGGGTTAACACTCACTTCCTTGACAATGGTTCACGCTCACAGCATTGCAACACATTCACTCGTACACTGAACACATGGCACGGAATACCTAATATTTGACAATCAAAATATACTGAGAAATGCTTTTTGTTCTTTTATAATGAGCATAGTTTGGGTTTAAGAGTGCTGAAAATAAAGCATAATTCCATACATAGACACAAGGGCCATAGCGATAAACACTGCATGTTGTTTGGTTCGTTCAGCATGAACCAGTTGCCATGGCTGCAGCAGGTTGACCTCGGCGTGACGTCAGGAATTTGGCAGCGGATTGGTTCAGTGTCCTCAACCTGGCTTCTCGCACAAGCTTCTAGTCTGGGGGGGAGGGGGTAGGGGGAGGCAATATGCCCTGATTTAAAAAATTTTGACGTTTGTGAATTTGCCATTGGTGAACTATCTTTCAATGCTTTTTAGTGGGCCAATTTCAGAAAATATACAGTTAGCTATCGAACAATTATCTAAAGAATAGTAGTAATTTTCAAAATATTCCATATTTATTTATTAAATAAATTAAATAACTTCTATATGAGCTGACATATTCATATGCTTATTTTCAAGATGTTGAAATTTAATTTTAAAAACTGGCAATTTATGGTGTTATAGCATTTATACAGTGGTTTGAAAATCCTGGCATTGCTTAGAGAGTAGGCTACATCCCCTAGTCATTGTTCATTTAAAATTCAGTTTTTTTCACTGGGTGTAGAGTTTTTACTCCTGATGCCATGTCTGTGCTTTTATGTTACAGGTGCACTATGCAAGTTTGTTTACTTTCACTTCTGTTGGCATTCAAACTCAAACAAAACAGAGGTAACCCGCCCCTCCCTCCCATAGTTCCCTCCTTCCCATGCTTCCATAACTGTCAACTCTTGTCGGTGATTGGCAGGAACGGTTTGTTATGTTTTGGGGCACAGCCTGTGCCCCTTGTGTTTATTTGCAGTTTGTGACGCCTGTGCGGTCTCCAGAGCCCGGGTTTTTTTTTACTGTGAATTTAGGGGCAGGTAGCTAGCGGATCGTGGAGAGAAGTTGGCGAATTGAGACAAAAATATAATCGCGCAGAAAGTAAACAAACTTGCATAGTGCACCTTTAAACGAGTAATAACCAAAACAATTATGGTCTCACTTTAGATGAAGTGTTGCTCGTAAAGGCTTTATAGAGAATGTATATTGCCATCATAAATGAGACTTAATGTCTTCATAAATCATACATAAGCAAATATCATGCTTTATAAAGGGTGAAATAACATATACTTATTCAGCATGTGATGCCAGATGTGATATAACTGACAATGTCACTTAGCTAGTGGCTAAATGCTATAAAGGGTGACATTGTCAGTTAAGTGACATTGTCATTGTTACATCTGGCATCACATGCTGAAAAAGGATGTGTTATTTCACCCTTTACAAAGCATGACATTCGCTTATGTATGATTTATGAAGGCATTATACATGCTGTATAAAGTCTTTATGAGCCTTTAAGCCCTCATCTAAAGTGTGACCAGAATTACATTAATTTTCTGCAAAACATAAATAAAAAAGTTTAGTGCTAATAATGCAAATTATCTATTTTTTAGAACTTCTTCTGTACCACAATACTTTCTAAGCTGTGTTTGAACATCTCTTAATTCATAAATAAAGTAAAATGTACTGGATACTTGTGCAAAAGAACGATTTGCTGTCAGTTTGTATGAGAATGCAGTTTAGGAATGTTTGGTCTGTGAGAGTGCGTGTGTGTGTGTGTGTGTGTGTGTGTGTGTGTGTGTGTGTGTGTATTACATAAACTTGGCACTGAGTCGTGAAGGACACCCCCCACATTGAATGTGCGGGAGGAGATGGGATTGATCGGTTTGGACACAGGGAAGGAGGAGGCGGCACCACTGATTTGACCTGATTTGCCAGGTTTGTGATCCTCCATTTTGATGTCCCTGTGCCAGTCCAGCTTTCACTGAGGCCATTCGTTGTATGGCTGTGCATTCAAATTGTTCTGAGCTGTTGAGACGCTCAACAGTATTTTAGAATGATATTCTTCATCTCAGTTTTCCGTCCAAGTGGCCTGCATGTCTCTCACTCACAGCAGTCTCTGCATGCCTCTTTAGCCAAGTTCTCTTTTTAATAAATATTTACACCTTCAAAATTCATTTGCTGCACCTTACGTTGTATTGATTTATTAACATCAATAATTGCTTTTAACCACCTCTAAGAACATAGCATTGAAATTAACCTCTCTTTCTATTGGATATTTCCAAACAATACTTATTCTTGAATGACATTTTATGTAGCACGAAAGCAGCAAATTAGCAAAACTAATTGGCATATAAAAGCATTTCTTTAAACATTAATATTCATGTTCGAAAATGCAGCTAGGTCTCATACAGAAGAATATAATTTTAAAATTTTATTTTTGGTCTGTGTGTGTGGTCCTTCTTGTACATGGAGATTTGTCAAGTGCTTAAAGTTGTTCCAAACAACTTTTCATGTACATTTGCATGACATCGTGAAGAACATTTTTAATGTAAATAGCTGCTCATACTGCTGTAGTTTTTATTTTTATTTATACATTTCTCTGTGTAATTTTCTTTTCGGCATTAAATCAGTATTTCAGCTGTGTTCTTCGTAATTTCATTTTGTTGGTTTTTGTTGAGAAAATTTCTTCATATATCTGATGTAAAAGAAAGTACACAAGTGTCACCATTGACAAACTGTGTATTCTTTCAAGAGGTTTGCAATGGATGTGAGTCTTTGTTTTTTGAATGTCAAAAGACCCAAATATCCAAAAATGTGCAGATCTGATGTCTCACAGTTTCTCAGCAAAATGATCTGGCATATTGTGAGTCCATTATATAATCAATATACTGTGAATGGAAACATGCCCTATGTTCTGCTGTTCCAATTAGCCTGCGTTACATGGGAACCGCCTATGTTGGCTAGTTGGGCATGTATTTTATTTCCTACACCTGGCATGCGTGAGATGGTGCATTTGATGACGATTGCTGCGGGGATTCTGTGTTGAACTGTTGTTTACTGTGTGTTTTGTGTTCTTCTTTTGCTTGAGCTGTTGACTGTGGTTACACGGTCAGGCGACTCAAACAGAGGTCATTTTGAGCCAAAATGCTCTCTTGGCACTTTACTTCACATTGCCCTGTCTTTATTGCCACCCCAACAATAAACTTGCGTACTTCAGCCCAGTCCTGAAGTGGTTATCGTTGGGAACTCCTTTGCACAAATACACTGAATTGTCTAAATTTATGATGATACATTTTACCATTAAATATGTATAATTTTTGAATGCATGAGGATTTATTACTAATACTGGTTCATTTACTGTTTACAGTGGGACCCCCCTCAGACTTGAAATTTAAAATTCTCAATGAGAACACAGTACAAATGTCATGGAAGCCACCATTGTCAAGGATACATAGCTACAGAATACAAGTGGTCTCTGAAACAGTTAGGTGTTGTTTGGTTTATCTTTACCTGCTAACTCTGCTTAGTTTGGAAGCCTGTTTAATGACTGCATGAAAATCCCTCTGGTTTTCACTTCAATCCTTGTGACTTTCTGTTTATGCACAGTTGAAGAACGCACTATGGACCCAATTACACTTGGTTTAATCAATCAAACAGACAGAAATAAAGAATACTCTGGTTTTGTGATGTGGTAATGAACACTAATTTGGCTGTATACTCACTTATTGAAAAGCTTTGGCAAACATTTTCTGTCTTTTATAAATATTTGCATAGCAGGTATCCTTATACTGAAGGAGTAACAATATCACCTACGGCTCATATAAAGTCTTGAATTTTCTGGAAAATTTATGATCATTGAACTCGCTCAAGGGAGTAACATCATTCAGGAAAGATTTATGCCTATATTAGCCTCCAGCGCAAAGTATGGTGGTCCAAGCTATGTCTTTATGTACGGTTGCGTTTTTCTTGTTCTCTCAAAAACTCCAGATATCAGCACCATTGAAATTATTTAAATATATATTTTTTTTAAGTGGCTTTCTATTTATATAGAACTGATTTGTTTATGATTTCTGTGTTTACTGAAGAACCAGCTAAAAAGTTAAATCTCCCGGCCACCAGTACGCAGGCTTCTATGACAGACCTGATGACTGATCTAGAATATGCTGTCTCCATTACTTCCTACTCTGGAGCTGAAGAAAGTATACCCATCTCTGGTCAGCTTACAAGTAACTCTCATTTCCTTATGATTAAATATATGAATGTACTCAGGCCACTTGACTGCAATACTCAGTGATACAATTTGTGTAAAAATATCCTTTTTTGATGAAGATGACAAAGAATTCGCATTTTAGTGAGTTTTAGTCCTGTTAAGATTGCTAAGCAATGTTCATTCATTGTCCGTTTTGACCATTGTTCTACCCTGCTTTACAGAAGATTGTTATAACCATTGAAATTGTGGAGCTAGCAAATGTATGAAACATGCATTAAAGGTCCCCTTTCATGTCAACAGGTGCACAGCCAATTAGCCATCACAAGCCATTTAAAAATCTGTTTCTTTGACATGTCACTTGATGAAGTGACCACCCAGAGGCAAGAAGGACTGATCAAGTTCAGCCAACCAATTAAACAGTTCCTTCCTCATTCTGGGTGGTTCCCCCCCCCCCCCATGTGATGACACAAAGGACAGATTTTGAAACGGCTTGGAACGAATAATCGGCTGTCCACCAGGTGATAGGATGGGAGACCTTTAAATGAATGACTTTTGTACCTGCACGGATATACAAAGGTATTTGATATGCTGTCCGTGTCAGTGCGGGATGGCACAATATCTGGGCAAACTTTCTCTCCTCTTGTGTTTCAGTCCAGTCAAGCAACACAAGTGGAACTTTCAGAAAACCACAGAAGGCAGATACAGTTAGTGAGTATATTACATTGATTTTTGTTGTACAATCAGCACAGCCATTCAGTTTGTTGATACAGTAGCATTATGGGTAGGGTTTGTATTCACTGTTGAAAACAGTTTTGTAGTCACAATTCAGACCAAGCTTGGGGAAGAAGGCTGTATCTCTGCAGGGCCGGAAATGAAAAGCTTTTGCAGTGGCTTTCATTTTGCCTTGCCTCGTCTCGACAAACCCGGTCTTGACATTCTCGGGGAAGTGGGAATCTCAATTGATCAAATATAACTCAGCAAGCATGATGTGACTCTCCTTAAGCTAAGAATGCAGAATGTTTGGGGTTAGATCACACATTTCTTTGCTTGGAAAATATCCTCCAGGGCCAGATGTGCTAAAGCAATGTGGAATGGGTTGCAGTATTATTACAAGCAAGTCAAGGTCTGTTGTCAAAGTTAATTTCATAATGCCTCCGCCTTCATAAATTAACTGACTTTGTCATGGTGCGTGAGCCAAAAACAAGAGACTGGGAGATTTAATAATGGGACAAGCTTTGATACGTTTACTCCACATTGCATAGCTTTTTAGGAATTTTACCTGGTCCTGGGTGTAAATAATCTGAAAGCAGGATGCTGCAAACAAGAAGAGATGAATTCTGTGCAGTGTTACCAAAGTGTCTATGCTGGGGCTAATACAGACTCCGCAGGATCAAAGCTTGGAGTCAGCATTGTGGGGTTCAATAATTGAAAGATAGTTAGTCAGAATGTTCCAGTATTTGAGAACTTAAAAATGCTCTAGAAGGGTTTTATTATGTTTCCAGCAAATTTATTCTGAACAACACAAAAAATGCAAAATATGTGTGCATTTAAATATTAAATAGTGTATATATTTTTGCTATTTTGATGAGAAGTTTGCACAGAGGATGGTGATGTCCCCTTTTTTGTCATGTAGTTTGTGTACTTATGGCTGATGCCTCCCATTGGTGTTTCTGGCTGCTTGCTTAGCTGGAAGGAACAGCCAGTGCAGATGCTGGTTGTAGACACAAGCAACTAGCTGTCAGAGGTATAAAAGCCCTGCAGCAACTTCACCTTTTAACACTTGATTACTCTGAACCTGTTCCAGTTTACTTTGCCTGATTAGCAAGCACAGATTCACTCAGTTGCTACGACTAATCGGTGGAATGACTGGCCAAATTATTTTTAGACAGAATTATTGTTCATTGCATCACAAAGTTATGAGGCATTTCTCCACCCACATCAATGGTGAATAAAATGAAAATATGCTTTTAGAAGATTCTGAGCTCTCGAAGCTCATGAAATGGCAAGAATGTTGTATGTCCAATTTTACAGAAATCAAGATTTGGGTGGTTTTGAATATTGCTTTACCTTATTTATCCAACAATAATACATGTGTTTTACAATGTCATCCTGACCAGTGCACAACATTGGTACATGGTGAAAGTATATTCTGTGAAATAGCACAAAACATGAGATTGGCATTTATGAAGTTATTGCACTGAATCCTTCATTTGTTTGCAGGGCTTATTGTAAGCAAAAGCATTTTAAACAAAGGTCTATTTTAGTTAGATACCCCAAAGAATATGTTTTCCTTTTGAAATAATTCCTTTTTAACACTGAAAATATTTAGCATAACTTAGGTGCCATCCTAAAATAAATTACAATGCTGAAAAAAATGCTAAAATGGAAGACGGAATCCAAGAAAATTTACCAACACCCAAATTTTAAGCATCGTTCAAAAAAGAAAATATAATGAAATGGCAAACTATTTAGTCTTCCTAAACAGAACGGATCACACCAACACACCAAGTTATGCTGAATCCTGGTCACATGTTCATTTACGCGTGCTTTGCAAATGATTTTGTATGCTTCGTGGCCCACGTGAATCCTGTCACCCAAATCCCTTTAAAACCTGGTTGACACATTGGGGATGCTCTTTGTTGAATGAAAAACACTGAAAAGTGCTAAATCAAAATTATTGGGCATTGCAGAGGAATGTCTGAAAATGCCAGAAATGAAGCCATTGGCATGTTCAGGGCAGGAATGAGCTTGTGACAAGTTGGCCAGCACTTTAACATCCACTACAGCACCATTCATGTCTTTTTCATGACACATACGGCACTGACTGGGACCGTCAAAGACTGACCTCAAACCAGTAGACCAAGTAAAATGACAGCAAGTGAAGATTGCTTCATCATGATGTCATCACAACGTAACTGAATGACTTGCGGTTCGACAGGCTAGTGGGCGTCGCACTCACTACTGAGGGATAGGAACAGTCTTGTGGGAAACTGGCCAACCCACCCCCATGCATTCTGAGTGATGTTTATTAATCTCATCAATTTGAGATGTCTAATTGTTCTGTGTAATGGTCAAGACAATTAAATACACAATTCAATGTTGTAATCTTGTTTATTGTGCATTTATATCAGATGTTGCTAAACTTTCGTTATTGAGTATACTGAATGTCAATATAGCCTCTAGGCAAACTCTTTGATATTATTGTTTCTTAGTGATTTTTGGCCACAAATTGGTCTTGATTATTCAGTAAATAAATTGTTTCACTGCTAATCAGGCAAACTGAAATAGGAACAGTTTGAGAGTAATCATGCACTAAAAGGTGAGGTTACTGCTGGGCTTGTAGATCTTTGACAGCACACCACTGATTGGCATCTTGTTGAGCACTCATCACCCCAGGTGTTTCTCAATGTATCTTATAGACAATGTGCTGAATCATAAATGCTTTGAATTTTTACTTCCCCTATCTGGATTCCTCAAAATTTGATAAAATACCACCTCACCATTACTTTTTTGGTTTCTTTCCTCAGTGAACATATAACAGCAATGACGTCCGTTTTCTTGTCTGAAGTCATCATGGAGTTAAAGGAAGGACCCAAAACATGCATGCGCTACTTCCATGGTCATAAGAATTAACCTCACCCCAGAAAAGAGGAAAGAAAAACTGAAAAACTGTCAATTTCGTGTGCCTACAAAGATGAAAAACCTACAATATTAGAAATCTGGAAAAATTGTTTGCTTTTTTTGCTGGATGTTATTAATTTTACTACTCAGAACAGGTAATGCTTGGACTTTCATGTGGCTGACCTCCAAAGGCTACTTTTCTTGTTCACATACACAAGAGAAAACTTTCCCAGTTACCGTTATATTTAATTTTACTGTCAGAATTTGAAGGATAAGTAGATTGGACAAAACTCTCCTGTTGCACAATATTATTTTCATGTCCCTGCCAGATTATTTCAATTCTGTACATCTGCCAGTCCCTGGTCCCCACCCCCTGAAGGTCTTGGGGTCAGAAAGAGAAAGTCCTGTCATGAATTTTTTCTATCCGTGAACACAGCCAGATGATTTCACCCATTAGTTCAACTTTCTGGATAAAGAATTGTATTAGCAAATCTGAAGGGTTGGAACAAAATTTTACTTTCTGTATTTAGGTTTTGTACTCCTGCCCCATTACAACCACCCACCCTGCAAACTCCATCCCAGGTCCTCAGCTGATTGTTATTACCCATCTTGTAACCCCTCAGAATGCACTGTCGGCGCCATTGTGGACTTGGTGTTCCTGGTGGACGGTTCCTGGAGCCTTGGAAAGGAGAATTTTAATTACATCCGCAGCTTCATTGCAGCAATGGCGGGTGCCTTTGACATTGGGAAGGACAAGGCCAGAGTGGGTGTGGTGCAATACAGCACCGACACCAGAACGGAGTTTAATATGAACCAGAACATCAAGCGAGGAGAGCTCCTCAGCGCCATTAACAACTTGCCTTACAACAGTGGAAACACAATGACAGGTACCTGCCCATTGTTACCCACATGCTATCGGTCAAGTTGCTTGTTACATGCAGTTGTCTTTATCTGAACCAAGTCATGCTATTACAGCCTTCATAATCCAAACTGATATACCCGGAAAATGTTGGATAGATGCTGAAACACATGTAGAGCAGGCATTTGCACCAGAGACGAAAACCGTCTCTCACGTTGTACGGACACATCTTCTTAGTTGGGCCGGCCTCAGATGTTGGGCAGATATGCTTGCATGTTTGACAGACATGAGCAATCGCAAATTAGACAGGCTCTGATGCTCGCTGCTTGGAATGTAATTTGGTTCTGGTCCTTCAGAAGTCATGAGTCGACTCTCGGCTGTTGACAGCTGAGTTCCAGTGTCTTTGTTGTTTATTGTTTGAAGCTGCTGAAGGGAAAGTTCAGCCAAGCTTTCTGGAGATGTGGCCAATTGCTGTGCTTGCACGGCATAACCCCACGTAACTGCTCGCCTGATATTTTTTTAAATGCTACTGATCCAGTACCCCAAAAGACGAGAAAAGTTTTCTTACTTTTTAAAAACAGAAAGCCTCATAGTGACTGCAGTACCAAATGGCTTTCAACAGTCAAAAGTACTTCACACGAGCTCATCACCTTTAAAATGAAACACTGCATGTAAACATGAATGTCATCATTAGTAGACTGGCTGTTTGACAGCCGGCAACCATAATAGGAAAATGGTGTGGTTTGATGAATGTAGGAGATGTGTTCTGGTGTTTCTAGGGGATGCCATAGATTTCTATAGAAGAACGCATTTACTGAGGCTGCTGGTGCCAGGCCGGGATTGCCCAAAGTGGCCATGATTATCACAGATGGAAATTCTCAGGACCCTGTGGAGGACCATGCCAAACGACTCACAAACAGTGGTGTCGAGATTTTTGTCTTAGGTAAGTGGCAACTCCTCAGTTCCCCTCCAAAATGAATCACTTGTTTTTTTCAGACATGGTATAGTTCATTATTTACCTGTACAAGCCTTTTGTCTGTGTATTACTGCTATAAAAATCTAATTTTACTCATGAGCCGAAATTCTAAATGCAAGTTTTATCAACTTAGGAAAAGCAGTGGCATGGTATTTTCTTTGCTTCTATTGATTATAAAACCACAAAAAGTGAAATGCAATCACATTTTGGTATTTCCTTGATGAAGATGACTGACAGTAGTGATATGACTTCTCATGCTTAGCTTCTCTTTGAAAATTGGAGCTAAAATGCATGGGTCTGCCTGGATATTGTATAAAGCCCATTTTGGTACAAAACACTCCTGCTCTGGATATCATTTTAAAGTCACTTGGTTATCCATTTCTTATTTCTGTTTATCCTCCTTAAGCAGAATTTTCAACCTTGTGATCATTTTCATATGCCTCGGTTGTCTACAGCTGTATTTGGCATTTACTGGTGTTGTCTTACAGCCATGAAACAGGAAATTTGACTAGGATCCAGGAATCTTTTCCTTAGTTTGTAGAAGTTGACTATACATTTTAAATCTTGTTATGGGTCTTTGTCCAATGCAGGAATCAAAGGAGCAGATGAGGACGAGTTGAAACTAATGGCCTCCCCTCCTGATAACACCCACGTCTATAACGTCCCTAACTTTAACTTGATCAAGGAGGTGCAGCGTAAGATCATCTCCCACGTCTGCACCAGTGTGGATGACCAGATGAATTCTCTTGCGAGCGGTGAAGAGGGTAAGCTACCGTTAGCTTCATGTTCAACAAAAAGATAGCAAAACTTATGAGCTCCGCCCACTTAAGATGAAAAAGAAACCCAAAAAAGAGTGGCTTTTGTTTTGTTGTCATCCTAAATCTTTATGATTTCTTTTTCTGGTGTCTTTTGCATATGAACCCAGTGGTGGAACCTGCCTCAAACTTACATGTCACTGAGATAGCCTCCAAGTCCATGAAGGTATTATGGGACGCCTCCTTGGGGGAGGTCACGGGGTATAAACTCCAGCTTGTCCCGATGTTGGCGGGCAGCAAGCGGCAGGAGCTGTATGTCGGACCCACTCAGACCGCGGTGATTGTAAGAGACCTCTCTCCTGACACGGAGTATGAGATCAGCCTATTCGCCCTGAATGGTCTCATCCCCAGTGAACCCATCATGGCTATGGAGAAGACCCAACCAACAAAGGTCTCTCTTGGTAAGTATTTCATGTGTGCCTAACTTCCTCTTTGCAGAGATTTTTTTGGACTCTTTTCAGAATTGCACATAAGTACTCTGTAACTTCCAATACTTTTAGTTACCCTTTGTGGTTGGGAAATCATCATGACAATGTTAGGCATTGCATAGTGAGATCATTACGTACAGATCCAAGCTATCAAAAGTGGGAAAGTGGGAATGAAAAACCTTTGAAAGTATTTTTCAGTTTTTTAAAGCATCAAGCACAGTTTGTAATCACTATCCAATCACTAATACCTTTATCTGTCCTACGGTCATAATTTGTCTTCTACAAAAGACATTTGCCATTTTTGTCTCATCCTGCAGAATGCTCCCTTGGTGTGGATGTACAAGCTGATGTTGTTCTCCTGGTTGACGGCTCTTACAGCATAGGATTAGGCAATTTTGCCAAGTGAACACCTTCGACATTGGACCAACGAAAGTCCAGATAAGTTTTGTTCAGTACAGTAGGGACCCGCATACTGAGTTTGCCTTGAACACACACAGTGACCTTGACAGCGTGGTCAAGGCAGTGCGGTCATTCCCATATAGAGGAGGCTCCACTAACACGGGAAGGGCCATGACGTACGTCAGGGAGAAGATCTTTATCCCCGCTTGGGGAGCGCGAACCAACATGCCACGTGTCACAATTCTCATCACAGACGGGAAGTCTTCGGACACCTTCAAGGATCCAGCCACAAGACTGCGGAACTCTGATGTGAAGATTTTTGCTGTGGGCGTCAAGGATGCTGTCCATTCGGAATTGGAGGCAATTGCTAACGAGCCGACAGACACCCACGTCTACACTGTGGAGGACTTCGACGCTTTTCAGAGGATATCCATGGAGTTGACACAGTCCATCTGTCTGAGAATTGAGCAGGAACTACAAAAAATTAAGAAAAGGAGTAAGTACTGGGGTGTTTAAAAGATGGGGAAATTAAAACATTAAAACAAGAACAAGAATAAGGAAAACAGTATAAGATTAAAAGAGTATGAGTCATTGATTAAATCTTCCAACATAGCAAAATGGTTAAATTGTTTATCAAGAATGCCCAAAAATAATTGAATACACTCTATATCAGCTTCTCAGTGACTGTTGTCTTCACCAAGTTTCAAGTACTTCAGAAGGAAATGTGCAGCATTCATTCTCAAAATTGGTCCCATACCATGACACTGATGTAAATAGACCTACAGCACTAGATGTCATGGCAGGCAAGATCTTGTTAAAAAATGCTGATGTTATCTCATTCACTGGGAAAATGCAACTCCAACAAATGCATTCTTAATTCAAATAATTCACGTCAGTGTAATTGATCACAACATTTATTTGTCCTAAGTTACAATCTATTGAAAAAACAAGCCTGAAAGAAATTACTGTATTACTTGAAATCACAGTTTGGTGCTTAAATTGTCTGATGACTAGTGTCTGAGCACATTTCTTATGATAAAATTTCAGGCAAGATGGTTTTATATTGGTAAGAACTGTATTTTCACCAATCACCTGTGGCCCAAGGCATCTCTACACATTTTTTTTTCTGGATCAGTGAATTTGGCAAATTTGGTTTGAGAAAGATTGTTACATAATCTTATTAATGACTGCTTATGAGCACTGCAACTTGAACTCAACTGTTCCTTGCTCCTTAAACTGTTTTATTTCATAAAATTTGCAGCTACACCAACCTAAAATCTTGTGACCTTAGCTCCAGCTGAAAGCTGCTCCAACCTACAGCTTTTTATGGCTTGAAAATTGAACAAATTGTTGCCCTTCTGCTGACACTTTTGTTATTGCCAAGGAATTTAAATGACGCCTAGGTCACCATCCTCTCCCACTATCCACATGTTGTTTGTTGTTTTCTGGCCACAATGTGGTAGACACATGTCATGCTTTGTTTGCTCAGGATCATAACGAGGGGAAATAGTAATCCAAATATGAGTCAATCTATATTACTAGTCTGAAAGGTATTCAGCCCTACCACTGCGTTGTGTAATTCGCTGAAACTTCGATTTCACATTATATTGCAATATAATCACATCATATAAAAACATGAGATAAAATTTTTCTCGGGTTGAAAATTTTTCAAATTCTGCAGGATTGTGGTGGAAATTCTGTGTCTTCCCTCTTAGGTTTGTTTCCACCAAAATTCTTGACGTTCTCGGAGGTGACTTCCAGAAGTTTCCGAGCCAGCTGGGTCTTGGACAGCCCAGACGTTCTGTCCTTCCTGGTGCAGTTCAGAAAGGCAGCAGACACAGATGGAGACTATGTGTCTGTCTCAGTGCCTGGAGACACTTTCACCACTGTCTTGCCACACCTCACACCTTCCACCAAGCACGAGGTGAATGTCTTTGCTCACTACGACACCGGAGAAAGCCACCCCTTGACGGGAGAGGAGACCACATTAGAGGGTCAGTATTTTTCCACTTCTGGATTCTACATGAAAAGAGAATGGGTTCAATTTTGCTGGGATGATTATTAACTTAGTGGCATTAAAGGTCCCCTATCATGTCAGAAGGTACACAGCCAATAAGCTACTACAAGCCATTTCAATACCCGTTTCCTTGTGACATCACATGGTGAAGTGGCCGCTCGGAGGCAATAAGAACTGATCAACTTCAGCCAATCAGGTACTCAATTCGTTCATTATTCAGGGTGGTTCCTCCCCCTTATGATGTAACAAAGGGCATATTTTGAAATGGCTTGTAATGGTTAATTTGTTGTGCACCTGGTGGCATGATAAGGGACCTTTAAATTAAATGGTAGGGAAACTAAAATGGTCAATATGAATTTCTATAAAACATGGTCGTCATATACAACCCCAATTCTGAAATAGTTGGGACAAAGTGTAAACTGTGAATAAAATCAAAATGCAATGACTCTCAAATCACACCAGCCAGTATTTTAGTCACAATAGAACAGAGATAACACAGCAAATGTTGAAACTGAGAAATTTTACAATTTTATCCACAAAATGAGCTCATTTCAAATTTGATGGCTGCTACAGGTCTCAAAAAAGTTGGGACAGGGGCCTGTTTACCATGGTGTAGCATCCCCTCTTCTTCTTAACACAGAGTGGAGGCATCTGGGCATTGAGGAGACAAGTTTCTTGAGTTTAGCCATTGGAATTTGATCCCACTCTTGTTTAATACAGGCTTCCAGCTGCTGGAGTTTTGGGTCTCCTTTGACAGACTTTTCATTTAATTATGCACCAAATGTTCTCAATCAGTGAAAGATCAGGACTGCAGACAGGCCAGTTCAGCACACGGACTCTTCTACTACGAAGCCATGCTGTTGTAATAGCTGCAGTATGTGGTTTTGCATTGTCCTGCTGAAATACACAAGGCCTTCCCTGGAATAGATGTTGTCTGAAGGGGAACATATGTTGCTCTAAAACCTTTATAAACCTTTCAGCATTTATAGTGCTTTTTAAAACATGCAAGTGTCCCACACAGGGCAGTTGCTAGGAATTCTGGGCCCCCTGACAGAATATCAGTGTGGGCCCCAGCTTTTCATTGCCATTTTTTTATGTCAATGTCTCATGATGTTATTCTTTATTTTTCTGTTTCTCCGTGTTCTTGGCAGTGCCTAATGCAATACACCCAATTTTTCCTTTTTTTACGATTTACCACTCAACAAAGAGTCAGAGTATCATTATGCAAATTATTAATTATTAGTTGTTTTATTCACATTCACTCACCCGCTCACCATCAAAAACATCTTCAGACTGCTGGTGGTGAGGGTCTGTTGCTGGGTCCGGTTCAGATGAAGTGACCACAGCTGATTCTGGAGTAGCAGTGCATAAAGGTTTAATTGTTCCATTTCATATTACTTTCGAAAACATTTAAAGTTATGTTGTATGGAACAAGTGATGAAGAACTAACCTACTGAGTCTTGGAATAAACAAAATCTAAATGGGCTTCTCAGTACCATAACTCTAAGCACTCAGCTTCACTTTGCTATTGTTAAGAGGAGGGCAAGCTCTGTAAAATTACCCCCTGCGTGAACAAGACTTATGTCAACAGGCTAAAGTAGCAGTTTAGTATTAGTAAACACTTATGTAAGAAGGTAAAAGCAATGTCAGCCTTGTCAAGCGATTATTTAAGTTACACCTAAGGTTACCACACTGACTGCATGTAGTTCCCTATCCAAACCTAGCCTGTACAGTCACTTACAGCCATAGAGAGCTAAGTATGCAGTAACCACTCATAAGAATGGAGGAACGTGTCCTGCTGCTACCGGATTTTCTGACGGCATATTATAATGGCTGGCGAATGATAACCTTGCCGATCTTTTCTGTGGATGATACCGTAAATAACGGCGCAATGTCATTCTTGTCCTGCGATTATTTACTCAGCTGACCGCATGTTACATTAACGTAACGTTAGCAGCTGAATAGCCAGCCTAAACAGCTAACATAGCAAGCCAGTTAAATACTCTCACCTTTCTTGGAAAATAATTTTGTTATGTTCTGGACCCCTGCTTTGTTCCTGCTGTCTTCGCTATTCTTTTATGGTGTCCAGATTTGTGTGCCTGTGTACGTGTTTTTTTGTTTTTTTTCTTTTTGGACATCATATTCGCAAGGGCGGTACTCCCTGTCTGCTGCCTTAGTTCGCAACCTCGCCAGCAAAAACGCACAGACAATTTTCCTAGACAAGCAAAGCATGGACCGAACCATTTTTTAAGAAGGGGGTTACTGAAATGTATTTCATCAATATTGCATGCCTTGATGGCTTTGTTTGAACTCTGATGTATTAGTATGAATATTAGGTAAATCTATTCAGAATAATTTTGTCATGGTGGCCACTGTGGGTTTTGTGGGCCCCAATGGGCTGTGGGCCCTTAGAATTGTCATCACCTTTCCCCCCTATACGACGGCGCTGGTCCCACACCATATGCACTAATGCATCCCCATACCATCAGAGATGCAGGCTTTTAAACTGAACGCTGATAACAGGAGGGGTGGTCTTTCTCCTCTTTAGCCCGGAGGACACAATGCCCATGATTTCCAACAAGAATGTCAAATTTGGACTCGTCTGACCACAGGACACTTTACCACTTTGCTACAGTCCATTTTATATTAGCCTTGGCCCACAGAACACGGTGACGCTTCTGGATCATGCTCAACAATGGCTTCCTTTTTGCATGATAGAGTTTTAGGTGGCATCTGTGGATGGCATGACGGTCTGTGTTTACAGACAGTGGTTTCTTGAAGTATTCCTGGGCCCATTTAGTAATGTCAATGACAGAATCATGCCGGTGAGTGATGCAGTGGCATCTGAGGGCCCGAAGATCACGGGCATCCAGTAAAGGTCTTCAGCCTTGTCCCTTACACACAGAGATTTTTCCAGTTTCTCTGAATCTTTTGATGATGTTATGCACTGTCGATGATGAGACCTTCAAAGCCTTTGAAATTTGACGTTGAGGAACATTGTTTTTGAAGTATTCCATAATTTTTTTACGCAAGCCTTCACAGGTTGGAGAGCCTCTGGCCATCTTTACTTCTGAGAGATTCAGCCTCTCTAAGACATCCCTTCTATAGCCTATCATGTTACACACCTGATGCCAGTTAACTTAATTACTCGCTAAATGTTCTTTCAGCTGATTCTCTTATATAATAATTGCTTTTTCAGCCCTTTTTTGCCTGTGTCCCAACTTTTTTGAGACCGGTTGCAGCCAGAAAATTTGAAATAAGCTAATTTTGTGGATGCAAATGTAAAATGTCTCAGTTTCAACATTTGAAATGTTATCTATGTTCTATTGTAAATAACATATTGGCTCATGTGATCTGAAAGTCATTGCATTTTAATTTTATTCACAATTTACACTTTGTTTCAACTATTTTGGAATTGGGGTTGTACAACAAATTATGAAAAAGTGGAAAATTTAGAAAAATTTGCTGAATCAGTGGAAAATCACAACGTTTTGCTGGAATCAGGGCAAAAAATGAGTTTTCAAAAATCATAAGAAATGAACTCTGAATAAAACATCTGTTCAGATGCAGCATAATCGAGAACATCCTGAACATTTTAAAGTTTAAATGGTGCCTCTAAGAGTCTGGAAGGAGTTGGCATGCAAAATTTAGGCAGAAGTTGTTGAATAATAAAGAACTGCATAAGGTGCACTGCTTTGCTGAAGCAAGCACGGAATACAAACAAAAGAAGAGTGTTGCAATATTAAAGAAAGAAGAGAGTAAGGTGAGTTGTTTCGCTTTAGCTGAAGTAAGCCCACAATTAAGGATACAGAGATCATTGTCAACCTGGTTTTTGGCAATATTAAATTAATTAAATTTAATTAAATTAAATCCATCATAATCAGGATGCAGGGAGCAAGCCAGAAGGTCTTTCCTGAGACTTCATTCTCGGAGGATTTAGGAGTTGGGTCTTCGCTAGGATGCGGCATGCAAGATTCTTTCCCGGGCTTCGCTGTCTGGAGTTTGTCAAAGCGGATTATACAGTCAAGCCGTTTTCCGGCTCCCGGCTGCCAAATTAGGGGAGTTCGCTGTCGGCACCAGCTTCTGCAGGTTGGCTGGAAATGCAAGAGACTCCTGAAAAATTCACCAATTGCTTGTTTTTTTTGTGTTTTTTTGCATACAACTTGCATGAGTGAATGTGCTTGAGTTCACAGCTCAATGGTGACGAATAATGAAAATTTAAATGGTTGGGACAAAACTAGCATGCACACACTTACACACACTCACACGAGCACAGGCACACGCTCACACGCACACACACCCACCCAAGTTTGTATTACAACTCCCCTACCCCCAACCCTAAATTCAAAACCCTATTCTTAACTCCTTCCTTCATCTGAACCCCAGTCTAAACCATAACCTACAAATCCCCTAAAGTGGCTCCAATTTTAACCTCAAATCAACTTGTAACTTTAAACTAGAGACTAATTCTGATACCTAACCTTAAAGTTAAACCTAGTGCTTATCATAACTGCTGTTTTAACCCCAGACCTAAAATTAACCCTTGGCCCAGAATGAACCTATAGATAATGAGGACCAAAAAAAGTCCTGACAAGTCAGTTTTTCTCAGACTTTACTATACTTGTGAGGTTTTTTGGGGCTTGCAACTATAGTAATACAAAACATGCACCCACATATAAGCGCACACACACACACACACACACACACACGCACACACACACATCTTTGTACTGATATCTTTGTGAGGACATTACATTGACTTCCATTCATTTTTCTGTGTCTCTACAACCTTTCCCTAATCTTAACAATAAGCAATGTATGCCTAACCCAAACCCTTACCCTAACCTTAACCTATCCCTAATTCTAACCTTACCCCTAACCTTAACTAATAAGTCACAATTTGCCTTTGTAGTTGTAAGGACCGGCCAAAATGTCCTCACTTCCCAAAAATGTCCCCACTCTGTAGGAAAAAAACGTTTTTTGGTTGTCACTTTGTAGCAAGTACAAGAACACACACACACACACACACACACACACGTTTGTATAGCTGTACTTCTGAGGATATTGTATTGCCTTGCATTCATTCTCTACTGCCCTTCTCGAACCCTAACCTTGACTTTAACCCTAACCTTAGCCTTCCACCTAACTGTAATCGTAACCCTAACTTTAACCAACTTGCCGTAATCCTCTGTAATCCTCTGTGAGGATCACCCAAAATATCCTCACAACCTGAATGTCCTCACAAGGTTTGTGGTTTCTAAAGAGTAGGTTCTCACAGTTATAGTAGGCACACAAGTTTACACACAAACACACCCAGACACTCGTACTCACATACCTTTTTTGGGCAGCAACGGTCCATTACAAGTGGCAACTAACTGCTGCCATAACCTAAATATCATGCCCAGTCTCATCCCGACGCATCATCTATTGACGCTACCTGACCAAGCATTGATATACGATGCAAAAGGACGCTTTTGGCTTCCTTATTTGATGCCAGTTCAAAACAAACCCTACCCCCTAACCCCTAACCCTTAACCTGCACCCTAACCCTCAGTGTCAAATAAAGACACTGAAAGCTTCCTGCTTGGTCGGGTAGTGTCACTATATGACGACTCAGGATGAGAATGTGTAGAAATATCTCAGAACAAAGGAAAATTTGCTGATGTTGAGCAGCTGGAATCTAGAATCACTATTCTTATCAAAAGCAGAAAAAATGCATGTGCCATGTTTACTAAACGACACATGGACTCATATTCATATGCATTCATATCCCTCTGTTGGAGGGCAGAGGGAGCCAGGGCACTGACTGGAGCATCTGAGTCGAGTCTGGTTTCTGTCACTTTTTGCTCATGGCAGTCTCAAAAAAAAATCGGTTTGATGGGGTTGAGTGGGGAGAAATTCTGGTCAGAAGCATCTTTTTTTTAGGAGTTCCCATTAAAAACGCATGCTCAAAAAATTAAACATGAAACAAAGAACAAATGCTTACCGTACGTCAGTCCAAATCTATGTGGCCATGACTGTGGATAAAATAAATAATGTGATACCATTGCCAACTCTAGCATGTGTACTTAAAGAATATTGACGGACTGTTTTGGGCTAGGCAGTTGGAAAGAATTCTTATGAAATCAGACGGGGCCCACTTATCTATAAAATTAGACTTGTGTTAGTATTTAAAATCCTTCTCCACTTTGAACTGAGGTAGAGAATATTTCTTTCTTCTTGCTGCATATGCATGTTTATTTTTGAATTTGACATGGAGAATAGGCCTGTGTTATTGTTAAGCAATTGATTCAGAAATTGAAAGAGTGGTTAGCTTCGATCATTTCAGCAGCCCCAGCAGTCAGTAATACAACGTACCTAATAGATATAAAACAGATACGAATAAGCAGAAAATGGGCACAAAAATGCAGTTGAGATATCTGCAGTTCTAGGACAAAATTTACCCATAAAGGTACAATGTATTATTGCTCTTTGGGTACACATTTATTAGTGTTGTTCCAGTACTGGCCTATTACAAGGACCAAATGCATGATTTAACCTGGGCTGTCAAATGTAATTCGCAATGGGCCGTTATAGGTACAGGTTTTTATTTTAACCCAGTGCTACAACACCTGATTAAACTAATTAACTTATCAGAGGGCTCAGTTAGGAAATTTATATGTACAATCAGGTATATTAGTGTTGGGCTGTAACAGAAACCAGCACTCAAATCGGTCCTTTGTGGATAAGACTGGATACCCTTGGATTAAATGAATAACCTGCAGTACAATTGTATGTACTTACTGTGAGTTCACATTTGAATATAATGAATTTCAGGTTTCATTAGAGACTGCCTGCTTTAGTGGGTAATTGCATCCAGATAGGGCACATCAGATAGGTATTTCAACCCTTTTGATGCATTGTCACTGTCCCAGTTATTATGGTGCTCACTGGCTTGGGTAAAGCTTTTGAACCTTTTCTCTGAGAATGTGCAGGATCAGACTTCTTGACAAAATCGGCCCCTTGTTCTTCAGTGTTTAAATTGCTCTTTGTGCGAATGGAGCTGACTGCAGTCTTTTCCACCACAAGGTCTCTTGGCTGCAGCGATGCTGAGCTGGAGTCGGTTTATACGTGAATTGGAGACTTGAGAAAACTTAGCTGCCGTTGGAGGTTGTGCTTCTGAGCTGAATAATTCCTGACTACACAGGGTCCATTGCAGTGAAAGGGAAACTATTATGCAGGAGACATCAGGATATTCCTCATGTGAGACTATCTTCAAAAATCACACCTTGCTTATGTATTTCCCACCCAGACTTTATGCTTCGCCCTATAAAATCTATGGACCCCTGTATCAGTCAGTCAAATGCAGCAGCTGTATTAAAACCTGTGGAACTTCAGATCTATTTTAAATGGAGATTCCAAATTCCAACGATCCCAAATATGACCTGCAAAATAACAGGGCAATGAGTATAATATGATGTACAAGATCTAGATATTTTCCATTTCCAATACTGCAGCAGTAGAGGCATGGCATCCAGGGTTTAAATATTTCTCTCAGTATAAGTGCGATGTAGCTTCAGTGAAGCGCTGCAACCGGCAGATACAGAACATGTATGTGACATTGTCCTACAATATGAAAAAAAGAAGTTTTTTATCTGACTTTGAAATTAATTAAGGGAAACTTTTAAACTACTTAAGGGAAAACTTGAGTGAAAAGTTTGCATTTAAGGGGTTGAAAATCTACACTGTGCTATTCACAGCTTGCTTTGATATTTGGTTTCACAAGTAAGTAAGTGCAGTGCTGCCAGAAGCTGCATATTCCAGTGTTACAAGTCCATAATAAAATAAAAGTTTTGGTCAGCAATTAAAACACACTGCATTTGACCGCAGGGGGGTTTGCACTGCTTATTTTTTGAAGAATTGTAAAATCAATGGCCTAAATGACTGCAATGTTGACCTCAGCATCCAAAATACCCCAGGGCTTTTATATGGTCATAACATTATTACAGCATGCTGACATGGGAAACAGCCCTTTCATTAAAATGCCACTCCTCTCATCAAATGTATAAAACTTTTGGAAACTTGTTGCTTTTTTACCCTTTGAAGGCAATAGTTGATCAGCACCAATGCAGATCTGTAAGTGATTACACCAGCCCCTATTAATTCTCTCAGCTGAGCTGTGATTTTGATGCTAATTGGGTCTTCATACAAAAAGTGATTCAATAAAATAACCTATTCTCAATCTTGATGAAAAAAGACATGGATAAACTGCACTCGATAATGAAATAACAGGTTCATTCAGAGCTTGTCTAACGAATCAATCAGGAGTTAAATCTGGGTGATTGATGGTAAAACAAGTGTGGAATTGTACTCTGGACAATATGAGTCCAGATCTCAAGTTGGATGTGCCAAATGCTCTCACAGCCATTGTTACTAGTATGTAAAAACAAAAATGCAATAGGAAACACTAGACACAGTCAAAATTTGGGATAACCAGGTGGATGTGCTCACCCCCAAGCTAATTTTTATAGCACGTAGCCATGAGTCCACAGTTAAGAGTGGTTTACAGACCGGCGAGATTTAGCAGACCGACTAAATCACTCAAAAACCAATCGGGGGGAAACCCTAAACCAATAATAATTATAATAGTTAAAATTATTCTATGTGGGCATCTGGCACTGGCCCGTTTTGTTTCCACGTCGTGTTTATCCAGGACAGCATTCTGGAAGTGGGGATTTTTTTGAGATTGTGATTTAAGCCGCGGTGTCGGACTTTCTGTGGAAAATGTGCGTGCTGAGCTAACGTCATCGTTCTTGCCTTTTTCACCTGATCTCGCCGAAAGACACCGCGGCGCTGGCGCATGTGTGTGCCACATGACGTAATTGGTGCCGTCTGTTGTCCGTTCTTTGGGAGATGCGGAACTCAGACAGTCTGTGCCTATATATACATTCCCCCCCAAGATATGTGCGGCACTGGGGGGAAGAACGTGCTCTGATGGAAAGTCATGTTGGCTATGAATTTAACATCCCGGTTTTTTTGTGAGGTTAAAATGCGCTAATGGAAAAACGTACACCTCAGCAATGTTTATCCATTCTGGCAGGCGGGTCGAGCACATTTTCAGCGGAAAACAAGCCTTCGGGGGTCTTGTCATCTTGCACTGTACGTACAATGAGACCGAAACAAAACTTGGGTCTGTTTGAATCAATGACATATTGCTTGAAGACTTGTAATTTATGAGTTTCTTTTTTTTTTCTAGTGGAAGGCAGTTCTCTGGATATTTCTTGGAATCACTCAGATTTCAGATGGCTCAAACTTAATTTTATTGTGCAAAAGCACTTTCTTAGAATCGTTATTTAAGTAAATCTATTTTTGAAGTGTAAAGTTGTTTTTTTTTTTTTAATAATCAATGACATTTCATAATGCGGGAACACATACCTTGCCTAAACGTTAGATCAATGGGTGGCCATTGTAAGGGTGCAGATTTGTTTTTGCAGCGATTGCTTCAGCTGATTGAGCAAATAGAATGTACATGCCGACCCTGGTTTGCTTACAGATTACATTGCAGTAAAATATCTCATAGGAGGATACCGGCAGTCTTCAGCCAACAATAGTTCACTTCATCGAAAGTGAGATGTGACTGCAATATAATAAGGAATAAATATTAGAACTAATTATGTAGTTGCTGCTACAATTCAGCAGGAAAACCAGTGATGTAGATGACCTTGTCGAGATAGTTTATCTAATCCATCCTTCCTCTCTCTCTCCTTCCCCATCTCAGCTTCGGCGGCTGCCAAAGCATTGAGGATGTCGGAGGAGACAGAAGAGAGCATGCGGATGACCTGGCAGCCTGCGCCAGGCAAAGTGGCACACTACCGCGTGATGTACAGGCCCCTAGCGGGAGGGAAGCAGCTGGCAGCCATGGTGCCAGGAAACATCACCACCACGGTTCTGAGGCGTCTACTGCCCTTGACCAAATACAATATCACGGTGAACCCGATCTACAAGCGAGGAGAAGGAAAAGCAAGGCAAGGAGTAGGAATGACACGTACGTTTGTCTATAATTCACCACATGAGTGATGGAACCCTGCTATTGCATTGTGGAATTGGGGTATAGCTTTACTGATGAGGCCAACAGTAGCTCATACACTTTATTGCACCTGGAAGATCACACCTCTAGCTCCAGCGAACGTGCACTGATATCGCTGGGCCTTGCTGCTCATTAATGTAACAGACTAGGCCTGACAAACCAGTGATGGTGAAACTGTGATCCTTTTCCTTGGCCAATAGCAGCCAGGAATGTAAATTTCCTCTGTGCAAATATCTTTTCAATTTAAATTCTGCTGACTCATGTTTCTGTGTTGCTTTAAGCGCTTTGTGGATAACAGTTTTTCTTGTTTACTTTTTTTTTTTTTTTTAGTCTCACCTTTCAAGGGTCCTAGAAACCTCCACACTTCTGAGCCAACAAAGACCAGTTTTCAGGTTAGCTGGGACCCTGCTCCTGGGGATGTGCGAGGGTACAAAGTGACCTTTCACCCCTCTGAAAATGAGGTTGACCTGAGCGAGCTGCTTGTCATGCCCTATGACAATACCGTGGTCCTAGAAGAACTCAGGTATAATTTCATTTATCGGCTGAAAATGTGATCATTGCGCCTGTGCATATTTGGACTCATTCGATAATCACTTATCGAATCACTTATCACATTATCACTTGATAACTTCTTTGTTGTGTGTGCGTGTGTGTGTGTGTTGTTATAACAGAGCTGGCACAAAATACACTGTGAGTGTGTTTGGAATGTTTGATGGAGGAGAGAGCATGCCATTGGCTGGAGAGGAAAAGACGACTCTTCATGATGCGCCGAGCCCCCACCCTTTGGACCACCAGGTAGACCAGCCCACATTCCCCCTTTAAAATTGTGTGAAGGACCAAAGTAAATAGGCAAACTAAAAAACAGCCTCAAGCTCATATACAAAGTTTCTCCTCATAAAAAATACTCCAGAACATCATAAATGTTAAATTACCTTCAACTATATTCAGAAAAAATCTGAGAATTGGCTTTCATAGAAAATGCAACATTGGCTGAGGCAGCTGTATTTACTATTTTTGTTTCCCTTCACTTTACAATAAATACCCCAAAAAAAGATTTATTCAGTTCCCTCAAACCTAATTGCGTAGCCACAAAGTAATATTTTAATATTCCATCTGTTAGAACTGAAAGTTTTTTGGTTTCTTGACATAGTTGGTTCTTTTTTTTTTTTGCAAGAGAAGGCAGAATGGAAAGAATAATAATGATCTGTTTGCAATTACAAAAGTTTGACAGCCCCAAAAAAAGTCTGTAGCACTGGGCAACCATGGATACTATGAGGCAAGGAAAATGTTATGCTTTTCATATAAGCCTCCAGGGACCTTGGTGACCTTCGGCAGAAATTCCTGATGTAATCAGTAGCAGACAGAGCCATCATGCTGGCCAGCAGGGATGTAACATCCCAGAGGTGTTGGAACAAAGAGGGGAGGACTGTGTGCTAATGCTAACGCTCAAAGGCTCGACTCAGGACACCCTGAACCTTTAACAACAGAAAGGAGGGTCTGAATTTTCCGGCGCATTCTCCCAGTGGAAACTGCATTCCTTGGTTATAGTCTTTTATTGCTGCAATTTTTTGTGGAATGGGCCTAAAATAAATCACGCCTGACAGGGAAATTATTTGTCTCCAGAAGTTCAATTATGAAAAGCACTGGAGAAGGACATGATGAATCAACACAGTATTTTTTTTTTCAATTGGCAATAATATTAAAATGATTACTTTTGGCTAATGACAAAAAAGCTAAAAATGTTTTTCTTCCGTAAGACTGCAGTAAGCTTTTTTGCTTATCTCTTTCAAAGCACTAAATAATGCTTCTTAAAACTTTATCGAACATAGTGCCATTTTTATCATTAGAATCAAAAAATTTTCTTGTGACCTGTTTTCAGTTGCCAAGACAGTGCAGTAGATTGTGCAGCTTCTAAAGTGTGCATCTGTGTTTTTACGCAGTGGACGGGAAATCCCTTTCACCTAACAGGTGCCTGCAGGAGTACTGTGCCAATGAGGAATGCGCAGTAATTCTCGCAAATGAGCCTCTCGTATATCATGAGTCAAGAGGGTGTTTTTTATTGTTTTGTGGGAATCCTACTGCAGCCTCAGAGAGCTTCTCCAAGCTCCAGCCCAGGAGATTCTGACTGGATCACCGACTGGAGAATTGGGATCGGAAAAAAAAAAAAAAAAAAAAAAAAAAAAAACAGAAGCACCCAACACTAAGTTTTACACTGTGAATGTCTTAACAACTGTGAAAAATATGTTAAATTAATGTACAGATAACTTGTTGAACGTTAAAATAAAGTATGTTTTCAAACAGCTTGGAGTGATTTTTTTTTTTTTTTTTGTGAAGACAAAATGAAGAAAAGTTCTGTCAAATTCTGATAAATTGGCATAAACTTCCATTCATTATCCTTTGTTTTTCATCCTTACAACTTTTTTCACCCGGTTCATTGTCCTGTTCATCGAATTATGCTCAGGGATCTAGATGTGTTAACCTGGATGGTTTTTTCTGACTCATTGGTTCTGCGGCTCCACAGGTAAACAATGCAAGACCAGCGCAAAGGCGGATATTGTCTTGTTAGTGGACGGGTCCTGGAGCATCGAGTGGTATAACTTCAAGACCATCCGTAGTTTCATCAGTCGCATAGTTGGCGTCTTCGATATTGGCCCAGATCGGGTTCAAATAGGTCAGTCTTCCCTCTGGTGAGGTCTCAGGGGTGTTTTGCTTTGGTTACATGGTGAGGACAAATTTGTTTTTCGTGTTTCTGGTCGACTTTGCAGGTTTGACTCAGTACAGTGGCGACCCCAAGACTGAGTGGCACCTGAACACTCACTTTACAGGTTTGACTCAGTCATTGTTGGATGCTGTGCACCTGCCAAATTTCCATATAAAGGGGGGAACACAATGACAGGTATTCAATCATTTCCACTTCCTGTCCGTCTTTTAATTTATTTTGGGGAGAGATGGTGGGGAATATGTAAATACTGTCAAGCGACATGAATTTGCACTTTTTTGGATCTTTTTGTTTTTAAATTTCTTACAAAACAGAACTCCGTTTCCCACCCACCCCACCTCCCAAGACAGTCTTGTCTACGAGATCAGCAAATATACATTGATACCTAGACACATCTATAGATAAGTAATCGATAGAGTATTTGCGTGAGAAAAAACAATACACCTGTGAGGATAGGCTCAGGAACCAGAAGCGAGAACCAGTGAATACAAAAATGGAGGCTTTATTTCTGAAGGGGGGAAACCCCCAACAGAGCAGGCAACGGTACAATGTCCACAATCCAAAAAATCAGAATCCAAAGGGCGAAATCCAGAACCATAAACAGGGCACCAATAACAAAAATCGTAGTCAGACAAAAGAGGTTTGATACACAGAGAATGTGGCAAAGTACAGGGAATAGGCAAAAATCGTAAAACAAGGACGGTCCAGTCAGAAAGGTAATCACAATGAAGACAAGGCGAAAAAAGCGTGGCACAAGCAGACAAAGGGGAACGTTCTGACGGGGAACTGCTGTGAGAAGACTGTTTAAATACACAGAAGGGAAGTCACATGCTATGATTAGGAAAAGGTGAACTGGATAAATCTAATTACGTGGGAGCAAAACATGAGGAAGAACCTAATCACATAGAATTGGCAAAAGCCAAAACGCGGACAGGGAACACGAGACAGTCTATGACAAAACATACAGCTCCGGTTAGGGAGTTCTAACGTGCACAGATAATGAGAAGTAGGACAGAGTGGAGCAGGTGCGGAGGATCCGCTGAATTGCAGCAAAGACTAAGTGAAGGCAAGAGGCGGAGACTAGAATAGGGCAAGTGCTGAGAGCTTGTTAATCAATTAGTAAGTGCAGCTATACAATCCCTAGTGCTCGTTAGTAAATTAGTATTATATACAAAACCCAAAACCAGTGAAGTTGGCATGTTATGTAAATCGTAGATAAAAACAGAATACAATGATTTGCAAATCCTTTTCAACTTACATTCAATTGAATACACTGCAAAAAGACAAGATGTTTAATGTTCAAACTGAGAAACTTTTTTTTTTTTTGCAAATAATCATTAACTTAGAATTTAAAGGCAGCAACACATTGCAAAAAAAGTTGGCACAGGGCCTTTTTACCACTGTGTTACATCACCTTTCCTTTTAACGACACTCAGTAAACGTTTGGGAACTGAGGAGACCAATTTTGAAGCTTTTCAGGTGGAACTCTTTCCCATTCTTGCTTGATGTACAGCTTAAGTTGTTCAACAGTCCGGGGTCTCCGTTGTCGTATTTTTACGCTTCATAATGCGCCACACATTTTCAATGGGAGACAGGTCTGGACTACAGGCAGGCCAGTCTAGTACCGCACTCTTTCACTACGGAGCCATGCTGTTGTAACACGTGCAGAATGTGGCTTGGCATTGTCTTGCTGAAATAAGCAGGGGCGTCCATGAAAAAAGACGTTGCTTGGATGGCAACATATGTTGCTCCAAAACCTGTATGTACCTTTCAGCATTAATGGTGCCTTCACATATGTGTAAGTTGCCCATGCCTTGGGCACTAATACACCCCCCATACCATCACAGATGCTGGCTTTTGAACTTTGCGCCTATAACAGTCCGGATGGTTCTTTTCCTCTTTGGTCCGGAGGACACGCGTCCACAGTTTCCAAAAACAATTTGAAATGTGGACTCGTCAGACCACAGAACACTTTTCCACTTTGCATCAGTCCATCTTAGATGAGCTTGGGCCCAGCGCGGCCGGCGGCGTTTCTGGGTGCTGTTGATAAATGGCTTTCGCTTTGCATTGTAGAGTTTTAACTTGCACTTGCAGATGTAGCGACGAACTGTAGTTACTGACAGTGGTTTTCTGAAGTGTTCCTGAGCCCATGTGGTGATGTCCTTTACACACTGATGTCAGTTTTGATGCACTACCGCCTGAGGGATCGAAGGTCACGGGCATTCAATGTTGGTTTTCGGCCTTGTCGCTTACGTGCAGTGATTTCTCCAGATTCTCTGAACCTTTTGACGATATTACGGACCGTAGATGATGAAATCCCTAAATTTCTTGCAATAGCTCGTTGAGGAATGTTGTTTTAAACTGTTCGACAATCAGCTCACGCATTTGTTCACTAAGTGGTGACCCTCGCCCCATCCTTGTTTGTGAATGACTGAGCATTTCAGGAAGCTGCTTTTATACCCAATCATGGCACCCACCTGTTCCCCAATTAGCCCGTTCACCTGTGGGATGTTCCAAATAAGTGTTTGATGAGCATTCCTCAACTCTCTCAGTCTTTTTTGCCACTTGTGCCAGCTTTTTTGAAACATGTTGCAGGCATCAAATTCCAAATGAGAAAAAAAATAAAAAAAATTACAAAGTTTACCTGTTCGAACATTAAGTAACTTGTCTTTGCAGTGTATTCAATTGAATATAGGTTGAAAAGGATTTGCAAATCATTGTATTCTGTTTTTATTTAGGATTTACACAACGTGCCAACTTCACTGGTTTTGGGTTTTGTACAATGTTAGTCTGGGTTAGTAACTTTAACAAAAACAACAAAGTGTTAGTATTGGTTAGTAATATAGAAAAGAGAGGCGAAGGAAGCAAACGAGATTGGAAGGAATGTTTGAAACCCAGAAACCATGAAATCACCTTAACGTGACATGCAGGACTGGGGAGAAGCTGTAGCTTACAAAAGACCAGACAGGGGAGACAAAGTGCAAAGAAGGGCATGGCAAAACATGGACCGGACTATAACAGAAAAGTGGAATGGGAATGGCAAAAATGAAAACATGGCAAGGAAACAAAAACTAAACAGAACATGGCAAAAACCTAATAGACATAATCATAAACATAGCAGGGCATGGAAAAAACATAACAAGCATGGCAGAACAAGACATGGCGGAATCATAACAACACCATCATTCAAAATCTACATTAGAACACAGCTTATCGCGATGTTGTAAAAGTAATTTTATCCAACAGCTTTATTCAATCAGGTCTATGCTGTTTTAATCATAGAAGTGATGTTACCAACTGCTTACGAATTTGTGTTTTTTGTTTCATATTGTTAAATTTCAGCATCTCCAACAAATACTCGCTTATTTCCTCAGGTCTTGCTTTGAATTACATCCTCCAGAACAATTTCAAACCCAATGTAGGACTGCGGCCAGGTGCACGAAAGATTGGTGTGCTCATCACTGATGGAAAATCTCAGGACGAAACTGAAAGAAGCTCTGAAAACCTGCGGAATGAAGGCATTGAGTTGTACGCCATCGGTTGGCAATGTTTTTGACCCTTTGGTGCTCGTTTAGCTACATTAGAGTTTCATTCATTTTAAAATTAATATAGGTTACCTGTGTCCTAGTTTAACATGCTGCTTCTCTGACAGTACTGGAAGTAGCTAGAAAACTCTTGTATTCCTTTTTACAGCGATGAAATTTGGAATGGAAAATTCTTTAATTCTTGTTTATGTTCATGAGAAAATGGGTTGCGAATGAGTGCGAAAGTCCTCTTGGCGGCCATGTTCGACTTAGGCGCGCTGAACTTAAATGGTAATGTTCTGCGTTTAGGTGTCAGAGCTGATGAGTCTGAGCTGAGGTCCATTGCCTCGCACCCTGATGAAATCCACATGTACGACGTGGAAGACTTCTCCTACCTGCTGGGTATTGTGGACAGCCTCACCGAAAACCTCTGTAACAGCATAAACGGCTCAGGTAAAGCTGCTGCGGGAAACGCCACCACTTTGTTTCATCATTACACTTTGTCCTCTCTGAAAGACGGGAGATCAAACTGAGATGCAGCAAAGGGCTGACAAACTGGTGGAGCCCAAGAACTGAGGCTCATCCTAAACTTCAAAGGACTCATGTGGCCTGCAGCATGACAATAAACTGTTAGGCCTTCCTTAGGATGAGTGGGCCGTTGACTCCCCAGGAGGTTTGCTGAGTGGTGTCAGGGGAAATGGGGCGTTTATGGTTGTGTCTGTGGAAGACTGGGGGGGTTTATGACAGCCCAGGACAATAAGCAGGACTCTGGCGAAGTGAAGGGGTAACTATCACAGTTCTCCCCCTGTGAACATCATCCCTGGCCCTGGTCATTCCATTTATGAAACTGGACCTTAACTCATCCGTTTAAATTTTCTGGCACTATAGTAATGTCAAACCTTTCTCATATATTCCATATATTACTATGAAAAACTTACGTGCTTATAACCAAAATTGCCTATACAATAATCCAGCTTTAGAGTTTTTCATGACAACTGCATCATATTAATACATATTTGTATCATGTTTGGTATTGTTATTCTCAGGAGAATTCCTGGAGTCGAAGGGAGTATATTTCATTCTAATTGAAATTATGGTTCATTCCCTTTTAGAAACTCCTGAAAATTGGTCAGGATCTTCTCGGATAATCATGAAGTTTTTCCCTCCTGCTAAATTGTTTTATTACCTCCTGCAAATGGTGGAAACCCCGAAACCCAGATTTGACCCCCTTCCAGGTAATTTATGGCCATGCCGCCTGGATCAAAGACATGATTTGGCTTAAAGCAAAGAGAGACAATCCATTCTGGGAAGATGCAGACAACTTCCCACACGTGCATCTCCATGCCGTGTGTAGCCGGTAGCCTATAATTATGGAAGATCGCAGACGACTTCCCACATGTGCATCTCCATGCCGTGTGTAGCCGGTAGCCTATAGTTATGGAAGATCGCAGACGATTCCCACACGTGCATCTCCATGCTGTGTGTAGCCGGTAGCCTATAGATATGGAAGATCACAAACGACTTCCCACACGAGTCTCTGTGTGTCGTGCATAGCAAAAACAGGTTTGGTAAGATACTTTTACATTCAATTATTCTTTAAAATTCTAAATTATGTAACAGACTAACGAAATTTATTATGTGGACCTACCTACCTGTTTAATAAAATTTTCTTTCGTATAAATAATTTGTCTTGTTGTAATTTGTGTGGTTTTTATGATTTTAAATCCATCTTGGTTCATTTCAGCCAAAATTACGGTTAAATGCTTAGGGGAAAAACGGCGCTGACTGAGACCTCCTGTCAGAGGCAAGTTGCAGACAAAGTTTTTAAAGAGTTCTGGTAAGTTAGAACGGGGCCACGTTTGACTGCTTACAGGGTTGGTGAGGAATTGGCTCTGGAGGTTTGGCTTAAGAGGACCCATGGGCGTGTCGCCGGTTCTTGTCAAATTCTCCTAAGGAGCCCGATAGATACAAGCTGACTTCGGTCCGTAACTGTCGCGAAGGAAAGGTAATCGCGTATTATGGTGGCTGCTGTCTATCCAATGCAGGGCTCCCCGAACTAAGATTTTACGATTGTGCGGGTCCGGAAACGCAATCGTGTAAAATTGGCAAAAGACCGTGTATGGTATTATTATTCTAAATTCAACACATTTACAATGAAATTTTATATTCTGAATTAATTATATGCAGTCAGATCAATTGTAACCGTTGTGCTTTTGTGCCCTATTCCAACGAACAGAGATGCTAATCAATGTTTCCTTTTGGGCCACACCAGCAAAGAAGAACGCGAGCCTTCACCTCTTTATGTCCGTCGTTGGTTTAGCTGTGGGGGTTTTACATCTCCATTCTGAGAGACAAAGAAAATCTGATTTAATCATTACTATATTGGTGGCAAAACTTTCAGAGAAACCTATTCAGCTAACTTATGCAACCCTGGCAACTAGAAACACAGACGCGACAGAGCCTAGCTGACGCCTTTGGATTCCAGCTGCAATGGCTGCTGTTTAAGAGTACCAGTCGCTCCTCAAGCGAAAGAAAGCATTCGTGTCTTGCATCCAGTTTGTTAGGGAGGCAGAACACATTGTGCTGAAGTGATTTCTGAACTTCATAAACAATCCTAACGGGAGTCACAGACGCCTGCTAATGGCTGCATGGTTTAGCTCATGCGTTAGGCAATAAAAAAAAAAAAATACAGTATTGTTTGCCAGCCACTGAGGGAATAGTCAAAAAGCAAGACAGACTATGTTGAGTAAGTAGTATTATTAAAAATGGGAAAGACAACAAGATTATGGAATTTCTCTCAGTATAAGTGCGATGTAGCTTCAGTGAAGCGCTGCAACCAGCAGATACAGAACAAGTATGTGACATTGTCGTACAAAATGAAAAAAATAAGTGTTTTTTTCTGACTTTGAAACTACTTAAGGGAAACTTTTAAACTACTTAAGGGAAAACTTGAGTGAAAAGTTTGCATTTAAGGTGTTGAAAATCTACAGTGCTGTTCACAGCTTACTTTGATATTTGGTTTCACAAGAGGCCATAAAAATGACCACACATTCAGAAAGGCTCATTCAACATCCTCTATAGGTAACGTTTACCTATATATAGCTGGACCATCTGTTTCCCTTTAGTGTTTTACATATGCCTCAGGTCAGTGCATGAGAATCTAGATTCATGCCTGTAATTCATACAAAACTGAAGCTCGAGGATGCCCCATGCTCCTGGTTTTCAATTATTTCTCTGATTGCATGTCATCTGACTGTACGTTTAAACTAGAAGGAGCTCAACGAGGCCACACAGATTCCCATATGCTTGGAAGACAGCAGCTTTGTCTTCAGATATGTGCGTTTGTGAGAATGTGCGTTGGCAAGCAGGAAATATCACTTAGAATTAGTCTCCTATAATTCCCTCATTTGTTCGCTCTCCGCTCTTTGACTTTTTCAGGGAGGAATCTTTTGGGAGTACAAAGGCACTTCTGCATTCATAGCACATGTACTTTTATGTATCTAGTTTCTTCCTAGCAGTGGAAAATGAAATGCTGTTGGAAGGGCTCCACTGCTTAAGATGGACGATTTAAGCCTCTGTGCATATTTTTCTCGATTCACACTTGGTGACTTTTGAAGAAATATCTCTCTGACATGTGGAAGACCAAGGCTGGTTCCACTCAATCAGATCCAGAGTCTGGAAGCCTTTCTCCAAGCCAGGGAATTAAGTTGCTTATTCAGTGTTCCATTATCAGAATAAATAGCCTCTTATTCATTTGAAGGTTTAGAGGAGTACAATCCAGCAGGTTCCAGCTGTCTTTAAACTTCTAACTCTCTCAGCATTTTAAAGAGTTGGAACCTTTTGAACCCTTGGACTCGGTAATGGGACCAGAGGGTCCTCTGTTCTGCTGTCCACTAGACTACTGTGTCTTAATACGGCAGCTCCTTGAGAAAATATTCATTGTTTCCCCAGAACTGTAACATTTGTGAAAATGTCTTTCTATGTTCATTGGAGAGAATTTTTATAGGCCAAAAAATGTCATGAATAATATACCATCGATCTTTTCAATGACGCTACGCACTCTGTTTATTTCCTTCCTAGAGCTGGGCTCTCCGCAGAACCTGACCATGAGAGACGTCACGGACTCCAGCTTTGGGGTCTCCTGGACAGCCGCTCCCGGGGAACATTGCAGCGATACCGGTGGTGTGGAAGTCGCTGTTCTCCGGAGAGTCCAGGGAGAAGATGGTCCCGGAACACCTTAAAACGGTGCTGGGACGGCCTGTCACGGAGACATGGTACCAGGTGTCTGTGTATGCCCAATATGGCCGCGGAGAAGGACAGCCACTGACGGGAGAGGAGACCACAGATGGTATTGCCATTTCCTTAGTTTAATCTGTTTTTTACATTATGTTGAGAAAAGTAATTGGAGCTTTAGTCCAGCTGGTCTCTTAGTCCCAGGTTAGACATCATTGTGATATTATTTCCAGCAGCAGGACAGTATGGTGATGTAAGGAGAATGCCAGCAGTGGAAAGTGTTATGGCCCCAATTTGTTATGGCGTCACGGACAGCAAGGGATGACAGACAAAATTCTTTAAGTTCAACAGATTTAATTAAACAAACACATAGAACTAATCTACACCCTACACTACTGACCAAGATTGAAAAGAAAAATAAAAAAATGAGATATTTACAATTCCCGGTAATGGAGATGGGCTGCTATGTTGTGATGTCCTGGGACAGGAAAATGCTCCAACACAGGCAAAAATCCACAAAAAGCTTAACAGGTCTTGAAAAGAGTGACAGGTCTGGTCAAATGTATCCTTCTTGCAATTTCTCCTACTACCACACACTACTCTCTCAATTTTTCTCCTTATATACTCTTGTCCAGCCCCTCCCATTTCTGGGACTTTCCCTCTGGGCATGCCCTGACATGCCCAACCTAGCTTCAGACTGGGCTTCACAAAAAAAAAAAGTCAATACTGCCATCTAGTGGCTATTTACCACATTACACCTCCATTCCAAAAGGGGAAAATTTTGACTCATAAAGGCAAAATTTTTTTTTTCAATCTAAAAAATGGTTAAGTTGACACTTGTATATACATACATATAATAGAATATGCTAATAAACACAGGTGATATATATACACATATTCAAACACGGATAAGCAATCGGCAATTTAACTTGCACTTGCAGATGTAGCGACGAACTGTAGTTACTGACAGTGGTTTTCTGAAGTGTTCCTGAGCCCATGTGGTGATGTCCTTTACACACTGATGTCAGTTTTTGATGCACTACCGCCTGAGGGATCGAAGGTCACGGGCATTCAATGTTGGTTTTCGCCTTGTCGCCACGTGCAGTGATTTCTCCAGATTCTCTGAACCTTTTTGACGATATTACGGACCGTAGATGATGAAATCCCTAAATTTCTTGCAATAGCTCGTTGAGGAATGTTGTTTTTAAACTGTTCGACAATCAGCTCATGCGATTTGTTCACTAAGTGGTGACCCTCGCCCCATCCTTGTTTGTGAATGACTGAGCATTTCAGGGAAGCTGCTTTTATACCCAATCATGGCACCCACCTGTTCCCAATTAGCCTGTTCACCTGTGGGATGTTCCAAATAAGTGTTTGATGAGCATTCCTCAACTCTCTCAGTCTTTTTGCCACTTGTGCCAGCTTTTTTGAAACATGTTGCAGGCATCAAATTCCAAATGAGCTAATATTTGCAAAAAATTACAAAGTTTACCTGTTCGAACATTAAGTAACTTGTCTTTGCAGTGTATTCAATTGAATATAGGTTGAAAAGGATTTGCAAATCATTGTATTCTGTTTTTATTTAGGATTTACACAACGTGCTAACTTCACTGGTTTTGGGTTTTGTACAATGTTAGTCTGGGTTAGTAACTTTAACAAAAACAACAAAGTGTTAGTATTGGTTAGTAATATAGAAAAGAGAGGCGAAGGAAGCAAACGAGATTGAAGGAATGTTTGAAACCCAGAAACCATGAAATCACCTTAACGTGACATGCAGGACTGGGGAGAAGCTGTAGCTATAAAAAGACCAGACAGGGGAGACAAAGTGCAAAGAAGGGCATGGCAAAACATGGACCGACTATAACAGAAAAGTGGAATGGGAATGGCAAAAAATGAAAACATGGCAAGGAAACAAAAAACTAAACAGAACATGGCAAAAACCTAATAGACATAATCATAAACATAGCAGGGCATGGAAAAAACATAACAAGCATGGCAGAACAAGACATGGCGGAATCATAACAACACCATCATTCAAAATCTACATTAGAACACAGCTTATCGCGATGTTGTAAAAGTAATTTTATCCAACAGCTTTATTCAATCAGGTCTATGCTGTTTTAATCATAGAAGTGATGTTACCAACTGCTTACTTAATTTGTGTTTTTTTGTTTCATATTGTTAAATTTCAGCATCTCCAACAAATACTCGCTTATTTCCTCAGGTCTTGCTTTGAATTACATCCTCCAGAACAATTTCAAACCCAATGTAGGACTGCGGCCAGGTGCACGAAAGATTGGTGTGCTCATCACTGATGGAAAATCTCAGGACGAAAACTGAAAGAAGCTCTGAAAACCCGCGGAATGAAGGCATTGAGTTGTACGCCATCGGTTGGCAATGTTTTTGACCCTTTGGTGCTCGTTTAGCTACATTAGAGTTTCATTCATTTTAAAATTAATATAGGTTACCTGTGTCCTAGTTTAACATGCTGCTTCTCTGACAGTACTGGAAGTAGCTAGAAAACTCTTGTATTCCTTTTTACAGCGATGAAATTTGGAATGGAAAATTCTTTTAATTCTTGTTTATGTTCATGAGAAAATGGGTTGCTAATGAGTGTAAAGTCCTCTTGGCGGCCATGTTCGACTTAGGCGCGCTTGAACTTAAATGGTAATGTTCTGCGTTTAGGTGTCAGAGCTGATGAGTCTGAGCTGAGGTCCATTGCCTCGCACCCTGATGAAATCCACATGTACGACGTGGAAGACTTCTCCTACCTGCTGGGTATTGTGGACAGCCTCACCGAAAACCTCTGTAACAGCATAAACGGCTCAGGTAAAGCTGTTATGGAACGCCACCACTTTGTTTCATCATTACACTTTGTCCTCTCTGAAAGACGGGAGATCAAACTGAGATGCAGCAAAGGGCTGACAAACTGGTGGAGCCCAAGAACTGAGGCTCATCCTAAACTTCAAAGGACTCATGTGGCCTGCAGCATGACAATAAACTGTTAGGCCTTCCTTAGGATGAGTGGGCGTTGACTCCCAGGAGGTTTGCTGAGTGGTGTCAGGGGAAATGGGGCGTTTATGGTTGTGTCTGTGGAAGACTGGGGGGGTTTATGACAGCCCAGGACAATAAGCAGGACTCTGGCGAAGTGAAGGGGGTAACTATCACAGTTCTCCCCCTGTGAACATCATCCCTGGCCCTGGTCATTCCATTTATGAAACTGGACCTTAACTCATCCGTTTAAATTTTCTGGCACTATAGTAATGTCAAACCTTTCTCATATATTCCATATATTACTATGAAAAACTTACGTGCTTATAACCAAAATTGCCTATACAATAATCCAGCTTTAGAGTTTTTCATGACAACTGCATCATATTAATACATATTTGTATCATGTTTGGTATTGTTATTCTCAGGAGAATTCCTGGAGTCGAAGGGAGTATATTTCATTCTAATTGAAATTATGGTTCATTCCCTTTTAGAAACTCCTGAAAATTGGTCAGAATCTTCTCGGATAATCATGAAGTTTTTCCCTCCTGCTAAATTGTTTTATTACCTCCTGCAAATGGTGGAAACCCGAAACCCAGATTTGACCCCCCTTCCAGGTAATTTATGGCCATGCCGCCTGGATCAAAGACATGATTTGGCTTAAAGCAAAGAGAGACAATCCATTCTGGGAAGATCTTGCAGACAACTTCCCACACGTGCATCTCCATGCCGTGTGTAGCCGGTAGCCTATAATTATGGAAGATCGCAGACGACTTCCCACATGTGCATCTCCATGCCGTGTGTAGCCGGTAGCCTATAGTTATGGAAGATCGCAGACGATTCCCACACGTGCATCTCCATGCTGTGTGTAGCCGGTAGCCTATAGATATGGAAGATCACAAACGACTTCCCACACGAGTCTCTGTGTGTCGTGCATAGCAAAAAACAGGTTTGGTAAGATACTTTTTACATTCAATTATTCTTTAAAATTCTAAATTATGTAACAGACTAACGAAATTTATTATGTGGACCTACCTACCTGTTTAATAAAATTTTCTTTCGTATAAATAATTTGTCTTGTTGTAATTTGTGTGGTTTTTATGATTTTAAATCCATCTTGGTTCATTTCAGCCAAAATTACGGTTAAATGCTTAGGGAAAACGGGCGCTGACTGAGACCTCCTGTCAGAGGCAAGTTGCAGACAAAGTTTTTAAAGAGTTCTGGTAAGTTAGAACGGGGGCCACGTTTGACTGCTTACAGGGTTGGTGAGGAATTGGCTCTGGAGGTTTGGCTTAAGAGGACCCATGGGCGTAATACGCCGGTTCTTGTCAAATTCTCCTTAAGGAGCCCGATAGATACAAGCTGACTCGGGTCCGTAACTGTCGCGAAGGAAAGGTAATCGCGTATTATGGTGGCTGCTGTCTATCCAATGCAGGGCTCCCCGAACTAAGATTTTACGATTGTGCGGGTCCGGAAACGCAATCGTGTAAAATTGGCAAAAGACCGTGTATGGTATTATTATTCTAAATTCAACACATTTACAATGAAATTTTATATTCTGAATTAATTATATGCAGTCAGATCAATTGTAACCGTTGTGCTTTTGTGCCCTATTCCAACGAACAGAGATGCTAATCAATGTTTCCTTTTGGGCCACACCAGCAAAGAAGAACGCGAGCCTTCACCTCTTTATGTCCGTCGTTGGTTTAGCTGTGGGGGTTTTACATCTCCATTCTGAAAGACAAAGAAAATCTGATTTAATCATTACAATATTGGTGGCAAAACTTTCAGAGAAACCTATTCAGCTAACTTATGCAACCCTGGCAACTAGAAACATAGACGCGACAGAGCCTAGCTGACGCCTTTGGATTCCAGCTGCAATGGCTGCTGTTTAAGAGTACCAGTCGGCTCCTCGTTTAAAGAAAGCATTCGTGTCTTGCATCCAGTTTGTTAGGGAGGCAGAACACATTGTGCTGAAGTGATTTCTGAACTTCATAAACAATCCTAACGGGAGTCACAGACGCCTGCTAATGGCTGCATGGTTTAGCTCATGCGTTAGGCAATAAAAAAAAAAAATACAGTATTGTTTGCCAGCCACTGAGGGAATAGTCAAAAAGCAAGACAGACTATGTTGAGTAAGTAGTATTATTAAAAAATGGGAAAGACAACAAGATTATGGAATTTCTCTCAGTATAAGTGCGATGTAGCTTCAGTGAAGCGCTGCAACCAGCAGATACAGAACAAGTATGTGACATTGTCGTACAATATGAAAAAAAAGAAGTGTTTTTTTTTTCTGACTTTGAAACTACTGAAGGGAAACTTTTAAACTACTTAAGGGAAAACTTGAGTGAAAAGTTTGCATTTAAGGTGTTGAAAATCTACAGTGCTGTTCACAGCTTACTTTGATATTTGGTTTCACAAGAGGCCATAAAAATGACCACACATTCAGAAAGGCTCATTCAACATCCTCTATAGGTAACGTTTACCTATATATAGCTGGACCATCTGTTTCCCTTTAGTGTTTTACATATGCCTCAGGTCAGTGCATGAGAATCTAGATTCATGCCTGTAATTCATACAAAACTGAAGCTCGAGGATGCCCCATGCTCCTGGTTTTCAATTATTTCTCTGATTGCATGTCGTCTGGCTGTACGTTTAAACTAGAAGGAGCTCGACGAGGCCACACAGATTCCCATATGCTTGGAAGACAGCAGCTTTGTCTTCAGATATGTGCGTTTATGAGAATGTGCGTTGGCAAGCAGGAAATATCACTTAGAATTAGTCTCCTATAATTCCCTCATTTGTTCGCTCTCCGCTCTTTGACTTTTTCAGGGAGGAATCTTTTGGGAGTACAAAGGCACTTCTGCATTCATAGCACATGTACTTTTATGTATCTAGTTTCTTCCTAGCAGTGGAAAATGAAATGCTGTTGGAAGGGCTCCACTGCTTAAGATGGACGATTTAAGCCTCTGTGCATATTTTTCTCGATTCACACTTGGTGACTTTTGAAGAAATATCTCTCTGACATGTGGAAGACCAAGGCTGGTTCCACTCAATCAGATCCAGAGTCTGGAAGCCTTTCTCCAAGCCAGGGAATTAAGTTGCTTATTCAGTGTTCCATTATCAGAATAAATAGCCTCTTATTCATTTGAAGGTTTAGAGGAGTACAATCCAGCAGGTTCCAGCTGTCTTTAAACTTCTAACTCTCTCAGCATTTTAAAGAGTTGGAACCTTTTGAACCTTGGACTCGTAATGGGACCAGAGGGTCCTCTGTTCTGCTGTCCACTAGACTACTGTGTCTTAATACGGCAGCTCCTTGAGAAAATATTCATTGTTTCCCCAGAACTGTAACATTTGTGAAAATGTCTTTCTATGTTCATTGGAGAGAATTTTTATAGGCCAAAAAATGTCATGAATAATATACCATCGATCTTTTCAATGACGCTACGCACTCTGTTTATTTCCTTCCTAGAGCTGGGCTCTCCGCAGAACCTGACCATGAGAGACGTCACGGACTCCAGCTTTGGGGTCTCCTGGACAGCCGCTCCCGGGAACGTGCAGCGATACCGGGTGGTGTGGAAGTCGCTGTTCTCCGGAGAGTCCAGGGAGAAGATGGTCCCGGAACACCTTAACGAAACGGTGCTGGACGGCCTGTCACCGGAGACATGGTACCAGGTGTCTGTGTATGCCCAATATGGCCGCGGAGAAGGACAGCCACTGACGGGAGAGGAGACCACAGATGGTATTGCCATTTCCTTAGTTTAATCTGTTTTTACATTATGTTGAGAAAAGTAATTGGAGCTTTAGTCCAGCTGGTCTCTTAGTCCCAGGTTAGACATCATTGTGATATTATTTCCAGCAGCAGGACAGTATGGTGATGTAAGGGGAGAATGCCAGCAGTGGAAAGTGTTATGGCCCCAATTTGTTATGGCGTCACGGACAGCAAGGGATGACAGACAAAATTCTTTAAGTTCAACAGATTTAATTAAACAAACACATAGAACTAATCTACACCCTACACTACTGACCAAGATTGAAAAGAAAATAAAAAATGAGATATTTACAATTCCCGGTAATGGAGATGGGCTGCTATGTTGTGATGTCCTGGGACAGGAAAATGCTCCAACACAGGCAAAAATCCACAAAAAGCTTAACAGGTCTTGAAAAGAGTGACAGGTCTGGTCAAATGTATCCTTCTTGCAATTTCTCCTACTACCACACACTACTCTCTCAATTTTTCTCCTTATATACTCTTGTCCAGCCCCCTCCCATTTCTGGGACTTTCCCCTCTGGGCATGCCCTGGACATGCCCAACCTAGCTTCAGACTGGGCTTCACAAAAAAAAGTCAATACTGCCATCTAGTGGCTATTTACCACATTACACCTCCATTCCAAAAGGGGAAAATTTTGACTCATAAAGGCAAAATTTTTCTTTTCAATACAAAAATGGTTAAGTTGACACTTGTATATACATACATATAATAGAATATGCTAATAAACACAGGTGATATATATACACATATTCAAACACGGGATAAGCAATCGGCAATTACATTGTCAGCACCCTTTACATGCTTAATTTCCAAGTCAAACTCTTGTAAAATCAAACTCCAATTCAACAATCTCCGATTTTTGTTTTTCATCTTACTCAAAAACATTACCGGATTGTGGTCAGTGTATACAATCATTGGCTTTTTGCCCTGTACAAACATAGACCTCAAAGTGTTGTAAGGATAGAACCAGAGCCAATAGCTCCTTCTCAATTGTGGAATAGTTCTTTTGGTGGCGATTGAACTTCCTGGAGAAGTATGTCACGGGATGCTCAATGTCATCAGAGTCACTTCTCTGTAGGAGCACAGATCCACAAGCTTGGTCGCTAGCATCGACCGCTATGGAGAACGGTTTGTTGAAGTCAGGAGATTTGAGCACGGGAAGTGACACAGCAGAGACTTCAGGGCGATCAAAGGCTCTTTGGCATGCTTCATCCCAAGTGAACTTTACGCCTTTCTTCAGTTGGTTGGTGAGACTGAGAGCAATCTCAGCAAAGTTCTTGCAGAACTTGCGGTAGTACTCGATCATTCCAAGAAAGCGGCGCAAAGCTTTTTTGTTGTCAGGAACGGGAAAGTCCATGATGGCTTGGACTTTAGCACTTATGGGTGCCACCTTACCCTGGCCTATGACGAGCCAAGATACGTGACAGTAGCACAACCAAAGTCACTCTTGTTCAGGTTAACAGTCAGGTTAGCCTGGGTCAAGCGCTGAACAACGTCTCTACATCTTTCAGATGTTCTTCCCAGGAGTCACTCCATGTGATCAGGTCGCCGATGTACGCATTCCTTGTGTGGCAATCCCGCGATTGTAGACTGTATCATCCTTTGAACGTGGCTGGGCATTTTTTCATGCCAAAGGGTAGGACTTCATACTGGTATAACCCAGATGGTGTGGCAAAAGCAGAGATGCTCTTGGCCCTCTCAGTTAAAGGCACACACCAATAACCCTTCAATAAATCAATCTTGGTCAGAAACTTTGCTTGCCCTACTCTATCGATACAATCATCAATCCTAGGTATTGAAACACATCAGTTCTAGTTACAGCATTGACTTTGCGATAATCTGTACAGAATCTAGTGCTTCCATCAGGTTTTGGAACTAGAACACAGGGTGAACTCCAATCTGAGTTAGAGGGTCTGATAATATCATGTTCTAACATGTACTCAACCTCTTTCTCAGCAATCTTTTCTTTTCAGGATTCATCCGGTATGGATGCTGTTTTATTGGTTTGGCATCACCAACATCTACATCATGAGAGGCTATAGAAACTCTCTTTGGAACATCAGGAAATAGATCTTTACATTTCTTGATCAACCTCTCAAACTGATCTTTCTGTGAGGGTTCTAAGTGCTGGAGTTTTACATCAAGATTTTGCAACACTTCAGAATTTGACAATTTACATGAAAGAACTTCAGCTTTAATTCTAGGTTCATCATCTTGAAACTCCCCCTCATCTTCACAAGTCTCGGCCATAGGAGGATCTGAAGTAACAGCTGCAACCCTAGCATTCCTATCATGATACGGCTTCAGCATGTTAATGTGACACAACTGTTTTGGCTTTCTCCTATTTGGAGTCTTCACAATGTAATTGAGATCATTGAGTTTTGTCAGAATTTCATAAGGACCATGAAATCTAGCCTGCAATGGATTGGACTGTAAGGAAACAACACAAGGACCTTGTCTCCTGGTTTAAACTCACGGCTTCTAGCCTTATGATCATACCAAGTTTTCATTTTTCCCTGACTTAATTTCAAGTTCTCTTTGGCTAGGTCACAAGCTGCACGCAGTCTTTCCGTGAACTTGCTTACATAGTCTAACAGACTGATATGCGGCTCTTTCTCTTGCCATTGTTCACTCAACAATAGCAAAGGTCCTCTCACTTCATGGCCAAACACTAACTCAAACGGACTGAATCCAGTAGACTCCTGCACTGCTTCCCTAGCTGCAAACAACAGCAAATGAACACCTTCATCCCAGTCTTTCTCATGGTCATAACAATAAGTCCTCATCATTGTCTTGAGAGTGGAATGAAACCGCTCTAAGGCACCCTGACTCTCTGGATGATAGGCACTGGAAAGAATCTGCTTCGCACCTAGTTCATACACAACCTGCTGAAACAATCTGGAAGTGAAATTGCTACCTTGATCTGACTGAATTTCCCTGGGAAGGCCAAACAACGTGAAGAACTTTATCAAAGCCTTCGAAATTGCAGTTGCTTTGATGTTGCGTAGAGGGATGGCTTCAGGGAATCTGGTAGATGCACACATGATTGTCAACAAGTACTGATTTCCAGATCTAGTCTTTGGTAATGGACCAACACAATCAACAATGACCCTGGAGAAGGGCTCCCCAAATGCTGGGATAGGCTGCAATGGAGCTACAGGTGGGTCTAACTGGTGTTTTCCAACCACCTGACAAGTGTGACAGGTTTTGCAAAAGTTGGAAACATCTTTCCGAAGTCCAGGCCAGAAGAAGTGTTTCATGATCTTATCAACAGTCTTGTTAACACCAAGATGACCTCCTAAGGGCAAACTATGAGCCATTGTTAAGATCTCATTCCTATATACCTTCGGAACAACAATTTGCTTGACCACTGCCCAATCTGCATTGGCAGGGATATCAGGAGGGCGCCACTTCCGCATCAACACTCCATCCTTGAGATAATACCCAACTGGAACTGCGTCTATTATTTCTTCATCAGGAAGGGCTCTCTTCTTTAGTACACAAATTTCAGGATCATTAGTTTGCTCCTGAATCAACCGCTTTCTGACAGAGACAAGTCTCCAGACACATCAGAATCACCAGACCCATCTGGCTGGCTGAATGGAGAACTGATAAAAAGTGTCTGATAAGTCCTCAAACGGAGAAACCATAGTAGGCTGAACAGAGTCATGAGGCGAACCACCTGAGTCATGACTATTCAAGGTGCTGGACGGCACCACATCATCTTCTTCTTGAGCCTTCTTGGCCATAGCACGAGTCACTGCACAGGAAGGATACAGAGATGGGTCTTCATCGCCATCTTCAGTGCTCGGCTGTGAAGTAAGATGAACAGGGGGAACTACATTGCACCCAGCCAGGTCATTGCCTAGCAACAGAGAAACACCCTTGATAGGTAGACTTGACATAAGTCCCACCTTTACCTGTCCTGTAACTAAATCTGACTTCAAGAATACAGAGCGCAGGGGTACAGATACAGTCCTCCCTTCAATACCTTGTACAAGTATGAAATCCCCAGAAGCGGTCTCATCACGTAACTCCAAGGAGTCCATCAACAAAAGTGACTGAGAAGCTCCGGTATCCCTTAGGATATATATGGGGACGAGAGGAGAATGCTCATTCAGAGCCACAAATCCCTCTGACACAAATGGAAGAAATTCCTCCCTCACAAAGTCAGCAGTATCAGGCTTCTTAGCCTCACAAGGAGCAGGTAATTTAGCAGATCGGTCATCTACTACAGGGGTTTCTAACCTTGTCTTCACAAAGGCATTGGGTTTGGTATCCTTTTCTTGTTCTTTCTTAGCTTTAAGGAACCAACAGTTAGTTGTAACATGACCAGCTTTCTTGCAATAATTGCAAACTAGACCACTTTTGTCACTGTCAGCTTTCACACTTTGATCAGACCTTTGACTGGATTTCTGAGCACCATCACCAGATTTGTCTTTGTCTTTGGGTGAGGAATCTTGGGTATCACCGTTACCTTTCTTCTGAAATTGGGACCATCTATTTTTACTGCTAGACTGAAATTTGGACTTATGTGTGAGAACATATTCGTCTGCAAACTTGGCAGCTGATTGCAAATTCAGTGCTTGCTTCTCATTAAGGTAGGTCTTAATATCATCCTTGACACAGTTCTTGAATTCTTCAACTAACACCATCTCTTTTAGTGAGTTGAAATCATCCTTGACCTCCATAGAAGTACCCCAGCGCTCAAAGCAAACCTTCTTCTCGTTAGCAAATTCAACATAAGTCTGATTGTCAGATTTCTTCAGACCTCTGAATTTCTGTCGGTAAGCCTCTGAACCAACTCATAAGCTGTCAAAATAACCTTTTTGACAACCTCATAATCAGAGGAATCATCTGCAGACAAAGCCGAATAGGCTTGTTGAGCTTTTACCCTTGAGGACAGTTTGCAACATCAGAGGCCAGTGTTCCTTTGGCCACTGACAACTCTTAGCTACCTTCTCGAAGCACTGGAAATACTTATCAACCTCCCTTCTCTGAAAATGGAGGCACCAGCTTTACCTCCTGGCTAGCCCCGAAATTTGTTTTCGGCTTCTATTTTAATTTTTAGTTGCTCCATTTGGAGCCTTTCTTCTCTGTCTAATTTTTCTAAATCGAAATTTCTCTGTCTCTGTCTCTCTCTTTCTGCTCTTTCGAACTCTCTTTGTTTTGCTAATTTTTCTAACTCAAACTGCCTTTGTTTTTCTTTTTCTTTAATTTCTAGCATTTTTAATTTAAGTTCCAATTCTACATTTGGATTTTTCCACCGAAACTGTTCCAGATCTCCTGGTGCAAACACATTTTCATCAATGTAATATTCAACAATCTCTCTCGCCAGTCTTGCTTTTCGCATGGCTGGTTTTACATCTGTCAGCTCTAACTGTCTGCATATTTCTAGCAGTTCTGTCTTTTTAAAAGACTTCAAAACCTCTACGGTTGGTGATGCCAAGAAATCATCCATTGCTGTTGATCTGCCAATATCTATCTAGGAAAATTCAAAAAACAATTTCACTATTTGAAATTTTAGATTTTCAATAAATGACTCGCACAATGGTCTATCCCGGACGAGCCCCCAATTTGTTATGGCCCCAATTTGTTATGGCGTCACAGACAGCAAGGGATGACAGACAAAATCCTTTAAGTTCAACAGATTTAATTAAACAAACACATAGAACTAATCTACACCCTACACTACTGACCAAGATTGAAAAGAAAATAAAAAATGAGATTTACAATTCCCGGTAATGGAGATGGGCTGCTATGTTGTGATGTCCTGGGACAGGAAAATGCTCCAACACAGGCAAAAATCCACAAAAAGCTTAACAGGTCTTGAAAAGAGTGACAGGTCTGGTCAAATGTATCCTTCTTGCAATTTCTCCTACTACCACACACTACTCTCTCAATTTTTCTCCTTGTCCAGCCCCCTCCCATTTCTGGGACTTTCCTCTCTGGGCATGCCCTGGACATGCCCAACCTAGCTTCAGACTGGGCTTCACAAAAAAAAGGTCAATACTGCCATCTAGTGGCTATTTACCACATTACAAAAGTCATGAACTCCACTTGGTTCCATTGCTATGCTAATTACCGTACATGGAGGAGACGTTTTTTCCTCTGCCCTGCGGGGTTTCAAAGAGACTGAACTGTTCCCAACTCAGTGGCATCTGAAAGCATGAAGCCGTGCTACCTAACGCGTGTCCATGAGATCTACTCAGTAATGTAACAGGATGGAGTGGGCTGAAATGGACTCGGAGAGAGTTAAATTAAGTCTGTAGGTTATTTAACATTGAATATTTCACTATGTATGGTGTGTTCGGTTTTCTGTCCTGCCATATCCAACTAAACCTTATTCACCAGGTTAAGAAAGGTATTGAGCTACTAATTAGTGGGGTCTTGTGTGCCAAATTACGCTGCAATGAAACATACTGGATGATTGGAATCCAGGGATTGAGTTACTCACCTTGGCATAGAGGTAACATTTGATTGACCCATTGGCTGACCCATTGGCTGAGTCACATTCACTTCTGTCATGCTGTGCCATTCACTGATCTTGGATCAGCATGGATTTAGAGAAGTAAGTGCAGTGCTGCCAGAAGCTGCATATTCCAGTGTTACAAGTCTATAATAGAATAAAAGTTTTGGTCAGCAATTAAAACACATTGCATTTGACCGCAGGGGGGTTTGCACTGCTTATTTTTTTGAATAATTGTAAAAACAATGGCCTAAATGACTGCAATGTTGACCTCAGCATCCAAAATCCCCCAGGGCTTTTATATGGTCATAATATTATTACAGCATGCTGACATGGGAAACAGCCCTTTCATTAAAATGCCACTCTTCTCATGAAATGTATAAAACTTTTGGAAACTTGTTGCTTTTTTACCCTTTGAAGGCAATAGTTGATCAGCACCAATGCAGATCTGTAAGTGATTACACCAGCCCCTAATAATTCTCTCAGCTGAGCTGTGATTTTGATGCTAATTGGGTCTTCATACAAAAAGTGATTCAATAAAATAACCTATTCTCAATCTTGATGAAAAAAGACATGGATAAACTGCACTCGATAATGAAATAAAAGGTTAATTCAGAGCTTGTCTAACGAATCAATCAGGAGTTAAATCTGGGTGATTGATGGTAAAACAAGTGTGGAATTGTACTCTGGACAATATGAGTCCAGATCTCAAGCTGGATGCGCCAAATGCTCTCACAGCCATTGTTACTAGTATGTAAAAACAAAAATGTAATAGGAAACACTAGACACAGTCAAAATTTGGGATAACCAGGTGGATGTGCTCACCCCCATGCTAATTTTTACAGCACATAGCCATGAGTCCACAGTTAAGAGTGGTTTACACACTGGCGAGATTTAGCAGACCGACTAAATCACTCAAAAACCAATCGGGGGGAAACCCTAAACCAATAATAATTATAATAATTAGAATTATTCTATGTGGGCATCTGGCACTGGCCCGTTTTGTTTCCACGTCGTGTTTATGCAAGACAGCATTCTGGAAGTGGGGATTTTTTGAGATTGTGATTTAAGCCGCGGTGTCGGACTTTCTGTGGAAAATGTGCGTGCTGAGCTAACGTCATCGTTCTTGCCTTTTTCACCTGATTTCGCCGAAAGACACCGCGGCGCTGGCGCTCTCCCGATTCGCGCATGTGTGCGCCACATGACGTAATTGGTGCCGTCTGTTGTCCGTTCTTTGGGAGATGCGGAACTCAGTCTGTGCCTGTATATACATTCCTCCGCCCCCCAAGATATGTGCGGCACTGGGGGGAAGAACGTGCTCTGATGGAAAGTCATGTTGGCTATGAATTTAACATCCCGGTTTTTTTGTGAGGTTAAAATGCGCTAATGGAAAAACGTGCGCCTCAGCAATGTTTATCCATTCTGGCAGGCGGGTCAAGCACATTTTCAGCAGAAAACAAGCCTACGGGGGTCTTGCCATCTTGCACTGTACGTACACTGAGACCGAAACAAAACTTGGGTCTGTTTGAATCAATGACATATTGCTTGAAGACTTGTAATTTATGAGTTTTTTTTTTTTTTCTAGTGGAAGCCAGTTGTCTGGATATTTCTTGGTATCACTCAGATTTCAGATGGCTCAAATTTAATTTTATTGCGCAAAAGCACTTTCTTAGAATCGTTATTTAAGTAAATCTATTTTTGAAGTGTAAAGTTGGTTTTTTTTTTTATAATCAATGACATTTCATAATGCGGGAACACATACTTGCCTAAACGTTAGATCAATGGGTAGCAATTTTAAGGGCGCAGATTTGTTTTTGCACCGATTGCTTCAGCTGATTGAGCAAATAGAATGTACACGCCGACCCTGGTTTACTTACGGATTACACTGCAGTAAAATATCTCATAGGAGGATACCGGCAGTCTTCAGCCAACAATCGTTCACTTCAGCGAAAGTGAGATGTGACTGAAATATCAGAGCCATCATGCAGGCCAGCAGGGATGTAACATCCCAGAGGTGTTGGAACAAAGAGGGGAGGACTGTGTGCTAATGCTAACGCTCAAAGGCTCGACTCAGGACACCCTGAACCTTTAACGAAAGAAAGGAGGGTCTGAATTTTCCGGCGCATTCTCCCAGTGGAAACTGCATTCCTTGGTTATAGTCTTTTATTGCTGCAATTTTGTGTGGAATGGGCCTAAAATAAATCACGCTTGACAGGGAAATTATTTGTCTCCAGAAGTTCAATTATGAAAAGCACTGGAGAAGGACGTGATGAATCAACACAGTATTTTTTTTTCAATTGGCAATAATATTAAAATGATTACTTTCAGCTAATGACAAAAATGTTAGAGATCAGTGATTTGTATGTTTGTTTTTAGTTAGTTTCTGGTTTTAGTTTCTGGTTTTAATTCCTAGTATGTTTCTTGTTAGTTTTTAGTATTGCTAATTATTTATATATTTATTATATTTATTCGTTTAGAGCATATATGTTGCTGGATGATTGCTCTGTCTCTGGTCTTCAGTGTCTTCCTCTCGTTTCTGTCTCGTGGCGTCTTGTCTTTTTCATCACAGTCTCTTCCCTGTAATTTCGGTTGGGTGTTTCCACTTCCTTCTCTCTCGCTGTTCTCATTGGCTATCCGCACCTGAGAGTAGTTTATTGAGGCACGGGTGTTTAGTTAGATTAGAGTTAAGACTCCAGCCGTTTCCCCTCTCTCTCCTATCACAGTCCTTGCTTTTCTAGTTCCACCTCTCTCTACAGCTGTCCTGCGTTTAGCTGGGATTCCACTTAATTTGTTTGCGTAAAAAAGATCCACTTTTCCCTCAGCTTCTTGTCGACTCGTTTCTACCACAGCTCGTCTTGGTCAGTTTCGTTTCTGCGCTTTTATTTCTCGTTGTGATTGTTGAAAGCTCGTTTCTCGTGATTCTCCCGTAAGTCTTGTAATTGATTGTTTGTATTGCGTTGTGAGATTGCGGTTTGTTTGATTAGTACTTCGTTCTCCCTGATTCCCATTTTGTACCAATCTGTTTAGCTTCTCCTGTGTTCTCCCTTATCCCATCCAACTCCTTTTTTTTCCTTCCCCTTCCATTCCCTTAGTTTCAGCCCTCTTTGTTACTGTCTTTGTGCGGACTGATTCTCTGGTTACTGGATATTTTACTTGTCCCCTGACTTCGATTCTGCCTATTCTGCATTTCTGTTTGCCTGGCTATTGATCCATTTCTGTCTTGACCATGAGCTTTGTTAACCCCAATAAACGCCCTGCCGATGCTGAACTGCATTTGGAGTCTATGCCCGTTCCTTTCAAAAAAAGCTAAACTTTTTTTCCATAAGACTGCAGTAAGCTTTTTTGCTTATCTCTTTCAAAGCACTAAATAGTGCTTATTAAAACTTTATCGAACATAGTGCCATTTTTATCATCAGAATCAAAATTTTCTTGTGACCTGTTTTCAGTTGCCAAGACAGTGCAGTAGATTGTGCAGCTTCTAAAGTGTGCATCTGTGTTTTTACGCAGTGGACGGGAAATCCCTTTCACCTAACAGGTGCCTGCAGGAGTACTGTGCCAATGAGGAACGCGCAGTAATTCTTGCAAATGAGCCTCTCGTATATCATGTCTCAAGAGGATGTCTTTTATTGTGTTGTGGGAATCCTATTGCAGCCCCAAAGAGCTTCTCCAAGCTCCAGCCCAGGAGAGTCTGACTGGATCACCGACTGGAGAATTGGGATCGAAAAAAAAAAAAAACAGAAGCACCCAACACTAAGTTTTTCACTGTGAATGTCTTAGCAACTGTGAAAAAATGTTAAATTAATGTACAGATAACTTGTTGAACGTTAAAGTGTTTTCAAACAGCTTGGAGTGATTCTTTTGTGTGTTTTTTTTTTTTTTTTTTTTTGAAGACAAATGAAGAAAAGTTCTGATAAATTGGCATAAACTTCCACTCATTATCCTTTGTTTTTCATCCTTACAACATTTTTCACCCTTTTTTCCCACAACACTTTTCACCCGGTTCATTGTCCTGTTAATTGAATTATGCTCAGGGATCTAGATGTGTTAACCTGGATGGTTTTTTCTGACTTATTGGTTCTGCGGCCTCACAGGTAAACACTGCAAGACCAGCACAAAAGCGGATATTGTCTTTTTAGTGGACGGGTCCTACAGCATCGGGCGACATAACTTCAAGACCATCCGTAGTTTCATCAGTCACATAGTTGGCTTCTTCGATATTGGCCCAGATCGGGTTCAAATAGGTCAGTCTTCCCTCTGGTGATGTCTCGGGGTGTTTTGCTTTGGTTACATGGTGAGGACAAATTCGTTTACCGTGTTTCTGGTTGACTTTGCAGGTTTGACTCAGTACAGTCGCGACCCCAAGACTGAGTGGCACCTGAACACTCACCGCACGCGGGAGTCATTGTTGGATGCTGTGGCCAAAATTCAATATAAAGGGGGGAACTCAATGACAGGTATTCAATCTGTTCCACTTCCTGTCTGTCTTTATTTGGGGAGAGATGGTGGGGAATATGTAAATACTGTCAAGCGACATGAATTTGTGCTTTTTTAGGTTGCCGGCCGTAGGCCAGTAACCTATTGTCGTCACTTTGCGTCCGGCGTCGTCGGCGTCGTTCGTTTAAAGCCGTATCTCAAAAACAGTCTGACAAAATTTTTTTTAATTTGGGGATGTGATCAAATGGGTCATCAAGTTAATGTCCGAGCAAAAATTTTTTTTGATTGAATCGTTCGTTTAGACTTGTCAGCCAATTTTTATGTAGAAAATAGCCATTTTTGGCACTTAAGTGCAATTTTCTCAAAAACTGTCTGAATTTTTTTTTTTATCGCAGCAATGGAATCAGTATCATGACCCGCTTCAACGATGTAAACGGCGTTTTGATTGAATCGCTCCTTCATAGCGCCACGTAGGCAACGTGTCTGGACTTCATCATTTTCCGGGGTGTTTTGCCACAAAATGTGCCGTAACTTGCTTATTATTGCATTTATAGTATAGGCATGACTTGAGCATGCACAGCATATCATGCTTGCCGAGCGTTGTCGGTTGGTCAAATTTGACCTTGAGCCAAAAGGTCAAGGTCTAATGGCAAAAATATGCCATAACTCTCTTAATATAGCATTTAGAGCTTAGGTATGTATGAGGCACCTATAAGGAATCAGGTATGCCGAACATTGTGAGTCAGTCACATTTGACCTTGGGCCTCAAGGTCAGGGCCAAATGACAAAAATGTGCTATAACTTGCTTAATATGACATTTAGAGCTTAGATATGTATGAGGCACCTAAAGGGAATCATGTATGCCAAACATTCTCGGTTGTTTGAATTTGACCTTGAGCTTCAAGGTGAAGGTCAAATGGCAAAAATGTGTTATAACAGCTTAATGTGGCATTTAGAGCTTAGGTATGCGTGAGGCGCCTATAGGGAATCATGTAAGCCAAACATTCTCCGCAAGTTGAAGATGATATTGAGCGTCAAGATCAAATGGCAAAAATGTGCTATACCTTGCTGAATATGGCAGTTAGAGCTCAGGTATGTTTGGGGCACCTATAGGAAACCATGTATGCTGAACATTCTGAGGCAGTCAGTCAAATTTGATGTTGGGCCTCAAGGTCAAGGTTATATGACAAAAATGGCCCATAATTGTTTAATATTGTTTTTAGAGCTTAGGTATGTATTGGGCATTAATAGCAAATCATGTATGCTGGTTGTTTTTGACATATTGGATTTGACCTTGGGCAACAAGGCCCAGGTAATGACAAAAATGGCCTAAAAGTCCTTTAATGTTGGCTTTAGATCTTCGGTATGTATTGGATACTAATGACAAATTATGTATGCTGATCAAACACACCATATTGGATTTGACTTTGGTCTTCAAGGTCAAGGTCATGTGACAAAATCGATCTATTTATTTCCTCGTTCAATAATGTCTTTAGACATTAGTATGTATCAGGCACTAACCCATATATGATAAAAATTTTAACGGGCATTGTAACCGCATGTTCGACCTTTTTTCGCGATCGATTGCGGCAATAAAAACTGGTCAAAATCCATTTTTGGATGTTTGTTCCTATTAGCATCATGGAATAGAAAGAATAATACAAATTAGACCCACTCGGTGGCAGTGTTGTGTAAAAAAAATCATTGTCTGAAAGCAGAGCAAGAACCAGAAGTGAATTGAGAAGGTGGCGCACTTCACAAATTGGCAGCAGACGACAGTGGAAGTTCAGGTTAGAAAAAAATCTAATCGGATTTCATGATGTATATTTCTTAAAGATTATATTTTTGCTAAATGGCAGAAAAGTGACATAAAAATGTTGCTGTCTGTCACTCGTGAAAAAGTGTGACCACTCAGTCGAGTTGCCCGATAATGGTAACTAAAACCCCTTTCTCACTGAGCTGCGTTGGCCCGCGGAAGTGTGCGGATGAAATAGTTCTCTTCTTTCACAGAGAAGAATTGATTCGAAGAACCATGAATTGATTCACAGTGGTACGGGACCATTCGCCATCACTGCCGAAATTCACGAAAAAATTAAACCGGTTAAATTTTTTTGCGGATATCCGATCTGGAGCTTTTTAACGCCAGTATCGTGTAGACAACGTGTTGCTTTCGCAAGAATTCGTGTTGGCTTCCTGTTGAATCCGCGGACTGAGGCTAGTTACTTCTCTCCTGTTAGGGGCTGTAACTGCCGGCAACCTTCAGGGCCCTTGGCACTCTAGTTTAGATCTACTTTTAATTTTTAATTTCTTTCAAAAAAGAACTCTGTTTCCCACCCACCCCACTTCCCAAGGCAGTCTTGTCTGTAAGATCAGCAAATGTACATTGATACCTTGACACAACTATAGATAAGTAATAGATAAGAGTATTTGCGTGAGAAAAAACAATACACCATTATACACAATCTACATTAGAGCACAGCTTATCACGATGTTGTAAAAATAATTTTATCTGACAGCTTTATTCAATCAGGTCTATCCTGTTTTTATCATAGAAGTGTAGTTACCAACTGCTTATGAATTTGTGCTTTTTGTTGCATATTGTTAAATTTCAGCATCTCCAACAAATACTCACTTATTTCCTCAGGTCTTGCCTTGAATTACATCCTCCAGAACAACTTCAAACCCAATGTAGGACTGCGGCCTGATGCAAGAAAGATTGATGTGCTCATCACTGATGGAAAATCTCAGGACAACATTGTCAGAAGCTCTGAAAACCTGCGGAATGAAGGCATCGAGTTGTACGCCATCGGTGGGCAATGTTTTTGACCCTTTGGTGCTCGTTTAGCTACATTAGAGTTTTATTCATTTTAAAATTAATTAAGGTTACCTGTGTCCTAGTTTAACATGCTGCTTCTCTGACCGCACTGGAAGTAGCTAGAAAACTCTTGTATTCCTTTTTTACGGCGATGAAATTTGGAATGGAAAATTCTTTAATTCTTGTCTATGTTTATGAGAAAATGAGTTGCGAATGAGTGTGAAAGTCCTCTTGGCGGCCATGTTCGACTTTGGCGCGGCACGCTGAACTTAAATGGTAATGTTCTGCGTTTAGGTGTCAAAAATGCTGATGAGTATGAGCTGAGGTTCATTGCCTCGGACCCTGATGAGATCCACATGTACAACGTGAAAGACTTCTCCTTCCTGCTGGGTATTGTGGACAGCCTCACCAAAAACCTCTGCAACAGCGTAAAAGGCTAAGGTAAAGCTGCTGCGGGAAATGCCACCACTTTGTTTCATCATTACACTTTGTCATTTACTCTCAAACTCTCTGAAAGATAGGAGATCAAACTGAGATGCAGCAAAGGGCTGACAAACTGGTGGAGCCCAAGAACTGAGGCTCATCCTAAACTTCAAAGGACTCATGTGGCCTGCAGTATGACAATAAACTGTTAGGCCTTCCTTAGGATGAGTGGGCCGTTGACTCCCCAGGAGGTTTGCTGAGTGGTGTCAGGGGAAATGGGGTGTTTACAGTTGTGTCTGTGGAAGACTGGGGGGGGTTTATGACGGCTCAGGACAATAAGCAGGACTCTGGCGAAGTGAGGGGGGTAACTATCACAGTTCTCCCCCTGTGAACATCATCCCCGGCCCTGGTCATTCCTTTTATGAAAATGGACCTTAACTCATCCGTTTAAATTTTCTGGCACTATAGTAATGTCAAACCTTTCTCATATATTCCATATATTACTATGAAAAACTAACGTGCTTATAAACAAAATTGCCTATGCAATAATCCAGCTTTAGAGTTTTTCATGACAACTACATCATATTAATACATATTCGTATCATGTTTGGTATTGTTGTTCTCAGGAGAATTCCGGGAGTTGAAGGGAGTATGTGTCATTCTCATTGAAATTATGGTTCATTCCCTTTTAGAAACTCCTGAAAATTGGTCAGAATCTTCTCGGATAATCATTTAGTTTTTCCCTCTCTGCTAAATTGTTTTATTACCTCCTGCAAATGGTGGAAACCCAAAATCCAGATTCGACCCGCCTTCCAGGTAATTTATGGCCATGCTGCCTGGATCAAAGATATGATTTGGCTTAAAGCAAAGAGAGACAATCCATTCTGGGAAGATCGCAGACGACTTCCCACATGTGCATCTCCATGCCATGTGTAGCCGGTAGCCTATAATTATGGAAGATCGCAGACGACTTCCCACACGTGCATCTCCATGCTGTGTGTAGCCACTAGCCTATAGTTATGGAAGATCGCAAACTACTTCCTGTACGAGTCTCTGTGTGTCGTGTGTAGCCAAAACAGGTTTGGTAAGATACTTTTACATTCAATTATTCTTTAAAATTCTAAATTATGTAATGGACTACCGAAATTTATTATGTGGACCTACCTACCTGTTTAATAAAATTTTCTTTCATATAAATAAATTGTCTTGTAATTTGTGTGGATTTATGATTTTAAATCCATCTCGGTTCCTTTCAGCCAAAATTACTGTTAAATACTTTGGGGAAATGGGTGCTGACTGAGACCTACTGTCAGAGGCCAATTGCAGACAAAGTTTTTAGGGAGTTCTGGTAAGTTAGAATGGGGGCCACGTTCAACTGCTAACGGGATTGGTGAGGTATTGGCTCTGGAGGCTTGGCTTAAGAGGACCCATGGGCGTAATACGCCGGTTCTTGTCAAATTCTCCTTAAGGAGCCCGATAGATACAAGCTAACTCGGGTCCGTAACTGTCGCGAGGGAAAGGTACTTGCGTATTATGGTGGCGGCTGTCTATCCAATGCAGGGCTCCCTGAACTAAGATTTTGCGATTGTGCAGGTCCGGAAACACAATTGTGTAAAATTGGCAAAAGAATGCGTATGGTATTATTATTCTAAATTCAGCACATTAACAACGAAAGTTTATATTCTTAATTAATTAAATGGAGTCAGATCACAATTGTAACCGTTGTGCTTTTGTGCCATGTTCCAACGAACAGAGATGCTGATCAATGTTTCCTTTTGGGTCACACCAGCAAAGAAGAAAGCCCGGAGCCTTCAACACCTGCTTTGTCCGTCGTTGGTATAGCTGTGGGGGTTTTACAGTTGGTGACCCCGACGAGATGGCTTTCGCGTACCACACCAAAGTGATCTGGAGTGTGCTGGCTGGTGTGTAAATCTCAGCGTCTGATGTGATCTGGAGTGTCTGCATTGTCATTTGGGGACAATGTAGCCTGGTGTGGCACCAGAGCGAATTTTACATCACTAATTTGTTTTATAGAGGATCCATCCATCCTGTTTAGAACAACACCACAGAGTTGTTAAAGTACACAAACTGCACCCATAATAACAACCTCACATGGCACACATCTTAATACACATAACTACAGTATATAACAGACAGAGCAAAGTCAATTCCACAAGTATTTCTTTGTGTTAGTTCGTCTTTGTGTGTATTTCTGTGTCTGCAGGAAATGTTTTCTCATTTAAAATACCAAACGGCTCTCATTTAGATTAGTTTCAGTAATCTCCATCCTATTATTGCATGCATGCACTGTTACTGACTTGCACCTTTTTGCCAGAAATTTTAACTCTAATTTTACAATCAGTCTATAATGGAGATTCTGTGTTTTTTAACTGTAAACCGAAGTTAAATGCGCGCAGGATTCTACTTGGAGTTAAAACAACAAGGAGACAATGTGTTAATTTAACAATTCAATTCAGTCAATTTTTAACAGTGTACAGTATGTTTTGTAAAGGAATGATGTGATCTCATGAAATTATTTTAACTAGCAATTGCTTACAGTGTGTACTGCTTCAAATATCAAATTCCTTGTTGTCCGTTCTGAGTAGATTGACAACAATTCTGCTCCATTTGTTTGCATTACCTCTCTCTCACAAATGAGTATGTCCATACTTGCATTGTGTATTGTTCTACAAAGTCTCCTCTTTATTCATATTGGTATATTTTAATGCTCTCATGTATTTTTACAGGTGCCTTGATGTTGTATGATAATCACATATTTGAGGAACATGTTTACTACATAACCTAGTTCACTGTATTGTCAGTTATTCTGTCAGTATAATCAAACATTCTGATTGACAGACTCAACAGAAACTTGGGATAATATGAGTTTTGACTATTCCTAATCTCATTTGTGGTAACACTCTTAATTTTCCCCCACTTTCTTATTTTACATTTCTCATTTTTGATATTGTATATTTTGTATAGTTGACTTCTGTTTTTATGTTACCTTTGCATGTTTTCCTTTTTATTTTTACATTAATCTAAGTGCACCGGTCAATCTTCCCATTTCAAATGACTATCTGTAAATATACCTGATGATTATGGATACCTTACTGTACAGATAATTACAGCTCGATGACGTAGCAAATCACTCAACATGAGTAGAAATCAATCGGCCGATGATTTCTAACTCTTTATGAATATTCATATTCCAATCTTAATGGCAGTTTGGGTTGAATTGCTGGCGTTTCTCCCTATCGATCATTCAATTTCCACTCAAACCGTGTCATCGAGCTTAATTTAATCTGTACACCATAGCACACCAATTGCACCTGTGAAAAAAAATAAAATTTCATTTTTACATCACTTGTTCGGTTGTCTCTCTTTCTTTTAATCTCCCAAATCAGACTTTTCCAAATTCTCAAAGACATTGCCCTGAGAGGAAACAATCCATTTTTATCATATGATGCAACTGTCATGAAAAGCTCGACTGTTCATAAATCTGTAATTTCTCATCAGTTTTTCCCTCCATAATCACAGCAAGTGTAAACACCCTGAGAAAAGGGGGATTGATTAATAAAAGATGCACAGACGCCAAGTTTATTCTCAAGCCATGAATGTTAATGATTAATTTCAAAGACAATAGCAAATACATAAGTACATTAACACAGGGATGCATAAAATATATTTAGCTCACAAAAATTACATTATACGGTTTTAAATCGCACAATTCCAACACCGAACTCGATCCGTACATCCCGTATTCAGGGGTGATTGCAAAAAAAATTCTCAAGCCTGAAAATTTTTCTTCAGGTTGGGTCATGAGGAATTGGTCGTTGATGGGCCTACATCCTGCATTTTGTGGGTCGGCATGAGGAAGTATGAGCTGAGCTTTCAACAGTGATGTAACAACACTGGGTTTGGGCTTTAACTGCCTCATAACTAGGACATCAGGGCCTAAACAATGGCTCTAAAGTCAAGCTAGGTTCATGATGGTGTGAGCTTTTTTATAGCTCTCTGCGTGAATGCCCCAGAAATGGGCATTCACTCACAGAGAACTATAAAATAGCTTACCATGGGTTATTCTTGGATTAGTAACCCAAGTTCCTCAATGGACCCCAGTATAAGGATTGATCAGAATTTTCAGCACAATATTATTACAGAAAATCTTATTTTTCCACTGCTGAATTCACATCGGACGACTTGCTCTATATCTAGAATGATTTTTCGAACTCACCAACTAATTAACACACTTTTAAAACATGCAAGACATTTTTTTTGAAAATAATAAATAAACGTGGCACTCGGTGAAGGCTTAACAGTTTATATACAGGGATATAAAATGTTGATAAACAATTTTTATTTACGCAGTGTCTAGAGATACGGCAGTTTTATGGGTACGGCAGTAGAAGGGATTAGGATAAGGATTCAGGATTATGGTTAGGGGAGGGGTTCGGTTTGGGGTCAGGGTTAAGGTTAGGGTTAGGGTCAGGGTTAGGTTAGGGCAGGCTTTGAAATTGGGACTGCCGTACCTCTCTATATTGAAATGCATTGGAAAACTGCCGTACCCGTAGCAACTGCCTTTTATTTAACTGATCAATAAAATTATTCACTACGTCGCAAACAATGTCAGCAAAACAGTTGACAATTCAATCTCGTTTTCCACGCAGCTCAAAGCTAAATGTATTCGAAGAAAGTGAAACGTTTCGAACTTGTTAGCTTGCAGCAACCGCCTCTATTCAAGACTATAAGCCAACCGCACAGAGCACTGCCCGCGAACTAATATGAACTTTATGAACTGATAAGTTTTGAAGTAGATGACGTTAAAGTATTTAGCCAACAAGCGAAATTACTTTTAGCGTACGTATGCTGAAAGCTCATTAAATCCATCCATTCTCCATACCTGGAGCCCATCCCAGCTGACTCTGGGCGAAAGGCAGGGACCCACCCTGGACAGCTCGCCAATTTGTCGCACGGTGCACACACCATTCATTTGAATTTAATTTTGATATTTAATAATATCGCGAATGCATATGCCGCGCCTGCTCTCGCAACCCGGTGTGTCATCAGTAACATAGCTGCTGCCGTTATATGCTATTACCACGTTTATCAGTACTAGAAATTAAACTCTACATTTTCTTAAATGCACGCTTGACGTTTTTACACACCCGAATGTTTCTCTGGGTATTCAAACATCAAGGTAAGACGAAAAGGTGCTGATTTTATTCGACATTAGTCGAGTTTGAATACGGAATTCTTTTTCTTCCCCTTATCCAGGATTAGCAAATTCGAAGTCCTCACATAATCAGTAGCCCAGTTGTAAAATACACATAGGCTAAAGTCGATCTTCGTTTCGTTCTCATCTGTTTCCTTCCTCTGAGACCCTCGTATTTTCTCTGCGCAGATTGAGTTCAGCCGCATCAGCGAATCTCCACAGCACCACACCCGTACACTGATGCTGCTCACTAACAGTGTGTCGTTCACATCTCATCTTGTCCAGCGTTTCAGACCCACTCAACACTTCTAGCTAATAAAGGCTGAACTACATATGACGAGTCTGGTTCCAAAACGCAATAAGTGCCAAAATTACAAAAATCGAGATAATACCATAAAGCAATAGCCCTGTGCTTCTTACACATGTTGCAAAGTTTCTTTTTTTGAAATTCATACTATAGAGTGTATTTTTTTATGGTCAAAGTTTGTGTTTCTCTATAAAATGCAATAGGCGCCCACATGGAAAAAGTTGATTTACTCAAAAAGAGTAAAATGGATATATTGCGTTTTGGAAACAAACTCTTCATATACTGTCTCTGCTTGTGCAGTGCTGTCATGCAAGTTCGGCGCATGCATAAAATAATACTTCATATTTTGTATCTTATCTTAAAAGTTGCTGAAAAGTTACGACATCAAGTATGCACATCTGCTATTGCTCTAATAATTAAGAATGGTGCATGCAATGGTAAATAAATGATTAGCTGTACAGTTTTTTGGGCTGAATTTATACCGTGCTGAAAATGCGCGTAAGGACGTAGTTAATGCAACTTAGCTAGCCAGCATACATGAAGCAGCAAAACACAGTGCCGTGAATCGGTGTAGGATATTCAATGTAATGGAAATATACAACTCAGTTTAGGTGCAGCTTGAACATTTTAATACGAAAAACCAAAGCAAGTGTTTGCTACATGCACGATTATAGGATGTCACCCTCAATAGTTACCGAATACACGCCCGTTATCCAACCTTAACCAACAGCAGCCTTCGCAACCTTACTGTATATTCTGTAATGTTACATAAAAGATAGGCGAAGCTGTCGAGTCGCTACATAACAAAGCCATTCATCAAACACTATAAAAAACATTGGTGTCGTTACACCTGCTCACTTCATTTCACAGTTCGAAAATGCGTACTAAGAAGTCTCGCATGACGTTCTCGCGTATAGTCTGTTAGTATGGAATTTCGGACAGCCACAGTATATTTTGTGGGGTGTCCCATCGGTGAAAATGGTTTCATATCAAAGACTGTGTTATCGTCGCAATTAATTTATAAAAATGCGTAAACAAGTTGTTCCAAACTATTTCAATTTATTTTAAACAAAATGGCGATTTCCAGTTTGTTCAGCGAAATCCACGATGTGAAGTTTTTGTGCAGCTTTATTGCTCTTTCTAGAAGTTTTTGCCATGTTGCGGTGGACAAGAACTAGCTTTGTGCACATTGGTGTTGGGTGCTGCTACTGCTTCTGTACTGTATGTTGACGGACCACCACTTGCTGCAGATCCTGCAGCAAACATATCAGATATTTTACCACATTTGGCTGCATCCGCTTGCAGACTCTTCTCTCCCATAACTTCTCAGCACCTCCCTTGGGCTTTAGTCAATCCATTTTTGCACGACATGACATCATTGACACTGCAGAAGCTTGAACGCGGGGGGGGGTGGCTGAGGAGGGAGGGCTCAGAGATTTCATTGGGCCAGCCCTGTGTCCGTGTAGAAAATGAACCAATGGGTCGCTTACCGTGTTTTAAAGGCCGGCCCGCGAATATTTTTTTCCTAAACGCCATGTCTATTGCACCCTTTACTCGTCCTCTGATTGGTCAATCGTTTCCAAGGAGACATTGAAACTTTTGAATGGGCGCGGTCATGTGGTAGAGTCGGGTGGAGTCCCCGACTTACGGAAGCGTATTGCTGTCATTCCTGGAGAAAAACGGGTCTGTAATCACGTCATGAGTGAAAAGTTTCTTGTTATTACAAGATCCTTTTCGCGTTATTACAACATATTTTCTCGCTTTAACAAGATATCTTCACGTTATTTCAACGTGAAAACATCACATTATAACAAGAAACTTTTTGCTCATTTACATGATTTGATTAGGTTCTACTTCATGCTTGTCTGGAAACATGGCGAGATTATGCTATCATTGAGCACGGTGGGTGATTCGCGATATTGTGATTAGTATGCGTACACTGGGAGGGATTTTAAAATGCTTGGCTGTACAGAAGACCGAATGAGCCTGACGCCCTGGAGGTAGCGACGTTTCTGAACACCGGTCAAGCTATCACTAGCTCAGAAAACGACGGTCATACCGTCACAGCTAATAATTAAATGCGCAAATACGGCAGACATCACGGTAGTAACGTCACATGATGTAATTGCTGTCAAATAACCTCATGGAAAGAAATAACGAGGCTTGTTCAACATAAATAAATGTGTACTTTGTTCAGAAAAATACGCAAGCAAAATTGCATAATTTGGTTTTCCGAGTGATTATTATGTATTTATTTTTTCACTAAACAGGATAGGAAGTTGGTAGTTTGGCCAAGGTGATGGGTGCGATTTTGATGAGGTGCTATTATTCCAGATCAGCACTAACAATTGCTTGTTACAGTACAAGTGTTTTGACATTAAGCAAATAGATAAATTAGAGCTGAAAATACTCTGGATTTAATGCATGAATTACCATCAAAATTGGTATTTGGTGAAGGGTGAAAATGGAAGTGGGGAACATAAAACTTTTGTAAATCAAAATGTTTACTGAAAATAACATTACCATACTGCCTTTTTGAAGTAACCCCAGCCAACACGTGATGTCATATGATATCACTTTGATGTCACAAATATATCACAACTGTGATATTAGCCTGTGAGCTCAATGTGATATCACTCTGATGTCACAATTATCTCACAACTGTGTCATCACACTTTTGATGTTAATGTGATATCACTCTGTTGTCACAATTATGTCACATAATTATGTCACTAATGTGACATCACACTGTGATAGTAATATGACATCACCATGATGTCATCATTGTGTCACAACTGTGACATCAGATTTCTGTATTACCATGATAACTGTGTGATGTCATCATTGTGTCTCAACTACGATATCACACTATGATATTACTATGATAACTACATGATGTCATCACTGTTTCTCAACTGTGACATCACACTGTGATATTAAAATGATAACTATGAGATGTCATCATTGTGTCTCAACTGTGACATCACACTGTGATATTAACATGATAACTATGTGATGTCATCACTATGCCTCAACTACGATATCACACTGTGATATTACTATGATAACTACGTGATGTCATCATTGTGACTCAACTGTGACATCACACTGTGATGTTAACATGATAACTATGAGATGTCATCATTGTGTCTCAACTGTGACATCACACTGTGATATTAACATGATAACTATGTGATGTCATCTCTATGCCTCAACTACGATATCACACTGTGATATTACTATGATAACTACGTGATGTCATCATTGTGACTGAACTGTGACATCACACTGTGATATTAAAATGATAACTATGAGATGTCATCATTGTGTCTCAACTGTGAAGCCATATGCCCAAATAGTGTCACTTATGCATCCGCCGCCATGTTGGTATGCAAACCTAAAGTGGTGTGTTGTGCGAACAGTAACCGTGAAACATCTTTGAGTTTCTCGAAATATCTTGATTCTCTGGAGTCCTCTGCCACGTCGAGATAAAGAAAGTTGAAATTCTCAAAGTCGCGGTGTCGTCACTTCCGGCTGGCCCAATTAGGCACTCGGTGAAAACAATTAACCTTGTGTGTTCGTCTTCGTGTTATCTCATCAACAAATGTCAATTTCTAATATACCTTATTAGTATTTGAATCTGCGATTTTTCTTTTCTGCGAGTAAATACAGCGTGTAGGAGTTATTATAAGGTACTAGAGATGTCATTTCACTATTTTGATCATCATTGTGTCACAGACAATAAATATTGCAGCAGGTACTTAGAGTTGTAAATTAAAAGCATGAGAGCAAATGGCAAAAGTAATTCCCAGTTAGTTCCCAGCTAACGAAATATTTAGCTATTTACTATTTCACCTCCGATAAAATGCTTCCCACACAGCACGGCACGAGCTGACGGTTCCCACTTGCTGCCGCATACATGCCAACTCTACCGCTTTTGGGGCGTTTTTTTTTTTTTTTTTTTTGCGTGAGGTTGATGGTATCAGCCAAATAAGTTTGTTGAAAAATGCACATTTGAGGTTTAAAGTAGATGATGACGTTCTAACACACTTTTCACAATAATCGAAGTGTATATGACCTAGTATTTATTTTCGTGTTGAGAACTGCTATTACTAGAGTCTAGGACTGCACAGTTTGAATTACACTGTGTATAATCTTCACTCTAAAAAGTAAATCTGCAATTTTTATTGGAACAAATACTCTGGTGATTTGTGAACGTAGACATTTTTGTTTGGAATCATATCTATTTAGTCATTTCATAAATATACTTTTATATTTTAACCTTGGAGTTCCACTTTTATGAAATGTACGCTTCTAAATGCAGAGATTTGTGTACTCTGATCATAACAATATTGAAAACAAACGTCACTAGAGCAGCGCCACATGTGATGGCTCAAGAAATGGCATTTTAAAGCCTTAAATGTTGTCATACTGCTCAGATTTGATACATTTGTTGTAATCATATGAGAACGTGAGATTGTGCTGTTTTCCACAGTATTTCAGTTCTGATAACAGCATGATAACCACTTCATTTTTATCAAGTAGAAAGGTGTAAGAAACATAGATCAGAATTGAAGAAAAATGTTGAATATTTTTAATGCATTGTTGCTGTTTTTCTTTGAAGCTAATGCCATTTCCTTTCTTTTGTACCTTTTATGGAGAATTACCTGTATTTACTTCATGTTAAACAGGTGTGAATAGGCACAACACAGCTCAGTGAAATCAAGTCTTGCTGTCAACTCAGGAGAGAAGTATTTCTCATGTTATAGTCAGTAAAATGTTGCGTGAGTCTCCTATAGAAGTCACACAGTGATCTCGCGCTGTGACATTACTTTGAGATCTTCCAGAGATGTCATCTAATGAAATAAAGAATGATTTATATTTTAACTATGAGTTTTTATGTCATAGGTTTTCCATGATTTCACGAACATATTACACAGACGAAGGACTCTGATGAAGATGTAGTTTTACATCGAAACGTTAGTCACTTATTGTTATGCACCTTTATTAATAAAAAGTTAGAATTAAGCAAATATCTGTGCTGCACTGGCGTTCATTTTACTTTACATATCACACAGATGTCTCACTTTGATGTCACTTTGTGACATCAATGTGAGACATCTGTGATATATTGATGTATCGCACAGATGTCTCGCTTTGATATCAGATTGTGACATTCCTATGAGACATCTGTGTGAAATGTTGGTGATGTATCACATAGCGGTCTCAGTGATGTCACAATGTGACATCACAGTGAGACCTACAGATGTGAAATCACACAGATGTCTCACTTTAATGTCACATTGTGACATCACTGAGACAGCTATGTGATACATGGATGATGCATCGTGTAGATATCTCGGTGAAGTCAATGTGACATCGCAGTGAGACCTTTAACTGTGATATCACACAGATGACTTGCTTTGATATCAGATTATGACATTCCTATGAGACATCTATGTGAAATGTTGGTGATGTAGCGCACAGATGTCTAGGTGATGTCACAATGTGACATCACAGTGAGATCTACAGCTGTGATATCACACAGTTGTCTAACTTTGATATCACATTGTGACATCACTATGAGAACTTTGTGAGGCTTTAAATTGAGGTCACTGTGAAATATATATATATATACACCTTCAGTTATCTTTCACCCTTCAGCGATGAATGGAAACTGATGTGCTGAGCTGGCAACAAACTCAGTTGGTGTAGTGGTTAAGGCCACAGTGGGTGGTGTGTCTAACATTGCTTTCTCCACAGGTTTCCTGGTTTGAATCCCGCTGCAATCACTAATGTAATGTCTAACTTAACATGTAAACCTTTGTTTGCAGCCTCATTGAAGGAGAAAAAAGAAAACACATAAAAAAAGAAGGTCAGAAGAAGTTAGAGAGATAATACACACAGTGAAAGTCATGACGCAAGAGCACAGTGGTGAAAACTGGAATTACCGCAAAAATTTTTTCTTTACTCGCGCCGCATCTACCCCTTCCTTTTAAAATTTTTCCCCCATCATTCTAAACCCCCTTCTCACTCATAAAAGCCCCCCAAAAATATTTTTGCCCCCTTTTAAAATTATTCTGGTCAAAGAAAACCCCAAAAAAGTGGAGGTTGTGTATGGTACTCTTAGCGTGAAGGGTTGGTGATGTAGCGCACAGCATCACAGTGAGACCTACAGATGTGAAATCACAGATGTCTCACTTTGATATCACAATGTGACATCACAGTGAGATCTACAGCTGTGATATCACGCAGTTGTCTAATTTTGATATCACATTGTGATATCACTGTGAGAACTTTGTGAGGCTTCAAATTGAGGTCACTGTGAAATCACACAGATGTCTCACTTTGATATCAGATTATGACATTCCTATGAGACATCTATGTGAAATGTTGGTGATGTAGCGCACAGATGTCTAGGTGATGTCACAATTTGACATCATAGTGAGATCTACAGCTGTGATATCACACAGTTGTCTAACTTTGATATCACATTGTGACATCACTATGAGAACTTTGTGAGGCTTCAAATTGAGGTCACTGTGAAATCACAAAAAAACTCACGCTGTGTTATCACCGGTGACATCACTGTGACATCATTGTGACATCAAATTGTTGACTGGGACAGAGCAGAAGTAATACAGCACAGTGTGCAAATAGCCTTTGATAAATTATAGGCCCAAAAACATTGTTACCCATTCAATTTCTTTTGATGCACATTCATGCAAAGATTCCAAAGTAAAATAGGCTTACAGTGGGGTGCAAAAATTTGGGCAACCCTGGTTTGAATTTCTGTTACAATTAATCTCCAAGTGATTTAAAGCAAACCTGAACACTAAATGCTACAAAGTTAAACATGACACGTCATCACATTTCAAAGCAAGAATAATTTTTATTTTTAACTTTTTACAGTTTCAAAATATTAGTACAAGGAAAAACACCTTGTGCAAAAGTTTGGGAACCCTGTCAGCTAGTACTTTGTAACTCCTCCTCGGGAAGCTATATCAGCTTGAAAACGCTTCCTGTAGCCAGCTAAGAGTCTTTCAATTCTTGTCTTTGGAATTTTTCCCCATTCTTCCTGACAGAACACCTCTAGCTCAGAAATATTCTTCAGCCTTCTTGCATGCACGGCATGTTTGAGGTCTCTCTACAGATTTTCAATAATATTCAAGTCTTGGGACTGTGATGGCCATTCCAAAACCTTCATCTGTCTTTCCTGGAGGTACTTAATGGTGGATTTTGAGGTATGCTTCGGGTCATTGTCTTGCTGGAGTACCCAATGTCTCTTCAACTTCGATTTCTGGACTGAGCTTTGAACATTAGCCTCAAGAATGTATTGATATTTGGTGGAATCCATTTTTCCCTCCACCCACACAATCTTGCCTGTGCCCCCAGCTGCTACACAACCCCAAAGCATAATGGGTCCACTTCCATGTTTAACAGTTGACAATGTGTTCTTCTCCACAAATGCTTCACACATTTTTCTCCAAACATACCTTAGTTGAAAAAGTTAAATTTTGGCTTCGTCAGTCCAAAGCACATTGTTCCAATAGGCTTGAGGTTTCTCAAGGTTTTCTTTTGCATACTTCAGATGCTTAATTTTGTGTTGAGGTCGTAGGAAATGCTTCTTTCTTGCAACTCTGCCATGTAGGTCTTTGTTGTTTCAGGTACGCTGTATTGTTGTCCTGTGAACAACTAGACCTGTGTCTGCTACTCTTTTTTGCAGATCTTTTGCAGTGATGTGTGGGTTCTTCTGAGCATTTATCACCAAATCTCGGGCCATTCTATATGAAATTTTTCTTGGTCTTCCAGATCTTGCCTGGACTTCAATTGTTCCATTTATTTTCCGTTTTCTTATGATGTTTCTGACAGTAGAAATGGGTAGTTTGAAACGTTGCGAGAGTTTATGTTGCCCTCCTTTTGTTGGTGGAAGTGAATTCTCTTGATTTTGACATCCTTGGACAACTGTTTAGAGGAACACATGGTTTTTAACACCAGTCACAACAGCCACCACAGTCAGATACTTTAGAAGGCATGGAGTTACTTCAGAATATACAGTTCAACCCTGGAATTATATTCAACTGATTCACTGAAGCCATAACGAGTAAGTCACCTGGGTCTGGGCCTTAGTAATCTTCTTCTTAAAAGGTAACAAAGAATGATTCAAAAGGGTTCCCAAACTTTTGCACAGGGCCCTTTTTCCTTTCTTATCATTTAAAAACTCAGAAAAATTAAAATAAAAGAAACATTGCTTTTAAATTTGCAGAAAGGTGTCATATTTAACTTTGTAGCATTTAGTGTTCAGGTTTGCTTTCAATCACTTGGAGATTAACTGTAACAGACATTTAAACCAGGGGTGCCCAAATTTTTGCGCTCCACTGTATGTTTGATGGAAAAGAGCACTGGTAGACAAGTAGTGTAGTATGTAAGTTATCTTTGACCAACCCTGTAATGCAAGAATTATAGGCCCAAAAACATGATCACCCATTCAATTGTCTCCATTCGCACATCACAAAGTATCAAATCTGAAGGACTTTTATTTAATAATTCTCCACTGGAATCTCTTCTCATTCGGTATGTTTGTCTGAGAGCATGTGCAGTGTGCTAGGGAAGTGCTATTTTTCACAAACTTTTTGATATGCAGGAATTACCGGCCCTCAAATATGGCCACCCATTATTTTGCAAATTTCAATGTATCAAGTTTGACAGCTATTTATTTAATAATTCCCTCGTGGAATCTGTTCATATCCTGTGTGCTCTTACTAGAATACATGTACACTAGAGGCCAAAAGTTTGGGGCCACCCTCAGATTTAAAAAAAAATAAATAAAAAATCACACATCAACTGTTTGTTCCTTATTTTTTGCACATGAAATGATTTCAGTACGTAAAATATGGGAAGCCAATAGGTTTTGGGCGAATTCCAGACCTCAGACCACATTTTAAAGCTTTCTTGACTGATTGATCACTGACCACAGTTTTTTTATAATTGAGTTCCAATGCCTTTGTGTTAAAAGTGTTCATGTCCTAGTGACATAAAATCATGTTATGTAACAAGAAGGCATGCTGTATAAATGCCTTCCCCAAAACGAAGGGGACAAAACCAATGGTGCACCATTAAACATCTGAGAGTGGCCCCAAAATTTTGGCCTGTAGTGTACTATTGTATGAATTTGGCACTTTATACAAACTTCTTCATTTGCAAGAACTACACGCTCTAAAATATTGCCCCCCATTCAATTGTCTCCATTTGCACATTGCAAAGCACCATTTTTGACAGCCATTTATTTAATAACTCCACCATGGAATATTTTTTTTTTTCCTGAAACATGGCCCTCCATTCTATTGTCTCGATTTGCACATTGCTAAGTACCAGCTTTGATGGGCATTTATTTAATAATTCCACCACAAAATGTCTTCATATTCAGTATTCCTGTATTAAAGACATTCATCTTGTTTTGTATACAAGTGTTATTTTCTGAAAAATTTTTGATTTGCAAGAATTAAAGGCTGTGAAAATGGCCACCCATTCAGTTGTCTCAATTCTCACATTGCAATGTACCAACTTGGACAGTCATTTATTCAATAATTTCGCCATAAAATCTCTTCATATTCAATGTGCTTGTTCTAAACTACATGTAGTATGGTATGCAAGTATTATTTTTCACAAACCTTTTGATTTGTGGGAATTACAGGCCCTCAAACATGACCCTTCATTCTATTTTCTCCAATTGCACATTGCAAAGTACTAACTTTGATGGCCATTTATAAAATAATTCTCCCATTGAATCTCTCCTTATTCAATACACTTGCACTACAGCACATGCAGTATGGTCGTGTATTTTTCCTCAGTTTTCTCCTTTCACCAGTTACCAATTTTGATGGCAATTTTATGTATTAATTACAGAGTATTTTCTGCTCTTATTGATTTATCTATTTGCTTTATGTAAAAACACTTGTACTGTAACAAGCAATTGTTAGCGCTGATCTGGAATAATAGCACCTCACCAAAATCGCACCCATCACCTTGGCCAAACTACCAACTTCCTATCCTGTTTAGTGAAAAAATGAATTCATAATAAGCAATCGGAAAACCAAATTATGCAAGTTTGCTTGCGTATTTTTCTGAACAAAGTACACATTTCTTTTTGTTGATCAAGCCTTGTTATTTCTTCCCGGGTGACGGTAATTTGACAGCAATTACATCACGTGACGTTACTACCGTGATGTCTGCCGTATTTGTGCATTTAATTATTAGCTGTGACGGTACGACCGTCGTTTTCCGAGCTAGTGATAGGTTGACCGGTGTTCAGAAATGTCGCTACCTCCAGGGGGTCAGGCTCATTCTGTCCTCTGTACAGCCCATAGACTGTATAAAAAGATGGACGTAGCACTCTGGTCTGAAAAAAGAAGCCCATGCGGAAGTACCGTAAAATGGCATTCTATTTAATGGGCAGCAGATGGCGACGTCGGTGGTTGTAGAAAGTAGTTCAATGCTATAGAAGTCTATGAGAAAATGACCCTACTTTCCCACCTGATTTTTCATTTAAATTATGATTTTTCACATTATTTTATGGTAGCTATAGCAAGTTTCAAGTCTCCTTCGATATATCATGATGTTCATTTTTGTAAATTATGGTCCCAAGTAGACTAGAATAAGGGATAAAGCCAGAATATGCTTTAGAGGCGTGGCTATCCTCGTGGCTGGTCCTCGTCCGATACGTTCAGATCTACCTCTTACGTCCCTCCCCAGATCTTGATTCTCGCTCTCGTCCAATAGAAATCACATCCGGTTTCAAAATGACAACATGGCGCAAATCAAATTGCCAAAATCGAGGCTTCCTTTGTGGTATGCTGAAACCAATGGGTGAAGTCACGGTTGTTTCGTCCATCTTTTTACACAGTCTATGGTACAGCCAAGCATTTTAAAATCCCTCCCAGTGTACGCATAGCTACTAATCACAATATCGCGAATCACCCACCCTGCTCAATAATAGCATAATCTCGCCATGTTTCAAGACAAGCATGAAGTAGAACTCGATCAAATCATGTAAATGAGCCAAAAGTTTCTTGTTATAATGTGATGTTTTCACGTTGAAATAACGTGAAGATATCTTGTTAAAGCGTGAAAATATGTAGTAATAACGCGAAAAGGATCTTGTAATAACAAGAAACTTTTCACTCATGACGTGATTACAGACCCGTTTTTTTTTCAGGAATGGCAGCAATACGCTTCCGTAAGTCGGGGACTCTACCCGACTCTACCACATGACCGTGCCCATTCAAGAGTTTCAATGTCTCCTTGGAAACGATTGACCAATCAGAGGACGAGTAAAAGGTGCAATAGACATGGCGTTTAGGACAAAAATATTCGCGGCCGGCCCGGTCGTTAAAAATTATCTATGTTATTACAATTTTTCAAACCATGATTGCATCAGCCAAAAATGTGCATCGGCCCACCGGGCATTGCCCGGTTCACCAGATTACCAGTCCAGCCTTGGCTGAAGCCTTCTTTCAGCACTAACCACATCCAAATGCTTGAGCATGCAGTTAAACGGTTGTTCATTAAACGTTTCCTTTGCCCATATCCGTGCCATGAGCAAAGACGAAACCTAAAATGATAGCCAGAGATTCAAAATTTTCCACAATTATTGTTTTCCCTCAGTGCTAACTACATCAGGATAATATTAGCAAGCTAACTGAAAGACATTTGTCCGATGTGATGTTTATACCCGTTTAATGTATTTATGTCCTGTTTCAGCTCCCAGTGATAAGAATGCGAATAAGATATTTTACACGGTATTTAAAACGATATGATATGTCAAACATTATATTCATAAGCATTATTACACGCGAGGGTGTGCTTGACCGTCATTCTTGTCACGACAGTGATGCGGCCAGGAATGAGGCGCTTGCGCTGAGTTCCGTTAGCATCACTGAAGTGACAAGAATGACGGTCAAGGACACCCTCAAGTGTAATAATGCAATTATACAACTATTACCAACAAAATAAAATGTATAATAAAAATTTATTTATACTGTGGGCATTTCGCTCTCAAAATATAAAAGTTTTTTGCTAGTATTCTCTCCGTTTCTGTGTAAATACATGAGATCTGACGTTAACTAGTCCTTGTCAGCCAGCCAATTTGGGCTTATGTTTTCATGACATTGTGATTTCCCAAAACTGAATAAATACCGCACATCACAACACAAAACTGCTTTGCTAGCTCAATCATGTTGTAACTAGAATTACCTAGGCAACGGCTTTCCAGTGTCCGCACCAGAACAAAAATCTGTCTTTCAATAAACTCACCAGCAGATTTTTCATTTCAGCTGGGGGTGTGTCACTCCAATTTCACGTTAGCTCCGATTAATGTGGTCAAGCAGCAAAAGTAACCTGTAACATGAAGGCTGAATAGAGCTTTCAACCCCACCTTTCGGGGGCTTTCGCTAATCATCTTTTCAGGCCATTATCAATTTACCTCTGAAATAAAGATGACAGTTTTCACAGATGTGTTGATTTATTATATGTTCATTTCAATGTACAAATGCAAACAAATTGACAAATTAATTAAATCAATGGCCTGGGCAACTAAGATAGGCGGAGTAATATTTTCAATGATGAGGTATTTTTAATTTGAGCACAGGCTACCCGTACTGTCTTGCTCATTTGAGAACATTCTAAACGTCTAATTGACCAATCATATTGCTCGGTCGGATCTAGATGTTGTATAAATTGTCTTAATTTCTGCGGCTTCCATAAGAAATACAATTAAAAGCTAAGCAGATGATTGGCAGTCACCATTTCACTACTACTTTTCGTAGTGTCGCAATAACACTCCAACAAATAACCATTTCATGATGGTTTTTCTAGGCCATTCATCAGATAGATGTCATCGCTACTTAATGCAACCAACCAGTCGCTTCAGCGTTGACTTAAAGATGAGAAAAACAACTTCGTTCTCGAACAGTGTCATGTAAAATTGCGTATTAATTTTTATTCTTATATGTTTTTCAGTCACAACTATGTTGAAATCTTTTCGGAAAACACCTTAGTTTGGCGGAAAATAGCAGGAATTTCTCCATTATACTCTATGGGAAATTGAGAAGTGCAGTGCACTCGAAGCCATATTGGTTTCTTCAACTGCGCTCGTAGAAGGCAGTTCTATGGGTGCATTCGATGAGCGTCTGCATGTAAGCCGGCTGGCTTGCGCGAGATTCCCAAAAATACGCGAGAATCTTGCGAGAAGTTTAGCGATAAGCCCTCAAACCCCGCGATAGCTGCAGCCATCGCGGGGTTTGGAGGGCTTATCGCAACTTCAGCAAGATTCTCGCATAATTTTTCAGGAATCTCACACAGCCGGCTTCCTTGCAGACGCGCTCGAACGCACCCTATATTGTATACTCATTGGACTACCCCGGCTGCGTGACCTTTGACAGGAAATACGTAACAAAGGCGCAAACAAAAATCTGCGCATCCCCGCAGACACTGGAGAGGTTTTTTTTGTAAAACAATTTAACAAGCATAGAAATTTCCAAACATAATAAATTTTAAGAGTGAGCAAATACAATCAATGTGAGAAAAACAAGAAAAGAAAAAAATATATCCAAAAAAAATCAAAAAGCAATCTCAAGACTAAATCATCTTCCATTTGGGGTCGAGTTAAGTAATAGATCTGATAAACAGTTGTACAAGAAAGGGGCTTTCCTAATTCGAGTAATCAATTTCAATGACTCCACAAAAATAGATAGTCCTCTCAAGAAAATAATAAAAAGTGGGGTGACTTTTAGAAATTTACATTTGTGCAAGAAATAATTGGCGAGAATAATCAAATTATTAAATATAAATTCCAATTTTCTGTCCTCCAATATAAATCCAAATCTAATATTATTATATATCAAGGCAGGCATGGCTAAATTATTATATAATATCCAATTTTGAAAGTCTCCCAAAATAACTTAGATACATTACATGTGAACATCAAATGTTCAGTAGTTTCAATTTCAATTTTACAGACAGTACATTAATTAGAGTCAATATTAAATTGAAGTCTTAAAAATTCATGACAAGGGTAAATATGGGGGTACTATTGGAGCAATACGATTTGCAAATGCATATCTCAATCTCTGTGTGTGTAATCAGATCTGTGTGTGCATATCCAGATCTGTGTGTGCGTATTCAGATCTGTGTGCGCGTGTTCAGATTTTTGTGTGCGCATTCAGATCTGTGTGTGCGTGTTCAGATCTGTGTGTGCGTAATCAGATTTGTGTGGGTGTAAAAAAATCTGTATGTCTGTATTCAGATTTGCAAGTGAAGACAAATCTGCAAATGCATGCAAAAATCTGTGAATGCGTACACAGATCTGTAAGTGCACATTAATCTGTAAATGTGCAAACATATCTGTAAACGAGATGCTGCATCTCAAGGGGCTATCCTAAATAAATTGAATTGAATTGAAATGCGTACATAGATCTGTAAATGTCTGTCATCAGTTACAACTCAGGCAGGAGCTCTCGATTGGTTGTCTTTTTACATGTGATTTTTTGCTACACTTCTGCCGTGGCAGATCTGCAAATGCGTGCAGCAATCCGCAAATGTGTAGAAAAGATTTGTCTGTAACTTCAACCCCGCTGCCTGGCTGCAATAGCAGTACAGCCTACACACCACTAGTCGGCGCGTAGCACCCAGTGATGTTAAGTGTGTCAGTGTTGGGGTAACAGATGATTGTTGTGCCTGCGGCAGACCACAATGGACTCTTGATTGTTTGCTGCAAGTAAAAGTTCGTGTTTTAGCAGTAATTTTGTTGTCAGAAGTATTATTGTCTTCTTAAAATAAATTATCAGTAATGTTATCTGTGAACAAGTTACGTTTGCTCAGCTGGTGTGTCACTGAGCAAATAGCCTACATCAAGTAACGTTAGCACTAGAAGCTAGCTAAGTTAACTGGTCCCATTAACGTTGGCTGAAAATGTTGTTGCCCACACAGGAGGTCATAGGAGGGTGAGTTAAATGGGTCAGATGGCTGCTGTTAATGAGACAGGTCTGTCTTTTGAATCTTCAAACAACCCATGGGTAAGTAAACGTTTGTTTTTTCTTATATAAACGCACTGTAAAAGTCGGCACGCATAATGTATAATTGGGCGATTCCAGCGTGACGTATGGGTCATTTAGAAATGTTTTTTGGACCCTGCTTAGTAAGCACTCAACTTGGCAGTATTATTGTACCCTATGGTAATGTAGGGCCCCTTGGCTGTTACTCCACCAAGGGTAATTTCCATTAAATGTCAACTACAGAGAGGAGATTATGAAAATAACTGCGTGGCGTACGGGACGCAGAAATTCAAGATTTTTTCAGGAATTATTTCAACTCAAAAGGTCCGTGAGCTGGTCAGTGGAAAACTATCCTCGCCATTCTTAAAAAACAAAGAGAGCCTTAAAGCAACTAGCAGCACATGGGTACAAGTCAAACAATTCTTCTTTATTAAGAAATAATATCTTGAAAATTAGAAGTCAGTGTGGCGCGACGGGACAGTGAAAATGTGGCTTACGGGTCCTCTAAAAAAAAACTCCAACAAAAACTGTATATCAGTATTTTTTGGTCATGCAACAAGCTGTATGTAGTTTGATTCATACAAACAAGTATTTCGAAACAGTTCTCACTATTGTGGGACAAAATAAAATACTTATTTTTACTTGATACACAGACCTGCGGCGTACGGGACATATTGTGTGGCTTACAGGACACACTTGCTCTTGTTCCTACCATCCCTTACTGTACATATAGTAATTAAATAACTGACAGGCTCTGCTTTATTTTTTGCAGTTTAGGTGTAGAATAGGTCTCCTACTCAACTAGTAACTAATCTAAATGTGAATCAAAAAGAATTTGAACAAGTTCAGAAACATTAACACTTAATCTCAAGACTTGATATAAATGATGGACAGTGTTCTCTTCACTACACGTTACACCAAACTATGTTTGGTTATGCAAGGCTACTGATAGTCTGAAAACTTTGACAGAATCCGACCAGAGGTTGTAACATGCACTGGAGGTCCTCTTAGCCTTCTAACTACTGAATTCTTCTCATAGAGAAACACATCTTCATTATCAGGCCACTGAAAATATTTTCCACATCGGTACATCACTGTAACCCTAAAACACCCATTTTCTATCTCAATATCTGACCAGGAAATTCCTCATCCTCATAGATGACAACACACCAATCCCCAACAACTAAATCAGGCACAGAGTTAGTTGATTTAATTGTTGGTGATTGGGGTGGATCTCAAGTTGCTGATGCAGATGGTATGGGATTTTCATGTGTGGTAACCACCTTGGCGTGCTCATACAACTGCACCTTCCCATCTCTAAAACAGGTAACCAAATGCATCTTCTGTATGCCAGGAAATCTTTCCACATTTTCCCAGCTGATGATATTATGGATTTTCTCATCTATTTCTGCTTGTGAAATATAGAAGACACTGTTTTTTTTTTCCCAGGAGACCACCAGGAGTTTGTGCAAAGTCTTGTGAGGACTGCACAGCTGTTCTCTCATTTTTTTTTGCTCATGACTTCAGCCCTAACCATTAATTTTGCCCTCCCCCCAACCCCATCCACAATGCCCATACCATGGCTGGTTGCAAAATATTTCCAACTAAATTTTCTGTGGTATTTTATGGCAAGGGACTGGAGCAGTTTCATCATATATCTATTTTTGAACTCTGATGAAGGCCCATCAGTCCAGATAACGTCCTCTTCGATGGGCCTACTGTCATCAGGTATCAGACATGTTTCATACAGGTGTTGTACAAAAACAGCCACAGTATCTTTGGTTTTCTCCTTTGTATCTGAGCAAATGAGGAATGTTTTGCAGGACCCACCATTTCAGGGGTCGAGTATTATTCGAATATAAAAAACGAATTAATATTCGAAAGCTAAATGAAGTATTTGAGTGTGTGTGTGGTTTTTAGTTTATAAATGTGTTTTTTTATCGTTCCTAAATCTCACCCTCCTAAATCTCACCCTCCCGTACACCCCCCATGGTCCCCTTCCCTTCCCCAACAGTGTGTGGACTGTCAGTAATGACTCTTACTTGTTCTGACAGCATTTTCCTTGTTGGTGACAGTTATTTTGAAATGTCTTGGCTTTCTAATGAAAAGCCTGGGGCTAAATATTATCATGGTCCCCAAAAAGCCATAGGTGCATATTTAACTCTGGCATAACTAGAGATTGTGACCATGGACTGTCAGTAATGACTTCTAGTGCCCCGTTTCACTGGTTAGTCTCATCTGCTTGTTCTTGTTTGCTTTCAGCATTTTCCTTGTTGGTGACAGTTATTTTGAAATGTCTGTGCTTAAAGACAGAGAATATTAATTGGGTTTAAACTAGAACACAGCCATGAACTAAATGGGGTTCACTGAAAACACTGAAAGTTACAATGTACATGGGCCAACAGATTGGGTCTCCACGGGTTTCCATTTCTGAAATAGGTGATCAGAGGGGCATATTGTACATTCATTTGGATGTTTTTTTGATTAAATTAACAGTTTTTGAAAAAGAACTTGTTCTCTGTCAATTTTCAGAAAAACATCGTTTGATCCTTGAGGCTGGTATCATAACAGGCAAACAAAAGTTTCTTTACTCAATTTTCAATTTTCTGCAAAAATCAATTTATTAACAAAGCCCACCTTATTTCTTTTACTTGAAACAATTCAGCTTCTCATTAGTTTGCTATGAAAACCCCATTTATTTGAACCAATGCACAGAGCTATTCATTACTAGCTGTTAGCTTGAGGACTCGGTCTTTTAGGTGAAGGCACAGTTAAGTTACAATAGTCAGTCCAAAGGCTCTGAAATAGATGACCATAGGCTGTATGATTGTGAAATCCTTTGTCAATTTTAAATGGCATGGCGTTAGTCATCACTCATGAGTCATGACACACATTTGCTTAAAGGGACCTATTTTGCTATTTTCCAAGTTTATATTTTGGTCTTTCACTCCCTAGAGTACTCCAAAAGATCTGTGAAAAGTAAAAAAGAACAATTAGGGTATTTATTTGCATTTCATACTGCCATCCTCAAAAACTGCAGTTTTTTGTTAATATTGTAGTCTCTGCCAATTTTTCAGAAAAAATCGCCTCACTGGGCCTGGGCTCTTCAGGCTATGGCCCCAACTCCCCGTGTGCCCACTTTTTTCTGCAAAAAACTTGCCAGCTCCGTGGAAGGGCGGAGTTGAGGCGGACGAAACTGCAGAACGAGTTTTCAAAAGCCGGCTCCCCAGAGTGAAAACCTTTGAACCGTCTGCAATCTGATAAAGCTGGCTTGCAAATTCGCAATCTTAGGTGAAGGCACAGTGTAACTTGAATATAGTCCATCTAATGACATAGGATCTTGTTCTAAATCCTTTGTCAATTTGGAAGGCAGTGGCGAATATCTCTCAGCGCAAGCTGACACAATTTGCTATCGGGGACAGTTTTTTGCAACAGTTGGTGAAGTGCCGCGGTTTTTGGTCTTTGTCTAGCTAGGATGCAGGGGAAGCTAGAATCCACCCCATATAGACACATTTGTAGATACTGCCATCCTCAAAAAATGCCCAAGTAGTAGATTGGTCTCTGCCTGAAATCCGGTGGGTCTGAGTTTAGAGGGAAACATGGACTGTGAGGACAGCTAAAAAGTGGAGGATGACTGCAGCCCGTTAACCTGCTGGGCAGAGTGGAGGAACCTGAACATGCTGGTAGCTGATAAGTGGCCATGCCTTTGAATGTAATCTATCGGAAAAATTAGTTTTTTGGGTCCGTGTGAAAGTGCTTGACATGCCCGTTTCTTTGCATTGACTTTGAATGTAATCTGGCGCGAAAAATGCGGGGAAGTGTCGATGTGAAAGCAGCTTTATGGATAGTACTCGACAGCTAGAGAGAGCTCGGTTATGTTAGGAACATAATACAGGTTTTGCAAACCGTCGATTCCGTTAGGAACGGGACAAGTTGCTTCTGTGGAGCTAGAGCGCATAATAATCGATCACTTCTACAGGAAAGAATTATTCCTATTTAATTCTCAGCAATGCCTTTTAGCCTGTGCTTTTTATTAGCTTTCACGGTAGCATCAACAATTTGTAAGGGTCATGGATGAAATTATGCTTTCACGTCTGGTAAGTGCAGAGAATTCATTTGTAAATCCAACGTTAGAAACTGCATTGATGTTTCTAACACAAGCATACCGTTTCGCATTGCGTTTTTAATTCATGGTAGCACCAGTAAGAGCTTGAAAAAATCAGACATGAAAGCGGCTTGACATGAAGTATCCTGCTTTGAATGATCCCGGTCATGGATAAGTGGATAGCGATCACTAACTGTAGAGCCTACAATCAGGCAACTGTTATGATGAAACTGCCAACATTTTGATGAAATTATGTCCAGAGAATTCATTTGTAACACAAGCATACCATGGTAGCATCAGAATTACTGCATTTATAAGTTAACCAGGAGCATTTTTAATTAGCGTTATGATGAAACTGCCACATTGACGTAACAAACTAACATGCAGCATTTTTAATTAGCACGACACCAAACTAACATGCAGTAGCTGGTAACGAGCGGTCATAACCACAGAGACAAACCCTTGCAATACAGGTTTTACAGACAGCAAGTTCTGTTACTGTGAACAGTTGTACCAAGCATCCAAATTACAAACAAGTATTAAAAGTTAGCTTCAAATGAGGTTTATGTTCACACACCTTCTGGAGAATTTCCCTGATATCACTCTTGCATATTTAGGACACAAGCATTAGCAACAGTAACTTAGCTACGTTAGCCGCTGTGCTACAGCCGCAATCAACTGGCTATCACGTCAGGTTGGCTTATGCAGTAAAAGCAACTTACAGCTTCTGTGTCTGTGAGTCATGGACAGTCGCGACCGATACAGGCTTTATCTTCAGATATTTTACCAAGCTTGCCTTTGAGGCCAGTTGTTAGTGCTAACTATCGCTAGCGGTCCTGCTAGCCACCCGTAACACGTTAGCTTCACTTACATTATTTGCTGTTATATGGTTACTTACAGCTTGTGGCTCCGAGCGCTTGATCGATGCAGCTGCTTCAGGTTTGAGAAGCAGCTGAAACGCTTATCCTGTGTGGAATTATCCTTTATTGGCAAAGCTGTCTTTGGTGAAATGCTGAGCACAAACAGCTAACGCTCCATTTGGCCGTGGCTGTTTGCTGCCAGCAAACAAAAAAAAAAGCTACCCACTGATTTCTGGTGGCATCGTCTTTTCGAAGAGAAATATTTGTTTTTCTTTGCGTCCAAAAGTAAACGGACAAGTAGCTTTGGGAGAGATACTAACAAAATTGCAGCTCAAATGATCTGCGGTTCTTCTTTTGTATTTCCAAAAGTGTCAACGCTACTGAGGCATAGTATGATCTGCCGTTGTTAGTGCCTGCTGGAATAGTTTCCGGTGTGGGCAGGTCCAGCGCCATGATTGGCTCTGGCTAGGTCTGTACTAATTGGATGGTACAACCTGACGTCAGGTTTTACCCAGATCTCGTGAAGATCTCGGGAGGAGCTGTTCAGAGAGGAAATCACGCTCACGAAATCACGTTCTTGGATTACGGCAAAACCCCTGTATCTTATGTTTAGAAACTTTTCAGAGGTTGAGCATGGACAACCAACATTATAACATTACTAATATGTATTAAAAGAAGGATCAGCATAATAGGTCCCCTTTAATTATGGTCACTGCTACAGGTGTTGTATCAAAGAATGTTTCCTTGACCATATGTGTTTCTATACAGATTGTTAAACTTTGCCAGACAATGGGCCTCAATCACTAATTTGTGTGTGGAAATGTTATTACTTTTAAAATTACCGTAGGATTCATGAAATTTCCGCACCGGCCAATTATGTTCTTACCACCGTTCTTATGTGAGTGAATCAGAATCATTCTAAATCGACAACTGTGTGTCCGCTATCAGTTATTAGCGCACTTCGCATTTCTCCGTATGAACTGTCAGACTGTCTGTGAGGAACACGCTGCTTGTTAACCAGCTGCATACAGCACAGGGTTCTCGCCAGAAATTTTATTGAACGTACCGGAGCGATACTTCTCGAGATGTCACGAACCTGGTCACGTGGGTTTGTTGACTACCGTGGTTGGCAAAAAGCCACAACATGACAATTGATTTTATAGGTGAAGTAAAGTTGTCTTCCACGTTTTGTCATAATGCCAGTCAGTTGCAGCGTTATTAACTGCACAAACCGTTTCGTGAAGGGTTCAGGAATACGTTTCCCACGAATTCCTGATCGAGAACCGAAAAAATCTACTTGGATTGATGCAATGCGATGCAAGAACTGGATGCCCTCGACCCACTCGCGTGTTTATACTATCAGTTTCTGACTGCGGTCACGGCATCTGTGCTTCGGAAAAGCACGGTCACGCTATCTGTGCTTTGATATTTTGTGCGCGTCTATATCAAAACATACGGTAACACTTCAGGAAGAGTGGGGAATGGAAGCCATCAGCACTGCTCGATATCAGGAATCGTATCTGAGTTTTCATACTTTATCTGATTGTATGTAACTGTAAGTTTTAGTCAAAGTATCGGTGTCCAAATATGAATAGAGCACCTTGTTCTGTTGTCCTAATGCAGCCTGTATCTAAGCAATTTCACTGTATCTGAAGGCCAACGTTTATCCCAAATATGTAACGCATAAAATGCGTGCATCTCAGAAAATTATGAAAAATACTTAAACAAATTGTTTTCAGAAAAGAACTATGAGTTGTTGTTCTACTAGATCCCTGATGATTTTCTGACTATTCTACTGCGATTTTAGAAACACTCCATTACATTACTATGCCCCATAGAAAATCAATGGGCCAGATATTTTAAAAATGATTAAAAATACTTAAACAAATTGTTTTCAGAAAAGAGCTATGAGTTGTTGTTCTACTAGGTCCTAAATATGTCCCTGATGATTTTTGGACTATTCCACTGCAGGATTTGGGAAACAACCCATTACATTACTATGCCCCTTAGATAATCTATGGGCCTAATAAAAAAGGATTTAAAATACTTAAACAAATTGTTTTCAGAAAAGAGCTATGAGGTGTTGTTCTACTAGATCCCAAGTATGTCCCTGATGATTTTCAGACTATTCTACTGCAGCATTTTCGAAACAGCCCACTACATTACTACTCCCCACAGAGAATCAATGGGGCGAATAAAAAAATATTAAAAATACTTAAACAAATTGTTTTCAGAAAAGAACTATGAGTTGTTGTTAGGTCCCAAGTATGTCCTTGATGATTTTCATACTATTCTACTGCATCATTTTGGAAACAGCCTATTAGATCACTGTACCCCATTGGAGATCAATGGGCCAAATGTTAAAAAAATGATTAAAAATACTTAAACAAATTGTTTTCAGAAATGAACGATGAGGTGTTGTTCTACTAGGTCCCAAGTATATCTCTGATGATTTCCAGACTGTTCTACTGCAGCATTTGGAAAACAGCCCGCTACATTACTACTCCTCATAGAAAATCTATGAGGGCAATTAAAAAAATGATTAATAATACTTCAACAAATTGTTTTCAGAAATGAGCTATGAGGTATTGTTCGACTAGATCCCAAGTGTGTCTCTAATGATTTTCAGACTATTCTACTGTTGCATTTGGGAAACAGTCCATTACATTACTATGCCCCTTAGAGAATCAATGGGCCTAACAAAAAAGGATTTAAAACACTTAAACAAATTGTTTTCAGAAATGAACGATGAGGTGTTGTTCTACTAGGTCCCAAGTACATCTCTGATGATTTCCAGACTGTTCTACTGCAGCATTTGGAAAACAGCCCGCTACATTACTACTCCTCATAGAAAATCTATGAGGGCAATTAAAAAAATGATTAATAATACTTCAACAAATTGTTTTCAGAAATGAGCTATGAGGTATTGTTCGACTAGATCCCAAGTGTGTCTCTAATGATTTTCAGACTATTCTACTGTTGCATTTGGGAAACAGTCCATTACATTACTATGCCCTTAGAGAATCAATGGGCCTAACAAAAAGGATTTAAAACACTTAAACAAATTGTTTTCAGAAAAGAGCTATAAGGGGTTGTTCTACTAGGTCCTAAGTATGTCTCTGATGATTTTCAGACTATTCTACTACAGCATTTTCGAAACAGCCCACTACATTACTACTCCCCACAGAGAACCAATGGGGCGAATAAAAAATATTAAAAAATACTTAATCAAGTTGTTTTCAGAAAAGAGCTATGAGTTGTTGCTCTACTAGGTCCCAAGTATGTCCCTGATGATTTTCAGACTATTCTACTGTATCATTTTGGAAACAGCCTATTAGATCGCTGTACCCCATTGGAGATCAATGGACCAAATATTAAAAAAAGATTAAAAATACTTAAACAAATTGTTTTCAGAAAGGAACAATGGGATGCTGTTCTACTAGGTCCCAAGTATATCTCTGATGATTTCCAGACTATTCTACTGCAGTATTTGGAAAACAGCCCGCTACATTACTACTCTTCATAGAAAATCAATGGGGCCAATTAAAAAATGATTAATAATACTTAAACAAATTGTTTTCAAAAAGGAGCTATGAGATATTGTTCGACTAGATCCCAAGTGTGTCCCTGATGATTTTCAAACTATTCTATTGCATCATTTGGGAAACAGCTTATTAGATCACTGTACCCCATTGGAGATCAATGGACCAAATGTTAAAAAAAAGATTAAAAATACTTAAACAAATTGTTTTCAGAAAAGAACTATGAGTTGTTGTTCTACTAGGTCCCAAGTATGTCCCTGATGATTTTTAGACTATTCTACTGCAGAATTTTGGAAACAGTCCAGTACATGACTATGCCCCATAGAAAATCAATGGGCCAAATATTTTAAAAATGATTAAAAATACTTAAACAAATTGTTTTCAGAAAAGAGCTATGAGGTGTTGTTCTTCTAGATCCCAAGTGTGTCTCTACTGATTTTCAGACTATTCTACTGCAGCATTTTCGAAACAGCCCACTACATTACTACTCCCCATAGAGAATCAATGAGGCGAATAAAAAAAATATTAAAAATACTTAATCAAGTTGTTTTCAGAAAAGAGCTATAAGGTGTTGTTCTACTAGGTCCCAAGTATGTCCCTGATGATTTTCAGACTATTCTACTGCAGCATTTTCGAAACAGTCCATTAGATCACTGTACCCCAGTGGAGATCAATGGGCCAAATATAAAAAAAAGATTAAAAATACATAAACAAATTGTTTTCAGAAAAGAACTAGGAGGTGTTGTTCTACTATTTCTATATGCCGGAAACAAACTCAGACCGAACACTTTGAAATGTGTTTCCAGAATGTGCTTCAATGGAGTTAAAAGATAAATGACTGGGGAACGTGAGTCAGCATTATAAATGTAAGGCTCCAATGAGCTTAGTTTGAAAATCATCAGGGACATACTTGGGACCTAGTAGAACAACACCTTATAGCTCTTTTCTGAAAACAATTTGTTTAAGTGTTTTAAATCCTTTTTTATTAGGCCCATTGATTCTCTAAGGGGCATAGTAATGTAATGGACTGTTTCCCAAATGCAACAGTAGAATAGTCTGAAAATCATTAGAGACACACTTGGGATCTAGTCGAACAATACCTCATAGTTCTTTTCTGAAAACAATTTGTTGAAGTATTATTAATCATTTTTTAAATTGCCCTCATAGATTTTCTATGAGGAGTAGTAATGTAGCGGGCTGTTTTCCAAATGCTGCAGTAGAATAGTCTGGAAATCATCAGAGATATACTTGGGACCTAGTAGAACAACACCTCATCGTTCATTTCTGAAAACAATTTGTTTAAGTATTTTTAATCATTTTTTAACATTTGGCCCATTGATCTCCAATGGGGTACAGTGATCTAATAGGCTGTTTCCAACATGCTGCAGTAGAATAGTCTGAAAATCATCAGGGACATACTTGGGACCTAGTAGAACAACACCTCATAGCTCTTTTCTGAAAACAACTTGATTAAGTATTTTTAATATATTTTTTTATTCGCCCCATTGATTCTCTATGGGGAGTAGTAAAGTAGTTGGCTGTTTCAAAAATGCTGCAGTAGAATAGTCTGAAAATCATCAGGGACACACTTGGGATCAAGTCGAACAATACCTCATAGCTCCTTTCTGAAAACAATTTGATTAAGTATTTTTCATATATTTTTTTATTCGCCCCATTGATTCTCTATGGGGAGTAGTAATGTAGTGGGCTCTTTCGAAAATGCTGCAGTAGAATAGTCTGAAAATCATTAGAGACACACTTGGTATCTAGTAGAACAACACCTCATAGCTCTTTTCTGAAAACAATTTGTTTAAGTATTTTAAATCCTTTTTTATTAGGCCCATTGATTTTCTATGGGGCATAGTGATCTAATGGACTGTTTCCAACATGCTGCAGTAGAATAGTCTGAAAATCATCAGGGACATACTTGGGACCTAGTAGAACAACAACTCCTAGTTCTTTTCTGAAAACAATTTGTTTAAGTATTTTTAATCTTTTTTTAACATTTGGTCCATTGATCTCCAATGGGGTACAGTGATCTAATAAGCTGTTTCCCAAATGATGCAGTAGAATAGTTTGAAAATCATCAGGGACACACTTGGGATCTAGTCGAACAATATCTCATAGCTCCTTTTTGAAAAACAATTTGTTTAAGTATTATTAATCATTTTTAATTGGCCCCATTGATTTTCTATGAAGAGTAGTAATGTAGCGGGCTGTTTTCCAAATACTGCAGTAGAATAGTCTGGAAATCATCAGAGATATACTTGGGACCTAGTAGAACAGCATCCCATTGTTCCTTTCTGAAAACAATTTGTTTAAGTATTTTTAATCATTTTTTTAATATTTGGTCCATTGATCTCCAATGGGGTACAGCGATCTAATAGGCTGTTTCCAAAATGATAAAGTAGAATAGTCTGAAAATCATCAGGGACATACTTGGGATCTAGTAGAATAACACCTCATATCTCTTTTTCTAAAAAAAAAAAAAAAAAAAATATGTTTAAGTATTATTAATCATATTTTAATTGGCCCCATTGATTTTCTATGAAGAGTAGTAATGTAGTGTGCTGTTTTCCCAAATGCTACAGTAGAATAGTCTTAAAATCATCAGGGACATACTTGGGACCTAGTAGAACAACACCTCCTAGTTCTTTTCTGAAAACAATTTGTTTATGTATTTTTAATCATTTTTAAAATATTTGGCCCATTGATTTTCTATGGGGCATAGTAATGTAATGGACCGTTTCCAAAATGCTGCAGTAGAATAGTCAGAAAATCATCAGGGATCTAGTAGAACAACACCTCATAGCTCTTTTCTGAAAACAATTTGTTTAAGTATTTTTCATAATTTTCTGAGATGCACGCATTTTGCGTTATCTATTTGGGATAAACGTTGGCCTTCCTATACAGTAAAATTGCTTAGATATAGGCTGCATTAGGACAACAGAACAAGGTGCTCTATTCATATTTGGACACCGATACTTTGACTAAAAATTACAGTTACATACAATCAGATAAAGTATGGAAACTCAGATATGATTCCTGATATCGAGCAGTTCTGATTGCTTCCATTACCGCATGTTTTGATATAGACGCGCACCAAATATCAAAGCACAGATAGCGTGACCGTGCTTTTCCGAAGCACAGATGGCGTGACCGCAGTACTTTCTGTCGGGTCAGTCGCAAGTTATTTTCCATCATTTCTACCGTGACATTTTGCTAAGTTTTCGCATTTTATTATACGGTCGTGGCAAGGGAATGATCTTTTTTGTGTTGGGTAATTCGATAGGTTCCTTACTTCCCGATAGCGAGTATTTATGTGACAGTTCGGATATTAGCATTGGAAAGAATTCCGTTTTCAACCTTCATCAGTATCGACTAAGATCAGTACTTTTTCGGCTTGAATTTTGGGTACCCAGAGAAACATTCGAGTGTGTAAAAATGTCCATCGTACATCCAGTCAAGAAAATTTAGAATTAAATGTCTACTGCAGCTGTAACGGCGGCAGCCTTGTTACTGATGGCACACCAGGTGGCTAGGGAATGTGCAGTATAAGCATTCGCGATACTAAATATTAATCATAAATTCTAAACCCCCCTTATCACGAATAAAACCCCCCCAAATATGTTGGCGCCTCTTTTTCAAATCGTTCTGGTAAACGTACGAATGTGAATTACTTTCACTGATCAATGATGATCAACAAATGTTGAATTTCTGTTCGATGTAGGAAAATCAAGTGATGATCCAGCCGACCCAGACCCAAAGAGGGGTCGTTCCTCCAACCCTTCAGCTCTTAAGGATCCGGAGGCCTACACAGACCTTCGTTGTACTTTAGCTGAGAAATATCTTGTCTTCGCGGTATTGTCAAGGTTTTGCACATATTCAGAGACCGCCGAATCGGTTCCACAACTGCAGGATGCCATACTTCCCCTGTTTTGTTGTACTGATTTACACTTGTTCTTGCCAACCACGCGAATGCGTATGGCTGAATATGAGGCTAAAAGTTTCATTCCGTTTCCCTGTAAAGTTAATTTGGGTAAAAGCAGCATGCTGTATTACCGGTTAATCTATTTCACCATCTCAGCAATGCAGTATTATTTTTTCCCAAAAAAATTTTGTAACATACACGAAACACTGGCAGCGACGGCAAAAATACAAAAATCACTAAACACAGAGCCCTATAAATAGCTTACCGTTTCATGATCATTTAATTGCCTTTTTCACCCGCTCAGAGAGTCCAGTTTTGGCCCAGGACCCAATCCCGGCAATACAGATTTTCCTCCTTCATCCATGGGTATCGCACATAATTGCTGGTGTTGAAATGCCTCTCAAAAGCCTTGGTTTTTTGCATCAAATTAAGGTCTGGTGTAGGTTTTCCCATGCTGATCAACTCCAACTTTTCATTGAATATTAGTCTAGAAAACGTTCTTCATAAACTCGGCACGATATTCACAGCAATCACGAACCAACGACTCAGGTTAACTCGCTAGGTTGTTTACCGCCGATTTTTTTTTTTTTTTTTTTTTTTTTTTCTATTTCGCTTGCTAGCTTGTGATTCGCCTGGGGAACAGCGGGCGATAACAAAGCCCTCCCATTCATAAGGGAAATATGATTGGACAATTTTCCTGTCATTTGAAATTACTATTGCTCGGAGCCGAGCCCTCTGTAAATGCACAGTGGACCCGCAGCATTTAATTCCCAGCAGCTGCAGAGGGAGACAGTTCAAAGTATTTTGGCGTTTAAGACACGACTTAGTTCTTGCTCGTCTTTATGCATGGTCGAAATATTAGCGAACGGTATACCTACATTCCAAGTTCGCTAGCTATGTCATGGCAAAGTCGCACACATTACAAAGGTCTGCACATACTGATTCGGCAGCAAGTTTAGCTGGGAAATGTTAATTGATATTGGAAAGATATCCATGGCTAAAATGACGAGCTACAATATTAAATTATTTTTTCATCTGTGTGCGACGTGCTTGTAGCTAGTCAATATAAGTAAGGCAATTGGCATGAATGTACAACGTAGCCTGCTGCCAGTAATCAAGCTACCGGACTGTTAAGTCACAATATGAATGTCAATTCCAGTAACCAATCTAACTTAACAGTCAAAGACAATGCAGTATTTTATATCTGAGAGGAAGTGTTGTGCAATAACGTCTGATGCTTTTCGTGAAGATATCTTAGTCCAATTACTTGCGGCTAATTTGACGCCAGCGAAATTATCAATTTGCAATATCAGTATCTCTGAAGTATATAGCTACCTAGTTTCCGTGATTATTTTAAACTGTGCCAATTACGCATGTTAAACGGAAGAGACTGCAAAGTGGAAGAAAAGATCGGGATCCATCGGACAGTTAAATAGAGATTTTCTAGAGATAATTCTAATTCTAGCTGGCTATATTCACTCGCTCAAGCAAGATCCGCCGTCGTTGATGGCTTTCGCTTGCTACTAGGCTCTGCTTTGATGATTGCATCACCGTCTTCCGAACTTTGTTTCATTTTGGGAGCTAGTCCCAGGAGGTGGACGAACCAGCCAAGCGTCCATGATCGGCTGTTCGCGCGCTACAGTACTGAGCCTAATGTGCTATGCCTTTACAGGTAGGCTACTTGTGACAGCGGCGGCTATACAGGCCTATCTTCAGATAATTGATAAAACTAGGTTGATCGGTACAGTCTGAAGCCATCCGTGTTGTTGCTGATACTGGTACTGGTGACCTATCTGTAACGTACCGGCAGCAATTTTTTGCGTATCGGCGGATTTTTCCAACGTACCGGCTTGCGACTTTTGCGTTCGTCAGCGTACCGGCCCGGTACGCTAAAATGGCCTGGCTAGAACTATGCAGCACATCACGGCCAAATCAGATGGGGGGAATTTATTAGTGTCACATTTCAATACAGAAAATTCAATATATAACACACACATATACATAGATACAGAACACAATATTAATATATTAATAATTTCATTATGATGATGATGATTTATGGATTACAATAGATTCTTGTGGTTCTAATATACTGTTCAGATTAGTTTATTTGTCCTTTACAATGAATAAATATTGATCATTTTGTAAGACCCTGGGATGTTTATGATTTGTGCATACGCATGGTCTGAGGCAGTTCTAAATTTGTTTGCAGAGTAAGAACAAAATCAGGTGAGAATATTAATGAATCCCTGATTTGTGCTTAAAACCTTTGTACGCACGGTTTAAGCACAGATTTGTGCATAGCTACACACTGTTTGTAAATGAGGCCCATTGTCTTTGTCATTTTTCAAACTTTGTTTGATATAATCTCCTTGGTCTCCTTGTTTGTGGGCTTTCATTTTATTTCTAAGTAAGGCTTATTTAAAAACTGGTCCTCCAACCGGCCCACCCGCGTCTGATTAGCGCCTCTAATCACTGACCCTCACCTCGATCTCAGCAAATATATTACATTTATTACTGGTACCATCATCATTTAAGTAGGCAGGGGAATAGTTAAACACAGCAGAGACAGAGAGTGAGTGAAAGAAAGTGAAACAATTTGTTTTGGTGTACAGGAATTGCTCAACTGCGAACCTAGTGGTCAAAAGAAATCGCTTTTTGCCCCTTTAAATTAATGGCAAATAATTTCTCTTTGGCAGGTTCTGCTTCGTCGCTACATCCTTGAGAGGCGACATTCTCGGCTGCTACATGTTTTAAATCACAGGCCTCTGGATTTGGACCGCATGGAATTTGTGTGTGCTCAAGACCTGGTGCCTACAGAAGTGCCATTTCAAGTAGCATTGACATTCCAGTATGCATCATGGACACACTATCTGAACTGTGTAAGTTGATCAGGGATGAAAGGGAGCATGTCCAAAATTTGGAACCAAATCTTCAGGTGCAAACACATGCAGATCATGCAGGGCGCACAAAGCTTTATATTAGCCCTGAGTACCTTCAGCATCTTCTTGAAATACCTTTATCTGTCACAACCATTGCAAGCCTGTTGGGAGTGTCGAGACATACAGTCCACAGAAGACTGACAGAAAACATGTCAGTGACTTCACTGTGTAGTCAAATGACAGATGAGGATTTGGATGCCATGGTTGTTGCAGACATAAAGTTGACAATGCCACACTGTGGGTACCGAATGATGAAGGGGGCCCTTAAATCCAGGGGGTGCCTGGTTCAGTGGGAGCGTGTAAGGGCTTCAGTGCACAGAGTGGACACCGTAGGTGTGCTGACAAGACTGACCTCAATGGGGTGTACTGTGAGACTCACATATTCGGTGCCTTGCCCAAGGTGTCTTCATATTGACACGAACCACAAGCTGATTCGGTAAGAAAGATTTTGTGCGTTTATACAATGTAACTGAAAACTATAGATAAATATTTTTTAAAGCCAAATGTGCTTTACTTAATCAAGTCTTTACATCCCAATCTCTCCATGTTAACCTATGTAGTAATAATAATAATAATAATAATAATAATAAATTTTATTTATATTGCACTTTACATTTTAGCAATCTCAAAGTGCTACGGAGCAGAAAAGAAAAGAAACACGATACACTATAAAATTTAAAAGGAGAACCAATAAAAGACATTTAGTAAAATGCTTTTGTAAAAAGATATGTTTTTAAGTCTCGTTTGAAAGCATCTGTAGGCTGTGGGGCCCTCAGGTGGTCAGGGAGGGCGTTCCACAGCCTTGGAGCTGCTGAGCAAAAGGCCTGATCGCCCATGGTGCGGAGCTTGGTTCTGGGGGATTGGAGAATGTTTTTGGTTGCAGAACGGAGGGTGCATGAGGAGGTCTGGGGGGTGAGGAGTTCCTCGAGGTATTGGGGGGCCTGTCCATGAATGCACTGGTGGGTGAGGAGGGAGACCTTGTACTCAATTCTGAGTGGGACAGGGAGCCAGTGAAGAGATCTCAGAATGGGGGTGATGTGATTGTATTTGCGCACCCTCATCAGGATCCTGGCAGCGCTGTTCTGGATGTACTGCAGTCTCTGAATGCTCTTGCCAGAGATCCCGATGAGGAGTGCATTACAATAATCCAGCCTGGAGGAGACGAAGGTGTGGACGAGCTTCTCTGCATCTGCCTGGGTGAGAGTTGGACGGAGTTTGGCGATGTTCCTAAGGTGGTAGAATGATGTTTTACAGAGGTGTTTGATGTGGGTGTCAAAGGTGAGTTGATGGTCCATTTTAACACCCAAGTTGGTGACAGATGTGGAAAGGGGGATGTTTTGGCCAGAGAATGTGATACTGGTGATGGTGGAAGAGCGGAGCTAATGTGGTGTGCCAACTAGGATGGCTTCCGTTTTGGAACTGTTCAGCTGAAGAAAATTGAGCTTCATCCACGCCTCTGTCTCCTCCAGGCAGGTGGTCAGTGTGGATGTTGGCAGGGGGCAGAGGAAGTGGGGGTTGTCCTTAGGTAGAGCTGTGTATCATCAGCATAACAGTGTTGAGTTAATTTAATAATTTTTGTTCTTCTCACAACAGATATAACATTGTTATTTTCGGCAAAGTGGATGGATATTCCAGGAAGGTGGGTTTGTGTAAAATATATAATTGATTTTGTTGTTTTTATGGATATTCTGAGTCAGTAATGATGCATGTCCTTCATAGGTTTTTTTCCAAAATTGATGCCTACATAGTTCACTATACTCTATGTATATCCAGTCTACAAAAAAGTTTTTGTCCAAAACCACCATCCCATTCACTCATTCAGTACTCCCTATATAATATACACTAAATCATTTATTCATTAGTGAGCAGTAAATAGACATTTTGGACATATACAAATCATTATCATTTTACATAATCACTGTAGTGTACATATCAGGCTCTACTTTTAAGAAGGCACTACATAATTGATAAATTGACTTTCTTTTGGACTCTAGAACAAAATGACTGTAAATGTAGAGCACTGTTTAATAAGTAGGGAATTATTTGGACACAGCCATGGTGTCCATAGCAGGCACACCAATTCCTGCAACAATCCCACAATGCAACACACCACATTTTATAGATGACAACATTTCCATCTTGCGACTTCACATCTGTCAGCAATGACAACAAATGATTAATAAGCATTAATTAATAAGCAATGATTAATAAGTGTTAAGGCAGTTACAGTAATTGGTTACATAACTTATTTTATTTTTGTTACTCGGCACAGCTCCATCCAAAGTTCCTCTAAAACCTACACTCTCACGACTCGTATTCTGGACTTAACCCTTTTAAAAATAGAAAATTAAATTTTTTTTGCGCAACATTTTTAGTAATTGTCCGAAATCTCTATTCACTACTGAGAAAACAAATCAGTGTTGATTTTATAGGCAATAGTGAATACAGGAGTGATTTTTGGACGCAGCCATAGACATGTTTTAAATTATATTTATTTTTTAATTATGGCTCTTTTTGTTTCAGAGAATGTACCTTGGAGCTGCAAATAACAATCTGTCATCTACAACCCTAGCCTTTTTCCAAGAGTCTGTGGAAAAGTATGGCTTCCCACTGAGGTACATTGGACATGGTGATATTGCCAAGTAACTACAACAATACACTGGACCCAGCAACAAGAGTTCTAACTGTGTACAGTACAAGCACATGAAGAGTAAAAGTACAGGATCATGGGCCGTATTCACAAAGTATCTTATCTTACCACTTGGAGTCCTCCAAAATGATGCTAAGATTTCCTCTTGAGACCTTGTCACAAAGCTGCTGAGGGACAATTTTAGTAAAAAAAAAAGATAATGCCTAAACTAAGAAAATGGGCAGGGTTGACCCCTTTGCTATAGAGGACATCATGTTTCATGAATGAACTTGAGCATTGGTTGACAGGTGACTGGTCTGTGTCAGTGAATCAGTATTTCATTCAAAGGAGTGCAACAAACTAGATAGATGCCATTTAAAATAATTAAGAGCAATATTTACTCAAGTACTTTATATAGTAGTCCTACATATAGCACTATATTCACCTTAAAATCCAGCATTGACCACAAAACCAGCTTTATTTAATCGGTGTAGTTGTACTCTAAACATACAAACAAATTGGGCTCATTTGGTTTGATTAATAATTTGGACAAATGGCAGAGATGTGTCATGTTCATCAGGGCTGCAAACAGTTTATCTAGCCACTGTATTACAGGTGTTATTGGATTGTTTTGACTTGTTGGTGAGCCAACTAGATACTAACTTGCCACAATGAAAAATTGCTTTTAAAAGTTAGTTTCTAGAAATGTTTTTCCAAACACTTGATCTGATGAGTTGCATTACCAACAAAAGCTAACTGATTGCGAGCAGGTCTTGGTTCTGAGGTGACTTCGGAGTCCTCTCAGCTTCCTCTTACTACTCACAGGCATCAGAGCTTCTTTTAGTGTTAAAATGTTTTATGATGTACTCTAAAACCAAAAACTTAGGAGTCCTTTAGGTAGGGCAGACACGCCTCTTATTTTTAGGATTTTCTCCTAAATCTTGCAGTTAGGAGTTACTATAGGTTTAAGATATTGTGTGAATATGGCCCCACAACTAATAACTTGACATCAGGCAAGCTCATTTTTAAGCAGGGTAATTCATATGGTAACCTATGTTGCACAGGTAACCAAGTTGATTCAGACAATCAACATTAAAATGTGTCAACCAACTGACTACTGACCAGTTAGGTCACTATAAAAATTGGCTATAAGGGCGGCCCGATAGTCGAGTGGTTAGGACGTGCACCATTAACTGACTGCCGGCTGGACCATTTACTGCATGTCATTCTCCCGCTCGCTTTCCCCAACTTTCCTGTCTACTCACTGTCCTGTCAATAAAGGCTGGATAAGCCCAAAAATGTAAAAAAAAAAAAAAGAAAAAACTTGACTATAAAAATTGAATGTTTTTTAATTGCAATGCATTGGTCTTTGTGTAACAAAACAGTTTTTTTGTATTCCACAAAATTCCATGAAAACTGTTTTATTTATGTACATTTTTCAGGATAAGAGCTGATCAAGGAGTCAAAAATGTTGGTGTAGCACGTCTCATGTTCTCAATTCGTGGCACTGGAATTGGGATTTTTATCTCTGGCAAGAGTGTTCACAATCAAAGGTCTTTTTTAACAAGTCATCCGCCACAATTTACACCGAAACACCTACAATGTCTTCCAAGATATCATAAGGCACCTGGGTTACTTTAACAGCCATCTATTAACCAGTAGCCATGTATTTCGTCATGTAATATAACTCACTAGAAAATGTGGTTTTATCCGCCTATGACAACCTAGCAATGCTTTTAGAAAACATTGCTGATATTCTTGCAATCACCTACAGAGATCAAAGTTAGCTGAGGGCCTTAAAATACTAGTGCTGGGACATCTGTTTGTTAAGTAACTGAAACATTATGTCTTGTTCTCTTTCTTTCATCTGTCAAATAACTAGACAGTCCATTGGTGTAATCCCAAAAGTTAGGTTAATGCTAAAAATATAAACAGAAACTACACCAAATAAATGTTTCACTTGGAAAAAAATCATTTAACAGCTCTGGCCAACAACCTCCACTATCTATTTCACATGAGTCAGCCTCATTGAAAAGGACTGTTTTGATGCAATGGCATCCAACACCACACAAAAACTATGGGCAGTGGTGGACAAAGTATTGAGATCCTATATGTTCAGTCCAGTGGATCCCAATCTAGGGGTCAGGTCCCACCAAAGGGTGAGCAGATACATCTGAGGGGTCGTGAGATGATTAATGGGAGAGGGAAGAAGAAAAAACAAAGTTCTGATACACAAATCTGTTTCAGTTTTTGGACTTTTTCCCTAATCTTTGGTTTTTGCTGAAATATTGGATCATTTGAACATTTATTGGAATAAAACCATGTGAGAAGTTTAGAGGGAAAAATCACTATTTGGTGGAACTGTTAACAACTCATAGACATCTGAAATGTGAGCCCAACTACACACTGCTTTTTGGTTTCATCTTTAACAATGTGTTGTATTTTAAAAGCTTGTTATATTATCCATTGTGTCAAATCTTCATCTGAAAAGTAACTAAAGCTGTCAGATAAATGTAGTGGAGGAGAAAGTACAATATTTCCCTCTGAAATGTAGTGGAGTGGAAGGATAAAGTTAGCCTGGCACTGCCAGCCTTCGTACTTCCGCTTAATTTCATTTCGCTTCAGTACTCATGCTGCGTTCCATTTGTACTCGGAAGTCGGAATTTCCGAGTTCCAAGTCGGAAGTTTCAACTGGAACCCCCCCCGAGGTCGGATTTCCGACTCGGAAAGTCGGAGAATTTTCATTACCCCCGAGTTAACAGTAGGTGTAAACAGTAATTAGAAGCGCCTGTAATATTCCGTTTATTACTTCTGACTCGTGTTTGTCGCACTAAATCAGCCGTATACATTGTTCGACGTATATACAGTCATGCCCGAAATTATTCATATCCCTACCAATTTTTGGGTTTTTTCAAGATATTTTTTGACAAATCAAATTAATTCCTGCGCAAATGACACAGTAAGTTGACATAAGGCTGTAAGAAGTACAGTAAACAATTTTACGAGAAATACAATACTTTTTGGTATTTTATTTGACGGATTTACAAAAAATGCCATGTCCAGAATTATTCATACCCTTTTCTCAGGACTTGATGGCAAAGCCTTTATTCACGATTACAGCCTCAAACGCTTCCTGTGGTTGATCACAAAGGTTTCTACACGTCTGCATGGGGATTTTGGCCCACTCCTCTTTGGCGAACTTCTCTAGATCCGAAAGGTTTTAGGGTTTCCTTGCCATGACCTCGATCTTCACTTCCCTCCACAGATTCTCCATAGGATTGAGGTCGGAGCTCTGGCTTGGCCACTCCAAAACGTTCACTTTGTTGTCCACTAACCATTTCTTGATGGATTTGGCCGTGTGTTTAGGATCATTATCCTGTTGGAAGATCCATTCCTGCCCAAGACCAAGTTTTTCGGCGGATTGCTTAATGTTTTCACTGAGTATCTGGATATACTGGTCCTGTTTCATAATGCCATTAACTTTAACAAGGTTTCTGGGCCCATTCACTGAAAAGCAACCTCAGAGCATGACACTCCTGCCACCGTGTTTGACCGTTGGGACCATGTTTTTCAGGTTGAGCGCTTCACCTTTCTTACGCCAAACAAAAGCCACATCTCTGTGACCAAGCAGCTCCATCTTTGTTTCATCTGTCCATAACATTGACAGCCAGAAGCTTATATCTTCATCCAGGTGAGCTTTTGCAAAGGCTAGACTAGTTCTTGTGGGTCTGGGTTGGAGAAGTAAGTGGCGTAAGAAAGGTGAAGTGTTCAACCTGAAAAACACGGTCCCAACGGTCAAACACAGTGGCAGGAGTATCATGCTTGGGGTTGCTTTTCAGCAAAAGGGCCCGAGAACCTTGATAAAGTTAATGGCAATATGAAACAGGACCAGTATATCCAGATACTCAGTGAAAACATTAAGCAATCCGCCAAAAAACTTGGTCTTGGGCAGGAATGGATCTTCCAACAGGATAATGATCCTAAACATACGGCCAAATCCACCAAGAAATGGTTAGTGGACAACACAGTGAACGTTTTGGAGTGGCCAAGACAGAGCTCCGACCTCAATCCTATCGAGAAATTGTGGAGGGAACTGAAGACCAAGGTCATGGCAAGGAAACCCTCAAACCTTAAGGATCTGGAGAAGTTTGCCAAAGAGGAGTGGGCCAAAATCCCCGTGGAAACGTGTAGAAACCTTGTGATCAACCACAGGAAGCATTTGGAGGCTGTAATTGTGAATAAAGGCTTTGCCATCAATGACTGAGAAAAGGGTATGAATAATTCTGGACATGGCATATTTTGTAAATCTGTCAAATAAAATACCAAAAAGTATTGTATTTCTCGTAAAATTGTTTACTGTACTTCTTACAGCCTTATGTCAACTTACTGTGTCATTTGTGCAAGAATAAATTTGATTTGTCAAAAAATATCTCGAAAAAACCCAAAAATTAGTAGGGGTATGAATAATTTTTGGCATGATTGTATATGGAAATCCACCGTGTTTGAAGGTTGCAGAAGGACCGCGTATTTGTCCAGAAGCTGATTATATTCGGACAAGGCAAACGCGAGAATAGCTTTCGTAGGTGTGACCATCTTGTTTTACTACTCTTCTTCCCGGTTTATGGCGGTTGGCAACTTTTTTTCCGACTTTGTAACTGGAACGCTGATATCTCAGCTTTGACGTCATTCCCAGCTCCGACCTCCGACTTCCGAGGTAAATGGAACGCAGCATCAGTCTGGTCACTCGGAGCTCTGCCTCGTTTATCACGGCAGAAAGTACGCCGGACCAACCAGCAAACAGAAGGCGTGGCCGAGAGCCGTGATGTAGCAGCTGCGCCGAGCTTGAAATTGTAGTCTCCGAAATCAACAATGGCTACGGACATAGATGCACGGGAGGCCATTCGCTCTGTCGTAGAGAAAATCCCGGGTATCAGCGACTTATAGCCACAACAAGTTGAATGTTTGGTTAGTTTTTTGAATGGAAATGATGTTGTAGCGCTACTCCCTACAGATTGTCATATCTACTTAATAGCCATCATGAAATAGGCACCCTGTTCATCTGTGTGAGAGACAGCCGAACCACCTAAGCTAGCTTGTAGCTTCTAGTGTTACATTGCCCGAGAATTTAACACTATTTAAGTTAGCAGCAAACTTTTTAAAAGCCATGTTTTTGTTCGTGTCACAAGACCTATTCGCTGTCTCAGTGTTATGTTGTCATTATCCATGAATGAAATGGCTGCTTAGAGCCAAACTGTGTTGCTATAAAGTTAGATAGCGAGCTTGGTATGATGTTACCACAAGTATGGTTAACGGTTCTGTTTTTGTGTCAACGCAGATTTCGTCCTGATGTAAATAATGCGTTATTCTCGCCGATTCTGCCGTTGGTTTCAGGTCTCTTACATTTTTTTTTTTAACAGCAGCAGTATCTGCAGGAAAAACGATAGCTCAACAGTTTGTTTCTTGTAAGGAGAACAGAAAGAGCACCTTTGGTTCTTTTAAGTGAATGAATGAAGGCTGAAATTTGGTAGATGGGCATATGTATGGGTACAGTATTAACTTTATTGTACTGATCAGTTTGTTTTCGCTGCATTCCTGGTATGAAGGATTGTGTTTACAGCAGAAGTACTAGGCGGCTGAGCCGGCGCATAACATACGTCATCGCCAAACGTTAGTGATTAGTTTACGGGTACACCAATGATTTTGAACTTCAGACAAGCGCCCACCCACCAGGAAGTAAACACTTGTCAATGTAGGTTTGGGCATGTCCCGGGCATGCCTCAGAGGGGGCTGGAAAGAGTATATAAGGAGAAAAATCGAAAGAGAGTATAGTAGTAGGAGAAATTGCAAGGAGAAATTGTGGAAGGATACACTTGACCAGACCTGCTCACTCTTTCAAGACCTGTGAAGCTTTGGTGGATTTTTGCCTGTGTTGGGGCATTTTCCTGTCCCAAGACATCGCAACACAGCAGTGCCATCTCCATTACCGAGGGACTGTAACTATTTTTTTATTATTATTTCAATCTTGGTCAGTAGAGGTAGATTGTAGACTAGTTCAAAGTGTGTGTTTAATTAAATCTGTTGAAGTTTAAGAATTTTGTCTGTCATCCCTTGCTGTCCGTGACGTCATAACAAATTGACGCCATAACAAATTGGGGCCATAACAAATTGGGGGCTCGTCCGGGATAGACCATTGTGCGAGTCATCTATTGAAAATCTAAAATTTCAGATCAACAGCAATGGATGATTTCTTGGCATCACCAACCGTAGAGGTTTTGAAGTCTTTTAAAAAGACAGAACTGCTAGAAATATGCAGACAGTTAGAGCTGACAGATGTAAAACCAGCCATGTGAAAAGCAAGACTGGCTCGAGAGATTGTTGAATATTACATTGATGAAAATGTGTTTGCCTCAGAGGAGAAAGAGAAAAAAGAAAGGGAGGAAAAAGAAAAACAAAGGCAGTTTGAGTTAGAAAAATTAGCAAGAGAAGAAAAAAAGGGAGGAAAAAAGAAAAATAAAGAGAATTTGAGAGAGAAGAGCAGAAAAGAAGAGAGACAGAGACGAAGATTTCGATTTAGAAAATTAGATAGAAGAAAAGGCTCCAAATGGAGCTACAAAGAATCAAACTGCAAGCTGAAAACAAATTTCGGGCTAGCCGGAGGTGAAACTGGTGCCTCCATTCTCTCAGAAAGAAGGAGGTTGATAAATATTCCAGTGCTTGAGAAGGTAGCTAAGAGTTGTCAGTGGCCAAAGGAACACTGTCTGATGTTACAAACTGTCCTCAAGGGTAAAGCTCAACAAGCCTATTCGGCTTTGTCTGCGAATGATTCCTCTGATTATGAGAGTTGTAAAAGGTTATTTTGACAGCTTATGAAGTTGGTCCCAAGGCTTACCGACAGAAATTCCAGGGTCTGAAGAAATCTGACAATCAGACTTATGTGGAATTTGCTACTTGAGAAGAAAGTTTGCTTTGGCTGGTGTACTTCTATGGAGGTCAAGGATGATTTCAACTCACTAAAAGAGATGGTGTTAGTTGAAGAATTCAAGAACTAATGTCAAGGATAATCATTAAGACCTACCTTGAGAAGAAAGCACTGAATTGCAATCAGCTGCCAAGTTGCAGACAGAATATGTTCTCCCCACACATAAGTCCAAATTTCAGTCTAGCAGTAACGTAGATGGTCCCAATTTCAGAAGAAATTAGCAGTGATGCAAGATTCTCACCCAAAGACAAAAGGAGCAAATCTGGTGATGGTGCTCAGAAATCCAGTCAAAGGTCTGAACAAAGTGTGGCTGATAGTGACAAAAGTGGTCTAGTTTGCAATTATTGCAAGAAATCTGGTCATGTTTACAACTAACTGTTGGTTCTAAAAGCTAGAAAAAGGAAACAAGAAAAGGATACCGACCCGATGCCTTTGTGAAGACAAGGTTAAAACCCCTGTATAGTAGATGGCCGATCATGCTAAATTGCCTGCTCCTTGGCCAGGGCTAAGAAGCCTGATACTGCTGACTTTGTGAGGGAATTCCTTCCATTTGCCAGAGGATTTGTGGCTCTGAATGAGCATCCTCCTGTCCCCCATATATATCCTAAGGGATGCAGACTTCTCCAGTCACTTTTTGTTGATGGACTCCTTGGAGTTACGTGCAGTGAGACCGCTTCTGGGGATTTCATGTAAGGTATTGAAGGGAGGACTGTATCCTTATCCCTGCGCTCTGTATTCTTGAAGTCCAGATTTGGATTTGCAGGACAGGTAAGGTGGGACTATGTCAAGTCTACCTATCAAGGAGTGTTTCTCTGTTGCTAGGCAATGACCTGGCTAGAGAACGTATAGTTCCCCTGTTCATCTTACTTCACAGCCCTAGCACTGAAGGTGTGATGAACCCATCTCTGTATCCTTCCTGTGCAGTGACTCGTGCTATGGCCAAGAAGGCTTAAGAGAAGAAGATGATGTGGTGCAAAATCAGCACCTTGAATGAATCTTGACTCAGGTGAGTTAGCCTCCTTGACTCTGTTCAGCCTACTATGGTTTCTCCGTTTGAGGACTTATCAGACACTTTTATCAGTTCTCTATTCAGCCAGCCAGATGGGTCTGGTGATTCTGATGTATCTGGAGACTTGTCTCTGTCCAGAAAGCGGTTGATTCAAGACAAATAATGATCCTGAAGATTTATTATTACTTGAAGAGCCCTTCCTAATGAAGAAATAGACACAGTTCCAGTTGGCTATTATCAAGAATGGAGTGTTGATCTTGATGGCGCCCTCCTGATATCCTACCCAATGCAGATTGGGCAGTGGTCAAGCAAATTGTTGTTCGAGATTCTACAGGAATGAGATCTTAACAATGGCTCATAGTTTGCCTTTAGGAGGTCATCTTGGTGTTAACAAGACTGTTGACAAGATGCATGAAACACTTCTTCTGGCCGGACTTAGGAAGATATTTTCCAACTTTTTGCAAAATGTCACACTTGTCAGATGGTTAGAAAACACCAGTTAGACCCACCTGTGGCGCATTGCAGCCTATCCCAGCATTTGGGAGCCCTTCTCAAAGTCGTTTGTTGATTGTGTTGGTCCATTACCCAAGACTAGATCTGGAAATCAGCACTTGTTGACAATCATGTGTGCATCTACCAGATTCCTGAAAGGCCATCCCTCTCACATAACATCAAAGGCAACCACAATTTGAAGGCTTTGATAAAGTTCTTCACGTTATTTAGCCTTCCCAGGGAAATTCAGTGAATCCAAGTAACAATTTCACTTCGGATTGTTTCAGCAGGTTGTGCTTATGTAGAACTAGAGTCTTGAAGCAGATTCTTTCCAGTGCCTATCATCAGAGAGTCAGGGTGCCTTAGGCGGTTTCATTCCACTCTCAAGACGTGATGAGGACCCCATTGTTGCAGCCATGAGAAAAGACTGGGATGAAGGTGTTCATTTGCTGTTGTTTGCAGCTGGGCTGATTACAGGAGTCTACTGGGATTTGTTCCATTTTGAGCTAGTGTTTGGCCAGAAGTGCCAGAGGACCTTTGCTATTGACCCAGGTAAAGACAATGGCAAGAGAAAAACCATATATCAGTCTGTTAGACTTATGTTAACCAAGTTCAAGGAAAGACTAGAGTGCAGCTTGTGACCTAACTAAAGAACTTGGGGAAATTTGAAGTCAGGGAAAAATGAAACTTGAAGTCAGGAAAATGAAAACTTGGTATGATCATAAGGGTAAGCCGTGAGTTTAAACCAGGAACAAAGGTCCTTGTGTTGTTCCCTTGCAGTCCAATCCATTGCGGCCTAGATTTCATAGTCCATATGAAATTCTGACAAACTCAATGATCTCCAATTACATTGTAGAAAGACTCAGATAGGAGAAAAGCCAAACAGTTGTGTCACATTAACATGCTGAAGCCTTGGCATCATGATAAGAATGCTAGGGTTGCAGCTGTCACTTCAGATTCTCCTATGGCGAGACTTGTGAAGATGAGGGATTTCAAGATGATGAACCTAGAATTAAAGCTGAAGTTCTAACTCATGTAAATTGTCAAATTCTGAAGTGTTGCAAAAATCTTGATATCAAAACTCAGCCCTTAGAACCTCACAGAAAGATCAGTTTGAGAGGTTGATCAAGAAATATAAAGATCTATTTCCTGATGTTCCCAAAGAGTTTCTATAGCCTCATGATGTAGATGTTGGTGATGCCAAACCAATAAAACAGCATCCGTATCAGATGAATACGAAGAATTGCTGAAGTTGAGTACATGTTAGAACATGATATTATCAGACCCTCTAACTCAGATTGGCGTTCACCCTGTGTTCTAGTTCCAAAACCTGATGGAAGTACTAGATTCTGTACAGATTATCGCAAAGTCAATGCTGTAACTAGAACTGATGTGTTTCCAATACCTAGGATTGATGATTGTATCGATAAAAGTAGGGCAAAACAAAAGTTTCCTGACCAAGATTGATTTATTGAAGGGTTATTGGTGTGTGCCTTTAACTGAGAGAGACCCAAGAAACCTCTCTGCTTTTGCCACACCATCTGGGTTATACCAGTATGAAGTCCTACCCTTTGGCATGAAAAAATACCCCAACCACATTCCCAAAAGGATGATACGGTCTGTCGCGGATTACCCACCTGCAGGTGCGTACATCGGCGACCTGATCACATGGAGTGACTCCTGGGAAAAGAACATCTGAAGATGCTTAAGACCAGTAAGCGGAGCTGGCCCAGGGGGCAGAGGTGCAGCTGCCCTAGACCCCTGATTCTGAGGGGCCCACCGCCAGACTGATGGCAAAAAAACAAAAACGCGTAAGAAGTCAGAAAATTAGGTCTCTTACTGCTGTATTTGTAAGGATATAAGTGTAAAAAACGGCGGAAAAACAGTCCAGATCAAAGCGTTTCTGAAATAAGATTAAGAGGTAATGTGACATCATAGTTGCCATTAGGGTTTGATCCGGGAAGCGAGTTCAGGTTGACCTCCGACCATTTCCATTCTCGGAAATGAAAAGCGAAACCAGGAAAAAACATTTAAAAAATATTTATAAGATAATGGAATATATTTAGAAAATATGTAAGCCTATTTTACTTTCTTAAAACATAAACTATTCAACAGCTATTATTATTAGTAAGCTTTGGTGAACAATGTGTATCTTGATGCAGGAAAGAGAATTAATCGAACTGACTATACGCACTTATTTAAGTTCGTCAAAGCACAAAAATTGATCGAAATTCGAGTTGCACCTCTAAGTGTGGCCAAAATGCTCATTGCTCCAATGCCCACACTTATCTTAAGTGTGCCCAAAAGTAAAAATTTTTTCTTGGCCAAACTTATTTTAAGCGGTACGTTCTAAAAACTGGAATGGTCATCAACTGGCGCAGCGAGTAAGTGTGGCCAAGAAAAAAGATGAAGCATTGGCACTGCGTATAGAATGCGAATAACATCGACCTTAGTAATTCATTAACAATCACAAACGCCCTGAATTTAAACACTTTGGCCGCTAGCAGTTAGTTAAATAACATGGCTCTATAATCTGAATTAGACTAACACAACACGATTTTTTGACATCAGCTGTGAGTGGAAATACTTCATAACAGCCTACTTCAAAATATTAAATAATGAGGACGCGCTGCTCTGTCTGAGGGAGGGATCAAATGCGCAAGACTGAGGTTCAACAGTCGGCTGACTGCAACATTTAAGGCTCTCAGACAAAACTCAGGTGAAAACTCCAACACTACAAGAACACTGGATTAGATCCTTCATACTGCAAAACACTTCAGACAGAGATGCAAAGCTGGCTTTGGTGGAGATGGGGCTCTCATTGAATAAAAAGGAATCTCACGAAGATCCATCTGAAACCTCCGCAGTGATGGATCGCTTTATAACTTTGCCTTTAACTTTGATTGCTGACATTATTTGGCAAACCAGTCTGACACCGCGGCACGCACCGTGCCGGCCACCCGCAGCGTCTGAATGCGAGCAGATTATGGAATCTATCTGAGCTCAAAACCATGACTATGAAACGCAAACTACTTGCCTTAACGAATTATGTTAGTTTACACAATATGAAGAATTGTAAAATATAATTTCCATGACCTTGAGTTCAGTCAGACAGCGACAGATCTGGCGTTTTCTCCTCATCTGCAGCGAGCATTGAACTTTTATCACGGCTTGCGCGGTTATGTATTGATAAATGTTGAAATTCGTTTTGTGCCTCAATAATTATATATATACTACAGATAATACATTAAATCAGTCATGTTTGGGACCCACATGTCTCTTGGTTAAAGGATAGTCCACCCCAAAATAGCGTTTTGTATTAACTTCGTTTATACTATTGGCGTTTTTACTACTTGATCTCTTTCTGGTATGTTTATTTTGCCTAGAAGCGTGATTTGTGGGGACTGCGCATAGTGCTTTTTTAACAGCGCTCAACATGTTATTATTTTATGGGACAAACCAGCCGCTTGGACTATTTCCTCATTTTTTCCTCCATGGGTTGTATGTGGGATATTTTTTCAATGGGCCGCCCTGTCACCAAACAACCAATCACCGTGCTCATTGTCCCAAGACTCATGAAGTGCGTCACCCATAGCAATTTACTCCCGCAATCTCTTATTCTGGGAGTTACCAGTTTTCTTTATAAAAGTTGCTCTCCAGCTGACTTTGTGAATAACTTTAAGATAGCCTCCCTACATAAAATATTTTTTAGCGACTTAGGGTACTCCTAGCGGTAAGATAAAGATGCTTTGTGAATATGGGCCCAGATCCGCCAATGTGAATTGTTAACAAGTGAAACTAGCCAATAGGCACTGAGGCCCACTACAAGTCACGCCCCTCGGCAATGTGACACTGGCTCCGCGCCTGGTAGAGCGTTGTTGGCGCTTAACCCAGGCTAGCCTGACTGTTAACCTGAACAGAGTGACTTTGGTTGTGCTACTGTCACGTATCTTGGCTACGTCATGACCAGGGTAAGGTGGCACCCGCCAAATGCTAAGTCCAAGCCATCATGGACTTTCCAGTTCCTGACAACAAAAAGCTTTGCGCCCGCTTCCTTGAAATGATGGAATTTTCGCCAAGTTCTGCAGAACTGCTGGGAGTGCTCTGATACCAACCAACTGAAGAAAGAGGCGTAAAGTTCACTTGGCATGAAGCATGCAAAAATTGTCGATAAGCCTGAAGTCTCTGCTATGTCACTTCCCGTGCTCAAATCTCCTGACTTCAACAAACCGTTCTCCATGGCGGTCGATGCTAGCGACCAAGCTTGTGGATCTGTGCTCCTACAGAGAAGTGACTCTGATGACATTGAGCATCCGTGGCATACTTCTCCCAGGAAGTTCAAATCACCACCAAAAGAACTATTCCTGGTGAGAAGAGCTGTTGGCTCTGGTTCAATCACACAACACTTTGAGGTTTATGTTTGTACAGGGCAAAAGTAATAACTGTATATACAGCCACAATCCGTTAATGTTTTTAGATGAAAAACAGAATCGGAGGTATTGAATTGGAGTTTGATTTTGGGAGTTTGACTTGGAAATGAGCATGTAAGGAGTACTGACAATGTAATTGCTGATTGCTTATCCGTCATTTGGTATGTGTATATATATATCACCTGTGTGTATATTGTATTATATGTATATATACACAAGTGTCTACTTAACCATTTTTTGTATTGAAAAGAAAAATTTTGCCTTTATAAGTCAAAATTTTTCCCTTTTGAAATGGAGGTGTAATGTGGTAAAGCCACTCTAGATGGCAGTATTGACTTTTTTTGTTAAGCAATCTAAAACTAGGTTTGGAGCATCGGGCATGCCTCAGAGGAGCTGGAAAAGTATATAAGGAGAAAATCAGAGAGAGTGTAGTAGTAGGAGAAATTGCAAGGAGAAATTGTGGAAGGATACACTTGACCAGACCTGTCACTCTTTTCAAGACCTGTGAAGCTTTTTGTGGATTTTTGCCTGTGTTGGAGCATTTTCCTGTCCCAAGACATCGCAACATAGCAGCGCCATCTCCATTACCGAGGGACTGTAACTATTTTTATTATTATTATTTCAATCTTGGTCAGTAGAGGTAGATTGTAGACTAGTTCAAAGTGTGTGTTTAATTACATCTGTTGAAGTTTAAGAATTTTGTCTGTCATCCTTGCTGACCGTGGCGGCGTCATAACAAATTGGCCTTTATAACAAATTGGGGCCATAACAAAATGTACTCAAGAATTTGAAATAAATATTTCCTGTAACAAACTTTCAGAAAGCTTTAGTCAAAGCCAAAAAGAGATGGATGGGAGTATGATCAGCAAAGATATTATCACTATTATGAGTAAAATGCACTGCATTGATAGAGCCTAGTTATCGGCCTCATTACACTGTATATTTTCTAGGGTGCTAATACTGCAGAAACCCTATCATTCAATCATTTATAATACAAACCCCAATTCCAATGAAGTTGGGACGTTGTGTAAAATGTGAATAAAAACAGAATGCAATGATTTGCAAATCTCATTAACTCACATTTTAATTCAAAATAGAAGATAGACAAAACTCAAAACAGTTAGCCCAAGAACTCAAGAACACCAAAGTAGAGGCAGATGAAATTTTCATATCGCACGACATGGTTTCTTTATTTACTCGCATGCCTGTAGACGCCACTTTAAACATAGTGGAAAACAGATTGGAAACTGACAGATCACTGAAAAAGCGCACAAATCTCTCAGTTCACGACATATCAGAGCTGCTAAGGTTCGTCGACGCCACATCCACTTATTTCAAATTCCGCAATATAATATTTGAAGCGAAAGGATTCCCCATGGGTGACCCACTATCTGCCGCCATGTGTGGTTTTTTCTGTGGAGGACCGCAAAGCGAGGGCCATAGCATCGGCACCCGAAAGTGTCGTCCCCACGCTCTGGAAAAGATCGTGGGCGACATCTTAAAAAAAAAATAAAATCCGGACACTCTGCTTAACTTACAGATCATTTAAACAGTATGGACCGCACTGGGAAAATACAATTCACGCATGAAGAGAACTGGAGATAAAACCATAAGCGTTTCTGGACATAAATATACATCACACTAATGAAGGGAGGCATTAAAATTAAGAGTATACAGAAAACCCCACTCTGCACTGATCAGCCTGCTTTGGTCATGCGGGCACCCCATAAATCACAAACTTTCCGTGGTAAGAACCACAGTACGATCGTGCATCCATCATCACAGAAGACACGAACAAGAAAAAGGAAAGGAAAACATATAACTACTTTAAAGGAAATACCAGTACCCACTATGGGCCATAAACACAGGAAAACTACAGGTACAGCAAGCAAAATACCGGCACATTCCACGAAGAACGAAAAATGAAACGAAACCAAAAAGGAGTCGTCCGCGTTACCACCGCAAGAGAGGTATGCAATGGATTCAGCAGACCGCATGAGAAAGAAATTCATCAACTTTTGAGGTAAAACCATACATAAAATTACGACAACTACTGGTACACCCGAAAGACCAAATTGACAACTGTAACAAATGTGACGTCATATATGAAATCCTTGCCGGTCTTGCCATAAAACATACATTGGGGAAACAGGTAGACCTTTTCACATACGTAAAAAAGAACACCAAAAAGAATGCGAAAGACAAACTTATTCAAGACAGACACGCTCAGTTAAAGAACAAGCACTGAGTAAACCTTCGTCAGCAATCACAGACATTGCAAGAGGAAAATCATATTATGGACTGGGACAAGGCCAAAATTATCTGCACTCAGAACAACCGACATGAGCAGCTGGATCATGGAGGCAATTGAAAATCGGAAAAGCCGCGCCCACAGGACTATGAACCGGAGACGAGGGGCATACATGCTTTCCACACCTGGAGTGCCATCTTGGAGGAGGCGGCCGGGATATGGCAGGAGGCGTGTAGCCCTGTCAAATCTGACAGGGGCGACGCATACACCATCTTATCCCAACTGATAAGACAAGTCACTGGCAACATCATTGGCTCTTCTGAAGAAAGGCAAGGGAGTATTCCGTCGAAACATATCAAAGATAGGATTAAACCTTTTCTGTCAGAAAATAAGAACGTCAAGGCTAATTAGTTACTACAGACAGTATGAACCTTTTTGGACTAGAAGATAGACAACATATGATGTTGAAAGTGAGACATTTTACCATTTCATTAAAATAAAACAATGTGAAAAAACATTTCTTTCGCGTCAACAAGGTGGAATTGGAGTTTTGTGTATTTGGATTGGCATGCCTGGGGCAGTTGCATCACGAAGGTGCCCATTCACTTCTATATGTGGAAACACTTTGGATCAAATTCCTAGTATTGCACAAGTGAAATTTGTGTGCTGTGAAAACCAACTTGGCTGTTCCATGGTTATCAGTGAGTACACAATCTGAAGTTGTTCATGACTGCGACACTGAAAAAAAAGGAAAAAAAATAAAGACAAGCAGATGTTTTTATTTGCTAAAAATGCCTGAGGCACTGAGCCTGTCAGGGAGCTTGTGCAGAAATCCGGGAGACTCCCGAAGCTTTCAGGATTCAGTGGATATGTGTTTGTGTATGTGTGTGTGTGTGTGTGTGTGTGTGTGTGTGTGTGGGGGGATTTGTATGTGATTTGTACCTGGGCACTACTGAAAAGAGTTATCTGTGAGAGACATAAGTTACAGGAAATTTGGCTCTTTAGCTGCTTGTAAACTATGGAAGGCATGTGCATGGAAAACGGCTGCGCATGGCACAGATCCACAACTCATTTTCAGGTTCGAGCACTATGCCTACGGACACACCTTTATGCTTCCTCACTTCTTACATGCCAGAGAGTCTAACCTGATGCAAAGTTGTACAGTGGCTTTTAGCAGAAATTGTTAATCACAACACACACACAAAAAAGAAAAACTACATTCAATGTGGCTATATGAACTTATTGGGGAATCGTTCTCAAATTTTTGTAAATGTTATGACAATATAGCAATAATACTTAGCCCATGAAATAATAATAAAAAAACATAGTTATCTACTGCAAAAAGTAGCTGAGCCATTGTCTAGTTTTCAGCGTAATGAATGGCTGGTTGAACTTGCTTGTAAAAGGCTAGCTGGCTTCAGAGGGTAACATGAAATACAGGCAGTTCTGAAGGAATATGGAGTACTGTAGGGGCAAAGATGGAGCTAATTGCCCAAACAAAAAATAAGTATACTTCAAGTTTATTTTTAAAGTTAATTCAAGTATATTTCCCAAGTATACTCGTTGTATACTTGTAAGTACTTCTTGGGCTTAAATTGGCACACTTTTTAGTTTATAAAAGTATATTTTTTAGTATAATTTCAAGAGTAATAAACTTTGAGTGTACCACTAATTTACTTCAATCAAATGTTTATTCCATGAAAGTATACTCTGAAGTATCTGACAGTAAACTCAGAATCATACTTTTTTGAAAAATTAACATATGAATAATCCAACTTTGTAGCATTTATGACTATAATACATATATGCTGAATTCTAGTAAATACACATTGAAATTTGGGATCATAATCTCCTCAGATACTCATATGAATGAATAACTCAACTTGGACTTAGCTTAGTGTAGATGTAGTCCATTCCTTCTGTATATTTTAAACTGCAAGCACCATAATTATAACTCAGAATCTTTAGTGATTTAATACCAGTCCACCCAGGCTGAAATTTCATTTATCATGACAAATTTTTTTCATTATTATGCCTTTTTTTTTTGGATAGACGATTGCATTTTCTACATCAGAAATTTCTATTGGCAAGACATTAGGTTTGAGCATGCCATTTTTGACTTACATTGAACAATTGCATATGACCATGATGTCAAAGTTGGCTTCCTGAGGTTTTAGCTCTTCAATTCAAAATACAAGTAAAAGAAAAATTCAGTGACGAGCACGGCAAACCTTGCCCCTGCATATTTTAGCTACTAAATGAGTTGATCAGTTTTGAACTTGTAACAGTTTAACTTTCAGGGTTCCTCTCAAATTAAAGGATCTTTATGTTTTGCTCACCATATATGAGGTCCTTTATTGTGTGTTTAATAGTAACCAAGTGGCTATCTACAGTAGTTTTTTGAGATAGAGTGTAAATTAGGCAATTCAGATCAATGACCTTGACCCCATGGACTTTGACCCCAACTGATCGTTTGAAACTATGCACTTTTCACTATAGCATTGGATAGGACTGTTTGCAATGAAGAGAAACAATAATTAGCGTTTAGGTTTCTTGTAAAATTGGTTCATTTTGATAAAGCTTTGGGCAAAAAAAAATTTGGCTGTTTCGGTATTTGACCTTGATCTGTTATTGAAATTTAAAAGGGATCTGTTAGATCATGGCTAACCACAATAAGTGGGTATAAATTGAGGCAGTAGCTTTCTGGTATTACTTCATGCCTGTCACCAGACAGAGTTCCCAGTTATCACCATGATCTAAACTTATCAGAACTCGTGCAGGATCTTGAAATTGAAATCAATTATTTGAAATTTTACCATCAAAACTCCACCCTGGCGTTCCTACAGTTTTGAATGCATTCTCGATAAAGCAAACTCTGGTGTGACAGGAGTATAACAGACAATAAATAAATAATAAATGAACCCTTTCTCATCCTTTGGGGGGGTGGGGGGGGGGGTAGAATTGAGAGTTAACAACACAGAATACGGTTTTTGCAAATGGAGTAACAAAAATAAGGATGTTAAGATAATATCTGGAGTTATTAATATTAACACAGTATAGGCTGAGATACAGTAAATTCAGAGAACTTGAATAAAGCATTATTTACAGAACCTAGAAAAAGTTTTCAGCACCCTCGATTTTTTAATGTAAATGTGATGTTACAGTTTTTTCAGTTCTCTACATTTGGTGAAATGGACTCCACCATTAATTGGAGGCGTAATAACCACAAAAAATTAAATAGTTCCACTCAACTGTTTTAAGTAGCTAACTTCTCAATAAATTCTTTGATTTTTGGTTGGTTTAATCAAATTAATTTGAGGTTACTGAATTATAAGGAGCTGTTTAATTTTTAAAGTGTCAAGTTTACTTTAAACTCTGTCTCCCACATTACACATACTAAAGTTGTCAGGAAGGATCCAATGCATTATTATAACCACTGATAATTTCCAAAAAATCTGACGAAAATATGGCAGTAAAATGATTAATGCCGGTTAATTGTGCGCCAATCTGAGCATAACGTAATGTAGCTTAATGTTACTAGTGAAGCTAATTTTGGGCTGAAATATCAGTTAATTAAGCAAGATTCAGTATAATGTCACTTTAATTGATAATTGGTTTATAGCAAGTTAAAATAGCTCAATAGCTACTTTAAAGCAATACATGACAGTTTCTTAAACTTTTGACTAAACAGCACCCCTACAGTTCCTGGGTGTAATTGCACTGTTGTAAATACCCCTCAGACACTTGACGCGCATCCTCCACTACTTCTCAGATCCGTGCATCTTTGTACAAAGCAACAATGTATCCGACAAGGTAAGTGTTTTATGACTTTTCAGAACTTGCTTATGCATGCAGTTGTATTCATTTTATTCAATGCTTAAGATGAAGAGTAACAAAATATCAAAAAGAACGGACATGCATTATTTTAGCTAAAATGCCATTCGGTAACATTACTGCTAGCCTAATATTTTTGAGACCAGCACTACAATGGGACTCACTGAAACACACGATTTCACCACAGAGAAAGTGGTTGGTTTTAGGTGTGATCTCATATAGTCTGTGGTGAGCCCGTTCTATGCAGTTGAAAATACTGAGGCAGGGCTGGAATTTGCTGAAGTATACTAGCTGAACCATAAGTGCTGTATGAGAATGTGGGCCCAAAAGGGTGCTAAATGGGGGCCAAAACTAATGCAATTATCTGAAGGTGCAAGTATGGTATTGAGCTGGAGCTGATAAATTATTTACAAAGTGGGTGGGGAGTGTGAGAGTGTGAGAGTAGGCCCGTATTCAGGGCACTCCTCACTCCTCACCATATAGTGAGTCTGGTGAAATGTAACTAGAGGTGTGAGAGAATCGACCTACCACAAACCCGAGGCCGGTCCACTCACTCGCCAGTTGCTATTCTAGCATACTCGAGCATAACCTTGACAGTATTAGTGGGCACTGGGTACCACAGAAGCGGTGTGCGTCGGCTGCTGCAAAGCGCTCAATCCTCCTGTAAGGTCATGGTAGGAAAACATATCAAAAAGCAAGTTATACATTTGAATAGACAAGAGCTGAAAGGAGTAGCAGTTGATTTTGTGAGCCTGAATTTGAGAGAGACAGCAGCAACAGATGTAGATAGCAGATAAGGAAGTATGTATGTATGTTCCTGAATGCGTGTCCTGCAATAAGAGTTGTGTGTTACAGTTGTGCTAACAGGAGCGTGACTTCACTTTTGAACATGGCAGTTCTATATAGTGAGGGTGTAGGCAGAACTTCAAAATTCCTTTTTCCCCATGTGTTTAGGTCTTGGGGCATGCTATGGACAAAGAATCCACTGTTTAGATGAAATAAGCAAGAAAACATGTTAGAAAGAGCTGCCATGTGTTTATAGCGTTAACTCTGATATTGATGATGAACAGATATGGTTAACTATGAGAAAAAAAAAATTGAATGCAATTAACCCTTAACATTCCGGCGGCGAGTCTGAGCTATCAGAAATTAAAAACAAGAAAGATTTCAATTTACCTTAGATGCGTCCTTTATAGGCATTTTAAGAAATGTTACGAGTGGTAAGGGGTTAATTTAATGAATTTGCAGGCTATTGAAAGCTCTGAAAAACCTCGTAGTTAACAGCAAGATAAAATTGTGCGAGAAATAAGAAAGTTCATTCTATAATTTTATTTCATTTTACGGTTGGCTGAAAACTGATGTAATTTCCATTAATCCTTCATTATAGGACTTACGCATTTACACGGCCAGCAATTTTCTGCCAGAAATCCTCTCTGGCCTTATTAGCTGCAAAATGTGTGCTTTTTGCTGTTATTATAGTTTTACATCATAATGACATTGACAGTCACTCCTGGAGATTTTCTTTTCTTTTTTTTTAAAAGATTTTATTAATCACCAGCAACCGCACATTACATCCAACGGGCAGGTGCAATACATCAACCAACATGAATTCACTAACATATATCTCGAATTATAAATTTAAGTGTCCACACAGGTATCGCGTGCAGGTCTTCAAGTATCCAACCAATAAGGTATAAAACTTATATGGGTCTCCAATTAAGCCGCTGGCCTTTCCCTGGTGGCTCTGCTGGGAGACGACGCGGTCATTACTGACTCCTGGGATCGAACATGGCTTGGAGAGCAACATACTGACCTTGTCCGGTCATTTTATGAACGGCAATAGGGTAAATTGCCGCATGAAACGCGCTTTTGTTGAGAGCGCGTACAGTGTTGAATGCACAAAACCGCCATTAACAAAGAAAGATTATGAACACCGTTGTGGTACCAATTATATCTGATTGCGAGTTCAGGGTATGTTGAGCCGGCTCACTGAAATGTAGCCTGCCTCTGTGAATGGCCAATTAAGCTGCTGTCGACACCCCCTGGTGGCACGGGGGGAGATAACCTGTAGTGTTAGTGATTCTGGATCAGGGACCGTATCCTCCGCAGGCGTGCAACCTGTGATCCGGTCATTTTATGAGCGGAAATAGGAACAATAAGCACATGAAGCAGCTTTTTGAGGGCGTGCAGTGTTGAAAGCACAAAAACGAAATTAAGAAAGAAAGATTACAACCACCGTTGTGATACCAATTACCTCTGATTGCGAGTTCAGGGTTTGTTGAGCCGGCTCACTCAAATACAGCTTCTTCGTTGAACTTCGCCGTAGTGGAAGCCACTCCCAGGAGATATAAGTGACAAACGCCCTGCCGTGATCAGCTGGTGTTGACCAATAATCGTTGAAGTTCTTCCCGCCCGGCCCGACCGTCGTTGAACTTCTTCCCGCCGTAGCCAATGTCGTTGAACGATCTTCAAGGCGGTGGATCAGTCACTCAGATACTCAGCGACATCTTGGTTGGAGCCTGGCGTATTGTGACTGACCAAAAAGCAAGGAGGACCCAATATGAGCTGATGTCAATATTCATGTAAATCCGCTCTATTATAGACGCTGCATGAAATGGCAGCATTATACGGTCCGTTTGAGTTTTAATACCTTCTGAAAATAACCTCAGTTTGCATGAGGTTGCATGTGTTCAATTATAATTTGTAGTTCACTTTCAGTAAATACCTTATGGCGTAACAGTGGTTAGAAAATTTCCAAACATTTTTTTATGATTTTATCGCAGGATTATTCTCCATCTCTCAGCAGAAGCTCTCCAGAGGCAGAGCCAACTAATCCATGGTTGTTTTTTCCCAAGAAAACTTACCATTTCATTAATTTTGTGCCATTGTTAGCATCCCCTACTATCCTGAAAAGAACTGCATGAAGTACTAAAGTAAGCCTGAAATGAGGGACACATGGGTCATTACAATGGTGTCATTCCTTCAGTACAGCGCTTCGAAGACTCTGATAGGACAGCTGGCCCACTTGTCTGTTAAGCACTGCTTGAAATGTACAGTACATTGACCTCATCAACATGGTGGCCATGATGCTATAACGTCTCACTCAGTCTGGCAACTCCACCAGGAAATTCCAAAAGGTTGAAATGCACTTGAATCATAGGCTGCATTCCCAAAGCCTGAAACCTAAAAAGTAGCTCCCAGCTGGTGACTTACAGTAGATAAATAACTTTTAAAAAATGAGCATGTCGCTCCCAACTTTAGGACTCCTATTTTTTTCACCAAAAGTAATTCAGAAACATAATCTCCTTGGTGGAGGTAATGACTTTTAGAGCTAAAAGTGGCTGCTAAGTCTCAAAGTTGCAAAAGTAGTTCAGAGGACTCTAAGTCAGTAAGAGCCGCTTCACAAAAACACTAATAGTTGCCACCAAAAATCAGCTTTGATTTCAGGTCATATTTACTTTTCGGAGCTTATCAGCTCCAATTAGCACATTCTAATTTTTAAATTACCATTAATTGATTTTTGAATTTTACTTTGACTTGGCTCTCCATGGTTTAATACCAATCTACCAGGCTGAGCTTCTAAATCACTACTCACCAGCCCAAGATTGAGGTCTTCTGATAAGGCCTTGCTACTGGATAAACATAGACTAGATACGCCCTGCCTGCTTATAAAGGAGCTGTGTCCTGATGACTGTGCGTCTCAGAACTTTGCATTCTTAGCCTATTAAAGACACCTAACTAGTGAATCCACTTGACTGAAGGCATATTCTGACTCCATGGTCGCCAGTCCATCTTCGTTTGCAGTGTTTTTACATATTTGTTACTCAGGCATTATGCTTTTATATGAAGACGTTTTCTATGGAAATTCAAGTTTTCAAAAGCAGTATTTTAGCGCTTTAGCTAAAAACAAAAACAACCGGCTGTTTTGCAGGGCATCTGGCTGTTTTCTTCCAGCTTTTGTTGAACAAGTGCTAGTGCTCTCCCATGAGTTTGGGAATCATCCTGTGCAATCGGAAGCAAATAATATGGACTTAATGCCCAAAGACGTAGCTACACATCTTAGGTCAAAATGTGGCTGAAATTCGACTTACAAAGGCTGTAAATACACTGTGGATAAAACAAAACGCAGACTCTTGCCCCTAAAGAGGTGCCTTGGTCTACTAAGTGCTCACTTCTGGAGTTTTCTGACGGAAATCTTAGTGAGTCTAAAGTAAAACCTAAGATCATCGAACCAGCAGTTTTCACGTGCCTTTATGGCGTTGTTTACTCATTTGCATTCCTCAAACATAAGCATGCGCAGTAATCCTGACACAGCTCCTTTACTGGGCTCTCAAAACTTAACCGTATGGCTTTTGCATCGTTATTTCTGCTGTAACTTATTTTATTTTTCACTTCATCTGTAACTTTTATCCTTTTTATTGTTCTCTAGTTTTCTTTATGGTATTGTTGTTATTTGAATTTGTTACTGTCAGTTCCATTTGTCCTTGTTTTCATCATTGCATCCTGCTTGCCCACCCCATTCTGTTTGTTTATTGCCTTGTTTATTCTCTTGTTTGTAACCATGCCCCTTTCCTGTCTGCCACACACCTGTTGTTAGGTTTTTTCTGCAATTTGTTCGCTTTAAAGTTCCTTGTTTTTCTTTCTTTAGTAGTGAGTCTGTTTCTGTGTCTAGTTACCACTTACTTAAAATGTTTGTATTCCTTCTGTGATTTCCTGGTTTTGATTCTGTTTGTCTTTTGGTTTTCAGCTTGAATCCCTCAGTGTCCGTTTGTTTATTGGTTAGAATTCTCTCGGTCCACGGTTTATGATTCTGCCAGCTCCCTGAACTGCATTCTGCCTGCCTAGTATTGAGTACTAAAGTGATGACTTCATCGCCATTAGCTTCTGGTGTCGGGAGTAAAATCCTCTGAGAATTTATGATGGGGTTTGGACACTTTCCAGCATTGCTCGAACTCTTATTAATTTTAATAGCCGCCTCGCTCTGAGATTAGCCTACAGGGTATACAGATATAAACGATCACATCAAATTCGTAGTTTATTGCCAAAAATGATATGCTTTTGCACTTGTAGTCCAGTTTGTAGTCCATTCTCCGAGCCAATGAGGTACCTCAGTTTCAGCCAACGCTCATACGCATCACAACGGTAGCCATCAGTGCCCTAAATACCTGATGTCTGTGCACCCGTTCCTACATAGCAGGCTACTATTAGCTAGCTACATACCTAGAAATGAATGGATCACAATGAATAGTTATTTCGCCATTTAGCTAGCTAGCTAGCTAGCATTAAGCTACACTGGCGAACCACCTAGCTAGCCAGCTAGTGAGCTTATTACATCTTGTGCACATAGCTAAACCGATAGAAACAGTAAATGGCTAGTTTATCATCACTTACTGTTATTTAGCAAGCTACCTAGCATAATTATTCAATAAATATCACTAGCTTAGCTAGCGAAATAGCTAGCTAAGTGAATAAAAACAGTGAAGAGCTATTATTTGGCTACTTAGCTAGAGTTGAGCTGCAAGCATTTCACAAGCTGGCATTTAACTAAATGCGCCAAATATGAAGTTAGCCAACTACCGAGTAGGTAAACCAGCTCACTGGCTAGTTAACCTGCTGACAGCTGGTTCACTGTCAGTCATGCGTTGACAAGGCTGATTAGCTTGTTCGCTAACTACCGAGTTTTAAGCAAACAAACGTTACAAAGATGCCTGGCTATTAGAGTAAATTAGTGTTAATTGTAAAACTTGATATATAGCAAGGAAAGCGTAACCAAGTAGAAGGTAGAGTGGCTAACTAATTAGTGAACAAACGGCTATGGCAAGGTGCTGGAAAATTCGAGGACGGGGACTTCTAAGCGCTTCTGAACTCCTTCAGCCCGGAATCAGGAGGATCACGGGACGGTAGTTTTTAGACTACAAAGAGGATTAGCATGGTGGCAAAAAATTAAAATGATTTGAAATATAGCTGATTCCGGTCAAGAAAAATTATATTTGTTTTTAGTCGGAAATATAATGCAAAATCTGGAAAAAGATGGAGGCTTGAAAACAATGGGAAGTGATTCAAAAGTGAACTGAAAAAACAGTCTATGGGTAAAATGAATGGGAAATTTTACTTCCAGTGTGACGTTATCACTTTAGTACTCTATTTGACCCATTGCTGGTTTATCGACACTGATGCTGTTTTTCGTTTCTGTTCCACAATCTTATCGATTGACAAAGAACCTATCTCACTATGAGCTTGTTTACAATAAAGCCTGTGAAACTTCCATCTGGGCCTGTGTTCTGGGTACCAGGTCTGTCAGACTACCAGTCTGAATTGAACAGCAAATGAAAGAACTATCCCTGAGGTATTACATTTGCTTTGCTGTGAGCACCCAACAGCCAAGCACACCACCACTTTAAATATCTGCGAAGAATCAAATCCATCAATACAACAAAACTCTGTTATATAACCAAACAAACACAACTGTAACATTTTTAACCCTTTGATGCATAGAGTATATACAAATGCCTTGGAGCATTTGTTGGGATTTGGTGCAATATTTTGTGTGTGTGTGTGTGTGGGTGGTGGTGGTGGGAGGGAATCTGCCTCAGTCCATTATTTTGGACATTATGCCAGTGGGATGCACACTGCCATCCAGAATTTTGGACATTATGCATGCGGAGTGACAGAAATAATGTGAAGTTGAAGAAACCTGGTCTTTGATATGCATGATGATCTATCTGTATTCTGGACATTGCTTATTTGAGCTATTTACTCGGTGTGCATAATGTCCAATATTTTTGATAGAGCATAGACTCAGATGTCTTCCAACAAATAGGCATGCATTACATAGGTTATGTGTTTTCAGTTTGTGCTATATACTGTATTTCCATCCCCCAACAGAAAAAAGTCTGATCAAAACTTGAACAATATAAGACTATTTCTGACTTTCGTCAACTTACCTTTTACTTGTGGATGCAGCCATTGTGATTGTTGTGGTAAATCATGTGACTAATCAGAGAGCACCAATTGGAAATTATTATCTGGAAATGTCAGTAAAATGTACATTTGTGTTTTCAGAGTGTCTATGAGCCTAGAGAAAATAAACCCCACTTATGTCCAAAATATTGGAAACATGCAACAGAGGGTTAAACACCTCTGTTAAAGTTTCTCGATTGCTAAGCGCTTTTTCAAAACTAAGCCCATTTCAAAACTCTAAACACAAATGAAAACTGCACAATCAACTCCAAATGTTAAACTTTCAGGTGAAAACCCAACTCTCTTCAAACCATATACTCTTTTTGAAACCAAACTTTGCCTCTCACATCACACAATTGTCCAAAAACACACACACTACAACTCAGTCTTAGACACTGGAGATAAATTCATAACGCTGCCACAAAATCTAAAATGAACCATGTTGCTGTTCTCCCCCTCAAAACCCCCTTTGCATGATAAACACAATAGACAAAAATGTTTACAATTTTTTTTTCCCATAATGTATTCTCGGTACAACTTCCAATCAATACAATGTTAAGGGATGAAACTCACAGTAAAGGAATGAAGGAAAAAAAAATCGTTCTGAAAAAAATATATAAATTATATATACTCTGTAATAGAAAATAATTTACACAGCATCCCCAGCATGGATTACTGGCAAATACAGAAAATATTTTACTCTTTACTCATCGCGTCTCTCGTCTGGGTCAGGCCAGAGAACCTCAGGTACATAAATGCTATATTGACCCTTGCCAGGCAGTGGTAAAAGCCTACCTAATCCACCCGGGCATGCATCTACGGTTATGTCTAAAACATGCCTCCTCCCTGGCCTGTAAGAGGTGAGCACGATGTAGGGGCCTCGTTTTTACCTTCCATCGCCATGCCAAAGCTCTCTCATAGGGGTTGAGAAGGAGGAAAAACTGGTAGAAAGACATTGCTGAACCTAGGGTTATTGGTGAACCAGCCCAGTGGAAACTTCACTTGTGCCAAATGACAACGCCAGCCTGGCTGTTGTAGTTTGCCGCTCCTCTGTTCTAACTGATATGGTCTCGCAGATTTATCAAGGAGAAGCATTGTATATATGGCCCAAGGCGGCATAGCAGTGGAGGACCCTGTTGCTGATGGCGGCGGTCATGGTGATATTCCCTCCTCGCTGGCCAGGGACCTGCACAATGGCTCGTTCACAGATTATGTTCCTCCCCTTCTTCTCTTAGTTAGGTTGAATCACTGCTCATCAATAAAGATCTTATAAGGATATTTAAAAGTAGTATGGTGACCCCATCTTAAAAAAATTTACTCAGGCGAAAAACCCGCAATCTGCCCCCAACTCTTCACGACTCGGATACACAGTTTTTCAAAATTGCTAAAACACATTTCTTGAAACCTTGCATCCTCTTTTCAAAACTAAACACAAAACCTAATGCCTGAAGCTAGATTCACAAAGCCTTTGATTCCTCTTGCAAATTCAAATAATCGCCTCAAAACAGTTTAAATGTCTCCAATACCCAAAAAATTTTTAAAAACCAGTCAGAAAAAATAAGAACACTACTGAATATTTATTACACTCTACCCGAAAATTAGAGAACAGTGTTCAAGGCACGTAGTTAGAAAAAAAAGTTTATTCTTACAGTAAATACATTGTGTTTTCCCAACAGAAATTTACAACTCAGTAAGCAGTTTAGATACTGCAAGCAATACAATATAGAATGTCTGGACTCAAACTTGGGTAAGTCAATACTGTATAAACACAAAAGCACAAAAGGCCAAATGACAGACAAAATTGAAATGAAAAGCAGAATTACAGTCAACTGTAAATGTGGCTGCAAAATCAAACTCAGTTCTCAAACAAGTGATTCATTCGGCCCCCAACATCATGTCTTTGTGCTGGAATTAAGGCCAGAAGGACCTCATCTCCAAAGCAATGTTCCCCCTAGCCAAGAAAAGGGGAAAAAAGCCTCTTGTGCCCCCGGATCCAGCCTTGAAAGTCCACATATGCCCAAGGCAATTTCCCTTGGCGCTGGGAAATTTTCCCTGGTGAAAGGGTTACGGTCATAGCCCTTCCACGCCATACAGAGAAAAAACTCCCCCTATTGGGTTGAGAAAAGGGTATTGGAAGGAAAACATTTGCTCGAATACGCTGGTTGTTGTTGAACCACTCCCGTAACAAAACACTGCAGTGAAACCCCAGCGTTGCCCCAAAACGAAGGGCAGGGTGCCTGGCTGCTCCCATTCTGCTGCACGCCCAAACAAGACTTCCCCAAGGCCATCTAGAAATGCAAGGGAGGTGCTGGCTGTTATGGTCCCAAGGTGGCATGACGGTGGAGAACCCCTAGATAACCCCTGGCTGCACAGATTGTTCATTCCCAGCTGCCAGGGGGTGGACAAAAAGCCCTTTGGCCCTTTTTCCCTGCCTCTCCTTCTCCTTTTGTCAGTTTGAACCCGGCTTCATCAGAAAAAATTCTTGGTCTTTCCATTGGAACCCAAAACAAACTTTTCTCAAAAACAGTAAAGTTTTTAAATCTACAGAAAAGACAGACCTATGCTTAAAAGTGTATATCCTCTGACTTACATACATTACAATATATTCAGCTTGACGGTAGTATCCAGTACACTGTAATATTCCCTTTGCTAATATATGATACAATTCTCTTTTGGTTTTTCACATCCCAAATTTTGATCTTTGACCCCTTTTCTGAGTTGCTGAAAAATTTCCCTGTTCCTTGCTTCTGACACCCTGTTGTGTTAGAACAGTCAATTGAAGCTGTTTTGTTCCCTTAAATTTTTGCTTTTCCCCCCCACAACTTCGCTGCTGTTTTCAAGTCTGATGGCATATTCTGCATGACCATGTCAACAATGAGAGCCTCTTGCTCCGGGTTGAACATAGGAGCCCTTTCCCACCCTCATGGCAGTCTTGTTCTACAAAAAGAAACTCCTACAAAAACAATCATATTTAAACATAGTGGACCCCACAAATCCCCCCTAAAATAGTCCCCGAAATCTCTGTATCCCATGGCCCCAAATGCCCAAAAAAACCAAAATAAAAATTGCTCTTCTCTGAATCTCTGTTTGGGGACCACAGATCTGCCAGATTCAGTTTGTTCCCTCTGTCCTGCTTCCTCGGGTTCATCCCAGCCACAAAACATGCCCAAATTCGGTTTGTTTTTTTCTGTTCCTGCTCCGGGTATTTCCTTTTTCGTCCTCCTTCTTTCCTCCTAAAAATTACCCTTTTCCCCCTCTCCTCTCAGATATTTTCCCCCCATCTTTTTTTTTTAAACCTTAAAACCCCCTGGCCCCAAATTTATTTAATCATCGCTCTTTAAAAGTTGAACTTTAATGTTGTGTTGCAAAATGACACATAAATTCTGTAAGTGTGTTTACTCTGACACCTGTGTCTTACCTTTTCTGCTATTGAAAATGTGTTTAGTGAATGAGAATGTGTTTAGCGTCTCAATTCCAACATTTTGAAATATTTATCTATATTCTGTAAATAACATGGCCGAAACCAAGCGTATGATCTGAAAGTCATTTGCATTTTTTGGGTTTTATTCACATTTTACTTCGTCCCAACTATTTCTGAATTGGAGTTGTATTATAGTGAGCAGGAGGCAAGGGAAACACTTTTCAAAATCGTTTTCAAATACAAACTTCAATATCCATTTCAAACTTTTGGGTTTGAGACCTTTGCACATATCTTACCTGTTAAAGAGTTCAATCTCTTGCGCTTGTCGTGACAGGGTAATACCTAAACACCGCTTCAAGTTCTCCAAGCACTGAGTTTTTGAATATGACCTTGTTCTGCCTGCTCCCCATGCTGTTGTGCTGTGTAATAAATTGTGCATTGTGATCAGGCACATGTTTAATCACCACCCCTCCCCAGGCTGTAAGCAGATTCCTCCAATGATGGAGGTCAAAAGAAAAATTTTTCTGGGTATTGCAGGTAGAAAAAGGTCTGTGCAGTGATTCAGGTTTTGAGCCTGTGCTGGTTTTAGTGTCCTATGTGTAGGCCATCCAGCTATGGTTTGGAGAAGATAAAGTGAACAGAGGCTCCCTCAGTAGGTGATTCCTGCTCTGTGCATCTAACGCACTACGCCATCTTCCATAATTGCCTTGTGTGTACTGCTCCTTAATGTTTCTGCAGGATGGATTCAATTGTTTTAACCTATGAAATATACAGAACAGAAACACGGCTGGGATTGTGGGCCATTTTTACACAAGTGTCTTGATTTGTGGCTTACAATTTCCAGCGCTGCATTGGTGAGGGTTTTTTGGAGGATTACTTTTCTCACAATCTGTTTCAGGGTGAGAGCGCAGCAGCACGGGTGAGATTTAGAAAAATATTTCTACAGTTCTGAGGTCTGAGAGACCAGTGGCGGAGCTAGAAATGGGAAGAATTGAGGCATGATTCATCCTTTATGACAACATTTAGTCTGGCTAGTTCTCAATCATTTTCACTGTTGACACGTTTTCCAATTATACGTGGTGGCAAAGACACACAGATTCCTCTCCATATGTAGATCTGGCGATGAAATCATGGGCTAAATTCAGTTCGGCAAATATTGCTTATTAGTTGCTACTATTTAACTCGGCAGTTAAATAGGCTCAAGCATAAACAAACCATTTAGCGGTACAATTTGAACGCGTTGTTGATTTAAATACAAATCACAGCATGCCAGATAGATTGCATCTGACAACACCTAATCCAGGAGAACAATCGGCACCGCAATGAAGTGTCCAGTGCTCGAGGAGTGAACCTTTTAGTTGATCATGAAAATGACTGAGAACAGGTCAGGCTAATAATTATTTTAAACGGATGATGCGCAATTCTTTCCGGTTCTGGTTCCGCCGCTGTACTGGTTAGCCCATAAATTTTTATCGCCTGTTAAATCGCATATGGAGATACCGTGTCTTCGTTGCCAATTTCACGTGGTGGAAAAAAAATCAAGAAAGAAAATGATTGAGAACTAACCAGGACTAATTCTTGTCATAAGGGCGTGTGCAACCCTTTTATTGCCGTTTCCAACTCCACCACTGCTGAGGACTGGTAAAGACACCAGTATTGTGCAAATATTCTCCAGCTTTTACGTATGATCACTGCACCCAAGCTCAGAAATCTTTTTATTCCTGGTGGAATGGATTCCAACTTGACAGCAGATTAAAGGCCTATGCAATAAATTTACTCAGCATTTGCTGCTGCCTTTTACACACACACACGCAGCTGCGCACAGACAAGACAGGACATGCCAAAGCCTTAAAACAGGATACAGCTTTCAGCAAGTCCCCGAAGGAGAAATGGTATCACAATAACAGTCGAAATTCATGTGATATTCCTCATTTCAACTTTTACTTACAATATAGCTGGCTGGAAAGCAGTTAGCTGAAAGCCTCAGTTCGCCATCACTATCAATAGTGAAAAATGGAAATGTCATTAGAATAAATTTTGAGTTGCATCTGAATGTAAATAGTGGATAATCGTGTTCACTGTTGACTTGATGGACCAGTATTAATTTATTGACATAAAGAGCAGAAAGTTTCCCAACTGCTGCTACAACGGAAGGTATGTTAATATGACTCAGGACTAAATTTTGAAAAATATAAAAAAAATCTTAATTCTGTACATTTACTATTATTAGGTTGGTGGTACTACTGTGGGACAAAAAGTATGGTATTTTACATACACTTGAGACATCAGGGTCTGGAACAGGACACAGCATTTGTCCCACTTCCCACAGTTGATTGGGTGACAAGGTCTCTTCTGATCTCAATGGATGGTTGTCCCATCCTTTACGGAACACATCAAGGAAGGCCTGGAGCCGCGGGATGAAGACATAATGGCAGCTGAACAAGTGGAGTTCATTTGACAGATCCAGATGTCCTTCATCTTCTAAGGTGTGGAGAACACTATAGAAGACATTTGTCACTGACATGTAGACATCTCTCCAAAGTCTCTCGATCCTGGAAAAATAGCAGAAATACCTTAGTAAATATAGGTTAATTTCTCACAACAGTATGGAGAGTTCATGAACAATATAACATGTATATCAATATCATATTTAAAGTTTGATAAGCGCAAGATTTAACAGACAAAATGCCAGACAGCAGGTTATCTGCTTCTTACTGGAGTTCATCTGATAAACCAAGCCAAGACAACAGCAGTCCATCAACCATAAGCAGTGGTGGAAAGTTACAATTACTTGTAGCTTACTTAGGTACAATTTTGAGGTACTTGCTACTTTATCCTAGCCTGGTAAAACCAGACTCTGCTACTTCGCTGTGCTTCGTACACAGAGGACTCTGGCCAGTCGTCATTGACAAGTGTTTACTTCCTGGTGGGTGGGCGCTTGTCTGAAGTTCAAAATCATTGGTGTACCCGTAAACTAATCACTAACGTTTGGCGATGGCGTATGTTATGCGCCCGGCTCAACCGCCTAGTACTTCTGCTGTAAACACAATCCTTCATACCAGGAATGCAGCCCAACAAGCAATCAGTACAATAAAGTTAATACTGTACCCATACATATGCCCCCATCTACCAAATTTCAGCCTTCACTCATTCATAAAGAAACCAAAGGTGCTCTTTCTGTTCTCCTTACAAAAACAAACTGTTGAGCTATCGTTTTTCCTGCAGATACTGCTGCTGTTAAAAAAAAAAATGTAAGAGACCTGAAACCAACGGCAGAATCATGAGAATAACGCATTATTTACATCAGGGCCCGAAATCTCGTTGACACAAAAAACAAGACCGTTAACCATACTTGTGGTAACATCATACCAAGCTCGCTATCTAACTTTATAGCAACACAGTTTGGCTCTAAGCAGCCATTTCATTCATGGATAATGACAACATAACACTGAGACAGAATAGGTCTTGTGACACGAACAAATACGGCTTTTAAAAAAAGTTTGCTGCTAACCGTAGTGTTAAATTCTCCGGACAATGTAACACTAGAAGCTACAAAGCTAACTTAGGTGGTTTGGCTGTCTCTCACAGAGATGAACAGGGTGCCTATTTCATGATGGCTATTAAGTAGATATGATAATCTGTAGGGAGTAAGCTACAACATCATTTCCATTCAAAAACTAACCAAACATTCAACTTTATTGTGGCTATAAGTCGCTGATACCGGGGATTTTCTCTCTGGACAAGCGGAAGCGGCCTCCCGTGCATCTATGTCGTAGCCATTGTTGATTTAGAGACTAAATTTCAAGCTCGGCGCAGCTGCTACATCCGGCTCTCAACCCACGCCTTCTGTTTGCTGGTTGGTCCGGCGTGTTTTCTGCCGTGACAAACGAGGCAGAGGTCAGTGACCAGACTGATGCTTTCGTTCCATTTACCTTGGAAGTCAGAGGTCGGAGTTGGGAATGGCGTCAAGCCGAGTTATCAGCGTTCCAGTTACAAAGTCGGGAAAAAAAGTTGCCAACGCCATAAACCGGGAAGAAGAGTAGTAAAACAAGATGGTCACACCTCACGAAAGCTATTCTCGCGTTTGCCTTGTCGAATATAAGCAGCTTCTGGACAAATCTGGCGGTCCTTCTGCAACCTTCAAACACATTGGATTCCATATACAATCATGCCAAAAATTATTCATACCCCTACTAATTTTTTGGGTTTTTTCGAGATATTTTTTTGATATTTTTGACAAATCAAATGACACAGTAAGTTGACATAAACGGCTGTAAGAAGTACAGTAAACAATTTTCACGAAAATACAATACTTTTTGGTATTTTATTTGACAGATTTACAAAATATGCCATGTCAGAATTATTCATACCCTTTTCTCAGTCATTGATGGCAAAGCCTTTATTCACAATTACAACCTCCAAATACTTCCTGTGGTTGATCACAAGGTTTCTACGTTTTCCGGGGTTTTGGCCCACTCCTCTTTGTAAAACTTCTCCAGATCCTTAAGGTTTGAGGGTTTCTTACCCATGACCTTGGTCTTCAGTTCCCTCCACAGATTCTCGATAGGATTGAAATTAGGAGCTCTGTCTTAGCCACTCCAAAAGCGTTCACTGTGTTGTCCACTAACCATTTCTTGGTGGATTTGGCCGTATGTTTAGGATCATTATCCTGTTGGAAAGATCCATTCTGCCCAAGACCAAGTTTTTTTGGCCATTGGAATGTGTTTTTCACTGAGTATCTGGATATACTGGTCCTGTTTCATATTGCCATTAACTTTATCAAGGTTCTCAGGGCCCTTTTTGCTGAAAAGCAACCCCAAGACATTCTCCTGCCACTGTGTTTGACCGTTTGGGACTGTGTTTTTTCAGGTTGAACACTTCACCTTTCTCTTCGCCACTTACTTCTCCAACCCAGACCCACAAGAACTAGTCTAGCCTTTGCAAAAACTCCACCTGGATGAAGATATAAGCTTCTGGCTGTCAATGTTATGGACAGATGAAACAAAGATGGAGCTGCTTGGTCACAGAGATGTGGCTTTTGTTTGGCGTAGAAGGTGGAAGGCGCTCCCAACCTGAAAAACCAGGCTCAAGCTGTTAAAGGATGTGGATTATAACAGGACAGCCAGATACTCAATGCTGTCGCTGATCGTGGATGCCAAAAAAGTTGATTGTCAAATAAAAATTCGTCGAACAATGTATATGGCTGATTTAGTCGACAAATCTGAGTCAGAAGTAATAGCGGAATATTACAGGCTTCTAATATACTGGAATTTACACCTAATTGTTTACTTCGGGGTAGGTAGAAAATTCTCCGACTTTCCGAGTTGGAAATCTGACCTCGGGGGTTCAGTTGAAACTTCCGACTCTCGAACTCAAATTCCGACTTCCGAGTACAAATGGGCATAGCATAGTACTGAGCGAAATGAAATTAAAGCGGAATGTCGAAGGCTAACGTGCCAAACTAACTATCCTTCCTCCACTACATTTCAGAGAATATTGTACTTTCTCCTCCTCTACATTTATCTGACAGCTTTAGTTACTTTTCAGATGAAGATTTGACACAATGGATAATATAACAAGCTTTTAAAATACAACACATTGTTAAAGATGAAACCAAAAAGCAGTGTGTAGTTGGGCTCACATTTCAGATGTCTATGAGTTGTTAACACCTCCACCAAATAGTGATTTTTCCCTCTAAACTTGGTTTACATGGTTTAAACTTGATTTACTTGGTTCACATGGTTTTATTCCAATAAATGTTCAAATGATCCAATATTTCATCAAAAACCAAAGATTGGGGAAAAAGTCCAAAACTGAAACAGATTTGTGTATCAGAACTTTGTTTTTTTCTTCTTCCCTCTCCATTAATCATCTCGACCCCTCAGATGTATCTGCTCACCCTTTGGTGGGACCTGACCCCTAGATTGGGATCACTGGACTGAACATAAAGGATCTCAATACTTTGTCCACCCTGCCCATAGTTTTTTGTGTGGTGTTGGATGCCATTACATCAAAGCAGTCCTTTTCAATGAGGCTGACTCATGTGAAATAGATAGTGGAGGTTGTTGGCCAGAGCTGTTAAATGATTTTTCAAGTGAAACATTTATTTGGTGTAGTTTCTGTTTAAATTTTAGCATTAACCTAACTTTTGGGATTACCCAATGGACTGTCTAGTTATTTGACAGATGAAAAGAAAGAACAAGACATAATGTTTCAGTTACTTAACAAACAGATGTCCCAGCACTAGTATTTTAAGGCCCTCAGCTAACTTTGATCTCTGTGGGTGATTGCAAGAATATCAGCAATGTTTTCTAAAGCATTGCTAGGTTGTCATAAATGGGATAAAACCACATTTTCTAGTGAGTTATATTACATGACCCAAAAATACATGGCTACTGGTTAATAGATGGCGTTAAAAGTAACCCAGGTGCCTTATGATATCTTGGAAGACATTGTAGGTGTTTCATTGTAAATTATTGCGGATGACTTGTTAAAAAATACCTTTTGATTGTGAACACTCTTGTCAGAGATAAAAATCCCAATTCAGTGCCACGAATTGAGAACATGAGACGTGCTACACCAACATTTTGACTCCTGATCAGCTCTTATCCTGAAAAATGTACATAAATAAAACAGTTTTCATGGAATTTTTTGTGGAATACAAAAAATGTTTTTGTTACACAAAGACCAATGCATTGCAATTAAAAACATTCAATTTTTATAGTCAAGTTTTTTTTTTTTTACATTTTTGGGCTTATCAGCCTTTGGCTTATTGACAGGACAGTGAGTAGACAGGAAAGTTGGGGGAAAGCGGCGGAGAATGACATGCAGTAAATGGTCCAGCGGCAGTCAGTTAATGGTGCCGTCCTAACCACTTTCGACTATCAGACGCCTTACTAACCAATTTTTATAGTGACCTAACTGGTCAGTAGTCAGTTAGTTTGACACATTTTAATGTCGATTGTCTGAATCAACGGTTACCTGTGCAACATAAGTTACCATATGAATACCCTGCTTAAAAATGAGCTTGCCTCCATGACAAGTTAATTAGTTATTGGGGCCATATTCACTGTATCTTAAACCTATAATGGCACTCTAACTGCAAGATTGAGGAAGAAAATCCTAAAAAAGAGGCGTGTCTGCCCTACCTAAGGACTCCTAAGTTTTTTGGTTTTAGAGTACATCATAAAACATTTTAACACTAAAAAGCTCTGATGCCTGTGAGTAGTAGAGGAAGCTGAGAGGACTCGAAGTCACCTCAGAACCAAGACCTGCTACTAATCAGTTAGCTTTGTTGGTAATGCAACTCATCACATCAAGTGTTTGGAAAAACATTTCTAGAAACTAACTTTTAAAAAGCAATTTTCATTGTAGCAGATTAGTATCTGGTTGAAAGCTCACCAACAAGTCAAAACAATCCAATAACACCTGTAATACAGTGGCTAGATAAACTGTTTGCAGCCCTGATGAACATGACACATCTCTGCCATTTGTCCAAATTATTAATCAAACCAAAATTAAGCCCATTTGTTTGTATGTTTGAAATACAACTACACCGATTAAATAAAAGCTGGTTTTTTGTGGTCAATGCTGGATTTTTTTGGTGAATATAGTGCTATATGTAGGACTACTATATAAAAATACTTGAGTAAATATTGCTCTTAATTATTTTAAATAGCATCTATCTAGTTTGTTGCACTCCTTTGAATGAAATACTGATTCACTGACACAGACCAGTCATCTGTCAACCAATACTCAAGTTCATTCATGAAACATGATGTCCTCTATAAAAGGGTCAACCCTGCCAATTTTTTTGGTTTAGGCATTATCTTTTTTCTTTACTAAAATTGTCCCTCAGCAGCTTTGTGACAAGGTCTCAGAGAAATCTTAACATCATTTTGGAGGACTCCAAGTGGTAAGATAAGATACTGTGAATCGACCCATGATCCTGTACTTTTTACTCTTCATGTGCTTGTACTGTACACAGTTAGAACTCTTGTTGCTGGGTCAGTGTATTGTTGTAGTTACTTAGCAATATCACCATGTCCAATGTACCTCAGTGGGAAGCCATACTTTTGCACAGACTCTTGGGGGGAAAAGGCTAAGGTTGTAGATGACAGATTGTTATTTGCAGCTCCAAGGTACATTCTCTGAAACAAAAAGAGCCATAATTAAAAAATAAATATAATTTAAAACATGTCTGTAAAAAATCCAAAAATCACTCCTGTATTCACTATTGCCTATAAAATCAACACTGATTTGTTTTCTCAGTAGTGAATAGAGATTTTGGACAATTACTAAAAATGTTGCGCAAAAAAATTTAATTTTCTATTTTAAAGGTTAAGTCCAGAATACGAGTCATGAGAGTGTAGGTTTTAGAGGAACTTTGGATGGAGCTGTGCGAGTAACAAAAATAAAATAAGTTATGTAACCAATTACTGTAACTGCCTTAACACTATTAATCATTAGTATTAATTAATGCTTATTAATCATTTTGTTGTCATTGCTGACAGATGTGAAGTCATAAAGATGGAAATGTTGTCATCTATAAAATGTGGTGTGTTGCATTGTGTGGGATTGTTTGCAGGAATTGGTGTGTGCCTATGGACACCATGGCTGTGTCAAATAATCCCTACTTATTAAACAGTGCCCTACGTTTACAGTCATTTTTGTTCTAGAGTCCAAGAAAGTCAATTTATCAATTATGTAATTATTCTTTAAAAGTAGAGGCCTGATATGTACTACAGTGATTCATATAAAATGATAATGATTTTGTATATGTCCAAAATGTCTATTTACTGCTCACTAATGAATAAATGATTTAGTGTATATTTATATAAAATTTACTGAATAGTGAATGGGATGGTGGTTTTGGACAAAAACTTTTTGTAGACTGGATATACATAGATTATAGTAGACTTATGTAGGCATCAATTTTGAAAAAAAAACCTATGAAGGACATGCATCATTACCGACTCAGAATATCATAAAAACAACAAAAACAATTATATATTTTTAAACCCACCTTCCCTGGAATATCCATCCACTTTGCATAAAAATAACAAAGTTATATCTGTTGTGAAAGACAAAAATTATTAAATTAACCAACACTGTTCTTGCCTGATGATACACAGCTCTACCACGAGACAACTTCCCTACTTCCTCTGCCCCTGCCAACACTCCACACTGACCATCTGCCTGGAGGGGGCAGGCGTGGATGAAGCTCTCAATTTTCTTCAGCTGAACAGCCAAAGCGAGCCATCCTAGTTGGCACACCACATTAGCTCGCTCTTCACACCATCTACTAGTATATCACATTCTCTGGCGAAAACATCCCCCTTTTCCACATCTGTCACCAGCAGGTGTTAAAATGGACCATCAACTCACCTTTGACACCCACATTAAACACCTCCTGTAAAACATCATTCTACCACCTTAGGAACATCGCCAAACTCCGTCCAACTCTCACCTAGCAGATGCAGAAGCTAAAATCACGCCAGTCTCCTCAGGCTGTGGATTACTGTGGCCCTCCTCATTGGGGATCTCAGGCACAAACATCCAGGGGGCTTGCAGTACACGCTCCAGGAGAACAGCACTACCAGGATCCTGATGAGAATCACGCCAAATAAATCTTGACCCCGTTCTGAAATCTCTTCACTGGCTCCTGTCCCTGTCAGAATTGAGTACAAGTGCCCTCACTCACCCCACCAGTGCATTCATGGACAGGCCCCCAATGCCTCGAGAGACTCCTCACCCCAGACCTCCTCGTACCCTCCGTTCTGCAACCAAAAACATTCTCCAATCCCCAGAACCAAGCACTCCACTTTCATAGGCGTCGGGCTTTGCTCAGCAGCTCAAGGCATGGGCCTCCTGACCACCTTAATTTGGCTACACACCTTCAAGCAGAGACTTAAAAACATATCTTTTTACAAAAGCCATTTTACTAAATGTCTTTTATTGGATTTCTCCTTTTAAATTTTATAAGTGTATAAAGTGTTTCTTTTCTTTCTAGCCGTAGCACTTTGAGATTGCTAAAATGTAAGTGCAATATAAATAAAATTTATTATTATTATTATTGTGTTATTTTCACCAGGAGTTAACATGGAGAGTTAGGTCATGAAGACTTGATTAAGTAGAAAAAACACATTTGGCTTTAAAATATTTATCTATAGTTTTCAGTTACATTGTATAAACGCACAAAATCTTTCTTACGAATCAAGCTAACAGTTATTGTCAAGCTATGAAACCTGGGCAAGGCACGAATATGTGAGTCTCACAGTACCCCATTGAGGTCAGTCTTGTCAGCACACCTCTGATTGTCCCACTCTGTCTTACTGAAGCCCTTGCATCACTGAACCCAGAGCACCCACAGTTTACAGGCCCCTTAAATGTTAGGGTACCCATGTAAGCATTTATCAACTTTATGTGTCTGCAACCATAGCATCCAAATCCTCATCATCATTTGACTCACAGTGAAGTCACTGTGTGTTTTGTCAGTCTTCTGTGGACTGTATATCCTCGGCACTCCCAACAGGCTTGCAATGGTTGTGACAGATAAAAGGTATTTCAAAAAGAAATTCACTGAAGGTACTCAGGGCTAATACTCAGCTTTGTAGCCCTGCATGATCTGCATATGTTGCACCTAGAATTTGGTTCCAAATTTACGGACATGCTCCTTTCATCCACAGGTAAGCCTACACCAGTTCAGATAATTGTGTCCATAATGATGCATATGGAATATCAATGCTGCCGGAAATGGCACTTCTATGACTCCAGTCTTGAACACCTAAATTCCGCTAAATTCCAATCCAGGGGCCTGTGATTTTAAACATGCCAACAGCCGAGAATGTAGCCTCTCAAGGATGTGGCGACGAAGCAGAAGACCTGCCAAAGAAAGTATTGCCATTAATTTAAAAGGGCAAGCGATTGTTCTTGACCGCTAGGATACGCAGTTGAGCAATTCCTGTACCAAACAAATTGTTTCACTTTCTTTCACTCCTCTCTGTCTCTGCTGTGTTTAACTTTATTCCCTGCCTACTTAATGGTGATGGTACCAGCAAAATATAATATATTTGCTGGGATGGGAGTGAGGTCAGTGATTAGAGGCGCTAATCAGACGCGGGTAGGCCAATTGGAGACCAGTTTTTTTAAATAAACTAACCTTAGAAATAAAATGAAAGCACAAACAAAGGGAGACCAAGAGTTATATCAACCAAAGTTTGAAAAATGACAAAGACAATAGATATCATTTGCAAACAGGGTAGCGTAGCTATGCAAATCTGTTAACTTAAACACGTCGCGATACAAAGGTTTTGGCACAAATCAAGGAGATTCATTAATATTCTCACCTGATTTTGTTCTTACTCTGCAAACAAATTTAGAACTGCCTCAGACCATGCGTATGCACAAATCAAGCATCCCAGGGTCTTACAAAATGATCAATATTTATTCATTGTAAAGGACAAATAAACTAATCTAAACGTATATTAGAACCACAAGAATCTATTGTAATCCATAAATCATCATCATCATAATGAAATTATTAATATATTAATATTGTGTTCTGTATCTATGTATATGTGTGTGTGTTATATATTGAATTTTCTGTATTGAAATGTGATGCTAATAAATTCCCCCCATCTGATTTGGCATTGATGTGCTTCATAGTTCTAGCTGAAATTTAAGCGTACCGGGCGATGCGCTGGCATAGTACTTAAGCGATGCGTTGAAATCAGCGTCCATAAAATTCCGTTACAGATGAGTCACCGTTACCAGTATCGCTTAACTGCTGCAGGATAGCTGAATGCTTGCCGATCAACTGGTTTTATAATTGTCTGAAGATAGGCCTGTATAGCACGCTGTCACAAGTAACCTACCTAACAAAGGCACATGGCACATTAGGCTCAGTACTGTGGCCTTGCGAACAGCTACGATCATGGGCAACAACTGGATTAGGTCCACCTCCTGGGACTAGTTCCCAAAAATGAAAGCAATTCGGAGAAGCCCGGTGATGCAATCATCAAGGCAGAGCTATTAACAGCGAAAGCCATCAACTGACGGATCTTGGCAGCCAGTGAATATAGCCAGCTAGAAGTTAAATTATAGAAAATCTGTTAACTGTCCGATGGGATTGATACTTCCACTTTGCAGTCCCTTCCGTTCAACATGCGTAATTGGCACAGTTTAAAATAATCACGAAACTAGGCTATATACTTTGAAGATACTGATATTGCAAATTAATCATTTCGCTGGCGTCATAGCATAACCGCATGATATTAGTTCGATCATCTTCCATCAGGCGTTATTACGCGCTTCCTCTCAGATATAAAATACTGCATTGTCTTTGACTATAAATTAGATTAGTTACTGAAGTGACATTCATATTAATGACTTAACAGATCGGTAAGCAGTGCGGCAGAAGCTTCGTTGTACATTCATGCCAATTACCTTACTTATATTATTTAGCTTCAAACGCGTCGCACACAGATGAAAAATAATTTGCAATATTGTAGCGCCGTCATTTTAGCCATGTGGATATCTTTCCAATATCAATTAACATTCCCAATAAACTTGCTGCCGAATCCAGTATGTGCAGACCGCTGCAATATTGTGTTTAGCGTCTGCCATGACATAGCTTCGCGAACTTGGAATGTAGGCTATCTGATTCGCTAATAGTTCTTGCCATCAACATGCATAGAGTGGAAATAAATTAAATTGACCATTAACGCTCCAAAATACCTTGAATTGTCTCCCTCTGCAGCTGCTGGAATTAAATGCTCGCAGGTCCACTGTGCATTACAGAGGGGCTGGCTCCGAGCAATAGTAATTTCAAATGACAGGAAAATTGTGTCCTTAACGCCCTTAGATGGGGCTTTGTTATCGCCCGCTGTTCCCCAGGCAGAATACAAGCTAGCAAGCGAACTAGAAAAAAAAAAAAAAAAAAAAAAAAAATCGGTAAACAGCCTGGCGAGTGAACTGATGGAATTGGTTACGTGATTGCTGTGAATATAAATCAATAGAGTTTATGAAGAGCGTTTTCTGAACTAATATTCAGCCAGAAAAGTTGGAGTTGATCATGGGAAAACCTGCACCAGATCTTAATTTGATGCAAAAAGCAAAAGGCTTTTGAGGCATTTCAGCACCAGCAATTATGTCGTGCCGCGCGCCAGGATGAAGGAGAAATCTGTTGCCGGGATTGGGTCCTGGGCAAAAACTGAGCTCTCTAAGCAGGTAAACGTTAAACCAGTCGTAGAAACAATAAGCTATTTGCCGGGCTCTGTGTTTAGTGATTTTTGTATTTTTGCGTCGCTGCCAGATGTTTCGTGTATGTTACAAAATTTATTTGGGAAAAAAAATAATACTGCATTGCTGAGATAGTGAAATAGATTAACGGTAATATATACTTTTTAAATTAACTTTACAGAAACGGAATGAAACTTTTGCTCCATATTCAGCCCTCCACGGCCAGTAAGCGTGGTTGGCAGGCAAAATATAAATCAGTACAACAAATCAGAAGTATGGCATCCTGCAGTTGTGGGACGATTCGGCGGAATCTCTCTGAATATGTACAAAACGCCGGCAATACGCGAGAACAAGATATTTCTCAGCTAAAGTACAGCGAGGTCTGTGTAGGCCTCGGATCCTTGAGCTGGTTGGAGGCGACCCTCTTTGGGTCTCGTTAGAAACAGGATCATCATGATTTTCCTACATGAACAGAAATTCGCTGTTTTTGACAGTCATCATTGATCAGTAGAAATGAGCTACATTAAGTACATTTTACAGAACGATTTGAAAAAGAGCGCCAACTTATTTGGGGGTTTTTATTAAGTGATAAGGGGGTTTAGAAACCCTGATATATAAACACGAAAATTGGGGAAACCCGGGGTAATGATGGAAAATAAGCGATTTTGCCGACAGGAAATTGTAAAACGATTTGAACCCTTCTGCGGTTGTCAATAATAATTTAACGGTTCTGCAATTAGCAAACGGGAAACCCCTTCCCCATCTTAATAATGCATTTGTGGCTTTGCCAAACGTGGAAAAACACTTCCCTTTCCCTAATCGTAAATGTTCTTTCCGCAGGTCAAAAATTTTCTGGGGGAGAACCCTTAAATCATGAATGGTTCAAAAATTTCCCTCGAGACGCCCACAGCCAACGGAAAAGCAAAATTGTCCCAAACACACATTTGGGCATTTGGGAAAAAATAAATTCCCAATAACGTAGGGAACAAACGGTTTAAAATTTAATAAATTCTACGGTTTTTTAAAAAAGGTGACTTTTTTCCCCCAAAATTTTGATAGGAATTTTGGAAAATTTAAACCCAATTTGTTTTAACCATTGGAAAAGGAAAAAATTCTTTGAAACACTAGAGAAACATTTTAAAAACCCTATAGCTGACCTTTCCCTATTAGAATTTTTTTTTTCCCTGTAATTTAAAATTTCAAACATAAGATACGGGGTTTTTTAATCCAAGAACTGATTTCGTGGCGTGATTTCCTCTCTGAACAGCTCCTCCCGAGATCTTCGAGATCTGGGTAAAACCTGGCACGTCAGGTTTACCATCCAATTAGTACAGACCTAGCCAGAGCCAATCATGGCGCTGGCCCTTGCCACCGGAAACTATTCGGCGAGCACTTCAGGCAGAATACTATGCCTCAGAAAGCGTTGACATTTTTGGAAATACAAAAGAAGGCCTAGATCATTTGAGCTGCAATTTTTTTTAGTATCTCTCGTTTCTTGTCGTTTACTTTTGGACGCAAAAAAAAATTTTCTGAAAAGCGATCCCACCGGAAATCGTTGTGGCTTTTTTTTTTTTTTGCTGGCAGCAAACAGCCCACGGCCTAGGCTTAGCTGTTTTGCCACATTTCACCAAAGACAGCTTTGCCAATAAGGATAATTCCACAGGATAAGCGTTTCAGCTGCTTCCGAAACCTGAAGCAGCTGCATCAGATCCAGCTAGACCCAAGCTGTAAGTAACCATATAAAAACCAAATAATGTAAGTGAAGCTAACGTGTTGCGGGGCTAGCAGGACATTAGCGATAGTTGGCACTAACAATGGCCTCAAAGGAAAAACGGAAAAAATATCGAAGATAAAAGCCTGTATCGGGTGGGTTTATCCATGACTCACAGACACAGAAGCTGTAAGTTGTTTTTACCTAAGCCAACCTGGCGTGATAGCCAGTTGATTGGCGCTTCCGTGACTAACGTACCAAAGTTACTGTTGCTAATGCTTTTTCCTAAATATGCAAAGTGATATCAGGGAAATTCTCCAAAAGGTGTGAACATAAACCTCATTTGAAGCTAACTTTTAATACTTTTTTGTAATTTGGATCCCCCGTACAACTGTTCACAGTAACAGAACTTGCTGTCTTAAAACCTGTAAAAGGGTTTGTCTCTTGGTTATGACGCTTTGGGGTTCCAGCGCTACTACGCAATTTCCCGTGTCTGCTAATTAAAATGCCCCTGGTTAACTTATATGAAATAATTTCTGATCGGTATGCTTGTGTTGCCTTTAAGCATCAATGTGATTTTTATCTAACGTTGCCTGATTGTAGGCTCTACAGTTAGTGATCGCTTCCTTACCCCTGACCGGGATCACCCAGGATGCTTCACAAATGTCTGGTAAAGCTCTGGTGCTACCATAAAGCAATGCGAGAAAGCATAAACTCTCCCCGGTTTACAAATGAATTTTTGCACTACCTTGACCTTTCATCCCCCTTTAAAATTGTTGTGGCTAATAAAAAAGCGAAAAAGGCGGAAATTAAATAGGTAATTCTTTCCTGTAAAAAGGGGTGAGTTTATGAAGAACGTTTTCTAGACTAATATTCAATGAAAAGTTGGAGTTGATCAGCATGGGAAAACCTACACCAGATCTTAATTTGATGCAAAAAAACCAAGGCTTTTGAGAGGCATTTCAACACCAGCAATTATGTGCGATACCCATGGATGAAGGAGGAAAATCTGTATTGCCGGGATTGGGTCCTGGGCCAAAACTGGACTCTCTAAGCAGGTGAAAAAGGCAATTAAATGATCATGAAACGGTAAGCTATTTATAGGGCTCTGTGTTTAGTGATTTTTGTATTTTTGCCGTCGCTGCCAGTGTTTCGTGTATGTTACAAAATTTATTTGGGAAAAAATAATACTGCATTGCTGAGATGGTGAAATAGATTAACCGGTAATACAGCACGCTGCTTTTACCCAAATTAACTTTACAGGGGAAACGGAATGAAACTTTTAGCCTCATATTCAGCCATACGTATTAGCGTGGTTGGCAAGAACAAGTGTAAATCAGTACAACAAATCAGGGGAAGTATGGCATCCTGCAGTTGTGGGACCGATTCGGCGGTCTCTGAATATGTACAAAACCTTGACAATACCGCGAAGACAAGATATTTCTCAGCTAAAGTACAACGAAGGTCTGTGTAGGCCTCCGGATCCTTACGAGCTGAAGGATTGGAGGAACGACCCCTCTTTGGGTCTGGGTCGGCTGGATCATCACTTGATTTTCCTACATCGAACAGAAATTCAACATTTGTTGATCATCATTGATCAGTGAAAGTAATTCACATTCGTACATTTACCAGAACGATTTGAAAAAGAGGCGCCAACATATTTGGGGGGTTTTATTCGTGATAAGGGGGTTTAGAATTTATGATTAATATTTAGTATCGCGAATGCTTATACTGCGCATTCCCTAGCCACCTGGTGTGCCATCAGTAACAAGGCTGCCGCCGTTACAGCTGCAGTAGACATTTAATTCTAAATTTTCTTGACTGGATGTACGATGGACATTTTTACACACTCGAATGTTTCTCTGGGTACCCAAAATTCAAGCCGAAAAAGTACTGATCTTAGTCGATTCTGATGAAGGTTGAAAACGGAATTCTTTCCAATGCTAATATCCGAACTGTCACATAAATACTCGCTATCGGGAAGTAAGGAACCTATCGAATTACCCAACACAAAAAAGATCATTCCCTTGCCACGACCGTATAATAAAATGCGAAAACTTAGCAAAATGTCACGGTAGAAATGATGGAAAATAACTTGCGACTGACCCGACAGAAAGTGATAGTATAAACACGCGAGTGGGTCGACGGCATCCAGTTCTTGCATCGAATTGCATCAATCCAAGTAGATTTTTTCGGTTCTCGATCAGGAATTCGTGGGAAACGTATTCCTGAACCCTTCACGAAACGGTTTGTGCAGTTAATAACGCTGCAACTGACTGGCATTATGACAAAACGTGGAAGACAACTTTACTTCACCTATAAAATCAATTGTCATGTTGTGGCTTTTTGCCAACCACGGTAGTCAACAAACCCACGTGACCAGGTTCGTGACATCTCAAGAAGTATCGCTCCGGTACGTTCAATAAAATTTCTGGCGAGAACCCTGTGCTGTATGCAGCTGGTTAACAAGCAGCGTGTTCCTCACAGACAGTCTGACAGTTCATACGGAGAAATGCGAAGTGCGCTAATAACTGATAGCGGACACACAGTTGTCGATTTAGAATGATTCTGATTCACTCACATAAGAACGGTGGTAAGAACATAATTGGCCGGTGCGGAAATTTCATGAATCCTACGGTAATTTTAAAAGTAAGAACATTTCCACACACAAATTAGTGATTGAGGCCCATTGTCTGGCAAAGTTTAACAATCTGTATAGAAACACATATGGTCAAGGAAACATTCTTTGATACAACACCTGTAGCAGTGACCATAATTAAAGGGGACCTATTATGCTGATCCTTCTTTTAATACATATTAGTAATGTTATAATGTTGGTTGTCCATGCTCAACCTCTGAAAAGTTTCTAAACATAAGATACAGGGGTTTTGCCGTAATCCAAGAACATGATTTAAATGAGCGTGATTTCCTCTCTGAACAGCTCCTCCCGAGATCTTCACGAGATCTGGGTAAAACCTGACGTCAGGTTGTACCATCCAATTAGTACAGACCTAGCCAGAGCCAATCATGGCGCTGGACCTGCCCACACCGGAAACTATTCTAGCAGGCACTAACAACGGCAGATCATACTATGCCTCAGTAGCGTTGACACTTTTGGAAATACAAAAGAAGAACCGCAGATCATTTGAGCTGCAATTTTGTTAGTATCTCTCCCAAAGCTACTTGTCCGTTTACTTTTGGACGCAAAAGAAAAACAAATATTTCTCTTCGAAAAGACGATGCCACCAGAAATCAGTGGGTAGCTTTTTTTTGTTTGCTGGCAGCAAACAGCCACGGCCAAATGGAGCGTTAGCTGTTTGTGCTCAGCATTTCACCAAAGACAGCTTTGCCAATAAAGGATAATTCCACACAGGATAAAGCGTTTCAGCTGCTTCTCAAACCTGAAGCAGCTGCATCGATCAAGCGCTCGGAGCCACAAGCTGTAAGTAACCATATAACAGCAAATAATGTAAGTGAAGCTAACGTGTTACGGGTGGCTAGCAGGACCGCTAGCGATAGTTGGCACTAACAACTGGCCTCAAAGGCAAGCTTGGTAAAATATCTGAAGATAAAGCCTGTATCGGTCGCGACTGTCCATGACTCACAGACACAGAAGCTGTAAGTTGCTTTTACTGCATAAGCCAACCTGACGTGATAGCCAGTTGATTGCGGCTGTAGCACAGCGGCTAACGTAGCCAAGTTACTGTTGCTAATGCTTGTGTCCTAAATATGCAAGAGTGATATCAGGGGAAATTCTCCAGAAGGTGTGTGAACATAAACCTCATTTGAAGCTAACTTTTAATACTTGTTTGTAATTTGGATGCTTGGTACAACTGTTCACAGTAACAGAACTTGCTGTCTGTAAAACCTGTATTGCAAGGGTTTGTCTCTGTGGTTATGACCGCTCGGTTACCAGCTACTGCATGTTAGTTTGCGTGTCGTGCTAATTAAAAATGCTCCTGGTTAACTTATATGCAGTAATTCTGATCGGTATGCTTGTGTTACTTCGGTAAGCATCAATGTGGCAGTTTCATCATAACGTTGCCTGATTGTAGGCTCTACAGTTAGTGATCGCTTCACTTATCCATGACCGGGATCAGCAGGATACTTCACAAATGTCTGAGCAAGCTCTCTGGTGCTACCATGAAAGCAATGCGAAACGCAGAAGCTCTACCGGTTTACAAATGAATTCTCTGCACTACCTTGACATAATTTCATCCCCTTTAGAAATTGTTGTGGCTAATAAAAAAGCCGAAAAAAGGCAGAGATTAAATAGGTAATTCTTTCCTGTAGAAGTGATCGATTAAGCTAGCTCCACAGAAGCAACTTGTCCACCCTAACGGAACGTCACGGTTTTGCAAAAACCTGTATTATGTTCCTAACATAACCGAGCTCTCTCTAGCTGTCGAAACTATCCATAAAGCTGCTTTCACATCGGACCACGAAACGAATTTTTCGCGCAACAGATTACATTCAAAGTCAATGCAAAGACGCGAATACGGGCATGTCAAGCCACTTTCACACGGACGCTAAACTAATTTTTTTTTAGCGACAGATTACATTCAAAGGCATGGCCACTTATCAGCTACTGCATGTTAGTTCCCCTGCTCTGCTAATTAAAAACGCTCCTGGTTAACTTATATGTAGCGATTCTGATCGGTATGCTTGTGTTACTTCGATAAACATCAATGTGGCAGTTTCATCATAACGTTGCCTGATTGTAGCCTCTACAGTTGAAGCTAACCGGAGAGGTGCTGTATGTGTCTGCCGAGTTGGGCTGCAGTTAGACCAGACGTAGGTTTTGCAAAGCTTGGGGTGAGTTTTTGGGTGCTTGTGAAACGATCGCTTTACTTATCCATGACCGGGGTCAGCCTGATACATCCCCAATGTCTGAGCAAGCTCTCTGATGCTACCGGTGAAAGCAATAGGGAAAAGCACAGGCTATAACGTGTATCACAAACGATTTCTCTGCATTGCTGTCGATTGAATATTAAATCGGCGACTGAATATTAAATTATTTCCTGTAAAAGTGATCGATTCGCTAGCTCCACATAAGCGACGGTTCACGCAGATGGAACTTACGGTCTGTAAAACCTGTATTATGCTCATAACAATACCGGAGCTCTAGCTTGCTCTCGCGCACAATCCATAACGCGCCCATTCTCCGCGAGGAAACGCTTTGTCATTCCGGCGCAGTAAGTAAACCATTACCACGGGCAATTTCCGAAAAAGACCGTTTTAGCCTGGAGCTTTAAGCCCCTCCGTCATATACCAGCGCGGAAGCTGTTCGTTGCTCCACGCTAACAACACACCACAGCTATGCACACGACCCAGCAGGTCCTAATACACACCGAAGCAGTCCATAAGCTGTTGGTCCACTTTTAGCTGCTCCTCACAGTCCATGTTTCCCTCTAAACTCAGACCCACCGGATTTCTACGGTCTCCGGTCTACACTTGGGCATGTCGACCCGTTCTACAAATGTGTCTATATGGGGTGGATTCTAGCTTCCCCTGCATCCTAGCTAGGACCAGAAAAACCGCGGTACTCACCAACTGTTGCCGTAGCAAACTGTTGCCGATAGCAAATTTGAGCTTGCGCTGAGAGATATTCGCACTGCCTCCTCCACTTTCGCCGCTGCGTTTGTTAGAACAAGATCATGTCATTAGATCTATATTCAAGTATAACGTTAGATTGCGGAATTTGCCGGCCGCTTCCTTATCAGATTGCAGACGTGTCTCAGGTTTTACTCTGGGGAGCCGGACACGGAAAACTGCGTTCTGCAGCCTCGTCCCGCCCAACTCCGCCCTCCACGGAGCTGGCAAGTCAGAAGAAAGTGGGCACACGGGGAGTGGGGGCCATAGCGGAAGAGCCACCCCAGTGAGGCGTTTCAGGCAGAGACTACAATATACTACAAATGCAGTTTTTTGAGGATGGCAGTATGAGCGAAATAAATACCCTTTTTTTTACTTTGCGCGATCAGGAGTACTCTAGGGGAGTCAAAGACCAAAATATAAACTTGGAAAAATAGCAAAATAGGTCCCCTTTAAGCAAATGTGTGTCATGACTCATGAGTGATGACTAACGCCATGCCATTTAAAATTGACAAAGGATTTCACAATCATACAGCCTATGGTCACACCGAGCCTATGGACTAGTATTGTAACTTACACTGTGCCTTCACCTAAAAGACCGAGGGAAACAAGCTAACAGCTAGTAATGAATAGCTCTGTGCATTGGTTCAAATAAATGGTTTTTCATAGCGGGCTTTTGAGAAGCTCCTCTAGTTGTTTCGGCCGCCTCAGTAATTGGGCGATTCCACACTATAAATTGATTTTTTGCATAATTGAAAATTGAGTAAAGTAACTTTTTGTTTGCCTGTTATGATACCCAGGCCTCAAGGATCAAACAATGTTTTTCTGAAAATTGGAGGAGAACACGTTTTTTGTTAATTGAACAAAAAAACTTGACTTTTTCGTGAATTCTGATAATAGTGTGAAATGCAAACTTTTCTTCTAATTGTTCTAATTGTTTAACTTTCACAGAATCTTTGTTGTAAGTAGTCAATTGGGTAGGATGAATATTTCACTCATGCACAATTCCGATCAGCTAACTCAAGTCGGAGGGTAAGGGCAGGCAATAATCGTTAAGGCGTTTTTCGCCATGTCCCCTACGCCACACAGGATTACAAAAGTTTTTGTATTTCCATATTCAATCAACAAGAATTTTCATGCTCCATATTCTCTGTCTTTGAGCAGTGGTGCATCTATTTCCAGGGAGAATTTGCAGTCTGACTATTAATTAATGTGTTAATTAGTTGTTAGAACTTGTCCCGTACGCCACGCATGTTGCGTAAGGGACATGTCCCGTACGCCACACTGCCATTTCCTCCCTTTTAATGGGGTTTTAAATTCAAACTAATGTGAATAATTTCAAGTAAAGAAATAGAGGTCACTTTGTTAATTGACCAGTTAGTGTCAAACAATAGGGGGCACTAGAAACTTTTGGAAATTTCCAGAAGGAATTGGCTTCAGACTGAAGTAGGTCCTTGCTTTATCCAGACTGACAGATGCTGACAGAAGGTAAGTTCTTTAATTCAAAGTGTGTAAAGCCTTTAATCAAGTAAAACATCCAAGAATGTACAATATGCCCCTCCGGATCACCTATTTCAGGGTGGAAACCCGTGGAGACCCAGTCTGTTGGCCCAGTGTACATTCCCAGTGTAACCAGTGTTTTCAATGAACCCCATTTAGTTCATGGCTGTGTTCTAGTTTAAACCCAATTAATATGTCTTTAAGCACAGACATTTCAAAATAACTGTCACCAACAAGGAAAATGCTGAAAGCAACAAGAACAAGCAGATGAGACTAACTGACGTGAAGTCATTACTGACAGTCCATGGTCACAATCTCTAGTTATGCCACTGAGTTAAGCACTTATGGCTTTTTGGGGACCATGATAATATTTAGCAGGCTTTTCATTAGAAAGCCGAGTAATAGGCGCACTGTCAGAAGTAAGAGGTGTACACACTGTTGGGGAGGGAAGGGGGGGGGGTGTACGGGAGGGTGAGATTTAGGAACGATAAAAAAACACATTTATAAACTAAAAACCACACACACACTCAAATACTTCATTTAGCTTTCGAATATTAATTCGTTTTTTATATTCGAATAATACTCGACCCCTGAAATGGTGGGTCCTGCAAAACATTCCTCATTTGCTCAGATACAAAGGAGAAAACCAAAGATACTGTGGCTGTTTTTGTACAACACCTGTATGAAACATGTCTGATACCTGATGACAGTAGGCCCATCGAAGAGGACGTTATCTGGACTGATGGGCCTTCATCAGAGTTCAAAAATAGATATATGATGAAACTGCTCCAGTCCCTTGCCATAAAATACCACAGAAAATTTAGTTGGAAATATTTTGCAACCAACCATGGTATGGGCATTGTGGATGGGGTTGGGGGGAGGGCAAAATTAATGGTTAGGGCTGAAGTCATGAGCAAAAAAAAAATGAGAGAACAGCTGTGCAGTCCTCACAAGACTTTGCACAAACTCCTGGTGGTCTCCTGGGAAAAAAAAAACAGTGTCTTCTATATTTCACAAGCAGAAATAGATGAGAAAATCCATAATATCATCAGCTGGGAAAATGTGGAAAGATTTCCTGGCATACAGAAGATGCATTTGGTTACCTGTTTTAGAGATGGGAAGGTGCAGTTGTATGAGCACGCCAAGGTGGTTACCACACATGAAAATCCCATACCATCTGCATCAGCAACTTGAGATCCACCCCAATCACCAACAATTAAATCAACTAACTCTGTGCCTGATTTAGTTGTTGGGGATTGGTGTGTTGTCATCTATGAGGATGAGGAATTTCCTGGTCAGATATTGAGATAGAAAATGGGTGTTTTAGGGTTACAGTGATGTACCGATGTGGAAAATATTTTCAGTGGCCTGATAATGAAGATGTGTTTCTCTATGAGAAGAATTCAGTAGTTAGAAGGCTAAGAGGACCTCCATTGCATGTTAAAACCTCTGGTCGGATTCTGTCAAAGTTTTCAGACTATCAGTAGCCTTGCATAACCAAACATAGTTTGGTGTAACGTGTAGTGAAGAGAACACTGTCCATCATTTATATCAAGTCTTGAGATTAAGTGTTAATGTTTCTGAACTTGTTCAAATTCTTTTTGATTCACATTTAGATTAGTTACTAGTTGAGTAGGAGACCTATTCTACACCTAAACTGCAAAAAATAAAGCAGAGCCTGTCAGTTATTTAATTACTATATGTACAGTAAGGGATGGTAGGAACAAGAGCCAGTGTGTCCTGTAAGCCACACAATATGTCCCGTACACCGCAGGTCTGTGTATCAAGTAAAAATAAGTATTTTATTTTGTCCCACAATAGTGAGAACTGTTTCAAAATACTTGTTTGTATGAATCAAACTACATACAGCTTGTTGCATGACCAAAAAATACTGATATACAGTTTTTGTTGGAGTTTTTTTTAGAGTGACCCGTAAGCCACATTTTCACTGTCCGGTACGCCACACTGACTTCTAATTTTCAAGATATTATTTCTTAATAAAGAAGAATTGTTTGACTTGTACCCATGTGCTGCTAGTTGCTTTAAGGCTCTCTTTGTTTTTTAAGAATGGCGAGGATAGTTTTCCACTGACCAGCTCACGGACCTTTTGAGTTGAAATAATTCCTGAAAAAATCTTGAATTTCTGCGTCCCGTACGCCACGCAGTTATTTTCATAATCTCCTCTCTGTAGTTGACATTTAATGGAAATTACCCTTGGTGGAGTAACAGCCAAGGGGCCCTACATTGCCATAGGGTACAATAATACTGCCAAGTTGAGTGCTTACTAAGCAGGGTCCAAAAACATTTCTAAATGACCCATACGTCACGCGTGGAATCGCCCAATTATACATTATGCGTGCCGACTTTACAGTGCGTTTATATAAGAAAAAACAAACGTTTACTTACCCATGGGTTGTTTGAAGATTCAAAAGACAGACCTGTCTCATTAACAGCAGCCATCTGACCCATTTAACTCACCCTCCTATGACCTCCTGTGTGGGCAACAACATTTTCAGCCAACGTTAATGGGACCAGTTAACTTAGCTAGCTTCTAGTGCTAACGTTACTTGATGTAGGCTATTTGCTCAGTGACACACCAGCTGAGCAAACGTAACTTGTTCACAGATAACATTACTGATAATTTATTTTAAGAAGACAATAATACTTCTGACAACAAAATTACTGCTAAAACACGAACTTTTACTTGCAGCAAACAATCAAGAGTCCATTGTGGTCTGCCGCAGGCACAAAAATCATCTGTTACCCCAACACTGACACACTTAACATCACTGGGTGCTACACGCCTACCAGTGGTGTGTAGGCGTACTGCTATTGCAGCCAGGCAGCGGGTTGAAGTTACAGACAAATCTTTTCTACACATTTGCGGATTGCTGCACGCATTTGCAGATCTGCCACAGCAGAAGTGTAGCAAAAAATCACATGTAAAAAGACAACCAATCGAGAGCTCCTGCCTGAGTTGTAACTGATGACAGACATTTACAGATCTATGTACGCATTTCAATTCAATTCAATTTATTTAGGATAGCCCCTTGAGATGCAGCATCTCGTTTACAGATATGTTTGCACATTTACAGATTTATGTGCACTCACAGATCTGTGTACGCATTCACAGATTTTTGCATGCATTTGCAGATTTGTCTTCACTTGCAAATCTGAATACAGACATACGGATTTTTTTACACCCACACAAATCTGATTACGCACACACAGATCTGAATACGCACACACAGATCTGAATACGCACACAAAAATCTGAACACGCACACACAGATCTGAATACGCACACACGGATCTGGATATGCACACACAGATCTGATTACACACACAGAGATTGAGATACGAATTTGCAAATCGTATTGCTCCAATAGTACACCCATATTTACCCTTGTCATGAATTTTTAAGACTTCAATTTAATATTGACTCTAATTTATGTACTTTCTGTAAAATTGAAATTGAAACTACTGAACATTTGATGTTCACATGTAATGTATCTAAGTTATTTTGGGAGACTTTCAAAATTGGATATTATATAATAATTTAGCCATGCCTGCCTTGATATATAATAATATTAGATTTGGATTTATATTGGAGGACAGAAAATTGGAATTTATATTTAATAATTTGATTATTCTCGCCAATTATTTCTTGCACAAATGTAAATTTCTAAAAGTCACCCCACTTTTTATTATTTTCTTGAGAGGACTATCTATTTTTGTGGAGTCATTGAAATTGATTACTTGAATTAGGAAAGCCCCTTTCTTGTACAACTGTTTATCAGATCTATTACTTAACTGGACCCCAAATGGAGGATGATTTAGTCTTGAGATTGCTTTTTTATTTTTTTTTGGATATATTTTTTTCTTTTCTTGTTTTTCTCACATTGATTATATTTGCTCACTCTTAAAATTTATTATGTTTGGAAATTTCTATGCTTGTTAAATTGTTTTACAAAAAAAAAAAAACTCTCCAGGGTCTGCGGAGATGCGCAGATTTTTGTTTGCGCCTTTGTTACATATTTCCTGTCAAAGGTCACGCAGCCGGGGTAGTCCAATGAGTGTATAATATAGAACTGCCTTCTACGAGCGCAATTGAAGAAACCAATATGGCTTCGAGTGCACTGCACTTCTCAATTTCCCATAGAGTATAATGGAGAAATTCCTGCTATTTTCCGCCAAACTAAGGTGTTTTCCGAAAAGATTTCAACATAGTTGCGACTGAAAAACATATAAGAATAAAAATTAATGCGCAATTTTACATGACACAGTTTGAGAACGAAGTTGTTTTTCTCATCTTTAAGTCAACGCTGAACCGACTGGTTGGTTGCATTAAGTAGCGATGACATCTATCTGATGAATGGCCTAGAAAAACCATCATGAAATGGCTATTTGTTGGAGTGTTATTGCGACACTACGAAAAGTAGTTGTGAAATGGGGACTGCCAATCATCTGCTTAGCTTTTAATTGTATTTCTTATTGAAGCTGCAGATATTAAGACATTTTATACAACATATAGATCCGACCGAGCAATCTGATTGGTCAATTAGACGTTTAGAATGTTCTCAAATGAGCAAGACAGTACGGGTAGGCTGTGCTCAAATTAAAAATTCCTCATCACTGAAAATATTACTCAGCCTATCTTATTTGCCCAGGCCATTGATTTAATTAATTTGTCAATTTGTTTGCATTTGTACATTGAAATGAACATTTAATAAATCAACACATCTGTGAAAACTGTCGTCTTTATTTCAGAGGTAAATTGATAATGGCCTGAAAAGATGATTAGGGAAAGCCCCCGAAAGGTGGGGTTGAAAACTCTATTCAGCCTTCATGTTACAGGTTACTTTTGCTGCTTGACCACATTAATCAGAGCTAATCACGCACTTCAGTGATGCGGTCAGGAACGAGGCGCTTGCGCCGAGTTCCGTTAGCATCACTGAAGTGCGCGATGACAAGAAGTTAGCATCACTGAAGTGCGTTGTGACAAGAATGACGGTCAAGCACACCCTCGCGTGTAAGAATGCTTAAGAATATAATGTTTGACATACCATATCGTTTTAAATACCATGTAAAATATCTTATCGCATTCTTATCACTAGGAGCTGAAATAGGCCATAAATACATTAAACGGGTATAAACATCACATCCGACAAATGTCTTTCAGTTAGCTTGCTAATATTATCCTGATGTAGTTAGCACTGAAGGAAAACAATAATTGTGGAAAATTTTGAATCTCTAGCTATCATTTTAGATTTTGTCTTTGCTCATGGCACGGATATGGGCAAAGAAACGTTTAATGAACAACCTTTTAACTGCATGCTCAAGCATTTGGATGTGGTTAGTGCTGAACGAAGGCTTCAGCCAAGGCTGGACTGGTAATCTGGCGAACCTGGCAATGCCCGGTGGGCCGATGCACATTTTTGGCCGATGCAATCATGGTTTGAAAAATTGTAATAACATAGATAATTTTTAACGACCGGGCCGGCCTTTAAAACATGGTAAGCGACCCATTGGTTCATTTTCTACACGGACACAGGGCTGGCCCAATGAAATCTCTGAGCCCTCCCTCCTCAGCCACTCCCCCCCCTCAGCCACTTCCCCCCCCCCCACCCCCCCCCGCGTTCAAGCTTCTGCAGTGTCAATGATGTCATGTCGTACAAAAATGGATTGACTAAAGCACAAGGGAGGTGCTGAGAAGTTACGGGAGAGAAGAGTCTGCAGGCGGATGCAGCCAAATGTGCCAAAATATCTGATATGTTTGCTGCAGGATCTACAGCAAGTGGTGGTCCGTCAACGTACAGTACAGAAGCAGTAGCAGCACCCAACACCAATGTGCACAAAGCTAGTTCTTGTCCACCGCAACATGGCAAAAACTTCTAGAAAGAGCAATAAAGCTGCACAAAAACTTCACATCATGGATTTCGCTGAACAAAATGGAAATCGCCATTTCGTTTAAAATAAATTGAAATAGTTTGGAACAACTTGTTTACGCATTTTTATAAATTAATTGCTACGATAACACACTCTTTGATATGAAACCATTTTCACCGATGGGACACCCCACAAAATATACTGTGGCTGTGTCCGAAATTCCATACTAACAGACTATAGAGTACGCGAGAACGTCATCCGAGACTTCTTAGTACGCATTTTCAAACTGCGAAATGAAGTGAGCAGGTGTAACGACACCAATGTTTTTTATTGTATTTGATGAATGGCTTTGTTATTTAGCGACTCGACAGCTTCGCCTATCTTTTATGTAACATTACAGAATATACAGTAAGGTTGCGAAGGCTGCTATTGGTTAAGGTTGGATAACGGACGTGTATTCGGTAACTATTGAGGGTGACATCCTATAATCGTGCACGTAGCAAACACTTGCTTTGGTTTTTCGTACTAAAATGTTCAAGCTGCACCTAAACTGAGTTGTATATTTCCATTACATTGAATATCCTACACCGATTCACGGTACTGTGTTTTGCTGCTTCATGTATGCTGGCTATGTACCTAGCTAAGTTGCATTAACTACGTCCTTATGCGCACTTTCAGCACGGTATAAATTCAGCCTAAAAAACTGTACCGCTAATCATTTATTTACCATTGCATGCACCATTCTTAATTATTAGAACAATAGCAGATGTGCATACTTGATGTCGTAACTTTTCAGCAACTGTTAAGATAAGATACAAAATATGAAGTTTCTGTTATTTCATGCATGCGCGGAACTTGCATGACAGCACTGCACAAACAGAGACAGTATATGTAGTTCAGCCTTTATTAGCTTGAAGTGTTGAGTGGGTTGGAAACGCTGGACAAGATGAGAAGTGAACGACACACTGTTAGTGAGCAGCATCAGTGTACGGGTGTGGTGCTGCGGAGATTCGCTGATGCGGCTGAACTCAATCTGCGCAGAGAAAATACGAGGGTCTCAGAGGAAAGAAACAGATGAGAACGAAACGAAGATCGACTTTAGCCTATGTGTATTTTACAACTGGGCTACTGATTATGTGAGGACTTCGAATTTGCTCATCCTGTGTAAGGGGAAGAAAAAGAATTCCGTATTCAAACTCGACTAATGTCGAATAAAATCAGCAACTTTTCGTCTTACCTTGATGTTTGAATACCCAGAGAAACATTCGGGTGTGTAAAAACGTCAAGTGTGCATTTAAGAAAATGCAGAGTTTAATTCCTAGTACTGATAAACGTGGTAATGACATACTATAACGGCAGCAGCTATGTTACTGATGACACACCGGGTTGCGAGAGCAGGCGCGGCATATGCATTCGCGACATTATTAAATATCAAAATTAAATTCAAATGAATGGTGTGTGCACCGTGCAACGAATTGGCGAGCTGTCCAGGGTGGGTCCCAGCCTTTCGCCAAAAGTCAGCTGGGATGGGCTCCAGGTATAGAGAATGGATGGATTTATTGAGCTTTGAGCATACGTACGCTAAAAGTAATTTTGCTTGTTGGCTAAATACTTTAACGTCATCTACTTTAAAACTTATCAGTTCAGAAAGTTCGTGTCAGTTCACGGGCAGTGCTCTGTACGGTTGGCTTATAGTCTTGAATAGAGGCGGTTGTTGCAAGCTAACAAGCTCGAAACGTTTCACTCCTTCAAATACATTTAGCTTTGAACTGCGTGGAAAACGAGATTGAATCGTCAGCTGTTTTGCTGACATTGTTTGCGACGCAGTGAATAATTTTATTGATCAGTTAAATAAAAGGCAGTTGCTACGGGTACGGCAGTTTTCCAATGCATTTCAATGTAGAGAGGTACGGCAGTCCGAATTTCAAACCCTGCCCTAACCTAACCTGACCCTAACCCTAACCTTAACCCTGATCCCTGACCTAACCCTTCCCCTAACCATAATCCCGAATCCTTATCCTAATCCCTTCAAATCTACTGCCGTACTCATAAAACTGCCGTATCTCAAGACACTGCGTAAATAAAAATTGTTTATTAACATTTTATAACCCTATATGTAAACTGTTAAGCCTTCACCGAGTGCTATGTTTATTTATTATTTTCAAAAAAATGTCTTGCATGTTTTAAAAGTGTGTTTATTAGTTGGTGAGTTCGAAAAATCATTCTAGATATAGTGCTAGTCGTCCGATGTGAATTCAACAGCAGTGGAAAAATAAGATTTTCTGTAATAATATTGTGCTGAAAATTCTGATCAATCCTTATACTGGTGTCCATTGAGGAACTTGGGTTACTAATCCAAGAATAACCCATAGTAAGCTATTTTATAGTTCTCTGTGAGTGAATGCCCATTTCTGGGGCATTCACGCAGAGAGCTATAAAAAAATTCACACCAACATGAACCGAGCTCGACTTTAGAGCCATTGTTTAGGCCCTGATGTCCTAGTTATGAGGCAGTTAAAGCCCAAACCCAGTGTTATTACATCACTGTTGAAAGCTCAGCTCATACTTCCTCATGCTGACCCACAAAATGCAGGATGTAGGCCCATCAACGACCAATTACTCATGACCCAACCTGAAGAAAAATTTTCAGGCTTGAGAATTTTTTTTTGCAATCACCCCTGAATACGGGATGTACGGATCGAGTGCGGTGTTGGAATTGTGCGATTTAAAACCGTATAATGTAATTTTTGTGAGCTAAATATATTTTATGCATCCCTGTGTTAATGTACTCATGTATTTGGTATTGTCTTTGAAATTAATCATTAACATTCATAGCTTGAGAAGAAACTTGGTGTCTGTGCGTCTTTTATTAATCAATCTCCCTTCTCAGGGTGTTTACACTTGCTGTGATTATGGAGGGAAAAATTGATGAGAAATTACAGATCTATGAACAGTTGAGCTTTTCATGACAGTTGCATCATATGATAAAAATGGATTGTTTCCTCACAGGGCAATGTCTTTGAGAATTTTGAAAAGTCTGATTTGGGAGATTAAAAGAAAGAGAGACAACCAAACAAATGATGTAAAAATGAAATTTTATTTTTTTTCACAGGTGCAATTGGTGTGGTATGGTGTACAGATTAAATTAAGCTCGATGACACGGTTTGAGTGAAAATTGAATGATCGATGGGGAGAAACGTCAGCATTTCAACCCAAACTGCCATTAAGATTGGAATATGTATATTTGTAAAGAGTTAGAAATCATCGGCCGATTGATTTCTATTCATGCTGAGTGATTTGAGGCTACGTCATCGAGCTGTAATTATCTGTACAGTAAGGTATCCATAATCATCAGGTATATTTACAGATAGTCATTTGAAATGGGAAGATTTACCGGTGCACTTAGATTAATGTAAAAATAAAAAGGAAAACATGCAAAGACAACATAAAAACAGAAGTCAACTATACAAAATATACAATATCAAAAATGAGAAATTTAAAATAAGAAAGTGGGAGAAAATTAAGAGTAAATGTTACCGCAAATGAGATTAGGAATAGTCAAAACTCATATTATCCCCAGCTTCTGTTGAGTCTGTCAATCAGAATGTTTGATTATACTGACAGAATAACTGACAACACAGTGAACTAGCTTATGTAGTAAACATGTTCCTCAAATATGTGATTAAAATACAACATCAAGGTACCTGTAAAAATACATGAGAACATTAAAATATACCAAAATGAATAAAGAGGAGACTTTGTAGAACAATACACAATGCAAGTATGGCCGTATTCATTTGTGAGAGAGAGGTAATGCAAACATATGGAACAGAATTGTTGTCAATCTACTCAGAACGGACAACAAGCAATTTGATATTTGAAGCAGTACACACTGTAAGCAATTGCTGGTTAAAATAATTTCATGAGATCACTTCATTCCTTTGCAAAACATACTGTAAACTGTTAAAAATTGACTGAATTGAATAGTTAAATTAACACATTGTCTCCTTGTTATTTTAACTCCAAGTAGAATCCTACGCACATTTAACTTCGGTTTACAGTTAAAAAACACAGAATCTCCGTTATAGGCGGATTGTAAAATTAGAGTTAACATAACTGGCAAAAAGGTGCAAGTCAATAACAGTGCATGCATGCAATAACAGGATGGAAATGACTGAAACTAATCTAAATGAGAGCCGTTTGGTATTTTAAATGAGAAAACATTTCCTGCTAACACAGAAATACACACAAAGACGAACTAACACAAAGAAATACTTGTGGAATTGACTTTGCTCTGTCTGTTATATACTGTAGTTATGTGTATTAAGATGTGTGCCATGTGAGGTTGTTATTATGGGTGCAGTTTTTGTACTTTAACAACTCTGTGGTGTTGTTCTAAACAGGATTGGTGGATCCTCTATAAAACAAATTAGTGATGTAAAATTCGCTCTGGTGCTACACCAGGCTACATTGTCCCCAAATGACAATGCAGACACTCCGGATCACGTCACACGCTGAGATTTACACACCAGCCAGCACAAGGCAGAAACACTCCAGATCACTTTGGTATGGTACGCGAAAGCCATCACGTCGGGGTCACCAACTGTAAAACCCCCACAGCTATACCAACGAGGGACAAAGCAGGTGTTGAAGGCTCCGGGCTTTCTTCTTTGCTGGTGTGACCCAAAAGGAAACATTGATCAGCATCTCTGTTCGTTGGAACAGGGCACAAAAGCACAACGGTTACAATTGTGATCTTACTCCATATAATTAATTAAGAATATAAAATTTCATTGTAAATGTGTTGAATTTAGAATAATAATACCATACACAGTCTTTTGCCAATTTTACACAATTGTGTTTCTGGACCTGCACAATCGCAAAATCTTAGTTCGGGGAGCCCTGCATTGGATAGACAGCCGCCACCATAATACGAGAGTACCTTTCCCTCGCGACAGTTACGGACCGGAGTTAGCTTGTATCTATCGGGCTCCTTAAGGAGAATTGGACAAGAACCGGCGTATTACGCCCATGGGTCCTCTTAAGCCAAGCCTCCAGAGCCAATACCTCACCAATCCCGTTAGCAGTCGAACGTGGCCCTCGTTCTAACTTACCAGAACTCCCTAAAAACTTTGTCTGCAACTGGCCTCTGACAGTAGGTCTCAGTCAGTGCCCGTTTTCCCTAAGTATTTAACCTTAATTTTGGCTGAAAGGAACCAAGATGGATTTAAAATCATAAATCCACACAAATTCCAAGACAAATTATTTATATGAAAGAAAATTTTATTAAACAGGTAGGTAGGTCCACATAATAAATTTTGGTAGTCCGTTACATAATTTAGAATTTTAAAGAATAATTGAATGTAAAAGTATCTTACCAAACCTGTTTTGGCTACACACGACATACAGAGACTCGTACAGGAAGTCGTTTGCGATCTTCCATAACTATAGGCTACTGGCTACACACAGCATGGAGATATACGTGTGGGAAGTCGTCTGCGATCTTCCATAACTATAGGCTACCGGCTACACACGGCATGGAGATGCACTTGTGGGAAGTCGTCTGCGATCTTCCCAGAATGGATTGTCTCTCTTTGCTTTAATTTGCTTCCAGGCAGCATGGCCATAAATTACCTGGAAGGCGGGTCGAATCTGGATTTTGGGTTTCCACCATTTGCAGGAGGTAATAAAACAATTTAGCAGAGAGGGAAAAACTAAATGATTATCCGAGAAGATTCTGACCAATTTTCAGGAGTTTCTAAAAGGGAATGAACCATAATTTCAATGAGAATGACACATACTGCCTTCAACTCCTGGAATTCTCCTGAGAACAACAATACCAAACATGATACAAATATGTATTAATATGATGCAGTTGTCATGAAAAACTCTTAAGCTGGATTATTGTATAGGCAATTTTGTTTATGAGCACGTAAGTTTTTCATAGTAATAAATGGAATATATGAGAAAGGTTTGACATTACTATAGTGCCAGAAAATTTAAACAGATGAGTTAAGGTCCATTTTCATAAAAGGAATGACCAGGGCCGGGGATGATGTTCACAGGGGGAGAACTGTGATAGTTACCCCCCTCACTTCGCCGGAGTCCTGCTTATTGTCCTGGGCCGTCATAAACCCCCCCCGGTCTTCCACAGACACAACCGTAAACACCCCATTTCCCCTGACACCACTCAGCAAACCTCCTGGGGAGTCAACGGCCCACTCATCCTAAGGAAGGCCTTACAGTTTATTGTCATACTGCAGGCCACATGAGTCCTTTGAAGTTTAGGATGAACCTCAGTTCTTGGGCTCCACCAGTTTGTCAGCCCTTTGCTGCATCTCAGTTTGATCTCCTGTCTTTCAGAGAATTTGAGAGTAAATGACAAAGTGTGATGATGAAACAAAGTGGTGGCGTTTCCCGCAGCAGCTTTACCTTAGCCTTTTACGCTGTTACAGAGGTTTTCGGTGAGTCTGTCCACAGTACCAAGCAGGAAGGAGAAGTCTTCCACGTCGTACGTGTGGATCTCATCAGGGTCCGAGGCAATGGACCTCAGCTCATACTCATCAGCATTTCTGACACCTAAATGCAGAACATTACCATTTAAGTTCAGCGTGCCGCGCCAAAGTCGAACATGGCCGCCAAGAGGACATTCGCAACTCATTTTTTCATAAACATAGACAAGAATTAAAGAATTTTCCATCCCAAATTTCATCGCCGTAAAAAAGGAATACAAGAGTTTTCTAGCTACTTCCAGTGCGGTCAGAGAAGCAGCATGTTAAACTAGGACACAGGTAACCTACATTAATTTTAAAATGAAAAAAACTTTAATGTTGCTAAACGAGCACCAAAGGGTCAAAAACATTGCCCACCGATGGCGTACAACTCGATGCCTTCATTCCGCAGGTTTTCAGAGTTTCTTTCAGTTTCGTCCTGAGATTTTCCATCAGTGATGAGCACACCAATCTTTCGTGCATCAGGCCGCAGTCCTACGTTGGGTTTGAAGTTGTTCTGGAGGATGTAATTCAAGGCCAGACCTGAGGAAATAAGTGAGTATTTGTTGGAGATGCTGAAATTTAACAATATGCAACAAAAAGCACAAATTCGTAAGCAGTTGGTAACTACACTTCTATGATAAAAACAGGATAGACCTGATTGAATAAAGCTGTCAGATAAAATTACTTTTACAACATCGTGATAAGCTGTGATCTAATGTAGATTGTGTATAATGGTGTATTGTTTTTTCTCACGCAAATACTCTCTTATCTATTACTTATCTATAGTTGTGTCTAGGTATCAATGTACATTTGCTGATCTCATAGACAAGACTGCCTTGGGAAGTGGGGTGGGTGGGAAACAGAGTTCTTTTTTGTAAGAAATTAAAAACAAAAAGTAGATCTAAACTAGAGTGCCAAGGGCCCTGAAGATTGCCGGCAGTTACAGCCCCCAACAGGAGAAAAGTAACTAGCATCAGTCCGCGGATTCAACAGGAAGCCAACACGAATTCTTGCGAAAGCAACACGTTGTCTACACGATACTGGCGTTAAAAAGCTCCAGATCGGACATCCGCAAAAAAATTAAACCGGTTTAATTTTTTCGCGAATTTTGGCGGTGATGGCGAATGGTCCCGTACCACTGCGAATCAATTCACGGTTCTTCGAATCAATTCTTCTCTGTGAAAGAAGAGAACTGCTTCATCCGCACACTTCCGCAGGACAACGCAGCTCAGTGAGAAAGGGGTTTTAGTTACCATTATTGGGCAACTCGACTGAGTGGTCACACTTTTTCACGAGTGAAAGAAGGCAACATTTTTATGTCACTTTTCTGCCATTTAGCAAAAATATAATCTTTAAGAAATCTACATCATGAAATCCGATTAGATTTTTTTCTAACCTGAACTTCCACTGTCGTCTGCTGTCAATTCGTGAAGTGGGCCACCTTCTCAATTCACTTCTGGTTCTTGTTCTGCTTTCAGACAATGATTTTTTTTTTACACAACACTGCCACCGAGTGGGTTTAATTAGTATTATTCTTTCTATTCCGTGATGCTAATAGGAACAAACATCCAAAAATGGATTTTGACCAGTTTTTATTGCTGCAATTGATTGTGAAAGAAGGTCGAACATGCGGTTACAATGCCCGTTAAAATTTTAATTATATATGGGTTAGTGCCTGATACACACTAATGTCTAAAGATATTATTGAACAAGGAAATAAATAGATAGATTTTGTCACATGACCTTGACCTTGAAGACCAAAGTCAAATCCAATATGGTGTGTTTGATCAGCATACATAATTTGTCATTAGTATCCAATACATACCGAAGATCTAAAGCCAACATTTAAGGACTTTTAGGCCATTTTTGTCATTACCTGGGCCTAGTTGCCCGAGGTCAAATCCAGTATGTCAAAAACAACCAGCATACATGATTTGCTATTAATGCCCAATATACATACCTAAGCTCTAAAAACAATATTGAACAATTATGGGCCATTTTTGTCATATAACCTTGACCTTGAGGCCCAACATCAAATTTGACTGACTGCCTAAGAATGTTCAGCATACATGGTTTCCTATAGGTGCCCCAAACATACCTGAGCTCTAATTGCCATATTCAGCAAGTTATAGCAATTTTTGCCATTTGATCTTGACGCCCAATATCATCTTCAACTTTCGGAGAATGTTTGGCTCACAACCTTCCCTATAGGTGCCTCACGCATATCCAAGCTCTAAATGCCACATTAAGCTGTTATAACACATTTTTACCATTTGACCTTCACCTTGAAGCTCAAGGTCAAATTCGAACAACTGAAAATGTTTGGCATACATGATTCCCTTTAGGTGCCTCATACATATCTAAACTCTGAATGTCATATTAAGCAAGTTAGAGCACATTTTTGCAATTTGGCCTTGACCTTGAGGCCCAAGGTCAAATGTGACTGACTCACAATGTTCGGCATACCTGATTCCCTATAGGTGCCTCATACATTCCTCAGGTCTAAATGCTATATTAAGAGAGTTATAGCACGTTTTTGCCATTAGACCTTGACCTTTCGGCTCAAGGTCAAATTCGACCAACCGACAACGCTCGGCAAGCATGATATGCTATGCATGCTCAAGTCATGCCTATACTATAATGCAATAATAAGCAAGTTACGGCATATTTTGTGGCAAAACACCCCGGAAAATGATGAAGTCCAGACACGTTGCCTAGGTGGCACTATGAAGGAGCGATTCGATCAAAACGCTGTTTACATCGTTGAAGCAGGTCATGATACTGATTCCATTGCTGCGATAAAAAAAAATTCATCAGACAGTTTTTGAGAAAATTGCATCGAAGTGCCAAAAATGGCTATTTTCGACATGAAAATTGGCTGCCAAGTCTAAACGAACGATTCAATCAAAAACAATTTTGCGGGGGCATTAACTTGATGACCCATTTGATCACATCCCCAAATTAAAAAAAAATTCATCAGACCGTTTTGGAGATACGGTTTTAAACGAACGACGCTGCCAGACGCAAAGTGACGACAATAGGTGATTGGCCTATGGCTGGCAACCTAAAAAAGCACAAATTCATGTCGCTTGACAGTATTTACATATTCCCCACCATCTCTCCCCAAAATAAATTAAAACAAGACAGACAGGAAGTGGAAATGATTGAATACCTGTCATTGTGTTCCCCCCTTTATATGGAATTTTGGCCACAGCATCCAACAATGACTCCCGCGTGCGGTGAGTGTTCAGGTGCCACTCAGTCTTGGGGTCGCCACTGTACTGAGTCAAACCTGTAAAGTCGACCAGAAACACGATAAACAAATTTGTCCTCACCATGTAACTGAAGCAAAACACCCCTGAGACCTCACCAGAGGGAAGACTGACCTATTTGAACCCGATCTGGGCCAATATCGAAGACGCCAACTATGTGACTGATGAAACTACGGATGGTCTTGAAGTTCTGTCGCCCGATGCTCCAGGACCCGTCCACTAACAAGACAATATCCGCTTTTGCGCTGGTCTTGCAGTGTTTACCTGTGGGGCCGCAGAACCAATAAGTCAGAAAAAACCATCCAGGTTAACACATCTAGATCCCTGAGCATAATTTGATGAACAGGACAATGAACTGGGTGAAAAAAAGTTGTGGAAAAAAAGGGTGAAAAATGTTGGTAAGGATGAAAAACAAAGGATAATGAGTGGAAGTTTATGCCAATTTATCAGAATTTGACAGAACTTTTCTTCATTTGTCTTCACAAAAAAAAACCAAAAGAATCACTCCAAGCTGTTTGAAAACATACTTTATTTTAACGTTCAACAAGTTATCTGTACATTAATTAAACATTTTTTTCTCAGTTGCTAAGACATTCACAGTGTAAAACTTAGTGTTGGGTGCTTCTGTTTTTTTTTTTTTTTTTTCCGATCCCAATTCTCCAGTCGGTGATCCAGTCAGACTCTCCTGGGCTGGAGCTTGGAGAAGCTCTCTGGGGCTGCAATAGGATTCCCACAAAACAATAAAAGACACCCTCCTGACACATGATATACGAGAGGCTCATTTGCGAGAATTACTGCGCATTCCTCATTGGCACAGTACTCCTGCAGGCACCTGTTAGGTGAAAGGGATTTCCCGTCCACTGCGTAAAAACACAGATGCACACTTTAGAAGCTGCACAATCTACTGCACTGTCTTGGCACTGAAAACAGGTCACAAGAAAATTTTTTAATTCTAATGATAAAAATGGTACTAACCTGATGTCCGATAAAGTTTGAGTATGCTTTGAAAGAGATAAGCAAAAAAGCTTACTGCAGTCTTATGGAAGAAAAACGTTTTTAGCTTTTTGTCATTAGCTGAAAGTATTCATTTTAATATTATTGCCAATTGAAAAAAAAATACTGTGTTGATTCATCATATCCTTCTCCAGTGCTTTTCATAATTGAACTTCTGGAGACAAATAATTTACCTGTCGCTCAAGCGTGATTTATTTTAGGCCCATTCCACAAAAAAAAATTGCAGCAATAAAAGACTATAACCAAGGAATGCAGTTTCCACTGGGAGAATGCGCCGGAAAATTCAGACCCTCCTTTCTGTCGTAAAAGGTTCAGGGTGTCCTGAGTCGAGCCTTTGAGCGTTAGCATTAGCACACAGTCCTCCCCTCTTTGTTCCAACACCTCTGGGATGTTACATCCCTGCTGGCCTGCATGATGGCTCTGATATTTCAGTCACATCTCACTTTCGATGAAGTGAACTATTGTTGGCTGAAGACTGCCGGTATCCTCCTATGAGATATTTTACTGCAATGTAATCTGTAAGCAAACCAGGGTCGGCGTGTACATTCTATTTGCTCAATCAGCTGAAGCAATCCGCGCAAAAACAAATCTGCGCCCTTAAAATTGCCGCCCATTGATCTAACGTTTAGGCAAGGTATGTGTTCCCGCATTATGAAATGTCATTGAAAAAAAAAAAAAAAACAACTTTACACTTCAAAAATAGATTTACTTCAATAACGATTCTAAGAAAGTGCTTTTGGGCAAAGAAATTAAATTTGAGCCATCTGAAATCTGAGTGATTCCAAGAAATATCCGGACAACTGGCTTACACTAGAAAAAAAACAAACTCATAAATTACAAGTCTTCAAACAATATGTCATTGATTCAAATAGACCCAAGTTTTGTTTTGGTCTCACTGTACGTGCAGTGCAAGACCTCACAAAAAAACCGGGATGTTAAATTAATAGCCAACATGACTTTCCATCACAGCGCGTTCTTCCCCCCAGTGCCGCACATATGTTGGGGGGGAGGGAATGTATATACAGGCACAGACTGTCTGAGTTCTGCATCTCCCAAAGAACGGACAACAGACGGCACCAATTACGTCATGTGGCGCACACATGCGCAAATCGGGGGAGCGCCAGCGCCGCGGTGTCTTTCGGCGAGATCAGGTGAAAAAGGCAAGAACGATGACGTTAGCTCAGCACGCACATTTTCCACAGAAAGTCCGACACCGCGGCTTAAATCACAATCTCAAAAAAATCCCCACTTCCAGAATGCTGTCCTGGATAAACATGATGTGGAAACAAAATGGGCCAGTGCCGGATGCCCACATAGAATAATTCTAATTATTATAATTATTATTGGTTTAGGGTTTCCCCCCGATTGGTTTTTGAGTGATTTAGTCGGTCTGCTAAATCTCGCCGGTCTTTAAACCACTCCTAACTGTGGACTCATGGCTACGTGCTATAAAAATTAGCATGGGGGTGAGCACATCCACCTGGTTATCCCAAATTTTGACTGTGTCTAGTGTTTCCTATTACATTTTTGTTTTTACGTACTATTAACAATGGCTGTGAGAACATTTGGAGCATCCAACTTGAGATCTGGACTCATATAGTCCAGAGTACAATTCCACACTTGTTTTACCATCAATCACCCAGATTTAACTCCTGATTGATTTGTTAGACAAGCTCTGAATTAACCTGTTATTTCATTATCAAGTGCAGTTTATCCATGTCTTTTTTCATCATGATTGAGAATAGGTTATTTTATTGAATCACTTTTTGTATGAAGACCCCATTAGCATCAAAATCACAGCTCAGCTCAGAGAATTAATAGGGGCTGGTGTAATCACTTACAGATCTGCATTGGTGCTGATCAACTATTGCCTTCAAGGGGTAAAAAAGCAACAAGTTTCCAAAAGTTTCATACATTTGATGAGAAGAGTGGCATTTTAATGAAAGGGCTGTTTCCCATGTCTGCATGCTGTAATAATATTATGACCATATAAAAGCCCTGGGGGATTTTGGATGCTGAGGTCAACATTGCAGTCATTTAGGCCATTGTTTTTACAATTCTTCAAAAAATTAAGCAGTGCAAACCCCCCTGCGGTCAAATGCAGTGTGTTTTAATTGCTCACTAAAACTTTTATTTTATTATGGACTTGTAACACTGGAATATGCAGCTTCTGGCAGCACTGCACTTACTTCTCTAAATCCATGCTGATCCCAGATCAGTGAATGGCACAGCATGACAGAAGTGAATGTGACTCAGCCAATGGGTCAGCCAATTGGTCAATCAAATGTTACCTCTATGCCAAGGTGTGCAACTCTATCCCTGGATTCCAATCATACAGTATGTTTCATTGCAGTGTAATTTGGCACACAAGACCCCAGTAATTAGTAGCTCAATATCTTTCTTAACCTGGTGAATAAGGTTTAGTTGGATATGGCAGGACAGAAAACCGAACAAACCATACATAGTGAAATATTCAAAGTTAAATAACCTACAGACTTAATTTAACTCTCTCAGAGTCCATTTCAGCCCACTCCGTCCTGTTACATTACTGAGTAGATCTCATGGACACGCGTTAAGTAGCACGGCTTCATGCTTTCAGACGCCACTGAGTTGGGAACAGTTCAGTCTCTTTGAAACCTCGCAGGGCAGAGGAAAAAACGTCTCCTCCATGTACGGTAATCAGCATAGCAACAGAGCCAAGTGGAGTTCATGACTTTCCACTGCTGGCATTCTCCCCTTACATCACCATACTGTCCTGCTGCTGGAAATAATATCACAATGATGTCTAACCTGGGACAAAGAGACCAGCTGGACTAAAGCTCCAATTACTTTTCTCAACATAATGTAAAAACAGATTAAACTAAGGAAATGGCAATACCATCTGTGGTCTCCTCTCCCGTCAGTGGCTGTCCTTCTCCGCGGCCATATTGGGCATACACAGACACCTGGTACCGTGTCTCCGGTGACAGGCTGTCCAGCACCGTTTCGTTAAGGTGTCCCGGGACCATCTTCTCCCCGGACTCTCCGGAGAACGGCGACTTCCACGCCACCCGGTATCGCTGCACGTTCCCGGGAGCGGCTGTCCAGGAGACCCCAAAGCTGGAGTCCGTGACGTCTCTCGTGGTCAGGTTCCGCGGAGAGCCCAGCTCTAGGAAGGAAATAAACAGAGTGCGTAGCGTCATTGAAAAGATTGATGGTATATTATTCATGACATTTTTGGCCGATAAAAATTCTCTCCAGTGAACAT